>CM061272.1:8490000-10990000 GCA_030848825.1 Tadarida brasiliensis | reverse complement strand
TCCTTATGATTAGATTCAGTTTGTACATTTTTGGTATAAATACCATATAGGTGATATGTTCTGTTCATTGCATCACATTAAGAGACAGCGATGCACTTTGTCCCATTATGGGTGCTAACTTGAATCATTTGATTAAGGTGATATCTTCCAGATTTCTCTACTGCAGTTGTTTTCCCTTGTTTGGTAAAAAGTAAGTTGTGGGGAGATACTTTGAGATGATGCAAATTATACATCAGACTTTCACCTAATATTTTTATAGCATCAACTGGTAATTCTTGGCTCGAATCAGTGGTTACTGTGATGTGATTTTCCAGATGTCACTTGTAAGTTTATTAATTTGCCCTTCCCCATTTACTTAGTATAGACTCAGATTTATTTAATGGGTTATATTCCGTTATTGTTATTATGTTTTAAACTTTTCTTTTAAAAAAACTTTAGACTTACATAAAAATTACAGAAATAGTATTTAGAGCTCGTTATACCTTTCACTTAGATTACCCAATTGTTAACATTTCTGAAACTGCCTCATTACTCCATAATACTTCAGTGTATATTTTGTATGTACAAGGACACTCCCACATAACCACAGAATAACAATCAATCAAGAAGTTTACATTGATCTATTACTACTATTAAATTCACCAACCTCAATCACATTTCCTTGGTTTGAGTCAGTAGTGGGTCTGGGACCCAATCTAGAATCTTATTGCATGTAGTTATGTTCCCTTAGTCTCTTTCAGTCTAGAGCAGTTTTTCTTTGTCTTTAATGACTTTGATACTTCCAGAATACAGGCCAATTGCTTTGTAGAATGTTCCTCAGTTTGGGTTTATGTGATGTCTCCTCTGATTTAAGCCTTCTTGGCAGGAACACCACAGAAGTGTTGCTGTACTTGTCTCAGTGCATCGTATCAGGCACACACTTGATTTTTGTATCTTTACTGGTGATATTACATTTTATCACCTGGTTAAGATAGTGCCTGCCAGGTTTTACCACAGTAAAGTTAATACTTATGTGATACTTAAAAAATATTTTGTGGGACATACTTTGATATGAAAATATGTGTTTCTTACCAGATTTTCATCCATTAACCATTCCTGTCTGAATCTATTATTGTGATAGTTGCCAAATAATGATCTTTTAAAATTTTTTGTTCTAAATTTATTTATTGGCAGTCTACTTTGGGGTAGAGCTTTCTCCCTTATTTATAATGTATGCATGTTTTCATTTATATGTTTAGAGATTTTAAATTAGTACAGACTCTTGAATTTCTGTTTTACTCTGAAGGTTACCATCTGTTGTTAAATCTATCATTATTTATTTTGATAGTTAACCTGCCCTATTTTTGGCCAGTGGATGCCCCTTCAAGCTGGCTATTCTGTCTTTGGAACATGTCCCATCATTCCTTGAGTAGTTTCTTGTTTTCTGGTACAACAGGATCTTCTCCAGGATTATCTTCTGTTTTTCCTGCGTCAGTCCTAGATTTAGCCTTTTTTTTCAAGAGCCCTGGTTCCTTTTAGTGGAGAATGTCATTTAGGAACCAAGATCTGAGTGCTGTGTGCGCTTATTGCTATAGTTGTTACTTCTAGACTGTTGTCCTCCAGCATGCCCCTTCCACCCAGCTCCTGCCCCACTGAAGCCTTCACCACACTATTGTCTGTGTTCTTGGGCTATGCATATATGCATATAAGTTCTTTGGTTAATCTCTTCCCGTCCCGTCCCTCCATGCCTCTGGACCTTTTTTTTTTTTTTTTTATCCTCACCCGAGGACATTTTTTCATTTTTTGTTCAGATAGAGTGGGAGAGAGAGGAAGAGAGAGAGAGAGAGAGAGAGAGAGAGAGAAACATCGACGTGAAAGGGACACATCGAGTGGCTGCCACCCGCACGACCAACCAGGGCCGGGGACAAACTGCAACCGAGATACATGCCCTTAGCAGGAACCGAACCCTGGTCTCTCTGGACCGCAGGCCGACGCTCTAACCGCTGAGCCAAACCGGCCAGGGCTGGACCTATTTTGTTCATCAGTTTATTTTGTTCATTAGATTCCACATACAAGTGAAATCATGTGATATTTGTTTTTCTCTGACTGGCTTCTTTCACTTAGCATAATGGTCTCCAGGTCCATCCATGTTATTGCAAAGGATAAGAGATTCTTCTTTTTTACAGCTGCATAGTACTCCATTCTGCACATGTACCGCAGCTTTTTTATCCACTCTTCTACTGATGGGCACTTGGGCTATTTCCAGATCTCAGCTATTCTAAATAATGCTGCTGTGAACATAGGGGTGCATATATTCTTTCTGATTAGTATTACGGGATTCTTACAATATATTCCCAGCAGTGGGGTCACTGGGTCAAATGGCAGTTCCATTTTTAATTTTTGGAGTAGACTCCATACTGTTTTCCATAGTGGTTGCACCCCAGTCTGCGCATTCCCACCAGCAGTGTACTAGGGTTCCGTTTGTCCACATCCAACAGCACTTGTTGTTTGTTAATTTATTAATGGTAGCCATTCTGGCAGGTGAGATGATACTTCATTGTAGTTTAAATTTGCATCTCTCTGATGATTAGTGACGTTGAACATTTTTTATATGTCTATTGAGTGTACTATATGTCCTCATAGGAGAAGTGTCTATTTAGGTCCTGTGCCCATTTTTAAATTTGATTTTTTGTCTTCCTTTTGAGTTTCATGAGTTTTTTATATATTTTGGAAATTAACCCCTTATCACATGCATCATTGGTGAATATGTGCTCATGCTCTAGGAGATGTATCAGAAAATTCTGTTCCATGAGATGTCTGAGATTTTACTACTGTTTTCTTCTAGGATTTTTATGGTTTCATGACTTAGATTTAAGGCTTCTATCCATTTTGAATTTATTCTTATGTATGGTGTAAGTTGGTGGTCTTGCTTATTTTTTTGCACGTAACTGTCCAGTTTTCCCAACACCATTTATTGAATAGGCTGTCTTTATTCCATTGTATGCTCCTTGCCTCCTTTGTCAAAAATTAATGGACCATAATGGTGTGGGTTAATTTCTTGGGTCTGTTCTATTCCATTGATCTATATGCCTGTTCTTGTGCCAGTACCAGACTGTTTTGATTACAGTGACTTTGCAGTATAGTTTGATATCCAGTAGTGTGATCCCTTCAACTTTGCTCTTCTTTCTCAAGATTGCTGCAGCTATTCAGGGTCTTTTTTGGCTCCATATACAGTTTTGGAATATTTGTTCTAGATCTGTGAAATATGCCAGTGGTATTTTAATAGGGTTTGCATTGAACCTGTAGATTGCTTTTGGTAGTATGGACATTTTAATGATGTTAATTCTTCCAGTCCATGAATACGGTATATGCTTTTACTTGTTGGTATCTTCTTCTATTTCTTTTTTCAATTTCCTATAGTTTTCTGAATATAGGTCTTTTACCTCCTTAGTTAAGTTTATTCTTAGTTATCTTTTTTTTCTTTTTCCTTGCATTGGGAAATGGGATAATTTTTTTAGTTTCTCTTTCAGATATAGCATTATTGGTGTATAAAAATGCCATTGATTTCTGGATGTTAATTTTGTATCCTGCTAGTGTGCCAAATTCATTTATTAAATCTAGTAGTATTTTTTAATAAGAGGGGTGAAAGCGGATATCCCTGTCTTGTTCCTGTTCTTACGGGAAACACTTTTAGTTTTTGCCCATTGAGTATGATGTTGGCTGTAGGTTTGTCATATATGGCCTTTATTATGTGGAGGTTTGATCCCTGTATTCCCACTTCGCTGAGAGTTTTTTATCAAAAACGGGTGCTGGATTTTGTCAAATGCCTTTTCTGCATCTATTGATATGATCATGTGATTTTTATCCTTCATTTTGTTTATGTGATATATCACATTTATTGATTTGCAAATGTACCAACCTTGCATAAACCTGCATTGGTATATGCTCTTTTTAATTGGTTGCTGGATCAGATTCGCTAATATTTTGTTGAGGATTTTAGAACCTGTGTTCATCAGGGATATAGGCCTGTAATTTTCTTCCTTTGTAGTGCCTTATCTGGTTTTGGAATTAGGATAATGCTGGCCTCATAAAAATAGTTTGGAAGTGTTTCGTCCTCTTGAATTTTTTGGAATAATTTGAGGAGGATGGGTGTTAGTTCATCTTTGAATGTTTGGTAAAACTCGCCTGTGAAGCCATCCCATCCAGGACTTTTGTTTGCTGGGGTTTTTTTGATTACTGTTTCTATTTCATTAGTTGTTATTGGTCTATTCAGGTTTTCTCATTCTTCCTGATTGAGTTTTAGAAGATTGTATGTTTCCAGAAATTTGTCCATTTCACCCAAATTGTCCATTTGGTTGGCATATAGTTGTCCATAGCATTTTTTTTTTTTACAATCCTTTGTATTTCTGTGGTGTCAGTTGTTACTTCACCTCTTTCATTTCTGATTTTGTTTATTTAGTTCCTCTCTCTATATGCCTATGTTCCTCTTTCTCTCTCTTATTACAACAGTTTCTTTAGCATTTCTTGCAATGCTGGTTTGGTGGCAATAAACTCCTTTAGCCTTTTTTTGTCTGGGAAGCTCTGTATTTCACCTTCAATTTTGAATGATAGCCTTGCTTGATAGAGTAGTCTTGGTTACAGATCCTTGGTTTTCATTACTTTGAATACTTCATGTCATTCCCTTCTGGCCTGTAGTGTTTCTGTTGAGAAATGAGCTGACAGCCTTATGGAGGCTCTTTTGTAGGTAACTGACTGTCCTTCTCTTGCTACCCTTAAAATATGTTCTTTGTATTTAACATTTGCCATTTTAATTATGATGTTTCTTGCTGTGGTTCTCTTTGTGTTCATTTTGATTAGGATTCTCTGTGAATCCTGAACTTGTGTGACTTTTTCCTTCATCAGGTTAGGGAAGTTTTCTGTCAGTATTTCTTCAAACAATTTATTCCTTCCTCACTTTCTTTTCCCTCTGCTACCCCTTTAATGTGGATGTTGCTCCATTTCATATTGTCCCACAGTTCCCTTACACTGTCCTCATGTTTTTTTTAAAAATTTTTTTCTTTATTGATTTTTAGAGCGAGAAGTAGGGAGAAGGAGAGAGATAGAAACATTGATGAGAGAGAACATCGATTGGCTGCCTTATGCATGCCCCCTACTGGGGATCAGGCCCACAACCTGGGCACGTGCCCTGACCGGGAATTGAACTGGCAACCTCTTGGTGCATGGGTTGATGCTCAACCACTGAGCCACACCGGCTGGGCTGTCCTTATGTTTTTTAAGTTTTTTTGGTTGTTGTTGCTGCTCTAATTCATTGATTTTTTTTCTACCTTGTTTTCTAATTCTCTAATTTGGTCCTCAGCTAGTTCTAATTTACTGTTGATTCCTTCCAGGGTGTTCTTTAACTATGTCATTCTTCATTTCCAATTGCTTCTTATTCGTGGTTTCTATATCTGTTTTCATGCTGATGTAATTCCCACTAAGTTCTTTGTAGTTCTCATTAAGTTGTTTGAGCATCCTTATAAACATTACTTTGAACTCTATAACTGATATTGCTTGCCTCCATTTAATTTAGCTCTTTTTTTTTGGAGATTCCTCTTGTTCTTTCATTGGTGCCTGTTTCTGTGTTTCCTGATTTTTGTTGTTTTTTTGTATTTGCTTCTGTGTATTGGATAAGACTGCTATGCTTCCCATTCTTGGTGGGTTGCCTTCTTGTATGACCCAGTGGTGTAGTCTCCTTGATTTTCTGCGCTGGGTGCTCTAGTAATGACCCTTGTGTGAGTTATGGGGGTTCTCCTGTTAAATTTGAGCCTTAATTGCTGTTGTCCTGTTTGTGGGTGCGCTCAGCCCTCTGGCTTGTTGACTGTGTGTCTCAACCCTGACCACATCGTGCCAACTGTTATACAGGTGTTGACAGTACAAAACCAGACCAAATTAAAAACAACACATACACACACAAACCCAAAACAACAATAATAAAAACAGCAGTGACAACAAAAAGACTGAAAAACAAATGAACAAGCAAACACACACACACACACACACACACACACACACACACACACACAAAGAATACTAGAAGACACTAGTCCAGAAGAATTAAAATAGAAAAAAAAGAGAGAGAGAATATCAAAGCCAAGAAGGAAGAGTCCAGAAATAGGATAAATATAAAAAATAAAAGATGGAAAAAAATTAATGAAATAATGATAATTTTAAAAAGTTATAATATTGAATAAAATAAAATATATAATAGGAAAAGAAGAGAAAAAAAGAAAAAAATTGAATTGAAAATAAAGAGAATGAGGAAAAAATAAACTAGAATGAAAGATAGCAGTAAGAGATTATGGGAAAAAAAAGAAGAAAGAGAAAGAAAATCCAAACCAAACAGAAACAACAAAAAAAAAAACTTTGGATCTGCTATTTGTGGAGCTTGCTATATTTTGCTCTAATGTAGTTGGTCTGGCCCCTTGGTGTGTGGGTCCCGGGCCTCCTGGGCAGTTCTCTGGTGCAGGCCAATGTGAGTCACTGTCCCTGCCTGGCCCTGGTCAACCTGGTTGAAGCCCTGCAGGGTACATCTCCAAGTAGTCCAGTGGACGGGGCCTCCCTAGCTCAGAGGCTGGGTCTGCTTTGGGAGACACTCCTTGAATGTCCTTGTTCTAAGCTGCTTTCAACTTCCCCCTGGAACTGGGCTCTGCGGGGATATCTAGTCCCAGACAGGATGGTTTAAACAGACTTGCATTGATGGGTGGTACCCTTGGCTTGTAGGAGGGATGGATGGGTACTTCCTCTCCTTCCAATGCCTCAGCTCAGCCTGGATCACTGGCACCCCCTTGTCACCACCCCAAGCAGGAGGGATAACAAAACAAAACAAAAAAACCCAGCCCCCTTGGCTCTATAATCTTTCAGCACAGTGGGTTCTTGCTGCAGTGGGCTTCTGCTTAGGCTCTCACCACGCCAGATGTCTGTGTCCCCTGCCATAAGGCCCAGTCGCATGGGTGCAGTTTTCTAGCCCAGAGCCATTCCACAGGTAGGGGAAGGGGCACCTCCTTTTCACTGGAGGTGGGGAGGATTGTGCCTCTTTCCCAGAGCATTCTGATTGGCCCCCATCCTGTTCTTGCCAAACTTATTTCAGAGAATAATTGGCCCCTCAGATTCACTGCTGGGTGATCCATTCACACCCCTCTGCTGGTCCAGAGTTCTGCTGTGTGGCCCCTCCTGCAGACACTGATCTGGGCAAGCTTCCCAGGCTGGTGTTCTAACCAAGCACTCACTTTTTGCCTAGGATAGTATGGTCTGAATCCCTCCAGTGGACTGAATCACCACTGATTCCCACTGTCTGATGCTACATGGGCCCCCCTTTCCTTCTCTGTTGCTCTGGTTTGGGGATCCCTCCTTGGGGCTGAGACCCTACACTTCCATGGGGTAGGAGCTGCACTGCCATACTTTCCCTCTGGCTTCCCAGCTGCACTGCAGAGCTGTGCAAATTGGCTCACCCATTTCTTGTCTTCTGTCCCCTCTTCGCGCTCCCCGCTCACAGTATTTCAGATCAGCGGTTTTTCAGCTGGTTTTTCAAGTCGAGTGTTCTGCAGTTTAGTCACAAGTCCGGTCCAGTGCTGGGAGTAAGCAGACGGAACTTCTTAGACTGCAGCCATCTTCCAAAACACCATCAGACAACTGATTTACTTTATTCCTCTGAGGCCTTTTTATAAATTTAAAATGTGAATTATATTATCTGTCTTGCCTGATTTGTTAGGCACATTGTGAAGTTATAAAGAGACTAAAAATATATTTTGTAAATTCTAAAGGCCTGTGGAAGTACATGAAGAAAACACAATTCTCTTCAGAAATCATCTTTATCCATAGGTAAAGTTGAAACAATAGTCTTTGAGTTGTTTCTAGGTTTGTGCTGGTATTTTAATAGCATTGATGGCCCACACATTTAAGATATTTTAAGGGGTTAATATTTATTCTCACAAACTTTTTAAAAACGCTATTATGTTACTAATTTATTGGGAATTAAAACACTATCTAATGACATTATTCAAATAATTTCTCTACCAGGCACGGATGGGCAGAAGCCTTTGCAGGTATCAGAAGTTCACATATCAAATATATCTGCCCGCATGCGTAAGTATTGTTTTGTTTTTTAGATAGTGGAAAGGAAGGGCGGGGAGAGAGGGAGAGAGAGAGAAAGACATTGATGTGAGAGAGACACATTGATTGGTTGCCTCCCGCACGTGCCCCAACCAGGACAGGGATCAAACCTACAACCCAGGTACATTCCCTTGACCTGGAACCAAACCCTTGACCCTTCAGTGTGTGAGCTCTAACCACTGCCCAGGGTTGCATAACTATTTTTAATCTTTTGGCTTGTGATTCATTATCTGGAGAGGAATAATTATAATAGCTTTATTTTTCTAGAAAAGCATGTGAATATAATTAATTTTTATCTTTTAAATATTCAGTTTAAAAATAAAGATGAGTACACCTGAAACTAATACAAAATAATATTGAATGTAAACTGTAATTAAAAAATAAAATTTAAGCCTGGCTGGTGTGGCTCAGTGGTTGAACATCGACCCATGCACTGAAAGGTCACTGGTTCGATTCCCGGTCAGGGCACATGCCCAGGTTGTGGGCCAGATCCCCAGTTGGGGGTGTGAAGGAGGCAGCCAATCGATGCTCTCTCATCAATGTTTCTATCTCTCACTCCCTCTCCCTTCCCCTCTCTCTAAAATCAATAAAGAAAAAAATTAAAATAAGTAAAAAAAAATAAAGATTAGTGCTCGGCTGGGGTGCTCAATTGGTTGGAATGTCATCCTGTGCACCAAAAAGTTTGCATGTTCGATTACTGGTCAGGGCACACACCTAGGTTGCAGAGTTGATCCCCAGTCAGAGCATGTACAGTAGGTATAGGCAACCTATTCATGCTTCTCTCACATTGATGTTTCTCTCTTTCTCTCTCTTCCTCTCTCTCCCTCTGTCCCTCTCTTCCTTTCTCTCTATAAAATCAATAAACATATCCTCAGGCCATGATTAAAATAATAATAATAATAATAATAAAAAGATTAGTAAATTATTTATAACTAAAAGAGTATCTTGGTTTTTTTTGATCCCTGATTGATCCCCAGACAGGGCATGTACAGTAGGTATAGGCAACCTATTCATGTTTCTCTCACATTGATGTTTATCTCTTTCTCTTTTCCTCTCTCTCTCCCTCTCTCTCTCACCCTCTTCCTCTCTCTCCCTCTGTCTCTCTCCTCCTGTCTCTCTCTCTCCCCCTCTCTCTTTCTTCCTCTCTCTCCCTCTGTCTCTCTCTCTCTCTCCCTCTCCCTCTCTCTCTCTTCCTCCCTCCCTCCCTTCCTCCCTTCCTTTCTCTCTAAAAAACTAATAAACATATCCTCAGGTCATGATTAAAGTAATAATAAAAAATAAGGATTAGTAAATTCTTTATAACTAAAAGAGTATCTTGTTGTGTTTTTTTTTTTCCTGTTGAGAAATTTAAAATAATGCTCTCTTGGAGGTCAGTTAAATTCACAGCCAGAAAAATTCATTTAGATATACAAATATTTATTAAGTTCTAAGGATAATTATGATCTCTGATGGGGATTTACCTGCTAGATTTGGGAGAAATCTTTACTATGTTGAAAACACTTCTAAATTTTATTGATTAGAGGCAATGTGTGATGTGCTGTGGAAAGAACACAGACTTTGGAGTCTAATAGATTTGGTTTAGAATTCTGACAATGTTTGTGGATGTCAAAGAAACTAGGAAGTTTTGAGCAAACTCAGAAAATCAATAAGTTGGGCAAGTTTTTAGGTTAAAGGCTATTGAGATGCAATAGCCATGGAGAAGACAAATAGATTAATTAAGTACCTGCTAGTAGGTTAGAAATTCATCCTCAGAAGTGGTAGTAGCAGTAGAGGTGATAAATGTGAAACTGGAACTAGAAAGAGGAAAAATACTTGAGATTAGGTAAGAAAGCAGTCCTTCTGTTTCCAAGAAACAGAATTGTTGATTATATTGTTACTGGCTCTGGAACTGAATTTGGTTTAAGTCTATTTCCCAGCCTAGGAAAGTTTTATTTCTCAAAGAAATTTTGATAAGATTTTATAACCTCTAAGGTATACTTGTTTTATGACTCAGGAAAACCTAGTGGTGAGATGTAGTTACAGTGTATTTATTTTTCTTTCTTTTTGTACCTAGTTACATTCAGATTGTCCAGCAAATTTTTCATCACAAACTTGAATTGGGTATAATGAACACTTTGGCAAAACTTATATTTCTCTTATTTAACAGTCTCTTAAGCAAGCAGATATATAGCTAAGAACTATAAAATAAGCAAAAATGTAATCTGAGCATTTGGGAATTGATACTACAATATCTGTTCAGTAAATTGCTCATATCCTTAGCCCCTTAGCCAGAGTTTCATATCTTATACATTTCCAGCTGTCTTGACTACTGGTTTTCCTTTTCATGTTTGGTTTGCAAGTGTTAAGTAAGGGTGTTGAGAAAGAAAAATGTTTTTTATTTGTCAGACTTAGTTCTTTTTTTTTTTAAATAGTTTTTCCTGTGTCTTACTCTGTTCAGGCTGTTATTACAGGATGGTATATACTGTTTGGCTAATATACAACAGAAATTTATTTTTCACAGTACTGTACTGAGGCTATGAAGGCCAAGATCAAGAAGCTGGGAAGATTCGGTGTCTGGTGAGAGCCTGCTTCTGGCTCATACTGCTGTGTTCTCACATGGTGGGAGAGGCAAAGGAGCTCTCTGGTGCCTCTTTTTTTTTTTTTTTTTTTTTTTATCCTCACCCGAGGACATTTTTCCATGGGAGGGAGAGAGACGAAGAGAGAGAGAGCGAGATAAGTATCTATGTGAAAGGGACACATCGAGTGGCTGCCTCCCGCACGACCAACCAGGGCCAGGGACAAACTGCAACCGAGGTACATGCCCCTAGCGGGAACCGAACCCAGGTCTCTCTGGACCTGGGTCCAACACTCTAACTGCTGAGCCAAACCGGCCAGGGCTCAAACTTAGTTTTTTCCAGTTGCTGGAAAGAACAGACTTGGAGAGTATGCAAAACCGAATTAATTATACAGGTGTCGATGCAGTGAAACATCTCTTATGTTAAAATCATGGAATAGTTTTACATAAGCCTATAATTATTATCTTTAATTGATGGAATTTTATCAGATTTTATGCTTTGTTAAATTATTCTTATTTTGCTGCTTTTTTTTCTTTCCATGTAGACCAGTTATGCCTGTAACATTAAATATGAACATGGCTATGCCTTCTTGGTAAGTAAGAATTTACTTGTTCAATAAGAACTTTTTGTTTATACTAAGTTTTCTTGATCGGAAGTACTTTTGTGTATAGCAATTTTTTATTTTTTCAAAGAAAAATGGATAAGAATAAAATCATTTTATTTTATTATTATTATTATTTTTTATTAATTTATTTTTGTTACACATGTTTCTCCTTTTTTCCCCATTGACACACTCCTCCCCGACCCTCCACCCCTTCCCCAGCTTTATTGTCCATGTCCATCAGTTATGCATACATGCGTACAAGTTCTGTGGTTTATCTCCCCCCCCCCCTTCTGAGAGTTGTCAGTCTGTACCCTACTTTCACATCTCTGGGTCTACCCTGCTCCCCAGACTGTTATGTTTATTATATTCCACAAATGAGTGAGATCATGTGATATTTGTCTTTCTCTGCTTGGCTTGTTTCGCTTAGGATAATACTCTCCAGGTCCCTCCATGTCGTCTCAAAGGATAAGAGATCTTTCTTTCTTACAGCTGCATACTACTCCATTGTGTATATGTACCATTGCTTTTTTATCCATTCATCCACTGATGGACACTTGGGCTGTTTCCAGATCTTAGCTATTGTAAATAGTGCTGCTATGAACATGGGAGTACATGTATTCTTTCTGATTGGTGTTTCAGGTTTCTTAGGGTATATTCCTAGAAGTGGGATCACTGGGTCAAATGGCAATTCAATTTTTAATTTTTTGAGGTAACACCATAGTGTTTTCCACAGTGGCTGCACCAGTCTGCATTCCCACAAGCAGTCTACTAGAGTCCCCTTTCTCCACAGCCTCGCCAACATTTGTTGTTTGATGATTTGTTGATGGCGGCCATTCTGACAGGTGTGAGGTGATACCTCATTGTTGTTTTTAATTTGCACCTCTCTGATGATTAGTGATGTTGAGCATTTCTTCTTATGTCTGTCTCTTAGCCATTTGTATGTCCTGTTTGGAGAGGTGTCTGTTTAGTTCCTCTGCCCATTTTTTAAGAGGGTTCTTTGTCTTCCTTTTGTTGAGTTGTATGAGCACTCTATATATTTTGGAGATTAACCCCTTATCTGATGTATCATTAGCAATTATGCTCTCCCATAGAGTGGGTTCCCTTTCCGTTTTGATGGTTGTTTCTTTTGCTGTGCAGAAGCTTTTGAGTTTGATGTAGTCCCATGTGTTCATTTTTTCCTTTGTTTCTGTTGCCTTAGGTGATGTATCAGTGAAGATTCTGCTGCGTATGATGTCCAAAATTTTGTTGCCTACATTTCCTTCTAGGATTTTTATGGATTCACGAGTCACATTTAAGTCTTTTACCCATTTTGAGTTTATTCTTGTGTATGGTGTAAGTTGATGGTCTAGTTTCATTTTTTGCATGTAGCTGTCCAATTTTCCCAACACCATTTATTAAAGAGGCTGTCTTTACTCCATTGTATGCTCTTGCCACCTTTGTCAAATATTAATTGAGCATAATGTCTTGGGTCAATTTCCGGGTTCTCTGTTCTGTTCCACTGGTCTATATGCCTGTTCTTGTGCCAGTACCAGGCTGTTTTGATTACAGTAGCTTTGTAGTATAAGCTGATATCCGGTATTGTGATCCCCCCTACTTTCTCCTTCATTTTCAAGATTGCTGTGGCTATTCAGGGTCTTTTTTGATTCCATATGAACTTTTGGAGTATTTGTTCTAGTTCTGTGAAATATGTCACTGGTATTTTGATGGGGATTGCATTGAATCTATAGATTGCGTTGGGTAATATGGACATTTTAATGATGTTAATTCTTCCAATCCATGAACAAGGTATGTGCTTCCACTTTTTTATATCTTCTTCTATTTCTTTTTTCAATGTCCTGTAGTTTTCTGCAAATAGATCCTTTACTTTTTTCGTTAAGTTTATTCCTAGGTATCTTAATTAATTTTTTTGCTGCGTTGGTAAATGGGATTGTTTTTTTAGTTTCTCTTTCTGTGAGTTCATCATTGGTGTATAAGAATGCCGTCGATTTCTTGACGTTAATTTTGTATCCTGCTACTTTGCCAAATTCATTTATTAGGTCTAGTAGATTTTTGATGGACTCTTTAGGGTTTTCTATGTATAATATCATGTCATCTGTGAATCATGACAGTTTCACTTCCTCCTTTCCAATTTGGATTCCTTTTATTTTTTCTTCATGTCTGATTGCTGTGGCTAAGACTTCCAGTACTATGTTAAATAAGAGTGGCAAAAGTGGGCATCCCTGTCTTGTTCCTGTTCTTAAAGGAAATGTTTTTAGTTTTTGCCCATTGAGTATGATGTTGGCTGTAGGTCTTTCATATATGGCCTTTATAATGTTGAGATATGATCCCTCTATTCCCAAATTGCTGAGCGTTTTTATCAGAAATGGGTGCTGAATTTTGTCGAATGCTTTTTCAGTGTCTATTGATATGATCATGTGGTTTTTATCTTTCATTTTGTTTATGTGGTGTATCACATTTATTGATTTGCGAATATTGAACCAGCCTTGCATCCCTGGGATGAATCCCACTTGGTCATGGTGAATAATTTTTTTGATGTATTGCTGGATCCGATTTGCTAGTATTTTGTTCGGGATTTTGTCATCTATGTTCATCAGGGATATTGGCTTGTTTTTTTCTTTCTTTATAGTGTCTTTTTCTGGTTTTGGAATTAGAATCATGCTGGCCTCATAAAATGAGTTTGGAAGTCTTTCTTCTTCTTGAATTTTTAGAAATAGTTTGAAAAGAATGGGTGTTAGTTCTTCTTTGAATGTTCAGTAAAACTCCCCCGTGAAGCCGTCCGGGCCTGGACTTTTGTTTGCTGGGAGAGTCTAATTACATCTTCAGTTTCCTTGGTTGTTATTGGTCTGTTCAAGTTTTCTATCTCTTCCTGGTCCAGTTTTGGGAGACTATGTGTTTCTAGAAATTTGTCCATTTCACTTAGATTGTCGAATTTGTTTCCATATAAATGTTCATAGTATTTGTTAACGATCCTTTGTATTTCTGTGGTGTCAGTTGTTACTTCTCCTCTTTCGTTTCTGATTTTGTGTATTTGGGTTCTCTCTCTGTTTCTTGGTGAGTCTAGCTAAGGGTCCATTATTCTTGTTTATCTTTTCAAAAAACCAGCTCTTTCTTTCATTGATCCTTTGAATTGTTTTTTTGGTCTCCATGTCATTTATTTCTGCTCTGATCTTTACTATTTCCTTCCTTCTACTTGCTCTGGGGTTTTCCTTTTGTTTGCTTTCTGGTTCTTCAAGTTGTGAGGTTAGAAAGTCTATTAGAAATTTTTCTTGTTTCTTGAGGTAGGCCTGTAGTGCTATGAACTTCCCTTTCAGAACTGCTTTAGCTGCATCCCATAGATTTTGTGTTGTGTGTTCATTTTCATTAGTTTCCCGGAAGTTTTTAATTTCTTCCTTGATCTCCTTGATAACCCATTCATTGTTTAATAACATGCTATTTAGCCTCCATGTATTCAAATGTCTTTGCATGTTCTTGTTGCAATTGATTTCTAGTTTCATGCCATTGTGATCTGAGAAGATGCTTGATATGATTTCAATCTTCTTGAACTTATAGAGACTTCATTTGTGTCCTAACATGTGGTCTATCTTTGAGAATGTCCCATGTGCACTTGAGAAGAATGTGAATTCTGCAGTTTTGGGGTGTAATTCTCTGTAAATATGTATTAATTCCATTTGGTCTAGTGCTTCATTTAGAGTCTCTGTTTCCTTGTTAATATTTTGTCTACAGGATCTATCCAGTGATGTCAGCGGGGTGTTGAAGTCCCCTGCTATGATTGTATTGCTGTCGATTTCTCCTTTGAAGTTCTCCAGAAGATTTTTAATATATTTTAGTTCTCCTATATTGGGTGCATTGTGTTTACCAAGGTTATATCTTCCTGTTGGATAGATCCTTTCAATATTATGTAGTGGCCTTCTTTGTCTCTAGTTATGGCCTTCATTTTCAAATCTTTTTTATCAGATATGAGTATTGCTACCCCAGCTTTTTTTTCCTTTCTCTTTGCTTGGAAGATTTTTTTTCCATCCCTTCACTTTCAGCCTATGTGAGTCTTTTGTTGTGAGGTGGGTCTCTTGTAAACAACATATATATGGATCATGCTTTCTTATCCAATCCGCTACTCTGTGTCTTTTGATCGAGGCATTCAGTCCGTTTACATTTAAGGTGATTACTGATATGTACTTATGTATTGCCATTTTTGTTTAGTGTGGTTCTATTTTTCTTTCTATTTCTTCTACTAACTACAGCAGTCCTTTTAACATTTCTTGCAGTGCTGGTTTGGTGCTAATGTATTCCCTTAGCCTTTTTTTTGTCTGCGAAGCTCTTTATTTGACCTTCTATTTTGAATGACAGCCTTGCTGGGTAGAGTAGTCTTGGGTTCAGATCCTTGTTTTTCATGACCTTGATTATTTCATGCCATTCCCTTCTGGCCTGTAGTGTTTCTGTTGAGAAGTCAGCTGATAGCCTTATGGAGGTTCCTTTGTAGATAACCTGTTGCTTATCTCTTGCTGCCTTTAGGATTCTCTCTTTGTCTTTAATTTTTGGCATTTTAATTATTATGTGTCTTGGTGTGGGCCTGTTTGGGTTCTTCTTACTTGGGACTCTCTGTGCTTCTTGAACTTGAATGCCTTCTTCCTTCACCAAATTAGGGAAATTTTCTGTCACTATTTCTTCAAATATATTCTCTAACCCTTTCTCATTTTCTTCTTCTTCGGGGACTCCTATGATGCGAATATTATTGCGTTTCCAGTTGTCCCACAGTTCTCTTAAGCTGTCTTCCTGTTTTTTCATTGTTTTTTCCTTTTGGTTTTTTGATTGATTGATTTTTTTTCTACCCTGTCTTCTAATTCACTGATCCGGTCCTCAGCTTCTTCTACTCTGCTGTTTAGTTATTCCAATGTGTTCTTCATTTCTGCTATGTCATTCTTCATTTCCAATTGGTTTATTTTCAATATTTCTATGTCTTTGCTCATGGTGTTGATGCCCTTACACATGCTGTTGAGCTTCCTCAAGATCATGGCTCTGAATTCTAGTTCTGTTAACTTGCTTAACTCCATTTCATTTATCTCATCTTTGGTGGAGGTCTCTTGTTCTTTCATTTGGCATCTGTTTCTTTGTTTTACCATTTTGGCTATCTTGGTGGTTTTTGGAGCCTGCCAAATTTTCCCTGTAGATGTTGGTGTTCTGCTGTTTGTGGCTCCCTGTACTGGGTTTGGATGAGTGTGGGAGGACCCACGTTATACACCACTGTCGAGTCTTACTTTCCTGGGTAGATTTGCAAGCCCAGAAAAGGTTTAGTTATCCTCTAGCTTTTTGCCTAGAGGCTATTAGTCCCAGTTACTTGAAGAGCCTTGGGTTCTCAGTTGAATCTGTATAGCAATTTTTAATTAGTTATTTTTAAGTTGCAAAGTTATCTAATTCACTTTAAATTTAACCTTTATTTAGTTTAAATAATTAAATAAGTTTTTATATTTTAGATTCAGGGGTAGACTTTAGGAGCTGCACCAACAGGTAGAGAAACAGGAGAGAATGGGTGAATAGAAATACTGCAGAAAATATCACCTACTGCTTGATAAATCTTTACTGATTTCAGTAACCAAACATTTTAATGACCCCAGTTGGCAATTACTCGAATTAAGCCTCTTTACCCTTCAACTTCTTCCCTTTCTGGAGAGTTGGTGAGTTTTTAAGAAAATCATTTCCTCTTGGGCCCTCTTAAGATAATTTTGCATTTCCATATTCTGTATAGTCAGGAAGTAGAGTCAGTTCTTCATTCCTCTGAACCACTTCTAAACTATGGTTTTGTTACCTGTTGTTCTCTGAGACTCCTGCCACACGTCTCTCTTTTGTTTTTAAATCCTCACCTGAGGATATTTTTCCATTGATTTTTTTAGATAGAGTGGGAAGGAAGGAGGTGGGAGACAGAGAGAGAGAAATGTCGATGTGAGAGACACATCGATTGATTGCCTCCTGCACGACCCCAACCAGGGCCGGGGATTGAACCTGCAACTGAGGTGTGTGCCCTTGACCAGGGATCGAACCTGTGACTCTCCAGTCCGAGGGCCAGTGCTCTAACTGCTGAGCCAAACCAGCCAGGGCCTGCCATAGGTGTTTGAAAAAATGATGACTTTGACACCTGATTAGTATTTTACTTTCCACTCTATTTCATGCCACCATTTTATCTTTTGGGTGACTACAGGATCCGGTGTAAATGACTCATTCACAACCTTGATTGGCTTGTTACTTCCTTGGCTCTTCTATTCCGCAGTGATATTTTCTTTTCTCACCTTTGGTCATTCATAGTCATTCCTTGGGCCTTGTCATCTGGAACTGTGCCATCTCTGAAGTCACTTAATTCAAACCTGATATTAAAAATAATTACTCATCCCTTGACTTTGCTTCCCTGTTTCCACACTACTTGTTCTTAGGCCTCATCAGGAATTCCAGTCGGCTGTCCTCCTCCCTCCTTGTTCCCACCCATCTCTAACCATCCCTGCACTTTCTTTTTTATGTACATTAGATTCCTTGGCAACTTTTGCAAGTTCCTGCCTACCTTGGTGTTTGGTTCTTTCATCTCCCCTCTCTGGCAAAACTCCTGTCCAGAACCAAAATTTCTACCTAATGTCTCTAGATACCATAAAGAACGCATATAACCTGGTAGAGAAGGAGAAAGGGCCAAAGGAAAGCTTCTCTAGGTCTCTGGTTTGAGGTATCTACAATATGTGATGAAAAAATTTTGCAGAGTATGTATAAAGATCAGTATAAATAACTATGTTTAATAGGGATGAGGTAGTGCATGCAAGGGTGACATGATAAAGTACCTCTATTCCATTGGGTTGACTTTTGATGCAGTAGAAGAGGAAATTAGTAGCTGGAATTTACTGCAAACTTCTTAGGAATGTGAGTTAAGATGCCTGCTAGTGAAAAGATTGGACTAGATAATCTCTTAGATATTCTTATCCTAAAATTATGTGGCATTGTGACTTTTTAACATTAGAATCTATATCTAGTTGGGATGAAAGGAACTTATAGAATGTCAGATTCACGCCTTTAATTGTTTTGCCTCTGAAGACATTTTGAGTTTCACGTTCTAGAGAATATGTTTGTCAGCCCTTTCTATCCCAACTACCATGAGTTTAGTAAAACATACTTATCAAGAGTGGATATTCTTAGAATCAAATGGTTCTTTTAAGATTTTGCCTTATTTTCCAGGTTTGATATTATTGGGCTTTCACCAGATTCACAGGAAGATGAACCTGGAATTAAACAGGCAGCAGAAAATGGTAAGTACAGAAAGTTTATAAACAAAAGCATTCTTAATATTTTTAGTTTTATTGATGTTGATGAAATATTACACAGTTATTTGAACTCAGGAGGTGGTGCTGTTTCCTTCCTTTCTAACTGCTCTCTAACTGGTTTGCCGTGATGGCCACATGGACTCACTTAACTATGCTCAGGGAAGATGAGGTGGACAGGGAGGAATGGCAGTTATTAAACTTTAGCTGTCAGATAATTAAGTTTGCTTTGGTTTACATATCAAATGGAGAAAATAACAAAATGTTTAATAGTTGTGGCCAGTTATTGTCATTAAGGAGACTTGAAATAGGGATGAAAATAATGATATAATGATGTAATGATATATAATGAAAATTATATTAATGATTAATTTTAGTAGTAATATTAAACAAGCCAGATAATTCTTGTAAATCATCTCATTTAACAGTCATATGAAGTAAGTAGTAGCTCTATAGAATCTCCAAAGTCTGTTCTCAGGTGAGTATTCCATGCTCCCTTATGAACATGTTAATTTTGCTTATTTTTTGGTTAGAAGAATAAAAAACATGGACTTATTCAGAGAAATCTGGGTTTAGAAAATGCACAGAAACATCCTTTTCTTTTATATATATGTACTGAAAAGTTCACAAATAGACAATGTGATGACTGGGATAGACCTCAGAATAATCTGGGTGATGACATAGCAGGCATTGATGAAACAAGCCTGGCAAGGAATTGATAATTGCAGAAGTGAGGTAATGTGTACCCAGGAGTCATTGCACACTTTTTCTATTTTTATGCTTCTTTGAAATTTTCCAAAATAGCTTAAAAATCCAAAATCAGTAGGATCTTTTAAAAAATGCTTAAAAAACCATTTTTAGAAGAACTCTTAAGAACTTTAAAACAGGAAAGAAGGTATATTCAAAACACATTTGATATTTAGGAATGTCAGACTAAGAACACTGACTATTAGGACCATCAAAAAGTAGATTAAAGCTATAATCCTATAGCTAAGTATTTGTCAAAAAATAACAGATGAGCCTGGCTGGTGTGGCTCACTGGTTGAGCGTCGACCCATGCACCAAGAGGTCACCGGTTCGATTCCTGGTCAGGGCACATGCCCAGGTTGTGGGCCTGATCCTCAGTGGAGGGCATGCAGGAGGTGGCCAATCGATGTTCTCTCTCATCGATGTTTCTCTCTCTCTCTCCCTCCCTCTCCCTTCCTCAAATAACAGATGACAAAAACACATGTTGGCACCCTGGCCAGTTTAGCTCAGCAGTTAGAGCGTTGGCCATCGGACCAAAGGGTCGTGGGTTTGATTCCCGGTTCAGGGCACATACCCGGGTTGCAGGTTCAATCCCTGGCCTTGGTTGGGGTCGTAAGGGAGGCAACCAATGGATGTGTCTCTCTCACATCAATATTCCTCTCTCTCTCTCTCTCTCTCTCTCTCTCTCTCTCTCTCTCTCTCCCTCCCTTCCACTCTAAGAAGCAATGCAAAAATATCCTCAGGTGAGGGGAAAAACAAATGTGTTGGGTATGGGAATGAGTTGTGAGACCCCGTGGAAGATAGGAGCTGGGCTTTGGGAAGAAGACAGGTGGGCCTGGTGAGTTCCCATAGTGAAAAAAATTCTGTCCTAATGATAGAATTGGCCTATAACATACTTGTGATTTCTTTCCCCTCCATGATGATGTGATGTTGGAGAGCATTAGGCTCAGATTCAAAGCTGGGAAAGAAAGGAATCTCTGTTTGAGGGCTGAGAGACTGTGCTACTGAATAAAGAAGAGAGTGCTCAGGTTAGATCCAGGGTGCACAGTGGTTCCCTTGCCCTCATGCAGAAATTAGAACCCACTACTCCACAACTGACTGCTACCATTGTAGTTTGTTAACTTTATCTCAGCAGTTGGTGTAACCATGGCGTGTAAAGCTTTGTGAAATTGAGGGAAAATACTCCCAACAGCACCTGACTGGCTAGCAGCTAACATTCACCAAGCCCCAACCACAGTCTTCCCTCCTCACGTTTCTGCCACGTTTGCATCTTTCTGAGGCTGTGCAGTCTCCCCTAAATAAATCCCTCATAGTTCTCGACAGTTCTTTTATCTCTTAAGTCTTCTTTAACGTTCTCTAGTCTGTTCTCCCATGCCCTAGTCAAGGTATCTCAGCTTTTCATACTAATTCTAATGAAGAACTAAACTGTATACAAAAGCAAAATAATTTTTAGTTTGGGCATTTGGGTATTTTGTAGTGTTCTAATAAAAGCATATTTTTGGTTTTTGATAAAAAGGAAATGTAAAGATGGACATTTTAGTCTTAAAAAAATGGAAGTCTTGCATACATGTCAAAAATGAAAGAAGATTAATTTGTTAAAGGTGCAGTTATTCCGAAAACTCAGGACTGATTATAAAGAAAAGGAAATTTGAGGAGATAATCGAGTCTTACATTTAATGATGTGTGCCAACGCCAATGTATTTTGCAGAAAGAAAAGAATTCATTGTTTCTTTTGTTCATGTCATTTATTGGTTATAGGGAAATATAATACCATGGGGTTTTTTTTAGAAAAAAGAATATGCTTGGCTGGTGTGGCTCAGTGGATTGAGGGTTGCCCCATGGACTAAAAGGTCCGGGTTTGATTCCGAGTCAGGGCACAGGCCTGGGTTTCGGGCTTGATCCCCAGTAGGGGGCGTGCAGGAGGCAGCCAATTGATGTATCTCTCTCACATCGATATTTCAATCTCCCTAAAAAATTAATAAAAATATATTTAGAAAACTAAAACTAAAATAAGTAATAGAATGAACTGTTTAAACACTGTTAGTCACAAACCATGCAATCTGCTTAACTACTTAAAATTTTAAATTACAACTTTTAGGTACAAATTCATATGTTTCCTTGAAGAGAGAGAAATGTAAAATGTATATGAACAGAAGTGGCCACACATAAAAGAATATTCATATGTTGATGAGAGAAATAACTGTTGTTTACAAATTATGTAACAAGAAACAATTGAACAGTGTAAGCAGCACATGCAAAATCTGAGTTTTATAATGAAATTGCATTCTAGTTTTGTATTTTAATAGAATACTTCAAGTTTTTCACTTATTTTGACCTTTAATATACTTTAAACTTTTCTGTCATTGATTTTTTTTCTATTTAAATCTTATCAATGGCTTTAACTTTGAAAGCATTAGTGATTTAACTTTCATATTGTTTTTAGTAAAAGCTTTGATAGAGCAAGAGGTGAAGAATGGCATTCCTTCAAACAGAATTATTTTGGGAGGATTTTCTCAGGTAAGATAAAGTTTGGATAGTGTGTCAGTACCATCAGTACATTTATCAAAAAGTCATTGGTTTCAGTCCTTTTCTATGGAGGAGTCCTTTTTCAAGAAGATATTATAGAAACTGATATACTGCTTATCTTTAATGCTGAATTACGTTTTATTGGACTAGAAATAATTATTAATTGAGAGAGTACTTCATACTTTTTTGCTTTTCTATTTTACTCTTTTCATTAATAGCTTTACCATATAGATTTTGTCTTGAAAGTCAATTTATTAAGTAAATTGATTGGAATCTGGAATGTTAACATTATGTAGCCCTTTATTTTTTTATTTTATTTTATTTATTTATTTTTTTAACTTATCTTTATTGTTCAATGTACTACAGATGTTCCTCATTTTTTCCCCCATTGCCCCCCTTCTCCCCATTCCCGACCCCCTCCTGCCTTTACCCACACTGTTGTCTGTGTCCATTGGTTATGCATATATACATATAAGTTCTTTGGTTTATTTCTTCCCGCCCCCAACCCCCTTCCCTTTGAGATTTGTCAGTGTAACAACCAATTTGTACTTCTTAATCCCTTCACCTTTTTCACCCATCCCCCCAGCCCCCACCCATCTGGTAACCAACAAAAGTTCTCTGTATCTATGAGAATATTTCTGTTCTGCATGTTCATTTTGTTTGTAGATTCAATTGTTGATAGATATGTATTTATTGCCATTTTGTTTGTTCATATTTTTTTATCTTTTTCTTCAAGAAGACACTTCAACATTTCATATAATAATGGTTTGGTGGTGATGAACTCCTTTAGCTTTTCCTTGTCTGGGAAACTCTTTATCTGTCTGTCAATTCTAAATGACAGCTTTGCAGGATAGAGTAACCTTGGTTGTAGGTTCTTGCTTTTCATCACTCTGAATATTTCTTGCCACTCCCTTCTGGCCTGCAAAGTTTCTTTTGAGAAATCAGCTGACAGTCTGATGGGAACTCCCTTGTAGGTTACAGACTGCTTTTCTCTTGCTGCTTTTAAGATTCTCTCTTTGTCTTGAACCTTTTGCATTTTGATGATGATGTGTCTTGGTGTGGGCCTCTTGGGGTTCATCTTGTTTGGGACTCTCTGTGCTTCCTGGACTTGTATGTCTGTCTCCTTCACCAAGTTAGAGAAGTTTTCTGCCATTATTGTTTCAAATAGGTTTTCGATTTCTTGTTCTCTCTCTTCTCCTTCTGGCACCTCCAAGATGCGAATGTTGGCACACTTGAAGTTGTCCCAGAGGCTCCTTACACTATCCTCATTTTTTTGGATTCTTTTTTCTTTTTGCTGTTCTGATTGGGTGTTTTTTGCTTCCTTATATTCCAAATGGATGGTTTGCTTCTTGGCTTTACCTACTCTACTATTGAATCTGTGTAAACTATTCTTTATTTCAGGTAGTGCCTCCTTCATTTCTAACTGTGCATCCTTCATTTCTGACTGGTCCTTTTTTATGCTCTTGAGGCCCTCACTAAGTTCACTGACGTTCTCACTAAGTCCATTGAGCATCCTTATAAGCAGTGTTTTGAACTCAGCATCTGTTAGGTTGCTTAACTCCATTTCACTTAGTTCTTTTCCTGGAGTTTTATTCTGTTCTTTCATTTGGGACCTGTTTCTTTGTCTCCTCATTTTGGCTGCCTCCCTCTGTTTGTTTCTATGTATTACTTAGCGAGAGGTATGGGGCTCGCTGAGACCAGATGCTGCTTGTTTGAAAGAATTTAGGAAAAGGTGAAGCAGGATCCAAGACAGGCCAATCCTATGGTCAAGCAACTGGCAACAGCTTGGGTGGGCCTGAAAGTTGGGTGGGGCGGGGCGTCAGGGAATCACCAGGGCGGGGCAAACAGTGTGAGCCAGGTTGCTGGAGTTCCAGATATGGCGGCATCTGCCGGCCCAGGGAAGGGCTCACCAAAGGAACAAAAGCCTCTGATAGCACGTCTGTCTAGGAGAAAGCTGCCTCCCCAGCCCTCGCTCTTAATGCCAAACAACTCAGTTCTTCCCCATATGACTCTGGTGCCTTTCAAGCTGCCTCCCGCATGCTGGAGCCTAGAGGGTGCAGTCTGAATAAGTCCATGCGCGGGCCCTTTAAGAGGAGCTGCCGCGGGCTCCAGCTGCCTCAGCCTCGGTTCCCGCTGGTTTTTCCAGCCAGAAGTTATGGTGACTTCTCTTCCTGGCACTAGAACCCTGAGCTGGGCGCCTGGTGTGGGTCGGGGCCCCTCAGTCCTCAGGGAGGACCTTCCCAGCCAGGTATCCTCCTAATTTTTATCCGCCACACGTGGGCGTGGGACCAGCCCGTCGCGCCTCCGCCCCTCCTACCAGTCTCGATGCGGCTTCTTCTTTAATTTTGTATTTGTAGGACTTCCACTCAGCTTGATTTCAGGCGGTTTTGAATGATGGTTGTTCTGTAGTTTAGTTGTAACTTTGATGTGGTTGTGGGAGGACGCGATACTGCATTTACCTACGCCGCCATCTTGACCGCTATGTAGCCCTTTAAACAAAACCCTAAATACAGGTATAAGTCCCCTGTCTAGGAGGAGCCTACTGATAGGAATAATAAGGTAGAAGTCAAGAGAATTTCCTCTCTCTTTGCCACAGATTCCCACTGGTTGAGCCCCACAGATTCTTCTGTAATTCCTGTGGGGTAGGATCAGACTAGAGGCTCTCACAATGTGACCTACAGTGCTGGGGGTACTGGTTGTCTCACCTGGGATCTCTTTTCCCACTAGGGTAACGAGACTCAGGGAAGACCTCTCTGTGTGGTGCTGTGCTAGCCTCGAGGAGAGGCAAAGAGGTCAACATGTAGGTGCTCCTCTGACCCTTCTATGCAGTCTGTCCTGTCCTCTGTGGTGCATGGGGTTCGGCAGCCTCACCCGTGTTCAGATTCTCTCCGTGATGTCTTGTTCTTGTATAGTTGTTAGTTGTTGTTCTTATGAAGGGTAGTGAAGTTAGGAACAACCTATGTTGCCATCTGGGTGATGTCATTCTATCCTCTCTACTCTTGTCATGTAAAATAGGTTTTAGATATAAATATATGATGTTTATTTTTGGCATCTTCTCTTTCTCTACCTTTTCTTCTATCTCCTATAATTTTTCTATAGGCACAGTTACCTCGTGTTCACCTTACATCTTTATTTCAACTTATCACCTGTGTGCCATGTCACCCATCCCCAAATTGCTGTAGCTTCTAATCTGTAAATTTTCTAAATCAACACTTAGTGTCAGACAGTGTGAATTAGGGCAATATCAGAATTAAAGAATTATTAAGGAGTTAGAATTCAATAGAAAGAGAGGTTGTTGATATAACACAGTAAAAAGATAGGTTACAAATTTGGTATTTGTTGAAATTCACAGAAAATATACATTGTAATACACAAGGTGACATAAACATGGGTAGAAAAATGAATGCTGTTTTAAATAGGAAGTGAACATAGGAGTCTGTATATTTGAGACTTGTTGATCACAGTTTAAAGAAACCAACTCCTACTTCCTTCAGCAAGAAACAGTTATGAGTCTGTGAGATCACAGGAAACCAAAAATGAGAATGAAGCAAGGCCTTAGGAAATAGTTAGGACTTGGAAAGCTGTCACAGCTTCTCTCTCCATTTCACCTCTGTTCTTCTGCTCATCTGCTCCATCTGCCTCTCCATCTACAGCTGGTTGTCTCAGCTTTTGCAGCCTACAGCGTTTCTGGTTCTCCAGTTTACATATTAGAGTTCCAGCCACACAAAGAAACAGACTGACAGTCACTGAATCCCAATTTTAGAATCCTGGGAGAAAGAACATGACTCTCTTAGATGAGAAAGGATCTCAGGTATCCATGTGTCCCAGTGACTCATGGGCATGGTCAGAGTGACAGGGCATCTAGATGACTGATGAGAATGCAGTCCCAGAATGCAGGGTGTTGTGAGTTGGGTAGGCTGATACTCTAAAGGTGTCTGCTACATAGTCTTCATTATGTTGAATTACTGTTTTGGAAAACATCAGTTTAAGACAAGATTTGATTTTATACTAAGACTTTTTAGAGGAGAAAATAGTAACTATAAATTTATAATGTTCCCAAGGCAGTTGTAAGTGCAGCAGTTATCTGTACTATTAACTATGTCTTGACTGACTGGGTAGTTGGCTATGTTCTCACAGTGGTCTTCAGTGTAGAGAATCATGTGCTTTAGGACATAATGGGGTATGTATGTATTTGTATTTGTTTGCCTGATTTGATTTGACAACAGCCACCCAGTTTGATTTTTTTTTTAATATGTTTTCATTGATTTTTTAGAGAGAGAGGAAGGGAGAGAGAGACAGAAACATCAATGTGAGATAGATACATTGATCAGCTGCCTCCTGCATGCCCCCTACTGGGAACCAAGCATGTGCCCTGACTGGGAATGGAACCGGGGCCTCTCAGTCCATGAGATGATGCTCAATCCACTGAGCCACACAGGCTGGGCCCAATTTGAATTTTTATGGACATTATTAATAACAAGAAATCTCTTAAGTTGCTGTTAGCGAAGGATGTGTTCTATTGACTTTCCCTGCTTGTCTTTCCAGGGAGGAGCTTTATCTTTATACACTGCTCTTACCACACAGCAGAAACTGGCAGGTGTCACTGCACTCAGTTGCTGGCTTCCACTGCGGGCTTCATTTCCACAGGTAGTCTGACTGATACTTGCAACATTAGATTACTGAGCTAAGAGATAGCAGATAATGTTGGGGAGAGGGTCTTTTTTTTTTTTTTTAATAAACTTTATTTTTTTAGAGTAGTTTTAGGTTGAGAGCAAAATTGAGTGGAAAATACAGAAGTTTCCACATACCCAGTGTCTCCAAACATGCACAGCCTCCCCACTGTAGACATTCTGCAGTACAGTGGCACATTGGTTACAATCGATGAACCTACATTGACACATTATCACTCAAAACCCATAGTTTACATCAGTTATCCTTTTTTAAAAAGAATTTTCTCAGACTTTTGTGATGTATTACTAGGCTTTATGGGTACACTATATTGTCTTCATTATGGATTACATAGAATGGAATAAGAAATAAGTCCTATTGTCATAAATCTTACATTTAAAGTGTTTGATACATTTTAAGATATATATAAAAATTAGGGCTATTTTCTTTTTTTTAATCCTCACCTGAGGATATTTTTCTATTTATCTTCAGATAGAGTGGGAGGGAGATAGAGGGAGAGAAAGGGAGAGAGAGAAACATCATCGTGAGAGGGACACATCGACTGGTTGCCTCCCGCATGACCCTGACCAGGGCTGGGGATGAACTACAACTGAGGTGTGTGCCCTTGACCGGAATTGAACCTGTGACTCATTGGTCCACAGGCCGACGCTCTACCACTGAGCCAAACCGGCAAGGGCAGGGCTATTTTTTACATATAGAAATATAGAAATAATATTTTTGAATGTTCAGTATGCTCACTGCTTGATAGCAGATTTTGCTATATAAAATATAATTTCTAAATACCCAACAGTGTAGAGCAGTATATAGTATACATGAGAGGTATAGACTTTATTTTATTTTTAAATTCATCTTTAAATCTGTGTTTTTTTCTTGTCACTATATAGTAGCTCTTTGGTTACATAGTAAGTGCTGTTTGTTAACCGCATAGTAAGTGGAGTTTGTTGTTCCACTTACTTACACATTCATTGGTTTTCATATGTGCCCTGACCTTGGATTGAACTGGCAACCTTGGCTTATTGGGTTGATGCTCTAACCAACTGAGCTACCCAGCTAGGGTTTAACCATCTTATTTAAATTAATTAAATAAGAACTGAGAAGAACATGGTTCAGCTAAAACATAACCTCTCATGTCAGGACAATGTGAACAGATAAAGAATAGAATCTGCTTCAAGGAACCAATTTATTGGGAAAACATATTATATGACAGGGTAATCAAATGTCTTATAATAGTTTAAATAAAGACATGTGCAGAATATAGGGATGGAAGGAATTTTATTTCTGTGGCCAAATATAACTTATAATGTAAGTAATAACATGTTGTATGCACATTTCTATCTATAGTTTTAAATGCCTGGCATAGTGCTCTACCCATTTGAATAAATAATGCTTTTTGTTTTTTTGCAGGGTCCTATCAGTGGTGTTAATAGAGACATTTCTATTCTTCAGTGCCATGGAGATTGTGACCCTTTAGTTCCCTTAATGTTTGGTTCTCTTACTGCTGAAAAGCTAAAAACATTGGTAAATCCAGCCAATGTAACCTTTAAAACCTATGAAGGCATGATGCATAGTTCATGTCAACAGGTAAATGTTTGAAAACAGTAATTAGATGTAATTTGCTTCTTTTTCCATGTGATATTTTAAGATAAATAACATTTGACTTTTTGGGGCTTTAAAAGAGTTAATGAATTCACACTGAGTCATAGGTTAGCAGGATCAAAATTTATTCAATTTAATTCAACAAACCATTCACTGACTTCCTATTACATGGAAGCATTGTGCATAATTCTAAGACAAAAAAAACATTCCCTTTTATTAAAATTTAGAAATGGTTAATTAAAATTTGATAGGGGAGAAGGATGTATATACAAGTAACTATATAGAAAGCAGATGTGATATGTGTTACATTAAAAGTTTTTTAAAAGTTCTTTGAAAAACTGGAGAGTGAGATTAATTTTATCTTAGGAGACACTGAGATCATGATGAAAGAGCTAGATTTGAACACTCGGCAGGATTTAGATAGCAGGTGTGCAGAGGACAGGAAAAGCAAGCTGTCCAGTTGGGCTGTAGTCTTATGAAAAGCTAGGTATCATAGAATAGAGACAGAGAGGAGAGACTCAATTGTAGAGAGCTTTTATGTTGTGCTGAAGATGGACTTGTTCTCTAGGCAGCAGAAAGCCATTGACTTTTTTTTTTTTTAATCAAAGCAAGCTGTAATCTACATTCTGGAAACAAATAAAGCAGAATCCATTAGGATTTAGTGACTAAATCTATGGAATAGGAAAGAAGGAAGTATCAATGAGGCCTTATATTCCTAGCACAGATGATTAAGTGATGCCATTCATAAAGTAGGTAGTACAAGGAACAGTTTTAGGGTAACAGGAAGGAGATATATTGAGTTTAGCGAACATAGAGATTGATGTGGCCCCATGATACCAAGATGGGATATTGGAAATACTTGTCTGAAACGCAAGCCTGTAATAGAGATTTAGAATAATTACCAATATTATTGATCAGTGAACAATCCCCATGGGAGAATATCATGAGAAAAAAAGCCAAGGGATGGAACTTTGGGGGAATTAAAAGGAGTTAAGTGTTGAATGAGAGTACAGGAGGAGAGAATTTCTGAGTGGATTGGAACAGTAACCCATGATTCAAAGAATGATTAAGGAGAAATAGACCAGGAAGAAACTATCTAATAATAAGGCATCCGTGACCTCAGATGTTTGGGGAGATAGAGCCAAACTGCAGTGGATTACGTGAAGTAGACAGGGAAATGAGGAAGTGGAGGCAACATGTATTAACCTCTTTAAAAAAGCTTTTGGTAAAGAGGGAAAAGAGTAGGAAGGTCCTTTTCAATAGGATGGAAGAAAGAGACCCCATAGATAGGGAGGAAAGAGGGAGAAGATGCCATAAAGAGAAGGTAATTGATAGGGGGACGTCTTAGAGGGATCATATAATAAAGTCCTGAAATGGGTAGGGGTTGCCTTAAAAGAGGAGAAAAACACTTTTGAATCAAGATAGAAGAGAATGGATGAACATAAATGGATTGTTGGGGTATAGAAGAAAGTAGCTGAGAGCCCACATTAGATCCTCTTAATCTTTTCAGTAAAGTAGGGAAGATGTGGTCACTTAATGAAGGAGGTCTGAATGATTTGGAGGCTTACAAAGTCCTAGAATAAAAATTGGTGGCTAAGCATTGAGGCAATTTATGTTAACATTGTTTTGCAACTAACTGTTCAACCTAGCTAAATCATTTGCTTTAGGGCAGAGACAGCAGGTAGTAATATGATTTATCCAGAAAGACAAGGGGCTTGAGATGCTAGAATGTTATTGAGAACATAGTTGAAACTGTCATAATGGTTCCTTGCTTTTGTACTTGTTGGTCTACAGACTTTCTGTAATTAGAGTTATGGAACAGGTGGCATACCCACAATTTTCTATTTCTTTTAAAATAACCTTTTGTAGAATTAATAAAATTTTAAAAAGAAACTGTCATGAAGTATTGAATCCAGGAAGGGAGGTAGCACTTGAGCATCCAGGAGGGACTGAGGGTCCAGAGCAGTGATTCTCAACCTTCCTAATGCCGCGACCCTTTAATACAGTTCCTCATGTTGTGGTGACCCCCAACCATAAAATTATTTTCGTTGCTACTTCATAACTGTAATTTTGCTACTGTTATGAATCGCCATTGGAAGTATGTGTTTTCCGATGGTCTTAGGCGGCCCCTGTGAAAGGGTTGTTCGACCCCCAAAGGGGTCGCAACCCACAGGTTGAGAACCGCTGGTCTAGAGCATTAGTTTTCCAAGTAGACTTTGTATTATAGGGACCCCAGAGCTTAATAAACATACAGACCCCCCCCCCAAACTCCAAACTCAAGTGATTCTTATGTAGTACATTGGGGGTTTGGTATTGAACTCAGGTGTCTGTGTTTGTATGTAGATGTTTTAAAAATAAAAGTTTCTTAGATGATTCTTTGTGCAATCACATTGGAGGACATTGGACTGAATGATTAGGAGCAGAAAGTGAGAAGAAGTAGAATGGTGGAAAGTGGTGTCACAGGAAACTCATAGGACTTTAGAGTGTTGTAAAATAGATGAATTTTGTGCTTTGGCTTTTTTTTTCTGAGTGACTAAATTATAAGGTTAAAGGTTCTCTGCATTGCTGATTTGTGGGTCTGTGAGGCTAAGCCTTGAAATACTACAGATGATAGGAGGAAATGAAATGTGTTTGGGGAAGTAAGATAACTGTAGGCCACATGTAGGGGTCTTCAGGGAAAGGTTTTTCTGTAATAAATATTTGGTTATGTTAATTTTCATATCTTTCTAGGCTTATCTTAGGTACATGCTGTCTTTCTAATGGTTAATTATATCAAAACCCTTATCAAGGCAAAAAATATTTTATGCTATGGATTTAGCATTTCATTTTCATGAGAGAATGTTAAAAGCTAGGCTTTTCCACGTATACATAGTTGGCAGTCATTGTATACTGCCTGATACTTCTTGATACAGGTATTGTCACTTTTTAACCCCCTTTATCCCTCCTCACCCCCATGTTTTGTTTATTCAAGTATAGCAAAATGCAGATCATTTTAATGGGAGTAGATACTAGATGTGAACCATCATTGAATGTACAGTAATAAACATAGAAAGTGATCTGAAATTTCTATTGGAGCCTCCTTTCTCTATTACAACTTTTTATTATGTTGTAGTAGTAAAAATGTTGAGTTTCACCTTATGTACACACACCACAGATTTAGTTAGTGGTATTTTCGTGGGGATTTAATTTCTCATTTGTGTAACTGCTTATTAAGTCACTTTATTCCAAACAGGAAATGATGGATATCAAGCAATTCATCGATAAACTCCTACCTCCAGTTGATTGACATCACTAAGGGGCCTTGTGTAGAAGTACACACCAGCATCATTGTAGTACAGTATAAACCTTTTCTTGTGCTCAGTCTTGAAACTTATAATGTTTGCAGTGTTAAAATGTTTTGCAAATACACACCAATGACACAGACTAAACAATTATCTCTTTGTGGGAAATTTATGATCTTTTAAGTTTCAATACATGTGTTTGTATAATATGATCCAGAATATACTAGCACTAAAATAGGTGAAGCAGTTAGCTTCTTTTTCCCAAATGTAATTCAGCAAAATAATAAAATACTTCAACCAGATTTTCTATTACATCATTTGAAAATTATTAGTATGCTTAATGAAAACTTGTTCAGGTATAAATGAGCAGTTAAGGTTTAAACTATTTATGAATGCTGTGACAGTCTATGGAATTATCCCAAAATTACTTAGTCACCATGCAGTGTCTGTATTTTTTATATGTGTATTCAGATATACTTAATGTTTGTAATACATAAAAAGAATGAGGTGTTATTACATTATTCCTAATCATGGGGATACTGCTTCTTAAGTGTCAATAAAGAATAATATTGCTCTCTTCAATGAATGGCCCTTTTATTTTGAGGACCAGGCTTTTCTTTCCCTATTACAATTCCTTTAAAATTATATTTATTTATTGATTTTAGAGAGAGGGAAAAAGAGTGAAACATCGATTTGCTGTTCCATCAGTTATGCATTCACTAGTTGATTCTTGTATGTGCTCTGACTGGGGATCGAATCTGCAACCTTAGCATATTGGGACAACACTAACCAACTGAACTATCCAGTCAGGGCACAATTTCTTAATATCTGTTTTCCTCTCTGGAAAAGAAATGTATTCTTTTTTTTTTATCCTTCATAACAGACCAAATATTGCCTCCTTGCCATAGACATCTGCTGTCAATACATGTAATCTGACATTCTGAATCACAAACATAGTGATATTTAAAATATATTTATACTTATATAAACTAAACATCACTTCAAACTTCCTACATTACTTGTTTTTTAAACTGTACCTCAGTCCACAGTTAGACCTATATAGTTATTAGACTCTTCAGTCCAGGTAGGAAGTAATTCTGTGGTTGTATTTTTCTGTAATTAACTCAAAGAATTATAAGGTCATGTTCTAGTATGTTCTGGAATATTGAAGACTAATCTTAAAATGATAATTTCTAAGATGATTTGCTCTAAGGTGATTCTCCTTGTGGCATAGAGTTTTAGTTTACGTATTTTGTACATATGTTTGAAATCAGCTACTGTAGGAAATGAACAATTGATTAGAAAAATTTGCTTTACTTTTATCTGCCTTGTTGACTTATTTGAAATTTTCACTTTAGTCAGATGATTAAAAAAACTTTTGTGCAAACATAAAAGTAGCAATTATTTGATTTTAAGTAGTTGGAATTTTTAGATTATTGGTAAAAACTATTTGAAAACAAATTAATTGGCTATAAAGGTTAGTTAGAACTCAATACATATGGTATAGTTACCACACATTTTAATATGTAGCAAAAATATATGCTTCCTATTTTTGAACTGTTTATTTTTCTTCTGTATTCCAACTGACTAAAACAATGTTAGGAGTGCATCTTTATAAATGGGTGCTAATTGATAATGAAAATAATTTAGTAAAGGACTATATAGAATGTAAATGATGAAGCCATATGTTTATGTCTGGATATAAACATTTTAAACAATCATTTAATAAGTCATTTTGATTTACCTTGATGAATATAAACTTGTTTCAGTTATACGAACCAGCAAGATATGATTTATGGCAAGAGATATTCCATTCAAATGTGCTGTAATGTGGAAAATGTAAATCTTTTCCATGGTTTCTATCAATGTGAAATAAATTTAATTCTCACTTTTCTTTGACTCCTTTTTTTAATATTACTTTTAACATTTGGGTCTACCTTGGAATGACTGTCTATAATGAAAAGGAGGAAAATGACATTGTAATCACAAGAATATACATTCAGAGAGAAGTAGAATGGAACTAGACATGAGAAAAGCTTCTCTTGCTATGCAATTTTCTTTTTTTTTATCCTCACTCGAGGACATTTTTGCATTTATCTTCACATAGAGCAGGAGGGAGAGAGGGAGGAAAAGAGAGAGAGAAACATTGACATGAGAGAGACACATCGAGAGGTTGCCACCCACACGACCCCAACCGGGGCTGGGGACAAACTGCAACCGAGGTATGTGCCCTTAGTGGGAACCAAACCTGGGACTCTCTGGTTCGCGGGCTGACGCTAACCACTGAGCAAAACCGGCCAGGGCTTGCTATGCAATTTTAATAAGCTAAAAAAAGCCCGGCTGGTGTGGCACAGTGGTTGAGCGTCGATCCATGCACCAAGAGGTCGCCGGATTGGTTGATTGCTGGTCAGAGCACATGCCCAGGTTGTGGGCCTGATCCCCAGTGGGGGGCATGCAGGAGGTGGCCAATCAATGCTCTCATCTCTCTCTCTTCTCTAAAAATCAATAAAGAAAAAAAATTTAAATAAGCTAAAAAAATTATTGTTTTTTATTGCTCCTAAACCAACTTCTGTTTGGTGTTTCCTTTTGTCTTATCCTTTTGTATAGTGTTTATGGGATTTTTAAATTAGTGTCATAAATCAGTTATCCAAATATTTTTTTCTCTTTTTAAAAGAAATTTTTCTTTTTCAATTACAGTTGACATTCAATATTATATTAGTTTCAGGTGTACAACATAGTGGTTAGAGATTTATATAACTTACAAAATGATGCCCCCAATAAGTCTTGCACCCATTTGACATCACACAGTTCCGACAATATCAATGACTATGTTCCCTAAACTGTACTTTACACCACCATGACTGTTATGTAACTGCAAATTTGTATTTCTTAATCCCTTCACCTTTTCCCTCACAGCCCCCCAGTCCTCCTCCCATCTGGCAACCTGTTTTTCTCTGTATGAGTTTGTTTCTGTTTTGTTTGTTCATTTATTATTTTTTTTTATATTCCACACATAGATGAAATTACATTTTTGTCTTTCTCTGACTTATGTCACTTACCATAATACCTTCTAGGTCCATCCATGTTGCAAATGGTACAATTGCATTCTTTTTTGTTATGGCCGAATAATATTCTATTGTCTGTTTGTACCACATCGTCTTTATCCATTGACTTTTTTAAAAAAAAATGTTTTTATTGATTTTTTAGAGAGAGAAGAAGGGAGAGAGAGATAGAAACATCTATGTGAGAAGAAAACATCAATCGGCTGCCTCCTGCATGCCCTCCACTGGGGATCGAGCCTGCAACCCTGGCGTGTGCCCTGACTGGGAATCAAACCGGGACCTCCCAGTCTATGGGACAATGCTCAATCCACTGAGCCACACTGGCCAGGCTCCATTCGACTTAAAAATTTTTTTTATTAAATTCATTGAGCTGATATTGGTTAATAAAATTATATAGGTTTCAAGTGCACAATTCTATAATACATAATCTGTTTTGCATTGTGTGTTCACCAAAATCAAATCTCCTTAAGTCACCATATATATATTTTAAAATTTGATAACAGCTTTATTGAGATATAATGAGCATAGTATACATTTCACTCATTTAAAGTCTATAATTCAGTGGTCTTTTCTATATTCACAATTATACAGTCGTCATCACAATCCATTTTAGAACATTTTCATCACCCTAACAAGTAACCCTGTGCCTTTTAGCATCCACCCTGTGCCAGTTTCCACTTCCCCCACTCTTCCTAGAAGCCCTAGGGAGCCACAACTGTACTCCGTATGTATTGTCTATTATGGACATTTCCTCAATGAAATCACATAATATGTGGTCCTTCATGACTACCCTTTTTATTTATCATAATGTTTTCAAGGTATGTCTATTTTGTAGCATGTACCACCAGTACTTCATTATTGTTGAATGACATTTCATTGTATGGAGCAAACACATTTTTTAATCTATTCAGCATTTGATGGACCTTTGGGTTGTTTCATTTTGGCATTGTTAATAATGCTGCTTTGAACAATCATGTCCAAGTATTTTTTTAAATTTATTTTTTATTTTTATTTTTAAATTATTTTTATTACAGATGTCCCTCCTTTTTCTCCCACTGACATCCTCCTTCCTGCTACCATCCCCCACCTTCACACCTTCACTGAACTGCTGTCTGTGTCCATTGGTTATACATATATGCATGTAAGTTCTTTGGTTTATCTCTTCTTGCCCCATAAACCCCCTTCTATCTGAGGTTTGTCAGTCTGTTCCCTACGTCCATGTCTCTGGATCTATTTTGTTTATCAGCTTATTTTGTTCATTATATTCCACAAATAAGTGAAATCATGTGATCTTTGTCTTTCTCTGATTGGCTTATTTCGCTAAGCATAATACTCTGTAGGTCCCTCCATGTCATTTCAAAGAGTAAGAGATCTTTCTTATAGCTGCATAATCCATTCTGTAAATGTACCACAGCTTTTTTATCCACTCATCTATTGATGAACCCTTGGGCTGTTTCCAGATCTTAGCTATTGTAAATAGTGCTGCTGTGAACACAGGTGCATATATTCTTTCTGATTCCTGTTTCTGGATTCTTAGGATATAGTCCTAGAAGTGGGTTCACTGGATCAAATGGCAGTTCCATTTTAATTTTTTGAGGAAACACCATATTTTCCATAGTGACTGCACCAATCTACATTCCCACCAGCAGTGTACTAGAGTCCTCTTTTCTCCACATCCTCACCAGCATTTGTTGTTTGATGAATTGTTGATGCCAGTTTTTCTGGAAGGAGTGAGGTGATACCTCATAGTCATTTAAATTTGCATCTCTCTGATCCTTAGTGATGTTGAACATTTTTCATATGTCTCTCGGCCATTTGTTGTTTTTTTTTTTGGTACCTGCCCCTAGAGAGAACCGAACCCGGGACACTCTGGTCCACAGGCCAAACTGGCCAGGGCTCTCTTCGCCATTTGTATGTCCTGTTTGGAGAAATGTCTATTTAGGTCCTCTGCCCATTTTTTAATTGGATTGTTTGTCTTCCTTTTGTTGACTTGAATGAGTACTCTGTATATTTTGGAAATTAACCCCTTATCAGATGTATCATTGGCAAATATGTTCTCCCATACAGTGGGTTACCTTTTCATTTTGATGCTGGTTTCTTTTGCTGCACAGCTTTTTAGTTTGATGTATTCCTATTTATTTATTTTTTTAAACTTATCTTTATTGTTGAATATATTACAGATGTCCCCCCGTTTTTCCCTCGATTGACCCCCCTCGTCCCCAATCCTGCCCTCCTCCTGCCTTCCCCACTCTATTGTTGGTGTCCATTGGTTATGCATATATGCATAGAAGTTCTTTGGTTGATCTCATCCCGCCCTCCCTCCCCCTTCCCTTTGAGGTTCATCAGTCTAACAACCAATTTGTACTTCTTAATTCCTTCATCTTTTTCACCCATCCCCCTAGCACCCTCCCATCTGGCAAGCAACAAACAGTTCTCTGTATCTATGAGTCTGTTTCTGTTCTGCTTGCTCATTTTGTTTGTAGATTCAATTGTTGATAGATATGTATTTATTGCCATTTTATTGTTCATTTTTTTGTTGTTATTTTCCTTCAAGAAGACCCTTCAACATTTCATATAATACTGGTTTGGTGGTGATGAACTCCTTTAGCTTTTTCTTGTCTGGGAAATTCTTGATATGTCCATTGATTCTAAATGATAGCTTTTCAGGATAGAGTAATCTTGGTTGTAGGTCGTTTTTCATCACTTTGAATATCTCTTGCCACTCATTTCTGGCCAGCAAAGTTTCTTTGGAGAAATCAGCTGACAGTCTTATGGGAGCTCCTTTGTAGGTAACTAACTGCTTTTCTCTTGTTGCTTTTAAGATTCTCTGTCTTGAACCTTTTGCATTTTGACTATGATGTGTCTTGATGTTGACCTCTTTGGGTTCATTTTGTTTGGGACTCTCTGTGCTTCCCGGACTTGTATGTCTGTTTCCTTCACCAAGTTAGGAATGTTTTCTGTCATTGTTTTTTCAAATAGTTTGTCAATTTCTTGCCCTCTCTCTTCTGGCACTCCTATGATGCGAATGTTGGTTCACTTGATGTTGTCCCACAGGCTCCTTATACTATCCTCATTTTTAAAATTTCTTTTTTTTTTTCTGCTGTTCTGATTAGGTGTTTTTTGCTTCCTTACATTTTAAATCGATGGGTTTGCTTCTTGGCTTCACCTACTCTACTTTTGATTCCCTGTAAATTATTCATTATTTCAGTTAGTGCAGCATTCATTATTGACTGGTCCTTTTTTTTGTTGATGTTCTCACTAAGTTCCTTGAAGTTCTCACTAAGTTTCTTGAGCATCCTTAACAACCAGTGTTTTGAACTCTGCATCTGATTGATTGCTTATCTCCATTTTGTTTAATTCTTTTCCTGGAGTTTTATTCTTTTATTTGGGACATGTTTGTGTCCTCATTTTGGCTGCTTCCCTGTGATTATTTCTATGTATTAGGTAGAGTTGCTATGTTTCCTAGGTTTTGTAGGGTGGCCTAATGTTGCAGGTGTCCTGTGGGATCCCATGGCACAGCCTCCATGATCAACCCAGCTGGGCCCTCATGGTGCACCCCTAGTGTTGACTGTACACCCTTCTGTTGTAATTGAGTCTTGATTGCTGTTGGCACATCAATGGGAGGGATTTACTCAGGCTGATCAGCTGCAAGGACTGGCTGTGCCCACCTTCCACTGACCTCTACCTTGGAGGATCAGCTGTGCAGGAGCCACCATACAGAGCAAAACTTACTACAGCAGGGCTCTGGTACTCACTGAGTCCACTCCTTGAGTGTGTCACTTGTGGAGGTGGTTGGGTGGTGGTGCTTCAGTGTGGTCTGAAGCTGTCCACTGGGTGTGCTCCCTCTGTGGCAAGGTCAGCCACTGCCTGTGTTCTACCTGGGGCCACCCAACATAAGCTACAATGTGATCTGCAGATGACTGCTTCTTGTGCTGGGTTTGGAGGTGCCCAGGAAAAGCCAAGTTGTGAACCAAGCTGGTGGCTTCTAGTTCCAGGCCTGGGGCCACTTAACAAGAGGTATGGGGCTCGCTGCTTGTTTGAGAGATTTTAGGAAACTCTGAAGCAGGATGCAACACAGGTCAATACTATGGTAAAGCCATTGTAACAGGTTGGGTGGGCCCGGGAGTTGGGTGGGGCAAGGCCTCAGTAATCACCAGGGCAGGGCAAACAGGTGAGCTAGGATGCTGGAATCCAAGATATGGCGCCCCTTTGTCAGCCTCTTGTATGGGCTCACCAAAGGAACAACAGCCTCTGCCAGCATGTCTGTCGAGGAGAAAGCTACCTCCCCAGCTCTCACCCAAAAGCTGTACAACTCAGTTCTTCCCCATATGTCTCTGGTGCCTTTCAAGCTGCCTCCCCAATGCTGGAGCTTAGAGGGAAAGAGTCCAAGTAGGTCTGTGCACGGGCCCTTTAAGAGGAACTGCCTGGGGCTCCAGAAGTTTCAGCCTCCCTCAGCCTCAATTACTACTGGTTTTTATAGCCAGAAGTTATGGGGACTTTTCTTTCTGGCACTGGAACCCTGAGCTGGAAGCTTGGCGGATGGGGACCCCTCACTCCTCAGGGAGGACTTTCACAGCCAAGGTAGGCCTCCTGATTTTTATCTGCCACACGTGGGTGTGGGACCAGCCCATCTGCGCCTCCGTCCCTCCTACCAGTTTCTTTAGTTTCATAGTTGTAGGACTTCCATTCAGCTCAATTTCAGATGATTCTGAATGATGCTTGTTCTGTAGTTTAGTTGTAATTTTGATGTGGTTGTGGGAGCAGGCAATACCACGTTTACCTACGCTGCCATATTGATTGGAAGTGTATTTCTATTTATTAATGTTTTCCTTTGTTTCTCTTGCCCTAGGTGATGTATCGGTGAAAATTCTGCTATGTGTGATGTCTGGGATTTTGCTGCCTTTTTTTTAAGGAATTTTATGGTTTCAAGAATGACATTTAAGTCTTTTATCCATTTTGAGTTTATTCTTGTGTGTGGTGTAAGTTGGGGGTCTAATTTCCTTTTTTCTGCATATAGTTGTCCAGTTTTCCAACATCATTCATTGAGCAGACTGTCTTGATTCCATTGTATGCTCTTGCCTCCTGTGTCAAATATTAATTGAGCATATTGTCTTGGGTCGATTTCTGGGTACTCTATGATTTCTATTCCATTGATCTACAGTCGGCCCTCATGTATCGTGGTTAATCAGTTCCAGACTCTACAGCAATAATGAATTTCCGCGAAGTAGGATTCTTTATTTATATACAGTTGTCCCTCGCCATTTCGCGCTTCGACTTTCGCAGCTTCACTCTGTTGTGGTTCTTTCAAATACAGTACTTCAGGGGATTCTGAATGATTTGAAAAAACTGCAATAGAGTGAAGCCGTGAGAGTCGAAGCACGAAGTGGCGAGGGACGACTGTATTATGTCTGTTCCTATGCCAGTACCAGGCTGTTTTGATGATAATGTCTTTGTAGTAGAACCTGATATCCAGAATTGTGATTTCTTTAACTTTGTTCTTTTTCCAGATTGCTGTGGCTATTTGGGGTCTTTTTTGGTTCCATATAAACTTTTGGAGTATTTGTTCTAGATCTGTGAAATATGCCTTTGGTATTTTTTTTTTTATCCTCACCTGAGGACACTTTTGCATTTATCTTCAGATAGAGAGGGAGGGAGAGAGAGAGGAAGAGAGAGAGAGAAACATCGATGTGAGAGAGACACATTGACTGGCTGCCACCCACATGACCCAACCGGGGCGGGGACAAACTGCAACCATGTTTCATGCGCTAAGCGGGAACGAACCTGGGACTCTCTGGTCCACAGGCTGATGCTCTAACCGCTGAGCAAAACCGGCCAGGGTGCCATTGGATTTTAATGGGGATTGCGTTGAATCTATAGATTGCTTTGGGTAGTATGGACATTTTAGTTATGTTAATTCTTCCAATCTATGAATATGATATATGCTTCCATTTTTTTTTTATATCTTTCTTTATTTCTTTTTTCAATGTCCTGTACTTTTCAGAGAACAGGTCTTTTACATCCTTGGTTAAGTTTATTCCTAGGTATCTTAATATTTTTGTTGCAATGGTAAGATTGTTCTTTTTTGTTTGTTTTTCTGTGTGTTCATTATTGGTGTATAAAAATGCCAACGATTTCTGGATATTGATTTTGTATCCTGCTACTTTGCCAAATTCATTTATTAAATCTAGTAGTTTTTTTGGTTGGAGTCTTTAGCGTTTTCTATGTACAATATCATGTCATCTGCGAATGACAGTTTTACTTTCTTCTTTACAATTTGGATGCCTTTTATTTTTTCTTCATGTCTGATTGCTGTAGCTAAGACTTCCAGTACTGTGTTGAATAAGAGTGGTGAAAGCAGACATCCCTGTCTTGTTCCTGTTCTTAAGGGAAATGCTTTTAGTTTTTGCCCATTGAGTATGATGCTGGCTGTAGGTTTGTCATATATGGCCTTTATTATGTTGAAGTATGACCCTTCTATTCCTACTTGACAGAGTTTTTATCAAAAATGGGTACTGTGCCCTGGCCAGTTTGGTTCAGTGGTTAGGGCACTGCCCCTGGACCAGAGAGACTTGGGTTCGGTTCCTGCTAAGGGCATGTACCTCGGTTACAGTTTTTCCCCGGCCCTGTTTGGGGATGGCAACCAGTCGATGTGTCTCTCTCACATCGATGTTTCTCTCTCTCTCCTCCTCTCTCCCTCCTGCTCTAATTGAAGATAAATGCAAAAAAATGTCCTCGGATGAGGAATAAAAAAAAAAAAAATGGGTGCTGCATTTTGTCAAATGTTTTTTCAGCATCTATTGATATGATCATATGATTTTTATCTTTCATTTTGTTTATGTGGTGTATCACTTCTATTGATTTGCAAATATTATACCAGCCTTTCATTCCTTGGATAACTCTAACTTGGTCGTGGTGTATAAAAATTGATAAATATATTGCTGGATTCATTTTGGAAAAATTTTGTTGAAGGATTTGGTGTCTGTGTTCAACAGGGATATTGACCTGTAAATTTCTTTCATTGCAGTGTCTTTTAAAAAAAAAAAATTATTTTATTAATTTATTTTTATTACAGATGTTTCTCCTTTTTTCATTGTAGTGTCTTTATCTGGTTTTGGAATTAGGATTATGCTGGTCTCATAAAAAGAGCTTGGAAGTTTTCCTTCCTGTTGAAGTTTTTGGAATAGTTTGAGGAGAATAGGTGTTAGTTCTTCAATGAATGTTTGGTAAAACTCCCCTGTGAAGCCAACTGGACCTGGGCTTTTGTTGGCTGGGAGTTTATTGATTACCACTGATCTTTCCCTTAAGGTCCTCCAGTAGTTTTTAATATATTTTGGTGCTCCAATATTCAGTGCATATGTGTTTACCAAGGTTATATCCTCTTGTTGGATCGATCTCTTTAATATTATGTAGCGACCTTCTTTGTATCTTATTATGGCCTTCATTTTATTTTTTCTCCAATTTTTATTATTTATTTTTGTTATAGCTGTTTCTCCTTTTTCCCCCTTAGACTGCCTCCTCCCCAGCCCACCCCCTCCTCCCCAGCATTGTTGTCTATGTCCATTGGTTATGCATATATGCATATAAGTTCTTCGGTTCATCTCATCCATCCCCCCCACCCCCCTACTCTGAGGTTTGTTAGTCTGAACCATACTCCTTTCTCTGACTCTGGGTTTATTTCATTCATCAGCCCACCTTGTTGATTATACTCCACAAATAAGTGAGATCATGTGGTATTTGTCTTTCTCTGATTGGCTTATTTCGCTTAGCATAATACACTCGAGGTCCCTCCGTGTTGTCTCTAAGGATAAGAGATCTTTCTTACAACTGCATAGTATTCCATTGTATATATGTACCAAAGCTTTTTTATCCACTCATCTATTTATGGACACTTGGGCTGTTTCTAGATCTTAGCAATTGTAAATAGTGCTGCTATGAATATAGGGGTACATATATTCTTTCTGATTGGTATTTCAGGCTTCTTAGGATATAATCCTAGAAGTGGGATCACTGGGTCAAATGGCAATTCAATTGTTAATTTTATGAGGAAACACCATACTGTTTTCCATAGTGCCTGCACCAGTCTGCATTCCCAGAAGCAGTGTACTAGGGTCCCCCTTTCTCCACACCCTCGCCAACACTCGTTGTTTGATGATTTGTTGATGGCAGCCATTCTGGCAGGTGTGAGGTGATACCTCGTTGTTTTGATTTGCATCTCTCTGATGATTAGTGACATTGAGCATTTCTTCATATGTCTCTCGGCCATTTGTATGTCCTGTTTGGAGAGGTGTCTATTTAGTTCCTCTGCCCATTTTTTAATTGGGTTCTTTGTCTTCCTTTTGTTGACTTGTATGAGCACTCTATATATTTTGGAAATTAGCCCCTTATCTGATGTATCATTGGCAATTATGCTCTCCCATAGGTGGGCTCCCTTTCCATTTTGATGGTTGTTTCTTTTGCTGTGCAGAAGCTTTTTAGTTTGATGTAGTCCCATGTGTTCATTTTTCCGTTTGTTTCTGTTGCCTTAGGTGATGTATCAGTGAAAAATATGCAGTGTATGCTGTCTGAAATTTTGTTGCCTACATTTTCTTCTAGGATTTTTATGGATTCATGAGTCACATTTAAGTCTTTTATCCATTTTGAGTTTATTCTTGGGTATGGTGTAAGTTGATTGTCTAGTTTCATTTTTTTTTGCATCTGGTTGTCCAATTTTCCCAAAACCATTTATTAAAGAGGCTGTCTTTACTCCATTATATGCTCTTACCACCTTTGTCAAATATTAATTGAGCATAATGTTTTGGGTTAATTTCTGGGTTCTTTGTTCTATTCCATTGATCTATATGCCTGTTCTTGTGCCAGTACCAGGCTGTTTTGATTATAGTAGCTTTGTAGTATAACCTGATATCCGGTATTGTGATCCCAACTAATTTGTCCTTCTTTTTCAAGATTGCTGTGGCTATTCGGGGTCTTTTTTGGTTCCATATGAACTTTTGAATTATTTGTTCTAGTTCTGTAAAGTATGTCGTTGTTATTTTGATGGGGATAGCATTGAATGTATAGATTGCTTTGGGTAGTAATTTAATGATATTAATTCTTCCAATTCATGAACAAGGTATGTGCTTCCACTTTTTTATATCTTCCTCTATTTCTTTTTTCAGTGTCCTGTAGTTTTCTGCAAATAGGTCCTTTACTTCTTTGGTTAAGTTTATTACTAGGTATCTTAAGTTTTTTTTTGCTGCAATGGTAAATGAGATTGCTTTTTTAGTTTCTCTTTCTATGAGTTCATTATTGGTGTATAAGAATGCCATCGATTTCTTGATGTTAATTTTTTATCTGCTACGTTGCCAAATTCGTTTATTAAATCTAGCATATTTTTGATGGAGTCTTTACGGTTTTCTATGTATAATATCATGTCATCTGTGAATCATGACAGTTTCACTTCCTCCTTTCCAATTTGGATCCCTTTTATTTTTTCTTCATGTCTGCTTCCTGTGGCTAAGACTTCCAGTACTATGTTAAATAAGGGTGTCAAAAGTGGGCATCCCGGTCTTGTTTCTGTTCTTAAGGGAAATACTTTTAGTTTTTGCCCATTCAGTATGATGTTGGCTGTAGGTCTTTCATATATGGCCTTTATTATGTCAAGATACGCTCCCTCTCTGCCCACATTGCTGAGTGCTTTTATCAGAAATGGGTGCTGGATTTTGTTGAATGCTTTTTCAGCATCTATTGATATGATCATATGATTTTTATCTTTCATTTTGTTTATGTGGTGTATCACATTTATTGATTTGCGAATATTGAACCAGCCTTGCATCCCTGGGATGAATCCTACTTGGTCATGGTGAATAATTTTTTTGATGTATTGCTGGATCCGATTTGCTAGTATTTTGTTTAGGATTTTGTCATCTATGTTCATCAGGGATATTGGCCTGTAGTATTCTTTCTTTGTAGTGTCTTTTTCTGGTTTTGGAATTAGAATTATGCTGGTCTCATAAAACAAGTTTGGGAGTCTTCCTTCTTCTTGAATTTTTTGGAATAGTTTGAGGAGAATGGTTGTTAGTTCTTCTTTGAATGTTTGGTAAAACTCCCTCGCGAAGCCATCCGGACTTGGTCTTTTGTTTGATGGGAGAGTCTTGATTACATCTTCAGTTTCTTTAGTTGTTATTGGTCTGTTCAAGTTTTCTCTCTCTTCCTGGTTCAGTTTTTGGAGACTATGTGTTTCTAGAGAATTGTCCATTTCACTCAGATTGTCCAATTTGTTGCCGTATAATTGTTCATAATATTTGTTAACGATCCTTTGTATTTCTATGGTGTCAGTTGTTAATTCTCTTTCATTTCTGATTTTGTGTATTTGGGTTCTCTTTCTTTGTTTCTTGGTGAGTCTAACTAGGGGTCCATCAATCTTGATTATCTTTTCGACAAACCAGCTCTTTGTTTCATAGATCCTTTGAATTTTTTTTTTGGTCTCTATGTCGTTTATTTCTCCTCTGATCTTTACTATTTCCTTTCTTCTACTTGCTCTGGGGTTTTCTTTTTCTTTGCTTTCTAGTTCTTTAAGTTGTGAGGTTAGATAGTCAATTAGAAATTTTTCTTGTTTCTTGAGGTAGGGCTGTAGTACTATGAACTTCCCTCTCAGAACTGCTTTTGTTGCATCCCATAGATTTTGTGTTGTTGTGTGTTCATTTTCATTGGATTCCAGGAAGTTTTTAATTTCTTCTTTGATCTCCTTGGTAACCCATTCATTGTTTAATAACATGCTATTTAGCCTCCATGTGTTCAAATGTCTTTGCATGTTCTTGTTGCATTTGATTTCTAGTTTCATGCCACTGTGATCTGAGAAGATGCTTGATATGATTTCAATCTTCTTGAACTTGTAGAGACCTAGTTTTTGTCGTAACATGTGGTCTGTCTTTGAGAATGTCCCATATGCACTTGAGAAGAATGTGAATTCTGCAGTTTTGGGGTGTAATTCTCTGTAGATATCTATTAAATCCATTTGATCTAGTGTCCATTTAGAGTCTCTGTTTCCTTGTTATTTTTTTTTGTCTAGAGGATCTATCCAGTGATGTCAGCGGGGTGTTTAAGTCCCCTGCTATGAATGTATTGCTGTCGATTTCTCCTTTGAAGTTCTCCAGAAGATAATTCTCCTATATTGGGTGCATATATGTTTACCAAGGTTATATATTCCTGTTGGATAGATCCTTTCAATATTATGTAGTGGCTTTCTTTGTCTCTAGTTATGTCCTTAATTTTGAAATCTTTTTTATCAGATATGAGTATTGCTACCCCAGCTTTTTTTTCCTTTCCATTTTCTTAGAAGATTTTTTCCCATCCCTTCACTTTCAACCTATGTGAGTCTTTTGTTGTGAGGTGGGTCTCTTGTAAACCACATACAGTTGTCCGTTGGCACTTCACGCTTCGACTTTCGCGGCTTCACTCTATCGTTGTTTTTTCATACTATATTTGAAAAAACCACTATAGAGTGAAGCCGCGAACTTCGAAGCACGAAGTGGCGAGGGATGACTGTATATAGAATCCTACTTCGTGGAAATTCATTTATTGCGGTAGAGTCTGGAACAGATTAACCGCGATAAATGAGGGTCCACTGTATATATGAGTCATGCTTTTTTATCCAATCAGCTACTCTGTGTCTTTTGATCGGGGCATTCAGTCCATTTACATTTAAGGTTATTACTGATATGTACTTATTTATTGCCATTTTTGTTTATTGTGGTTATATTTTTCTTCCTATTACTACTAATTATAGCAGTCCTTTTAACATTTCTTACAGTGCTGGTTTGGTGCTAATATATTCCCTTAGCCTTTTTTCATCTGGGAAGCTCTTTATTTGACCTTCTATTATGAATGATAGCCTTGCTGGATAGAGTAGCCTTGGATTCAGATCCTTGTTTTTCATGACCTTGATTACTTCGTGCCATTCCCTTCTGGCCTGTAGTGTTTTTGTTGAGAAGTCAGCTGATAGTCTAATGGGGGTTCCTTTGTAGGAAACCTGTTGCTTTTCTGTTGCTGCTTTTAGGATTCTCTCTTTGTCTTTAATTTTTGGCATTTTATTTATTTTATTTTTAAAAAATATTTTTTCTTTATTGATTTTTAGAGAAAGAGTAAGGGAGAGGGAGAGAGAGATAGAAACATCGATGAGAGAGAATATCGATTGGCCATCTCCTGCGTGCCCCCCACTGGGGACTGGGCCCACAACCTCGGCATGTGTCCTGACTGGGAATCGAACTGGTGACCTCTTGGTGCATGGGTTGACACTCAACCACTGAGCCACACAGCCTGGGCAATTTTTGGCATTTTAATTACCATATGTCTTGGTGTGGGCCTGTTTGGGTTCTTACTTGGGGCTCTCTGTGCTTCTTGAACTTGAATGCCTTCTTCTTTCACCAAGTTAGGGAAATTTTCTGTCACTATTTCTTCAAATATATTCTCTAACCCCTGCTCATTTTCTTCTTCTTCTGGATCTCTTATGATGTGAATGTTCTTACATTGCGAGTTGTCCCACAGCTCTCTTAAGCTGTCTTCCTGGTTTTTTTTGGGGGGGGGAGTGGTTCTGATTGGGTGATTTTTTTTCTACCCTGTCTTCTAATTCACTGATCTGGTCCTCAGCTTCCTCTACTCTGGTTGTTAGTCCTTCCAATGTGTTTTTTATTTCTGTTATGTCATTCTTCATTTCCACTTGGTTGGTTTTCAGTTTTTCTATATCTTTACTCATGGTGTTGATGTCCTTACTCATGCTGTTGAGTTTCCTCAAGATCATGGCTCTGAACTCTACCTCTGATAACTTGCTTAACTGCATTTCATTTATCTCATCTTCAGTAGAGTTCTCGTTCTTTCATTTGGGATCTGTTTCTTTGTTTCACCATTTTGGCTATTTTAGTGGGTTTTGGAACCTGCCAAATTTTCTCTGTGGGTGTTGGTGTTCCGTTGTTTGTGGCTCCCTCTACTTGGTTTGTATGAGTGTGGGAGGACCCACATTCAACACCACTGGCAAGTTTTACTTTCCTGGGTAGATTTCCAAGCCCAGGAAATGTTCAGTTATCCTCTAGCTTTTTGTCTGGAGGCTATTAGTCTCAGTTACTTGATGAGGCTTGGGTTGTAGCCCTCAGTTGAATGAAAAACTCCCGCAGGTGTTCAGCGTAAGAGGATTTCCATAGGGTGGGGCAGGTGCTGGTTAATTGGCCTTCATTTTATTTATTTTTAAACTTGTATTTATTTTTGTTACAGATGTTTCTCCTTTTTCCCCCATTGACACCCTCCTCCCTATCGCCACCCCCCCCAGCTTTGTCTGTGTCCATTGTTTATGCATACATGCATATAAGTTCTGTGGTTTATCCCTCCCCCTTTCCCCCCTCTTCTGAAGATTGTCAGTCTGTACCCTACTTCTATTACTCTGGGTCTATTTTGTTCATCAGTTTGTTTAGTTCATTATATTCCAGAAATAAGTGAGATCATGTGATATTTGTCTTTCTCTGCTTGGCTTGTTTCGCTTAGGATAATACATTCCAGGTCCCTCCATGTTGTCTCAAAGGTTAAGAGACCTTTCTTTCTTATAGCTGCATAGTACTCCATTGTGTATATGCACCACAGCTTTTTTATCCACTCATCTACTGATGGACACTTGGGTTGTTTCCAGATCTTAGCTATTGTAAATAGTGCTGCTATGAACATAGGGGTACATATGTTCTTTCTGATTGGTGTTTCAGGCTTCTTAGGGTATATTCCTAGTAGTGGGATCACTGGGTCAAATGGCAGTTGAATTTTTAATTTTTTGGGTAACACCATAGTGTCTTCCATAGTGCCTGCACCAGTCTGCATTCCCACCAGCAGTGTACTAGCATCCACTTTTCTCCACACCCTCACCAGCACTTGTTTTTTTATGATTTGTTGATGGTGGCCATTCTGACAGGTGTGAAGTGATACCTCATAGTTGTTTTAATTTGCATCTCTCTGATGATTGGTGACGTTGAGCATTTTTTCATATGTCTTTTGGCCATTTGTATGTCTTGTTTGGAGAGGTGTCTCCTTAGGTCCTCTTAATTGGCCTTCATTGTAAAGTCTATCTTCTCAGATATGAGTATTGCTACAACAGCTTTTTGTTTCCAATTTCCATTGAAAATATTTTTTACATCCGTTCACTTTCATCTTGTGTCTGTCTTTTGTTTTGAGATGCATATCTTGTAGACACCATATATATGGGACATATTTTCTTATCCATTCAGCTCCCTATGTCTTTTAATTGGAGCATTTAAGCCACTTACATTTAAGATTATTATTGATTGGTACTTATTTGTTGCTATTTTTATTCTTTATGGCTGTTCCCTTCCACCCCCCCATTCTTCTTCTTCTTCTAACAGTCCCTTTAGCATTTCTTGCAGTGCTGGTTTGGTGGTAGGAAATTCCTTTAGCCTTTTTTTGTCTGTGAAGCTCTTTATTTCACCTTGAATTTTTAATAATAGCCTTGCTTAATAGAGTAGTCTTGGATTCAGACCCTTGCTTTTCATTACTTTGTATACTTTATGTCATTCTCTTCTGGCCTGCAGTGTTTCTGTTGATAAATCTGTTGACAGTCTAATGGGAGCTCCCTTGTAGACAACTTTCTGTCTCTCTCTTGCTGCCTTTAAGATTCTTTCTTTGTTTTTAACGTTTGCCATTTTAATTATGATATGTCTAGGTGTGGGTCTTTGGGCTTCATCTTGATTGGGACTCTCTCTGTTTCCTGGACTTGTGTGACTTTTTCCTTCACAAAGTTAGGGAAGTATTCTATCAATATTTCATCAAACAGGTTCTCTATTCCTTTCTCTGATTCTTCTCCTTCTGGTAACCCCTATGATGTGAATGTTGTTATGTTTTGTGTTGTCCCAAAGCTTCCTTAAACCCCCGGTTTTTAATATTTTTTTCTGCCCGTCTGGTATGGCTCAGTAGTTGAGCATCGACTCATGCACCACGAGTTCACCAGTTCGATTCCTGGTCAGGGCACATGCCCAGGATGTAGGCCCAATCACCAGTGGGGGAAATGCAGGAGGTGGCCAATTGATATTCTCTCTCATCTATGTTTCTATCTCTCCCTTCCTCTTTCTCTCTCTAACATCAATAAAGAAAAAAATTAAGATCTCTAAGAAAAAAAAAAAAAAGCCCAGCTGGTGTGGCTCAGTGGATTGAGCCCTACTTGGCTCTTTAATCTTTCAGCACAACTGGCTTTTTCTGGGCAGTGCTTCTGCCTAGGCTCCCTCCCAGCCAGACATCTGAATCCCCAGTGCCACCAGGCTCTGCCTCCAGGGTGCCAATTTTGAGCCCAGAGCTGTTTCACAGGTGGAGGAAGAGGTGCCTTCTCTTTGCTCAAGGTGGGGAGTACTACACCTCTTTCCCCAGGTATTCTGGCTAGCCCCCATCAAAGTTATTTCAGTGAATACTCAGCCCCTCAGATTCACTGCTGTGTGATTTGCCCAGGCACCTCCACATTGTTGCCAACATTGTCATTACATGTGTTTTATTTACTTATTTTTATTTTTGAGGGTATTACAGATGTCTCCATTTTTCTCCCCTTCTCCCCCTCCTCCCTGTTCCTGTCACACCCTAGGCCTTCACTGTATTATTGTCTGTGTCCATGGGTTATGCACAATGCATATAAGTTTTTTGGTTAATCTTTTCCCGACCCCACTTTCCTGTGAATGTGTCAGTCTGTTGTATGCTTCCATGTCTCTGCACCTATTTGTTTGTCAGTTTATTTTGTTCATTAGATTCCACAAATAAGTGAGATCATGTGGTGTTTGTATTTCTTGACTGGCTTATTTTGCTTAGCATAATAATATCCAGAACCGTTCATGCTATCTCAAAGGATAAGAGATCCTTAGTTTTTATAGTTGCATAATATTCCATTGTGTAAATGTATCACAGCTTTATTATCCAGTCATCTACTGATGGGCACTTGGGTTGTTTCCAGATCGCAGCTATTGTAAATAACACTGCTATGAACATAGAGGTGCATATATTCTTTCTGATTGGTATTTCGAGATTCTGAGAATATATTCCCAGAATGGAATAATTGGTTTATAAGGTGGTTCTATTTTCAATGTTTTGAGGTTACTTAATTCTGCTTTCCATAGTGGCCTCACCAGTTTGCATTCCCACCAACAGTGCACAAGCATTTCCTTTTCCCCACATCATCGCCACCACTAGTTATTTGTTGACTGAATGACACAGCCATTCTGACAGGTGTGAGGTGATTATCTCATTGTAGTTTTAATTTGCATTTCTCTGATGAATAGTTATGTTGAGTATTTTTTCATATGTCTATTGGCCATCTGTATATCCTCCTTAGAGGTGTTTATTTATTCCTTTGCCCATTTTTTAAATTGGATTGTTTGTCTTCCTTTTGTTGAGTTGTATGAGTTCTTTATATATTTTGGAAATTAACCCCTTTTCAGATGTATCAATGGCAAATATTCTGTCATATTCAGTGGTTTGTCTTTTCATTTTGTTGATGGTTTCCTTTGCTATGCAAAACCTTTTTAGTGTGATGTAGTCCCATTTGTTTATTTTTCTTTTGTTTCCCATGCCTGAGGAGATATAGCAGAAAAAATATTGCTATGAGAAATGAGATTTTACTGCCTGTGTTTTGTTACAGGATTTTTATGGGTTTGTGATATATATTTAATTCTTATTTATTTTGAGTTTATTCTTGTATTATGATGTAAGAAGGTGCTCTAGTTTTATTTTTTTTTTGCATGTATCTATCCAGTATTTCCAATACCATTTATTGAATAGACTATCTTTATCCCATTGTATGTTTTTGTCTCCTTTGTCAAATATTAATTGAGTATAAAGGCATGGGTTTATTTCTAGGTTTTCTATTCTCTTCCGTTGATCTATATGTCTGTTTTTATGCCAGAACTATGCTGTTTTGATTACTATGGCTTGTAGTATAGTTTGATATCAGGTAGCATGATTCCTCCAACTTTTTTCTTCTTTTTCAAAATTGCTGTGGCTCTTCTGGGTCTTTTTTTGGGGGGGGGGTCCATTTGGTTCCATTTTTGGAATATTAGTTCTAGTTCTGCAAAATACGTCATTGGTATCTTGATAGGAATTGCATTCAATCTATAGATTGCTTTGCATAGTATGAACATTTTAATGATGTTAATTCTTCCTATGCATGAATACAATATATCATACAACTTATTTGTATCTTCTTCAATTTCTTTTTCTTCAGTGTCTTATAATTTTATGAATATAGGTCTGTTACATCCTTGATTAAATTTATTCCTAGGTATTTTATTCTTTTTGAAGCAACTATGAATGGGATTGTTTTCTTAGTTTCCCTTTCTGATTGTTCATTATGGTGTATAAAAATGCAACTGAGTTCTGGGTATTTATTTTGTATCCAGATGCTTTATTAAATTCACTTATCAGTTCTAGTAGTTTTTTAGTGGTTAAAGGTTTGTCAATCTTGTTTATCTTTTGGAACCAGCTCTTAATTTCATTGATTTTTTTTTTTTTTTACTCTATTTCACTTATTTCTGCTCTGATCTTTATTATTTCCATTCTACTACTCACTTTGGACTTAGTGTGTTGTTTTTTTTACAAGTTCCTTCAAGTGTAAGGTTGGATTGTTTATTTGAGCTTTTTCTTGTTTCTCAAGATAGGTCCATAATGCTATAATTTCTGTCTTAGGTATGCTTTCACTGTGTCCCATAGATTTTGGGTTGTTGTCTCTCATTTTAATGTTTCATGTTATTTTTTATTTCTTCCTTCATCTTTTTTAAAAATTAATTTATTTTTGTTACAGATGTTTCTCCTTTTTTCCCCCAAGTCACTTTCCTCCTGATCCCGCCCCCCTCTTCCTTCATCTTATTGTTAACACATTTATTGTTTAGTAACATATTATTTACCCTCCATATCTTTGTGTGTTTTTAAGTTTTCTTCATGTGATTGGTTTCTAGTTTCATACCATTATGGCCAGAGAAGTTGCTTGATATGATTTCAATCTTCTTAAATTCACTGAGACATTCTGTGTCCTAACATGTGGTCTATTCTAGAAAATGTTCCATGTGCCCTTAAAAAGAATGTATATTCTGCTGCTTTGGGTAAATGCTCTAAAGATATCAAATAAATCCATTTGGTCTAATGTGTCATTTCAGATTGCTGTTTTCTATCTGGGAGCTCCATCCACTGATGTCATTGGGATGTTAAAATCCCCTATGACTGTATTACTGCCAATCTCTCCCTTGATGTCTATTAAGATTTGCTTTACAGCCCTGGCTGGTTAGAGTGGTGGCCCGTGGACCATAGAGTCACGGGTTCAGTTCTGGTCAGGGGCATGTACCTTGGTTGTGGTTTGTCCTTGGCCCTGGTCGGGGTCATGCAGGAGGCAACCAATTCATGTGTCTCTCTCCCATGGATGTTTCTCTCTCTCTCCCTCTCTCTACCTCCCTCTCACTCTGTCTGAAGATAAATAGAAAAATATCCACATCAAGCCTGGACAGTGTGGCTCAGTGGTTGAGTGATGACCCATGCACCAGGAGGTCACCGATTTGATTCCCAGTCAGGGCTCATGCCCAGGTTGTGGGCCAAATCCCCAGTGAGGGCATGCAAGAGGCAGCCAATCAATGCCTCCTGCATGCCCCCCACTGGGGAATGGCTGCCTCCTGCATGCCCCCCACTGGGGATCAGGCCCACAACCTGGGCATGTGCCCTGACTGGGAATCAATCTGGTGACCTTTTGGTACATGGGTCGATGCTCAACCACTGAGCCATACTAGCTGGGCATGTCGCCTTCATTTTTAAATGATACCCTTGTTGCGTAAAGTAGTCTTGCTTCTCGGTCCTGGCTTTTCATGACTTTGAATATTTCAAACCAATCCCTTCTGGCCTGAAATGTTTCTGTTGAGATATCAGCTTATAGTCTTATGGGAGCTCCCATGTAGGTAACTGACTTTCTCTTGCTGCTTTTAAGATTCTCTCGTCTTTAAACTTTGTCTTAATTATGATGTCTCTTGGTGTGGGGTTCTTTGGGTTTATCTTGTTTGGGGTTCTGCACTTCCTAGATTTGTGTGTCTTTTCTCTTCACCAAGTTATGGCTTTTTTTGGTTATTATTTCTTTTTCTCTTTTTTCTGTCAATTTAATGTAAGACTGAAACAGACTGCTACAACAATATTTGAGATTCCAGAGAATTGCATGCTTTTGCTATTGAAGACCTTTGTTGAAGAATTTGAACTTTACCTCTTAAGAAATGAATAAGGAGATTTCAAGAATTTTTATCAGCACACAGTCATGCACAACAACCTTCTAAATACTTATTTTTTTTTCTACCTTTTCTTAAAAAAGGTAATATTCACCAGAACCCTAACCATCACAGGAGGATTCAAAGCTCCTGAGCTCAAAGTATTCAAAACCCACAGGTTAGTATAATTAGTAGTTCAAAGCTTGGTTTAAATGTTTGAAGAACAGCAAACACTAAATACTAAATACCAAATACATTATTGTTTCTATGAGGTTATGGCTCAGAAACAGAAACCACATTGAAATTTTATATACTCAGGGTCTACTGGTATAAAGCCTTCATTCTTTTTTTGTTTTTTGTTGTTTTTTTTTTATCCTCACCTGAGGACATTTTTTCATTTTTTGTTCAGATAGAGTGGGAGGGGGAGAGAGGAAGAGAGAGAGAGAGAGAAACATCGACATGAAAGGGACACATCGAGTGGCTGCCACCCGCACAACCAACCAGGGCCGGGGACAAACTGCAACCAAGGTACATGCCCTTAGTGGGAACCGAACCCGGATCTCTCTGTACCGCAGGCCGACACTCTAACCGCTGAGCCAAACTGGCCAGGGCTAAAGCCTTCATTCTTAATGCTTCTCATGACATGACAAGTTTTAGAAATTAAATAATACATTTTCAGCATTCTACAGTAATCATCACTTTCAAAAATTATAATAAACATCTGCATGTTACACTAACACAATTTTCTACATACATAAGTATTTTGTCATATATCAAGTCTTAGTTTCATTAAATGATGAAATACAAAAAGCTATACAAAACAAAACACCACAGGTTTTTTTACTATTCCCCTTCCCCAGTTGTTAGCTGGTAGCACTTTTTTTTTTTTTTTTAAGAGAAAGTAATGAAAAATCAGAAATTTTGCATCCAATGTTTGACTTCAACTTTTTACTTTCTTATCATCTTCTGGTACCACCATACCCTGATGCTGTTCTGGAATAGCTGCCTGAGCCTCCATGAAGCGGAGAGTAAGCACAACTATTCCCTTTGCTGGAATATGAAGGATAAGATGGGTGGTACCATGTGTCTGAAAAGGGTGTTGCTGCTCTATTGCTGCCAAACAAATATCCTAATATTCTTCCCATTCCCAAGCCAGTCCAGAAACCTGGTCCTGAATTTTCGTATCCTTGTCCTGTGAAAGCACTGCCAAAACCAGACGTTGCACCATGCACTCTGTAAACTCTGGCTTAGGGGGTCCTGCTGAGCTGGTGAATCCCTGATAATGGTGAGAATATCGAGGATACTCAGAATATGGTAGAGGAGAATCTTGACCACCACTAAGGCACAACCTATTAATATAAACTCCAAAGGCAATAGCAAGAAACACCATGATGGTAATCAGTCCACTTATGCCACTGGAATTATTTTTATAATCTTCCAGACTCTCTCAATTTCTCCAGGCCAATTTCCATGTAATCTAAGTTATACTCCAAGCCACAGGAACCTCTTAGTACATACTGGTCTTCAGAGAATTCATAGCCTTCACAGCTCACCAGTTTTTCCAAATTAAAAAAAAAATAAAATTTTTTTCTTTATTGCTTTTTAGAGAGAGAGGAAGGGAGAGAGAGAGAGAGAGAAACATCCATGAGAGAGAACATGATTGGCCACCTCCTGCATGCCCCCCACTGGGGATTTGGCCCACAACCTGGGCATGTGTCCTGACTGGGAATTGAACCGGTGACCTCTCAATGCTTGGGTCGATGCTCAACCACTGAGGCACACCAGCCGGGCTATAATTGAATATTGATTACCATTGGCCTTTTCATACATTGGGTCAACCCTCAGGCTGACTGATCATGAGGATCAACCCGAACCACAGCTGCTGTGCAGGTGCTGACCACCAGAAGCAGAATTTGCCTCAGTAGGGTCTGGTGCCTGCCGAGATCTCCCTTTAGATATGCATCTTGTGAGGCTAACTGGATCCTGTCCTGATGTTGTCTGAAGCTAGCTTCTAGGTGTGTTGGTTCTGGGGCCTTCTGGGAGGGGCTCTGGTGCAGGCCAATGTCAGACACTGCCTGTGAGTGTCCCTGGGCATTCTGTTTGGAGCTACAAAATGATCCACAGTTTTTGGCTGCCTCTCCTGGTCCTGGGTGTACACAGGAAAGACCAAGCTGTGCACCAAGGCTGGCTTTTACCAGCGCCAGCTCTAGGATCAGGTCAGCAAAAGTCCTAAGTCACCCCGAGATTTGCCTCCATCTGCTAGGTGCCTTTTAGGCTTGGACACTGAAAGAGCCTCTGTTGGTACTTGAGTTGTATAAGGTAGGTCCTCAGTGAGTCACCATGTTCACCAGATCAAAATAGGTTTTAAATTCAGTGCCAGTGGTGGGTCTGAGGCCACTTGGCAAATGTCCCAGGGAATATCAACTCTAGCTGCCACCCGCAGGGTGGGGCCAGTAGAGTTTATCAGGCCCAAACAAATCAAGATTTGGCCATGTGCAGGGAGGGCTCTGCACTGGTTCAGTGTGTGAGGGGAAATGTCCCACATCCTAGAACCACACAGCTCAGTTTATTCCAGGTTCTTCCCAGAGCTCTATCAGCAGGGCAGTACCACTAGGAGTCAGAAGGGCAGGGCTAGTGGATCTCCTGTGAGGGGGAGGGGGAGGTCAGGCTTGGAAGAAGGTGGAGGGAGTGGCCCTGTCTTCCGAGCCACACAACTTAGTGTGTCCCCAATTCTGCCCAGAACTCAGTGGAGTGGAGACAACAGGAGTTGGGAGAGTGGGGGCCGCCGGGGGCTCGTAGCATGGGGCTAGCTGGTCTCCTGTGATGGGGAGGCACCAGCCAGTTTCACTGGATAGTGGGAGGAATGGACCCCATCCCAAAGCCACACAACTGAGTCACTGACTCCGTCTGAGTCTGCTGTACACCCCAGCTCAGGTAGCTAACTCCTCAGTGGGGTGTAAGCTCCACAGGGGGACTACTTGGAGTCTAGAGTGTGGGGCTATTGCATTCCCCCAGGTTGATGCCATATTGAGGGGAGTGCTTACCCAAGAAAGATGGTGTCTGTAGTGTGACAGAAGAACTTAGCTCAGGGATCCTGGAGACTGTCCCCTCAGCTCTCTCCCCAGAGCCACAAACCCCAGTCTCTCCTTACACAACTGTAGTCTGCTTTGCCCTCCATCCACTGGAGCCCAAGGTGGGTGGCTGCAAATCAGATTTTGTGTATTGACCCTTTAGAAGGGTGCCTGTGTCTTTAGTAGACCTCATCTCTCCCTGGCTGACAGAGTCCCTGCTGATTTTCACACCCAGATGTTATGTGGGCTCCTCTTGCCAGCTCTGATGCTCTGGGCTGAGAAGCCCATCTTGGGGTGGAGACCCCACACTTCTCAGGGGGAACCTTTGTAGCTGTGATATCTCTCCTACCAGTTTCGATGTGGCTTCTTCTGTAAATCCTTGGATATAAGACTTCTCTTCAGCTAGCCTTTAGTTGGTTATTCAGGTTAAATGTTCTATATTTTAGTTGTAATTCCATTTCGGTCCTGGGAGGAGATGAGTATAACATCCATCTATTCCACCACCATCATAGCAGTATTATTCACAAGAGTAAAAATGTGGAAGAGTGAAAGGTAAATGGAAACAATCCACATGCCCACCAATTGATGAATGTATAAAGAAACTGGTATATCCATACAATGCAATATTATTCAGCCATAAAATGGAATGAAATACTGACATACTATAACACATAAACCTTGAAAGCATTATGTTCATTAAAAAAGTCAGTCACAAAAGGTCACATATTGTATAATTCCATTTATATGAAATGATCAATATATTCAAGTTCATAGAAATAGAAAGCAGATTTGTGGGGGCAGGAGTTACTGCTTAAAGGGTACAGGGTTTCTTTTTGAGGTGATGACATTTTTTGAAAATCTGTCTGGAATGTTAACCCAAAAATAAAAGGTCTTTCAAAGTGAGAGGCAACAAGCATTTATTTGAGATAAAAAGGAATAGCCAATTTGGAATCACGATTCAGGCAGAAATCCAAATAGTAATCTGGTTAAGAGACAAAGGCAGGGTTATTTATGAGAATGTGGTGGGGAATAATTACATCAGTAGAAGGAAGGCACTTTTATTGGTGAAGCTAAGCTAATATGGAATGCTAATTTTAAACAATGTTTTCAATTTTCAATATGGTAGTCATCAGTCTTGTAATCATAATATCTTCTTTCCTGTTGACTTTGCAAACAGTTCTTTGGGGCATAAGGTTGCTTTAGGCCTAGTCCAAAGATTACTTTAACATTCCAAAGGTTTGAGGCATAAGAAGTGAAAGGCAGTTCCTCTGGAATAGCAGCCTCAGCTCTATTTTAAAGTGACTCTGCTCACTGTCTTTTTTTACAGGAACTAGATAGTAGTGATGGTTGTACAACATTGTGACTGTACTAGATGCTACTTAATTGTACATTTTAAAATGATAAAATTTTATGTCAATAGTTAATTTGTATGTCAGAGCCCACAAATTGGAGATCACTCCAGTGGTCCAACCCATCACAAATATAAACCTAACAGCCTGCACAAATGGGAAAAACACCTGTCAAGAAACCTAACCTGCATGAATAACAATCCTCCAATTCAGCTTTAGCTAGCTCACCCTAGAAAACATGACCTGCTAGTCTTATAAGAAAACCCTTAACCTCCTAGCCAATTCTACCCTCTTCTAGGTTGCCTTTTCTAACCTCTATAAGACTTGTTCTTGCCCAAAATCCCTCAAAAGAGTGCTCTCCTACTTGTGAGGCACTGTACCCCACAATCCATGGATTATTTTACTTTGGGTAAAGGACATTAAACTCATTACTTAATTGTTTTAGGTTTCTCATTTGACAATGTGACATGTATTTTACCACATAAGTATAATAAATTGATTCTTTGGATAAAACAAAAATGACAATTATTAGCATAAATGTATGTGGACATAAGACATGTCCAAACCTGTAGAGAATTTTTTTTTAATCCTTAGCTGAGGACATGCTTTTTTTTTTTTATTAATCTTAGAGAGGAAGGGAGAGGGAGAGAGATAGAGAAACATCAATATGAGAGCAAAACATTGACTGGTTGCCTCCTGCACATGCCACAACCAGGGATTGAACCCACTATGTGTTCTGACCAGAAATCAAACCCGTGATGAGGAATTGAACCCGTGATCTTTTCAGTGAACCAGACAACACTCCAACCAACTGAGCCACTCTGGCCAGAGCTGTAGAGAATTTTTATGAGTTTATTTGAGCCAAACTGACAACGTGCCTGGGAGCAAGATCTCAAATGCTGCAGAGAATAAGTTTTGCAATGTCTTTATACATTGGAATTAAAGAGGGAATGTAAAGAAGAATAAATACATGAAGGTGGAAGAAAAGCAAGGTGGGGATTACAGGATAGTTAACTAGATTATGTGCTCTTTTGAGGGTGGTTACTCCTCCCAGGGGTCTGAAAAAGAGAACTACTGGGTCATTTCAAAGGTCTGTTAACCTAGACACACAGGAGCAATGAATGGATAAGGCTTGCATAAGGCAAAGGTAAACCTTCTATTAAAGAAGTTATAGGCCCCGGGCATGACTACCCATCATGACCTGCCTATTTAGGAATTTAGGATCAGCTCACCATGTGAGGTTGCTTTGCATAGAACCCCTTTGTTATCCATAATTAGGTGCTGGATTTTGACTAATGATGGTTAAATTTGGTGTGGGAATATGTCTGCAAATAGCATGAGATGGTAGTAAAAGATTGGGCTACTGAAGGAGCCTCTCCAGTATTCATAATACAGATATTTCAATTTTGTGCCTTAGCTTTGTTTTATTAGTCATAATTCTTAAGGATGTCAGCTCCCTCACTGATCTTCAGAAACAGGAGAGATGCTTTATTTCTTGGATGAGAAAGTTTCTGTCAACTATTATTCAACTATATTCCAAGTACTATGTCCAACATTCTGAGACAGGAAACACACTATTGGGTTTCAGTCCTTTAAGGAGCTTACAAACAATTTGCATTTTAAAAAGGAAAAGCTTAAAAGGATCAAATCCACATTATCAAGGGCTATTTAGGGACAGGGGGAGGGGTGTTTTTCAAGGTAGCTGTCTACCTTGAATGCTTTAAAAACCGCCAACGTTCCATTCTGTAAACCCACCTCAGTTCTGAGCCCCGTGGGCCTCTGCGGGTTCCAACCTTCGGGCTGTGCCGGGAGACCCGCTCCGGGTGCAGCGGCACTCTGTGGAGGCGGGCCGGAGGCGAACACGCGCCCAAAGTCGGCTCGGCAGCCTGTAGGCTTTCACGACTGCCTGGCGGGAAACCCTGCGGCGGGGCCCGCCCGTTGCCCCGCTGACAGCGCCCAGGCTCGCCCCGGCCCCGCGATCCTCTGTTGATTGGTAGCGCCTGCACCGAGTGCGCGGAGCTTGATTGGCGCTGCCTGCGGGGGAGGAGCCGCCGCCGCCGCCGCCGCCGCTGGGTTAGTGAGGAAGGGCCTAGGCCGGGCCTGCCTCGTTGGGCTCTCCGAGCGAGTGAGCTCGCGTCCGGCCGTGGTCTGTGCCCCAGTTCCCCCCGTTTCCCTTCCCGTCCAAAACGGGCTGGGCACGGGGAAGACCTGCCGGAGCCATGGAGGACGAGGTGGTCCGCATTGCCAAAAAGATGGACAAGATGGTGCAGAAGAAGAACGCGGTGAGCGCGGCGGGCGGCGCGGGCCGGGAGGGAGGCCGGGCAGGAGGCCGGGCGGCGAGCGGAGGTCGCAGGGACGGGACGCAGTGGGCCCCCCGCCGGCCCGAGGAGGCTCCGGGCCCGCCTGCGGCAGCCGTCCCGCGTGGGAAGCCGGCGTGGACGGTGCCCGGGTCCAGCAGAAGGCGTCCTGGGGGAGGTGGCGCGGTCCCGCGGCCGCAGGCGTTGGGACCGGTTCTTGGTACTTGGAGTCCCTCGTTGTTACTGCCGCGTAATAAACCTAACCGAGGCATTGTCGTCTTTTATTTTAAACTTTCGTGGTAGTAAGTCCTCGGTAACTTAGCTTAAGACTTGAAGAGTATAGAAAGTACTCACTGTTTAAAGGAATTCATTCTCTTTTCCGTGATCATTGGCTAACAACTCAAGCAACATCAAATAGAGGTTCGTGATCTGCTTTAGACATCAAGCTGATAAATTGAAGTGTAAAATTCCTGGATCTTATTTTTGAAAAAAGATACACATTCACTTAATTATCTCAGCTACATACATGTTTGTTTAGCAATTAAAAAGGCCAAATATGCCAGTGTACTTGGCAAGTTGCTAAACGTTTTTTTTAAAAAGTGGATCTTGTTAGGTGCTAGTGTGTGCAGAAGAGCTATGATTAAAGTGCACACATTAGCGTGTATAGGTAGATGGATTTGGACAAATGTCATTGCTAGGTATTAACTAAGTGGTTCACAGTTAACACCAGTGGCATTATCTTGTTATTTGTTATTGATAATGTGTTTATGTGAACATGTTCTCGTGTGATTCGTTTGAGGTCTGTCATCCAGTTTCTGCATTTTTGTCTACCTGTATGTGCCACTTTCAATCCCTTGCTTCAGAGTCTCCTGTTTTCAGCTAAACTTACACAGTTGTCTTTACCTGAATTTTTTCTACCATGCTCAGCCCATTTTCAGTATCAATATACCTGAAATAACTTATTCCCGACCATGAAATAAATTCCATGTCAAATTTATGTGAAGGAGAAAAGAGATGTACAGCACTTTCGAGTTTCCAACCAGATGTGCAAAATTCTTTTGAGACTCACAACACAACTGTGATGTATTCTTTTTACAGAATAAGAAACTGAGTCAGAGATAAGTAGTTCACCTACTTAAATTAAGTACTGTGCAGTTTGGATTAAGCCAGGATCTTGGCTTTCTACTGGACAGCATGCCAGAGCAGGAAGTAGTATTTAACATTGAATTCTTAAGACTTCATAATATGTTCCTCTTTTCCTGTAACAGGTGCATCACCCAGTATTTAATTTTGTACTCTGTTATTCTGTATTTGCAAATTGGCCTTTTAAAGTATTTCCTGTTTGTTTTCTGTTCCAGACATTACTTCTGCCATTTATCTTTCTTACTGATTTCCCTTTCATTCCCTGCTGCCAGTTGTGAGTTCTGGTTATTTGATAGGTTGAACATTTCTGTTATTTTGTTTAAACTGGAAAATTTTTCTCTTTTCCTGGAGATACTCAGACTCCCACAGTAGAGGGTCCCAGGGAAAAAGGCAGTTTGTTGGGTAATTTTTTGTCTAACTCAGGCTACAGTGTGTAACCTTGAATCATCTAACTCATTAGGGTTTAAAAAAATTTTTTTTAAATTTGATTTTAGAGAATGGAAAGAGGGAGGAAAGAAGAAGGGAGGGAAGGAGAGAAACAGAGAGAGAAAGAAAAAGAAAACAGAAACATCTACCTGTTGTTCCACTTATCCATGCTTTCATTGGTTGATTCCCATATGTTTGCGCCACCTCCCCCCCCCCCCCTTAGAACCCACAACCTTGGAATATCAGGACACACACTAACCAACGGAGCTACCCAGCCAGGGCTCATTAGGTTTTTGTTGTTGTTTGTTACCTTTCCTTATAATAGGTGTCTCCTAAAAAGGAGGAATTCCTTAGTGGTAAAGTATGGAGAAGATCAATTTGTATTTACCTTCAGTTCTCAAGTTTTAAATGCATTTTCAGATCTTTGTTAATGAGTCTGGGAGAGCATGAGGATAAACTCAATAGATAATTCTCAAAGCTCATTTTTCTAATAGTTCAAAATTTTACCAGTATGAAATCTTGCCCCCCAAAAGAAAGGTTAAATTGACTGGCTCTTTTATATATTTTTTTCCTAATCCCTACTTTCTATTTTACAGAAATTCAAATAGGCAAATGAAATTAAGAAAAAGGGAAATGGTGTGAATGACCACTGCCCTTCCCTCCCAAAGCAAGTGTTCAATAATTTGACAAATTGTTCTGGAGGTTGTTGGATTGTTGTGGTTATTTGTTTCTTTTCTTGTGTGGTTTGCAGCTTTTCTCTGTGAGCTATTTTTATATTATGAAAAAGTAAATTGTGCTTGAAAAATAATAGTTGTCCTCTGAACTGACAAGTGTAAGTGCTGTTACTAGATATTGTTTTAATAAAACTGTAGGTATCTCACTTAAGTAATAATAAAAACAGCTATCATATATTGAGCTATTACTCTGAACCAGGCATTCTACTAAGTAGTTATCTCTTATTTCATTTATTCCTCAGACATTTTTGCAAGATAAGTATTATCCCCATTCTAACAATGAGGAAACTAGCCCTGGTAGGTAGCTCAGTTGGTTAGAGCATCATCCTGATATGCCATGGTTGCAGGTTCGATCCCTACTCAGGACACACACAATAATTAACCAATGAAGGCATAAATAAGTGGAACAACAAATAGATGTTTTTCTCTCTCTCTTTCTCCTTTCTCTCTCTAAAATCAATCAATAAATAAAAACTAAAAAGAAAATAAAGACTGTTAATTAAAAAATAAAATAAAATAATAAAAATGGGGAAACTAAATATTTAGAGAGTTAAGATAGTGGCCAAATGAAGATGTGAATTTAAATCTGTTTTGCTCCAAAGCCAGTACTATGTTAAGCTTCAGTGCCTCTCTAGAAGACCCTTTCATCTCTTTTTGAACCTTGCATGGTTTCAGCAAAAGGTTGATGCCTCCAATTCAGTGCCAACAGAATCTGTAATTTGAGGTGCTGTGAAGGGAGAAAATTTATTCAAATGAAGCAGCTCAATTGACACAGTTTGCAAAGCCCCAAAATGCAGTCTTCAGTAAAAACTGATAATTCACTCCTGGGAGACAGGGGAGGCTGTCTTATATAGAGAAAAGTGCCCACTCCCTGCTCCAGATTGGTTTAATTTTATGCAGATGAGGACTCCAAAATGTCCCTGTTCTGATTGGTAATTATGGAGCTGCTCTGATAGGTCAGTGAATATGCAAATGAGGATATAGCTATGAGCAGCTCTGATTGGATGGGAAAAGTCTCAGTCCTTTGGTTTAAATACAATACCAGGAGCTGCTTTATAAGGGTCTGCTCAGATGGCAGGAATACAGTGCAAGAGGCTTGACATGTCAGTCTGTGGCTTTCCCCTGAGATATAGCCATCATGAGAGGCCTCTGTAAACAGTGGCTGCTAGACTCTCTATTAATTTGGCCCCGATTAACTACATGGAGTCCTCTGGTTTGACAGTGGGTATAATTAAGTGAATATAAGACCAGGAAGTAAGGGTGTTTACTCTCTGGAGCAGACAAGTTTCCCTAAATACCTAATCAATATCCTGACCTCATACTACCCAGAATGTTGCCCCATGGGTATGCTTGATCTTAAACAGTATTAGCAGTTTTACAAGTGTCCACTCCCAAGGCCATGATGAACCATATAAATTATTGACATTTTCACAAATCATCTATTTTTTACTTTGCTTATTTCATGTCATTCTGACTTGATGCCATTAAGCAAGTCTAACTCATAATATTGGTTCAGATTCTGGCTCTTCTGAATTTTAGCTGTGTGATCTAGGTACGTTCCTTAACATCTCTAAAATGTTTTTCTTGGTGGTAATTTAGTAAAGATTAGATAGATGAATATGAAATTTTTACCAGTGCCTAAGATACAGTAATGACTAAAAAGCCTGGATTGTCTTTATAAGGGATTTATGACACTACACTGTAGAAGGAGGAGTGAGGTAAGAAAGAATTTTCAAGATCATTGAGAGAGATTTGGTGAATTGCATTGAGGTTAATTTTTAAATTTAAGCTCAAGGCTGAGTGGAATTAAATTGTAGGGAGAGAAATTGAAATTAGATATTAGAATTTCATAGGAGTCGGGATACCTGAAATGTGTAGATTTCTAAGTCTTATCATATCTGGGATGAAAAAAAGAAGCTTTGATTTCCATATTAGGGTTAAATTGATTAGCATAAATCAAAATTTAGAATGACTACGTAATTTTTTATAACAGTCTTATTGAGACATAAAATAAAATTTACCCTTTTTAAGTGTACAATTCAGTGGATTTTAGTATACTAACAGATTTGTGCAACTGTTACCACTAATTTTAGAACATTTTCATTGATCCAAAAAAGAAACCAGTATCCATAAAGTAACCCATTAAGAAGTCACCATATCTCCCCTCTCCTCCCAACCACTAATCTACTTCTGTCTCCATGGATACCTATTTTGGACTGGCTTCCTTCACTTAGTGTTTTTAAGGTTCATTCATATTAATAGTATATATCAGTACTTAATTCCTTTGTATTGTTGAATAGTACTCCAGTGTACTGGTGGGTTTACCACATTTTAGGCTCTTCATTTTGGCTATTATGAATAATGCTGTTAAGAACATGCTTGTACAAGTTTTTGTGTGGACATAAGTTTTCATTTCTGTTCCGTATATAACCCAGGAGTAGAATTGTTGGGTTATGTAACTATGTTTAACCTTTTGAGAAACTGCTAGACTATTTTCCATAGTTGCTGTACCATTTTACATTCTCACCAGCAGTGTATTGAGGGTTCCACTTTCACCACATCTTCAACACATGTTATTATCTGTCTTTTTTATTATAACCATTGTAGTGGCTATAAAATGGTATCTCACTGTGGTTTTGATTTTTATTTCTCTGATCACTAATGATGAACATTTTTTTATTGCTTGCTGGCCATCTTTGGAGAAATATCTGTTCCTTTGCCCATTTTTTAACTAAGTATTTGTATTATTGAGTTTTAAGAATTCTTTGTATTCTGAATACTAGGCCCTTATTAGAGATGGGATTTGCATATATAGTCTCCCATTCTGTGGGTTGTTTTTTCATTCTCTTGATAGTATCTTTTGAAGTTGAGAAGCTTTTAATTTTGAAGGCAAATTTATATATTTTTTCTTTTGTCACTTGGACTTTTGGTGTGGAGCAATTACAAATTTGAGATCACATAGTAGGAACATTATAATTTCTAGTTTATAGTGATGTTGAACTATAACTCATTTATAATTGTGTTTTCTTTTAAAAAAATAAAGAACATCTTAATTTAAAAGTTTTTGAAATCTCATAATTCTTACTAAGAAGTGTTTGAATTAATTGAGCTTAAACAATGCTCACTTAAAATGCTGGCTTAAGGCTCTTTGAGAATTATTATTATCGTAGAAATAGATAATTCGTTCTATAATTTTGTATCCCTTATCATCCATCTCCTGTGTTTCAGGCACTCTATTTTGATACTTCATATATTATATTACTTTTGTGTTATATTACTTCATATGACCATTTTAATTATTCTGTGTCAGTGTATTGTGCTCATCTACATATAAAGAAACTGAAGCCTGAAAAGGACAAATAACATTTCCAAGATCTTATAATTAAAAAATGACAGTGTATGGATTTGAATCTAGATCTGTCATACATGTAGCCCATGTTCTTAACTGTATAATCTACTTGCTCTTTCTTCTTACATTGCCCTGAGAAGGATGTTTGTATCCTATATAGTCTTGTATATACTAGATGCTCAGCACAAGTTTGAATACCATATTTTGTAAACGTACTTATTTTTATTAACAGATAGGAATACCAATGGTGTAATAAAGTAGTGTAAGAGCTGCTGTTTATTTTTTAGCCAGTACTGTGAACCAAATTTGACTTTGTAAATTAGGGTAGAATGTTTCTTTCTCTTGCATCATTATCTCTAGGCTAGGAGATGCTGCAATCTAATAGACTTGAGATTTGACCTTTAGAGGCAGGTGATGATTAAAAAAAGCTATAGTGTCTTGTTTGGTAATACAGGGCAGAACTACCACCTGTGGACCTATGAAATGGGAAAGAACAGTGATATAAAGGTCAGGAGACAGTCATTCTTGTCCTTTTGTATTATCCATCAGTATGACCTTGGGCAAGTCACTTTCTTTTTCTGAATTGTTTCTTTGTATAATTGAGGGTTTGAAGAAGATGCTCACAGATTTGTTTGTTTTTAAATTTCCTGAAGTCATAAAGGGTTTCTGTCTTGCTCATTGTTGTATCTTCAACACAGAGCAGATCTTGGCATATTGCTAATGAGTATTTGTTGAGAGTGTAATTTGACAGAACTGCATAATTTCACTTTTTCTAGTTAGTAATCATGTGACCTTGTGCAAATTTCTTAATTTATCTGGGCTCAATTTCCTTATATGTAAAATGGGGATAATAAAATTATCTGCTTCTGTAGGGTTTATCGTGAAGATGAAATAATATATGTAAAATATATATTTTTTTAATTTATTGTTGAGAGTATTACATATGTGCCTCCCACCCTTTTTTTCCCCATTGCCCCCCTCCACCCTCCACCCTGCTCCTGCCCTGCCCCAGGCCTTCACCAGCCTATTGTCTGTGTCCGTGGGCAATGCATATATGCATCTAAGTTCTCTGGTTAATTTAACACAATACTTGGCACATAGTAATGCACAAAGAAATTTTTGTCACTGAATTAATATATGATAATCTGTTTTTGTCTTTTTCTTCCATTTTGACCATAGTTTCTTTTTTTAAATATGTTTTTATTGATTTTTTTTAGAGGGAGAGAGAGAGAAATATCAATGTGAGAGAGATACATCGATCAGCTGCCTCCTGCACACCCCTCACTGGGGACTGAGCCTGCAACCCGGGCATGTGCCCTGACTGGGAATCAAACTTGGACTTCTCAGTCCTTGGGACAATGCTCAGTCCACTGAGCCACACCGGCTGGACAATCATAGTTTATTTCTTAAAGAAGCTTAATTGAAATATTCATCTTATTTTGTTAGAATACTGTGTAATTATGATAAAGATCATAGTTGTATCCCACAAGTATTATTTAGCTTTTTCTTCCTTCCATAGCCTGTATCACTAATACCATTATCACCAAAGAGATCTGAGTAAAAAGGGAGAGTGTGATGAAATTAATGTAAATCTATTACTTCTACATGGAAAACAGCTTAAATCGTATGCCACATTGCTGCTGTTTTGGAAGAATCAACTTTGTATGTGACAGATAGCATTTTGGAAGCCTAAGGAGGAAGATCCTGCTTTTTAAGGGATTCCTAGAAGTGTGATTTTTAAATTCTTTCTTCCTAATTGAACCTAGGTCAGAAATGGAGACATGGGTAGAAGAAAAATGTCCATGGTAAATATAGGATACAGGTCCACAATCTTCTTAAAACATTTAGAGTGTGATATATTTGAGAATTCCAAATTTTTTAGATTTTATAAAGCTAATTTGGTATATATTAATATATCGTATTATTACATAATATCCTCATTGAGGTCTGGGCAGTTTCCAGTAATCAGACACTAGCATTTCTATAATGAAATGCAATTTAAGTGTGGTAAGTAGAACATAAACAGCTTTATATATATTGACATTACATGTTGCTGTCAAATGAGTTTATTGAAAACTTACGAGAGATATTTTGGTTTTCAAAGGTTTTTGATTTGGAGATTTGCAGATATGGGATTGAAGACCTTTTCAACTAAAAAATGTCATGCCTATAGAAATTCTTGCCTGATAAATATAAATTTAAAGTCAGTGTTTACTTTCTTTAACAACTATAATGTTTCTCTCTTTAGTTACTTCTAAATAAAAAGAATTTATAGAATTTTAAAATCAGAAGTGAATTATTAAAATCCTTTATAATAATCTATATATAGTTTCTTAAGTTATTTATGAGGTACTAGGTTAAATTAAAATGATGTTATTTGTTGCTAGAAAAAAATTAATACTGTTTTTATTCTCCACAGCTAAGTCCAATATCTGTCAACTTTAAATGGAAAAATTATGTGACTGGAAGCCTTTACTTGATTTTATATTTAAGAAATATAATGATATCATGAGATTCCATGCTTGTTTCTTTCCAGTGGGGTGCATAATGAGGGACTTTCTGTTTTCTTGGAGTATCTGTGTTTCATTGATCCATAGGATACGTAGTTTTCATATTTTAACATTTCAGAAAGCAAAATGAGTTACATATATCTTTGGCCAGATGGTTGTTAGGATATACTATCACAGGTAGAACATCAAACTCAGAGTCAACATTTGCATAATGGTGTCATCAGCTTGGAATAAAATCTGAGAGACATTAGTGGAGTGCTCTTTGAACTTCAAGGAATCAAATGGTTAAAAAGCAGTGGGGTGAAAACAGCTAGGTCTACACACTACAAAGCCAGCTAAGAGCTAATAGCTTTTGATTTTTTTATGGATTCTTTTATAAAACGCTTCATTACTAGTATTTTTGATACAACTTTCCGTGGGGTAAAAACATTAAATCTGATTACCATAGAGCAGAATTTCTTCCCCACACCCTCCCTCCCCTATTCTCCCACCCTCACTGGTATAGATGCTTGTTTTTTATTTTATTTTTTTATTTTGATTTTTTTAAACTTATCTTTATTGTTGAATGTATTACAGATGTTTCTCCTTTTTCCCCTATTGACTCCCTCCTCCCCGTTCCTGTTCCCCTCCTGCCTTTCCCCACACTGTTGTCTGTGTCCATTGGTTATGCATATGTGCATACAAGTTCTTTGGTTTATTTCTTCCAACCCCCTCACCCCCCTTCCCTTTGAAGTTTGTCAGTCTAACAACCAATTTGTACTTCTTAATCCCTTCACCTTTTTCACCCATTCCCCCAACCCCCCTCCCATCTGGCAACCAACAAAATGTTCTCTGTATCTATGAGAATGTATCTGTTCTGCTTGTTCATTTTGTTTGTAGATTCAATAGTCGATAGATATGTATTTATTGACATTTTGTTTGTTCATATTTTTGATCTTTTTCTTCAAGAAGACCCTTCAACGTTTCATATAATAATGGTTTGGTGGTGATGAACTCCTTTAGCTTTTTCTTGTCTGGGAAACTATATGGCCATCGATTCTAAATGACAGCTTTGCGGGATAGAGTAATCTTGGTTGTAGGTTCTTGATTTTCATCACTCTGAATATTTCTTTCCACTCCCTTCTGGCCTGCAAAGTTTCTTTTGAGAAATCAGCTGACAGTCTTATGGGAGCTCCCTTGTAGGTAACTAACTTCTTTTCTCTTGCTGCTTTTAAGATTCTCTCTTTGTCTTGAACCTTTTGCATTTTGATTATGATGTGTCTCGGTGTGGGCCTCTTGGGGTTCATCTTCTTTGGGACTCTCTGTGCTTCCTGGACTTGTATGTCTGTTTCCCTCACCAAGTTAGGGAATTTTTCTGTCATTATTGTTTCAAATAGGTTTTCAATTGCTTGTTCTCTCTCTTCTCCTTCTGGCACCCCCATGATGCGAATGTTGGCACGCTTGAAGTTGTCCCAGAGGCTCCTTACACTATCCTCATTTTTTTGGATTCTTTTTTCTTTTTGCTGTTCTGATTGGGTGTTTTTTGCTTCCTTATATTGCAAATGGATGGTTTGTTTCTTGGCTTTACCTAGTCTACTATTGAATCTGTGTAAATTATTCTTTATTTCAGTTAGTGCCTCCTTCATTTCTGACTGGTCCTTTTTTATGCTCTTGAGGCCCTCACTAAGTTCATTGAGCATCCTTATAAGTAGTGTTTTGAACTCTGCATCTGTTAGATTGCTTATCTCTATTTCATTTAGTTCTTTTCCTGGAGTTTTGTTGTGTTCTTTCATTTGGGACGTGTTTCTTTGTCTCCTCATTTTGGCTCTCTCCCTGTGTTTGTTTCTATGTATTAGGTAGAGTTGCTATGTCTCCTGGGCTTCCTAGGGTGGCCTATTGTAGAGGGTGGCCTATTGTAGTAGGTGTCCTGTAGGATTCAGTGGCACAGCCTCCCTATCTCCCAGCTGGGCTCTCAAGGTGTACTCCTCATATGGACTTTACACCCTTCTGTTGTAATTGAGTCTTGATTGCTGTTGGCACATCAATGAGAAGGTTTTACTCAGGTTGATCAGCTGCAAGGACTGGCTGTGCCCACTATCCACCGACCTCTGACTACCTTGGACGATCAGTTGTGCAGGGGCCCACCACACAGAGCAAGACTTTCTTCAGCAAGGCTCTGGTACCCACTGAGTCCATTTCTTGTGGAGGTGGTTGGGTGCTGGTGCTTCGCACTGTTCTGAAACTATCCACTGGGTGTGCTGGCTCTGGGGCCAGGTCAGCCACTACCTGTGTTCTATTTGGGGCCACCAGCATAAGCTACAAAGTGATCTGCAGATAGCTGCTTGTGCTGGGCTTGGAGGTGCCCAGGCAAAGCCAAGTTGTGAACCGAGGCCGGCTGCTTCTAGTGCCAGGTCTGGGGCCAGTTAACGAGAGATATGGGGCTCGCTGAGACCAGATGCTACCTGTTCGAGAGAATTTAGGAAAATCTGAAGCAGGATCCAAGACGGGCCATTCCTATGGTAAAGCAACTGGGAACCGCTTGGGTGGGCCTGAAAGTTGGGTGGGGCAGGGCCTCAGGGAATCACCAGGGCGGGGCCAACAGTGTGAGCCAGGTTGCTGGAGTCCCAGATATGGTGGCCGGCTGCCTGCTCTGTGGGGGAAGGGCTCACCAAAGGAACAAAGGCCTCTGACAGCATGTCTGTCCAGGAGAAAGCTGCCTCTCCACCCCTCGCCCCAATGCCAAACAACTCAGTTCTTCCCCATATGTCTCTGGCGGCCCTCAAGCAGTCTCCCCTCCGATCTTAGAGGGAGCCAGTCCTAGTGAGTCCGTGCGAGGGCTCTTTAAGAGGAGCTGCCGGGGGCTCCAGCAGATTCAGCCTCCCTCAGCTTCAATTCCCGCTGGTTTTCCAGCCGGAATTATGGGGACTTCCTGGCACTGGAACCCTGAGCTGGGCACCTGGTGTGGGACGAGGGCCCCTCACTCCTCAGGGAGGACCTTCCCAGCCAGGTGTCCCTCCTGATTTTTATCCGCCACACGTGGGTGTGGGACCAGCCGGTCCGCCTCTGCCCTCCTACCAGTCTTGGTGTGGCTTCTTTAATTTTGTAGTTGTAGGACTACCATTCAGCTTGATTTCACGTGGTTTTTGAATGATGGTTGTTCTGTAGTTTAGTCGTGATTTTGATGTGGTTGTGGGAGGAGGTGATACCGCGTTTACCTACGCCGCCATCTTCACCGGAAGTTCCGATGCTTGTTTTTTAAAAGTCATGTTAATAAAAACATAAAAGCAAAAAAATATATTAAAATCTGAGTCAAAAAGTGATTCATAAGCATTGGACTCTGAATGCAAAGTAGTTTTAGAAACACCTAAAGCAATTTGTTTTGTTTTTCTCCTTATATATGTGAAAGGTAATATATGATGAAAATTCCAAGTCTAAAATAATTCTTTCAATAAACAAAAGTAAAAAGAAGTTGTAAGAAAACAGTCATAGTTTAAGTTTTTCCTTATTAGTATATAGAGTATTGATGTGTCCAATTATAGTACATTAAGTGAATATTATACTAAATATAATATGATTAAATGAATGTATTAGATTAGATGAAATATGGTAGATTAAATATATCAAATCAGAATATTTGGGTACAAGCTGTAAGTAGTGGTGTTGCTGCTCCTCTAATTCCATTCCTCTTTTATTTTTAAAAATTTTTACTACATTTATTGGGGTGATATTGGGTAATAACATTACTCTTTAACTTTCCGTAGTTTGGCAGTATTCTTGTAACTGATGTGAGATACAGAGACATCATGAAAATTCTAGTAAAGAGATGCCCTTTCCCGCTCTCCCTGTGTGTGAGGGATTGCAAAGGTGCTGAGCATCTTGTAACCCCCATTCTCACTTTCTCAGGGTTAGCTCCTTTATCAGGCAGGTGTTCTCCATGGAAATTTGGAGGAGTGTTATAGTACCACAGTAAGAAATATATTTTACATCTCTACTTGGGACACATATAAACAAATACTATTGAATATAAACTTTCACAAAACAATATTTAACAAGTGCTCATCATAATTCAATAAATGGATTTTGTGATCCTCCCCTGAGTTTCAACCCATATTTGGACAACTCTTTTTCTCTCTCTCTCTATTATATATATATGTGTGTGTATGTGAATTTACCTTTCTTATATGAGAAAGGTAATGAGTTGTGGAGAGGAAACCCTAAATTTAAATCTCTAGTTCTTGCTTTACTGTCTGGGAAATTCAATATGAAATTATTTTACTTTATAGGTTGGAGCATTGGATTTGCTGAAGGAGCTTAAGAATATTCCCATGACCCTGGAATTATTACAGGTATGTACTACTATGTGTCATAATTTTTTGAATAGGTAATTGTCATAAAATATTGAAATGTCTGAATACCAATGTAAGTTTTTTGTACTGTCTTGTTATATTGTAAGCCATTATTAATTTCTGTTTTTTCAAGACAGTAACATAAATCAATCTACTTAGCTGTCATTTTAGAAAAATGTTATTTTCCTCAATAAATCCCAAATCTCCAAGGTTGGCAGTGGGAGTGAAATCTCACTGAAAGGAGGATGGACTCTTGGCCCTGATGTGATCTCCCAAGATTTTACTTTCTTGGTTTGTCTTCAATAGTTTCTGTGAGCGTGAAACTAGCTAGCCCCAGGTGAGGATGGCAAGGTGTCATTCTTCTCCCTTTTTTTGCACTGGCCAACTGTGTACGCAATCATATGTCTGGTCTACATTGCATAGATGTATTACTAAAGTCTTATTCTAATGTTCTATGAAGACTAAAACATAAAAATAAGACATTAACAAAAGTCAATTTAAAAAAGGAAAGTATATTTAAAAGTCAATTTAAAAAACGAGAGTCTCTTCCCTCCCCTCCCCTCCCCTCCCCTCCCCTCCCCTCCCCTCCCCTCCCCACATTGAAAACAACATATTAATCCCAGTGTTTATTTAAGAGATGTGTAGCATTATAGAGGGTGTGGAGGTTGAGTAGAGCTATCATTTATAACATACCTTTGATAATTTTTTTATATGCTTCATTCCTGGGAAAATCTATATATTTATATAACAAACATTTGAGTTTTTATTAGGGTTAGGAATTGTGTTGGGATGATGAATAAGATATGGCCTTTCCCCCTCATTCAGCTTAATTAAAATCTCATAGTTGCCCAGATAGATGTCTGTATAGGATTCATTTGTCAGAGGTAGGGCAGGAAGAAGCACAACGTTTATTTCTTTTTATTTTATTTTAATGTTTTTATTGATTTTTTTTAGAGAGGAAGGGAGGGAGAGATAGAAACATTGATGTGAGAGAGAAACAGCGATTGGCTGCCTCCTGCCTGCCCCCTACTAGGGGTCCACCCCATAACCCAGGCATATGCCTTGACCAGGAATTGAACCGGGACCTCTCAGTCCATGGGGTGATGCTCAATCAACTGAGCCACACCGGCCGGGTTTACTTCTTAATGTGATGACTTACCTGGGAGCCTCAGAAAATCCTTAACGTAGGTGATAAAGTGGAAAATGAGTTCAAAATATGAATAATTTTCCCTGAGTAGATAGGACTGGGAAAGGTATTATTCCAGCAGAGAAAATGGAGTGTGGAAATAGTGTGGCATATTAAGTTAAGGTAAAGTAAGGGCAAGTCAGATACAGAGTTGTATTTATAGGCCGTTGGCATGTAGGGCTGCATATGCAGTCCTGAGAGGAGTCCTGCAGAAAAGCCATGGTGTGGGGGAGTACATGACTAGATTTACATGGTGGAGGAAACAGGAGACTAGAAACAGGAAGACCAGTTGACTAATGCAGTTACTCCAGAGCACTGATGAGGTCTTGAACTAAGGTAGGAGCAATAGAAATTGAGAGGAGCGGAACTTGTTAATGATGAACAACCTATAAGAACTGGTAGCTGACTGGATGAGGGTGAAGGAGAAGGAGGAATTTAGGATGACTGAAACTTTTGCTGTGGTGACTGGGTAGGTGTTGACATTTAACAGTATAGAAAAATTGAAGAAAGGTTTTGTGGTGGGATTGGGAGGAGAAGAAAATAAAGATGGGGGTGATGAGGTAAAGTAGTAAGTTTGGATTCATTGGGTTTTGAGATTCCTGTGAAACAAGGAGATGTAGATGTCTGATAGGTAGTGGATTATATCTTCTAGAGCAGTATAGAACTTTCTGCATTGATGGAAGTGTTCTATATCTGTGTTGTCTAATATGGTAGCTGCTAACTACATGAGGCCATTGAGCACATAAAATGTGACTGAAGAACTGAATTTTAAATTTTATTCAGTTTTAATGAATTTTAACTTAAATTAGAATTTGATTTAAAAGCACGTTTAAAGGCTATAGAATATAGGAGAAAGGATACTTTTAGAAAATATTTGGGAGCTAAAAGCATAGGGATGGCTTAGAACTTCCAGGAGGATGGGAAAATAGTGTTAGGATGTAACAGACTGGTTAAATAAAATGAGAACTGAAGAGTCCATTGGAGTTTACAATTAGATTATAGGAAACTTTCAGCGGGATGGTAGAGTGGAAGGCTAATTGGTATGGGATGAAGGTGAGGAGGTAAACAAGAAGACAAGTACTATAATAGACTGGGCTAGTTTTGTAAGTTTTTATATACAGTAAAACCTCGATATAACAGACTAATTCAGGTGAGGGGGTGGCTGTTAAAGCTGAAAGTCCGTTATATAATAAAGTAGGTTAAGTATGAAAAGCTTAATTTCACAGAAAAGTTTTCTATATGTATTACTGTGATTTTATACTGAATAGGCTTAGATAGTGCATGCATTCACCATTTGCTGCAAGTAAACAAATGCACACAGCTTAAGGCATGTCAGAACATTGGACATCATCATGCATTAAAACTGCTGCAGAAAGTCATGCCATGCGACAACAGACCCAATTACTGCGCTTGATACAGTGTAATCATATGCTCATCATTCCCTGAATATTCTTTATGAGTGGTGATTCTTGGATTTAAATATGTAGACTATAGTTGTAGATGTGTAATATTTATTTATGTTGGCGAAATTAGTGTTTTTTCCAACATACAGCCTATTCACTAAAATTTGTTAAAAATAACAGTGAATTAATAACAAAAAATAACCTGTTAATTTAATTATAACCACATCTTGGTTAAAAACATTTTAAAATTAACAGGGTGTTAATTTTCACATATGACATACAGAATGGAAATTTTGTTAAATCGAGATCCATAAAAATCAGGGATTTACTGTATAGTAGAATCTTTCATTCAGTAATTCGTAAGTGTTTGCTGTGCGCTACGTGTTACTCTACATGCTGAATGTAGCAGTGAATAAGACATGGTCCCTTCCCTCATGGAACTTAGTGAAAGGATAGTGAACATAGCTATATATATCTTCTCTAACAGCTTTATTAAGATATAGTTCAAATATCATACAATTCACCCATTTAAAGTATACAATTCACTAATTTTTAGTATAAAGAATTACACTACCATTACCACAGTCAATTCTAGAACATTTTCATCACCTCAGAAAGAAACTCCTTACCGCCCTGGCCGATGTGGCTCAGTTGTTGGGTGTAGTCCCATGTACCCAAAGGTTGTCGGTTCGATACCCAGTCATGGCACATACCTGGGTTGTGGGCTCAATTCCCTGTGGGGGCGTGCAGGTGGCAGCTGATCAATCTTTTGCTTTCACATTGATGTTTCTCTCTCTCTCTTTCTCTCCCTTAAAAATATTTAAAAAAATAAAAAGAAACCCCTTACCTTTTAGCAGTCATTCCCCACTTCTTCCCAGATTGCCCCCCTTCGTTCTGCCCAAGGCAACCACTAATCAATCTACTTTTTGTCTCTGTAGATTTTCCTGTACTAGAGATTTCATGTAAATGAAATCATGCAATATGTGACCTTTTGTGTCTCCCTCTTTTACTTAGAATAATCTTTTCAGTGTTCATCCGTGTTGTAGAATATATCAATACTTCATTTCTTTTTATAGCTCAATGATAAATATTCCATTGTATGGATATGTCACATACCACATTTTGTTTATCCATCAGTTGATGGACATTTGGGTTGTTTCCACTTTTTTGGCTCTTATGACTCATGCTGCTATGCACATTCATGTACAAGTTTGTGTGTGAACATGTTTTTGTTTATCTTGGGTAGATACCTAAAAGAATTGAAATGCTGAGTCATGTGGTAACGTTACATTGAACATTTTGAAGATCTGCCAGACTGTTTTCCCCAAGTGGCTGTAACATTCCCAACAGCAAGTGAACGAGGATTCCAGTTTATCTACATTCTTTTCAACACTTGTTATTATCTGTCTTTGATTATAGTCATCCTAGTGGGTGTGAAGTAATATCATTTTGGTGTTGATTTCCATTTGCCTAATGACTAATGATGTTGAATATCTTTTCAAGTGCTTGCTGGCCATTTGTATATCTTCTTTGGAGATATGTCTGTTTGAATCCTTCACCTATTTTTTAAGTTTGGTAATTTGTCTTTTTATTATATTCTAGATATAAATCCCTTATCAGATACATGATTTGCAAATATTATCTCCTATTCACTGGATTATCTTTAATTTCTAAGTGGTGTTCTTTGAAGCACAAAAGTTAAAAACAATTTTTTTTCTTCAAATTTTTATTAATTTATTTATGTTATAGATGTTTCTTCTTTTTCCTCCCTAGACACCCTCCTCCCCATCCCGCCCCCGACACCCTAGCATTGTTTTCTATGTCCATTGGTTATGCATACATGCATATAAGTTCCTTGGTTCATCTCATCCATCACCCCCGCCCCCCCTACTCTGAGGTTTGTCAATCTGAACCATACTCCTTTCTATGTCTCTGGGTCTATTCGTTCATCAGCCCACCTTGTTCATTATATTCCACAAATAAGTGAGATCATGTGGTATTTGTCTTTCTCTGATTGGCTTATAATACTCTCGAGGTCCCTCCATTTCCTCTCAAAGGATAAGAGATCTTTCTTTCTTATAGCTGCACAGTGTTCCATTGTGTATATGTACCACAGCTTTTTTATCCACTCATCTGTTGATGGACACGTGGGCTGTTTCCAGATCTTAGCTCTTGTAAATAGTGCTGCTATGAACATACGGGTACATATATTCTTTCTGATGGGAGTTTCAGGCTTCTTAGGATATATTCCTAGAAGTAGGATCACTGGGTCAAATGGCAATTCAATTTTTAGTTTTTTGAGGAAACACTATACTGTTTTCTATAGTGGCTGCACCAGTCTGCATTCTCACCAGCACTGTACTAGAGTCCCCTTTTCTCCACACCCTCGCCAACACTTGATGTTTGATGATTTGTTGATGGTGGCCATTCTGACAGGTGTGAGGTGATACCTCATTGTTTTAATTTGCATCTCTCTGATAATTAGTGATGTTGAGCATTTCTTCATATGTCTCTTGGCCATTTGTATGTCCTGTTTGGAGAGGTGTCTATTTAGTTCCTCTGCCCATTTTTTAATTGGGTTCTTTGTCTTCCTTTTGTTGAGTTGTATGAGCACTCTATATATTTTGGAGATTAACCCCTTATCTGATGTATCATTGGCAAATATGCTCTCCCATACAGTGGGTTCCCTTTCCGTTTTGATGGTTGTTTCTTTTGCTGTGCAGAAGCTTTTGAGTTTGATGTAGTCCCATGTGTTCATTTTTCCCTTTGTTTCTGTTGCCTTAGGTGATATATCAGTGAAAATTCTGCTGTGTATGATGTCTGAAATTTTGTTGCCTACATTTCCTTCTAGGATTTTTATGGATTCACGAGTCACATTTAAGTCTTTTACCCATTTTGAGTTTATTCTTGTGTATGGTGTAAGTTGATGGTCTAGTTTCATTTTTTTGCATGTAGCTGTCCAATTTTCTCAAGATCATTTATTAAAGAGGCTGTCTTTACTCCATACTATGCTCTTGCCACCTTTGTCGAATATTAATTGAGCATAATGTCTTGGGTCAATTTCTGGGTTCTCTGTTCTGTTCCACTGGTCTATATGCCTGTTCTTGTGCCAGTACCAGGCTGTTTTGATTACAGTAGCTTTGTAGTATAAGCTGATATCCGGTATTGTGATCCCACCTACTTTGTCCTTCTTTTTCAAGATTGCTGTGGCTACTGGGGGTCTTTTTTGGTTCCATATGAACTTTTGAAGTATTTGTTCTAGTTCTGTGAAATATGTCACTGGTATTTTGGTGGGTTTGCAGTGAATCTATAGATTGCTTTGAGTAGTATGGGCATTTTAATGATGTTAATTCTTCCAATCCATGAACAAGGTATGTGCTTCCACTTTTTTATATCTTCATCTATTTCTTTTTTCAATGTCCAGTAGTTTTCTGTGATTAAGTCCTTTACTTCTTTGGTTAAGTTTATTATTAGATATCTTACTTTTTTTTGCCACAATGGTAAATGGAATTGTTTTTTTAGTTCTCTTTCTGTGAGTTCATCGTTGGTGTATAAGAATGCCGTCGAGCCCTGGCCGGTTTGGCTCAGCGGTTAGAGCGTGAGCCTGCGGTCCAGGGAGACCTGGGTTTGGTTCCCGCTAAGGACGTGTACTTCAGTTGCAGTTTGTCGCCGGCTCTGGTTGGTCGTGTGGGTGGCAGCCACTCGATGTGTCCCTTTCACGTCGATGTTTCTCTCTCTCTCTTCCTCTCTCTCCCTCCCACTCTATCTGAACAAAAAATGGAAAAATGTCCTCGGGTGAGGATTAAAAAAAAAAAAAAAGAATGCCGTCGATTTCTTGATGTTAATTTTGTGTCCTGCTACCTTGCCAAATTCGTTTATTAAATCTAGCATTTTTTTGATGGAGTCTTAAGGATTTTCTATGTACAGTATCATGTCATCTGCGAATAATGACGTTTTCACTTCCTCCTTTCCAATTTGGATCCCTTTTATTTTTTATTCATGTCTGATTGCTGTGGCTAAGACTTCCAGTACTGTTTTAAATAACAGTGGCAAAAGTGTGCATCCCTGTCTTGTTCCTGTTCTTAAGATAAATGTTTTTAGTTTTTGCCCATTAAGTAATATGTTGTCTGTAGGTTTTTCATATATGGCCTTTATTATGTTGGGATCTGATCCCTCTATTCCCACATTGCTGAGCGTTTTTATCAGAAATAGGTGCTGGATTTTGTCGAATGCTTTTTCAGTGTCTATTGATATGATCATATGGTTTTTATCTTTCATTTTATGTGGTGTATCACATTTATTGATTTGCAAATATTGTACCAGTCTTGCATTCCTGGGGTGAATCCTAACTGGTCATGGTGAATAATTTTTTTAATGTATTGCTGGATCCGATTTGCAACTATTAATATTTTGTTCAGGATTTTGGCATCTGTGTTCATCAGGGATATTGGCATGTAGTTTTCTTTCTTTGTAGTGTCTTTTTCTGGTTTTGGAATTAGAATTATGCTGGCCTCATAAAACAAGTTTGAAAGTCTTCCTTCTTGCATTTTTTTTTTTAATAGTTTGAGGAGAATGGGTGTTAGCTCTTCTTTGAATGTTTAGTAAAACTCCCCGTGAAGCCGTCCGGGCTTGAGCTTTCCTTTGCTGAGAGAGTCTTAATTACATCTTCAATTTTCTTTGTTGGTATTGGTCTGTTCAAGTTTTCTATCTCTTCCCAGTTCAGTTTTGGGAGACTGTGAATCTCTAGAAATTTGTCTATTTTGTTCACATTTTCCAATTTGTTGCCGTATAATTGTTCATAGTATTTGTTAATGATCCTTTGTATTTTTGTGGTGTCAGTTGTTACTTCTCTTTCATTTCTGATTTTGTGTATTTGGGTTCTGTTTGTTTCTCGGTGAGTCTAGCTAAGGGTCCATCAATCTTGTTTATCTTTTCGAAGAACCAGCTTTTTGTTTCATTGATCTTTTGAATTGTTTTTTTTTCCCTCTATGTCATTTCTTTCTGCTCTGATATTTACTATTTCCTTCCTTCTACTTGCTCTGTGGTTTTCTTATTGTTTGCTTTTTAGTTCTTTAAGTTGTGAGGTGAAATAGTCAATTAGAAATTTTTTTTGTTTCTTGAGGTAGGCCTGTAGTGCTATGAACGTCCTTCTCAGAACTGCTTTTGCTGCATCCCATAGATTTTGTGTTGTTGTGTGTTCATTTTCATTGGATTCCAGGAAGTTTTTAATTTCTTCCTTGATCTCCTTGGTGACCCATTCGTTATTTAATAACATGCTATTTAGCCTCCATGTGTTCAAATGTCTTTGCATGTTCTTGTTGCAATTGATTTTTAGTTTCATGCCATTGTGATGTGAGAAGATGCTTGATATGATTTCAATCTTCTTGAACTTGTAGAGACTTAGTTTGTGTCCTAACATGTGGTCTGTCTTTGAGAATGTCCCATGTGCACTTGAGAAGGATGTGAATTCTGCAGTTTTGGGGTGTAATTCTCCGTAGATATCTATTTAATTCATTTGATCTAGTGCATCATTTACAGTCTCTGTTTCCTTGTTAATTTTTTTGTCTAGAGGATCTATCCAGTGATGTCAGCGGGGTGTTGAAGTCCCCTGCTATGAATGTATTGTTGTTGAGTTCTCCTTTGAAGTCCTCCAGAAGATTTTTAATATATGTTGATGCTCCTATATTGGGTGCACATATGTTTACCAAGGCTATATATTCCTGTTGGATAGATCCTTTCAATATTATGTAGTGACCATCTTTGTCTCTAGATATGACCTTCATTTTGAAATCTATTTTATCAGATACGAGTATTGCTACCCCAGCTTTTTTTCCCTTTTCATTTGCTTGGAAGATTTTTTTTTCATCCCTTCACTTTCAACCTATGTGAGTCTTTTGTTGTGAGGTGGGTCTCGTAAACAACATATATATGAGTCATGCTTTCTTATCCAATCAGCTACTCTGTGTATTTTGATTGGGGTGTTCAAGCCATTTACATTTAAGGTGATTATTGATATGTACTTATTTATTACCATTTTGGTTTATTGTGGTTATATTTTTCTTCCTGTTTCTTCTAATTACAGCAGTCCTCTTAACATTTTTTTGCAGTGCTTGTTTGATGCTAATATATTCCCTTAGCTTTTTTGGGGGGCGGGGGTCTGGGAAGCTCTTTATTTCACTTTCTATTTCGAATGATAGCCTTGCTGGGTAAAGTAGTCTTGGATTCAGATCCTTGTTTTTCATGACCTTGATTACTTCATGCCATTCCCTTCTGGCCTGTAGTGTTTCTGTTGAGAAGTCAGCTGATAGCCTTATAGGGGTTCCTTTGTAGGTAACCTGTTGCTTATCTCTTGCTGCCTTTAGGATTCTCTCTTTGTCTTTAATTTTTTGCATTTTAATTATTATGTGTCTTGGTGTGGGCCTGTTTGGGTTCTTCTTACTTGGGACTCTCTGTGCTTCTTGAACTTGAATGCCTTCTTCCTTCACCAAGTTAGGGAAGTTTTCTGTCACTCTTTCTTCAAATATATTCTCTAACCCTTGCTCATTTTCTTCTTTTTCTGGAACTCCTATGATGCGGATGTTGTTACATTTTCAGTTGTCCCACAGTTCTCTTAAGCTGTCTTCCTGTTTTTTCTTTGTTTTTTCCTTTTGGTTTTGTGATTGGTTGATTTTTTTCTACCCTGTCTTCTAATTTACTGATCCGGTCCTCAGCTTCCTCATTTTGCTTGTTATTCCTTACAATGTGTTCTTTATTTCTGCTACGTCATTCTTCATTTCTTCTTGGTAGTTTTTCATTTCTAGTGGTTGATTTTCAATGTTTCTGTATCTTTACTCATGGTGTTGAAAAACTCATGCTTTTGAGCTTCCTCAAGATCATGGCTCTGAACTCTACCTCTTATAACTTGCTTAACTGCATTTCATTGATCTCATTTTCAGTAGAGTTCTCTTGTTCTTTCATTTGGAATCTGTTTCTTTGTTTCACCATTTTGTCTGTCTCAGTGGGTTTTGGAATCTGCCAAATTTTCCCTGTGGGTGTTGGTGTTCTGCTGTTTGTGGCTCCCTCTACTGGATTTGTATGAGTGTGGGTGGACCCACGTGAAACACCACTATCAAGTCTTACTTTCCTGGGTAGATTTTCAAAGCCCAGGAAAGATTCAGTTATCCTCTAGCTTTTTGCCTGGAGGCTGTTAGTCTCAGTTACTTGATGAGGCTTGGGTTGTAGCCCTCAGTTGAATGAAAAACTTCTTCAGCTGTTCAGCATAAGAGGATTTCCAGAAGGTGGGGCAGATGGTGGTTATTAATGAGCCTCAATTTGCATTTCTCTGGCCCAGCTGAGTGGAATTAAATCTCTGAGAGAGGGGCTGCTGCCTTTCCCCAGAGCTTTGGGAAGGGGCTCCCAGAGCAAGATGGCCACTGTCCTGTGTGGCTGTGACTCAGCGAAAAGTCTGAGCACCCTCCAAATTCCGATTGTCCCCACACAGTTCCAGTTCTGTCCCGGCCCTCTGCACTGTGGAACCAGGTTGGGATTTTAACCCCGAGGGAGCTGCTCACAGCTAAAACAGATGCTGTCCATGCACTCTCAGCCCGCCCTATCGCGCCTCTGCAGACCTACTAGGCTTGATTCAGTGTCCTTTTTTCCTGTCCCTGGTTATATGGGTCCTCTACAGCTGCTTTTCTGTTGGTTTTTCCCGACGATTTGTCTTTATTTTAGTTGTAATTCCAGTTTAGTCCTGGGACATAGTTTGTGTAGCTTCCATTCACGGTGCTACCCTTTTGGAATCTCCCCTAAAATTTTATTGCAGTCCCATTTATCTGTTTTGTCATTGTTGCTTATGTTTTAAGTGCCATATCTTAGAAACCATTGCCTAGTTCAAAGTTATGAATTCATTCCTATGTTTTCTTTTTTTTTTTTAAATAATTTTTTTTTGTTACAAATGTTTTTCCTATTTTCGCCCTGGCACCCTCCTCCTGACCCCGAACCCCCCCCCCCAGGTTTGTCAGTCTGAACCGCACTCCTTTCTAAGTCTCTGGGTCTATTCCGCTCATCATCCCATCCTGTTCATCATATTCCACAAATAATTGAGATCATGTGTTATCCGTCTTCCTCTGGCTGGTTTATTTCACTTAGCTGCTGCTGCTGGGTTGATGCTCAGCTCCCGCGCCCACGGCTGCTGCCGGGGGGGCGGGGCTCAGCTCCCACGCCCAACGCTGCAAGATCTCTTGTCCTGTGAGATGACATGGAGGGACCTGGAGAACAGTATGCAGTCTCCATGAGGCTTCCTTAATTTCGTAGTTGTAGGACTTCCATTTAGCTTTATTTCAGGTGGTTTTTGAATGATGGTTGTTCTGTAGTTGTAACTTTGATGTGGTTGTGGGAGGCCGTGATACCACGTTTACCTACACAGCCATCTTGACCGGAAGTCTCCATTCCTATGTTTTCTAAGATTTGTAGAGTTTTAGCTCTTACACCTAGGTCTATGATTCATTTAGAGTTCGTTTTTAAATGTGGTGTAAAGAAGAGTCCCAACTTTATTCTTTTACATATGGGTGTCTAGTTGTTCCACCTTTTAATGATTTGTCTTGACATCCTTGTTGAAAATCAGTTCTGAAAGACCACATATTTTGATTACTAGAGCTTTGTAGTAAGTTTTGAAATTGAGAACTGTGATTCTTCCAACTTCATTCTTTTTGTTTGTTTGTTTAAAGACAAATAGGAGTGTGACTTTATTCAGAGACTGTTAAAAAACACAGCCTGTAGAGAACAGGGATTTGGATTGACAAACTTGTTGCACCCTTTTGCCAGCCCCTTTCTTCTTTGACTGTCCTGGAGCAATGTGGCCAGGAAGCAAACCACAACCCCTCACCTCGCTCCACTGAATTCCACTCCACCCACCAGCCAGCCAGAAGCAAGAACCTTATGATGAGATGTCACCGAAAACATCCTGTTTCCTGTCCTTGTTTTCTCCATTTCAGTGGGCTCTCTAAACATGCACTTGTCCTGGGACCCAGGCTTAGTGGAAACCTAGCCTGTGTTCTTTCTGGCCACTGGTCATCCTTTTATGGGAGGTGTCTGGTATTCTCATGCAGGTTAGCCAAGGTGCAGGAGAGTGGCTGATCTTTGACTCTGGAAATTTCTTGGACTGTATGCAAAGCCAGGTGCATGTGGACATACTGGCAAAGGCTTTTAGGAACCTGTCAGGGCAAGAAGTAGGGGAATCAGTTTCCACAGTGATTCTCTCCAGTGGGATCTATATCATCTTCCAGAGTCTCGGTGGAGGAATAAGGCAGGACTGCTGTGAAGATCACGGACATGTTGGGAAAGTGCTTCAACAGGGGCTGGATGATTAGGTGGCTGTTTATGGTTCTTGTAGTCTGACGGCATAAATATTTTTTACGATGCTCAGCAGATCATCATCTTCTCGGCAATGGATTGCCAAGGGCTTCTTTAGAGACATGGCCAGCTGCAGCTGTCTCTCATATGTCTTGTGCTGTTCTGGGACAGGCGTGGTGCACTTATAAGAGTAATCCAAGCCTGTTTCCTCGAATGCCATAGTCTTTGGGTGCCTTAAGGCTTTCAGAAGATTTCTTTCTCTTTTTTTAATCCTCACCCGAGGATATTTATTCCATTGATTTTTTAGAGAGAGTGGAAGAGATGGAGGGAGAAGGGATGGGGGAGAGAAAGAGAGTGAGAGAAACACAGATGTGAGAGAGACATATCAATTGGTTGCATCCTGCATGTACCCTGACCAGGGCTGGGGATCGAACCTGCAACCCAGATGCATGTCCTTGACTGGGAATCAAACCTGCAACCCTGTGGTCTGCAGGCCGACACTCTAACCACTGTGCAACACTGGCCAGGACAGAAGATTTCCTTCTTGAATCTCACTGTAGTAACATGCAAAATGAGGGTGTCAACTAAATGTCCCCCTGCTCTCTTTCAACATCTCCTCCCATAGGCAATCTCTCAGTGTCCTGGGATCACAGAATTCAGTGATATAGCCCTGAAATTCCTTAGAGAATTTCTGACCATGCTAAAAGGTCCCTTTGAAAGAACTTGGAATACCACCTGCACAAGTTACAGTGGCTGTCAGTGCAGCCCTCTAAGCTTGGCTCCCATTGGTTCCTTGGCAGGAGCTAGATGTGTGTCCTTCACAATAACTGGGTGGTTGGTTTTCTCCTCCTGGAATGTTCTTTTCTCCTTTTTTTCTAAGCTGGATAAATGAAATGAGCGATAATTCTGGGATCTGCCTTCCTCTGTTGTATTCAGATCTCTGGAAGTGTTTGTTTTTGGAGTTCATTATAAAATTGGGGGGATAATCACTCAGGAGGCCCTGACTGCTCCTCTTAGCCTGCAGTGTATCTTTGCTGCTGCTCCTCGTAGAGGGAGAGGTAGCTAGAAGGATTGGAATGCCTGATCCAATAGCTTGGCATAGTCATACCAAGGACTACTGTATAAATGAGCTGGGTACATGACATAGTGGGGAAGACAGGAGGCCTGGATACTGCTAAGAGTTTCAGTGGGATGGGCTCCTCCTGAGAATCTGACTGTGAAAACCTCATCCACATTGGCCCAGTCACTTCCTGACCCCCTTTCTTTAGGCTTTTGGCTTTCTAAATGAGAGTCAGAGTCATCCAAAAACTCTGGGGGTAGAGAGTGCTTGTCAATAACTGTCCTTTGGTTACCTTTACCTAAGTTTCTCTTGAGGGTCTATCACCAGTCTCCTTTCACAGAGCTACTCCTCTCCAGCACAGCCTTTTCCTCATCTACTCTGACCTCTGGGTCTGACCCTTTCTCTTTCTGAGGAGCAGACACAGTGACATTCCTGGCTGGTCCTTTCTGCAATTGGTATGCTCTTCTGTGTTCAGTTTTGCCCTAGTGGCAGTCTCTCCCTTTCTTTTTGGTATCAACTTTCCGAGAATGCCCTGCATAGCCGTCAGGTAGATCATTGTAGAGCCTATCCTTCTTCCTTTTCTGAACCTTGTTTGGTTTGGTTCTCAGTTGTATCATTTTGACCCTCAGCTTCAGCTGTAAAGTCAGAGTTTGTGAAATTATGAGAACTATCATTGGGATTAATCTTAAGGCTACTGGTTTCCTCTTCTAGAGAAGCCATTTATTCTAGAGAGGGTTTGGCAGTGTGCAGAGGGGATCGCCCTGATGAAGGGAATCCCCATGTGCTCTGAATCAGGCAGCCCCAGTCCACACCTGAGTCAGAATAGGAGGAGAAGGGGGGGAGGAGAAACTTCTGCTGCAGGATGAGTCCCAGGACAACTTCTGTGTGCAGGCCACATCATCCTCCATATGGGCTTTCAGGCACTTGGGGCTGCTGGCACCCCCCACAACGCCATGCAGAGCTATAAGCTGGCCATCTAGAGGGGTACATCACTGGGCTCATAGAGGCAGCTGCACTTGTGAGAACACCGTTCTGAGATGCTGCTCCAGTGGTACTTGCTGCTCCCGTGCTGTGGGCACCTTAACCCTCCTTTCTCCACTGCCTATCACAGTTCTCTAGGTTTGAGGGATGCCAAAGCACTTCGACTGTGATTCTAAAGCGCTATAAGCTTTACTCAAGGCTTCATTTCGGTTTCCAAGCCCACAACGTGCTTCCACAATTATCAAACACTTCAGTTTGGACAGCGCTACTTTGGAGTTGTCAAAGCCCTTCTGGGACTACAAGGCATTTCAATTTGGAGTGCAATACAAAGCCCTGCAGAAATGTCGAAGTGCTTCAAAAGACTGCCAGTGCTTTAAGGTCTACACATGGTGCCCCACCCCACTTCAGTTTCTGCACCTTCAGCCCTGCTCAGACATTGGCCCTGCCCGCCCCCAGGGCTGGGAATTCCTGCTGGCTGCACCCTGCTCACCACCTACCCAAGTCCTGTGTGTTCTTTTTCAAGATTGTTTTGGCTTTTTTGGGTCTCCTGTATTTCCATCTGAACTTTAGGATAAACTTCTCAGTTTCTGTTCAAAAGGAAGCTTGTATTCTGATAGGGATTGCTTTGAATGTGTTCGATTTGGTTAGTTTTGAAATTTTAACATTCAAGTCTCCCAGTCTGTTAATATGAGATACCTTTCTGCTTCTTTCATTGTTTTCAACATTACTTTATAGTAGCTGTGTTTTTTACCTTAAGATTTAATGGCTATCTTCATATTATTTTGGCAAAAACTCATGAGTGATTATAAAGGTGTTTTTTTTTCCCCCCCTTAGTGCATAGCAGCCTGTTTATTCCCTGTTATGTTGACAGCATCTCTTGATCTCACTACTCATTCCTTTCTGCTTTACCACCAATGTGCAGCTGACACTCTATAAGTCTGCTTAATGCATTCTCCATCTTTCCAAGGTAATGTATTTCTGTCAGTGGTGTTCTATAGAAATCAGATGGCCATCAATGGCAAAGGTACACATTTTGTCCATCTACAATTTCATGATGTATAGTTTGTGCCTAACTTTTATTAGTTTTGTAGTCAAGAAGCCTTTTTTTTTTTTATCCTCACCCGAGGACATTTTTGCATTCATCTTCAGATAGAGCGGGAGAGAGAGAGAGAAACATCGATGTGAGAGAGACACATTGACTGGTTGCCACCCACACAACCCCAACCGGGGCCAGGGACAAACTGCAACTGAGGTACGTGCCCTTAGCGGGAAGCAAACTTGGGTCTCTCTTGTCTGCAGGCCAACACTCTAACCGCTGAACCAAACTGGCCAGGGCTCAAGAGCCTTTTTAACTCAACAAATGTCTAATGTTACTTGAACAAAATACTTCTTTTTAGCCCACTTATTACATCCTGTAAATCATAGTCTACCATTTTTTAGAAAAAATCCACAATTTAGGGAATTCTTAGGCAAATCTAGACATGGCTATCCAAGTAAAATAGCTTTATAATCATTTCCTCTCTCTACTTTCTTCTGATCTTCCCAATATACCTCCTAAAGGAGGAAAAAACACCTACCTCAAATCTTGGTTTTTCACCTGCCTCAGCAGCCTCATTTCTTACTATGCTTGACTGGACAATCTCTTCTTTAAATAAGCATGTTTATTACAGATGTTGCCTGTATTCCCCATGTGGGTATTCTTAGGTTCTAAGCAGGAAATCATTGACTCTATAGTGATCAAAATATCCTGTGATAATTAAAAAAACAATCAACATATAGCACATAGTTTGTTCGTGTTCTTATACTTTTGTTCACCTCTGACCACTTCCTAAAATTCCATTTTCTTTGCTAATCCTTCTCAACCCCAAGCTTTAGCACGATATTAGTAAGTCCAGTTACTTCTTCTACTCATTTAAAAAGTAGATTTTCTTCTAGGCATTGTATGTGTGTATTGCGTGGGGTGGGGGGGGGGTATGAGGAAGAGCCACGAATGGGTGCTGAAGAAGAAGGAGCACTATAGTCATTATGATACCGTTCTAATTAGCTAGTTATTAATAATAGGAAAGGAGCAAAGGGAAGGCCAGACATTATTGGTATGTCATCTGGGCAGCTTCACCAGGAAGCTGCAATTTGATACTCCCCAGGGAACCACCAGCCTATTCCCTGCGGATCACTGGGGGAAGGGGTCTACAAAGGGAAAATAGACACATGCACAGTGAGTTGGGGTGACCTTGGGAAGGTGCTTGTTGTTAGTCAAACCTGGGAACAGAGATCATTGACTAGAGAATAGGTCGGACCACTCCAAGCCCGTGAAAATTTGGGAATACATAATGCTGTAAACAAAGGAATTCTCTCTCTTGTTGCTCTGGTGGCTCTTGGCTGTCTTGCATTTGTTCTAGTGGCCCACAGCCATGTGGACCCCACACGCAATGGACTAATAGACTGCAGCTAGGAACACAAATTAAGCTAGCCTTATGTTGGATTGGACTATGCCCTAACATGGAATGGAGGCTCTGGACACTGACTCTGATTCTAGCCGTATTGAAGCCACAGCTACACTTTTTTCCTTGGTGGGACTGAGGGAAATCGGATTTTCAAAACTCAAAGATTTAATTCCACACAAATAAAAGTTACTCATTCTCCCGTGTAAGTCTCAGATAATTCTTTTTCTCGGGATATTGCAAGAAATCCACTCCCATGAGCAGCAGGTGGGGATCTTACACTCAGTGCACCAGCTGCAAGTGCCAGCCCCTCTTCTGAGCAGTTAGCTGATGCATCCAGTGGGACAGTTTTGGGTCCATATAGTAGTGAGCTGTGCCATCCAGCCCAGGCACTTGCCTCTGGAAAGTTTTCTGTATTGAAGTGCCTACTTCATCAGCTAACAAAAAATTAAAAAATAGTGTTTTAGAAAAGTTCTAAAACATTCTAAAGTTCTAAAAGTATTTTCACTAAAAAAAGTTCTGAGAGCATCTTAATTTTGAAAAGTAATAAACCACACTTTCTGTGGATTAAACAAAAACCACCCTTCAAAACATTAATCCTAAATCATTTTAGGGCTTTCGATATTGGGAGCCCCTGTTATCTTTCTGTTATGGAATTTTATTTGCTATGCTTGGCTTTCCAAGAGATATAATAACATAGGACCCTCTAAATACATATTCTAAATTCTTGAACGAAACTTCTGTCTTCAATCTTTTTTTGAGTGGATTAAATAATTTGGAAGGAAGCCTTAAGTACCCATTTATTTCTCTGCCTTAAAGTTTATAGCAGAGGTTTCTTTTTTTCACCACTGAGAATTCTTTTTGTTATTCTTTTCTTCCATAGACCATATGTTTTGAAAGACTGTCTACTAAAAACCTGAACTTACTAAATAATTTACCATTTTTAATTGATCATCCACAATAGGCCTGTCAACATTGTGTTCTTTGAGCACAGTTTGAAAACCACTGATGTGCTGGAAATGTCATGGACTTTGCAGGGGAGTGTGGACAGACCTGGATTAAAAGCCCAGCTTTGCTGATTGTTAATGGTGTAACGCTGGCCAAGTTATTTATTGGTACTTTCAATCCCTTCATCTTAAAAATAGGGATAATGATCTTAACCTTGAAGGGTGGTTGGGAAGATTAATGAATATGAATGTTCCCAGCATAAACCTGGGCACATAGTGTTACCACATGTTAAATTATCTATAGTCTGTGAAGTCTATTTTAATATCTGTGATTATTTTCTGGTTTCGGGCCGAAAAAATGCTTTTAAACCTTTGTAGATAGTAATATTTGGGTGTCCTCATTATAAGTTGCATTAGGTGGTCTAGGAAGTAATCTGTGTAGAGCAGTGGTTCTCAACCTTCCTAATGCTGTGACCCTTTAATACAGTTCCTCATGTTGTGGTGACCCCCAACCAAAAAATTATTTTCGTTGTTACTTCATAACTGTAATTTTGCTACTGTTATGAATCGCCATTGGAAATATGTGTTTTCCAATGGTCTTAGGTGACCTTTGTGAAAGGGGTCGTGACCCACAGGTTGAGAACCGCTGATGTAGAGGAATATATAGAAACAAAAAGGGAAGGTATTAGTCATGATTGTTTCAGCCTGTGTTACATATAAACACAAACATTTTATATTTTATTGTTTCTATATTATTTACTGGTTAACCAGCCTTATTGCAGTAGCAAGTTATATGATTGTAGATTTCTGTGATAAGAACCTCAAGTCCAATTTTTAATCTGAAGATGTACTTATCTTAAGTCTGTGGTGTACTGTTATATTTGAAGTGTTTTCCTACTCTCAAATGAAAACCAGAATCTGGGGAAGAAGAAATTGAAATACTAAATTATCTGAAATAAAATTGCTTGTACAAATGTTTTGTCATTGCCTTGCAGTCCACAAGAATTGGAATGTCAGTAAATGCTATTCGCAAGCAGAGTACAGATGAAGAAGTTACATCTTTAGCAAAGTCTCTCATCAAATCCTGGAAAAAGTTATTAGGTATAATTGATCTTCTCTTATATATTTATGATCTGATTTACTCAAACATTGGTTATTGTATTTTTGTTTATGACTATACATGTACTGAAATCAGTGCCTTTACAATAAGGATGAGTGGGACTTGGAGGGTTTTGCTTTTTAAGCTAGTCAAATTTAGTTTTCTTGTCTTTCAATATTTATAACTAGATTGGCTTAAAAAATTTTTTTTTCCTTTATTGATTTTAGAGAAGAAGGGAGAGGGAGAGAGAGATAGAAACATTGATGAGAGAGAGCATCAATTGACCACCTCCTGCATGCCTTCCCACTGGGGATTTGGCCCACAACCTGGGCATGTGCCCTGAGTGGGAATTGAACTGGCGACCTCTTGGTGCACAGGTCGACACTCAACCACTGAGCCATACCGCCAGCTGGGTTAGATTGGCTTTTTAAGTAAGAAGACAATTTACCCCCAAGGGGAAGATTGTAATACTTAAAAAATATTTGCCATATTTGTTTTGTCATATTCTCTTTTTCTCTCTATATATGTATAGTCGGCCCTCGTTTATCACAGTTAATCAGTTCCAGATCTACCATGATACAGTCGTCCCTCCCCACTTTCACGCTTTGACTTTCACGGCTTCAGTCGTTTTTTTCAAATATAGTCCAGTATTTGAAAAAACCGCAATAGAGTGAAGCTCCGAAAGTCGAAGCGCAAAGTGGCGAGGGATGACTATACGCACACACAAATTATTTTCTCTGAACCATTGGTGACTATGTTGGATCTGTCATGCTTTTACCCTTTAGTACTTATGTGTCTGTTTCCTTGGAAGAAAGTTTATTTTCTTATGTAATCATAATACAGGAAATTTAACGAGTACGGTACTTTATTCTCTAGGGAATATTCCATTTTTGCCAGTTGTCCCAACAATGTTCTTTGTGGCTTTTTGTTTCTCTTCCAGAACAAGATCAAGTCTAGGGTCACATATCTAGTTTTCTAATCTGGAATAGTTCTTAAGACTTTTTAACAACAACATTGACATTATGAAGAATGCAAGGATACTGCACCCCTTGTTTTTAATGCATGTTCCTTATTTGGGCTTTATCACCTATTTCTCATGATTATATCAGACTGTGCATCCACAGTTAGAATACTACATAAAAGTGTTGTGTCCTTCTCCGGGTTTCAGATCCAGAAACATTGATGATGTTAATCTTGATAACCCAGTCAAGGTGTATACTGTATCATTTATTATTTTTCCTCTTGTATCTAATAGGCATTCTGTGGGAGATACTTTAAGATCTTGAAACTATGTTGCTCTTCATCAGACTTTCCTACCCTTCTCCCCAAACCACTTTTTACAGTAACAGTTGCAAAATACTGATTTTCTAACTCTGTCACTTTAATGTTTACATATCATTATCCTGCTATAAGAAAGAATCTCCCTTTTATTTCCCAGTTAGTTATCTATTATTAGTGTGGACACATGCATTCCTATACAATGGATTATAATTCATTTTTCATATTTATTTTGATATTTACATTGTCCTAGATTTGATCAGTGGGCAACTCTGCAAACTGGCTCTTTTGTCCCTTTGGCAAGCCCCCTTCAATTTTTGTGTTTTTTTTTATTCTCACATGCTGGTACCACAAAATGTATTGGTCTCATCTGTCTTCCTTGCCCCAGCCAGCCCTGGAATTAGTCATTTTTCTAATCAATTAGTGGCCTTATATGGAAGAGAAAATAGAAAAAGCGAACCTTTTAAAATTTCAAAGACAACAATAGTAATAACAAAAAACCTATTATAAGAAATTGGTAACTAGGAACTAAAAATCATAAAGCCTATAAAATTTAATTGCCTATTAGTCTTAAGATAACTAAATGTAATATGTGATCCCGTATTGGATTCTGGACCAGAAAAAGACATTGCTGTAAAGATCATTATTGGAATAATTGGTGGAATTTGTATAAGGTCTGTAGGTAAATAAACAATTTTTATCATTGTTAAATTTACTTATTTAGTGTGGTTATATAAATGAATTTCTGTATTCTTAGGGAATATAAAATGAAATATTTGGGAATAAAGGAGCATGATGTCTGCTACTTATTTTCAAATGGTTCAAAAGAAATATGTGTGCACACCAGGGTGTGTGTGGGTCCATACAACACACACATCTGTATACATAAGGGGGATGAATAAATGAATGAAAGAGGAAGCAAGTGTGCTAAAACATTAGCAATTGGGGAATAAAGTTCTTTGTACTGTTCTTATAACATTTTTGCAAGTTTCAAGTTATTTAAAAATAAAAATATATTTTTTTGAAGTCTATTCTTTAAAGACAAACTGAAACTATGTTTATAGTTAATTTAAATTTTAAACCAAATTCCATATTCTAAGGTAATTAAAATTAGTTATAGAAAGTTAATTGAGAACCATATACATGCATTTATATTTCTAGAGAGATGGTTTACATTGTGAGGGAGAAAAGAGTAGACATTATAGTTATGCTCATTTAATCTTAATTAAAGTTTCACTCTTTTATACTTATTGGAGGTATTAATTCTAATACAAGTTCTCCTTTAAAATCTTTTAAATTTATGCCTGGCTAGTGTGGCTCAGTGGACTAAGTATCGTCCCATGGACTGAGAGGTCCTGGTTCCATTCCCAGTCAAGGCACATGCCTCAGTTGCGGGCTCGATCCCCACTAGGGGATGTGCAGGAGGCAGTTGATCAATGTTTCTCTCTCACATCGATGTTTCTATTTCTCCCTTCCTCTCTTTCTAAAAAAAAAAAAAAAAAAAAAATCAATAAAAACATATATAAAAATAACTTTTAAATTTATGTTAAAATATAAATAAAATTTGGGGAGTTGGAGGAGGAAAAAAATTATCCTAAGTTTATCTCTGAATATAAGCAGCAGTTAATAATCTTGTTGCATTTCTTGTCATTTTTTTTTTCCTGGTGCATGGATTTTGCTTCAACTGTAATTTTATTTATGCTATATATTATGTATTATGTATGTTTATATTGTCTTTTTAATGAAAAAAAATTGTATTTTTTTTTTTAATCCTCACCTGAGGATAGTTTTCCATTTATCTTCAGATAGAGTGGGAGGGAAGGAGAGAGAGAGAGAGACAGAGAGACATCAATTGGTTGCCTCCCATACGACCCTGACTAGGGCCATACGACTGCAACTGAGGTATGTGCCCTTGACTGTAATCGAACCCACGACTCTTTGATCTGCGGGCCGAGGCTCTAACTGCTGAGCCAAACCAGCCAGGGCAAAAAATTGTATTTTTTATCATAACTCATTTTTATTGGTTTCAGAATAATCAATTCATTGAGTGACTATACAACAGTTTAATCACTTACCTGTTAGATTTGTTGTTTTTAACTTCATGGCTATTATAAATAATATCTTAATCAATATCTTTCTGAATAAAGCTTTTCTTTTAGAGTGTTGCTAGATTTCTAGAAGTTTTACTACTGCTGCTTCTACTAGGTAGCACAGTTTTCAATACTTACGATGTGCCAAGCATTGACCTTTATTAGTGCCTTTAATCGTCCCAACAATCCAGTGTGCTAGGTAGGTGCTGTTTTAATTCTCATTTTATGTTGAGGAAATTGAGGCACAAAGATTAAGCACTTTATGCACATTTGGATTAGAGTCTAGTAGCCAGGCTGGGATCTGTTCACAGTGAGTCCAGAGCTGGAGCACTTCCCCGAGGCTCTGCTGTATTGCCCACAGCACTATTTTCAGATAGTAACAATATTTTTTTTTAAACTTTTTTCCTTGATTTTAGAGAGAGAGGAAAGGAGAGGAAAACAGAGATAGAAACATTGATGAGAGAGAACATCGATTGGCCGCCTCCTGCATTACCCCCACTGGGGATCTGGCCCACAACTGGGGCATGTGCCCTGACTGGGAATTGAACTGGTGACCTCTTGGTGCATGGGTTGATGCTCAACCACTGAGCAACACTGGCTGGGCAGATAGTAGCATTGTTTTTAAGGCTATTCATACTTCTTATTGCTCTGCTTTCTGAAGGGATTGTACTAATTTATACTTTGCTGGAGCAGTGTGTATGATCAGTTTTATTGCTCTTCTGAGAGCTTTGGAACCTTGTTAGATAGTATTGCATTGCTATATCACCTTTCAAATGCTTTCTACCCTATTACTTTTGAAATATTTCTTAGTCCTTGCTATATCCTTTAATGTCATTATTGATCTTTGTTTTCTTCTTCACAGTACTGTGGCATCTTTACGTTTGGGGTTTTCCAGGTGCATTATAGAGAATAACAGGACAGTAAAGTTAGTATGTAAAAACTAAAGCATATGCTTAGCATAGGGTATTTGAATTATACTTCAGGTTTGGTAACTCTAACCTTTACAAGATAAGTTCTAAGATTGTGATTTGGATCAAACTCTTTCAGTTACTCATCCAGGTTAGCTATTAGATTCATCTGAGGGACTTAAAGTTTTGATGCTCATGCCTCACTGTCAGAGATTTGGGTTGAATGGCTTGTGATGGGAGCTTCAGCATGATGAGGATATGCTTAAAAGTTGCCTAGGTGGTCCTAAAATACAGTGGAAATGTGGAGAATTGAATTATTTGTGTAGCTCTTATTACTTAGGTAGAGATAAAAATTTATGCAAACATTTTCTGAACCCAACTTCAAGGCTGTTTTGGTTGATTTAAACATGACTGTTTATTTTCAGTTCTTAAATATTGCATTGGCTCAATCTGTTTTATGTACTTTATTTCCCAATATTTAATTGTTCACCTCCTTAAGTCTTAAAGCTTGAGCACTCTGTATTACTTTACATATTACTTAAGATTTGAGGAGGTGCTGGGTAGGCTTTACTAATTTTGAAGTACTTTCTATGAAAATGTTCTTTGTTACTATTCCTGAAACATTTATTTATATTTTGAGTACCACCTTAAATTTTTTGACTTCATGATAAATAGCCTGATGACATGCAGTAGTTTTTTTGTTTGTTTAACAAATGCTAACAACTTAGGAATTTCATAAATTTTTAGATGGACCATCAACTGATAAAGATCCTGAAGAAAAGAAAAAAGATACTGCAATTACATCACAGAATAGCCCTGAAGCAAGAGAAGAAAGGTATTTTTGCCCTATGGGAACTCATTTATGTTTAAAGTCAGTTTTACTCTGCCATCACCTCCTCCTTGGTCTTATGATCCCTTCTCTGTACTCTTCTGTTTTCTAATCATTTAGAATTAGCCAACTATTCTGAGGTTTCTTAGAAACTTTCTTGAAAATTTAAGAGAGTTAGAAGACACTGCATAACAAGAAGAAATTATTGACATTGTACTCAAGTTTAATTGAATGGAATTTCTGGGATAGTTCTGCCAGATTTGACAGTGAAGGTACTGATTAGGGATTCAAATGGTTTCATCCTGTACCACATTTCTGTTTCAGATATTTTTATTTTTTTGGCCTTGGATCTAATTTTCCTTAAAAAAAATTTTTTTTAATATTCATTTTAGAGATAGAGGAAGGGAGAGAGAGAGACAGAGATAGAAACATGATGAGAGAGAGAACATCAACTGGCTGCCTCCTGCATACCCCCTACTGGGGATCAGGTCCACAACCTGGGCATGTGCCCTGACCCGGAATTGAACCGGCAACTTCTTGGTGCATGGGTCGTTGCTCAACCACTGAGCCACACCAGCCGGGCAATACTGTTTAATTTTTAAAGGGAGAATCAAGATCGTATATTTAGTTGGTTTAAAAAAAAGACATGAAACTTATTATCTTTACTAAAATTTTAACTTTTTAATGGATACACAAGTAAATTTTTTTTTTTTATCCTAACCCGAGGACATTTTTGCATGTATCTTCAGATACAGCGGGAGGGAGAGAGTGAAGAAAAGAGAGAGAGAAACATCGATGTGAGAGAGACACATCGAGTGGTTGCCACCCACATGACCCCAACCGGGCAGGGGACAAACTGCAACTGAGGTACGTGCCCTTAGCAGGAACCAACCAGTCCGCGGGCCGACACTAACCGCTGAGCCAAACTGGCCAGGGCCACAAGTAATTTTTTTTAATGTAAGAGTCACCATCTCATTTATTTAGGCCAAACAAACAATTTTGTTTCTAGAGAGTGATAGTAATGACGTTACTTTGCGTTTTCCCTGATATATATATTTATTTATTTGATGTGTGTGTGTGTGTGTGTGTGTGTGTGTGTGTATTTTAGTAGCTCCAGTGGCAGTGTAAGCAGCAGAAAGGATGAAACAAATGCTCGAGATACCTACGTGTCATCTTTTCCTCGGGCACCAAACACTTCTGATTCTGTACGGTTAAAGTGTAGGGAGATGCTTGCTGCAGCTCTTCGAACTGGAGGTAAGTATACTGTATGTTATTTCAGTGCTCAATCCTTTGATCATCACCACTACCAGTGCCATGTGCACCTCTATATTTCTGTTTTACCATCGGCATCCCGCTGATAGCTGACCACCACTGCTTAGCTCAGGGAATCGTTGTTAGTAGGAGTTACTAAAGGCAGAGAGATACAGGCATACTGAGGCCTCTGCTTATTATTTTATGATTTCAAGAAATGGATTTCTTTTAATATATGGATGTTTCCTGATTCATAGTAATTTAAACTTTTTTCCACAAATCTTTTTTCCTCCCACATTAAGTCTGCAAACGAATTACCACCCCCACCCCAGACAGTTAATGATACTGTATTTTGGTGCCATTGTATTTTTTGTTTTTGTTTTTATCCTCACCCGAGGACATTTTTGCATTTATCTTCAGATAGAGTGGGAGGGAGAGAGGGAGGAAGAGAGAGAGAGAGAAACATCCAGTGGTTGCCACCCACACAATCCCAACCGGGGCCAGGGACGAACTGCAACTGAGGTACGTGCCCTTAGCGGGAACCGAACCCAGGACTCTCTGGTCCGCGGGCTGACGCTCTAACCGCTGAGCCAAACTGGCCAGGGCATGGTGCCATTGTTAAATGTTAGTATGACATTTGGTTTTAAAATGTCATATACAAGAATATTTACTAATCTTAAATTCATTTTTTTTCTATTATACTGAACTATAGTTAGTATGACCTACTTTTCTCCTTACTCTGCCCTTTCTACTTTGATTCCCTTACTATCTTTTTATATATTTTTTCTTTTTTCCCGACTTTCTTTTCACTTCTTCCTATTCTTTTGAATATTTGTATAGGACTCTTCTGAGTGTGTTCATCTGCTTGGCAGATGAAATGAATGTTTCTTTGCATTGAAGCCTGAATCACAGGGCACAAGAAAGTTATTTCTGTAACTTTTTCTACTCTCTGCTGGAGCCAGCCAGACTGTATGGAGTTCTGAAATGGGGAATTACCTTCTAGATGACTTACTTCCCTATTCCTGAGGGATAAGGAGCACTGTGTATGTTAGGTGAATCCAGAGGAAGATTCTAGTAGGTCGTAAAGAGACCAGATTCTAATGAAACCCAACTAAAAGGATTCTTCATAGAAGGCAAATGGGGTTGAAGAAATAGGAATGCAGTTTAATTTACTCTGTATTGATTTTTTTTTAACGTGTTACAGTCACTTATTCTTGATAATTCTTTTGTCTGTGTTTAGATGACTACATCGCTATTGGAGCTGACGAGGAAGAATTAGGATCTCAAATTGAGGAAGATATCCTTTGTGTCTATATGCATAATTGTTTTAAGTAATCTGCTAGATTAATTATAAATTTTACTTCAGTATAATATTTTTTATTTTCTTTTATTTATATTCTTCAGTTTCCATCTTGGTTGTATTGTTTTGATGGCAAAGGAGAGGGCCATCTATGTCCTTTTTATTCTTTTTGTTTTCCTGTTATTCAAAAGTAAAGCACATAGTATTGATAGCATTTTTATTTTTCTGCCATGCAAATGAGAATGTAGCATCTCAATTGAAGTTGAGCAAAAGGACATGGAAAACACCTAGTAATTGTGAAGTTGAATTTGGCATTTGGGGACAACTCAATAAAGCATACACAAACAATCTCCTGAGCTCATTATCCTGGAGGGGGTAACCATGGAAAGGGCTGTGAGAGAGGGGCTTTACAGGGAGCAGGGAACATGTAGGTGACAGTGTGATAGTGGGACTTTCCTGGCTGGGGAAATAGCCTTGTTAGAAAGGGACCTCCTTAAGGGTCAACCTCTGCTGTGGGTCAACCTCTGCTGTGGCCTATGCTTTTTAAAATTGTTTTTTCTTTATTGATTTTAAAGAGAGAAGAAGGGAGAGGGAGAGAGAGATAGAAACATCGATGAGAGAGAACATCGATTGGCCATCTCCTCATGTCCCCCACTGGGAATTTGGTCTACAATCTGGGCATGTGTCCTGACCGGGAATCGAACTGGCGACCTCTTGGTGCATGGGTTGACCCTCAACTACTGAGCCACACCAGCCAGGTATGGCCTTATTCTTTTGAAAAGAATCTGCTAACCTAGCTGTGTGCTGAGCTGGGGGAAGAAATGAACCTTCATGGCCACCATGGATGGTCTCTTCTTATATGGTCCGCAAGAGAACTGTAGTGCTTGCGACTTTTAGGATGCTTGATAGAATTCGGATTTGGGCAAGGCAAGTTAAAGCTTGTATAAGTTCAGACTCTTTTTCAAAGTTTCTAACGAAGATTGAGTACCTGAGTGTCTTTTTGAAACCCTTTTAATGTGTGTGCTTCTGGCATTAAACATTAAGAAGAAAGCATTGCTCACTCATAGCCTAAGAGTGTAATCACTATTATTTGCCAGTTACAAATCAAAGAATCGGGTAGAAACAGAGCCTTGTTGTTAATTTAATATAAATCTGGAAAAAAAATTTTGTGAACTGCTTAGAAATTTCAGAAATTCTTAATTTTATTTTTTTGGCAGAATAGGAAAAATTAATTTTACCTTTTAATTTAAACTTTTTTCCTTAATGGTCTATACCTATATATCAAGAAATAAGGAATACAGACATGAAATACAAAAATAGAGTACGAAGTAGAATATCAAATCTTAAGGATGCAAAGAATCCAAATTTAAGGAAAAATGTACTGTGTGGGAATATTCCTCCTGACTTATTTGCTAGAATGACAGCAGAGGTGAGTATATCTGAATATATAACATTTCCATGATGTGATTCCATTATGTCATGTGTAAAGTCTTTTTAAATCATAAAGTGATATATGAATATTACATATATAATCATTATTAGCTATTTGGATGTATTTGTTTATACAATATATTAGACGAATACTTAAGGACATTGAATCTCTTGGCATCAGTACTTTGTCCCTTCCATAACTGTACCATGATTTTGCCTTAAAATCATTGAAGGCAAAAAGTGTTTTAACTTATGGATTCCTATAGAATTGAAGAGTTGAATTTCCAGTTGAAAACAGACTTTGAAATTTCTAAGTTCTTTCTATGATTAAACCCTACAAAATTCGTCACATCTTACTTTTCCTTAAATTTATACAGAGAATAATTGGAAAAATGAAATTCATAGCTGGCTATTTATAGACATAGCTGTTCATAGATAATAGCTATAGTGTGTCTACAGTTTGGCAATTTTCTTAAGCATCCAAGATAGTGAATTCTTCTTTCTGTATAGCTAATAAAGATTGCTATATTTTTAAAATTAATTTTTATTTATTTATTTATTTTTTTAACTTATCTTTATTGTTGAATGTATTACAGATGTTCCTCATTTTTCCCCCATTGCCCCCCTCCTCCCCATTCCTGGCCCCCTCCTACTTTTCCCCACACTGTTGTCTGTGTCCATTGGTTATACATATATACATATAAATTCTTTGGTTTATTTCTTCCCACCCCCCAACCCCCCTTCCCTTTGAGGTTTGTCAGTCTAACAACCAATTTGTACTTCTTAATCCCTTTACCTTTTCACCCCTCCCCCCAGCCCCCACCCATCTGGTATCCAACAAAAGTTCTCTGTATCTATGAGAATGTTTCTGTTCTGCTTGTTTGTCGATTCAATTGTTGATAGATATGTATTTATTGCCATTTTGTTTGTTCATATTTTTATATCTTTTTCTTCAAGAACACCCTTCAACATTTCATATAATAATGGTTTGGTGGTGATGAACTCCTTTAGCTTTTCCTTGTCTGGGAAACTCTTTATATGGCCATCGATTCTAAATGACAGCTTTGCAGGATAGAGTAATCTTGGTTGTAGGTTCTTGCTTTTCATCACTCTGTATATTTATTGCCACTCCCTTCTGGCCTGCAAAGTTTCTTTTGAGAAATCAGCTGACAGCCTTATGGGGACTCCTTTGTAGGTAACTAACTGCTTTTCTCTTGCTGCTTTTAAGATTCTCTCTTTGTCTTGAACCTTTTGCATTTTGATGATGATGTGTCTTGGTGTGGGCCTCTTGGGGTTCGTCTTGTTTGGGACACTCTGTGCTTCCTGGACTTGTATGTCTGTTTCCTTCACCAAGTTAGGGAAGTTTTCTGCCATTATTGTTTCAAATAGGTTTTCGATTTCTTGTTCTCTTTCTTCTCCTTCTGGCACCCCCAAGATGCGAATGTTGGCACGCTTGAAATTGTCCCAGAGGCTCCTTACACTATCCTCATTTCTTTGGATTCTTATTTCTTTTTGCTGTTCTGATTGGGTGTTTTTTGCTTCCTTATATTCCAAATCGATGGTTTGCTTCTTAGATTTACCTACTCTATTATTGAATCTGTGTAAACTATTCTTTATTTCAGTTAGTGCCTCCTTCATTTCTGACTGTGATTCCATCATTTCTGACTGGTCCTTTTTTATGCTCTTGAGGTTCTCACTAAGTTCACTGAGGTTCTCACCAAGTCCATTGAGCATCCTTATAAGCAGTATTTTGAACTCACCATCTGTTAGGTTGCTTAACTCCATTTCACTTAGTTCTTTTCCTGGAGTTTTGTTCTGTTCTTTCATTTGGGACCTGTTTCTTTGTCTCCTCATTTTGGCTGCCTCCCTCTGTTTGTTTCTATGTATTACTTAGCGAGAGGTATGGGGCTAGCTGAGACCAGATGCTGCTTGTTTGAAAGAATTTAGGAAAAGCTGAAGCAGGCTCCAAGACAGGCCAATCCTATGGTAAAGCAACTGGCAACAGCTTGGGTGGGCCTGAAAGTTGGGTGGGGCGGGGCCTCAGGGAATCACCGGGGCGGGGCAAACAGTGTGAGCCAGGTTGCTGGAGTCCCAGATATGGGGGCTGTCTGCTGCCCCAGGGGAGGGCTCACCAAAGGAACAAAAGCCTCTGATAGCAGTCTGTCCAGGAAAAAGCTGCTTCTCCAGTTCTTGCTCCAATGCCAAACAGCTCAGTTCTTCCCCATATGACTCTGGTGTCTTTCAGGCTGCCTCCCGCACGCTGGAGCCTGGAGGGAGCGAGTCTGAATAAGTCCATGCGCGAGCCCTTTAAGAGGAGCTACTGGGGGCTCCAGCCACCTCAGCCTCAGTTCCTGCTGGTTTTTCCAGCCAGAGGTTATGGGGACTTCTCTTCCTGGCACTGGAACCCTGAGCTGGGTGCCTGGTGTGGGACGGGGGCCCCTCAGTCCTCAGGGAGGACCTTCCCAACCGAGGTATCCTCCTGATTTTTATCCGCCACACGCGGGTGTGGGACCATCCCGTCACGCCTTCGCCCCTCCTACCAGTCTCGATGCAGCTTCTTCTTTAATTTCTTAGTTGTAGGACTTCCTTTCAGCTTGATTTCAGGCGATTTTGAATGATGGTTGTTCTGTAGTTTAGTTGTAACTTTGATGTGGTTGTAAGAGGACACGATACCGCGTTTACCTACGCCGCCATCTTGACCGGAAGTCCTAAAATTAATTTTTAAAAAAACCTCATTAAAAGTTATTTTAAACTTTCACAAAATGGAGAACATAGTGTAAGGAAATCCTATATATCTGTCACCCAGGCTTCAAGTATTCTCAAGAATTTGTACCCTTTTCATCTATCCCTTTTTTCTTTTTCCTTCTTTTCTCCTGAATTGTTTTCAAGCAAATCTCAGACATTATGTTCTTTTACCTCTACATACTTGAGAGGTATCTTCAAAAATATGATATTTTTCTTACATAATGTCATCACCACTTCCAGCAAAGCTATCAGTAGTAATTCTTTGGTATTATCTCATATCTAGTTCATAGCCTTTTTTTTCTAGTTGTACATTTATTTTGTATCAGGATCCAAAGTCTATACATTACCTTTAATTTATGATTGTGTGTGTGTGCCCCTACTTTTTTCTTCATGACATTGACCTATTGAAGAAGCCAGTTTATTTCTTCTGTGTCCTACAATATAAATTGTCTATGGATTGTCTATTTTTCTTCATGAGGTTTTTTTACTTTACCTGTTCCATTTTCTGTTAACCTGGAAGCTAATTCTATAGGCTTAACTACATACAAGTTGAACTTCTTTCCCTGCATAAATGCTTCATAAGTGGTGCTTTTTACTTCATATTGTATCGTATCAGGAGACACATAATTTCTCGTTGCTCTGCTCTTAACTTTCTGCGATTCATCAATGAGTTTGGGTACTGAAAGTCTATTTCCTTTGTTGTCAAGTTCTCCTTTTCCTTTTCCTCTAATGTGTTATTCATCCACTGATGATCCTTGTCTGAATTGGTTGTTTTATTAGGAATTGCAAAATAGTGATTTCTAAAATTCTGTCATTCCTTTTACATTTACTACCTAGATTTTTTTGATGAAGAAGCATTTTCCCTTATACACTTGGGTTTTACTCTTTTGGTTTGGGTAGCAAAGGCATGGTAAATGTGTAATATTTTTCCCTTTAGTTAACAGTTATCAGAATGAGGAGTTAGTGTTCTAGTAACTGCTAGTGAGGGCTTTTGTTGCTGTTCTTGAGTGTGTTTGTGTGCTCTCATTTTTTAAATATCACAATGGATTTGTGACTATATCCAGTGGTGATTGTTTCTTTATAGTAATTTATTTTGATGGCTGAAGAAATTGTCCTGTCTTTGGCCAATGGGAACTCCTTCATTTTGGCTCCTCTGTCCATTTGACTTGAAAGTCTTAGGTAGCTTCTGTGCTTTCTGGCACAATATCATATTCTGGCACAATATCATATTTCTTCTGTGTCCTGGCTTATCTTGTGCATTTCTTGACTCAAAACTGGAACCAGACATTTCTCCAAAGGCTCTTGTTTCCTGTTGTGGGAAGGCAGTGGCGCATCCCAGTCTGGACACTAGAGGTGCTTATTATAACTACAGGATTACATTGTTTATAAGCCTTTAAGCAATAATTAAATGAAAAATTCACATTTGAAGAAATTTTAGAAGGAAGCAAACTCTAATGAGTTATTTGAGGAAAAATATTATTTTTTTCACTTTTAAAACTTTAAAAGTTGATTTGGTTCTATTATTATTAAGCTAATTGAGCATTAAAAAAGACATTCAAGATCTATTAGAATACACCTGTAACAGAGTTATTCTGCCTTCCTAATAGGAAATGGCTAGTGATGAACTCAAAGAGATGCGGAAAAATTTGACCAAAGAAGCCATCAGAGAGCATCAGATGGCCAAGACGGGCGGAACCCAGACTGACTTATTCACATGTGGCAAATGTAAAAAGAAGAATTGTACTTACACACAGGTTTGTGCTTGTTTATAGATTCTTATTTTTATATTAAGAATACTTGGAATTTCTGTTTCAAAACAAGGAGTAATGATAATTATCAGTATACTTTGATATTTTTCAAGAGAAAATATGATCTCATAAGTGTAAGAATGCTTTCTTAATACTAAAAGGTTCCAATTAATTGGAAATAAGTTGATTTGTTTATTCTTCATGGAAGTTGTTACTGTGAAAGCTATATTAATTAAGCAAAATTTATAAAATACAGAATTTAGTAAAATGGCCATGTTCTTTAAGGTTAATAAGTAGTTGATTATTGGTTAGTATGTAAACAGGTTATCATTCTTTTTATTTGGCAGACTCTTATAATTGAAAGAAAGTTCTTTGTTCTCTCTCACATAGAGTGTGGGTACTTTTAGCTTAATTGGTTTCCAGGTTTTTATTCCTTTTTTGCAACATATTGATGACTTTTATATTCATATATGATGTGGTTAACCTTCCTTTTTGTTCTTGAACAGCTGAAAAGAGCTGTGTTAGAGTTATTTTAGTTACATGTACATATGTGAAAATGGTGTTTTATCACTGCCATTAATTTCATTTGCCAAATAGGTTTTTGTCCTGTATCTATACTCTGCTAAATCAGAATTTTCTCCTGAAAGAATAACTTACTGTTGTGTTTCAGGTTAATAGAAATATTTAGGGAATTAAATTTTCTGCTTGACAGAACATTAAGCACTTAAAAAATAACATTACTAACCTCTGTTGTAGGAAGGAACCTTTACTTTTTTTATATATAAAAGTACTATATTTGCAACGTTAAAAATCCAAAAATAACAAAAGATTCATCATTAGTGGCAAGTTCCCCCAACGATGACTAGTTTGTTACGTGGCTTTCTACATTTTTATGTATATTCTTGCAAAGATAAATATGTTTATTTCGTGTTTCTCTAAACACATTGGTAGCATATTTTACAAGGTTCTGCCTCTTAATTTTTTAAAGGTGTATAATACTTTATTTTTAGATATACTTTATTTAATCAATATAAAGTCCTTTGCCTTCTTGAAGTGTTTCATTTAGTCATAATTATATATCTGATATTTCAGTATTTTATTTTTTAGAAGTTTTACTACTGATAGTTACTAAAATGTATCACCATAGGAAAGTGATCTCAGAAAATTATGAGTTGAAATTGCTTTATTTTCTTTTAATCAGTAGAAAAATCTCAGCAGTAAAAATTCTATCCTAAAAATGCCACATGGTAGAATTAAGTATAAATAGAAAGGTATTTTAAACTTAAACCTTCTTTACAATGTAAAAACAGCTATAATAAAAAACATTGTTTCTTTTAACAGAAACAACCTAGTTTAGAGATGAAGTCTGTATGATTTTCTTAGAATTAAAAAATTCTGTCTTTGGATAGAAAATTTCCAAATTCGTTAGCAAAACAACAGATTTTTATAGGAGTTAAGTGTGACTCTTAGTTAATGAGTCCCCACCAGGAGATCAGAGTTTTTCCCAGAGAGAAAAAGCTTCTTCATATTTGCTTTTAGGGCCCTGGGGAGCAATATTAAATATATGTAAAGTATTTCAGAAGGATTTTTTTTTTCTTTATTGATTTTTTTAGAGAGAGAGGAAGGGAGAGGGAGAGAGACATAGAAACATCGATGAAAGAGAACATGAATTGGCCACCTCCTGCATGCAACCCACTGGGGATTTGGCCCACAACCTGGGCATGTGTCCTGACCAGGAATCGAACGCGCGACCTCTTGGTGCATGAGTCGACGCTCAACCAATGAGCCACACTGGCTGGGCCAGAAGGATTTTTTAAACTATTTTTATCTGAAGGCCTTCAATAGGGAGAATCCTGTTGGTTTGAGAATGACTCTTTATCTTTGGGCTTTTGAGTTAAAAGTCATGTGTATAGTTTATGGCTATCATGGAGCTTCTGATCTTTGAAGTGGTGATATACTGGGATTTTATCATCCCATTAAAATTAAATATACCTTATTCAAAATGCAGTATTGTTAGTATTTAGGTTCTTGCCTTCACCCATCTTCCTCTTCCCCATTACTTAATTAAACTAAAGAATAACTTTTAACTTTAATAACACTTTGTCAAATTCATTCAGGAGTGTATACTTTAGATAAATAACTATTCTGGTCTTGAAACCTTTAGTTCCAGTAACATCAGAAGTCTATAATCTTGTGTAGATAAAATCTTTTAAAAATCATACTAGCTTATTTATTTTTGTTGAGTTCTTCATAATTTACATTTTAATTGTAAAATACACATAACTTAACATTACCACCTTTATCATGTTTAAGTACACAGTTTAATAATACATTTATGATGTGACAATCTCCAGAACTCTTTCTCTTGCAAAACTGAACCTCTATACCCATTAAACAACAACAACCTCCCATTCTCCCTTCTCCCCAGCTTCTGGCAACCACAAGTTTCTGAATTTGACTATTCTAGGTAGTCAAATGGATAAATGGAGTTGCACAGTATTTGTATTTTTCTGACTGGTTTATTTCACTTAGCATAATGTTTATAAAGGTTCATCCATATTGTGGCATGTGCCAGAATTTCCTTACTTTTTAAGACTGAATAATAATCCATTGTATGTATATTACATTTTATGTATACATTTATCTGTTGATGGACATTAGGTTGCTTCCAGCTTTTGGATTATTGCGAATAACGCTGCAATGAATTTGAGGGTACAAATAACCTCTTTGAGTTATTGCTTTCAATTCTTTTGGTTATATATTCAGAAGTGGGATTGCTGAATCATGAAATCATAGCAGGCATTATGACCTATCACAAACAGGTCATCCTTCTCTACCATCCAATGCCCTCAATGGTCCACGTAGGTGACGTTGGCCAGATAGATGTTCATGAAGGCGGCATCAGTGTTGTCTGTGCACCCGTGGGCCATGCTCACACCCACAGGTCCACAACTGGTTACCTGGCCCAGGAGGACTACAGCAGAATGATCAGACTGTTCTTAAAGGTGGTTCACTCTTTCACTGAGTAGCTCGCCTACTTTCTTCTGTACCACCTGAATTGTTTTCACAGTTTTTTGTCATGGGCATTTAATGAAATCATATATGGAACTAAGATGTTTCATTAGTAAATACTAATATATTCCTTCCATTAAATGTGTTAATTTGTAGTTAATTTGTTTCTATTTCTAAAAACAGAAATAGAAACAATGTTGAAAGATGAAATACAGTTATTCTGAGATTTGGGTTTTCAGACATATTTTGAGCCATGTTTTCTGCTCTCTAGTACAACCTTCCTACATGAAATTTATATCATTTATAAAATCTACAAACATTTCCTGCTTTGGAAACTATTATCACTTAATGATGTTGGTATTTTATTTTAATTCATTGAATATGCTTCTTATGTAAATTTTTATTGCTTTAATTTAATTATGTAACTTTTGATTATTTCTTATTTTTCAAATTATATTGTCTTATTGTTCAGTGCATTTATGTGAAAAACATTTCAAATATTTTTCTTTAAAAGAGAATCTTAAATTGTAGAATAATTGAGACTTCCAATTATTATACTGAGTGTGATTTTATCATGCTTTTCTTTAGATTCTGAGAATATTTACTAAACTCCCATATGATGTAAATTTTCTTTTCCTTTTTGCTATACTATTTCTATTGCTTTATGTTTTTCTATTTTTTCAGTCTTTTATTTCACTTGAATGTTAATGTTACCACATTCCCTAAGTAGACAGATAGCAATCAGTGTTTTTTAAAAAACATAAATAAAGCAATATAAAGTACCTACTTTTGGACAATATGGAAAATACAGAAAAATCTGAATAAGAAATTTAAAATTACCTATCAATTTGCCATACAGAAAGAACAGTGATCAATATTTTGGTGCCTGCAGTATTTTGTGGATTTTTTTTGCAGCTAAAAACTATAACTATTTTATATTTCTTTTCACTTAGCTACTGTAATATAAGCATTTTCTTCTTAATTGTGTTTTTTTTTTTCATTTAAATTTCATGGGGGTTCTTTTAGCTTTATTTTTTTTAAATTTATTTTTGCAAGAAATTTCATTTTTCCATCACCATTTATTCCCTCTATGCCCTCTTCTACCTCCACCTGCCCCCACCCCCCAATACCAAACCACCACCACCAGAGCTGTCTGCCTGCTCTCTATCTATTAGTCTGTCTCTATTTTGCTTGGTAGTACAGTTTGCTCATTAAATTCCACATATGAGTGAAATCACATGGTACTTGTCTTTCTCTGACTGGCATATTTCACTTAGCATAATGTTCTCAAGGTCCATTCATGCTGTCACAAAGGGTAAAATTTTCTTTCTTTTTACAGCTAGGTAGTATTCCATTGTGTAAATATACCACAGCTTTTTTATACACTCATTCACTGTGGACACTTGGGCAGCTTCCAAATCTTGGCTATTGTAAATAAAAGTTGCAATCTTCATGGGGTGCACATGTTCTTTCGAATTAGTGTTTCAGTTTTCTTCTGATAAATTCCCAGAAGTGGAATCTCTGGGTCATAAGGCAGTTTCACTTTAAATTTTTGAGGTACCTCCATACTGATTTCCATAGTGACTACACCAATCTGCATTCCCAATAGTACATTCCTTTTTCTTCACTTCCTCACCATCACTTGTTTGTTGATTTGTTGATGATAGCCATTCTGACATGTGTGAGGTGATATCTCATTGTGGTTTTAATTTGCTTTTCTCTGATGATTAGAGACATTGAGCATCTTTTCATATGTCTGTTGGCCATCTCTATGTCCTCTTTGGAGAAGTGTCTATTCAGGTCTTTTGCCCATATTTTAATTGGATTGTTTGTTTTTTAGTGTTGAGTTTTATAAATTCTTTATAAATTTTGGATATTAACCCCTTATTAGATGTATCATTGGTGACTATGTTCTCCCATGCAGGGGGTTGTCTTTTTATTTTGTTGATGGTCTCCTTTGCTTTGCAAAAACTCTTTAGTTTGATGTAGTCCCAGTTGTTTATTTTTTCATTTGTTTCCCTTGCTCGAGGATATATAGCAGAGAAAATAATGCTATGATATATATCTGACATTTTACTGCCTATGTTTTCTTCTAGGATTTTTATGGTTGCAAGTCTAACATTTAAGTTTTTAATCCGTTTTGAGTTTATTCTTGTGTAAGGTGGTCTACTTTCATTTTTTTGCACATATCTGTCCCAATTTTCCCAGCACCATTTATTGAACAGACTATCTTTAGTCCATTGTATATTTTGCCTTCTGTGTCAAATATTAATTGACTATAAAGGCGTGGATTTATTTCTGGCCTCTGTATTCTGTTCCATTGATCTATATGTCTGTTTTCATGCCAGTACCATGCTGCTAGATAACTCTGGCCTTGTAGTATAGTTTGATGTCAGGTAGCATGATTTCTCCAACTTTGTTCTTCTTTCTCAAGATTGCTGTTGCTATTTGGGATCTTTTGTGGTTTCATATAAATCTTTGAAACATTTGTTCTAGTTCTGTGAAATACTCCATTGGTATCTTGATAGGAATTGCATTGACTCTGTAGATTGCTTTGGATCGTATGGACATTTTAATGATATTACTTTTTCCTATCCATGAACACGGTATATATATTTTCATCTTCCTCAGTTTCTTTCTTCAGTGTCTTATAATTTTCCTAGTACCAGTCTTTTTATCCTTGGTTAAATTTATTCCTAGGTATTTTATTCCTTTTGAAGCAATTGTGAATGAGATTGTTTTTGTTTCCCTTTCTGATAGCTATTTATTTGTGTATAAAAATGTAACTGATTTCTGGATATTTATTTTGTATCCTCTACTTTATTGAATTCATTTATCAGTTCTTGTAGTTTTTTTGGTGGAATCTTTAGGGTTTTCCATATACAATATCATGTCATCTGCAAATGACATGATATTGTTTTACTTCCTCCTTTCCAATTCAGATGCCTTTTATTTCTTTTTCTTGTCTGATTGCTGTGGCCAGGACTTCCAGTACTATGCTGAATAAGAGTGTTGAAAGTGGACATTCCTGTCTTGTTCCCGATCTTAAGGGGAATGCTTGTAGTTTTTGCCCATTGAGTATGATGTTGGCTGTGGGTTTTGTCATATATAACCTTTATTATGTTGAGGTATGTTATCTCTAGTCCCACTTTGTTGAGAGTTTTTATCATAAATGGGTGCTGGATTTCTGCATCTATTGATATGATCATGTGGTTTTTATCCTTTATGTGGTGTATCGTGTTTATTGTTTTGCATATATTATACCAATTTTACATCCCCCAGAGTAAATCCCACTTGATCATGGTGTATGATCTTTTTAATGTATTGTTGGATTCGGTTTGCTAATATTTTGTTCTGGATTTTAGCATCTATGTTCATCAAGGATATTGGCCTATACTTGTCTTTCTTAGTAGTAGTGTTATCTGGTTTTGGAATTAGGATAATGCTGGCCGCAAAATGAGCTTGGGAGTCTTACATCTTCTTGAATTTTTTGGAATAGTTTGAGAAGTATAGGTATTAGCTTTTCTTTAAATGTTTGGTAAAATCACGGGTAAAGTCATCCAGTCCATGGTTTGGTTTGTTGGGAGTCTTTTGATGACTGCTTCTATTTCACTGGTTGTAGTATGTCTGTTCAGATTCTATGATTCTTCCTGATTTAGTTTTGGAAGGTTGTATGTTTCTAGGAATTTATCCATTTCTTCCAGATTGTCCAATTTGTTGGCATATAGTTGTTCATAATATATATATTTTTTTACAATTCTTTGTGTTTCTTTGGTGTCAGTTGTTACTTCTCTTTCATTTCTGATTTTATTTATTGGGTCCTCTCTCTTTTTTTCTTTTTTTCTTGATGAGTCTGGTTAAAGGTTTTTCAATCTTGTTATCTTTTTGAATAACCAGCTCTTGGTTTCATTGATCTCTTTTGTATTTTTTTTTTTTTTTTACTCCATTTCATTTATTACTGCTCTGATCTTTATTATTTCTTTCCTCCTACTCACTCTGGGCTTTGTTTGTTGTTCTTTTTCAAGTTCCATTAAGTGTAAAGTTAGATTGTTTATTTGAGCTTTTTATTATTTCTTAATAGGCCTGTAATACTGTGATTTTCCCTCTTAAGACTGTTTTCCCTGTGTCCCACAGATTTTGGGTTGATGTATTCTCATTTTCATTTGTTTCTAGGTTCCTTTGATTTCTTCTTTGATCATTGTTAACCCATTCATTGTTTAGTAACATGTTATTTAGTGTACATGTCTTTGTGTGTTTTTGAGTTTTCTTTTTGTGATTGATTTGAAGTTTCAAAGCATTATGGTCAAAGAAGATGCTTGATATGATTTCAATCTTCTTGAATTTATTGAGACTTCTTTTGTGTCCTAACATGTGGTCTATCCTAGAAATGACATTTTACTTCTTCCTTTCTAATGTGTACTTGAAAAGAATGTATATTATGCTTCTTTGGGGTGGAATGCTCTGAAGATATCAATTAAATCCATTTGATCTAATGTGTCATTTAAGATGACTGGTTCCTTGTTGATTTTGTCTGGAAGATCTATCCATTGATGTCAATGTGGTATTTAAATCCCCTACTATGGCTGTATTATTGTCGGTCTCTCCCTTTATGTCCATCAAATTTTGCTTTACATATTTAGGTGCTTCTATGTTGGGTGCATAAATGTTTACAAGGGTTATATCCTCTTGTTGGGTTGCTTCCTTCATCATTATGTAGTCGTCTTTTTTGTCTCCTATTATAGCCTTGTTTTTAAATCCATTTTGTCAGACATAGGTGTTGCTTTTTTCCCTTTTCCGTTGCATGAAATATCCTTTTCCATTCCTTTACTTTTAGTCTTTGTGTATCTTTTGTTCTATGATGATCTATTGAAGACAGCATATACATGTATCTTGTTTTCTTATCTATTCAGCTACCTTTTCTCTCTTTGTTGGAGCATTTAAGACGTTTACATTTAAAGTGATTATTGATAGGTACGTATTTATTGCCATTTTATTCTTTTAACTATGTTGTTCTTTTTCTCTTCTTCCTCTTCCGCTTCTTAAAGCAAGCCCTTTATATCTTGTAATACTGGTTTGGTGGTAACAAACTCTTTTATAGCTTTTTCCTGTCTGGGAAACTCTTTATTTCTCCTTCAATTTTAAACAATAGCCTTGCTGGGTAAAGGAACCTTGGTTTTTGATCCATGTTTTTCCATCACTCTGGGTGTTTCATGCCAGTCTCTTCTGGCCTGAAATGTTTCCACTAAGAAATCACCTGACAGTGTCATGGGAGCTTCCTTGTAGGTAACTGACACTCTTTCTCTCATGGCTTTTGAGATTTTCTCTTTGTCTTTAACTTCTGACATTTTAATTATGATGTATCTTGGTGTGGGCCTCTTTGGATCCATCTTGTTAGGGACTCTCTGCGCTTCCCGGACTTGTATGTCTTTTCCTTCACCAGGTTAGGGAAATTTTCTGACATTATTTCTTGCTCTCTCTCTCTCTCTCTCTCTCTCTTCTCCTTCTGGTACCACTATGACACAGATGTTGTTACACTTCATTTTGTCCTCATTTTTTAAAGTTGTTTTTCTTTTGGCTGCTCTGGTAGGGTGTTTTTTCTACCTTGTCTTCCAAATCCCTGATTTGTTCCTCTGCTTCATTGAGCCTACTGTTTATTCCTTCCAATGTATTCTTTATTTTCAGATACGGGATTCTTCATTTCTGACTGGTTCTCTTTATGGTTTCTATATTCTTTTTCATGTTGTTGAGCATCCTTATAATCTTTACTTTGAACTCTATATCTGATAAATTGCTTACCTCCACTTCATTAATTCTTCTGGAGAATTATCTTGTTCCTTCATTTGGGGCCTGTTTCCTTGTCTCCCCATTTTGGCTGCCTGTTTGTGTTTGTTTCTATGTATTAGGTGGATTTGATATGACTGCCAGTCTTGGTAGGGTGGCCTTATGTAGTGGGTGCCCTGTGGTACCCAGTCACTCAGTGGTCCAATCACTAGAACTGGGTGTTCTAAGAATGTTCCTTGTACACTTTGTGTGGGCCCCCCTGTTATAATTTAGTCTTGATTGCCATTGTCCCATTTGTGCATGGGCTTGACCCTCAAGCTGGCTCAATCATCAACACAGTGTGCAGGCTGCTGTGCAGGTGCTGATCACACGAAGCCAAATTTGTTCCAGCAGTACTTTGTGCCTGCCAATATCTTCCTGTGGATATACTGTTTGTGAAGCTTATTAGATCCTGCTCTGTTGTTGTCTGAAACTGGCCTCTGGGTGTATTGGTTCTGGGCCTCCTTGGAGGTTCTCTGATACAGGTCAATGTCAGATGCTCTCTGTGATTCACCCTGAGCAACTTTGTGCAGCTATCAGTGGCTCCCTCTTCTGGGGCTGGGTACATGCAGAAAGGACCAAGCTATGCACCAAGGTGTCCTTTTACTAGCCCTGGGCCCAGGAGCAAGTCAGGCAAAGACTCAAAGCACCCAGAGATCTGCCTCTGCCTGCTGGCTGTTAGTCTCAGTTACTTAATGAGCCTCCGGCTATCATCCTCAGCAGAGCATAAGCTCCACAGGGTGGGGTGAGAGGGATTCCAATAGGTGGTGCTATTGCTTTCCCCCAGGCTAATGCTGCATGGGTGGGGGAATGCATGTGTTGCCTGAGAACTATGGCCTCTGCAGTAAGGGGGAAGGACTCAGCAGAGGGATCCTCCCCCCCCCCCCCCGCCAGAGTCCAAGGTGATTGGCTGCAACTGAAATCTAGTGTGTAGGCCCTTTAAGAGGATGCCTGCATTTCTAGATGTCTCCCTGGCAGACAGAAATACCGCTGCTTTTCAAAGCCAGATGTTATGTGGGCACCTTTTCTGGTTCTGTTGCTCTGGGCTGGGGAGCCTGGCTTATGGTGTAGACCCCAGATTTCTCAGGGGGAACCCCCACATACCTGAGATATACCTCCAGCACTTCAGCTGCTACCTGTGGGAGCCTGGCTAGCCCACACTGAGACTGCACTTCCTACCAGTATCAATGTGGGCTCCTCTTTAAGTCCTTAGTTATAAGGCTTCTCTCCAGCTAGTCTTCAGTTGGTTATTCAGGTTGATTTTCCTATATTTTAGTTGTAGTTCCAGTTTGGTACTGGGAGAAAATCAGTGTAGCTTCCACTTAATCTGCCGCCATCTTGGAATCTCCCTTAATTGTGTGGGGTTTTTTTGTTTTGTTTTTTAACTTTTGTAAACATCTTAATAATAGCTATAATATTTTATCAAGTGAATGTACTCTTCTTTTTTTTTAAGTGCTTACTTCTGTAACTAAGGAGCAACTTTCTCTTATTTTTTTTTTCTTTATTGATTTTTAGAGGGAGAGGGACAGAGATAGAAACATCAGTGAGAGAGAACATTGATCGGCTGCCTCCTGCATGCCCCCCACTATGGACCAGGCCCACAGCCTGGGCATGTGCCCTGACTAGAAATCAAACTGGGGATCTCCTAGTGCATGGGTCAACACTCAACCACTGAGCCACACCGGCCAGGCTTATTTCATTATTTTCCTGTTTGTTAAGTTGATTCCACTGTTTGTGCCATTATAAAATCATACTCTTCAAGTATTCTTGTATGCAGATTTTTTATCCCCGATTTTATTGAGGAAAAATTAACAAATATAATTTTATATAATTATATATATATTTATATATAGTATGCAATGTGATAATTAGATATACATTGTGGAATGATTCCAACGATCAAGATAACGAACACATCCATCACCTCACGTAGTTACTTTGTGTGTGTATGTGTATATTGATACTGCTTAAGATCTACTTTAACTATAGTCATGCTGTACGTTAGATCCTCAGAACTTACTCTTATAACTAAAGTTTGTTCCCATTGATTTACATCTCCCCATTCCTTCTGTCTCCCAGCCTCCAGCAATGATAGTCTATTCTCTGTTTATATTAAATCAGCACCCCCCCCCTTTTTTTTAGATTCCTCGTAAAAGTATTTGTCTTTGTTTGGTGTATGTCACTTAGCATAATGCCTCCAGATTCATCCATATTGTCTCAGTTGGCAGGATTTCTTTCTTTTTATATGGCTGATTAAAATTCCATTGTGTCATATACCACTTTTCTTTATTCATTTATTCGTTGAAGAACATTTAGGTTGTTTTCATATCCTGGCTATTATGAATAATGCTGCAATGACTATGGGCATGCAGATATCTTTTTGATAATAGTGATTTCATTTTCTTTAGATAAATACCCAGAAGTAGGATTGCTGGATCATATAGTTCAATTAAAAAACATATTTTTACGCCCGAGTAGTATTCCATTGTGTAAATGAACCACAGCTTTTTTTTTTTTTAATAATTTTTTATTGATTTTAGAGAGAGGAAGGGAGAGGGAGAGATAGAAACATTGATGATGGGGGAAACATCAATCGGCTGCCTCCTTCACACCCCCTGCTGAGGATCAAGCCCACAACCTGGGCATGTGTCCTGACCAGGATTTGAACCGGGATCTCCTGGTGCATAGGTTGATGCTCAACCCCTATAGCCACACCAGCCAGACAAAACAGCTTTTTTTAAAAAAAATTTTTTGAGGAACATCCATACTGTTTGTCATAATGGCTTTACCAATTTACTCTCACCAGCCATGTACAAAGGTTCCCTTTTCTTCACATTAACATTTGTTATCGCTTGTCTTTGATAACAGCCATTCTGATAGGTGTGAGGTGATAGATACTTCATTGCGGTTTTGATTTTCCTGATTATTAGTGATGTTGAGCTGTACAAACATCTTTGTATTTCTAATTACCATCTTAGAGTAGATCAGATATTAAGTTTCTAGATCATAGAGAATGTATATTTAAGGCTCTTACCTTATTATTGCCTATCTTTTAGAAGTAGTTATATTTGTCAGAATGAAATATGCTTAACTTTCACATCTCTGCTAATTTGTAAGAGAAAATTGACCTGTCTTTTAATGACTATTTCTTAGTGCTTCTTCGTGATGATGAAATGTTTTCATGTTTGTTAGTCATTTATAGAAAGTATAATGTGTGACATTAGATGATTTCTTATTTATTTGGGATAAATTAAACATATAAATAAGGAAGGACTTAGAAAAATGAAGTTTGGAAATGTGTGTTCTTCTGACATTAGTTTATTAGAACTTGTTTCAGGCTGTTATATTTGTGGTACCATTGTGGTTATTATCAATTTGCATGTAGAATGTTCTTATTTAGGTTGGATTTTTATAGTATTGTATAAAGCAGTATTTTTCATTGGATTTTGCTGCAGGTACAAACTCGTAGTGCTGATGAACCAATGACAACATTTGTTGTCTGCAATGAATGTGGAAATCGATGGAAGGTATGACAACTTCTTGGATTCATATTTTTCTCATTTATAATGGAATGCTTTCTTCAGGTCTTTCATAAGCCTATCTAGATATTTAAGTATATACATGTGCTCATGCTGTTCAGTATAATGGGAGTCTATGACTAACTGTTTGTAATGGAATATACTATTTTGTAGTCTGTTAGAAATAACAGTGTTAACTTTTCTACCTTCCTATTGTCTTGGTTGTAGGAATAACAGGATTTACTCTTATATGCTTGATTACTGTATCATAGTCCTGTATATACTATACTTGTTCAATTGCTTTGACTCTTGTACTTCCAGAAAATCTGTTCTTATTTATTACTTTTCTCCATAGATTTTATTTCTGGAAAAATTACTTAGTTGAAATCCAGTCTAATGGTTTTAGTATTATTTAGGAATTACAGATGGACACTGTCATTGTTTGGTGGGCTTTTTACTAAGCCTTCATATTGCCTGTGTACTTTTTTTTTTTTTTTTTTTTTTTTTTAATCTTCACCTGGCTAGAAACAAAGGCAACCTCTTTTTTTTTTTCTTTTTTTTTTTTTTGCATTTATCTTCAGACAGAGCGGGAGGGAGGGAGGAAGAGAGAGAGAAACATCAATGTGAGAGAGACACATCGACTGGTTGCCACCCACACGACCCGAACCGGGGCCGGGGCCGAACTGCAACCGAGGTACGTGCCCTTAGCAGGAACCGAACCTGGGTCTCTCTGGTCCGCAGGCCGACTCTCTAACTGCTGAGCTAAACCGGCAAGGGCTTGCCTGTGTACTCTTGAATTAGCCCTGCACAGACAAATTTATGTTACTTAAATGATTCGTGCTTGAGTGTTTTTTGTGAGCCACAGTAATATAATTTAAAATTGGGAGAATTCCATATTCGTCCTAAGATTATTTTTATTGTTATAGATATGGGGATGTTAGGGTGTGGGGTTGGGGAAGCTCACATAGTAGGAATATAGTCTTTAGAGCCAAATAGGTTTTTTACTCCTTTGCCACTTACCCCTACTGAACTGTAATTTTAATATGTATTAAATTTAAATAATACCTACATTACAGGTTGTGGTGAGGAGTAGAGGTAATATATTTAAAGTGCCTGAAATTGTTGGTGTTCCATAAGTGCTAACTTTTTAAAATTAATTTTTGTGAAGTTGGTACAAGATTTTTTAAAAAAAAATACACTTACATAGATGTTTAAGTCTAATGTTTATTTTGAATTATTCACATAGGTTAAAGCATTTTCTGAAAATCAGAAGTGAATTTAAAGCCAGACAATGGGGAAATATCCTCCCCAAGTATGGTATGGGACTTTGACTCTAGACACTATTTTAGGGGTTAAGACCAGTACCCATTTTATTACATACAAAGATTTAGTTCTGAGCTGGGAAAGTTACTGGTATTGAGAGTGTCTCCATGGTTTGAAATAGTGTCACCTATCCTAAGTTGGCAGAAGATTTTACATTGGTCTAAGAGGGATATTCACTCCCCCCCCCCCATCCTGTTGAGCAAATCTGACTTTTCCAGATAGCTCTCTTAGATTTGTTTTGCATGATAGATGAGTAGTAGTAATAGTAGTATTAGTAGTAGTAGTAGTATTGGGTATATAACAGTTTGTTTTGAATACAGGCAGTTTGCAGCATAAGTTCTAGCATAGTACCTACTGGATTTAAGAAAGTTCATTTTAATGTAGAAATCTGATGCCTAGGGTGGCTTACTCTAGAAGGTCAGATTTAGAATTAATTTTTTTAACCTGAAAACATTAAGAAGACAGATTCTTTTTATTACTATTTCAAAAATTAAATTTATTGGTGTAACATTGGTTAGTAATGATATATGTTTCAGTTGTACAATTCTATATACACAATACATCATCTGTATATTGCATTGTGTGCCAACTACCCAAAGTCTAGGTCTCCTCTGTCATTATATATTTGACCCACTATACCCTCTTGGTTCTCCTCCACATCCCGTTCTTTGGTACCACCATACTGTTGTCTGTGTCTAAAATAGAGGTTCTTGATTTTAAAAACTTTATAAAAAATTTCTTCAACTATATATTTCTATTCTAAGTTGGAGAAGCCAAACATTTAAGGTAGGTGATTATTTATATCTGAAAAATACAGTGTTTTTTAAAAATGCCTCTTAGCAGTATAAAGTGTGTGTTGTGTTAAATTGGGGAGAGGATACACCCTATTGTCTGTATTTAAAGGTCTCACAAAATATTTCTTCTTTTTTGACAGTTCTGTTGAGTTGGAAGAATTGGCAAAGTGTCTGGACCATTGAGAAAATGGATTTTGTAACTAGCTTTAAAACTAGGCCAAGGAACTAATTTTTCTGCAAATCAGATTTTTAAAGAACATGCATCCCTTGGGTTAATCTTTGTTTTTGACATAGCATCCTTTCTTAAATGCCTTCTGTAGTTTCACATCAGTAGGGAGACTACACAATAATTGTATGGTAACTGTTTCAGTTTTTTTTTTAATAAGTAATTGATATTAAACTTTTATCAATTAAACTTTTGGCAGTTTATTTTTACCTTTTTTTCTTCTTAAAGGAAAGTTACCTTAACTTTTTTACCATCTGAAACGCAATAGAAATGTTATTCTTTTGAGTTAATAAATACGTGAAAATTACATTTATTTTCCTTATTGGCATGTACCTGAAAATATTAAAGAAGGAGAGAGGTAATATAATATGTTTATTAAATGTGATATTTGACCAGCTTATCTAAATAGTATATAATATTTGAACTAGCATATGAAATTGTTTTTAACTATTATATTCACAAGTCTGGGATAATTAGATATTATTTTGCATTTGTAACCATGATCATCATTTCTTGTAATTTCTTGTACATGTTTATTACTTGTTCTTAATAGATTTTGCTTTTGGAAACATGACGGCTTGTTGGAATCAAAACAAAAGTTTGGTTTTGTTGTTTATTGACCTGTTTGACTTTATAGTATTTTAGTTGTAGAACACTGTTTAGTTTAGTAGGCTTTTCATAAATCCCAGCACAGGCAAAGAATGAAAGTGTGTAATTATTTTTCCCTCATAGGAAGACATACTGGGAAGGAAATGTTAGCATTTTAGGATAGTGTAGTTATTATAAGTAGTACATGACTTGATTTTGATTGGGAAATCTGTACTGGCAAAGGATTAAGTTTAAGGATTATATAAATCTTTCCATATTGAGGTTGATAGAAAATATTTTTGTCCTGAGTCTAACTAAGAAGCTGACTTTTTCTGTTACACAATTAATTAGGTAGTTGAACAAACTGAATATATGGGCTGTAATGCAACTCATTTTATAGTATAGATGTTACAACTAAGTTTTACTTTTTGTTTAAGTGTGTACCATTTTTTCTGTTAGAAATAAGAAAAATTGATTTCCATATAATTCCTTAGGGTATGCTTGCTCTAGCACATCTTAAAGGCCACTGTTACAAAGTCCACAACTTATCATGCTAAATCTGTATTCTATCAAACACCTACAGAAAGACCTCAATACATGATTTCTCTCCCCTTTGCTCCCATATTCTCTTTTCTTACTGGAAATCAATTTGATGTAATACAGAAGATAACATTTTTAAAAGTCCTTGTTAAGACCCCATATAAAAGATTTGGCCCCTGATATCATTCCCTCTTTACCTTGTCAGTTCACAGATTAACCTTTTGTTTTATCATTTGAAAAATAAAGTACATTATTGAAAAAATGAGTTTTAAGAAGAATAAAATTAAAGTAGTTCCATTTTTAAATTAAGTGATGCATTTTAAAATTTGTAATTCAATAAAGTTTCTTGTTATTAATTTTGTATCACATTTTGTCATTTTATTTAACATTGAAGCTTGCTTTTCCTTTTGTTTAAAGAGTTCTCTTCTCCCAACTAGTAACGTGTTCTTAAAAGTCCAGTTTTAATTAAGTGATGCCTGCTGGTTTTAAGTAAAAGCTAGTGTTGAACAGTAGTACAGAAGACGTTTATTTTCTCTTTTTCTGAACCCCTGGTGAGGAATGCAGGGGTGGTTCGGAGCAGAGCATGTGAGCACGTCCCATGTGTGCCCTTAATGTAATATGAGAGACCAAATAGTGAGACTTACTATTGGAAAATACTAGCTGTTATAAAGTAATATTTGATAGTTATTTCCAGGACAAAGTAACTGTTAAATGAACCTGCAGAGGAATTAAGCTAGACAAATGTGGCAGTTAATGAAAACCATCCTGGGAAAGCAGGAAATAAGCACCTTGGTTTTCTTTTTCTTTCTTTATTTATTTTTATTAATTTATTTTTGTTACAGATGTTTCTCCTTTTTTCCCCATTGACACCCTCCTCCCCATCCCCCCCACCCCGTCCCCAGCTTTATTGTCTATGTCCATCAGTTATGCGTACATGCATATAAGTTCCGTGGTTTATCTCTTCCCTTCCCCCACACCCCCTCTTCTGAGGGTTGTCAGTCTGTACCCTACTTCCACATCTCTGGGTCTACCCTGTTCCTCAGACTGTGTTCATTATATTCCACAAATAAGTGAGATCATGTGATATTTGTCTTTCTCTGCTTGGCTTGTTTCACTTAGGATAATATTCTCCAGGTCCCTCCATGTTGTCTCAAAGGATAAGATATCTTTCTTTCTTACAGCTGCATAATACTCCATTGTGTATATGTACCACAGCTTTTTTATCAGTTCGTCTACTGATGGACACTTGGGTTGTTTCCAGATCTTAGCTATTGTAAATAGTGCTGCTATGAACATGGGGGTACGTATATTCTTTCTGATTGGTGTTTCAGGTTTCTTAGGGTATATTCCTAGAAGTGGGATCACTGGGTCAAATGGCAATTCAATTTTTAATTTTTTGAGGTAACACCATAATGTTTTCCATGGTGGCTGCACCAGTCTGCATTCCCACCAGCAGTGTACTAGAGTCCCCTTTTCTCCACACCCTCGCCAACACTTGTTGTTTGATGATTTGTTGATGGTGGCCATTCTGACAGGTGTGAGGTGATACCTCATTGTTGTATTAATTTGCATCTCTCTGATGATTAGTGATGTTGAGCATTTCTTCATATGTCTCTTAGCCATTTGTATGTCCTGTTTGGAGAGGTGTCTATTTAGTTCCTCTGCCCATTTTTTAATTGGGTTCTTTGTCTTTCTTTTGTTGAGATGTATGAGCACTCTATATATTTTGGAGATTAACCCCTTATCTGATGTATCATTGGCAATTATGCTCTCCCTTACAGTGGGTTCCCTTTCCAATTTGATGGTTGTTTCTTTTGCTGTGCAGAAGCTTTTGAGTTTGATGTAGTCCCATGTGTTCATTTTTTCCTTTGTTTCTGTTGCCTTAGGTGATGTATCAGTGAAAATTCTGCTGTGTATTATGTCCAAAATTTTGTTGCCTACATTCTAGGATTTTTATGGATTCACAAGTCACATTTAAGTCTTTTATCCATTTTGAGTTTATTCTTGTGTATGGTGTAAGTTGATGGTCTAGTTTTATTTTTTTTGCATGTAGCTGTCCAATTTTCCCAACACCATTTATTGAAGAGGCTATCTTTACTCCATTGTATGCTCTTACCACCTTTGTCAACTATTAATTGAGCATATTGTCTTGGGTCAATTTCCGGATTCTCTGTTCTGTTCCACTGGTCTATATGCCTGTTCTTGTGCCAGTACCAGTCTGTTTTGATTACAGTAGCTTTGTAGTATAACCTGATATCTGATATTGTGATCCCACCTACTTTGTCCTTCTTTTTCAAGATTGCTGTGGCTATTCGGGGTCTTTTTTGGTTCCATATGAACTTTTGAAGTATTTGTTCTAGTTCTGTGAAATATGTCGTTGGTATTTTGATGGGTATTGCATTGAATCTATAGATTGCTTTGGGTCATATGGACATTTTAATGATGTTAATTACCTTGGTTTTCTTTTAAACCCTTTTTTTTTTTAAATCCTCACCTGAGAACATTTTTTTATTTGTCATCAGATAGAGTGAGAGGGAGGGAGAGAGGGACATATCGACTGGTTACCTCCTGAACGACCCGAACAGGGCTGGGGACAAACCGCAACCGAGGTACGTGCCCTTGACTGGAATCGAACCCGTTTGGTCTGCAGGCCAATCTTCTAATCTCTGGGCCAAACTGGCCAGGGCACCACCTTGGTTTTCTTGCCCACCCGAGCGATGAGCATTGGTTTATAAGTTTTGTAAAATCATGGCCAAACGTTGAAATCTGTATATATTTTACAAATTGAAGAAGGTTTTAAAATATTAACAAGATATAAAAAGAAATAACAGGCTGTACTTTGAATTTGTATAGGTGAACAATGATTATCCTTACAGGCCAAAGTGAAATTTTTGGATTTGAATTGCATTTTTCAAAATAAAAACTATAGTTATGATTTGTGATTTAAAGAGTTTTAATCACTTATCTCCTCCAACCTCTGCAACACACAGTTAACTATAGAACATGAGCTATTCAAGAAGAATATACCACTGGGAAATGTAATGTGAATAATCACTGACATAAAATCCACGTATTTCTGTATGTTTCAAAATTAAGCAAGGTAACAGCATTGAAGATGCTATTTCACAGTAAACAGAGTCACTGACAATTTCCGAGGTAGTAACGGAAGAATTATGTTGAAGGAAAGCTTAAGTAAATTGAAGCCAGTCAGAAGTAATAGAGAATTATATTAGAAAAATCTCATCTCATGGCTATGTTAGATAACCATAGCTGTAGTTTAGTAAAAATGGAATTGGTAAGTTTTTATAGGGAACTTGTTCACTGCTGTATCTTTAGCATGCCTGTCACATAGTAGGTACTCATGAGATAGTTTTCCTTGGTCGTATTTCTATCAGTGTATTACATTTTTTCCTGACTTATTGGAGCTGAGATGTAAAGAATGTTCTGTAGGCCGATGACCTGTGCAGGAAGGCTGAATAACTCCTGGTTGGCAATATTTAGACTCTAACTTTAAAGGAGGGAATGTAATGAGCTAGAGTCTTGGGGGATCTCTTTTGGTACTTTAAGTGATACAACAGTTTTATTATTAATTGAAAAGTCTTTTTTTCAAATTGACCAGTATACTCTTGTACTTGTTTATCCAACTGGTGGATGGAAAATGAAAGCATACGTGACTACCTCAAATGATTTACCTTGTTCTGGTTCCTCTCCCTGGGTGCTATACAAAGACAGCTAATTGTCATTTTTTCTTTATAGCCATGACTGCAAATATAGACAGCATTTCATATATGATATGCCATACAGTCCAATTAAATTTGCCCAAGTGTTTTCATAATGGGGTTACTGAGCTGCTTTAAAATAAAGGGCTTTTTCTTGTAACCCTTAAATGTGGTTTATAATATATAGCCAAGATATTTTTGTAATTCATTTAAAGGTATAGCTGATGTTACTTTTAAAAAAAGAAAAAACCAAAACACAGGAGCACTGGGTTAGAATGGCACCTTTTGTCTTGGTTCCTAAACATGTTTTCTGGTTCATTTACATCATACCTTTTCACCTTCATATGCTTCTGGTGGGTCTGTCATTCACAGTATTCCACTCCACTCTGTACTTCTTCCCTGGAATTACTATGTGAAATATGGGAGAAGCTATTTTTACTGGAATAGCTAAGCCAGCAGGAGCTGCATCGGGCTTCCTGTACCATTTTGCCTACAATATGCAGAGACGCTGTGTGTGTGTAGAAGCCTAGGGAAGTTGAGATGAAGAGGGTTTGATAACATTGAATGACAGGATCTAGCCTTGCAGAAGCTAGAACTACCCTGGATTTACTGGCAATGAAAGCCAGCCATTTTTTTTGTGTGTTTAAGCTAATTTGAGGTAGATTTCTATAATAAGCAACTGAAAACAATTTTTAATCCTAAATAGTTTTGGATGAATATTTGAGTTAAATGTATAATGATTTTAAATAAAAATACTGATGCCAGAACACTAAAACCCACGCGAGCAACACTAAGATTTCCATTTAATTGCAGAAGCATACGTGATCTGGAAGGAGCATTAAAGTCACAGGTCAGTATCTGGCTGACTTATCTCAGGATTATTTCACTGATCTGTCCATCTTCCCCCACTCCCTTAATTGCAGTCCTATTCCTCTTTTTAAATTCATCAAAACATGTTCATAGACCAAATGCTTGTTAATCATCTCCCTATTATAAACTTTTAAAATTGATATATAATGGACATAACATTTTATTAGAGGTACAAGATTATGATTTGATATATGTGTATATTGTGAAACGATTGCCTCAGTAAGTTTAGTTAACATCTGTCACCACACATAGTTGTAAGTTTTTTTTGAGATGGGAACTTTCAAGATCTATTCTCTTAGCAACTTTCAAATTTATAGTGCAGATCAAAGTTACAACTAAACTACAGAACAACCATCATTCAAAACCTCCTGAAATCAAGCTGAATGGAAGTCCTACAACTACGGAATTAAAGAAGCAGCCGCATCAAGACTGGTAGGAGGGGCGGAGGCGCGACGGGCTGGTCCCACACTCACGTGTGGCGGATAAAAATTAGGAGGATACCTCAGCTGGGAAAGTCCTCCCTGAGGATTGAGGGGTCCCTGTCCCACACCAGGCGCCCAGCTCAGGGTTCCAGTGCCAGGAAGAGAATCCCCATAACTTCTGGCTGGAAAAACCAGCGGGAACTGAGGCTCAGGCTCCTCTTAAAGGGCCCGCGCACGGACTTACTCGGACTCCCACCCTCCAGGCTCCAGCAAGCGGAAGGCAGCTTGAAAGGCACCAGAGTCATATGGGGAAGAACTGAGCTGTTTGGCATTGGAGCAAGGGCTGGAGAGGCAGCTTTCTCCTTGACAGACGTGCTTCTGTTCCTTTGGTGAGCCCTTCCCTGGGCCGGCAGACGCCGCCATATCTGGGACTCCAGCTACCTGGCTCACTGTTTGCCCTGCCCTGGTCATTCCCTGAGGCCCCGCCCCACCCAACTTCCAGGCCCACCCAAGCTGTTGCCAGTTGCTTTACCATAGGATTGGCCTGTCTTGGATCCTGCTTCAGCTTTTCCTAAATTCTTTCAAACCAGCAGTATCTGGTCTCAGCTAGCCCTATACCTCTCGCTAAGTAATACATAGAAACAAACACAGGGAGGCAGCCAAAATGAGGAGACAAAGAAACAGGTCCCAAATGAAAGAACAGAACAAAACTCCAGGTAAAGAACTAAGTGAAATGGAGTTAAGCAACCTAACTGATGCTGAGTTCAAAATACTGCTTATAAGGATGCTCAGTGGACTTAGTGAGAACCTCGGTGAACTTAGAAAGGGCCTCAAGAGCATAAAAATGGACCAGTCAGAAATGAAGGAGGCACTAACTGAAATAAAGAATAATTTACACAGATTCAATAGTAGAGTAGGTAAAGCCAAGAAGCAAACCATCGATTTGGAATATAAGGAAGCAAAAAACACCCAACCAGAACAGCAAAAAGAAATAAGAATCCAAAAAAATGAGGATAGTGTAAGGAGCCTCTGGGACAACTTCAAGCGTGCCAACATTCACATCTTGGGGGTGCCAGAAGGAGAAGAAAGAGAACAAGAAATCGAAAACCTATTTGAAACAATAATGGCAGAAAACTTCCCTAACTTGGTGAAGGAAACAGACATACAAGTCCAGGAAGCACAGAAAGTCCCAAACAAGATGAACCCCAAGAGGCCCACACCAAGACACATCATCATCAAAATGTAAAAGGTTCAAGACAAAGAGGGACTCTTAAAAGCAGCAAGAGAAAAGCAGTTAGTTACCTACAAGGGAGTTCCCATAAGACTGTCAACTGATTTCTCAAAAGAAACTTTGCAGGCCAGAAGGTAGTGGCAGGAAATATTCAGAGTGATGAAAAACAAGAACCTACAACCAAGATTACTCTATCCTGCAAAGTTGTCATTTAGAATCGATGGCCATATAAAGAGTTTCCCAGACAAGGAAAAGCTAAAGGAGTTCATCACCACCAAACCATTATTATATGAAATGTTGAAGGGTCTTCTTGAAGAAAAAGATAATATGAACAAATAAATGGCAATAAATACATATCTATCAACAATTGAATCCACAAACGAACAAGCAGAAGAGAAACATTCTCATAGATACAGAGAACTTTTGTTGGGTACCAGATGGGTGGGGGCTGGGGGGCTGGGTGAAAAAGGTGAAGGGATTAAGAAGTACAAATTGGTTGTTAGACTGACAAACCTCAAAGGGAAGGGGGGTGGGGGTGTGGGAAGAAATAAACCAAAGAACTTGTAAGTATATATGCATAACCAATGGACACGGACAACAGTGTTGGGAAAGGCAGGAGGGGGGCAGGAATGGGGAGGAGGGGGTCAGTGGGGGAAAAATGAGGAACAACTGTAATATATCCGACAATAAAGATAAGTTTTAAAAAAAAGAAGTAACTAATGAATGCATACATAAGTGGAACAACAATAAAAAAATAAAAAAAAATTTATAGTGCAGTATTACTAACTATAGTCATCTTACTGTACATTTTAAAACTTTCTATATTTAAGTATACAATTATTTTTTTATTTAGACTTCTCATTCTTAGCTAGTAAAAGTTTAACTCCTAGTTTTCCTTTAGTTAATATTTTGATTATTATTCTTTCCAGAATGGATAGATTATAATGTCAAGACCACAATTTCATCTTCCATGAGAATAAGTTGGCATTACTCAAAAACCTGCTTGGTGACTGCTATACTTTAGATGATTCAAAACAGAAATTTTTGATTATGTACGTGTCAGGAAAGAAAGCTGAGATGATTTACCTCCAAATTCAATAACAGGGGAAAAAAAATCCCCTCACTATTTGACTTGTGTAAGACAATAGTATCTTTATACATATCTGAAGGCCAATTTTATATAAATGTTTATTTTGTTGTGTTATAGTCACCTTCACAAGTTCTGAGAGCAGGGAGGATTGGTTGAAGGCTATTCTTAACAACCACCCTGTGAAACTGGTTCTATTGCCTTTGTCTTTTAGGTCAAAATCGTGAACTAGAGAAAAGGATCTTCCTGGCTCTGTAATTTTCTCTATTTTCTATCATTGTATTTGTGTGTACATGCTCATACTGAGCTATCTAGTCCTCTTTAGGAAATTAGCATTGCATAGCGGTTAAAAGCCTGGGCTTTTGATCTGCTCAAATTCAAATCTTTCAACACTTAGACTAGCTGTGGGACTTTGACCAAGGTAGTTTGCCTCTCTGCCTCATCTGTAACGAGGAACCTATCCTACCTCTTAGGGTTATGGGTAAAGACTAAGCAGTAATTTGTAAAGAACTCGGGATACTACCCAACTCAGTCAGTGAGAAGATTTTTTTTTTATTTGAATGATCATTATTAACATTACAAATAGGCACACATTATATATGTCCTACAACTTGCTGTTTAACAGTTTACCTTAGAACACTGCCTGCCATGAATGATTTTCATCATAGAGCATTCTGTGGGTATATAACATTCTCTTTTAAAAGATTCTGTGTGGGGCCCAGCTGGTGTGGCTCTGGTTGAGTGTTGACCGGTGCACCAAGAGGTTGCTGGTTCGATTCCCAGTCAGGACACATGCCTAGGTTGTGGGCCAAATCCCCAGTAGGGGGTGTGCAGGAGGCAGCTGATCAGTGTTTCTCTGTCATTGATGTTTCTATCTATCTATCCATCTCCCTTCCTTTCTCTAAAAATCAATAAAAACCTTAAAAAAAATAAAATACTCACTGTGGGTAGTTTTGTTTTGTTGTTTTGTAGGAGAGGGTCTTAGAAGTTTAACTGCTCAGCCAGTGGATATGCACATTCAGAATGATAGCTATTACCAGATTGCTTTCCAAAAAAGTGATACTAATTTGTTTACCCACCAGTCAACAGGGTAAGAATGCCCATTTCCTGACACCTTTGCTAATATTGGATATTATCAATCCTTTTGATTTTTGCAAATCTAGGGGGAAATAGTAACCAGTCATATCATTATTTTGTGTTCATATATTTATCTTTTTGTCTCTATTAGGCTTATCTTATTTTTTAACCAGTTCTTTTTATTCTTTTTTTTCTATAGGGTTATTTGTCTTTCTTATTAATTTGTAGGCACTCCTATTGGATTCTGCATAGTAATCTTTAGTATTTTATAGCCTGATATTCTATTTTTAATTATTTTTATGTTGTCTTTTATGGTACAGAATTAAAGTTTTAAAAATATAATCCAATCTATCAGTATTTTATGGATTTTATGTTTCATTTAAGATCTTTTAATCTGAGGTTACAAAAATATTGCCTAAATTTTCTTCCAATATTCTTATAATGTTCTTTTTAAAAAAAGGTTTTTATATCTTTAGCCATTTGGCATTTATATTCATTTATATACACATTTTTCCGAATGGAGAGCTGTCCATCCTAGCAAAATCAGCTTGTCAAATTTTATTTTTAAATTTTACCAAAAAACCTTGGAATTGCATTGAATTTGTAGGATACTTTGGGAGTGACCTTAGGATTTATTCATATACATAGATGGCACTACAGATTTATCCACTGAACTGGTCCATAGTAACAGTGAATTCTGTAGTCACGTGGGCTGTGATATCTTTCTGAGATGTGACACATTGTAAAACAAATTTGAGAAAAAACTATTTATAGACTTCCGGTCAAGATGGCGGCCTAGGTGGACGCGGAATTGCGTCTTCCCACAACCACATCAAAGTTACAACTAAATCACAGAATAACTGTCACTTAAAGACCGCATGAAATCAAGCTGAATGGAAGCCCTGCAACTACGAAATTAAAGATGCAGCAGAGTGGAGACGGCATACTGCCCTCCAGGACCCTCCTTGTCGCCTGAAAGGAAACGAGATCCTGCAGCCAGGGGCGCCTGCGGAAGCTGAGCGACCCCCCCACCACGGAGGAACCCAGGCGGAGCGAGGGAGCCGAGCGACCCCCACACCACGGAGGAACCCAGGCGGAGCGAGGGAGCTGAGTGACCCCCACACCAACAGAGGAACCCAGGCGGAGCGAGGGAGCCGGGCGACCTCCCCCACCACGGAGGAACCGAGGCGGAGCGAGGGAGCCGAGCGACCCCCCCCACCACGGAGGAACCCAGGCGGAGCGGGGGAGCCGAGCGACCCCCCCACCACGGAGGAACCCAGGCGGAGCGGGGGAGCCGAGCGACCCCCCCCCACCACGGAGGAACCCAGGCGGAGCGGGGGAGCCGAGCGACCCCCCCCACCACGGGGGAACCCAGGCAGAGCGGGGGAGCCGGGCGACCCCCCCACCACAGAGGAACCCAGGCAGAGCGAGGGAGCCGAGCGACCCCCACACCACGGAGGGACCCAGGCGGAGCGAGGGAGCCGGGCGACCTCCCCCACCACGGAGGAACCCAGGCGGAGCGGGGGAGCCGAGCGACCCCCCCCACCACGGAGGAACCCAGGCAGAGCAGGGGAGCCGAGCGACCCCCCCCACCACGGAGGAACCCAGGTGGAGCGGGGGAGCCGAGCGACCCCCCCCCAACCACGGAGGAACCCAGGCGGAGCGGGGGAACCGAGCGACCCCCCCACCACGGAGGAACCCAGGCGGAGCGGGGGAGCCGAGCGACCCCCCCCCCACCACGGAGGAACCCAGGCGGAGCGGGGGAGCCGAGCGACCCCCCCCACCACGGGGGAACCCAGGCGGAGCGGGGGAGCCGAGCGACCCCCCCCACCACGGGGGAACCCAGGCGGAGCGTGGGAGCCGAGCGACCCCCCCCCCACGGAGGAACCCAGGCGGAGCGGGGGAGCCGAGCGACCCCCCCACCACGGAGGAACCCAGGCGGAGCGGGGGAGCCGAGCGACCCCCCCCACCACGGAGGAACCCAGGAGTGAGGGAGCCGAGCGACCCCCACACCAACGGAGGAAGCCGGCAACACACAGGAGAACTGAGCAAACTGAACAATGAAATTGACCCAGAGACATGGAGGGTGGAGTATGGGATGACGGGCCTCAGAGGAGGGGGGGAGGGGAGGGAAAGAGATAAATCACAGAGCCTATGTGCATGGGTGCATAACCAATGGACATGGACAACAGGCATGGGGACGAGGAGAAGGGGAGGGGGAGGAGGCTGTCAATGGGGGAAAAAAAGGAAAAACATCTGTAACAAAAACAAATTAGTAATAAAATAAATTATAAAAAAAATAATAAAACAAATTTGAAATAGAATTTTTATTTTATAGCTATGGCAAGTTCAGTTTTCATGTGAAAACTCTCAGTTCAGTTCTACATTTATTGAATCTAAGCTAGATATATATAGTCATGTGGCACATAACGTTTCAGTCAACAAGGGATCATAAATACAATGGTGGCCCCATGAGATTATAGTGGGATTAAAGAATTCTTACTGCTTAGTCATGTTGTGAGTGCATTGCTCACAGGTTTGTGGCGATGCTGGCATGAACATGCTGTGCTGTCAGGGGTGCAGAGGTACAGCACACACAATTATGTCCAGTACCTAGAACGTGCCAGTGATAATAAACAAATGTGATTGAATTATGTATTTAGTATACTATACTTTTTATTTTTTATTGATTGATTTTAGAGAAAGAGAGAAACACTGATTTGTTGTTTTACTTATTTATGCATTTGTTGCTTGATTCTTGCATGTGCCCTGATCAGGGATCAAACCTGCAACCTTGGCATATTGGATCGATGCTCTAACCAACTAAGCTACCCGGTCAGGACCTTACTGTCATTTTAGTGTTCTCTACTATTTTAAAAACAATTGCCATGAAACAGTATGCCACGTTACACCAGCAGAGACTCGTGCATCTTGTTTACCGCATCTCTTGACTGCATCCTGAGCTTGACTCAGTCATGTGTTGTTTTATAAATTCAGTGTAGTCTAAGTGTACAGTGTTTACACAGTCTGCAGTAGTGCACAGCACTGTCCAGGCCTTCATGTTCACTCACCACTCACTTCCTGACTCACCCAGAGCACCTTCCAGTCCTGCAAGTTTCATTCACCGTAAGTGCTCTAGGCAGGCAGGGCACCATTTTTAAATCTTTTATATCATATTTTTACTGTAACTTTTCTGTGTTTAGGTACACAGATACTTACCATTGTAGTATAATTGCCTACAGTATTCAGCACAGTAACATGCTGTACAGGTTTATAACCCAGGAGCAATAGGCTAGACCACACAGCCTGGATGTGCAGTCAGCTGTACTCTAGGTCTGTGTAAGTGCACTCTGTAGTGTTCACAAAATGAAGAAATTGCCTAATGATGCATTTCTCAGAATACATTGTTAAGTGACAAATGACTGTAATGTATATAAACTAATCGATAAGGTGTATTTTCAATGCCCCTGGATCTTACAGTCTAATGGAAAAGGCATATATATATATATATATATATGTAATAACTCATTCCTGGAACACTAAAGAATGGCACCGAACACGATGGAAATATGACTTAGGAAATCAGGTGAGACTTCTTGGAGTAGGTAGTGTTTGAGGTAAATTTTATTTATTTTTTTATTGATTTTTTTTTTTTTAGACAGGAAGGGAGAGGGAGAGAGAAACATCGATGAGAGAGAACATCGATTGGCTGCCTCCTCCATGCCCCCACTGGGGATTATGCCCTCACTAGGGATTTGGCCCACAACCTGGGCATGTGCCCTGACTGGGAATTGAACCAGTGACCTCTTGGTGCATGGGTCAACACTCAACCACTGAGCCACACCAGCTGGGCTATGTAAGGTAAATTTTAAAGGAGTGATAGAAGCTAGCTGAGTGAAGGGTGGGATTTTAGAGCAGGGGTAAGGGATAGAGAAAGTGTGACCCAAGTTGTCATGAGCATTTACGAGAGTATGAAGTTGTTTATGTACCTTTTTTTATAAGTATATATTCTGGAGTACTCTAGGCAATTGGGAACTACTAAAGATTTTAAGGAGTGGAGGGATGGTGACAGGTGGATTTGTGTGTGAGAATGATCATTTTGAAAGATGGATTTGAATGGCTGAGATAGGTGCAGGGAGACCAGTTAGGAGGCTCTTCGGCAATGATGCTGGCAGGTGAGAGAGAATGGGGGTCAGAGAGGGAAGTAGAAGAGACACATAAGAGATATGTAGGAGATAAAATCAGCAGGGCTTGGTGATTATGTTTGGGAGGAGAAAGAGCAGGAAGAGTCAAATTTAACACCCGGATAAGAGGTTAGGTACCTGGCTAGGTAATGGGGGCTATAGGCAGGGGCTGGGCTAGGATCGGGGTGAGACAGTGGAGTGATAAGTCAAAATCAAGACGTCAATGTCACTCATCCTTGGGATATACGAGGGGAGATGATTCTGGAGTTCAGGAGAAAGACTAGACCAGATCCTATTTGGTAGCCATGAGTATATTGGTAGTTATTTAAACAACAAGAAGGGGATTTGACAACCAAGGGAGAACATATAGATTAGCCAGAAAAGTAAGACAAAGCCCCAACCTCAGGGGCCATGACATTTAGTGGACACGTAATAATCGCAATAACTTCCATGTAGTAAATGCTTACTATATTTTACATGGATTAGTTCTAATCCTCACAGCAATGCTAGGGATATGATACCATTATGGTCCCCATTGTTACAGAAGAGGAAACAGAGCCAGAAAGCGCCATACCCACTATCACACAGTGAGTGGAGGAGTTAGGAGGTCTGGCGGTGACCTTTAGCTGCTGTGCCTGACCGCCTGCAGATAAAGATGAGAGAATATGGGGAATGAGGAGAGCACCTCAGAACAGGAAGTGGTTTCCAGTAAGGCATTGTCAGTGATGTCAGCAGCCTGAGCAGTCCACTGAGATCAGGAAAACGGTGTTCGACTTGGCAGAGAAACCTCCCTGGAGCAGTTTGGTGCACTGCAGTAGTTCGGGGCATGAATGAGAAGATGAGGTTGGAGACAGCAGGAGTGGACTGTTGTGAAAGTATGGTGAGAAAGAAGAGTCAGCAGTCATGCAAGGCAGATTTGTTTTTAATTGGGGAATCCAAGGATGCTTATGGTATGGGAAAGGTTGAGGTGAAGTTGATGTTGGAGAGTGGGAGGAGAAAGTTCTAGGTAAAAGCGTTTGCTTTTCCACTGTGTACCACGTCTCCTTGAAGCACTCTCATTCATTTGCTGCCATACCTTCACATGTCCTGGCTTTCTTTTTTCCTGCATTGAGAAGGCAAATCTTTCTAAATTTCCTTTGGGAATTCTTGTTTCTCCATCCATCCTTGCAAGGATTCACCCTCAGCTCTTTCCGTACTATAACTGTCCAGGCAATCTCATTCATCTGTATTGAAAAATCCCAAATCAATACCCCAGCCTAAAATCTTAACCATGCAACTCCCTCAATCTAATTTAATTTCCCAACATCTTTTTTTTTTTTTTTAAATCCTTACCCGAGGATATTTTTCCATTGATTTTTTTTTTTTTTTTTTTTTTTAGACAGAATGGGAGGGAGGGAGAGAGAGAGAGAAACAAACATCAGTGTAAGAGAGACATTAATTGGCTGCCTCCCACACAATCCTGACTGGGGATTGTGGATCGAACCTGGAGCCTGAAAGGGTTAATAATGTTTTAACAAAACTAAACTCCATTCTGACCCTCAGTTACTGCACGTACGCACCCTGGCAGTTTCTTTTCTGTAAACATAAGGGCCTTGAGACACCCAAAGAAAACTGTACAGATAAGGGGTTGAGGATGGCCTTGAGAAACTCAGAGGAACCATGAGAAAAAAGAGATTAATAGTTACCCTGCTCCTCTCCCCCCCTTCTCTGTATCAGCCCCCTTAACGGTGCCAAAAGCGGCACCTAGAGAATGTAGTTTTTTTTTCTGTAGTTTGTGCCTATATAAGAAAAGAACAAAGGAAGCTCGAGGCTGAGGATTTGGGGAAGCTGTACCCCCCCAGCCCGCCGGTGTAACAGCCCACCGGTGTAATAAAATGCTCCTTTCTCTACACTGGCCTTACGTTGAGGATGTGATCTCCCACCAGCTCAGACCTTTTATTTGGTGCCGAAACCCGGGAGGTCTGTGAGGATCCCACATTGGGGGCAACCGCGGGCCCCTGGAGTCCTCCGGGCCTCCTGTTGGACCGGGATCGATCACATCCTCAGCCGGATACCGGACCTCCAACCTTTCCTGCCGATCCAGCATCAACACCGAACACTAATTTATGGGTGAGTGTTTATTTGCCTACCAGTCTGATTCTCCGGGCTGTCTCGTTACCCTCCGTCCGGGACAAGAGAGCCAGGCTCTCAATCACTACTGTGTGATCGTCCCTCCGAAAATCCAGCGCTGGTCGGGACATGCTCCTCGGGAACCAGGTTCCCTCAGCTCACCATATATCTGGGGACGCCTGGTATAGGTGAGTTGCACGTCTCTCTACTCTAGGGGAGAAGCGGGGACGCCTACTTCTTCCTCTAGAGTATCCGTCCGTCAGACCGCTAGGCCGCAACATCTCACACCGCAACATGAGACAACACCCCTAGGATGTCCCCTAAAAAGTCTACAGACCCTAGGGCGCGCTTAGGACCTACGTCCCAAGCGACTCATTTTTTACTGCAACACTGTGTGGCCTCAGTACAATGGGTCACAATAACCTAAAATGACACTTTCAACATTCTACCAACATAGACAATTTCTGTCAAAGGCAAGGAAATGGTCTGAGGTTCCTTACATCCAGGCCCCTTTGCACTCACAACACAACACTCTGTATGCGACTCTTACTCCCCTTCCCAAATCTTCCTGCTGCACTCTAACCCTCCCAAACCTCCCTCTGAAGACAGCACGCTAACTTCTCCTGTTTCCTCCTTTGACCCAGCCCATCTCGCTCCACCACCTCCTCCCTCAGCCCCTCCGGCAGGGTCTCCTCCTCCGGCCCCTTCTGTGGGCCCCCGCCCTACCCTGAGCCTCCTACTCCGTTTCGACTCCTCTACCCCCGCAAATGACTCCCTCACACACGATTGGGATCCATCTCTGGTCCCTATCCGTCCCCTACCTCAGCCCCTGGTTTAGAATGCCTCCGGAGGGAAGCAGCGGGAACTGGAGGGACTGTCATTTTAAACCTGAAATTTAACTCTCAGTCAACCCTGGACAAAAACTTGAAAATGGCCCTCAAACCCCTCAACAGAAACTTCTAAATCTAACCTTTAAGTTCAATAATCGTGATGAAGAGGCTAAACAGCAAAAAATAGCAAAATTCCAAATGCTTGCCTCTGCCATCAGAGCCCCCACCAATAAAAGGGGTCAGCAAACCCCCTTCAGGGGACAGAAGAAGGACACCCACCAGGATCAGCAAAGCGAACCCCCAGGTCCCTGCTTTAAATGCAATCAGATTGGCCACTGGGCAAGGCAGTGCCCCAACCCCCGACCACCGCCTAAGCCATGTCCTCAATGTGGAGGGCCCCACTGGAAGTCGGACTGCGGACAGACTGTGCAGAGTCGGTCCTCATCCCTTCCTCTGGCTGGCGGATTGGGCAATCCAGGCCTTGATCTGATTGGCCTCGCGGCTGAAGACTGAAGGTGCCCAGGAACGGACGCCCTGACCGTCATCTCGAACCCCGAACCTCGGGTAACTCTGGTGGTAGCAGGTAGGCCAATTTCATTTTTAATTAATACCGGGGCAACCTACTCTGCCCTCCCCAAGTTCAGGGGACCTCTTCAACACCCTGGGGTTTCAGTTGTGGACATTGACGGCCAAATATTGCAACCCAGGGCAACCCAGACACTCACTTGTTCTTTAGGCCTTTATATCTTTCTCCACTCTTTTTTCTTACATTACCAGCCTGCCCCACTCCCTTGTTAGGGTGGGACATTCTATCTAAACTCCATGCTACTTTAACCTTACTCCTTCTCTCCCCACCAACCACTCTCATTCTTTACTTTGTCTCCTCCAAGAATCTGCTTCCTCTCCTAACAAAAGCCTTTGGCGCCCCTCCTCCCCTTGTGGGCCACCGCTGAAACACCACTACTCTTATCGGTTTTTTCAATGACCCAGTGAGGTGAGGGGAAGGGAGGCGAGGCCCAGGGGCTCTTGCTTCTGGCGCCAAGCGCTCAGCTGCCCCAGCTGGGCGTGGCCTGCTCTGGGAAAATGCTAGATAGAAAATTTGACTGGGGCGGTACACCTGTCAATCAATAACACAGGTATCCTAAGAAATCTCAGGGAGGACAGAAACCTCCTGTGGAGAGGGAAAACTGGGGAACGTGCAGACTGCAAATAGATGGAGCAAGCTCTCAGGTTCATGTCAGGGGAGGGACTAGGAAAGTCGTAGAGGGTCTGTGTAAGTTGAAGAAAGTTTGTGGAGAAGGAAAGAAATAAGAGAAAGATTATGCAGAGGAAATAAAAAGATAAAAAAAAATAAAAGAAAGGAATATACATATTACAGGAGACAGGATGTTGGAGGAATACTCAAGAAGAATAAAAGAAAGGAACACTGAGAGGGAGAGCTTGCCCCTGGTAATGGAATAACAGTCTAGGATGTAATAAAGAAAATAACAGGTTTAGGCTACTCCTGACCCTTAGATCAGACAACAGCCTTGTGTTTATAGCAAAGATATCACAGGATATCTCTAAGGGGTTAGATATAAATTGGAAGCTTAATTGTGCCTGCCGCCCACGGAGTTCTGGGCAGATGGAGCACATGAGCGGGACCTTAAGGGAAACCTTAACCAGGTTTGCTTTGGAAACTGGTGAGGGCTGGACCACTCTGCTCCCCCTTGCCCTCTTACAGTTCTTGCAGGCCCTGCAGTCCACCTAGAAAGGTGTCCATAAACACGTCTGCGATGCCCTGCCTGTGCCCACCTCGGACCCTGTGCACTCTTTCCAGCCCAGGAACTGGATGTGGGTAAAGAAGTTCACCACCCATTGTCATCCTGCCTGCACCAACAACGTCTGTCAAGGTCAACGGCATCCCGATCTGGCAGCACCATTCCCAACTGAGAAGAAAAAGCAAAATGGACAGTTCAGGCCTCTCCAGATAAGACTCTTGCGTTTATCGGGACTTTGATCTTTCTAGTTATGACTGTTCAAGAGAATCCTTATAGACCTGGGCCCCAATGGAACTGAAAACTTAGAAATGAAATATTGGGGAAAATCTTAAGAAATGTTACTACAAAGGGAATAGAAAAATCTGTCTTCAACATTGATCTATATGACCCCTTAAGGGGGACCTTCAGGGTCACAAAGGTCCCTGATGTCTGGGTCACATATGGAGGGATTAGCCCCCAACTAGAAGACACCCCAGCATGGAGCTGTAGAACATCTGCTACAGAATGGGGATTGCAAGGGATAGGCTTTTTAGGAGTCCACGACAACCCCATACCTGCAGGAAGTAGACAAAGAGAAACTTCGCCCCTTTTCCCTTTTTTTTTTTTTTATCATTATAAGGTGGGAATGAAAGGGTTAATAATGTTTTAACAAAACTAAACTCCATTCTGACCCTCAGTTACTGCACGTACGCACCCTGGCAGTTTCTTTTCTGTAAACATAAGGGCCTTGAGACACCCAAAGAAAACTGTACAGATAAGGGGTTGAGGATGGCCTTGAGAAACTCAGAGGAACCATGAGAAAAAAGAGGTTAATAGTTACCCTGCTCCTCTCCCCCCCTTCTCTGTATCAGCCCCCTTAACGGTGCCAAAAGCGGCACCTAGAGAATGTAGTTTTTTTTTCTGTAGTTTGTGCCTATATAAGAAAAGAACAAAGGAAGCTCGAGGCTGAGGATTTGGGGAAGCTGTACCCCCCCAGCCCGCCGGTGTAACAGCCCACCGGTGTAATAAAATGCTCCTTTCTCTACACTGGCCTTACGTTGAGGATGTGATCTCCCACCAGCTCAGACCTTTTAGAGCCCTTGACTGGGAATCGAACCCATGGCTCTTTGGTCCATGAGCTGACGCTGTAACCACTGAGCCAAACTTGCCAGGGATTCCTAACATCTTTCATATGGTTTTCAGTTGCCTCATTCATACCCAGTATTTAATTTGAAATTGATTTGGGATTGCTTCAATTATGAATACTTTCCCTACACCTCCGCCCCAACACACACACTCATTTTGTCCTATTGGTTTTGGCTTTGATGTCATCTCTGCTAAAACCTTTCCGTAGCTCTTCAAGACTCCCATAGCGCAGCTCTTCGCTGTCAGAGTACTCACTCCAGTTCACTGTCGCTGCCATGGCCACGTTCGTCACCCTTCCCTGAGCGCAAACCCTCAGGGCAGGGTTCATACTTTAATCACAATGATGTTGTCTTCCTCTAATGAAAAAAAGAGACTCCTGGATATAGAATCAAAAGCACACGTAAGGGGTTGATGCCTTGAAAAGGAGGAAAGTGCACATTATTCTCTGGGACAGGACTGAAGGAGTCAGGAATAGATGCTGATCTATACATAGTTATAGGTTACACAGGAAGTTGAAGGGGGTTAGGGACATAATTGTCATATTAGAGTAGGAGGTAAGATAGTTTACTAAAAATAAGAATGAGGAGCTTAGGTTTGGGATTTGAAGAGTCATTCAGAAATCATTAGGCTGAAGAGCCAGGTGAGGGAGATGACCAAGAAGAGAGCATCCCATTTAGGGCTGAAGTGTGCTGTGGGCTCTTGCTAATTAATTTCTAACCCACTCTCAAACCACTCCAGATTGGGGTATCTTTCAGAGACACCTCATTTTCGATGTCTTTATCATTCATTGCAGTGATGTGCTTCTTCGGGATGTTTAGGTCTAAAAACCAGTGTTTTACCAGTAAGCTATGAAGTTACTTCATTGGCCTATCATAAAAATAGTGGGATATAAAAATAAAATCCTCATGTGGGAACTAAAAGATATCTTGCATGTATCCCTACTTACTTAATCTTATGTTTCCCTAATATATACATGTGAAAAAAGTAAAACGCTTGTGCTTTATTTTCTTAGAGTGAAAATGCCCCTACTTATGTCAATAATAAAATGGAAATATGCTCATTTGAAAGTTTTGTTATGAGCATGGCCAAGTTGTGAACTTAAAAATTCATTTGGTAGGTTGGCAGATTCTGATAAAATAATGGTAAATTTTCAACAAAAGAATTTTCTAAGCACTACTTTTACCAAACACTTGAGACCGATGCACTCAGAGCACAGTGCTTTACATCAACCATGGGGAGATACACACGCACATCTGTGTATCGCACACATAACACTCTACGAATAAGTGGGACCCCACTTTTTAAATAAGAAGTGGTCACATCTTTGTGAAATGGGAATTTGAGTCCTGTAATGGCACTGGTAGGTGAAATATCCAAAACTGAGCTGATAGAATGAAGGAGTAGTTGAAAAACACCTGAATGTCTTTTCTTTGGGAAGAGAGTCATCAGGTACTGAACTCAGGTGGAACAAAAGTAGTCCTGTGTGCTCCAGTGGATGGACAAGCTCCAGGCAGATGGAGTCTTCTAGTGTATCCTTTCTCATTCAGAACATTCTTCTGTTACTGTAAATGTAAATATACTACCTTTCTAAGACAGCCACACGCATTTTTTCAAAAGTATCACTAAAGATGGCTGCAATTTATATTGTGAGTATATAGCCTTCTCTGGAAAGAAGCATCTGTTATTAAAATAGCCCAGTATTGCCCGGCCAGTACGGCTCAGTAGATTGAGCGTTCGCCCATGGACTATGAGGCCCTGGTTCAATTCCCAGTCAATATGCCCGGGTTGCAGGTTCGATCCCCAGTAGGGGATCTTTCCCTTCTTCTCTCTCTAAAAAATTAATAAAAACATATTTTTAAAAAATAGCCCAGTATTACTTCAGCAGAAGACACTGACTGCTACCTCTAAATTCCCTGTACTAGACGTAGTTCATGAGTTGTTATTTTATTAATAATAAATATAGTTGATAACATCCTATGCTTCAGCTGATTTCTCAGATAAGGACTGGAGCAAATCTTTATAGACAGCAGAATTCATGAATCGGGGATATGAGTCTCTGTGCATTAAGGTGTAAATCTGCAGTTGTGCGTCATCGAATATGTGTTGGGATGGCTCCACCATGTTCCTGTTGATGACTTCTCTTACTCGGGAGTCTAAGCTGACCTGTCAATAGAAACAAATTTAAGAGTTGTATTAGATACGCTTCTCTTTGAAAATCCATCCCAAACTCCCAAAGTTTGTTCTGGTTTTTAATAATCCCAAACCAACCAAGGTCATCCAAAAATCTAACCTGCTGAAAGAAAAACTGAATGCATAATGAACAGGGGTTCTCAAACTTCAGTGGCATCAGAAGCCCCTAGAAAGCTCCTTAAGCAGATTCCGGGTCCCACCTGAAGAGTACGTCTGGGGAGGGGCTGATAACATATATTTCTCAAATTCGAGGTCATGCTGATGGGGATCACACTGCTTTAGAAAACCACAACATTGTCTTGCTTATTTAAAATGAATGTACTATGTCCTCTAAAGAAAAAAGGTAGCATGCATAGCCTTACCCCTTGCTAATTTCCTAATAGCATTAGGGCTAAAACCTGGAGGTCCCAGGCTGTAGCCGCCAGAGCACAATTGCAGATTTCTGGGAACTGGCATCAGGCTGGTTGATGAAGTGGAGGTCGACTCAGAAGCACCACAAAGGGTTAAAGTCATGGGGCCTGTGTTTAAATCCCAGCACTGTCACTACTAGTTGTGAGGCCTTGGCGAAGTAAACTGTACCCTAATGAACTCCAAAAAGTGGGGATGATTGTGATGCTAGTTGGTGAGGATATAAGGAGAATTTATTTGAAGTGCTTGGAATTCACTCAGTACTTAGGGGATGTCGGCTCTTCTTGTGCTGACGCTGGCTCATGATAGACAAGGCTGAGCTTCTGGGCACCAGACAAACAAGAGTACAGGCCAAAGTGGCAAATATGAACTCATACCTCTTCTCTTCTGTGTGAAGAACCTTAGCAGATCATCTCTGCACCAGAGGGCCATGGGTGGTTCTAATGCTATGCAATGCACATTTGTTTAATATAAAACTCAAAATATGATTAGCTAAATCATTAAATATTGACTTCAGTGACCTATCTTTCCAGATGCGTATATTCACCCTCCTCCTGGAAAGCCCCTTTTGCCTAGCCACAGGTAACTCATACCAGATTCAAAACAGATTCCCAGCATCTCCAGATCTTGTTCTTGTAGAGCCTGTGAAGGAATGAAACTATTTGTTCCCACCCAATCCTGAGTCCTGCTCATCCTTCATTTTCTTTCTGGCTCTACATTCAGTAACAAAGCCTGGTGACCCTACCCCTTTAACACTTGAATTTGCCCACCTCCTCCCTTCTCTTTGCCATGCCCCTTGCGGAGGTTCACCTGTCATTTACTGCTGGATTTCTTGTTCAGCCTCCTAACTGGCCTCCTGCTGTCACTCTAGTGCCTCTCCAAACCACGCCACGGTTTGGGCAGAGGGATCTTTCTAATGTGCAAAGACCTGGCTGGCTTGCTGTGCTCTCAGAATCAAGTCCAAAGCTTACAGGTTCCAAGGTGAGACTTATGAGCCCTTTTATAATCTGCTTTCACTAATTTCCCAGCTCACTCTTTCTCGCAAGAATTTAAAGAACTTGGAATTCATTTGGAATTTAAAGGGAAAAGGAGCTAGAACTAGTCTGTCTTTGTTGCTTCTGTTTAGAATATATACACCCTTCCCCCTCCTCTGCCTGGCTGAGTGTTCCTCTCCTTTACATCTTGGCTTAGATGTCGCTCCCCGTCCGGGGAAGCCTTCCCAACCACCTGAACTGATCCGGACGGCAGCACGCACCACTAGGCCATCTTCTCCTAGATGCTGCTTGAGTATAAGGGCCCAGTTCTTAGGAGCACAGCTCCCGCCAAGGGGGCACTCAGTACATATTGTCGGCTGAAAGGAGGAAATCTCCTGCTCTTGTCAGAGAATTAGACTGAATTCCTGCAGAAACATGAAAGAATATTCTAGTTCACACACAGTTAAGGCACAAATGGAACTGTTTCGTTCTTTGCAACCTCCGTATGATATCCCTACGAGTGCTTGGTGGGGACAGTGTCTGGTCTGGACGTGAATGACAGGGTTTCTGAGAGCGGCTATCTGGGGTGCGCCCACTCTGCCAGGGGTCTCAATCCTCCCACCTGGATGGGCAAGTGGTGATGTCCCTTCATACATATGAAGAGACCAAAGTACAGAGGTTCAGAAATACACCCAAAGTTATATTGCTATTAAATGACAGAACCTGGGGTTCAAACCCAAGTGAATCTGACCCCAAAGTCTATGCTTAAAAATTGTTTAAGCTTTTACATTTCAAGTAATAGAACCTTATATTTGAGAGGAAAGGGTCATCATTTTTGCTTCATACGGTTGCTAAGACGTTTGTACAATGTAAGTTTTATTTATATAATGCTTTTAAATCTTTATTATTTATTTATTTATTTATTTTTTGTTCAGATAGAGTGGGAGGGAGAGAGAGGAAGAGAGAGAGAGAAACATCGACATGAAAGGGACACATCGAGTGGCTGCCACCCGCACAACCAACCAGGGCCGGGGACAAACTGCAACCGAAGTACATGCCCCTAGCGGGAACCGAACCCGGGTCTCTCTGGACCGCAGGCCGAAGCTCTAACCGCTGAGCCAAACCGGCCAGGGCTAAATCTTACTTTAAAATAAAAAGGAAAATCATGACAAAGTGAAAATATGCAGAAGCCATAAATTAAAGGACAAAAAAATCTCTTGTTTTTTATTAATCCAAAATGGAAATAACTTTTTAAACACCATATTCATGCATCTGGCAACTGAGTGTCTCCAGTTTCACAGAACAAACATAAGCAGGCAGAATGGAGCCTGCCTTTCCCCCAGCACACCCCCATCCTGTCTGCCCAGTTTCAGTGAACCTCCCCACCATCTGGTCTGCCCAAACCATAGATGGAGGAATCATTCAAGACTACAGAATTTCCCTCAAATCAAACCCTTCTTCTATAGTTTCTCTTCAGCTGGCCCAGTCAGGCTCTCATCACATCCGTTTGGACTACTTAGTTGGTCCTCTGTCCCCTCCTCTGGTCTTCTAATATATTCTGCAGCCATATTGGTTTTTCAAAACTCCAAACTTGATGATATTACCAGTCTAAAATTCAAGGGTTTTCCCCACAGAAAGCAGAAAAGCTCAGCATGGCTCCCAATTTTTTGATGCTCTCAGATCACCCACTTTTCTTACTCTTCATCGGCTGTTGGCAAACAGCCCTAAACGTTTGGTAAACATGCTACACTTCAGCCACACCAAACTATGGACATTCAGTCACTGTGATGTGACTGAATACATTTATCCTTGCCCATCTGGTCCTATCCTCTGGGGTGTCCTCTTGTGTTTCCCGTAATTGCCTTTTTATTATCCTTGGTCCGTCTAAGGCCTCTCCCAGTACCCTGTCCTACCTACCCCACGGTTGCTGGCTCACTGCACCAGCCCTTTAGGACCCTGAGGAGTTGGCTGGGGGCTCCATGTCACTCTGCCCCCTGGTGTGTGAGTTTCCTGACAGGAGAGGCCCTGTTTTATTAACTTTATATTCTTAGCACATAGTAGGAAATAATGACTTTATAACTAGAACTACAAGGCACTGAGTTTTGAGATCAACCTAATCTCTTAGATTTTGGAATTGAAAGAACAAAAACTCAGAGATGAAAACTTGCTTGATTTCCCTCATAACTTCTCTGATATTAAAAAAGGACATCCTGGGGAAAACCTGTGAAGCATCAGTATCATGTTAGTGATGCTATCACATAAAATAAAGATATCTATAAAAAGATTTTGCTCAGAATAAAAGAATGATTTTATTTAAAGGAATGCTTATAGGGTATACTACTTTTAAACAGTATTAATAGGAAAGTGCATAGACTTCCCCTTTTGGAGAATCTGACAAAAGTTATGGATACTTTTTCCAGAATAATGCACATAATCTTTCACAGATTTCAGGGTGTACTTGGAGCCCATTTGTGGGCCTATGGTCAAAGGAATTTGAATACAATTGACCCTTGAACAACACGAGGGTTAGGGGTCCTGACCCCATGTAGTCAAAAATCCACGTATAACTTTTGACTCCCCAAAACTTGACTAATAGCTTCCTGTTAACTGGAGGCTTTGCTGATAACATAAATAGCTGATTAACACATATTTTATATGTTGTGTATTATATGTTGTAGTCTTATACTAAAGTAAGCTAGGGAAAATGATAAGGAATAGAAAATGTATTTCAGTACTCTAATGTATTTATTGGGGGAAATATGCACAGTTAAAATCAAGGTTGTTCAAAGGTAACTGTACTATGAATAGTAGGTGAGTCATTCTGTATTTTGGAGAAGCTCTAACTGTGTCAGGTGACCAAACACTGAAGGGTTAATTTTAACCTTGGCCTCCTGGGACAAAACTTTTTGGTAGGTACATACCTCTTTAGGAGAAAGAATAGAAATGTAGTCTTCATATATTATCCTTGCCTTTTCCTCAATAATGCTTTTATTGGCTTCTTTTTTCAGTTCCTCACATGCCATCCAGAAAAGCATATTTTCTTCACTAAATTCTGTTCGGAGGAATTCACGGAAGGCATTCCTTCCTGCTGGAGTGAGCATTAATTTGTCGAAGGACTGTGCCCAGGTGTTGACCTCTTCCAGAGTAGGAATTGGGCTTAACAGAGACCAGAAGAAAGGGAAAAAGGGAGCTATGTTAGTGGTAGTTAATTTGAATTGCATCACTAGAACCCTATCTTTTTCCTCTCTGAGAATGAAAATGTGTATTTAGGTCCTTTTAGGAAGGGCAAGAGCTGTTCTTGTTTCCTTAAGCCTTTAGCAAAAACACATGCATTTGATACGTGCAAATTGTTTAGCTGGATTGCATGGCTACTGCCCAAATGCTTGCAAGCCAAATTGCTAGAATAACTGCTGAGGCCGTACTTGTTTACATCTAGGCACATCCTGGAAAAGTTTTTAAATTATAGAAGTAAAGAAGGATCCTATAATCATCTCTGTAAAAACTCCCCAGTCACATGACAGGCCTAAGTCAGCCCTGACCACACTGACTTCCGGAATAGCAATGGGGCGGTGTCTGTTTAGTTTTTTTTTTTCTTTTTTAATCCTCACCCGAGGACATTTTCACATTTATCTTCAGAGAGAGCGGGAGGGAGGGAGGGAGGGAGAGAGAGAGAAACATTGACGTGAGAGAGCCACATCGAGTGGCTGCCACCCACACAACCCCAACTGGGGCCAGGGACAAACCACAACTGAGGTATGTGCCCTTAGTGGGAACTGAACCCGGGACTCTCTGGTCTGCGGGCCGATGCTCTAACCTTTGAGTCAAACTGGCCAGGGCTAGTGTTTTTTAAAACTCAAAAGAAAATTTTAAAGAGGAGAAAAGAATGTAAGTTATATAACTGTAGGTTATGAAGGGTGACAACAAAAATGAGTATTTATGAATTCACCATTTACCTTAAGAACCAGGCCATCACCAACAGCGGTGTTCATCTTGGTGCTACATTCATACACTGCTCTCTGACCCCCAACCCTGAAGGAAACACTGTTCTTGATTTTGGGTTTTCCCTGTTCTAGTTTACTTTTCACTTACATTTCATTATATTGAGGTCCAAAAACACAGTCTGTTTAACAATGATCTTTATTATTTCTTTTGCCTTACCCTTTTCCCCTTAGTTTCTATGTATGTATGCATTCTGAACAATGTATTATTTTAATTTTTTTTCCTTTTTATTGATTTTAGAGACAGAGGAAAGGAGAGGGAGAGAGAGATTGAAACATTGATGAGAGAGAACATCAACTGGCCGCCTCCTGCATGCCCCCCACTGGGGATTTGGCCCACAACCTGGGCATGTGCCCTGATCGGGAATCGAACCAGCGACCTCTTGGTGCATGGGTTGATGCTCAACCACTGAGCCACACCGGCCAGACTTATTTTAATTGTTTTAAAAAACTTTATAAAAATAGCTTCTGAAACTTGCTTTCTTCACCGCACACCCGTGTTGCTCTGTGTCTCCAGAACAGAGCTCTGGGCAGGTTCACCTCTATTTTCCATTCCTGTACTGTCCTTGGATTTCGGTATCACTGTTACACTGGCCTCTTAGACACTGGGTAGTTATACAAGACTTGTGTAATCTTAAAATGATCAATTCCTGAAATGTTTTATGTAACTGATCTGTGAAACCAACTGGATCCAGTGTTATTTTTGTAGGAAGGTGTTATTGGGTTGACTTGTGTACCCTAAAAAAGACATGTTGAAGTCCTAGCCCTCAATACTTCAGGATGTGACCTTATTTGAAAATAGATCTTTACAGACGTAATCAAGGTAAGATGAGGCAATTGGGGTGAACCCTAATCCAATATGAGCGGTGTTTTTACAAACAGACAGGCACACAGAGAGGAAAGACAATGTAAAGACACACAGGGAAAAGACAGTCACATAACTGGCAAGAAATATGTACAAGATGAGGAATGCCAAGGATTGCTGGCATCTTCCAGAGAAGCCAGTAGAAGCAAGGAAGGATTCTCCCCTAGAGCCATCAGAGAGTATGGCCTTGCAGACACCTTGATTTTGGACTTCTGGACTCAAGAAAAGTGTGCACTTCTGGCCTCAAAAAATTAAGAAAAAAATAAAACAGAGAGATCCATGTACTATTTACCCCATTCCCCCCTCGCAGCAGCTGACAAAACCATAGTACAACTTCACAGTGCTCCCAGGTGATGCTGACAGTTGAAATCTGTTTACTTGTTTTTGTGATCCCATCTTTAATTGGTTTAAAGATTTCTGAGACAATGATTTTATATTTTATTACAGATACTTATAACATCTTTAGTCCTTTGGGCTGTAAATCCAAGTGTTGTTTCTACTTACTCTAATTTGTGGTGAGTTGTTTCCTTTCAGTTTAATAATTTTTGGTTGGTCTTAATCTTTGGCAAAGTGAGAGTTGAAACTGAGGATGTTTCTTTCCTTCAGAGAGGATGTGTGTTGGCTTCTTCTGAGATCTAGAAGGTGTTTCTGACACATGACCATTTCAGATCCTTTCAGGGATCAGGGCTTAATCTGGGGTCTTAGTTTCAACATTTTGCTCTCGCCCCACTCTCCACCTGCCCTTAGAGAAAACCCTTCTTTCCTGTGTTTAGCAGTCACGACTCAAGGTTTTGCTTTTTATTTGGTTTTGTTTTTCAGGTACTCTGTCATTTTTCTTACTTTCTGTGAGCCCAGTAATGTAAAAACTTTTAGATTTATGCAAAATCTGTTGTTCTGTATTGGGAAGGTCCTTAGATTATCTACTCTGACACAAGGCAAAAAGCTCTCTATTTAGTTTTGAGGGGTAAAGGATATATATCCAAGAATTTGCTGTGTAGGTGTTAGGGCCTGGGAACCCAGCTTGTTAATAGTGGCTGTGGTTCCGGACATGACCCCGGAACTGGCTGCACAGGCGCAGACCACGTTACCGTTATATAAGCATGACACAGCAAAAGCTTAGGACGCATGCGCCACACATCGTCTGTGCACCACCCAGTGCTGAGTATCCCGCCACACGAGTCTATAAAAGCCACCAGCTGTATTGAATAAGGCTGTTGCTGCCGTTTGTTGACTGTTCCTGATGTCGACTCTGTGTGCTTTCTTACTTTGGGTATCTCACCACTGAAACCCCCCTGGAAACCCACGGTCTCTGACACTTGGTGTAGTCGGCAGGATGAGAACTAGAAGCCGGAGCACACAGCCTTCGGAAGTCCTGGCAGGCTAGGGGTGGGCTGTCAACGAGGACAAAGTCCAAGGGCCTGGATACTCTGTCAAATTCTTGGGTGTTATCTGGTCGGGTAAGATGAAGGTTATGCCTGAGGCAAGTATAGATAAGATACAGGCCTATCCCCGAACAGAAACAGTGAAACAGTTGCAGACATACTTGGGACTACTACGGTTCTGGGGAACCTTTATACCCCATTTAGCCATGATGATGAAACCCCTCCACTGCATGGCCCAGAAGGGGGAGACCTGGGACTGGTCTCCTGAGGTGGAGCAAGCCTTTCTGGCCACGAAATGGGCAGTGGCCCAGGCACAGGCACTGCGAGTCGTGGATCTGGCTTTGCCGTTCCTCCTGATGCACAGGTGGACAACTCGGGGTTTGGCTGGGTCTTTGGCAGAAACAAGGAGCTTGGAAGAGTCCTATTGGGTTTTGGTCCCATTGTGGAAGGGAGCTGAGAGTCATCACTCCCTCGTTGAGAAGCAGTTAGCGGTGGTGTGTGCAGCCCGTTGGCCAGTGAAAGTATCACTGGTCCTCATCCTGTCACAGTGCAAATGACCTACCCGGTAGAGGGGTGGTTATAGTCTTGGGCTACTCGACCATGCATGGGGGTGGCCCAAACTCCCACTTTGACAAAGGGGAGCTTACTTGGAACAGAGGGCCCGGTTCTGTACCAGCCCTGGACACAGGAGCTGCACTCCTTGCTGGGACCTAGACAGTTTAGGGCAGAAAGGGAGGAGCCCTCTGTGGAAGTAGAGGAAAGCCCCAGCCCTTTTGAGGAGAGAAAGCCTCCCCCTCCAGCAGATGCTTGGTTTACTGATGGTTCTTGCCGAGGCCAATCGCCAACGAGGGGGGTGTTGGCCCTGCAACTGGCAAAGGATACCTTTTGGTATGATACAGGAGCCGACATTTGAGCCAGTGGGCTGAACTGAAAGCTATGTGGATAGTGTTAATGAAAGAGTCTGGCCATGTGCATGTGTGCACCAATAGTTGGGCGGTATACAGAGGCCTCGTTGTGCAGCCCAAGAATGGCTTATAGGCCATCGACCCCTGTGGGGAAAGGATATGTTGCAGGACCTGTGGGAATGGGGCCTGAAAGAAGAAGCAGTGATTTACCATGTATCAGGGTATAAACCCTTGCAGGCCCCTGGAAATGATGCAGCAGACACATTGGTATGTGTGTGAGCCCTTCTAGGCTCTCCGGAACCAGCTGCAGTAGCTGCCTGGCTACATAAGAAATTGGGTCACGTTGGTGCCCAAACCATGGGCTTGGTGGCCCAACGCTGGGGCTTGCCTGTAACTAGAGCTAAAGCCCAGAAAGCTGTGCGTGAGTATCCATGGTGGGATACTTGAAGCGGAGATGGTTACTGCTGAAACTGGGGCAAATTCCCAGAGGAGCCCAACCCTTACAAAATTGGCAGGTAGATTACATTGGACCACTGCCCGAGGACCAAGGAGAGCGGTATGAGTTAACTGCTATTGACACTGCTACAGGACTTGGATTTGCCTTCCCTGTGGCCAAGGCAGATCAGCCTCACACCCTCCAAGCTCTGGAGTGGTTGGCGGCTGCCTATGGGAGGCCCCTTGTTATAGCCAGTGATAGAGGAACTCATTTTACAGGCCACTTGGTCCAAGCCTGGGCATGGGACAATGCCATCAACTGGCAGTTACATGTCCCTTATAGAGCCCAGGCTGCAGGTATGATAGAGAGATTCAATGGGCTCTTAAAGGAAAAATTGCGAGCCCTAACACCACATTGGAGGCGCTGGAAAAGACACCTGCCCATAGAAGTGAGGCTATTGAGTGAACAGCCTTGGAAAACAGGTAAAGCCCCCCTGGACAGAGTTACCCTGGGTACTACCTGCATACTACCGGTGTCACCTGGAAAGGAAACTGACTTAGAGCCCTCCCTGAATGGAGGTGCCATGATTTTACCTGCTCCCACAGCAGTGGCTCCTGGATGCACAGAGCAATGGATGTGGCCTTGGCAAGTGAAAACCTGTGAGGCCCCTTGGGTAGCTCTGATAGAACCCTAGAGTCAAGGTTTGGAAAAAGGGCTCTCACTCACACTCTGGTTAGGATGCTAGCCTCTGACAGTATGGGCCACATTGCCTCCTGGGGGGAAAGATTTCCTCTTGCATGGTGTACCAGCCATTCACCTATGGCCCATACCTTTATATTTAGTAAACATAGAAGAAGAACCCATGCCCCTACGCATGGACTACAGGTGTGGTATCACAGGCCGGGAGGGGCCCCTCTAAAGCTACCATCTTATCGCAGGATGAGCAGGTAGCATGCATCTTGCCAGAGGGTTGTGACTTGCCAATGATGGTTTCATTTTCTGCTTTGTCTTACTGCCCAGGCTGACCACTGGGAACAGTTTGCTGTCCTGGGCGCATACTTTCGCCAAGGTACACAATGTTTCACATTGCTGGGTCTGTACTGAGCTTCCATCTGACACTTCAGAGGGCCTTCCCTGGTGAGTAGCTCCAGCTATGCTCAAGAATTGGATGGCCCTCTGCAATTGGAACCGCACCGGTGCTGAATGGAATGCCTGTTGCCAGGTTATTGAGACTCTTGCACTGGACTTATCACAATGAAACCCCCTTACTTGGGAAAGCTGTAGACAATGGTTTGGGGTGGATGATGGGGACCCATGTAGAATTATTGCAAATATCTCCTTCCTGTATAGAGCAAGTAAATTACACTGTCTCTAACCGTACAGTAGACTGGATCCCCAAGGAATTGTGTCAGAATATCTCCCATAGAGAGAATACCAACTACTGGTGGGATGGAAGGAAATTAGTGGATACTAAGTCTACTGACTTTTGCCAGGTGATGCTCTTTGGATCTGTGGACGCTATGGATGGCCCTACCTTCCCGCCTACTGGACGGTACAGTGTACATGGGGGTGTCCCTTTATAAGGGCCGCCTCACACCTACCTTAACCCAGAGACCCACTAACTGGGACCCTGTTTATCATAGAGGGCACCAAGAGAAAAGAGCTACCTGGTGGTTCTATCCCCTGGCTTTGTTTATACTTGGGGGTGGGACAATAGCTGTAGCATTGCAAGTAGAAGCTTTGGCCCAACATATAGCCCAAGCCATGACTGTTACTCGTATGTCCCTAGCTTTGCTGACAGATGAAACTACACATATGTGTAAAGTAGTGTCACAGAACAGGATGGCCTTAGATCTGACTGTGGTACAGGGAGGAACTTGTGTCCTTTTGCATGTTGAATGCTGTGTTTATATCCCAGACCACCAGCAGCAGACACAGGAAGCCCTGAAAGAAATAGATGCTGAAGTTTCAGCAATACGGGCTCTCCACGAAGACCCCCTGACACAATGGTGGACCAAGCTGAGGAATTCCTGGAGATAGGCCCTACTGAGTCTGGCAGGCCTTGCTGGAGGTCTCATGGTTCTGTGCTGCTGCCTGTATTGCTGTTAGGGGCTCTGGGCACAGTGAAATGCTTTATGGGTCAAGTCCCGACACCTCAGCCTCTAGGGGGTGGAGTGTTCGAGCCCAGGAACCCCGCTTGTTGATAGAGGCCGTGGTTCAGGACATGACCCTGGAACTGGCTGCGCAGGTGCAGACCACGTTACCATTATATAAGCATGACACAGCAAAAGCTTAGGACGCGTGCACCACGCACTGTCTCCTGCCGAGTGTCCCGCCACAGAGTCTATAAAAGCCGCTAATGTATTGAATAAGGCTGCTGCCGTTTGTTGACCCCTCCTGATGTTGGCTCCGTGTGCTTTCTTTACCTTGGGTATCTCACCACTGAAACCCCCCTTGAAACTCTCAGTCTCTGACACTAGGTGACTTGTCCTGTTACATGAAGTTCATAGAAAAAGCACTCACATATACAAAGATTCACAATGTAAATTCTATATCCTTTTCTTGAAATCACATCTTGAAGATGAATTACAACTGACCCAGCACTGCAACATAAATAAAAAGCTCAAGACTACAGAAAGTAGCTCATGGAAAGAGAGTCGTCAGCAGAGAAAACTATCGTAGATGTCTAACCAATAGTTTCAAGTTTGGTTTCAAAATTAGATTCAGTTTGTAAGATGGACCCCATTTCAGTACAACTGTGAGCAAATACAGAGAAAATTCCTTTGAGGATATATAAAAACTGTTGATGGCAGTTAGTATATCTGGAGTTTGGGATGAGGTCTGAAATAAGGAGATTTAAGTTTTTATTGTAAAACTTTTGTATTATTTGATTTTTGTTTTTATAGTGTGTATTTACATTTTCCTCAGGAAGAAAGTATTTTGTATAAAAACATAAAATAGAAAATTAGACCCTGGCTGGGTGACTCAGTTGGTTGGAGCATTGTCCCATACACCAAAAAGGTTGCAGGTTTGATTCCAGGTCAGGGCACATACCTAGGTTGAGAGTTCCATCCCCAGTTGGGGCACATATGGGAGGCAACCAATCAATGTTTTCTCTCTCTCTCTAAAAATCAATTAAAAAAAATATCCTCTGGTGAGGATTTAAAAAATATAGAAAATTAGTTTTCAAAGAAAATATTTTAAAAGATATTTAAAAATAACTTAAAATAATCTATATAAAAATCCTGAATTCTTTTTAAAAAGGTTAATTAAATTGGTGAGGCTTACTAAAAAAGTACAGTTGTCCCTTGCCACTTTGCGCTTTGACTTTCATGGCTTCACTTTATCGTGTTTTTTTTTCAAGTATAGTATAGTATATTATAGTATAGTATTTGAAAAAACCGCAATAGAGTGAAGCTGTGAAAGTCGAGGCGCGAAGTGGCGAGGGACGACTGTATAAATAAAGAATCCTACTTCGCGGAAATTCATTGATTGCAGTAGAGTCTGGAACTGATTAACCATGATAAACGAGGGCCGACTGTATGCTATGTTCCTGAAATATGAATTCAAAAGCTATCTATTTACTCCTATCAATTTAAGAAATATATATTAAAGAATGATTTTGAAAAACTTAAAAGTTTTCAAAAGAGGGAGCATATAATTTCCATAGTACTTAAGAAAATAAAAGCAAAGAAAGCACAGTTCACATAGCAAAAAATAAAGAAATATAAAATATATAAAAAAGAAAAGAAAAAATTAAGTAGATAATTAGGTATTACAAGCAGACTATCAGAGAATATGTAATCATCAAAATAACTGACCTAACGTAATTGGATACTAATTCTCTATTTATATTTTTGGGAAACATACAAAATATTACCAAAAATTAAAAACAAATACACAGGCAAAGATATAGGAGCCACATGCAAATGAGCGTAATATTAATATCTGAGTAGAAATGGAAGCAAAAGGAACTAAACTGGATAAAAAGTCGTTTTAGGGCTGAACTCAAGAAGGCGGCGTAGGTAAACGCGGTATCGCGTCCTCCCACAACCACATCAAAATTACAACTAAACTACAGAACCACCATCCTTCAGAACCACCTGACATCGAGCTGAATGGAAGTCCTACAACTATGAGATAAAAGAAGCCACACCGAGACTGGTAGGAGGGCAGAGGCAGGAGGGGCTGGTCCCACACCCACGTGTGGCGGATAAAAATCAGGAGGGACACCTTGGCTGGGAAGGTCCTCCCTGAGGAGTGAGGGGTCCCTGTCCCACACCAGGCGCCCAGCTCAGGGTTCCAGTGCCAGGAAAAGAAGTCCCCATAACTTCTGGCTGTAAAACCAGCGGGAACTGAGGCTGAGGGAGGCTGAGGCTTCTGGAGACCCAGGTAGCTACTCTTAAAAGGCATGAGATCGAACGTAGTCTGACTGGCTCCCTCCAGGCTCCACTGCAGGGGAGGCAGCTTGAAAGGCATGAGAGACATACAAGGATAAACTGTATGTTTGGCATCAGGGTGAGAGCTGGAGAGGCAGCTTTCTCCTGGACAGACGTGCTGGTGGAGGCTGTTATTCCTTTGGTGAGCCCCACCCGAGGGTGGCAAACGGGCCAGCAACCTGGCTGAAACTGTTTGCCCTGCTCCACCCAACTTTCAGGCCCACCCAAGCTGTTTCCAGTGGCTTTACCATAGGAAAGGCCTGTTTGGGCTCATGCTTCAGATTTTCCTAAAATCTCTCAAACAAGCAGCATCTTGCCTCAGTGAGCCCCATACCTCTTGCTAAGTGGTCCCAGGCCTGGCACTAACAGAAGCTGGTCTTGGTTCACTGTTTGGCCTTGCCTGGGCACCTCCAAGCCCAGCACAAGAAGCAGCACTCTGCATATAGCTTTGTAGCTTATGCCTGGCCCCGGGGTAGAACACAGGCAGTGGCTGACCTTGGCCTGCGCCTCCCAGAAGGTCCCAGAGGCAGCATAACCAGTGGACACCTTCAGACCACATCAAAGCCCCACCTCCACAAGTGACACAATTAAGGGGTGAACTCAGTCTGTACCAGAGCCCTGCTGAAGTAAGTCTTGCTCTGTGTGGTGGGCCCTTGCACAGCTGATTCTCCAAGGTGGTCACAGGTTGGTGGTCAGTGGGAACAGCCAATCCTTGGAGCTGATCAGTCTGAGTAAATCCCTCCCATTGACAGCCAACAGCAATCAAGACTGAATTATAACAGAAGGGTGTAAAGTCCACACAAGGGGTGAACCTTGAAGGCCCAGCTGGGAAATCAGGGAGGCTGTGCCACTGGACCCTACAGTAGGCTGCCCTACCAAGCCCAGGAGATGTAGCAGCTTTACCTAATACTTAGAAATAAACACAGGGAGGCTGCAAAAATGAGGAGACAAAGAAATGTACCAAGTAAAAGGACAGAACAAAACTCCAGGAAAAGAATGAAAAGAAATAGAGATAAGCAATCTAACAGATGCAGAGTTCAAAATACTGGTTATAAGGATGCTCAGTGAACTTAATGAGGGCCTCAAGAGCATAAAAAAGGACCAGTAAGAAATGAAGGAGGCACTAACTGAAATAAAGAATAATTTATAGGGAATCAATAGGAGAGTAGGTGAAGCAGAGAAGCAAACCATCAATTTGGAAAAAATAAAAATAATAAAAATGAGGATAGTGTAAGAAGCCTCTGGGACAGTTTTAAGCATACCAACATTCACATCATGTGGGTGCTGGAAGGAGAAGAGAGAGAGCAAGAAATTGAAAACCTATTTGAAAAAATTACAGAAAAATTCACTAACTTGGTGAAGGAAACAGACATACAAGTCCAGGAAGCACAGACAGTCCCAAACAAGATGAACCCAAAGAGGCCCACATTGAGACACATCATCATCAAAATGCAAAAGGTTCAAGACAAAGAATCTTAAAAGCAGCAAGAGAAAAGCAGTCAGTTACCTACAAGGGAGCTCCCATAAGACTGTCAGCTGATTTCTCAAAAGAAACTTTGCAGGCCAGAAGGGAGTGGCAAGAAATATTCAAAGTGATGAAAAGCAAGGACCTACAATCAAGATTACTCTATCTTGCAAAGCTATCATTTAGAATCAATGGACATATAAAGAGCTTCCTAGACAAGAAAAAGCTAAAGGAGTTCATCACCACCAAACCAGTATTATATCAAATGTTGAAGGGTTTTCTTGAAGAAGAAGTTAAAAAAAAATGAACAATAAAATGGCAATAAATACATATCTATCAACAATTAAATCTACAAACAAAATTAACAAGCAGAACAGAAACAGACTTGTAGATACAGAGAACTTTATGTTGGTTGCCAGATGGGAGGGGGGTTTGGGGGGATGGGTGAAAAAGGTGAAGGGATTAAGAAGTACAAATTAATTGTTAGACTAAAGAACCACAGAGGGGGGTGGGGTGGGAAGAGATAAAGTAAAAAACTTATATGTATATATGCATAACCAATGAACACAATAGTGTGAGGAAGCAGGAGCAGGGCAGGAGTGGAGAGGATAAGGTCAAATGGGGAAAAAAGAGGGGATATCTGTAATACTTTCAACAATAAAGATAAATTTTTAAAAATGGTCATTTTATATTATTAGATAGGACTGAGAACTAATAATTGGCAACATGGATTAAATGCTTGCCTTATGCCAGGTTCTATTCTCAGTGTTTTACTGGTCCTATTTAACATTCACAGCAGCCCTTCTTTGGCTTAGCAACAACAAACTATTATCATCCCCATTTTATACATAAGGAAACAGGCATAATATGGCTGCTAAGTAAAGTGCTCAAGGTCCTAAGGTCCTACTGGCAGGATGGGTACAGCCAGAACTAGATGTAGGCATTGTGGTTTCAGATGTAACAGCCTCAAAGCTTTGGTATAAAATACATTATATTGGAATATATAAGATGAAAGGCTGCTTTTAAGAAACTCATAAGTTGTGGAAGATTTTAATGTGTTTCCCAGACTTTGAAAAATCTGGGTAAGAATAAATAAGATAAAGAATGAAGAAAAATATTTAATCAACCTTTTAGGCTACTGCCTTTTCTCCTCTCAAAAATAAACAATTTCATACAAGACCTATTTGAACAGTGCTTTTAGGATATTGGTTTTGTATTTGCAATTATATAGCCATAATACCAAGAAAAGGTATAAGAATACATAGGTAAAAGTAAATCAATTGATACTACAGGTGAGAAAAAAGACAATTTTAAAATTTGGCATTATGGAAAGTAATTTATGTGCATTTACTTAAATTTAAAAAATAATACATTAATGGAAGTATAAGTTAATAGGTAAGAAGAAAATGGACTTTTAAAACATTCCTGAAAACCAAATGTGTATGTTTCATTATAGTCTTTTATTTTAAAAGCATATTACATAAAAATAAAATAATTCTATGTTTTGTCAAGAAGCATCAATTTATATTTGAGATTAGCAGGCATTAGATTAATGATGGAACTGATTTTTCTTCTTGTCACACAATAAATTAAAAGAAATTCTGCAGTGAAAATGTGATGCTGCATTATAATTTGGTATTACTAAATTGCAATTACAAAAACTGTTTTCACTGAAACATACAGTGCAAAAAAATTAATAAATAAGGTAGGCATTTCTGTTAACTTAGTGAGTTAAACAAATGAGATTTTACCTTTCCTCACAGGTTGGAAGGTCATCTCTTCTGAGTTCATGGGAAGCCCTCCTGGGTCTCTGTTCTTGGTTTCTAACTGTGAGACTGCACAAAACAAGACATTAACATGTCAATTGAGATCATTCTGTATCAAAGAAAGCTTTTTAACAAATATTCGAAAGAGAACTCCAAATTACCAAGCAGAACTTCCTTTTCTTCAAAAAAAGTGACCCCGATTGGTTTTCTTAAGAAAACCGAAAGTATGACAATAAAGTATTAACAAAATAAATTATATTTATACTACTGTGGTCTGCACTAATCAAGGGAGAGTTTACATTTAGAATAATATTTCTTTGCACAAAAACATGTGCATCAGAAAGTAGTAAAAAGGTAAGTTCATCAGGAATGTTTTGGGTTTTCACTTTTTCAAATATTTTTATTTATTTCATTTCTTGCACCTTGAAAACAAGTATATATTCTCCAGACTTTGCAGTCAAAATGGAGGTTTTATGTATTTATAGGCACACATACAAAAGTATCAGAAAGAACCAGGAAAGTGTGCAATCAAAATCTGTTGTATGGTTCAAGAGAGTTTGTTTCCTTATATACATTTTATACATTGTAAATTTATTCCAGGTATTTTTGTTATTGTAAATGAGATTTTCACTTCCATCTCATCTAACTGGTTATTATTTGTACATATGAAGGCTATTACTTTATTAATAGCTTTATTGAACCATCATTTATATATCATAAAGTTACAGGTTTAAAGTGTGCAATTACATGATTTTTAGCATAATCAAAAGGTTGTTCAACTATCACTACTATCTAATTTCAGAACATTTTCATCACTCTAAAAAGAAGCCCAGCCAGCCCTGGCTGGTGTGGCTCAGTGGGCTGAAGCATCATCCTATGCACTGGAGAGTCGAGGGTTCGATTCCTGGTGAGGGCACATACCCAGGTTGTGGGTTCAATCCCCATTTGGGGAGTGTACCAGAGGCCAACTGATGTTTCTCTTTCACATCGATGTTTCTCTCTCTCTCTGTCTCTCTCTCTCTCTCTTTCTCCCTCCTTCTCTCTCTCAAATCAGTAAAAACATATCTTTGAGTGAGGATTAAAAAAAAAGAAAAGAAGCCCAGACCTGTTTGCAGTCACCCCTCAATACCCCTTATATCCCACTTCACCAGCCCTAGGCAAATTTACTTCCTGTCTCTACAAATTTTCCTATTCTGAATTATATAATATGTGATCTTTTGTGACTGGATTCTTTCACTTGGCATAATGTTTTCGAGGCTCACTCATATTGTGGCATGTGTCAGTACTCTATTCCTTTTTACTGGTTAATATGACACTATACAGATACACCACATTTTTTTATCCATTCATCAGTTGATGTACATTTAGGTTGTTAGCATTTTTGGCTATTTATAATAAAATAATTTGTCTATGGACAGTAATGTACAAGTTTTTGTGTGGATGTCTGATTTTCCCCCCTACTTTTTATTGAACTTATTGGGGTGACATTGGTTAATAAAATTGTATAGATTTCAGGTATACAATTCTATAATACATTATCTGCATATTGTATTGTGTGTTCACCACCCCCAGTCAAGTCTCCTTCGATTACCATTTATCCTCCCTTTACCCTCTTCTACCACTCCCACCCCTCTTACCTCTGGTAATCAAGGTGCTGTTACCTGTCTATGAGGGTTTTTTTTTTTTTTTTTCTTAATCCCTTCACCTTCACTCATCCTGGTAACCTCCACCCCCCTGATAGCAGTCAGTCTGTTCTCTGTCTAAGAGTCTGTTTCCACATTGTTAGTTTATTTTGTTCCTTAGATTCCACATATGAGTGAAATCATATTGTACTTATTTTTCTCTGACTTGCTTATTTCACTTAGCATAATGCTCTCCGGGTCCACCCAGGCTGTCCCAAAGGGTAAGATTACCATCTTTTTTTTTATGTCTGAGTAGTATTCCATTGTGTTAATGTACCACACTTTTTTATCCAGTCAACCACTGATAAACACTTGGGCTGCTTCCAAATCTTGCCTATTGTAAATAATGCAGCAATGTGTTTTGGGATTCTTTGGAAAAATACGCAGAAGTGAAATTTCTAGGACATAAGGCAGTTTTACTTTAAATTTAAAAATATCTTTATGGTTGAGAATATTACACGTCTCCCCCTTTTTCCCTTTCTTGACCCCCTCCACTTGACTGGATCTTTGTTCTTCTTTCTCAACATTGCTGTACCTATTTGGGACTTTTTTTTTTAATTGAATTTTTTATTTTTTATTTTTTTCTCCTTTTTTCCCCATTGACACCCTCCTCCCCAACCCCCCACCCCATCCCCAGGTTTCTTGTCCATGTCCATCAGTTATGCATACATGCGTATAAGTTCTGTGGTTTATCTCTTCCCTCCCCCCCACTCCCTCTTCTGAGGGTTGTCAGTCTGTACCCTACTTCCACATCTCTGGGTCTACCCTGTTCCCCAGACTGTTATGTTTATTATATTCCACAAATGGTGAGATCATATGATATTTGTCTTTCTCTGCTTGGCTTGTTTCACTTAGGATAATACTCTCCAGGTCCCTCCATGTCATCTCAAAGGATAAGAGATCTTTCTTTCTTACAGCTGCATAGTACTCCATTGTGTATATGTACCACAGCTTTTTTATCCATTCATCTACTGATGGAAACTTGGGCTGTTTCCAGATCTTAACTATTGTAAATAGTGCTGCTGTGAACATGGGAGTACATGTATTCTTTCTGATTGGTGTTTTAGGTTTCTTAGGGTATATTCCTATAAGTGGGATCACTGGGTCAAATGGCAATTCAATTTTTCATTTTTTGAGGTAACACCATAGTGTTTTCCACAGTGGCTGCACCATTCTGCATTCCCACCAGCAGTGTACTAGAGTCCCCTTTTCTCCACACCCTCGCCAACACTTGTTGTTTGATGCTTTGTTGATGGTGGCTATTCTGACAGGTGTGAGGTGATACCTCATTGTTGTTTTAATTTGCATCTCTCTGATGATTAGTGATGTTGAGCATTTCTTCATATGACTCTTAGCCATTTGTATGTCCTGTTTCGAGAGGTGTTTATTTAGTTCCTCTGCCCATTTTTTAATAGGGTTCTTTGTCTTCCTTTTGTTGAGTTGTATGACCACTCTATATATTTTGGAAATTAATCCCTTATCTGATGTATCATTGGCAATTATGCTCTCCCATAGAGTGGGTTCCCTTTCCGTTTTGATGGTTGTTTCTTTTGCTGTGCAGAAGCTTTTGAGTTTGATGTAGTCCCATGTGTTCATTTTTTCCTTTGTTTCTGTTGCCTTAGGTGATGTATCAGTGAAGATTCTGCTGCGTATGATGTCCGAAATTTTGTTGCCTACATTTTCTTCTAGGATTTTTATGGATTCATGAGTCACATTTAAGTCTTTTACCCATTTTGAGTTTAGTCTATTGTATGGTGTAAGTTGATAGTCTAATTTAATTTTTTTGCATGTAGCTGTCCAATTTTCACAACACCATTTATTAAAGAGGCTGTCTTTACTCCATTGTATGCTCTTACCACCTTTGTCAAATATTAATTGAGCATAATGTCTTGGGTCAATGTCTGGGTTCTCTGTTCTATTCCATTGATCTATGTGCCTGTTCTTGTGCCAGTACCAGGCTGTTTTGATTACAGTAGCTTTGTAGTATAACCTGACATCCGGAATTGTGATTCCACCTACTATGTCCTTCTTTTTCAAGATTGATGTGGCTATTCGGGGTCTTTTTTGGTTCCATATGAACTTCTGAAGCATTTGTTCTAGTTCTGTGAAATATGTCATTGTTATTTTGATGGGGATTGCGTTAAATCTATAGATTGCTTTGGGCAGTATGGACATTTTAATGATGTTAATTCTTCCAATCCATGAACAAGGTATGTGCTTCCACTTTTTTATACCTTCCTCTATTTCTTTTTTCAGTGTCCTGTAGTTTTCTGCAAATAAGTCCTTTACTTCTTTGGTTAAGTTTATTCCTAGATATCTTAATTTTTTTGCTGCGATGGTAAATGGGATTGTTTTTTTTAGTTTCTCTTTCTGTGAGTTCATCATTTGTGTATAAGAATGCCGTCAGTTTTTTGACATTAATTTTGTATCCTGTTACTTTGCCAAATTCATTTATTAAGTCTAGTAGATTTTTGATGGAGTCTTTAGGGTTTTCTATGTATAGTATCATGTCATCTGCGAATAATGACAGTTTCACTTCCTCCTTTCCAAATTGGATCCCTTTTATTTTTTCTTCATGTCTGATTGCTGTGGCTAGGACTTCCAGTACTATGTTAAATAAGAGTGGTGAAAGTGGGCATCCTTGTCTTGTTCCTGTTCTTAAGGGAAATGCTTTTAGTTTTTGTCCATTGAGTATGATGTTGGCTGTAGGTCTTTCATATATGTCCTTAATAATGTTGAGATATGATCCCTCTAATTCCCAAATTTCTGAGCGTTTTTATCAGAAATGGGTGCTGGATTTTGTCAAATGCTTTTTCAGTGCCTATTGATATGATCATATGGTTTTTATCTTTCATTTTGTTTATGTGATGTATCACATTTATTGATTTGTGAATATTGTACCAGCCTTGCATCCCTGGGACGAATTCCAGTTGGTCATGGTGAATAATTTTTTTGATATATTGCTAGATCCGATTTGCTAGTATTTTCTTAAGGATTTTGGCATCTATGTTCATCAGGGATATTGGCCTGTAGTTTTCTTTCTTTGTAGTGTCTTTTTTCTGGTTTTGGAATTAGAATTATGCTGGCCTCACAAAATGAGTTTGGAAGTCTTCCTTCTTCTTGAATTTTTTGGAATATTTTGAGGAGAGTGGGTGTTACTTCTTCTTTGAATGTTCGGTAAAACTCCCCCATGAAGCCGTCCTGGCCTGGGATTTTGTTTGCTGGGAGGGTCTTGATTACATCTTCAATTTCCTTCGTTGTTATTGGCCTGTTCAAGTTTTCTATCTCTTCCCGGTTCAGTTTTGGGAAACTATGTGTTTCTAGAAATTTGTCCATTTCGCTTAGATTGTCGAATTTGTTGCCATATAAATGTTCATAGTATTTGTTAACAATCCTTTGTATTTCTGTGGTGTCAGTTGTTACTTCTCCTCTTTCGTTTCTGATTTTGTGTATTTGGGTTCTCTCTCTTTGTTTCTTGGTGAGTCTAGCTAAGGGTCCAACAATCTTATTTATCTTTTCAAAAAACCAGCTCTTTGTTTCATTGATCCTTTGAATTGTTGTTTTGGTCTCTATGTCATTTATTTGTGCTCTGATCTTTACTATTTCCTTCCTTCTACTTGCTCTAGGGTTTTCCTTTTGTTTGCTTTCTAGTTCTTTAAGTTGTGAGGTTAGGTAGTCAATTAGAAATTTTTCTTCCTTCATGAGGTGGGCCTGTAGTGCTATGAACATCCCTCTCAGAACTGCTTTCACTGCATCCCACAGATTTTGTGTTGTTGTGTGTTCATTTTCATTGGTTTCCAGGAAGGTTTTAATTTCTTCCTTGATCTCCATGGTAACCCATTCATTGTTCAATAACATGCTATTTAGCCTCCATGTATTCAAATGTCTTTGCATGTTCTTGTTGCAATTGATTTCTAGTTTCATGCCATTGTGATCTGAAAAGATGCTTGATATGATTTCAATCTTCTTGAACTTGTAGAGATTTAGTTTGTGCCCTAACATATGGTTTATCTTTGAGAATGTCCCATGGGCACTTGAGAAGAATGTGAATTCTGCAGTTTTGGGGTATAATTCTCTGTATATATCTATTAAATCCATTTGATCTAGTGCTTCATTTAGAATTTCTGTTTCCTTGTTAATTTTTTGTCTAGATGATCTATCCAGTGATGTCAGTGGGGTGTTGAAGTCCCCTGCTATAATTGTATTGCTGTCAATTTCTCCTTTGAAGTCCTCCAGAAGATTTTTAATATATTTTGGTGCTCTTATATTGGGTGCATATATGTTTACCAAGGTTATATCTTCCTGTTGGATAGACCCTTTCAATATTATGTAGTGGCCTTCTTTTTCTCAATTTATGGTCTTCAATTTGAAATCTAATTTATCAGATATGAGTATTGCTACCCCAGCTTTTTTTTTTCCTTTTTGTTTGTTTGGAAGATTTTTTTCCATCCCTTTACTTTCAACCTATGTGAGTCTTGTTGTGAGGTGGGTCTCTTGTAAACAACATATATGTGAATCATGCTTTCTTATCCAGTGAGCTACTCTGTGTCTTTTTGTCAGAGCATTCAATCCATTTACATTTAAGGTGATTATTGATATCTACTTATTTATTGCCATTTTTGTTTAGTGTGGTTATATTTTTCTTCCTATTTCTTCTACTAATTACCGCATTCCTTTTAACATTTCTTGCAGTGCAGGTTTGGTGCTAATATATTCCCTTAGCCTTTTTTTTTTTGTCTGGGAAGCTCTTTATTTGACCTTCTATTTTGAATGATAGCCTTGCTGGATAGAGTAGTCTTGGATTCAGATCCTTGTTTTTCATGACCTTGATTACTTCATGCCATTCCCTTCTGGCCTGTAGTGTTTCTGTTGAGAAGTCAGCTGATAGCCTTATGGGGGTTCCTTTGTAGGTAACCTGTTGCTTATCTTTTGCTGCCTTTAGGATTCTCCCTTTGTCTTTAATTTTTGGCATTTTAAAATTATGTGTTTTGGTGTGGGCCTGTTTGGGTTCTTCTTGGGACTCTCTGTGCTTCTTGAACTTAAATGCCTTCTTCCTTCACCAGGTTAGGAAATTTTTCTGTCACAATTTCTTCAAATATATTCTCTAACCCTTGCTCATTTTCTTCTTCTTTGGGGACTCCTATGATGCGAATGTTATTACATTTCCAGTTGTCCCACAGTTCTCTATAGCTATCTTCCTGTTTTTTAATTGTTTTTTTCCTTTTGGTTTTCTGATTGGTTGATTTTTTTACTCTGTCTTCTCATTCACTGATCCGGTCCTCCACTTCCTCTTCTGCTGGTCAGTCATTCCAATGTGTTCTTTATTTCTCTATGTCATTCTTTATTTCCACTTGGTTGGTTTTCATGGTGTTAATGTCCTTACTCATGCTGTTTAGTTTCTCAAGATCATGGCTCTGAACTCTACCTCTGATAATTTGCTCTAACTGCATTTCATTTATCTCATCTTCGGTAGAGTTCTCTTGATCTTTCATTTGGGATCTGTTTCTTTGTTTCACCATTTTTGCTATCTCAGTGGTTTTGGAGCCTGCCAATTTTTCCCTGTGGGTGTTGGTGTTCTGCTATTTGTGGCTCCCTGTACTGGGTTTGGATGAGCGTGGAGGGCCCTCCTTAAACACCACTGTCAAGTCTCACTTTCCTGGGTAGATTTGTGAGCTCAGGAAAGGTTCAGTTATGCTCTAGCTTTTTGCCTGGAGGCTATTAGCCTCAGTTATTTGAAAAGCCTTAGGATCTCAGTTGAATGAGAAACTCCCTCAGGTGTTTATAGTGTAAGAGAATTTCCCGAGGGTGGGGCCGATGCTGGTTGTTAATGAGCCTCAATTTGCATTTTTTTTGCCTCACCTGGGAATCTCCACGGGAGGGGCTGCCACAGCTCTGGGAAGGAGCAAGTTTGGCTGCCATTCTGTGTAACCAGGAAGGAGCAAGCTGGCCCCCACCGTCCTTTGTGGCCATGGCTCAGTACAAACTCTGAGCGCCCTCCAAATCCCAGGTGTCCCACAGAGTTCCAGTCCAGTTCACCCTCCCTCTGCTGGAGCCCCGGTGAGTGGCTGTAGCTATTTTGCGCTCTGTTCCAGCCCTCTGCACTGTGGAGCATCTTGGGGTCTTAACCCCGAGGGCGGGCACCACCGCTGCTCACAGCTAAGGCCGCTGCTGTCCGTGGGCTCCCAGCCCGCCACCCTCACGTGCCTCTGCAGATCCTACCAGGCTCATTCAGTGTTCCTGGTTGTATGGTCCTCTCCCGCTCCTTTTCTGTTGCTTTTTCCTGATGATTTGTCTTTATTTTAGTTGTAATTCTCGTTTGGTCCTGGGAGATCATCTGTGTAGCTTCCACTCACTCCACCGCCATTTTTCCATCCTCAAGATGTCCCTTTGGATATGCCACTTGTGAAGTTCACTTGATCCTGCTCTTATATTGTCTGAAGCTGGCCACAGGGTGTGTTGGTTCTGGGCCTCTAGGAGGAACTCTGGTGTGAGCCAATGTCAGATACTGCCTGTGACTGGCCCTGGGCAACCTGTTTGGAGCTACAATGTGAGCCACAGTTTGTGGCTGCCTCTGCTGGGTCTAAGTGTGGGCAAGAAGGACCAAGCTGTGCACCAAGGGCAGCTATTACCAGCACTGGACCTGACACAGATCAGCAAAAGTCCCAAGACACCCTGAGATCCACCTCCACCTGTATCTGCCTGCCAGCTGCCTATTAGACTCAGTCACTGAAAGAGCCTCTGGTGGTATTCAAGTTGCATGAAGTAGGTTTTCAGTTGAGTCACCAGGTAGGGGCCAGTGGTGTTCACCAGAATGATACAAGTTTAAATTCAGTGCCAGTGCTGGGTCTGGGGCCACTCAACAAAAATCTCTGGGTATACCATGTCTAGCTACCACATGCCAGGTGCTTGCAAACTTTTGTGTTGTGGTGGGGGGGTCTCAGGGAGTAATCAGAGTGACATTTGCAGATTTTTTCAGGCTCAAACAGTCCAAGATTTGGTCATGTAAAAGGAGAGCTCTGCACTTCTTGGGTGTGTGAGAGAAAAATGGCCTCTGTCCTAGAGAAACACAACTTAGTCTGTCCAGATTCTGCTGGGAAGAGCATGAGCTTAGTAGAGTGGGACCTCTGGAAATTAGGAGGATGGGGCTCATTGATCTGCCATAAGGGAGTAGATACTGGTCAGGCTTTTAGGAAAGTGAGGAGGCATGGTCCCTACCCCAAAGCCACACAACTCAGTCTGTCCTGAATTTTGCTAATCCCTTGGCAGGGTGGAACCCCCAGAAGTCAAAGTGGTGGTGCCACTGGGAGGCCAAAGGGTGGGTCCACTGGGAGCCCATAGGGTCAGGCTAGTGGATCCTTCAATAGGGGGAAACATCAGTCAGGTTCTTGGGAAAGTGGGGTGAATGACCCCTCCCCAAAAGCAACACAAGTCAGCTACTGACACCTTGAGTCTGCCCAGACCTCTACACCCTGGCCAAGGCAGCTGACTCCTCAGCAGGGCATAAACTCCACAGGATGAGTAAGAGGGAGTCCAGAGAGTGGAGCTATTGCATTCCCCCAGGCTGACATGCATGGAGGGGAATGCTCCACCCAAGAAAGATGGTGTCTGCAGTGTGGGAGGGTGACTCAGCACAGGGATCCTGGAGACTGTCCCTTCAGCTCTCTCCCCAGAGCCACAAACTCCAGACTCTTCTCATGCAACTCTAGTCCAATCACCCCCACTCCATCAGAGCCCAGGGTTAGTAGTTGCAAATAAAATTTTGCATTGGTCTTCTAAGAGGGAGCCTGTGTCTCTAGCACACTCTCATCTCTCCCTGACAGACAGAATCCCCACTGATTTTCACTGCCAGATTTTATGTGGGTACCTCTTTCCAGCTCTGGTGCTCTGGGCTGGGGAGCCTAGCTTGGGGTTAAGACCCTGTGCTTCTCAGGGGGAACCTTTGCAGCTGAGATATCCCTCTGGAATCTCAGCTGCTGCCCATGGAAGCAGGACCAGCCCTTTTTTGTGTCTCCACCCTTCCTACCAGTCTTGATGTTGCTTCTTCTGTAAACCCTTGGTTATAAGACTTCTCTTCAGTTAGTCTTCACTACTAGTCTTCACTAATTGTCTTCAGTTGGTTACTCAGGATGATTGTTCTATAATTTGGTTGTAATTTCAGTTTGGTCCTAGGTGGGAGTATGTCTGGATGTATGTTTTTATTTCTTTCAGGGAAATACCTAAGATTGGAAATGCTTTCATATGGTAACTCTATTTTTAACAGTTTGAGGAAATCCCCAATTATTTTCCATTTTTGAAGGATCCAATTTCCACATCCCTGCTGACACTTATTTATTATTGTTTTAAAAATATTTTTTTATTGATTTTTTAGAGAGAAAGAAAGGGAGAGAGGGATAGAAACATTGATGTGAGAGAAATACTAAGAGGTCCCGAGAATCGAACCGGGACCTCTTAGTCCATGGGATGATGCTTGCAGATTTTTTCAGGCTCACTGTCCGGGCATATTGCTTTTATTTTTTATTTTAGTCATTTAAGTGGATATGAAGTCATATCTCGTGATTTTGATTGGCATTTTGCTAATGACTAATGACAGTGAACTTTTTTTTTCATGTATTTATTAGCTATTTGTACATCTTTGGAGATATGTCTAATCAGATTCTTTGCCCATTTAAAAATTGGTTTGTCTTTTTATTTTTAAATTGTAAGAGGTGTTTTTTTTTTTTTTTTTTTACATCCTAAAGGCTATTGGTTTATGCTAATTTTATCTTTCTTATTGAATTCTTTTTTTTTTAAGATTTTTAAAATTGGTTTTTAGAGAGAGAGAAAGAGAGAAGGAGAGAGAAACATTGATGTGAGAGTGAAATATCAATCAGCTACCTTCTGTATGCCCCCTACCAGGGATTGAGCCTGGAACTCGAGTATTAGCCCTGACCAGGAATGGGGGAAGTGGGAGCCATTGCTAATGTGTACAGAGTTTCTTTTTGGAGTGATGAAATACTCTAAAGTCATAGTGATAGTTATACAACTGTATAAATATACTAAAAACCATTGATGTTTACCATTAATTGTGAGTTGTGTGATATGTGGATTATATCTCCATAAAGCTGTTTTTAAAATGTGTTTAACAAAAGATATCAGAAATAAAATGAACAGATAAAACATACTAGGAGAAGATAGTTATAATGCATTGAACAAAGAATGTAAATGAAGAACTTCAGGAGATACATAAGAAAATAATGACTAAAAGAAAAATTAGCAAATGAAACAAAATATAATCTACTTATGCTTCTACTAACAAGAATCAGATATATGAAAGTTAAATATATACCCTCCTAGCCCTGGCTGGTGTGGCTCAGTAGGTTAGAACATTGTCCTATCCACTGAAGGGTTATGGGTATGATTCTTGGTCAAGGCGTATACCCAGGTTGCTGGTTTTACCCCCAGTTGGGGCAAGTACAGGAGGTGACTGATCAATGTTTCTCTCTCTCTCTCTCTCTTCCTCTCTCTCTCAATCTCTCTCATCTCTCTTCCTTTCTCTCTAGAATCATTGAAAAACATATCCTGAGTGAGGATTAAAAAACAACAACAACCCTTCTAAATATAAAACACTACCCTAGAAAAACCCCTCAAACACATGCAAAAGAAGACGAGTATGAAAAGAGTCATTGTAGCATTCATCTGATTGAGAAAAATTGAAAATGTCTCCAAAGTTTATGAACAGGAGAATACACTGTGGTATAGTTATAATAGTTATACAACGTAATACCACACAGCATTTAAATTCATGTGCTAGGGGGTGGGAGGGAAGCAAATGGTAAAGCAGTACATAATGACAGTTTTACAAGGTTGAAAATATCTTTGTGTATTTATGTTTATATTTATATATTCATACATGTGTATATAGAGAGACTAACATAACTATGTATAGTAATGATAAACAACAAATTAAAGATGGCATTTATCTCTTGGTTGGAACGAGGGGAAATGGGATGAAAAAAGTACAAGCCAGAGATCTATCCATATTGATAATACACTTTTTAAGAAAAGTAAGTGGCAATATGTTCTCTAAGCCTTTGTACTGTCTTTCTCAAAATTCTGCTTTATAACCTTCTGGCACCTCATTTTATAAATACCTTCCTGACTGATCTCTTGACAATAAGTTTATTTTCTCCTTTCTAGAAGATTGAAGATTTTTTTTTCCTTTTTATAACTCAAAATTTTACCAAAATGTATCTAACCATGGGTCTTCTTCTACTGAATGGTGAGAAACTACTTTGACTTCCATTGACGTTTTCTTGTTTTACTGTAACATTGACAATTGAACTCAGGATTAAAAAATTGACACAAAATATATTCTTCACTTTTTAAAGACCACATTGTCTCCTTAAATATTTCTACCTTTAAAATAATGAGACATGAAAAAAATGTCAAAGTTTACATAAATATTGCTTATTTAGTTTACAATATAACTTCCAGTTCCTTTAGGAATATTGTATCAAATTCATCCTTCTTTTTCTCTTTGCTTTTTCTTTTTTTTATTAATTTATTTTTGTCACAGATGTTTCTCCTTTTCCCCCCATTGTCACTCTCCTCCCCCTCCCTCCCTGCCCCATCCCCAGTTTTGCTGTCCATGTCCATTGGTTATGAGTACATGCGTACAAGTTTTGTGGTTCATCGTTCCCCTTCCCCACCCCCTCTTCTGGCAATTGTCAGTCTGTACCCTACTTCCATCTCTGGGACTACCCTGTTCCTCAGACTGTTATGTTTATTATATTCCAGAAATAAGTGAGATCATATGATATTTGTCTTTCTCTGCTTGGCTGGTTTCACTTAGGATAATAGTTTCCAGGTCCTCCCATGTCGTCACAAAGGATAAGAGATCTTTCTTTCTTACAGCTGCATAGTACTCCATTGTGTATATGTACCACAGCTTTTTTATCCATTCGTCTACTGATGGACACTTGGGCTGTTTCCAGATCTTAGCTATTGTAAATAGCACTGCTATGAACATGGGGGTACATATATTCTTTCTGTTTGGTGTTTCAGGCTTCTTAGGGTACATTCCTAGGAGTGGGATCACCGGGTCAAATGGCAATTCAATTTTTAATTTTCTGAGGTAACACCATAGTGTTTTCCATAGTGGCTGCACCAGTCTGCATTCCCACCAGAAGTGTACTAGAGTCCCCTTTTCTCCACACCCTGGCCAACACTTGTTGTTTGATGCTTTGTTGATGGCGGCTATTCTGACAGATGTGAGGTGATACCTCATTGTTGTTTTAATTTGCATCTCTCTGATGATTAGTGATGTTGAGCATTTCTTCATATGTCTCTTGGCCATTTGTATGTCCTGTTTGGAGAGGTGTCTATTTAGTTCCTCTGCCCATTTTTTAATTGGGTTTTTTGTCTTCCTTTTGTTGAGATGTATGAGCACTCTATATATTTTGGAAATTAATCCCTTATCTGATATATCATTGGCAATTATGCTCTCCCATACAGTGGGTTCCCTTTCTGTTTTGATGGTTGTTTCTTTTGCTGTGCAGAAGCTTTTGAGTTTGATGTAGTCCCATGTGTTCATTTTTTCCTTTGTTTCTGTTGCCTTGGGTGATATATCAGTGAAGATTCTGCTGCGTATGATGTCCGAAATTTTGTTGCCTACATTTTCTTCTATGATTTTTATGGAATCGTGAGTCACATTTAAGTCTTTCATCCATTTTGAGTTTATTTTTGTGTATGGTGTAAGATGATGGTCTAGTTTTATTTTTTTGCATGTAGCTGTCCAATTTTCCCAACACCATTTATTAAAGAAGCTGTCTTTACTCCATTGTATGCTCTTACCACCTTTGTCGAATATTAATTGAGAATAATGTTTTGGGTCAATGTCTGGGTTGTCTGTTCTATTCCATTGATCTATGTGCCTGTTCTTGTGCCAGTACCAGGCTGTTTTGATTACAGTAGCTTTGTAGTATAACCTGATGTCTGGTATTGTGATCCCGCCTACTTCTTTTTCAAGATTGCTGTAGCTATTTGGGGTCTTTTTTGGTTCCATATGAACTTCTGAAGCATTTGTTCTAGTTCTATGAAATATGTCGTTGGTATTTTGATGGGGATTGCGTTAAATCTATAGATTGCTTTGGGTAGTATGGACATTTTAATGATGTTTATTTTTCCAGTCCATGAACAAGGTATGTGCTTCCAGTTTTTTATATCTTCCTCTATTTCTTTTTTCAATGTCCTGTAGTTTTCTGCAAATAGGTCCTTTACTTCTTTGGTTAAGTTTATTCCTAGGTATCTTATTTTTTTTGCTGCGATGGTAAATGGGATTGTTTTTTTAGTTTCTCTATCTGTGAGTTCATCATTGGTGTATAAGAATGCCATCGATTTCTTGATGTTAGTTTTGTATCCTGCTACGTTGCCAAATTCATTTATTAAGTCTAGTAGATTTTTGATGGATTCTTTAGGGTTTTCTATGTATAATATCATGTCATCTGCGAATAATGACAGTTTCACTTCCTCCTTTCTAATTTGGATCCCTTTTATTCTTTCTTCATGTCTGATTGCTGTGGTTAGGACTTCCAGTACTATGTTAAATAAGAGTGGTGAGAGTGGGCATCCTTGTCTTGTTCCTGATCTTAAGGGAAATGCTTTTAGTTTTTGTCCATTGAGTATGATGTTGGCTGTAGGTCTTTCGTATATGGCCTTTATAATGTTGAGATATGATCCCTCTATTCCCAAATTGCTGAGCGTTTTTATCAGAAATGGGTGCTGGATTTTGTCAAATGCTTTTTCAGTGTCTATTGATATGATCATATGGTTTTTATCTTTCATTTTGTTTATGTGATGTATCACATTTATTGATTTGCAAATATTGTACCAGCCTTGCATCCCTGGGATGAATTCCACTTGGTCATGGTGAATAATTTTTTTGATGTATTGCTGGATCCTATTTGCTAGTATTTTGCTTAGGATTTTGGCATCTATGTTCATCAGGGATATTGGCCTGTAGTTTTCTTTCTTTGTAGTGTCTTTTTCTGGTTTTGGAATTAGAATTATGCTGGCCTCATAAAACGAGGTTGGAAGTTTTCCTTCTTCTTGAATTTTTTGGAATAGTTTGAGGAGAATGGGTGTTAGTTTTTCTTTGAATGTTTGGTAAAACTCCCCTGTGAAGCCATCAGGGTCTGGGCTTTCGTTTGCTGGGAGGGTCTTGATTATATCTTCAATTTCCTTCATTTTTATTGGCCTGTTCAAGTTTTCTAGCTCTTCCCGGTTCAGTTTTGGGAGACTATGTGTTTCTAGAAATTTGTCCATTTCGCTTAGATTGTCGAATTTGTTGCCATATAAATGTTCATAGTATTTGTTAACGATCCTTTGTATTTCTGTGGTGTCAGTTGTTACTTCTCCTCTTTCATTTCTGATTTTGTGTATTTGTGTTCTCTCTCTTTGTTTCTTGGTGAGTCTAGCTAAGGGTCCATCAATCTTGTTTATCTTTTCAAAAAACCAGCTTTTGTTTCATTGATCCTTTGAATTGTTTTTTTGGTCTCTATGTCGTTTATTTCTGCTCTGATCTTTACTATTTCCTTCCTTCTACTTGCTCTAGGGTTTTCTCTCTTTGCTTTTTCATACCTACTGTGTAGTAATGTTTTCTGCTTACAAAAGAAGCCTAGGAAGTCATGCAGTATTAGTGCTGCTGCAGAGAGAACACCACCCAGATGCCACTCAAGTTTGTTTTTGTTTTAAGAAACCATTATTTAGTGAAAGGTTTAGCCCTAGCATCATCAAGGCAACAAGTCAGAAGAGTTGCTGCATTTCTAATGGCTTTGCATTTAAGGAAAAATAGAACTATACACAACACAATCACTGAAAATTCATAAACAAATGTGCTGAAAATAGACGGAAAGACTTACAAAATGGTGTAAAGAGATTTAAAGGAAAATATAATAAAAGGAATAGAAAAGATAGTACAGTAGTGATAGAAAGATAAAGCAAACTCAAATAATCAATGATAAAAATTCATTTTGATATTACTAGGAAACGAAAAGCATTCTTGCTAAAATAAAAAACAAGGTAAGGATGTCCATGACACCCCTACTCTTTAACATTATACTATAGTCAGTGAAATTAGACAAGAGAAAATGACTTTAGGTCTAAAAATTGGAAAATAAATAGTAACTCTCCCCATTTGCAGATGATATGAGAGTATTTCCAGAAACCCCAAGAGGATTATGGCTAAACTGATGCAAACACAAAATAATTTAATAAAGCCCTGGCCACTGCGGCTCTTGGTTGGGCATTGTCCCATGCACCAAAGGGTTGCCAGTTCCATTCCCGATCAAGGCTCATGCTTGAGTTCTGGGCTCATGCTTGAGTTCCAGGCTCAAGCCCTGGTAGGGGGCATGCAGAAGGCAGTTGATTGATATTTCACTCTCACATCAATGTTTCTCTCTCCTTCTTCCTTTCTCTCTCTCTAAAAATCAATTTAAAAATCTTTTAAAAAAAGAATTCAATAAGATAAAATTAGGATAAAACAATAGCCTTCATCATGTAAAAAACAACAACAAAAAACTCTTACAATTTAAAAATAAAAAGACAAACCAATATTTAAATGGGCAAAGGATCTGATTAGACATATCTCCAAAGAAGATGTACAAATAGCTAATTAAATACATAAAAAATGTCCAGTGTCATTAGTCATTAGCAAAATTACCTATTCTGGGCATTTCATATAAATGAAATAATAAACTATGAGGTCTTTTGTGTCTGGCTTCTTTCACTTAGTGCAGTGTTTTCAAGGTTCATCGGTGTTTTTGAAGTTTCAATACTTCATGCCCTTTATGGCTAGCTAACATTCCATTGTATCCATATACCACATTTTGTTTATCCATTCATCAGTTGATGGACATTTGGGTTGTTTCCACTTTTTTGGCTAGTATGGATCATGCTGCTATGACTACTCATATACAAGTCTCTGTGTAGAATTTGTTTTATACCTCTCATTAAATACATTTTAATATTTCAGTGTAGCCAACTTTATGATTCTTTTTCTTTTCCAGATTTTCCTGTAATTCTTCTGAACACCAAGATTATAAAAATTTTATCCTGTATTTTATTCTTGGCTGTTCATAGTCTTTGAGTCATCTGGAATTGATCTTGTTTTCTTGGGGGGGGTGACTGGAGATTTAGTTTTGTATATGATACAATATTGAAATGTAAATCTATTTTTATGGATTTTGATTACCAGGCAGGGTGACTAATCTTCCTGGTTTGCCTGGTACTCACAGATTTTCTGTGACACTGGACTTTTCAATGCTAAAACCAAGACAGTCCCAGGAAACTGGGATGAGCTAGTCACCCTAATACCAAGTATCTTGCTATTTATAGAGTAGTTCATTATTTCTTTTACTAATGCCACTTTTGTTACATGGTGACCAAGTTTTCTATATTTCTTTTATTGTTTTCCATTGATGTGGAAACTATATTATATTTCTGACTAATCCTGAATATCATTAATTTTGAAAGAAAATGTTCTTATAATTTTTTCTAAGAAAGTCTGAAGTTATTGTTTGTCTACCATTACATGAGATTACATATTTGTTTACAGGTTTGGATTTACACTTTTTAATACAAAATTAAATACATTTTATAGCTATATTTGATTCTTCTTGTGTCTATCATTGTTACTTGTTTCCCATGACTACTCTCTGGGTTTACTTTTTTTTTCCTGAAGTATATCCTTTCTTAATTATTTTAGGGAGAATCTAAAGGTAGTTAACTCTCTTGGTCTTTGTATGTCTGAAAATGTCTAATTTTATCCATACTCTTGAATTGTAGTTTGACTAAGTTGTCAGTTACTTTCCTCCAGGACTTTGAAGATGTTCATATATAATATATTCATACACACACACATATAACACATGGTTTATAATGTTGGCTATGATAATGATGATGATGTCTGGGTAAAGATTTATATTTTATTCACCTTAGTTGGTACAAGTAGGAAAAGCCTGTTCTGAGACCTGCCACCACCTGCTACCCTTACACCATCAGTCCCATACACTGTACAGGGAAAGATCTCAGCCTCTGTGCCCTCCCAAGGCAGCTGAGAAGGGAGAGAGGATGGGTTAATGCCAGCTGGGAGTCTTGCCTGCATCCAGATATTTTTGTACATCTCTCAGGTAATTATCTTTAATCATCTCAGTGAGACTGATAAGCAGAGTGAAAGAGTGAAAAGGGGGTCTAAACACAGTCCTTCACCATTGGTGGGTATCTTCCCCACCTCAGGAGGGCCCTAGACAGTGATGTGTGTAGGATGTACCAACATGCGCCATTCCTCTGGTTTCCTGCCTGTCCTCTACACTTCTACTTGAGGATGAAGTCTTGCCTTGAATGACAGACAGCTTAGCTCTTATCAGCCCTGTCTCCCCATATTCCCACTTGTTGTCTGGACTGTCCTGAATGAACACACCACCCAGCATCATGATTCCATCAGTCCTTGGAGTGTCATTTGCTGAACCTCATCCACCAGATTAGACGTTCTTGGAAATTAACACTAGCCCAAGTCAAGCAGAGCAGACCAAACTTTCCTGGACACTTCATTTTCAATCTCCACCCCCAGCCCCCAATTTTGTCATAATTCTTGATCAGTCCCTATATTATTTTTTCTTCTTCACTGGATAGTGAGGTCTTGGTTCAACTTGTAGTCAAGCCTATATAAATTTACAAAAATTGAATTGCCTAAAGTTATGTACACCTTTGGATGGCACTAAGCACATTTCATATCCAATATTTCAGAAATGCAATTTAATGTTCCTATGATTTCTAGCTATAAATCATATACATTTCTCTAGACTTTTAACTGTGTGACTCAAATGGTCAAAGGTGTTTTATATTCAAATTGTATATCTCTCTTTTTAATCAATGATTGTATTTCTTCTATGAGTAAGTTAGCCTATATTTTTAGTTTTTTTTCTCTTTCTGCTAAGCATATATTTTGATATTTGTCTTTATTAAAAAACGAAAAAAAATTAGTAAGGGAGAAGGAGCAGAGGATAAAACCCAGGTTCTCTGTACTTCATAGCCCTGACCTGTAAGACCTTCCGTAAGTTCTAACTCCTCCACAAAGCCTTTATTACCAAGTAGAGTTCCTTGAGTTCACTCCTTTGTAATGATCTAGGCATTGTTTCTGCCCAAATATTAATATTCTGTCATCAACTGCCTTAGATTCTTCTCTAGTTTTTTAACATACGTCAGCCTGTTTTCAGGAATTTGAATATAGGTCCCTTCAGAGAGGGTGTAGCCTCCTCGTTTTTGTTGCTGATGTCCTTCACAGATCCCAAGTCAGTGTCAGACATATGGTAGTTGTTTAAAAAAATTAATTAATCACAAGCTGGCACAATTCAGAGGTACCATTTCTTAACCAGGAGCACATTAATTACAAAGCCCCAAACCTCACCAAGAGCAGCTACAACAGCAGCACCAGCAGAAGCAACACGCATTGGATCCACGGTTCCCCACTCTGTGCCAGCCTGGGAGGGATTCTGATGTCACCTGGGCTGCAGACATCTGTAGCTTCTGCATCTCCATCCATTCTGAGCCCATCAGCTGCAACAATGAAAGGAAAAGGGGGTGGGGTGGGTAGGCACAGTGACCACCACATAAGCCTGGGGATTTAGTTGTTTGGATCATTGAGAAGATGCAGTGTGACTATATCCAGGTCATTTCCACTAATTCTGGTAAAATTTGGTTCAGAATTAATTTATCAAAAATTATTTGATGCCTAGCATCTGCTAAGCACTGTGATAAACTTTAGGAATAAAATGATGGAGGGTCCCGGTCCCAAGGCACTCATTTGTTGAGTAAAGGAGGCAAACACTGATATCACATACATTGAAGACATGCAGTAAAAGCTACAATAGGGTCATTTCCCAGCTCCAGAATTCCCTTTGGGTTGAACTGATGGGGAGCAGTTGAATTATGGCTGCCCACAAGGCCAGAGCATGGATGTGGGAGGAAGCCACACCAAAATGTCAGGCACACTAACACAACAGTATGAGGAAATGTTAGAAGAGGGAGGATGGCGGGGTGCTGTACTTAGTTATAAAATAAATAAGTCACAGAGATGTAAAGTACAGCATGGGGAATATAGTCAATAATATTGTAATAACTTTGCACGGGGGTGACAGATGGTTACTAGACAATGTGGGATCACTTTGTACATTATAAAATATCAAATTACTATGTTGCATACCTGAAACTAATATAATTTTGTATGCAGGACTATACTTAAAAAAAAAAAAAAGACAGTGGAGGGTTGAAGTCCTGGGGAGGCCACCCATTTCTGAAGCCCCACTGACATATTAAAATCTTTCCTAGCTGCGAAGCATTGAAGAAGTTACCCAACTCAGTACATGCAAAGCATGTAGAACCCGCCTGATATGTAATGTTGCTGTTAATCTCAGAAAGAGAGGCAGGACTGTGGCCTGTGGCCTCCTCTGACCTGCCCTGCCATGCCATCTGCAGGGACAGTCACACTGGCCTACCTCAGCGGAGATCAAGCCGCTGGAAACAAGGTCTGTGCCATTCAGCCTGTCTCCTTTTTCTGAGGACTACAAGAATGACTGAAAGAGAGAAGCATAAGTGTAATATAGCAAACAAGAAATTGCAGTATCAATTTTTACTTTTGATATTAAAGTTGAATTGTCAGTGAAGTAAAAGCAAAAAAAATATGAAAGCTACATTAAATAAACTCAAATAGGATTGTGGAATTCAAATCTGGATTTGTTTTTCTAGTCCAACATTAGATTTATCTCTTCCTACTATTGCTTATTCTAATATGCTATTGGACTTTGTTTTAATTATTATAGTTTTTTAAATATATTTTTATATTGGGTAGGTAGAGTTCTCTTCATGAATTAGAAAACACCAAAATTGTTTTTGGGCTGTCCTTGTCCATATTTTCTTCCAGGTGAATTTTATTTTTTTTTAACTTATCTTTATTGTTGAATGTATTACAGATGTTCCTCATTTTTCCCCCACTGCCCCCCTCCTTCCCATTCCTGCTCCCCTCGTGCTTTTCCCCACACTGTGGTCTGTGTCCATTGGTTATGCATATACACATATAAATTCTTTGGTTTATTTCTTCCCACCCCCCAACCCCCCTTCCCTTTGAGGTTTGTCAGTCTAACAACCAATTTGTACTTCTTAATCCCTTCACCTTTCTCACCCCTTCCCCCAGCCCCCACCCATCTTGTAACCAACAAAAGTTGTCTGTATCTATGAGAATGTTTCTGTTCTGCTTATTCATTCTGTTTGTAGATTCAATTGTTGATAGATATGTATTTATTGCCATTTTGTTTGTTCATATTTTTATATCTTTTTCTTCAAGAAGACCCCTCAACATTTCATATAACAATGGTTTGGTGGTGATGAACTCCTTTAGCTTTTCCTTGTCTGGAAAACTCTTTATATGGCCATCGATTCTAAATGACAGCTTTGCAGGATAGAGTAATCTTGGTTGTAGGTTCTTGCTTTTCATCACTCTGTATATTTCTTGCCACTCCCTTCTGGCCTGCAAAGTTTCTTTTGAGAAATCAGCTGACATTCTGATGGGAACTCCCTTGTAGGTAACTAACTGTTTTTCTTTTGCTGCTTTTAAGATTCTCTCTTTGTCTTGAACCTTTTGCATTTTGATGATGATGTGTCTTGGTGTGGGCCTCTTGGGGTTCATCTTGTTTGGGACACTCTGTGCTTCCTGGACTTGTATGTCTGTTTCCTTCACCAAGTTCGGGAAGTTTTCTGCCATTATTGTTTCAAATAGGTTTTCGATTTCTTGTTCTCTTTCTTCTTCTCCTTCTGGCACCCCCAAGATATGAATGTTGGCACGCTTGAAGTTGTCCCAGAGGCTCCTTACACTATCCTCATTTCTTTGGATTCTTCTTTCGTTTTGCTGTTCTGATTGGGTGTTTTTGCTTCCTTATATTCCAAATCGATGGTTTGCTTCTTGGCTTTACCTACTCTACTATTGAATCTGTGTAAATTATTCTTTATTTCAGTTAGTGCCTCCTTCATTTCTGACTGTGATTCCATCATTTCTGACTGGTCCTTTTTTATGTTCTTGAGGCCCTCTCTAAGTTCACTGAGGTTCTCACTAAGTTCACTGAGGTTCTCACTAAGTCCATTGAGCATCCTTATAAGCAGTGTTTTGAACTCAGCATCTATTAGGTTGCTTAACTCCATTTCACTTAGTTCTTTTCCTGGAGTTTTGTTCTGTTCTTTCATTTGGGACCTGTTTCTTTGTCTCCTCATTTTGGCTGCCTCCCTCTGTTTGTTTCTATGTATTACTTAGTGAGAGGTGTGGGGCTAGCTGAGACCAGATGCTGCTTGTTTGAAAGAATTTAGGAAAAGCTGAAGCAGGATCCAAGACAGGCCAATCCTATGGTAAAGCAACTGGCAACAGCTTGGGTGGGCCTGAAAGTTGGGTGGGGCGGGGCATCAGGGAATCACCAGGGCGGGGCAAACAGTGTGAGCCAGGTTGCTGGAGTCCCAGATATGGCGGCGTCTGCCGGCCCAGAGAAGGGCTCACCAAAGGAACAAAAGCCTCTGATAGCACGTCTGTCCAGGAGAAAGCTGCCTCTCCAGCCCTCGCTCCAATGCCAAACAGCTCAGTTCTTCTCCAAATGACTCTGGTGCCTTTCAGGCTCCCTCCCGCACGCTGGAGCCTGGAGGGAGCGAGTCTGAGTAAGTCCGTGCCTGGGCCCTTTAAGAGGAGCTGCCTGGGGCTCCAGCTGCCTCAGCCTTAGTTCCTGCTGGTTTTTCCAGCCAGAGGTTATGGGGACTTCTCTTCCTGGCACTGGAACCCTGAGCTGGGCGCCTGGTGTGGGACAGGGACCCCTCAGTCCTCAGGGAGGACCTTCCCAACCAAGGTATCCTCCTGATTTTTATCTGCCACATGCGGGTATGGGACCAGCCCATCGCGCCTCTGCTCCTCCTACCAGTCTCGATGCAGCTTCTTCTTTAATTTCGTAGTTGTAGGACTTCCTTTCAGCTTGATTTCAGGTGGTTTTGAATGATGGTTGTTCTGTAGTTTAGTTGTAACTTTGATGTGGTTGTGGGAGGACGCGATACCACGTTTACCTACGCCGCCATCTTGACCGGAAGTCCTCCAGTTGAATTTTGGAATCAGCTTTTCAAGGTCCAAAAAATACTATGTTGGGATTTTTATTAGGATGCATTGAATTTATAGATTTATTTATGAGAAATGTCATCTGTTTTAGAACCTGCCAAATCAGAGGTGACTTCTCTGGATTAGCTCTTTTAATTATACTAAGATGTAAGTTCCAGGACAGCAAGAGGACCTGTCAAAGTGTTTTACTGTCCCTTCATCCATAGACATAATTCTCACACCTGTCCAAAGAGCCCAGCCTCTGAGCAGGCTAGGAATCGAGCTGGTGCAGCTCACTTGGCAACATGCAGAGGCAGAGACATTCGCCCAACTCACAGCCACATTTTGTGGCAGCACTGGAGACAGGCCCCCTTTATGCCCCTGGGGAGAAGCTTTGGGCTCCTCTGGACATCACATTCTTACAGTATCTGCAGCATTTCCGTGGGGACACAGACTGACATGGTTTTACTTCATGCAGGACACTGAGGGGCAGGGCCAAGCTACACAATCTCCAAAGATGCTCTGAGCAAAAGATCTCTGGGTAATTGTTCTTTTCTAGGCGATATTGATGCAACTTGCTTCATTAAAAATAAAACAAAAAAAGAGACTTCTGGTCAAGATGGTGGCATAGGTAAATGCGGTCTCCCTTCCTCCCACAACCACATCAAAATTACAACTAATCTATAGCACAACCATCCTTCAGAACCACCTGACATCGAGCTGAATGGAAGTCCTACAACTATGGAATTAAAGAAGCCACACCGAGACTGGTGGGGAGGGCGGAGGTAGAGGGGCTGGCCCCACACCCACGTATGGCGGATAAAAATCAGGAGGGACACCTCCCCTGGGAAGGTCCTCCCTGAGGACTGAGGGGTCCCCATCCCACACCAGATGCCCAGCTCAGGGTTCCAGTGCCAGGAAGAGAAGTCCCCATCACTTCTGGCTGGAAAAACCAGCGGGAACTGAGGCTGAGGGAGGCTGAGCCTGCAGGAGCCCCAGGCAGCTCCTCTTAAAGGGCTTGGACTGACTCCCTTCAAGCTCCAGCATTAGGGAGGCAGCTTGAAAGGCACCACAGACATACAGGGAAGAACTGAGCTGTTTGGCCTCGGGACGAGGGCTGGAGAGGCAGACATGCTGGTGGAGGCTGATGTTCCTGGGGCAGCACATGGCCACCATATCTGGGACTCCAGCAATCTGGCTCACTCTGTTGGCCCTGCCCTGGCGAGTCCCAGAGGCCCTGCCCCACCCAACTTTCAGGCCTACCCAAGCGGTTCCCAGTTGCTTTACCATAGGAATGGCCCATCTTGGATCCTGCTTCAGAGTTTCTATTTACATAGTATAAAATAAATTGTGCCAGCCTGTCTTATTAGTTAATGCATTTTATTTGCTTGTACACACTTATTTCTTTGTAATATCTAAAAGAATCCTAATGATTCAGTAAGCAAACTCTTAGAGAACATCATAAAGTTGCTCATGACTAAATATTACCTTCAGAAATCAAAGGCAAATTCCATCAGAGTCTGTTCATTTTTTGAAAACATTTTTATTGAAGTCTAACAGATTAACAATAAACTTTACATGTTTAAGTGATACAATTTGATAAGTGTTGACATGTACACACCTGTGAAACCACCACCACAATCAAGACCACATCATCAACCTCAAAAGTTTCCTCACACCCCTCAGAAATCCCTCTCTCACTCCACTCCCTGCTCCTGCCTGCCCCAGACAATCACCGACCTGCTTTCTCCACTATATATTAATTTGCAATTTTTAGAATTTTGTACAAAATGGAATCATGCAATATATACTCTATTTTTGGTCTGGTTTCCTTCACTCAGCATAATTATTTTACTATTGTTGAATGTATCAATCATGCATTCCTTTTTATTTCTGATTAGTATTCCATTGTACAGATATACCACAATGTACTTCTGAAAATTATATATATATACATTATATATATATATATATATGACACCATGAACATTAAAGTCTTATCAAACAAAATGAGAAGGGTATGTAGCTGAGACTATATTAAAATTTATTGCACTATACAGTTATAACATGTTTCTGTATTTTGTTCTTCCATAGTGAATAATGGTTGATTATGTTCTTTTGGCATTTCTGTTGGATTAATCATGGGTTGTTAAAGATTTTCCTAATTTATAATTCCTCATTTATTTTCACAATGTTCTGTCTCAATTCATCTTTGTAGAGTTTCAACTTGGTCTCATAATCTATTTAATTTTTCTCCATATATTATTCAAATTTCCTATATGGTTTCTTGGAATTATTATACATAATTCAGCAATTTTGACATCTTAAGTCATTTAAAGCTTTGAATAAACAAGTATAAAAAAGATATGCTATTTCTATAAAATTTACTAATACACAATTATCTCTTAAGTTTCAAAAAAATCTAAATTTACAGGCATGGTTTTCATTCAATTATTAGATGCTGGAGTGTTTAGTGGCAGAAATGGTCATGAGTATTCATGCCCTGCTGAAATAGGAGAGCCTGAGAGGAAGCTCAAAGTGTTAATGAACATGAATATTGGAGTGATGTCAGCATTATGGTGGAGTGATGTTCCTCCCTTTAAACAAGGTGGGTATGTTGGAACAAGTTGGGGAGGTGAGACGAGGGGGAAGGACAGGATGGTGGCCGCAGACACAGCTGTGGTACCACCACAGCTCCAGCAAGTGCAGTGCTGTGGCTGTAGTCCTCACAACACAGCCTGGAGTGTAAAAACAGCAGAAGCAGTGTCTCCATGAAAAATCATATTCCCCTTTCCTTCCCCCATTGCGACATAGCCCTGTAGAGGAATCTAGATGCCTTAAACAGCACAGCTGGGTCAGAGCTGAAAATCATAAACTTGCCTCCCTTGCCCTACTCAGCCTGACAGAGCTGGGTAGAGGTAGTGGAGATATCTCCAACAACACAGCAGAACCAGCAGCTATTAGTAACAAGGAGGTAGTGCTGGGAGCTTGCAAAAGTTCTCCCCCAAGTTAGTGATGGTACCCCACTAAATGAAGCGAGCCAGTCACAGAGGGACACCCACCATTCCAGGTTATGGCATTTTCCCCAACTAAAGCAATGCTGCTGCACCGCAGTCCCACAGGCACAGGCAAGAGAAAACAAAAGCTTGTGTGATAGCAACCTGTACTAGGAAACAAAAGAAAGTACTGTACCTATCAACCTGCTGAACTGTTGAGAGCAAACAGTATCTAAACAAGAAAAGTGTTCACTACCTCAAATGCACAGGCTGAGAAACAATCCATTGAACACCATGAACAAGCAAGGTAACATGGGAGCACAGGAAGAAAATGAAGTCTCAGAAACCAAACTCAAAGTCATGGAAGGCTGCAATTTAAATGATAGGGAATTTATGATTCATACTAATTTCTTTTTGGGTCTAAAAGATTATTATTCTTTTTTTAAAAATTAATTAATTAATTAATTAATTTTATTAATTTACTTTTGTTACATATGTTTCTCCTTTTTCCCCCATTGACACCCTCCTCCCCCTCCCTCCCTGCCCCGTCCCCAGTTTTGTTGTCCATGTCCACTGGTTATGAGTACATGCGTACAAGTTCTGTGGTTCATCGCTCCCCTCCCCCACCCCCTCTTCTGGCAATTGTCAGTCTGTACCCTACTTCCACGTCTCTGGGTCTACCCTGTTCCTCAGACTGTTCTGTTCATTATATTCCAGAAATAAGTGAGATCATATGATATTTGTCTTTCTCTGCTTGGCTTGTTTTGCTTAGGATAATAGTTTCCAGGTCCTCCCATGTCGTCTCAAAGGATAAGAGATCTTTCTTTCTCACAGCTACATAGTACTCCATTGTGTATATGTACCACAGCTTTTTTATCCATTCGTCCACTGATGGACACTTGGGCTGTTTCCAGATCTTAGCTATTGTAAATAGTACTGCTGTGAACATAGGGGTACATATATTCTTTCTGATTGGTGTTTCAGGCTTCTTAGGGTATATTCCTAGGAGTGGGATCACTGGATCAAATGGTAATTCAATTTTTAATTTTCTGAGGTAACACCATAGTGTTTTCCATAGTGGCTGCACCAGTCTGCATTCCCACCAGCAGTGTACTAGAGTCGCCTTTTCTCCAACACTTGTTGTTTGATGCTTTGTTGATGGCGGCTATTCTGACAGGTGTGAGGTGATACCTCATTGTTGTTTTAATTTGCATCTCTCTGATGATTAGTGATGTTGAGCATTTCTTCATATGTCTCTTGGCTATTATTCTTTTATTATACTTCTGAAATTGATTTTGTAATATAGTATAAGAAGAGTTTTTTTAAAATATCAATATATTATTTAAAGAGAAATTATTTTTTCCCCCTGAATATTTGTAGAATTTGCCTGTAAAATTATTGGAATCATTTCAGTGGCTTATTGACTGTGTTTTAAATTTGTTTCTTGGATTTCTATTCTTTTCATAGTTTTTTCTTTTCCTTGAGTCATTGTGGTATTTTTCATTTCCTGAAAATAATATTCATTTCATTTAATTTTCAAATTTATTAGAACTTATTATTACTAGTCATCTTACAATTGTGAGAACTAAATGCTTTAAATTACTGCATGCTTGTTTAAAATACAAACATGTAGCCCTGGCTGGTTTGGCTCAGCAGTTAGAGCGTCAGTCTGCAGACCAATGAGTCGTGGGTTCCATCCCGGTCAAGGGTACGTACCTCGTACTTCGGTTGTGGTTCGTTCCCGGCCCTGGTCGTGTCATGCAGGAGGCAACCAGTCGGTGTGGCTCTATCACATTGATGTTTCTCTCTGTCTCTCTCTCTCTCTCCCTCCCTCCCACTCTATCTGATGATAAATGGACAAATGTCCTCGGGTGAAGAATAAAATAAATAAATAAATAAATAAATAAATAAATAAATAAATAACTGACAAACATGTAGTTGCTTATGGGAGAGTTGCATATTTAGTGTCACTAAATATTTGTTTAGAATTAATTTTTTAATGTAATAGCTAATTAGCATATTAAGTGAATGGTACAGACTTACAAGATTTTAAATTATACCTGTGGCAAATATGTTAATTCAGTTAGTCCTTTCAGACATTGATAAATAACCTGATTAGCTGAACCAACTTCATGTCTTGTGCTTTGCTGTCATCATATCTGTGGGAGAACTCTGTACATATTTCATTTCCATTTGTCCTTTCTAAACAGCATGGAAACAACACTTCTTTGATACTGCTATTCAATTCCTATTTTGGTGCATGGCACAGTCTGATGGACATAATTTCAGTGTCTATTGGGATGACTCAAGCATGTCACATGCATGATCCCCCAGTAACTGGCTGTTTTTGTTTTGGGATCCTGAGGTTTAGAAGTGAGATGAATATAAAACCAATGTCAGCAACCTCAGATGCTTTATTCTATAATTTACAGAATTTAAAAAGCAGCCTGAGGAAATGGCAATGATACAGGCTGGCAGTTTATTAAATATTCAGATCTTAACCAAGACATAATCCTATTCAAAAATGGTTTTTACGAATTCCTGGAAAACTTACATTTAAGAGGATTCCTTCAAATGTCAAATAAAAGCCAAGGCAAACTCTCAATCCTGATTACAATCTTTTAGCAATTTGGAATCAAAAGCAGTAACTAGTTAGAAAACTTTTTTTTAACCTAACCATAATTAGTTCGAAAAAGTTATTTATTTTTTATGGTAAACTAAAACTTGGTGGGTAGATTCCATAAATAGCTGTTTATTTTTATTACAGTTTCCAAATCCTGAAAATAACCATTATTGAATTATACATTGGGAATATGATGAAGTATCAAGTATTGTGTGAGAAAAAATTTATTCTTAAAGCCTAAGACCTGAGTTTTGTTCCATAAGGGTATAGAATCATAGACAAAATCTCAATGAAGGTGAACCAAGAACTAGAAAGGAAATAAATTTAAAACCATTTTCAGCAATGCTTAGAAACAGAATCCTACCATCAGGAGACAGTTTAGGGCCCCAAAAGTGTTAAACCTGAATACAAGGAAATTTGAGAGGACAAATTCTCCTGGAAGCAACTCAAATCCCAAATCCATTTATATATCTTCTGAGTTTTTCTTTAACAAATCTTGGCTTTTGCAGTATTTTCCCTTTGGGTAGTGCTTCTAGGTAGATCATGAGTGCTTCTGGAAACAAAATGGCCATCATAGCTAAGTGGTACTCAAAGTACTCTTCAGTACTACCACTGTTACCTGTTTTAGACACTGACTGTAAACATCTTATTTAGTTTTAACTTCCTTATTTTGTTAACCAGAATAGAATGATTCATTTTCTTGCCTCATTGTGAATTCTGCCACGGGCTATACCATTACCTTATCCAAACTCTAGTTCATATTTTTTTTTCTCCTGGCCCCTGTGTCCTGTTGATTCATTTTATCCATCTCTCTAGGGAGAGACATCCAGAAAGCTATGAATATTATGGAGAAACTAAAGACTGAAGTGTTTGAATTCAGATTCTGAACCCTTGGTCAAGTTGAGGAAATGAGTTGCTACTCTGATCACTCCCTCTGTCCCAAAAGAAAGCAATGACAGATAAGGAAAATCTATACAGACATGGTGAGCTGAAAAACAAGATAAGTATATCCAAAGACCAGAAAGGAAATGGAAATGTCAATGAATGGGCATAGTGAGCCTGCTAGCCTCTAGGTCCAAGAAACAGACAAAGGCATCATTAGTCTGGAAAGTAAAGGAAACTAAAATTGCTCCAGGTAAAATGAGGGACTGGGGTGCATTCACTGCTTTAAAAGCTGAGAGAAATCTTTTCTTCCTTAGGAAAAAGCTATAAAAGAAACAACTGTAGCAGACCTCTGCTGGGGCTTAATAAAGTGGGAGGCTACAGACAGAGTAAGCCACAGAACAGCTGGCTCTGAGATCAAATCTGCCACAATTTCAATATCAGATGGGGCAAAAATTCTGAATTGTCATCATAATGTATGGTTTTCAGTAGGATGCCTAGATGTCCAGTGGAGGAAATCTCAGTGTTTCATGACAGAAATAGTTGAAAACTAAGAAAGACAAAAAAAAAAAAAAAAAAAAAAAAAAAAAGAAAGAAAGAAAGAAAGAAAAAGAAACAATTCCTTTAAAATGAACATGCAAACCAAAATTCAAAAACAAAGAAATGTAAGGTTAAGAAAGTCATTAAAATTTCCCACTGAAATACGAATTTAATTTTATGGAAGAACATAAAAAATGTAAAAATGCTCAGAAAAATAATGAATAAATCATTTTTATTTAAAGTAGGAAACAAAAACAGGTAAGAATGAAATAAGAACAGGTAGATAAGAGAAAGAACCAAATAGAAAGTTTGAAGGAAATTAGAAAATAGTATTGAAGAATTAATTTGGAATTTTATGTACAGACACTAAGAAATAAAGAGACAGGGAAGGGCAGAACCTCCAGAATGGCTGTGTAAGGGATTCAGACCCTCTCCCCAGCAAAACAATAATTTATTAATAAAATCTATGGATTTTAAATAAAAAGTTATAAAATGTCTCAGGAAATTGACCTACATACAATGTAGTAAACTGACATGCAGCAAATGGAGAAACATTTATTCAGGAAAATCTACTAAATGCCAGTAAGAGTCAGTGGCATTTCAGCCATCCTCTCCATACCCAGCTCTTTGTGTTAGAAACTGTACTCTGGGCTGGTCTAGCCAAGAAGAAATGGATTTCTTCCCCACCCCACCCCCCTTGCCTCTCTTCCCAGTTTCCATTATAGAGCTCTGATCAGGAGGGTCAGTTTATCAGCATCTCTCATCCTTTCCTAGCTCTGTGTTGCAGAACTTTTATTCCATTTGAGTGTAGCTGAGAAGAATGGTTCTCCCTCCTCCCACCTAGTCTTCATTTGTAGGGTGAAAGCTCTAGCTTGCTGGTAAGGCAAAGGTTCTACACTGTAAGGAGCAAGCTGAGAAGACCTGGGCTGCCATCCCTACCCCACCCTCATGCTTGTTTGTAGAACTGTCAGGGAAGCAGGCTGCTTTAGGACTAAGCACTCCACAGGGACCAACTTTATTTGGATTGGATGATAGAGGAGTTCATGCTTAAGGGCATAGTCAAAAACATTAGAGATTTTAGTGGACAAGCATTTAAGAGGAGTTGGTAGCTCCCTGATATGAGTGGTAAAAAGTACAAAAGCAGGCAGCCTACATTCAACAGAATCAGCAAGGGAAAAGGACATGGGTTGCAACTGGAGAAATCCATGTGCAGGCTTCTCTCGGCTTTCACCCTCTCATGAGTAATCACACCAATCACACTACACCCCCCCAACAAAAAGGCATCAACATGTGGGTGATCTTTCTGCCCAAGAAACCCTTAGAAACTCAACACCCAAGATTTTTTTGAGGGAGTTGGTCCAAAAGGCATCTTTTGGCTAGCACTTACCCAAACTCCACACATCCAGGAGGAAAGCAGGTATTCAGCACAAAGCAATCTGTTTGTACAAACACTCGAGGAACAAAGAACCACTGCTATCAATTACCTGTTAATTGAAAACACTTGCAGAGTCAATTTCCCAGTCAACAGCCAAGGGTCAAATTGTCAACAGGACTGGAAAGATTCTAAGAATAGCAGTGTCAGGTCTGCTATGTTAATATAGTCAAACCTCAGTTCTCCAATGTCACCCATCTTGAGCAATTAGGTTCTCGACCAAGTGGTTCATGGAAAAATGTCTTGTTTGTTGAACAAAATTTCAGTTCTTGACCCAACAGCCCTTTCATGCTAATACCTGTATGATCAGTCATGCGTCTCTCAGGAGACAAAGGAGAGAATGTGTGAGTATGAGTCAGTTTACCGCTAAACCTCAAGTTGTTAACACCTCTAGGAATTGTGCTGTGAATATTTTTGTGTTTTTTTGCTTTTGTTGCTGTTTATTATTATTAAGTATGTATAGTAAGTCACCATGGGTCCTAAGAAGGTTAGTGATAGCAACAAATTGAAAAGATTAGTTGTGAGAACAACAATAGCTCTTTAAAAAGAAATAATTGCAGGAAGAGCAACTAGGTGGACATAAGTTGAGGCACTGTCAGGAAGCGGCTGGTCTCTGTAGGTCATGAAGTGTGGAGCAAGGCCAAATGGAGCAATGGGGCCCAGGGGACATTAGTTTTGATGAGCTGGCCATGTTAAATTAATGGCTGGGACTCTGTTAACTTGTGGAAACTGTTGCAACTGAGAGATCATGGACATTTGCTGGCAAAGTTTTGAAGAGCCAGCCTTGTGAAATTATTGGCTGGGATAGTGCTAACTTCTGACATGGCTGCAGCCCAAGAGATCATGGACATCTGCTGGCAAAGCACAATTACAATAGGAGAGCCCAAATAACCCAGAAAAGGGTCATTCCTAGAGCATCCAGCTCAGTAGTACAAGGAGACAACACCACTGACATTTACAACAAAAGGCCACCCCACAAAGAGATTGACAGTAATACTGACATCACTGGATAGATCTTCCAGACAAAAAAATCAACAAGGAAACAGCAACCCTAAACAACACACTAGATAAGATGGATTTTGGACAGTTACAGAACATTTTCACCCCAAAGCTGCAGAATATACATACTTCTCAAATGCACGAGACATTCTGAAACATAGACCACATTTAAGACACAAAATAAGATTACACAAGTTCAATAAGATTGAAATCATATCCAGCATCTTTGCAGATCACAATGGCATGAAATTAGAAATCAAATACAATAAAAACACTAAAAAATATCCAAACACATGGAGGCTAAAGAGCATGTTATTAAACAATGAATGGGATAGCAATAAGATAAAGAAATAAATCAAAAACTTCCTGGAGAGAAATGAAAATGAACACAGAGCAACCCCAAATCTATGGGATATAGCAAAAGCAGTCCTAAGAGGGAAGTTCATAGCATTACAGGCCTACCTCAAGAAACAAGAAAAATCTCTAATAAACTACCTAACTCCACAACAAAGAATTAGAAAAAGAACAACAAGAAAAACCCAGAGTAAGTATAAGGAAGAAAATAATAAAGATCAGAGTGGAAATAAATGACATAGAGACCCCCCCCAAAAAAACAAAAGATCAATAAAACCAAGAGTTGGTTCTTTAAAAAGATAAAAAAGACTGATAAACTTTTAGCCAGACTCATTAAGAAACAAAGAGAGAGGACCCAAATAAATAAAATCAGAAATGAAAGAGGTGAAGTAATGACTGACTCCACAGAAATATAAAGAACTGTAAGAAAATACTATGAAAAACTATATGCTAACAAATTGGTCAACCTGGGAGAAACAGAAAAATTCACAGAAATATGGAATCTTCTAAAACTCAATCAGGAAGAATCAGAAAACCTGAGTAGGCCACTAACAACTAATGAAATTGAAGCAGTAATCAAAAAAGCCCTGGTCTAGATGGCCTCATAGGGCAGTTTTACCAAACATTCAAAGAAGAACTAGCACCTATCCTCCTCTAACTATTCTAAAAAATTCATGAGGAAGGAAGACTTCCAAGTGCTTTTTGCAAGGCCAGTATTATCCTAATTCCAAAACATGATAAAAACACTACAGAGAAAGAAAATTATAGGTCAATGTCCTGATGAACATAGATGCTAAAATCCTCACCAAATATTAGCAATACATTAAAAAGATCACACACCATGACCAAGTGAGATTTATTCTAGGGATGCAATGCTGATACAATATTTGCAAATCAATAAATATGATATATTAACAAAATGGACCAAAAAATCATATAATCATATCAATGGACACAGAAAAGCATTAGACAAAATCCAACACTCATTTTTTATAAAAATTCAACAAAGTGGGAATAAAGGGATCATACCTCAATTAATAAAGGCTATATATGACAACCTAAAGCCAACATCATATTCAATTGACCTAACCTACAAGCATTTCCCCTAAACACAGGAATAAGACAGGGATGTCCACTTTCACCACTCTTATTCAACATAGTACTGTAAGTCTAGCCACAGCAATCAGACAAGAAGAAAAAAATAAAAGGCACCAAAATTGGAATGAAAGAAGTAAAACAGTCAATATTCACAGATGAAATGATATTGTACATAAAAACGCTACAGAATCCATTAAAAAAAACTGATAGAGTTAATGAATGGATTTTGCAAAGTAGTAGGATACAAAATTAACATCCAAAAATCAGTGGCATTTTAATACACCAATAATGATCTCTTTGAAAGAGAAATTAAAAAAAAAAAATCCCTTTTACCACTGCAACAACAACAAAAAAAGATACCTGGAATAAACTTAACCAAGGAGGTAAAAGACCTATACTCAGAAAACTGCAGAACATTGAAAATAGAAATAGAGGAATATACAAACAACTGGAAGCAATTCCATGTTCATGGGTTGAAAGAATTAACACCATTAAAATGTCCATACAACCCATAGCAATCTATAGATTCAACGTAATCCCTATTAAATTGCAATTCAAAGATCTAGAACAAATAATCTAAAATATATATGGAACCAAAATAGACCCTAAATAGCTGCAGCAATTTTGAGAAAGAAAAACAAAGTTGGAGGGATCACAATACTGAATATCAAATTGTGCTACAAATCCTTTGTAATCAAAATAGCCTGGTCCTGGCACAAGAACAAGCATATAGATCAACGGAACAAAACAGAGAACCCAAAAATCGACCCAAGCCATTACATTCAATTAATATTTGACAAAGGAGGCAAGAGCATACAATAGAGTAAATGGTTTTGGAAAAATTGAACAGGTACATACAAAAGAATGAAACTAGACCACCAGCTTACATCATATATAAGAATAAACTCAAAATGTATAAAAGAATGAATAGTAAGTTGTAAAACCATAAAAATATTAGAAGAAAACACAGGCAGCAAAATATTAGACATCTCATGTGGCAAGGTTTTCACAGATACATCTCCTAGGGCAAGAGAAAAGAAAAAAATAAACAAATGGGACTACCACAAACTAAAAGCTTCTGTAAGCAAAAGAAACCATCCTCAAAATGCAAAGGGAACTCACTGTATGGGAGAACTGTATGCCAATGATACATCGGATAAGGGATTAATTTCCAAAATATAAAAAGAACTTATACAAGTCAAAAAAAAGGAAGACAATCCAAGTTAAAAATGGGCAAATAGCCCTGGCCAGTTTGGCTCAGCGATTAGAGCATCGGCCCGAGGACCAGAGAGTCCTGGGTTCAGTTCCTGCTAAAGGCATGTACCTCGGTTGCAGTTTGTTCCCGGCCCGCTTGGGGTCGTGTGGGTGGCAACCAGTCAATGTGTCTCTCACACATCGATGTTTCTCTCTCTTTCTTCCTCCCTCTCTCCCTCCCACTCTATCTGAAGATAAATGCAAAAATATCCTTTGGTGAGGATAATAAATAAATAAATAAATAAATAAAATGGGCAAATGACCTAAATAGACACTTCTCCAAAGAGGACATACAAATTGCCAAGAGACATATGAAATAGTGCTCAAAAAGTCACTCATCATCAGAGGATGCAAATTAAAATGACAATCAGGTATCACCTCACACCTGCCAGAATGGCTACCAAAAATAAAGCAACAAATAAGTGCTGGCAAGAATGTGAAGAAAAGGTAACCCTAGTGCACTGCTGGGAGGAATGCAGACTGGTGCAGCCACTATGGAAAACAGTGTGGAGTTTCCTCAAAAAATTAAAAATGGAACTGATGTTTGACCCAGTGATCCCACTTCTAGGAATATATCTTAAGAATCCGAAACACCAATCAGAATGAATACACGCACCCCTGAGTTCATAGCAGCGCTATTTACAATAGCTAAGATCTGGAAACAGACTAAGTGCCCATCAATAGTGGATAAAAAGCTGTGGTACATTTACACAATGGAATACTGTAAAAAAAAGAAGACAAGAAAAATCTCTTACCCTTTGAGACAACATGGAAGGACTTGGAGAGTATTATGCTAAGCAAAATAAGCCAGGCAGAGAAAGACAAGTATCACATTATCTCACTTATATGTGGAATCTAATGAACAAAATAAACTGATGAACAAAATAGGTCCAGAGGCATGGAAGCATGGCACAGACTGATGGATCTCAGAGGGAAGGGGAGTGGGGAGGCAGGGGACAGGAAAGGATTAACCAAAGAACTTATGTGCATATTTACATAGCCCATGGACACAGACAATAGTGTGGTAAAGGCCTGTGGTGGGGCAGGAACCGGGTGGAGGGGGGCAATGGGGAAAAAATGGGGGACATCTGTAATACTCTCAACAATAAAGATAAGTAAAAAATAATAAAAATAAAATAATTGCAAAGTATGATAGAAGTTTTCATCTGTCTGATATGCCTACTGAGTATGGCATTGCATCATCGATGATTAGCACAATTTTAAAACTTAAAGAAGCCATCAAGAGTGCTGATATTGCTAAGGGTTTGAAAGTGCTCATGAAATAAGTCGTAAGCAATTGAAGAGGTAGAAAAATTGTTGATTTGGATAAACAAAAAGCAGCTAGCCAATGACAGCATTTTGGAAGCATGATTTGTGAAAAAGCAAAGATGCTACATACTGACCTCCTGAAAGACACCCCTGGAATGAGTGCTGAAAGTGATTCATTTACGGTAGTAGGAGGTGGTTCAGTAAATTTAAGAAAAGAAGTGGTATCCATAGTGTAGTGGGGCATAGGGAGGCCGCCAATTCTAACAAAGTAGCTGCTGATAATTTCATGACAGAATTTCAAGAATATGTAGAGGCCGAGGGATTTGTTCCCCAACAAGTGTTCAATTGTGATGAGACAGGCCTCTTCTGGCAGAAAATGCAAAAGAGGACCCCCATCACAAAGGAGGAGAAGTCATGGCCAGGACACAAGCCATGAAGGACAGGCTGACCTTGTTGTGTGGGAATGCCAGTGGGGACTTCACATTGAAGCCTCTACTCATCTGCCATTCTGAAAACCCGTGACTTTCCAAGAAAAACAATGTCATGAAAAACAAGATGAATGTGATGTGGAGGGCTAATAGCAAAGCTTGGGTAACCATGCAATTTTTTATTGAGTGGATTCATGAAGAATTTGCCCTATGTGTGAAGAAAGACCTCTGGGAAAAACAATTGCCACTCAGGGCACTTCTTATAATAGATGATGCTCCTGCCCACCTCCCAGGCTTGGAGGCCGAGTTGGTGGAGGAGTATAGCTTCATCACTGTTCTAGTGGAGCAAAGAGACAAACAAGAGAAAGAACCCAAGAAGAACAGCTACCTGACTTTTCATGAAAGGGGACTCCCCTTCCAAACAAAAACATCTCTCCATCCCTCCATCCCTCCTGTGCACATTCAGTCATCAATAGCTCTCAACCTCAAAGGTAAGTTCTAGTGTGCAAGTAAATTTTCATTTTTTACTGTACATTTTTTTCATGTCCTTTTTGTTAAGTTTTTATTCACATTTCATGTCCTTTTTGTTTTTAAAGTGTTTATTTATAGATTAAACAGTACATTCAACATGTACTATATATAAGAAAGGTTAACACAGGGAATCATTTGGGGGTCTGGAATGGGTGAATTCAATTTACATTACTTCTAATGGAAAATAGAGTTCGGTTTTGGAGCAACTCGCTCTTGAACAGCCTTCTGGAACAAAATAAATTCAAGAACTGAGGGTCCACTGTACTTTTCTCTATACTACAGGGACAGCAAAAAAATATATATCTGAAGACATATGGCTGTGAACTTCTCAAATTTGATGAAAAACACATAACACTTAACTCTAAATAGGATAAACTCAGAGATTCACACTCAGACACATCATATAGTCAAATGTTGAAAGCCAAAGATAAAAAGAAAATCTTAGAGTAACAAGAGAAATAAATGACAGATCATGAATAAGTAAATCACAATAAAACTACTACCTGACTTCTCTTCACAAAGAACAAACATCAGGAAGCAGTGAGACAACATATTCAGTGTTAAAAGAGAAAAACTGTACATAAGGAATCATATATCCAGTAAGGTTATCTTTAAAAATGAAGGCAAAATAGAGACTTCTGGTCAAGATGGCGGTGTAGGTAAATGTGGTATCGCATCCTCCCACAACCACATCAAAGTTACAACTACAGAACAACCATCATTCAAAACTGCCTGAAATCAAGCTGAATGGAAGTCCTACAACTACGAGATTAAAGAAGCAGCCACAACGAGACTGGTGTGGGGGGGTGGCACGACGGGCTGGTCCCACACCCACATGTGCCGGATAAATATCATGAGGGACACCTCAGCTGGGAATGTCCTCCCTGAGGAGTGAGGGGTCCCCGTCCCACACCAGGCACCCAGCTCAGGGTTCCAGTGCCAGGAAGAGAAGTCCCCATCACTTCTGGCTGGAAATACCAGTGGGAATTGAGGCTGAGGAAGGCTGAGGCAGCTGGAGCCCCAGGCAGTTCCTCTTAAAGGGCCCACTCATGGACTTACTCGAACTCACACCCTCCAGGCTCCAGCATGGGGGAGGCAGCTTGAAAGGCACCAGAGACATATAGGGAAGAACTGAGTTGTTTGGCATTGGAGCAAGGGCTGGAGAGGCAGCTTTCTCCTGGACAGATGTGCTGTCAGAGGTCTTTGTTCCTTTGGTGAGCCCTTCCCTGGGGTGGCAAACAGTTGCCATATCTGGGACTCCAGCAACTTGGCTCTCACTGTTTGGCCCACCCTGGTGATTCCCTGAGGCCCTGCCCCACCCAACTTCCAGGCCCACCCAAGCTGTTGCCAGTTGTTTTCCAAAGGATTGGCCTGTCTTGGATCCTTCTTCAGAGTTTCCTAAATTCTCTCAAACAAGCAGCATATGGTTTCAGCTAGGCCCATACCTCTCGTTAAGTAATACATAGAAACAAACACAGGGAGGCAGCCAAAATGAGGAGACAAAGAAACAGGTCCCAAATGAAAGAACAGAACAAAACTCTAGGAAATGAACTAAGCAAAATGGAGATAAGTAACCTAACAGATGCAGAGTTCAAAACACTGCTTATAAGGATGCTCAATGAACTTAGTGAGAACTTAAGTGAACTTAGAGAGGGCCTCAAGAGCATAAAAAAGGACCAGTCAGAAATGAAGAAGGCACTAACTGACATAAAGAATAGTTTACAAAGATTCAATAGTAGAGTAGGTAGAGCCAAGAAGCAAACCATTGATTTGGAATATAAGAAAGCAAAAAACACCCAATCAGAACAGCAAAAAGAAAAAAGAATCCAAAAAAATGAGGATAGTGTAAGGAGTCTCTGGGACAACTTCAATCATACCAACATTTGCATCATGGGGGTGCCAGAAGGAGAAGAGTGAGAACAAGAAATTGAAAACCTATTTGAAACAATAATGGCAGAAAACTTCCCAAACTTGGTGAAGGAAACAGACATACAAGTCCAGGAAGCACAGAGAGTCCCAAACAAGATGAACCCCAAGAGGCCCACACCAAGACACATCATCATCAAAATGCTAAAGGTTCAAGACAAAGAGAGAATCTTAAAAGCAGCAAGAGAAAAGCAGTTAGTTACCTACAAGGGAGTTCCCATAAGACTGTCAGCTGATTTCTCAAAAGAAACTTTGCAGGCCAGAAGGGAGTGGCAAGAAATATTCAGAGTGATGAAAAGCAAGAACCTACAACCAAGATTACTCTATCCTGCAAAGCTGTCATTTAGAATCGATGGCCATATAAAGAGTTTCTCAGACAAGAAAAAGCTAAAGGATTTCATCACCACCAAACCATTATTATATGAAATGTTGAAGGGTCTTCTTGAAGAAAAAGATAAAAAATATGAACAAACAAAATGGCAATAAATACATATCTATCAACAATTGAATCTACAAACAAAATGAACAAGCAGAACAGAAACATTCTCATAGATACAGAGAACATTTTGTTGGTTACCAGATGGAAGGGGGGTTGGGGGAATGAGTGAAAAAGGGGAAGAGATTAAGAAGTACAAATTGGTTGTTAGACTGACAAACCTCAAAGGGGTGGGGGGGTGGGAAGAATTAAACCAAAGAACTTATATGTATATATGCATAACCAATGGACACAGACAACAGTGTGGGGAGAGGCAGGAGGGGGGCGAGAGTGGGGAGGAGGGGGTCAATAGGGGAAAAATTAGGAATATCTATAATACATTCAACAATAAAGATAAGTTTAAAAAAATGAAGGCAAAATAAAGATATTCTTAGATCAGCAAAAATTGACAGAATTTGTGGTAAGCAGGCCTGCTTTGTAAAACACACTAAAGGAATTTCTTCAATTCGAAAGGAAGTGATAGCAAATAGTAATTCACACACAGACTCTCTCTCTCTCTCTCTCTCTCTCTCTCTCTCCCCAGTAAAGGTAATTATCTAAGTAGTGACAAAGCACAATATGATTACATATTTGTTTTTCTTCTTTTAACTGATTTAAAAAGCAATCACAAAAAGACTATAAAACTAGCCCTGGCCGGTTTGGCTCAGTGGTTAGAGCATCGGCCTGCGGTCCAGAGAGACCCGGGTTCGGTTCCCGCTAAGGGCACTTACATCAGTTGCAGTTTGTCCCCAGCCCTGGTTGGTCGTGCGGGTGGCAGCCACTCGATGTGTCCCTTTCATGTCGATGTTTCTCTCTCTCTCTCTTCCTCTCTCTCCCTCCCACTCTATCTGAACAAAAAATGAAAAAATGTCCTCGGGTGAGGATAAAAAAAAAAAAATTAGATTGCACCTATAGCATATAAAAACACATTTGACAAGAACAACAGAAAGCTGCATTTTTTTTTTTTTGCAGAAATTGGCAAACTGATCCCATAATTCATGTGGAAATGAATAAGACCTAGAGTAGTCAAAACAATTTTGAGAAAGAAACACAAAGTTGTTTGATTCCACTTCCTGATTTCAAACCTTATCAAAAAGCTACAGCAATTAAGACAGTGTGGTATTAGCATAAGAACTGATCAATTGAGAGGGCAGACATAAACTCATATTTATGGTTACCTGACCTTTGAGAAAGAGGCTAAAACAATTCAATAGGGGGAAAGAATACCCTTTTCAACAAATGGTGCTGACCTAAGTAGATATCCACATGCAAAAGAATGAAATTAGACACACCCCCACCTCTCACTACACACCAAATTAAATCAAGTGGATCATAGGTCTAAATCTAAGAACTAAAATTATTAAACTCTTGGAAGAAAACCTTGGAGTTAGGCAATGATTTCTTAGACATGCCACCAAAAATCTGTTAGAACTAATAAATTATTTTAGTAAAGTTGTAGAACACCAAATCAACATTAAAAAAAAATAAGTTCTATTTCTATATACTAACAATAAGTTATCCAAAAAGAAAATAAAGAAAATAGTATCATTTACAATAGCATAAAAAATAGCAATAAATGTAACCATAGAGGTGAAAAACCTGTACACGGAAAACTAGAAGATATTGATGAAGGAAACTGAAGGAAATACAAATAAATAGGAAGACATTTCATGTCCATGGGTTGGAAGAATTAATATTATTAAAATGTCCATACTACCCAAAGCAATCTACAGATTCATACAATCCCTATCAAAATCCCAATGGTATTTTTCACAGAAATAGAACAAACAATCCTAAAATTTGTATGGTACCACAAAAGACCCTGAAAAGTCAAAGCAATCTTGAGAAAAAAGAACAAAGCTGGAGGTATCATACTTCCTGATTTCAAACTATATTACAAAGCTATAGTAATCATCATAGCATGGTACTGGCATAAAAACAGACAAATAGATTCATGGAACAGAATAGAAAGCTCAGAAATAAACCCACAGATACATGGTCAATTATTTGATGACAAGGAAACCAAGAATATACATTGGGGAAATAATCCCTTCAATAAATTGTTTTGGGAAAACTGAATAGCCACATGCAAAAGAATGAAACTAGATCTTATATATACTATATACAAAAAGGAACTTGAAATAGGTTAAAGACTTGAATATAAGACCTGAAACCATAAAAACCCTAGAAGAAAACATAGGAGAATAATCTCTGTGACTTTGGTCTTGACAAGGATTTTTTTGGATTTGATGCTAAAAGCAAACAAACCAAAACAAACAACAATACCCCCCACCCACCCCCTCTACAACCACCACCAAAACAAAAACAAAACCAAGTGGAGCTACATCAGTCTAAAAATTTCTGTGCAGGAAAGGAAACCATCAAACCATCAACAAAACAAAAAGGGAACCTAGGAATGGGAGAAAATATTTGCAAACCACATATCCGATAAGGGGTTAATATTTAAAATATACAAGGAGCTCAGAGAGCTGAATTACATATGTGTGTGTGTGTGTGTGTGTGTGTGTGTATCCAATTAAAACATGGGCAAAGGATCTGAAAAGGCATTTTTCCAAAGAAGATATACAAATGACCAACAGGTACATGAAAATGTGTTTAACAGCACTGGAACTGTGCATTCAATAAATCTTTGCTACACGGTTACTCCTAAGTATACGGATTTGCAGTCTTGTGTGTGTTGCTATTATGAATGGAATCTTCATTTACTTCATGAGATTGGTGTATAATTTTCTTATGGAGGCCATACTTGTCCAGTTTAAATCATCTTGATCTGCTCTCTGTTTAACCTAAGCTGAAAAGATTTCTACCTGTTTTCATGCACCAGAACATTGGAATTACTGGGTTTTTTTTTTTTTTTTGGTTTTTTTTTGGTTAATACTCACCTGAGGATATTTTTCCATTGATTTTCAGATAGAGTGGGAGGGAGGGAGAGAGAAAACATCGATGTGAGAGAGACACATCGATTGGTTGCCTCCCGCACAACCCCAACCAGGGCCAGGGATCGAAGTGCACCCGAGGTATGTGCCCTTGACCAGAATCGAACCTGCAACTCTTTCTTTGGTCTGCAGGCGGACGCTCTAACCGCTGAGCCAAACCAGCCAGGGTGGAATCACCTGTTTTTTTAAAAAAATTTTTTTCTTTTATTGATTTTAGAGAGAGAGAGGAAGGAAGAGGGAGAGAGAGAGAGAAATATCGATGAAAGATGTTTCTCATCCTGCTGCCCCCCACTGGGGATTTGACCCACAACCTGGGCATGTGCCCTGACCAGGAATCGAAGCGGCAACCTCTTGGTGCATGGGTCGACGCTCAACCACTGAGCCACACTGGCCGGGCGGAATTAACTGTTTTTTAAAGCTATGATAGAACCCATAAAATCATCTTATCATTATTTACCAAAATTAGTCTGTAGCTCTGTTTTCCAAAGAACTAACTAGGTTTTTATGGATCAATTTTACTTTTTGTTAACTGTAAATTTTATTAATTTTTTCTTTCATTCCCATTATTCTATATTTATCTCCTTTCTTGACAACTACTTTGTTAGTTTTCTCCCAGGCTCTGGCACTAAATCCTTAATTCACTTATATTTGGTCATTACTGTTTTCTAATGAATGCACTCAGTGCTATAATTTTTATCTAATTACTGCTTTGATCATCTTCTATGAGTTTTGATATGTGGCACTATTGTTTAATTCCAAATAGCTCAGATCTAATAGCTCAGCTCCGAAGAGCTAGGATCTAATTTCAGCTCAGATTTCTCTTTTTTTTCCCCAAATGCTTTTAAAAGTTTATTTTTAATTTTTTGACTAGTCTGTCATTTGCTTAAATTTTTTTGCCTTGTGATTAGAAAATGTGGCCTGTATGACTTTATCATTTTTAATACATTGGGATTTTTTGTAATCTTCTTCAAGTTAAAAAAAAAATAGCATTAGTTACCTATAGTTTTCCCTTTTCCAGAGTATCATATAAACAAAATCATACAGTATGTACCCACCTCTAGAATTTTCCATTCATTTTCTGAGATCATAATGTCATTGAATGCAAGAGCCTATTAGCCTGGCCACTTGACTCACAATAGAATCATTATCTCCCAAAACAATGGTGTCTCTCTGATTCTTTAAATATTTTGGAAAGATTCTTTAAGTCTTAATAGATTTGAGAGGGCTATCAACACATAGAAAACATCCAGTGTTTCACAAGAAAGGTGATTTATCAACATGAGGAATTGTTATGTAGTCCTTATCTGATACTCAAGAACAGGAATGGTTGGAATAGGTGGGAATATGACGCAGGATACTCATTCATGCTACCAATCCATTCAATCATCACGACCAGACTTTTGTTATTGTAGTTGCAGAACTAGCTCAAACTTGTCCTCTCCTCCTCCCCCTCCCCCTCCCCCTTCTTCTTCTTTTTTTTTTTTTTGGTAATCCTCACCGTAGAATATTTTTCCCATTGATTTACAGATAGAGTGGAAGGGAGGGAGGGACAGAGAGAGAAACATCATTGTGAGAGAGACACGTTGATTGGTTGACTCCTGCACAACCCTGGGGGAATCGGACCTGCAACTGGGGTAGGTGCCTTTGACCAGGAATCAAATCTGCAACCCTTCGGTTCACAGGTCGATGCTCTAACCACTGAACCAAACCTGCCAGGGCTGGTCCTATACTGTTTGTAACAAGGCCAGAAACAAAGTTTACCCCACTTATGAGTAACACTTGTGAATCCTTAACTGCTCCCCAACCCAGGGAACCAAAGGGCCAGGACATGACTAGAATCTGAATGCCAGAACCCTTTAGAAACAAAGGGTCCAGGAAGATCGGGTACTAAAACCCAATAAATCTTGCCTCAAACCCTGGATTTGGAAGACACATTTGAGCTTTGCTTCCTGTCTCCCTGCAGGCAGAACTTCCAAATAAATGACCCTTTCTTTTCTCAAAAGCCAGTGCCATAGTATTGGGTTCTCTGCGCATCAGGCAGCAAGCCCTTCCTTGCTTGGTAACATTGAGACAGGCCAGTGAGCCAGGACAAGTGGAATAGGGAAAGTGAGACAGAGCTCAACAAACTGACAGCAATTTACAGCAGATACAGAAGATCACCTTCCTAGAGATAACATGTAGGCCTCAGTTGTATTTCAGCTCCAAACCCAGAAAATCAGCAAAACCAGGTGGGGACACCAGGACAAGCTGCAGTGACTAACGACCCCCTGCCCTGACACTGACCAGTCAGTGGAGACCATGACCCTGAAGGAGGATACCTAGAAAACTGATGAATATCCCAGGTGTGGCTCAGTTGGTTGAGCGTTGTCCATGCACCAAAGGGTCACTGATTTGATTCCTGGTCAGGGCACATGCCCAGGTTGTGGCTCGATCCCCTGGTCAGGGTGTGTGGTAGAGGCAATGGGTTGATGTTTCTTTCTCTCTTTCTTTCTCTCCCTCTTCCTCTCCCTTCCTTTCTCTCTAAAATCAACAAAAACATTAAAAAAAAAAACACAAAAAAAAACCCTGATGAATATTCTGCTAAAACTCTCCCCTGACGCCTCCCCTAAGATTCCCGCCTGCAAGAAAGAGATAAAAGCCTCAAGACCAAGGACCCAGCACTGGCTCTCCCTCTGGTGAGTAGCCCCATCCATTCCCTTCCCCTCTTATTCTCCCACTTCTTCCCACACAGGCATACATGTTCTAAACTCTATGGAACCCCATGAAACTTGCAACCAGGGGAGCAATGAGCAGTGGCAGCTGGTCCCAGGCTAACCTCTTTTCTCTGACTTCCAAGAGAGCTAAGGTAGCCCAGCCTAGGCTCTCCTATTGCTTCTTCTATGCTAAGCCCTTTCTTATTTTACTGTCCCCAGCTTTCATAAACGTTCCCTTATGGTCACCTGGACTTGTGAAGTTTTTCCTGCTCCAAGTCAAGAACCCACACACTACGGGAGGGCCCTGGGCAGACCCACTACGGGCCAGGTCTCCTTTCAGGTAACAATATTCCCAGATGTTGCAAAAGCAACTGACTTGAGTTTTGCTCCTTTTTTATTTTCACATTGAAGTAGTTACCAATGAAGTTAAAATGGGGTGGGAGGTGAAGACAGAGAACTATTTCTGGGTATTTCGTAGCTTTCTTAATTCTAAGTGTACCAACTATACTAGATTGACCACAAACAAGGAGAGTCTTACTTCTAAGCCATGAGTATAAGACTCCCTCTGGCATTATACTAGGGCACACCAATTTTACCTGTTTCTTCAGTTGGGCCCTATAAATATCTCTCCCAATATTTTTTGAGCCTGTTCAAATGACAGGTTGCTGCTCTGTGTTAGGAAAAAAGCCCCTTTCCTCACAAGCCACTTGTATTCATTTTTCTTTCACTGCTTTTCGAGCTCCCACTGACTGTGGCAGGGAGGTGCATGAAAGGAGGAGCATGAGAAGAATGGTGATATTCCAGGAATATTCTCTGTGCTGAACCCTCAAGAGACACCTTATTTCCTCGTTCTCTGCAGGAGTGTTTCTGTGTACTTAGCACAATTTGTTCCTAATTGTGCCCTCCTTTTCGTCTTCCTGCTTTCTAAGTTTCCCCAGCCTGGAAAAGCTTTTTCTAAAAGTATTTTCTCCTGGAAGCAGGATGGTTTTTCACAGATATCACATTTAGTTATATATTCTACACCATGAATTTGCCTCCAGGACAGCATATTTAGGGTGTGCTCAGTAGAGCAGGGGTGAGTGTGAGCGGGTTCTTCTGCAAACATTTGTTCCTAAAATTGAGTGCTCGCCTAAGTGTGGGTGGACACCCGACTTTAGGATCCAACCTATGATCCAAGTCCCTTTCAGCCCATGCCTCCGGTTTCTGGTAGAAATGGAAGAAATCAAGTGAACAGGCTGGAAAAAGGGAACTGTTAAAAGTGCTTAAGTGTGTCTGAAGAGGTACCAATCCTGTGTGATGAGCACCAGCCTTCCAGAATCTGAAGGGAGTGGTTTCTGAGGATGTTGCTTTAAGGCTGATTAATCCACAGGAAATGTTTTGGCTGCTCATTCTCTCTTATTCAAGAATCTACACAATGAAGTTTGAAAAACAGACCAACTGAATCCAGCAGGGCTGCTTTGACTGCTGAACTCTTCCTAGGTTTAGCTATCTACTTTGAAAATAGCTAAATAGGTAAATACAGCTATCTCTGGATCACATAGGCCAAAGATAAACACCTGAGACCTGATGCTAATTGTCACAAACAGGCCCCCTGCCTGCCCAAGGTTTCCACCTGTCCTTATTAGCTGCTGGGAAATGAGTGAATAGTGATGTTTCTATTTTGTTTAGCTGGATCCTGAAATAAGCACAATTTAAGTTTGAGAGAATGCTGGCATGTTGTCTTATGGTCTAGTTATCACCAGAAAAAAGTTCAGTCTAGCTCATGAAATATTAATGAAGAGCTGGAATTACTTGCACTGACTTCAGCACTACTAGACCAAAAATCAAATCAAAGCTGTGTCTTCCACTTTATATGACACAGAAATTATTAAAATATTTGGTAGCTAGTGGGTTTTAGTGGGCAATCTTAACTCTAAGTCTTCCTCTGTGCAAAACTATGAGTTCTCAAAAACTTTTGTTGTGGGGTTTTATTGTCTGAAGAATTTGGGGGTTATTTTAAGAAAAAGCTAGTTCATTGTTCTAGTAGGGGAAGTCAACTGAAAGCTTAATAATAACAATGGATTTTTAGAATTATAATTACTTCCAGATGGATGCTTACATATGTCCTCACCCTTTAAAAACTACTTAAATATGTTATCATCTGTTTTACAGTAACTTTGAATGGAAATCTTTACTCTTTTGTTTATATAGCTGTTGCCAAGTTTGTAACTTAAGCTACCAAAGGTTTTAAGACTATAATAATAATGTCTTTCTCTTCCCTTCTGCTGTTACTAAATGAACATATTGTATAACCCAACTTTTATAATTGCCTTTGGGAAATATTAGAAGAAAAGAGTCTGATCTGAAGGAAATTAATAAATCATGCATGCTTTTTATCTTTATTGTTGAAAGTATTACAGACGTCTCCCTCTTTTTCCCCCATTGACCCTCTCCTCCTGATTCCTACCCTCCCCCCTGCCTTCCCCACATTATTGTCTGTGTCCATTGGTTATGCCTATAAAATTATGCATGTTTTGACTTGTTCTTTCTTACTACCAATCAATACTCATTTTGCATCTACTGATGGAAATCTTTATCAGGCGATTTTCTTATGCTAGAAGACCACAGGAATTTCTCAAGGTTACGGCAGATGGGTGAATTCCCAAGGATAATTAGCCCAGGGGCACCTCCAAAAGTACTAAAATCTTGTCTGTGGGGCTGCTTTAGTGAATTTCCAAATCGCTAAAAAATGTGTCAGGCAGTCATTAATGGTTTGCATGAGACTTTCTTCCAGCTTTTCCGTGTTTCACAGCAAGGAATAGGCTCTCTAATAAGAATTTCTGAGCAATCATTACAAATTACAGAAAAGAAAAAAAAGGACAAAATATTTGCAACATGGAAAAATTTATGTCTAAAATCGCACTATCATTTTCCTGAATAATCCTACCCATTCACTCCCCTTTTCTATTTTGGTAAGCAGCGTTACAATCTATGCAGCCATCTAAGAAAGCTTGAAATTACCCCCAACTCCTCCTGCTTCCACCTTACGGCAAACCCAAGTGAAGTCTATCTGCCATGATGCCTTTCATGGCTATTCCCCGTTCTTTCTCCATGGCCCATGTCGACATCCCGGGCCTTGAATCATGAAGGGAGTCTCTATATCAATCGTTCTGCCTTCATTTTTGCCTTGGATCCCTAGAAAAAGGGTAACATTCTGGAAGAAACTATGATAGTTATAAAAGCCCCTTCCTTCCTCTGTGGTCTTTCTTTTTTCACTCTTCCTTCTGAAGCAGCATTTTAGATGGTGAGACTTGGTGGGGAGGGAGACTTTCAGATGAGTGTGCTTTTGCTTGGGAAATACTTTTGCCTTTTGGACAGTGGAGAAGGTACAGCTGAAGGACAGAACAGGCGGATGCTGCTCTGCCCTAGGCTCTGAAGAACTGAGAGAGAAGCATGAAGAGTGCTAGGTTATCAGCCTAGGTCGTCAGGGTCAGAGACCCTGCAAAAATAGTGGGCAGAAACTAGTCAGGAAGATGGTTTGCTTCTATAGCTTTTTTATATGCTATCTCAGAGACCCTGAGGAATGGTGTGGAAGGTGGCTAGCTGAAGTACAGATGTAGCCAAGAGAAGGTTAAAATTAATGCTGGGACTGTGTAAGTAGCATCCCAGAGTAGTCAAATTTGACACATTTTCCTAAACTGATATATCTTTTCTTGTAACAATTGTTAGATGTCTCATTATTTGTTCAGCATATCCCAAATAGTTTTAAAAGAAATCTACATTGCCCTGGCCAGGTAGCTCAGTTGGTTATAGCATTGTCCTGATACACCAATGTTGCAGGTTTGATCCCTGGTCAGGGCACATACAAGAATCAACCAATGAATGCATAAATAAATGGAGCAACAAATCAATGTTTCTCTCTCTCTTAAAAATATAAATAATTAAAAAAAAACAAAACAACCCTACATTAAAACAATGCAGCAAATTTCTCATGATGGTAAAATAGTGCCTAGTATACAGTAGGCACTAGAAATATTATAAATAAGCATCAAACAAAACATACATTTATATATGTACACACATATATACATATCTACATAAACATACATACATGCATACACACACATGCACAATATTAATAACATAACCACTTAATGACCTGACAATTTTTATTTAGAGAAAATACTAGACTTAACTGCCAGTGCATGAACTGATCCGCTTAATCCCACCGTCAAAAATATAAAAATAAGTCATTTTGATTTTACATTTAAAAGCTTAGCTTTTTCTTCATTTTTATAGCAATATCCATAACCTAATAGTCAGTGTAATCAGTGTAATGATCCAGTGCAGCTTATGCAATTATTAAAACATAAAGAATGGCACACCCTCCCCCCCCCAGAATGGCTAAAATAACAAAGGAAATGCCAAGCAATGGTGATGATATAGAGCAACCTACATTGCTGATGGGAGTACAAATTGGTACAACTACTTTAGAACACTCATAGAAAAGCTGACCATATGCACACCCTCTGACCAGCCCTTGCAGTGCTCAGTATATACTGACCAGAAAGGTTATATTAAAAGCATGCATTCTAATATTCTTGGGTATAGTATAAATAATAGCCTAAAACTCAAATGTTTACCAGTAGTAGAAAGAATAAATTGTGGTATATTCAAACAATAGAATATTATTTGTTGATGAAAATGATCCATCGAGAACTACCTCAAAATGTGGATGAATCTCACCTACAATGTTGAGTGAAAGAGATAGACTGGAAAAAAACCCAAAAAAAACTACCTAGAGTATTTAAAGAAAACACAAATCATGGCAAAACTGTTCTATGCTGTTAGGAGTCAGAATAGTGCTTACCCTTGATGGAGAGGTTTCTGGGAGCTTGGAATGTGCTATTACACAATTTGGGTACTGGTCACACAAGTGTGTTCAGTTTGTGAAAGTGTATCGAACCATATGTGCATTTTTATTAGTATGGCATAATTTAAAGGACATTGAAATGAAAACAGGAAAGGCTAGAAGAAGACATGAAATGAAAGAAGGGTGGAACATTTGACTTTGTGAGCCACAGAAGGAGCATGAGGCAGGTGAACGACTAATCTGCAGGTCTTCAGCGTGTCAGACTCCGGGTGCCTGCTTGCATCCTGCCTGCCATTTAAGAGTTCTTTCATAATTTTACTCTTACTAAAATTGTTTTCCTGGACCTTTCAACTTCTGACCCTGGTGTCAGAGAGTTGGAAAGCACTATGAGGGAGGAACTTTTAGAAAAGTATGACAGTGATTGAGATGGTATCTGTTTCATACAGAAATCCTAGAGTTCTTTGTACAAATCTGCAGTCCAATAGACAAAACTGTGGCTTTGCAAAAGACTTTTATATTCTCCAGCATCCTGGGATATTGTTAACAAGACACTGTAAGCAATGGTAGAGGGGATATGTCCTTAACATCCTTCCTGGCTGCTTTGTTTTATATTTCTCAAATGTTAAATATATGCTGAGTCTTTGATGATTTATCAGGATGATCGGGTAAAGAATGACCTGATTATAAATCTAGTGTAGAAAGGTTAAAACAATGACTTCTGTTTGTTTTCAAAGGGTTTTCCTGTTGAACTGGTCGCAAATGCTTAGTGAATGCCTCCTGTACAGTGTTGCAGGTGCTAGGCCTCAAGGGGTGAGTTAGACAGTCTCTGCCAGGGGTTTATGCTCTAGTGAAAGAAACAGACAAAAACCATGAAAGTAAATAGGTAAGAGAACTTTGAATCTGAGGAGTGCTGCAAAGAGCATGATGAGGGGAGGGTACTGCTCCTGTTAAGTGGCCAGGGAAGGTCTCTGAGGAGGGGACACCTGAGCTGAGACCAGGGATATGGGGGCAGGCATCCAACAATGTGGGGGATGAGGCTTCTAAGAAGAAAGAACTGCAAACACAACTGAGATTGCCATGCTCCAGGAACACACCAGAAGTGGGGTGAATGAGGAAGAGACGGAGGGTGCTGAGGACACCTGCAGATCAGGGGGATTGGATGGGAGGCCCAGAGACAAGAGGACTTCTGGAGGAAAGAACCAGAGTGAGTGAGCCTGAGGGAAGGAGGTGCGGGCCACAGGTAGGGGGTTGAGATTGAGGTTTCTGAGGAGGCGCGGTTGGTAAGGAGGATGGCCATGTCAGTGCGGGCTGCCCTGCGGTAAATGGATTTCTGGAACTGAGAAATCAAGTAGCTGAGAAGCCAGAGTGTAGCACAGGCAATTTGCAGGGATGTTGAAATCAAGAATGATGACAGGGACCATGCTGGAGAGGAAATGATGGCCCACATGCAGGAGGCCATCAGGTGACTGAAAGGAGCAGCAGCAGGGGTTCAGTCTAAGGCCATCATTCACAAGAAGTGTTTTTTGTTTTTTTTTTTAATTTAATTGTGGCCAATTTACATAACAAAAATTATCATTTTAACCATTTAAGTGTACAGTTCAGTGGCATTAAGTACATTCACATTGTTTTCCAAATTCACCACCATCCATCTCCAGAAATTTTTTTTATCTTCTCAAACTAAAACTCTGCACCCATTAAACACTAACTCCTCATTCCTCCTTTCCCTAGGCCCTGGCAACCTCCCTTCTACTTTCTGTCTCTATGAATTTGACTATTCCAGGTACCTCAAATACGTGGAATTGTATATTTGTTCTTTTGTGACTGGCTTATTTCACTTAGCATAACGCATGCAGGTTTGGCCTGTGTCAGAACTTAAGTGGGTTCTGAGGGAAGGCAGGAAAGAAATGTTTGGAAGTGGCAACAGAGAGCAATGAGACATGAAACTTACTTTTAAATAGTTTTCTTTATTGATTTAGAGAGAGAGGAAGGGAGAGGGAGAGAGAGATAGAAACATCGATGAGAGAGAACATCGACTGACCGCCTCCTGCATGCCCCCCACTGGGGATTTGGCCCAAAACCTGGGCATGTGCCCTGACTAGGAATCGAACCTGTGACCTCCTGGTGCATGGGTCGACGCTCAGCCACTGAGCCACACCAGCCGGGCTGTTTCTCTCACTCTCCCTTCCTCTCTCTCTAAAATCAATGAAAACATATCCTCAAGTGAGGTTAAAAAAAAAAAAAAATAGAAGGACATGGTGGAATTTCAGTGGAAAAATGTCACCAATTACCAGGACACTGCTCCCAAAAAGTAGCCAGATTTCAGTGAGAAATGAAAGGAAAAGGGACATTAAGAGACAATTGTGAAGAACTAGGGTAATTTGCTGATGACCGACTGAGCAATAGCACAGTGGATTGAAGTAGAGGAGCATCTGATGAAATCAGATCACGAGATGAGTATCCCTGAGGTGACCATGTGGTGACCAGATCAGAGAGGCTGAGTAGGAATAACAGGTTTATTTGGAAGAGTCCTGTAAGACTGGGCTGGCCTTCTAGCCCACAACTGGTACTTACAGAAGAATCATTGAAAAATAATGAGCAACCAATTGGTCAAGAATTTCAAGAAGCCTATGTGGCGGCCTATGCCAGAAGGGAAGGGATCATGGGATTTCAAGCCACTTGTGAGGCTGGTACCAAATCACTCCACTTTTCTAAGTCTCCATCTCCTCATTTGTATATTAGCTATCTTGAGATATGTCAAAAGCAGTAAATGAGAGAATGTTTATGAAAGGTCTCTGAAAACTATTAAGTGCTATTCCAATGCAATTATTATTATTATTATTATCATTATTATTAAACTTAGTACTTATTGATGATATTTCATGTAAAAGATAGATGAATACTATGGAAAGTGCTTAAATTGTGTTTTAAGATCATAAACAAATTGATCCTATACCTTTGTGTCTGTATTCAGCAGCGTCAAATAGCCAGGTCCCCACTTGTCCACACAGAGACAGCTGGTACCATTGGCACTCATAAACCTAGAAGGAACCTAAAATGCCTGAGTGTGTGAAAGAGGGTTCAGAAAGAGCTGAGGAAAGCTAAGAATATAAAGACTAGCGGAGGCATGTAAATTTGTTAGTTTCTCAATCAGAGCAAAGGGCACTTTTGCACTTTCACTGGAGAAGCATGAGGAAAACCTCCTAGTAGACTAAGCTGGAAGAGGTCTAGCACCAGGCTCTACTTTTCTGCTGTCGAGCTCTGTGACCTCAGCAATAGGCCACCACCCTGGACCTTGGTTTTCTCATCTGCAAACTGAAGCAGCAAGATGATCTCTAAGCTTTTCTTCTTATTCTAAGACACTGTAATTACATGGGTAAACCATACAAACACTGCTAAGTGTAAAAAGTCATATATAAAAGTCCACAGACTATATGATTCCATTTATATGAATGTCCAGAATAGGCAAACCCGTAGAATCAGAAAGTAGATCAGTGGTTGCCAGGGCATGCAGAGGAAAGGGGCTTGGTGGGTGACAGTTAAGAGGTGCTGGGTTTCTCCCTGCAGTGATGAACAAGTTCTAACGGGGATTATGGTGTTAGTTACCCACTCTAATGTACTAAAAGCCATTGAACTATATACTTTAAATGAGTTAGTTGTATAATATGTGAATTATATCTTTTGTTTTGTTTTGTTTTGTTTTTGTTTTTAACTTATCTTTATTGTTGAAGGTATTACAGATGTTCCTCATTTTTCCCCATTGCCCCCCTCCTCCCCATTCCCTCCCCCCTCCTGCCTTTCCCCACACTGTTGTCTGTGTCCATTGGTTATGCATATATACATATAAGATCTTTGGTTTATTTCTTCCCACCCCCCATTCCCCTTCCCTTTGAGGTTTGTCAGTCTAACAACCAATTTGTACTTCTTAATCCCTTCACCTTTTTCACCCATTCCCCCAGCCCCCACCCATCTGGTAACCAACAAAAGTTCTCTGTATCTTTGAGAATGTTTCTGTTCTGCTTGTTCATTTTGTTTGTAGATTCAATTGTTGATAGATATGTACTTATTGCCATTTTGTTTGTTCATATTTTTTAATCTTTTTCTTCAAGAAGACCCTTCAACATTTCATATAATAATGGTTTGGTGGTGATGAACTCCTTTAGCTTTTCCTTGTCTGGGAAACTCTTTGTATGGTCATCGATTCTAAATGACAGTTTTGCAGGATAGAGTAATCTTGGTTGTAGGTTCTTGCTTTTCATCACTCTGAATATTTCTTGCCACTCCCTTCTGGCCTGCAAAGTTTCTTTTGAGAAATCAGCTGACAGTCTTATGGGAACTCCCTTGTAGGTAACTAACTGCTTTTCTCTTGCTGCTTTTAAGATTCTCTCTTTGTCTTGAACCTTTTGCATTTTGATGATGATGTGTCTTGGTGTGGGCCTCTTGGGGTTCATCTTGTTTGGGACTCTCTGTGCTTCCTGGACTTGTATGTCTGTTTCCTTCACCCAGTTAGGGAAGTTTTCTGCCATTATTGTTTCAAATAGGTTTTTGATTTCTTGTTCTCTCTCTTCTCCTTCTGGCACCCCCAAGATGCAAATGTTGGCGCGCTTGAAGCTGTCCCAGAGGCTCCTTACACTATCCTCATTTTTTTGGATTCTTTTTTCTTTTTGCTGTTCTGATTGGGTGTTTTTTGCTTCCTTATATTCCAAATCATTGGTTTGCTTCTTGGCTTTACCTAGTCTACTATTGAATCTGTGTAAATTATTCTTTATTTCAGTTAGTGCCTCCTTCATTTCTAACTGTGCATCCAGCATTTCTGACTGGTCCTTTCTTATGCTCTTGAGGCCCTCACTAAGTTCACTGAGGTTCTCACTAAATCCATTGAGGTTCTCACTAAGTCCATTGAGCATCCTTATAAACAGTGTTTTGAACTCAGCATCTGTTAGGTTGCTTAACTCCATTTCACTTAGTTCTTTACCTGGAGTTTTGTTCTGTTCTTTCATTTGGGACCTGTTTCTTTGTCTCCTCATTTTGGCTGCCTCCCTCTGTTTGTTTCTATGTATTACTTAGTGAGAGGTGTGGGGCTAGCTGAGACCAGATGCTGCTTGTTTGAAAGAATTTAGGAAAAGCTGAAGCAGGCTCCAAGACAGGCCAATGCTATGGTAAAGCAACTGGCAACAGCTTGAGTGGGCCTGAAAGTTGGGTGGGGCGGGGCGTCAGGGAATCACCAGGGCGGGGCAAACAGTGTGAGCCAGGTTGCTGGAGTCCCAGATATGGCGGCGTCTGCCGGCCCAGGGAAGGGCTCATCAAAGGAACAAAAGCCTCTGATAGCACTTCTGTCCAGGAGAAAGTTGCCCCTCCAGCCCTTGCTCCAATGCCAAACAGCTCAGTTCTTCCCCATATGACTCTGGCGCCTTTCAAGCTGCCTCCCCCACGCTGCAGCCTGGAGGGTGGTAGTCCGAGTAAGTCTGTGCGGGGGCCCTTTAAGAGGAGCTGCCTGGGGCTCCAGCTGCCTCAGCCTCAGCCTCAGTTCCCACTGGTTTTTCCAGCCAGAAGTGATGGGGACTTCTCTTCCTGGCATTGGAACCCCGAGCTGGGCGCCTGGTGTGGGACGGGGACCCCTCAGTCCTCAGGGAGGACCTTCCCAGCCGAGGTATCCTCCTAATTTTTATCCGCCACACGTGGGTGTGGGACCAGCCCGTCGTGCCTCCGCCCCTCCTACCAGTCTCGATGCAGGGGCTTCTTTAATTTCGTAGTTGTAGGACTTCCGTTCAGCTTGATTTTAGGCGGTTTTGAATGATGGTTGTTCTGTAGTTTAGTTGTAACTTTGATGTGGTTGTGGGAGGACGCGATACCGCATTTACCTATGCCGCCATCTTGACCGGAAGTCTGAATTATATCTCCATAAAATGGTTTTAAAATGCTGTTAACTTACTTTAAAGGCAGCATGGTGGGCTGGAATGCTGGATGTCAGTTCAGTTCTGTCCCCATCCTGGTCACTTGACATCAAGTCATTTTCTGTCACTGGGCTTCTGTTGGCCAAGTCATTCCCCCTTTCTGTTTTATAAAGGTAGTGTTCATTGGGTATGGCAAAGGTATTCCATAACTTAAAGCTGAGACATAGCAAAAAAGGAAAGAAAAATTACCCAAAGAAGAAGACAAAGAAGAGATAAAGACAGCAGGGGAGAGCAGCCATGCTGTACGGTGTGGTGGCAGTAGTGACAAACACAAGTGCCACAGGCACTAAGGTGGTGGGGAGGCGAGGTACAAGAGCATCATACAGGCCTGGATGTAGTAAGTGTGGAGACTAATAGCCTGACTCCTAAAGGAAATGCTACATCATAGTCCAGAACTATATGTGGTTCATAATACTTAGGAGGAATATTAAACTGTGTATCTGAAAATAAAAAGTGCCATGAAGATACTTTCCCTGAACATCATGCTCAGTGGGAAATTCAGATGAATATGCCAGTCGTATTGAATAGCATTTCAGCACTCTCCTTTACAGACACAGGTTAGTGCCAAGATCAGGAATGAAAGTCCTTTACTTGGTTAAAAGCACTTGAAGTACTCTTTGGCCCAGAGAATTATTATGTTTATAGTTTTTCCTACAGTCAACAGTAAGCTCCAAAAATGCATCCAGAGAAACAGAAAGGCATAAAACTTACCTAATTACATTTCAGGGTTTGATAGAGAGGACAATGAAGATGTGCGATTAATGCCACATAAGCCCTTACTGTGTTCAATCTTGTGCATATTTCAGATCTATCTCTGGTTTTGAAATCTAAATAAATCTAGAGCCTAGAGGATATCATGAATTATTCATGCTTCAATATAATTCTGAGAATGTGAACTGAAATTTTGTGTTAATTTAAATCCTCTACAAATCCACACTTTTATGAAAGTGTCTGAAGTAAGGATGAAAGCAATAGAGCATTAAGAATGAAATCAGGTTCTTCTTTGATTCTGAAATGATACAAGGAACATATCCTCCCAAGGGAGAAAAGGATAAAGCCCCTTCTGTGCTCCCCTAATCACCACCCATATTTCTAGGTACACTTTGAATACGCTTCAATACTAAGACTGGGGTCTGGGAACATCTGATATCCTCAGATGCATTTCTGGAGGTGAGGTAGTTTCCTCAACCTAGAACAATTCTCCAAATTAACAGTGCAGAGGGGAAATGCAATATCATCATCATCATCATCATCATCATCATCATCACCATCATCACCATCACCATCATCACCATGATCAATATTTTTAAGGTCAGTTAGTGAAGTTGTAGCTAGGGGGAGCTGGGGAGGCACCTGATGGTGCAGGGGAAGGGGAGCATCAGGAGGCATTTCAGTACTAATGAGAGATGGGACTTCAAGGGATTGCCTGGAGTGGACACTGTCAGGATCTTTCAGCAAGCAGAGGCTTCTGTAATAAGAAGAGCTCCTGTTACCTCTGCAGCTAGTGACAAACATACCTCATACCTAGCAGGCACTTTGTAAATGTTGAAGTGACTTACTAACTGTTCAGAACATATTTACAAAATAATATTCTCAGCAATAGTAAAAGTGAGCTGGTCATGCAGACATGGTGTCCCTCTAATAGGAAAGAGTGGGAAGTGCAAGTACCACCTATGAGGTAGTCTGGTCAAGTCACTGAACCTAAGTCCATTCGAGTCTTCAAATATAACATCTAGTTTGCAGGAATTTAGGGGAAAGCTAGCCTCATGAGGAAGAAGCAAATAAATTCAGGATGTAGGACAATCCACAGGGCAGTGGATCCAGTTTCTTCCACAAATTAGTGCATGAAAAAGAAGATGCAAGGTGGAGGAAGCAGTCATATAAAGAGACTACGAAGAAAGAATATGGTATGGTTAGTGTTATAGAGTGAATTGTGCCCCACCCAATTAATATGTTGAAGTCCTACCCCGCAAACTTCAGGATGTGACCATAGCTGGAGATAGGATCCTCCAAGAGATGATTAATAAGGCCATTAGGGTGCGGTCATAATTCAATCTGACTGAAAATCTGGATTCACAAAGACACCAGGGATGTACATGCACAGAAGGAAGGCCATGTGAGGACATGGTAAGAAGACAGCTATCAATAAGCCAAGGAGAGAGGCCTCAAAAGAAAGCAAACCTGCCAACACCTTGATCTTGAACTTCTAGCTTCCAGACTGTGAGAAAATAAAATTTCTGCTGTTTAAGCCACTCAGTCTGTGGTATTTTGTTATAGCAGCCCTAAGAAACTAATGTAGTTAAGTATTAAATGATGCTGGAATATTGTTAATTTGGTTGGGTATCACAAAGTTATTGCACTTATCATATGGATATTACATATGTTGATTTTTAGAGAGAGAGGAAGGAGAGGAAGAGAAACATCAATGTGAAAGCCAAACACTGATCAACTGCCTCCTGCACGCCCCCTACCGGGGACTGAGCCTGCAATCTGGCCTTGTGCCCTGACAGGGAATCCAACTGGCAACCTCTCAGTGCACCGGACGAATGCCCAACCAACTGAGCCACACCAGCCAGGGCTATATTATATTTTTAAGTGTGTTTATCATAGGCTGTGTTTCTTTATTTTATTTTATTTTTTTATTATGAATTTATTTTTCTTATAGATGTTTCTCCTTTTCCCCCCAAGGCTGTGTTTCTTAAATGTCACATTCATTTTTAATTAACTGTCTTCAATGAGTGACATTTGTGATGACACTTCCTATCATTACCCTTAAATTATTTGCTGTAAATATGGAAACTCTGATGGACAAGGCATCTTTGTTTGATCACAAATGAAGAGAGTAGAAACTCACCCCATGCTGCAGAAGCCTCCTTCCACTCTGGTCCAATCTATGGGCTCTCCTAACCCCTTCTGTTTATGTTGGGCACAAGAGCCCTGGCCGGTTTGGCTCAGCGGTTAGAGCGTCGGCCTGTGGTCGAGAGAGACCTGGGTTCGGTTCCCGCTAAGGGCATGTACCTCGGTTCCAGTTTGTTCCTGGCCCTGGTTGGGTCGTGTGGGAGGCAGCCACTCAATGTGTCCCTTTCACGTCGATGTTTCTCTCTCTCTCTCTCTCTCTTCCTCTCTCTCCCGCCCACTCTATCTGAACAAAAAATGGAAAAGTGTCCTCGGGTGAGGATAAAAAAAATATATATATATATATATGTATATATATATATATATATTTATATTTATATATACATATATATGTTGGGCACAAGATATTTGCTGGTTGAAGAACTTATTTTCCACCAATTACAGATGGGTTATGAAATGTATTAATATATATGCAAATTAAGGATAATAAAAATGCACAAAAAGGTAACTAGCCTTCTCTACTCCTTGTAGGACTATTTGGGCAAATCTTCCCTCTACGTCTCTCTCTATCTCTCCTTTTTTTTTTTTTTTTTTACAAATTCTACTTTTCTCCATAGAAAATTCTCCATGATCCCTTAGTAGATCGTAGCATTGGCTCCTCAAACTTTGCCTTATGTCCATTATTAGTTAGAATTTTCCATCCAGTGATAATGGATCCTATTATAAATTATATGAAATAGCAAGCTCCTGTCCTATTTAAAGCTTTTAGGCTATAATCTGAATCCCCAAAAGCCTCTGGCATCTGAGCTATTTTATATACAAAAACCTTGTGTAAATTATTTCCCTCTGGCCCTTCTTCATTAGCATTTTTTGGGTATGAAAAGCTGGATGTTGAAATGGTAGATACCAAAAGGAACCTTAAATTAGATAGATGGATTTTATCTCCCAAAGGAGGTTGTCTTTAGTCGGATTATTGGTTTATGTTTCCGAAAAATTCTTTTCTTGGGAGTACACTATTTCTCTAAGAAATAACATTATTATTGGTTGAACTTCATAATTACTTTCATATAGATTGCTTCTTATAGGAAGCTAGTAAAACTCCGTACTTACATTTAGGTGATGACATTTTCTGTAAAAGACTAGAGAGTAAATACTAGTACTTTGCAGGCATTTCGGTCTCTATTGCAAGCACTCAACTCTGCCTCTATTAGTGCAAAAGCAGTCACTGACACCATGCAAATGAGTGAGTATGGCTGTGTTCCAGTAAAATTTTATGGACACTGAAATTTTAATTTTGTAAAATGCTCATGCATTATGAAATATTCTTTTTAAAATTTTACCCCCCACCCCCAAATTAAAAATATAAAAATTGAGCTTCTGGATGGCATGGAAGCTCCATGCCTCTCCCCCATACCTTGCCCTATATATCTCTGGCTGTTTCTGAGTTACTGACTCCCCTTCCTCCAGGCAAGAATGAATCCTGCCAGCAGACTTGCCTTTGGATTCAAACTGCAGTTCTTCCCTGAGTCCCCAGCCTGCTTGCCTACTTCATCAAGATTTTGCACTTGCCAAGTTTCTACAATTGTGTGAGCCAATTCCTCAAAATAAATCCCTCTCCCTATATATAAAATAAATTAAAATGTTTAAAAATGTAAAAGCTATTCTTAGTGCTCAGGCCATACAAAAACAGGCAGTGGTCTGGATTTGGCGCATGTGCCTTAGTTTGCTGACCTCTGTAATAAATATATAGAACATTTCAGTAAATTATTTACAGTTTTAGTAAAGGAAGTGCAGATTCTAGGGTAGTAATATCCCATTGATTATACTAAAGAATTTCCTACCATACCTCATAAATATTTAGTACACCACAGTGTAGCAAGCTATGTGTCATAAATAAATAGTCTAACAGATTAATATTTCTGTCTCTAGCCCAGGCCAAGCCCTTTATTTCAAAACACATCAATCCAGTTGCTTACTTGCCACCACAGTTGGAGCTGTCATGGACATCTCAGACTTTAGGGTCTAAAATAGACTCTTGAGTCTCCTCTCCTGCCCCCTCTGTTTCGTTTCCAGTCTTCTCCAAGTCCATACACGGTGCCCACATCCCGCAAGTCACTTTGATTCCTGTTTCTGCATCTTACTCATTAGCAAGTTTGCCAGATCTCCAGAATGGACACTGTTGGGTCTGCTCACTTTATTCCAACTCCACTGCCCCTCCAGCTCAGTTTGGTACCTTACCTGGACTGCTACAATGAGCCCCCAATCCACCCCCTCTATTCTACCCACCCCAGATTTTCTGCTACAGAAGCAGAGTTGAGCAGTTGCAATAGAGACCATATGGCCTGCAAACTAAAATATTGAATGATTTAAAATAGAACCCAGATTCTGTTAGTCCACTGTGGCCTTCAATGAGCAAATGAAGTAGTACTCACACCTTACTCACATTTAACTTGTGGAATTATTCTGTGGAGCAGATTTCATTATTCCATTTTATCTACAAGGGAATTCATACTCAGAGATGTACACAAGGTCTCAAAGTCTGCTCCCCAACAGACTTGAATCTAGATTATCGGCTCCAGGCTGGGATCGATCCACCACCCTGGCTCTTAGCACCTCAGCTGTGCACAGGCCAGGATTAGACAGATTTGGGTTATTTTGGGATGCCCATCAAGGGGAATGCCTCTGGAGTCCTTTTTCCAGCAGGGCTGCTGCTAATTAAAATGGACTAATAAAAACTCCAGTGTATCACCTTGGTTCCACACTGCCTTAGTGTTCCCAAGACAGTCCTCTGGGGGCTGAACTAATGGAAAGTTTTTGTCTGCTTGTTCCTAGGGTGTGTGAGAGAGAATCTGTGTTCCTCAAGGTTTTGGTTTTCTACAATTTGTGCCAAAATATCTACTAAATTTTTAAGACTCCATCTCCTGGCATGAAGTATGAAATAGCTAGATATATTGAATAAACAGATCTAAAATTTTAAAAATTCAAAGAATTGAAATGTTTAATGGTTTTACATTTTGAACTATCTGTAGGGAACTGTAGCTATTTGATAATTTCTCTCTCTCTCTCTTCTATCTCTCTCTCTCTCTCTTTTTTGGTGAGACAACATAATGCAGTTAGATACAGAGATTGGGAATAAAACTTCCATCCTAAGGGATACATAAAATGGCTCATAGAGGACCAGTTTCAATTAAAATATAATCTTATATGCAGTCTCCTGATTCTCAGGATAACCTTGATATATTTTAACAAATATATGCTCTACCTAAACTAGTATTTATAATTTTAACACCTTCATGATTATGAATATATCAAGAAAGATAACAAAAGGAATAAAGCTTTTTGTTTAGTTTATGACAGTTGTTTTACATGCGCAAGATGAGTTTTTCACTTTATTCGATTTTGCATAGTTTTACCTGTTTCATACCCTTTCATTCACCCTCTTTTCACCCAAATTTATTTGATGTAGTCTGGTTAGGTGTTCAGATGTTTTTATTAATAAATATTTCATTTTACCAACAGAGCAGCACAGTCTAACAAGTCATTTAAAGGGCCAGAAGTGACAATTTCTTTAGCAAAATTTAACTCTCGTGAGAATTTGATAAATTCCAGGTTGTTATATAACTAGATCCCATAATTCCTGTGCCCTGACTTAAGTTGGCCCACACACTGTCAGGAGTGCAGTCCTCGGAATACGGAGGCTGGATCAGTGGAGCTGACTGTCGTTGAGCTAAAGGAAAGACGAGGCATGTCTGCAGCCGCAGCACAGACAGGAAGCGGCGCGGGTATGGAGAGGCCTGTGTACTCCAAAGCGCCAAACTACCTCAAGACTATTTTCGTCTTATATTAAGAGGAACTCTAACTGTTTCTATATATTAGTGTGGTCTTTTTTTTAAAATCCTCACCCGAGGACATTTTTGCATTTATCTTCAGATAGAGCAGGAGGGAGAGAAGGAGGAAGAGAGAGAGAAACATCGATGTGAGAGAGACACATCGACTAGTTGCCACCCACACAACCCCAACCAGGCCCAGGGACAAATTGTAACCGAGGTCCGTGCCCTTAGCGGGAACTGAACCGGGGACTCTCTGGTCCGCGGGCCAACGTTTTAACCACTGAGCCAAACCGGCCAGGGCTAGTATGGTCTTTTATACAGAAACAAATGCAGTCAAGATGGCAGCATAGGTAAACGCAGTCCTCGCCTCTCTCACAATCAAATCAAAATTACAACTAAACTACAGAACAACCATCATTCAGAAACACCTGAAATAGAACTGAATGGAAGTCCTACAACTACAAAATGAAAGAAGCAGCCACATCGAGACTGGTAGGAGGGGTGCAGGAGTGCAGGGGCAGAGGCAGACGGGCTGGTCCCACACCCAGGTATGGAGGATAAAAATCAGGAGGGACACCTCGGCTGGGAAGGTCCTCCCTGAGGAGTGAGGGGTCCCCATCCCACACAAGGTCCCCCAGCCCAGGGTTCCAGTGCCAGGAAGAGAAGTCCCCATAACTTCTGGCTGTAAAACCAGTGGGAACTGAAGCTGAGGGAGGCTGAGGCTTATGGAGTCCCAGGAAGCTCCTCTTAAAGGGCCCATAGGGGTTTAGTTTGACTGGCTCCCTCTGGGCTCCACTGCGGGGGAGGCAGCTCGAAAGGCAAGAGAGACATACAGGGAAGATCTATATGTTTGGCATCAGAGCGAGAGCAGGAGAGGCAGCTTTCTCCTGGACAGACATGCTGGTGGAGGCTGTTGTTCCTTGGGTAAACCCTTCCCCCTTCCCCCTGCAGATGGACACCATATCTGGGACTCCAGCAACCTGGCTCATGCTGTTTGCCCCACCCTGGTGATTCCCTGAGGCCCTGCCCTACCCAACTTTCAGGCCCACCCAAGCTTTTCCAGTGGCTTTTCTACAGGAAAGGCCTCTTTGGGCTCATGCTTCAGATTTTCCTAAAATCTCTCAAACAAACAGCATCAGGCCTCAGCAAGCCCCACACTTCTCGCTAAGTGGCCCCAGGCATAGCACTAGCAGCAGCCAGCCTTGGTTCACAGTTTGACCTTGCCTGGGCACCTCCAAGCCCAGCACAAGAAGCAGCCACATACAGCTTTGTAGCTTATACCTGGTGCCTCCGGGTAGAACACATGCAGTGGCTGACCTTGGCCTGCGCTTCCCAGAAAGTTCCAGAGGTAGCACACCCAGTGGACACCTTCAGACCATGTCAAAGCCCCAAACACCTCCACAAGTGACACACTCAAGGGGTGGACTCAGTGGGTACCAGAGCCCTTGCTCTGTGTAAGTAGGTCCCTGCACAGTTGATCGTCCAAGGTGGTCACGGATTGGTGGTCAGTGGGCACAGCCAGTCCTTGCAGCTGATCAGCCTGAGTAAATCCCTCCCATGGATGTGCCAACAGCAATCAAGACTCAATTACAACAGAAGGGTATACAGTCCACACGAGGGGTGTACCTCGAGGCTACAGCTGGGGTGATCAGGGAGACTGTGCCACTGGACACTACAGGACACTTACTACAATAGGCCACTCTACCAAGCCTAGGAGATGTAGCAGTTCTACCTAATACATAGAAACATACACAGGGAGGCAACCAAAATGAATAGACAAAGAAACATGTCTGAAAAGAAAGAACAGAACAAAACTCCAGAAAAAAAGAATTAAACAAATGGAGATAAGCAATCTAACAGATGCAGAATTCAAAACACTGGTTATAAGGATGCTTAAGGAACTTAGTGAGGACCTCAAGAGCATAAAAAAGGACCAGTGAGAAATGAAGGATGCACTAACTGAAATAAAGAATAATTTACAGGGAATCAATAGTAGAGTAGGTGAAGCAGAGAAGCAAACCATCGATTTGGAATATAAGGATGCAAAAAACACCCAATCAGAACAGCAAAAATAAGAAAAATAAAATTTAAAAAATGAGGATAGTGTTAGGAGCCTCTGGGACAACTTCAAATGTACCAACATTTGCATGATGGGTATGCTGTAAGTAGAAGAGAGAGAGCAAGAAACTGAAAACCTGTTTGAAAAAATAATGACAGAAAACTTCCCTAACTTGGTGAAGGAAACAGACATACAAGTCCAGGAAGCACAGAGAGTCTCAAACAAGATGAACCCAAAGAGGCCCACACCAAGACAAGCAGTTAGTTACCTACAAGGGAGCTCCCCATAAGACTGTCAGCTGATTTCTCAAAAGAAACTTTGCAGGCCGGAAAGGAGTGGCAAAAAATATTCAAAGTGATGAAAAGCAAGGACCTACAACCAAGATTACTCTATCCTGCAAAGCTATCATTTAGAATTGATGGACATATAAAGAGCTTCCCAGACAAGGAAAGGTTAAAGGAGTTCATCACCACTAAACCATTATTATATGAAATGCTGAAGGGTTTTCTTGAAGAAGAAGATCAAAAAAATGAACAATAAAATGGCAATAAATACATATCTATCAACAATTGAATCTACAAACAAAATGAACAAGTAGAACAGAAACAGACTTATAGATACAGAGAACTTTTTGTTGGTTGCCAGATGGGAGGGGGGTTGGGGGGATGGGCAAAAATGGTGAAGGGATTAAGAAGTACAAATTGGTTGTTAGACTAACAAATCTGAAAGGGAAGGGAGGAGGGGAGGTGGAAAGAGATAAACCAAAAAACTTATGTACATATATGCATAACCAATGGACACAGACAATAGTGTGGGGAAGGCAAGAGGGGGGCAGGAGCAGGGAGGTCAATGGGGGGAAAAGGGGTGACATCTCTAATAGTATCAACAATAAAGATAAATTTAAAATAAAAAAAATAAAAAGAAAGAAATGCAGAAGTCAAAATAAAAGAGCAGCACAGTAATAGGAAATTTAATGTGAAAATTAATTATATTTAAATCATTCATGGAGATAATGTTAAAATTAAAGCCCCACACAGTCTCCTCTGTAAAGCTCAACCCATTGTTCTTTCCAGAAAATACTGTTAATATTTCTTAATATTGTTTTCTTGTTGCTAACTTCTTATAATAAACCCCACTAGATATAACACCAAATAGTTAGATGTGGATTTTACTGAGAGCAGATTACTTTAAATGTAATTATTTGTGTCACTAAATTTTCTTTATTTATGTTTGTGGTCTAGAAAAGACAAAGATTTTGGCAAAATATGAATTCCTAAACTTATTTAGTAGTATTTTCATAGATATTGTCACAGGTATAGGCCTTTTATATTGTAAAACTTTTTTCAGAACTTGTTTGAATGGAAAAAATTTTAGAATCTGTACCAGATATGAAAATATCAAAATATAAGTGCTTAAAATCAAGTTATCCATCTTTAGGGGCCTAAAATAATAATGATGGATCAATATTACCAGAACAATGGTAATAGGTACCACCAATTAGTCTCTTGAACCCTCTGCTATATATTTCTTACTTTATAGTAAGTGTAGATATTTTCACCCCTGAGGGCATTTGCTGACTCTGGGCATGGGCTGAGGATATAAAGGGTCTCTATAGACTCATGTGGAAGAACAAGTCTGCCTTGAGTAGCAGGTCTTCCTCAAATGCATGGTTGTTCTCCTCAAGGCACTAACCAGATGTGGAAGCCACCTGGGGAAGTTGGGGGTAGAAAGCAAAGCTCAAAAGTTCTGAAGGTGGGACTGGGTCTCTCACTCTTTCAAGACTGAAGAGATAGAAACTGAAGAGGCTCTATATCCCAGGAGAAAATACATGAGAAATGGCAAATAACTAGAGATTACCTAAGTCTTACTAAAACTGCAACCAGCTCCAACCCATATCAATACCTGTAAAGAGTGAAGTGATCAGCCCCTCATCCTCACAGAGGAAATCCCTCCAAGGAAGATTCCTTGCTGGTAGAAGATATCTAAACCTACAATGTCTACATACAATAAAAATTACTAGCTACATGAAGAGATAGAAAAATAAACAATAGCTCTAGGCTCACAAACAATCTCAATATTGGATTTAGACAAGAATTAGATGGACAAAACTGATTAAAAAAATTTTTTTTCCTTTATTGATTTTAGAGAGAGCGGAAGTGAGAGGGAGAGAGAGAAACATCAATGAGAGAGAACGTTGATTGGCTGCCTCCTGCATGCCCCCCACTGGGGATCAGGCCCACAACCTGGGCATGTGCCCTGATCTGGAATCGAACTGGCGACCTCTTGGTGCATGGGTCAACGCTCAACCACTAAGCCACACCAGCTGGACAAAACTGTTTTTTTAAAAAGAGACTTTCATCATAGAATTTAAATGCATTAAAAAGAATCAAGTGGACACACTGCATTTAGAACAAAACAATTTCTAAAATTATAAATTCACTAGATGGTTTGACAGAGGACTGGGCACAGCAGGAGACAGGTTAAGTAAACTAAACATAGGTCAAAAGAAAGTATTCAAATTGAAGAGGAACAAGAGGCAAAACAATGGACAAAACAGAGCATAAAATAAGAGACATGAGGGAGAAAAGGAAAAAGTCTAATTATATATATATATATATATATATATATATATATATATATATATATATATATATATTATTTGAGTCCCAGAAGCAGGAGAGAAAGAGAGAAAACATGTAAGAAACAATATCTGAAGAGATATTGAGTGAAATATTTCCATAGCTAATGAAAGATATCAATCCACACACATAACTCAGTGAATAAAAAGAAGGACAAATATAAAACCATACCAGCCACATTATATTCAAATTGTGGCAAGCCAAAAACAAAGAGAAAAAATTTAAATCAGCCAGAGGAAAAAGACATGTTACCTTCAGAGAAGCACGACTTTCTATAGGAACTATAGAAGTCAAAAGATAATGGAATGAGAGTGTACAGGCAAGGCAGAGATTGGGATTCACAACACACACACACACACACACACACACACGCACACACACAGATTTTGGACAATAACTTATATCCATAATGTATAAAGAACTCTTACAAATCAATAAGAAGATGGACAACACAATGGAAAAATGGGCCAAAGAAATGTAGAGGCAGTTTACAATAGAAGATATACAAATGGCCAAAGAAAGGTGCTGAACATCATTAGTAAGTATTCGAAATACAAATTAAAACCACAATGATGTACCTTTACACAGACAAGAGAATGACTAAAATTACATGGATTGACAATTCTAAATGCTGCAGAGGATGTGAAGTTCCAAGGAACACACACACACACACACACACACACACACACACACACATACACACACACACAAATATTGCTGGTTTGGAGCATAAAAAGTTTGAAAAACTGACTACATCTAATAAAGCTAAACATATACTGAATCTATTACTCGGCAATTTCACTTCTGGGAAGCCAATGGAAATAAGGGCTTATGTTTATCAAAATACATGAATAAGTGTTTATATTAGCATTATTCATAATAACCCATACTGGAAACAACTCAACTATCCTTCAATAGTTCAATAGACAAATGAAATGTGATATATTCACACAAAGAACAACATTGAAGAATCACAATACATGCAATAACAATGAGTAATCTCCAAAACATAATGCTGTATTGAAGAACCAGATGCAAAGAATATGTACTATGTAATTCCATATGAGGTTAAAAAACCAGCCCAACTAAAAGATGGTTTGAGAGTAGTTACCTGTGGGAGGAAACAAGAGGGGGGTATCTTATGGATATGGGCTAAAAATACCCTATATCTTGTTCTAGAGCAGTGGTGAATGATCTCCTCCCCCCAGGAAACTGTGGCAAAGTCTGGAAACATTTCTGGTCATCATATCTAGGGATGGGTGCTACTGGCATTTGTATCTTCTGCTGTGAGTAGAAGACAGAGATGCTGCTAAACGTCCTGCAATGCACAGGACAGTACCCACAACAAGGAGATACTCAATCAAAAAATGTCAATAAATCTGAGGTTGAGAAATCCTGATCTAGATGATGGTCACATAAAGGTGTACTTAAAGTTTATTTATCTGTATACTTAAGATATGTACACTTTACTATAAGTTAAAACTCAAATAAACAAAGTTAAAAGCAATCCAGAATGCCACAAAAATACCTATAGCTCCTCACTGAAATTCAGCAAACTTATGTAGAAACTTCGTTTCAGTTTTATCAATAGTCTAATTTATTAAACAGTCCCAATGATCTGAATTAGCCAGGAATTACATTAAGTCACGAAGAACAGAACTCTTTATGTATAGCCTCCATTAAATGCAAAAAAGTATCTATACTTTTATATATAGCAGAAGCTGTATGAATTAGTATTTGGTTATTACAAGAAATGTATATTTGTAGAAACACAAGAAAGGTATATGTTAAAGTCCATACATTGAGGATTCTCTTCGGCCATCAGAAGATACATAGAGAAAAATATACATGTACTTTTAAACAGTAGTCTAATTTTGGTTCCAAGGATAATGACTTCTTACCATTAAATATCAACAAATTAAGAAATATAGTCCCTTGCCCAGTCAGTGTGGCTCAGTGGATTGAGCATCGTCATGGACTGAGAGGTCCTGGTTCCATTTATGGTCAGGGCACATGCTGGGGTTTCAGGCTCGATTCCCAGTAGGGGGCGTGCAGGAGGCAGCCAGTGGATGTTTCTCTCTCACATCGATGTTTCTATCTCTTTCTCCCTTTCTCTCTCTCTAAAAAATAAAAAAATAAAAAGAAATATAGTTCCTTAAATCTAATTATCAACCCATCCTGAGACATAATAGTCTTACAAGGGTGGGGTGAGACATAGATTGCACCATTCTTTCCACTGTCTTGCATAAATGTAACAACCACATAAGCCTGTGTTGATTTAGCCGTACAGTCCTAGAAGGGTTATAAGTGCTGGGTGTTGTAGCCTTAGGACAGCACCACAAACTTCTGTTCTAGTTCTTGAGCAAATACTGTTCAGTTAGTGTCAGAGATGACAAAGGCACAAATGGAGACTAACCAGAGAACAAGGTATTCTCTACCTCTCTGTTGTGCTAGGTAAGCGCTGACCAATCCAGGACCTCATGAAGTCGAACTGCTGGATAACTTAGCATGAGATGCCATTGTCTAACATTAAAATAGTAAAATACTTTAAAAAGTATTTTACAATTGAGAGTAAAATTAAACAATAAGTAGAAATTGAGCACTCCAAAACCAGAAAGGGTTAACTGGCTTTAATAATCATTGAAATAACTCAAGTAAAATATCACAGCTGGGCAACACAGCATATTATTCATATTTCACAAATGATTTCCCATGCAAATAGCTAGAATCTCATCAACTGGATTAGAATCAAGGTAATTTATTCTATGCATGCATAATTCTGTAATATTATCTTGAGCACTCAGTCATATCCAACTTTATCGTAAATGGCTGCTGCCACAGCCCACTCAATCATACTATGAATTGACTCACCCCATGCAGTGTTGTCCAACCTCTTGAGCTGCTCAAGGTAAAGTTCAGGAGCCACCTCTGATAGTGCCGGGTAGTCAGTGACTCACACTTACTGTACTCAATGCTAAGCTCTGACTCACAGTGAACCCTATTAGTTGCTGACTGACACTCTGTGTATTTGAATAGAAGCTCACATTGTGAGTCACCTGGTAGTGCACTGAAAACCAATCTATAATATTCCAAATTGGACAGTGATTCATCTTATAATCATTTTTGGGCCTGAGTTAACACATATAATTTCAAAACTCAATTCTGCTGAACTGGCTTGGGAGCATGCTAGAAAGTCACTCCCTGGTTAATGCCCTGTATATCTGTCTAAGAACATGTGGTAGGTATACAGAGACGCAAAGTCAAGGATAAGGTATCCAGTTCACGCACTAGAGAAAACCAAGGATTCCTTCTTCAAGGATGCAGGCCCAGTTCCTAGAAATGTCTTTTCTGGAAGACACCATTCCTATAAATAACTTTACAAGGCCAGATGCTCACTTGAAAGGCTCTGTCATGTAATTCCTAAACTGCTCATGTGAGAGCTGGACTTTAAGTAATCAATTACATCATCTGTGTTAGGTGAATGTCACTGCTACATGCAGAAATGAAATAACACTAGGATTACAGAAACTGCTATTCAAGTGCCTGAAATGAAACCAGTAGCCATGTTATTGCTCTAAAATAAGAAAATTTTCTTCACGTTCACTCTTGCTTGTCCACAAAAGTAACTTGCCTAAGGCCACATAGCTAGGCTAGGATTTGAAACCAGACAGTTACATAGCCCAGGACTCTTATCATTAGGCAATATTGCCTCTCATATGAATTGCTGACACGTGATACAAAAGATGTAACTTAATGACCAGAAGATAAACAGGATGAAGCCCGGTAGAAAATTAGGTTATGAGCAAAAAATAAGAATTTACAGATAGAGTCATTATATCACAAGTGTTCTTACTAAGTCTGGGGAGGAAGTCAGACCATTTTGTGAATTCGGACACTTGTTTAGTTAATTCCACAATCTCGAACCACTAGAAGTGAAATGAAGGCCCTATGTACGACCTGTGCCCCAGAGGACGAAGGCTGGCCTTAGGAGGGTGACTGGAGTAATGCTTCAGGAGCTCCCTACTTCCCACACTCCCGAGGCAATTCGAAGTCCCAGTGGGCAAGTGACTGCTCCTGCTAGCCAGTGGGCAAGAGGAGTCCCACCCTCACCCAACGCACTGGCTGCGGTGGGGGTGGACAAAGAGCAATTGACCTCTCCCGAGTCTGAGAAGCAAGGGATGTGAGGAGACATTTCCCCTCTAGCGCTCTCCTTCTCCCAGACAGAAACCGTATTCGCGGTCACTTCTCCACCCAGTGTGCCGCAGGTGGTGCGGATGGGGCAGCAGCACCCTGGGATCCCAATCAGGTCCCCCTTTCCTAGGTGCGAGCATTTTTCTCCTCCGCGTCCCACCCGCCTCTGGGGTCGCTCACGGGCCCTGGCTACTCGCCTGTGTTTTCCTTGGACACTGGCAAGTTCACGAGTCTCGCACCCGGAGCGCCAGTCCCCGCCGGCTGCCTCTCCGGACGCCCTTCCCCCGCCCACTACCCCAAAATGCGCGAGGGCAGCGATCACACAGACCTCCCCCCGCAAACTCCCACCCCTCGGGGCACACTGCCTCTTCCCAGGCCCCTCTCAGGTCTATTTGCCTGCGATAGGGGTAGGGGAAGTCGCCGCGCACACCGACCCGAAAAGCCCACCTCCCTCCCTGAACACTGCCTTCCCTTAGGTCGCTCGCTCACTCACTCCCCGCTTCCAGTCTCAGCCTGGAAGCGCAAAATCGTTCCAACTTCCTGAGAGCAACTCCGAGAGTGCGGGACAGTCAATTACCCAGGGTTGTTCAAGAAAAATACCCGTGACACCTGCTCCTAAAACACCTAGGTGCAGGTTAAAGAGCGTAAACGGCGACACTGAGTCAGACCCACCAGGGTCCGTGTGCGGGAGCCCTTTCCTGGCCCTGCTCCTCCGGTCCTTCTCCTGAGTCTCGATTCCCGCAAAGGGAGGTTCTGCGATTCAGGGAGTGTCTCTTCCTTTCCACCTGAGCTCAATCAGCCCGCCTCCGACTCCTGGCCCCTTCCTAGTCCTTCTCGCAATCCAGTGAGAACTCCCCCGTTTCCACTCGCCTGGAGTTTCCCAAAAGTACTGTGGGTGTCAATATGCATTTTAGGCTTTAAGGGCTAGGCTAGGCGCCCACATCCCTCATCCGCTCACTGACCTCAGGCCACAGAGGTTGAAACGTGCTGTCGTCCTGGCGGACCCGATAGAAATGGATTCTGGTGGCTAGAATCCCCCCCTTGAGACACGGTCACACCCTAAGCTCACGCACCTCCAAAATACGCACTGACTATTGTACCGGGCTGTACCCGCGGAGCAGGCGACAGACCCGCACCAGCTCCCACCACTGTGGCGATGATGAGCGCGCCAGGTTTTGCCCAGCCTGGGCACCCGGCCTGGCCAGGGCCACTTTCCGGCCTGAGGTCTTAGGGCGAGTGCGAGAGGGAGAAGAGAGGTTTAGGAAGCCCGTACTCACTATTCCGCGGTTCTCCTGGAGAGCCCGAGGGGAAGCTCCGGCCGGCTCGCCTCAGTCTGCCGTGCGCATGCGTCCAGCGTGTGTATTATTATTATTATAAAATAATACCAAGTGATGTCCTTTCTACGTTCGTGATTGCTCTCTCCAGCTTTCCTCGTCGTCTGGCTCTGGGTCTTTCTTCTCGCTTTCTTCTTCCTCCCTCTCCCTTCCTCTGTTCTGCCTCCTCCCACTCCTCCTTCCCCAACGGGGCAATCCCAGGTCTCACCACCTCCCTCTGGCGGCCGTTCGCTCCACTGCTGTGGGGGCTGGCGCGGGTAGCCCTTAGCCACACCGGGGACCCAATCCACTCCCGGACTATTGCCTCCCTCCTTTAGCCCGGGATTAGGATGTATCGAGAGTGTGAGAGCGAAGCAAGGCGCAAGGCGGGCGCTGAGGTTATTTGCAGAGTCCCCCTCTGTGATCCCCACGCTTCTGTATGCAGGAGCCCCGCGAGATTCCAAAGTGCAGGAATTTGTGCTCCAACCTTGTGAATGAAGAGGGCAGAGGGAGGTGCGTGTGTTGGGGGTGCGCAGTGCAAGGAAGGGTTGCTCAGTCCCTGGAGATTCTTGACGTGGACTGCCCCTCCTTTGGAGGGCAGCCTCCTACCTTCTCCCTTTACCAGGGTGCTTCTTGGAGCTCTGCCCCTCCCCCCCCCCCCCCCCCCCCCGCCCACTTCGGTGCAACCTCCGTCTCTGGTTGTCCCACCAGCACTCAGAAGGGGGCTCCTCGCCAACTCTTGGCTAGTTGTGGGGTGGCGGGAAGGTCTAACTCCGGATTCCAGATCCTGCTGAGACCCTCGGCAGCAGCCCTCCGTTCCCAGGGGTGCTCTGGAGTCCGGGATAGCAGGGGTGCTCTGGAGTCCGGGATAAGAGGGAGGGCCCGGAGAGTGGAGGAGGAACCTTGTCACCAGCTCTGCGAGCACGGATCGCAGACTGTCCCTACAGTCCCCAGGTTGCCCTCGGGAGCGAGATGTAGTCGGTGCGCCCGAGCTCGGAGTGCTAAACTGAATCTGGAAGCTGACCTGACACAAAACTAACATCATGTCATTTCCTCCCCGGCCTCTCCAGCCGGCTGAAGCCAAGAGGGCAGGGGAGGGGGCACACTTGGAGGGGACGGAGGCCATCTGAGGGAGGCTGGGAGGTGGGGGAGGAGAGGGACTCATTCAGAACCCGAGTTTGAGAAGCAGCCTCGGGAAGATCGAGGGTTTTCTCCTGCTTCCTTGGATGCTGGAAGGAAATGGTCGGGAAAAAGTAGTTTGGAGGGTTTCCTGAAGAGAGGGGTGTCTGGTCAGTCGCTGGCGACTTTTCCTAGAATGTGTTCAGCCCCGTCTCGACCTTCTCACCTCTGCTTGCAGGCCGGAGCCCCTGTTGGCCCCTCGTAGAGTGGTTCGTGGGTGTTAGAAAGGAGCTGGGAATGCAGGCGTCCGGGTGAGGCAAGAGTTGGGCATGGTGGAGACCACGGTACTCACCGGCATGGAAGAGCGCTGCCCGGCGCTGGCGTCCTCTTGCCGCGACAGGCGGCTCCCTGGGGGTCTTCCAGGCAGTGTCAGAGCTGCCCTCAACGGGAAGAGAAGCAGGCAAGGCGGGAAGTTGGCAGGATGGGAAACGGGAGAGAGAAGTCCCGGTGCCGCTGGGGAGCGTCAGAAGCGGGTATCTGGAGAAGGTGAGAGAACTGCGCAAGGTTGGAGAGCGTGCTAGAAAGGGGGCTGAGCAGCTTGGGACAGCGGGTGAATCTGGGATCTGTGCAGGGCCGGAGAAGGGAAGGGTAAGAGGTGGGGGAAGGAGAGAAACAAAACCAGCATACCATTACTGATGGGTCCAGCTACGTCCAGATTGAAGAAAGTGTGCACTTAATGCCATTTACTACAGCAGTACTTTGGGGATGCAAGAGAAGGTCGGCGAGAGCAAAAGGAGGGGACTCTGTTTAGTTTCTGTCCCCCTTACTTTCCTTCTCCCCCCTTTCTTCCCTCTTTCTCCCTCCTCCCCTCTTTCTACCTCCATGCTGGTCCTTGGAGCAGCAGCTTCGCTAACAAGCAGTTGTTAGAAATGCAGAATGATGGACTCTACTGAACCTACTGCATCAGAATCGGAATGTTAACATTCTCAGGGGATTCGTATGCACGGTAACTGTGAAGTGCAGTGTATAGAAGAGTCTGTGTGGACATATCTTGATTCTTTAGAATTTGGGTGAAAATCTCCTAGTTCACTTTTGCAATTCTTGTTCTTCCTCTCCTATCTCTCATCCTATCTCTTTCTCTGTCCTTTACCACCACAGAAGGTAGACTTGGTTACCAATTTCCATCGGGATAGGTGTCTGGGAGACTTGGATAGTGGGAGGTAACTGAGGGATCCAAAACCCACCTCAGGCTGGAGAGAGAAAGGGCCTGGCTGAACTGACTTTGGTTGTGCTGGGTGGGGTTGGTGGGATGGAAGACCAGACCTGTGTTGGCTACACTCTGCAGACCCCCTTTCTGTACTTTCTATGTCCATCTTATACTCTGGAACACAGGCCTTTCCACTTTCCATTTGTTGCTTAGGGCACCTAAGCGGCCAGGGTGAAGGTAAAATCCTTACTTTTTTTTTTTTTTTTGCTTAGAAAATAGAGGAGAGCACTAATTTAGAAGTTAGAAGTCCAGGATCCTGGGCTCAGATCTGCAAATAACTTGATAGCTAACCTTGGGAAAGTCTCTTTACTCTTTGAGACTATATGTTTTGTTTGTAAACTCAGCAGCTTTTTAAGTTCTCCTGACTTGTTCAGGCTCTCATTTTTTGAGAAGTTCTCAGGACTTCTTGGTCCACTAACATTTAGTGAAGTTTCAAACTGGAACCTAGCTCAGCCAATCCAAACATCCCCCTCAAGCAAAACAGAAAGGCACTTTAATCCGATTGTGAAAAGCTGGAGTGGTCGTTGCCAAGAAAAATGAAGGTGGAGGCAGGAGACAGCGAATAAAAGTGACAGGAAGGCTGAGCACGAGCGCCAGGGGGCGAGGCGCGCGGGCGTGGTGTGGCACGGGTCTCAAGGGCACAGCAACCGCTCTCCAGGGTCCTGAATCCGGTTTGGCCTGGTTCCACCACTTTGCAGTTGCCAGGTCCCCGAAGTTTTCTTTTCTCTGTGGAAGCCTTGTGGGAAGCGATTGTCAAGAGGGAGGGAAGAAACCTAGCAACACATTCTCATTCATGAGGCCCTTTTGGGGAAGCTGCCGAGCATGTTGGCTGGTTTCTCTTTCGTTCGTTTGCATGCGCCCGCCCGGGGAGAGATTGGAGCTCGGTTTGCATTTCTAAATTCACCTATTTCACTTCTCCTCATTACTTTTTCCTGGAGAATGAGGTCGTTCTCCTAGTATTTTCATTTTTCTCTTCCCCTCCCCGGCTTTCTGGCACAGCACGTTTATTTTAGTGGTTGGAGCTGGGAGATCGGGAGGCTTCCGGAGAAGCGCCAACAGCTCACTAGAGCCGGGACATGAGAGATTTGGAAAACGCTCAGAGCCTGTCTTGGTGCCCAGCGTTTGTCTCCTCGGGGGAGGAGGACAATAGATGCGCCTCTTCAGCTAGGATTTGGGGTGGAGGCTCTACTGATGCCAAGCGAGCTCCGCCGTCTTGGGGCGGTTGGACCCAGGCGGTCTCGGCTAACCTGGTGCACACCTGGGGTGGGGGTAAAGGGGTGGCGGGTCAGCGACAGTGCCTGTGTCTGCCTCGGGCGCTCTGAGGAACCTCAGTAACCTCAGTGACGTGGGCATTGGGCCGGACTCTATGCTTCGGAAGTTAAGAGAGAATCAGCTCAGTCCCTGGCGACTCAGAGCTCTACTAAGCCTCCTCAAGACCTTCCTGATCAGCCTTCATGCAAGGGCTTGAACAAACTGGAAAATGCTGAAAGTGAGCGGCAGGCACACTTCTGCGACACACGCCCCACTCCACGAAACCTTCGTGGGCCTTTCGTGGGTCCCAGAAGTTACGTTTCCATCTCCGTTTCCAAATGATTTTGTGAGAATGTATGAACATGTATTCTAACTTTTCTTTCTTCTCTCGCCCAGCTCTTCTTTCTAAGACATTTGCGCTCCCCCGCCCCCATCTCCCCATGCTTCATTAGGCATTTTGCTTCAGTCCTGTGCTTCAAGACAGAGACACTTGTGAGGGAATTAGAGGAAATGTTCAAGCAGAATTAAAGTCCCAGACTCAGTCCTGGAAACACAAAGCCTGGGCTCCTTTGCTCTTCTGGAGACATTCCCCTTCAACCCTTCCCTAGATTGGTCTTTTCCTTCCAGATCAACAGCTTCTCCCCAGTTCTGGCTCTAATTAGTGGGGATGTAAAGCATGATACATGGAGGGTGCTAAAATCCATGTACTTTTTTTGGCCCTTCTGGCAAGGGCAGAGCTACACAGTATCAATGTAGCCACAAAGTTCTAACTGAGCAAACATATCTGAGGAAAGAACTCCATCTGTCTGTAGTGCTGATCATTCCAGAGAGTCCTTTCTTTCTTTTAGGTCTCTAGATTCTAGATGACAATCTGAGAGTTTCAAAGATATTAGCCACAAAATTTAATCTGTGTTCCTGAAAGCACTGCTCCTTGGGGATCAGATGCTATAGGGAATACTTTTTTTCTGATGTAATCCACTCCCCTGATTAATCATGTTGGCTATTGAACCACCCAGAGGAGAAAATCACAATGCCCCAAATCAATATAAAGAAAGTCTCACCCCTTGAAAGGCAAATTGAAACTTTTTATTTATTCCTAAATAGTATTATTTCATAAAGGAAATATCCTTTATGGAGTAGAGTGGTCCCCTAATCTAGTATGACTGGTATCCTTATAAAAAGGGGAAATTTAAACACAGACATGTACACAGAAGAATGCCATGTGAAGGAGAAGGCAGAGATCATAGTGATATATCTATAGACCAAGGGATGCCAAAGATTGCCAGCAACACCAGAAGCTAGGAAGAAGCATCAAATAGATTCTCCCCGAGAAGGTATTTGGCCACAAGACTGAAACATGTAAACCCCAACTAAGTTTCCAACCTCCTGGCTTGCCCTACAGATTTCAGACTTGCCAGCCTCCAATATATTCTATTGGTTCTAGTTCTCTGGAGAACCTTGACTAATACACCCTAATATAGGTTTTATCATCTTTAACCTGGACTATTAGAATAGCCCCATAACTGGTATTTCTTCTACTTTGCCTCATTAGCACTTGTAAATATAGTCTCAATATTGAAGCCAGAGTTATCCTTCAAAATGTAGGCCAGATGATGTCACTCTGCAACTTCAAACTTTCTACTGGCTTCTTATTTCAGAGTAAAATCCAAGGTCCTTACACTAGCCCTCAAGGCACTACATGAATGGTCCCATCCTACCTCTCAGATCTCCTTTTCCTATATGGCTATCTCTACAATATTGGTTTTCCACAGCACTTATTGCCATTTGACATACAATATATTCACTTGTTTATTTGTATGATTTTGTTCATTGCTATATCAATAGTGCCTACAACGGCCCTTGACCCTTAACAAAATGTTTAATAAATATTTGTTGGACAAATGAATTAACAAACTTAGATATCATTCAGCCATAAAAAGGAATGGAATTCTGATGATACATGCTACAACATGAATGAAACTTGACAACTTTATACTAAGTGAAAAAAACCAGACACAGAAGAACAAATATTGGCCTTGGTCAGTGTGGCTCAGTTGGGTGAGCATTGTCCAGTGCACTGAAAGGTCACAGTTTCATTCCCGGTCAGGGCACATGCCTAGGGCTCAATCCCCGGTGCATGCCGGAGGTTGCATGAGGCAGCTATGCTGGAGGCAGCTGATCAGTGTTTCTCTCTCTCTCTCTCTCTCTCTCTCTCTCTCTCTCTCTCTCTCTCTCTCTTTCTCTCTTTCTCTCTCTTCCTCCTCTCTCTAAAAAAAAAATCAATAAAACATATTTTTTAAAAATCAGAATAAAAGAACAAATATTGTATGATTTTATTTATATGAGGCACCAAAATTAGGCAAATCCATACAGGTAGAAAGTGGTTACCAGGGGCTTGAGGGGAGAGGATAATGGATTTTTGAATTAATGAAAAAGTTCTGGGAATAGATGGTGGTGATAGTTAAACAACCTTATGACTGTATTTAATGTCAATGAATTATACAGTTAAAATGGTAAATTTTATGTTATATAATATGATACTCAAAACCCTTCAGGGTGTGAGCTATGAAAAGTTATTGCAATGTTACTGACTATATTCCCTATGCTGTACTTTACATCCCCATAGCTTATTTATTTTATAACTGAAAGTTTATACTTCTTATTCCCCTTCACATTTTCTACTCATTCCTCCACCCCTTCACCTTTGGCAACCATCAGTTTGTTCTCTGTATTTACTAGTCTCCTTCTGTTTTGTTTTGTTTGTTCATTTGTATTTTTTTTTCAAATTTTATATATAAGTGAAATCATACAGTGTTTATCTTTCTTTATCTAGGTCCATCTATGTTGCTGAAAATGGCAAGATTTCATTATCTTTTTTTTATCCTCACCCGAGGACATTTTTGCATTTATCTTCAGACAGAGCAAGAAGGAGAGAGGGAGGAACAGAGAGAGAGAAACATTGACATGAGAGACACATCGAGTGGCTGCCACCCACATGACCCCAACCGGGGCTGGGGACAAACTGCAACCGAGGTACATGCTCTAACCGCTGAGCCAAACTGGCCAGGGCAACATTTCATTATCTTTTATTGCTGAGTAGTATTCCACTATATATATGGAATATATAATGGAACTTATATATGGAATTTATATATATTACATCTTTATTCATTCATCTATCAATGGACACCTAGGTTGCTTCCATATCTTGGCTATTTGCAAATAATTCTGCAATGAATACAGTGGTGTATATATCTTTTTGAATTAGTGTTTTCTTTTTCTTTGGATAAATACCCGAAGTAGAATTGCTGGGTCATGTGGTAGTTCTATCTTTATAATTTTAACAAAATTATAAAATCTATGTTCTTTTTTCTGCAACATTCTGTATCTCCAGAGATCAGGAAGGGGATTATTATAGTAGAGTAGAACTCCCAGAGAGAGCTCCAGAGACAGCCTTACCTCCCCAAGCATTCACTTAACAACATCCCCATGGTGACTTCCCCAGCTCTCTTAATTAAATTACAGCAGCCTCCCTTAACAGTTCCTGCCTTGAGCCTACACAGTGCCTATGTCCACTGTAACCTGTTCCCCATCCTGTAGATGGTGTGATCTTTCTGAAAGGCAAATGTGATCATTTATTTTCCTCCTTCGAACCGTAAATTGGCTCCTTATTTCTCTACAGGACTTAGTATGGCATAAAGACCTTTTCCTGATTTGTTGATCTGCACTCCGTTTACTTACCCACATTTCTCACTATTCCTTTGTATTCAAAGCTCCAATCATATTAAGGTTCCTTCACTTCCCCAAATCCTCTTTTTCATTCTCATTCTAGGCACTTTGTTTAAAACTGTTCCCTCTGTCCAAATCACACCCCTTTCCCAATCTGCTCCTCCTCCTCTCCCAGGGCAATCTCCTACTTAGCCCTTAAGTTTCAGCTTGGATGTCATTTCCTTTGGGAAGCTTTCCCAAGCTGGGTTAGCTACCTGCCTGCTTTCTCTTATTGTAACATTTCCTGCACTGTATTGTAGTGTCTGATTCCCCATTAGTCTCTAAGTCCTGTGAGTATCAGAACTTTGCCTTATTCATAACTGTTTCTCAAAAACCTGAAGCAGTACTGGGACACAATGTGTACTCAATTTTTGTTTTATGAATGAACTTAGAAAAGACATGATCTGCAGTTGATAATTATTAAAGCTGGGTAATGGGTGCAGAGGGTTTTATCATATGATTTTTCTCCACTTTTATGTATGTTTGACATTTTCCGTAATAAAAATATTTTTTAAAAGACATGATTTTAAACACTGTATCTATCTCTTCTTAAATTCCAGTAGATAAGAAACTGTGGGACAGAAGCTGCCACAATTCCATGTGCGAGCCTCATGAGAATGGGGTTTGTAAAATGGGTGTTGAGAGAGGCCTGATGCATGATGCAAGGGAACATGGGCAGGTCTTTCTTGAAGAGTCTGCACTCTGTTTGTTCCCATCAGCCCCAGGCCAGATCCACCAATTTCACACTGGTGGAGCACAAAAATAAACGAACAAAATGGCAAGAACAAGGGAAGACATTGTTCTGTCCAAAGTGGACCATTTGTGATAGGGCTCAGGAAAGCTGCATGAGCTTTGTAGCTTTTCCAGTGGTTCCTAATAAACTGGGCTTTGTGTGAGCCTCACTTAGGCTGTGTGGGCCCTGCTTTCCAAAACTGTTTCCTTCTCTGGCCTGGCTGCCTGGTGAACTTGTTATTTCTTTGAGTTAAACTTGACCAAATTCAATTGCTTTGCTTGGCATTTTAAAAAGGGTGTTTTGACTTCTGGTCAAGATGGCGGCCTAGGTGGACGCGGAATCGCGTCCTCCCACTACCACATCAAAGTTACAACTAAATCACAGAATAACTATCACTTAAAGACCGCATGAAATCAAGCTGAATGGAAGCCCTGCAACTACGAAATTAAAGAAACAGCAGAATGGAGACGGCATACTGCCCTCCAGGACCCTCCTTGTCGCCTGAAAGGAAATGAGATCCTGCAGCCAGGGGCGCCTGCGGAAGCTGAGCGACACCCCCACCACGGAGGAACCCAGGAGTGAGGGAGCCGAGCAACCCCCCCTCCACAGAGGAACCCAGGTGGAGTGAGGGAGCTGAGCGACCCCCACACCAACGGAGGAAGCCGGCAACACACAGGAGAACTGAGCAAACTGAACAACGAAATTGACCCAGAGACATGGAGGTGGAGTACGGGATGATGGGCCTCAGAGGAGGGGGGGAGGCGGGGGAAAGAGATAAATCACAGAGCCTATGTGCATGGGTGCATAACCAATGGACATGGACAACAGGGATGGAAACGAGGAGAAGGGGAGGGGGAGGAGGGTGTCAATGGGGGAAAAAAAGGAAAAACATCTATAACAAAAACAAATTAATAATAAAATAAATTATAAGAAAAAAAAAGGGTGTTTTTTGTTTGTTCATTTTGAGGAAGCTGGAGTTTGGTACTGCCTTGAAATTACACATTTTGGGGCCATTCAGGAGTCATAACTATCATTAAATTACTTCAAGGCACATGAAACATTAGGCTAAAGAAAGATTTTAACAATGACTTAAGCTTAAAGAGGTCAAAAGAAAATATCTTTAAGGTTTTACCCACATGGTGGGAATAGAGCAGGGAAATAATGCATTTCTATCTACTAATCAACTGGCCAATAAATACTGTCTGGGCTCTTACCATGTGCCCAGTAGGTATGAGGCCCTTCCTGTGGGTTGGAATTAAGTAGATTGACAACTGTTGTGGGATAAACTGGCTACAAAACAAATACATGGGTTCCAGGGGTTCCCCTGGATCCATGGATGCAGATTGACTTTTTAAAAAAATTCAAGGTATTTGATTAAAAAAAAATAATGAAGCTATATGTGACAGGTATTATTGTCTTGATTTTATAGATGGATAAAACCCAGCTCAGGGAATTAAACCCTACTTGGACCTGAATTATAAAAACAGTACTTGCCTGGGGATAGTTTGTACCTGGGAATACCGAAACGGTGCACATTACTGAACTTTTCCAGTTGGAAAAAGGATGTTTTCAAGTAATCAGATTTCAGTTATTTACAACAGAGCCTGGAGTTTTCACGTTTGAAATCCTGCAGTGCTTGAATTTCCACCAGATGTCACTGTTCACCACTCTATCACTCCCTTCAGGTTTCCTTCTAAAATGTATTAGAAGGTCTTGGGCTCCTCAGAATGGTTATTGCATCTGGGTATGAAGTGGAGGGCTGTGTACTCTGAACCTTGGCTCAGTGAGATGGAATTTGAAAATGTAGTGAGCCGTTTGCTGCCCTGATGTCCTTCCCCTTGTGATTTCATGTATCTAACAACCAGCCAATTTCTGATGGGTGAGTCAAGTAGAGTTATAACCTGGCCTTTGGCCAAGACTGCATGGAAAAGAGGAGGCTTTGAAGTGAAGGGAGGGCACCAGGAATGCTGTAGCTCCTCAGTGATCAACAGTAGAAGCCAGTGCCGGATGGGCCTGGGATTTGGACCAGGCTTGAATGTGGCTTCTGAGAAGGGGCCAGAAACACCCCAAACACCAGGCATCTCACCTGCTCGAATTTTATATGTGCCAAATTATACTACTAAGCATTCATTCCTTTGGGTCTAATATTAGCATTCCTCATAGATCTTGTGAGGAACAATATATTAATTCTTTCACATTTAAGTGCAAATAAATTTGAACTTTTTTTTCCCCTCAATGGGAGAAACCAGGCCAGACTGAGAGAATGAGGTGCCTAGGGTATGCCTGGGGATGTTGGGGAAGAGGATAAGGTGAGGGGTGGGGAAGGGAAAGAGAGGGAGGAAGACTCCTTTTATATCCCAGTTTGGCCCAGACTAGTGGGCATGATGCCTCAGCGACCTTCCTTTGCTTCCAGTCTCTCACACCCTGCACATCTTTACCTCGCTATCTCAAGTGTTGTAAAGAATGCACATGGGACAATGATTGGCACCCAAAGCCTGTACTCCTCCAGGAGCCAACAAATAAAGGAAGATGCCTGGCTTTCTTTTCTAAAACTGCAGCTCTGGGAAAGGCGAAGCTTACAGACCTTAATGACACTATTAAGTTGTTAAAAATAGTCAGTTTGCAGCCAATTTTTTAAAAAGACGCAAACAGAAAAGGAAGCAGTAGGACCTGGCTTTTATTTGATGATCATGTGCTCATTTTTCAAGGCAGCAACAAAAGTGTCCAAATAATTAAGTGCATGTTCTCCTTGGAAGGTGCTGATGGTAATAAAACTCTCTCTTCAAATGAAAACTTAAAAAAAATATACTTTCCCAACATGTGACCTCCTGGGCAAAAGGTCACAGATGAAAGTCTTAAATAAACAAGGCTAAATTCAACTTGCAGATGTGGAGAGACCAGATTTATTATAGAATTGGGTGATGTGTGAAATTGGTAATACCAAATGCTTTGATTACTTCTTTCCAGTAATGTGTGATTCATCCCATTTGGTCTTATTTGGCTCAACTATTTTTGTACAGCCTCAAGCAACTTTTACTGATGACTTATAGATAAAAATATTCATATCCCAGTGTGTCTGGGTTATCAGATGATCACTCTGGCCTAACTCAAGAGAGCAGAGAGAATCACACAAAAACTTCACAGTTCACCCATGTCCCCTGGGGTGGTTGTGCATCTGGTGACTCTAGACTTTAGTTGCTGTGAGGCTCATCCACAGAACTTTGCTAAATAGGGAATAAACAGAGGAGATGTGTGGATTTATGTCTGAGATGTGTTTACAGGCATAACTTGGAGATAATGTGGGTTCAGTTCCAGGCTACAGCAATAAAGTGAGTCACACGACATTTTTGGTTTCCTAGTGCATATAGAAGTTAGGTTTACATGAAAACCAACCAAGTGGAAATAAAGAATGACATAGCAGAAATAAAGAACACATTGGAAGGACTGACAAGCAGAGTAGAGGAAGCAGAGGACCAGATCAGTGAATTAGAAGACAGAGTAGAAAAAATCAATCAATCAGAAAACCAAAAGGAAAAAACAATAAAAAAACAGGAAGATAGCTTAAGAGAACTGTGGGACAACTGGAAACGTAATAACATTCGCATCATAGGACTCCCCGAAGAAGAAGAAAATGAGCAAGGGTAAGAGAATATATTTGAAGAAATAGTGACAGAAAACTTTCCTAACCTGGTGAAGGAAGAAGGCATTCAAGTTCAAGAAGCACAGAGAGGCCCAAGTAAGAAGAACCCACACAGGCCCACACCAAGACACATAATAATTAAAATGACAAAAATTAAAGACAAAGAGAGAAACCTAAAGGCAGCAAGAGATAAGCAACAGGTTACCTACAAAGGAACCCCCATCAGGCTATCAGCTGACTTCTCAACAGAAACACTACAAGCCAGAAGGGAATGGCATGAAGTAATCAAGGTCATGAAAAAGAAGGATCTGAATCCAAGACTACTCTATCCAGCAAGGCTATCATTCAAAATAGAAGGTCAAATAAAGAGCTTCCCAGACAAAAAAAGGCTAAGGGAATATATAAGCACCAAACCAGCACTGCAAGAAATGTTAAAAGGACTGCTGTAATAAGTAGAAGAAATAGGAAGAAAAATATAACCACAGTGAACAAAAATGGCAATAAATAAGCACATATCAACAATCACCTTAAATGTAAATGGATTGAATGCTCCAATAAAAAGACACAGAGTAGCTGACTAGATAAGAAAGCATGATTCACATATATGTTGTCTACAAGAGACCCACCTCACAACAAAAGACTCACATAGGTTGAAAGTAAAGGGATGGAAAAAAATCTTCCAAGCAAACAGAAAGGAAAAAAAAGCTGGGGTAGCAATACTCATATCTGATAAATTAGATTTCAAATTGAAGACCATAACTAGAGACAAAGAAGGCCACTACATAATTTGAAAGGGTCTATCCAACAGGAAGATATAACCTTGGTAAACATATATGCACTCAATATAAGAGCACCAAAATATATTAAAAATCTTCTGGAGGATTTCAAAGGAGAAATCGAGGGCAATACAATCATAGCAGGAGACTTCAACACCCCGCTGACATCACTGGATAGATCATCTAGACAAAAAATTAACAAGGAACCAGAAATTCTAAATGAAGCACTAGATCAAATGGATTTAATAGATATATACAGAGAATTACACCCCAAAACTGCAGAATTCACATTCTTCTCAAGTGCACATGGGACATTCTCAAAGATAGAACATATGTTAGGGCACAAACTAAGTCTCTACAAGTTCAAGAAGATTGAAATCATATCAAGCATCTTTTCAGATCACAATGGCATGAAACTAGAAATCAATTGCAACAACAACATGCAAAGACATTTGAACACATGGAGGCTAAATAGCATGTTACTGAACAATGAATGGATTACCATGGAGATCAAGGAAGAATTTAAAAACTTCCTGGAAACCAATGAAAATGAACACACAACAACACAAAATCTGTGGGATGCAGTGAAAGCAGTTCTGAGAGGGAAGTTGAGAGCACTACAGGCCCACCTCAAGAAACAAGAAAAATTTCTAATTGACTACCGAACCTCACAACTTAAAGAACTAGAAAGCAAACAAAAAGAAAACCCTAGAGCAAGTAGAAGGAAGGAAATAGTAAAGATCAGAGCAGAAATAAACGACATGGAGACCAAAAAAAAAAAAAACAATTCAAAGGATCAATGAAACAAAGGGATGGTTTTTTGAAAAGATAAACAAGATTGATGGATCTTTAGCTAGACTCACCAAGAAACAAAGAGAGAGAACCCAAATACACAAAATCAGAAATGAAAGAGGAGAAGTAACAACTGACACCACAGAAATACAAAGGATCGTTAACAAATAACTATGAACATTTATATGGCAACAAATTCGACAATCTAAGTGAAATGGACACATTTCTAGAAACACATAGTCTCCCAAAACTGAACCGGGAAGAGATAGAAAACTTGAACAGGCCAATAACAATGAAGGAAATTGAAGATGTAATCAAGACCCTCTCACCAAACAAAAGCCCAGGCCCTGACGGCTTCACAGGGGAGTTTTACTGAACATTCAAAGAACTAACACCCACTCTCCTCAAACTTTTCCAAAAAATTCAAGAAGAAGGAAGACTTCCAAACTCGTTTTATGAAGCCAGCATAATTCTAATTCCAAAACCAGAAAAAGACACTACAAAGAAAGAAAACTACAGGCCAATATACCTGATGAACATAGATACCAAAATCCTGAACAAAATACTAGCAAATAGGATCCATCAATACATCAAAAAAAATTAATCACCATGACCAAGTGGGATTCATCCCAGGGATGCAAGTCTGGTACAATATTCACAAATCAATAAATGTGATACATCACATCAACAAAATGAAAGATAAAAACCATATGATCATATCAATAGACGCTGAAAAAGCATTTGACAAAATCCAGCACCCATTTCTGATAAAAATGCTCAGCAATTTGGGAATAGAGGGATCATATCTCAACATTATAAAGGCCATTTATGAAAGACCTACAGCAAACATCATACTCAATGGACAAAAACTAAAAGCATTTCCCTTAAGAACAGGAACAAGACAAAAATGCCCACTTTCACCACTCTTATTTAACATAGTAATGGAAGTCTTAGCCACAGCAATCAGACATGAAGAAAAAATAAAAGGGATCCAAATCGGAAAGGAGGAAGTGAAACTGTCATTATTCGCAGATGGCATGATATTATAGAGACTCCATCAAAAATCTACTAGACTTAATAAATGAATTTGGCAAAGTAGCAGGATACAAAATTAACGTCAAGAAATCTACAGCATTCTTATAAACCAATGATGAACTCACAGAAAGAGAAACTAAAAAAACAATCCCATTTACCTTCGCGGCAAAAAAAATTAAGATACCTAGCAATAAACTTAACCAAAGAATTAAAGGACCTATTCGCAGAAAACTACAGGACATTGAAAAAGAAATAGAAGAAGATATAAAAAAGTGGAAGCACATACCTTGTTAATGGACTGGAAGAATTAACATCATTAAAATGTCCACACTACCCAAAGCAATCTATAGATTTAACGCAATCCCCATCAAAATACCAACGACATATTTCATAGAACTAGAACAAATACTTCAGAAGTTCATATGGAACCAAAAACGACCCAGAATAGCTACAGCAATTTTGAAAAAGAAGGACAACGTAGGCAGGATCACAATACCGGACATCAGGTTATACTACAAAGCTACTGTAATCAAAACAGCCTGGTACTGGCACAAGAACAGGCACATAGATCAATGGAATAGAACAGAGAACCCAGACATTGACCCAAAACATTATGCTCAATTAATATTCGACAAAGGTGGCAAGAGCATAGTATGGAGTAAAGACAGCCTCTTTAATAAATGATCTTGAGAAAATTGGACAGCTACATGCAAAAAAATGAAACTAGACCATCAGCTTACACCATACACAAGAATAAACTCAAAATGGATAAAAGACTTAAATGTGACTCATAAATCCATAAAAATCCTAGAAGAAAATGTAGGCAACAAAATTTCAGACATCATACGCAGCAGAATTTTCACTGATATATCACCTAAGGCAACAGAAACAAAGAAAAAAATGAACACATGGGACTACATCAAACTCAAAAGCTTCTGCACAGCAAAAGAAACAACCATCAAAGTGGAAAGGCAACCCACTGTATGGGAGAGCATAATTGCCAATGATACATCAGATAAGGGATTAATTTCCAAAATATATAGAGTGCTCATACATCTCAACAAAAGGAAGACAAAGAACCCAATTAAAAAATGGGCAGAGGAACTAAATAGACACCTCTCCAAACAGGACATACAAATGGCCAAGAGACATATGAAGAAATGCTCAACATCACTAATCATCAGAGAGATGCAAATTAAAACAACAGTGAGATATCACCTCACACCTGTCAGAATAGCCACCATCAACAAAGCATCAAACAAGTGTTGGCGAGGGTGTGGAGAAAAGGGGACTCTAGTACACTGCTGGTGGGAATGCAGACTGGTGCAGCCACTGTGGAAAACACTATGGTGTTACCTCAAAAAATTAAAAATTGAATTACCATTTGACCCAGTGATCCCACTCCTAGGAATATACCTTAAGAAGCCTGAAACACCAATCAGAAAGAATATATGTACCCTCATGTTCATAGCAGTGCTATTTACAATAGCTAAGATCTGGAAACAGCCCAAGTGTTCATCAGTAGGCTAATGGATAAAAAAGCAGTGGTACATATACACAATGGAGTACTATGCAGCTGTAAGAAAGAAAGATCTCTTATCCTTTGAGACGACATGGGAGGACCTGGAAACTATTATCCTAAGTGAAACAAGCCAAGCAGAGAAAGACAAATATCATTATGATGTCACTTATTTCTGGAATATAATGATCATAACAGTCTGAGGAATAGGGTAGCCCCAGAGACGTGGAATTATGGTAGAGACTGACAATTGCCAGAAGAGGGGCTTGGGGAGGGGAGCGATGAACCACAGAACTTTTACGCATGTACGCATTACCAATGGACATGGACAACAAAACTGGGGACGGGGCAGGGAGAGAGGGGGAGGAGGGTGTCAATGGGGGAAAATGGAGAAACATCTGTAACAAAAGTAAATTAATGAAAAAAATAAAAAATGAAAACAATAAAAAATAATAAGTTAGGTTTATATTATACTGGAGTCTATTAAGTGTGCAATAGCATTATATATATAAAAAAATGCACATATCGTAATTAAAAATATGTTATTGCTAAAGGAACCATCACCTGAACCTGTTGGAAAAATGGTGCCAATGGACTTGCCTGACACAGTGTAGCTTTCAATTTGTAAAAAATGCACTGTCTGTGAAGTGCAATAAAGCAAAGCACAATAACATGAGGTATGCCTGTATAAAGCTTGTGAGTGTTAGATATAAAAATGCCAGAACTCAAACATCGAAATCAGGGCTGCCTCTTTGAGCATTGTTGCTGTTGTGGGAGGCCCATACATGAATTCAAAGTTGTAGTTGTTCAAAACATGTGCTGGACAACTCCTTTAAGACCGTTTCACAATCTACAGAACAGCCATGACTGACTGCACAAGGGGTAGATACAGACCCACGTTGTGCCAGTTCTCTCTCCTGGGAACTGTAAATGAGAACATGGAGATAAATGATGGGAATCTATCGGTGCTGAGCTCTTTCTAGCATCTTCCACAGACTGCTGGGCTCAGGTTCCTGAGTGGCCAGGCTCCTGCCTTCCTGCTGTTTCTTTTTATCTTCTTGTCACATGCAATTTGAAGAGGTAGTTAGAAATATGTGCAAAGAATATGCTCATGATATTTTAGTTCTTTTTCAATTTTATTTCAAATTAAAGTACTTGGAATGGTCTATCATTTGAAAACGAATCCTTACAATTCTCATTGAAATTCAAAATCATATAAACAAAATATATTCTTATGGAAAAATATATTTGATTACATCATTGATGTTAAATTAAATTACTTATGTAGTCTGCAATTTGGGTTTCATTGTTGAATATTTGAATATATTCCAATAGTCTCTGCATGGTTTAAACTATTATCTTTCAATATATTTGCTTTATTTTAAAATTCCATTTTTCCAGTTATTTAAAATGCAGTAGCTATTGAGCCATTCCACAGAAGTTTCTAAAATAAACTCCCAAATGATACAAACCTAATCTGAATGGGTTTTACACACAGAATGGAAATAAATGGTTCACACAGAACCTCTAACAAGTTTACTATCTAATGTTCCCAGTAGAGTTCACTTACATCTTTACCTTGCAAGAAAGCAAAAAGTTTAATATAAACTATATAGGATATTTGCAGTGATTTTATGGGTCTGTAAAAGGTCGTTTGATTTTGGCAGGAAAGCCAATATGATTTTGAGACCTTTCAAATGGTGGAGATGAGATTTAGATATATTTTTCCTAACCATTAATTTAAAATCTGAGAGTTATAAAACTTATGAAAAAACAAAATAGTACACTGATACCAACCAGGATTTTTACAATATGTTTTTTAGACTTGCAAACAGGAATTTTTGGGGTCGTTTTTAAAGATTTTTCTGAGTAGTCAAGAACAATTGTGCTACCCAATGAATGTCTGAAGCATATATCAGCAGCTGCCATTCTGGTATATATATATATATATATATATATATATATATATATATATATATATATATATACAGAATATGGAAAGTTGCACTTATTTATTTGTTGTTTAATTTTAAAGGTTACATCTTTTTATTTAATTATTTTTATTACAGATGTCCCCCCACTTTTCCTCCATTGATACCTTCTTTCCTGCTCCTATCCCCCTGCCCCCTCCACATTCACCATACTGTTGTCTGTGTCCATTGGTTGTGCATACATGTATATAAGTTCTTTGGTTTATCTCTTCCCGTCCCCCCACTCCCTTCCCTCTGGGGTTTGTCAGTCTTTCCCTACTTCCATGTCTCTGGATCTATTTTGTTCATCAGTTTATTTTGTTCATTATGTTCCACAAATAAGTGAGATCATGTGATATTTGTCTTTCTCTGCTTGGCTTGTTTTGCTTAGGATAATACTCTCCAGGTCCCTCCATGTCGTCTCAAAGGATAAGAGATCTTTCTTTCTTACAGCTGCATAGTATTCCATTGTGTATATGTACCACAGCTTTTTTATCCACTCATTTACTGATGGACACTTGGGCTGTTTCCAGATCATAGCTACTGTAAATAGTGCTGCTATGAACTTAGGTGTGCATATATTCTTTCTGATTGGTGTTTCAGGTTTCTTAGGATATATTCCTAGAATGGAATCACTGAGTCAAATGGCAGTTCCATTTTTAATTTTTTGAGGTAACACCATATTGTTTTCCATAGTGGCTGCACCAGTCTGCATTCCCACCAGCAGTGTACTAGAGTCCCCCTTTCTCCACACCCTCGCCAGCACGTATTGTTTGATGATTTGTTGATGGCAGCCATTATGGTAGGTGTGAGGTGATATCTCCTAGTTGTTTTAATTTGCATCTCTCTGATGATTAGAGATGATGAGCATTTTTTCATATGTCTCCTGGCCATCTGTATGTCTTGTTTGGAGAAATGTCTATCCAGGTCCTTCGCCCATTTTTAATTGGATTGTTTGTCTTCCTTTTGTTGAGTTGTATGTGCACTCTATATATTTTGGAAATGAATCCCTTATCTGATGTATCATGGGTAAATATGTTTTCTCATACTGTAGCATCCCTTTACATTTTAAAAAAAATTAAATGTATTTATTTATTTATTTATGTTAGTCCTCACCCAAGGATTTTTTTTTTTAATCCTCACTTGAGGATATTTTTCTATTTATCTCCAGATAGAATGGGAGAGAGAGAGAGAAAGGGGGAGAGAGAGAAACATTGACGTGAGAGGGACACTTTGACTGGTTGACTCCCGCACAACCCAGACCAGGGCTGGGGATGAACCACAATCGAGGTACGTGCCCTTGATCAGAATCGAACCCGTGACTCATTGGTCTGCGGGCCGATGCTCTAACTGCTGAGCCAAACTGGCCAGGGCAAATTTATTTATTATTTTGTTACAGATATCCCTAATTTACCTCCTTTGACACCCTCCTCCATGCTCCCACTCCCTCTCGCCACCTTCAGTGTATTGTTTTCTGTGTCTATTGGTTATGCATATATGCATATAAGTTCTTTGGTTTATCTCTTCTCGTCCCCCCACTCTCCTTCCCTCTGAGGTTTGTCAGTCTGTTCCCTACTTCCATGTCTCTAGATCTATTTTGTTCATCTACTTATTTTGTTCATTATATTTCACAAATAAGTGAGATCATGTGATATTTGTCTTTCTCTGATTGGCTTATTTCACTTAGCATAATACTCTCCAGGTCCCTTGATGTTGTCTCTAAGGGCAAGAGATCTCTCTTTCTTACAGCTGCATAGTGTTCCATTGTGTAAACATACCACAGATTTTTTTTCTTTTTTTGCCTATTTTTGGCTGTTTATTGCAGAAAGTCTATAAAGTGGATTTGGAGCTGTTGATGTAATGTCATGCTTTGTTAAAGGTGTGTTTCTTTCTCTTTTTTTATTAATTTATTTTTGTTACACATGTTTCTCCTTTTCCACCCACTGATATCCTCCTCTCAATTCCCCACCCCCACCCCAAGCATTGTTGTCTATGTCCATGGTGTACTACAGATTTTTCATCCACTCATCTAATGATGGACACTTGGGTTGTTTCCATATCTTAACTATTGTAAACAGTGCTGCTATGAACATAAGGGCACATATAATCTTTCTGATTGCTGTTTTAGGCTTCCTAGGATATATTCCTAGAAGTGGGATCACTAGGTCAAATGGCAGTTCACTTTTTAATTTTCTGAGGAAACACCATATTGTTTTCCATAGTGGCTGCACCAGTCTGCATTCCCACCAGCAGTGTACTGGAGTCCCCTTTTCTCCACACCCTCGCCAGCACTTGTTGTTTGATGATTTTTTGATGGCAGCCATTCTGGCAGGTATGAGGTGAAACCTCATAGTCATTTTAATTTACATCTCTCTGATGATTAGTGACGTTGAGCATTTTTATGTCTCTTGGCCATTTGTATGTTCTGCTTGGAGAGGTGTCTGTTCAGGTCCTCTGCCCATTATTTACTTGGATTGTTTGTCTTCCTTTTGTTGAGTTTTTCTCTTTTCATGTTGATTTTTTTTTTTTCTGCTGTGAAGAAACTTTTTAGTTTGATGTCGTCCCATTTATTAATTTTTTTCCCTTTGTTTCTCTTGCCTTAGGCAATGTATCAGTGAAAATTCTGTTATGTGTGATGTCTGAGATTTTGCTGCCTACATTTTCTTCTAGGATTTTTAAGGTTTCATGAGTGACATTTAAGTCTTTTATCCATTTTGAGTTTATTCTTGTGTGTGGTGTAAGTTGGTGGTCTAGTTTCATTTTTTTGCATGTAGCTTCCAATTTTCCCAAAACTATTTACTGAAGAGACTGTCTTGACTCCACTGTATGTTCTTGCCTCCTTTGTCAAATATTAATTGAGCATAATTGCTTGGGTTGATTTCTGGGATCTCTCTTGTGTTCCATTGGTCTATATGACTGTTTTTGTTACAGTACCAGGCTGTTTTGATTATACTGGCTTTGTAGTATAAACTGATATCCGAAATTGTGATTCCTCCAACTTCCTTTTCAAGATTGCTGTGGCTATTCAGGGTCTTTATTGGTTCCATATAAACTTTTGGAGTATTTGTCCCAGATTTGTGAAATATGCCATTGGTATTTTAATTAGGATTGTATTGAATCTATAAATTGCTTTGGGCAGTATGGACATTTTAATGATGTTAATTATTTCAATCCATGAACATGGTATATGCTTCCACTTTTTTATATCTTTCTCTATTTCTTTTTCAATGTCCTGTAGTTTCCCAAGAACAAGTCTTTTACCTCATTGGTTAAGTTTATTTCTAGATATCTTAAATTTTTTGTTGCAATGGTAAATGGGATTATTTTTTGGTTTCTCTTTTTGTGTGTTCATTTGGTGTATAAAAATGACAATGATTTCTGGATGTTGATTCTGTATCCTGCTACTTTGCTGAATTCATTTATTAAATCTAGCAGTTTTTTGGTTGACCCATCCCGCAGGTCGAGCAATGAGGACTCTAGAGGGGGAGTGAGGATGGTAGGGGGCAAGAGACACGAAGAATGGAGACAAGACAGGATTCTGATCAAGTCTCGTTTATTGTAAAACAGGGGCAAGGTTTTATAGCATGAAAGCAGGAATGTTCCTGGGGCGCTGAATTCGGGGCTAATCTGGCTGCTAGGAGACCAAACCCTAATGGCATAATCCATAATCGATAAGGTCAGTGCTTGAGGTAAGCAGAAAACACCTGCTGCAGTTCTGAGAACTGTCATTTCTGCAGGGGTCCTGGGGGCATTGTGACCTGAGTCACGCCTGCCCAAGAGAATAATGCCAAGAATGTCTTATAGCCAGGGGTGAACTTTCCAGTCCCCCACATTTGGTGGAGTCTTTAGGATTTCCCATGTACAATATCATGTCATCTGTGAATAAAGACAGTTTCACTTGCTCCTTTCCAATTTGGATGCCTTTTATTTTTTCTTTTTGTCTGATTGCTGTGGCTAAGGCTTCCAGTACTATGTTGAATAAGAGTGGCAAAAGTGGACATCCCTGTCTTGTTCCTGTTCTTAAGGGAAATGCTTTTAGTTTTTGCCCATTGAGTATGATGCTAGCTGTAGGTTCGTTTTATATGGCCTTTATTATGTTGAGGTATAACCCTTCTATTCTCATTTTGCTGAGAGTTTTTATCAAAAATAGGTGCTAGATATTGTCAAATGATTTTTAGCACCTATTGATATGGTCATATAATTTTTATCCTTCAATTTGTTTATGTGGTATACCACATTTATTGAATTGCATATATTGTATCAGCTTTGCATCTCTGGGATAAATCCCATTTGGTTGTGGTGAATAATTTTTGTAATATATTGCTGGGTCTGATTTGCTAAAATTTTGTTGAGAATTTTGGAGTTTATGTTCATCAGGGATATTGGTCTGTAATTTTCTTTCTTGGTAGTGTGTTTATCTGTTTTTTGGACTAGGATTATGCTGGCCTCATAAAAAGAGGTTTGAAATCTTCCTTCCTCTTGAATTTTTTGGAATAGTTTGAGGAGAATAGGTGTTAGTTATTTGAATGTCTGGTCAAATTCCCCTGTGAAGCCGTCTGGACCAGGGCTTTAGTTTGCTGAGAGTTAATTGAATTCTGCTTCTGTTTCCTTAGTTGCTATTGGTCTGTTCAGGTTTTCAGATTCTCCCCAATTGAGTTTTGGAAGACTGTATAATTCTAGGAATTTGTCCATTTCACCTAGGTTGTCGAATTTGTTGGAATATAATTGTTCAGAGTATTTTCTTACATTCCTTTGTATTTCTGTGGTGTCAGTAGTTACTTCACCTCTTTTGTTCCTGATTTTATTAATTTTGGTCCTCTCTCTTTGTTTCTTGGTGAGTCTGGCTACTGGTTGATCAATCTTGTTTATTTTTTCAAAGAACCAGCTCTTGGTTTCTTTGATCTTTTGTATTTTTAAAAATATTCTCAGCCCCTCCTTCGCCTCTTCCTGCCAGCAGCCGCCTCCCCTCCCTCTCTGCTTCCCCGCCTCGCTCCCTCCGCCTTGCTCCCTCCGCCCTCTCTGGGTTCTGGCGGCCGCGGGGTGAACGGACCGGCTGCAGAGCACAGGCGGTGGCTGGGACACGGTGCCTGACAGAGTTGTTGTGGTCCTGCCCGTGGAGATGTGAGGAGGGTCATTTTTAGAAATTATGACACATAGTTACTTCATTTTCTCAAAGTTGGAAAGATACAGACTTCTGGTCAAGATGGCGGGTAGGTAAACGCAGTATCGCGTCCTGCCACAACCACATCAAAGTTACAACTAAACTGCAGAACAACCATCATTCAAAACAGCCTGAAATCAAGCTGAACGGAAGTCCTACAACTACAAAATTAAAGAAGAAGCTACATCAAGACTGGTAGGAGGGGCGGAGGCGTGACAGGCTGGTCCCACACCCACGTGTGGTGGATAAAAATTAGGAGGACACCTCGGCTGGGAAGGTCCTCCCTGAGGACTGAGGGGTCCCTGTCCCACACCAGGCACCCAGCTCAGGGTTCCAGTGCCAGGAAGAGAAGTCCCCATCACTTCTGGCTGGAAAACAAGCGGGTACTGAGGCTGAGGCAGCTGGAGCCCCGGCAGCACCTCTTAAAGGGCCCACACACAGACTTACTCGGACTCACGCGGACTCTCACCCTCCAGGCTTCAGCTTGGGGGAGGCAGCTTGAAAGGCGCCAGAGTCATATGGGGAAGAACTGAGCTGTTTGGCATTGGAGCAAGGGCTGGAGAGGCAGCTTTCTCCTGGACAGACATGCTATCAGAGGCCTTTGTTCCTTTGGTGAGCCCTTCTCTGGGCCAGCAGATGCCACCATATCTGGGACTCCAGCTACCTGGCTCACACTGTTTGCCCCGCCCTGGTGATTCCCTGAGGCCCCGCCCCACCCAACTTCCAGGCCCACCCAAGCTGTTGCCAGTTGCTTTACCATAGGATTGGCCTGTCTTGGAGCCTGCTTCAGCTTTTCCTAAATTCTTTCAAACAAGCAGCATCTGGTCTCAGCTAGCCCCACACCTCTTGTTAAGTAATACATAGAAACAAACACAGGGAGACAGCCAAAATGAGGAGACAAACAGGTCCCAAATGAAAGAACAGAACAAAACTCCAGGAAAAGAACTAAGTGAAATGGAGATAAGCAACCTAACAGATGCTGAGTTCAAAACACTGTTTATAAGGATGCTCAATGGACTTAGTGAGAACCTTAATGGACTTAGTGAGAACCTCAGTGAACTTAGTGAGGGCCTCAAGAGCATAAGGAAGGACCAGTCAGAAATGCTGGATGCACAGTTAGAAATGAAGGAGGCACTAACTGAAATAAAGAATAATTTACACAGATTCAATAGTAGAGTAGGTAAAGCCAAGAAGCAAACCAATGATTTGGAATATAAGGAAGCAAAAAACACCCAATCAGAACAGCAAAAAGAAAAAAGAATCCAAAAAAATGAGGATAGTGTAAGGAGCCTCTGGGACAGCTTCAAACGTGCCAACATTTGCATCTTGGGGGTGCCAGAAGGGGAAGAGAGAGAACAAGAAATCAAAAACCTATTTGAAACAATAATGGCAGAAAACTTCCCTAACTAGGTGAAGGAAACAGACATACAAGTCCAGGAAGCACAGAGAGTCCCAAACAAGATGAACCCCAAGAGGCCCACACCAAGACACATCATCATCAAAATGCAAAAGGTTCAAGACAAAGAGAGAATCTTAAAAGCAGCAAGAGAAAAGCAGTTAGTTACCTACAAGGGAGTTCTCATAAGACTGTCAGCTGATTTCTCAAAAGAAACTTTGCAGGCCAGAAGGGAGTGGCAAGAAATATTCAGGGTGATGAAAAGGAAGAACCTACAACCAAGATTATTCTATCCTGCAAAACTGTCATTTAGAATTGATGGCTATACAAAGTTTCACAGACAAGGAAAAGCTAAAGGAGTTCATCACCACCAAACCATTATTATATAAAATGTTGAAGGGGGCTGGGGGAATGTTTGAAAAAGGTGAAGAGATTAAGAAGTACAAATTGGTTGTTAGACTGACAAACCTCAAAGGGAAGGGGGATGGGGGGTGAGAAGAAATAAACCAAAGAACTTATATGTATATATGTATAACCAATGGACACAGACAACAGTGTGGGGAAAGGCAGGACGGGGGAGGGAATAGGGAGGAGTGGGGCAATGGGGAAAAATGAGGAACATCTGTAATACATTCAACAATAAAGATAAGTTAAAAAAAATAAAGAAGAAACCATAAAAAAAAAAAAAGAAAAGAAAATCAGAAGGAAGAGAAAATACATTGACAATATTTATTGAAAAACTCCACATTTAAGTGGACCTGTGCAGGTCAAACCCATGTTGTTCGAGGGTCAACTTATATGTAAATTGGAACTTAATTCTTTGGTTAATATGTTTCTCTAGCCCAGCTAATTCCATTTCATACATCTTACCCATTTACTTGTAGTTTTTATCTTCTCTAAATGTAATAGCTTGTAGCGGCTGAAGCGGCTGGAGCCCCTGGCAGCTCCTCTTAAAGGGCCTGCACATGGACTTACTCGGACTTGCACCCTCCAGGCTCCAGCATGGAGGAGGCAGCTTGAAAGGCACCAGAGTCATATGGGGAAAAACTGAGTTGTTTGGTATTGGAGCGAGGGCTGGAGAGGCAGCTTTCTCCTGGACAGACGTGTTATCAGAGGCCTTTGTTCCTTTGGTGAGCCCATCCCTAAGAAGGCAGACAGCTGCCATATCTGGGACTCCAGCAACCTGGCTCACACTGTTTGTTCTACCCTGGTGGTTCCCTGAGGCCCTGCACCACCCAATTTTCAGGCCTACCCAAGCTGTTTCCAGTGGCTTTACCATAGGATTGGCCTGTTTTGGCTCCTGCTTCAGATTTTCCTAAATTCTCTCAAACAAGCAGCATCTGGCCACAGCGGGCCCCATACCTCTCACTGAGTGGCCCCAGGCCTGGCACTAGAAGCAGCCAGCCTTGGTTCACAGTTTGGCTTCACCTGGGCACCTCCAAGCCCAGCAAAAGAAGCAGCCATTGGCAGATCACTTTGTAGCTTATGCCTGGTGGCCCTGGATAGAACACAGGCAGTGGCTGACCTTGCCCCAGAACCAGCATACCCAGTGGACAGCTTCAGACCACGTTGAAGCACCCAACCACCTCCACAAGTGACACACTCAAGGAATGGATTCAGTTGGTACCAGAGCACTGCTGAAGTAAGTCTTGCTCTGTGTAGTGGGGCTGATCATCCAAGGTAGTCAGAGGTCAATGGTTAGTGGGCACAGCCAGTCCTTGAAGCTGATCAGTCTGAGTAAAACCCTCCCATTGATGTGCCAACAGCAATCAATGGTCAATTACAACAGAAGGGTGTAAAGTCCATATGAGGGGTGCACCTCAAGGGCCCAGCTGGGTGATCAGGGAGGCTGTGCGACTGGACTCTACAGGACACCTACTACAACAGGCCACCCTAGGAAGCCTAGGAGACATAGCAACTCTACCTTATACTTAGAAAAAACAAACAAACACAGGGAGGCAGCCTAAAGGAGGAGACAAACAAACATGTTGCAAATGAAAGAACAGAACAAAACTCCAGGAAAAGAACTAAATGAAATGGAGATAAGCAATCTAACAGATGCAAAGTTCAAAACACTGCTTATAACAATGCTCAATGAACTTAGTGAGGGTCTCAAGATCACAATAAAGGACCAGTCAGAAACGAAGGAGGCACTAACTGAAATAAAGAATAATTTACAAGGAATCAATAGTAAAGTAGGTGAAGCCAAGAAGCGAACCATCGAATTGGAATATAAGGAAGCAAAAAATACCCAATCAGAACAGCAAAAAGAAAAAAGAATTTAAAAAATGGGGATAGTATAAGGAGCCCGTGGGACAACTTCAAACATACCAACATTCGCATCATGGGAGTGCCAGAAGGAGAAGAGAGAGGGCAAGAAATTGAAAACCTATTTGAACAAATAATGACAGAAAACTTCCCTAACTTGGTGAAGGAAAGAGACATACAAGTCCAGGTAGCACAGAGAGTCCCAAGCAAGATGAGCCCAAAGAGGTCCACACCAAGACACATCATCATCAAAATGAAAAAGGTTAAAGACAAAGAGAGAATCTTAAAAGAAGCAAGAGAAAAGCAGTTAAGTTATCTACAAAGGAGCTCCCATAAGGCTGTCAGCTGATTTCCCAAAAGAAACTTTGCAGGTCAGGAGGGAGTGGCAAGAAGTATTTAATGTGATGAAAAGCAAGGACCTACAACCAAGATTACTCTATCCTGCAAAGCTATCATTTAGAATCGATGGCCATATAAAGAGTTTCCAAGACAAGAAAAAGCTAAAGGAGTTCATCACCACCTAACCAGTATTATATGAAATGTTGACGGGTATTCTTGAAGAAGATAAAAAAAATATGAACAATAAAATGGCAATAAATACATATCTATCAACAATGTAATCTATAAACTTAATGAGCAAGCAGAACAAAAACAGACTTAGCGATACAGAGAACTTTTTAAAAAAAATAAAGATGTACTTTTTTTTCTTTATTGATTTTAGAGAGAGAGGAAGTGACAGGGAGAGAGAGATAGAAACATTGATGAGAGAGAACATTGATTGGCCGCCTCCTGCATGCCCCCCACTTGGGATTTGGCCCATAACCTGGACATGTGTCCTCACCGGGAATTGAACTGGGACCTCTTGGTGCATGGGTCAACGCTCAACCACTGAGCCACACTGGCTCGACCAGAGAACTTTTGTTGGTTGCCAGATGGGAGGGGAGTTGAGTAAAAAAGATGAAGGGATTATGAAGTACTAATTGGTTGTTAAACTGATGAACCTCAAAGGGAAGGGGAATGGTGGGGCGGGGAGAGAGAAACCAAAGAACTTACATGTATATATGCATAACCAATAGACACAGACAATAGTGTGGGGAAAGCAGGAGTGGGGCATGATTGGGGAAGGGGTCAAGGGGGGAAAAAAGAAGGACATCTGTAATATATTCAACAATAAAGATAAGTTTAACAGAAAAGGTAGAAAATAATGACAGAAATAATAATAATTTTAGAAAGTAATAATGCTAAATTGAATAAAATATAGAATAGGAAAGTAAAAAATGGGATAACAAAAGAAGAAAATAAGTTGAGTTAAAAATAAAAATTAAAAAAACATGCACACCAAAACAACCACCACCACAACAAAAACCTTGGATCTGCTGTTTATGGAGCTCACTGGATTTTGCTCCAATGTTGTTGGATCTGGCCCCTTGGCTGTGGGTCCCTGTCCTCTTGGGCAGTTCTCTGGTATAGGCCAATGTGAATTGCTGGCCTTGTCTGGCTCTGGGCCTCTTGACTGAAGTCCTGCAGGGCTAGAACACAGGTAGTCCCTAGCTGAGAGTCTGGGTTGCCTTAGGGGCTTGCCCCTTGTATGTGTTCTGGGCAGCTTTCCCTTCCCCTAGGGCGTTGGGCTCTGGAGGGTATCAGGACCAGTTAGGGTGGTTTAAACAGATTTGTGTTGGGGGTGGTGCCTGTAGCTTACAGGAGGGGCAAGCAGTCTCTTTCTCTTTTTTCAATGCCTCAGCTCTGCCTGGGTTGCTGGCACCCCCTGGTTGCCACTAGAAGCAGGGAAGAATAGGGGAAAAAAAAAGGAGGAAAAGAAAAAACAAACACAATGCCCTGCTTGGCTCTTTAATCTTTCAGCACTGGCTGGGTCTTGCTGGGCGGGGCGGGGCTTCTGCCCAAACTCCCTCCTGGCCAGATGTCCAAATCCCTCCCTCCCCAGGACCTGCTGCTGGGGTGCTGACTTCCAGCCCAGAGCTGTTCCATGGGTGAGGGGAGGGGTGCCTCCTCTTAGCTTGAGGTAGGGAGGAATGGGCCTCTTTGCACAGGCATTCTGGCTAGCCTGTCAAAGTTCTTTCAGCGAATACCCACCCCCTCAAATTCACTGCTGCCTGATTTGCCCAGGCCCTCAGGTGTGCTTTTCTGCTTGGCCTCCAGCTCCAACAATCAGGGAGCTTTCCATGCTGGCACCGCAACCACGCACTGGCTTTTAGCCTGGGATAGTGCTGAATCCCCCCCAATGGACCGAATCACCTCCAATTCCCACTGTCCATGCTATGTGGGCTCCCCTTGCCTGCTCTGTTGCCGAGTCCCCATCTCCCTGGGGCAGGAGCTGCACTCCAGTCTTCCCAGGCGCACTGCGCAGCTGCGAGTCCGCTCACTGGGCGTCTTCTCCTGTCTCCTTTGCATGCTCCCGCCCGCAGTATTTCCAGTCAGCGATTTTCAGGTGGCTTTTCTTTCTTTTTTATAATCCTCACCTGAGGATATTTTTCTATTTATTTTCCGATAGAGTGGGAGGGAGAGAGAGGGAGAGAAAGGGAGAGGGAGAGAAATGGGGGAGAGAGAGAAACATCGATGTCAGAGGGACACATCGACTGGGTGCCTCCCCTTGGTACCGCCACCAGGTACCTGCCCTTGACGGGAATCAAACCTGCGACTCACTGGTCCGGGGGCCTACGCTCTACCGCTGAGCCAAACTGGCCAGGGCATCAGGTGGTTTTTCAAGTTGAATGTTCTGCAGTTTAGCCTCAAGTCCGGTCCTGTGCTTGGAACATGCCCACGAACTTCCTTAGGCTTCAGCCATCTTGCCTCCTCCCCGCTAAAGGTTAAATTTTAAATTCTAGTCTTCAAGATTAAATGATATTTATGTTAATTTAAAAAAATACACCATATAGCAAATATACTTACAAACACTCATATCCATCACTCAGTTTCAACAATTATCAACATATTGCCAATTATGCTTCATCTCTTATCCTCCCACCCCCTTCTTTTTCCCTGGATTATTTTAAAACAAGTCGAAGAGCACATGTCATTTCTTCTGAAAACACTTCCACGTTCCTCTTTGGGGCTTTTTAAAAAAAGCATAACCACAGTCCCATTTAAGCTGGATATTTTTTCCACTGTCATGGAAGCACTACACATGGTTCTCGGGCCTCATCTGCCGACAGTTTAATAAAATGGGGCCACATTACCAGCAAATAATCTTTTGAGCTCCAACTGACCCTGGCAGAACTTCATTTTCCTGACATGGAGTATATTCAGTTATTTCTAGAAGTCTCCAGGGTGTCTCCTTGGGCTGATTACCAAGTCTCTCAGCTCACATGATACCCCGCATGCCCCCCCCCCCCCCCCCGCACCTTTCTTTAGTGCTGCCCCTCTGGCACTTGCGATATTACACCCGGTGGGCCAGGAACCAGTCTGTGCACAGGATGCTGTCCCTCACTGCTCCCCAAGCCTCAGTACTTCCTCCCCAGAGAGGCCTTTCCTGAAGATGAAGTGTGCCCACAACTTCCCCTGGAATGGATGACTCTGTTGGAGGAGAAGAGAACACTTTCTGTTCCATGGACCCCTCCCATGCTACATCCATAAATAGCATGGCCAAGTACCCTTAGTTTTAGTCTTTTTTCTCTAGGCCACAGACCTCCCCACCTCCAAGAGACCTACTCACTCTTTCCTCAGGGCTCTGTTCATCCAGCAGTCACCCATTTCTCTTTGTTTTCATAGCTATCCAGTTCAGTCCTGCTTTTGCCAACTGTTCTTCGACGTTTTCTTAGTGTTTCTATTATTACAATTTTCTGTACATTGTGTTTTCTTCTCAGGAATAATTTGTAAGTAAGGCATATTGCTTTTCATTTTACCAACTCCAACCTGAACCTTCTTCAAAGGCACTCTTACATCTGTATTAATTATCCTAGCCATAAGAGAAAAAAAACCCTTCCGACTTCCTTTTACTGGACATGAAGAGTAGGACCCGTTGTTTCTCCTCTTTTCCCTTTCTCTGTGTCTGTGAATTTAATCTGGAGTTGTAATTCTCGTCCCTCATTCCCCACACCCCCTTTTAAAATAATATAATCAAACATTTAAAGAATAGTCATGTTTTACATTCACTTTTTATATCTAATATCTCCATTTGATTAACTGTTTCAATAATTACTACTAGTCCTTCCTTCCCAACAGTGAGTTTCTTATTATTTATTGAGTTCTTATTTTGTCCTTATTTTTTATGTAGGAGGTATGGCTGTGTCGTGTATTAATATTTTTGCATATGTTAAAATGTCTTTCTCTTGCGTTAAGGCATAATGACACTTGGCTCTGAATAATTCTTGGGACACAGGGTCTTCAGAACTCTTTAGTTTGAATCTATTTACTGCTTCATAGAATTATAAAATGAAGGTCCTTTTTGATCCCTTGTGGTTACTTTTATTTTTTCTCTTTGGATATTTATAGAAATATTGTTTAAATTTTTGAAATTTGAACAATCTGTGATGATATTACTAGGTTTAGTTTTATTTTCATTGTTTGCTTGAAATAGAATATGTATTCTTGAATTATTGTCTTAAATTTTTATTTATATCAAAAATATAAAATTATGTTTTTAAAAAAAACACAACTTGAATATTGCTGTTTTATCTGCTCAGACCCTCCTTTTACCTATTTCTTTTATCCCTACCTAAGGTGAATTTCCAAGATATAGTCTCCATATCTATTATTTCTTCTCTCATAATTTTAACTTTTTATCTTTCTCCTCTGTGTTCTGATAGACTTTTTCCACACATATTTTTCTATTTTTATAATTTTAGTTTATGTGGTGTCTGATTTGTTATTAAAAGTCTTCCCCCCCATGCCCTGGCTGGTTTGGCTCAGCGGTTAGAGCGTTGGCCTGCGGTCCAGAAAGACCCAGGTTCGGTTCCCGCTAAGGGCATGTACCTCGGTTGCAGTTTGTCCCCGGCCCTGGTTGGTCATGCAGGTGGCAGCCACTCGATGTGTCCCTTTCACATCGATGTTTCTCTCTCTCTCTCTCTTCCTCTCTCTCCCTCCCACTCTATCTGAACAACAACAACAAAAAAATAAAAAATAAAAGTCTTCTCCCCTTTTTAAAATTGTTAGCTGAATCAGTCTTATCTCCATGTAAAACTTCCTTTTCTAGAGATTTTTTTGGGGAAGAGAGGATACCACACTAATTTCAGAAATGAAACATCTGCTTGAATGTTACAATGACTACAACACAGGTATACATTATTAAAATATTTCCTTTGTTTCTTATGTAAGTATGCTATAGTGGTATAGTCAATATCAATCTGCAGCAAAGCCCCAGTAGCAGCAGAAAGCATTCTGGCTCAGTAGGCAGAACCTCCCACCAGCAACGCCGACATGGGGCTGCAGAGATGTTCTATATGGGTTTCCCACTGCAAGGGTAATGTCTTCCCCTTGTATAATTGGACCCTCTGTGGCAAGGCCACACCACCCTTGAAAGGATGTTGGTGTGATTGGTAACATGCGTGAAGCCATGGGAAGCCAGCCATTTTAAAATCACTGCCATTCATTTCCGTATTCAGAAACTCTAGGTTTACATTCTCAAGAACTATATAATGCTACATCTCCTCATTCTAATTCAGAAAAGCCTCATAAGAACAAAGATATACAATAAAATATTATTTATCTTTACTAGAACATATCACTTGTGGCGCCTGGTGGAGATGTTGGCTTATGGAAGGAAATATAATCCACTAGAGAAAACCCAATTTTAAATACAAAACCCTGAAAGTAAATTACTTAAATGTTTAGAAAATTGGCAAATGTGACTAAAATTTGTATTTACAAATTTTTAATCTATAACTTTGAAAGACAGAACAGATGTGGATCTTTTTTGTACATTGCTATTTTCAAAATTGAAGAATCTTTACTTCTAGTGGGGAAAATGAAGATGTTCATGTTGTGTTTTAGTAAGCCAACACTTGGCTTTTCCATGACATTCCCACTGGAGGAGTGGAAGAGTCACAATTTCCCAGAGACTTTACTTTATGATAATTAATGAAAAATAATTAATAACTGAAACCTTTACCTTGAGAGGATTTACTTTTTTCAACTCAAGTGTAAAGAACAGATGTACATGATACATTCTTTATGTATGTACATACATATATTTCTATATATCTATATATACCTTTAAAAATATATATATTCTTTTCTGATGTATATAGGATGTTTCCTTTTTTTATGTGTAGTCATCTGAGTTTTCTATTAGCAATTTGAGATTATGGTTGAGTGGATGGTGTGGTGGGGACTATACAGCTTCTCAGTCAGTACCTTGGTCTTCTCTGTGTTTTCCAGCCTCCTTTGTGACTAGATTGACCATGTGCCTGGCTCTAGTCAATAAGTATGAACATGAGTGGAAGCAATAGGATTCACCTTCTGATGAGAGAGGTAAGCTCCTGGTGCCCCTTTTACTACTCTCCCTTTCCTGGGTATGCCTCCAGAACAACCTGCATCCTCAACATGGCAGAGCCACAAGATGAAAGCAACCCTCATCCTGAGGAAGAATAGCCTGACCTACATCAAACTGTGGCATGAGTAAAAAATATGCTTTTATTTGTTAAGCCACTGAGATTCTAGGCGTTTTTGTGTTACTACCACATGAACTGATGATGTAGGTGAGTTGTCTGAGTTGGGCCTATCTACATTGAGGATCTAACATTTGGTATCTGGTGTTTTTGTCAGTCAAAGTGAAACATATTATTTTGTTATTCATGAAAACATAATTCACTTCTTAAATTTTTTGAACATTGTAGGAGGGATTTTGGCTGTTGCTTTTTTGCCATTCATGTTTAAATTGATCACATTTTCGTTTATTACTTTGAAAGGCATTAGCTGGTATCTTAAATGCTTCATCAAGTTAAGAGAGTCCACATTAGCCCTGGCTGGTTATCTCAGTGGTTAGAGCATCAGCCCACGGACCAATGAGTCGCAGGTTTGATTTCAGTTAAGATCACATTCCTCGGTTGCGGTTCGTCCCCAACCCTGGTTGGGGTCTTGCGGGGGGCAGCCAGTCAATGTGTTTCTTTCACATCAATGTTTCTTTCTCTCTCCCTCCCTCCCACTCTGTCTGAAGATAAATGGAAAAATATCCTCAGGTGAGGATTAAAAAAAAAAGAGAGAGCCTTGGCCAGTTTGGCTCAGTGGTTAGAGCGTCGGCCCGCGGGCCAGAGAGTCCTGGGTTTGGTTCCCGCTAAGGGCACATACCTCAGTTGCAGTTTGTCCCCGGCCCTGGTTTGGGTTGTGTGGGTGGCAACCACTTGATGTGTCTTTCTCTCTCCCCCTCCCTCCTGCTCTGTCTGAAGATAAATGCAAACCGCCGCCCCCCCCCAAAAAAAAACAGAGAGTCCAAATTAGGTATATAAGCAAAAACTCTGGGATAATAATACCTTTTATGACAAGCTGAAATACTATTTGACTTTATTTTTGTTTTGCTCTTAATGTCACGCAGATTGTCCTGTGTTCTGTGAGCTAGAAGCTGAGTAATTGAAGAACTATTTTCACTTTTCCAATGACTACACCCATGGGCTTTTTGATGGTCCCCATCAAAGGAAGACCATGTATATATGGCTCATGGAGAACTCAAAGCCCCTGAGTCTGGAGCCTGTTGAGCCTATTCCCTTTGCCTCATCTAGAAACACCTGACAATAGGTTCTGGAGGACTGCCAATTAACATGTACTTGCTAACTAACTATGGAAGATGTAATCATGACAGACTTGCAAATAAGCCTTTTCCTGAAGCAGTTTGTGAACATTTGAAATGTTAAACTACTACAGAAGTTTTTTTCAGAGAGTCTTTAAAAATATAAGAACCAACTTTATCCTTCTCAGCGAACTAACTTACTCTTTCACAAATGGAGGCAGGACAATAATTTTGTCTTCTGAATGTGTTAATGTTAAGATATTAGATATCACAAGTATAGTGCCTTTCTTTCTAAGATATTTTTCCTTTCTTCTTTTCTCTATTCTTTTGGTCACACAAAGCTCTTGTTGTCTATGTCGTTACCCTTTGGGGCCTTGACATTTCTTTTTCTCCTTTCAGTGTATAAGGTCTCAAAACAAGTGTTTGAATCAGCTGCCTAAGGGATCACATATCTAGAACAGGAAGCACTTAGAAATCTGCCCTATCACAGGAGCATTGACGTTGGAGTGATATGAAAAATAATGTTGTTGAAACAACTTTCTTGTCCAAGCTCAGACCACTTTTATAACTGAGAAAGAATGCACAAATACATATACATATATATCTATATCAATTGATCAGTTGGTCAATAGATAGATAGGTAGATATTTGACTTCTTGCCAGGGTGCTGTAGAGCGTTCTGTTCTCTCTTACGTATATCACTTAGGAAGAGTGACTGGTCCAGGGTGCTTCCTGCCTCCCATTTGTACTCCCTGCCCTGAATGAAAGGAAACATAAAGCCTTGTGGAGAAAAAAAATTCTGATAAACACAAGTGTGTGAGTGTGTGTGTACATTCACACACATGTGTGTGTGTGATACTAATTTATTTTGTAGTAAATGAGTGGCCCATGTTAGGGTACTTTGCACAGAAAAAACACTATTGAGAAGGCTGGCTTCAAGCCTACAAAATTATAGCTTACTTTCCAAATCACTGTCAGAAGCTATTGAATTAGTAATAAAATCAATTTCAGAAAAACCTAGGTTGAAATCACTCATACTTCACACATGTAACCAACAGTATTTCCAAACTTGTTTTCTAATCTCTAAAACAGGTCTAGTGGCATCAAAACCACTGAGGATCAAAATGAAACAACAACCTAAAGAACGACAACAATAAATGTTGGCAATTGTTGTATTGGTATCATTAGTCTAACCTGCCTTTGGAGGTTTGTGTTATTAACTTTTTGTTGTTGAAAGTATTACAGATATCCCTCTTTCTTCCCCATTGACCCCCTCCTTGCTGCTCCCACCCCCCTCCTGCCTTCCCCAGCGTAGCGTCAGTGTTGATTGGTTGTGCATATATGCATATATAGATTCATAGGAAGTTGAAAAACAAACAAACAAAAATGTATAGGGTGATCCCATGCACTCGTCACTCAGTTTCCCCCAGCGGAAACTTCAGAAGTCTAGGGCAATATCATAAGCAGGAAATGGATCTTGGTACAATTCAAAGAGCTTATTCAGATTTTATAAGTTTTACATGCATTCATTTGTGTATGTGTGTGTGTGTGTAGTTCTATGAAATTCTATCAAGTGTGCAGGTTGTGTAACCACTGCCGAGATCAAGATAAAGAGCTGATTCATCACCACAAGACTCCCTTGTACTACCACCTTTGTAGCTATATCTACCACCTAATCTTTGGCAACCACTAATCTGTTCTCTATCTCTATACATTTATTTCAAGAATGTTATATAAATGGAATCATTCAGCATGTGACCTTTTGGGATTTGCTTTTTCTACTCCCTCAGCATCATTTCTTTGAGATATATTGAAGGGATAGACATCACTCATTATTCCTTTTAGCTGCTTCACAGTATTCCATAGCATGGATGTACCAGTTTGTTTTATCCTTTATCCCTTCAAAGGCTTTTGAGTTGTTTCTAGTTTTTGGCTATTATGAATAAAGCTGCTATGAATATTATCACAAAAAGTTTATGTGAACATAGGTTTTCACTTCTCTGGGATAAAAGCCCAATAGTGAAATTACTGGGCCATATGATCCTTGCAGGTTTAGTTTTGTAAGAAAGTGACAAATTGTTTCTCGACTGGCTGTACCATTTGAGTTCCTACCAGCAATGTATGAGTGATCTAGTTCCTCTACATTCTTGCTAGCGTTTGCTTTCTCACTGTTTTTCATTCTAGCCATTCTGTTAGGTATGTATTGATATTTCATTGTGCTTTTAATTTGCATTTTCCTAGTGGTTAATGATGTTGATTATCTTTTCATGTGCACTTACCATCTCTATATGCTCTTTGAGGAAATGTCTGTTCATGTCTTTTGTTCATATTCTTAGTTGGTTTTTTCTTTTTTACTCTTGAGTTTTGAGAGTTCTTTATATATTCTCGATACAAGCCCTTTCTCAGATATGGGGTTTGTCAACATTATCTTGAAGTCTGTATTGTAGGGATGGGGGAACAAAATGTAACCTTGTGATATGCATTCTTTCTTTCTTTTTTTTTAAACTTATCTTTATTGTTGAATGTATTACAGATGTTCCTCATTTTCCCCCCATTGACCCCCTCCTCCCCATTCTCGCCCCCCTCCTGCCTTTCCCCACACTGTTGTCTGTGTCCATTGGTTATGCATATATACATATAAGTTCTTTAGTTTATTTCTTCCCACCCCCAACCCCCTTCCCTTTGAGGTTTGTCAGTCTAACACTCAATTTGTACTTCTTAATCCCTTCACCTTTTTCATCCATTCCCCCAACCCCCCTCTCATCTGGCAACCAACAAAATTTCTCTGTATCTATGAGAATGTTTCTGTTCTGCTTGTTCATTTTGTTTGTAGATTCAATTGTCGATAGATATGTATTCATTGCCATTTTGTTTTTTCATATTTTTTATCTTTTTCTTCAAGGAGACCCTTCAACATTTCATATAATAATGGTTTGGTGGTGATGAACTCCTTTAGCTTTTCCTTGTTTGGGAAACTCTTTATATGGCCATCGATTCTAAATGACAGCTTTGCAGGATAGAGTAATCTTGGTTGTAGGTTCTTGCTTTTCATCACCCTGAATATTTCTTGCCACTCCCTTCTGGCCTGCAAAGTTTCTTTTGAGAAATCAGCTGACAGTCTTATGGGAACTCCCTTGTAGGTAACTAACTGCTTTTTTCTTGCTGCTTTTAAGATTCTCTCTTTGCCTTGAAACTTTTGCATTTTGATGATGATGTGTCTTGGTGTGGGCCTCTTGAGGTTCATCTTGTTTGGGACTCTCTGTGCTTCCTGGACTTGTATGTCTGTTTCCTTCACCAAGTTAGGGAAGTTTTCTGCCATTATTGTTTCAAATAGGTTTTTGATTTCTTGTTCTCTCTCTTCTCCTTCTGGCACCCCCATGATGCAAATGTTGGCACGCTTGAAGCTGTCCCAGAGGCTCCTTACACTATCCTCATTTTTTTGGATTCTTTTTTCTTTTTGCTGTTCTGATTGGGTGTTTTTTGCTTCCTTATATTCCAAATCGCTGGTTTGCTTCTTGGCTTTACCTAGTCTACTATTGAATCTGTGTAAATTATTCTTTATTTCACTTAGTGCCTCCTTCATTTCTGACTGTGCATCCTTCATTTCTGATTGGTCCTTTTTTATGCTCTTGAGGCCCTCACTAAGTTCACTGAGGTTCTCACTAAGTCCACTGAGCATCCTTATAAGCAGTATTTTGAACTCTGCATCTGTTAGGTTGCTTAACTCCATTTCACTTAGTTCTTTTCCTGGAGTTTTGTTCTGTTCTTTCATTTGAGACCTGTTTCTTTGTCTCCTCATTTTGGCTGCCTCCCTGTGTTCGTTTCTGTGTTTTACTTAGCGAGAGGTATGGGACTAGCTGAGACCAGATGCTGCTTGTTCGAAAGAATTTAGGAAAAGCTGAAGCAGGATCCAAGACAGGCCAATCCTATGGTAAAGCAACTGGCAACAGCTTGGGTGGGCCTGGAAGTTGGGTGGGGCAGGGCCTCAAGGAATCACCAGGGCGGGACAAACAGTGTGAGCCAGGTTGCTGGAGTCCCAGATATGGTGGCATCTGCCGGCCCAGGGAAGGGCTCACCAAAGGTACAAAGGACTCTGATAGCACGTCTGTCCAGGAGAAAGCTGTCTCTCCAGCCCTTGCTCCAATGCCAAACAACTCAGTTCTTCCCCATATGACTCTGGTGCCTTTCAAGCTGCCTCCTCCACGCTGGAGACTGGAGGGTGTGAGTCCGAGTAAGTCCGTGCACAGGCCCTTTAAGAGGAGCTGCCGGGAGCTCCAGCCGCCTCAGCCTCCCTCAGTCTCAGTTCCCGCTGGTTTTTCCAGCCAGAAGTTATGGGGATTCTCTTCCTGGCACTGGAACCCTGAGCTGGGCACCTGGTGTGGGACGGGGACCTCTCAGTCCTCAGGGAGGACCTTCCCAGCCGAGGTATCCTCCTAATTTTTATCTGCCACACTGGGGTGTGGGACCAGCCTGTCTGCCTCCGCCCTTCCTACCAGTCTCGATGCGGCTTCTTCTTTAATTTCGTAGTTGTAGGACTTCCATTCAGCTTGATTTCAGGCGGTTTTGAATGATGGTTGTTCTGTAGTTTAGTTGTAACTTTGATATGGTTGTGGGAGGATGCGATACCGTGTTTATCTACGCCGCCATCTTGACCGGAAGTCTTGTGATATGCATTCTTGAGATCTGGCCAGCCTAGGATCAAAGTGTGTGTGTGCACAGATAGATATCCTCTATTATTGACATGAGTCACGCTGATGATATGATAATAGCCTGTGATGATAATGTTAATATGTTTGTCTTTCCCCTCAGCACTATAAATCTGTAGAGAGGGAGGAGCATATCTTTCTCTTTCTTAAAACCTAGGCCAAGATTTTGCAGATAGTAAGGACTCAGTGATATTAGTAGAATCAAAATGAGCAGAGTTCTGCCAAGCTTACATTTGCTAGAAGAGAGGAATGTTCATTTATATGTGCATCTGTATTCAGATGCAACATAAAAGGATTTTTTAATGGCAAAACTGAGTGGAGAGGTCAGTACCATCCCAACTGGATCACTCCTGACTGCTCACACCTGCTGCTGTACAGGTTGGAACCTGTTTACTTGGGTCAATGCGGTCAGGGTGGCAGCTTGCACTGCCCAGGGCCAGTAGTATAGTTGGTTCCAGGATGCTGAGGGTAGGCATACTGCCGATTCTTAAATACTTTTCCAATCTATTTGCCTGTGATTCAGCTTAAGGACTCCCCTCAAGACAGTCAGAAGTTTGAAATTATATGTGTGTGCACATATTTTATACACACATATGTGCACACTCACAACATATGTATGTTGTTGTTGCTGTTTCCTCAGAGTAGCCTACAAATTCTACCTTTTAGAAATCTCCTTTGCATGTTTTGCATACATCTAGACGCCCATTAATTAAGGACTCCTGGCCATCATGGCCCACTCCATTCTAGTTTCCTAAAGACCTTCTGCTTAGGTGACAATAGCGGGGTGTGGAAATTCATGTTATTTGTTCACATATGTCTGAAAGCTCAAAAGCACGAGTCAGTACATTTCTACAGAAAAATCTTCCTAATGATTATAAAAAAAACTTCTTTCTTCTTATGGAAATTAAAATAACATTGGGGGAAAGGGTAGATCCAGAAAATTAAATAGTTTGCTAATCAATGATTCTTATCAGGATATGAGCCATGGTACAGGGACAGATAAATTTTTTTGTGTTAAAGTTATTTGGACAGGTTTGCTATAGTATGATTTTGCAGCATTTAATTCTGAGCTCTGCTCATTATTTGTTAGACATTAACAGATGCTCATCCCCCACCACACCAAATAACCTTTTAAGAGATAATTCTATTAATAGTTGAGAGGATTTACAGACTTAAACTGTACTTTTTGCAAAGATATACACAGCACTAAGCAGGAAAATTGTCTCTTTTTGGGGAAATAATGTTATCTAGTGGTAGAAATTCATGCTTAGGAAATTCACTTTAGGAAATTACGATTTTAGGAAAAACACCCCTTTTGCTCCTTAATGTTCACATGTTCCTTCATTCGTATATTAATTTTTTTATCTAGCATATTTTGTAGAAAGCAGTCTATAATTTTTCTTTTATTACTACTATATGGGATATAAACTTTTTATCAGAGAAAAATATTCAAGGGTTAATAGCAATAGTCACAAAAATTTGTCAAAGTATTCTGCTTTTTAAAACATTATCTCCTGAAATAAACAAAACATAAATTAAGAGTCTTGGTAAAGGGAAGCTGTTTAAGTTGGAGAAAATTGGACAGATCAGGTAATTATAATCAAGGTTCTTAGTGTTTCTGTTGGGGTTGATTTGAAAACAAATTTGATATAACGTCAATAAGATAAAGTGATCAATGGCTTTGAAGCTTGCTTATGGTTTTATATTCTTTCTCGATAAACTATTTCCTTGTCAAGAAAGGATCATGAATTGAAGAGATTGTCTTACCTTGATATCACGAATAGCCTTGGTGTCCCTTTCTTTTTTCGTGGTTTGGTGAATGTCTGCGTTATATGCTTCAGCCCTCGGCAGGGGCAGAAATTTCTTCCACATGGGTGGCCTGGAGAAATGTTTCTGGAGGCACTCTTGGTTGTTTTGGGAAAGCAGGGGCATGTTTTTACAATAAAGGCTCCAAATGAGTCCTGTAGCCAGAGTTTAACAACACCAGCCCAAGGTGCACTCTATTTTTCTTCATCTGGCTAATGCTGAGCCGGCTCTCAGTCCCCTGGGGACCTCCCTGGAAAGTAGCACTAATCCAAGCAAAAGGATTATCTATTTTGTGGATCAGCAGTTTATCCACAGATCTTTAGTGTTCTGTTTCAGGTAGGGCCTCCTATTTGTAATGTCTAGGTATGTCACCACTGCCCTCTACAGGTAGTACTGAATTACCAATTAAAATTTAATCCTAAATCAAAACAGAAAGAAATGATTCAAGTGAGCATCACTGGTGTGGCTCAATGGTTGAGAGTTGACCTATGCAGCAAGAGGTCACTGGTTCAATTCCCAGTCAGGGCACATGCCGGGGTTTCGGGCTTGATCCCTGGTACCAGCGTGCAGGAGGAGCCAATAGAGGTTGATGTTTCTATCTCTCTCTCCCTCTCCTTTCTTCTCTCTCTAAAAAACATTTAAAAAAAAGAGAAATGATTCAAGTGATATATTGCTTAGTATATAATGATAAAGGAAATAGATTGCTTGGCAGAATTCTGTATTAGCAGTGTGTAGTAGGGAATAGTGCTTGGCAATCTTGGGCTATGCGATTCAGAGGGAGATGGTCTGCCTAGTCTATTTAGGTTTCTTAAAACATCATTTTAGTACTAGTCAGCTTTATGGCTAGAAATGTATTCTAAACTCATACCCAAATTTAAGGCCAAGGATTATCACTCTTTATATTTATATCATGTAGAATTAGTTCAAGTGAATTTCTTAAGAGGTAACTAGTTATCTTAATGATTAAGGCAAGATATGCCTTGTAATATCATGCTTCATATTTATAAAGTACTTTATAAAACATAAGATTATTAAACAGAGTGCAAAAATGTACTCCTTTCTCTAAAGGAGTATCCAATGCCTGAGTATTCTCTGCTGGGTCTGGGGGCACAGAAGTAAGAGCCCCAGGTATGTATAACTAACTAGGGATTATAGACTGAAGAAATTTATTTTTGTAAAATTATCTCAGGTGCTCAAAATAGTTCTACAAAACAAACACAATCCCTATCAACATCCCAGTTCAATTTTTTTTGCAAAATTGACAAGTTGATTATAAAATTCATATGAGATGGTAAGGGACACAGAATATCCAAAACAATCTCAAAAAAGAACAAAGTTGGAGGAGTCACACTTTTTAAAAAAATCCTCACTTGAGGACATGATTAGAGAGAGGAAGGAAGAGAGAGGAAAACATTGATGTGAGAAAGAAACAATGATTAGTTGCCTTTCTTACACGCTCCAATCAGGGATCGAACCTGCAACCCAGGTATGTGCCATGACGGAGAGTCAAACTGGCAGCCTTTCAGTCAGTGCACAGGATGATGCCCAACCTACTGAGCCATTCCGGCTGGGTGAGGATTCACACTTCTCAATTTGAAAACTTACTACAAAGCTACAGTAGTTAAGACTATGGTTCTGGTATAAGGATAGATACATAGATCAATGTAATAGAATTGAGAGTTCAGGGATAAATTCATGCATATATTGTCAGCTGGTTTTTGACCAAGTGCGAAGACAATTCACTGGGGAAAAATTGTCTTTTCAACAAATGATGCTGGAACAACTGAATAGCCATAGGCATAAAATTAAGTTGGACCTCCACCTCACACCACATAAAAAAAAATAGCTAAAAATAAATCACTGGTCTAATGTAAAAGCTAAAACTATAACACTCTTTGAAGTTAACACAGGGATAAATCTTTGCAACCTTGAATTAGGCAAAGCTTTCTTAGAAACTATACAAAAAGCACAAGTGACAAAAAAATAAGCAAACTGGACTTAATCAAAATTAAAGAATTTTATTCTTCAAAGGGCATTATCAAAAATGTAAAAAGAGCCCTAGCTGGTGTGACTCAATTGGTTGGGCGTCATCTTGTGCACTGAAAGGTTGCTGGTTTGATTTCCGGTCAGGGCACATGCCCAGGCTGCAGGCTCAATCCGTGGTAGGGGGCGTGCAGGAGGATTGATGTTTCTCTCTCTCCCCCTCTCCCTTGCTCTCTCTCTAAAAATCTATTTTTAAAAATCTTAAAAAAAGAAAGTAAAAAGACAACGCACAAAATAGAAGAAAATAATGCAAAGCATTGCTACATAATGAGGGACTTGTATCCAGAATATACAAAGAGCTCTTACAACAACAGAAAAACCCCAACTAAAAATGGGTGTTGCATCTAAATAGACATTTTCCCAAAGATATAAAATGGCCAATAAGCACATGAAAAGATGTTTAACATCATTAGCCATTAGGGAAAGGCAAGTTAAAATCACAATGAGAGCCTGGCTGGTCTGGCTCAGTGGTTGAGCATCGACCCATGCACCAAGAGGTCACTGGTTCAAATCCTGGTCAGGGCATATGCCCAGGTTGTGGGCCCAATCCCCAGTGGGGGGCATGCAGAAGGTGGCCAATCGATGTTCTCTCTCATTGATGTTTCTATCTCTCTCTCCTTCTCCCTTCCTCTCTCTCTAAAATCAATAAAGAAAAAAAGTTTTAAAAAATCAAAATGAGATACCACTGCACACCCAATAGGTTGGCTTTAATAAAAAAGACAGACAATAACAAGGGTTAGTGAGTATGTGGAATAACTAGGACTCTCATACATTGTTTGTGGGAATGTCAAATGTTGCAATTACTTTGGAAAACAGTTTGGCAGTTCCCCAAAATACAGTATTCAGCAGAGTCACCATATGATCCAGCAATTCTCTCCTAGGTATCTACCAAAGCAAGAGAAGTGAAACATGGTCACACAAAGACATGCACACAAATGTTCAACCAACATACCCATCAACTGATAAATAGACAAACTGAGGTATAGCTGTACAATAGAATATTATTCAGCAATACAAAGGAATGAAGTACTGATACATGCTACAATGTGGATGAACCTTGAAAACATTATGCTCAGTGAGAGAAGCCAGTCAAAAGACCACATATTGTATGGTTCCACTTATAAGAAAATGTCCAGAATAGGCAAACCTTTAGATACAGAAAGTAGATTAGTGGTTGTCTAGGGCAAGTAGGTTCAGGGAGAGATGGAGAATGACTACTAATGAGTAAGAGGTTTCTTTTGGGGGTGATGAAAATGTTATAAAACTGATTGCAATGATGTATGCACAACCCCGTGGATATACTACAAATAATTAAAATTTTCCATTTTAAATGGGTGCACTTTGTGGTAAGTGAGTTTTATCTCAATAAAGCTGTCAAATTTTTTATTAAAAAGAAAGGCAAATTTCTCAAGTTACCAAATGTTTCAGGATGGGGCAATAAACCTTTTGATAGTGAAAAAAAAATGTTCTCCAGGGGCACTTGAGTGAAGGTATGGTTGAACAATCATTGATCTGAGGGTCTAGGGACCTGAGTTTGGTTCTGGACTCTTAGAATGAAACCGGAATAGGTGGTATTACTAGTCTCAAACTGACCTGTGCAGGCTTATCTTGTCCTCCTGCCCATTTTGTCTTCTTCATTTTGTGAATGTGGAAACTTGCATGAAATATTAGATAATATGTCTAAGAGCTACATACAGTCATATAGTCGAGACCAGCCTCCACATCTCCATACACATTGCTTTGTGCCACTCTGCAAAGCAAATTGTTTGTGTTTCTCTTTTTATGGATGTCATAGGTCCACCAGCCTTTTACTCTTGCTCCCACTTTCATTTTTGCACCAACTATTTGGTGTCAAACCTTGGACGAAATATTTTATTTGACCATTTGTTATTTCTAGCACTTTCCTCATACTTATAATGATTCTCTTTTTTAGAAACTTTTTTTACTTAAAAACTACTTCTATAAAAATTCTTTCATCTTTTAAAATTTAATTACTTTATCTGAATAAGTCTGCTAATAAAAGGTTGTCCACTCAGTGCTTATAAGATTCTAGTAAACATTTTTCCATATTTGAGGAGGATGTGTGTGTGTGTGTGTGTGTGTGTGTGTGTGTGTGTGTGTATTAATGCTGGATTGTCAAGAGGTGGAATGTAGTATTCCTCTTTTTCCCCACCTTGTCCACCATTCATGTCCTTTTCCCCTAATAGCAGCACTCTAGTTTTCTTGGGAAATACATCTGTCCCATTCTCAGGCCCTGTGATTTGGATGGGGCTGACTGCATCTAGCTCCAACTCTGTGCCTACAACCCAGGCCTGACCAATTAGTGAATTCCATCCCTCTGCCCGCAGAGACTGTTCAAGATCAAACATATGACCTGTCCAATTTTAAATTGGGTAGATTGTCCTTATGGGGCCAATGATGAAGCGAAATAAAATGCTACCTGGAAAATACTGAAGCTTGGTTTCTATAAGAATTTAGGGCACTGGTATGGTGTGAGCGAAATCCTGTGTGATTGATTAGACCTGCTTTGGTAGTACCAATGAAATCAGAGGCTATTAAGGTAGTTGGTTAATGTACTTTGTAAAGGGGTCATGGTGTCAATATTCAGAGTTTTTGTTAGGCCAGAGTTGGTCAGCTTCTTGCAAATGCTTATTGTATGAAAGAAAAAAGGAAGAACCATTCTTCTATAACACTAATAACTTGTCCAGTGAGCTGCAAAAATTTATCAAAGTCCTTGTTCAACTGAAGGTAGGCTGGAAGCCCAAGAAACATGAAGAAAATGACACTTAGTCACTTCATAGTCAAATTTCTCAAATCACTGTTAAAGAGAAAAATCCTTAAAATAGAGCAAATAGACACATTAATAAGAGAAGATCATACCTAAGGATGACAGCAGATTCCTCATCAGGAACAATGTAACTATAAAACAGGAGAAACTAAAAGAAAAAAAATACTATCAACCTAGAATTGAAGTACCAAAAAAAAAAAAAAAAAAAAAAAAAGTACTGTCAATGCGAATAATTTACCCATTGAAAACAGCATTAAAAAATGAAGACAGAGAATTACACCCCAAAACTGCAGAATTAACATTCTTCTCAAGTGCACACGGGACATTCTCAAAGATAGAACATATGTTAGGGCACAAACTAAGTCTCTACACGTTCAAGAAGACTGAAATCATATCAAGCATCTTTTCAGATCATAATGGCATGAAACTAGAAATCAATTGCAACAAGAACATGCAAAGACATTTGAACACATGGAGGCTAAATAGCTTGTTACTGAACAATGAATGGATTACCATGGAGATCAAGGAAGAATTTAAAAACTTCCTGGAAACCAATGAAAATGAACACACAACAACACAAAATCTATGGGATGCAATGAAAGCAGTTCTGAGAGGGAAGTTCATAGCACTACAGGCCCATCTCAAGAAACAAGAAAAATTTCTAATTGACTACCGAACCTCACAACTTAAAGAACTAGAAAGCAAACAAAAAGAAAACCCTAGAGCAAGTAGAAGGAAGGAAATAGCAAAGATCAGAGCAGAAATAAACAACATGGAGACCAAAAAAACAATTCAAAGGATCAATGAAGCAAAGAGCTGTTTTTTTGAAAAGATAAACAAGATTGATGGACCCTTAGCTAGACTTACCAAGAAACAAAGAGAGAGAACCCAAATACACAATATCAGAAACGAAAGAGGAGAAGTAACAACTGACACCACAGAAATACAAAGGATTGTTAACAAATACTATGAACATTTATATGGCAACAAATTCGACAATCTAAGCGAAATGGACACATTTCTAGAAACACATAGTCTCCCCAAACTGAACCAGGCAAATACATCAAAAAAATTATTCACCATGACCAAGTGGAATTCATCCAAAGGATGCAAGGCTGGTACAATATTCGCAAATCAATGTGATACATCACATCAACAAAATGAAAGATAAAAACCATATGATCATATCAACAGACGCTGAAACAGCATTTGACAAAATCCAGCACCCATTTCTGATAAAAATGCTCAGCAATTTGGGAATAGAGGGATCATCTGAACATTATAAAGGCCATTTATGAAAGACCTACAGCCAACATCATACTCAATGGACAAAAACTAAAAGCATTTCCCTTAAGAACAGGAACAAGACAAGGATGCCCACTTTCACCACTCTTATTTAACATAGTACTGGAAATCTTAGCCACAGCAATCAGACATGAAGAAAAAATAAAAGGGATCCAAATCGGAAAGGAGGAAGTGAAACTGTCATTATTCGCAGATGACATGATATTATACATAGAAAACCCTAGAGACTCCATCAAAAATCTACTAGACTTAATAAATGAATTTGGCAAAGTAGCAGGATACAAAATTAACGTCAAGAAATCGACGGCATTCTTATACACCAATGATGAACTCACAGAAAGAGAAACTAAAAAAACAATACCATTTACCATCGCGGCAAAAAAATTAATATACCTAGGAATAAATTTAACCAAAGAAGTAAAGGACCTATTTGCAGAAAACTACAGGACATTGAAAAAAGAAATAGAGGAAAATATAAAAAAGTGGAAGAACATCCCGTGTTCATGGATTGGAAGAATTAACATCATTAAAATGTCCATACTACCCAAAGCAATCTATACATTTAATGCAATCCCCATCAAAATACCAACGACATATTTCACAGAACTAGAACAAATACTTCAGAAGTTCATATGGAACCAAAAAAGACCCAGAATAGCTACAGCAATCTTGAAAAAGAAGGACAAAGTAGGCAGGATCACAATACCGGACATCAGGTTATACTACAAAGCTACTGTAATCAAAACAGCCTGGTACTGGCACAAGAACAGGCACATAGATCAATGGAATAGAACAGAGAACCCAGACATTGACCCAAAACATTATTCTCAATTAATATTCAACAAAGGTGGCAAGAGCATAGTATGGAGTAAAGACAGCCTCTTTAATAAATGGTGTTGGGAAAATTGGATAGCTACATGCAAAAAAATGAAACTAGACCATCAGCTTACACCATACACAAGAATAAACTCAAAATGGATAAAAGACTTAAATGTGACTCATGAATCCATAAAAATCCTAGAAGAAAATGTAGGCAACAAAATTTCAGACATCATATGCAGGAGAATTTTCACTGATATATCACCTAAGGCAACAGAAACAAAGGAAAAAAATGAACACATGGGACTACATCAAACTCAAAAGCTTCTGCACAGCAAAAGAAACAACCATCAAAGCGGAAAGGCAACCCACTGTATGGGAGAGCATAATTGCCAATGATACATCAGATAAGGGATTAATTTCCAAAATATATAGAGTGCTCATACATCTCAACAAAAGGAAGACAAAGAACCCAGTTAAAAAATGGGCAGAGGAACTAAATAGACACCTCTCCAAACAGGACATACAAATGGCCAAGAGACATATGAAGAAATGCTCAACATCACTAATCATCAGAGAGATGCAAATTAAAACAACAGTGAGATATCACCTCACACCTGTCAGAATAGCCACCATCAACAAAGCATCAAACAACAAGTGCTGGCGTGGGTGTGGAGAAAAGGGGACTCTAGTACACTGCTGGTGGGAATGCAGACTGGTGCAGCCACTATGGAAAACACTATGGTGTTACCTCAGAAAATTAAAAATTGAATTACCATTTGACCCAGTGATCCCACTCCTAGGAATATACCCTAAGAAGCCTGAAACACCAATCAGAAAGAATATATGTACCCCCATGTTCATAGCAGCGCTATTTACAATAGCTAAGATCTGGAAACAGCCCAAGTGTCCATCAGTAGACGAGTGGATAAAAAAGCAGTGGTACATATACACAATGGTGTAGTATGCAGCTGTAAGAAAGAAAGATCTCTTATCCTTTGAGTCGACATGGGAGGACCTGGAAACTATTATCCCAAGCAAAACAAGCCAAGTAGAGAAAGACAAAATATCATATGATCTCACTTATTTCTGGAATATAATGAACATAACAGTCTGAGGAACAGGGTAGTCCCAGAGATGTGGAAGTAGGGTACAGACTGACAATTGCCAGAAGAGGGGGTGGGAGAGGGGAGCGATGAACCACAGAACTTGTACGCATGTACTCATAACCAATGGACATGGACAACAAAACTGGGGACGGGGCAGGGAGAGAGGTAGAGGAGGGTGTCAATGGGGGAAAAAGGAGAAACATCTGTAACAAAAGTAAATTAATAAAAAAAAAAAGAAAAAAAAAATGAAGACAAAGTCATTCTCAGACGTACAAAAGCTATAAGAATTAATTACCAGCCCTGGCCGGTTTGGCTCAGCGGTTAGAGTGTCGGCCTGCGGACAAGAGAGTCCCGGGTTCGGTTACCGCTAAGGGCACGTACCTTCGTTGCAGTTTGTTCCCGGCCCTGGTTGGGGTCATGTGGGTGGAGACCACTTGATGTGTCTCTGTCACGTCGATGTTTCTCTCTCTCTCTTCCTCCCTCTCTCCCTCCCGCTCTATCCGAAGATAAATGCAAAAATGTCCTCAGGTGAGGATAAAAAAAAAAAAAAGAATTAATTACCAGTAGATCTGAACCATGAGAAATGTTAAGTGAAGTCCTTTAGGCAGAAGGAAAATGATAACCAAATTCCCAAATCTGGCTATACACAAAGGAATGAACAACACGGGAAATGATAATTATGAGGATAAAGTATTCCATTCTCATTAAAAGACTGTTTCAAGCAAAAATAATAACAATGCATTCTAGGTTTTATAAAATATGTTATAAAGAAAACAATAAAGTCCTGGCCGGTGTGGGTCAGTGGTTAGACTGTTGGCCCACGGACCAGAGAATCCTGGGTTCGGTTCCCGCTAAGGGCACGTACCTTGGTTGCAGTTCGTCCCCAGCCCTGGTTAGGGTCGTGTGGGTGGCAACCACTCGATGTGTCTCTCTCACATCGATATTTCTCTCTCTCTCTTCTCCCCTCTCTCCCTCTCACTCTATCTGAAGATAAATGCAAAAATGTCCTCAGGTGAGGATAAAAAAAAAAAACCACAATAAAGATCAGAGTGAAAAATCAATGAAATAGAAAACAGAAATCAAATGGAGAAAAAAATTGATAAAACTGAAAGGTGGTTCCTTGAGATCAAGAAAATTGATAAATCTTTAGCCAGATGGATCAGAAAAAGAAAGATTACCCATACAGTCATGCACCTCATAACAATGGGGACACGTTCTGAGAAATGTGTCCTAGGTGATTTTGTTGTAAGGTTGCAGATATAATTAAGGTGAAAAACCTTGAGATAGTGAGAGTTGCTAGGATTATCCAGGTAGGCCCAATCTAATCATATGAGCCCATAAAATCAGAGAACCCTTCCCAGCTGTCTTAGAGAAAGAGATAGTACCATGTTGCTGACTTTGAAGATGGAGGAAGTAGGTCATAATCCAGGCAGCCTCTAAACACTGGAGAAGGCAAGGATGTGGATTCTCTTCCAGAGCCTCCAAAAGGAACTCAGCCCTGCCAAACAGCCCAGTGAGACCCATGCCAGATAATTTGTGTTGGTTTAAGCCAGGAAATTTGCAGTGATTTGTTACCGTAGCAATAGAAACAATGCAATATTATATACTGTTATTATAGGTATTAATAATCAATGTGTAATATTGGTTTTGATTATTTTAAACCTTGGCCTAAATTGAAAATTTGTAGGAGAAATGTATTGGTTATACTTATAAATCCCACCCATTGCTTATCAACGAAAATATGCCGTTATATATACCTGACCTCTAGTTGCAGTGATACCAATTGTATTACTTATAATTTTAAAGAGGGTAGCTGAGGCCTGGAAGGGGAAAACTTGGGCTCAAGATACGATTGTCAGATGAAAATACTGGGTACCTTGTTAACTTTAAATTTTAGAAAACATTAATTATTATTATTTTAATGAATAGTTTATTGACTTTTAGAGAGAGAGGAAGGGAGAAGCATCGATGTGAGAGTTCAACATGGGTCCTTTGCCTCCTGCCTGCCCCTACCAGGGATGGAGCCACAACCTGGGCATGTGTCCTTGACTCAGAATCAAACCGGAACCGCCCCCTCCACCGGCACAGGACTACGCCCAACCCACTAAGCCACACTGGCCAGGGCAACAGGAATTATTTTTTAAGTATACTTGCAAATATTTCATGGAATATTCATTGTTTGCTAAACTTGAAACCTCAGGCAAGATAACTTTTATGACCCACGCCTCTGCATCAGTTTCATATGTACAATCGCGATAAGAACGCCCGCTTCATTGATTTGTTAAATCCAAACGAAAGTCAATCTATTTAAAAGCACTGCATTAAACTTTTCAAAAGGATGCCGGTTAAAATGAACGAGTTTTGTACTGGCTCTCTGCCTCCAGTGGGCACTTTGGCACCGGAGCTGGGTTTCTGGACCCCCAGGTGCCACCCTGCTTTACCCTGGCTCAGGACAGGCCAGTCCCGGCTCGAGCTCTGGGCCTCTGGGCCTCTGGGCTTGGGTTTGGGGGGTGGGGGTTGCTGCCTAAGTCTCCCGGCCCCTGGACTCCAGCTCCCTGATCCGAGCAATTCCCTCCTAAGCGCACCGCCCCTCAGTTGGCTGTCTTGGACCCTCCCGGCTTCCGCTTTCCGGGTGGTCACATGCCGCTGGTCACGTGACCGACACTACTGTCATTCTACCGCGGCGGCTCCGGCTTCCTTCTGCCTGTGCTTCCCTCAACGTCTGCTTGGTGGTGGACCTCTTCTCTCTCCGGCGTCCGAGTCTCCCGCTGTCGCTCAGGCCTCCGGACCGGCAGGAGTGGTCCTGACTCGGAGGTGGCCCCGGCACCCCGGACCGCCGCATCCTCCCTGCCTGCCGTCTTTGGGTGCGTTGTAGGATCCCCTGGGTTTGCGAAGTAAGGCCGCCCTCAGGTTGTTTCGTCTGGGGCAGCTGTCCCAGTGGGGCGACCCCTGCGGTTTTCCAGCTTCCCAGGTGCGCGCTAGTTTCCACCGCTCAGGCTCCTCCTGCCCCTCCGGTTCCGGGTTCCAGGTTTCTTTCCTTTCAGGCCTTCGCTAGGTTTACGAGGCTGCAGAGCCTCCCCCGCAGGGGCAAGGCGCGAGAGGCCGGAAGGGTAGAGAAGGGGACGCATGAAAAGTACGCTTTCCCCAGGTTTGGGCCACAGCCCTGACCTGCTGGAGTTTCGAGTGGTTCAGGCGCTTAGATGACCGCACGGGGACACCTTCAGCTTCCCCAGGAGCGGCCGCTGGGGCCCAGTGGTTGGTTCCCGGTTGCAGCTCGGGCCGGAATTAGCCAGCTGATGGCTGAGCCCCGCCGGCCCACCTCGCTCTGGCTTGTTTAGGCAGCAGTGCTGAGATGTAGAGATTACGTTCCAAACCGACCAAGGGCATGGGGATCCTGGATTAGAATTTTAGCTTCTTGGTGACTATATAAGCATGAACTTATAGTTTATGAAAAGGAACCTCCATGTTTTGTGTCGTGATAAAGTCAGGCTTAAACTTTTATCTGTTAGTTTCAGTGTGAGAATTACTTAAAAGCTCATTATTGTAAATTCTTGTCGCCGGACTAGACTCTCATTGTTGGCTGCACCTAAATTGTAATTGGTATTTGTTCCAAAAATTTCTCCTAAAATTGATTTTCAAAATACTATGAAATTTGGTTGAGAAAATAAGGCTCTATCTTTTAAGAAATTACATTCCCACTTTGTTTTTTAAAAAATTCGAATGAGTAATTTAAGAAAGGACTTACAGGTTTTTCATGTCACTTCAAAACGATGCTTAGTAAATATAAATAAAATAATTGATCCTATCTGTACTGTACAGGTCCTTATTTTTTTCTCTCAGAAGAGGAAACTTGATCCCAATTGTATACAATTACTTTCCTATTTTGTGTGCCTATTCTATTTAAGTGTTATTTCTGATGTCATTTTCTTAAATGGTTACTTTAAAAATCTTACTGCAATACTGTGCCAATAATTAAGAAAAATCTTTCCTAGAAAAGTATAGACCTCTAGAGAATACCTTTATGGAGCACTGCATACTTGGTGGACAAGATTTGAAATATAATGATATTAATATTTAGGATATTTAATATTTGTGTTGAATGCCTAGAGAGATTAAAGTGATAATGATGATATTATTATTATTAACTGTAGTAATTGTTAAAAAATAATAACACCTGGTATTCTGGTTTTACCTTACATCATAATTGAAGATCAGTTGGAAAACTTTTAAGATCATAAAGTTTAGATGACCAAAATGGATATCCGTGGTGCCGTGGATGCTGCTGTTCCAACCAATATTATTGCTGCCAAGGCTGCAGAAGTTCGAGCGAACAAAGTGAACTGGCAATCCTATCTTCAGTAAGTACCCATTTGCTGTGAATCATGGGTAATCATGTGCTTTTGCATCAGACTTTTTCATGGTCATGCTTCCGTGAGAGAAGTATTAAAAAAATACTAATAATGTGGAAGAAAACACTTCCTCCTTAGAATAATTAACTGTCATAGGGAGATAACATAATGTGGTGGAAACAGCTTGCAGCTCTAGTAAGGAGGCAGAGCTTCTCATAGCAGTTTGACTTCTCTCTGGAAAGTAGTGCTTTTCTGGTGAGTGGGAAACCATGGGATGAGTGTTAATGGACTGTGGAGAGAGGAAGAGGATAATGTGCAGAACTTGCCACTGGCTCAGTCAGTGTGCGTTGGTGATCAGTGTGGGACAGATGGTGTTGCAGAATAGCTCATACAACTAGTAAAAAGCATAGATATTCCAGTTCGAGACCTGGGTTTGCATTCTGCTTCTGTCTAGTAGTTTGGTGATCTTAGGCAAATCTCTTCTCTGAGGTTCATTAAAGTGAATGTGAAATGGGGATACATATATCACAGGATTTTTTTTTCTGAAATAATGTATTTAAAGTATTAGCACAGTTGAATACAAGCATTAGTATGTTGAATACACTCTCAGTAAATTTCATTTTTTCCCCTCCTTCTTGTGTATATTAAGATTTAGCATGCTGCTGTTCTGTATTTATCTGTAACATGAGTGTTCATTTATTCTTGACCATATTTTATCATGTTGACTTTACTTTATATCTGTTTATTTTGATATATTTATAACAGTGAATTATTAAGGAAATTCAGTTAAGATTTGCATATACATTTTGAAAAATTACTTGAGACTCTTTAGTTTTATATTTAGCAGTTTGCTTTGTTGTAAGAAGGTTATACAATATACAAAATTGATTCATTTACTTCTGTTAATTTCATCACTTATCAAATATTTATTGACTACCTGCCAATTTTGAGGCATTTTTCCAGGCTATGGGGCTACAAAAACATAAACTCATAATTTAGTAGGGAAGTCAGATATATAAATAGATCATTTTAATTCAGTATTTTAACTGTGATAATAGAAAGGTACACAGGGAGTGATGAGCCACAGGAAAAGAACAGCTAATCCTACCTCTAGGAAGTTTTCCTGAAAGGGATTTCAAAGGTAGGGAATTAAAAACAGTATTCTGGGTGGGTAATAATGCATGTTTTGGAGACAGGCCATGGGGAGAGCTGAAGCTTGAGAGGCAGCCAGGAGCCAGTCGTGAAGGTCCTGTGTGTATTCGGAAGGAGTTTGAACTTGATTCTGTCAGTCAGTGCTTTTCAAGCTGTTTCTTAAGTTGTGAAATCCATGGATGACATGAAGTCCAATAAGGAAGCTCAGCATGTAAAACAGATGAAAGTGATGGTTGAATGGAGGTGGGAGTGTACATCTCAGAGCCTCCTTTTGACACCATTCACCATCCTTATTAGAGTTCCAAGGAGCTTTTTTTTAAAAAACACTTTATTGGATTGTGATTGACATACACGAACCTGTACATATTTAAGGTATACAACTTGATGAATTTGGAGATAAGCGTACACTCATGAAACCATCAACACAGTCATGCCTCAAATATATCTGTTACTTCTAAAAGTTTCCTCTCACTTTATTTGATTTTACTTTATTTTGTGATAAGAACACTTAACATACGATCTAGCCTCAGCAATTTTTTAGGCATGCAATACAATATTGTTAACTATAGGCACTGTGACATACAGTAGCTCTGTAGGACTTGTATAACTGAAACTTTGTATCCTTTGACTAATACTTCCCCATTTCTCCCTCCCTTCAGCTCCTGGTAACCACCATTCTACTCTTTGCTTTTATGAGTTTGACTATTTTAGATTTCTCTTATTAGTAGAATCATATAATGTTTGTTCTTCTGTGTCTGGCTTATTTTACTTAGCATAATGTTCATCCATGTTGTGGCAAATGGCAAGATTTCCATCTTTTTTTTTTTTTTTTTTTAAGACTGAACAATATTCCATTGTATGTAAATACTTATTTTCTTTACCCATTCACCCGTGCATGAACACTTAGGTTGTTTTCATAGTTTGGCATTGTGAAGAAGGCTGCCATGAACACAGAATGCAGGTATCTCTTTGAGGTCCTGATTTCAGCTCCTTTGGATAAATACCCAGAAGTGAGATTGCTGGATCACATGGTAGTTCTATTTTTAATTGTTTGAGGAACCTCCATACAGTTTTCCATAGTGATTGCACCAGTTTATATTCCCCTCAGCAGTGCACAAGTGTTCCCTTTTCTCTACAACTTTGAAAGCACTTGGTAGCACTTTTGATAATAGCCATCCTAACATGTGTGAGGTGATATCTCATTGTGGTTTTGATCTGCATTTCTCTGATGGTTAGTGATGTTAAGCATATTTTCATGTACCTGTTCACCATTTGTTTGTCTTCTTTGGAAAATGTCTTTTCAGATTCTCTGCCCATTTTTTAACCAGCTGGTTTTATTATTTACTTTTGTTATTGAGTTGTATGAGTTCTTTATATATTTTGGATATTTACCCCTTATCAGATATATAGTTTGCAAATATTTTCTTCCATTCCATATGATGCCTTTTCATTTTGTTTCTTTTGATGATCAGGAGCTTTTTAGTTTGATGTAGTCCCACTTGCGTATTTTTGCTTTGTTGCCTGTGCTTTTGGTGTCATATCCAAGAGATCATATCCCAGGCCAATGGCAAGAAGTTTTCTCCCTATGCTTTCTTCTAGGAGCTTTACTGTTTCAGGTATTACATTTTTCTTTAATCCATTTTGAGTTGATTTTTGTGTATGGTGTAAGATAAGTGTTCAGTTTCATTGTTTTCCATGTGGCTGTCTAGTTTTCCCAAACTTATTTATTGAAGATGCTATCTTTTCCCCATTGTGTGTTCTTGGCATGCTTGTTGAAAATCAGTTGACCATATATGTAGGGGTTTGTCTCAGGGCCCAAGAAACTCAGTTTTAAAATTTATGTTGTAGGTATTAGAAACAACTGAAGTTTGTAAAGTGAGAGTTAGATGATCAGATTTATCTTTTAGTTGGATTGTTCTACTGACAATGTAGAGGATGGATTTGTGGATAACAAGCCCAGAGCTAGGGAGACACTAGCAGTATTCAGGTTGCTGGAATGGATAGAATTGGATAGAATTGAGAAAGTCTTTGTGATTGATTTGATGTGTGAGGGTGAAAAAGATTGACGACTTCTGGATTTCCTGAAGGGAATGGATTATTGTGGACCCACAGACTCCATGGCAGCAGGAGGAGGGACTTTCTGATGTTCTCTTTTCTTTTTTTTTAAATCTATAACTGTATAATTGTTTAAATCCTCTGTAGAATTAGGATTGTGAGCTCTGTGTCCTAATTTATTGCAGAGTGCATTTAGACTAGGGCACACCGAGTTTCATGTTTATAAAGCCTGATTCTGTTTATTACCTAAATAGAATAATATTGTCATTGATCATAAGCACTGGCTGACTGGCAGAAGTTACTTGGCATTGGAATTTGGAACGTTTTTAGTTACATGGATATGTAACTGATTTTTATTTTTATTTATTTTTTTATAGAGAGAGGAAGGGAGAGAGAAATAGAAACATCGATGTGAGAGAGACACATCGATCGGCTGCCTCCTGCATGCCTCCTACTGTGGATTGAGCCACAATCCGGGCATGTGCCCTGACCAGGAGTCAAATCTGGTCCTCTTAGTCCATGGGACGATGTTCAATCCACTGAACCACACCGGCTGGGCTACCTGGATATTTTTAATTGCTTTCTCTTGTATGCTTCTTGTTCCAATGCCTCTGTACTTTATAAATTGTATTCTCCCCTTTTTCTATTTCTGTTCATTATTCAGTTGTCTAGCTCTTGAATTTCTTTTATAAAACTCCTCTGCTCTGTATGTCTGTGCACAAATGTTCACCAAATTTTAACTGTGGGCCTGCTGTTGAGCTGTTGGTTGTAGGGACACTTGTGGGTGTGAAATGTGCCACCCATAAAAGAGCTTACAGATTGTTAGGGGCTGGACATGACACATGAATTATCAGTGAATCTTATATCACATTATATTTTGATAAAACAAAACCTGTGGAAGAGTTCCCCAATGTCAAAAAGCTATAATACTATAATAATGCTCTATTCCTCACAACTTAACATGTTATTATGAAGATACAGTGTTTTAAAAATGTATTTGTTTGATTGAACTTTTTCTTTATAATCCACCTAGACGGTACATACAGTGGAACCTTGGTTCTCGAACTTAATTTGTTCCGAAGGCTGTTCAAGAGTGATTTGCTCCAAGACTGAATCATTTTTTCCCATTGGAAATAATGTAAATGGAATTCACCAGTTCCAGACCCCCAGATGATTCCCTGTTTTAACCTTTCTTATATATAGTACATGTCGAATGTACTGTTTAATCTATAAATAAACACTTTAAAAACAAAAAGGACATGAAATGTAAATGAACATTTAACAAAAAGGAAGTGAAATGTATAGTAAAAAATGAAAATTTACGTACACACGAGAATTTACCTTTGAGGTTGAGAGCTATTGATGACTGAATGTGGACAGGAGGGGTGGAGGGATGGAGAGATGTTTTTGTTTGGAAGGGGAGTGCCCTTTCATGAAAAGTCAGGTAGCTGTTCTTCTTGGGTTCTTTCTCTTGTTTGTCTCTTTGCTCCACTAGAACAGTGATGAAGCTATACTCCTCCACCAACTCGGCTTCCAAGCCTGGGAGGTGGGCAGGAGCATCATCTATTATAAGAAGTGCCCTGAGTGGCAATTGTTTTTCCCGGAGGTCTTTCTTCACACATAGGGCAAATTCTTCATGAATCCACTCAATAAAAAATTGCATGGTTACCCAAGCTTTGCTATTAGCCCTGCACATCACATTCATCTTGTTTTTCATGACATTGTTTTTCTTGGCAAATCATGGGTTTTCAGAATGGCAGACGAGTAGAGGCTTCAATGTGAAGTCCCCACTGGCATTCCCACACAACAAGGTCGGCCTGTCCTTCATGGCTTGTGTCCTGGCCATGACTTCTCCTCCTCTGTGATGGGGGTCCTCTTTGGCATTTTCTGCCAGAAGAGGCCTGTCTCATCACAATTGAACACTTGTTGGGGAACAAATCCCTCGGCCTCTACATATTCTTGAAATTCTGTCATGAAATTATCAGCAGCTACTTTGTTAGAACTGGCAGCCTCCCTATGCCCCACTACACTATGGATACCACTTCTTTTGTTAAATTTACTGAACCACCTCCTACTACTGTAAATGAATCACTTTCAGCACTCATTCCAGGGGTGTCTTTCAGGAGGTCAGTATGCAGAATCTTTGCTTTTTCACAAATCATGCCTCTGAAATGCTATCACTGGCTAGCTGCTTTTTGTTTATTCACATCAACAACAATTTTTCTACCTCTTCAATTGCCTGTAATCATTGTTTCATGAGCACTTTCAAACCCTTAACAACATCAGCACTCTTGATGACCTTTTATGTTTTAAAATTGTACTTATCGTAGATTTCACCTTGCCATACTCAGTAGCCAGATCAGACACATGAACACTTCTGTAATACTTTCCAATTTCTTTTTTAAGCTCTATCGTTCTTACAACTTTTCTTTTCACTTTTGCTGCTATCACTAACCTTCTTAGGATATATGGTGACTTACTATACATATTTAATAATAAAAGGCAGCAACAGAAGCAAAAGAACATGAAAATATTCACAGCAAAATTTCCTGAGATGTTAACAACATGAAGTTTAGTGGTAAGATCACTCCTACTCATGCCTTTTCTCCTTTGTCACCTGAGAGACACGTGACTGATTATACAGGTAGCAGCATGAAAGGGTTGGGTCGTGAACCGAAGTTTTGTTCAACAACCACAACATTTTTCTGTGAACAACTTGGTTGAGAACCGAATTGTTCAAGATGGGAAGTGTTCGAGAACTGAGGTTTGACTGATAAATGAATAGGTGTGGCTATTTTCCAGTCAAACTGGAATCCAGGAAAACTATATCCTGAGAATCATAAAATGTTACCCTTACTCTTCAGGTTAAAGTTTAATAAGGAAACAGACATTTTTCTTTTTTTAAAAAAATCTTTATTGTTGAAAGTATTACAGATGTTCCCCATTTTGTCCACCATTGACTCCCTCTCTCCTGCTCCCGCGCCCCCACCTCACTGTTGTCTGTGTCCATGGGTTATGCATATACGCATATAAGTTTTTGGGTTTATCTCTTTTCATCTCTGCGGCCCTTTCCTCTGAAATTTGTCAGTCTTCCATGTCTCTGGATCTGTTTTGTTTGTTAGTTTATTTTGTACATTTGATTCCACATATTTTAACTAAAAAAATTAAATTGTAAATGTGTTAAGCATTAAAATGGAGATACATTTAAAGTTTTCTGAGAAAAGAAAGAGCGAGCACTTAATTGCCTGGGTGCATTGGTGACGTCTTTACAGAACACATAAAGATACTTGTAGGAGTTGTTCTAGCAGAGGAGCTGGGGCTGCTGTGAAGGAAACTGCAGGCAGGGAGCTGAGACTTGGAAGAACTTGCAGTGCAAGAGAGCTTTAGGTAGTTTGGTGTGGCTCCCTGTAGGCTGCTGCAGACCAGTTTGTGGCACCTTCGTTCACCAGTTTTGTAGGCCAAAAACCCAGGAGCCACCTTACAATCCATATCCTGTACGTTAACAGGTTCATTTGTCATACATCCAAAACATGTCCTGGATCTGACCACCTGCTCACAACCCTCTAGCTACTCTGCTGTTCTTGCTCTTTTCACATAGCAAGCTACTTGCTGTCCCAAGGTCTCTGGACTTGCACTTTTGTCTCTCTGAAAGTTCCTCCCCCAGCTCATTAAGTCACTTCATTCAACTGTCTGTGCAGGTGACTTCAGAAAGGCCTTCTCTGAAATCCAACTGAAATATGTCACTTTGTAGCTTTTTACCCCAAATCAGTTCTTTTTCATAGCATTTGCAATTCTGGAATTATGATGGTGTACGTCAGAGTGTGTGTGTATTTTTTCACAATTTTATTTTATGTTATATTTTATTTATTTTTTTATCCTCACCCAAGGACATTTTTGCATAGAGCCAGAGGGAGAGAGAGAGGAAGAGAGAGAGAGAGCAACATCGATGTGAGAGAGACACATCGACTGGTTGCCACCCACACGACCCCAACCAGGGCTGGGGACAAACCACAACTGAGGTATGTGCCCTTAGCGGGAACCGAACCCGGGTCTGTCTGGACCGTGGGCCGATGCTCTAACCACTGAGCCAAACCGGCCAGGGCAGACTGGTGTGTGTGTGTATTTTTAAAAGTACTTATTTTTGTCTTTCTGTGTTTTATGTTTTCTCCACTGGAATGCAAGCTCAAAGAGGGATGTCTAATTCATTGCTATGTTGCCTCTTCTTTTTATTTTATTATTAATTTATTTTTGTTACAGATGTTTCTCCTTTTTCCCCCCATTGACTCCCTCCTACCCCTCCCATCCTACCCCGTCCCCAGTTTTGTTGTCCATATCCATTGGTTATGTGTACATGCGTACAAGTTCTGTGGTTCATCGCTCCCCTCCCCCACCCCCTCTTCTGGCAATTGTCAGTCTGTACCCTATATCCATGTCTCTGGGACTACCCTGTTCCTCAGACTGTTATGTTCATTATATTCCAGAAATAAGTGACATCGTATGGTATTTGTCTTTCTCTGCTTGGCTTGTTTCACTTAGGATAATAGTTTCCAGGTCCTCCTATGTCGACTCAAAGGATAAGAGATCTTTCTTCTTACAGCTGCATAGTACTCCATTGTGTATATGTACCACAGCTTTTTTATCCATTCGTCTACTGATGGACACTTGGGCTGTTTCCAGATATTAGCTATTGTAAATAGCGCTGCTATGAACATGGGGGTACATATATTCTTTCTGATTGGTGTTTTAGGCTTCTTAGGGTATATTCCTAGGAGTGGGATCACTGGGTCAGATGGCAGTTCAATTTTTAACTTTCTGAGGTAACACCATAGTGTTTTCCATAGTGGCTGCACCAGTGTGCATTCCCAGCAGCAGTGTACACCCACGCCAACACTTGTTGTTTGATGCTTTGTTGATGGTGGCTACTCTGACAGGTGTGAGGTGATATCTCATTGTTGTTTTAATTTGCATCTCTCTGATGATTAGTGACATTGAGCATTTCTTCATATGTCTCTTGGCCATATGTATGTCCTGTTTGGAGAGGTGTCTATTTAGTTCCTCTGCCCATTTTTTTAATTGAGTTCTTTGTCTTCCTTTTGTTGAGTTGTATGAGCACTCTATATATTTTGGAAATTAATCCCTTATCTGATGTATCATTGGCAATTATGCTCTCCCATACAGTGGGTTGCCTTTCCACTTTGATGGTTGTTTCTTTTGCTGTGCAGAAGCTTTTGAGTTTGATGTAGTCCCATGTGTTCATTTTTTCCTTTGTTTCTGTTGCCTTAGGTGATATATCAGTGAAAATTCTGCTGCGTATGATGTCTGAAATTTTGTTGCCTACATTTTCTTCTAGGATTTTTATGGATTCATGAGTCACATTTAAGTCTTTTATCCATTTTGAGTTTATTCTTGTGTATGGTGTAAGCTGATGGTCTAGTTTCATTTTTTTGCATGTAGCTGTCCAATTTTCCCAAGACTATTTATTAAAGAGGCTGTCTTTACTCCATAGTATGCTTTTGCCACCTTTGTCAAATATTAATTGAGCGTAATGTTTTGGGTCAATGTCTGGGTTCTCTGTTCTATTCCATTGATCTATGTGCCTGTTCTTGTGCGAGTACCAGGCTGTTTTGATTACAGTAGCTTTGTAGTAACCTGATGTCCGGTATTGTGATCCTGCCTACTTTGTCCTTCTTTTTCAAGATTGCTGTAGCTATTCTGGGTCTTTTTTGGTTCCATATGAACTTCTGAAGTATTTGTTCTAGTTCTGTGAAATATGTCGTTGGTATTTTGATGGAGATTGCATTGAATCTATAGATTGCTTTGGGTAGTATGGACATTTTAATGATGTTAATTCTTCCAATCCATGAACAAGGGATGTGCTTCCACTTTTTTATATCTTCCTCTATTTCTTTTTTCAATGTCCTGTAGTTTTCTGCGAATAGGTCCTTTAGTTCTTTGGTTAAGTTTATTCCTAGGTATCTTAATTTTTTTGCTGCGATGGTAAATGGTATTGTTTTTTTAGTTTCTCTTTCTGTGAGTTCATCATTGGTTTATAAGAATGCTGTAGATTTCTTGACGTTAATTTTGTATCCTGGTACTTTGCCAAATTCATTTATTAAGTCTAGTAGATTTTTGATGGAGTCTCTAGGGTTTTCTATGTATAATATCATGTCATCTGCGAATAATGACAGTTTCACTTCCTCCTTTCCGATTTGGATCCCTTTTATTTTTTCTTCATGTCTGATTGCTGTGGCTAAGACTTTCAGTACTATGTTAAATAAGAGTGGTGAAAGTGGGCATCCTTGTCTTGTTCCTGTTCTTAAGGGAAATACTTTTAGTTTTTGTCCATTGAGTATGATGTTTGCTGTAGGTCTTTCATAAATGGCCTTTATAATGTTCAGATGATCCCTCTATTCCCAAATTGCTGAGCGTTTTTATCAGAAATGGGTGCTGGATTTTGTCAAATGCTTTTTCAGTGCCTATTTGTATGATCATATGGTTTTTATCTTTCATTTTGTTGATGTGATGTATCACATTTATTGATTTGCGAATATTGTACCAGCCTTGCATCCTTGGGATGAATCCCACTTGGTCATGGTGAATAATTTTTTTGATGTATTGCTGGATCCGATTTGCTAGTATTTTGTTCAGGATTTTGGCATCTATGTTCATCAGGGATATTGGCCTGTAGTTTTCTTTCTTTGTAGTGTCTTTTTCTGGTTTTGGAATTAGAATTATGCTGGCTTCATAAAACGAGTTTGGAAGTCTTCCTTCGTCTTGAATTTTTTGAAATAGTTTGAGGAGAATGGGTGTTAGTTCTTCTTTGAACGTTCGGTAAAACTCCCCCTGAAGCCATCTGGGCCTGGGCTTATGTTAGCTGGGAGAGTCTTGATTACATCTTCAGTTTCCTTTGTTGTTATTGGCCTGTTCAAGTTTTCTATCTCCTCCCGGTTCAGTTTTGGGAGACTATGTGTTTCTAGAAATTTGTCCATTTCACTTAGATTGTGAAATTTGTTGCCATATAAATGTTCATAGTATTTGTCAATGATCCTTTGTATTTCTGTGGTGTCAGTTGTTACTTCTCCTCTTTCATTTCTGATTTTGTGTATTTGGGTTCTCTCTCTTTGTTTCTTGGTGAGTCTAGCTAAGGGTCCATTAATCTTGTTTATCTTTTAAAAAAACCAGCTCTTTGTTTCATTGATCCTTTGAATTGTTTTTTTGGTCTCCATGTCATTTATTTCTGCTCTGATCTTTACTATTTCCTTCCTTTTACTTGCTCTAGCATTTTCTTTTTGTTTGCTTTCTAGTTCTTTAAGTTGTGAGGTTAGGTAGTCAATTAGAAATTTTTATTGTTTCTTGAGGTGGGCCTGTAGTGCTATGAACTTCCCTCTCAGAACTGCTTTCACTGCATCCCGTAGATTTTGTGTTGTTGTGTGTTCATTTTCATTGGTTTCCAGGAATTTTTTAAATTCTTCCTTGCTCTCCATGGTAACCCATTCATTGTTCAGTAACATGCTATTTAGCCTCCATGTGTTCAAATGTCTTTGCATGTTCTTGTTGCAATTGATTTCTAGTTTCATGCCATTGTGATCTGAAAAGATGCTTGATATGATTTCAGTCTTCTTGAACTTGTAGAGACTTAGTTTGTGCCCTAACATATGTTCTATCTTTGAGAATGTCCCATGTGCACTTGAGAAGAATGTGAATTCTGCAGTTTTGGGGTGTAATTCTCTGTATATATCTATTAAATCCATTTGATCTAGTGATTCATTTAGAATTTCTGTTTCCTTGTTAATTTTTTGTCCAGATGATCTATCCAGTGATGTCAGTGGGGTGTTGAAGTCTCCTGCTATGATTGTATTGCCCACGATTTCTCCTTTGAAGTCCTCCAGAAGTTTTTAAATATATTTTGGTGCTCCTGTATTGGGTGCATATATGTTTGCCAAGGTTATATCTTCCTGTTGGATAGACCCTTTCAATATTATGTAGTGGCCTTTTTTTATCTCTGGTTATGGTCTTCATTTTGAAATCTAATTTATCAGATATGAGTATTGCTACCCCAGCTTTTTTTTCCTTTCTGTTTGCTTGGAAGATTTTTTTCCATCCCTTTACTTTCAACCTATGTGAGTCTTTTGTTGTGAGGTGGGTCTCTTGTAAACAACATATCTGTGAATCATGCTTTCTTATCCAGTCTGCTACTCTGTGTGTTTTTATCGGAGCATTCAATCCATTTACATTTAACGTGATTATTGATATGTACTAATTTTTTGCCATTTTTGTTCACTGTGGTTATATTTTTCTTCCTATTTCTTCTACTAATTACAGCAGTCCTTTTTCATTTCTTGCAGTGCTGGTTTGGTGCTAATATATTCCCTTAGCCTTTTTTTTTGTCTGGGAAGCTCTTTCTTTGACCTTCTATTTTGAATGATAGCCTTGCTGGGTAGAGTAGTCTTGGATTCAGATCCTTGTTTTTCATGACCTTGATTACTTCATGCCATTCCCTTCTGGCCTGTAGTGTTTCTGTTGAGAAGTCAGCTGATAGCCTTATGGGGATTCCTTTGTAGGTAACCTGTTGCTTATCTCTTGCTGCCCTTAGGATTGATTCTCTCTTTGTCTTTAATTTTTGTCATTTTAATTATTATGTGTCTTGGTGTGGGCCTGTTTGGGTTCTTCTTACTTGGGGCTCTCTGTGCTTCTTGAACTTGAATGCCTTCTTCCTTCACCAAGTTAGGAAAGTTTTCTGTTACTATTTCTTCAAATATATTCTCTAACCCTTGCTAATTTTCTTCTTCTTCGGGGACTCCTGTGTTGCGAATGTTATTACATTTCCGTTGTCTTACAGTTCCCTTCAGCTATCTTCCTGTTTTTTAATTGTTTTTTCCTTTTGGTTTTCTGATTGATTGATGTTTTTTCTGCTCTGTCTTCTTATTCACTGATCCCGTCCTCCGCTTCCTCTACTCTGCTGGTCAGTCCTTCCAATGTGTTCTTTATTTCTGCTATATCATTCTTTATTTCCACTTGGTTGGCTTTCAGTGTTTCTATATCTTTACTCATGGTGTTGATGTCCTTACTCATGCTGTTGAGCTTCCTCAAGATCATGGCTCTGAACTCTACCTCTGATAATTTGCTTAACTGCATTTCATTTATCTCATCTTCGGTAGAGTTTTCTTGTTCTTTCATTTGGGATTTGTTTCTTTGTTTCACCATTTTGGCTATCTCAGTGGGTTTTGGAGCCTGCCAAATTTTCCCTGTGGGTGTTGGTGTTCTGCTATTTGTGGCTCCCTGTGCTGGAGTTGGATGAGTGCGTAGGTCCCTCCTTAAACACCACTGTCAAGTCTCCCTTTCCTGGGTAGATTTGCAAGCTCAGGAAAGTTCAGTTATCCTCTAGCTTTTTGCCTGGAGGCTATTAGCCTCAGTGACTTGAAAAGCCTTAGGTTCTCAGTTGAATGAGAAACTCCCTCAGGTGTTTATAGTTTAAGAGGATTTCCAGAGGGTGGGGCCGATGCTGGTTGTTAATGAGCCTCAATTTGCATTTCTTTGCTCGCTTGGTTTGGGTCAAATCTCCAAGAGAGGGGCTGCCACAGCTCCGGGAAGGAGCAAGCAGGCCACCGTCTTTTGTGGCTGCAACTCAGCACAACCTCTGAGCACCCTCCAAATCCCGGGTGTCCCCACAGAGTTCCAGTCCAGTCTGCCCTCCCTCTGCCAGAGCCCCAGGTGAGTGGCTGTAGCTATTTAGTGCTCTGTCCAAGCCCTCTGCGCTGTGGAGCAGCTGGGGATCTTAACCCTGAGGGCGGGCGCGCTCCTCACAGCTAAGGCCGTTGCTGTCAGTGGGCTCCCAGCCCTTCACCCTCTTGCACCTCTGCAGATCCTACCAGGCTTATTCAGTGTCCCTGGTTGTATGGTCCTCTCCCACTGCTTTTCTATTGCTTTTTTTCTGATGATTTGTCTTTATTTTGGTTGTAATTCCCATTTGGTCCTGGCAGATCGTCTGTGTAGCTTCCATTCACTCCGCTGCCATTTTCTCTCCCTCTATGTTTCCTGTTCTTAAAGGTAACAGGCACATAGGCTGCCAGTTAATATTGGCTGATTAAATCATGAATGAGCAGAGTACTTGTTAGAAAGTTGTGGAGATGAGTGTTTGGAAAAGGGAGTAACATACTTAGTAAGTAACATATTGTTTCACATAATTTTTTTTAGCCATACTGTGACATAAGTTTTCCTTATTTTAAAGATGAGAAGATAGCTGTTTAGATAGGATAAGTAACATGTACATGCTCAATAGGTTTTACTTAGTCAATAGATTAAAAAATTCTATTGAATGCCTCTGCCTAAGTGTTAGGTAGCACTGCCATTCAAATTCAGTCCAACTGATGTGAAAGGAGTAATACAACCAGCTGTGTGTTTTAAAGCTGTCTGGTGGTAGGTAAGAGAGATGTGGAGGAGGGTTGGATTAGAAACAGGGAAAAGCGTTGGTGGACTTTTACCATAGGGCTGAGCTACTCCAGAGGCAGGGAGGTCAAGAGGAAAGTGATTCTAGGTAGAGGAATTGTTAGGACTTGTATCTGATTGGGCATGGGTTGTTAGAGACGAGATCAGAGCCCCTAATCTGCTATATTATGGGATTGTCAAAGGAAGACTCAGAAGATATTTGAAACAAGAAAACAAAAGGTTTCTTGTAACAAATGCAAGGAAGTCTGACTTCAGAAAGAATGTCTTGTCAAATAAAAACAACTATTTAAATGGAAAGAAAGCTGTAAAATTATAAGATTACCAAGTGTAACATTCATCATATACTTTCCTAATGGTAGAAAAACTGCGTCTTTTTCACATACTTATCCTTTTTATAAAGGTTATGACATGCTTTTACACATTAGCGCAACAAATTTTGGGGGTAAAGTAGTTTTAGCTAGGAAATTCAGGTTTATGAAAGACTACATTTATCTTGGGGCTAGAACTGAACAAGATGTCCTTGTTACCTTAGTCTGTCCCAGGGTGCAGAGTGCATTTTGTCTTTATTGGTATATGACATGCTTAGCCACAATGGCAACAAGACAAAGTATATTTTTAAAAAAATTATTTTTATTGTTGTAAGTATTACAGATGTCCCATTTCCCCCTCCATTAACCCCTTCTGGCCTGCACCTGCTCTCCCCTGCTGTCACCACATTATTGTCTGTGTCCACTGGTTATACATATATACATATAAACTCTTTGGTTTATCTAGTCAACCCCCCCCCACACCCCATACCGTTTGAGGTTCGTCAGTCTGTTCCCTGCTTCCATGTCTCTGTATCTGTTTTGTTTGTCAGTTTATTTTGTTCATTAGATTCCACGTAAAAGTGAGATAATGTGATAATTGTCTTTTTCTGACTGGCTTATTTCATTTAGCATAATAATCTCCAATTCCCTACATGCTGTCTCAAAGGGTAAGAGATCCTTCTTTTTTACAGCTGCATAGTATTCCATTGTGTAAATGTACCATAGCTTTTTTATCCACTCATTTACTGATGGACACTTGGGCTGTTTACAGATCTTAGCTATGGTAAATAGCACTGCTACCGATATAGGGGTACATATATTCTTTCTGATTGGTGTTTCAAGATTCTTAGGATATATTCATAGCATTGGCATTAACATTTTTAATTTTCTGTGGAAACTTCGTATGGTTTTCCATAGTGGCTGCACCAGTCTGCATTCCCATTGACACTCTATTAGGGTTCCCTTTTCTCTACATCCTTACCAGCGCTTGTTGTTTGTTGATTTGTTGATGGTAGACATTCTGGCAGCTGTGGATGACACCTCATAGTCATTTTAATTTGCATCTCTCTGATGATTAGTGATATTGTGCATTTTTTCATATGTCTTTTGGCCTTTTGTGTGTCCTCTTTGGAGAAGTGCCTATTCAGGTCCTCTGCCCATTTTTAAATTGGATTGTTTTTCTTCTTTTTGTTGAGTTGTATGAGTTCTTTATATATTTTGGTTATTAACCCCTTATCTGATGTATCATTGGCAAATATGCTCTCCCATACAATGGGTTCCCTTGTCATTTTGATGATGGTTTCTTTTGCTGTGCAGAAACTTTTTAGTTTGATGTAGTCCCATTTGTTTATTTATTTATTTTTGTTGCTCTTGCCTTAGGTGATGTATTGGTGAAAATTCTGCTACATGAGATGTCTGATATTTTGCTGCCTATGGTTTCTTCTAGGATTTTTATGATTCATGACTTACATTTAAGTCTTTTATTCATTTTGAGTTTATTCTTCTGTATGGAGTAAGTTGGTGGTCTAGTTTCATTTATTTTGCATGTACTGGTCCAATTTTCCCAACATCATTTATTGACGAGACTGTCTTTACTCTATTGTATGCTCTTGCCTCCTTTGTCAAATATTAATTGAGTGTAATGGCTTGGATAGATTTCTGGGTTCTCTGTTCTGTTCCATTGATTTATATGCCTGTTCTTGTGCCAGGACCAGGCTGTTTTGGTTACCAAGGCTTTGTAGTATAATTTCATATCCAGTATTGTGATCCCTCCTACTTTATTCTTTCTTAATATTGCTGTGGCTAGTCCATGTCTTCTTCGGTTCAGTATAAATTTTTGGAGTATTTGTTCTAGATCTGTGAAATATGTCATGGGTATTTTAATAAGAATTGCATTGAATCTATAGATTGCTATAGGTAATATAGATAGTTTAATGATATTAATTCTTCCAATTCATGAACATGGTATATGCTTCCACTTGTTTATATCTTCCTCTGTTTCTCTTTTTCAATGTCCTGGAGTTGTCTGACAACAGGTTTTTTACCTTCTTGCTTAAGTTTATTTCTAGGTATCTAAATGTTTTTGTTGCAGTGGTAAATGTGATTATTTTTTTGGTTTATCTTTCTGAGATTTCATTGTTAGTGTATAAAAATGTCATTGATTTCTGGGTGTTAATTTTGTATCCTGCTACATTGCCGAATTTATTTATTAACTCTAGTAGTTTTTTGGTGGAATCTTTAGGGTTTTCTATATCATGTCATCAGCAAATGAGAGTTTTACTTCCTCCTTTCCTATTTGGATGCCTTTTATTTTTTCTTCTTGTCTGATTGCTGTGGCTAAGACTTCCAGAACTATGTTGAATGAGAGTTGTGAAACTCTACATCCTTTTCTTGTTCCTGTTCATAAGGGATACACTTTTGGTTTTTGTCCATTGAATATGATGTTTGCTTTAGGTTTGTCATATATGGTCTTTATTATGTTGAGATATTGTTCCTCTGTTCCCATTTTGCTGACAGTTTTATCAAAAATGGGTGTTGGGATTTTGTCTGATGCTTTTTCTGCATCTATTGATATGATCATGTGATTTTGATCTTCATTTTGTTTATGTGGTGTATTACATTTATTGACTTGTGAATATTGTACCAGCCTTGCAGCCCTGGGATAGATTTCACTTGAGCCCAGTGAATAAATTTTTTAATATATTGCTGTATCTGATTCACTAATATTTTGTTGAGGATTTAGGCACCTATATTTATCAGGGACATTGGCTTGTAATTTTCTTTCTTGGTAGTGTCTTTATCTGGTTTTGAAATTAGGATAATGTGGCCTAATAAAAAGAGCTTGGGAGTATTCCTTCCTCTTGAAAATTTTTTGGAGTAGTTTGGAGAGTATAAGTGTTAGTTTTTCTTTGAATGCTTGATAAAACTTCCCTGTGAAGCCTTGGGACAAGGGCTTTTGTTTGCTGGGAGTTTGTTGATTACTGTTTCAATTTCATTAGTTTTTATTGGTCTGTTCAGGTTTTCTGAATCTTTCTGGTTGAGTTTTGGAAGCTTGTATGATTCTAGGAATTTGTCCATTTTGCCTAGGTTGTCTAATTTCTTGATAATATAATTGTTCATAGTATTTTCTTAAAATCCTTTGTATTTCTGTGATGTCAATTGTTACTTCACCTCTTTCATTTCTGATTTTATGTATTTGGGTCCACTTTGTCTCTTGATGAGTCTGGCTAAAGGTTCGTCAATCTTTTCAAAGAACCAGCTTTTGTTTTTATTAATCTTTTGTATTGTTTTGTTTTTTTTTAAATTCTCTATGTCATTTATTTCTGCTCTGATCTTTATTATTTCCTTTCTTCTACTTATTCTGCATTTTTCTTGTTATCTTATTTCTAGTTTTTTAAGTTGTAGAGTTAGTTTATTAGACATTTTTCTTGTTTCTTGAGATAGACCTGTAATGTTATGAACTTCCCTCTCAGGACTGCTTTTGCTGTGTCCCATAGAGTTTGAGTTGTTGTTTGTTCATTTTCATTTGTTTCCAGGAAGTTTTTTATTTCTTCCTTGATCTCATTGGTAACCCATTCATTGTTTAATAACATGCTATTTAGCTTCCATGTGTTTGAGTGTTTTTATTGTAGTTGATTTCTAGTTTTATGCAATTGTGATCTGAGGAGATGCTTGACATTATTTCAATCTTCTTGAACTTGTAGAGACTTAGTGTGTGTCCCAACATGTAGTCTGTCTTTGAGAATGTCCCATGTGCACTTGAGAATAATGTATATTCTTCAGCTTTGGGGTGAAATTTTCTGTAAATGTCAATTAAATCTATCTGATCTAGTGTGTTGTTTAGGGTTGATGTTTCCTTGTTGATTTTCTTTGTCTAGAAAAGCTATCCAGTGTTTTCAATGGGGTGTTAAAGTTCCCTACTGTGATTGTATTGTTGTTGATCTCTCCTTTGAAGTCCTCTGATATTTTCAAATATATTTTGGTGCTTCTATATTGGGTGCATATATGTTATATTCTGTTGTTGGATTGATCCTTTTAGTATTATATAGTGACTTTCTTTGTCTGTTGTTATGGCCTTCATTTTGAAATCTATTTTGTCAGATGTGAGTAGTGCTACCTTAGCTTTTTTTTCATTTGCATGGAAAACATTTTCCATCCATTGACTTACATCCTGTGTGAGTCTTTTGTTCTTGGATGGGTCTCTTGTAGACAGTATATATATGGGTCATGTTTTCTTATCCATTCAGCTGCTCTGTGTTTTGACTGGAGCATTCAATCCATTTTACCTTTAAGGTTATTATTATCATATTTTAAAGGTCTTTATTTTTTATTAATATTTCTTCTCTATGGATTTTAGAGAGAGAGAAAGGGAGAGTGAGAGAGAGAGAGAGAGAAAAGCATCAGTGAGAGAGAACATCAATTGGCTGCCTCCTGCATATCCCCCTCTGAGGATTGGACCCACAACCTGGGCAATGGGAATTGAACCAGCAACCTCTTGGCATATGGAGCGACGCTCAACCACTGAGCCACAATGGCCGGGCTAAGGTTATTATTGATATCTACTTATTTATTGCTATTTTTGTTCTTTATGTCTACATTTTTCTCTATTTCTTCTTATTATTGAAGCAGTCCTTTTAACATTTCTTGCAATGCTGCTTTGGTGGTAATAAATTCCTTTAGCCTCTTTTTGTCTGGGAAGCTCTTTATTTGACCTTCTGTTTTGAATGATAGCCTTGCTGGATAGTGTAGTCTTGTTTTCATATCCTTGCTTTTCATTAAGTTGAATACTTCATGCCATTCACTTCTGGCCTGTAGTGAATCTGTTGAGAAATCAGCTGACAGCCTTATAGGTGCTCCTTTGCAGATAAAATGTTGCTTTTCTCTTGTTGCTTTTAAGATTCTCTCGTTTTCTTTAATTTTTGGCATTGTAATTATGATGTGTCTCGGCGTGGACTTCTTTGAATTCTTCTTGCTTGTGACTCTCTGTGCTTCCTGAACTTGTGTGACTTTTTTGTTCACCAGGTTAGGGAAGTTTTTTGCCATTATTTCTTCGAACAGGTTCTCTATCCCTTGCTCACTTTCTTCTTCTTCTGGTACTCCTATGATGTGGGTTTGTTACAGTTCCTGTTGTCCCACAGCTCCCTTAAACTGTCCTCCTGTTTTTAAATTGTTTTTTCTCTTTGAATCTCTGATTGAGTGATTTCTTTTTCTACCCTGTCTTCTGATTTGCTGATCTGATCATTAGCTTCCTCAAATCTGCTGTTTATTCCTGCCAGTGTATTCTTTATTCTACTATGTCATTTTTTATTTTTGACTCTTTGTTTTTCATAGTTTCTGTATCTTTTTTTCATACTGTTGAGCATCCTGATAATTATTACTCTGAACTCTATATCTTGATAAATTGCTTATCTCCATTTCATTTAGCTTCTCTTCTAGAGAATTCTCTTTTCCTTTCATTTGGGGCTTGTATCTTTGTCTCCTCATTTATGCTATCTGTTTGGGTTTATTTCTCTGTATTAGGTAGATGTGGTACAATTCTTGGTATGCTGGTCTTATGTAGTAGGTGACTTGTGAGATCCAGTGGCATAGTGTTCTGATCAACACACCTGAGTGCTCTAATAATGTCCCTAGTGTTTATTGTGTGGGCCTTGCTGTTGTAATGAGTCTTGATTGCTAGTGGCTCATCAGTGTGTGGGCTTGGCCCTCAGGCTGGCTGACAGTGAGGCTCAACCCCCAATGCTGCATGCTGGTACCACGCTAAGTGCAATTCGTCACAGCAATTTTGAGCCTGTCAAGATTTCTCTGTGGATATACTGCTTGTGAAGCTTATTGGGTCCTGCTCTGTTGTTAACTGAAGCTGGCCACTGGGTTTATTGGTTTTGGGCCTCTTCAAAGGGTCTCTGGTGCAGGCCAATGTCAGACACTGTTTGTGACTGGCCCTTTGTACTGTTTGGAGTTATCAGTGATCCAACACTTGTAGCTCCCTCTGCTGGGGCTGGAAAGTACCAAGGTGAACACCAAGGTCTGTGTTTATTAGCCCAGGGCAGAGGAACAGTTCAGGCAAAGACTCATAGCACCCAGAGATCCTCCTCTGCCTTCTGGCAGTTAGTCTCAATCACTTAATGAACCCCAGGCTGCAGACCTCAGCCAGGTGTAAACACCAGGTGGGCAGATTGAGAGGGTTTCCAAAGAGTGAGGCAATTGTTTCCTGGCTAAAGTTGCTGTTTTGGGAAAACTCTGTCTAAGAAAGATGGCTTCTGCAGTATGGGGGGATGACTCAACACAGGAATCCTGGCAGCTGTCTTCTCAGTTCTCTTCCCAGCACCACCAACCTCAGATTCTCCTCACACAGCTACAGTCCACTCTGCCTTCCCTCTACTGGAGCGTAAGGTGAGTTGCTGCAAATGAAGTTTAGTGCATTGGCCCTTTAAGAGGTTGCCTGTGGCCCTGGCCAGTTTAGCTCAGCAGTTAGAGCGTTGGCCTGTGGACCAGAGAGTCTCAGGTTCGGTTCCCGCTAGGGGCATGTACCTTGGTTGCAGTTTGTCCCCAGCCCCAGTTGGGGTCGTGTGGGTGGCAACCACTCGATGTGTCTCTCTCACATTGATTTTTCTTTCTCTCTCTTCTCAATCTCTTTCTGTCCTGCTCTATCTCAAGATAAATGGAAAAAAAAAAAAAAAAAAAAAGAGGTTGCCTTTGTTTCTAGCCATCACTCTTTTCTGGACAAAACCCCTGGTACTTTTCACAGCCAGATGTTATGTGGGCACCTTTCTCGGTTCTGGTACTCTTGGCTGGGGAGACCAGCTTGTGGTTTAGATCCCCGGCTTCTCAGGGGGAACCCCCACAGCTGAGATATCCCTCCAGCACTTCAGGTGCTGCCTGTGGGAGCCCCGTCAGCCCTCTTGCACCTCTGCACTCCTACCAATCTCAATGTGGGCTCCTCTTTACATCCTTGGTTATAAGGGTCCTTTCAGTTAGTCTTTGGTAGGTTATTCAGGATGATTTTTCTATATTTTAGTTGTAATTCCTGTTTGGTCGTGGGAGAAGGTCAGTATAGCTTTCACCTAATCCACTGCCATCTTACAAGTCCCAAAGTGTATTTTTTTGCTTTCATTGTCCCGATAGCTAGGCTGGGGATGGACTGGGTGTGGGGATATATGTTAGTGATCTCAGTTCTGCCCCTGCAGGGCCTGGAGTGTCTCTGTGACCTGTGGGAGGAGAGGTTCAATACATACACATGAATGGAGACTGTGGGAGGTTGACCTGGAGATCAGACTGTGCGTTACCAGTGCAGAGTAGCAAGCAACACTTGGGTAGAACCCATGGAGTGAGAAATGAAGAGAGTTTCCCACAGAGCCTGAACACAGGGAGGAAATGAGGAGTAGGTAAAGAGGACTGAAGAGGAGTGGCCTGAGGAAGAAGAGAGTAATCCAGAAGTCAAGGAGGAGAGTGTTAAGTGTGGCCATATTGTCACCTGCCTCAGAGATCTAGAAAGACAAGGACTGAAAATTGTCCTTTGGGTTAGTATGGAAGGGATTCTTGGAAAAATCAATGCACAAAAATAGTTTTCTAAAAAAATCATGTTAAATAAAAGAACATACGTGAAAACAAAGTTACAGTGTTTAAAACTGGAACTGATAGCCTGGCCGACGTGGCTTAGTTGGTTGAGTGTTGTCCCATTCACCAGGAGGTCGCCGGTTCCATTCCTGGTCAGAGGACATGCCCAGGTTGGGGGCTCAATCCCCATTTGGGGGTGTGCAGGAGCAGCCAATCTATGTTTCTCTCTCTCATCAATGTTTCTATTTTCTCTCTCCCTTCCTCTTTGAAGTCAGTAAAAATGTGTTTACAGAAGACACTGAAACTGATATAAGAAAGATAGAACAGTAGATGGATTATAAAGTTCAGAGGCAAATTAAAAGTATATAGAGTAATTTATTATGTAGTAATAGTATATACAAAACCCAGAAAGTATAACTAAAACACTGAGATTTTGAGCACAAAAAAGTCAAGATCATCTTTGGGGTGTGGTTGTGGGTAGGGGTGGCAGGAAGTGTGAAAATTCAGCTCCCTTGTTTTGGGAAGGGAGTACCTCAGTACCTCACCTTCCCAAATTCTCCTGTGTGCTTAGGGAAACCTGTCCTCTTCAGGATTTTGCCTGAACTCTGAGTAGGCTCTTTGCTTCAGTGTCCCATGTCCCCCACTTCATCCCTGGTCCCTTCTGTGAGCACTTTCTTCACAGATCACCTGCACACTAATTCTCATGTCAAGACCTGCTGCCACTAGGAACCTAACCCAAGACAGCTCTGAAAAAGGACCACACTTCTGTAATTATGCATATTGGGAAACCTGCTTCAAATTCAGTGTTTCCTTGGTTCGGTTTTATGGAACTCTAGTCCCTCAACATACTCTGGGGGCTGCTTTTTAAACTCCTGAGTTAAAAAACATATTGATGCTATTTGAATGATAAAGCATATTACAGAAAGTTTTTTTGTTTTTTGTTTTTTTTTTTAGTTTTAAATGTGTTTTTATTCCATGCTTATACATACGTGCTTATACATACGTGTTTTCTCATAACCACTCAATGGAGTAGGGCAGATAGTATTGTAATTGCCTTTCATTGATGTGGAAAATAGCGGTCAGAGTGGTAGTGACTTGCCAAAGTTTCACAACTGGATTTGGAACTCCTCCTCAGGCTGACTCAAATTTTACACTTTCCCACCATAGTGATGGTCTGAAAGAATTGACATTTATCTTGAATTGACATGCATAATCAGTGCCCAGTCTCGTGGAGAGTAGCAAGGCTATTCTGCTGGCATGTCTTTTCATAAGGAAGGGCCAGACAGTGGGTTTGCTGTGAAAGATTTTAGTCCTTGACGTGTGGAGCAGTTGGGAATGTCAAGCTGTGCTGAAATGGAAGGTTCTAGGTTTAGTTGTGATGATGCTGAATTTGTGAAAATGGTGAGATATAATTGAAGGTGGTTTGGGAGAGGGAGAAGATAGGACTCTGTTGATTTGAATCTTACTGAAGAGTTTGGGAAAGAAAAGTGAGATTCCAAAGAATTAGCCCTGTGGGGGAGTCTTGAGGAGTAAAGAGCCATTGAAGAAGGGACCACTGGAAGTAGAAGGAAACAGGAGAGTATTGGGTGATTGCTGGGAGGACAGGGGATCAGGATGGAGAACTGATCCCAGTTCTGAGAGGAGGAGGATCACATTTTCCTGAGTCTGGAGGAAAATAATATGCTGGAGAAAATTATCATAGAAATTCATATAAAGTGTCTTTAGTCTTGATAAATTAGTATATTGTGTGGCTTGAAAGGGGGTTAATAAAGGTGAGGCTTTGGATAGTGCTAAAGGGTGACATGTTATTGAATTCTTACTGTGGGGCAGGCATTGTGCTGACTACCTTATGTGAATTGTGTAGTTTCATCCTCAATTCAACCCCTTAAAAGCAATGTGATTATAATTGCTATTTTGCAGATAAATTAACTCAGGTCCAGAGAGGGCATATGATCAATAAGTTGTGGAGCTAGGCTTTGAACTCAGGTCTTCTTGATGGCAGGGCCCATATGTCAACCCTCATGGTTTACTACTAAGAAAAGTGGAGAAAGACTGAAATTCCTACATCACTTGCTCACAGTGGCTATTCAACTGTTACTGAACAAAAACAACTTGTTCTTACTCTCTAGGGGACAGATGATTTCTGCTGAAGATTGTGAATTCATCCAAAGGTTTGAAATGAAAAGAAGTCCTGAGGAGAAGCAAGAGATGCTTCAAACTGAAGGCAGTCAGGTGATTGATGTAGACATTATATCATGAACACTTCCCTATTTCAGTAAAACTTCTAGAAGTTTTTTAATGACTTTGTGATATTCCATTGTAGGTATGCATCATAATTTAAATGCACACCCCTTTTTGGAAAAGTTTTTGGGTACCAGTTTTCTTTGTTAACTTTGGAAAAATGTTATATTGAGTACGTTTATTCTTTTATACTTTTCTCTATTTCTGAAAATCTTCTTAGAATAGATTTGTAGAAGGGAAATGACTGTTTCAAAGTGTATGATACTTTTATTTTATTTTATTCTCACCCGAGGACATTTTTGCATTTATCTTCAGATAGAGCGGGAGGGAGAGAGGGAGGAAGAGAGAGAGAAACATCGATGTGAGAGAGACACATTGATTGGTTGCCACCCACACAACCCCAACCGGGGCCGGGGACAAACTGCAACCGAGGTACGTGCCCTTGGCGGGAACCGAACCCAGGTCTCTCTGGACCACAGGCCGATGCTCTAACTGCTGAGCCAAACCAGCCAGGGCAGTGTATGATACTTTTAAAGTTGCTGACATTTTTTGGTAGAAAAAAATTTTACTTTGTATTCTCACTAGAATAATAAGAAGTTCTGCTATCCATCAGATTTTCTGATCAGGGACCCTGATTGGCTGAAGGAGCTCATATACAGTTCAGTCAGATTCTCACAATAATTTATCATTCAGATTCCTGGGAAATTTGGGAAGGAATGTATTGTTTGTGCCAGTTTTTGGTGAATTTCAGAGAGATTGTTGCATAGTTGATAATTGAAGAATGGAGACAGGTCAAAGCCTTCTGATTCCAATTACCAGTTCCCTTTTTGTTCTGCTTCCTAGTAAATAACACCCCCAAACAAAAAAAATTCAAGACCAATAATAATATTTGATTATCTATGTAATTAATCTTTTATGTTGTCTTGGGTAATTAAGAGTTGATAGTGGCTAGGCCTGTCTATTTAAAAATAGTAGACATTTTGAAATTTATCACTAGAAATGAGCAAGTAATAGTATGGTCCTCCTATACCTCATCACAATATTTGTAAAAGGTATACATTTTCTGTAATTGAAATCTATTAGCATTTGTATCCTAATGTAGGCAAGCAAAATACATGGGCTGGCAAAAGTAGGTTTACAGTTGTGAGTACATGAAACAGTTTATTCTTATATTATTATTTATTAATTATTGTATTATTGGGCTGGCAAAAGTAGGTTTACAGTTGTGAGTACATGAAACAGTTTATTCTTATATTATTATTTATTAATTATTGTATTATTTGTCATATGAACAACTGTAAACCTACTTTTGCCCACCCTGTGTTGTACTGAAATTCCATTAATGTGTTATATTTGTAGTTGACACCAATAATTAACATTGATTTCATTTTTTCTAGTGTGCTAAAACATTTATAAATCTGATGACTCATATCTCTAAAGAACAGACGGTTCAGTACATACTAACTATGGTTGATGATATGTTGCAGGTAGGTATATTCTTTACTTAATATATTTGGTGACTTCATCTTTTTGTGTACTGTACTGTAACAACATTTTTTTAAGGCTTCATTTATAACACTGGTTCTCATTTAGAATGTAATAATATCTTTTTCTTTATTATATGAGTTGTAATTTGCTAATAGTGATAAAGATGGGAATGCCCACATACAGGCTATTTTTGTTGATTTTCAGTGTAGGAAGTAATCCATAGGTAATTTTTTCCTAAAACACCTCAGAGTTCTTTGTGAACACCAGCAATGTTTGGTGAATCACTTGAGGCTTTTGGATACTCTGTGTATTTACAGATGATATGGCTCCTTCTCTTTCAGTTATTCAGCAGATTTCTATGCCCCTATGTTCCAGGCCAGCGTGAAGCACTGGGTCCTCAGTCCTGAATGTAGGCACGGTGCTTGCTCTCAAAAGCGTTGTCCCTTTGGGGAATGTTTTGCTAATCGTCTGAGATTTTTCTAGTTGTATAAAGTTTCTACTTATTGCCTACTTTCCCTGAAGACAGAGGAGTCTCCTTTATTCACAATTTTGTATTTTACACCAGAGTATAATCTAGGTTTAGATTGTTGGTATATAGAGTAGTTCTTTTTGAAACAAGCTGTCTGGCTACTAAATCCAATTCCTATCTATATGTTTTAGGAGACTTGAAGAAGAGTGTCATTGTGGCTGCTTAGGGGTCATTCTGTCAGTTTACAAGGAAAAACATTTATTGATGGCCAAGCACTGTATTAATTATGATTAGGGATACAAAGGTTAGGAAGAATGGTGCTGTGTACCTAGGGGCCATCATGTCATTTACAGAAATGTAGTGATTTTATAATATGAATGAGTATTGATATCCAGCCTGAGGTGATGCAGGCCTGTCTAAGAATGACCTGAGTCCTCTGAACACTTTTTCCATTAAAAGAGTAAAGTTAAGAAAAATGGGGAAGGTTGTGGTCTGCCTTGGCTATCCTGGTTATTATATGGGACTACACCTAGAACGAGGAGGCTGTGAGTTGGTATGCAGACCTTGGTATTATTTATGTCATACACACAGACAACGCACACACACAAATATCCTCAATTTTTATGCATATCCACATTCTATAAATTAAAAACCGTGAGTTCACACTCTCTTCAATTTCATTTTAGCTCAATACGACAGACTTCATTCTCACCTCCTCTTTCCATACCTGTAATCTCTTCTGACAGTGAGATCCTCTTATCCTCTATCTATGAACTCATTTATTCTACCCTATAATACAAAGAAAGTAATTTTTTGACTCATATAACTGCAAAACAAGCCCTTTACCTAGAGTTCAGTGTTCGTGTGCAGTACTTTATCTTTTTTTTTTTTTTTGTGAATCCTCACCTGAGGATTTTTTTTCCATTCACTTTTTTTTTTTTTTTTTTAAGAGAGAGTGGGAGAGAGAGAAAGAGAGAGAAACATTGATGTGAGAGAGATACATTGACTGGTTGCCTCCTGCATGACCCCAACTGGGGCTGGGGAATGAACCTGCAACCCAGGAACATGCCCTGGACCGGAAATGAATCCACAACCCTTTGGTCTACAGACCAGTGCTAAAACTGCTGAGCCAAACTGGTCAGGTTTGGAGTACTTTATCTTTACTTATTAAAAGGTCTGAGCTGGCGGGAGATCACATCCTCAACGTAAGGCCAGTGTAGAGAAAGGAGCATTTTATTACACCGGTGGGCTGTTACACCGGCGGGCTGGGGGGGTACAGCTTCCCCAAATCCTCAGCCCCGAGCTTCCTTTGTTCTTTGCTTATATAGGCACAAACTACAGAAAAAAAAAAACTACATTCTCTTGGTGCCGCTTTTGGCACCGTTAAGGGGGCTGATACAGAGAAGGGGGGGAGAGGAGCAGGGTAACTATTAATCTCTTTTTTCTCATGGTTCCTCTGAGTTTCTCAAGGCCATCCTCAACCCCTTATCTGTACAGTTTTCTTTGGGTGTCTCAAGGCCCTTATGTTTACAGAAAAGAAACTGCCAGGGTGTGTACGTGCAGTAACTGAGGGTCAGAATGGAGTTTAGTTTTGTTAAAACATTATTAACCCTTTCACTTATTTATTAAAACATTAAAAAAAAATTTATTGTTGAAAGTATCACTGCTGTTTCCCCTTTTCCCCCCATTGAGCCCCTCCTCCCTGCTCCCACCTCCCTCCAACCTTCCCCACATGATTGTCTGTGTCCATTGGTTATGCATATATGCATATAAGTTCTTTGGTTTATCTCTTCCCACCCACCACCATCCTCCTTCCCTCTGAGGTTTGTCAGTCTGTTTCCTACTTCCCTGTCTCTGGATCTATTTTGATCGTCAGCTTATTTTGTTCATTATATTCCATAAATAAATGAGATCATGTGGTATTTGTCTTTCTCTGACTGGCTTATTTTGCTTAGCATGCAGTATTTTATCTTTAAACTGAGGGTATGTAGTCAGAGTATTGTGTTCAAGTTTTGTTCAGAGTGGTTAAATTATTTTTCTTGAAATACATTTGAATTCATTTATTTGTAGTCTTTAGTTTTTTTCTCATCTTGTTTATTTTTTAAAATTATTTTTGATTATGTAAAACATTAATATACTTCCAGAAGTCAAAAACTATATACAGAAAAGTATACTCGGAAATGTCACCAACCTCTACCCCATCCCTCGTACCTGATTCCCACCTATCTCTTGTAGGTAACCAACATCCTAGATTTCTGGTTATTTTTCCTGTTTTTCTTTTTTTGCAAAAATAGGTAGGTGCATGTATATTTTCTTATATTCCCCTCTTTTTTATACAAAATATGTACTGTGAGAAGAAGGGTTTTATCCCAGTTCTCTTAAAGGTTTGTAACTGGGGCCCCTAGGACAATGATGGCTGGCAGTAAATTTTTAGCAGGAATTAAGACCACAAAGGACTAGTAGAGAAAGATGGGTTTTAAAGTTATTTAAAATGTATAAAATAGTTTCTGTTCTTTATTTATGCAGGATACTTTGCTCATTTACATGCATAATTAAAATTTTAACTTTGGAAATAACCTACCAATTGAGTTAATGATGGTCTACCTGGATTTTGAGTTTTTTGATAAAGTCATCATTACAACCATTTCCATTGTTACTCTAGACTACAGTGTTTATTACTTAAGGAGATGGGAGTCTGTTCTTAAAATGGGGTAACTGTTAGCACAGACCAAAATTAAAACCAGTATATTTAAAATGAACTAAATATTGATTTGAAAATTAAAATTATTGTTTATGTGCTTTTACCAAATATTGCTATGTAGAAATCAAATTCACTTAGCAAACCAGAAAGTGGATTTTAGCCAATAATATGCAGAGAAAATTTAGGTGACAGGTAGAGTTTGCATGATTTAAACTAAGAAGTAATTGTTTCTCAATTCCTAAATCCACTTGCTAGTGTGAAATACTGTTTTTGGCTCTCTTTATGTGCCCTGATTTTTCTATCATGATATGCTAAGAGTAACTTTGAACATTTGAGATTTCTCTAATACCCTATTTCTCTTGCCTGCTTGTACATAGCTTGAGATTCTTCTTGTTGATCCTTTTATCTAGAGCTAATTTGTGATCTTTTTGCCCTCTTCCTATTTTGTTTGTGTGGAGGCAGGGTAGAGGTGTTGAGATAACATTGGGAAAGGCAGGTCAGCAGTACTGGTTGAGAAGTTAACTGAGAGTGCTACACCTTGCAGGGCTTGTATCTGTTATCTTGCCTCTCTTGAATTAAAATAATCATAATAATTAAAGGTGATTTCATTTTAAAAATATCCCTGCCCCCATCACTATCTCCCTTGCCCCATAATAATAACAACAGGGAGACAAATCTCATACACACTGGAAAAAAGAAAACACACGAATTGATGGGACATAACATGAAAGGTTGAGAAACAGTGCACAGTTGTTACATTCTTTAGGAAAATACATTCTGATTAGTGATATTATTCCTTTTCTTTTTTAGGAAAATCATCAGCGTGTTAGCATTTTTTTTGACTATGCTAAACGGAGCAAGACCACTGCCTGGTCCTACTTTCTGCCAATGTTGAATCGCCAGGATCTCTTTACCGTTCATATGGTAAATTTGAATTGATAAAATTTCTGATTTAGGCAAGAAACACACCTGGACCATTTATGACTTGGTAACCTTGCAGTTCCCAAAGGAGTAACTGCTGTGATGTTAACTTTTCAAAGAGGTGTTTAATAATGTGGGAATATGGGGAAGATAAAAGAGATAGGGTTGCTCTGATACAGTTAAAGTTTTGTAGAGTGTAATGATGAGTCATTAGCTTAAAGCCTTCTCATTCACATGTGCAAATAGCTCTGGACATCTATGACAGGGTTAACTGAGTTTTACTTTAGAAATTAAATTTTGCGCCCTGGCCGGTTTGGCTCAGCGGTTGGAGTGTCGGCCTGCGGTCCAGAGAGACCCGGGTTCGGTTCCCGCTAGGGGCATGTACTTCGGTTGCAGTTTGTCCCCGGCCCTGGTTGGTCGTGCGGGTGGCAGCCACTCGATGTGTCCCTTTCATGTCGATGTTTCTCTCTCTCTCTTCCTCTCTCTCCCTCCCACTCTATCTGAACAAAAAAAAAAGAAAAAAAAAAGAAATTAAATTTTGCTTTGAAGCAGCTGTGTTTAATTTTTATTTTAATTAAGCAATTACTTAATTGCTTTGTAATATCTTAAATACAATCCTTTTTAAAACTTAACCTGAAAGGCTGTCTTTGGAAGCCTTAACACTGAAGAATCTCTTAGGGAGTATGTGGAGAAGTATGAGAGGAGGGTTGAGAGAGTAAATCTTTGACCAGGCTTTTTCTGTTCCCAAGAGTGGAGTGAGCTACAGGGCTGGGGAGAGCTCCTGAGCTGCTCATCTCAGTAGGTGCCTTTAAATTTTGCAAGTCAAAAACCGCTGTCAGTGAAACAATTTTGAGCATGTGTGTTCTCTCTCTTTCTCCCCTTATATATCCATATTCATTTATGTACTATTGTATTCATATATTGTATATATTTTAAAACATAAAATGAGAAATTGAAAAGGAGGACTCATGAAATAAACTATATTTTAAATAATACTTTAAAAAAGCCAATAATATATTTTCTTGTTTCAAATTGTAGAGGCTTGTTTTCACTGTCTGGATATTGGTTTAAAAATCTTCTTAATTTTGCCCTGGCCTTTTTGACTCAGCGGTTAGAGCATCGGCCTGTGGACCGAAGGGTCGCAGGTTCGATTTCCAGTCAAGGGCATGTACCTGGGTTGCAGGTTCAATCCCCAGCCGGGGAGGCAACCAACTGATGTGTCTCTCTTACAATGATGTTTCTCTCTCTCTCTCCCTCTCCCTCCCACTCCCACTCTATCTAAAAATCAATGGAAAAATATCCTCGGGTGAGGATTAACATCAACAACAAAAGTCTTCCTAATTTTGATGGTTTTACAGTTGTCCCTTGCCACTTCATGCTTTGACTTTTGTGGCTTCACTCTGTTGCGGTTTTTTCAAATATATTCACTAAAAAGTTGATTGAGACAGTGAAAATGATATAGCACATGCTCGGTTGTCTGAATCAATTATACCCCCCTGTATTACAATTACAATTAAAATTACTGTACGTATGGACTGTAAGCCTATGTATTCGAGCACCCCAGGAATCCTTCAACGCCAGGTGCAACCGCTAGAGTCTGGAACGGATTAACCGCAATAAACGAGGGACGACTGTATAATAAAATTGACAAATATATTAAAGACCAAATATAAATTTTAGGTAAAGTTCGTTATTAATTGTATAGCCAAAACCATGTTTTAATTTTGTTATGATTTCAATTACTTTTGGCTAGTCTTTCAAATATTGAGGGTTAGATTGTCATTGGTTTATCATGTGCTGATGAAGAACCTTTATGCTAGGAGTAGAAACCTCAAGTCTTTTGTTCCTTTGTTTTTTCCATTTTGACTGTGCTTACATTGCTGATAACTTCAATTCCTGGTTTCCTTATAGGAACCTTTTCAAGTCACTTATATATTTTGTGGAAGTTAGGTCAGTTTAAAATAGATAATGTATCTGTAAATTCACTTAGCTAGGCACATGAAAATGTCAGTATGTCAACTTAGTGAATTAGCTGAGGTGCTACTGTTAGCCTTCATGGTGTAGAATTCTATATATGTCATAATACTTGAATGCTTGGCATACTGACCTTAAAAGTGTGCCTCTATCACCTGGCTCAGCTGTATCCAAGAATAAGAACAAATATCAGTCCACCAGCACAGGAATTAGTTGGGGGTTAGCTAACCTTAGCCTTTCATTCTCTACTAGGATTAATTATTGCTGAATAATTAGACTTTTGAAACACTGACTTGCTTTCAGAAAGATCTGAAAGAATATAAAATTGAGTTTGTATGTGGAGAAGTAATATTTTATACTGCTTATTTTGTTTGTATATATATGTATTTTCAGATTTATTGTATAATTATTATTCAGGTATAATTGACAAATAAAATTATGAGATATTTAAAGTGTACAACTTAATGATTTCATATACATATACTTATAATACCTATTTAATAAAAAAAATTCCTGATTAATTTCATAGCCTGAAGAAAATGGATGAATCTTTGAATGAGGAGAAAAGGGTATATTTTTATATATCGAGAGAGGCTGTTTAATACCAGGATATATTTTATACCAAGATAAAGATTTTTAAGTGTGAGAACTCACAAGGGGCTTGGAATGAGCAAGGAACTAGCTGGCAGTTTGTTATTAGAGATTGCTCAGGGCTCTGGCAGGTGATTTGGTGAAAATCTGCTGCTGAGAAAGATTTCTGTGTTCTTTTGATTTTTGCTGGTCCTTTTTTTTTTTTTTAATCCTCACCCGAGGACATTTTTGCATTTATCTTGAGATAGAGCGGGAGGGAGAGAGGGAGGAAGAGAGAGAGACACACATCGAGTGGTGATAGAGCGGGAGGGAGAGAGGGAGACACACATCAAGTGGTTGCCACCCACACGGACCCCAACCAGGGCCGGGGACAAACTGCAACGAAGGTACATGCACTTAGCGGGAACCGAACCCGGGTCTCTCTGGTCTGCAGGCCGACACTCTAACCGCTGAGCCAAACTGGCCAGGGCTGATTTTTGCTGGTCTTATAGGGAATCCCAGTCTTACTGAAACTCAAAATAGTACAGAGAATGTCATGTAATTCTTAATTTAACAACTAATTTTGGTTTAGTTTATTGGAAATATTTGAAAACACATTTTGACTGTATTTAAAAATATATTTTTAAAAATGAAATATAAACTATTTTTGGAGGAGTTGAGTGTTAAAAAAATGCAGCAAAACGGGTACGAGTCCTAGTTTTTAAGGTATATGATGTGATTTTTAGAATCAATATGGTATTCAAATGTATTTCTTATTTTTTAGGCAGCAAGAATTATTGCGAAGTTAGCAGCTTGGGGAAAAGAACTGATGGAAGGCAGTGACTTAAATTACTATTTCAACTGGATAAAAACTCAGCTGAGTTCACAGGTAAAAGAGATTTCTTTTAGTATATTTGAAAGGAATATGATATCCATGTTTTCTTAAGCTATTTATGGTAATTGTGGGAAATTACAAAAAGAGTCATATATTAAAGTAATGCCATTTTGAACCTCATAAATAAGCCGAACTTATATATGCTTTACTTTTTCTTTCTTTGACTGGTTTCTGCTCAACCCTTTCTGTCCTTTCTGCCACTTGGGATTTTCCATTCATGCTTTTCAGTGGGTGGGGAGTACCTCCTTTCCAGATGGCTGCCAAGATCACACAGGTCAGAGAATTGAAAGGATTCACACAACTCCAAAGAGCATACTTATATAAGGCTTATATGACAGGAAAAGAAACTGTGTATCAGGGAGTGAATGCAGGCAAACTTTGGGGCTGAGAGACTTCCAGAGGCAGCACCCAAATATGTCTTAGGACTCTGGACCACTAAGATTTGTGTGAAAAATCTTAGTTTTGGGAGAGCTCTCCAGAAGTTTCTAGTGGGATCATTCATGCTCTTTTGGTCACTTAACCAAGCTAAGCTGTCCAACTAGTTACATCAATAAACGAACTGGCTCTGGGTGCCGCCAGAGAGTTACAAACTGTAAGCAGCACCTTATACATGATCATTCAATCCTCTTATTCTGGTCTTGGCCAGGAGTCCACACCAGGTTTCTAGGCACTCTTGGGTATGCGTGGAGCTCCTGGGACCAGCTGTGAGATAACATCCTCACACAGTGACTCCTCAGGATTCCATTGTGTCATTGTGGGATTGAACATTTAGGCCTAAAGTTAAATATGAAGCCTGTTTATTGGTCATCTTATTGCTTTTAGACCTCTCTAGCTCTGCTTCCCCACAGAGGAAATAGCTTGCTGATTTAATGCCTGGGAAAATGGCAAGTTTTCTGTTTTTGTCTTCATAGTTCCCTAGAACAGGGCAAAAGACAGGATACGTATGATGACTCAGTGGAGTGTTTCTTTTAGTCTTCCAGTATTAGGTGGTAAGGGAGAGAGTTGGTGGGAATGATCATCAGAAAAGGAGTGAAATGAAGGTTAGTGGGGGAGGAGTATTCTGGGGAAGAAAAGGTAGAAGAGAATGAGATTTTGGTGTTGGGATGGGTGACATGAAGGAATGGGACCAGGAGAAGTAATATTGGTTGCTATCATATTGTAAGTGTTAGATTTCAAATAAATGTCTATTTGAAATACATTTTTGTAAAGTTGTCATTTAGATTTCAGTAACTACTATTTTAATAGATTTTAATTTGAATCATAAGAGAGACACCATGGTATTTTGCTTAGATTGATTTTTAGACTTATTGCCTGCCTTTGTGGGGGGGGGGGTTAGCTAATTGCTTTTATATTTGGAGAGGGATATTTTGGAGTATCTTGAACAAATTAAGTATTTTTTATGTCAGTAGCATTAATATTCACACTCTTTTTGGCTGTTTTTTTAAAAAAATTTTTATTTTTTTTATTCTCACTCGAGGACATTTTTGCATTTCAGATAGAGCAGGAGGGAGAGAGGGGGGAAGAGAGAGAGATATAAACATCAATGTGAGAGAGACACACACATCGACTGGCTGCCATCCACACAACCCCAACCGGGGCCGGGGGCAAACTGCAACCGAGGTATGTGCCCTTAGTGGGAACTGAACCCGAGTCTCTCTGGTCCGCGGGCCGACGCTCTAACCGCTGAGCCAAACTGGCCAGGGCTGTTTTTGGCTGTTTTTAAAAGTATTTTTACAAGCACCAAAAATTTATAGATTTTTATGAGTTTGTGAGGTATTTAAAAAACAAGACATTTAGAACATGATAATCTCGTTTTACAGTTTCTAAATATATATCATTTGGGCTCAGAATGCTTAATTAAATAGTTATACCCTGCTTTTTTTCTATTTGAATGCAGCTCTTCCTATGAGCTAACTTCATTCTGCTTTAGTGTTAGCTCTCTGGTATAGTAGTAATGGGGTTCTATTGTAGCGGGATTCATAAAATGAAAATTGGCAGGAAAGAAGAACTTGTAGTTTGTCACTAACATTTTGGGTTGTTTCATCTTAGACTTTTCCTTATAGGAATAGCATTTATATTGTGTCTCAGATGATTTGTCACTTTTGGAATGGTTAACTATGGTTGTAACCTTGTTGAACAATTAGGGGAGATCTTTCTTTAAAAAAGTTATTTTTATTTAAAAAATTTTTAATTAAACACTTTAAATGTTGACATTATTGCAGGTGTCCCCCCTTTCCGCACCTCCATCCATCCCCGCCTCCCCCTCCCTTGGCCTTTACCAGACTATTGTCTGTGTCCATGGGGTTTGCATATTGACTTGAGAGAGAGAGAGGAAACGAGAGAGAGAGGGGGAGAGAGAGAGAGAGGAGAGAAAGAAAAAGAAAGAAGAGAGAAACATAGATTTGTTGTTCCTCCCATCCATACACTCATTGGTTGACTAGGTTGACATGCCCTGACCAGGGATCAAACCCACAACCTTGTCATATTGGGATAACACTCCAACCAGTTGAGCCACCTGGCCATAGCATGGGGGAAATACTTCTCTTGTCACTACCAGAAGCAAATATTTAAATGTCTAGAACAATTTTCACTAGAATTGGTATTAGATAAGTGCTCTTAAATACCTTTTCTGTATCTTTCTAGCATACTTGTTTTATCACTGAGTCTGTGGCTTTGTTTATTTATGGTATGGCATTTCTGCTTTGCAAGTCCTTCTGCTTGCAGAATGACTCTTTAGGGTTCCCAGGCCCAATCTAGCTTTGCTTCTCAGAGTCTGGTCACTGCTTCTGGTAGGCTCTGGATTGCACTGTCTCTCTTGCTGTGGGCAGACACCTCTTCCATAGCTTTTTATCAGAATTAAATTGTTAAAAGAGTGAAATTAAGGATTATTTGGGATTTTATTTGCTACTTTGCTTAAATGTCATTTGATAACACTATATCTGGAAGATCTCTTTTTCTCTGATGTGTTTTCTCTCTCATAAAAGGGACCACATTTTCATGATTCTAATAGAAATAAACTTTCAAAAGTCCAGATCATTTGCAAGTTTGGATATTTTGTTCTTTAACTTATAGCAACATTTAGGAGTACTATACTTGGTTATGGGAGCTCATGCCTGACACTTAGAAGATAATAGTTATTAAATAAAACAAAATAAAATTTTTCTTTCAAAAATTTATCACTTTTCTCTTGCATATTCAGCCTTTAACTTTGTACCTTAAAATGTCTTTGGTCATTTCTATGTAACATGTGAGATTTTGATTTTCAGTATAACTTGTTAGCATTGCTGTAGATAACCAAATTTTAAGTTCTGTGTAGTATCTTCCCATCATCAGGCACCTATTTCAAAAACTTGGCACAGAGTATAGTGTAGATAGTTCAGCTTAAGACATTTGTCTTATTGGAGAAATAATGTAAATAAATCCTGAGACTTGGAAATTTGTACTAGCTTCACTCATGAAATTTAGCTGGAGCTTAGTATTCAGCTTACTATTGTTTCATTTTAGTAATATATTGATTAAGATATTATATGGATGAGTATAATGATATTTAGAATATTTCATGTCATTTCCATTCTTTCTATTAGTTGATGATACGCTATTAATTAGGATTAGGAAAAAAATTATAAAATTTACTTAGCTCCCTTTTGTACATTGATAAATTAGGATAAAATTAAAAACAAAACTAAGTAATAAGTTATTTATTTTGTAATAGAAACTGCGTGGTAGCGGTGTCGCTGTTGAAACAGGAACAGTCTCTTCAAGTGATGTAAGTACATTCCTTCTTAATTCACTAGCCTCCTAACACCCTGAATGAAAGTTATTTTGAGTAATAGACATTTAACATTTTGAAGATGTTTACTAGTGCCCCAAACGTAAACTCATAGATTTGATGTCACCTCCAGTTAGGTTAATTCTACTGTAAACACTGTGTCTAAATATTTATGCTCTCTAGTGATCACTGTTCTGTGGGTACACATGAGACTTGTGCTTCCCTATTGTTCTTCTCTGGCCACTTTGTGTCAGACCTGAGAATCAAAGCAAGAGTGTGAATTCAGACATACAGATTGAGCAAATAATCATAAAATTACTCTCTTTAAGCTTCAGTTGTCTGATAAACTAATATCTTTCTAATACATGCACGAACATTGTGTCAAACAGTGGAAAACAGCTCAGTAACCTTATTTCACTAAAACTGGTTGCTTGCGCTGTGTTACTCAAGGCTTTATATGGGGCTGTATGATGGCCAGAATCTCTTCCCCTCTTTTTTGGGCCAACCTCTCTCCATATTTAGAGCCAAAAGCTTAAAGGTTAAAACTAATCATGTCTCCCAAGTTCCTTTTTTGGTTAGAATTATTTTCCCCATTTGGGTAGTTTAACTTTATTATACTCAGAAAAGCTCCCAAAATGGCAATATATTTGGACAATAGGGCTGGAATTATTGGAACCAGTTGAGAGAAAGATAAGGGGACAAAAGTTAGAAATGTAGGTGAAGTGCATCTAGCTTTATTTGTTGGAAATATCTCTGGAAAACTGGAAAGCATGTTTAGAGGATAGTGTCTACAGCCTGCCTATAATATACCTGAATGAAGCTCTGGAGAAGCCATTTAATGTCCATATTAATTACTAATACTTCCATATTTTGCATGGAACATACCTGTATGTATTCTCTGAGATTATAGATGGTAGCAGAACCCATTTTCAAAGCCAAAAGGGGGACTTCTCTTGGGGCATGGGTTGAAGGATTTGACAAATAGTGTGTTAGGACAGAAAATGGCCATTACCCCTCTGAAATGGAATCAGAACAAGGTTTGAACTAGATGAGTAGTCTTGGGGCGAGGGTGGGGGGAGGTAGTGGGGTAGAAGTCTAGATATTCAGCCATAAGTAGATGTTTAAATTGGGAATCTTTATTTTATATGACTTGAAATTTCTACCAGTTGAAATTTTGAAAAAAAATATTCAATTCATTTATTAGACTTATTGGTAGATTTTAAAAAAGATGTTTTTAGAATCATGTGTTATAAACTAATTTGAGTGTTTGTAAGTTATTAAGGCTTAGATAATGAATTGCATGTTCTGGTGACATGAAATTCTGATTTTGCTTTTTCTATCCAATTATTGGAAAAACAAAACTGATTAATTAAATGGGACTGTGCATTAGTCAAAGTGATTTATCTAGTAGACTCATACACATACATCCCAAACGGAATTAGCATTGGGGTGATTGTAAGGGAAAGATGGCCTTTGATTTCCCACTTTCTTCCCTTTAGTGCCCTTCAAACCTGAACATACTTTTTGCCTCTGACTGAAGGTTCTTACTGTTTCAAATGGCTTATCAACTTCAGTAAGTTCAGAGTAGGATATTAGCCTTCCTTTGATATTTGTATTTTAATAGGGAAAGCTGAATTGGTAGCCAATACTTAGTGAGCTCTTACTCTCTCTGCCTGGCATGGTTTTGCTTTTACATCTCCTTGAATATTCACACTTTTTCTTTGATATAGGTCTTACTGTAAGCCACGTTTTATGGATATGAACAGTGAGGCTGTGCAGAAATGCATACTAGCTTGCCCAAGGTCATTCAGCTAATGAGTGGCAAAACCCCCAAAGAAACGAATCGCTTACTGAGAGAATGACTTCTGAGGCAACTAAACTGGAGTTGGATCCTTAGGCATTCCTAAGTCTCATAGCCTACTCAGACTTGTGAAAACATTGATATTATCTCTTGAAATCCCTTTAGATTTTTAGAGAGCATAGAAAAGCAGTTTGGTAAACTGCATTACATTATATTGCCACTTGATGTCAGTATGGAACAAATAAAAAAAAAAGTTTACACTGCAAAATGAGAAATAAATATGACCTAACTGTCTTAACTTTTATTTTATTTTTTATTTTTTGACTTTTATTTTTTTTTAACATTTTATTTATTTATTTTTGTTACAGATGTTTCTCCTTTTTCCCCCACTGACACCCTCCTCCCCCTCCCTCCCTGCCCTCAGTTTTGTTGTCCATGTCCATTGGTTATGCGTACATGCGTATAAGTTCTGTGGTTTATCGCTCCCCCCCCCACCCCCTCTTCTGGCAATTGTCAGTATGTACCCTACTTCCACGTCTCTGGGACTACCGTGTTCCTCAGACTGTTATGTTCATTATATTCCAGAAATAAGTGAGATCATATGATATTTGTCTTTCTCTGCTTGGCTTGTTTCGCTTAGGATAATAGTTTCCAGGTCCTTACATGTCCTCTCAAAGGATAAGAGATCTTTTTTTTCTTACAGCTGCATAGTACTCCATTGTGTATATGTACCACAGCTTTTTTATCCATTCGTCTACTGATGGACACTTGGGCTGTTTCCAGATCTTAGCTATTGTATTAAATAAATAGTGCTGCTATGAACATGGGGTACATATATTCTTTCTGATTGATGTTTCAGGCTTCTTAGGGTATATTCCTAGAAGTGGGATCATTGGATCAAATGGTAATTCAATGTATGATTTTTTGAGATAACACCATAGTGTTTTCCATAGTGGCTGCACCAGTCAGTGTACTTGAGTCCCTTCTTCTCCACACCCTTGCCAACACTTGTTGTTTGATGCTTTGTTGATGGCGGCCATTCTGACAGGTGTGAGGTGATACCTTATTGTTGTTTTAATTTGCATCTCTCTGATGATTAGTGATGTTGAGCATTTCTTTTTTCTTAAATTAATTAATTTATTTTTGTTACAGATGTTTCTATTTCCTCCCCCCCCACAGACACCCTCCTCCCAATCCCCCCTGCCCCAGGTTTGTCAGTCTGAACAACACTCCTTTCTAGGTCTCTGGGTCTGTTCCGCTCATCCGCCCATCCCGTTCATCATATTCTACACAAGCGAGATCATGTGGTGTCCGTCTTCCTCTGACTGGTTTATTTCACTTAGCTGCTGCTGCTGGGGTGTCGATCAGCTCCTACGCGCCCACGGCAGCTGCTGGGGGTGGGGTGGAGCATTTCTTCATATGTCTCTTGGCCATTTGTATGTCCCGTTTGGAGAAGTGTCTATTTAGTTCCTCTGCCCATTGTTTAACTGGATTCTTTTTCTTCCTTTTGTTGAGTTGTATGAGCACTCTATATATTTTGGAAATTAATCCCTTATCTGATGTATTATTGGCAATTATGCTCTCCCATACAGTGGGTTGCCTTTGCAGTTTGATGGTTGTTTCTTTTGCTGTGCAGAAGCTTTTGAGTTTGATGTAGTCCCATATGTTCATTTTTTCCTTTGTTTCTGTTGCCTTAGGTGATGTATTAGTGAAAATTCAGCTGCGTATGATGTTCGAAATTTTGTTGCCTCCATTTTCTTCTAGGATTTTTATGGATTCATGAGTCACATTTAAGTCTTTTATCCATTTTGAGTTTATTCTTGTGTACGGTGTAAGTTGATGGTCTAGTTTCATTTTTTTGCATGTAGCTGTCCAATTTTCCCAACACCATTTATTAAAAAGGCTGTCTTTACTCCATTGTATGCTCTTGCCACCTTTGTCAAATATTAATTGAGCATAATGTTTTGGGTCAATGTCTGGGTTCTCTGTTCTATTCCATTGATCTATGTGCCTGTTTTTGTGCCAGTACTAGGCTGTTTTGATTACAGTAACTTTGTAGTATAACCTGATATCCGGTATTGTGATCCCTCCTACTATGTCCTTCTTTTTCAAGATTGCTGTAGCTATTCGGGGTCTTTTTTGGTTCCATATGAACTTCTGAAGCATTTGTTCTAGTTCTGTGAGATATGTCGTTGGTATTTTGATGGAGATTGCATTGAATCTATAGATTACTTTGGGTAGTATGGACATTTTAATGATGTTAATTCTTCCAATCCATGAACAAGGTATGTGCTTCTATTTTTTTATATCTTCCTCTATTTCTTTTTTCAATGTCCTGTAGTTTTCTGCAAATAGGTCCTTTAGTTCTTTGGTTAAGTTTATTCCTAGGTATCTTAATTTTTTTGCTGCGATGGTAAATGGGATTGTTTTTTTAGTTTCTTTTTCTGTGAGTTCATCATTGGTGTATAAGAATGCTGTCGATTTCTTGACGTTAATTTTGTATCCTGGTACTTTGCCAAATTCATTTATTAAGTCTAGTAGATTTTTGATGGAGTCTTTAGGGTTTTCTGTGTATAATATCATGTCATTTGAGAATAATGATAGTTTTACTTCCTCCTTTCCAGTTTGGATCCCTTTTATTTTTTCTTCATGTGTGATTGCTGTGGCTAAGACTTCCAGTACTATGTTAAATAAGAGTGGTGAAAGTGAGCATCCTTGTCTTGTTCCTGTTCTTAAGGGAAATGCTTTTAGTTTTTGTCCATTGAGTATGATGTTAGCTGTAGGTCTCTCATATATGGCCTTTATTATGTTGAGATATGATCCCTCTATTCCCAAATTGCTGAGCGTTTTTATCAGAAATGGGTGCTGGATTTTGTCAAATACTTTTTCAGCATCTATTGATATGATCATACGGTTTTTATCTTTCATTTTGTTGATGTGGTGTATCACATTTATTGATTTGCGAATATTGTACCAGCTTTGCATCCCTGAGATGAATCCCACTTGGTCATGGTGAATAATTTTTTTGATGTATTGCTGGATCTGATTTGCTAGTATTTTGTTCAGGATTTTGGCATCTATGTTCATCAGGGATATTGGCCTGTAGTTTTCTTTCTTTGTAGTGTCTTTTTCTGGTTTTGGAATTAGAATTATGCTGGACTCATAAAACGAGTTGGAAGTTGTCCTTCTTCTTGAATTTTTTGGAATAGTTTGAGGAGAATGGGTGTTAGTTATTCTTTGAATGTTCAGTAAAACTGTTTAGTGTGGTTATATTTTTCTTCCTATTTCTTCTACTAATTACAGCAGTCCTTTTAACATTTTTTGCAGTGCTGGTTTGGTGCTAATATATTCCCTTAGCCTTTTTTTTGTCTGGGAAGCTCTTTATTTCACCTTCTATTTTGAATGATAGCCTTGCTGGATAGAGTAGTCTTGGATTCAGATCCTTGTTTTTCATGACCTTGATTACTTCATGCCATTCCCTTCTGGCCTGTAGTGTTGAGAAGTCAGCTGATAGCCTTATGGGTGTTCCTTTTAAGTAACCTGTTGCTTATCTCTTGCTACCTTTAGGATTTTCTCTTTGTCTTTAATTTTTGTCATTTTAATTATTATGTGTCTTGGTGTGGGCCTGTTTGGGTTCTTCTTACTTGGGACTCTCTGTGCTTATTGAACTTGAATGCCTTCTTCCTTCACCAAGTCAGGAATGTTTTCCATCACTATTTCTTCAAATATATTCTCTAACCCTTTCTCATTTTCTTCTTCTTCGGGGACTCCTATGATGCGAATGTTATTATGTTTCCAGTTCCCTTAAGCTAGCTTCCTGTTTTTTAATTGTTTTTTCCTTTTGGTTTTCTGATTGATTGATTTTTTTCTACTCTGTCTTCTAATTCACTGATCTGGTCCTCCGCTTTCTCTACTCCGCTGGTCAGTCCTTCCAGTATGTTCTTTATTTCTGCTATGTCATTCTTCATTTCCACTTGGTTGGTTTTCAGTGTTTCTATATCTTTACTCATGGTGTTGATGTCCTTACTCATGCTATTGAGCTTCCTCAAGATCATGGCTCTGAACTCTACCTCTGATAATTTGCTTAACTACATTTCATTTATCTCATCTTCAGTAGAGTTCTCTTGTTCTTTCATTGGGATTTGTTTCTTTGTTTCACCATTTTGGCTATCTCAGTGGGTTTTGGAGCCTGCCAAATTTTCCCTGTGGGTGTTGGTGTTCTGCTATTTGTGGCTCCCTTTACTGGGTTTGGATGAGCCTGGAAGGCCCTCCTTAAACACCACTGTCAAGTCTCCCTTTCCTGGGTAGATTTGCAAGCTCAGGAAAGGTTCAGTTATCCTGTAGCTTTTTGCCTGGAGGCTATTAGCCTCAGTTCCTTGATGAACCTTGGGTTCTCAGTTGAATGAGGAACTCCCTCAGGTGTTTAATGTAAGAGGATTTTCGGAGGGTGGGGCTGATGCTGGTTGTTAATGAGCCTCAATTTGCATTTCTTTGCTAGCTTGGTTTGGGTTAAATCTCCGAGGGTGGGGCTGCCACAGCTCTGGGGAGGAGCAAGCTGGCCACAGTCCTTTGTGGCTGTGATTCAGCACAAACTCTGAGTGCCTTCCAAATCTGGGTGTCCCCACAGAATTCCATTCCAGTCCACCTTCCCTCTGCCCAAGCCCAAGGTGACGGGCTGTAGGTATTTAGTGCTCTCTCCTGGCCCTCTGCGCTGTGGAGCAGCTTGGGATCTTAACCCCGAGAGTGCTGCTCACAGCTAAGGTCGCTTCTGTCCGTGGGCTCCCAGCCCACCACCCTCTCGCGCCTCCGCAGATCCTACCAGACTCATTCAGTGTCCCTGGTTGTATGGTCCTCTCCCGCTGCTTTTCTGTTGCTTTTTTCTGACGATTTGTCTTTATTTTAGTTATAATTCCCCTTTGGTCCCGGGAGACTGTCTATGTAGCTTCCATTCACTGCACCGCCATTTTCCTCTTCCAGTCTTAACTATTAAAATTACCATGAAAACATCATAAGTTATGAGTGGATTATTACAAAAAAATTTATTTAAATGACATTACATAAGTGGAATTTCTTTAAAATGAATTGTGTTGTCTTTGCCTAAATATGAAGATAATAAATGACACCAAATCATATGTACTTACCTTAAACTGTCTGTTCAGTTCTCTACTGGCTGTTGAATGTGACCGATCAATCTTCTAGTCTTCTGAGGAAGCTGCACAGCCTTGGGCTTTGATTGTTGTGCCGATGCCCTGACAAAAAGAGGAATACTGTGATCTCTCAGAAATTTGAAGGCTTTAGAAAGAATCTAGGAAATTTTTATTTGCTTGTTTTCTTTTTTGCTCTGCCCAGCTTCATTTATACATGTGTGTAGGGGAACAGTGTGACTCCTAGCTCCCTCATTTGACTGTGTCTTGTTCTCTGGCTATTTTTGTTGTAGACCTAGTCAAGCATCAGTTATTGCTAGATGAGCATTTTTTTAAAATTAATTTTTCTTTATTGCCCTGGCCGGTTTGGCTCAGCGGTTAGAGCGTCGGCCTGCGGTCCAGAGAGACCCGGGTTCGGTTCCCGCTAAGGGCATGTACTTCGGTTGCAGTTTGTCCCCGGCCCTGGTTGGTCGTGCGGGTGGCAGCCACTCGATGTGTCCCTTTCATGTCGATGTTTCTCTCTCTCTCTCTTCCTCTCTCTCCCTCCCACTCTATCTGAACAAAAAATGAAAAAAATGTCCTCGGGTGAGGATGAAAAAAAAAAAAAGAAAAAAAAATTAATTTTTCTTTATTGATTTTAGAGAGAGAGGAAAGGAGGGGGAGAGAGAGATAGAAACAACGATGAGAGAGAACATTTATTGGACACCTCCTGCATGCCCCACTTTGGGGATTGGACCCACAACCTGGGCACGTGCCCTGACTGGGAATCAACCTGGCAACCTCTTGGTGCATGGGTTGACGCTCAGCCACTGAGCCACACCTGCCAGGCATAGATGAACATTGTTTCACTGGTAGTAAAGTAACTTGATTAAGTTATCAGGTTCTCCTTTTGCTTATTTTGTGTTTTATCTTGCCTTTTAATGTTCTGGAGCAGTTCTGTTCAACAGAACTTCTCATGATGATGGAAATACTCTCTATCTCTGCACTGTCCAAATTGGTAGCCACATATGGCTATTGAGCAGTCAGAAAGGTGGCAAGTGTGAGTGAGGAAATAAATTTTCAATTTAGTTTTTTTTATAGCTTTATCAAAATTTAGTTCACATACAATAAAATCTATCTATTTGCAGTTCAGTGGGCTTTAGTATATTTACAGAGTTGTGTAACCATTATCACATCTGATTTTACAGCATTTTTAACATCTCAAAAAGAAACCCTGTACACATTAACAGTCATTCTCCACTCTTGGCCCCTGCTCCCAACCTCTGGCAACCAGTAGTCTACTTTACTCTCTGGATTTGCTTCTTCTGGCCTTTTCATATGAATGAATCATATACTATATAGTTGTCTGTGCCTGGCATATTTTACTTAGTGTAATGTTTTCAAGATTCATGCATGTTTTAGCACAGTAACAACAGCATTTTAGAATGAGAGGGGAAAAAAGAACTTAATTTTTTTGGCTTTTGGCCAGATTCCTTAAGTTGTTTTCGGTGTTTCTGTGACAATTTTAATATCCTTCTTTAATATGAGGTTTTACTTCTTTAGCTTTGTTTTTACTTTAGTCCTATGCTGATATGACACTTTTCAGTTTTCCAGAAGAGCTGGAGCACTTCAATGATTTAGTTCTTTGCTTCTTTGTTGATAAGTACATTAAAAGTGCTGCACAAGTAGCCGGAACGAGTGGGCTGCATAAGTAGTTCATACAGCTCAGGCCTGACTGCTGTCTGCTCTAGCTGGTGAGTCTGTGAGAACTCAGCGTAATTCACAACCAATTACATGTCTTTGTACAAGTTTCAAGTGCATTGTTATTTACTTAAAGCAATTCTTGGATGATTTTTATTGTTCAATTGACTTATCTTCTTATCATAAAATTAATACATTTTAAACATTGAGGATCATTAAAATAAATGCTCAGATGTATGTTGAAAAAAGGAGGAACGATAACCTCAGAGTTTGATTTTTCTGATCAGATTTTGGAAGGATTGCCTAGAGGTATATTATGGCAATGCAAAAGAAAATTAAATGGTAAGGAATTTCAGTATAAGACTTTGTTTTACATATTAAAGTATAGCACCCGTAATAGTAATAGGGTAACCTAATATTATACATTAGATGTGTTCTTGGAAGCTGTATACAAAGCAGTAATGTATAAAGTAAATCATATTTTTTTAAGTCCACAATAATTTTTTCTTATAATAAAGAATCCCAGTAGTCATTACATGACTAAGCAAATTAGAATGAGAGCAATACTTGATGGAGATTTATAAATTTGTAAATTAATAGTGAAATTACCTTTTTAGAAAGACTTAAACCTAGGACTAAAGTATCTTAATTTAGGTATTAATTTAATCTAGGTATTTTGAGTATTGACTAGAGGATCTTTTTTAATAAGCCAACTTCAAGTGAATTCCTGGGCTTACATATGTATTTTAGCTCCTGAATATGGGGTAATAATAATAGTATACTTTACAGTTGTTTTGTGCTTTTTGGAAACTGACTTGAGTTCAGATTTGAGTAGCAGTTGTTTTAAATTCGATAGGGCTGGCATTATTTTTCTTTACTGATGAGAAAACATTTTTAAGAGTTTAAGTGATTTGCCAAAGATAATTTGGCAAAACTTCTGATTGGCAAACTTCTTCCTCCTTCCCTCTCTTCCTTTCTTCAGTCAGTCTTTCTTTTTTTTATGTTATATTTTACATAAGGTAAAATGTGCTGCTGAATGACTTTATGTCACATACATTCCTACTAAATACTTTTCCTTCACTTCAGCTCCCATAAAGGTTATCATTATGACCTCTATTACTACAGATTAGTTTTGCCTGATCTTGAATTTCATATAAGTGGAATCATAGACAGTAGGAAGTCTTTTGTGTTTGAGTTCTCTTGCCCAGTATTGTGTCAATGAGATTCATTCATATTTCATTTAGCAGCAATTCATTCTTTTTATTGGTATGTAGTAATTTGTTAAATGAATATCCATTCTTTTTATTGCTATATAGTAATTTATTAAATATCCATTCTCATTGATGGCTTTTTGGGTTACTTGTAGTTTTTGACTATTGTGAATAATTTTGCTAGGAACATTTTTGTACATTTTTTGGTAGATAGTCTGGAACACTTAATTCTAGAATGGAATTGCTCGGTTATTTGTATATTTAGTAGATATTACCATTCAGTTTACTAAACCAATTTACTTGTTCATGAACAAAGTATGAGAATTCCAGTTGTTCCAGTTCTTTACTGACACTTGATATTGCCCTGTTATTTTTTTAAGGTGAATGATAAAAGCAAAAAAATCACATACATGCGTACACACTCACTTTTTAGTTCTACAAGAAAATATTCCCTCAGTAGTCATGAAACATTATATATCTTTGGGACTGTTAATTAGCAGTCCTCCATTTCATGTAAAACTGGCTTCTGGAATTTATTTTAGTCAATTAAGTGTCCGAAAAGATCAGTTTTGAGCTTCAGGGATACCACTGTACTGTCCATTTTCATTCTCTGTGGGACAGATGCATTTTACTGCAATGTAGACTTGTTTTTTCAAGTGCCCACAATTCCAAAATTTAGGTGAATATTATTTTTACTCTTATTTAGTTTGTACTTAAATCCCAGCATTATGGAGATGAATATTGAAAATTTGTCTCTAAACGTTTTTATAACATTAGTTTTCCTTTGGTACAAAAATCACTGAAGTTTTTATGTTTATCTTTTGTTGCCTGCCTGCTTTATAATTCCTTAATTCTTGAATTCCTTTGTAATTCTGTAGTAGATGGGTCTCTGAGACCATATTCACAGGAAGGTGAATTCTATGAGTTGCTATTTTCCCTATGAAGTGGTTATTCCACCATAGTATAGGAGAGTTTGCATTTTCAGCAACATTAGAAAATTTATCCAAAATGATATTTTCTTAAATGTGCTGAGAAATAAAAATAGTTTTTCTCTACCATTGAGGTTTGCTAAAGTGTGGGTGCATGTGGTGGCCAGTTCTCAACCCTAGATGTCTGGTGCAGCCCAGAGAGCTCCAGTTCAAACATGAAGAGAGTAGATTCCTTGTGCTGTTCCAAGATTAACTCACTATTTTAATTTCAACATATTACATTGCCTTTTTAAGCCTTGGTTTCCTCGTCTAAAAAAATGGGGTATCATAATATTTCCCTTTTGTTCTTTATTTAAGTTTTAATTATTTGTTTGAAAATACTCTGAAAAATATCATATATATGTTAATTGTTTTTATAAAAATAAATTCTTTTTTTCTTTTTTACACAGTTTTTTGATTGGTTATTGAGGGTTATAAGATCGATTTTGATTATTTGAAAAAACAGAAAAACTTTACATCAGAGAAAAACTATGGTTGAATGACATTTAAGCAAATAGTATTTGGGAAACAATACAATGAGTATCTAATACATCTTTTTTGTGTGTATATGTGTATGTATTTTTGTTAAGTCAGTCTAAATACAGGTAGTTTTTTCTTTTTCACCAGATAAATTAATTCCTTTAGCAATTTAAATGGAAACTATTATCTGGCTGAATGAGCTCTTTTACCATAAATATATTCTAGTAAAATAGAGTGACATATGGTGTAGCCAAAACTGATTAGCAGTTTATGTAAATTCTCAAATTTAGCCTGGCCATTGTGGCTCAGTGGTTGAGCATCAGCCCATGCACCAAGGGGTCACCTGTTCGATTCCTGGTCTGGGCACATGCCCAGGTTGTGGGCCACATCCCCAGTGGGGGGCATACAGGAAGTGGCCAGTCAGTGTTCTCTCTCATCGATGTTTCTGTCTCTCTCTCCCTCTCCCTTACTCTCTCTCTAAAAATCTGTAAAGGAAAAAAAAATTTTTTAAAAATTCTCAAATTTAGATGACTTAAAAAAAATAGTAGGCAATTATATAAGATCCATAATTACCAAAGAGATTTTTTTTTGGTTCTAAAAAGAAATAAGATAATAATAGTGCTATGTTGTGTATATTTCTGCAGGATTGATTTTTGTGTGTGTGTTAATCCTCACCCAAGGATATTTTTCCATTGATTTTTTGAGGCAGAGTGGAAGGGAGGGAAGGAGAGAGAGAGAGAGAGAGAGAGAGAGAGAGAGAGAGATCAATTGGTTGCCTCCCGCACGACCCCAACTGGGGCCAGGGATCAAACCTGCAACCCAGAATGTACCCTTAACTGGAAATCAAACCTGTGACCCTTTGGTCCGCAGGCTGATGCTCCAGCCACTGCCAAACCGGCCAGGGCTGCAGTGTTGATTATTATTAGTATAAATTTTTTTTGTCAAACTTGTAATTATCTAGCCATATCTATTAGAGCTCCATTCATTTGGTGTTAATGTAAGATATGAAGTTTGTTTATATTTCTTTTTGTTCATTCATTCACGAAATATTTATTGAGTGCCTGCTAGGTACAGTGCACTGTTCTGGAAGCATAACACTGAAGAAGATGGGCATGACGCCTACCTTCATAGGGCTGCCTTGTATCCCAGGGAGGACAACATTAGACAAATTATTACACACTTCGATTATTTTAGTAAACATGTGGCAGTGCTTGCACAGGTCCTTTGAGAGTGTACAAGGAGTAGAATCTTATTTGTATTTAAAAAATTTTTTTCTTTATTGTTGAAAGTATTACAGATGTCCATCCTTTTTTCCCCCATTGACACCCTCCTCCCCACTTAAAAAAGACATACATTTAACACAGAAAGTTTCTGCAGTGTTACACAGAAATCTGTATCTTAGGAATGAGAGGTGATAAGCGTGACTTTTTATTTTATGCCATTCTATACTGATTGGATATATTATGATACACATGTACAAAGCATCTTCTGTAAATTCAGGTTAATAAAAGTCATGTACACAAATGTTAATAAGGTTCCATGCTACTTGTCAAGTCATACTTCTAGTTTATATGTGTACTTTATACTCAGAAACTGATCTTATAGGCATCCTTCTTGGGAGTTCGCAGTATAGGAGTCAGGGAGCCTCAGGGAGAGGCCACCTGGGAAAGGCAAGGCTCTAAGGGAAGGCATAGAGATGCTTTTCCTTATTGGATTGTTTCTTGTGACTTTGTGTTTGATCACCAATATTTGATCACCACAAATACTGCCTCATCAGTTTGGTGGTCTTGATATTGTCCTGTGAGTTAAGCTATTTCTCTACTTTTCAGTTCTTGTTCAGTTTGTCTTTGAAATCTTGTGAGATTTCAGGATTTCCTATTAGTAATTACAGCTATTTCAAAGAATATTTTTCAAATTAATGTCTGTGAATAGAATAGGAAATTCCAGCAAAAAGAAAAATAATACAGCAAGAAAAGATTAAGTTTTTGTTTGTATTGAACAATATGGAGGATACTAATACATTTATATATAATTATCATGGAAATGATAGTTTAAGGGAAATGATAATATGGAATTTGGGGATTTCTGTGTTTTGTCTTTTTTTTTTTTTTTTTTTTAAAAAAAACACAGTATCTTGCTAGGCAGAAAACAAAAATGACTACACTTAGAGAAAACATACAGGGTGGGGAAAAAGTAGGTTTACAATTGTTCATATGAAAAATAATACAGTAACTAATTAATAATACAAGAATAAAGTCTGTGTTTCGCATGCTCTCAACTATAAACCTACTTTTGCCCCACCCTGTATTTTAACATTTTAGGTTCTCCTTTTTTTTCCTTCTAAAGCCAAATGGCAAAATAGAAAAAAAAATAAGTTCAAGTGCAATGAATATTTAATTATTCACTTAGCATACAAGCATTTTTAGAGTGCTGTTATTTACCAGGGTCTGTGCTAAAGTGCTGAGATTAAAAAAGACTCCTCTTTTGCTCACTGGCCTAATGGGGATGACACACACGGATGACACACACACACACACATCCACACACACGGCGGCAAGAAGAGAGATTTATATGTGACACCATGAAAGGGATTAATTCCATTTGGAGAAATCAGAATACAGTGCAGCAGCAAACAATTGTTGGATATTGTTTGACTGGTACCACTCATACATTAGTGAAATTATCCCCACACAGCGGGGGATTTGTCCCTGTTATCCTCATTTTATAGGTAGCTAGCTTATAAGTGGGTGAGTGTGACAGGCTGGTTCCAGATCCTTTGTTCTTAAACACTATGTTATACTGCAACTTCCTTTCCTGATGGAGGAGTTAACATTTGATTTGGGACTTGCAGTAGCAGGTGAATCAATTCAAATGGAGAGGAGAATGGGGGAAAGAGCTTTCCAGTAGTAGTGATAGATAGAGGTCTAGTACTCAGGTGAAAGTAACTGTTGGAACTGGCAATTTAAGGTCATTGGTGATCCTAACATTTGTCATATTAAATGGGGTGATAAGATATAAGAGAGGTAAACATTGGTGGTAATTCTTTTAAGAAACTTTCATGTATTGGGAGGAAGAAAGATGCAGAGATTGATATAAGATTTAGGCTTAGTTTAAAGATGGGTAAGAATTGACTATATTTAGGGGCAGAGAAAAGGAAATAACCAAACAGAGAGATTGAAAATATAGGAGAGAGAGGGGTCTGATTGATGGATCATTATGTGGGAGGAATGGGATACAGACCTTGCTTGGGGCATTGGGTCTTGGTCATGTCTATTTATCTCCTAGGTGAGAGAGACGTAACAACAGCTGTAAATGAAGTTCAGTTTGAGAAATGAGATGTTGATAGCTGAGTGAGTCTCTTACTAATGGTCCCTGTTTTTTCTCATACTGCTGAGCGTGAGGGCAGAGATTAGGACAGGAGGATAGTGGTGACTATATGATAGTGACTCTGGGGAATGGCAGAATGGACTAGAATTGCTTGATGTCTTTGCATGATTGTACGATTTTCTGCAGCAGTATCAAATTACCTTTGTGTAGTATTGAGATGGTGACTGGTTGGATTGATTGAAGGCTGATTATTTTCTTAAAAATGTTGAATAATTTATACATGAGATTAATAGGACAATGTAAGTGAAAGACAAAGAAGTGATACAATTTGCTTTGTTTAATTGAAGGCAATAATTCAATCATTTACCGGTGTTGCTTTCACTATATACTATGAAAGTAATTTCTAGAATGGTATTTGGATTACCTCATTAATAGGAGAGAGTACAGTTTTAGAACCAGCATCTTTTATATGCTCATTTATAATGTGAACCCTGAAGTTATAAATAATAATGAAGAGTCCATATTTGAAATGTGTCATGTATTTCAAAATAGTATGGACACAGAAAAAAAGACATACAGTGAACAAAGAAATTTTTGTGTTGAGAGGAATTGTTGATAAATGGAAGAGGAGAGAATACCCTAGGTTGTCTTTTTACTGATGATAGTTTGTCTCTCTAAACAAGAAAGCTGGAATTCCTCTTTCACAGAGGATTAAAACCTGCTGCTTCATTGGAAAAATACACGTTTTTTTCCATTATGGAAAATTGTTTTAGAGCTGAAAATTACTGTTTTTTTGGTTATTAATTTCTGCTAATCTTTTGAGTTCTCAGGCAAATTATATTACTTGATATATTGTGCTTTTGGGCAACTATGTTCACTACTTTCTATGTAAAATCTAAGATAACCTTTTCTTGATAACTTTTGATTAATCCACCTAACATATTTATATCATTGTATTTTTGTAGTTGAGTGCCTGGAATTTCTTTGAAGTGTTAGGTTTTAACAAACTTTGTTTAAATTAAAACATGTATATTAGGTTTTGTAAATTTATATAACATCCATGAATCTCTCCTTTCTTTTCTTCCTCTTTTTAAATTTATTAGCATGTTCTTTAAGGCTAGAGTCTGAAATTACCTCTTGTCTCTCCATTTCTTATACATGTAAGGCTCACTGTAAATATTTATAGTAGAGCCTAGGTTAGGTGTTACTACTGGCTTTGCTAAAATGGAGGAGGCTGCCAGTTCCTGGGGGATATTATTCTTGTTCATTTCTAGTTTCAGATTTAACCACAATTTCTCTAAGACAGTGCTTTTGAACTAATAGCTTTTAAAAATTATACTCTTTTTCAAATATTCAATTAGACTTTTTATATGCTGTATAGTTTTTTTTAAGGTTCTTATTTACTGAGTTTCTATGAAATGTCTAGCTGTATGCTAAGTGAATTACTTTACTTAGTTCTAACAATACTTTTTTCAGGTGCTTGGGGATGTCACCCCCTTTAAGGATGAAGATACTGAGTATTGGAAAATTTTAGTAACTTGACTAAGATCATTCAAACATAGGCCTGTTTCAAAGCATACACTTTTATCTTTTTAATTTTATTGTTTTTTGATATTTCTATAATTATGAAGAGTAGTATTCTCCATATAGTGCCTTTATTGAGGGGAAATGAAACATTGCAAAGTAATTATCAAACCATATCAAAGATGTAATTACTTTGATCCTTCATTTCCCTAACTATGTGTGTTAAGCACTTTTGAACTGTGTAGGTTTAATTTGGCAGAGAAAATCAGCTTTATTTCTAAGAGGTAAAGAGAAAAACAAAAGTGTGGATTGATTTTTGAAAAAGTATTAGGGACTTTTGAATGTTCTAATGATAAAAAACTAGTTTAAAAAATCCAGACTCTTCGTATATGAGTGGTCTCATGACTTTAAATGCTTTCCGGCCTTAAAACATGTACTTCTTCTTGTGTAGAGCTCTCAGTATGTGCAGTGTGTTGCTGGGTGTCTGCAGCTGATGCTTCGGGTCAATGAGTACCGCTTTGCCTGGGTAGAAGCAGATGGGGTGAACTGGTGAGTGCCTTTTTACTTTTAATGTAGAATTACATTTAAAAGCATCTATCTTTGACATTTGCAAAGAAATTAATAGTATTAATCATCCAAAAGAAATCTTAAAATTTTTTATGTCTGTTTAACAGTGAGTTATACTAACCTTCATAGAAATCAATAACTAATAACTACCAGATAGGGTGTTTTCCCTTTCCCTCACTTGGTCTGTGCTATTATAAGAGGTTAAGGACTCCTAAAAACCTTATCTTGATAGAACAAATTCCAAGTACTCAGAATTGAAAAGCAATCAAAGAAGTATCTTGTGGTAAATGCAGGCAAAAATCAATAAGGTCTTATGCAGAAAAGAGTGAATATAAGCCATTCTTTGTAATGCTATATAATTAGTCCATTCTTTGTGAGGTCCTCATTTGCAGGTCCAGAAACTTTGAGGAGTTGCTTTCTCAGGTTTAACAAATGTATTTATACAAAGAACTCCCCCAAATCACCCCCAAAACAAATGAAATCTTCTTTTACTACCAGAAGACCAATTTATTCCTAATGAGATAACTCACTGCTCTTAAACCACATACTCTTTTAAATTAGTGAAGACGTTGTTTCTCTGTTGGGAAATCTATATAGGATGCTAGCTTATCAACAGAAGATTGCTTGGTGAGCAAGGCTTCAGAGCAAGAAAAGTTGACTGAACAATCCTGATGCAGTGTCAGCCTAAACATATTGTTAGTGCAAACATTTTAGGTACAGTGAGTCGCCCTTATCATTTAGGAGAAGTTTTGTGTCAGATTAGGGAACTGTTTACCAGTCAAGTTTCTTTTTTAAAAAAATTATGTATTATATTTATTTTTTTATTGTTGAAAATATTACAGATATCCCCTTTTTTCCCCTCATTGACCTCTTACTTTCCACTCCCACCCCCCTCCTGCCTTCCCTAGCCTAGTGTCCGTGTCGACTGCATTTACCAGTCAAATTTCCAGAAGCCAGCCAAGGGCCAGCTAGTTTTGTAGACAGACCTTTCTAAAGAAAGCAGTCACAGAATGATGATATTAATAAAAGTAGACTACAAAGATGGTGTTTCCAGTCTGTTTACCTTCTTAAAAAATGATGCAATATTTTGCCAATACAATTAGAAAGGATAATTATTTATTTCACTATCAATATTATTTTCCTAGGCAAATCCATTATTCTCCAATTTTCTTATAATTTTAGCTTTTAATTTTTTTTTTCAATAGTTGGGAACAATGAATGAATATCAAATAATGTCTAGGATGATGAAATAGAGTAAATCTTCAAATTATAGATATCATAAAATCAGATTCCATACTCTGTCTTAGGTTTAAAAGACCTGTGTGATATTAGCAAAATAGATTGAATTTTATTCTCTTAAATAAAAAGTAGATATTCTTTTTGTTCTTTGGAAGACTGGTAAGAGAGAATAAGTCATGAAATAAGAATTTCTGTCCTGCTCCCCCATAATTTAAGCATTTCTTTATTGTTGGTTATTTATGTTAAGACTTTCTTTTTATTTATTTATTTATATTAAGAAATTTTAATGTTGACAATATTGCAGCTGTCATCTTTCCCCCCACCCTTTTGCCACCTCCACCCACCCCCACCTCCTCCTTCCTTGGACCTTCACCCTACTATTGTCTCTGTCCATGGGGTATGCATATATGTTCTTTAGCTAATCCCTTCACCTTCTTTACCAGTAACTTCCACCCCTTCTCTCCTCCCCTCAGGCACCGGCCAGTCTGTTCTATGCATCCATGCTTCTGGTTCCATTTTGTGAGCCAGTTTATTTTGCTAATTAGATTCCACATATTAGTGAGATCATATGGTATTTGTCTTTCTCTGACTGGCTTATTTCACTTAGCATAATATTCTCCAGGTCCATTCATGCTGTCTCAAATGGTAAGAGCTCCTTTTTTACAGCATGTAAATGTACCACAGCCTTTTTGTCCACTCATCTGCTAATAGACACTTGGGTGTTTCCAGATCTTGGCTTTTGTAAATAATGTTGCAATAAACATAGGGGTGTATATATTCTTTCTGATTGGTGTTTTGGGATTCTTAAGATATATTCCCAGAGTGGGATTGCTGGGTCAAACGGTAGTTCAATTTTTAATTTTTGAAGGAAACTCCACACTGTTTTCCATAGTGGCTATACCAGTCTCCATTCCCACCAACAGTATACTAGGATTCCCTTTTCTCCACATCCTCGCCGGCACTTGTTTGTCGATTTATTGATAGTAGCCATTCTGACAGGTGTGAGGTGATACCTCATTATAGTTTTAATTTGCATCTCTCTGATGATTAGTGACGTTGAGCATTTCTTCATATGTCTGTTGGCCGTATGTATATCCTCTTTGAGAAGTGTCTGTTCAGGTCCTTTGCCCATTTTTTAATTGGATTGCTTGTCTTCCTAGTGTTGAGTTGTATAAATTCTTTATATATTTTGCAAATTAACCCCTTATCGGATGTATCATTGGTGAATATATTCTCTTATACAGTGGCTTCTCTTTTCATTTCGTTGATTTCTTTTGCTGTGCAGAGGTTTTTAGCTTTATGTAGTCCCATTTGTTTAACTTTTTCTGAGTTTCTCTTGCCCTCAGAGACATATTGGCAAAAATATTGCTGTGAGAGATGTCTGAGATTTTACTGCCTATGTTTTCTTCTAGGATTTTTATCGTTTTGCGACTTACATTTAAGTCTTTGATCTGTTTTGAGTTTATTTTTATGTATGGTGTAAGGTGGTCTAGTTTATTTTTTGCATGTGCCTGTCCAGTTTTCCTAATAACCATTTATTGAAGAAACTGTCTTTATTCCATTAGATGCTCTTGCCTCCTTTGTCAAATATTAATTGAGCATAAATGCATGGGCTGAATTTCTGGGGTCTCTGTTCTGTTCCATTGGTCTATACACCTGTTTTGATGGTAGTACCAGGCTGTTTTGATTACAGTGGCCTTATAGTATAGTTTAATATCTGGTATTGTGATCCTTCCAACTTTATTCTTCTTTCTCAAAGTTGCTGAGGCTATTCGGGATCTTTTTGGGTTCTATATACATTTTTGGAATGTTTGTTCTAGATCTGTGAAATATGCTGTTGATATTGTTATAATCTGACGGCGAGATAACCAGAGACGCACAGCCGAATTGTAAAGGAACACTTTATTTCGCCGGTGGGCTGTGGAGGGCATAGTTTCCCCTCAGATCAACAGCCCCGATTCTTCTTACTGGTCCTATTTTAAAGACAAAAACTCCCTCCTCCTTTTGCCCCCCTCCCCTCAGGGAACCAGTACAATAGTGTGAGTGACAGAGATTACAGAAGTCAAAATTAGCATTATTTACCGATGGCACAAGTACTTGCAAATACCTGCAAATACCTATACTCAGGAAACTGCAAATGCCTCCCATCTCGTGGGGCAACTATAATCTTAGGCAAAATTCCTTCCCGTCTAGGGGTAATTAACCTATTATTGGAAGAATATCGAGGAATGTCTATTGGTGATAAAATGGAGTCTTTTAGTTGCCTTAACCAAGGGGCCTACATAAAATGGAATCTAGTTGCCTTAGCCTTGGGGCCCAGATCAATATTTTAATAGGAATTGTGTTGAATCTATAGATTGTTTTGGGTAGTATGGACATTTTAATTGTGTTACTTCTTCCAATCCATGAACATGATATATGCTTCCACTTATTTATATCTTACTTAATTTCTTTCTTCAATGTCATATAGTTTTCTAAGTACAAGTTTTTACCTTCTTGCTTAAATTTATTCGTAGGTTATTTATTTATTTATTTATTTATTTATTTATTTATTTATTTTTGTTGCAGTAGTAAATGAGATGGTTTTCTTAGTTTCTGTTTTATGATAATTTATTATTGGTATATAAAAATGCTATTGATTTCTGGATTTTGGTTCTGTATCCTGAAGCTTTGCTGAATTCATTTATTAGATCTAGTCATTTTTTTAGTGGAGTCTTTAGGGTTTTCTATATACAATATGTCATCTGCAAATAATGACAGTTTTATTTCCTCCTTTGAAATTTAGATTTCTTTTATTTCTTCTTATTGTCTGATCGCTATGACTAGAACTTCCAGTACTATGTTGAATAAGAGTGGTGAAGGCGGACATCCCTGTCTTGTTCCTGATCTTAAGGGAAACACTTTTAGTTTTTGCCCTTTGAATATAAGGTTGGCTGTCGGTTTGTAATACATGGCTTTTATTTTACTGAGATATGAAACCTCTGTTCCCACTCTGCTGAGAGTCTTTATCATAAATGGGTGCTGGATGTTGGTGCATGCTTTTTCTGCATCTATTGATAAGATCATGTTATTTTTATCCTTCATTTTGTTTATGTGATGTATCACATTTATTGATTTGCAAATATTGTATCAGCTTTGGATCCCCAGAATATATCCCACTTGATCATGGTATATGATATTTTTAATGTATTGCTGGATCTGATTTACTGATATTTTGTTGAGGATTTTGGCATCTATGTTTATCAGGGATATTAGCCTGTAATTTTCTTTCTTTGTAGTGTCTTTATCTGGTTTTAGAAGTAGTATAATGCTGGCCTCATAAAAATATCTTAGAGGTGTTTCTTCCTCTTGAATTTTTTGGAATATTTTGAGGAGGATAGGTGTTAGTTCTTTGAATATTTGGTAAAACTCTCCTGTGAAGCCATCTGGTCCAGAGGTTTTGTTTGCTGGGAGTTTTTTTTTTTTTTTTTAAATTACTGCTTAAATTGCATTAGTTGTTCTTAGCCTATTTAGGTTTTTTGATTCTTCCTTACTGAGTTTTGGAAACTTCTATGTTTCTAGAAATTTGTTCATTTTGCCTAGGTTGTCCAATTTGGTGGCATATAGTTCATAGTATTTTCTTGCACTGCTTTGTATTTCTGTGATGTCAGCTGTTACTTTACCTCTTTGATTTTCGATTTTATTTATATGGATCCTCTCTGTTTCTTGGTTAGTGTGGCTAAAGGTTCATCAATCTTGTTTATCTTTGTTTATCTTTTCAAAGAACCATCTCTTGGTTTTATTGATCATTTGTATTTTTTTTTTTTTTTAGTCTCTATGTAATTTATTTTCACTGTGATCTTTAAAAGGATTATATCTTCTTGTTGGATTGAATTAGGTAGTGTCCTTTTTTGTATCTTGTTATGGCCTTTTATTTGAAGTCTATTTTGTCAGATAGAAGTATTGCTACCCAGCTTTGTTTTTGTTGCATGGAATACTTTTTTCCATCCCTTCACTTTCAGCCTGTGTGTTTTGTTTGTTCTGAGGTGGATCTCTTGTAGACAGCATATATATGGGTTGTATTTTCTTATCCATTCAGCTACCTTATGTCTTTTGATTGGAGCATTTATTTCATTTACACTTAAGGTTATTATTGATAGGTACTTATTTATTCCCATTTTTTCTTTATACCTATGTTCCTCTCTCTAGTTCTTCTTCTTGAAGCAGTCCCTTTAGCATTTCTTGCAATGCTGGTTTGGTGGTAATGAACTCCTTTAATCTTCCTTTGTCTGCTGGAAAGCTCTTTATTTCACTTTTGATTTTAAATGATAGCCTTACTAGATACAACAGTCTTGGTTGCAGATTCTTGCTTTTCATTACTTTGAATACTTCATGCCAATCCCTTTGGGCTTGAAGTGTTTTTGTTCATAAATCAACTGACAGCCTAATGGGAACTCCCTTGTAGGTAACTGTTTCTTTCTTGCTGCCTTTAAGATTCTCTCTCTCTCTCTTTTTTTATTCTTGGCTATTTTAATTATGATGTGTCTTGGTGTGGTTCTCTTTTGGTTCATCTTGATTGGGACTCTCTGTGATTCCTTAACTTGTGTTGCTTTTTTTTTTTTTAGCCAGGCGAGGGAAGTTTTCTGTCATTATTTCCTCAACAGGTTCTCTGTCCCTTGCTTGCTTTCTTCCCTCTCTGTTACCACTATGATGCAGATGTTGTTATGTTTTATGTTGTCCCAAAGTTTCCTTAAACTATTCCCCTTCTTTTGTTTTTAATCCTCACTTGGGGATATTTTTCCATTGATTCTCAGATAGAGTGGGAGAGAAGGAGGTAGAGAGAAGGAGAAACATTGATGTGAGAGAGACACATTGATTGGTTGCCTCTTGCACAATCCCAACCAGGGCCAGGGATTGAACCGCAACCGAGGTAGGTGCCCTTGACTGGAATCAAGGGTGACTCTTTGGTCCACAGGCTGACACTCTAACCGCTGAGCCATACTGGTCAGGGCTATCCTCCTTCTTTTTAATTAGTTTTTCTTTTTTGTGTTCTAATTGAATGATATTTTTTCTATCTTGTCTTCTAATTCACTGATCTTACCTTCTGCTTCATTTGTCCTACTGGCTATTCCTTCCAGTATATTCTGTATTTCAGATGTGGCATTCTTCATTTCCAACTGATTATTTTTATTGTTTCTTTCTTTTTTTTTTTTAAGGTCATTGATTTTTAGAGAGAGAGAAAGGGAGAGGGAGAGTGATAAAAACATTGATATCAGAGTGCAACAACGATTGGCTGCTTCCTGCATGATGCTCTCGCCCCCAGGGGATTGAGCCATAATTTGGGCATGTGCCCTTGACTGGGAATCGAACCAGCAACCTCCTGGTGCTTGGGATGATGCTCAACCAACTCAGCCACACTGGCCAGGGCTTTTTATTGTTTCTGTGTATTTTTTCATGCTGTTGTTGTTCTCACTACATTCTTTGAGCATACTTATAACCATTACTTTGAACTCTATCTGATAAATTGCTTCCCTCTATTTCTTTTTTTAAAATATATTTTTAAAATTTATCTTTATTGTTGAAAATATTACAGATGTCTCCACTTTTTACCCCATTGACTCCCTCCTTCCTGTTTGTGTCCCTTGGTTATACATATATGCATATAGGTTCTTTGGTTTGTCTGTTCCTGCCCCCCCTTCCCTCTGAGGTTCATCAGTCTAACAACTAATTTGTACTTCTTAATCCCTTCACCTTTTTTGCTCATCTCCCTAACCCCCCTCCCATTTGGCAACCAACAAAAAATTCTCTGTATCTATGAGTCTCTTTCTGTTCTACTTGTTCATTTTGTTTGTAGATGCAATTGTTGACAGATATATATTTATTGCCATTTTATTGTTCATATTTTTGATCTTCAAGAAAACCCTTCAACATTTCATATAATACTGGTTTGGTGGTGAGGAACTCATTTAGCTTTTTCTTGTCTGGGAAGCTCTTTATATGGCCATTGTTTCTAAATAATAGCATGCAGGATAGAGTAATCTTGGTTGTAGGTCTTTGCTTTTCATCACTTTGAATATTTCTTGCCACCTTTTTGGCCTGTAAAGTTTCTTTTGAGAAATCAGCTGGCAGTCTTATGGGAGCTACCTTGTATCTAACTAACTGCTTTTCTCTTGCTGCCTTTAAGCTTCTCTCTTTGTCTTTAACCTTTTGCATTTTAATTATGATGTGTCTTGGTGTGGGCCTCTTTGGGTTCATCTTGTTTGGGACTGTCTGTGCTTTCTGGACTTGCATGTCTGTTTCCTTCACTAAGTTAGGGGAGTTTTCTGTCATTAATTTTTCAAATAGGTTAATTTCTTGCTCTCTTTCTTCTCTTTATGGCAACCCCATGATGCAAATGTTGGTATGCTTGAAGTTACCTGGGAGGCTCCTTACACTATCCTTATTATTTTGGGTTTTTCTTTTTGCTGTTCTGATTGGGTGTTTCTGCATCCTTATATTCCAAATTGATGAATTGCTTCTTGGCTTTTCCTATTCTACTATTGATTCCCTGGAAATTATTCTTTGTTTCAGTTAGTGCATCCTTCATTTCTGACTGGTCCTTTTTTATGCTCTTGAGGTCCTCACTAAGTTTCTTGAGCATCCTTATAACCAGTGTTTTGAACTCTGCATCTGTTGGATTGATTATCTCCATTTTATTTGGTTCTTGTCCTGGAGTTTTGTTCTGTTCTTTCATTTGGTACATGTGTCTTTGTCTCCTCATTTTGGCAGCCTCCCTGTTTTTGTTTCTGTGTATTGGGTATTGCTATGTCTCCTAGGCTTGGTAGGGTAGCCTATTATAGAAGGTGTCCTGTAGAGTCCAGTAGCACAGCCTCCCTGATCACTCCAACTGGACACTCGAGGTGCATCGTCCATGTAGGCTGTACACCCTTCTGTTCTATTGAGTCTTGATTGCTGCTGGCACGTCAATTGGAGAGATTTACTTAGACTGATCCGCTGCAAGGACTAGCTGTGCCCACTGACCACTAACCTGTGACCACCTTGGAGGATCAGCTATGCAGGGGCCCACCACACAGAGCAAGACTTACTTCAGCAGGGCTCTGGTACTCACTGAGTCCACTCTTTGAGTGTGTTGCTTCTGAAAGTGGTTGGGTGGTGGTGCTTTGACATGGTCTGAGCTGTCCACTGGGTGTTTTGGCTCTGGAGCCTCCTGGGAGGTGCAGGCCAAGGTTAGCCACTGCCTATGTTCTACTGGGTCCACCAGGCGTAAGCTATAAAGTGATCTACAGATAGCTGCTTCTAGTGTTGGGCTTGGAGTTGTCCAGGCAAGGCCAAGCTGTAAATCAAGGCCAGCTGCTGCCAGCGTTGGGCCTGGGGCCACTTAACAAGAGGTATGGGGCTCACTCAGGCCAGAGGCTGCTTGTTTGAGAGATTTTAGGAAAATCTGAAGCATGAGCCAAGACCTGCCATTGCTATGGTAAAGCACTGGAAACAGCTTGGGTGGGTCCAGAAGTTGAGTCGAGCAAGGCCTCAGGGAATCACCAGGGTGGGGCAAACAGCATGAGCCAGGTTGCTGGAGTCCCAGATATGGTGCCAGTCTGCTGGCCCTGTGGGGGAAGTGCTCACCAAAGGAACAACGGCCTCCACCAGCACATCTGTCCAGGAGAAAGCTGCCTCTCCAGCTCTCGCCTTGGTGCCAAATAATTCAGTTCTTCCCTGTATGTCTCTGGTGCCTTTCAAGCTGCATCCCCCATGCTGGAGTCCACAGGGAGTGAGTCTGAGTAGGTCCAAGCATGACAGTTCCTTTAAGAGGAACTGCCTGGGACTGTAACAGACTTAGCCTCCCTCAGCCTCAATTCCTGCTGATTTTTACAGCCAGAATTTGTGGTGACTTCTCTTCCTGGCACTGGAACCCTGAGCTGGGGGGCCTGGTGTGGGACTGGGACCCCTTACTCCATAGGGAGGACCCTCACAGCTGAAGTATGCCTCCTGATTTTTATCTGCCACATGTGGGTGTGGAACCAGCCTTTCCGTGCCTCCGGCCCCTCCTACCAGTCTTGATGTGGCTTGCTTAATTTCATATATTTAGGACTTCCATTCAGCTTTATTTTAGGCAGTTCTGGATGATGGTTGTTCTATAGCAGCGGTTCTCAACCTGTGGGTCACGACCCCTTTGGGAATCGAACGACCCTTTCACAGGGGTCGCCTAAGATATAACAGTAGCAAAATTACAGTTATGAAGTAGCAACGAAAATAATTTTATGGTTGGGGGTCACCACAACATGAGGAACTGTATTAAAGGGTCGCGGCATTAGGAAGGTTGAGAACCACTGTATAGTTTAGTTGCAATTTTGATGTAATTGTGGGAGGAGGCAAGTACCACTTTTACCTATGCAGCCGTCTTGACTGGAAGGTCACTTGCCTGTTTTTCATTTAGCTCTTTTTCTGAAGATTCCTCCTGTTCTTTCATTTGGGGCCTGTTTCTTTGTCTCCCCATTTTACTGTCTCTTTGTGTTTGTTTCTATGCTTTAGAAGGGACTGCTATGACTCCAAGTGTTGGTGAGGTGGCCTTCTGTAGTAGATGTCCTGTGGCTCCCAGTGGTGCAGTCTCCTTGATATCCTGAGCTGGGTGCTCTAGGAATGTCTCTTGTGTCAGTTGTTTGGACCCTCCTGTTTTAATTGGGTCTTGATTGCTGATGGTCCTTTTGTGGTTGGGATCGACCCTTAGGCTGGCTGACGATGAGGCTCAACCCTGACCCTGGTGTGTAGCCTTGAGGTATCTTGATGGGCTCAGTAGCACAATCGTTAACCCTTCTGGCTGGGTGTCTGTAGAGATAAACCTTTATTACCATGTTTGAGACACTGTGCAGGGGCTGCTCCATGCGGTGGGGTTATTCCCAGCAGGATCTGGAGCCTACTGGGATCTACCTTTGGGTGTGCCGTTTGTGTGTCTAGTTGGTTCGAGTTCTGATGTGGTCTGACTTCTACCTCTGGTTGTGTTGGTTCTGCGTCCTTTTTGGTGGGTTTCAGATGCAGGTCACTGTCAGATATTGTGCGTAACTGGTCTTGGATTGCCTGTGTGTAGTTACCACTCTGGTCACTGTTTATGTCTGCATCTGCTAGACCTGTGTGTTCATGGGAGGGACCAATCTGTGTAAATGGGTCTGCTTCTTTCAGCTTAGAACTGGGGGCAGATCTGTTGTTGGACCAAGGCTCCCTGATGTCCGTCTCCACCTGTCAGCTACTCTGCCTCCCCCTGAGGTTGCCTAATTTTCCTCCAGAGCCTTCCAAAGAGAGTCTGTAGGATGGCCCCGGCTAGCCTACCTCAGGCTAATGGGCCTCCTGCTTGGAGATTATGCAGTCAGGCACTCAATGAGGGGAAATTAGTCTCTGTTTCAAAGCCAAACTCCTTAGTCTCCACCAGAGACTCCAACTCTAGTTCCCCCTAAGGGGGCCTGCTGCAGGTCCAGGTTGGGTAGAGCCTGCAGTCTTCTGTGCAGGAGCAGGTTTAGCCACCGGGCTCAGGCAGATTGATCCGAAGAATCTCTGGTTGAGGATGTTGTGGGCCCAGAAGGGGGCTAGTCATTTCCTCCCGGTCCCAGACAATAGTCTTTGAAGGTCTCACACTTTGAATGTTCTGCTCTGAGCTGCTGTCCAGTCCCCCACAGAACTGTGCTCAGCGGGGTTGTCTGGCACTTATGTCTGGCACTTCACAGGGCAGATCCAGTCTCCTGTTGGAGGTGGTTGCACGCTGCAGGCCAGTGACAAAGGCTTTACCTCTCTTTCCTGGGACTGCCTGGCAAACTTATAGGGAGCTTGGATCAGCCTCCCCACAATGCAGTCACAGCGCCCAGCGCTCGCCCCTCTGTCTCCCTGACAGAAACCTTCCCAGGGGATACAGTCCAAAAATCCCAGCTCTGAGTGGTACCAGTACCCTCATGACACTAGGACAAGCAGGATGGGGTAGAAAATCAGCCCTGTGCAGGACTCTGCTCTGTGTGTGGCTGATCTCAGCAAAGCGAGGGCCAAAATTCTGTTTCGCTTGGGCTCTGAATGCCACAGGGTGGCCAAAAATTCCAAACCTGTACCACTACCCCATGCTGCCAGCCCAGCAGAACCAGGTCATTCTAGTGGAGAGAGCGGTTCTGACTGTTTGTTTGCTGTGTGAGAGACCTTTCCCCTAACCCCAGGCCAAACAGTTTAGTCACTGACTGGGGCTCTGCACAGTTCCTTTCAAGAAAGTAGAGGATCTCCCAGTGTCACTGCTGGGTGCAGCCCGCAGACCGCTCTGCTGGACCCAAACAAGGCAGCACAGACTCCAGCAGTCAGAGCCTAAGCAAACTTCTCAGGGTGGGGCTGCTAATAGTAAGGGTGCTCCTTCCTTGGGAAGGTGTGGTCCCAGTCTCCCCGGAAGACAGAGTTGCCCTGGTTTCCTCTGTCCGATGCTGCTACTCTGGCTCTTCCTGTCTCTGCTGCTCTGGGTGTGGGATCCCTGTGTGAGATTGAGACCCCACCCACACTCCCAGGGTGAGGAAGCTTTGCAGCCAACATCCCTTGGGCCTCTCTGCCGCCGCACGTGCTTGAGGGGGGTCTCTTTTCTGTGACTCCCCTCCATTTACCAGTCTCTATATGGCTTCTTCAGTGCTCCTTAGATATAATATTAATATTTCCCATCAGCTACACTTCACTTGGTTTTTCAAGTTGATTGCACAATATTTTAGCTGTAAATCTGGTCCCTGGCTGGGAGCAGGACATGAAGCCTCCAGCTGCTCCGCAGCCATCTTGCCTCTTCTGAGCTATTAAGACTTTCTTTTTAGATAAGCTCTGAAGTGGAAAGGGAGTTTCAGCTAGCTCCAGGCATAGGTGGATCAAGGAGTTCTAACTCTCTCCACCCATCACTTCTGCTTGCTCTAATTTTTATACAGGTCCTTTCCAGAGGCACAGGCATGGCAGGATGACCATCAGCCACCCCAGATTTGCATGCAGCAATGTTTACGAAACAGCAATTTCTACAAGTAATTATAATTGCTCAAAAATTAAACTCAAAAACTAAAATTTGGTTCAATAGACCCTAATGTATACTGAGGCTAACTAAATGCTGCTGTTGTAGTTATTGGCACATAGTGTTTTGGAGGACAGCAACCACCTTAACTATCCAGTTTAGCAACAAGAACAGGGATAAATACAATTTAGAATATTCCATGATCATTCTGCACATTTTGATATGGTAATCACCACTAACAAGATTAGGAGTAATCAAAGAGACCCATATATTGAGAAATAGGCATTAATAAAGAATAGGCATTAATAAAATGTGTCAACTCTCTGATAGTATAACAATTTGTAAAAGTCATTTAGTCTTTTCATTTTTTAAGAAATAAAACATGTACTTTAAAAAAAAAAATTTTTTTTTTTCCTCACCGGAGGACATTTTTGCATTTATCTTCAGATAGAGTAGGAGGGAGAGAGGAAGGAAGAGAGAGAGAGAAACATCGATGTGAGAGAGACAAATTGGTTGCCACCCACACGACCCCAACTGGGGCCGGGCACAAACTACAACTGAGGTACATGCCTCTAGCGGAAACCGAACCCAGGACTCCCTGGTTCATGGGCTGACACTCCAACCGCTGAGCCAAACTGGCCAGGAAAAACATGTACTTTTTACTTTTTCCATTATTGTTTTGTTTTGCTTAGTATTGGAAGTTTTCTTTTCTTTCTTTCTGGTAATCCTCAAATCACAAGGGGAATCATGTGAGGAGGAAAAATTAAAAAAAATTTTTTTCTTTATTGATTTTAGAGAGAAAGGAAGGGAGAGGGAGAGAGAGATAGAAGCATCGGTGAGAGAGAACATCAATTGGCCGCCTTCTGCATGCCCCACACTGGGGATTGGGCCCACAACCTGGGCATGTGCCCTGACCAGGAATGGAACTGGCAACCTCTTGGTACATGGGTCGAAGCTCAACCCCTGAGCCACACCAGCCGGATGAGAAGGAAAAATTTTTTAGCGTTTACTGAAGAGAGTGGAAGAAAACCAACTGATATTTTAAAAAACCCCAGTACATTTAGTTTTCTTTCTTTTTTGGTTAAAAAGCCCATTATGTGAATGACACAATACTATTTCTGAATGTCTATATACCTATGTAAGAAAAAATATATGCTTTGCATTGTCTTATTGACTTTACTAGAGGTCTAAATATTTACATTGATTTTTAAATACTAGAGCTAAAAGGGAAGGGGGCTTTTGCTGGGGTAATTGCCTCTACAAATTCAACTGGAAATTATGAACATTTATACCCCAACATTTAATGTATGTGAAGTATATGAATGGAAGGTGAGATTTTTTTTTTTTTTTAAACATCAAAACATTACGTTATTGGGTGATGTTGTGTGATGAGGTGCAAGGTGCTCATGGGTTTGTAAAGCAGCAGCTAGCTGAAAGTGTACAAGGCCAGTAAACTAGCTGCTTTTCCTCTCTACTCCCTGTACTGGCTTGATATTTTTAAAAACCTTAATTAAAAAACAAAACAGAACAGTGAATAAGTTCTTTTGGCTCCATGGATCTTAGCTGTCTTTCTGATCTTGGCTTTGACAATTACTTGTATTTTTTGAGCTCTCTGGGTAATGTACTGTTTATCATAGGGAATACAAAGAAACATGCATGGTCCTTTCCTCTAAGAAATTTGCAATCTAGTTGGAAGATATTATTAAGTATGTAACTAAGGTAGCATTTAGGATTATATCGTTTAGTAATGTTTTCAGTAACTTTGACAGTAACACTAAACTGGCCAATTTGAAAGGGGTTGCATAGACCTAAATGGCAATTCATGCCCACTCTTTTATCAGGTCTCAGCTCAAAGGCAACTTCCTTTGGGACTCCTTCCATCCCATTGCACTAGACTTTAAGTTCCTTTAGAGCACGCACAGTGTCTGTTTTGCCTACCATTATGTCCTCTATGCCTTGCACTGTACCTGCCACACAGATCCTCAATACATATTTGTTAAATTGCTATATTTAGGTTTCTCTTGAGCCTCTGTGTCCTTTGCATCTCCTTAGTGTGCCCTTCATGCTCCACTGTATTCAGAGTCAGGGCTCTTGCCCCTAAGGGAATCCCTTTCTTATTCTGGTAAACAGGAGCTTTATTTTGCTTCATTAGGGTATTTCTTGTGGTTAATATTTGATTGTAGAAGACTTTTCTTTTTAACAGAATCATATATATTGTAGACAGTTTAAACTCTCTTCAACTTCTTTGAGGTGTTCATCGTTGTTGACCACTTCTTCCTTTGAAACTTTTCTGTCTTGGTTTTAGCAACAGTGTATTGACCCTGAGCACTCCTTAATCCCTCTGTTCATTTAAAATTTTAAATTTTAATAGAGATAATTCAATATGAAGAACTGTTAACTAGGTATACATTTGTTAAATAGGTTTCTGAAAACAAGCAAATAAAAGGACCCTCAAGAGTTAGAAAGGTAGCAAGTGCAGATACACCTAAAGCTGGGGAACAAAGGCAAGAGGTTGCAATGACTAAATTTACATGCTTCAAGGAGGGGCTGTGTGAAGTTGAAATTTAGACCGTACAGAGGGTGTACTGTTTATCCGGGGCTTGAGCCCCTGAGCTCAAAGCAGGGACCTCATGGATCGGGGACCCAGACAGCTGGTGCTGGTGTCTCTGAGGAGGCACAGTGAGGCTTGTTCTGCAAGAGCTATTGCAAAATGAATTCATCTGCTGCCATGGGAAAGAACAGTTGCTACCAGAGTGAAGAAATGCTGCTGAGTAATACTCACAGGAACAAGAAGCCAACAGGAGACAGTCCCTTCTTCCTCCTCCATCCTTGCAGTCAGCCTCTAGCACCTCTTATTGACAAAACCAGCTGGTAAAGCAGAAATGTGGCTTGAAGTCTCAGCCACAGCATCACAAAGTATAGAATGCTTACCTTAGTAACTGGAAAAGTCAGAGAGCAAAGGAAACCAAATATTAGGGTACTAATAGAATAAAATTACATGATTTTACAGCTGTTGAAATCTGATATTAATATTAAATAAATGCAAGTCTTACATAATAACCAAAACAGAAAAAACTCAAGGGAGAAATCGTGCAGGAGAAAATTAAGGGCAATTCAGCAAATTTATAACTGTATACAAATCACAGAAATGGAGAAATGGTGCAAATATAAACCTTCCACTAAGTGAGTAGTTATAGATTGTAAAATTAGATTTATAATTTATTTATATTAGACTTCTTTTTAGAGCAGTTTTAGGTTGACAGAAAAATTGCAAGTACAAAGAGTTCCCATATATACCTGCCCTTTCATGTTTTCCCTATCATTAACATCTTGCTTTAGTATGCTACATTTTTTTTAGTTGGTGAACCCATAATGATCTGTTCTTATTAACTGTAGTCCATAGTTTATATTAGAGTTCATTCATTATGTTTTATATTCTGTAGGTTTTTAGTTCCCCTTAACCCCTCTGGTCATGTTTTAGTGGCCTAATTTGATGGTTTCTGTTCTTCCTGTGTAAATGAAGCATTCCCCAGGGAAATTTTTCATGCTCTTTCATGGTGTAACCTTTCATTTCCATTTAGATTTCCCAGTTTTCTTGTCAGTGGAATGGGAGGTTGAACTAGAAGCTTCTGAAGTTCTAACCCCCAAATTCAGTGATTGGCGATGTCAAATTTAGACTCATAGTGTTTTTTTGCCAAACTCATTCCTTCTTTCCTCTCTGAGTTTCCTAAATATTTTCAAAGCTATCCATGATCCTCTTGCTTGTCCAAAATCTTGACTTAACATCTGACTTCACCAAGATGTACATCCATTGTGTCACTAAGTCCTGTTGATTTTAGCTTCTTTAAATTCTGTCAGATTCTTTTTACCGTCCTACTGCTGTATTGCAAGTCTGTGTTTCATTCATCATTGCTGCCCTACAGCAAATGCTGCTGTTTGCCAAAGTCCTGTGACTTTTGCAGAGAGGGTTAAGTGAAACTGTGCTGCAAATGGTCCTTTTTGAGTAGAGATCTAGCTTGCTTGTTATTGCTGGCAGAAAAGAAACCAAGGATATAATTTAGTTCCATTAGTGCAAAAAGAATAATCAATTATTTCTTTTTTCTTGTTACATTGTCATATTAAATGTTTTCTTAATGTATGTTCCTTTTCAGCATAATGGGAGTTTTGAGTAACAAATGTGGCTTTCAACTCCAGTATCAAATGATTTTTTCAATATGGCTCCTGGCATTCAGTCCTCAAATGTGTGAACACCTGCGGCGCTATAATATCATTCCTGTTCTGTCTGATATCCTCCAAGAATCTGTCAAAGAGAAAGTGACAAGAATCATCCTTGCAGCCTTCCGTGTAAGTGTTTTGTGGTATTTTTTTATGGGGTGTGTGTGTGTGTGTGCGTGTGTGTGTGTGTGTGTAATTTTCACTGTGGAATATGTTTGAGGGCTTTTAGTGGGTGGGAAGAAGTTACTTGTTTTTCATGTAGTTATGAAACTATGGTGTCTTGGTATTTATAGAATGCTTGTAAGAACATGTAATTGCATTGCATTCAGATAGAGGCAGTCCTCCCATTTTTTTGATAACACATAGACACAGACAACAGTATGCTGATAGCCTAGCCAGAGAGAAAGGGGAATGGGAGGTGGAAAAGGGCAAAGGGGGGATAAATGAGGATGGAAAGAGATTTTACTTTGGGTGATGGTGCATGGTGCAGTATGCAGATGATATTTTGTTCAGTTGTACACTCAATGTCACCCCAATAAACTCAATTAAAAAAGGACTTTTTTGTTTTTGTTGTTGTTGCAGTGTTTTTCCAAGAGACTTTTATTGAGCTTTTCTCTTATGGGGCCTCTATTGTGGTATGGAATGATATTTCAGAATTTGGATATACTGACTGGCAATATTTCTAAGCCAACTATAAATATATGTGGCAGAATCTGCTTTTAACTATTATTTGTTATTATGCCTTCTTTAACAACAACAAATCAAAACTAAAAAGTAGTACAGATATATTGAAAATATTTAAATAGTATTTACATCACATTTGACAAATATAATCACTAGCATCTTTCTAATTTTTCTAAGCATGCAGACATAAATATATAAATAAGTGTGTAATTTTGTTCTGTATTTAAAAATAAAAATGGCATCATATGATAAATACTGTTCTATAACTTTATTCTTAACATATGATTATGTTTTATTTTTATATTTATAAATCTTCAGTGTTCTTTTATTTTTATTCTTTATTGTTAAGAGTATTACAGATATCCCCCCTTTGTTTTCCTCATTGCCACCCTCCACTGGGCTCCCACCCTGCCCCAGGCCTTCACCACCCTATTGTCTGTGTCTTTGGGCAATGCATTTATAAGTGTTTTAGTTAATCTCTTCCTGCCCCCCAACACTCCCTTTCCTTCTGAGATTTATTAGTCTTTTCCATGTTTCCATGCCTCTGGTTCTATTTTATTCATGAGTTTATTTTGTTCACTAGATTCCACATATAAGTGAAATCATGTGATATTTGTCTTTCTCTGACAGGCTTATTTCACTTAGCGTAATTATCTCCAGGTCCCCCCATGCTGTCTCAAAGGGTAATATATCCTTCCTTTTTACAGCTGCCTAGGTTCCATTGTGTATATGTACCACAGCTTTTTCATCCACTCACCTATTGATGAACACTTGGGCTATTTCCAGATCTTAGCTATTGTAAATAATGCTGCTATGAACATAGGGGTGCATATATTCTTTCTGTTTGGTGTTTCCGGATTTTTAGGATATATTGCCAGAAGTGGAATTACTGGGTCAAATGGCAGTTCCATTTTTAATTTTTTGAGGAAATTCCTCACTGTTTTCCACAGTGGCTGCATTAGTCTGTATTCCCTGGTACAGCACTTGTTGTTTGTTGATGGTAGCCATTCTGGCAGGTGTGAAGTGATACCTCATTGTTGTTTTAATTTGCATCTCCCTGATGATTAGTGACATTGAGCATTTTTTCTGATGTATCTTGGCCATTTGTATGTCCTCTTTGAACAATTGTTTATTCAGGTCGTCTGCCCATTTTTAACTGGATTATTTATCTTCCTTTTTTTGAGTTGTATGAGTACCTTATATATTTTGGAAATTAGCCCCTTATCAGACGTATCATTGGCAAATATGTTCTCCTATATAGTAGGTTCTCTTTTCATTTTGATGCTGCTATCTTTTGCTGTGCAGAAGCATTTTAGTTTGATATAGTTCCATTTATTAATTTTTTTCCTTTATTTCTATTGCCCTAGGTGATGTATTGGTGAATATTCTGCTATGTGAGATGTCTGAGATTTTGATGACTATGTTTTCTTCTAGAATTTTTATGGTTTCATGACTTACATTTAAGTCTTTTATCCATTTTGAGTTTATTCTTGTGTATGGTGTAAGTAGATGGTCTAGTTTCATTTTTTTGCATGTATCAGTCCAATTTTTCCAGCATCATTTATTGAAGAGACAGATATCTTTACTTCATTGTATGCTCTTGCCTCCTTTGTCAATATTAATTGAGCATAATTGCGTGGGTTGATTTTTGAGATCTTTCTTCTGTTCCATTGATTTATATGCCTGTTCTTGTGCCACTACCACGCTGTTTTGATTACAAAGGCTTTTTAGTATAACTTGATACTTGGTATTGTGATACCTCCAACTTTATTCTTCTTTCTCAAGATTGCTACAGTTATTCGGGATCTTGGTTGATTTCATATACATTTTTGAATATCAGTGAAATATGCCATTGATATTTTAATAGGGATTGCATTGAATCGATAGACTGCTTTTGGTAGTATGGACATTTTAATGATGTTAAATTCTTCTATCCATGAACATGGTACATTCTTTCACTTGTTTATATCTTCCTCTATCTCTTTTTTCAACATCCAGTAGTTTTCCGAGTACAGGTCTTTTACCTCCTTGGTTAAGTTTATTCCTAGGTATTTTTTGTTGTTGTTGTTGCAATAGTAAAAGGGATTGCTTTTTTAGTTTCTCTTTCAGAGAGATCATGATTGGTGTGTAAAAATGCCATCAATTTCTGGATGTTAATTTTGTATCCCGCTACTTTGCCGAATTCATTTATCAACTCTAGTTGTTTCTTGGTGGATTCTGTATGGTTTTCTAGGTATGATATCATGTCATCTGTGAATAATGACAGTTTTAATTCCTATTTTCCAATTTTGATGCCTTTTATGTTTTCTTCTTTTCTGATTGCTGTGGCTAGGACTTCCAGTACTATGTTTGAATAAGAGTGGTGAAAGTGGACATCCCTCTCTTGTTCCTTTCTTTTTCTTTTTTTTTATTGATTTTAGAGACAGAGGAAGGGAGAGGGAGAGAGAGATGGAGACATTGATGAGAGAGAACATCAATTGGCCACTTCCTGCATGCCCCCTACTGGGGATTTGGCCCACAATCTGGTCATGTGCCCTGACTGGGAATTGAACCTGCAACCTCTTGGTGCATGGGTCGATGCTCAACCACTGAGCCACACCAGCTGGGCCCTGTTCTTTTTTTGATATTTTAGAGTGAGAGGAAGGGAGAAAGAGGTAGAAACATCTATGTGAGAGAGAAACATCCATTGGCTGCCTCCTGTACACCCCTTACTGGGGATTGAACTTGCAGCCTGGGCATGTGCCCTGACCAGTAATCGAACTGGGACTCTCAGTCCATGGGATGATGCTCAATCCCCTGAGCCACACTGGACAGCTTGTTTCTGTTTTTAAGAGAAACATTTTTAGTTTTTGCCCATTGAGTATGATGTTGGCTTTAGGTTTGTCATGTATGGCCTTTATTATTTTGAGGTATGATCCCTCCATTCCCACTTTGCTGAGAGTTTTTATCAAAAATCGGTGCTAGGTTTTGTCTAATGCTTTTCTTTATCTATTGATATGATCATATGATTTTCATCCTTCCTTTTGTTAATGTGATGTATCCATTTATTGATTTGTCAATATTGTGTCAGCCTTGCATCCCTGGAATAAATCCCAATTGGTCATGGTCGATGATCTCTTTAATGTATTGCTGGATCCCATTTGCTGATATTTTGTTGAGGATTTTAGCATCTATGTTCATCAGGGATATTGACCTATAATTTTCTTTGTAGTGTTGGTTTTTTTTAAAATTAATTAATTTATTTTTTGTTATAGATGTTTCTCCTTTTCCCCCCGAGACACACTCCTCCCTATATTGCCCCTCTTCCCCCAGCATTGTTGTCTATGTCCATTGGTTACGCTTACATGGATATAAGTTCTTTGGTGTATCTCATCCCTTCCCCCTGCCCCCCTCCTCTGAAGTTTGTCAGTCTGAACCATACTCTTTTCTATGTGTCTGGGTCTATTTTGTTCATTAGCTTTTTTTTTTTTTTTCATTATATTCCACAAATAAGTGAGATCATGTGGTATTTGTCTTTCTCTGATTGGCATTTTCACCTAGCATAATACTGTCGAGGTCCCTCCATGTCATCTCACAGGATATGAGATCTCTCTTTCTTACAGCTGAATAGTATTACATAGTATTACACAGTTTTTTTATCCACTCATTTATTGATGGACATTTAGGTTGTTTCCAGATCTTAGCAATTGTAAATAGTACTGCTATGAACACAGGGGTACATATATTCTTTCTAATTGGTGTTTCAGGCTTCTTAGGATATATTCCTAGAAGTGGGATCACTGGGTCAAATGGAAGTACAATTTTTAATTTTTTGAGGAAACACCATATTGATTTCCATAGTGGCTGCACTAGTCTGCATTCTCAGCAGCAGTGTACTAGAGTCTTCTTTTCTCCACACCCTCGCCAGTACTTGTTGTTTGATGATTTGTTGATGGCAGCCATTCTGGCAGGTGTGAGGTAATACTTCATAGTTTTAATTGGCATCTCTCTGATGATTAGCGATGTTGAGCATTTTTTCACATGTCTTGGCCATTTGTATGTCCTTTTTGGAGAGGAGTCCTCTGCCCATTTTATTTATTTATTTATTTATTTATCTATTTATTTATTTATTTATTTATTTATGTCCTCTGCCCATTTTATTTATTTATTTATTATTTATTTATTTATTTATTTAGGTCCTCTGCCCATTTTATTTATTTATTTATTATTTATTTATTTATTTATTTAGGTCCTCTGCCCATTTTATTTATTTATTTATTTATTTATTTATTTATTTATTTATTTATGTTACAAATGTTTTTCCTTTTCCCCCAATTGACACCCTCCTCCCCCTCCCTCCCTGCCCCGTCCCCAGCTTTGTTGTCCATGCCCATTGGTTATGCGTACATGCATATAAGTTCTGTGGTTTATCTCTTCCCCACACCCCCTCTTCTGGGGATTGTCAGTCTGTACCCTACTTCCACGTCTGTGGGACTACCCTGTTCTTCAGACTGTTATGTTCATTATATTCCAGAAATAAGTGAGATCATATGATATTTGTCTTTCTCTGCTTGGCTTGTTTCACTTAGGATAATACTTTCCAGGTCCCTCCATGTTGTCTCAAAGGGTAAGAGATCTTTCTTTCTTACAGCTACATAGTACTCCATTGTGTATATGTACCACAGCTTTTTTATCCATTCATCCACTAATGGACACTTGGGCTGTTTCCAGATCTTAGCTATTGTAAATAGTGCTGCTGTGAACATTAGGGGTACATATATTCTTTCTGATTGGTGTTTCAGGCTTCTTAGCGTATATTCCTAGTAGTGGGATCACTGGGTCAAGTGGCAATTCAAGTTTTAATTTTTTGAGGTAACACCATAGTGTTTTCCATAGTGGCTGCACCAGTCTGCATTCCCACCAGCAGTGTACTAGAGTCCCCTTTTCTCCACACCCTCACCAACACTTGTTGTTTGATGATTTGTTGATGGCAGCCATTCTGACAGGTGTGAGGTGATACCTCATTGTTGTTTTAATTTGCATCTCTCTGATGATTAGTGATGTTGAGCATTTCTTCATATGTCTCTTGGCCATTTGTATGTCCTGTTTGGAGAGATGGCTATTTTGCTTCTTTGCCCATTTTTTAATTGGGTTCTGTCTTCCTTTTGTTGAGTTGTATGAGCACTCTATATATTTTGGAAATTAACCCCTCATCTGATGTATCATTGGCAATTATGCTCTCTCATATGGTGGGTTGCCTTTCCATTTTGATGGTTGTTTCTTTTGCTGTGCAGAAGCTTTTGAGTTTGATGTAGTCCCATGTGTTCATTTTTTTCCTTTGTTTCTGTTGCCTTAGATGATGTATCAGTGAAAATTCAGCTGAGTACGATGTCTGAAATTTTGTTGCCTACATTTTCTTCTAGGATTTTTATGGATTCACGAGTCACATTGATGTCTTTTATTTATTTTGAGTTTATTCTTGTGTATGGTGTAGGTTGATGGTCTAGTTTCATTTTTTTGCATGTAACTGTCCAATTTTCCCAGCACCATTTATTAAAAAGGCTGTCTTTACTCCATGGTATGCTCTTATCACCTTTGTTGAATATTAATTGAGCATAATATTTTGGGTCAATTTCTGGGTTCTCTGTTCTATTCCATTGATCTATGTGCCTATTCTTGTGCCAGTACCAGGCTGTTATGATTACAGTAGCTTTGTAGTATAACCTGATATCCGGAATTCTGATCCCACCTACTTTGTTGTTTTTTTTCCAGATTACTGTGGCTATTTGGCGTCTTTTTTGGTTCCATATGAAATTTTGAAGTATTTGTTCTAGTTCTGTGAAATAAGTCGGTATTTTGATGGGTATTGCATTGAATGTATAGATTGCTTTGGGTAGTATGGACATTTTAATGATGTTAATTCTTCCAATCCATGAACAAGGTATGTGCTTCCACTTTTTTATGTCTTCCTCTATTTCTTTTCAATGTCCTTAGTTTTCTTCAAATAGGTCCTTTAGTTCTTTGGTTAAGTTTATTCCTAGGAATCTTATTTTTTTGCTGTGATGGTAAATGGGATTTTTTTAATTAGTTTCTCTTTCTGTGAGTTCATATTGGTGTATAAGAATGCCGTCGATTTCTTGACGTTAATTTTGTATCCTGCTATTTTTCCAAATTTATTTATTAAGTCTAGTAGATATTTAATGGAGTCTTTAGGGTTTTCTATGTATAATATCATATCATCTGCGAATAATGACAGTTTCACTTTGTACTTTCCAATTTGGATCCCTTTTATTTTTTCTTCATGTGTGATTGCTGTGGCTAAGACTTCCAGTACTATGTTAAATAAGAGTGGTGAAAGTGGGCATCCTTTTTCCTGTTCTTAAGTGAAATGCTTTTAGTTTTTGTCCATTGAGTATGATGTTGGCTGTAGGTCTTTTATATGTGGCCTTATTATGTTGAGATATGACCCCTCTATTCCCAAATTGCTGAGCGTTTTTATCAGAAATGGGTGCTGGATTTTGTCAAATGCTTTTTCAGCATCTATTGATATGATCATATGGTTTTTGTCTTTCATATGTGATGTGATGTATCACATTTATTGATTTGATGTGATGTATCACATTTATTGATTTGCGAATATTGTACCAGCCTTGCATCGCTGAGATGAATCCCACTTGGTCACGGTGAATAAATTTTTTGATGTATTGTTGGGTCTGATTTGCTAGTATTTTGTTCAGGATTTTGGCATCTATGTTCATCAGGAATATTGGCCTGTAGTTTTCTTTCTTTGTAGTGTCTTTTTCTGGTTTTGGAATTAGAATTATGCTGGCCTCATAAAACGAGGTTGGAAGTCTTCCTTCTTCATGAATTTTTTTGAATAGTTTGAGGAGAATGGGTGTTAGTTCTTCTATGAATGTTCGGTAAAACTCCCCTGTGAAGCTGTCTGGGCCTGGGCTTTTGTTTGCTGGGAGAGTCTTGATTACATCTTCAATTTCCTTCATTGTTATTAGTGTGTTCAAGTTTTCTATCTCTTCCCGGTTCAGTTTTGGAGACTATGTGTCTTTAAAAATTTGTCCATTTCACTTAGATTGTCTGATTTATTGCCGTATAATTTTTCATAGTATTTGTTAACAATCCTTTGTATTTCTGTGGTGTCAGTTATTACTTCTCTTTCATTTCTGATTTTGTGTATTTGGGTTCTCTCTGTTTCTTGGTGAATTTAGTCAAGGGTCCATTAATCTTGTTTATCTTTTAAAAAAACCAGCTCTTTGTTTCGTTGATCCTTTTGGTCTCCATGTCGTTTTTTCTGCTCTGATCTTTACTATTTCCTTCCTTCTACTTGCTGTGGGGTTTTCTTTTTGTTTCTTTTTAGTTCTTTTAAGTTGTGAGGTTTGGTAGTCAATTTGAAATTTTTCTTGATTCTTGAGGTAGGCCTGTAGTGCTATGAACTTCCCTCTCAGAACTGCTTTCTCTGCATCCCATAGATTTTATGTTGTTGTGTGTTCATTTTCATTGGTTTCCAGGAAGTTTTTATTTTCTTCCTTGATCTCCATGGTAACCCATTCATTGTTCAGTAACATGCTATTTAGCCTCCATGTTTTCAAATGTCTTTGCATGTTCTTGTTGCAGTTGAAGATGTTTGAAGTGATTTCAATCTTCTTGAACTTGTAGAGACTTAGTTTGTGTCCTAACATGTGGTCTATCTTTGAGAATGTCCCATCTGCACTTGAGAAGAATGTGAATTCTGCAGTTTTGGGGTGTAATTCTCTGTATATATCTATTAAATCCATTTGATCTAGTGCTTCATTTAGAATTTCTGTTTCCTTGTTAATTTTTTGTCTAGATGAGATCATCTATCCAGTGATGTCAGTGGGGTGTTGAAGTCTCCTGCTATGATTGTATTGCGGTCGATTTCTCCTTTGAAGTCCTCCAGAAGTTTTAAAATATATTTTGTTGCTCCTATATTGGGTGCATATATGTTTGCCAAGGTTATATCTTCCTGTTGGATAGATCCTTTCAATATTATGTAGTGGCCATCTTTGTCTCTAGTTATGGCCTTCATTTTGAAGTCTATTTTGTTAGACTAGTCCTTTTTTCCTTTCTGTTTGCTTGGAAGATTTTTTTCCATCCCTTTACTTTCAACCTTTGTGAGTCTTTTGTTGTGAGGTGGGTCTCTTGTAAACAACTTATGTGTGAGTCATGCTTTCTTATCCAGTCAGCTACTCTGTGTCTTTTTATCGAAACTTTCAATCCATTTACATTTAATGTGATTATTGATATGTGCTTATTTATTGCCATTTTTGTTTAGTGTGGTTCTATTTTCCTTCCTATTCTACTAATTACAGCAGTCCTTTTAACATTTCTTGCAGTGCTGGTTTGGTGCTAATGCATTTCCTTAGCCTTTTTTTTTTTTTTGGTCTTTATTTGACCTTCTATTTTGAATGATAGCCTTGCTGGGTAGAGTAGTCTTGGATTCAGGTCCTTGTTTTTCATGACCTTGATTACTTCATGCCATTCCCTTCTGGCCTGTAGTGTTTTTGTTGACAAGTCAGCTGATAGCCTTATGGGTGTTCATTTGTAGGTAACCTGTTGCTTATCTGTTGCTGCCTTTAGGATTCTCTCTATGTCTCTAATTTTTGGCATTTTAATTATTATGTGTCTTGGTGTGGGCCTGTTTGGGTTCTTCTTGTTTGAGGCTCTTTGTGCTTCTTGAACTTGAATGCCTTCTTCCTTCACCAAATTTAGGAAAGTTTTCTGTCACTATTTCTTCAAATGTATTCTCTAACCCATGCTCATTTTCTTCTTCGGGAACTCCTATGATGCGAACGTTATTACGTTTCCAGTTGTCCCACAGTTCTCTTAAGCTAGCTTCCTGTTTTTTAATTGTTTTTTTCCTTTTTGCTTTCTGATTGGGTGATTTTTTTCTACCCTGTCTTCTAATTCACTGATCCAGTCCTTCACTTTCTCTACTCTGCTGGTTAGTCCTTCCAATGTGCTCTTTATTTCTGCTATGTCATTCTTCATTTCCACTTGGTTGGTTTTTAATGTTTCTGTATCTTTACTCATGACGTTGATGTCTTTACTTATGCTGTTGAGCTTCCTCAAGATCATGGCTCTGAACTCTACCTCTGTTTACTTGGTTAACTGCATTTCATTTATCTCATCTTCAGTGGAGTTCTCTTGTTCTTTCATTTGGGATTTGTGTCTTTGTTTAATCATTTTGGCTATCTCAGTGGGTTTTGGAGCCTGCCAAATTTTCCCTAGGGTTGTTGGTGTTCTGCTGTTTGTGGCTCCTTCTACTGTGTTTGGATGAGCATGGGAGGGCCCACGTTAAACACCACTGTCAAGTCTTACTTTCCTTGGTAGATTTGCAAGCCCAGGAAAGGTTCAGTTATTCTCTAGCTATTTGCCTGAAGGCTATTTGTCTTAGTTCTCAGGGCCTTGTGATGTAGCCCTCAGGTGTTCTGCGTAAGCAGATTTCCAGAGGGTGGGGCAGTTACTGGTTATTAATGATCCTCAATTTGCGTTTCTTTGGCTCACCTGGGGTTGAGTCTCCGAGGGAGGGGCTGCCTCTTTTCCACACAGTTCTGGGAAGGAGCAAGCTGGCCACCATCCTGTGTGGCCGGGAAGGAGGAAGCTGGCCACGGTCCTTTGTGGCCACAACTCAGCAAAAATTCTGAGTGCCCTCCAAATCCTGGGTATCCCCACAGAGTTCCAGTCCAGTTTGCCCCTCTGACGGAGCCCAAAGTGAGTGGCTGTAGCCAATCTAGTTATCTGTCTTGGCCCTCTGCTCTATGGAGCTAGCTTGGGATTTTAACCCCGCTGCTCACACCTAAGACCGCTGCTGTCTGTGGGCTCCCAGCCCGCCACCCTCTCACGCCACTGCAGACTTACCAGTGTTTCTAGTTATATGTTTTTTTCCTGCTGCTTTTCTGTTGCTTTTTTCCCACGATTTGTCTTTATTTTAGTTTTAATTCCTATTTGGTCCTGGGAGATCGTCTGTGTAGCTTCCATTCACTCCACTGCCATTTTTTCTCCTCTACGCATCTCCATTTTTAAGTGTCCTGATTTTTACTTCTTTGCACTCCCTCCTCCACTGTCATACCACCACTCTGCTGGTCTACTTTTTTGGCAGGAGGCAGTTGCGGAGCCTTCCTCTGAATGCTCCTTCTCCTCTCTCACTCCAGGGTCAGGTCTGTGGGTTTACTTTCAGGAGAAATGTTCTGGCTCCTGGGACATGACTCAGTCAGTGTTCAGTCACCAAGATGGTGAGCATGTGGAAGCTGCCCCCACTCCTTCCAGGCTTCTGGCCCCTTCGAGGCACAGCCCACACTGGTGGGCATGAAAGCAGGCATGTGACAGATGAGCGGCTGCAGAAACCTAATGCTGGATGGCCCAGCGGGCTCTCAGAGGATGGTCGGGCCCCTGCTGGCTCCCCTGGGCCAAGGTGGGTCCTCTGGGTACCCAATGACCTGAGCTTTCCCAAGCGCCTGTGCACTCTCCCCTCTGCCCATTTTTTAATTGGATTCTTTGTCTTCCTTTTGTTGAGTTGTATGAGTACTCCATATATTTTGGAAATTAACCCCTTATCTGATGTATTGTTGGCAATTATGCTCTCCCGTATAGCGGGTTCCCTTTTTATTTTGATGGTTGTTTTTTTGCTGTGCAGAAGTGGTTTAGGTTGATTTTTTTCCTTTGTTTCTCTTGCCTTTCTATCAGTGAAAATTCTGCTGGGTGTGATGTTGAAATTTTGTTGCTTATATTTTCTTATAGGATTTTTATGGATTCATGAGTCACATTTCAGTGTTTTATCAATTTTGGGTTTGTTCTTGTGTATGGTGTAAGTTAGTGGTCTAGTTTCATTTTTTTGCATGCAGTTGTCCAATATTCCCAGCACCATTTATTAAAGAGGCTGTCTTTACTCCATTATATGCTCTTACCACCTTTGTCAAATATTAGTTGAGCATAATGTTTTGGGTCAATTTCCGGATTCTCTGTTCTGTTCCATTGATCTCTATGCCTGTTCTTGTGCCAGTACCAGGTTGTTTTGATTACAATGGCTGATATTGTGATCCTCCTACTTTGTTCTTTTTCAAGATTGCTTTGGCTATTCAGGGACTTTTTTGGTTCCATATAAACTTCTGAAGCATTTGTTCTATTTCTGTTAAATATGTCGTTGGTATTTTGATGGGGATGCCATTGAATGTATAGATTGCTTTGGGTAGTATGGACATTTTAGTGATGTTAATTCTTCCAATCCATGAACAAGGTATGTGCTTCCACTTTTTTTATATCTTCCTCTATTTCTTTTTTCAATGTCCTGTATTTTTCTGCAAATAAGTCCTTTACATTTTTGGTTAAGTTTATTTCTAGGTATCTTAATATTTTTGCTGCAATGGTAAATCGGGTTGTTTTTCTAGTTTTTCTTTCTGTGAGTTCATTATTGGTGTATAAGAATGCTGTCGATTTCTTGATGTTAATTTTGTATCCTGCTTCCTTGCCAAATTCCTCTCTTAAATATAGCAGATTTTTGATGGAGTCCTTAGGGTTTTCTGTGTACATTATCATGTCACCTGCAAATGATAGTTTCACTTTCTCCTTTCCAATTCGGATCCCTTTTATTTTTTCGTCATGTCTAATTGCTGTGGCTAAGACTTCCAGGAGTATGTTAAATAAGAGTGGCAAAAGTGGGCATCTCTGTCTTGTTTCTGTTCTGAAGGGAAATGCTTTTAGTTTTCACCCATTGAGTATGATGTTGGTTGTAGGTTTTTCATGTACGGCCTTTATTATGTCGAGATATGATCCCTCTGGTAATACTTTGCTGAGTGTATTTATCAGAAATGGGTGCTAGATTTTGTCAAATGCTTTTTCAGCATCTATTGATATGATCATATGGTTTTTATCTTTCATTTTCTTTATGTGGTGTATCACGTTTATTGATTTGCGAATATTGTACCAGCCTTGCATCACTGAGATGAATCCCACTTGGTCATGGTGAATAAGTTTTTTAATATATTGCTGGATTTGATTTGCTAATATTTTGTTAAGGATTTTGGCATCTATGTTCATCAGGGATATTGGCCTGTAGTTTTCTTTCTTTGTAGTGTCTTAATCGGGTTTTGGAATTAGAATTATGCTGGCCTAATAAATGAGTTTGGAAGTCTTTCTTCTTCTTGAATTTTTTGGGATCGTTTGAGGAAATGGGTGTTAGTTCTTCTTTGAATGTTTGGTAAACCTCCCCCAAGCAGCCATCCGGGCCCGGACTTTTGTTTGCTGAGAGAGTCTTGATTACATCTCCAATTTCCTTTGTTTTTATTGGTCTGTTCAAGTTTTCTGTCTTCCTGGCTCAGTTTTGGGAGACTATGTGTTTCTAGAAATTTGTCCATTTCGCCTAGATTGTCCAATTTGTTGGTATATAGTTGTTCGTAGTATTTGTTAATGATTCTTTGTATTTCTGTGATGTCAGTTGTTACTTCTCCTCTTTTGTTTCTGATTTTGTTTATTTGGGTCCTCTCTCTTTGTTTCTTGGTGATCCTGGCTAAGGGTCCATCAATCTTGTTTATCTTTTCAAAGAACCAGCTCTTTGTTTCATTGATCTTTCGATTTTTTTTTTTAGTCTGTATGTCATTTATTTTTCCTCTAATCTTTACTATTTATTTCCTTCTCCTTGCTCTGGGTTTTTCTTTTTGTTTGCTTTCTAGCTTTTTAAGTTGTGAGGTTAGGTAGTCAATTAGAAATTTTTCTTGTTTCCTGAGGTAGACCTGCAGTGCTATGAACTTCACTCTGAGGACTGCTTTTGCTGCGTCCCATAGATTTTGTGTTGTTGTGTGTTCATTTTCCTTGGTTTCCAGGAAGTTTTTAATTTCTTCCTTGATCTCCTTGGTAACCCATTCATTGCTATTTAGCCACCATGTGTTTAAATGTTTTTGCTGTAATTGATTTCTTGTTTCATGCCGTTGTGATCTGAGAAGATGGTTCATATGATTTCAATCTTCTTGAACTTGTAGAGACTTAGTTTGTGTACTAACATATGGTCTACATTTGAGAATGTCCCATGTGCACTTGAGAAGAATATGAATTCTGTAGTTTTGGGGTATAATCTTTTATAGATATCTATTAAATTTATTTGATATAGTGCATTATTTAGAGTCTCTGTATCCTTGTTAATTTTTTATCTATAAGATCTATCCAGTGATGTCAGCAGGGTGTTGAAATCCCCTGCTATGATTGTATTGCTGTCGATTTATCCTTTGAAGTCCTCCAGATTTTAAATGTATTTTGGTGCGCTTATATTGGGTGCATATATGTTTACCAAGGTTATATCTTCCTGTTGGATAGATCCTTTCAATATTATGTAGTGGTCTTTGTCTCTATTTATGGCCTTCATTTTTGTGTCTATTTTATTGGATATGAGTATTGCTACCCCAGCTCTTTTTTACTTTCCATTTGCTGGAAGATTTATTTCCATCCCTTCACTTTCAACCTATGTGAGTCTTTTGTTGTGAAGTGGGTCTCTTGTAAGCAACATGTATAATGGTCATGCTTTCTTATTTAATCAGCTACTCTGTGTCTTTTGATATTAGTGCTTAATCCAATCCATTTACATGTAAGGTTATTATTGATATGTACTTATTTATTGTCATTTTGTTTATTCTGGTTATGTTTTTCTTCCTATTTCTTCTACTCATTATACCAGTCCTTTTAACATTTCTTGCAGTGCTGGTTTGGTGCTAATGTATTCCCTTAGCCTTTTTTTGTCTGGGACCCTCATTATTTCACCTTCTGTTTTAATGATAGTCGTGCTTGATAGAGTAGTCTTGGATTCAGATACTTGTTTTTTATTACCTTAATTAGTTCATGCCATTCCGTTCTGGCCTGTAGTGTTTCTGTTGAGAAGTTAGCTGTTAGCCTTATGGGTGTTCCTTTGTAGGTCACCTGTTGCTTATCTCTTGCTCCCTTTAGGATTCTCTCTTTGTCTTTAATTTTTGGCATTTTAATTATTATGTGTCTTGGTGTGGTCCCGTTTGGGTTCTTCTTACTTGGGGCTCCCTGTGCTTCTTGTACTTGTATAACTTTTTCCTTCACCAAGTTAGGGTAGTTTTCTGTCATGATTTCTTCAAATATATTCTCTAACCCTTGCTCATTTTCTTCTTCTTCTGGAAATGTTATGATGTGTATGTAGTTATGTTTCATATTGTCCTACAGTTCTCTTAGGCTGTTTTCCTGTTTAAAAATTTTTTTTTTCTGTTAGGTTCTCTGATTGGGCGATTTTTTCTACTCTGTCTTCTAATTCACTGATCCGATCCTCGGCCTCCTCTACTCTGCTCTCTTCCTTCCAATATGTTTTTTTTTTATGTCTGCTGTGTTATTCTTTATTTCCAATTGGTTGATTTTCAGTGCTTTACTCAGTCTGTTGATCTTCCTCATGATTATTACTCTGAACTCTCCTTTTGATATCTTGATCAATTCCCTTTCATTTATTTCATCTTCTTTTGAATTATCTTGTTATTTCATTTGGGATTTGTTTCTTTGTTTCACCATTTTGAATGCCTCAGTGGGTTTTGAAGCCTGCCAAATTTTCACTGTTGGTGTTGGTGTTCTGCTATTTGTGGCTCACTCTACTGGGTTTGGATGAGTGTTGGAGGACCCACGTTAAACACCACTGTCAAATCTTACTTTCCTGGGTAGATTTGCAAGTCCAGGAAAGGTTCAGTTATTCTCTAGCTTATTTTTTTCCTGTAAGCTATTAGTGTCAGTTACTTGATGAGCCTTGGGTTGTAGCTCTGAACTGAATGAAAAAAATCCCTTAGTTGTTCAGGATAAGAGGATTTCCAGCTAGTGGGGCAGATGCTTTCTGACTGTTGATAAGCCTCAATTTGCATTTCTCTGGCCTGGCCTGGTGGTGTTAAATTTTTGGGGGAGGGGTTGTTGCTTCTCCTTGGGGGTTTGGGGCTCTTTCCATAAGATGACTAGTGTCCTGTGAGGAAGTGAATCAGCAAAAAAACTCCAGTTGCCCTCCCAGTTCTCCAAGCTCCTGGGTCTCTCTACATAGTTCCAGTCCAGTGTGCCCTCCTCTTCCGGAGCCCAAGGTGAATGACTGTAGCTAATTTAGTGCTCTATTCGGGCCCTCTGTGTTGAGGAGCCAGCTTGAGGTTTTAACCTCGAGGGAGCTGCTCAAAACTAAAACAGCTGTTGTGCATGGGCATCCAGCCCACTCTCTCCCGCCTCTTCAGTTTTTACCAGGCTCAATTTGGTGTCCTTTTTCTGTCCCTGGTTATATGGGTCCTCTGCAACTGCTTTTCTGTTGTTGTTTTTTTCCTGACGATTTGTATTTATTTTAGTTGTTATTCCAGTTTGGTCCTGGGAGATGGTTTGTGTAGCTTCCATTCACTTCGCCACCATTTTGGAATTTGGATATTTGTAGTGTCTTTATCTGTTTTGGATTTAGGATAATTTTTACCTTGTAAAGAGAACTTCGAAGTCTTTCTTCCTGCTGACTTTTTTTTGGATAGTTTTAGGAGGATAGGTGCTAGTTCATCTTTGAATCTTTGGTAAAATTTCCCTGTGACTCCATCTGGTCCAGGACATTTGTGGGCTGCGAGTTTTTTGATTACTGCTTCAATTTTGTTAGTTATTGTTCTGTTAATGTTTTCTGATTCTTCCTAATTTTGGAAGATTGTATGTTTCCAGGAAGATGTCCAGTTCTCTCAGGTTGTCCATTTGTTAGCATATAGTTCATAGTATTTTCTTACAATCACTTGTATTTCTATGGTGTCAGTTGTTACTTCACCTCTTTAATTTCAGATTTTATTTATTTGAGTCCTCTATCTTTGTTTCTTGATGAGTCTGGCTAAAGGTTCATCAATCTTGTCTGTCTTTTGAAAGAACTAGCTCTTGATTTCATTGATTATTGTTTTTGTTTGTTTGTTTCTATGTCACTCATTTTTCCTCTGATCTTTATTATTTCCTTTCTTCTTGTACTTACTCTTGGCTTTTCTTGCTGTTCTCTTTCGAATTCTTTTAGTTGTAGGGTTGGATAGTTTATTATAAATTTCTTGTTTCTTGAAGTAGGCCTGTAATGATGTGAACTTCCCTCTCAGGACTGCTTTTGCTGTGTCCATAGATTTTGGGTTGTTGTGTGTTCCTTTTTGTTTGTTTCTAGGAAGTTTTTGATTCTGCCTTGATCTCATTGGTACCCCATTTATTGTTTAATATGCAATTTAGTCTCCATGTATTTGAATGTTTTGGAGTGTTTTTATTGTAGTTGATTTCTAATTTTATGGCATTGTTATCTGAGAAGATGCTTAATATGATTTCAGTATTCTAGAAATTGTAGAAACCTAGTTTGTGTCCCAACATGTGGTCCATCTTTGAGAATGTCCCATGTGCATTTGAGAAGAATGTATATTCTGTACCTTTCGGGTGAAATGTTTTGTCTATGTCAATTAAATCCATCTGATTTAGTGTGTTGTTTAGGGTTGATACTTCCTTGTTGATTTTTTTTGGGCAGAAAATCTATCCATTGATGTCAGTGTGGTGTTAAAGTCCCCTACTATGATTATATTGCTGTTGATTTTTCCCTTAAAGTTCTCCAGAAGTTTTTAAATATATTTTGGGGCTTCTATGTTGGGTATGTATATGTTTACCAGGATTATATCTTGTTGTTGGATCAATACCTTTAGTATTACATAGTAACCTTCCTTGTCTCTTGTTATGGCCTTTGCTTTGAAGTCTATTTTGTCAGATATATGTATTACTACCCATGCTTTTTTGGTTTTCTTTTGCATGGAAAAAGTTTTTTCTATCCCTTCACTTTCATCCTGTTTGAGTTCTTGTTTTGAGGTGGGTCTCTTATAGACAGCATATATGTGGGTCATGGTTTCTTATCCATTCAGCTAGCCTATGTCTTTTGATTGAAGTATTTAATCCATTTATATTTAAGGTTATTATTGATAGATATTTATTTATTGCCATTTTTATTGTTTTTGTCTATGTTCCTTTCTATTTCTTCTGCTGCTTCTTCTTCTGCTTCTTCTTCTTCTTCTTCTTCTTCTTCTTCTTCTTCTTCTTCTTCTTCTTCTTCTTCTTACTGCACTCTCTTTAACATTTCTTGAAAACCAGGTTTGGTGGCAATAAACTCCTTTAGCCTTTCTTTCTTTTTTTTTTATTTCATCCTCAATTTTGAATGATAGCCTTGCTGGATAGAGTATTCTTGGTTTTAGATCCTTGCCTTTCATTACTTTAAACACTTTATGCCATTTCCTTCTGGATTGTAGTGTTTCTGTTGAGAAATCAGCTCACAGCCTTATGCGAGTTCTCTTATAGATCACTGACTGTCTCTCTGTTGCTGCCCTAAAGTTTCCTTTTTTTTTTTCTGTCTTTCATGTTTGCCATTTTAATAATGGTGTGTCTTGTATTGGGTCTCTTTGGGTTCATCTTGATTGATATCCTCTGTGCTTCCTGAACTTTGTGTGGTTTTTTACTTTACCAACTTAGAGAAATTTCCTATCATTATTTCTTCAAACAGGTTTTCTAACCCTTGTTCACATTCTTCTCCCTCTGGTACTGCTATGATGCCTATGTTGTTCTGTTTCATGTTATCACAAAGTTCCCTTAAACTGTCCTTATGCTTTTCAAGCATTTTTTCTTTTTACTGCTCTGATTGAATGGTTTTTGCTACCTTGTTTTCTAATTCACTTATTCCATCCTCTGCTTCCTTGAGCCTGCTATTCCTTCCAGCATATTCTTAATGTCAGACATAGTATTCTTCATTTCTGCCTGGTTCTTTTTCATAATTTCTATATTCTTTTTCATGCTGACTTAGCTTCCATTAAGTTTCCTGTAGTTCCCATTAAATTTCCTGTAGTTTTCACTAAGTTCCTGGAGCATCTTTATAACCATTACTTTAAACTCGATGTCTGATACTTGCTTACCTCCATCTTGTTTAGTTTTTTGGCAGCATTTATTCCTTTTCTTTAATTTGGGTGTTATTTCTTTGTCTCCCCATTTTAGCTGTCTCTTTGTGTTTGTATCTATGTATTAGATATACAGTCGGCCCTCATTTATTGCTGTTAATCAGTTCCAGACTCTACCGCGATAAATGAATTTCCACAAAGTAGGATTCTTTATTTATATACAGTCGTCCCTTACCACTTCGTGCTTCGACTCTCCCGGCTTCACTCTATCGCGGTTTTTTCAAATACCACGATAGAGTGAAGCCGCGAAAGTTGAAGTGCGAAGTGGTGAGGGATGACTGTACTTGCTATGACTCCCAGTCTTTGGGGTAGGCTTTTGTAGTAAATTTCCAGTGGGACCCTGTGGTGTGGTTTTCTTTTACTACTGAGTTATATGCTCTAGTTGTGACTATTTGTGGGTTATTTGAGCTATCTTATTATAATTGGGTCTTGATTGTTGTTGTCCTGTTTGTGGATGGGCTCTCCTCTCAGGCTCCCCACTTTTAAGGCTCAGCCACTACCACATTGTGTGAGCTGTTGTACTGATTCTGTCAGGGCAAATCAAAACAAAACCAAACAAACAGGAACATGCAAAATATCCCTACAACAACAGTGAAATCAACCACAAAAGAAAAGATAATTAGGAAAGAGAAAAGAGAACACAGATTATAAACAAAAAAGAAAGAGAGAAAAAGAATATTGCTAATAGTAAAATAAAAAGTAAAGAGAATATTTGAAGCAAAAAGGGGCAGAAAAATATTTTGAAAGGAAAGACAGGAGAGCAAAAAATAATAATAAAGAGTAGGAAAAGGAAAATGGTTAAAGAAGACAAGAAGACAGGGAAAGAAAGAAAAAAATCTTATGCAAAGGTAATCAGAAGAGAGAAAAAGGTAAAGCAAAAGTAAGAATGGAAAAGAAGGAGGGGAGAAAAAAAGATAGAGTAAGAAAAGGAAGGTGGCCAATAAGAGATATGAATGAAACAAGAGGGAAACAAGTAAAAACCTTAACAATTATAATATGAAAGCAATAACGCAGAAAAAACATAGAAACTATTTTTTTAAAAAGAACAATAACAACAGCAGCAGCAAAATTATTTTTAAAAAGTCAGCCAAATGAAGTTTGTCTGGGCAGCTTATGTTGTCTGAAGCTCACAGTTTTGTATGATGATTTCAGGCATCCTGGGAAGTACTTTTGTGTCAAAGTCTGGAGCTGTCCATGTTTGACTCTTGGTGTCCTGTTGTAGCTATGGTCAGCCTGAGGCTCTTTGAGGACCACCTCCACTTGTCAGCTACTCCACCTCCCCCCTTGAGGTTGCCTGGTCTTCCTCTAGTGTCTTTTGGAGAGAGTCTTTAGGGTGAAGCCAGGCTAGTGTAGCTGGGGCCAGTGGGCCCTCTACTTAGAGATTTTGCTGTCAGGCACTCAATGAGGGGAAGTTAAACTCTACTTCAAAGCCAAATTCCTCAGTCTCTACCTTATCCTCCAACTCTAGTTCCCTCTAAGGTGGCCTGTTGGTTGGACATGGTCTACTGCTTTTACTGCAGGAGAAGTTTCCGCTTCCTTGGGCTCAGTGGGATTGATCGGAAGAGTTTCTGGTGAGCATATTGCCTGCCCAGCCCACAGGAATGGGGCTAAGCATTTCCTTCTAGTCCTAGACAGTAGAGCCTCTGAGTGTCTTACTGTTGGAATATCCTCCTCTGGGCTGTTCTCCTTACCCCCACTGAACTGCACCCAGTAGGGGTATCTGGTGCTTCAGAAAGCTGATCCACACCCTTTCCAGCCTGCAGAAGTGGTAGAGGTGCTCCACTCCTCCTTCCCAGGACTGGCTAGCTGAACTCACAGGGTACCTGGATCAGCCTCCCCACAATGCAGTAACAAAGCCCAGCTGTCTCCCCAATACAAGCCTTCGGGGGATGCCCTGGGATGCTGTCCAAAAAACAAACAGACAAAAACCACCCCCTGCTTTGTGAGGGCCTGGCACCCTGTGCCACAGGTCCAAACAGAAGGGGTTGCAAAGTCAGCCCCATGCAGGACTCCATTCTCGCTGCACACTGTTCTTAGTAAAGCCAGGGCCCAGGGTCCCAGTTCCGCTTGCTCTCCCAACTTTTCAGTGCGGGCCGAAAATCTCCAATCTGCCCTGCCACCAGCACCACAGAAGGGAGCAGTCTGTGAGCTCCACAGGTGGGGGGAGGGGTTCCAATCTCTCTATGAGATGGGAGAGTCCTCTGCCCCTTTCCAGTGCCACACAGCCCAGTAGCTATCTGGGGCTCTGTTCAGTGCCTTTCAGGAAAGTAGAGTCCCTTTAAGTCACTGTGGGGTGCAGCCCTCAGGCCCCTTTCAATTCTGGAGCCACACACGATGGCACAACCTTTCTAGCAGTCAGAATCCCGGGTGAAATCTGTCCCTATGGGGCTGCCCCCATTAGGTGCGCTCTTTCAGTGGGAAGGTATGGACCCAGCCTCTCAGTCAGACTGAATACCCTTGAGTCCCTCCCTCTGCCTGATGTTGGGTGTGCTCTCCTTCCAGTCTCTACTTTTCAGGGCTTGTGATCCCTGCGTGTGGATGCAAGTCCACTCTCCCAAGGGAAGGGAGCTTTGCAGCCAATATCACTTGGGCCTTTCAGCTGAGCACCAGCTCTCGGGGGGAACCCCCTTTCCATGACTCCCCCTTTCTTACCAGTCTCCATGGTGTTTCTTCAGTGTTCCTCAGACAAAATATGTCCAATCAGCTATACTTCTCTTGTTTTTTCAAGCTGACCATGTAGTAGTTTAGCTGTAAATTCAGTCTGTGGCTGGGAGCAAGGGCACTCAGCCTCTTGTTATTCCACAGCCATCTTAAGCCCCCCTTCAGTACTCTTTTTAATGGCTATATTTTACTGTGTTGATGTAAAGTGGTTTATTTAACCAGTGTTCCATTGATAGGCATGTAGGGTGTTCTAGTTTCTTTTACATATGTTTGCCCACTTTGATGAATATTTCTGTTGGATATAGTTCTAGAGATGGAATTGCTGAATCAAAGAGTATACTTTTCTATAGTTTTGATAGATAATATCAAATCACTTTTCAAAGTGTGCAAATTTACATTTTTATCAACTGTATATTGGGAATGCATGCTTTTCCATTTTTTACTACTTGCATTTAATATAATCTTTCAATTGTTCCAAAAAATAAGGTGAAAAATGAAGTTATTATTTTAAATTTGTATTCTGTTAATGAGTAAAGCTGAGTGTCTTTTAATATTTTTATCAGCCTATAAATTGCTTATTCATAGCATTTTTCACGTTTTAATTTTTAAAATTTGATTTGTAATAACTTTTCTAGATGTTTATAGTTAGTAATAGTAATAACTAATGTTTATTGAGAGTTTATTCTGTGTCAGGCACTGTTTTAATTGCGTTAAATGTATTACGCATTTAATCTCCCAAGAACTCCATGCAGTGAGCATGAGGCCACAAGAGGTTAAGTAATTTGCCAAAATAGCCAGGAAGCAGCAGAGCTGGAATTTAGACTCAGGCAGTCTGACTCATGCTCTCAACCATTATGCAACCTGTCTTTGATATAGATAATAATAAATGTTATAGTTTATTGAGTGATTTTTGTGCGTTGCCTAATTTAATCTTTATGATAATCCAATAGGTGCTACTATTATTTTTTGTTTTATAGATGAGGAAACCAAGACTTGGAGATTATTAATTCCTCAGTTAGTAAGTGATAGAATTGAAATTTCAGTGAGATCTGCCTGGCTCCAAAGCCATCTTAACCATTCTGGCCTCTCCTTTTTTCTTTCCTTGGGGCATTTTCTTAGGAGCCTTGCGAGTGTCATTAAAAGGAGAGAAAACCATGTGACAAAGGAATTCAGATTCCTTTGCTGAAAATACCAGCTGTGAAAGCATCAAACTCCATGTTTTTCCTACCTGCCTAACAAGAATTGAATGAGTGATTAAAGGCACTGAGGAGTGAAGTTCAGTGTAAATTTCATTGAAAGAGTGGAGAGTGAAATGAAAGTATGAATTTCTAGATATGATAAATGCCAGTTATCCATTGCCCAAGTGTTGTTCTATGTATTATATTTGCTCTTGATTATCTTTATTTATAAAATTAACATTTTTTTCCATGTAAACATTATTGTGGCCTTTGAGAGGTTTACTCTTATGAAATAGGTGAATGTGGTACCTCTCTACTCTTCTGCCTCAGTGTATTGGCTCTGCCATTAGTTTCTTTAGCAAACTATCTGTATGAGGTAAATGTAAATGGTCTCATCCAGATAAAGCAGTAATCAATCCTTAAATCAAAGTAGGTTGTATTAATGAGACTATGAAGTATTTTAGTAGCTAAGTTGAATGTATTTTTTCTTCTATTTGAATGTTTCATTATCCATATTCTCATTATTTAGTAAAGATGAAAACTTCTAGAAATAGGATCTTTTGACAGTCTCCATCTATTGCTAGAATTCAGTTTAATTCACAAACAAGTTTTGAATCCCATTTATATTCCAGTTCCATTGCACAAATGCCCAAGATACAGCTTGACACAGAAGGGCTTGTTTATTGAGGACAGAATATGTAAATACGTAATGTCAGTGCAATGCTATGATAATTAATGTACAAGAGTAAAAGTGTAATATAAGAGGTGGAGGGTAAGAATAAGGGGTTTTAGGAAAAGCTTCAGAGAAGGCTTAAAGAGGTTTTTGAAAGGTGCATAGGAGTTTTAAGAAGTACAAAATTGAGAGAGGTTGATAAATATTAACCAGTGAAGAAAGGACCATTTGTAATTGTCAGTAATTTGTTCTTGTAGAAGGATTGATTATTGCCCCTCTGCCCCCCACTCCCATTCTAAAGTGAATGTTAAGGGAATAAATAGAACATATAAGTCTGGCTCTTGAAGGTACAATCCTGGCATTTATGGCCATTTGTTTTCTGAAGGTACAGACTTGCTCTGTAAAATGGAGCTTTTGCTTTGCTGATCTCTATTACCATTCTGGGCATTGAACCAGTGGGGCCAACACAAATCTTTCAGCCACCCTGTTGTTACTGACTCACCCTAACTTGTTTCCATACTTATGGGACATTGCCCACCAAAGCCCAGCGCCTTCAAATAGACTGTGAGATCTACTTTTACTACTTTATTGTGCACTGTGCCTACTCTGATGGAACATGAGTAAGAGCTGATTCCGCTTTAAATTTTCTTTACTATGGTCAAATATGTATCATATCTCTTTAAGTTGATACATTTATTTTTGGAAGGCTCAAAACTGTTTGTCTTTATTTTGAGTTTTGCCCTTGTCTTTACAACTTTCTACCCTACTATAGTCACAGGCACCTTTATTTTATTAAACCCTTTTATTCCAAATTAAGAACCTACCATTTAAGAAAATGGAAATAGTTTGATTTTTTTCCTGCTTATAAAAATAATATGGCCTTATGGTTAAACAAGTAAGATGTAGAAAAATATTAAGAAAAAAGTATAAATTAAGCTAGTTTCACTCCCAGATATAGAAGAAGGCTGTTGATATTTTAATACCTGAAATTTATAAATTTTGCTCCCTTCCCACATGGGGGATCAACTCTGGATGAACTGCAGTGAGCATGGAAAAGCTGAATAGTTGGAGGGAGGCAGAATTCTTGTTTCTTCACAGTTTGGTCAGATCATGCTTGGCATCAATTACTATAAAGAATGTGTGCAGATTGGTTGTGTGTGTGCCTGGCATGTACAGCAGAAGTCGGGTTTGTTGTGCTCTTGGGCTGGCCTCTGTGCCTTTGGCAAGTTGCTTCGCCTCTCTGTGCTTCACCTTTGTTCATGTGTCTGGTAAAAGTAATGCCATTTCTCTTAAGTCTGTCATTTGACTTTATATATGGTTATATGTTAATGCCTTTGGAGAAAATAATTGTTGGCTAAAAATATCTGGCATATTGTAGGCCCTCATTAAGTATTTGAAATCATATGAGGGACTGAACAAAATACTGAAGTAAAAGTAAAAAAACCTTTCTATAGAAGTAGGGTAGTGGTATTAAATTTACTGATATTTTTATTGATTTGTTAATTGAGTTAAATTCCTTTTGAAATTTTTGGCTGTTTTGTTTGGTTCCCATATTTAAAAGTATGACAAAATTCCATGATATAGTATCTATTTGTTTGCAGATACTTCTACATTGAAAATGAATTTAACTCAATGTCTCCTACATCTAATTTTCATGAGTATGTTAAGATTATGGATGTATAAACAGTTTGTTAAATAATGCACTTAACAAAACATCCCAGAAAGCAAGACTGCAGAGAGAGTCTCTATGTTCCCTTAGTGCATGGACTTTTTTCTAAATTGGAAGTTATTCATAAAGTTGGCATGAAAACTCTTTTCAGAAAATAAGACATATTTTACAATCTTACTAAACTGTTAAGAAAGATAGCCACCCTTGACTTAATGTGTTTGCAGTTAGATTATCCTAGAAATATGTCTTAGATTATTATTGTTTTGTTTTGTTTTTGTTTTTTATCCTCACCCGAGGACATTATTTTGCATTTATCTTCAGATAGAGTGGGAAGAAGAGAGGGAGGAAGAGAGAGAGAGAGAGAAACATCAACGTGAGAGAGACACATCAAGTGGTTGCCATCCACACGACCCCAGCCGGGGCCGGGGACAAACTGCATCCGAGGTACGTGCCCTTAGCGGCAACCGAACCCAGGACTCTCTGATCCGCAGGCCAATGCTCTAACCGCTGAGCCAAACCGGCCAGGGCTATTTTTTTTTTCTTGTGTGACTTTTACTTCTGGGAAATAGAAAGACCAACAATTGCCTAAGTAATTAACATGTAAGTGCATAGTATTTTTTCAGTTGTATATCTACCTATCCTTTTCTGTAAGTTATATTTTTAAGTTAAAATATCGTTTTTTATAAATGTTGAAGATTATAAACATTTATCATAAAAATATTTCTTTTGATAATTTGTTAATAAAGTAACTTAAGGTAAAATATAGGTGTGGGAAAGAGCTTCTATAGATACCAGGGTTTTATTTTAGCTGTCCTGTTATTTCAAATAATATATCTCTACACTTGTATCTTTCCTTCTCATTGTTGGTAAACTTATATGGTTTTTTTATAAGTATTATTTAGTTAATATAGTAAGTGCTGTGAGTTTTAAGAAAGCAGATACTAGTAATTTATAGTAATGAACTGTGATTTAATTTAAAGACCAGTATAAAATGTGCTCTCTCTCTCTCTCTCTCTCTCTCTCTCTCTCTCTCTCTCTCTATATATATATATATATATATATATATATATATATATATATATATATATTTATATGTATATTCTAAATATATATGTATATTTAGAATATACATATATATATATATTTATATGTATATTCTAAATATATATGTATATTTAGAATATACATATATATATAGAGAGAGCATATATATATAGCATATATATATATGCTATTCTATCTGAGCTTTCCATAGACTTTGCTTAGTATTTTGTCCCTGCTTAGTTCCCTCCCTTTGATTTTCATTTTAGATCACTATCATGTAAAATACAAGGGTAATTGAAAGCATTAGGTACCTCTAATATTGTTATGCAGTTGGTTCTTAAACAACATGGATTTGAACTGTGTGGGTCCACTTATATACTGATGTATTTTTCATTAAATATTGGAAAATATTTTGGAAATTTGTGACAATTTAAAAAACTTGTAGTCTCAGAGCCTAGAAATATTGAAAAAAATTAAGAAGCAGTTGAGTATGTCATGAATGCATAAAATATATGTAGATGCCAGTCTGTTTTATCATTTACTACCATAAAGTATACATAAATGTGTCTTAATTGACTGTTTATGTTATCGCTAAGACTTCCTCTCTTTTCCTCATCCTTCTCATCATCCTCGTCTTCTCCCCTCCTCTCCTCTCCTCCTCCACTTCTCTCCTTGTCCTCTTCCTTCCCCACCCCATTCATGGAATATCTATTCATCTGTCAGTGCATCAGATGTTTACCAAAGACCAGCTATGTGATAGGTAATGTGTTAGTTACTGAGGGTATGGAAGGATAAATATACCAAAATACATTTTCCCAGGGATGTTGTATTTTGTTCAAATTTTTGTCTTTGATGGAGTGACTTCATGAAGTTGCCATGAAAATGTTTAGAATATACAAAGCTGAAAAAGTCACAAGACTTTTAGAATCAGACTGAGATTCTTAGCTTTTCTTTTGACTTGGTTTCTGATTTGGAGTTTTCTAGATGGATTATCTACTTTTTATGGAAATTTAAGGAGTACAATAGTATAGCACTTTTCTAATTTCCCTTTCAGTATGGCATTTTATTTTATTTTATATATATATATATACACACACACACACACACACACACATACATATATATACATATATATATTTATTTTTGTTACAGATGTTTCTCTTTTTTTCAGTATGGCATTTTATTTATTTATTTATTTATTTATTTTTATAGTTTAATGTATTTTAATAGCAAACTTACAGGAACAGCGCAGAAGACAGACAACATTAAAAACATGTACAACTCAGTTAGAAAAGTATAGTGAATGGATGGAATCTACTGTATGATAAAAATGCTACAAACACCATTTAGTTGCCATCAATAAGAAATTTACTTGTTTAAAAAAAATCCAAATGCTGGCATTGTCCAGAAAAATTTAACAGGTTTATTTATATTGTTATAAAGTTGAACTGCTGAAACTTGTTCACCGAAACATTTTGACTTGCATTAATGCCTTATGTCCCCGCATTTATATTAAAAAAATTCACACACAAATAAAAATGGAAAAACTGCCAATACCTGATTTCTGCCCCCTATTTTCAACTTGCAATCATATACTTAGGTACCTTTTGACCCCATGGAAAAAAAACATCTAACGTTCAGAACTACCAATAACAGGAAGAAGAGAATTTTTTTTTTAAAAGAATGAAATGTTTCCCATCATAGTGGATTCTTAAGCACGTTCTCCACGTATGCGGCGTGCTAGCTGGATGTTTTTTGGCATAATTGTTACACGTTTGGCATGGATAGCACACAGGTTGGTGTCTTCAAAAAGGCCAACCAGATAGGCCTCACTTGCCTCCTGCAAAGCACCAATAGCTGCACTCTGGAAGTGCAGATCTGTTTTGAAGTCCTGAGCAATTTCTCGCACCAGACGCTGGAAGGGAAGTTTGCGAATCAGAAGTTCAGTGGACTTCTGATAACGTCTAATTTCACGAAGTGCCACGGTACCAGGCCTGTAACGATGAGGTTTCTTCACCCCTCCAGTAGAGGGCGCACTCTTGCAAGCCGCTTTGGTAGCCAGTTGTTTCCTCGGTGCTTTACCACCGGTGGATTTGCGGGCAGTCTGCTTTGTACCAGCCATGGTAGAGAGACCTCTTTACTTACCTCCCTTCTCCTTCGGCTGGAGCTCGGCGAGCTGGAGGCGGCGCAGGCGTTAGAGAGCGACGGCGGCTGCGAACACCTCAGTATGGCATTTTAGAACGAGTGTAGGCTCTGGAGCCGACAGGCCTAGATGTGAATTTTAGCACTAGGTTATTGCAAGAGTGGATTGAACTCTCAGAGCTGATTTCTCCATCAGTGAAAGGTGGTTAGTAGTAATACTTAATTCACTTCAAGATTGGATAAGGATTCAATGAGAGGACAGGTGAAATGCCTGGAAATAGTAAATACACAATCTGTATTTATTTTCCTGGCTTTTCTCTCCATAAAAAGTTCGTAATAATAGCAGTTTGCCTCTTTAAGTCTCCTACCCCTGTAAATTGCATTCTTGCTAAGTTAATGTGGAACCTGGGCAAAGATCCAGAACTGTTCTGTTTGATCTAGAAAAGGCAGCATGGATATTTTACTGATATTTAGCAAGATTAAAAAAAAATCTTGTTTAAACTTTATTTGCAGTTTTAATTTTTTACCCACAGTACACAAAACTTATGCTAATTTCCAGGCATTGGTTTTCTATTTATTTATTTATTAAAAATTAAATTTATTGGGGTAACATGGATTAAAATATTAAATACATTTCAGACATACAACATTATAATACAGCATCTGTATACTCTATTGTGTGCTCAGCACCTTAAGTCTAGTCTCCTTTTGTCACCATACATTTGACTCCCTTTACCCTTTGTCTTCCCCCAACCCCCTTCCCCTCTAATAACCACTATTCTGTTTTCTGTATCTGTGAGTTTATGTGTTTGTTTGTTGATTTTTAAAAAATAACCTACATGTGAGTGAAATCATATTGTTTTTGTCCCTTTCCATCTGACTTATTTCACTTAGCATAATCTATCTTTAAAATTAATTTATTGTGGTAACATTGGTTAATAAAGTTATATAGGTTTCAAGCATACAATTCTGTGATACATCATCTGTATATAGCATAATACTCTTAAGATCCATCCGTGTTGTTGCAAATGGCAGTATTTCATCTTTTTATTTTACTGTACATATCTACATCTTTATTTAACCATTCATTGAAGGACACTTAGGTTGTTTCCATGTCTTGGCTATTGTGAATTATGCTGCAATGAACATAGGGGTACATGTATATTTACAAATAAGTGTTTTCATTTTTTTGAGGGGGTAATACCCAGAAGAGGGATTACTGGGTCATATGGTAGCCCTATTCTTAGATTTTTGTGTGTGTGGAAACTCCATACTGTTTTCCATAGTGGCTGCACCAATTTACATTCCCACCAGCAGTATACGAGGATTCTCTTTTCTCCACTTCCTCTCCAACACTTGTTATTACTTATCTTAATTGATAATTGCTATTCTAACAGGTATGAGGGTATGTTATTCTTTTGATTTGCATTTTCCTTACAACTAGTGATGGTGAGTACCTTTTCTTATATCTGTTGTCCATCTGTCAGTCTCCCTTGAAAAATGTCTATTTAGGTGCTTTGCCCATTTTTTTCCTATTATTTATTTTTTGTTGTTGAATTGTATGAGTTATTTGTATATCGAATATTAGCCCCTTATTGAAGTGTCCTTTGAAAATATATTGGTTAGTTGCCTTTTTGTTTTGTTGATGGTTTCTTTTTCTGTGCAGAAGCTTTTTAGTTTGATGTAGTCCTATTAATTTATTTTTGCTTTTATTTCCCTTGCCTTTGAGGTCAAGTTCACAAAAACCCCTCTGAGATCAAGGTCCGTCCATAAGTTTCGTGCCATGTTTTCTTCTGTTTTTTATTGTTTTAGGTCTTATGTGTATGGTGTCAGATAGCAGTCTAATTTCATTCCTTTGCATGTGGCTTATCAGTTTCCCCAACACCATTTATTGAAGAGGCTTTCCTTTCTCCATTGTACGTTTATGGCTCCTGTGTCAAAAATCAGTTGCTCATACATGTGTGGGTTTATTTTTGGGCTCTGAGTTCCGTTTCACTGATCTGTGTGTCTGTTTTATTCTGCCAATACTACATTGTTTTTATTATTGTAGCTTGTGTAGTGTTGTTTGAAGTCGGAGTGTGATAGCTCTGGCTTTGTTCTTTTTTTCGTATTGCTTTGGCTATTAGTGGTCTTGTAATTCCATACAAATTTGAGGATATTTTTGTTCTATTTGTATGAAAAATGCCAATGGGATTTTGATACGGATTGCATTAAATTTGCCATTGCTTTGGGTAATATGGTCACTTTAACAATGTTAAGTCTTCCAATTCATGAACTTGGAATATCTTTCCATTTCTTTGCATCTTCTTAAATTTCTTTCAACAATGTCTAGTAGTTTTCAGTGTATAAGTCCTTCACTTCCTTTGTTAAGTATATTCCTAGGTATTTTATCCTTTTTGTTATAATTGTAAATGTGATTTTTTTCATTTTCCTTTCTAATATTTTGTTGTTAGTATATAGGAATACAGATTTTTGTATATTAATTTTGTATTCTGCAACTTTACTGTATTTGTTTAATGTTTCTAATAGTTTTTGTTGGCGTCTTTAGGGTTTTTTATATATAGAATCATGTCATCTGCAAATAGTGACAGTTTTACTTTTTCATTCCCAATTAGGATGCCTTCCATTTTCTTCTTTCTCTCCCTCCCTGTCTTCTTCCCCCTACTTCTTCTCTTCTTCTCTCTTTCTTGCCTAATTGCTCTAGGTGGAACTTCCAGTATTATCTTGAATTACAATGACAAGAGTGGTGTTCTTGTCTTGTTCCTGATCTTAGGGGAAAATCTTTCAGTTTTTCACTATTGAGTATATTACCTGATCATTTGTCATATATGGCCTTTATTAATTTGAGGTACTTTCCTTATTTTATTGAATGTTTTAATTGTAAATGGATGTTGTATCTTGTCAAATGCTTTTTTTGGGGCATCTATTGATATGATCATGATTTTTAAGTTTTATTTTGTTAATGTATTGTATCACAATGATTGATTTTCAGATATTGACTCATCCTTGCCTACCTGGAATGAAGGCCAGTTGTTCATGATGTATGATCTTTTTAATGTATTGTTGCATTCTGTTTGCAAGTATTTTGTTTAGGGTTTTTGCATCTGTGTCTATAAGAGATATTGGCTTGTAATTTTCTTTTTATGTGTTATTCTTTCCTGGTTTTGGATTCGTAAAATGAGTTAGGAAGTGCTACCTCCTCTTTAACTTTTTGGAAGAGGTTGAGAAGGATAGGTATTAAATCTTCCCTAAATGTTTGGTAGAATTCACCAGTGACACCATGTGGCCCTAGACTTTTGTTTTTAAGAGGTTTTGATTATTGTTTCAATTTTCTTACTAGTGATCAGTTTATTTAGGTTTTCCAATTCTTTATGGTTCAGTCTAGGAAGGTTATATATATCTAAGGATTTGTCCATTTCTTCCAGGTTATTGAATTTGGTGGTGTATAGCCTTTCATAGTGTTCTTATGTAGTCCTTTGTATTTCTGTGGTGTTGTGGCTTCACCTCTTTAAGTTTTTATTTTATTTGATTGAGTCTTTGTTATTCTTAGTGAACCTAGCTAGAAGTTTGTTAATTTTATAAATCTTTTCAAAGTACCAGCTCTTTGTTTATAGTTAGTATTTTCATTTTTTTCTATTGTCTTTTTCTATTTTATTTCTGCTGTAATTTTTATTATTTCCTTCTACTGACTTTTGGCTTCATGTACCCTTCTTTTTCTGTTCTTTAAGTAGTAGTGTTAGGTCATTTATTTGAGATTTACTTTTTTTCTTGATATACTCTTGTAATGCTATACATTTTCATGTTAGTACCACTTTTGCTGCATCCCCCAAATTTTGATATGTCATATATTTACTTTTGTATGTTTCTATATATATTCTGATCTCTCTCTTTTTTTTATTCTGATCTCTTATTTCTTCTTTAAACAAATAGTTGTTCAGTAGCATGTTGCTTAATCTTCATGTATTTGTGGGTTTTCCAGCTTTCTTCTTGTAGCTAATTTCCAGTTTCATACTGTTATGGTTGGAAAATATGCTTGGTAGGATTTCAGTCTTCTTAAATATCTAAGACCAGTTTTGTGCCCCAGCATATAGTCCATCCTTGAGAATGCTCTATGTGCACTAGAGAAGAATATGTATTCTGTTGTTTTGGGATGGAAAGTTTTAAAAATATCAACTAAGTCCATTTGGTCTAACATGTCATTTAAAGCTATTTCCATACTGATTTTCAGTTTGGATCATCTCTCCATTGCTGCCAGTAGTATTCTGGCACTACTATAATTGCATTTCTGTTGGTTTCTCTCTTTAGGTCTGTTGATAATTGTCTTATATATTTTGATGCTCCCAAGTTGGGTGCATATATATTGATAAGTGTTATGTCTTCTTTTTGTTATTGTTGTTAATTCTCACCTGAGGATATTTTCCCATTGATTTTTAGATAGAGTGGAAGGGAGGGAGGGAAACAGACAGAAAAAAATCCTTGTGAGAGAGACACACCGATTGGCTGCCTCCCACATGACCCCAACTAGGGCTGGGAATCAAACCTGCAACCCAGGTATGTGCCCTTGACTTAGAATCGAACCTGTGACCCTTTGGTCCATGAGCTGATGCTCTAACTACTGAGCCAAACCGGACAGGGTGTGTTATGTTGTCTTGGTGAATTGTTCCCTTTATCATTATAAAATGTCCATCTTTGTCTCATTACAATTTTTGTCTTGAAATCTATCTTGTCTAATATAAATACTGCTACACTCTCTTTTCTTCGGATGCCATATGTTTGGAGTATTATCTTTCACCCCTTCACTTTGAGCCTATGTTTGTCTTTGTAGCTGAGATGGGTCTCCTGAAGGTAACATATAGTTGGGCCTTGTTTTTTAATCCATCCCACTACTCTGTGCTTTTTGACTGGTGAGCTTATTCCTTTTATATTTAGGGTGATTATTGATATATAAGGACTTACTGTAGCCATTTTATCCTGTGTTTAATGGTTGTTCTGTATCACCATTGTTTCTTTTCTTTTATGATTCTGTTTGCTACTTTAGTTTTGTGGTTTTCTGCAGTCTCTCAGCCTGCCTGGATTGGTGCAACGCAATGAAACTACAAGTGCAAGCTGCTTGGAGTGAGGAGGAGCTTTGCAAGGGAGCAAATGCTCCAGATCTTTGGACACAGTCCCATTTATTTGCAGATTGGTACCCCCAGGTTACAAGCGGATTTATGTAAATTATTTCCTTGAGATAGCGTTTCTGCAAACCATACACCCTAGCTTTGTCTCTTGTTTTTTAGGGAAGAGACTTTGAAGCCAAAAGATAATAAACCTTTATTCACACGCAAATGAAGCACTCAATGCACCTGAGTGGGCCAGGTTTCCGAGAATGCATTAACACAAGGTTGAGAGTGCATTAACACAAGGCTAAGTAAGAGTGCATTAACACAAGGTTATAAAACGTCCATCTTCCAACCCCCCAGTTCCAGTTTTCTGTGATCTCCCCCCCCCCCCGTTTTCTCTTTGTTGTGTTTTGTGTCTCATCTCTGGATTTTTGTTTTGGTTACTACTAGGTTTGTGTAAAATGTCTGATACATACAATTGTCCTTTTGATTGCATTTTATGTTCATTCAACTATATATTTTTAGTCCTTTTTTTCTTTACTTTTATTTTTTTTCCTCTGTCTTTTTTTAAAATTAATTTATTTTTGTTACAGATGTTTCTCCTTTTTTCCCCATTGACACCCTCCTCCCATTCCCCCACCCCGTCCCCAACTCTGTTGTCCATGTCCATCAGTTATGCATACATGCGTATAAGTTCTGTGGTTTATCTCTTCCCTCCCCTCCACTCCCTCTTCTGAGGTTTGTCAGTCTGTACCCTACTTCCACATCTCTGGGTTTACCCTGTTCCTCAGACTGTTATGTTTATTATATTCTACAAATATGTGAGATCATATGATATTTGTCTTTTTTTGCTTGGCTTGTTTCGCTTAGGATAATACTCTCGAGGTCCCTCCATGTTATCTCAAAGGATAAGAGATCTTTCTTTCTTACAGCTGCATAGTACTCCATTGTGTATATGTACCACAGCTTTTTTATCCATTCATCCACTGATGGACACTTGGGCTGTTTCCAGATCTTAGCTATTGTGAATAGTGCTGCTATGAACATAGGGATACATGTATTCTTTCTGATAGGTGTTTCAGGCTTCTTAAGGTATATTCCTAGAAGTGGGATCACTGGGTCAAATGGCAATTTAATTTTTAATTTTTTGAGGTAAAACTATAGTGTTTTCCACAGTGGCTGCACCAGTCTGCATTCCCACCAGCAGTGTACTAGAGTCCCCGATTCTCCACACCCTCACCAACACTTGTTGTTTGATGATTTGTTGATGGCGGCCATTCTGACAGGTGTGAGGTGATACCTCATTGTTGTTTTAATTTGCGTCTCTCTAATGATTAGTGATGTTGAGCATTTCTTCATATGTCTCTTAGCCATTTGTATGTCCTGTTTGGAGAGGTGTCTATTTAGTTCCTCTGCCCATTTTTTAACTGGGTTCTTTGTCTTCCTTTGTTGAGTTGTATGAGCACTCTATATATTTTGGAGATTAACCTCTTTTCTGATATATCATTGGCAATTATGCTCTCCCATACAGTGGGTTCCATTTCCGTTTTGATGGTTGTTCCTTTTGCTGTGCAGAAGCTTTTGAGTTTGATGTAGTCCCATGTGTTCATTTTTTCCTTTGTTTCTGTTGCCTTAGGTGATTTATCAGTGAAGATTCTGCTGTGTATGATGTCCGAAATTTTGTTGCCTACATTTTCTTCTAGGATTTTTATGGATTCACGAGTCACATTTAAGTCTTTTATCTATTTTGAGTTTGTTCTTGTGCATGGTGTAAGTTGATGGTCTAGTTTCATTTTTTTTGCATGTAGCTGTCTAATTTTCCCAACACCATTTATTAAAGAGACTGTCTTTACTTCATTGTATGCTCTTGCCAACTTTGTGCACCTTTGTCAAATATTAATTGAGCATAATGTCTTGGGTCAATTTCTGGGTTCTCTGTTCTGTTCCACTGGTTTATATGTTGTTCTTGTGCCAGTACCAGGCTGTTATGATTACAGTGGCTTTGTAGTATAACCTGATATCCGGTATTGTGATTCCACCTACTTTGTCCTTCTTTTTGAAGATTGCTGTGGCTATTCGGGGTCTTTTTTGGTTCCATATGAACTTCTGAAGTATTTGTTCTAGTTCTGTGAAATATGTCATTGGTATTTTGATAGTGATTGCATTGAATGTATAGATTGCTATGGGTAGTATGGACATTTTAATGATGTTAATTCTTCCAATCCATGAACGAGGTATGAGCTTCCACTTTTTTATATCTTACTTTATTTCTTTTTTCAATGTCCTGTAGTTTTCTGCAAATAGGTCCTTTACTTCTTTGGTTAAGTTTTTTCCTAGGTATCTTAATTTTTTTGCTGCAATGGTAAATGGGATTGTTTTTTATTTTCTCTTTCTGTGAGTTCATCATTGGTGTATAAGAATGCCGTTGATTTCTTGATGTTAATTTTGTATCATGCTACTTTGCCAAATTCATTTATTAAGTCAAATAGATTTTTAATGGAGTCTTTAGGGTTTTCTATGTATAATATCATGTCATCTGCGAATAATGACAGTTTCACTTTCTCCTTTCCAATTTGGATTCCTTTTATTTTTTCTTCACGTCTGATTGTGTGGCTAAGACTTCCAGTACTATGTTAAATAAGAGTGGCGAAAGTGGGCATCCCTGTGTTGTTCCTGTTCTTAAGGGAAATGTTTTTAGTTTTTGTCCATTGAGTATGATGTTGGCTGTAGGTCTTTCATATATGGCCTTTATTATGTCAAGATATGATCCCTCTATTCCCAAATTGCTGAGCGTTTTTATCAGAAATGGGTTCTGGATTTTGTCGAATGCCTTTTCAGCATCTATGGATATGATCATGTGTTTTTTGTCTTTCATTTTGTTGATGTGGTGTATCACATTTGATTTGCGAATATTGAATGAGCCTTGCATCCCTGGGATGAATCCGACTTGGTCATGGTGAATAATTTTTTTGATGTATTGCTGGATCTGATTTACTAGTATTTTTTAAGGATTCTTGCATCTATGTTCATCAGGGATATGGCCTGTAGTTTTCTTTCTTTGTAGTGTGTTTTTCTGGTTTTGGAATTAGAATTATGCTGGCCTCATAAAACGAGTTTGGAAGTCTACCTTCTTTTTGAATTTTTTGAAATAGTTTGAGGAGAAAGGGTGTTAGTTCTTCTTTGAATGTTTAGTAAAACTCCCCCCGTGAAGCCGTCCGGGCCTGGGCTTTTGTTTGCTGGGAAAGTCTTGATTACATGTTCAGTTTCTTTAGTTGTTATTGGTCTGTTCAAGTTTTCTATGTTTTCCTGGTCCAGTTTTGGGAGACTATGTGTTTCTAGAAATTTGTCCATTTCACTTAAATTGTCGAATTTGTTGCCATTTGAATGTTCATAGTATTTGTTAACGATTCTTTGTATTTCTGTGGTGTTAGTTGTTACTTCTCCTCTTTCATTTCTGATTTTGTGTATTTGGGTTCTCTCCTTTGTTTCTTGTTCAGTCTAGCTAAGGGTCCATCAATATTATTTATCTTTTAAAAAAACCAGCTCTTTGTTTCATCGATCCTTAGAGTAGTTTTTCTGGTCTCTATGTCATTTATTTGTGCTCTGATCTTTATATTTCCTTCCTTCTACTTGCTCTGGGGTTTTCTTTTTGTTTGCTTTCTAGTTAAGTTGTGAGGTTAGATAGTCTATTAGAAATTTTTCTTGTTTCTTGAGGTAGGCCTGGAATGCTATGAACTTCCCTCTCAGAACTGCTTTCACTGTATCCCATAGATTTTGTGTTGTTGTGTGTTCATTTTCATTGGTTTCCAAGAAGTTTTTAATTTCTTCCTTAATCTCCTCGGTAACCCATTCATTCTTTAATAACATGCTATTTAGCCTCCATGTGTTCAAATGTCTTTTCATGTTCTTGTTGCAATTGATTTCTAGTTTCATGCCATTGTGATCTGAGAAGATGCTTGATATGATTTCAGTCTTCTTGAACTTGTAGAGACTGAGTTTGTGTCCTATAACATGTGATCTATCTTTGAGAATGTCCCATGTGTGCTTGAGAAGAATGTGAATTCTCTACTTTGGGAGTGTCATTTTCTGTAAATATCTATTAAATCCATTTGGTCTAGTGCTTCATTTAGTGTCTCTGTTTCCTTGTTAATTTTTTGTGTAGAGTATCTATCCAGTGATGTCAGTGGGGTGTTGAAGTCCCCTGCTATGATTGTATTGTTGTCGATTTTTCCTTTGAAGTCCTCCAGAAGATTTTTAATATATTTTGGTGCTCCTATATTGTGTGCATATATATTTACCAAGGTTATATCTTCCTGTTGGATAGATCCTTTCAATATTATGTAGTGACCTTCTTTGTCTCTAGTTATGGCCTTCATTTTGAAATCTATTTTATCAGATATGAGTATTGCTACCCCAGCTTTTTTTTTTTTTTTTTTCCCGTTTGCTTGGAAGATTTTTTTCTATCCCTTCACTTTCCACCTTGTGAGTCTTTTGTTGTGAGGTGAGTCTCTTGTAAACAACATATATATGGGTCATGCTTTCTTATCCAATCCGCTACTCTGTGTCTTTTTATCGGAGCATTCAATCCATTTACATTTAAGATGATTATTGATATGTACTTATTTATTGCCATTTTTGTTTGGTGTGGTTTTATTTTCCTTGCTATTTCTTCTACTCATTACAGCAGTCCTTTTAACATTTCTTGCAGTTCTCGTTTGGTGCTAATGTATTCCCTTAGTCTTTTTTTGTCTGTGAAGTTCTTTATTTGACCTTCTATTTTGAATGATAGCCTTGCTGGGTAGAGTAGTCTTGGATTCAGGTCCTTGTTTTTCATGACCTTGATTACTTCATGCCATTCACTTCTGGCCTGTAGTGTTTCTGTTGAGAAGTCAGCTGATAGCCTTCTGGGGGTTCCTTTGTAGGTAACCTGTTGCTTATCTCTTGCTGCCTTTAGGATTCTCTCTTTATCTTTAATTTTTGGCATTTTAATTACTATGTGTCTTGGTGTGGGCCTGTTTGGGTTCTTCTTACTTGGGGCTCTCTGTGCTTCTTGAACTTGAATGCCTTCTTTCTTCACCAAATTAGGGAAGTTTTCTGTCACTATTTTTTCAAATATATTCTGTAACCATTGCTCATTTTTTTCTTCTTTAGGGACTCCTGTGATGCAAATATTATTATGTTTCCAGTTATCCCACAGTTCTCTTAAGCTGTCTTCTTGTTTTTTTAATTGTTTTTTTTCGTTTTGGTTTTCTGATTCGTTGATTTTTTTCTACCCTGTCTTGTAATTCACTGATCTGGTCCTCAGCTTCCTCTACTCTGCTGTTTAGCCCTTCCAATGTGTTCTTCATTTCTGCTATGTCATTCTTCATTTTTTCTTGGTGCTTCTGGATTTCCATTTGGTTGATTTTCAAGGTTTCTGTGTCTTTGCTCATGATGTTGATGCCCTTACTCAGGCTGTTGAGCTTCCTCAAGATCATGGCTCTGAATTCTAGCCCTGTTAACTTGCTTAACTCCATTCGTTTATCTCATCTTTGGTAGAGATGTCTTGTTTTTTCTTTTGGGATCTGTTTCTTTGTTTCACCATTTTGGCTATCTCAGTCGGTTTTGAAGCCTGCCAAATTTTCCTTGTGGATTTGGTGTTCTGCTCTTTGTAGCTCCCTCTACTGGGTTTGGATGAGCATGGGAGGACCCACGTTAAACACTACTGTCGAGTCTTACTTTCCTGGGTAGATTTGCAAGCCCAGAAAAGGTTAAGTTATCCTCTAGCTTCTTACGTAGAGGCTATTAGTCCCAGTTACTTGATGAGACTTGTGTTCTCAGTTGAGTGAAACCTCCCTCAGGTGTTCAGCGTGAGAGCATTTCCCGAGAGTGGGGCAGATGCTGGTAGTTAATGAGCCTAAGTTTGCATTTCAATGGCCCACGTGAGTGGGGCTGAATCTCTGAGGGAGGGGCTGCCGCCTCTCCCCAGAGCCCTGAGAAGGAGTAAGATGGCCACCATCCTGCGTGGCCACCACTCAGCAAAAGCTCTGAGCGCCCTCCAAATCCCGAGTGTCCCCACATAATTCCAGTCCAGTCTTTCCTCCCTCTGCCGGAGCCCAAGGTGAGTGGCTGTGGCTATTTTAGCTCTCTGTCCCGACCCTCTGCGCTGTGGAGCTGGCTTGGGCTTTAACCCTGAGGGTGGTGCTCGCAGCTAACACTGCTGCTGTGTGTGGGCTTTCAGTGTCCCTGGTTGTATGGTCCTCGCAAGCTGCTTTTCTGTTGCTTTTTCTCGACGATTTGTCTTTATTTTAGTTGTAATTCCAGTTTAGTCCTGGGAGATGGTCTGTGTAGCTTCCATTCACTCCGCCGCCATTTTGAAATCTTCCTCTCCTTTTATGATTTTGTTGTCACATATTATCTTTTTGTGGTGTGTATTTGTTACCAAGTTGCATTAGTTATTGTTACTTGTAATGCCTCTTCCCCCCTTTAATGTTTGTTATAAAATACATGTTTAATATTAATTTCTGAAGTAGAGTTGTAATTTCATGCTTCTGTCTATGTTAGTCATCTTACACAAAGTTTTGTATTCTTTTGTCGTTTTGTTTCTGGTAGAAGACCTCCTTTAAATACTTCTTGTAATGGAGGTCTTGTGTGCATAAATTCTCTTGTTGTGGCACAACAGAGTCAAAGAAAGACCGCTAGAGATTTAAAGTCCAAATAAGAGCCGTTTGTTAGCCGGCTGGCGTCTGATTCCGAACACTCCTGTGATAGAGTCTTTGGAATCAGCCTCGATATGCTTTATTACATGCCTTTATATCTTACAGCAAAAGGTTAATGATATAAGAAAATAGACTCTTCTTGATATAATGCCCAGGGCTACAGCAATGCTGTATAGAATTAGTTTGCCTTGCGGATAACAGGAACACCCAGGCCCACCCAGGAACATCCAGGAACACCCAGTCTGTTATCTCAGATATTTCAAGGTACATTGGATTACAGTTAGCCCCAAACTGCGCAAACACAATGCAAACCTAATTCCTTGAGATTGTGAGGGAAGTCGAGTCTCTGACTCAAGACCTCCAGGCTCCGTGGACTTTGTCAGAACCGTAGCCAGCTCCCAACAATTTCTTGGTTCACGGAGCTATAAACAAGTCAGCACAATAATTTACCAATCATCAATTATGGGGATATAAACATGTCAGCACACTCTCAGCTCTTGTTTGTCCATGAAAGCCTTTATTTCTAAATGATAAATTTGCTGGATATGTTATTCTTGGCTTTCAATATTTTGAATGTTTCCTTCCACTCTCTCCTGGTTTGTAATGTTTCTACTGAAAAATCTGATGATAATCCAATAGGGTTTTCTTTGTAGTTTATAGTCTTTTTCCTTTTTGAGAATTCTTTTTTTGTCATTTATTTTGAACAGTTTGAGTAAAATATGTCTTGGAGAAGGTCTTTTTATGTGGATAGAATTGGTGTTCTGTTAGCTTCCTCTATTCTAAAGTCAAGTTCTTTCCATAGGCTTGGAAGGTTCTCATCAAGTCTTTCTTTGTGGAGGCTCTTGAAACTTTTCTTCCTCTCTTATCCTACCCATTATCCTTATGTTGCTCTTTCTAATGGAGTCAGATAGTTGTCTTAGCATTCTTCATTATTTTTAACTCTTAGTTCTCCCATTTTTTTCTCCTGGATAATTTTTAGATTTTTATCTTTGAGCTCACTAATTTTTCCATCTGGTCTGTTCTATTTCTAATGCTCTGTAATGCATTCCTCATCGCATTTATTGAGTTCTTCATCTGCAGAATTTCTGTTTGCTTCTTTTTTATAGTTCCATCTCTTTAGTAAAGTACTTCTTTTGTTCATTATTCATTCCAGAACTCATTCAACTGCCTTTCTGAGTTGTTTTTTAATCTCATTGAGCTTCTTCATAACTGCAATCTGAAATTCTCTTGTCATTTAAATCACAATATTCCTTAACTTTGAGTTTGGTTTCTGGAGACTTTTTGTTTTCTTTCTATGCTCCCATGTTACCTTGTTTGTTTATGGCATTTGTTGGCTTGTTTCCTTGCCTGTGCATCTGATGTAGTGAACTCTTTTCTTGTTTAGAGATTTATTTGTTCTTAACAATTTAGTAGGTTGATAAGTGGGGTACTTTCTTTTGTTTTCTAGTAGATGTTATAGTTAAGTTTTTGTTTTAGCTTACCTGCATTATTTGCACCCCTGGGATTGTAATGGAGTGCCATCCTTTTGGTTGAGGAAAGTGCAATATACCCCTTGAGATGGTAGGTGTTCCTATCTGTGACCGGCTTGCCTCAATTACAGGGCAACACTACTGTTGGAGGGAAATGTGGCAGGTGATGTAGAACCTCTTTGTGACCTTCCAGTGCTTCCTTCATTTTACTAATAGTTTCTGGCCTTACTGTGTTTTTTGAAGCATCTTCATTAATTATTCTGGGCTCTGTTGGGATGGGTAAGGCAGGGGAGGCGTGTTTGGGATCTTGCAGGTTATTCCTCTGCCAGCAATGTATGTTGGCACTGCTGTGTTGTTTAAGGCTTCCCAGCCACCTCTACTGGGTTCTTTAACAATGGGGTTAAGGGGAAGGTAGATGTCTTTTCCTAGAGGAATACTACTTCTGCCTCTCTTACTCTCCAAGCTGTAGCGTGAGTGATGGAGCCCAACTTCTCCACCATTACCATGCTCACTGGTACCACGGTGGGCTTCCAACTACATCTGTGGCCACTGTCTCTGTCCCCTTCCCCTTCTAATTCCTCCCCTGCTCTTTCCAATACATTTGCCTTTAGATGTACTGATGCATGGATCTTTTAGGTATGTTTGTGTGTTGCGGAGAATATTCTTTGTTGAGTTATAGTTATCCTATTTATTGCAAATTCAAGAGGAGAAACAGAGGAGTCTTTTGACTTTGCCGTAATGTTGATGTCACCTTCTCTGGGTTTCTATATTTTAATTTAGATTTGAGATTATTTAAAACAGACCCAACCTGTTCACAGAAATAATAGTTTTTTGTACTCTTCTGTGCTAAATTTGTGGCAGTACAATCATTAGCTTAACATATTTAGAGCTGAAAATCAAGAGTGTCTTTAGCCCTGGCCAGTTTGGCTCAGTGGTTAAGTGTCAGCCTGTGGACCAAAGGGTCGCGGGTTCGATTACGATCAAGGGCACGTACCTGGATTGCAGGTTTGATCCCTGGTCCTGGTTAGGGTCCTGTGGGAGGCAACCAAATCAATGTGTCTCTCTCACACTGATGTTTCTGTTTCTCTCTCTGCCTTCCTTCCTTCCACTCTCTGTAAAAAATCAATGGAAAAATATCCCCGGGTAAGGATAAACAACAACAACAACAACAAAAGAATGCTTTTAGACATCGATAACTTTGATGTACAGGACTGAGTTAAAATTGAGCCATTAGGAAGGACATAGTTAAGTCCTTTGATTTAGACCATCTAATATGTGGAAAAAATAATATGTTCTTTTTTCTTTATATTTTTCAAATTCTATAACCTTTAAAAAGATTTTACTGATAAAGTTGTTTGAGGATGGTCTACTTCTGTATTTTTTTCTCATATCCTGAAACTCAGGAAGGAAATTTTTATACTGAAGACTTTAGGAAACATGCTAAGTTGCTAAGGGCTGGAGAAATCTAGCACCTACTAATTATTATTTTTTCCACTTGACTGGATGAATTTTATTTCTGAAAATGTCAGTCTCACTTATTCATAGCAGGTGCTGAACTCAAGGTCTCTCCATATATTCTTCTATTGGTTAAATTGATTTGTCAGTCGTTAGATCCTAAAATAAATAAGAATGTTTTGAGCCTGTGGGTGAAAAAGACATTGAAGATCATATTCGTTGTTAGAGTTCTACATCTGTTGTGTTTTATTTCTCTTTTCAGCTTTGCTTAGTCAAAAGCCTATATAATATATCAGATGAGATAAATTATATTTTTACAACTGTATGGTTTTCAGTAGAAAGGCTTAGAAATAAATACTACCAAATTGAATTTGGATTTTCATTCATTATATTAATCACGATGTTTAATTCACACACACACACACACACACACACACACACACACACAGATATGTACATACGTATACCTTCCTGTGCAGACAGTTCATAGATGTAGTCCTTTCAAAGAAGCCCACTCTAGTTTAAGTGTATGGGAACTTTGGCATGGAAGAATTGCTATCAAAATTTTTTATTCCAAAGTCTGTCCCTCATCTCTTATTTCAGGAATGTCTCTGTCTTGTTCATTAGATATAAGGTTTATTTTATTATAATATTTTTTATCCTCACCCGAGGACATTTTTTGCATTTATTTTCAGATAGAGCAGGAGGGAGAGAGGGAGGAAGAGAGAGAGAAACATCGATGTGGGAGAGACATATCGAGTGGTTGCCACCCACAAGACCCCAACCGGGGCCAGGGACAAACTGCAACCAAGGTAGTGCCCTTACCGGGAACTGAACCTGGGACTCTCTAGTCCGCGGGCCAACGCTCTAACCACTGAGCCAGACCGGCCAGGGCAGATATAAGGTTTAAATGAAGTCTAGTAAGACTGAGAGATTTTTTAATCTTGGGGTAAATTTTTTTTTTATATCAATCTTCATCAAGGATATTTTTTTCATTGGTTTTCAGAGACAGTGGAAGGGAAGGGAGGGAATGAGGGAGGGAGAGAGAGACAGAGAGAGACAGAGAGAGACAGAGAGAGACAGAGAGAGAGACATCGATGTGGAGACACATCGGTTGGTTGCCTCCCACATGTGCCCCGACCTGGGCTGGAGATTGAACTTGCAACCCAGGTAGGTGCCCTAGACCAGGAATCAAACCCACAACCCTTTTGTGTGTGGGCTGATGCTCTAATCTCTGAGCCACACCGGCCGGGGCTTGGGGCAAATTTTTTTTAATGTAGTGATGCTTCAAGCGTGGTCCACATGTCAGTGTAGTGCTGTGAACTATTGGTTAGCAGCCTTTAATAGGTAATATGACAGAATAATTGTATGACTGTCAAATTTAATAGTATAAAATTTGAGCTTATTTTTGGCATGTCTTTAAAATTTATTTTCCTACAAGTAAATTTTTATTGTATTCTAAGTAATTCATTCATGACTGATTGGAAATTAAAAAAAAACAAAACAGACAAAACTGATCTTTACCACAGATGGTTTGAGAAGCACTGCTTTAACTAACATATATTTTATGAGGCTAGTAATTTTGGTGAGGGAGAAATCTGAATTGTTACTTGATTTCAATTTGTTCTTGGTGAAGTCAAGATCCCTCTGCACCATTACTTGGATAGAGGCCAAAATGATATTTAGTTTTGATTTTGTTGAGATGAAGATGCGTTTGAGTTTTAAGGTCTTTAAAGGATAGAGAGAAACACCGTATGATTTCACTTATATGTGGAATCTAAAAAAAAACAAAACAAACAAAGCAGAAACAGACTCATAGATTCAAAGAACAAACTGATGCTTGCCAGAGGGTAGGAGGAGAGGGGAATGGGCAAAAAGGTGAATGGGATTAAGAGGTACACAATTCCAGTTATAAAATAAACTATGGGGATATAAAGTATAATATAGGGAATATAGTCAATAATATTGTAATACCTATGTATGGTAATAGGTGGTTACTAGACTTATTGTGGTGATCACTTCATAAGGTATATAAATGTTGAATCACTATATTGTACATGTGAAACTAGTATAATATTGTATGTCAACAATAATAATAAAGAGTATACTGCTGCCAGATTTTCTAGTTTTTTTCTCCCCAGCAAATTCAGTTTCTCAAGTACTTTTCATAACCTTTTGATTCTTCACAATGAGATGGAGAGATGAAATGAAACATTTTGAAGGGAAAATAGATAAGACTTATTGATTGATTTGACATAGGGTTGAAGAAAAGGGGAGAATCAAATATGACTGATCTTCAAATTGCTATTAGAGAATTGAGAGGAGAGGTGATTTCAGAAGAACATCATAGGGTTGTTCTAATTACTTATATTGATTGTGTTGGGGTTATAGTCGAAACCATTATGATAATAATGTTAAATATGAAGTTTAATTCTTCAATCAACAAATATGCAGTGAAAATAGCAAAGGATCATATGAACAGAAGAGCATTGGTATGTTTCTAATGTTAGAAGAGATAGTAGTAAGAAAAGTAACTGGAAAAGTTAACAGAAAACTTAGTAGAATAGTAAGTAAAATCACACAAAAGCTAAGGAAGAAGGGAAGAGTTTCATAAAGGGAGAGATTATCAGAATTTAGGGCTCCCTAAAGTTTAAGGTCTTTAATTGAATTCCATTATGGTCATGGAAATGGTTTTAATTCTCTGAAATTTGAGACTTGTTATATGGCTTATCTTGTGGTCTGTCATGGTGAATGTACCATGTGTACTTTAAAAGAATGTGTATTTTCAGATGTATAATTTCTGTAAATGTCAATTCAATCAGAATGGTTGATGGTGTTATTCAGATCTTCTGTGTACTGATTTTTTTGTTTACTGGTTCTATTAATTGCTGAGAGTTGTTAAAATCTCCAGCTATTGTGAAGTTGCCAATTTCTCCTTTCAGTTCTGCTGATCATTGCTTTATGTATTTTGAAGCTCCATCATTGACATTTATCTATGTTACATTTTCCTAATGAACTGGTCCTTGAATCATTATGAAAAGTACTTCTTTGTTGTTGGTAATGCTCTTTGTCTTGATATCTGCTTTATTAGAAGTTAATATACACATACCAGCTTTCTAATGCTTATGGTTTTCCATCTTTCAGTTTCAGCCTGTTTCTTGTATTTAAATATTATCTCTTTTAGACAACATATACTTTGGTTTTGAACTTTTATCTACTCTAATCATCTCTGCCTCTTAACTGTGGAGTGTTCAGTTCACTGGCATATAAATTAATTATTTGGATGGACTTATTCTTTATCTATTTTTTATAGTATAGGTGGTATACAATATTATATGTTTCAGGTGTACAATATAGTGATTCAACACTTATATACCTTATGTTTACTAATTTTAGTAATCATCTGTCACCATGTAAACTTACCACAATATTATTGACTATGTTTCCCCGCACCCATCCTTTTCACCCACCTCCGCTCTGGCAAGTTTGATCTCTGTTTTTCTATGAGACTGTTTTGTTTTATTTGTTTATTTTATAGATGTCACACATAAGTGAAGCCATATGGTATTTGTTTTTCTCTGTCTGACTTCATTTAGCATAATACCCTCTAGTTTTATCCACGTTGTTGCAAATGGCAAGATTTCATTCTTTTTTTATGGCTGAGTAATATTGCATATATATTACATCTTCTTTATTCATTCATCTATGGATAGGACACCTAGGTTACTTCCATATCTTGGCTCTTAAAAATATAAAACATAGGGGTCCATATATCTTTGTGAATTAGTGTTTTTTATTATTATTTGTTTATCCTCACCCAAGGATATGTTTATTGATTTTAGGAAGAGAGGAAGAGAGAGAGAAAAAGAGAGAAACATTGATTGGTTGCCTCATGTATGCATCCTGACCCAGAGTCGAACCTGCGGGCCTTTGTTGTACGAGATGATGCTCCATTCAACTGAGCCATCTGGCCACAGTTTAGTGTATTTGTTTTCTTTCTTGGATAAGTGGAACTTCTGGGTTGTGTAGTAGTTCTACTTTTAGTTTTTTAAAGGAATCTTTTTTTAAAAAATTATTTTTATTAATTTATTTTTGTTACAGATGTTTCTCCTTTTTCCCCCATTGACACTCTCCTGCCCATCCCCCTCCCCGTCCCATCCCAGCTTTGTTGTCTATGTCCATTGGTTATGCATACATGCATATAAGTTCTGTGGTTTATCTCCCCCGCCCCACCCCCTCTTCTGAGGTTTGTCAGTCTGTACCCTACTTCTATGTCTCTGGGTCTGTTTTGTTCATCAGTTTGTTTAGTTCATTATATTCCACAAGTAAGTGAGATCATGTGATATTTGTCTTTGTCTGCTTGGCTTGTTTCGCTTAGCATAATACTTTCCAGGTCCCTCCATGTCGTCTCAAAGGATAAGAGATCTTTCTTTCTTACAGCTGCATAGTATTCCATTGTATATATGTATCACACCGTTTTTATCCACTCTTCTACTGATGGACACTTGGGCTATTTCCAGTCTTAGCTATTGTAAATAGTGCTGCTATGAACATAGGGTACATATATTCTTTCTGATTGGTGTTTCAGGCTTCTTAGGGTATATTGATAGAAGTGGGATCACTGGGTCAAATGGCAGTTCAATTTTTAAGTTTTTGAGGTAACACCATATTGTTTTCCATAGTGGCTGCACTAGTGTGCATTTCCACCAGCAGTGTACTAGAGTTCCCTTTTCTCCACACCCTCGCCAGCACTAAAGGAATCTTCATACTGGTTTTCTTAGTGGCTGCACAAATTTGCAGACCCACCAATAGGGCAAAAAGGTTTTGTTTTCTTCACATTCTTGCCACCACATGTTATATGTTAACTTTTTGATGATACCATTTCACAGGTGTGAGGTGATATCTCATTGTGTTGTTTTTCCCCAAAATTTATCTTTATTGTTGAAAGTATTACAGATGTCACCCTTTTCATCCCCCATTGACTTTCCACCCTGCTCCTGCCCTGGTCTTCACCACACTATTGACTGTGTCCATAGGTTGTGCATATATACATATAAGTTCTTTGGTTAATCCCTTCCTGCCCCTCCCCTCCCCTCATTTCTCTGAGATTCATCAGTCTGTTCCATGCTTCCATATCTCTGGACCTATTTTGTTGGTCAATTTATTTTGCTCATGAGATTTCACATAAAAGTGAGATAATGTGATGCTTGTCTTTCTCTAACTGGCTTGTTTTGCTTAGCATAATACCCTCCAAGTCTCTCCATGCTGTCTCAAAGGGTAAGAGAGCCTTTTTTATAGCTGTGTAGTATTCCATTGTGTCAGTGTACCACAGCTTTTCTATGCACTCTACTGATGGGCACTTGGGCTATTCCAGATCTCAGCTATTGAAAATAACACTGCTATGAACATAGGGTTGCATAATTTCTTTCTGATTGGTGTTCTGGGATTCTTAGCATACTTTCTAGAGAGGGATCACTGGATCAAACAGCAGTTCCAATTTTAATTTTTTGAGGAAAGTCTATACTGTTTTCCATAGTGGCTGTACCAGTCTGCAATCCCTCCAGCAGTGCAATAGGGTTCTCTTTTCTTCACCCTTGCCAGCACTTGTATGTTGAATCATTTATGGTAGCCATTCTGGCAGGTGTGAGGTGATACCTCATTGACATTTTAATTTGGATATTTCTGATGATAGTGACTTGGAGCATTTTTTCATATGTTTCTTGTTCATCTGTATGTTTTCTTTGGAGAAGTGTCTGTTCAGATCCTTTGCCCATTTTAAAATTGGATTGTTTGTCCTTCTTTTGTTAAGTTGTATGAGTTCTTTATATATTTTGGAAATTAACCCCTTGTCAGATGTATCACTGACAAATCTATTATCCCAAACAGTGCATTTCTTTTCATTTTGTTGGTGGTTTCTTTTGCTGTGCAGAAGCTTTTTATTTTGATGTAGTAGCATTTGTTTATTCTGTTACGTGAGATGTCTTAGATTTTGCTGCCTGTGCTTTCTTCTAGGATTTTTATTGTTTCACAACTCACATTTAAGTCTTTTATCCATTTTGATTTTATTCTTTTGTATGGTATAAGTTGATGGTCTAGTTTCAATTTTTTTTTTTTTGCCTGTACTTGTCCAATTTTTCCAACACCATTTATTGAAAGACACTCTTTACTCCATTGTATGTGCTTGCCTCCTTTGTCAAATATTAATTGAGCATAATGTCTTGGGTCAATTTCCGGGTTCTCTGTTCTGTTCCATTTATCTATATGCCTGTTCTTATGCTAGTACTAGGCTTTTTAAAAAAAATTACAGTGGCTTCATAGTATAGTTTGATATCTGGTATTGTGATCCCTCCTTCTTTGTTCTTCTTTCTCAAGATTCCTGAGAATATTCAGGTTTTTTTTTTTGTTTGTTTGTGGGGTTTTTTTTGGTTCCATATAAATTTTTGGAGTATTTGCTCTAGATCTGTGAAATATGTCATTGGTTTTTAATAGGGATTGCGTTGAATTTATAGTCTGCTTTTGGTAGTATGGATATTTTAATGATGTCAAATTCTTCCAATCCATGAATACAGTATATGCTTCTACTGGTTTGTGTCTTCCTGTATTTCTTTTTCAATGTTTTATAGTTTTCTGAGTACAGGTCTTTTACTCCTTGGTTAAGTTTATTCCTAGGTATCTTAATTTTTTTGTTGCAAAGGTAAATGGTGTTGTTTTTTAGTTTCTCTTCTGAGAGGTCGTTATTGGTGTATAAAAATGTCATCGATTTCTGAATCCTGCTACTTTACCGAATTTATTTATTAAATCTAGTAGTAGAGTTTGGGTGGTGTCTTTAGGGTTTTCTATGTACAATATCATGTCATCTACAAATAATGATCATTTCACGTCCTCTTACCGATTTGGATCCCTTTTATTTTTTCTTCTTGTCTGATCACTATGGCTAAGACTTCCAGTACTGTGTTAATAAGAGTGGGTGAAAGCAGACATCCCTGTCTTTTTCCTGATCACAGGTAAAACCTTTTTAGTTTTTTCCCTTTGAATGTGATGCTGGCTGTGGGTTTGTCATAGATGGCTTTTATTACATTGAGGTGTGTTCCCTCTATTCCTACTTTGCTGATAGTGTTAATCAAAAATGGGTGCTGAATTTTGTCAAATGCTTTTTCTGTATGAATTGATATGATCATATGATTTTTATGTTTCATTTTGTTTATGATATATCACATTTATTGATTTGTGGATATTGTACCAGTCTTTCATCCCTGGGATAAATTCCACTTGGTCATGATGAATAATGTTTTTAATATGTTGCTGGATTCGATTTGGTAATATTTTGTTGAGGATTTTGGCATCTGTGTTCATCAGGGATATTGGCTTGTAATTTTTTTTCTTTGTAGTGTCTTTATCTGGTTTTGGAATTAGGATGATGCTGGCTTCATAGAAAGAGCTTGGAAGTCTTCCTTTCATTTGAATTTTTTGGAATAGTTTGAGGAAGATAGGTGTTCATTCTTCTTTGAATGTTTGGTAAAACTCCCCTGTGAAGCCATCCATCTATGACTTTTGTTTGCTAGGAAATTTTTTATTACTACTTCAATTTCATTAGTTGTTATTGGTCTATTCATGTTTTCTGATTCTTCTTGATTCAGTTTTGGGAAATTGTATGTTTCTAGGAATTTGTCCATTTTGCCAAGGTTGTCCAATTTAGTATTTTCTTCCAATCCTTTGTATTTCTGTGTTGTCAGTTATTACTTCACCTCTTTTGTTTCTGATTTGATTCATTTGAGCTCTCTCTGTTTCTTGATTAGTCTGGCTAGAGGTTCATCAATCTTGTATATCTTTTCAAAGAACCAGTTCTTGTTTTCATTGATCTTTTGTATTGTTTTTTTTTTTTAAGTCTATGTCATTTATTTCTTCTGTGATCTTTATTATTTTCTTCTATTTACTCTGTGTTTTCCTTGTTGTTCCTTTTCTAATTTCTTTAATTGTAGGGTTATATAGTTTATTAGATATTTTTCTTGTTTCTGGAGGTAGACTTGTAGTGCTTTGAATGTCCCTCTCAAGAACATCCCTCTCGGGAATGCAACCCCGTTAATTTTGGGTTGCTGTGTGTTTATTTTCATTTGTTTCCAGGAAGTTTTTATTGTTTTTCTTAATCTCATTGTTAACCCATTCATTGTTTAATATTGTGCTATATAGTCTCCACATTTTTTAATGTTTTTGAGTGTTTTTATTTTAGTTGTTTTCCAGTTTCATGCCATTGTGATCTGAGAAGATGCTTGATATGATTTCAGTTTTCTTGAACTTGTAGAGACTTATTTTGTGTCTTAACTTATCTCTGAGAATGTCCTATGTGCACTTGAGGAGAATGTATATTCTGCAGCTTTGGGTTGAAATGTTCTGTAAATGTCAATTAAATCCATTTGATCTAGTGTGTCATTGTTTCTTTGTTGATATTTTGTCTGGAAGACCTATCCATTGATGTCAGTGTGGTGTTAAAGTCCCCCACTATGACTGTATTGCTCTTGAGCTCTCAAAGTCCTCCAAGAGTTTTAAAAAAATATATTTAGGTGCTCCTATACTAGGTGCATATATGTTTACCAGGGTTATATCCTGTTGTTAGATCCATTTAGTACTAGGTAGTGACTTTCACTTTCTTTGTTTCTTGTTAGGGCTTTTGTTTTGAAGTCCATTTTATCAGATATAAATATTGCTACCCCTGCTTTTTTTTTTTTTTCATTTCCATTTCATGGAAAAGTTTTTTTCACCCCTTCACTTTTATTCTATGTGAATGTTTTGTTTTGAGGTGGGTCGCTTGTAGACAGCATATGTGTGGGTCATGTTTTCTTATCTATTAGCTAACCTTGTCTTTTGATTGGAGCATTTTATCCATTTACATTTAAGTTTATTATTGATAGGTATGTATTTATTTTATTATTTTCTTAATTTTTTATTATTTATATATACTTTTTAATCATTATTTTTGAGAGTATTACAGATGTCCTTCCTGCCCGCCCCCCCCCCATTACCCTCTTCCTCCTTGGTTCCCATCCCACTCCTGGGCTTCACCACCCTATATTCTGTATCCATGGGTAATGCACATATGCATGTATGTTCTTTGATCAATCTCTTCCCGCCACCACTCCACCCTTTCCTCTGAGATTTGTCAGTGTGTTCCATGTTTCCATGTCTCTGGTTCTATTTTATTTATCCATTTATTTTGTTAAGTAGATTTCATATATAAGTAAGTTAAGGTGATTCTTATCTTCCTCTGACTGGCTTATTTCACTTAGCATAATACTATCCAGGTCCCTCCATACTGACTCAAAGGGTAAGAGATCCTTCTTTTTTACAGCTGCATAATTTTCCATTGTGTTTATGTACCACAGCTTCTTTATCCACTCATCTACTGATGGGCACTTGGTCTGTTTCCAGATATTAGCTATTGTGAATAGTGCTACTATGAACACAGAGGTACATATATTCTTTCTGATTGTTGTTTTGGAATTCTTAGGATATATTCCTAGGAGTAGGATCACTGGGTGATACATACAACAGATCAATTTTTAATTTTTTGAGGGAATTCTATACTGTTTTCCAGAGTAGCGACACCAGTCTGCAATCACTCAAGCAGTGCACGTGGATTCTCTTTTCTCTACACCCTTGCCAGCACTTGTTGTTTGTTGAATTATTGATGGTAGCCATTCTAGTTCATGTGAGATGCTACCTCATTGTCATTTTATTTTTCATCTATCTATGATTATTAGTGATGTTGAGCATTTTTTATATATGTTGCTTGGCCATTTGTATGTCCTGTTTGGGGAAGTGTGTATTCAAGTCCTTTGCCCATTTGTAATTGGGCTGTTTGCCTTCTTTTTGTTGAGTTGTATGAGTACTTTATACATTTTGGAAATTAACCCAATTTAACCCCTTATCAGATGTATTATGGCAAATATATTCTCCCAAACAGTGGATTCTCTCTTCATTTTGATGCTGGTTTCTTTTGTTGTGCAGAAACTTTTTAGTTTGATGTAGTCCCATTTATTTATTTTTTCCTTTGTTTCTGTAGCCCTAGATGATGTATCACTGAAAATTCTGCTACGTGAAATGTCTGAAATTTTACTGCCTACATTTTCTTCTAGGATTTTTATGGTTTCACTACTTACATTTAAGTCTTTTATCCATTTTGAGTTTATTCTTGTGTATGGTGTAAGTCGATGGCCTACTTTCATTTTTTAGCATGTACCTGTCCAATTTTCCCAGCACCATTTATTGAAGAGACTGTCTTTTCATTGTATGCTCTTTTCTTCTTTGTCAAATATTAATTGAGCATTGTAATGGCTTGGGTTTATTTCAGGGCTCTCTATTCTGTTCCATTGATCTCTATGCCTGTTCTTGTGCCAGCACCAGGCTGTTTTGATTACAATGGCTTTGCATTATAACTTTATATCTGGTATTGTGATCCCTCCTACTTTATTCTACTTTCTCAAGATTTCTGAGGCTATTCAGGGTTATTTTTAGTTCCATATACATTTTTGGAGTATTTTTTATAGATCTTAAATGCCATTGGTATTTTAATAGGGATTGCATTGAATCTATCTATAATCTGCTTTCGGTAGTATGGATGTTTTAATGATGTTAATTCTTCCAATCCATGAACATGGTATATTCTTCCACTTGTTTATATCTTCCTTTATCTCTTTTTTCAATGTCTTGTACTTTGCTGAGTACAGGTCTTATACCTCTCTGGTTGTTTATTCCTAAGGATCTTAATTTTTTTGTTGCAATGGCAAATGAGATTGTTTTTATAGTTTCTCTTTCTTAGAGTTTCTTATTGCTGTATAAAAATGCCATCAATTTCTAGGTGTTAATTTTGTATCATGCTACATTATTGAATTTGTTCATTACATTTGTAGTCTTTTGGTGGAGTCTTTAGAGTTTTCTATGTACAATATTATGTTATCTACCAATAATGACAGTTTAACTACAATAATAAAAGCAACAGACTCAAGTCCGGCTGGTGTGGCTCAGTGGTTGAGCCGTCGACCCATGCACCAAGAGGTCGCAGGTTTGATTCCCAGTCAGGATACATGCCCAGGTTGTGGGCCTGATCCCCAGTGTGGGGCATGCAGGAGGTGGCCAATCGATATTCTCTCTCATCGATGTTTCTGTCTCTCTCTCCCTCTCACTTCCTCTCTCTCTTAAATCAATAAGGAAAAATAAAATAAAATAAAAAGCAACAGACTCAAGAAAAAGACTAAAAGACAAACAAACAAAAACACACACAGAGACATACACAAAGAATACCAGAGGATGCAAGACCAAAGAATTAGAGAAGGGGGGGAAAAAGAATAGGAAAGCAAAGTAGTAAAACACCAGAAATGTGGTAAGTATAAAAAATAGAAGGTAGAATATAATGAATGAAATAATAATAATACTTTTAGAAACAAATAATGCTAAATAAAATATAATATAGGAAAGTAAAAGTGGGAAAAGAAGAAAAAATTGAATAAAAAAAGGTAAAGAGCATGAGAGAAAAGATAAAAAATTAGGGTATAATGAAAGAGATTATGGGAGATAATTTAGAGATTATGGGCAAAAAGTGAGAACAGAGAGAAAGAGTCCACAGACAAGTAAGCAAAACAAACGAATAAACAAACAAAAACAAAAAGAAAAACCCAGAAACAACAACAAAACCTTTGATCTACTACTTTTGGGGTTCACTGGATCTTACTCTGATTTTGTTGGATCTAGCCCCTTGGTGTGTGAGTCCCTGTCCTTTGCGGCAGTTTTTTGGTGCAGGCCAATGAGAATTGCTGTGCCTGCCTGGCCCTGGGCAACCTGGCTGAAGTCTTGCAGGGTGGGTCCTCAAGTAGTCTGGTGCACAGGGATTTCCTAGTCCAGAGCAGTGGTTCTCAACCTTCCTAATGCTGCGACCCTTTAATACAGTTCCTCATGTTGTGGTGACCCCCAACCATAAAATTATTTTCGTTTCTACTTCATAACTGTAATTTTGCTACCGTTATGAATCGCCATCGGAAACGTGTTTTCCGATGGTCTTAGGCAACCCCTGTGAAAGGGTCGTTCGGCCCTGAAAGGGGTCGCGACCCACAGGTTGAGAACCGCTGGCCCAGAGGCTGTGTTTGCTTTGGGGCTTGCCCCTTGAATGTACTTCTGGGCTGCTTTCCCTTACCCCACAGAACAGGGCTCGCCAGGATATCAGGTCTGGTTAGCATGGTTTAAACAGATTTGTGTTGAGGGTGGTACCTGTAGCTTGTAGGAGGGGCAGGCAGGCACTTCCTCTTTTGTCAGTGTTTCAGCTCTACCTGTTTTGCTGTCAACCCCTGGTTGCCGCCCCAAGAAGGGGTGATAGAATTTAAAAGCAAAACAGACACTAAATAGGCCTGCTTGGCTCTCCAAACTCTCAGCATAGCTAGCTTTCACTGGTTGGGGCTACTGCCCAGCTTCCACCAGGCCAGATATCCAAGTACCCTTGTCACCAGGTCAAGCTCCAGGGGTTCAGACTTCCATCCCAGAGCCATTCCACAGGTGGGTGAAGTGACACCTTCTCTTCACTTGAGGTTGGGAGGACCGTGCTTCTTTCCCAGGGTACTCTGTCAAAGTTCTTTCAGTGAATAATCTGCCCCTCAGATTTACTGCTGGGTGATCCACTTACATCCCTCCATGGATCTGGAGTTCTGCTTAGTGGTCCCTCCTGCAGACCCCTGATCGGGATGAGATTCACAGGCTGCTGTTGTAACTAAGCACTCACTTTTTGCTGGGATAGTACTGACTGATTCCCCCTGGTGGGCCAAATGACCTCTGATTCCCACTGTCCGGTTCTGTGTGGGCTTCCCTTCCCTTCTCTATTGTTCTTGTTTGGGGATCCCTCTGTGGGGCTGATTCCCCCCACTTCCAGGAGGAAGGAAGTACACTGCTGTACCTTCTTTCTGGCTTTCCAGCCACACTGCGCAGCTGCACGATTTGACTCACCCACTCCATGTCTTCTCTCCCCTCTCTGTGCTCCCCACTTGCAGTATTTCCAGTCAGCTATTTCCAGCTGGTTTTTCAAGTCAAATTTTTTTGCTTTTTAGCTACAAGTTTTGTCTGGTGCTAGGAGCAAGAGGATGGAACTTCCTTAGGTTTCAGCAATCTTTGCCATTTTTATTCTTTATGCCTATGTTTCTCTCTCTCTTATTATTACAGCAGTCCCTTTAACATTTCTTGCAATGCTGGTTTGATGGTAATAAGTTCCTTTAGCCTTTTTTCTGGGAGGCTCTTTATTTTACCTTCTGTTTTGAATGATAGCCTTGCTGGATAGTGTAGTCTTGGTTTCAGATCCTGGCTTTTCATTACCTTGAAAACTTCGTTCCATTCCTTTCTGGACTATATGATTCTGTTGGGAAATCAGCTGACAGCCTTAAAGGAGCTCCTTTGTAGGCAACAAAATTACTTTTCTCTTGCTGCCTTTAAGATGATCTCATTGTCCTTATCTTTTGGCATTTTTAATTATGGTGTGTCTTTGCAGTTGCCTCTTTGGGTTTTTCTTGTTTGGGACTCTGTGCTTCCTGCACTTGTGTGATGTTTTCTTTCACCAGGTTAGGGATGTTTACTGCCATTATTACTTCGAACAAGTTCTCTATCCCTTGCTCACTTTCTTCTCCATCTGGTACTCCTATGATGTGATGTTGTTCCTTTTCGTTTGTCCCACATTTCCCTTAAACGATTCTCCTGTTTTTTTCATTGTTTTCTCTCTCTGGTTCTCTGATTGACTGATTTTATTCTGCCCTGCCTTCTAATTCACTGATCCAATCCTGAGCTTCTTCTAATGTGCTGTTTATTCCTTTCGGTGCATTTTTTATTTCTGCTATGTCATTCTTCATTTCTTACTGGTTGTTTTTCATAGTCTCTATGTCTTTTTCCATGGTGTTGAGCATCCTTATAATCTTTATTCTGAACTCTAGATCAATTAAATTGCTTATGTCCATTTCATTTAGTTCTTCTTCTGGAGAGTTCTCTTGTTTTTTTTAATTTTTTTATTTGGGACATGTTTCTTTTTCTCCCCATTTTGACTGCTTGTTTGGATTTGTTTCTATGTATCAGGTCGATCTGATATGACTCTAAGTCTTGGTAGGGTGGCCTTATGTAATAGGTGACCTGTGGTACTCTGTGGCGCAGTCTCCCTGATCACCGGACCTGGGTTCTCTAATAATGTACCTTCTGTGTGTTGTGTGGGCCCTCCTGTTGTAATTGAGTCCTGATTGCTATTGGCGCATTTGTGCATGGGCTTGACCCTCAGGCCAGCATCATGGCAGTATGGCTCAAACCTCAACACAGCATGCATGCGCGTATCATGCAAAGCAGAATTTGCCTCAGCATGGTTTGGAGCCTACCAATATCTCCCTGTTGATATATTGCTTGTGAAGCTTATTGGATCCTGCTCTGTTGTTGTCTGAAGCTGGCCACTGGGTTTATGGGTTTTAGGTCTCTTCAGAGGATCTCTGGTGTAGGCCCATGTCAGATGCTATTTGTGACTGGCCCTGAATGCCCAGAGATATCAGTGATCCACAGCTGTGGCACTCTCTGCTAGGGCTGGGTGCATTTGGAAAGGACCAAGCTGTGCACTGAGGCTGCTTTTACTAGCTTGGGACCCAAGAACAGGTCAGGCAAAGATTCAAAGCACCCAGAGATCCGCCTCTGCCTGCAGGCTTACTTTTAGTCTCAGTCGCTTAATAAGCCTCAGGCTATAGAATACAGCAGCATGGAAACTCCACTGGGTGGGGTGAGAAGGTTTCCAATGGGTGGGGCAATTACTTCTCCCCTAGGCCAGTGGTGCATTGATGGGAGAGCTTTGTCTGAGGAAGATGGCTTTTGCCACATGGGGGAATGACTCAGTACAGGGATCCTTGTGGTTGTCCTCTCAGCTCTCTGCCCTGAGCCACCAGTCTTAGATTTTCCTCATTCAGCTCTAGTCCATTCTGCCCTCCCTCTGCCAGAGCCCAAGGTGAGTGTCTGAAAATGAAATTTAGTGTGTTGGACATTTTTTTTTTTTAAATCTTCACCCCAGGATATTTTTCCATTTATCTTCAGACAGAGTGGTAGGGAGAATGGGAGGGAGGGAGAGAGAGAGAAACATTGATGTGAGAGAGACGCATTGATTGGTTGCTTCCTGAATGACCCTGACCAGGGCCGGGGACTGAACCGCAACCGAGGTATGTGCCCTTGACCAGAATCGAACCTGTGATTCTTTGGTCTGTGGACCAACACTCTTAACTGCCGAGCCAAACTGGCCAGGGTGTGTGTTGGACTTTTAGAGAGTTCCTGTGTTTTTAGCAGTTTCTCCCTGCTGAACAGAACCCCTGGTGCTTTTCATAGCCAGATGTTACGTGGGTACTTTTCCCAGTTTTGTTACTCTCGGCTAGAAGCCCAGGTTGGGGTTTATACTTCAGACTTCTATCCCTCACACCTGAGATAACCCTCCAGAACTTCAGCTGCTGCATGTGGGAGCCCAGCCAGCCCTCTCGTGCCACTGCTGTTCCTACTAGTCTCGATATGCCCTCTTTACATCCTTGGTTATAGGGATTTTCTCCAGCTAGTCTTCAGTTGGTTATTCAGGATGATTTTTCTGTATTTTTGGTTGTAATTCCAGTTTGGTCCTGGGAGAAGGTTAATGTAGCTTTCACTTAATCCACCACCACCTTGGAATCCTCATTGTGGTTTTGTTTTGCATTTCTCTGGTGCTTAGTGATGTCAAACACCTTTTAATGAACTTGTTGGCCTTTGAATGTCTTCTTTGGAAAAATGTCCATTGAGACCCTCTTTTTAATTGCCTTGTTATTTTTGTTATTGTTGTTGTTGGGTTGTATGTTTTCTTTATATATTTGGATATTAACCACCTTATCTGATATATGGTTTGCAGATATTTTCTCCTATTGTTTTTTTTTTTTTTACTGTGTAGGAGCTTTTTATTTGATGTAGTTCTACTTATTGATGTTTGCTTTTGTTGCCTGTGATTTTGGTGTCCTAACAAAAAATTGTTAAGACCCGTGCCAAGGAGCTTTTTCTCTGTTTTCTTCTAGGAATTTGACAGTTTCATGTCTTTACTCAGTTTTGAATAAATTATTGTGAACTATATTGTAATATAGTGGTCCAATTTAATTTTTTGCATGTGGTTATCCAATTGTTCTAACTTACTGAAGAACTGTTCTTTTCCCATTGAGTATCCTTGGCTCCCTTGTTAAATATTAGTTGATTGTATATGTGGGGGCACATTTCTAGGTTCTCTATTCTGTTCCATTACTCTATGAGACTGTTTTATGCCATTACCATACAGTTTTCATTACGATAGCTTAGTAGTTTAGTTTGAAATCTGGAAATATGAAGCCTTCACTTTCATTCTTCTTTCTCAATATTGCTTTGGTTATTTGAGTTCTTTGTGGTTCCATACAAATTTTAGGATTTCTTCTTCTTTTTTTGTGAAAAATACCATTGTAATTTTGTTAGGGATTGATTACTCTCATTTCCATATGGTAAGCTAAATCTCTTTCTGTGTTTATTTGGCATAATCATAGGAAAATAGCTTGCTTATAAAAATAAATAAATTCCAAGTTTTGGTACAATTGATTTGGAGTTAATTATTATTACAGGATTTTTTTAATGGCAGGCATTTACCAACTTGGTGAAGGGTAGCTTTTTTAAGAGCTTGTTTATTCTTGTCTCTAGGCCTTAATATGTTCTTTGCTCTGAAATATTGGTTGATTTAGTGAGCATTTTATATTTATAAATATCTAGATTCCTTTGCTGTTTTCATAAATACTCTTAAAAATAGAAAAAGTCAAAGGAGAAAAACTAGGGAATTCTTCCTGAATGTCAAAACTGTTCTAATTGTTCAAGCAAGAGATTTTTTTATTGCTGTTCTTTCTGCACCTATAGGTGGATTAGATAGGGGGAAATGTGACTGGAAACTAGAGAAACACTTGAAGAAACATTCTTTGTTAGTATCCTTAGTGATCTTGGTGGCCAGTGAATGGATAGTTCACTGTGGTGTGTTCAGGAGCAGGCTGTGAGAAAAGATTGTGCTGGATTTAATCATAAATGTGTCTAGTGTTTTGAGGCTCATATGGGTCAGTAATTTAAAATGTTTAGTAAGCCATTAAGTAAGCAAGAAATCAGAAGTACATTTCTGATATGGACAGATGCCTATGAAAGAAGCAAGGATTTGCGATATAGTCATCCACATAAAGGTGATAGTTAACCTATCAGTAGGAGGAAGAGAAAAGAGGGTGTAAGTGAAGTGCAGAGGTCTGACAATATCACATAACAAATTATATAATTTCTCATGATATCTTTGTCTAAACCAGAACTTTTTAGAAAAATCAACTGAAAGAGAAACTCGCCAAGAATATGCTCTAGCTATGATTCAGTGCAAAGTTCTGAAACAGTTGGAGAACTTGGAACAGCAAAAGTACGATGACGAAGATATCAGTGAAGATATAAAATTTCTTTTGGAAAAACTTGGTGAGAGTGTTCAGGATCTTAGGTATGTTATTTTTAATTCACACAAGCTGGGTATATTGGGCTTTGTTTGACTTGTTTAGTATTTTATGGGAATTTAAATATGTTACTAAATAAAAACTCAAAAGATTTTACTAAAACATTATGTTTTCTATTAAATATTTGGAGGATATGGAAAAACTGGCTCATTCCCATGGTAGCTGTTGGTCAAAGCTGTGTGTTATTTCTTCTCTCTGGGCAGAGTTCCACCAATTTCTTTTTAAAAATCGGACTGACTGTACTACCACAGATTGTTGGCACTACTATGGGACCCTTCAAATTCTAAACTCTGTTTTACAATTTTTTAAAGCAGTGATGGTTGTTAATTTTCCAAGAAGTTTTGTCCATATATGCAAAGCATAATTTTTCCTTCTTTTTTGAAGTTCCTACTTTTTTATATTAAACATTATTCAAATGATGTACATGAAGTAAAGAAAAAGAAATTGCTTACACGGTACAGAAGGGACTCCATGCCACTTCTACCATCTTCCCAACCCATTACCCCTGGCACATGCGTGCGTTCATATGCATGTACACTCAGACACACACACACAGATGAATGGGGTTCTATGTATTCTTGTAGACCTTGTTAGTGTTTTTTTGTTTGTTTAATAATAGCTTGCTGATCTTTCCCATTAACCCATTTGTTCTTTGTTTTTTAATTATTGATATATTTTAAAAAGAGTTAATCTTTTTTTGTTGTTGTTAATCCTCACCCAGGGATATTTTTCCATTCATTGTTAGATAGAGTGGAAGGGAGGGAGGGACAGAGAGAGAGAGAGAGAGAGAGAGAGAGAGAGAGAGAGAGAGAGAGAGAGAGAGAAACAAACGTCATGTGAGAGACATATAGATTGATTGCCTCCCGCATGACCCCAAACAGGGCTGGGGATGGGACTTGCAACCCAGGTACATGCCTCTGACCAGGAATTGATACTGTGACCCTTAGGTCCGCTGACTGATGCTCTAACCACTGAGAAAAACAGCCAGGGCTAAAAAGAGTTACTCTTAAGAAATGCATCTTTCTCTGTAGGTGGATTGGGTTTGAGAGCCAGGCTGAGCCAGGCTGACTCCAGTTTGAATTGCTTGGCCTCTTTTTCCACATGTGACTTTGAACAACGTTCTTGATATTTTAACATTTCAGTTTTCCTTTTGGTGAATTAGCGATAAAAATTCTAATCTGTAGGATTGTTGTTAGGGTCAAGTGTCCAGCAAATGCCTTCAGTAGTAAGTGTTCCAGAAATGTATTTACCAGATGATTCAATGCAGCCCATAATCTCAATGCCCAAATGCTTTTATAGAGACTGAAGAAGGAAGTATCATCCATATCAGTGGCTTTTAATGGAGTTTTATGGAGGGGGGAAAATGATTTTTGTCTGTCTATAATTTGTTGATTGTAATCTAATAGGCTAGCAATAGGCTTGCAGTTTTATAAATTCTGTTATATTTATTTAAAAAAGCTTATCATCAGTTCCTCTATAATAGTCCTTTAAGATCCTTTTAAAAATAAATAAGGCTAGTGATAAGTAGTTTAATACATTATTTAATATACATTGGCTAATTATTATTTATTGATTTTTCATGTTGAATTTGGAAATTTGAAAAAGATTTCTATTTTCATAAAGCTAATAGGATGATGGGTACAGTTGAAAGATTTTTTTTCTGTTATAGGTTTAGGTTATTACTGTTAACAATACTAGCTTACTTATACTGACTGGGCTTACAGTCAGGTAAATTACTACTTTATTTAAACAGGATACTCTAATCAACCAGTAAATCCTGGTTATACTGAATTATTATTGGGTATTAAATGGCTAATTCTTTAAAAATTTTTACTTGAAATAAAGTTTAGACATGCGTTGTCACTGTGTTTGTTCACTGGCTAATTGAATAATGAAGTAACTTGATACACTGTGAATGATAGTTTAATTAAAGCATTGCAGTTTGTTATATTTAGAGATTTTTGTTTTTAATTAAAATATAGTGGGTTAATTCTGCCAATGAATGACCTCTTCACGATTGGTAATCACAATGTAATATATTGTGCAGATAAGTGTTTTTGTTTTTGTAATGCAATATAGTTGTTTATGATGTTTATAGTATAATAATATTAGAATATACTATTTTATTTTATGTTAAAGTAACATACTTTTACATAAATTTGTATTAATGTATCTAGTGGTCTGGCAAATACAGTATATATATATTTTAAATCCTTACCTGAGGAAATGTTTCTATTGATTTTTTGAGAGAAAGAAAGGGAGAGAAAGAGAGAGAAACATCTACATGAAGAGAAACATTGATTGGTTGCCTCCCGTATGCTCTACGACCAGGGATCAAACCCACAACCTAGGTATGTGCCCTGACTGGGAATCAAACCAGCAACCTTTTGGTGTGTGGGATGATGCTCCAATCAAATGAGCCAACTGGCCAGATCACAAATACAGTATTTTAAGTGGCAAGGTGGAAACTGTTCTAGATTATCAGATATTTTACTGATATACATTTATGTATACATATGTTAGAGTAGGGGTTTTGAAGATATTACTCCTTTTAATATCTCATGACAAGCATTCACATGTGACAGGAGTACTGGACCTTAGTACCTTGAATAAATTTCACATGATTTATAAAGCTTAGTTAAGCTGTTTAAACTTTTAAGGTGTTTAAACTTACTTAAGCTCTTTAAGCTGTTTAGTGATATTTTGCTAATGTACATAGGATGCTCATCAGTGAAGATGTTTTATTTTGCTTAATTTGGAGGATCCCTCAGATCCTTATAAACTCTGAATTCTTTAAAAATTTTTATAGCTCATTTGATGAGTACAGTTCAGAACTTAAATCTGGAAGATTGGAATGGAGTCCTGTGCACAAATCTGAGAAATTTTGGAGAGAAAATGCTGTGAGGTTAAATGAGAAGAATTATGAGCTCCTGAAGTAAGTTGTAAATTCCAATTTACACTCTAATACCTGTTGTTCTGTATCTTCACAAACACGTTTGCCACTCTTTAATTTTAGATATTCTGTGGTTTTAATTTGTATTTTCTTGCTCATTAATGTGGCTGAATACCTTTTCATATGTTTTTTGGAGGTTTGTATGTCTTTTGTCCAGAAGAAGTGCCCGTTGAAGTTCTTTGTTTTTTATTTTATGAGTTCTATATGTATTCTGAACATGAGTTCTTTGTATATATTCATCACAACTATTTTTTCTTACTTTGTCACATACCATTTCTCTTTAGTTTATTTTTTTAATTAAAAAATTTAAAAAAATCTTTATTCTTGAAAGTATAACAGATGTTGCCCCTTTTTTCTCCCATTGACCTTCTCCCCACTCCCACCCACCTCCTGCTTTCCCCACACTATTGTCTGTGTCCATTGATTATGCATATATGCATATAAGTTCTTTGGTTTATCTCTTCCCACCACCCCTTATCCCCCTTTCCTCTTAGGTTTGCCAGTCTGTTCCCCACTTCCCTGTCTCTGAATCTCTTGATCGTCAGCTTATTTTGTTCATTATATTCCATAAATAAGTGAGATTGTGTGGTACCTGTTTTTCTCTGACTGGCTTATTTCACTTAGCATAATACTCTCCAGGTCCCTCCATGTTGCCTCAAAGGGTAAGAGATCTTTCTTTCTTACAGCTGCTTAATTAAAGAGCTTAAGTAAGTTTAATTAAGCGCAGCATTCCATTGTGTACATGTGCCACAACGTTTTTATCCACTTATCTACTGATAGGCATATGGGCTGTTTCCAGATCTTAGCTATTGTAAATAGTGCTGCTATGAACATAGTGGTGCATATATTCTTTCTGATTGGTGTTTCAGGCTTTTTAGGTTATATTCCGAGAAATGGAATTACTGGGTCCAGTGTCTATTTTGATTCTTGGTTTATTTTTTAACTGTATTGTTTTTTATTATTTACTTGTAAGAGTTCTTTATATATTTTGGAACATTATCTCCCAATTTTTTGTTATCTTTTCACTTTCTTGATAGTGTCTTTTGAAGTATAAACATTTAAAAATTTGAAGTCCAATTTAAATTTGGTTCCTTGTGTTTTTGGTGTCATGCCTAAGAATTCATTTCTAAAACTAAGGTTATGAAGAATTACTCCTATGTGTTCTGTAATATTTTTTAGTTTTAGCACTTACATTTAGGTCTTTGATTCATTTGTGAGGTAAGGGTCAAACTTCCTTCTTTTGCATGTTGCTCTCCACTTGTCCTAGTATCATTTGTTGAAAAGACTGTTCCTTTCTCCATTGAATCCTCGAGGCATTTTTATTGAAAAGCAGTTGACTGTAGACACGCATGTTTACTTCTAGACTGTCGAGTCTAATCTGTTGGTTTATGTAACTATCCTCATACTAGTACCACCCTGTCTTGATTACTGTTGCTTTACAGTATGTTTTGAAGTCCAGCAGTGTGGGTCCTCCACTTCTTTGTTTTTGACTATCTTAATTTGTCAGTCTCTTATTGATGGATTATAATATTGTTGCCAGATTTTAATATTACAAACAATGCAAAAATTACTATGTATACACCTTACTGTAACCTTTAAAATTAATAGATTTTAATTTTCAGAATAATTTTAGGTTAATAGAAAAATTGAGGAGAAAGTACAGTGAGTTCTCACATAACCATTATTTCCCCATGACAGATTTCCCAATATTTTTTTTCATTTTTGATATCTTTATTGTGGAAAGTATTACAGATATCCTTCCTTTTTCCCTCCCATTGACAATCCCCTACCCACTCTTGCCCCCCCCACCTTCACCACATTGTTGTCTGTGTACATTGGTTGTGCATGTATGCATATAAGTTCGGTTTATCTCTTCCTGTTCCCTCTTCTTCCTGAGGTTTGTCAGACTGTTCCCTACTTCCATGTCTGTGGATCTGTTTTGTCAGCTTATTTTGTTTACTATATTCCAGAAATAAATGAGACTGTGTAGTAGTACTTGTCTTTTTCTGACTGGCTTATTTCACTTAGCATAATACTCTCCAGGTCCTTTCATGTTGTCTCAAAAGGTAGGAGATCTTTCTTTCTTACAGCTGCATAGTATTCTATTCTGTAAATGTACCATAGCATTTTTATTCACTCCTCTACTGATGGACACTTTGGCTATTTCCATATCTTAGTTATTGTGGGTAGTGATAATAAAAATATGCACATATATTCTTCTGATTGGTGTTTGAGGCTTCTTAGGATATATTTCAAGAAGTGGAATCACTGGGTCAAATGGCAGTTCCATTTTAAATTTTTTGAGGAAACACCATATTGTTTTCCATAGTGTCTGCATTCCCACCAGTAGTGTACTAAAGTGAGTACCCTTTTCTCTACATCATCACCAGCACTTGTTGCTTGATGATTTGTTGATGGCAGCCATTCTGGCAGATGTGAGGTGGTACCTCATTGTCATTTTAATTTGCATCTCTCTGATGATTAGTGACATTGAACATTTTTTCATATGTCTCTTGACCATTTGTATGTCCTCTTTGGAGAAGTGTCTATTCAGGTCCTTTGCCCACTTTTAACTTGGGTTGTTTGTCTTTTTTTTGTTGAGTTGTATGAGTACTTTATATATATTGGAAATTAACCCCTTATTTAATGTAGCATTGGCAGATATGTTCTCCCATACAGTGAAGCCATTCATTTTGATGCTGGCTTCTTTTGCTGTGCAGAAGCTTTTTAGTTTGATGTAGTCCCATTTGTTCATTTTTTTTGTTTGTTTCTTTTGCCCTAGGTGATGTATTGGTGAAAATTTCTGCTATGTGAGATGTCTGAGTTTTGCTGTCTATGGTTTCTTCTAGGATTTTTATGGTTTCACAACTTAAATTTAAATCTTTTATCCATTTTGAATTTATTAAACTTTTTTGTTGTTGTTGTTAATCCTCTTTTGTTGTGAGTTGGGTCTCTTGTAAACAACATATATATGAGTCATGCTTTCGTATCCATTCAGGTACGCTGTGTCTTTTGATAGGATCTTTTAATCCATTTACATTTAAGATTATTATTGATATATACTTATTTATTGCCATTTTTGTTTATTCTGGTTATGTTTTTCTTCCTATTTCTTCTGCTTATTATGGCAGTCCTTTTAACATTTCTTGCAGTGCTGGTTTTGTGCTAATATATTCCCTTAGCCTTTTTTTTTTTTTTTTTGTCTTTTTTTTGTCTGGGAAGGTCTGTATTTGACCTTCTATTTTGAATGATAGCCTTGCTGGATAGAGTAGTCTTGGGTTCATATCCTTGTTTTTCATGACCTTGATTACTTCATGCCATTCCCTTCTGGCCTGTAGTGTTTCTGTTGAGAAGTCAGCTGATAGCCTTATGGGGGTTTCTTTGTAGGTAACCTGTTGCTTATCTCTTGCTACCTTTAGGATTTTCTCTTTGTCTTTAATATTTGGCATTTTAATTATTATGTATCTTGGTGTAGTCCTGTTACACCACACTTGGGTTCTTCTTACTTGGGGCTCTCTGTGCTTTTTGTACTTGTATGCCTTTTTCCTATCAAGTTAGGGAAGTTGTCTATCACTAGTTTTTCAAATATATTCTCTAACCCTTGCTCATTTTCTTTTTCTGGAATTCCTATGATGCAAATGTTCTAACATTTCATATTGTCCCACAGTTTTCTTAAGTTGTCTTTCTGTTGTTTATTTTTATTTTTTGGTTCTCTGATGGGGTGATTTTTTTTCTACCCTGTCTTCTAATTCACTGATCCAGATCTTGGCTTCCTCTACGTTGTTGGTTATTCCTTTTACTATGTTCTTTATTTCTGCTATGTCATTCTTCATTTCTGCTTGGTGGTTTTTCATTTCCAAGTGGATGATTTTCTGTTTCTATATCTTTCTCATGCTTTTGAGCTCTTTACTCATGCTGTTGAGCTTCCTCATAATCATTACTCTGAACTCCACCTCTGATAACTAGCTAAATTGCATTTTATTTATCTCTTCTTCTGTAGAATTCTTTTGTTGTTTCATTTTGGATTTGTTTCTTTTCTTCACCATTTTGGCTGTCTCAGTGGGTTTTAGAGCCTGCCAAATTTTCCCTGTGGGTGTTGGTGTTCCACTGATTGTGGCTTCCTCTTCTGTGTTTGGATGAGTGTGGGAGGATCCAGGTTAAACACCACTGTCAAGTCTTATTTTCTGCGTAGATTTGCGGCCAATCAAAGGTTCAGTTATCCTCTAGCTTTTTGCCTGGAGGCTATTAGTCTCAGTTATTTGATGAGCCTTGGGTTGTAGCCCTTATCCATTGAGTTACCCTGTGTCTTTTGACATGGAACATTTATTGCATTTATATTTAAGGTAATTATTGATAGGTACTTATTTATTGACATTTTTATTTATTATGCCTATGTTTCTCTATTTCTTCTTCTTCTTCCTCCTCCTCCTCCTCCTCCTCCTCCTTCTTCTTCCTCCTCCTCCTCAGCATGCCCTTAACAGTTCTTGCAATACTGGGTTGGTTGTAATACATTTTTTTAGCCTTCTCTCTCTCTCTCTCTCTCTCTCTCTCTCTCTCTCTCTCTCTCTCGTCTGGGAAGTTCTTTATTTCACCTTCTATTTTGAATGATAGTCTTGCTGGATAGAGTAGGCTTGGTTTCAGATCCTTGTTTTTCATGACCTTGAATTCTTCATGCCATTTCTTTCTGTACTGTATTGTTTATGTTGAGACATCAGTTGATAGACTTTTGTAGGTTACCCATTGCTTTTCTGTTACTACCTTTAAGGTCTCTTTGTCTTTAATTTTTGGCATTTTATTTATCATGTGTCTTGGCATGGCCCTCTATGGGTTCTTCTTGCTTGTATTCTATGTGCTTCCTTAACTTTTGTGACTTTTTTCCTTCACTGAGGTAGGGATGTTTTCTGCCACTATTTCTTTGAGGAGGTTGTAGCAAGTTATCAGATGTAGAGCTCAGAGGAATAATTATAAGGATGCTCAAAAGCATAAAAAAAGATCTAGAAACAATAAAAAAGAAATAATTGCAAATGTAAAACAACCAATCAGAAATGAAGAATGACATAACTGAACTAAAGAATACTCTGGAAGGAATAAACAGCATATTAGAGGAAGCTGAGGTTCTAGTTGGTGAATTAAAAGAAAGGGTAGAAAAAAAAATCACTCAATCAGGGAACCAAAAAGGAAAAACAATTAAAAAACAGGAGGACAGTTTAAGAGAAATTTGGATCAATATGAAACATAACAACATCTGCATCATAGGAGTACCAGAAGAAGAAGAGACTTCTCTTGTTATTTCATTTGGGGCTTCTTTCTTTCTTTCTTTCTTTCTTTCTTTCTTTCTTTCTTTCTTTCTTTCTTTCTTTCTTTTTTTAACCATTTTCGCTGTCTTAGTAGAGTTTGGAGCCTGCCATTATCTCCCTGTGGATATCAACGATCTGCAGTTTGTGACTCCCTCTGCAGAGATTGGATATTTATGGAAGGGCTTAAGCTGAACACCAAGTTCTGGTTTTACTCTCCTGGGGCTGAGTCCAGGTCTACAAAGACTCAAAGTTCCCAGAGTTATGCCTCTTCCTGCAGGCTCACTGTTATACTCAGTCATTTAATGAGCCCCAGTTCTAGTCCTCAGCTGGATGTAAACTTCACCTGGCTGACAGGGTAAGAGGATTTCCAGCAGGTGGGGCAATTGCTTCCTCCAGATCTAAAGCTGCTTTGATGGGAAAACTGTGCCTGAGGAATATGGTTTCTGCAGCATAGGGTAATGTCTCAGCACAGCCACTCAGGAAGTGCCCTTTACAGCTCTGTCCCCAGAGCCACAAATCCCAGTGTCTGCTAGCCAGGTAAAGACTCAAAGCACCCAGAGATCTGTCTCTGTCTGCTAGCTGGCTGTTAGGCTTAGTCACTTAATGAACCTCATGTTGCAGTGTACTGCTAGATGTAAACTCCTCCAAGCAGGGTGGGTAAGAGGAAATCCAGTGGGTGGGGCATATGATTCCTGCCAGGGTAAAGCTGCTTTGATGGGTAAACTCTACCTGAGAAAGATAGCTTCTGCAGCATTGGGGCATGACTCAGCATAGGGCTCCTGATGACTTCCTTCTCAGCTCTCCCCAGTGCCACAAACCCTAGACTCTTCTCATGCAGCCCTAGTCCACTCAGCCCTTCTTCTGCCAAAGACCAAGGTGAGTGGCTGTAGCTGAAATTTAGTGTGCTGGCCATTCAGGCGGGTGTCTATTTTTCCAGTTGTCTCTCCCTGCCAGACAGAACCTCTGCATGGTATATTTCACAGCTAGGTGTTATGCAGACATCTTTCCTGGTTCCACCACTCTGAGCTGGGAAGTCCAGCTTGGGATTTAAATCCTATACTTCTCAGGGGGGACCTCCCACAGCTGAGATATCCTTCTGGAATTTCAGCTTCTGCTGTGGGAGCTCAGCCAGCCCTCTCATGCCTCTGCTTTTCCTATGAGACACGATGTGGGCTACTCTTTACATCCTTGGTTATAAGGGTTCTCTCGAGCTGGTCTTCAGTTGGTTATTCCAGATGATTTTTCCATATTTTTGTGTGTTTTTTTAATTCATCTTTATTTTTGAATGTATTATAGATGTTCTCTCCCTTTTTTCCCCATTGACCCCTCCTCCCCAATCCCGCCCCACTCCTGCCTCCCTCACACTATTGTCGGAGTCCATTGGTTATGCATATATGTATAGAAATTCTTTGGTTTATCTCATCCCGCCCTCCCTCCCCCCTTCCCTTTGAGGTTCATCAGTCTAACAACCAATTTGTACTTCTTAATTTCTTTATCTTTTTCACCCATTCCCCCAGCCCTGACCTGTCTGACAAGCAACAAAAAGTTCTCTGTATCTATGAGTCTGTTTCCATTCTGCTTGCTCATTTTGTTTGTAGATTCGATTGTTGATAGATATGTATTAATTGCCATTTTATTGTTCATATTTTTGTTCTTCTTCTCCTTCAACAAGACCCTTCAACATTTCATATAATACTGGTTTGGTGGTGATGAACTCCTTTAGCTTTTTCTTGTCTGGGAAACTCTTTATATAACTATCGATTCTAACTGATAGCTTTGCAGGATAGAGTAATCTTGGTTATAGGTTCTTGCTTTTCATCACCTTGAATATGTCTTGCCACTCCTTTCTGGCCTGCAAAGTTTTCTTTTGAGAAATCAGCTGACAGTCTTATGGGAGTTCCTTTGTAGGTAATGAACTGCTTTTTCCTTGCTGCATTTAAGATTCTCTCTTTGTCTTTAACCTTTGGCATTTTGATGATGGTGTGTCTTGGTGTGGACCTCTCTGGTTTCATCTTGTTTGGGACTCTCGGTGCTTCCTGGACTTGTATGTCTGTTTCCTTCACCAAGTTAGAGAAGTTCTCTGTCATTATTGTTTCAAATAGGTTTTCAATTTCTTGTTCTCTCTTTTCTCCTTCTGACACCCCTAAGATGTGAATGTTGGCATGCTTGAAGTTGTCCCAGAGGCTCCTTACACTATTCTCATTTTGTTGGATTCCTTTTTCTTTTTGCTGTTCTGATTGGGTGTTTTTTGCTTCCTTATATACCAAATCGATAGTTTGCTTCTTGGCTTTCCCTACTCTACTATTGATTCCCTGTAAATTATTCTTTATTTCAGGTAGTGCATCCTTCATTTCTGACTGGTCTATTTTTATGTTGTTGATGTTCTCACTAAGTTCCTTGAAGGTCTCACTAAGTTCCTTGAATGTCTCACCAAGTTCCTTGAGCAACCTTATAACCAGTGTTTTGAACTCTGCATCTGATTGATTGCTTATCTCCATTTTGTTTCATTCTTTTCCTGGAGTTTGGTTCTTTTCTTTCATTTGGGACATGTTTCTTTATCTCCTCATTTTGGCTGCTTCCCTGTGATTGTTTCTATGTATTAGATAGAGTTGCTATGTCTCCTAGGCTTCGTAGGGTGGCCTGTTGTTGTAGGTGTCCTGTAGGATCCAGTGGCACAGCCTCCCTGATCACCCCAGCTGGGCCCTCGAGGTGCACCCCTAGTGTGGACTGTACACCCTTCTGTTGTAATTGAGTCTTGATTGCTATTGGCACGTCAATGGGAGGGATTTACTGAGGCTGATCAGCTGCAAGGACTGGCTGTGCCCACTGCCCACTGGCCTCTGACTACCTTGGAGGATCAGCTGTGTAGGGGCCCAGCACACAGAGCAAGACTTATTTCATCAGGGCTCTGGTATCCACTGAGTCCATTCCTTGAGTGTGTCACTTGTGGAGGTGGTTGAGTGGTGGTGTTTTGATGTGGTCTGAAGCTGTCCACTGGGTGTTCTGGCTCTGGGGCAAGGTCAGCCACTGCCTGTGTTCTACCTGGGGCCACCGGCATAAGCTACAAAGTGATCTGCAGGTGGCTGCTTCTTGTGCTGGGCTTGGAGGTGCCCAGGAAAAGCCAAGTTGTGAACCAAGGCTGGTTGCTTCTTGTCCAGGCCTGGGACAACTTAACGAGAGGTATGGGGCTTGCTGAGACCAGTTGCTGCTTGTTTGAGAGATTTTGGGAAACTCTGAAGCAGGATCCAAGACAGGCCAATTCTATGGTAAGCCTTTGGAAACAGCTTGGGTGGGCCTGAAAGTTGAGTGGGGCAGGGCCTCAGGGAATCACCATGGCGGGGCAAACAGTGTGAGCCAGGTTGCCTGAGTTCCAGATATGGTGGCCGTCTGCCACCCCAGGGAAGGGCTCATCAAAGGAACAGGAGCCTCCACCAGCATGTCTGTCCAGGAGAGAGCCACCTCTCCAGCCCTCGTTCAGTGGCCAAACAGCTCAGTACTTCACTGTATGTCTCAGGCACCCCTTAAGCTGCCTCCCCTCCCAACTTAGATCGAGCAAGTCTGAGTAAGTGTGCATGGGCCTTTTAAGAGAAACTGCCTGGGGCTCTGAGAGCCACAGCCTCCCTCAGCCTCAGTTCCTGCTGGTTTTTCCAGCCAGAAGTTATGGGGACTTCTCTTCCTGGCACTGGAACTCTGAGCTGGGTGCTTGGTGTGGGACAGGGATCCCTCACTCCTCATGGAGGACCTTCCCCGCTGAGGTATCCCTTCTGATTTTTATCTGCCACAGGTGGATGTGGACCAGCCCGTCCATGCCTCCGTCCCTCCTACCAGTCTTGATGTGGCTGCTTCTTTAATTTCGTAGTTGTAGGACTGACATTCAGCTTAATTTCAGGCGGTTCTGAATGATGGCTGTGTTGTAGTTTAGTTGTTATTCTGATGTGGTTGTGGGAGGAGGTGATACTGCGTGTACATACGCCACCATCATGACCAGAAGTCCCATGTTTTCGTTTTATTCCAGTTTGGTCCTAGGAGAAGGTCAGTGCAGCTTCCATTCAATCCAAAGCCATTTTTTCCCCCACGTTTTCCAAGTTTTAACATCTTGCTTTAGTATGGTACATCTGTTAACAATTGATGAGCCAATATTTATATATTAATTTAACTGAAGTCTGTAGCTTATGTTAGAGTTTATGGTTTTTGTTGTACAGTTAATTCTGTGTTATACCTTGTATGGATTTTGACAAATGCATAATGTTATGTATCCCTAACTACAGTATCATTAGAGAATAGTTTCACTGCCCTAAAAATTCCCTTTGTTTCACCTGTTTATTTCTCTCTTCCTTTGTTTCCTTAAACTTCCGGCAATCACTTATCTTTTTACTATCTCTATAGTTTTGTCTTTTTCAGAATGTGATGTCCAGTTTCAGAATTGTTTGTTGAAAATATTATCTTTTCTCCATTGTGTAACTTTTGTTCCTTTGTCAAAGACCCTGTTGACCCTATTTGTATTAATCTTTTCTGGGCTGTCTATCCTGTTTCATTGATCTGTTTAGATATTCTTTCACCAGTACCACATACTGTTGATTACTATAACTTTATAGTAAGTCTTGAAGTTGGATAATGTCAGCCCTCTGACTTTGTTCTTCTCCAGTATTGTGTTGACTAATTCAGCTTTTTTCTTCTCTATATAAACTTTAGAATCAACTTGTTTGTAGGTACAAAATAATTTGGTGGGATTTTGATTGGGATTGCATTGCATATATTGATGAAGTTGAGAAGAACTGACATCTTGAAAACATTGAGTCTTCCTATTCATGAATATGGAATATCCCTCCACTTTTTTGGTTCTTTTATTTGTAAAATCAGAGTTTTATAGTTTTCCTCATAGAGAACTTGTGCATATTTTGTTAGATTTATACCTAACTATTTCATATTGAGGGGGTGCTAAGTAAATGGTATTATGTTTTAAATTTTATTTATTTATTTATTATTATTATTTTTTAATGCTTTAAATTTTAAAGCATTATTTAATTATTTAAATTGCATTTTAGAATAAACTTGTCAACTAAACAGTTCTAGTAGAATTTTGATTGGAATTGAATTTATACTTCAATATAGGGGGAATTAATATTTTTAAATTTGGTGTGGTCTCCTATCCATGAACATGGGATATCCTTTTTTTTTAAATTTTTTTATATATATATAGGATTTCTTCTAGATAATGGTATTGTCTTGTCCATCCTTTATATTAGATTTATTCTTATGTATTTGAGTTTTGGCATTCCTTTCAGTTGTGCCATTTAATTTTTTTTGTTTTCTATTTCTGCATCAATAGAGCTTTTTGTGATGATAGAAACAGTTTATGTTTGTGCTATTTAGTACAGTACTGAACTAAAAAGAACTTGAAATGTAGCTGGTGTGACTGAGAAACTAAATTTTTAGTTTAATTTAATTCATATCAATTTAACGTTAAATAGCTCATGTGTCTAGTGACTGTCTTATTGGGAAGCACAGTCTGACTCAGGTTTGTAGAAATACTGATAGAAACAGTTCTGTGTTGCAGATCAGGTTGCCATTCAACTTCCCTCACTGCTAGCTTGGTATTTGGTTTTCTCTAGTTATTTAGCGTTTTGTTTCTCTGACTTTCCACTTTAATATTTTGTTACTATTGTTTAATTTTTTATATTGTACCATCTTGTGTGTTTATGCTTTAAAAAGAAAAAAATCATTTTAGAGTAATTTTAGTGAGATATCTAAAAGGAGCAGAGGAAGTTGTCCAATAAACATTTTTAGGCAGTTCTATTTCTGTTGTTTAGACTTTGTTTTCTGCAAATTACCCCAAATCATACATTATTGTTTAAATAAAGTGTGACAAACCAAAGTGAATGGATGATGGATGCTGGCAGGACTGATGGAGAATGGGTAGAGGGAAGGAGTGGATTATCCTTTCAGCATGCTACTTTGAGTTTTTAACAACAAAACGAGCTCAAATAATTTTTTAAAAAATCTAGTCTTTGGAGAACTTGAATATAGTGGAGGGTGCTTTTTACAAATTATTATTAAAGCATTTCATGTATTTTTAGTATGATATATTTAAAGAGCCTTTTGAAGTGCATGTTTTGTTTCTAACATTAGGTATTAATTTATGTGGCTCCCTTAAATCACTACCTTTGTGTGACCCTTTGTGATATTTCTGAATAACTAAAAACAATGGCAGGTGGCACCTATAGTTTTATTCTATGCTAATGTGATAAGAAATTTGAAGTTATTGTCTTTAGTTTTCATACCCTTAAATTATCTGCATGGGAATGACTGACAGAAGGGGCATACTAGTGCTGCCCTTCAAACCAGCTGATCAAATAGATAGAGATGGAATCTTTATTTTATTCTGCTATTTTAAAAGCACAGTGCTTCTTTTTATCTGTTTAGAACTGCAGTTATGTAAGGCTGTAACCTATTTTTCACATAATTCCAAACTTAGCAAGTATATGATACAAGTTCATTTTTACCTCTATCACTTTTGAGTATAATAGTTTTCAAAATATACTTTGTAATCTTGTATGTGATAATTTTGAAATAAGCATGTCACTTGAAGAAGAAAATATTCTGAAATACAAGAAACCATGCAGATTATAATTAAGAAAAAAGCAAAAGCTGAGGGAGCAAGTTTATAAAATTGAGGAAAAATATTGTGAAAGAGGACAAGAGCAAATATGTGGAGTGATCAGTTAGAATAATAATGTAAGTTCTATTTTGGATTTGAATAGAAACTTTTCAGGATTATATTTCTAGCAAATATCAGAGTCAACAATTACATTTGATCTAATTCCAGAGCTGTGATACATTGCTGTCTCGATCCCATTGTCTGACAGAATCTCTGCTTGTGGTTAAGTGTGGTGATAGAAATTTGGATTCTGATGAATCCATTGTTGATATAACAGCTGTATTCAGGAATAAATTGGAGAAAGCTCTCTCTCTGCTTACCACAGAATCTCTTTTTTTTTAACCTATTCTTTTAGACTTTTTTTTAAAATCCTCACCCGAATACATTTTTCTTGCATTTATCTTCAGATAGAACAGGAGGGAGAGAGGGACAAAGAGAGAGAGAGAAACATCGATGTGAGAGAGACATATCGAGTGGTTGCCGCCCACACAACCCCAACTGGGGCCGGGGACAAACTGCAACTGCGGTATGTGCCCTTAGTGGGAACTGAACCCGGGTCTCTCGTCCGCGGGCCGACACTCTAACAGCTGAGCCAAACCGGCCAGGGCTCTTTTGGACATTTTTATTGATGAAATAGAAGGCATTCTTAGCAGATTTATAGATAATATAAATATATTTTTACTGTTGTAGAGATATTCAGCGGACTAAATGGCCCTAAAGATAACCATTAAAATAATTTCTGGGTTTACTAGGAGATTTGACTAGAAAGTCTTGTGATTCCTTCTAGTTCTAACATTCTTTGATTCTAAGACTATGCTTTTAAATGTTTATGGAGATCCTGTTAAAATGCAGATTCTAACTTAGTAGGTCTAGGTTTGGGTCTGTGATTCAGTATTTTTAATAAGTGGCTCAAGGTTTCTCTGCCTACCTTTTTCTGCCATCACCTCAGACTGTCAAATACCTAAACTCTATAAACAATAGGAAGCAATGACAAAGAACCTATTATCAATCTAGGAATAATTTCATCATGAAGTAATTCCACATCTTCTTCCAGACTGACTGGGAAATCAGTCTCTGTCACCAACTACTCAACTCTGTCCTTGTAGTACCAAAGCAGTCATGGACAGTGAGCAAACTAATGAGTGTGGCTGTGTTCCTGTAAAACTTTATTTATAAAAATGGTGGCTGATGAATTTGGACTTCAGGTCTAATTTGCTGACTTCTGGTTTTAGGTATTCAGAACAAATGTTCTGTTATGTTTTTAAAGACTCCCATGTTAATATTATTTTCTTATGGTTTCATAAAATAATTTCTTAATAAAATTTCAAACTAAAATGACAAAGTAATTTAATCTTTTGAAATCATTTAAATGTTTCAATTGAATTAAATTAAACTTAATTTTAGAATAATTTGCAAGTTGGCCTTTTAAAAAGAACATAGTTGGAAATTTAAAAAATATAAATGTGTGGGAGATTGAATTGTTTTTCCTAGTGGATTTTTATGTGCTTGGGTTGAATGAATTGTCATCAGGGTGTGGTTGTGCTTTGTGTGAGTATAATCAGCAGGTAATAATTCAAATCTCAGTTTTAACATTTGCTGTGTCCTTAGCAGAGTTCCTATCTTCTGTGGGTCTCATTTCCTCATTTATGGATTGCTGTGGGGAATATGATTTGCACAGAATTTGGAACTTGCACGTGTATGGTAAATGCTCATTCCATTGTCCTCTATTGTTTGGAAATGAAGATTTCCCAGTTAGTCTAGAACGTGTGGAATTACTTTATAATGAAATGATTCCTGGATTGACAAGAAGGTTCTTTATCAGTGCTGCCTGTTGTTTATAGTTTAGCTATTTGATAGATTGACATGGTGATAGAAAAAGGTAGGCAGAGAAACCTTGAGCCACAGTCTTAGCTGATGCTCCAGAAACTAAGTAAGCAAACTTCATAGATTCATACAGATTTTGAACAAAGTAGAGTTTTATTACTTTTAATAAAAGTAATAAAAGTTTTATTACTTATGATATGGGCTAAGATGGTTGTGATTCAAGTTGTTATCTAGTAGAGATTTTAAGAAATAAGTTTTATATTTTGTAAATAAATAGTTTGTATGTGAACAGACAGCTAAATGATTTCCAACTTTTTTTTTGTCTTAAATATTTTAAACATAAATTTTTTTCAACTTAATTTTATTTTTTATTTTTTCAGTGTTTTTTATTGATTTTTTTTTAGAGAGAGAGGAAGGGAGAGAGAGAGAGAAATATTGATGTGAGAGAGAAACATCAGTTGGCTGTCTCCTGCATGCCCCCTACCTAGGATCGAGCCTGCAACCCTGGCATGTGCCCTGACCAGGAATTGAACTGGGACCTCTCAGTCCATGGGATAACACTCAATCCACTGAGCCACACTGGCTGGGCTCAACTTAATATTAAATAGCAATATAAGGGAAGGTAACATGTTGAGCATCTTGTTAAATTAGGTAATTTTTTTTAATGTATGTGTGTGTGTTACTAAATCTTTATATTCTAAGTTATATCAAACAGCCTGGTTCAAGTCATTTAAGCAATGTTGAAGGCATACAGAACTAAAGTGAAAGGGTTTCTTCATTGCTGTTCTATCTCAAACTCTTCCCAGTGGTAATCAGAGTTAATAGGTGTTACAGTCTCCAGTGTTCTTGTGTTCATAGATACACAGGTACTGCATCTTTCTATAGTTATTTTTTTTTAATTTATTGATTTTAGAGAGGGAGAGGAGGAAGGGGGAGACACACACACACAGAGAAACAACAATTTGTTGTTCCAGTTATTTATGCATTCATTGGTTGCTTCTTGTATGTGCACTGACCAGAGATTAAACCCACAACCTTCGCGTATTGGAACGACACTTGAACCAACCGAGTTACCCGGCCAGGGCTATATAGTTATTTATATATGTCACCATAGTAAATATATTAGTCTGTGACTTTTCTTTTTCACTTACTATGACATGGTGTCTTGTCTTTTTTTTTTTTTTTTTTTTTTTTGGTATTTGGTCACTTTATTTCGCTGAGCCTCAGCTTACCTCTCTGAAAATAGGGAGAACTAATAATTCTAGTAGTAGGGATTAGATAAAATGGTGGATGTTAAGCTGTTCTGTACACCAAGTTGTCATTGCAGAGAACAAAGTAGGCACTGCCAGCATGGAAGAAGAAACAGAAAACAGCCTCATGGTCTGCACTTTCTGGCCTGTTCTCTCCGACATTTTTCAAGATACTGCACACAGACATTTTTGTGGAAATATGAAAATATTTTTATAGGATTGATTCTTAGAAATAGAGTAGCTGGATCAGGAGGTCTGTGTATTTTAAATTCAATTAGGAGCTGTCAAAATTGTTTTTCCCAATTGGCATCACCATTTTATACTTAATTTGTTCATTTTTTTCAGCGTGTGTTTATTGATCATCTATTGTATGGTCAATACTGTTTTAGGTATTGCAAATACGATGGCAAATAAAACAAAAGTATTATTCTCATTCACTTACATTATATTTGGGAGAGAAAGACTAAACAAATAAGTCAAGTAAATATATAATATTGTGACAGGTGGTGATTAGTACTGTGAAAAAAATAAATCTGGAAGAGGGGATAGAGAGTGATGAGGGGGAGGGTACTATCTTAGGGCAATCTGAGGCTCTTAAGCAAGAGTTGACATTTGAGGTGAGAACTGAATAAAAGTATTTTCTCAGTATTCTACTGAGTTCAATGAGCTAATTCTTTAAGGTGTTTATATATATCCATAAGTGAATGGCTATTGCTGGCATGTTTGAAAGCAATTTTATTTATATGTTAGCTTTCTACCTACCTATTTTGAAAAATTATTTGTTCTTATTGGCTATCATAGTTATGCTTTGCTTGTAAAATAAGTTGAGAAGTTTTTTACCTATTTCTCTGCCCTTGAACAGTTTTAACAACATAGGAATTAGATTATGATGGAATGGTCCTTGAATAATCACTACTGTCACTCATGAGGAAAGCGGTTCTTTCCCATCTAATTCTGAACCATGTAGACCTTCTTCCTGGAGGTCCTTGAGGAGGCAGAAATTATGGTCATGGCTCCAGGTTTCCAATAGCGGAAGCTTTCTCTGCTGTTGGTAGTTGGCTCCTCTTCTCAGGAGTATCCATCAGACTCTAGCAGTATTCTTTTGCTCATAGGTTCCTCTGAAAAGTGTATTAGGAGGGCAGAGAAGTCAAGATTGTGAATTTGGGTTGCTATCTTCTTAGAAACATTCACTTTTTATGGATTCAGTTGTATGTGAAGTTCAAGTCTTTTGTGAGAGTTGGAGCAAGGGAGAGGAGAGATGTATGTTCATGCTCAGGCTCCATCTTGATCACAGCTCAAGGTAATTTGTTCTTACTACTAACAAAAGGTTTACAAATGATTTATTTTCAAAATATAATTAGCAAGGATCCAGAGCATTGGAAGATTCGACACTGATGTATAACTGGTAGTTACATATTAAAGTAACATTTACTGAAATTGGAGTCGTCTTTCTTAAGGGAGCAGTAGAGGGAGTCCCTGACATTTCAGGAATTGTGCATGGTATACATTGTGAATCTGAAATTAAGCTATTATATGTATAAAAGTTTGAAAACTGTTAACTTATGTGTAACATATTAAGTGTAATGGTGAAATCTGTAGAAAATACAATTGTATTTATTTTTTTAATCCTTAACCAAGGACATTTTTGCATTTATCTTCAGATAGAGTGGGAGGGAGAGAGGGAAGAAGAGAGAGAGAGAAACATCGATGTGAGAGAGACACATCAAGTGATTGCCACCCACAGGACCCCAACCGTGGCTGAGGACAAACCACAACCAAAGTTTGTGCCCTAGCGGACACTGAACCTGGGACTCTCTGGTCCGCGGGCTGACGCTCTAACAGCTGAGCCAAACTGGCCAGGGCACAAGTATATTTATAAATGTGTATTTTCAGGCAGATATCCATGTTATGTCTGTGCTCTGTTGTGCTGTATAGAAGAATCAAAATTGATCTCTTTTTGGATTAAATTTATTTCAGAATTTTGACAAAACTTCTGGAGGTATCAGATGATCCACAAGTCTTAGCTGTTGCTGCTCATGATGTTGGAGAATATGTGCGGCATTATCCACGAGGCAAACGGTAAGAGACAAGCCATTAATATCATTTGAGTTTATTGAAACACTCAATGTACAATCCTAACTAATATACTTATCTAAAATAAGGTAATTTAGCAGAGGAACTAATGGAGTATGTGAAATCAAGGTTACCATAGTACTGGGAATTACGACAAACCTAATTAAAATGGGTAGTATAAAAATATAAGTACACCTGTTTAAATACTATAGTATAGTAGCCAACAGAGATCACATTAGAAATTTCATATTCAGGGTTTTCTTTGGTTCATATGATTTAAATCAATAGCTATTTTCTATTTTGAAATCTCTAGTTATTTTCAACTGCTATTTGTAGTTACAGAGATGAATTAGACATTGTTATTGAACTCAGCAGGTTTATCGTATAAAAGGAAATATAACACCTGAAAGAAAAGTTACAGTAGATATATAATAATGGAATTACTGTATGTATTTTCAAAGTAGTAAAGAAACAAATTCATGTGGGAGGAGACAAGGCTTTACAGAGGAAGTGATGCAGGCCACATAATTTAAAATCACTTAGATTCATTAACAATGAAAAGATAGGCTTTTTTTCCTTTTGAAAAATAAGAGATCAAGATGCCAATATAAGGGCTAAAACATTAAATGGGACAAAGGACTGTTTTTTGTTCTTTGGAAAAGCAGGAATATATAGTGCCTTGGTTTGAATTGTGCTTTTCCAGTTGCTAATTGATTTCCTAATTTATGAAATTGAGAGAAGAAACATTAGGTAACTGGCAAATGGGAAACTTCTCAGGATATTGGTGCATACTTCAGGGAAAGTAGAAAATTACTTAGTGTACTCAGTGTTTGAACTGCAGGATGTTTTCATTCTGATCCAGCAAACTCTTGTTACAGGTCTTGCTTAAAACTTTATTTTAGGTGCACTTCAGCAGGCACATGGCATAGATACAGGCAGATACATAAGTCTGTGTGAGTAAAAGAGCTAAATACATTATAAGAAGCTTCAGAAACAAATAGCAAATGAAAGTTATTTTAAAAAGCTTTTTTTGGGGAAAATATTAACACAAATAAAAAAATTAGTTTCATGCCTCCCTTCATATATAAAAGAAAGCATTAAAAGATTCGGCACCATTTCTTGCAGCCTTACTTATAATAGCAACACATTTTGAGAATAACCTAAATGTGCAATATTAATGACAGATAAACATTATGGTACATTCACGATAATAGGAATTTTTGATGATATGGGAAAATGCTTGTTGTAATATACAATAATCAGCATAGTTCAACTTCAGTTATTAGATACAAACATACATATACTACATGAAAGAAATCAAAAGTATTAACAGTGGCTGTCTCTGGTCTGTGAATTATAGATTAATTCTATTTTTTTTGTTGTAGATTTTATATTTCCTAATTCCAAGTGGTAAAGGGAAAATAATATTTTATGGGTGGGACCCTTTTTTAATTGAATCTATCTATCTATCTATCTATCTATCTATCTATCTATCTATCTATCTATCTATCATCTATCTATCTATCTATCTATCTATCATCATCTATCTATCATCTATCTATCAATCTATCTATCATCTATCTATCTATCTATCTATCTATCTATCTATCTATCTATCTATCTATCTATCTATTGTTTGTTTTTTTGCTCAATCCTGTCACTCTTTTCCACCCAGCTCCCCAACTTCCTTCTCCTCTGACAGTATCATGTCATCTGTGGCTAATGACATTGTTACTTCTTCTTTTCCAATTTGGATGCTATTTGTTTATTTTTGGTCTCATTGCTGTGGCTAGAACTTCCAGTACTGTGTTGAATAAGAGCATTGAAAGTGAAATCCCTGTCTTGCTCCTGATCATGGGTGAAACCCTTTTAATTTTTTCCCATTGAGTATGATGTTAGCTGTAGGTTTGTCATATATGGCCTTAATTATGTTGAGGTATGATCCCTCTATTCCCACTCTGCTGAGAGTTTTTATCATAAATTGGTACTGGATTTTGTCAAATGCTTTTTCTGCATCTATTGATATGATCATGTGATTTTTATCCTTCATTTTATGTGATGTATCACATTTATTGATCTTCAAATCTTGCATTCTCAGAATAAATCCCACTTGATCATAAGTAGGATCTTTTTAAGTATTTGCTGGATTTGATTTGCTAATATTTTGTTGAGGATTTTAGCGTCTATGTTCATCAGGGATATTGGCCTATAATTTTATTTTCTTGTAGTGCCTTTATCTGGTTTTGGAATTATGATAATACTGGCCTCGTAAAAAGAGCTTCTAAGTTTTCCCTCCTCTTGACATTTTTGCAAAAGTTTGAGAAGGATAGGTGTAAGTTCTTTGAATATTTTGTAAAATTTGCCTCTGAAGCTATCAGTCCAGGACTTTTGTTTGTTGAGAGTGCTTTGATTACTGCTTTGATTTCATTAGTTGTAATTGGTCTATTCAGGTTTTCTGTTTCTTGATTCAGTTTTAGAAGATTGTATGTTTCTAGGAATTTATCCATTTCTCCCGGGTTGTCCAATTTGTTCACATGTTGTTGTTCATAGTATTTTCTTACAATCCTTTGTATTTCTGTGGTGTCATTTGTTACTTTTCCTCTTTTATTTCTAATTTTATTTACTTGTATCCTCTTTTTTCCTTGATGGGTCTGGTTAAGGGTTGGTCAATCTTGTTTATCTTTTCAATGAACCAGCTCTTGATTTTGTTGATCTTTTGTATTGTATTATATTTTTAGTCTGTTTCATTTATTTTTGCTCTAATTTTATTATTTTCTACCTTGTGCTTACTGTGTGCTTTGTTGTTGTTTTACTAGCTCTTTTAGGTGTAGGGTTAGATTATTTATTTGAAATTTTTCTTTCTTCTTGATGTAGGCCTGTATTGCTATGAACTTCTCTCTCAGGACTTGTTTTGCTGTGTCCCATAGATTTGGGTTGCTTTGTATTCATTTTCATTTGTTTCCAGGTAACTTAATTTCTTCCTTGATCTCATTGTTAACCCATTCATTGTTTAATAACATGCTATTTAGCCTCCATGTGTTTGAATGTTTTTCAGTTTTTTATTATAATTGTTTTCTAGTTTCATACCATTGTGGCGAGAGAAGATGCTTGATACGATTTCAATCTTCTTGAATTTGTTAAGACTTATTTTGTTTCCTAACATATGATCTAGCTTTGAGAATGTTCCATGTGCACTTGAGAAGAATGTGTATTGTGCTTTGGGATAAAATGTTCTGTAATGTCAATTAAATCTGTCTGATCCAGTTGTCATTTAAGGTCACTGTTTCCTTGTTGATTTTTTTTTTTTTTTTAATGTGGAAGATCTAACCAGTGATGTCAGTGGGGTGTTAAAATCCCCTACTGTGACTGTATTACTGTCGATCGCTCTCTTAATATCAACCAAGATTTTCTTTATGTATTTAGGTGCTCCTATGTTGGGTGCATATACTTTTACAAGATTTATATCTTCTTGTTTAATCCATCCTTTTAGTGTTATGTAGTGACTTTCTTTGCTTCTTGTTATGACCTTTGTTTTGAAGTCAATTTTGTCTGTTAAAAGTATTGCCACTCCAGCTTTTTTTGGTTTTGTTTTGTTTCCATTTTCATGGAATATTTTTCCCCATCCCTTTACTTTCAGTCTGTGTATATTTTATTCTGAGTTGGATCTCTGGGCAGGCTGGACTATTCTCTGCCTATGATTGGAAGGGCTGCAGCCAAGTATAAGGCCATTTCAGTATCTACTGAGGCACCGATGTGAGTGTATCCCATGCAAGAGGTCCCTATGTTGATAAGACTGCTTCTGATTGTGGCTGCAAGGTGCTGGAACTGAGATTAGGTACCTTTTCAAGATCTCTTGGAGTGCTCATGGGAGTGTCTGTTGCTGGGGTCCTGAGTGGCCTGTCTGACAGACTGTTTTTGATGGGCTAGAGCTAAGTATAGGGCCCTACAGGACCTATGGGGTTGTAGCTGGCAGTGTCCTTCCAGATCCCTGTGCCAGCAGGACGACCTGCAGACTTCAGTTGAGTATAGGGCCCTTTAAACATATCTGGGGCTGCAGACAGGAGTGTTTCCTGTAGGGTGTCTGTGCCAGCAAGACTGTTTTGGAGACTGGCTGGGATTGGCTGGGGTACATGTGCAGGGCCCTTTCAGAATCTACAGTCTGACTGAGTTTGTTGGGCTTACCTCCAGGGACTTTCAGACTTCAGCAGAGAGCGGCTGGAGCTGGTTCATAGGCCACTTCAGGGTCCAGTTTAGGGTTGGGACGTCTGTATGCCTATTACCTGACACATGGGTGGGTGTGACTCCTCCGAGGTCCATTGGCATATGGTTCTAGTGACAAAAGTAAACTAATATGAGGCTGTAGCCAAATTCTCAAAGATATGGAGTTATTTTCATTCTGTATCTGGGACCATGGTTGGTGAAACAGCCTCCTGGGTGCTAACTTGCCTTCTCAGAATGGCTCTCTTCAGTGTTAGACTGCATCAGGGTTTCATAGTCTTCCACCTGGATCACACAGCTCCAATGAAGGCACTTTTTGTCCATGGCCAGTTGCCAAATTATTGTTGGTACAGGGTATGTGCAAGGGATGTCTTATTCCACCATCTTGCTGATGTCACACCCATGCCCATCTCTGAAAGTTTTATAGCAATGCTATTTCTCTTTTGTACCTGACAGTTTCAGACCAAAGATCTGGATATGACTAGGAGATGACTAGAAAAAAGGAGACGGTATAACTGCTGGAATGGGACACACTGATTAAGTAGCAGTGGAAAGATAATAACATCTTCAGCATCTGCAACGAGAAACACCTCAGACTCTGGGAGACACAGGGAGAAAGAGATACTAATGATCTTTGTCTTTCAGTGAATTGTCTCTAGAGCTTTCCTCATGAAGGAAAACATACAGATCTCCCAAACTGTTGCACAGCTTATGTTTAATTAACTGCTGGCTGTCATCCACCATCAGAGAGCTCTAACACAATTTGTTGACCATTTCCTGTAAGCTTACTGAGAAATCTGTTGGAAACAGAAGGGATAATAGTAGCTCTTGCTCCTCCCAAGCAAAATACCTGTCAATAGCTATTTGTGTCTTTCCCACCCCCCATGCTGAAGCCATCCCTCGGTCATTCCATGGGACAGACAAATGTCCCCTAGCTGGTGGCACAAACAACAGTCTCTCTTAAAACAAAGACGTGACTGAATTATTTGACCTGAACTGGAACTCCTGAGGTTTACTATCTATCTGGGAAGCCACACTAAAGGCACTCTCAACTTGTGCCCCGCCCCCCAAATGAAGAATATCTCACTTTGGTGACCCCAACAATTATAAACACTTTCTTTCAAGGGACAACGTATACAATACCTTGGTGTTATACTTTTTTATGAAGACCAGGCATGAACTTGCTTCTCTACTTGTAAACACAGTAAGTTGTATTTTAGGAGTGGTCATAAGAGGCCTTCGAGTATTTAAAGAAACACTACCAGTAGATCATGTAGTTCTTAGATCCATGTGGAGATCTGTGCAAAAGGAACTACTTTGCTAATTCAGTGAAGCTTCCCAGAAAGAAGTGATCAGTGACATTGCTTCAACCCTAAAAGATACTTAGTTCAGCCTTACCTCACTGGCCAGCATTTGTTATGAATGATAGAACTACCCCAGAATTTTTTTCTTGGGCCAGGAAGGAATATTTGCATGTTAATGTATTCATCTGTACTTAGAATAATGCCAAGTGCAAAGCTCAATACAGAAATTAAAGGGGAAAGCCATTGGATTTCTAAGTAGATCTTGAAGCTTTATGGCATTTGTTCAGCTGGTTAGGTCCAATATAAGGTCATTACTTCAGGTGGCCTCATCCTGGTGCTTGGAGTCTTGTAGGTAGTAGTCTTAATTAAATAGCATTTGAGAGAGATCGAATGGATTTGATCACAGCTTGTGCTAGCCACATCAATTAGAGTGACCAGTGAAGTGACATATTCATAGGTAAACTTACCAAAAGGCAAGATAGTGTAGAATTGAGAGGTTTCTATGTGGGGAGGCATTTCTCTCACCTTTCTGCACTTCTTACACATTGAGGCACTTTCAAAGAGATGTGTCTGCCTAGGAACAAAGAGCAGGCAGGGTTCTTCCCTTTGCACACTGTGTGTACAGGGCTCATTTGGCTCTCTTCACATTTTCCTGTGCAAATTGAGGCTTGGGAGACCAGCACAAGATACTAATGTTCTTGCTACTACTATTGCTGTGAGTAATAATTTATCCTTTGTCTCTGACCTAGTGCCTTCTACCAGCATCCATGAATCTATGGCAGGTTTACTTGTTAGCTTGCAAGTAGGATAAGAGCTAAGACCTTATCCTACTTGACATTGTAATATCACGAACCATTTAACATTATGGAAAAATTAAAGACCTTTAGATAAGACAAAGACAAATTTTACTTTTATATAAATATAGCTATTTGCCAAGGTCCCTAACCCATCCAAGATGTATTTAATATGCCAGAGAGACAGATGATTGATAGGTCCTTCTTAGGTACATAATTGGGCTTATTGATAGGACATCTGGGAGAGGAAGCTAAAAAGCGAATCTAGATAAAATATCTTAATTCTAACATCATAAAAGTGAAAAACTTATTTAAGAACTTACTTTCTCATTGTACTGACTTGTTACTTATATTAGGAGCCAGCTATATTTTTTGGATACACTGTTTACACCATATGTACTGCCTAATCAGAAGCTTGTTGAACAGCTCCTTCTCCCCCTAGTATGGATTATCTATCGCATCATGCTTTACCTCCTGTGGACTCCCTATCACTGATATCATCCACTGCAATCAGTGCTCAGTGCTAAAACATTTCCTGAAACGGTTTTTTTTTTTTTTTTGCTTGAAACTCTGGCTGTGTTACACGTTTTCTTTGTCCTCCCAGTGGCTTATATGGACCCATGGACCAGTATATTCATTCTTTATCCTGAACCCCCTCAACAGTATATCTCAGAATAACAGATTCTATGCAATCTGCTGCTCCTTCTTTGAGATATCATTTCAAATTATTTTTTCTTCATCACACAGCCCCTTGAAGACTCTTCTTCTCTTTGAACCTTGAAAAAAGGTAGCATTTTCTCTCTGTGAAGTCATTCCCATATCTCCCTCCACAGGAGTGTTTCTCAAACTTGATAGATCTTCATTGGATTTGTAGACCAACAATTTGAAATAAATATTTTAAAAGATTAATCAATACTCAAAATTTAATTACAGTTTAAATTGCTGATAACTTTCTAGAACAAAATGCTGAGTCATACATAAGTCCAGTTCTGCACTCAATCCTTTTCTTTATTGCCACTAAATTAGAAAATGCTTACTCATTACTATAAGTTGGCAGGACTGGCTATAGGACTTTAAAGGCTCTTGCAGAGAGTTTTGGACCCAGAAAGACTTCTCACTAAAGTCTACTTCAACTGTTCATCAGACACTAACATGTGAACATCCCGTTCCACGTGAAAGCAAGAACATAAATGCTGCCACTTGTGAGATACAGGCAAAAAGATTCCCAATTTCTTTTGTGGTTGCCATATAAAAATATTGTTTTAAATTCAGTGGTAGCTTGTTGATGTGGTTCTTTTTACTATAATCCTCATCATTTTTTCTTCTATAAATAAAATAAAAACATTAAGATTTTGACAAAATTCAAACTTTCAGTGATGTATCCATTTTCACCACAATTCACTTATCCATTTTGTTATCTCTAATTTGATGTTGATAATTTGGAACAGGAGATATTTTTAACCTATTCAAGATAATGACTATATTGCTAAATTGCTTAAAATAATGGAAAGGATCTTTACTGGTGCTGTCTCCTGCATCATATACTGATAAAGCCAGTAATGACTATTTTCTATTACTTAAAGTAAAATTAATGCTAGTAAAGAAATTGAGTAAAGTTTCTTAAAAAAATGACTTGCTTCTGTTGGAAAGACGATCTTATACTCCTCCATGCCTTCCTTCGCACAGCACTCAATGCTTATAACTTAATCGTGTTCATACTTCTGTTTCTTTTAACACTAATAAGATTAATAGGCACATAGTTGACTTTCAGTTCAATTAGTTGTCTCTTCATCTACAGAGCAGTAACTCTCTCTGCTGCACATAACCAGTTCTCTGTCATTCTGAGTCCAACAAACTTCTTGTCCAAATTATGCCTTCCAAAGATACCAAGTATATCTCCTTCATACATGCATAGTACATATGCTAATAGCTAATAGGTAGTCAGTACAGAGTCACTCAGTGTTTAAGTTTATAGGCTAAGTGCTTAGGTTCAAATCCCAGCTGTGCCAACTAGAAACTGTGTAATCTTGAGCATGCCACTTAACCTCTCTGTGCCTCAGTTTCCTCTGAAGACTAAATGAATTAACATGTATGCACTTAGAACATAGTAGTAAGCACTATTTAGTTGTTTGATAAACCAGTTAAATGAGTAATTTTGTCCAGTTGTTAAGCTATGTATCTACTATCCTACATGATAGCAATTACTCATCTCCACTGTATGTTTTTTATATCATGTGATTTTTAATATCACTTAATAAAGAAATTTGACTTTTTCTAAGAACATAATGTGGTGGGCTTTTTTTTTCCCCACAAGTTTGTTGGAGTAGAATGATTTGTATTCCTCATCACATAGCAGGAGTGTCAGAATGTTGTCTCCTTTTGAGTTTTGTTCCTTTCTCCATCTCAGTAGAATTTATCAATTCACAAAATTTCCTATGAAAATGTGTTGGAGACCACAGGTAACTGTATCGCTGGCCCAGTGATAAGTTTTTAGATACCCAGCATCATATTTCCTGCCCACCATTTTCTTTTGTCACACCCAGATTTGTCTCACCTGGCAGATTTACAATGACATTGAAAATGGAGAACTGTTCACTGTTGTTTACATATTTGTTCTTATTTTCATTGACTTATTCAATAAATACAAATAACATGAAAATAAACTAAGTGAATTTACCCTATCAACTGAACTGGCCTATTCAGTTCTTGTAAAGGACACATAACCTTTAAGATTATAATATGGTTTCCAAGAAACAAACACAATTTATCATTAATCTTACCTTTCACATGTATACATTGTATATGAATAAAACTGTTCCATTGCTTTGTCCTCTGAAGCACAAATCCACCTGTGGCCCTAGGAGATCACACTTTTGTGGCTAGTGCCCAACAGTCAATCCCAAGGGAATGTGCCCCCTTTGCATACATGACTCAATACACAAATGGTGTAGCGAATATTGTTTCAACCATCAAAAGATTGCAACAACAATATCAAAGCCACATTAGTCCTCATACGGCTCGTGCAACTGCAAAACCCCTTTTCTGCCACAAATGGCATAGTGAACATTTATCTTTTTTTTAAAAGGGGTACAATATCGCAACTGCTTTTTCATATTCAAGAAATTCCGCCTTATAAGACATTTACTCCCTGCCAGTATAGAAGATAAAAATGCCAGCATTCACTTTCCTAAATTCCTTTACAACTAGCCACGTGCTCATGGCCTAAGCTCAGAGATCAGATAGATGTACCTGCTTCAGATGTCCAGCAGGAATGAGGAGTGGACGGACAGCAGACACTCCCTTCAGGCAGCAGTGATGTCCAGGTTCAATGAGGAGGGGAGGCAGTGACCCTAGTGTCTGTGTATGTGCAGAGTAAACTCAAAGTCAAGTGCTAACTGTAACAGCACCCTCACTGGACTACTAATTTGGTAGCTTGGTTTTTATCGTGATTCAGCCTGAATAGCCTTCCAAGTATGGTTCCCCATCCTTCCAAAGCTGTAATTGCCCATCAGTGAATTCTTTTCCTACTTTAACTAGGCAGTTGATGTTCTGTTTCTGCAACTAAAAAAATTCTTCTGATACAAAAGATTCTTCTCTTTTTCATCTGGCAAACCAGTGTACTGTCATTAAAACAAAACATGTGTCCAATTTTCTGTGCTTCCACAGTGTTTGGTGTATATTTCCATTATATAGCACTTTTCTGTTTGTACAACAGTAACCTGTTATGTTTCTTTCCCCTACTAGACACTTTGAACTGTCAAAAAGAGGAACTAGATCTGACTAGGCATAATGTTTACCACACAGTAGGGCATAATAAATGCTGATAGAAAGAGCTACCTAAAGAGTTTATGCTTGTTCTCTTAAAATGCAGACTTTTATATGAGGTAAGTAGCTTTATTTTCCTTTGTACAAAGACTTGCATAGCACATGCAAATAAAAATTAATAAATCGCTTTGATGGTGGCACAATGCTTTAATCAACCAAACCCAATTAATTTTCTTTTCTAAATTATACTTATCATGAAAAGTAACAAATTGTTCATTTTAAAAAACTTGAGAAATACAGAAAAGAATAATGAATAAAAAACATTCGTAATACTGCAACCCTGAGATAAAAATAATTATTTTCCTCTATGCATATATGTATTTTTTCTTCTAAAACTATGTTCATATGATATCTCCTATTTTATTTTCTGTTTTTTCCCCTAATAATGGGTATTTCACATTTCCAAATTTAAAAAATATATATAATACTAGGCAGCCATAAGAAAGAAGGAAATCTGCCCTGGCGGGTTTTGCTCAGCGGTTAGAGTGTCGACTTGCGGTCCAGAGAGACCTGGGTTTGGTTCCCGCTAAGGGCATGTACCTCGGTTGCAGTTTGTCCCTGGCCCTGGTTGGGTCGTGCAGGAGGCAGCCACTCGATGTGTCCCTTTCGTGTCGATGTTTTTTTCTCTCTCTCTCCCTCCTACTCTGTCTGAACAAAAAAAAAAAAAAGGAAAAATGTCCTCGGGTGAGGATTTAAAAAAAAAAAAAAGAAAGAAAGAAATCTTACCTTTTGCAACAGCATGGATGGACCTGGAGGTTATTATGCTAAGTGAAATAAGCCAGTCAGAGAAAGACAAATACCATATGATCTCACTTATATATGGAATCTAATGAACAAAATAAACTGGTGGACAAAATAGAGACAGAGGCATAAATACATGGAACAGACTGACAGTTGCCAGAGGGAAGGGAGAAGGGGACACTGGATGAAAGTAGGTTTTGGGATTAGCCAAAGAATATCTGTGCATAGCCCATAGTCAGACAATAGCATGGTGATGGCCAGAAGGAAGCTGGGACAGGGGCTGGGTGGAGGTGGGCAACAGTGGGGAAAATGGGAACATCTGTAATAGTGTCAACGATAAAAACAAAGTTAAGAAAAGATGTGCAGCAAGTATAAAAAATATAATTTTATGCTATCTATAGCTAAATGTATTTCAGTTTACTCAAATCTTACTAAGTAGATATTTGGTATGTGCCCAATTTTTCATTATTATGAAAACAGAATGAACATCTTTGCAAACATTTTTGATTATTTTCTTTCTGCTGGACCCCTTAAATTTTACACTTTTAAAATGTTAAATGTAGATCAATTCAGATTCCCACCAGCAGTAAACAGAATAGCATCTTCACTATTCTTTCAGAAGCACTGAGTACTATAATTTCTCTTTAACCTCTCACAGGGGAGAATGGCATCTGGTGCTTTTAATCTACATTTTGATTACTTACATGATTTATTAGAAATATAAGCTGCCATATTTAAGACAGACATTTTTAAAATTTGCTACCTACGTTATTATTGGGCTCAAAAAAATTTTTTTAATTTTTTTTATTAATTTGTTTTTGTTACAGATGTTTCTCCTTTTTCCCCCATTGACACCCTCCTCCCCATCCCCCTGCCCCATCCCCAGCTTTGTTGTCTATGTCCATGGGTTATGCATACATGTGTGTAAGTTCTGTGGGCTCAAAATTTTTATCATACCTGTTTCAGTTACTATATAGTGAAATTCATTCACTAGTAGTTCCTTATGTTTTTGTTTTTTGTTTTTATGTAATCCTTACCCGAGGATATTTTTCATTGATTTTTGATAGAGTGGAAGAGGGAGTGAGAGAGAGAGAAGCGTTGATATGAGAAAGACACATTGATTGGTTGCCTCCTGCACTACCCCAACCAGGGCCAGGGATGGAACCTGCAACCCAGGTACATGCCCTTGACGGGGAATTGAACCCACGACACTTCAGTCCATGGACTGTTGCTTTAACCACTGACCAAAATCACCTAGGGCTAGTTACTTATGTTTTATTGAGCATCTACTATGTGCTAAGCACCATTTTGAGTATTGCCCCCTGGACCTTACATTCCAATGAAAATGTTTGTGGTTTCTTCCACTACTTTTATGCTTAGAAAGAAATTCCCCATTTAGAAATTTGGTAAATGTACTTCTCAGTTATTTTTTTGTTTTTAAAAATGCTACTAACCTTCCTAATTGTATGGGGGAACAAAATAGATGTGATTTCTGTGCTCATTAAACTTACAGACTCTAGAGAGTATATTGCTACATAATTATGAGAGTATCTGCTTTCATGTTGTACATGCAACTTACATTTTTAGCAATATGTTGTAGAATCATGGTGTGTTATAGTGTGATATAATTTCATTAGCCATAAATAGACTACTAAACAATAGAATTTTTATTGGAATATTTTTATAACTATACTTTATATTATATTATAGAACCATATTAATAAGGAAAAAGACCTTTAGAACAAACAAAAATAGTGTTGTACTTTTTAAGATATTTAAAGTTTACCCTAAAATCACATTTCTCTGTTTCATCAGCTGGTATATTCCTTAAATGTTATTACCAGTATTGAGCTTCCTAATTATATACTATAATATTACAAGTCTGTAAAGCTTAACATGCTGTTGACTTGACTTGTTTTGAAATATGTTTACCAAGGTTTTTTTCTATTAGGCAATAGCTAATAAAGTTCTAGAATGTAATTCTAAATTAAATTATCTAAATATTCAGTCTTTTAAATGATATCTTAATCTGCCAACTGGAATGATTCTTTTTTCACCATTTTTTCAAGCATTTATGATTTTCAACATCTGTATAGTCTGAAAGTAATTGGTAGTTCAATTGCATCTTAAATTTAGAAGATGGGAAATATCTTTATTTTTATAGCAATGTGTGTCTGTGGAGTGGAGATTGTCTATCCCTCTTTGAGATCCATTGGTCTCTCTAGGGTAGAGGACAGTAATATGTATAGTTAGAAAATGAATGCATAATAAATAAATGTAATAAAATATTAAAAACAAATTTTCTTAATTTTCTTGGCTGGTGTTAATATGAGAAAATATGAGGGGCAAGGGTTTAAAATGTAAAAAACCACAACTTTCTAGAGAGGTAGGCAGTACATTTGTTGTGAAGATTACATGAGATAAAAAATATGAAGCATTTAGTATAGTGCCCAACATGTAGAAAAAAGTGCTGTCGCCATTATCGTTGTCATCATCATCATCATCATCAATGGTATTTGTTCTCCCTGTTTTTGAGTTTGTCATATTTTACACATAATATGGTACCTTTTTGAGATTATACTTATTCATATACAGTTGATCCTCATTATTTATGGATTCTAGATTCATGAATCTGCCTACTTGTTAAAATTTCTTTTCTAACCCCTAAATCAATACTCATGCTTTCGCAATCATTTGTGGACATATACAGAGCAAAAATTAAGTCACCTGATTCATACATTCTCAGTTAAAGACAAAAAAGGTGATGCTCTGCCTTTTTGTTTTGGTTTTGTGCTATAAACAAATGTTCCTTATGTGATCTGTTTAGTGCTATGTTTTTTGTATTTTTGTGAATTTTGTTGGTGATTTCACTGTCTCACTACCCCCCGAGCCTAGGACTGAAGTGCTGTCTAGAGTCCTCAGCACAAGAAGGCTGTGGTGTGCCTTACAGAGAAAATATGTGTATTAGATAAGCTTCCTTCAGGCATGAGTTACAGTGCTGCTGGCTGTGAGTTCAATGTTAATGAGTTAATAATATATTAAATAAGGTGTCTTTACACAAACACACATCAAACAAGGGTATGTATTGATCAGTTAGTGACAATGTTGTAACCAGAGGCTTATAGGAACCTAACCTTGGATTTCCCCTAGGATTTTCAGTATTCACTAAATCATTGTTAATGGTGACTATATAGAACATAACTACCATGGATAATGAGATTAAATTATATTTCCATGTGTTGGAGATGCCCAGAAGGGGCCCAATAAATAATCCCATTCCTGCCTGCCTGACTAAATTATGAATTATTTGAGAAACATGTCAAAGGAGATAACAGATGGAGACCAAAGTAGAATTCTTATTGATAAAGCCAATATTGAAAAATGTGATGTATGTACAATACAGAGATGGCCTTCCTAATACTAAACTCAGAATTGGACTAATCCATTCATCCCAGGTAACACTGGACTGATGTGGAAGAGAAAGGAGAGGGTGAATCTGTGCATCTGGATTTCTGCTTCCAAACTCACCAGTCACAGAGGTACACCCTAGAGGAGTAAGCAAGGGCAGGGAAGACGGGGTGTCAAGTAAAGAGGAAGGATAAGCCAGTCCTGCCAACACATGAGCACCAGACTAGGCAGCTGAATAAGCTGGTGACATAAGAATGACTTGATGGCCCTGGTCGATGTGGCTTGGTTAGTTTGTCGTCCTATGCACCAAAGGGTAGTGGGTTTGATTCCCAGTCAGGGCACATACTCAGGTTCGATCTCTGGTGGGGGCATATATGGCATCTCATTGATGTTTTTCTCTCAAATTGATGTCTCTCTCTCCCTCACCCTTCCTCTCTCTCTTAAAATCAATAAAAACATATCCTCAGGTGAGAATTTTTTAAAAATTAGAAAAAAAATGAATGACATTGATTTTATGTTTGTTCCTCAAATTCCCTTTAAAATTTATCCGGTGATGATAATCTTTCCATGCCTCTAGTTGAAAACCTAGGTGGACTCATTACTTTTTTTCTCACCCTAGGTAACAGTCCTGCAGTCATTTTATTTTATTTTTTAATGTTTTTTCTTTATTGATTTTAGAGAGAGAAGAAGGGAGAGGGAGAGAGAGATAGAAACATTGATGAGAAGGAACATCAGTTGGCCACCTCCTGCATGCCCCCCACTGGGGATCGGACCCACAACCTGGGCATGTGCCCTGACCAGGAATCAAACCAGAGACCTCTTGGTGCATGAGTCAACGCTCAGCCACTGAGCCACATAGGCCAGGCAGCCCTGCAGTCATTTTAAATCATAGAAAGTGTTTAGTCCAAGACATTTAGTAGCCCTTCTCACTACTTATTCAAAAGTAGGTCTTCTCTCCTTTCTACCCCTGATACCCTCAGCCAGTGAGGGCCTACACTCCTGTCCCTTTCTGGCTCTATTTCCCTACTGTTATCTCAGTTTCCCTGAGTCTGGTAAATGGGGAAGGAGGAGGTGATGGGGAGAAGCAGGGTGTTTCTTACTTGCTGTTGATGGCTTCATGTGCTCTCACCTTGGTAGATGTCTGAAGCTGATAATTTCCAATAGGTGCACTTTTTGGGGTTCATTGGAGACACCTTTTCTGGACCATCCAGCTGCAACATCCATAGGTTGGTGTGAGCCATTTGTTGTGTTTCGTCTGGGTCGTGGTGACACTCAAACTCCTTTGTCCCAGGCTCTGGGAATGTAGGCTGATCCCAACACAGCTGCAGTCTACCTTGCTGCTGTTAGTTGCTGTGACCTCTCAGGCTTGTGCCACTCTCAGGCACAGGCCACTGTCCTCCCAACTGTAGGGAACACACACCTGTCTCTGCATGTGGTTCCCTTGGCATGGGCTTAGAAGCTATCACCACCTTTTTCTTCTCTGTAAGGCAGGGGCCTGCAGGTGGGCTGGTGCCCTTCACAGAACATCATAAATCACCCTTCCCCTCCCTGGATCCTTTAATATTTGCAATAGAATTCCCGTAAGGGGATTAGAAATTTTTAGAGTTCTTTGTAAATTCTGCATATGATGTTCTCTCACAGATTCACTTTAGTGTCTGATATCTGTTAATTGGTCATCTCAGTTGAAACTGAGGCAGAAGGAGTTCCATATTATTATCATATTATGTATAGGTATATATATCAGTTTCAACAGTTCCAAAAAATTAACATGATTTCAAAGAGTAAACTGATGCTTAGTTAGATAATTCATCAGCTTGGGCACATCAGTATTTCCTAGTGTGGCAATGGATAATTCTAAGCACATGTGACATTCTTTTTCCTGAATGTTACTCCTGATTTGTATACTTTTCTTTAAATCTCTGTTCTTTATCATTTCTCCCCATGGACATCCTAGGCTACTCGCGACTCTTAAAAGAGTTAGTAATGGAAAGTGTTATGACAAGTACCTGGCAGACATAACAAGTGCTCAATTACTGTTTGGTAATAATTATACTGTACTTTTTTCCCTCAATTCAATACATATTATTTAAAAAGATGCTTTAAAAAATACAGTATCAAAAGGTATAAAGATAAAAGCCTCTCTCTCACCCCTGATTCTCATCCACCCATTTGTGAGATTGTCTTAAACCACCAAAGCCCTATTGCATTAAGATACCACTTGTCACTGATTCTGTAATAGTTGTATCTCCCCCTAGTCCGTGCAGACTGGAGAATCCACACTGTTGTGCTGGAGTTGGAGACTCCACAGCTCTATCCACAGCCACATTCTTGCAAAGGAACAGAGAATCTCTTCCCATTCATGAAGCAAATAACCATTTTCACTTTACTTTTGTATCTGTGGTAACTGGAATTTTCATGGTGTTAGGGGGTACAGTGACAGAAAGCAGTGTCAGTTGTCCATCATCTTGGTGCTCTTGACAAGAGGAATTTTCTCCTCTGATTCACTGCCCAGGAGGTCATGTGGCATAGCCCATTGTTGCAAGAAAGAGCAGATATCTTAAAAATCAATAGGTTTCTTCAGGAAATTAACTTGGCTTCTACTGGGTGCTTTTTTAACCCTGTATTCCCTGAAATCTGCACCTGAGTCCATATCTGTCCCACATCACAGCAACTATTGGATTTAATCTTGATCTGATATTATTACGGATATTAAATGATGTTCAATATACTGATTTTAAGCAGGCCAGAAATGCTGGTAATAAAGAAGTTAATACTCAATTACCTAGAAAACTGTAATCTAGAATACTATGTGAGATATCCAAGTAGATGATATTTGCCTGGATTGGGAAAGGAGAATAGCAATTATATTTATCATTAGAATTTCAAAGGAGGAAATATTTGAATACTTTAAATCTATGAGTTGGAGAAAATGATATAAAAAAAAGACGTATCGGTTTCCTTACCTGTATTGTAACTTTTCTTTTTTAAAGTCCCTTGGCACTTTGGGATTCAGGCTTTCTGTTGATTAACAGCACGAGTTTGAAAGTAATTACAGTATCTTCACAAAGTGTCTTCTGTTCCGCAGGGTTATTGAGCAGCTTGGTGGGAAGCAACTGGTGATGAACCACATGCACCATGAAGACCAGCAGGTTCGCTACAACGCTCTCCTGGCGGTGCAGAAACTCATGGTGCACAACTGGTATGTGCCAGCTTTCCCTCACTCACTGCTCTGCGCGGCCTCACTTGTCCAGAAGTTCTTACTGTTGCTCTGATGGATGGTAGTTTTTAAAATCAGTGATAATTTTTATTTTTATTGAATTTATTGGGGTGACACTGGTTAACAAAAATATACAGGTTTCAGGTGCAAAATTCCACAACACATCATCTGTATACTGTATTGTGTGTTCATTTTTAAATATCTAGAAATATATTTTAGCAATTCAGAGCAATGAAATGATAATTTAAAAACTGTATTAATGTTCTGAAGAAATGTATGTAGTATATTCAAACACATACAAAAAGTGCTAATATCAAACACAACCCCAGAAGTAACTAAAAGGATCCTTGTGACATAAGTGAATCAGTCTTTTTTGGAATTAATGAAATCCAGTTGGACTATACTGATCAGAGACTACAATTTTACAAGGTTTAACTATTCAGTATATGGTTCACCTGACTGGATTTTACCAGTTCACACGAAAACATAAAGTGATTGATCTATTAAGATTTAACTCTCACATTTCATTTTTATTCATTTTAGCTTTTTGCTTTAGAAATAACTGAAGTCATGTTTTTCTGTCTTTAAAAAAAAATCAAAATTATTAACCTTTGCATGTCACTTAAAACAAGATGAATTAAAGAGTGACTGCTTAGATAAAATGGTGAGCTGTTTATGTACATGATGGAACAAGCCAGGATTCCCTTTGTCAGGGCTGTTTTTAGCTGTAGTTTGGATGTTCAGTGCTTTCAGCAGCATAGCATCTTGAACAGTTCCAGTGCGTCTCTGTTCCCCACTCCATGGAAACATGCTCTGGCATTGGACTATTTTTGTAAATGCACAATGAACAAATACACATTCCTTATAACTGACAACACTGCTACCAGCAAGAATTAATAGTGCATTAGAATGTGCACACTTGAAAGATGCAGCAAATACAGTGTAGGAGGATATCCAGGTGCTGCTGTGACATTATATGTTAACTACTATGATCTTACCAAATAAGCATTTTTTCATAAATACTGACATTTATGTATTTTTTCAACAACTCTGCTTTGAGCACTTACTTTGTACCCTGTTTGTTAAGTACTAGGCTATAGCTATGATGAAATGGGCACAACTTTACCTGGGATGATTAGAGATGGCCTCTCTGAGAAGACTAAACAGCTAAGCTGAGATAATAATGAACCAGATATACAGCTCAACTATTGGGGGTAATTATTTCAGATAAAGGGAATGAGAAGGTAAAAGACCATGAAGAGGAATGAGGTTGGTTTTAAAAGCAATGTCTGGAGACATTTTTATGTGACAACTGGGGGTAATGGTGCTACAGGCACCTAGTGGGCAGAGGCCAGGGATGCTGCTAAACATCCTACAGTGCACAGACAGTCCCCACAACAAAAACTGTCTTGCCCAATGTGTCAGCAGTGCCAAGGTTGAGAAACTCTGATTTGAAGGATGGAATGAGGCCAACATAAAAAATATGGGCAGGGAGAGTTTTGCAGAAATCTGATTGTATAGGATCTTAGAGACTGTCATTTGACTTTTACTTTTATAGGATGAGATGAAAGACATTGAGAGATTTTAGGGAAATGACAAATTTGATTTGTTTTAAAAAGATCGCTTAGGCTACTCTGTGGAGAATGGATTGTGCAGGGGTAAGTGTGAAAGCAAGAAGACCATTTTAGTAGGTTCTCATTGTGGTCTAGACTAGAGATGATTAGTAGCTTGGACTACAACTATAAAAGTTAAGGCAACAAGCCCTGGCCGGTTGGGCTCAGCAGTTAGAGCATCGGCCCTCGGACCGAAGGGTCTTGAGTTCAATTTCTGGCCTAGTCAAGGGCAACCAATCGATGTGTCTCTCTCACATCAATGTTTATCTCTCTTTCTCTTCCTTCCACTCTATCTAAAAATCAGTGGGAAATATCCTCGGGTGACGATTAACAACAACAAAAAATTTAAGAAAACAAAAAGTAGATGGACTCAGGATAGATTTCAGAGCTGGCACTGGCAACATTTGATGGGCTGAAAACATTTTTACTTTGTTTATAACCTCAATGCAAGAAGAGTGGGATCAACAGAGGGCACTCAAAATAGTTTTTATCTGTTCAGCAGGAGGAAAAACTTGCAAGTCTGTCAGTAAAATATGGAATACTCCACTGGGTTTCCCCCCTTTTTTCACTTCAACGTGAGACACATTTTTCTCTTCTATTTTATTTTTTCCATCACCATTTATCTCCTCTCTGCCCTCTTCCACCTCCACCCCTGCAATCACTACACTGTTGTCCATGTCCACGAGTTCTCTCTCTTTTTCGCTCAATCCTTCCACTCTCCCTGCTTCAGTCTCCCCTTACCAGAGCTGTCTGCCTGCTCTCTACCTATGAGCCTGTCTCTGTTTTGCGTGGTAGTTTGTTCATTAAATTCTACATATGAGTGGAATCATAAGGTACTTGTCTTTCTCTGACTGGCTTATTTCACTTAGCATAATGTTCTCCAAGTCCCATTGGTTGAGCGTCATTCCATGTACTGAGCCACATTTTTCAATATAAATGAATTATTTAGTAATTTTATCTCTCTTGGTTTATGTCTCTCTCATGAAATTAGTTTAAAGAATGTTGGCATTTAATAGAGTTCAAGGCTGTTGCAACCAGTGAGCTTATATTTGCCAGTTGTTTTTCTAAAGTTCTGTGAGACACAGTTTTATTGTCACTTTTTGTTGAAATTACTGTTGCTGAAGTATAATTCTGGTTTAAATTTCTCTTAAAGAACTTATTGTTGGGTTTAGCTTTTTTTAAAATGTATATTTCTGATGTGAGAGAAAAGATAGGTATGAAATAGGATGTTGACCTTTTCTCTTTGTTTGTGGAGAATATATTTTGATTGAGAATTTGTGTTTTACATGATTATACATTTAAACATTTAAAAATGAAACATTTGCCCTGACCGGTTTGGCTCAGCGGTTAGAGCGTCGGCCTGGGGTCCAGAGAGACCCGGGTTCGGTTCCCGCTAAGGGCATGTACTTCGGTTACAGTTTGTCCCCGGCCCTGGTTGGTCGTGCGGGTGGCGGCCACTCTATGTGTCCCTTTCACGTCGATGTTTCTCTCTCTCTCTCTTCCTCTCTCTCCCTCCCACTTTATCTGAACAAAAAATGAAAAAATGTCCTCGGGTGAGGATAAAAAAATAAATAAATAAATAAATAAAAATGAAACATTTAAAATTTGATTTTTTGCCCTTGAATTTAAGAATTTGATTTAGTCTCATAGTATATTTTTGATGTAAATGTACAAAAGGAAAAGTAAATATCTTTATAGCCAGAAACTGGTTTATTCACTCTATCATTGACTAGCTGATAAGACAATATCCTCCCCTGCTAATTATGTGCCAAGCTATTGTAACTTAATTTATAATAATCTCCTTTAATGGATAAGCATAGTGTTCTTATTTTCCTATACTTTCTTTATAAAGGAATTTTCACATGAAGAAAAATTAGGATTCACATTTGACCTGTAGATTTTGTTGTGACATATTTCTTTGACTCTTTGTGCCAGAGAATGAAAATTGCTCAAGTAATAGCAATTTATTTTACCTTCGATCAATGTGAGACCAAATGGAATGCCATTTGGAAAGTAAATCTTCTGCAAAGTTATCCCCAAATGTAAAAGGATTTATTTTATCTGTATTGTTGAAAGTATTACAGATTTCCTTCCTTTTTCCCCCCATTGACCCCCTCCAACCTGCTCCCCCACCCCTCCTGCCTTCTCTACACTATTGTCTGTGTCCATTGGTTATGCCTATATGCATATAAGTTATTTGGTTTATCTCTTCCCACCCCCCATTCCCCTTCCCTCTGAGGTTTGTCAGTCTGTAAAAGGATTTTGAATTAAAATCTTTATGCAGATAACCAAGTTGTCCTTATTAAATCATGCTTGTAAAGACCGCTTTTCCACTTACCTAAAATATGCTTTTATGACCTAAAATATGGTTCTAAGTTGTTTCACACCAAATAAAAACATGAAAACACAGTTGATTTTTTTTCTTTTTAGCATTTGTTTTGATTTAATTAAAATTAGTTTTTATAGGTAATATATTTTAGTTTAAAATAATTAAAAAATAATCATAGATAAGAGTAAAATGAAAGTCTGCCCAAATGGCAACAGCAGCAGCAGCTTTCCGTGGCAGTTTTGCTCATTATCTATAGTTACTGTTTTGCTTCTAAACTGTGCTGAAAAGATTTCCAGCACACTCTTAATTTTCTTTTACTTTTCTATCATAAATGATTTTTATATATTTGATATTGCATTATTCCTAAAGTGTCTGCTTATTAGAATAAATTATAATTTTGGATATAAAGTAAACATTTATTTTTTTACTGCAGGGAATTTTTTTTTGTTTTAAGTATAAGTTTAGAATTACATTTTAAGTATAAATTGGATACTTTTAAAATCATAGAACTGGGCTACCTTTGGATATTGATTTTGATTCTGTTTTAAGGAGTTAAGTAGTATGTTTCTTGATAATATAGAGATAGAGTTATCTCTGGTTTACATAACATGGAGTATAAAGTTATATATCATGGAAAAATAATTTTTTACGAGTTTATGATTAATTTCAAAATTATTTCCATAAATTACAAATCTTCATAGAGTAGCCAATATTTCTCCCCTTCTACTTGACATCTGTATGGATTACAAATAACCCTAACTGATTTGGTAGGGGGATAAGAGGGGCAGAATAGAGTTGCTAAGGGACAATTGGCTCACACTGGTGCCTCCTCAGTTCAGGAGGCCTGGAGCAGCTCATTCCTGCTCACAGCCCTCCTAAATGACACACGCAGCTCTCTGACCCTCCTGTACCACTGTACATTCCTGGGACGTCCCTTGTTCTTTTGAGCAGTGCTAGATTTTTATATTCATAAGTTTGGCAGAATATATAAACAATGGCAGCTTACTCCAGCAAACTTTTATATATACCCTCAGTTTATACTTTCTAATTTAACGTAATAAAATGTTACCGTTTTTCTCCTACAGAATGATTTTATATGTAATCAGCTTGTAATTCAGAAGCAACAATATGTGCATATGGACAGCTCAAGACTTCAGGAAAGAAACACTGAATTTTGTAGGTCGAGGATCTCATGTAGACCCTCTATTTCTATTTCTATTTGTTTCTGAATTCTTTTTCACCCTTATTTCAAGCAGAATAATAAGTTCTAAGAGTATCACCCTCTTTAGATATTCTGTATTCTGTGTGTAGGTAAATAATGTAATAGAGAAGAACTCACCAAGCCAAGTGTATGCATGTTACTGCTTTGTTCTCTGAGTTTATATCTGCTTAGGATATTTTAGTTATTCCGTTAGTACACAGTCATAAATACAGTGATTAAAATAGTTACTTATGAACTGAATTGAAGAAAAAATCCTAACGTAAGGTTTAACCTTTTAGTACTAAACATCATGTTACTAAAACACGCCATATGATTTTAAATAAACATATAGCATTTCTAGATTTAACATTTTCCAGAATTAATTTAGAAAACAGTGTTTCCTCTTTGAGTGCCTGGAATTTTCCACATTGTTCTTATGACATTTTTAGTGGTGGAACCTTTGAAAATGTTTTTAAGGGCATATGTTTTGGTTATTTAATGAAAAAAATAAAATGCAATAAATTAAAAAGCTATTAACCAGTTACAAAAAAACAACCAAAAAATGACAAATATAACTTGATTTTTAAAAATATATTAAAACCAACTCCAAGTAAAAAGGAATTTGTATAGCTGTTGTCTCATTATTGCTTGAGCAACTCCAGATCTCCAGTCTAAAGTTGCTTCTGCTTTGTGAGTGAGAGATGTTTTGAGGGTGTGCTAACTTCTTATTTTTCTGGATGCTGTGTATCATTTAATGACAATTGATTTGGAAATGTCAGCATAACATAAATCTTAGATTATTGTAGAGTACCAGCCAAAATAAACATTGGAGGAGGTGGATAATGAGCATTTCTACAGCAAAGAAAGTAAAACCACTGATGGATAATAGAGTCTATGTACTTTATAATTAAATGAAAAATCAAATTCAGATTTCATACATAGGTGACTGTGACTAAGGTATAAGTATCTGTGGATCAAGTTCATGTTGTGGTTTTGTTTGATTAGAATTGGTTTCTTAGATGTGCAGATACCTGAATTGGGTTTTGAAGGACTGGTTAAGTATAAACAAAAGAAAAGTAAGGAAAGACAGAGAAAAATGAACTAACTTGCTTTGCTTTTAAGTACTTTCTCTCCTTTCCCTTTTCGTGATCAGGACAGTTACATTTGTCATTTCATGGGCTGTGTGTGTGTGTCTGTGTGTGTGTGTATAATTGAATTAACCTCAGTAGAATAGAGTATGCTAAAAATTAAATAAAGATTAAGCAAACTTTATATTTACTACTCTAAGAGGTTTTTTTTGTTTAAATTTTTATTTCTTTATTTTTATTAATTAATTTATTTGTTTTTGTTACAGATATTTTTCCTTCCCCCCCTAGATACCCTCCTCCCGATCCCTCCCCTCCCCCTAGTATTGTTGTCTATGTCCATTGGTTACGCATACATGCATATAAGTTCTTCGGTATATCTCATCCCTGCCCACCACCCCCATCCTCTGAATTTGTCAGTCTGAGCTGTACTTTTTTCTATGTCTCTGGGTCTGTTTTGTTCATCAGCTTATTTTGTTCATTATAGTCCACAAATAAGTGAGATCATGTGGTATTCGTCTTTCTCTGATTGGCTTATTTTGCTCAGCATAATACTCTCCAGGTACCTCCATGTCATCTCAAAGGGTAAGAGCTCATTCTTTTTTTACAGCTGCATAGTATTCCATTCTGTATATGTACCACAGCTTTTTTTATCCACTTATCTATTGATGGACACTTGGGCTGTTTCCAGATCTTAGCAATTGTAAATAGTGCTGCTATGAACATCGGGGTACATATATTCTTCTGATTGGTGTTTTAGGCTTCTTAGGATATATTCCTAGAAGTGGGATCACTGGGTCAAATGCAGTTCAATTTTTAATTTTTTGAGGAAACACCATATTGTTTTCCATAGTGTCTGCACCAGTCTGCATTCCCACCAGCAGTGTACTAGAGTCCCCTTTTCTCCACACCCTCACCAGCACTTGTTGTTTGATGATTTGTTGATGGCAGCTGTTCTGGCAGGTGTGGCAAATTGAAACCTCGTAGTGGTTTTAATTTGTATCTCTCTGATGATTAGTGATGTTGAGCATTTTTTCATATGTCTCTTGGTCATTTGTATATCCATTTTGGAGAGGTGTCTATTTAGGTCCTCTGCCCATTTTTTAATAGGGTTCTTTGTCTTCCATTTGTTGAGTTGTATGAGCACTCTATATATTTTGGAAATTAACCCCTTATCTGATGTGTCATTGGCAGTTATGCTCTCCCATATAGTGGGTTCCCTTTCCATTTTGATGGTTGTTTCTTTTGCTGTGCAGAAGCTTTTGAGTTTGATGTAGTCCCATATATTAATTTTTTCCTTTGTTTCTCTTGCCTTAGGCGTTCTATCAGTGAAAACTCTGCTGCATGTGATGTCTGAAACTGTGTTGCCTACATTTTCTTCTAGGATTTTTGTGGATTCACGAGTCACATTTATTTATTTATTTATTTTTTGTTGATAGATATGTATTTATTGCCATTTTGTTTGTTCATATTTTTATCTTTTTCTTCAAGAACACCCTTCAACAATTTCATATATTAATGGTTTGGTGGTGATGAACTCCTTTAACGTTTCCTTGTCTGGGAAACTCTTTATATGGCCATCGATTCTAAATGACAGCTTTGCAGGATAGAGTAATCTTGGTTGTAGGTTCTTGCTTTTCATCATTCTGAATATTTCTTGCCACTCCCTTCTGGCCTGCAAAGTTTCTTTTGAGAAATCAGCTGACAGTCTTATGGGAACTCCCTTGTAAGTAACTAACTGCTTTTCTCTTGCTGCTTTTAAGATTCTCTCTTTGTCTTGAACCTTTTGCATTTTGATGATGATGTGTCTTGGTGTGGGCCTCTTGGGGTTCATCTTGTTTGGCACTCTCTGTGCTTCCTGGACTTGTATGTCTGTTTCCTTCACCAAGTTAGAGAAGTTTTCTGCCATTATTGTTTCAAATAGGTTTTCGATTTGTTGTTCTCTCTCTTCTCCTTCTGGCACCCCCAAGATGCGAATGTTGGCACACTTGAAGTTGTCCCAGAGGCTCCTTACACTATCCTCATTTTTTTGGATTCTTTTTTCTTTTTGCTGTTCTGATTGGGTGTTTTTTGCTTCCTTATATTCCAAATTGATGGTTTGCTTCTTGGAATTACATACTTTACTATTGAATCTGTGTAAACTATTCTTTATTTCAGGTAGTGAATCCTTCATTTCTGACTGGTCCTTTTTTGTGCTCTTGAGGCCCTCACTAAGATCACTGAGGTTCTCACTAAGTCCATTGAGCATCCTTATAAGCAGTATTTTGAACTCAGCATCTGTTAGGTTGCTTAACTCCATTTCACTTAGTTCTTTTCCTGGAGTTTTGTTCTGTTCTTTCATTTGGGACCTGTTTCTTTGTCTCCTCATTTTGGCTGCCTCCCTGTGTTTGTTTCTATGTATTACTTAGCGAGAGGTGTGGAGCTAGCTGAGACCAGATGCTGCTTGTTTGAAAGAATTTAGGAAAAGCTGAAGCAGGCTCCAAGACAGGCCAATCCTATGGTAAAGCAGCTTGGGTGGGCCTGGAAGTTGGGTGGGGCAGGACCTCAGGGAATCACCAGGACGGGGCAAACTGTGAGCTAGGTTGCTGGAGTCCCAGATATGGTGGCATCTGCTGGCCCAGGGAAGGGCTCACCAAAGGAACAAAAGCTTCTGATAGTATGTCTGTCCAGGAGAAAGCTGTCTCTCCAGCCCTCGCTCCAATGCCAAACAGCTCAGTTCTTCCCCATATGACTCTGGTGCCTTTCAAGCTGCCTCCCGCACGCTGGAGCCTGGAGGGAGCGAGTCTGAGTAAGTCCGTGCTCTGGCCCTTTAAGAGGAGCTGCTGGGGCTCCAGCCACCTCAGCCTCAGTTCCCACTAGTCTTTCCAGCCAGAAGTTATGTGGACTTCTCTTCCTGGCACTGGAACCCTGAGCTGGGCGCCTGGTGTGGGACAGGGTCCCCTTAGTCCTCAGGGAGGACCTTCCCAGCCGAGGTATCTTCCTAATTTTTATCCGCCACATGTGGGTGTGGGACCAGCTCATCGCGCCTCCACCCCTCCTGCCAGTCTCGATGCGGCTTCTTCTTTAATTCTGTAGTTGTAGGACTTCCTTTCAGCTTGATTTCAGGCGGTTTTGAATGATGGTTGTTCTGTAGTTTAGTTGTAACTTTGATGTGGTTGTGGGAGGACACAATACCATGTTTACCTACGCCGCCATCTTTACCGGAAGTGCTCTCCACGAATCACATTTAAATGTTTTTTTTACCCATTTTGAATTTATTCTTGTGTATGTTGTAAGTTGGTAGTGTAGTTTCTTTTTTTGCATGTAACTGCCCAGTTTGCCCAACACCATTTATTAAAAAGGCTGTCTTTACTCCATTGTATGCTCTTGCCACCTTTGTCAAATATTAATTGAGCATAATGTCTTGGGTCAATTTGCAGGTTCTGTGTTCTATTCCATTGATTTATATGCCTGTTCCTGTGCCAGTATCAGGCTGTTTTGATTACAGTAGCTTTGTAGTATAACCTGATATCCGGTATTGTGATCCCTCCAACTTTGTCCTTCTTTTTCAAGATTGCTATGTCTATTCGGGGTCTTTTTTAGTTCCATACGTACTTTTGAAGTATTTGTTCTAGTTCTGTGAAATATGTCGTTGGTATTTTGATGGGGATTGAATTGAATCTATAGGTTGCTTTGGGTAGTGTGGACGTTTTAAAGATGTTAATTCCTCCAATCCATGAACAAGGTATATGCTTCCACTTTTTTATGTCTTTCTCTATTTCTTTTTTCAATGTCCTGTAGTTTTCTGCAAATAGGTCCTTTAGTTCTTTGGTTAAGTTTATTCCTAGGTATCTTAGTTTTTTCGTTGCAATGGTAATGGGATTGTTTTTTTTAGTTTCTCTTTCTGTGAGTTCATTATTGGTGTATAAGAATGCCATCGATTTCATGATGTCAATTTTGTATCTTGCTACTTTGCCAAATTCGTTTATTAAATCTAGTAGATTTTTTATTGAGTCTTTAGTGTTTTCTATGTACAATATCATGTCATCTGCGAATAATGACAGTTTCACTTCCTCCTTTCCAGTTTGGATCCCTTCTATTTTTTCTTCATGTCTGATTGCTGTGGCTAAGACTTCCAGTACTATGTTAAATAAGGCTGGCAAAAGTGGGCATCTCTGTCTTGTTCCGAGACTACTTTTTCCATGTCTAATTTTGTTCTGCTTACATAAGATAATTGCATGTATGTGGACATACATAGATCTACTTTTTTTTCTAAGATATATTTTGCATATTATGCATGTTTAAAATAAAATATATGCAGTTTATCATCTTTTAACAACCTATAACAATTTTGCTATTTTTCTCTTAAGAAGTGTGTTAAGTAAAAATATGTGTCCTGATTTATTAACTTGCATTTTTTATCAAGCTGAAGCGATGGTAAAAATTTACCCTTAGGTGATAATTTTTAAAAATCATTGCAGTTTTTTATAGATTGTCAGTAGAAGCTACACATTTAAATGGAAACTGCATAGGAAATAATGTAAATGATAAAAGTACAGAAACAAATTAGCTACTAGATGATTCTTCCAGAACAAAACAGGAATGTAATTGTTTCTACTAGTCAAAGAGTACCTTAAGAAGCTAAGGTCTGACAAACTTTTTGGTTCTTTATCTTCACCAGGAATGCTTAGCTTACTTGGTTTAGCTTAAATATAAGAAGATATATTATAAGAATGTCATTGTAGCTCACAGAATAGGTGAAGTCACACAGTTCTACTGAAACTGGGAACCAGAGAGCTGCCAGGAAGCAAGGCAACTTTTTCCATGTCTCTTTTCTTCTGGCCACATGATTTCTCATGTCTATAGCCCTCCTGTTTAGTTCTTTTCTGTAGACTGACTTTCCTTCCCCAAACCCTGTCATGGTAGCCCCACAGCAACAGGCAGAGCCTCAGTGTCTTTCTGCATCGAGCCTCCTACTTTTGGCTAGCTTAGTTTGGGTATGCACTTCCAAATATCTGGGCATGGGGGGTTCCTTTGATTCCTGCTGGGCCTATTCCTTGGTCCCTTTTCTCTCCTTTTTACCTGATGAAGGAGGAACAGGATTTGAATGGCAGTGAAGTGGTGATTTTATTTTTGACACATTGATTTTGATGTCTCTGAATTATATCCAAGGAGAACTGAAAAAGGTAGTCAGAGATACGGGGTTGGAGTTCAGGAGCAAGATGTAAGCTACAGTGACAGATCTAAAGTAATCAATAGAGGGAGGAATTAAGTCATGAAAATAGATGAGATTATCACCCCCCCCCCCCCCCAAAGCATGAAGAACAGGGCTTCTTCACTTAGGAGATTTTTGGATTAACTCCCTGAAATTGCATGTAAAAATCATGTATAAATATGTTCTGTGTGAAGGGGCCATGCTTTTCATCAAATTCTGAAATAGATTTGTGATTCATAAAAGGTTAAGAACCAGTGTTAGAGAATGAAACAAAACACCTGAAACTAATACAAAATAATACTGAATGTAAACAGTATTTGAAAAAAAACACATAAACACAATTCGCAATACAAGAAATGCAAAGGGTTCATCTCATTGGTAATAAAAAATACACAATAAAATGGGAAAAAAGAAACATTCCAAGGGTTGACAGAAGAGTGGATTTTATACAAGGAGGGTGAGGTGGGTGAAAGACTGACAGATTCTAAGGCAAAATGGCTGGAAAATTAGGAGAAAAGCAGGAACATATGCTCTTAGGGAAGCAAAAAGTAAGGGGGTATGTGGCCAGCCAGTGTGGCTCAGTGGTTGAGTGTCAACCCACGCACCAGGAGGTTGGCTGGTTCCATTCCTGGTCAGGGCACATGCCCCAGTTGTGGGCCCAATCCCCAGTGGGATTGTGCAGGAGGTGGCCAATCCATGTTCTCTCTCATCAATGTTTCTATCTCTCCCTCTCCCTTCCTCTCTCTCTAAAAATTAAAAAAAAATAAATTTTTTTAAAAAGAAGAATGGGGGTATGTTTCAAGAGGGATTGAGTAAGGGGTGAGCAGTGTGAAATGTAGCCGAGAGGACAAGGAAGCCAAGGACTGAGAGTGTGTCTTGGATGTGGCAACAAGAAGACCATTGGTGACCTGGTCCAGGGCCCTCAATGGCTGCAAAAGGCAGATTGCAGCAGGCTGAGGACGGTGAAGAAGTTAAGGAGGTCATTGTGGTCATCTTCTAGAAGCTTTGTTAGCAGAGGGAGGAAAAAGGACAATGCTTAGTGGGGAGCCTGAGGTAGAGATTGGCTTTTATTGTCATCATTTGTTTTAAAATGTATGTCTAAATGGTGCCATAGGGGAGTTGGAGTGGGGGAAACTGAAGGTTAAAAAGCTGGGTAGTTGATGGAGGGAAGGACCAAAGAGGGAAATGAGATAGTTAGTTAGGGAAAAGCAATTAGGTAGGGACTGTCTAGTATTAAATGTATAGACAGCCCTAGCCAGTTTGGCTCAGCGGTTGTAGCATCAGCCTGCGGACTAGAGAGTCCCGGGTTCGGTTCCTGCTAGGGGCATGTACCAAAAAAAAAAAAAAATGTATAGATAGACTTCCCTGCCAAACACCCCTTCTACCCACGAGATTAAAACTCTGTTGTCTGGACTGGACTAATTTAGCAAATAAATATTCATTGAAATGACTTGGTAAACTGGGGAGGGTAAGTTTCCAATTTATGTAGAATAAATGTTTTCTCATAGCTAAAGATTTAACTTTTTCTGTTTTAAACTTTTAATTTGAGGGTGGATGGTCATAGGTAGCAATGCAATTTGTTAAAAATGTTCAGAGTATTTCCTACCCTTTATCAGTTGTTGGATGTACCATAGATAGCAAATGGAGGTAGAGTGGAACAGTTCTGTTCACGACCGTGAGAGGGAAGAAATTCACATTGTGGAGGCACTAGCCAGGAATATAATATTATCTTTTTCAATCGTCACACATCTTTGCCAGATGGATGCTCCTATTCTCATTTTTACATATATGAAGTCCAGTGCATAAGGGTGGTTAAGTAATTGCCCAAGTTCTCTAATTCATGGCAATTAGATTTGAATGTGGATCTGTGTAACCCTAAATCCCAAATTTGGTATCAATCCATCATGCTATTTAGTAAGGCATACTTGGAGGCCTAATGGGTGTACAATTGCTCATACTCCCTCCCCATTTACTGTAAGAGTTCTATACACGATACTTGTCAGGGCTTTGCTTTGTATTCAGATGGCATTGCTCTGCAGCTCCCCCACCTTCTGTCTCTTCTCAGTTTTCATTGTCAGTGTCCATTGCTTACTGTCCCGGCTATTCTTTTTCTTTTTCACCCCAAGTCTTTGCCATTTCTATCTCATTTCAGCTACCACGTCTGCAGTTGGCTGAATTATTTAAATTTTAAAAATCTCTTCTTCCCTTTTGTTTCTACCACACCCTGGTTTTTGTGCAGAAAAGCTGGCTATGTGTAGCTCTTGCCCAGCAATCAGATGCTCCTTTTCTACACATGGGAACGAATGGATTGGCCCCAGTAGGTTGATTGCCTGGCTTTCTCTTCTTTTTGCTTCATTTAATCGCTGCCTACTGCTCCTGGCTCTTTGTTAATGGAAAGAGATGCCTTTCCACTTCTATTTCCTGATTTTACTTTAGGTTTAGAGCGATGACTCTGTTGCTACTGAAAGGGAAAGTGACTTATTTCATAGGTGTTAAGAAAAATGACTTTTAAGGAAAACTTTGCCTGACTCCTAAGACTTAAGTTAAGCATCTTCCCAAATTTCTTTTAGGAGTAGACAGAATATGAGTTATAAGTATTTTGATAAAGTGAGTAGAGCTTTCTTCATAGCCTTTAAATTGTACAGACTAAGTTAATACTATTTGCTTATTTTATTTTGGTATCTTGACTTTTTAAATTATGTGGGTGATTTCTCTATCAGTTCATCACTTTGCTTGTTATGCCCATTTAACGGTGAAGTCAAGAAAATGATTTATATAACATTAAATATAGTAGTTTAAAATATTTAAAAACTGGTATTAAACCTATATTAAATATCCATTTAAAAGTTTGTTTTACAATAGTGATTTATAACCTGGCAATTTTAAGACGTGTTTCTCCTTCCTCAAGTACCTTTATTTATAATTATCTGTTTTATTACTTATCATTACATAGTAAAAAAACACACAAACACACACAACTTTTTATCATTTGTAGTCTCTTTAAGTAATGTTTCTCATACCTCTCTTATTTTTTAATAATGCGTTAGAATTTCTATTGTACGGAAGTTATTTTGGGGTTGATAGCAGAATATGTTAGTTGGGCCTCTCTGTTCTTTAACACTCTGAGGTTCCTCTTGGTAGCATGGTAGAATAGTATCTACTCAGAATGATTTACTTTAATCTTATTGATTTATTGTCTCTATAGAAATAAAAAAATTAAGTACCATGGATTTCAAATATTAAATACATACTTTTAAAAAGTTGGAGCTATAGAATAGACTTTTTGTTTTGAAAAATAGGAACCATTTAGTTTTCTGAAATAAATTTTAAGTTGAAACTTTCAAACAGAAAATTGAGCTTCCAATTTGGAAAAAATTGCTAGTAGAAAGTATTTTGTCTTAAAACCATGTTAAATTAGAGCAAACATAAATTATAGGTAAATAAACAGGTTGATTATTATATAGGAAAGAAAACATATAGGTTTATCTATAGAACAACATATTAACTATTATTGAAAGTGTTCTTATCTCATTTGTGGAAAAATAGATAATTTTTTTTTTTTTTACCTGAATGATCTTTGGCATAGTTTTGAGTGTAAGTTGTGGTCTAAAATGTGTAAAACAGAGTTTTGGTTTAATCTACATTTTTCTAATTAAAAGTTTTACCTTGTTTTTCTTCCACTGACAAATGATTTCCTGTCAGTGGTGAGTGCTATTCAGACCAAGTTGTTCATATATTTTGCTTTTGGATACATCATCAACATTTAACTTAAAACATAGATCTCTTTCCAAAGGATAACATAAAAGCAAGTCATCACAACTTTTTGTTTGTATTGTTTTGTTTTTTATTCTCCTGTTTATTTGCTTAAATTAGTCTTAGATGATTAGTCTCTCAGTGGGATAGATAGTATTCTCATATTCATATTTTTGTAATTCACTTTGACCTTGCTGACTGTTTTCTTGCTGCTTAAGATTTTCTGTAGATTGTTGTTAAACTTTATTTTATTTTTTTAGTTCTGGATTGATATCACAACGTTTCTACTCATCTGCATGGATGAGAATTAGAAAAACAGGCAACAAATAATAGATGGTCTATCAGGTGGAAATTATGTCAGGACTACTGGACTGAGGAAGTGCTAAGAAATGCAGTATTTGGAAAACATCTGAGTTCTACTGCCATCTGTTTGAATTTATTTAAGTTTGTAGGTAAGCTGTTACCTAGCATGTTTTAAATGCCAGGTGATTGGCACAGTCACATAAACTTGCATTTAAACCAGTGTATAGCTAGTATAGTATAGATAATATATTTATTCAAGAGAAGAAATGATTGGTAGGATAGTTTCAGCTAACAATATAGCAGGTTTAACTGCTGACATCTTTGTCTCTCCTGTTGTTTCAGTACATTTCCCCACTGGAAAGAAATGCATCCTTTTTCAGGTTCTAACTTCCCTGTAGGATTGATTCTTCAACTACTTTTCATATGACAGTTATCAAGCTCCTAGAATATGCCAGGCACTGATCTAAAAACTGGAGAAAGAGCCCAGCCAGTGTGGCTCAATGGATTGAGAGCCGGTACATGAACTGAGAGGTCCTGGTTCGATTCCCAGTCAGGGCACATACCTGGGTTGTGGGCTCCATCCCCAGTAGGAGGCATCCAGGAGACAGTCAATCGATGTTTCTCTCTCACATCGATGTTTCTATCTCTCCCCCTTCCTCTCTCTCTAAAAAATCAATAAAAACATATATAAAAATTTTTTTTAAAAAACTGGAGAAAGAGAAATCAGATACCTCTTCTCCCTCATTCACTTAAGAGTCTTATATTTAAATATAATTCTTAAAAAAAGAGCTGATAATAAGCTTTAAATGTGGACTTTGCTTACATACTATCTTTGTAACGAATATAAAATAAACTCTATTCTTAAAAGTCCTTGTAACAACAGACATTTCTCCAACACTGCCCTTAGGTAACTAGATTTGTGTGTAATGCAGTCATTTAAGGGGCATACTCTGCCTTGTAGATTGCTTTGGGTTGTAACTACTGATCAGGAACCAACATTTAAAAAGAAAAGGTGGGACTTCTGATTTCTGGTTCTGCATGTAAGGAGCTTGGAAGTCACTCCACTGAAATAGTAAGTAAAAAGCTGAACAGACTGAAAAATCGACAACTCTTCTTGGATCCATGAGGGAGGGGAAGACACAAGGCAAACCACTGTCCTATAAGATTGGAGAGTCAGACAGGAGAATATAGGGAATCAAGGCTGGAGCAGAAACGCACAAGCATTTGTGGGAATCAAGGCCTGGGCAGGAAAACCTGAATTGTAATTGACAAATTTCAGGAGGCTCAATGTGGACAAATATGAGACTTAAAAACTGCAAGGGGACCTAATTATAAGGGGTCCCCATCATAGAGTGAGAGTTAGCTCCAGAAGCTAGACCAAGTTCTCACAGTAAATACTAGAGAAAAATCCCCTTTGGCTTCTTGCGCAGGTGAGTAGAAAACAGAATCATTTTGAAATAAACCACGGCAGTCTGTTGTTCTTAACAAGGCTTGTCCTCAGGGGAAACTAGTTAATCAGTGCCTTACCTACTGAGATATTAGAGTTTAACTGACCGGGGGAAGGGAAATAACCAACTGTAGCTAACTCTAGCCATCCTGTCCCACCCCAGGAGGTGATAGAAAAGAAGAAGAAAACCAACTCTGAGAAATACTTATAAAGTTTACAGTCCAGAGGCACAAGTTTGCCTAAAAGACTGAGTCATAGCCATAGAACTATAGAATGCTTTCCCTCTCCTGACCTCACTACCGCATTACTAAAGGCCTATTTCCCCAATTCCTTTTACCCAGTTTATCATGTCATCTTCCAGCTATCAATAAAATATTACAATGCATACTAAAAGGCAAAAACATAATTTGAAGAGCACAGTAAGCATCAGAACCAGCTATGGCAATGATATTGGAATTATCAGACCAGGAATTTAAGACAGCTATAATTAATATGCTAATGACTCTAATGGATAAACTAGACTGCATACAAGAACAGATGGGCAGTGTAAGCAGAGAGAGGGAAATCCTAAGAACCAAAAAGATGCTAGAGATAAAAAACACTGTAACAGAAATGAAGAATGTCTTTGCTGGGCTTATTAGATGACTGGACATGGCTGAGGAAAGACTCTCTGAGCTAAAAGCAAAGGGAACAAAGACTGAAAACAAACAAACAGAACAAAGTATCTAAGGACTGTGGCACAACTACAAAAGGTATAACATACACACAATGGTGATACAAGAGGAAAAGGAACAAGAAATATTTGAAACAATAATGGTTGAAAATATCCCCAAGTTAATGTCAGACACCAAACCACAGACACAGGAAGCTCAGAATACACCAAGTAGGACAAATGTGAAAGAAAGTACACTAGGCATATAATTTTCATATTATAGGAAATCAAAGATGAAGAAAAAAATCCTGAAGTAAGCCAGAAGGATAAAATACCTTACCTATAGAGGAACAAAGATCAGAATATATCTATCTGCTCAGAAATCATACAAGCAAGAAGACAGTGGAGTGAAATATTTTAAGTATTGAAAGAATAAAACCACCAACCTAGAATTCTGTACCCTGTGAAATTATCCTTCAAAAATGAAGGAGAAACAAAGATTTTCTCAGATAAACAAAAATTGAGGGAATTTGGTGCTAGTAGATCTGCCATGCAAGAAATATAAAAATCAGTGTTTTTGAAGAGAGGCAAAATTATATATAGGTCTGAAACTCTGCTCTATATAAAGAAAGGAATAACTGAAGGTCATTTTATTTTGTTTTTGTTATTCTTTATTGCTGTGACAGATAGAAGTTTGTTCAAAATACTAATAGTAGCAGTGTTTTCAATTATGTCTGCCTATCTTGTATGTGTGTATGTATGTATGTATGTATGTATGTATTAGGGGGACCGGAAAGTAATGTCGTTTTTTACATTAAATTCAAACAGATAAATTTCTAACAAGTTTTTATTTTTAATCAATGATGTAATCACCCTCGTTGTCAACAACCTTTTGCCATCTAGTGTGCAAATTTTCAATGCCGGATCGATAAAAATCAATTGGTTTTTGAGCAAAATATCTGGAGATGGCATTTTGGACATCATCCAAATTGTCAAATTTTTTGCCACTTAGAAAATGTTGTAGTGATCGGAATAAATGGAAATCCGATGGTGCAATATTGGGCGAGTATGGTGGGTGAGGCAATACCTCCCACCCCAATTCATTAATTTTTTCCAGGGTTCGTCTTGCGCAGTACAGTCTTGCATTATCGTGTTGCAGAATAACGCCTTTTCTGGTGACAGTCACTGGGCACTTTTCAATTAAAGATTGATTTACTCGATCCAATTGTTCATAGTAAAGGTCTGCATTCAGTTTGTCCAGGTTTCAGCACTTCAAAATGAACGACCCCACCAATACTCCACCAAACACACAAAAGTGCCTTTTTGGGGTGTAAACCTGGCTTAGCTGTACTTCATGGCGATTCATTCGGAGAGAGCCACTGCCTTTTGCATTTTGGATTATCATAGAGGACCCATTTTTCATGTCCAGTGATCAAGCGATCAAAAACGCTTTTGTATTGTGCCACTGAAGCAATAAGTTGGATGTGGTGGACCAGTTAACTTTGTTTTCTTCAGACAGATTATGCGGGACCCAAACACCTGCTCTGCTTACTTTACCAATCTGCTGCAAATGTTCTTGGATGGTCGACCAAGGTTGGTTAAGAGTGTTTGACAGTTCCTCGATTGTCTGACATGGATTTGCTTCCACTTCCGCCCTTAACATGTCATTACTTTAACGACATTACTTTCCGGTCCCCCTAATACATTTATGTATGCTATTTTTAGTGAAATATTAATAAATGACAGCAATGTCACTTTCAGACCACATTGAAATTAAACTAGAAATAAATACAGAAAGATAACTGGAAAATCCCAAAACATGTGGGGATTGAAGAACACACTTTTAAATAACACATGGGTCAAAGAAGAGATTTCAAGAGAAAGTAAAAAATATTCTGAGCTAAATGAAACTGAAAGCACAACTTTTCATTTTGTGGGATAGGGTGAAAGCAGTGCTTAGAGGGAAATTTATAGCATTGAACACATATGTTAGTAAAACAAGAATGAGATACCACTGTATACCTATTGGATTGTCCAGAATGTGGAACACTGACAACACAAAATGCTGATGAAGATATGAAGCAACAGGAATCCATTGCTGCTGGGAATGCAAAATGGTGCAGCCTCTTTAGAACACAGTTGGTGGTTTCTTACAAAACTGAGCATACGCTTACCATATGATTCAGCATTTGTGTGCCTTGGTGTTTACCCAAAGGAGTTGAAAATCTACATCCACACAAAACCTGCACATAGATATTTATAGCAACTTTATTCATAATTGCCAAACTTGGAAGCTACCAAGATATCCTTCAGTAGGTGAATGGATAAACTGTGGTACATCTAGACAACGGAATATTTTTTGTTACTACAAAGAAATGAGCTCCCAAGCTATGAAAAGGCATGGAGGAACTTTAAATGTGTACTACTAAGTAAAAAGCCAATCTGAAAAGGCTGCGTACTGTGTGATTCCCACTATATGACATCTGGAGAAGGCAAAACTATGGAAACAGTAAAAAAATCAGTTGTGAAGGAGTTTTGGGGAGGGATGAACAGGAGGAACACAGAGGGTTTTTAGGCCAGTGAAAAGACTGTGTATAATATTAAGATGGATATATGTCATTATAAATTTGTCCAAATCCATAGACTAGACAACATGAAGAGTGAAGGCTGGGCTTTGGATGATGATGCTGTGTCAGTGTAGGTTCATTCTTGGTTACAAATGTACCACTGTAGTGGGCATGTTGACAATAAGGGAAGCTATGCATGTGTGGGGGCTGGGTATTCATAGGACATGTCTGTACCTTCCTCTCAATTTTGTTGTGAACCTAAAAGTGCTTAAAAAAAAAATAAAGTCTTAAAATATAAACAATAAATAAAAGGAAAGGGGCATTTGCTGCCAACCCTGATGCTTTGAGTGGCTCAACACTTCACATGTCATAACCATATGTTAGAAAAATGATAAAGTGTGTTAGACTCTGCTGATCTAATGATAACACTGGCAGTGATAGGTAAGGGACTGTTCTAGAACATAGCAAGAGATAAAGAAACTCTGGATTTGGCTGTTTGATATTTAGATTTTATAGCTAGTTTAAGAAAATTTGATTACTGGAATTCCTTTAGGAGAAATAACTTTTGTTATTGTGAATTTTGCCTAAATTGCTTTTATAGACTTCTCAGTAGACTCTGATGCAATTGCATTTAAAATGTACATTTCCCCCACCAAAACACACATAAATAGAACATATTTTTAGAATCACTGCCTTATTTTTTTTTCCCCAATTCCATGATCACTCTTGAGGGATACTGCTAATCTGTGAATCTTTGAATTTAGATACTGTTAGAAAATGAAGTGGCATCCTGCAGCTGCTAAAGATAGATTTTCCAAATGAATATACTTAGTGTTTCAGGATATTTAGTCTCTGTGCATTTTCACTGTTAAGAAATTGATAGGATAATGCCTTACTTTGCTTTTCAATAAATTTTTTTAAATATTAAAATGAAGTTCTTTATTTATGATTCATGTTTTTCTCTGTTTTTTTTTTAATTAATTTATTTTTGTTACAGATGTTTCTCCTTTTTTCCCCATTGACACCCTCCTCCCCATCCCTCCAACCCCATCCCCAGCTTTGTTGTCCATGTCCATGGGTTATGCATACATGTGTGTAAGTTCTGTGGTTTATCTCTTCCCTCCCCCCACCCCCTCTTCTGAGGGTTGTCAGTCTGTACCCTACTTCCACGCCTCTGGGTCTACCCTGTTCCTCAGAGTGTTATGTTCATTATATTCCACAAATAAGTGAGATCATGTGATATTTGTCTTTCTCTGCTTGGCTTGTTTCGCTTAGGATAATACTCTCCAGGTCCCTCCATGTCGTCTCAAAGGATAAGAGATCTTTCTTTCTTACAGCTGCATAGTATTCCATTGTGTATATATACCACAGCTTTTTTATCCATTCGTCTACTGATGGACACTTGGGCTGTTTCTAGATCTTAGCTATTGTAAATAGTGCTGCTATGAACATTGGGGTACATATATTCTTTCTGATTGGTGTTTCAGGCTTCTTAGGTATATTCCTAGAAGTGAGATCACTGGGTCAAATGGCAATTCAATTTTTAATTTTTTGAGGTAACATAGTGTTTTCCATAGTGGCTGCATCAGTCTGCATTCCCACCAGCAGTGTACTAGAGTCCCCTTTTCTCCACATCCTCGCCAACACTTGTTGTTTGATGATTTGTTGATGGCAGCCATTCTGACAGGTGTGAGGTGATACCTCATTGTTGTTTTAATTAGCTTTTCAATTATTTTTTAAAAAGGTACTGCCATAGGAAAGAGTCTCCCTGATGGGGATGTCCAATTCTTCAACTCTCACAGAATCTCTGCCACAGTGACAGAAAAGGAGGTGCCATCTAAATGTATATCTTAACTCCTGTGAAAGTTCTGCCATCATGCTTTAGATTGCTTTGGGGGGCCCAGAAATCATCATGGAGAGAATGATATTGCAAGGAGAAAGAAAGATTCCTCGGGGTATAGGAAATTGGAGGGGTTTGTTTATTTAAATCATGGGCTGTTAATAAAGGTGTCCATTTGTGTGTTTTTTGTTTTTTTTTTTAAAGAAAATGAAGTGCCTAATGATTATGAAAATATATTTGAGAAAATAGAGAACTCACATTGTGATGTTGTTAAGCTCTTTTTTCTTATATCTGTACAATAACATATTTTCAGCCAGTGAGAAGTAGAATATTGTATTATGAGGCAGTATATATAGTGATTAAAACTCTGAGTTTTAAAATTAGACAGATTTGAGTACAAATACCCTCCCTGCCACTAACTAGGTATCCTAACATTATAACGTGTCATTTATCATTGCTAAACTCCTGTTCCGTGTTTATAAAATGGGGCTCATCTGTAGCTTTATGCATATTATTGTGAAGAGTAATTGAGAACATGTATATCAAGCAGTTAGTAGTGCAGTGCTTAGTCAACAGCAGGACTAAGAAATGGTACCTGTTGTGATATTGATCACTCCTTTCCCTAGGCTGAGATTTTCAAATATTTTGGAGACAATTTGACTATATATGTACTTACTTTTGGAATTTAAATATGTTTCTGTAAATTAGGTGCAAATGAGAGAGCATTGTGATTTTTACATGGTTTTAGTTGTTACATAGGAAAATCAGTTCATAAAACAGAATTTGATTTGTTTGTGTAAAATTTTCAAAAACATGATAAAAGTTGGAAAAATAATTCAATTTATAACTACAGTGAGTTTGCATTAAAGAAAATAGGACTGTATAAAATACTTAAATTTTATTTTTGCTCTTTACTAAATAGAAATGTTTTGTAAACAATAATAAAGTCCATATTTTCTAAGATGAATTGTTTTTGTACATTCAGAGAGGAATATTTCATTTATGATTAATAGTATACCCACTTGTTTTCCAAAACAGGATAGGTAAAGGATAAGAGAACTATAATTATGACTCAGTTGTACTTTTAATAATTATTATGATAAGCTCAGAAAGACGTGGGATATAAAATTCTAGGTTCATTATAATTTTTTTTATTAATTAATTTATTTTTTTTACAGATATTTCTCCTTTTTCCCCCCAGACACCCTCCTCCTGACCGCCCCTCCCCAAGCATTGTTGTCTATGTCCATTGGTTGCACTTACATGCACATAAGTTCTGTGGTTTATCTCTCCCCCTTCCCTGGCCCGCTCCTCTGAGGTTTGTCAGTCTGGACTAGGTTCATTATAATTTTATGTTTTTTATTTAAATAATTTATTTTGTTACAGATGTTTCTCTTTTTTCCCCTATTGACACCCTCTTCCCGTTCCCGCCCGCCCCCCTCCCCAGCATTGTTGTCTGTGTCCATTGGTTATGCTTATATGCATAAATGCATAAGTTCTTTGGTTCATTATAATTTTAGTTATGAAAATTTACACACTAAAAGACTAGAGAAAATAATACAAAAATGATAGTAACATTAGATTTTCTACTGTGCTTCTTGGCAGCCAAGGCAAAAAAGAAAAAAGGGAGACTCTAATTTTCATAGATCAATATGTTGGTAAGGATAAAATTCACTTTTTTCTTGCCATTAAGTTATGTAGGTGAAGTTAACATGTGGTTCCTGGCACAAATTATATAGCTGAAGTTACCATGTGTTTAAATTATATAGGTGAAGTTAGTATGGTGAATAATAACATAGTGCCTTCAAATATAGTTTTAAAGAAAGAATAATAATTTTTGACCTTTTAAACAATCCTAAATATAGTGAAGTTTGGCACTTAATTATAATGCATTGAAGGCCTGTTGTTCTAAGTGTTAATATAGGCCAGGTGTAAATGCTTCCTGGTGTCCTTGCTTCCAACCAATAGAAACTTGTTGCTAATGCCATCTTCACTCTACCTCTTTCGGATCTCAGCTTCCTCAGTGGTGCCTTGTAGGAACTGGAAAGCAGTTTGTCAGTATTATAATAGAAGCTGAAGTGTAGAATTTTATGGCCATTTAGAATAGAATGTAATAGATATTTCTTAATCACATGTAAACTCTTTCTTCACATACAACATAATCTCCTTTGTGAGTTGTTTTGTACTTGGATTTTCAAACTGCTTCTTTTTTTAGTTTCAGAGATAGTAGAATCTCAAGTGATTTATATTATGAATAAAGTTAAAGAGGAGAAAATATTGTATTTCTCAAATTTTGCTTTGTAGGTAGTAGAAGCAAAGATTTAATGTCAAACTTCTGCAAATTACTAGTATAAATCAAGCACTTTATAAGTGAATTGTAAGTTGAAATTTTATTGTTGTATTGATCTCCATATATAGAGAGGAAGTCTGAGTAAATTCTCAGATTAATTCATTTAAAATAGCTCTTCTTGAGTCCTTTGTTATAGATACATTATAATCCTTTGAAACAAAATCTATGATAGTTTTTCATTTTGCCTGACGGTAATGTAACTTCAATGTGAAGAAATTATTCATATCTGCTTATTATTTTCTAATCTATAAAAATAGGAACAGTGTCTGTTTTGTGCACCTTCTAAGCTCTTATTGGAGGCTGGGCAGCCTCACAGTAGAAACAGAATAGGATCTGAGCCCTGGCCAGGCCATTTGTTCACTTTGCACCTGAGGAAGTTACTGAAGTTTCCACAGGCTCCATTCTCTCCCTGTAAATGGCAATAACACCCACCTCACAGGGATGCTGTCAATATGGAGGGTAATACGTGGATATACCTCTATCATGTTTTCATGATCTCATGTGGTAAAGTGTGGAATGCAGCAACCATTCCGAGTTCCCAAACCCAGGCACTTGGTGTCAGGACTTTCCTTTGGCTAGGGTCACAGAGAATTCAGAGGCAGCCTTGTGTTAGTCTTGCGAATGTTTTCGTGTTGCTGTTTGACATCAGAAGAGCAGACTCATAACATTTTACAAGCTGAGTTCAAAGAAGTAGATTTTCCCCAAAACTTTGTATAGGCTAAGTCCTCCTTCAGCTCTCTGATATTTTAACAACCCACATACCATAGCAAGCATACTAATTTCAAGAAAGTCTGAGGAAGAGATTTGATTCTTCTTTCCATGAGTTCCATCTGGGCTCTTCTTCTGTTAGACTTTTGCCATTTTTATGACCCACAGTACCTCAAGTTAGGATCACAAAGTTCTACCTGTGTCTCTTGATGTGCAGGTTCTCAGCTGAACACTTTTGATTTATATGTGTCCTTTGCCTTAACCCTAAATTGCATAATCCCTAGTTAGCAGACAGAGGAAAGGAGGCCCTGGTTTCTACATGCCAGGCATTAAGGTCATGAAGAAGTGAATGCCTCATGGCCACTTTGTATGTAGCAAAAAATGACAGTATAGTAGAGTGTATTACCCATAATAAATACCTTTGACCAGGAAGGCAAAGGAGCAGAAGATGAGTGTGGAGGAAGCCATAGTTGGGAATGTTTTTCTATTCTCTGACAGGACAGCTTACCTTTGCTGTGTTTTAATATCCTTCTACTTTGACCCTATGTCTCTTTTGTGAAGAAGTCAGTGATCTTCCTCACCTCCAAGTGTTCACTGTTGTCTGAAATATTTTTTAAATCTGGTATGGAAATGAACCACCCTTCATGTCTCTGAAGAGAATGGGAGCAGATGCAACCCTCTATATGTGACCAAATTTACACCAATAATGAACTCTCAGAAAGAGAAACTAAAAAACAATCCTATTTACCAATGCAACAAAAAAAGTAAGATATTTAGGAATAAACTTAACCAAGGAGGTAAAAGACTTGTACTTGGAAAGCTACAGGGTGCTAAAAAATCAGAGTGGAAGCATATACCGTGTTCATGGATTGGAAGAATTAACATCATTAAAATGTCCATGCTACCCACAGCAATCTATAGATTCAATGCAATCTCTATTAAAATACCAACAGCATACTTCACAGATCTAGAACAAATACTCCAAAAGTTTATATGGACCAAAAAAGACCCCAAATAGCTGTAGCAATCTTGAGAAAGAAGAACAAGGTTGGAGGGGTCACTATACTGGATATCAAACTGTACTACAAAGCCACTGTAATCAAAACAGTCTGGTACTCTCACAAGAACAGGCATATAGATCAATGGAACAGAAGAGAAAACCCAGAAAAGCTCAATTAATATTTAACAAAGGAGGCAAGAGCATACAATGGAGTAAAAATAATCTCTTCAATAAATGGTGTTGGGAAAATTAGACAGGTGCATGCAAAAAATGAAACTAGATCACAAACTTACACCATATACAAAAAAAAAACTTCAAAATGGATAAAAGAATTAAATGTAAGTCATGAAACCATAAAAATCCTAGAAGAAACCATAGGCAACAAAATCACAGACATCTCACGTAGCAGAATTTTGACTGCTACATTGCCTAGGGCAAAAGAAACACAGGAAAACAAATGGGACTACATCAAACTAAAAGACTTCTGCATAGCAAAAGAAACCACGATCAAAATGAAAAGGAACCCACTGTATGGGAGTACATATTTGCCAGTGATACATCAGATAAGGGGTTAATCTCCAAAAGATTAGAACTCATACAACTCAACAAAAAGAAGACAAACAATCTAATTAAAAAATGGGCACAGGACCTGAATAGGCATTTCTCAAAAGAGGACATACAAGAGTCCAATAGAACCATAAAAAATGCTCAGTGTCACTAATCATCAGAGAGATGCAAATCAAAATGACAATAAGGTGTCATCTCACACCTGCCAGAATGACTACCATCAATAAATTAACAAACAACAAGTGTTGGCAAGGATGTGAAGAAAAGGTAACACTAGTACACTGCTGGTGGGACTGCAGACTGGTGCAGCCACTACAGAAAACAGTATGGAGTTTCCTCAAAAAATTAAAAATGGAACTGCCATTTATCCAGTGATCCCACTTCCTGGAATATATCCTAAGAATCCCAAAACACCAATCAGAAAGAATATATGCACCCCTGTGTTAATTTAGTGTTGTTATTTACAATAGCTAATATCTAGAAACAGCCCAGTGTCCATCAGTAGATGAGTGGATAAAAGAGCTGTGGTACATTTACACAAAGGAATACTATGCAACTATAAAAAAGGATCTCTTGCCCTTTAAGACAGCATGGAGGGACCTGGAGATTATTGTGCTAAGTGAAATAAGCCAGTCAGAGAAATACAAATACCATATGATCTCACTTATATGTGGAATGTAATGAACAAAATAAACTGACAAAGTAGATCTAGAAGCATGGAAGCATAGAACAGATAGATGAATCTAGAGGGAAGAGGGAATGGGAAGGGCGGAAAGAGATTAAGCAAATAATTTATATATACATATGTTTTGCCCATGGACACAGACAAAAGAGCAGTAAAGGACTGGAGTAGGGGGTGGGGAGCAGGTAGAGGGGACAATGGGGGAAAAAGGGAAAAGGGGACTTCTGTAATACTCTCAACAATAAAAACAAAATCCACAAGGACCCTTTCAGGTCACTTAGCAGTCATAGCAGTGAGTTCTGGGAGGTTTAGCCATGTTCTCTTACCAGCTGTCTTGGAAACTAAATTTAGAACATGATCCTTGACATTGGTCCTTTACTGGAAGAATCACAGCTGATTATAATTGAAGGGTGGCATGGTGCCTTTGAGTACACTTCTTAAATGTTTTCTAAGGTCATTCTTACAATGGAGAAAAATTATTTTTTCTCTATTCCTCTTGAGTTCTGAGCTGAGATACCTGTAAAAAAAGACAAATTAACAAGAGAAAGACAGTTTATTAACAAGTATACCTCTTGTATATATGGGAAATATCCAGGAATAAAATAAGTAACTCAGAAAGGTATATTTAGAATTTAGGCTTAAATTACACCTTCATGGGGAAAAGAGAAAGGGGGTAGAATAAAGAATTTTCAGGAAACGTGTGGACCCTTAGAAGAATAGGTGGGAGGTAGTTTGTGACAAAGTTTGTACGGGTTTGGTGTGGACTTCAGGTCTCCTATTGTGACGAATCAGTCAGTCCTCTCTGGTTGATGCAGCTCCCAAGGAGGAGTTATGAAAGCTGAGTCCTTTGTGGAGAATCTGTCTTTAGGCAGCTAAGGGGAGTTCAGAGAAAGCCTGTGCCTGCATTTGCTGTTTTTCAAGGGCCTACATCTTAAAATGATCAATACACCAGGTGGTATACGTAGTCCAACATGCAAAACTGGGATTGACGGTCCTCTTGAAATGTAGCATATCTAATTTCAGCTTAATTCCTTAGGTATATGTAGAAAAATAATATAAGATCTGGAAATTTTGTAATAAATATTATATTCCACTCCTACCTCCCCCAACAAAGCAAAACCAAACACACCTATGCAATCACAAACATTCCCTAGTTACAGGCTTCCCCAGAGTGGCAGCATTGATAGTGACCATAAACTCCTGTTTTTTCAGCATAGTAAAATTTATAGGATGTTTTTCCTTTTGGCCTTTGCATATATTAGAACTATTTGCTTGCTCTTGGTTGAAAATAAGATCCCCATTGTTTAAATTATGTCAGGGTAGTTCCTAGTTAACATAAGAATATATTACATGCTTTGACATGACACCCCAAATTAATGTCAGTGATAAGAACTTTCCCATAAGGATTTTAAAAAGACTGTGAACCATTTCCATGTTATAGGAAGTTCCAGTTAGTCTCATAGTATTTTAAGTCATAGTTCACTTTTGTACATTTCTGCTTCACATCTTTGATAACTTTCGGCTAAGGCTGTGATATCAGAGGGGAGAGCAGGGCAGTAACAACTTAGATCATCCCGCTCCCCATATTCTGTACCTCTGTGGAGAAAGGCAGAATCACATTTACTAGTAGATGCTGGTGGCACCCAAAAGTTGTTTCCTGGAGATACTCAGACCGGAAGAGGCTGAAAGACCAGTTGAAGAGTGGAGGGGATGACATGGGCCCCGTGTGCCCACTGCCTGTCCCTGGGTCAGCTGCCTTCACTCTCAGTGCCTCCATTAGCCCTCGTGTTTAACATTATGAAGTGTCTCAATCCCACAACTTCCGGACCCAAAGAAGTGATGGGAGCTGGAATGCAAACCCAGGTCTCTTTGCTAAAACTCATGCTTTTTTCTTTTTATAGGGGGAAACTTTTAGATATTCTCGTCCTTATTAGGTAGTTCAAAAACAAAAGTTTGGGTGAGTCATTCACAGAAACTAGGATAAAGATTGTTTTCTGTTCTGCAATTAACAGTGATATCTGTATGTAATTTAGAATGAAGTATGCATATATTGTGGGTATATGTTCAGTTTATTTTCTGAGGGAGAACATCATGCCCTATCTATAAAATGAGAGTAGTACATCCCCACTGTGTGGGTCTGTGGATTCGGTACGGCCATCTGTGCAGGTCTGAGACTGTGCCGAGGCAGAGGACGTGCTCTGTAACAAGCAGCTCTTACCAAGCGTTGTGATTCTTGATGTTATTTTTGGTGGTTTGTTTTCATGTGCTCTTGTGTTCATCCCCAGATATAGATACTAGTATTCTCTAACATTTGGGGACTGTGTTTTTCATGTATCAGTCTACTGACATGGAATCATACTTAAGGTGATCTTTAAACTTCTTAGATTGCAGACATGGCAGCAGTAGTAAACCAGACTTTACCCAAACCGTAAAGCAGACTTCATCTGAGAAGTAACTACATTGTCCTGTAGTCGTACGCAGAATGACTTGTTCATGTGTGTAATGACTTACTTGTGTATTTTAAATAGAGTGTTTGAAATTCAGACAGTATAGGTACTTGAAAATTGGAAAAGATTTGTTTTATATAACTAGTTTATTAATTTTTAGATAGTAAAGTATATGACAGTTTATATTGTGCTTCAGTTTTGAAAAGAGATCCTTTGCTGTTTAAATTATAATGTACCTTGTTTTATTTTCTTTTTTAGGGAATATCTTGGTAAACAACTCCAGTCTGAGCAACCTCAGACTGCTGCTGCCCGGAGCTGAGCTGCTCTGCCAGCCTCCTGTTCACCGTGAAGATCCCTGGAGTGTGAGCCTCAGCAGTTAAATCATTTTCCATTTTGTTTGTAATTTTCTTCTGTTATGTGGCTTTTCCCACTGTTGATTTCTGGTAAAAGTGTTTCCCCATTAACTTGTATAAAAGTAGGTGCTTTCTGTACCTAAGGAAAAGATTACTGTTACATACGTTGCTTGTATTTCTATATTTATTGTTCTCTGGAAATGAATATAGTTATTAAAGGATTCTCACTCCAAATATAGTTTTCTCTTTAATCATTCCTTACTTGAACTTTAACAAATATCACCTGTTATCCCCACCAAATTGGGAGAATTGTTGCAAAGTAGTGAATGACAAATAAATGTTTTGAAATTATATGTGTCTATATCTGTCCGTCCGTCCATCCATCCATCCATCCATCCATCCATCCACACATACACATTACAGCAGTACTCTGCTAATATTTAGAGAGTTTTAAATTTTTCAAGTAAATTTTAACATGGTACTATGGTCCAAAAATTTCCTTATGGAGTTCAATAAAGACTTATAATTTTAGATTATTTTATTTCACTGATTTCCTATGCTTTTATTCTTGGATTTTATTACCTAAAGTCTGTTTTCTTTTAATACTTTTTGTTTAAATATTGCCATAGATATTTTATTTCTATCCTTCTCATCTTTATTCTGGAACCACACGCCTTCAGCAGGGCATATGTGGCATGTAGGCACCCCCGTCCCCAGGGTTTTTTTTTTTTTTTTTAACTCATCTTTATTGTTGAATGTATTACAGATGTTCCCCTCTTTCTTCCCCCGTTGACCCCCTCCTCCCCAATCCCGCCCCACTCCTGCCTTCCCCACACTATTGTCTGTGTCCATTGATTATACATATATGCACAGAAGTTCTTTGGTTTATCTCATCCTGCCCTCCCTCTCCCCTTCCCTTTGAGGTTCATCAATCTAACAACCAATTTGTACGTCTTAATTCCTTCATCTTTTTCATCCAGGCCCTCAGCCCCCACCCATCTGGCAGGCAACAAAAAATTCTCAGTATCTATGAATCTGTTTCTGTTCTGCTCGCTCATTTTGTTTGTAGGTTCAATTGTTGACAGATATATATTTATTGCCATTTTATTGTTCATATTTTTGGTCTTCTCCTTCAAGAAGACCCTTCAACATTTCATATAATACTGGTTTGGTGGTGATGAACTCCTTTAACTATTTCTTATCTGGGAAATTCTTGATATGGCTATCGATTCTAAATGATAGCTTTGCAAGATAGAGTAATCTTGGTTGTAGGTTCATGCTTTTCATCACCTTGAATATGCCTTGCCACTCCTTTCTGGCCTGCAGAGTTTTCTTTTGAGAAATCAGCTGACAGTCTTATGGGAGTTCCTTTGTAGGTAAAGAACTGCTTTTTCCTTGCTGCGTTTCCTTTGTCTTTAACCTTTGGCATTTTGATGATGATGTGTCTTGGCGTGGACCTCTTTGGGTTCATTTTGTTTGGGATTCTCAGTGCTTCCTGGACTCGTATGTCTGTTTCCTTCACCAAGTTAGGGAAGTTCTCTGTCATTATAGTTTCAAATAGGTTTTCAATTTCTTGTTCTCTCTCTTCTCCTTCTGGCACCCCTATCATGTGAATGTAGGCATGCTTGAAGTTGTCCCAGAGGCTCCTTACACTATTCTCATTTTTTTGGATTCTTTTTTCTTTTTGCTGTTCTGATTGGGTGTTTTTTGCTTCCTTATATTCCAAATTGATGGTTTGCTTCTTGGCTTTTCCTACTCTACTATTGATTCCCTGTAAATTATTCTTTATTTCAGGTAGTGCATCCTTCATTTCTGACTGGTCCTTTTTTATGTTGTTGATATTCTCACTAAGTTCCTTGAAGGTCTCACTAAGTTCCTTGAATGTCTCACCAAGTTCCTTGAGCAACCTTATAACCATTGTTTTGAACTCTGTATCTGATTAATTGCTTATCTCCATTTTGTTTCATTCTTTTCCTGGAGTTTGGTTCTTTTCTTTCATTTGGGACATGTTTCTTTATCTCCTCATTTTGGCTGCTTCCCTGTGATTGTTTCTATGTATTAGGTAGAGTTGCTATGTCTCTAGGCTTCGTAGGGTGGCCTATTGTTGTAGGTGTCCTGTAGGATCCAGTGGCACAGCCTCTCTGATCACCCCAGCTGGGCCCTCGAGGTGCACCCCTAGTGTGGACTGTACACCCTTCTGTTGTAATTGAGTCTTGATTGCTGTTGGCACGTCAATGGGAGGGATTTACTGAGGCTGATCAGCTGCAAGGACTGGCTGTGCCCACTGCCCACTGGCCTCTGACTACCTTGGAGGATCAGCTGTGTAGGGGCCCACCACACAGAGGAAGACTTACTTCATCAGGGCTCTGGTACCCACTGAGTCCATTCCTTGAGTGTGTCACTTGTGGAGGTGGTTGAGTGGTGGTGCTTTAATGTGGTCTGAAGCTGTCCACTGGGTGTGCTGGCTCTGGGGCAAGGTCAGCCACTGCCTATGTTCTATCCAGTGCCACCTGGCATAAACTACAAAGTGATCTGCAATTGGGTGCTTCTTGTGCTGGGCTTGGAGGTGCCCAGGAAAAGCCAAGTTGTGAACCAAGGCTGGTTGCTTCTAGTGCCAGGCCTGGGGTCACTTAATGAGAGATATGGGGCTCGCTGAGACCAGATGCTGCTTGTTTGAGAGAATTTAGGAAACTCTGAAGCAGGATCCAAGACAAGCCATTCCTATGGTAAAGCAACTGGCAACAGCTTGGGTGGACCCAACAGTTGGGTGAGGCGGGGCCTCAGGGAATCACCAGGGTGGGGCAAACAGTGTGAGCCAGGTTGCTGGAGTCCCAGATATGGTGGCCATCTGCCGCCCCAGGGGAGGGCTCACCAAAGGAACAGGGGCCTCCGCCAGCACGTCTGTCCAGGAGAAAGCCGCCTCTCCAGCCCTCGTTCAGAGGCCAAACAGCTCAGTTCTTCCCTGTATGTGTCTCGCGCCCCTCAAGCTGCCTCCCCTCCAAGCTTAGTAGGAGCAAGTTTGAGTAAGTCCATATGCAGGCCCATTAAGAGAAGCTGCCTGGGGCTCCAGCAGCCGCAGCCTCCCTCAACCTCAGTTCCCGCTGGTTTTACAGCCACAAGTTATGGGGATTCTCATCCTGGCACTGGAATCCTGAGCTGGGCACCTGGAGTGGGATGGGGACCCCTCACTCCTCAGGGAGGACCTTCCCAGCCGAGGTGTCTCTCCTGATTTTTATCTGCCATACACGGGTGTGGGACCAGCCCGTCTACCTCCGTCCCTCCTACCAGTCTCAGAGTGGCTTCTTTAATTTCGTAGTTGTAGGACTTCCATTCAGCTCGATGTTAGGCAGTTCTTTTTTTTTATTAATTTATTTTTGTTACAGATATTTCTCCTTTTTTCCCAACTGACACCCCATCTCCCACCCCGTCCCCAGCTTTGTTGTCCATGTCCATCAGTTATGCGTACATGCATATAAGTTCAGTGGTTTATCTCTTCCCTCCCCCCAGCTCCTCTTCTGAGGGTTGTCAGTCTGTACCCTACTTCCACGTCTCTGGGTCAACCCTGTTCCTCAGAGTGTTATGTTCATTATATTCCACAAATAAGTGAGATCATGTGATATTTGTCTTTCTCTGCTTGGCTTGTTTCGCTTAGGATAATACTCTCCAGGTCCCTCCATGTCGTCTCAAAGGATAAGAGATCTTTCTTTCTTACAGCTGCATAGTACTCCATTGTGTATATGTACCACTGCTTTTTTATCCATTCATCTACTTATGGACACTTGGGATGTTTCCAGATCTTAGCTATTGTGAATAGTGCTGCTATGAACTGGGGGTACATATATTCTTTCTGATTGGTGTTTTAGGCTTCTTAGGTATATTCCTAGAAGTGGGATCACTGGGTCAAATGGCAATTCAATTTTTAATTTTTTGACGTAACATAGTGTTTTCCACAGTGGCTGCACCAGTCTGCATTCCCACCAGCAGTGTACTAGAGTCCCCTTTTCTCCACACCCTCACCAACACTTGTTGTTTGATGATTTGTTGATGGTGGCCATTCTGACAGGTGTGAGGTGATACCTTATTGTTTTAATTTCATCTCTCTGATGATTAGTGATGTTGAGCATTTCTTCATATGTCTCTTAGCCATTTGTGTGGCCTATTTGGAGAGGTGTCTATTTAGTTCCTCTGCCCATTTTTTAATTGGGTTCTTTGTCTTCTTTTTGTTGAGTTGTATGAGCACTCTATATATTTTGCAGATTAACCCCTTATCTGATGTATCATTGGCAATTATGCTCTCCCAACAGTGGATTCCCTTTCCGTTTTGATGGTTGTTTCTTTTGCTGTGAAGAAGATTTGAGTTTGATGTAGTCCCATGTGTTCATTTTTTCCTTTGTTTCTGTTGCCTTAGGTGATGTATCAGTGAAGATTCTGCTGCGTATGATGTCCGAAATTTTGTTGCCTACATTTTCTTCTAGGATTTTTATGGATTCATGAGTCACATTTAAATCTTTTATCCATTTTGAGTTTATTCTTTTTTTTTTTTTATCCTCACCCAAGGACATTTTTTCATTTTTTGCTCAGATAGAGTAGGAGGGAGAGAGAGGAAGAGAGAGAGAAAGAAACATCGACGTGAAAGGGCCACATCGAGTGGTTGCCACCCGCACAACCAACCAGGGCCGGGGACAAACTGCAACCGAGGTACATGCCCTTAGCGGGAACCGAACCCGGGTCTCTCCGGACCGCAGGCCGACGCTCTAACCGCTGAGCCAAACCGGCCAGGGCAAGTTTATTCTTGTGTACGGTGTAAGTTGATGGTCTACTTTCATTTCTTTGCATGTAGCTGTCCAATTTTCCCAACACCATTTATTAAAGAGGCTGTCTTTGCTCCATTGTATGCTCTTGCCACTTTTGTCAAATATTAATTGAGCATAATGTCTTGGGTCAATTTCCGGATTCTCTGTTCTGTTCCATTGGTCTATATGCCTGTTCTTGTGCTGTTTTGATTATAGTAGCTTTGTAGTATAACCTGATATTCAGTATTGTGATACCACCTACTTTGTCCTTCTTTTTCAAGATTGCTGTAGCTATTTGGGGTCTTTTTTGGTTCCATATGAACTTATGAATTATTTGTTCTAGTTTTGTGAAATATGTCATTGGTATTTTGATGGGGATTGCTTTAAATCTGTAGATTGCTTTGGGTAGTATGGACATTTTAATGATGTTAATTCTTCCAATCCATTAACAAGGTATGTGCTTCCACTATTTTGTATCTTCCTCTATTTCTTTTTTCAATGTCCTGTAGTTTTCTGCAAATAGGTCCTTTAGTTCTTTGGTTAAGTTTATTCCTAGGTATCTTAATTTTTTTGCTGCAATGGTAAATGGGATTGTTTTTTTAGTTTCTCTTTCTGTGAGTTCATCATTGGTGTATAAGAATGCTGTCAATTTCTTGACGTTAATTGTGTATCCTGCTACTTTGCCAAATTCATTTTTTAGGTCTAGTAGATTTTTGATGGAGTCTTTAGGGTTTTCTATGTATAATATCATGTCATCTGCAAATAATGACAGTTTCACTTCTTCCTTTCCAATTTGGATCCCTTTTATTTTTTCTTCATGTCTGATTGCTGTGGCTAAGACTTCCAGTACTATGTTAAATAAGAGTGGTGAACGTGGGCATTTTTGTCTTGTTCCTGTTCTTACGGGAAATGCTTTTAGTTTTTGTCCATTGAGTATGATGTTGGCTGTAGGTCTTTCATATATGGCCTTTATTATGTTGAGATATGATCCCTCCATTCCCAAATTGCTGAGCGTTTTTATCAGAAATGGGTGCTGAATTTTGTCAAATGCTTTTTCAGCATCTTTTGATATGATCATATGGTTTTTATCTTTCATTTTGTTGATGTGATGTATCACATTTATTGATTTGCGAATATTGTACCAGCCTTGCATCCCTGGGATGAATCCCACTTGGTCATGGTGAATAATTTTTTTGATGTATTGCTGGATCCGATTTGCTAGTATTTTGTTCAGGATTTTGGCATCTATGTTCATCAGGGATATTGGCCTGTAGTTTTCTTTCTTTGTAGTGTCTTTTTCTGGTTTTGGAATTAGAATTATGCTGGCTTCATAAAACGAGTTTGGAAGTCTTTCTTCTTCTTGAAATTTGGAATAGTTTGAGGAGAATGGGTGTTAGTTCTTCTTTGAATGTTCGGTAAAACTCCCCTGTGAAGCCGTCCGCGCCTAGGTTTTTGTTTGCTGGAAGGGTCTTGATTGCATCTTCAATTTCCTTCGTTGTTATTGGTCTGTTCAAGTTTTCTATCTCTTCCCGATCCAGTTTTGGCAGATTATGTGTTTCTAGAGATTGGTCCATTTCACTTAGATTGTCGAATTTGTTGCCATATAAATGTTCATAGTATTTGTTAACGATCCTTTGTATTTCTGTGGTGTCAGTTGTTACTTCTCCTCTTTCATTTCTGATTTTGTGTATTTGGGCTCTCTCTCTTTGTTTCTTGGTGAGTCTAGCTAAGGGTCCATCAATCTTGTTTATCTTTTCAAAAAAACAGCTCTTCGTTTCAGTGATCCTTTGAATTGTTTTTCTGGTCTCTATGTCATTTATTTCTGCTCTGATCTTTAGTATTTCCTTCCTTCTACTTGCTCTGGGGTTTTCTTTTTGTTTGCTTTCTAGTTCTTTAAGTTGTGAGGTTAGATAGCCTATGAGAAATTTTTCTTGTTTCTTGAAGTAGGCCTGTAGTGCTATGAACTTCCCTCTCAGAACTGCTTTCGCTGCATCCCATGGATTTTGTGTTGTTGTGTGTTCATTTTCATTGGTTTCCAGGAATTTTTTAAATTCTTCCTTGCTCTCCATGGTAACCCATTCATTGTTCAGTAACAGGCTATTTAGCCTCCATGTGTTCAAATGTCTTTGCATGTTCTTGTTGCAATTGATTTCTAGTTTCATGCCATTGTGATCTGAAAAGATGCTTGATATGATTTCAATCTTCTTGAACTTGAACTTGTAGAGACTTATTTTGTGCCCTAACATATGGTCTATCTTTGAGAATGTCCCATGTGCACTTGAGAAGAATGTGAATTTTGTAGTTTTGGGGTGTAATTCTCTTAAATATCTATTAAATCCATTTTGTCTAGTGCTTCATTTAGAGTCTCTGTTTCCTTGTTAATTTTTTGTCTAGAGGATCTATCCAGTGATGTCAGCGGGTTTTGAAGTCTCCTGCTATGATTGTATAGCTGTCGATTTTTCCTTTGAAGTCCTCCAGAAGATTTTTAATATATTTTGGTGCTCCTATATTGGGTGCATATATATTTACCAAGGTTATATCTTCCTGTTGGATAGACCCTTTCAATATTATGTAGTGGCCTTCTTTGCCTTCTTTGTCTCTAGTTATGGCCTTCATTTTGAAATATATTTTATCAGATATGAGTATTGCTACCCCAGCTTTTTTATTTTTTTCCCATTTGCTTGGAAGATTTTTTTTCTATCCCTTCACTTTCCACCTATGTGAGTCTTTTGTTGTGAGGTAGGTCTCTTGTAAACAACGTAAATATGGGTTATGCTTTCTTATCCAATCCCTACTTGTGTCTTTTTATCGGAGCATTCAGTCCATTTACATTTAAGGTGATTATTGATATGTACTTATTTATTGCCATTTTTGTTTAGTGTGGTTTTATTTTCCTTTCTATATCTTCTACTAATTACAAGTCTTTTTTAACATTTCTTGCAGTTCTGGTTTGGTGCTAATGTATTCCCTTAGCCGTTTTTTGTCTGGGAAGTTCTTTATTTGACCTTCTATTTTGAATGATAGCCTTGCTGGGTAGAGTAGTCTTGGGTTCAGATCCTTGTTTTTCATGACCTTGATTACTTCATGCCATTCCCTTCTGGCCTGCAGTGTTTCTATTGAGCAGTCAGCTGAAAACCTCCCTCAGGTGTTCAGCGTGAGAGCATTTCCCGATAGTGGGGTAGATTCTGGTAGTTAATGAGCCTCAGTTTGCATTTCAATGACCCACATGAGTGGGGCTGAATCTCTAAGGGAGGGGCTGTCACCTCTCCCCAGAGCCCGGGGAAGGTGTAAGATGGCCACCATCCTGCGTGGCTGCAACTCAGCAAAAGCTCTGAGCGCCCCCCAAATCCCGAGTGTCCCCACACAGTTCCAGTCCAGTCCGCCCTCCCTCTGCCGGAGCCCAAGGTGAGTGGCTGTGGCTATTTCAGCCCTCTGTCCCAGCCCTCTGCATTGTGGAGCCGGCTTGCGCTTTAATCCTGACGGCGGTGCTCACAGCTAAGACCGCTGCTGTCCGTGGGCTCCCAGCCCCCCTCTCGCGCCTCCGCAATCCTACCAGGATCGTTTCAGTGTCCCTGGTTGTATGGTCCTCGCAAGCTGCTTTTCTGTTTCTTTTTCCTGACGATTTGTCTTTATTTTAGTTGTATTTCCAGTTTGGTCCTGGGAGATGGTCTGTGTAGCTTCCATTCACTCCACTGCCATTTTGGAATCTCGATGTTAGGCAGTTCTGAATGATGGTTGTTTAGAAGTTTAGTTGTAATTTTGATGTGGTTGTGGGAGGAGGCGATACCGCATTTACCTACACGGCCATCTTGACCGGAAGTGAATATATCCAATTTTTTAAAAATCTCCTTTCCTTTCTATTTAGCCACATTAGAGTGATTGAGGTTAATTTTCATACACCTAAAATTTAAATGATTTTGTAACCTTTAGATGTCAAATCTTGGACAGCACAGAACCGAGTTTTGATGATTTTGACTTATTTTATCATTGAAAATAGAGACTATTTGAGACTAAATCTTGGAACTGCTCAGATTTAACATGTGCCAAATTCGAACCTTGTGATGAAATCACTTTTCAGTTTGAAATTTCGCTCTTGTTTTGCTGTACAAAATGTTCTGTTCTGGTGAAGACATGCTGCTCCTTTAACTTTCTGAACAAGTTTCCAATGGAAAAGTCAGGTGGAAAGAATGAGCTGCAAATAATGTTACTTCAACATTTATGCAAATCTGACACCAACTTCACATTTTCTTCCAGTTCTTAAAAGAGAAAGTGTTACGTACTTTTCCAAAACAAAATAAAAGTGGAAGAAACACTCTGATTGAAGGAATATTGTCTAGAGGTTTTACCTTCCAGTCTATCTAGGCCTTTGTCTTTTCCTGTCTCAGAAAAGAATGGAACTACGAGGACACTTGGTTGAAAGAACCAATGTACCAAAATTACCGATTACAATGTAACATTGGTAGAAATAACATATTTGAAACAGTAACACAAAGGTTGCAGGGGGAAGAAATGGAATTATACCCTTGTAAGGTTCCATATACATGAAATGGGATAACAATATAAAGTAGACTGAGATGAATTCAGGATGCATATTTAATTCCCTAGAGCAACCACCAAAACAATAAACAAACTAAAAGGCATAGCTAAAGAATCATTAATGAAGAGAAAATGGCATACTAAAAATGCTTGATTAACCCAAAAGAAGACAAGCAAGAAAACAGACTTCACCCAACAATAACAATAACTACAAACCCGGGAATCTGGGGCTCTCACCATTATACATCCAGAATCTTAATTGTTAAATGCTGCCACTTCCAGGAAAGCACTGCTTCCAGTTCCCATGATTTGGGGAGAGGGGGTGTCCTAGAGTGTTAGTGGCTTGTTTCAATAATCATTTTCCTCCATCTACCCTTTTGCAGGCTGTTAATAGAGTGGAAAAAGCAGAAACCTAAGTCAGTTACCATTTGCCCACTGGTTCTCCAGCTTCCATAATGTTCTTCATCTTCTCTTTTGTTCTTTGACCTTGTGGGTTTATGCCTTTTGATTTGTTCTTTGTTTATTCATTTTTTATCCTTTGTAGCCATTTGAGTGGGGATGGGAAAGAAGCAAAGATAAATGTGTTTAGTTCACCATGTTTAAGCTGAAGTCCCAAAGGTGATATTTTTAATCAAAGTTGATGTGTAAAATCCATATTAGAATAAGCCTAGATTAAATTTGGGAGTAAGGGGGCAGATGTGGCAGACTGTGCACTCACGAGTTGGGAGGATTTTAGAGGTTGTGTACTTAACATCTGGAGCTGTGACAATTAAAATCAGTATGTGTAAAGGGTTTTAAATGGACCATAATCATTACATGTGATTACTTTATGTAGCTTATAGACAGATGGGTATCCTGTCTCCTCTTGCTACACCAGTGGCAGGCAACCTGTTTTATTGCAAACAGCTTTAGTTAGAATATTTTCTTTTTAGTAATTTTCAAAATTCAGGCCAAGTTCCACCTTTGCAATTACATATGTCTTATCCTCAAGAATCTACTTTCTTTTAAAACATTTATTCTAAAACAGTAATTCTTTATTTTTGTCATTTAAAATGTGTCTTTTTGACTATTGCACATTTTAGATCACATTTTGACATAAAAAGGTGAAGCAAACATGTCACGTGACGTGTTCATTGGTGGCTGTGGCTGTGACCCTCCTCCCCAGGCAGCCAAGACATCAGGAGGAACTGTCTAGAGAAGTGATTGCAAAAGTGAGGTTTTGAGTTGGTTGGTGGTCACAAAACCACTTTAAAACAAGGCATTCTTGTGTGTTCCATGTGGCCCTCGGAGGGCCTGCTCTCCATAGGGAGCATGGGCTGTAATCTTCACAGAGAGAAGTGGTCTGGACTGGGGCCCTGGTGGTGCCCTGTGACCTTCTGTACCAGCACAGCTCACTGGACCAGGATGGGGTCTGACATAACAGTAGTGAATTAGACAATGGGGTCAGCATTTTGGGGGCCCAGTCGGGTGCAGGACCCGGGAAGACAATCACAGCGGACCCAGACCTCTGCTTTGAGTCAGTGCACAGAAGACTGAGATGGAAGTGACAGGCAGGGAAAGGATATTAAATGAAAGAGATACTTAGGGAGATAAGGAGGTTATAAACACCCTCAGCAAAAACTCATGAGGCAGAGACAAGTGTGCAGAGGTGAGTTGGGTGACAGCTGAGCGGCCAGCCTGGGGAGGGGTGGCCCTGAGCACCAGTGCTGCTGTGGCGAGGCCCTTCCTCAGTCAGGCTGGGCTTCTGTGGGGGCTGCCTCCCTCTGGTTAAGCTGAGCATTCCTTCGGAAGAAGCGTATAGTGTCTTTTGTGTGGACTTAATGCACTTAGGTTGATGAGAAGATGCTGCAGTCAAGTTTGATGAAAAATGGAATAAACGTGTCCAGGGAAAACCAGATGTTTGTCACTTGCAAATACATGGTTCAGGATGGTTTGGAAAGAGAGTGAATTTTGCAGGATCACAGTAGAGTTCAAAATCCTTCCTTGCCACCAAGGGAGGTTTATTCCCTGTCAGTCCATCTTTCTGTTTACACATCTATCTGTCTATTCCCATCTGAATCACTGTATTGAGGTTTTTAAATTGTTACTGAGACCTAAGTGCTTCCGAGACTTTGCAGCGGTTGTGAAGAGGACTTGTTGGCCTCCATTCTCCTCAGCTTTAGGAGAAGGTAGAGTTTCTGACTTATCTCCTGAATATACAGCTTTATCCCTTTCCTCAGTAGATACACTGTGGCAATGACTTCCAGCTTCCTCTCTTCAGGAGCTCTGCCCCATCCCACCCAATGGAGGAGCCCTGGCCTCAAAGTGGACACTTCACATTCCTGTCATGCTGTCCCAAGTGACTGATTCCTGTGCTAACTGCTCTCAGGGACCTTGAACTTTGATTCATTCAGACACATTAGTTCATCTCTGCAGTGCAATAGACTCAGGTACTGATTGATTTTGGTACAATAGTATTCTTTATTTCAATACAGAAAAGTAGAATGAATGGTACCAAGGGCTCCCTCATGTCTCTATTCAAGTTCATGCTGGCTTGACTATGGATACTTTAAAATCCACTGTAATATTTGCTACTGGTAGGTGAGTCTCTGAATTCCCCCACACACCCCAAAACACTTTTTAGGTTATTTTTTTGCCGGTTTATTTTTCTAGATGAGGTTTGAATTATTCCTTTAAGTTTCCATTGAGATTTTGATGGGATTTATTTTAATCTATACATTAATTTGAGAAGGCTCTTATAGTACTAACTTTTCCCATCTGAAAAATAGAATCTCCTCCATTTAGTCAATGTGTCTAAAATTTATTGTAGCTTCAACAAATTTTGTTCAAGTTCTTTTTCTACCAACTCTTTACTTTTGTTGTGAAAAGGATTTTCTCATTATATTTTCTAACAATGATTGCTAGTATATAGGGACATTATTTCTAAATATATATACATAATTATTCTGTGCATAGTCACTTTACCATATACTTATAAGCTTAACAATCTTTCAGTCCTATGTTTTCTGGGTGTATGATCACATACCCTACATGGAATGACAACTTTATTGTCTTCCTTCCAGCAGCTGTGCAGGCCCCTACTGTTCTGTACCAGTAACGGAAAGAGCTACATTAAATACATGCTCTGCTTCACTCTATCAGCTAGATATTACAACATTTTCTTAGGCTTCATCTTGTTTATCTGCAAAATAGAAACAATAATACCTGATTCATGGAGTTTTTATGGTTAAAGGAGAGATGCTTGAGCCTCTATATAATACACACTTAAAATGCTCATTAGTTATTGTACTGGTCTGAACTCCCAGGACTGTGCTACTTAATAGGGTATACTTTGTGGATCTTAATCTTAACGATGGTGTTATGATCTCAGGGAAGATTCAGCTGTTGATCTGAGACAATTGCCATGTTAAGGAGAAACACATCTGTTCCTGGGCTACTCCAGGTTTTCCCCTAATCAGTGGTAGATGTTGAATTTTGCCAATGCCCTTGTGTGGCATCTATTGGAATAATTCCATGAAAGTTTATAGATGGATGTGATCTTCTAAGGTCACCCTCGTGTTTATCTATGGATTTCCCAAGGTTAAGATATCCTTGTAGTTCTGGAATAAATAAATCCCACTGGTCATGGCATGCTATTCTTTTAATATGCAAATAAATTCCATTCATATTTTCAAATCCTTAATCTGTTATTTAGTTTAATAGCAATTCTCCTCAGCTTTGGCCACCTGACATTATAACTTTATGTCCTCATTCAAGTGGTTGATTCAAGTGTCGACCAGACCATGACCAGATTTAGAACCTGGAAAAGGAATGAAGGACTCCCCAATTTCAATTAGAACTCAGTTTCCACAGTTGATTCTTCTATATTGTACAGGTCACTAACAGAAAGTCCACAGTAAACCGAATTGGAATTTCAGGGTTGTTTGAATAACTTTGGCCTGCAAAATATTTATTGTTGAGTAATGAGAGCCAGTCTTACATAGACCTTGAATAGATGTGTCCTTTAAGATGCTTTTGGCTGAAAACAATAGAAAACTTGACTCAAACTAGCTAAAAATCAGTGACCCAGTCCCATGCAAAAAGTCCAGGGAGATCCTGCCCCCTGGGCACTTCCACCTCTGCCCTTTGCTGTGCATCTGCTCACCATGGGCCTGAGTCCCCAGGCATCACACCAGACTCTCTCCACATGTTTCTTGTTTAGTAGACATCCTCACTTCTCATGGTCAAAAGCAGTGTGCAGCCAATGGCGGGCTATCTGGGATGACCTTGCTTGCTTTATAACTACCTTATTGCCCTGAACAAAAGGAGAAGTGAGGAGACAGAGGGACACTGAGCTAGCATCCACATCTGCTGTACCATGATCGGATAAAGCAGGACTCCAGCTTGTGGATCTCAGGTAGCGTGACCTACACAGAATACTTGGAGGATAGGAAGGAAGGCCTGGAATTTTAATTTACACTATTACAATGTAAGAAATGAGTCACCATAACAACCATTACTTAAAGTGAACACTAACGTGTTCACCTGTCCTTCCTCAACAAGGCCATGTTGTCAGTAATTCAGACAAATTCATTATTTCATGCTTTCCATCAAGTGAGGACTCAGAGCTGGCTATGAACCAGAAAGAGGGCCCTCATAAGAACATAACCATACTGATGCCTTGATCTTGGACTTCCAGACTCCAGAACTTTAAGATCTCAAAAAATGGTGGTGGAGTGAATGGAAGATACACAGACCATCTCCAAGGACCAAACTGGAATTACAACTAAAATAAAGACAAATCATCAGGGAAAACCAACAGAAAAGCAGCTGGAGAGAATCCATATAACCAGGGATGGAAAGAGGACACCAAATCCAGCCTGATAGGAACTGTGGAGGTGCAAGAGGGCAGGCTGGGAGTCCACAGACAGCAGCTGAGGGCTGTTTTAGCTGTGAGGAGATCCCTCAGGGTTAAAACCCCAAGCCAGCTCCACAGCACAGAATGACAGGACAGGGAAAGGTGCCCACATAACACCTGGCTGAAATCACCAGAATGGAGGCTTTATCCCACAAGGAGAGGTGCAAGGGGAAAAAATGGCAGAGCACTTAATTAGCTACAGCCACTCACCTTGGGCTCTGGTAGAGGGAAGGCACACTGGACTGGGACCATGTGGAGAGACTCGGGGAGCTGGGAGAGAGGACATAGGAATTTTACACTGAATTGCTCCCTCATAGGACTGTAGCCATCTTACAGGACCCATTCCCAGAGCCCTGGGGAGAAGCAACAGCCCCTCCACAGGAATTTGACACCACTCAGGCCAGAGAAATGCAAATTGAGGCTCATTAACAGCTAGAGACTGCCAGCAAGCAACTGCCCCACCTACTGAAAATTCTCTTACTCTGAACATCTGAGGGATTTTTTTTCATTTAGCTGAGGGCTACAACCCAAGGCTCATCAAGTAACTGAGACTAATAGCCTCCAGGCAAAACTAGAGGAAAACTGAACCTTGCAAATGTACCCAGGAAAGTAAGACTTGACAGTGGTGTTTAACCTGGATCCTCCCACACTCATCCAAACCTAGTAGAGGGAGCCACAATCAGCAAAACACCAACAGGGAAAATTTGGCAAGCTCCAAAACACTGAGACAGCCAAAATGGTGAAACAAAGAAACAAATCCCCAAAGAAAGAACAAGAGAATTCTACAGAAGAAAAGATAAATGAAATGCAATTAAGCAAGTTGTCAGATGTAGAGTTCAGAGTAATGATAATGAGGAAGTTCAAAAGCATGAGTAAAGATTTAGAAGCATTGAAAACCAACAAATTGGAAATGAAGAATGACATAGCAGAAATAAAGAACACATTGGAAGGAATAACCAGCAGAGTAGAAGCCAAGGATCAGATCAGTGAATTAGAAGACAGGGTAAAAAAAAAAAAAAAATCACCCAGAGAACCAAAAGAAAAAACAATTAAAAAATGGGAAGACAGCTTAAGAGAACTGTTGGACAACTTGAAATGTAACAACATCTGCATCATAGGAGTTCCAGAAGAAGAAGACAACGAGCAAGTGTTAGAGAATATATTTTAGGAACTAGTGACAGAAAACTTCCCTAACTTGGTGAAGGAAGAAGGCATTCAAGCTCAAGAAGCACAGAGAGTCCCAAGTAAGAAGAACCCAAACAGGCCCACACCAAGATACATGATAATTAAAATGCCAAAAATTAAAGACAAAAAGAGAATCCTAAAGGCAGCAAGGGATAAGCAACAGGTTACCTACAAAGGAACCCCCATAAGGCTATCAGCTGACTTCTCAACAGAAACACTACAGGCCAGAAGGGAATGGCATGAAGTAATCAAGGTCATGAAAAACAAGGATATGAACCCAAGACTACTCTATCCAGCAAGGCTATCATTCAAAATAGAAGGTGAAGTAAAGAGCTTCCCAGACAAAAAATCCTAAGGGAATATATTAGCACCAAACCAGCACTGCAAGAAATGTTAAAAGGACTGCTGGAATAAGCAGAATAGGAAGAAAAACATAACCAGAATAAACAAAAATGGCAATAAATAAGTACATATCAATAATAACATTAAACGTAAATGGACTAAATGTTCCTATCAAAAGACACAGAGTAGCTGAATGGATAAGAAAGCATGACTTATATATATGTTATTTACAAGAGACCAACCGCACAACAAAAGACTCACATGGGTTGATAGTGAAGGGATGGAAAAAATTTTTCCAAGCAAACGGAAAGGAAAAAAAAGCGTGGTTAGCAATACTCATCTCCAATAAAATAGACTTCAAAATGAAGGCCATAACTAGAGACAAAGAATGCCACTGCATAATATTGAAAGGATCTATCCGACAGGAAGATATAACCTTGATAAACATATATACACCCAATATAGGAGCATCAAAATACATTAAAAAACTTCTGGAGGACTACAAAGGAGAAATTGACAGCAATACATTCATAGCAGGGGACTTCAACACCCCACTGATATCACTTGATAGACCCTCTAGACAAAAAATTAACAAGGAAACAGAGACTCTAAATGAAGCACAAGATCAAATGGATTTAATAGATATCTACAGAGAATTACACCCCCAAACTGCAGAATTCATATTCTTCTCAAGTGCACATGGGACATTCTCAAAGATAGACCACATGTTAGGACACAAACAAAATCTGTTCAAGTTCAAGAAGATTGAAATCATATCAAGCATCTTCTCAGATCACAATGGCATGAAACTATAAATCAATTACAACAAAAACACATAAAGACATTTGAACACATAGAGGCTAAATAGCATGTTATTAAACAATGAATGGGTTACCAAGGAGATCGAGGAAGAAATTAAAAACTTCCTGGAAACCAATGAAAATGAACACACAACAGCACAAAATCTATGGGATGCAGCAAAAGCAGTCCTGAAAAGGAAGTTCATAGCACTGCAGGCCTACCTCAGGAAACAAGAAACAGTTCTAATTGACTATCTAACCTCACAACTTAAAGAACTAGAAAGCAAACAAAAATAAAAACCCAGAGCAAGTAGAAGGAAAGAAGTAGTAAAGATCTGAGCAGAAATAAACAGCATAGAGACTAAAAAAACAATTCAAAAGATCAATGAAACAAAGAGCTAGTTCTTTGAAAAGATAAACAAGATTGATGGACCCTTAGCTAGACTCACCAAGAAACAAAAAGAGAGAACCAAACTAAACAAAATCAGAAACAAAAGTGAAGAAGTAACAACTGACACCACAGAAATAAAAAGGATCATTAAAAAATACTATGAACAATTATATGCCAAAAAATTGAACAAAGTGAATAGGGCAAATTTCTGGAATCACATAGTTTCACTTAACTGAACCAGAAAGAAATAGAAAACTTGAACAGACCAATAACAACTAAGGAAATTGAAGATGTAATCCAGAAACTCCAGTACACAAAAGCCCGAACCCAGATGGCTTCATGGGGGAGTTTTACCAAACATTCATAGAAAATCTAACACTTATTCCCCTCAAAGTATTCCAAAATATTCAGGAAGAAGGATAACTTCCAAACTCGTTTTAGGAGGCCAACATAATTCTAATTCCAAAACCAGATAAAGACACTGCAAAGAAAGAAAACTATAGGCCAATATCCCTGATAAACACACATGCCAAAATCCTTAACAAAATATTAGCAAATCGGATTTACAATACATTAAAAAAATTATTTACGCCCTGGCCAGTTTGGCTCAGTGGTTAGAGCATCAGCCCGTGGACCAATGAGTCACAGGTTCATTTCTGGCCAAGGGCACATAACTGGGTTACAGTTCATCCCCAGTCCTGGTCCGGGTCATGCGGGAGGCACCAGTCGTTGTGGCTCTATCACATCAATGTTTCTCTCTCTCTCTCTCTCTCTCTCTCTCTCTCTCTCTCTCTCTCTCTCTCTCTTCTTCCCTCCCTCCTTCCCACTCTGTCTGATGATACATAGAAAAGTATCCTCAGATGAGGAAGAAAAAAAAACTATTCACCATGACCAAGTGGAATTCATCCCAGGGATGCAAGGGTGGTAAAATATTTGCAAATCAATAAATGTGATACACCACATAAACAAAATGAAAGATAAAAACCATATGATCATATCTATAGTTGCTGAAAAAGCATTTGACAAAAAACAGCACCTATTTCTGATAAAAATGCTCAGCAATGTGGGAATAGAGGGATCATATCTTGACATCATAAAGACCATATATGAAAAACCTACAGATAATAAAGGACATATATGAAAAACCTACAGCCAACATCATACTCAATGGACAAAAACTAAAAGCATTCCCCTTAAGAACATGAACAAGACAGGGATGCCCACTTTTGCCACTCTTATCTAACATGCTACTGGAAGTCTTAGCCACAGCAATTGGACATAAAGAAAGAATAAAAGAGATCCAAATTGGAAAGGAGGATGAAACTGTCATTAATGCAAATGACAGGATATTGCACATAGAAAACCCTACAACTTCATCAAAAATCTAGATTTAATAAACAAATTTGGCAAAGTAGCAGGATACAAAATTAATATCAAGAAACTGATGGCATTCTTATACACCCATAATGAACTTACAGAAAGAGAAATTAAAAAAACAATCCCATTTACCACTGCAGCAAAAAAATTTAAGATACCTAGGAATAAATTTAACAGACATGAAAAAATGTTCAACGTCACTAATCATCAGAGAGATGCAAATTAAAATGACTATGAGGTAGCACGTCATACCTGCCAGAATGGCTGCCATCAACAAATCTTTAAATAACAAGTGCTGGCAAAGGTGTGGAGAGAAGAGGACTCTAGTACACTGCTGGTGGGAATGCAGACTGGTACAGCCACTATGGGAAACAATATGGTGTTTCCTCAATAAATTTAAAATGGAACTGCCATTTACCCAGTGATCCCACTTCTAGGAATATATCCTAAGAAGCCTGAAACACCAATCAGAAAGAATATATGTACCCCTATGTTCATAGCAGCACTATTTACAATTGCTAAGATCTGGAAACAGCCCAAGTGTCTATAAATAGATGAGTGGGTAAAAAAAGCTGTGATACATTTACACAATGGAACACTATGCAGCTGTAAAAAAGAAAGATCTCTTATCCTTTGAAACGACATAGAGGGACCTGAAGAGTAAATATTGTGCTAAGTGAAATAAGCCAATCAGAGAAAGACAAATACCACATGATCTCATTTATTTGTGGAATATAGTGAACAGAATAAGGTGATGAACAAAATAGACCCAGAAAGAAGTAGGGTTCAGACTGACAAACCTCAGAGGAGGGGTGCGGAGGGAGGGATCGGGAGGAAGGTGTCTGAGGGGGAAAAGGAGAAACATCTGTAACAAAAGTAAATGAATTAATAAAAAAATCATTATTTCATATTCATATCTATTATCATCACTTTGTACTATATTTATTTAGTATACACTGTACCTATATTGGGTAAATAGGCCCATAGGATTTTAAGTGTGGACTCTGTTGGTCTGGGACCAGAACCTGTCAGCCTGATGTTTTGGGCTTTCCAAAAGGGACTCTTGGAGTTTCTCTATCAGGAAGAGTTGTCTGGAATCAGTGGTTAGGGAAGTGAAGTGCTGGGTGTGTAAGAAGAATAACCCTAAAATGGAAGTTGATCAAGCTGTACACAACGTGTATCCTTAAATTGATTGCAGCCATCCCAAGCCTGGCAGCCCCGGAAGCCATGCTGCTGGCCCTAGCCTTCTTCTGCAAACTAAACTTCTGATAACAGGCATGCCAGAGAATCATGCCACCTGAACACAGCTGGTGCAGAGCAGCTGGGTAGCCTTAAGGCTGAGGCTTGGCATTGGGCAACACCAGTGTGTGCTTTTGGTCTTTCACACAGTGCACTTGTACTGAGGGAAATCCATTCCCTGGCTTTTTGTGAAGGAACTCAGAGGTACATTTCTAGTTAGGTGAATATAATCCACAAACATTAAAATGTCTTACTGGATTTGGCTCTAACATAATACCTCCTCCTTACTGCGTTGAATACCATTCTCAGATGTTTGTCTTGTGCGACTGTGCGCCCAGGCACAGATGACACGTGCCCCAGGGCTGTGATAGCATGTGCAGGGGCCACCAAGATCGGGGAGGGGCTTGGTCTGTTTAAATAAAAAAAATCCTTCAAAAACCATTCTCTCAGAATGTAAATGCTGGAGCCATATTTATATATAAAAATCTCCTGTTACAAAATGCCATTTTAATAAAAATTGTTTTGAGAGGAAGATGACTGAGTGTCTCTACATACATATGCAGTTACAATGCAGTTTTTATTGGTGCATTTAAAATTTGAAAGAAATATTTCCTAAACTCTCGCTTATCTTATTTTTTTCCTGCCAAGTTGCTGCTAAATATAAATGACTGTCAAGGAATGAATATTTATCATATGCTAAACACTATGCTGGGCTCAAACAGGAAAAATCAAACAAGAGGCTAGAACTTACTTCCTAATACTCATGAATCTAAAATATGCTGTGTTTATCTCACAAAATACCAGGCACATACATAGCTTTTTCCTAAAAAAGTTACTTCATTTTCCAATAATAATATTAGAGGAATGAGACCTTTCATGAGTATCATGGGAACTAGCTGAGTACCTTGCTTAGAGATCAAGGGAGGTGTTAAAACGGGCACCTGGAGAGGAGCTGGGGGCTGCCCAGCCCACATGGTTTGTGTGAGCCTGGGATTGCCCTGCCCTTGCCAACCACCATGACTAAAGTGGGCATGGAGTTTGTCAACAGCTGATTTATGAGGGCCATTTCTCTGTTCTGTATTTTGATATTTGAGCCTGGGTCCAGCGTCAGCAGAGGCTTCCTGAAATGGGGCTCTAGCTTCACAACCCTCCCACCTCAGTGCCAAAGACCAAGTGCATATAAAGAAACCCAGAAAGCAAGTAATTTCTTATAGGAAAACAACACCCTGCCCCCTCCACTTTGGAGGCAGGGAGCTGAAATGATATGTGGAGCATTAAGACTCTCCAAAAAGGCAATCGTAAATGTAGAATAAAGACACAGACCAAATAGCTTTTTACAGTTGGGGGAACCCCACCGGGTGCTGGGGTTGGGATCCTATGATATCTCAAGGAAAATAATTTTCTAAGACTTGCACAGGAGGATGAATTATTTTTATCTGCATGGAATTACATCCCTGTGTTTCCAAAGTCCCATTACTGACATAGAAGAAGAGTAGCTGGAGTTTCGGTAGAGCTAGAAGCAAAGCTAGTGTGCAGAGTTTCCATTCCATGTTGCAGCGGGGTCCAGTTCAGCATCAGGCTAGCAGCAGTCCATTAGTCCACTATGTGTAGGGGCCCACACGGTGGTGAGTCATGTGGATGAATGCAGGAGAGCATGCCCTGAGCAATAAGAGTCCCAAGAGCATAAGGCGAACCAGGAGAGCATAAGAGCACAAGAGAGTGAAGTTTGTTTGTTCAGGGAATTGAGTATCTCTAATCTTCCCACGCTTGCAGTGGCCACATCATTCTGGCCAATGACCTCTGTTCCCAAGTGTGATTAACAGCAAGCACCTCAGCTAGTTCCCCCACTTTTACTGGGCATGCATCTATCTTTCCTTTGCTCCTTTCCTGTTATTAATATCTAGGTTAATTACAACAGTATCACTTTCAGGTGGAGATGTTAGCTTGGCTTCAGAAATGAAATCATGTTTTTTTTCTGCTTATGCAATGTAAGTATTGCTCTCTTCCATTAGATATGATCACACCAGTGTCAGGTTGGTTTTGTTTGTGTCAATACTTGGGTGATGGTGGGGCCCCTTGAACTTCATGCTCTGTGCTGAACTTTCTGTGGCTTCCAACCACACACGCACATCTGGTGCCCACTGATTCCTCTCTCTGGAACATTCTTGGACTCCCAGTACCTGTCCCTTCTTGAGTTTTGCAGGACTGAAGTATTTGTATGCTGAATTGTAGGCTTCTGAGACTTTTGTTTGTGCAGGTCACACTAGTCCCCTGGTGGGTCATTGCTCCTTGCTGGACACCATGGTCCCATGGATGGTACAGAAGAGTCTGTCTGTGCCAGAACACTCTGCATGGGCATTGTGGGGAGTGGTGGCCAACAGACTAATGACAGTCATTTTGGAGGCTTGGGGAAATAAACAGGAAGACTAAAAGAGCAAAAGAGATGAAATTTCAAACCAAGAAGATTTGATTCAGAGACTTTCAAAAGAAGTCTGCATGGCAGAGAATCTGTGAAGGAGTCAAGTGTTGTGCAGTGTTCTGGACTTCAGTGAATTTAATTCAGGATAAGGTATTATCTCAAGAAAAGTTCTATAGCTGTTAGAAGTGCTAGCATATGCTCAACAGATTCTAGGAGTTCAAATTTTCATGGACTGGCAAAAATCTACATTGCCATAAATAAAATATGTGTACATATCATATAATTTTAATTTTTCTCTACCTCCCTTTGAAAACATATTTTACCATCCAAGATTTTTCCAGGCACAGTCTTTTCAAGAATTTAACTCAGATCTTGGCAGGGGTTTTGATGTGATTGTGTGTATGTGTGTGTGTGTGTGTGTGTGTGTGTGTGCGTGTTCTGACTACACCCAAACTCCCAGGCAGAACTGTCTTCATTCATTCTTGAACCCACCTGTCCTGAAGGTTCTGCCCTCTTTTGTTGACTAAATCAATATGCCTTTCTGATGAGTTGGTATTTCTTTGGTAAACATTTTTTTTTTAAGAATATTTTTTATTATTGATTTTATTTTATTTTTTTATTATTATTTTTTATTAATTTATTTTTGTTACAGATGTTTCTCCTTTTTTCCCCATTGACACCCTCCTCCCCATCCACCCCTTTCCCAGCTTTGTTGTCCATGTCCATCAGTTATGCATACATGTGTATAAGTTCTGTAGTTTATCTCTTCCCTCCCCCCCCCCTTCTGAGGGTTGTCAGTCTGTACCCAACTTTCACATCTCTGGGTCTACCCTGTTCCCCAGACTGTTATGTTTATTATATTCCACAAATGAGTGAGATCATGTGATATTTGTCTTTCTCTGCTTGGTTTGTTTCGCTTACAATAATACTCTCGAGGTCCCTCCATGTCATCTCAAAGGATAAGAGATCTTTCTTTCTTACAGCTGCATAGTTCTCCATTGTGTATATGTACCACTGCTTTTTTATCCATTCATCCACTGATGGACACTTGGGCTGTTTCCAGATCTTAGCTATTGTAAATAGTGCTGCTATGAACATGGGAGTACATGTATTCTTTCTGATTGGTGTTTCAGGTTTCCTAGGGTATATTCCTAGAAGTGGGATCACTGGGTCAAATGGCAATTCAATTTTTAATTTTTTGAGTTAACACCATAGTGTTTTCCACAGTGGCTGCAGCAGTCTGCATTCCCACCAGCAGTGTACTAGAGTCCCCTTTTCTCCACAACCTCACCAACACTTGTTGTTTGACGATTTGTTGATGGCGGCCATTCTGACAGGTGTGAGGTGATACCTCATTGTTGTTTTAATTTGCATCTCTCTGATGATTAGTGATGTTGAGCATTTCTTCATATGTCTCTTAGCCATTTGTATGTCCTGTTTGGAGAGGTGTCTATTTAGTTCCTCTGCCCATTTTTTAATTGGGTTCTTTGTCTTCCATTTGTTGAGTTGTATGAGCACTCTATATATTTTGGAGATTAACCCCTTATCTGTTATATCATTGGCAATTATGCTCTCCCAACAGTGGGTTCCCTTTCCGTTTTGATGGTTGTTTCTTTTGCTGTGCAGAAGCTTTTAAGTTTGATGTAGTCCCATGTGTTCATTTTTTCCTTTGTTTCTGTTGCCTTAGGTGATGTATCACTGAAGATTCTGCTGCGTATGATGTCCGAAATTTTGTTGCCTACATTTTCTTCTAGGATTTTTATGGATTCATGAGTCACATTTAAATCTTTTATCCATTTTGAGTTTATTCTTTTTTTTTTTTTTTTTTTTTATCCTCACCCGAGGACATTTTTTTATTTTTTGCTCAGATAGAGTAGGAGGGAGAGAGAGGAAGAGAGAGAGAAAGAAACATCGACGTGAAAGGGCCACATCGAGTGGTTGCCACCCGCACAACCAACCAGGGCCGGGGACAAACTGCAACCGAGGTACATGCCCTTAGCGGGAACCGAACCCGGGTCTCTCCGGACCGCAGGCCGACGCTCTAACCGCTGAGCCAAACCGGCCAGGGCAAGTTTATTCTTGTGTACGGTGTAAGTTGATGGTCTACTTTCATTTCTTTGCATGTAGCTGTCCAGTTTTCCCAACACCATTTATTAAAGAGGCTGTCTTTGCTCCATTGTATGCTCTTGCCACCTTTGTCAAATATTAGTTGATCATAATGTCTTGGGTCAATTTCCAGATTCTCTGTTCTGTTCCACTGGTCTATATGTCTGTTCTTGTGCCAGTACCAGGCTGTTTTGATTATAGTAGCTTTGTAGTATAATCTGATATCTGGTATTGTGATCCCACCTACTTTGTCCTTCTTTTTCAAGATTGCTGTGGCTATTCAGGGTCTTTTTTGGTTCCATATGAACTTTTGGAGTATTTGTTCTAGTTCTGTGAAATATGTCACTGGTATTTTGATGGGGATTGCATTGAATCTATAGATTTCTTTGGGTAATATGGACATTTTAATGATGTTAATTCTTCCAATCCATGAACAAGGTATGTGCTTCCACTTTTTTATATCTTCCTCTATTTCTTTTTAAAATGTCCTGTAGTTTTCTGCAAATAGATCCTTTACTACTTTGGTTAAATTTATTCCTAGGTATCTTAATTTTTTTGCTGCGATGGTAAATGGGATTGTTTTTTTAGTTTCTCTTTCTGTGAGTTCATCATTGGTGTATAAGAATGCCGTCGATTTCTTGACGTTAATTTTGTATCCTGCTACTTTGCCAAATTCATTTTTTAGGTCTAGTAGATTTTTGATGGAGTCTTTAGGGTTTTCTATGTATAATATCATGTCATCTGCGAATAATGACAGTTTCACTTCTTCCTTTCCAATTTGGATTCCTTTTATTTCTTCTTCACGTCTGATTGCTGTGGCTAAGACTTCCAGTACTATGTTAAATAAGAGTGGCGAAAATGGGCATCCCTGTCTTGTTCCTTTTCTTAAGGGAAATGTTTTTAGTTTTTGTCCATTGAGTATGATGTTGGCTGTAGGTCTTTCATATATGGCCTTTATAATGTTGAGATATGATCCCTCTATTCCCAAATTGCTGAGCGTTTTTATCAGAAATGGGTGCTGAATTTTGTCAAATGCTTTTTCAGCATCTATTGATATGATCATGTGGTTTTTATCTTTCATTTTGTTTATGTGGTGTATCACATTTATTGATTTGCGAATATTGTACCAGCCTTGCATCCCTGGGATGAATCCCACTTGGTCATGGTGAATAATTGTTTTGCTGTATTGCTGGATCTGACTTGCTAGTATTTTGTTCAGGATTTTGGCATCTATGTTCATCAGGGATATTGGCCTGTAGTTTTCTTTCTTTGTAGTGTCTTTTTCTGGTTTGGGAATTAGAATTATGCTGGCCTCATAAAATGAGTTTGGAAGTCTTCCTTCTTCTTGAATTTTTAGAAATAGTTTGAGAAGAATGGGTGTTAGTTCCTCTTTGAATGTTCGGTAAAACTCCCCTGTGAAGCCATCTGGACCTGGACTTTTGTTTGCTGGGAGAGTCTTGATTACATCTTCAATTTCCTTGGTTGTTATTGGTCTGTTCAAGTTTTCCATCTCTTCCCAGTCCAGTTTTGGGAGACTATGTGTTTCTAGAAATTTGTCCATTTCACTTAGATTGTCGAATTTGTTGCCATATAAATGTTCATAGTATTCGTTAACGATCCTTTGTATTTCTGTGGTGTCAGTTGTTACTTCTCCTCTTTCGTTTCTGATTTTGTGTATTTGGGTTCTCTCTCTTTGTTTCTTGGTGAGTCTAGCTAAGGGTCCATCAATCTTGTTTATCTTTTCAAAAAACCAGCTCTTTGTTTCATTGATCCTTTGAATTGTTTTTTTTGGTCTCCATGTCGTTTATTTCTGCTCTGATCTTTACTATTTCCTTCCTTCTACTTGCTCTGGGGTTTACCTTTTGTTTGCTTTCTAGTTCTTTAAGTTGTGAGGTTAGAAAGTCTATTAGAAGTTTTCCTTGTTTCTTGAGGTAGGCCTGTAGTGCTATGAACTTCCCTCTCAGAACTGCTTTCGCTGCATCCCAAAGATTTTGTGTTGTTGTGTGTTCCTTTTCATTGGTTTCCAGAAAGTTTTTAATTTCTTCCTTGATCTCCTTGGTAACCCATTCATTGTTTAATAACATGCTATTTAGCCTCCATGTATTCAAATGTCTTTGCATGTTCTTGTTGCAATTGATTTCTAGTTTCATGCCATTGTGATCTGAGAAGATGCTTGATATGATTTCAATCTTCTTGAACTTGTAGAGACTTCGTTTGTGTCCTAACATGTGGTCTATCTTTGAGAATGTCCCATGTGCACTTGAGAAGAATATGAATTCTATAGTTTTGGGGTGTAATTCTCTGTAAATATCTATTAAATATATTTGGTCTAGTGCTTCATTTAGAGTCTCTGTTTCCTTGTTAATTTCTTTTCGAGAGGATCTATCCAGTGATGTCAGTACGGTGCTGAAGTCCCCTGCTATCATTGTATTGCTGTTGATTTCTCCTTTGAAGTCTTCCAGAAGATTTTTAATATATTTTGGTGCTCCTATATTGGGTGCATTTATGTTTACCAAGGTTATATCTTCCTGTTGTATAGATCCTTTCAATATTATGTAGTGGCCTTCTTTGTCTCTAGTTATGGCCTTTATTTTAAAATCTATTTTATCAGATATGAGTATTGCTACCCCAGCTTTTTTTTCCTTTCTGTTTGCTTGGAAGATTTTTTTCCATCCCTTCACTTTGAGCCTATGTGAGTCTTTTGTTGTGAGGTGGGTCTCTTGTAAACAACATATATATGGGTCATGCTTTCTTATCCAATCTGCTATTCTGTGTCTTTTGATCGGGGCTTTCAGTCCATTTGCATTTAAGGTGATTACTGATATGTACTTACTTATTGCCATTTTTGTTTAGTGTGTTTCTTTTTTCCTTTCTATTTCTTCTACTAATTACAGCAGTCCTTTTAACATTTCTTGCAGTGCTGGTTTGGTGCTAATTATTCCCTTAGCCTTTTTTTGTCTGGGAAGCTCTTTATTTGACCTTCTATTTTGAATGATAGCCTTGCTGGGTAGAGTAGTCTTGGGTTCAGATCCTTGTTTTTCATGACCTTGATTATTTCATTCCATTCCCTTCTGGCCTGTAGTGTTTCTATTGAGAAGTCAGCTGATAACCTTATGGGGGTTCCTTTGTAGGTAACCTGTTGCTTAGCTCTTGCTGCCTTTAGGATTCTCTCTTTGTCTTTTATTTTTGGCATTTTAATTACTATGTGTCTTGGTGTGGGCCTGTTTGTGTTCTTCTTACTTGGGACTCTCTGTGCTTCTTGAACTTGAATGCCTTCTTCCTTCACCAAATTAGGGAAATTTTCTGTCACTATTTCTTCAAATATATTCTCTAACCCTTTCTCATTTTCTTCTTCTTCGGCGACTCCTATGATGTGAATATTATTACGTTTCCAGTTGTCCCACAGTTCTCTTAAGCTGTCTTCCTGTTTTTTCATTGTTTTTTCCTTTTGGTTTTCTGAGTGGTTGATTTTTTCTACCCTGTCTTCTAGTTCACTGATCTGGTCCTCAGCTTCTTCTACTCTGCTGTTTAGTCCTTCCAATGTGTTCTTCATTTCTGCTATGTCATTCTTCATTTCCAATTGGTTTATTTTCAATATTTCTATGTCTTTGCTCATGGTGTTGATGTCCTTACACATGCTGTTGAGCTTCCTCAAGATCATGGCTCTGAATTCTAGCTCTGTTAACTTGCTTAACTCCATTTCATTTATCTCATCTTCAGTGGAGGTCACTTGTTCTTTCATTTGGCATCTGTTTCTTTGTTTCACCATTTTGGCTATCTCAGTGGTTTCTGGAGCCTGCCAAATTTTCCCTGTGGATGTTGGTGTTCTGCTGTTTGTGGCTCCCTGTACTGGGTTGGATGGGCATGAGAGGACCCACGTTATACACCACTGTCGAGTCTTACTTTGCTGGGTAGAGTTGCAAGCCCAGAAAAGGTTCAGTTATCCTCTAGCTTTTTGCCTAGAGGCTAGTAGTCCTGGTTACTTGAAGAGCCTTGGGTTCTCAGTTGAATGAAAACCTCCCTCAGGTGTTCAGCGTGAGAGGATTTCCCGAGGGTGGGGCAGATGCTGGTAGTTAATGAGCCTTGATTGCATTTCAATGGCCCAACTGGGTGTGGCTGAATATCCGAGGGAGGGGCTGCCGCCTCTCCCCAGAGCCCTGGGATGGAGTAAGTCGACCAGGCCACAGTCTTGCATGGCTGAAACTCAGCAAAAGCTCTGAGCGCCCTCCTAATCCCGAGTGTCCCCATACAGTTCCAGTCTAGTCCACCCTCCCTCTGCTGAGTCCGAGGTGAGTGGCTGTGGCTGTTTTAGCGCTCTCTCCCGGCCCTCTGCGCTGTGGAGCCGGCTCGGGCTTTAACCCCGAGGGCGGGCGCGGCTCACGGCTAAGGCCGCTGCTGTCCGTGGGCTCCCAGCCCCCCTCTCGCGCCTCTGCAATCCTACCAGGATCAATTTAGTGTCCCTGGTTGTATGGTCCTCGCGAGCTGCTTTTCCGTTGCTTTTTCCCCACGATTTGACTTTATTTTAGTTGTATTTCCAGTTTGATCCTGGGAGATGGTCTGTGTATCTTCCATTCACTCTGCCGGCATTTTGGAATCTGGCCTGGTCCATTCTTATATCCCACAGCAGGATTCGATCACTTTTTTTTCTTTTCTTTTGCTTTCAGCAGGAAAATGGCATAAAATAAACCCAAGTACTTATTTGCTTATTTAAATAGTTTTTACCTCTTTTACTGAGAGAAGACAAGACAAGTATATATACCTCATCTGGGAGGTAAAGGTCTCACCAAATGTCTCCCACATAAGCACAGAAATTCATTTATTAGAAAATTTTCTAATACCATCATTAGAATTTATAATAAATACTCAGTAGGAATTAGGCCATTTTTTTCTTGGATTAGTTTGGTATCCAACATTTATAACAGAAGAGACAGATCTCTGGCTCCAGGAAAGTAAGTCTGATGCTTTGTGTTAATGGTCATGCTGCCACCTTGTTTTTGGAAACCTAGGAATTGGTTTTAAGTCTCTAGTCACCTTGCTGGGATGTCTCATTTTCTTCTGGCTCTTTCTTCTTCTACAAATATTCACAACATCTCCTGTGTGTCTTTGCATTTTAATAGTAGAAGCTGGGTTGAAGGTTTCTCCTTATTTCCAGGAAGTGGTCTAAGAACTGCAATCCTAACAATAACGTCACCAAACCCAAAACAAACCCCAAACAAACAAACAAAATAACATGCCGTCGGAGGCAAAACATGTATATGTGCTCATGGAACCCACTTGCTTTTCGTAAATGCCTTTCTAAATCACTAGAGTGCGCATTTTGTTGCTGTTAATTTATAATTGGGCATACAATCATATGCAGTTTCCGTGAATACAAAGTCCAACCAAAGATCTTATCAGGTGTACTGACTGATAAACAGATGAAAGCGGCTCCCGGTGACAGCAGGCGAGTGAGCTGCGCGTCAGGGGAGCGCGGGCCTCGCTGCGTGGGAAGCCCCTGTGCTAAATGTGAAACAGGTATTTCACAGACTCCAGGTTTGTGAAGAGGCTGTTGCTGAGCTTATGTTGTCTATAATCACACTGAACTGTGGGGCTGCCTTAGATGCCAGTCGGGGTGACGCATAAATCGCTGTAGATAGCCTGCTTCTCGAAAACCTCCCTGTTAATACGGAGGTGTCAGTGTTCCCGCCAGCTCAGAAATCTTAGCATCTGTCTTTCTTCTTATCTGTGTATTTCTGTCCCAGTAAGCCTCAGCCTCACCTAACCTCTCAGACAATAACGGTTTTAACATTTTTACTAAAATGCAAGAGTGAGAAAATGATTCCTCAGGAACTCCCGCGATTTAAGAGTCCAGGTTTGGTTCATGGCAGGCCAATGATCATAACATCACCAGCATCTCTTACTAATAAAGATGTGTTCCGAAGGCCTAGGGCCTTGTCACAAAGCTTATGCCCCACTCTGTTCTGAAGTTGATAGGTTTATGCCCTGGAAGCAAGGAGAGCATGTGTGCACCTCAGATCCGTGGTTTTTCAGAAGTGGTGGCTGGGAAAGCCACAGATGAAAGAATATCACAGATTATCGACCAGGGCTTTATAAACGGCTGGTTCATTCTCTGATGAGACCTTCAGAAAACGACACCTGCACATCAGGCTCACCTTCCTGACACAACACCGGTGTGGTGGTTACTAGAAGAAGTGCCTCATTGGCCCATGAAGGAAAAGTACCCCACCTCCACACTTTCTCTGTTTCATCCATTTTTCTGGATCCCACAGCTTTCACTTTTTCTGTCTCTTAGTGTCTGCCTACCATGCTGGGTCCCAACTCTGGTGGATACTTGGGCATTCTCATCAACAGGGGATGGGATACATCTTACCTGTTAGATTTATATTATGGGAAATTACCTATATGCAAAGGAAAATAATCTGCCTATCTGAAAATGATTGAGCTCTGTGAAACAATGTAAATATCTATTTCTGGAATCCCAGTAGTAGGTATAGAAATATATTCTAAAATGTCAGAAATCAATTATTAGAGTTTGGGGATATCAGCAAATGCTACTTAACTTGCAAAGCCTGACAGATCGGGCCTTTAACATGGAAATTGGCACTTTCCGTTGCTTTTAGAGGTAGACACTATGCTCACATTCTGGGCACAGAAAAGACTGCTGCTCCCAGCGCCCTCTGTTTGAAGAGAGCAAGTGAAATGAGCTGAGTGGAAGTGATATATGTCACCTCCAGGCTGAAGCTGTAAAAAGCCCATAGTAGCTTCTCTTGCCTCTCTTCCCTGACCTTGGCAACCAAGAAGTCCACATATTCCAGCCTTTAGGAATGAGAGATAAAAATCTGGAAGGGGACAATCAGCCATTAGGGAGATTGCAGTGTTTATGAAAAGAGGCTTTCCCACAGGGCAGGTGAGAGGGTTTGCTTCCCTAAAGCCAGCTTAAACAAGGCTCCAAAGTTTGTGGTGCTGGAAGGAGGGAATACATCCATTTTTCATTTGGATGTTCCCTGAACGGCTGCACTAGCTGATCTGCCTTTCTGTTAATGTCCCTGGGGAAGGGCTAGATGAGAAATGGGGTGACAGTTTGGCCAAGTAGAAAGAGGAGAAAGATTCTCTCTCAGGGTAAGGGAGTTGGGAACATGGAGGCAGGTGAGAGAGGAGGCAGGTTTGCTGGAGATCACCTCAGTGCTGGAAAAGCAGGTAGAGAATTTTTGCATGATGCCACCAGGTAGGGTCATCTGAAAGACACATCGAATCTTGCAAACGACCAGGATTCAACTGTCTGTAGGTTTTGTTGGGGAACCATCCTCATCAATCCTACAGACAATGAATGAATTTCAGACAATTATAATCAATAAAAACACAGCAGTTGTCTCACCCTCACCATGTTCTTGCTTATATAATGGATTAGCAGTTAGAACTAACTTGGCAAACTCAACATGAACAGGATCATGCTGGAAAATATCATTTTTCATCTTCTCCTTCCTCTTTTGAACACTAAAAGGGCGGCAGTTGAAGGGGGTGATGTGTGTGAGAGACACAGCAGAGTCTCTTCATTCCCACCCCTCTAGCAACAGGGGCTGTGTGGTCAGCAGCGGGGAGTGCTAGGAGAAGAGAGGAGTAATTTTCATTCACTGTGAGACTGGCATATTGACCAGATTGCTTTAATAATTAAAACTGACTGAGCAGTATGGAATCATACTGAAAACCGTATTAAGGGAACTAATTTGAGAGAAAGTGGGAATTTGTTGGAGAAAATTAACATAGAAACAGTTTCTGGAAAAATAATATCACCTATGTATGTATTTCAGTAGGATTTCTCAATCAAACCAATCACATACTTATTCTATCTATCATCTATCATCTATCTATCTATCTATCTATCTATCTATCTATTATCTATCTATCTATCTATCTATCATCATCATCATCTTACATACCTATGTTCTCCACACTAGATTGTAAGCATATGAGATTAGAGAGCAAGTCTGTTTTATTCACCAAAATACAGCTATATCCCAGCCAGTACCAGTACTAAGTGAAGCCTGAGAAATATTTGCTGCATGGATGTTAATGGAATTCTGTTCTGGATCTGTTGATTACTACAGATCATAAAAATATCAAGTAGTTTTGCTAACTTCACTGACTATGACAAAAATAGAAACTAAAATATATTAAACTCTCATGTGCTAGCCAGGTACTGTGATAGGTGTTTTACATGAATTGGCCCATCTGTCCCCCACAAGAATACTGTGAGGCAGGTGTTAGTCTCACTTTACAGATGAGAAATCTACAGCTAAGGCAGGTAAGGATGTAGCACACCATAAGGGACAAAGCTGGGATTTAAATTCAAGTCATTATGTCTTAATCTGTACTCTGTAAAGGATCTTTATATCTGAAATATTCATCAATCACTGTCTCACACTTACTGTTCTTATCTTAATGAGACTCATTACATCTTCTAAGAAAAACTATGTTTATGGACTTTTGGATTATTTTAGATGAAATAAAAATCAAATATATTTTTTTTCCCTCTTAAAGTAGATTAAGATTTCTACTTCTTCCCCTGAAATATTAACTGCTTTGGGAATTAGCTTCATTATTAGTTATCTGTTGGTCTGTAACAATATCACCACAGACTCAGAAGGTTGAAATAACACATATATTACATCACAGTATCTGTGGGTCAGATGTCTGGGCATGGCTGGGCTGGGTCGGGTCTTCTGCTTTAAGTTCTGCAAAGCTGCAATCGAGTGTTATCCAGGGTAGTGGTCTCATCTGAAGTTTGGCAAAGGATCCACTTCCAAACACAGATGATTTTTTGAAAAGTTCAGTTCCTTGCATGCTGCTGGTTTGGCTGCTTCAAATTCTGGGTGGCTTTGGCCAGAGGCCTTGACATGTGTCCTTCTTCTACTGGTAGCTCACAACATGCTAGCCTGTTTCTTCAAAGCCATCAAGGGAGAGTTACCTCCTGAGACAGGCCTTACAATCTTATGTGACAATCACATGTATGTAGTCACATATATCCCATCATCTTTGCCAAATCTTATTGGTTAGAAGAAAGTCACAAGTCCTGTCCATGCTCAACATGAGAGGATCACACAAGGGGGTAAACACCAGGATGTGGGAATCCTGGGGCCACCCTAGAGTCTACCTTCTATACTCTCCCACCATAAATTCCTAGAAAAGCAGATAAAATATATAAAACAGCTCTTTCAGACATTGGAAACTAGCCAATGAAGGAATGTGATCCTGGAGACAAGGAAACAAGATATACCCTATGGTTTTGTTGGCGGCTGTCTGGAGACAGTTTCCAGGCCACAATGCAAAGATGAGTAATTATCCTCAGTTGAAGAGAAAGATCAGCATTTGTAGAGATCAAAGCAGCTAGAATTTGTGGTAAGAATACTGGAAAGGAGGGACCCGAATAGAGCAAACTCTGAAGATCCAAAGAGGAATCTCTTCAAGTCTTTGGCTGAATGCATGGGATGTACCTCCACAGGCTGAAAGGCCACAAGCTGTATACTTCCCAGAGCTCACACAGGGCTGGGAAGAGTCTTTGTTCCCTCCTATAGGAGGGAGAGACCTTGTGATGTGTGGAAAACCAGATAGAGTCCTCAGAGGTGCACACTTTAGTTGTGGGGCTAAATTGGCCCCAAAGTCTCCTCTAGATATGCCCTAACAAGCCTTAAAAGTAAGCTTTGAAAGGATCACCGTTTCCAAGTAACCTGTATGCTAACTCCCTTAAATAAAATTCAATACACAGCAACATAAAAGTCACAATATCTGGCATCCAATTAGAAATAAAAAAAAAAAACACAAAAAGAAGATTAAAAAAAAAAAAGACTCAGAATCAGGAGAAGAAAACCACTCAATGAAAAAAACATCCGGACTTCTGGTCAAGATGGCAGCATAGGTAAATGTGGTCCTCGCCTCCTCCCACAACCACATCAAATTACAACTAAACTACAGAACAACTATAATTCAGAGCTGCCTGAAATAGAGCTGAATGGAAGTCTTATAACTATGGAACTAAAGAAGAAGCCACATCAAGACTGGTAGGAGGGATGGAGACATGGAAGGGCTGGTCCCACACCCACATGTAGAGGATAAAAATCAGGAAGGATATCTCAGCTGTGGAGGTCCCCCCTGAGGAACGAGGGGTACCAGTCCCACACCAAGCCCCTTGGTTCAGGGTTCCAGTGTCAGGAAGAGAAAGAGAAGTACCCATAACTTCTGGCTGTAAAAAACAGTGTGGATTGAGGTTAAGGGAGGCTGAGGCTTTTGGAGTCTCAGGCAGTTCCTCTTAAAGGGCACACAGACTTACTCAGACATACTCCCTCTGAGCTTCAGTGCAGCAGATGCAGCTTGAAAGGCACCAGAGACATACAAGGAGGAACTGAATAGTTTGTCATCAGGGCAAGAGTTGGAGGGGAAGCTTTCTCCCAGACAAAAGTTCTGTCAGAGGTTATTTTTCCTTTGGTGGGCCCTTCCCCACGAAGCCTGCAGATGGGCACCATATCTGAGTTTCCACCATCCTGGCTCACACTATTTGTCCCACCCTAGTGATTCCCTGAGACCCTGCCCCACCCAACTTTTGGGCCCACCCAAGCTGTTTCCAGTGGCTTTATCACTGAATGGCCTGTCTTGGCTCATGCTTCAGATTTTCCTAAAATCTCTCAAACAAGCAGCATCTTGCCTAAGCGAGAGCCATACCTCTCACTAAGTAGCCCCAGTCCTGGCACTCACAGCAGCTGGATTAAGTTCACAGCTTGGCCTTGCCTGGGCACCTCTAAGCCCAGCACAAAAAGCAGCCATCTGCAGATCACTTTGTAGCTTATTCTTGGTGGCCCCATGCAGAATGCAGGTAGTGGCTGACCTTGGCCTGTATCTCCCAGGAGGCCCCAAAGTCATCACAACCAGTGAACATCTTCAGACCACATCAAAGTACCACCATCCAACCACCTCCATAAGCAACACACTCAAGGGGTGGACTCAGTAGGTACCAGAGCCCTCCTGAAGTAAGTGTTTGTCTCTGTGGTGGGCTCCAGCACAATGATCCTCCAAGGTGGTCACAGGTTGGTTGTCAGTGGTCACAGCCAGTCCTTGCAGCTGATCAGCCTGAGTAAATCACTCCCATTGACATGTCAACAATAATGAAGACTCAATTACAACAGAATGGTATATAACCCACATGGGGGGTGTACCTCGAGTCCCAGGTGGGGTATTCAGGGAGGCTGTGCCACTGGACCCTACAGAACACCTACTAAAATAGGCCACCCTACCAAGCCTAGGAGATGTAGCAGTTCTACCTGATACATAGAAACAAACACAGGGAGGCAACCAAAATGAGGAGACAAACATGTCTGAAAAGAAAGAACAGAAAAAAACTCCACAAAAAATAAATAAACAAATGGAGATAAGCAATCTAACAGATGCAGAGTTCAAAACACTGGTTGTAAGGATGCTCAAGGAATTTAGTGAGGACCTGAAGAGCTTTAAAAAAAACAAAACAGTTAGAAATGAAGGATGCACTAACTGAAATGAAGAATAATTTACAGGGAATCAACAGTAGAGTAGGTGAAGCCAATAATCAAACCATCGATTTGGAATAGAAAGAAGGATAAAACACCCAATCAGAACAACACAAAGTAAAAAGAATTTTAAAAAATGAGAATAGTGCAAGGTGCTTCTGGGACAATTTCAAGTGTACCAACATTCACATCATGGGGGTGCCAGAAGGAGAAGAGAGAGAGAGCAAGTAATTGAAAACCTATTTGAAAAAATAATGACAGAAAACTTTCCTAAATTGGTGAAGGAAATAGACATACAAGTCCAGGAAGCACAGAGAGTCCCCAAGAAGATAAATTCAAAGAGACCTACACCAAGACACATCATAATTAAAATGCAAAAGGTTGAAGTCAAACACAGAATTTTAAAAGCAGCAAGAGAAAAGCAGTTAGTTACCTGCAAGGGAGTTCCCATAAGACTATAAGCTGATTTCTCAAAAGAAACTTTGCAGACCAGAAAGAAGTGGCAAGAAATATTCAAAGTGATGAAAATCAAGGACCTACAACCAAGATTACTCTATCCTGCAAGCTACCATTTAGAATCGATGGACATAGAAAGATCTTCCCAGACAAGAAAAAGCTAAAGGAGTTCCTCACCACCAAACCAGTATCATATGAAATGTTGAAGGGTCTTCTTTAAGGAAAAAATAATAAATATGAAGAATAAATGGCAATAAATACATATCTATCAACAATTAAATCTACAAACAAAATGAACAAGCAGAACAAAAACAGACTTATAGATACAGAGAACTTTTTGTTGATTGTCAGATGGGAGGGGGATGGAGGGGTAGGTGATAAAAGAGAAGAGATTAAGAAATACAAATTGGTTGTTACAGAATAGTCATAGGGATGTAAAGTACAGCACAGGCAATATAATCAATAATATTCTAATAACTAGGCATGGAGCTGGATGAGTGTGGGATTTATAGGAGTGATCACTGATTAAGTTATTTAATGTCTGATCACTGGGGTATACACCTGAAACTAATATAATAATGTATGTCAACTGTAATTGAAAATGAAAAATAATTAAAGAAAACATTTGGTAATGATATAAGTATTTGCAGACATAGATTTTAGAATATCCCTAGAATATGCTCCAAATGTTCCAGAATGTAGGCAAATGTGAATGTGACAAGGAGAGAAATCAAAGATATTAAAGACCCAAATGGAACCTCTAGAGATAAAAAAGATCATTTCAGAGATGAAATACACTTGATTGGATTTAAAAAACACTAGACAGTGAAGAAGTAAGAAACCGTGATCCTGAAAACAGCAATAAATCTAAAATAAATCACAGAGAGAAAGAAATCTAACAACTAAGTCTCAGTGAGTTGTGAGGTAATGTCAAGTGGTCTAGCAAAAGTGTAATTAAAGTATGAGAAAGAGAGGAGAGAAAGGAGGGATTATAAAATAACAAGAAATAATGGCTACAAATTTTTCACATTTGATGAAAACTATAAAACCATGCATCCAAGAAACTAAATGAACCTCAACAAAGAAAACAGAGAGAAAATGCAAATAGCTCTAAACCTACTAAAGAAATTGAATTTGTAGGTTAAACATTCCAATACAGAGCAGAAAATTCCACATCTAGGTGGCTTCATTGGTATACTATGTCAAAATTTAAGAAAAAAACAGATTTACACCAATTCCTCCAGACAAAAGATGAGGAGATAATACTTCCCCCCTCATTTTCTGAGGTAAGAAGTACCACAACACCACAACCAGAAAAAAAATTATGAAAAAAAAAAAACTACAGACCAATGTCCTTCATGTACGTGGATGTAAAAAATCTTAAAATTTTAGCAAACTGAATCCAACAATATGTAAAAAAGATAATACACCATGTCCAAGTGGGGTTTATTGAAGGAATTCAAGGTAGATTTAACATTAAAAAATTAATGGATGTAATTCACCAAATTTACAGACTAAAAGAAGAAAAACCATGTGCTCATTTCAATGTATACAGAGAAAGAATCTGATGAACTTCAATACCTAGAAACTCCTGCAAACTAGGGTTAAAGCAAAACTTTCTCAACATGATAAAGAGCACTTATTAAAGATCGACAGTTAATATATTAAATCGTGACAAGCTAAAAGCTTTCCCCTTAAGATTAGGAAGAAAATAATAATATCTGTTCTATTCAACATTGTAAGAGAAGTCCCAGTCTGTGCAATATGGCAAGAAAAAAAGAAAGCATGTAAGTTGGAAAACAAAATGTAAAAAATGTATTCACATTTGAACTATTCATTATGTAGAAAAGCTTTTAGTAATGTATCAAAACCCCTAGAACTAAGCAATGAAACCAGGTCAATATATAAAAATGCATTTCTTTGTACTAGCAAACAACAATTGGAAATTGAAATTTAAAATAGCACAAAGCCCTGGACAGATGGCTTGGTTGGTTGGAGTGTTGTCCCGTACACCAAAAGGTTGTGGGTTTGATTCCCAGTCAGAGTACATACCTAGGTTGTGAGTTCGATCCCCAGTCAGGGCGAGTACAGGAGGCAACTAATGAACTGATTGATATTTCTCTCTCTCTCTCTCCCTTCCTCTCTTTGTAAAATCAATAAAAACATATCCTTAGGTGAGGATTTTAAAAAAATGTTTTTAAATAGCATAAAAATACTTTTAAAAAGTAGCTAGTTTATTACTATTCCAACGTAAATATAAATGATATATACCTAATAAAGAGAAGAGAAATATTATAAGTAACAGATGCATAATAATACATTTTGGTAGGACTAGACACCCCCCAAAAAGAGAGAAATAAACAAATTTTCTGTCAAAGAAAAAATAAATTTTATTTTTTATGTATTGATTGATTTTTAAAATAGAATTTATTGGGGTGACATTGGTTATTAGCATAAAATACTTAAAATTTTCAACAAAATATGTGCAAGACTTATACACTGAAAAGCACAGAGCGTTGCTGAGACAAATTAAAGAGGAGCTCTATCAGAACCATGAATTGGGAGATGCAGTAGGGTTAAGATGTCAATTCTCTCCAATTGATCCATAGATTCAATGCAATCCCACTAGAGATGCCATCGGCCCTTTTTGTAGGAACTGACAAGATGATTTTAAAATTTACATGGAAATGCAAAGGACCTAGAAGAGCCAAAACAATTTTGGAATGCCATTAGTTTAAATAACTGGACACATATGTCTTGAGAGTAAGATGCAGGAAACAGGCTTGGAGGCTTTCATGAACAACATTCCTACCATGGACCAATGGGTTACATGATTGTCAACTACAGTGCTGAGTGAAATTAATGCAGTAGAGCATGCAGGATGAGGAAGGCAGGCAGGCAACCTGCCACCCAGATACAGGCCTGGTAATATTTAGAGCACTGTGCTCAGGCTTGGGCATCACAGTTTGTGAGGAACAATGGAAAGGCAGAGAATGCCTGGTGATGTGTGAGCAGCACTTAAAAGTAGGATATACAAAAAGGCATGGAAGAAACTGGGTTAAGTTAGACCCATTCTGTGTTGTCAGGTGATAGATTTTTGGCTCCATATAAAGGAGAAAATTCTATTAGATTTGTGTAGAATAAAATGTTGCTGAGAGACAGCAGTTTGAAAATTAGCTAGTATGTAATGAGTCCTACTTTGTGGAAGGCACCGTGCTAAGTGCTTTAAATGCTTTATCTAATTTAAAGCTTAGAACAGCCTATTGTGAGGATATGATTGTTACCTCCTTTTATTTTTTTAATTATTGACTTGAGAGAGAGAGAGAGACAGAGAGAGAGAGAGAGAGAGAGAATTGATTCATTGCTCCACCCATCCATGCATTCACTGGTTGCTTCCTGCACATGCCCTGATAGGGGATCAAACCCACAACCTTGGCACATCAGGACTCTTACCTTCCTTTTGGAGATGAGAAAACAAATGTCAAATGAGCAATGTTAAGTGACTTACAAGCTAATGAAATTTGAACTCAGCTTTAACAACTACTTGGTTAAGACCAGGAAAAATAAGGGATAACCACATCTCAAAAGTATTCTAAAGTCAAAACAAGCATTAGATTTTGCTAGATAAGAAAATTTCAAATACTATAATGCAGTAGAAGCCTATTTAATACGAGTGGATCCCAGTATTTATTACAGACAAAAGTGGACTTGCTCTGTATTAAAGTGGAGGTGTATCGTACACCCCCTTTTCTGGACCACCCAACTGGGCTGAACTTTCTGAACTTTAAAAAATCTTAGGACTCTATGAAGCAGAGTTTGAAATATTTTTGGATGAGATGCCTCATTCCGCAGGGGATGAGAAGTGGTACAATGTACTCAGGTGTGAGAAAGCTGGAAAGCAGTTGGGGTGCCCATGCTAGGGAAGGCTGTTTTGTTTTTAATTAAACTTTTAAGTTTTAGGTTATTGTGGATTTATATAAAGTTGAAAAAATAATATACAGAGCTCCAGTACAGTGAAGAATATTTCCATTGCAAAAGGATCTCTCATGTTGCCCTTTTACAGACACACCACTTCTATCTGCTCTCTCCTCAACTCCTGGCAATCACTAACCTGTTCTCTGTTCCTATTATTTTGCATTTCACGGATGTGTGTGTGTGTGTGTGTGTGTGTGTGTGTGTGTGTGTGTATGGAATTATACTGCATGTAACCTTTTTAGATTGGCTATTTTCACTCAGCACAACTCTCTGTAGATTCACCCAGGTTGTTGCATGTATCTATTTTGTTTCCTTAACCATTTACCCATTGAAAGCCATCTGGCTATTATGAGTAAAGCTGCTATGAACATTTGTGTAAAGGTTTATGTGTGAACAGAAGTTTTCATTTCTCTGGGATAAATGTGCAGGAGTGTCACTGGTAGCTGGGTCAAATGGTAGTTGCATGTTTAGCAGTTTAACTGCCAAAATGCTTTCCAGAGTAGCTGTACCATTTCACATTCACTCCAGCAATACTGGCACCCTGACCGTGGGCTTCCAGCCTCCAGAACTGTGAGAAATACATTTCTCTTGTTAACAAGCTACCTAGTCTGTAGTGTTTGTGTTATACAGCAGCCTGAACACACGGAGTCAATCCTTTTACTCATGTTCTAATTGAATATGTTTTACTCTTAAGGTTTTAGAGTTTTAAAATATAATCTAGATACTAGTCCTTTGTCAGATATATGGTTTGCATATATTTTCATCCTCTTAAAAGGATCTTTCAGGACTGTGTAGGGATTCCAAAATGGCAGCGGAGTGAATGGAAGCTACACAGATCATCTCCCAGGACCGAACTGGAAATACAACTAAAATAAAGTCAAATCGTCGGGAAAAAGCAACGGAAAAACAGCTCGCGAGGACCATACAACCAGGGACACTGACTCGATCCTGGTAGGATTGCGGAGGCGCGAGAGGGGGGCTGAGAGCCCACGGACAGCAGCGGCCTTAGCCGGGAGCGGCGCCCGCCCTCAGAGTTAAAGCCACAGCCGGCTCCACAGCGCAGAGCCGGGACAGAGCGCTAAAGCCCGAGCCGGCTCCAAAGCAAAGAGCCAGGATAGAGCGCTAAAACAGGCACAGCCACTCACCTCGGACTCTGGCAGAGGGAGGGCGGACTGGACTGGAACTGTGTGAGGACACTCGGGATTTGGAGGGCGCTCAGAGCTTTTGCTGAGTTTCGGCCACGCAGGACTGTGGCCTGGTCGACTTACTCCATCCCAGGGCTCTGGGGAGAGGCGGCAGCCCCTCCCTCAGAGATTCAGCCACACCCAATTGGGCCATTGAAATGCAAATCAAGGCTCATTAACTACCAGCATCTGCCCCACCCTCGGGAAATCCTCTCACACTGAACACCTGAGGGAGATTTTCATTCAACTGAGAACCCAAGGCTCTTTAAGTAACCAGGACTAATAGCCTCTAGGCAAAAAGCTAGAGGATAACTGAACATTTTCTGGGCTTGCAACTCTACCTAGCAAAGTAAGACTCGACAGTGGTGTATAACGTGGGTCCTCTCACGCTCATCCAAACCCAGTACAGGGAGCCACAAACAGCTGAACACCAACATCCACAGGGAAAATTTGGCAGGCTCCAAAAACCACTGAGATAGCCAAAATGGTAAAACAACGAAACAGATGCCAAACGAAAGAACAAGAGACCTCCAATGAAGATGAGATAAATGAAATGGAGTTAAGCAAGTTAACAGAGCTAGAATTCAGAGCCATGATCTTGAGGAAGCTCAACAGCATGTGTAAGGACATCAACACCATGAGCAAAGACATAGAAATATTGAAAATAAATCAATTGGAAATGAAGAATGACATGGCAGAAATGAAGAACACATTGGAAGGACTAAAAAGCAGAGTAGAAGAAGCTGAGGACCGGATCAGTGAATTAGAAGACAGGGTAGAAAAAATCAACCAATCAGAAAACCGAAAGGAAAAAACAATGAAAAAACAAAAAGACAGCTTAAGAGAACTGTGGGACAACTGGAAACGTAATAATATTCGCATCATAGGAGTCGCCGAAGAAGAAGAAAATGAGAAAGGGTTAGAGAATATATTTGAAGAAATAGTGACAGAAAATTTCCCTAATTTGGTGAAGGAAGAAGGCTTTCAAATTCAAGAAGCACAGAGAGTCCCAAGTAAGAAGAACCCAAACAGGCCCACACCAAGACACATAGTAATAAAAATGCCAAAAATTAAAGACAAAGAGAGAATATTCAAGGCAGCAAGACCTAAGCAACAGGTTACCTACAAAGGAACCCCCATAAGGTTATCAGCTGACTTCTCAATAGAAACACTACAGGCCAGAAGGGAATGGCATGAAATAATCAAGGTCATGAAAAACAAGGATCTTAACCCAAGACTACTCTACCCAGCAAGGCTATCATTCAAAATAGAAGGTCAAATAAAGAGCTTCCCAGACAAAAAAAGGCTAAGGGAATACATTAGCACCAAACCAGCACTGCAAGAAATGTTAAAAGGACTGCTGTAATTAGTAGAAGAAATAGAAAGGAAAAAAGAAACACACTAAACAAAAATGGCAATAAGTAAGTACATATCGGTAATCACCTTAAATGTAAATGGACTGAACGCCCCTATCAAAAGACACAGAGTAGTGGATTGGATAAGAAAGCATGACCCATATATATGTTGTTTACAAGAGACCCACCTCACAACAAAAGACTCACATAGGCTCAAAGTGAAGGGATGGAAAAAAATCTTCCAAGCAAACAGAAAGGAAAAAAAAGCTGGGGTAGCAATACTCATATCTGATAAAATAGATTTTAAAATGAAGGCCATAACTAGAGACAAAGAAGGCCACTACATAATATTGCAAGGATCTATCCAACAGGAAGATATAACCTTGGTAAACATATATGCACCCAATACAGGAGCACCAAAATACATTAAAAATATTCTGGAAAACTTCAAAGGAGAAATCAACAGCAATACAATGATAGCAGGGGACTTCAACACCCCACTGACATCACTGGATAGATCCTCTAGACAAAAAATTAACAAGGAAACAGAGACTCTAAATGAAGCACTAGACCAAATAGATTTAATAGATATTTACAGAGAATTACACCCCAAAAGTACAGAATTCACATTCTTCTCAAGTGCACATGGGACATTCTCAAAGATAGACCACATGTTAGGACACAAACGAAGTCTCTACAAATTCAAGAAGATTGAAATCATATCAAGCATCTTCTCAGATCACAATGGCATGAAACTAGAAATCAATTGCAACAAGAACATGCAAAGACATTTGAATACATGGAGGCTAAATAGCATGTTATTAAACAATGAATGGGTTACCAAGGAGATCAAGGAAGAAATTAAAAACTTTCTGGAAACGAATTAAAATGAACACACAACAACACAAAATCTGTGGGATGCAGCGAAAGCAATTCTGAGAGGGAAGTTCATAGCACTACAGGCCTACCTCAAGAAACAAGAAAAATTTCTAATAGACTATCTAACCTCACAACTTAAAGAACTAGAAAGCAAGCAAAAGGAAAACCCCAGAGCAAGTAGAAGGAAGGAAATAGTAAAGATCAGAGCAGAAATAAACGACATGGAGACCAAAAAAACAATTCAAAGGATCAATGAAACAAAGAGCTGATTTTTTGAAAAGATAAACAAGATTGATGGACCCTTAGCTAGACTCACCAAGAAACAAAGAGAGAGAACCCAAATACACAAAAGTAGAAACGAAAGAGGAGAAGTAACAACTGACACCACAGAAATACAAAGGATCGTTAACGAATACTATGAACATTTATATGGCAACAAATTCGACAATCTAAGCGAAATGGACAAATTTCTAGAAACATATACTCTCCCAAAACTGGACCGGGAAGAGATAGAAAACTTGAACAGACCAATAACAACCAAGGAAATTGAAGATATAATCAAGACTCTCCCAGCAAGCAAAAGTCCAGGCCCAGACGGCTTCACAGGGAAGTTTTACCGAACATTCAAAGAAGAACTAACACCTATTCTTCTCAAACTGTTTCTAAAAATTCAAGAAGAAGGAAGACTTCCAAACTCATTTTATGAGGCCAGCATAATTCTAATTCCCAAACCAGAAAAAGACACTACAAAGAAAGAAAACTACAGGCCAATATCCCTGATGAACATAGATGCCAAAATCCTGAACAAAATACTAGCAAATCGGATCCAGCAATACATCAAAAAAAATTATTCACCATGACCAAGTGGGATTCATCCCAGGGATGCAAGGCTGGTACAATATTCGCAAATCAATAAATGTGATACACCACATAAACAAAATGAAAGATAAAAACCACATGATCATATCAATAGATGCTGAAAAAGCGTTTGACAAAATTCAACACCCATTTCTGATAAAAACGCTCAGCAATTTGGGAATAGAGGGATCATATCTCAACATTATAAAGGCCATATATGAAAGACCTACAGCCAACATCATAATCAATGGGCAAAAACTAAAAACATTTCCCTTAAGAACAGGAACAAGACAGGGATGCCCACTTTCGCCACTCTTATTTAACATAGTACTGGAAGTCTTAGCCACAGCAATCACACGTGAAGAAAAAATAAAAGGGATCCAAATTGGAAAGGAAGAAGTGAAACTGTCATTATTCGCAGATGACATGATATTATACATAGAAAACCCTAAAGACTCCATCAAAAATCTACTAGACCTAATAAATGAATTTGGCAAAGTAGCAGGATACAAAATAAACGTCTAGAAATCGACGGCATTCTTATACACCAATGATGAACTCACAGAAAGAGAAACTAAAAAAACAATCTCATTTACCATCGCAGCAAAAAAATTAAGATACCTAGGAATAAATTTAACCAAAGAAGTAAAGGATCTATTTGCAGAAAACTACAGGACATTGAAAAAGGAAATAGAGGAAGATATAAAAAAAAGTGGAAGCACATACCTTGTTCATGGATTGGAAGAATTAACATCATTAAAATGTCCATATTACCCAAAGCAATCTATAGATTCAATGCAATCCCAATCAAAATACCAGCAACATATTTCACAGAACTAGAACAAATACTCCAAAAGTTCATATGGAACCAAAAAAGACCCTGAATAACCACAGCAATCTTGAAAAAGAAGGACAAAGTAGGTGGGATCACAATACCAGATATCAGATTATACTACAGAGCTACTATAATCAAAACAGCCTGGTATTGGCACAAGAACAGGCATATAGACTAGTGGAACAGAACAGAGAATCCAGAAATTGACCCAAGACATTATGCTCAACTAATATTTGACAAAGGTGGCAAGAGCATACAATGGAGCAAAGACAGCCTCTTTAATAAATGGTGTTGGGAAAATTGGACAGCTACATGCAAAAAAATGAAACTAGACCATCAACTTACACCATACACCAGAATAAACTCAAAATGGGTAAAAGACTTAAATGTGACTCGTGAATCCATAAAAATCCTAGAAGAAAATGTAGGCAACAAAATTTCGGACATCATACGTAGCAGAATCTTCACTGATACATCACCTAAGGCAACAGAAACAAAGGAAAAAATGAACACATGGGACTACATCAAACTCAAAAGCTTCTGCACAGCAAAAGAAACAACCATCAAAATGGAAAGAGAACCCACTGTATGGGAGACCATAATTGCCAATGATACATCAGATAAGGGGTTAATCTCCAAAATATATAGAGTGCTCATACAACTCAACAAAAGGAAGTCAAAGAACCCAATTTAAAAATGGGCAGAGGAACTAAATAGACACCTCTCCAAACAGGACATACAAATGGCTAAGAGACATATGAAGAAATGCTCAACATCACTAATCATCAGAGAGATGCAAATTAAAACAACAATGAGGTGTTGGGAGCAGTGTCACTGGAACAGCAACCACCACGGTTTGACATAGTCCCGGGTGAGCTCCATGGTTTGACACAGTCCCTGGAGATACGAGGACCACCACGGTTTGACACAGTCCCGGGTGAGCTCCATGGTTTGACATTGTCCCTGGAGAAGTGGATTCACTGCGTGGCAGGAATCACGAAGAACAGTGACTGAAGATATAAAGTAAATGGGAAAATAAAAATGCAGGATGGCAACTGAAGGAGACTAATCTTTGCTTTCTCTATCTGTTAGCTGTCTGTTAGAAATTATTATAGAAGTAACATATAGATGACTAATGATGTAAATGGTAGAAAAGATTACAGGAAGAAAAGCAAGAAAATAAGATTTAGGATAGAAATGTGGAAGCTTAAAAGGATCTTAGATAGGAGGAAAGGTCAGGAGTTTTAAGAGGATGTCTGGATGAAGGGTGGAGATAGTTAGTAATTAACATGTAATATACACAAGAGTTGGGTAAACAACCAAAAGAATGTCTGTACTTTTTTGCCTAAAAGGTTTGGGGGAAACAATGTAACCTGTGGATTGATATACATAATAAAAGGCTCTGCTAGTCTGGGGCAGAAGCAGAAGGAGAAGCATTAAGACTAAGCAGAAGTAAGATCAAGGATTTTCTGTCTCCCATGTTGCGTGCGCTCTCTCTCTCCCTCTCTCTCTCTCTCTCTCTCTCTCTCTCTCTCTCTCTCTCTCTCGCTGACTCCGTCCACACCTTTGGGAACCCCTGGACCTGCCGAGGCAGGACCCCGGCAAGTGGCACCCAAACAGGGACCTGAAGGTAAGGTATTGCTCGGGACGGATAGGACTCCACCGTGGGTGCCCGGGACCCCCTGCATTAGATAGGTAGGTAAGGGTGGAAAGTTGAAGAACTAAAAATTAAGAAATGTGTCAGACAGGATCTAAAATGCTACATCTTCTTAGCAATCTATTAAGTATTTTTATGCTTTGGGGTCTAAATGGAGACACCCTGGCTCATGAACAGGAGGATGGAGCTACTGCTCCTCCGACATTCCTAGAATCTCTAGCATATGTGGCACAGAATGAGCAGGAGGAAAAAGAAGATGAGCGATCAGAAAAGTATCATAAAGTAACTCCTGAAGAGCAAAGGGAGTTCGATGAAGCTGCTGCAGAATATCATAGGGATGATCCCTGGGGCTTCCCCGTAACTCGGGAAGAAAAGGGGCCTCCTCCTTTTCGGAAGCTGCCTCGAAAGCCTACTAGAAAGTTTCAGGGCCCGCCTCCACCTCGGGATCGACCAAGCACTAAGCTAGGTTCCAGTTTTCAACAAGCAGTTAAAGAAGCAGAGGCTGCAGGAGATTTTGATTTTTCTCTCTGCTGTCCTGTAATGTTTGAGAGAGATTCGGAAGATGATGAATATCTGGTTTGGGAACCTTTGTCTTACAAAATTTTGAAAGAATTGAAATGCGCCTGTCAAAATTATGGTCCTTTGGCTCCTTATACTTTGACTTTGGTTGAGGCTGTTACTTCTAAATGGATGACTCCTCATGATTGGTTTCAAGTGTGTAAGGCTTGTTTAAGTGGGGGAGATTATTTGTTGTGGAGGACTGAATATGAAGATCTGGTAAAAAAGGCTGTAGAAAAGGAAAAGAAAAGAGGAGATGGTGGCTTTACATTAGACATGCTGTTGGGGGAAGGTGATTATGCTACGGTTAATGATCAGCTTTACATTCCCAGGGAAGGGCTAATACAGGTTAATCATAGTGCATTAAGTGCATGGAGGGGACTTCCCGTAACTTCAGGAAAGTCTACGGCATTGGCAGAAATTAGACAAAGACAGGATGAACCATTTCAGGAATTTTTGTACAGACTTGACCAGGCAGTAAAGCGAGTAATAACTAACCAAGAAGCTGCTGATATTTTGGTTAAACAACTGGCTTTTGAAAATGCTAATGCTACTTGTCAGTCTCTCCTTCGGCCCATCAGAAGGACAGGATCAATTGGAGACTATATAAAACAATGTTCTGAAGTTTCTCCAGCATTTATTCAGGGTGTAGCTATCGCAGCTGCCCTGAAGGGAGAGACATTTACTCAGTATATCAAAAATGTTAATAAGACAAAAGGAAATAATCAGTCAGATTCAGGACTTTGTTATTCATGTCGGCAGCCAGGACATTTTAGCAGACATTGTCCTACCAAAGCAGGAAACAATGGAGCTCCTATACCCCCTCCTCAGGGGGCCCAAGGGAGGAGCAATAATGCTCCAACAACACTATGTCCTCGTTGTGAGAAGGGTTTTCATTGGGCTAAAGATTGTAGATCTAAATATCATAAAAATGGCACTCTCTTTCAAGGGAGAAGGAATAATTCCAATGGCCCAAAACAAGGTAATTGGCAGGGAAACTTCCAACAGGGCCAGCCCCGGGCCCAGACAACAATAGGGGCCTTGAGTGTAACCAATCCGTTCGCACAGTCCACGACTTATTCAGGGCCACCCCAGGCAGCGCAGGATTGGACCTCTGTTCCTCCACCAGTGTCATATTAACTCCTGATGCTCCAGTGACTAAAGTTCCTACAGGAACCTATGGTCCGCTTCCTCCTGGAACAGTTGGGTTAATAATTGGGCGTAGTTCGTCATCACTCAAAGGATTAATAATTATTCCAGGAGTAATAGATGCAGACTATACTGGAGAAATACAAATTTTATTATCCCCACCTACTCAGACTATTCAAATACAGGCAGGACAAAGAATAGCTCAGTTATTATTGTTACCTATTACTCAAACTGGAAAGCCGATAACGCAGGCCGAAAGAGGGAATGCAGGATTTGGATCTAGTGATGCGGCTTTTTGGATTCAGGAAATAAAGTCACAGAGACCTACTAAAATTTTGAAAATTCAAGGAAAACCGATATTAGGCTTATTAGATACAGGGGCAGATGCCTCCTGTATAGCAGGCAAAGATTGGCCTTCATCCTGGCCCACGGTTACTACTCCAACTTCATTAGTGGGTCTGGGGTCAGCACAAAATGTTCAAAAGAGTTCGCAGGTACTTAAATGGGAAGATGAGGAAAATAATTCTGGCCATATTACTCCATATGTGATTTCAACAATTCCCATAACCCTATGGGGACGGGATGTTTTATCACAGATGGGAGTGTTAATATTCAGTCCAAATAACACCGTGGCAAATCAGATGCTGAATATGAATTTCAATCCTCTTAAAGGAATGGGAAAAGATGAACAAGGCATGATCATGCCAATCATTCCTCAGCCTAGGAAATCTCGCGCTGGACTGGGATCTCAGGATTTATAGGTCAGGTCACTGCTCTGACTGCAGACCCAATCACCTGGATTAATGATTCCCCGGTTTGGGTGGAGCAGTGGCCTCTGTCAGCTGAAAAATTAGTGGCAGCACGTCAGTTAGTTCAGCAGCAACTAGATGAAGGACAAATAGAGCCTTCTACCAGTCCATGGAATACTCCAATCTTTGTAATTAAAAAGAAATCAGGGAAATGGAGATTACTGCAGGATCTCAGAGCTGTCAATAAAACTATGGAGGATATGGGGCCTCTTCAACCAGGCCTCCCCAGTCCAGTAGCAATTCCAAAAGGAAGTAATTTAATTGTTATAGACTTGCAGGATTGCTTTTTCACTATTCCTCTCTATGAGCCAGACAAAAGGAGATTTGCCTTCAGTGTTCCCTCTGAAAATTTAAAACAGCCTTATCAGAGGTATCAATGGAAAGTTCTCCCTCAGGGAATGAAAAACAGTCCAACTTTATGTCAAAAATTTGTAGATCAGGCATTGCAAGGAATCAGAGATCAACATCCAACAGTTTATATAATTCATTATATGGATGACATTTTGCTCGCCCACCCAGATCGAGCCTATTTACAGGAGGTTCTAATGCAAACTACTGAGGCTCTGAAAGAAAAGGGATTGAAAATAGCTCCAGAGAAAATTCAAGTTAACCCACCTTATTCATATTTAGGAAGAATTCTGCATACAGAAATTATAACTCATCAACCTTTGCAATTAAAAACACAGCATTTGCGTACTTTGAATGATTTTCAGAAATTGCTAGGGGATATTAATTGGATTAGGTCATTTTTGAAATTAAGTACAGGGGAATTGAAGCCATTATTTGACATCTTAAAGGGAGACAGTGATCCTAATTCATCAAGGGAAATGTCTCCTGAAGCTCGGGAAGCATTAAGAAAAGTAGAACATGCTATTAACAAGAAGTTCCTAACTTATGTGTCCTATACTGAGTCCTGGAGTATAATTATTCTAGCTACTGAGCACTCACCTACAGGATGTCTATGGCAGAAGGGACCGTTAGAATGGCTGCATCTCCCTTCTACTCCTAGAAGAGTGCTTACAAGTTATCCAGATTTGGTTGCTACATTGATTACCAAAGGCAGAAAAAGAAGTTTAGAGTTATTTGGAAAAGATGCACAAGAAATTGTAATTCCTTATAACTCAGATCAATTACAGTTTCTCATTCAACAAGAAAATTGGCAGATTGCTCTTGCTTCATTCTCAGGACAAATTGCTCATCATTTACCATCTCACCCTTTGTTAATGCTGTTTTCTAGACAAAAGTTTATTTTTCCACGAAAATGCTCGGCTAAACCTTTACCGCCACCTGCTGCCTTGGTGTTTACTGATGGGTCATCTAATGGAAATGCAGCAGTCATTATAGATTCAAAACAAAAGCAATGGAATACAGCTGAGACATCAGCGCAGAGAACAGAATTATTGGCTATTATTCATGTTTTTTCAGTTCTTAATGACAGAACTTTTAATTTATATACAGATTCCCAATATGTAGTCAGATTATTTCCTCATATTGAAACAGCTCAAATTCCAGAAAACAAAACAAAAATATTCATCTTATTACAGGAATTGCAAAATTTGGTTCAAAAAAGAGATTTGGCATTTTATATTGGGCATATACGAGCACATTCAGGGTTGCCTGGTTCACTCTCAGAAGGTAATGCATTAGCTGATGCACTTACAAAAGAAGTGATGACTGTAACTGTTCTTTCTGCTGTGGAACAAGCAAGAAATTCACATGCTGTGCATCATCAGAATGCTGCTGCTCTCAGATGGCAATTTAAAATAACAAGAGAAGCAGCACGAGAAATAGTTAAAGTTTGTCCTCATTGTCCTCAGTATAGTAACAGTCTCCCTATGGGAGTAAATCCCAGAGGTCTTCAACCTAATGATCTTTGGCAAATGGATGTAACTCATATGTCTTCATTTGGAAAATTAAGCTTTGTGCATGTTTGTGTGGACACCTATTCGCATGTAATTATGGCCACTGCAAGAACAGGAGAGGCATTTAAAGATGTGGCACAACATTTGTTTGCATGTTTTGCTTATATGGGTTGGCCAAAAAATATAAAAACAGACAATGGCCCTGCCTATACTTCTAAAGCATTTGCAGAATTTGTACAGAGATTTAACATCACTCATACTACAGGTATTCCATATAATCCTCAGGGGCAGGCAATTATTGAAAGAGCTCACCAGACTTTGAAAACTCAAATAAACAAATTACAAAAGGCAGAATTTAAATACAGTTCACCTCATCAGATACTGCAACATGCTCTTTATGTAATAAATATTTTAAATTTAAACATAGATGAGAGTTCTGCCATGTCCAGACATTGGGCACCAACTCCAGCAAAGCCAGCAACTTACGTTAAATGGAAGGATTTATTATCAGGACAATGGAAAGGGCCTGATACATTGCTAACCAAGGGGCGAGGGTATGCTTGTATTTTTCCACAGGACGCAGAAAGTCCGATTTGGATTCCAGACAGACTAATTCGGCTGTGCAATGAGTCACCCGCCACCACTCAGACCCCAGCGCATCACGGAGCATCCAGATCCTGATGAGAGCTCGCTGGACCGATACCTGAGACGAATGGCTATCTGTGCCAGAAGAAGGGGAGACCCTACCTATCCAAGAAGGCACGTGGGACGATCCAGAGCCACCTGCGAGGCAACTATTCCCACCTGAGGACAGCTAAAGAGGCTCACAGAAGAAGCAACCACCATTGTGAGAGTTAGCGGGACAGAACTTTCTCCATCATCCCTATTTTTGGCTATGTTGGCTGTAATTACATTCTAGGTACAAGGGTCTGGTGTTTCAGGCTCACCAATTTATACTCATTGGGCTTGTGTTCCACAACCTGCGTTGTTACCACCTGTTGCTTGGGAAAATGAGAATATTCCTGTATGTACTAACCAACCATTATTGTTGGGGGGAGGTTCAATTGATTTTATTAGAAATGTCTCTACCATTGATTTTGCCTATATGGGTAGGAGTGATTTAGTTCCTATATGTTTTCGATTTGAAAAAGGGCATATCCCAGAAATGTGTGCATATGTCTAAAAGAGTTCTTACAATTGTTACTCCCAGGGATTCTAAAGGTCAGTGTTAGATTTTAGTATTATCTGTTGTTGGTGTGACAAGGGCTTCCAAAGATAGAAGTGTAGTTCTTGCTCCATTTCTGCCCTCCTTGTGAATGCCGTGGAGGAACTTCGATAATCCCCTTTGGAGTGGACTGAGTGGTGCCCTACCCTACCTTCTTCCACTGCTGGGTCCCTTACTCGGGCTCTTGTGCCTTATATCCCTGGGGCCCATCTTATTCAACAAATTAATGGCCTTTCTGAAACAACAAATTGATGCTATAAGAATGCAGCCCATACAGGTCCATTACCACAAACTAGAGATGGCTGACCATGCCTAGACCTTGGTGAACTGGACTGGTTAGTCAATGACGGGCAACTGGAGTCCACACGCATTGCCGACCGCCACCTAAGACAGGAACTGGGCCCACGCTGCCTCAGCCTCCCATGACGGGCAAGGTTGGTCGGCTCCGTGTGAGAACATCCTGACCTAAGACAGGCACAGTCCTCTCAAGGAATTCAGCCACTTAAATAAAATAAAAAAGGGGGAGATGTTGGGAGCAGTGTCACTGGAACAGCAACCACCACGGTTTGACATAGTCCCGGGTGAGCTCCATGGTTTGACACAGTCCCTGGAGATACGAGGACCACCACGGTTTGACACAGTCCCGGGTGAGCTCCATGGTTTGACATTGTCCCTGGAGAAGTGGATTCACTGCGTGGCAGGAATCACGAAGAACAGTGACTGAAGATATAAAGTAAATGGGAAAATAAAAATGCAGGATGGCAACTGAAGGAGACTAATCTTTGCTTTCTCTATCTGTTAGCTGTCTGTTAGAAATTATTATAGAAGTAACATATAGATGACTAATGATGTAAATGGTAGAAAAGATTACAGGAAGAAAAGCAAGAAAATAAGATTTAGGATAGAAATGTGGAAGCTTAAAAGGATCTTAGATAGGAGGAAAGGTCAGGAGTTTTAAGAGGATGTCTGGATGAAGGGTGGAGATAGTTAGTAATTAACATGTAATATACATAAGAGTTGGGTAAACAACCAAAAGAATGTCTGTACTTTTTTGCCTAAAAGGTTTGGGGGAAACAATGTAACCTGTGGATTGATATACATAATAAAAGGCTCTGCTAGTCTGGGGCAGAAGCAGAAGGAGAAGCATTAAGACTAAGCAGAAGTAAGATCAAGGATTTTCTGTCTCCCACGTTGCGTGCGCTCTCTCTCTCCCTCTCTCTCTCTCTCTCTCTCTCTCTCTCGCTGACTCCGTCCACACCTTTGGGAACCTCTGGACCTGCCAAGGCTGGACCCCGGCAATGAGGTATCACCTCACACCTGTCAGAATGGCTGCCATCAACAAATCGTCAAACAACAAGTGTTGGCGAGGGTGTGGAGAAAAGGGGACTCTAGTCCACTGCTGGTGGGAATACAGACTGGTGCAGCCACTGTGGAAAACACTATGGTGTTAACTCAAAAAATTAACAATTGAATTGCCATTTGACCCAGTGATCCCACTTCTAGGAATATACCTTAAGAAACCTGAAACACCAATCAGAAAGAATATATGTACTCCCATGTTCATAACAGCACTATTCACAATAGCTAAGATCTGGAAACAGCCCAAGTGCCCATCAGTGGATGAATGGATAAAAAAGCTGTGGTACATATACACTATGAAGTACTATGCAGCTGTAAGAAAGAAAGATCTCTTATCCTTTGAGACGACATGGAGGGACCTCGAGAGTATTATTGTAAGCGAAACAAACCAAGCAGAGAAAGACAAATATCACATGATCTCACTCATGTGGAATATAATAAACATAACAGTATGGGGAACAGGGTAGACCCAGAGATGTGAAAGTAGGGTACAGACTGACAACCCCCAGAAGAGGGGGTGGTGGGGGAGGGAAGAGAAAAAAAAAAAAAAGAAAGTATGATTCATATATATGCTGTCTACAAGAGACCCATCTCAGAAAAAAAGATTCACACAGACTGAAAGTGAAGGATGGAAAAAATATTTACATGCAAATAGAAATGAAAAAAAAAACTGGGGTGGCAATACTCATATTTGACAAAATAGATTTCAAAATAAAGGCCATAAAAAGAGACAAGGATGGTCACTACATATTACTGAGAGGAACAATACATCAAAAGGATATAACCCTAGTAAACATATAAGCTCCCAATACAGAAGCACCCAAATATATAAAAAATCTTCTGCAGAACTTTAAGGGAGAGAGTGATAGCAATACAATCATAGTAGGGGACTTTAACACCCCACTGACATCACTGAGTAGATCTTCTAGACAAAAAAATCAACAAGGAAACAACAACCCTAAATGACACACTAGATCAGATGGATTTAATTGACATTTATAGAACGTTTTATCTCAAAGCTGCAGAATGTATATTTTTCTCCAGTGCATATGGGACATTATCAAACAGACCACATTTTAGGACAAAAAATAAGTATTTAAAAGTTCAGGAAGATTGAAATAATATCAAGCATCTTCTTGGACCACAATAGCATGAAACCAGAAATCAACTACTGAAAAACACCCAAAAACTTTCAAACATTTGGAGACTAAATAGCATGTTATTAAACAATGAATAGGTTAACAATGAGATCGAGGCAGAAATCAAAAACTTCCTGGAAACAAATGAAAATGAACACACAACAACACAAAATCTATGGGACATAGGAAAACAGTCTTGAGAGGGAAGTTCATAGCACTACAGGCCTACCTCAAGAAACAAGAAAAATTTCTAATAAGTATCTAATCCTACAAATTAAGGTATTTGAAAAGCCCAGAGTAAGTAGAAGAAAGAAAATAATAATGATTAGACTGGAAATAAATGACTTAGAGACTAAAAAAGAAAAAAACAATACTAAAGATCAATGAAACCAAGAGCTGGTTTTTAAAAAGATAAACAAAATTGATGAACCTCTGACCAGATTCATCAAGAAACAAAGAGAGAGGACCCAAATAAATAAATCAGAAATGAAAGTGGTGAAGTAATAACTGACACTGCAGAAATACAAAGGATTGTAAGAGAATACCATGCCAACAAATTGGACAACCTAGGAGAAATGGACAAATTCCTAGAAACATGCAATCTTCCAAAACTCAACCAGGAATATTCAGAAACCTGAAGAGACCAATAACAACCAATTAAAGTGAAGCAGTATTAAAAAAATAAAAAAATAAAACTCCCAGCCAGCAGAAGTCCTGGACTGGACAGCTTCACATGGGTTTTACCAAACATTCAAAGAAGAACTAACACCTATCCTCCTCAAACTATTCAAAAAATATCAAGAGGAAGAAGACTTCTAAGCTTTTTTTATGAGGTCAACAATATCCAAATTCCAAGAGCAAATAAAGATAATATAAAGAAAGAGAATTACAGACCAATATCCGTGATGAACAGAGATGATAAAATCCTCAGCAAAATATTAACAAATCAGATCCAGAAATATATTTAAAAGATCACTCACCATGACCAAGTAGGAATTATTCCAGGGATGCAAGGCTAGTACAATATTCGCAAATCAATGAATGTGGTACATCACATAAACAAATTGAAAGATAAAAATCACATAATCTTATAAAAATGTGGAAAACACATTAGACAAAATCAACACCCATTTTTGACAACCTATCAAGCAAAGTGGGAATAGAGAAATCATACCTCAATACAATAAAGGCCATATATAGCAAAGCTACAGCTAACTCAATGGGAAAAACTAAAAGCATTTTCCCTAAGAATATAGGAACATGACAGGGATGTCAGCTTTCACCATTCTTATTCAACATAGTGCTGGAAATTCTAGCCACAGCAATCAGACAAGAACAAAATTAATAAAAGGCATCCAAATTGGAAAGGAGGAAGTAAAACTATAATTATTTTCAAATGACATGACATTGTATATATAAAACCTTAAAGACCACCAAAAAACTACTAATTTAATAAATAAATTTGGAAATATAGCAGGATAAAAAATTATCTAGAAATTGATGACATTTTTATACACCAATAATGAAAATTTTTTTAAAATCCCATTTACCATTGCAGAAAAACAAAAACAAGATACTTAGGAATAAACTTAGCCAAGGAAGTAAAAGACCTATATTTGGAAAACTACAGGATGTTGACAAGAGACGTAGAGGAAGATATAAACAAGTGGGAGAATATACCATGTTCATGGATTGGAAGAACTAACATCATTAAAATGTCCATATTACCTAAAGCAATTCATAGATTCAGTGCAATCCCTATTAAAATACCAACAGCATACTTCACAGATCTAGAAAAAATACTCCAAAAATTTATATGGAACCAAAAAAGACCCCAAATAGTCTCAGCAATCTTGAAAAAGAAGAACAAAGTTGGAGAGAATGCAATGCCAGATATCAGGAAATACTATAAAGCTATTGTAATCAAAACAGCTTAGTACTGGCACAAGAACAGGTATATAGATCAATGGAAGAGAACAGAGAATCCAGAAATTGACCCAAGCCATTATGCTCAACTAATATTTGACCAAGGAGGGAACAGCATACAATGGAGTAAAGACAGCCCCTTCAATAAATGGTGTTGGGAAAATTGGACAGGTACATGCAAAAAAAGTGAAACCAGATCACCAACTTAAACCATACACAAGAGCAAACTCAAAATGGATAAAAGACTTACATGTAAGCTGTGAATCCATAAAAATCCTAGAAGAAACCATAGGCAGCAAAATCTGAGACATCTCATGTAGCAGAATTTTCACTGATACATCTACTAGGGCAAGAGAAACAAAGGAACAAATAAACAAATGGGACTATATCAAACTAAAAAGCTTTTGGACAGCAAAAGAAACCACCAACAAAATGAAAAAGGAACCCACCTGTATGGGAGAACATATTTGCCAATGACACATCTGATAAGAGGTTAACTTCCAAAGTATATAAAGTACTCATATAACTCAACATAATGAAGACAAACAATTAAATTAAAAATGGGCAGAGGACTTGAATAAACACCTCTCCAAACAGGACATACAAAAGTTCAAGAGACATATGAAAAAATGCTCAATATCATTAATCATCAGAGAGATGCAAATTAAAACAACAATGAGGTATCACCTCACACCTGCCAGAATGACTACCATCAACAAATCAACAAACAACAAGTGCTGTCAAGGATATGGAGAAAAGGGAACCCTATCACACTGTTGGTGGGAATGAAGACTGGTGCAGCTACTGTGGAGAACATTATGGAGATTCCTCAAAAAATTAATAATGGAACTTCAATTTGACCCAGTGATCCCACATCTAGGAATATATCCTAAGAATCCAGAAACACCAATCAGAAAGTATATATGTACCCTTATGTTCATAGCAACATTGTTTACAATAGCTAAGATCTGGAAACAGCTCATGTGCCCATCAGTAGATGAGTGGATAAAAAAGCTGTGGTACATTTACACAGTGGAATACTATGCAGCTATAAAAAAAGGCGGCTTTCTTACCCTTTGTGAGAGCATGAAGGGACCTGGAGAGTATTATGCTAAAGTGAAATAAGCCAATCAAGTAAAGACAAGTGTCACATGATCTCACATATATGTGGAATCTAATGAACAAAATAAACTGAGTAACAAAGTAGATCCAGAGACATAGAAAAATGGAACAGACTGTTGAATTTCAGAGGAAAGGGGGTTGGGAGGGCAGAAAGAGTTTAACCAAAGAAGTTATATGCATATATGCATAACCAATGGACACAGACAATAGTTTGGTGAAAGAATGGGGGTGGGAGGTGGGATCTGGTGGAGATAGTCAGTGGGGGTAAAAAGGGGAACATCTTTAATACCTTCAACAATAAAGATAAATTTAAAAAAATAATTCCTAAATATTGTCTCTATATTAATTATGTCTCTTTAAGGCAGATGTGCACAAAAAGATTATAGAAATTCAGTATAAAGCTGTATACTTTAGTTCATAGTAAATGGGAAAATCCTAAAATATGCAATATTCAATTTTATATGTTTTATTTTATACTCCAGTTCTGTATTAGCTCCACAAAGTGGGTGTTTCTAAGATTTTCTAAAGAAAATCAAGTGTAACAAGTAGCCATTTGGAAGTCTATGATAAGCAGTTTTTTTGAAATGCTTTCTCCACATTGAGAAAGATAACTTGGTAACAAATCATTTTGAAAGTCAAGTGTTTTTCAAATCTTTCCTTTCAACACAATTGTAACAGGACCCAAGTGAACTGTCAGCCAATAGATCATTTAAAATATTTTTAAAGTCAGTATGTGCTTTGTTGAGGGAGCATATGATAAGAAACATTTCCAATAATTCAGTGACAGTGCTATAACAAACTCCTTTCTTTCCTATGCACTTATTATGTGGACAATTATTCCTTAACACTTAGAACCATATAAATGAAAAATAGGCATTTAATTAACGCTTACTCCATCTTATTACAGCAATCCATGAACTTTATGAATGGACACATGAGAAAACCCACCTAGCCCCATTAATCTAATGAAAAATTTACTTGTTTATGTCTAATAATTATTAAAATTATTATGTTTAATAACTATAAAATATTGATGTGAATACCTCAGTCCCTAGACTTTGCATATTTAGAAAACAAAAGTGCTAGGAATTTTTTTTCTTTATTGATTTTAGAGAGAGAAGAAGGAAGAAGGAGAGAGAGAGATAGAAACATTGATGAGAGAGAATATTGATTAGCCACCTCCTGCATGCCCCCCACTGAGAATTTGGTCCACAACTGGGACATGTGCCGTGACTGGGAATCCAACCGATGACCTCTCGGTGCATGGATCGATGCTCAACCACTGAGCCCCACCAGCTGGGCAAAAGTGCTAGGAATTTTAAAAGAATTCTATTTAAACCAAAGAACTTATATGCATGTATGCATAACCAATGGATATAGACAACAATGCTGAGGGTGGGAGTGGGGGGGGGGATGGGGAGGAGGGTGTCTAAGGGAGGAAAGGAGCAACATCTCTAACAAAAATAAATTAATAAAAATTGGAGAAAAAAAAAGAACTATCTATCTATCATCTATCTATCTGTCATCTATCTATATCTATTCTGTGTCATTTCTCTTTATCTATCTTGCAGAAAAGTGATCAATAAAAGATTTTAAGCATAAGAATATATTTAAGTTGGGTAAACTTCTGTGGAGGGAAAAACCGTAAATATGAATTTGAGAGGAAAAAAATAATGATATAATTTTTTCATTAAATAATAAGGCTTGTCTTTCTAAAATTTCATTAGTATGTAAGCAAATAAATGTGTGATTCTGATTTCTCATTATTTTGCTCCTTCAAAAAAATTCTATGCCAAAGAAATCACTTAGGGATTAACTTAATATTTATATGCAGACTGTGTGGACTTCACAGATCTTCCCCAAATTTTAAAGCTAAGATTCAGGTTCATAGCCTTCTAAATAAAGAGCATTGTTTTTTGTTTGTTGTTTGTTTTTAGGATTCTCTCTCAATAAATTGTAGTTCTGTCTAGATGTACTATGTGTTACAGTTTTCATAAGTCATTTCACCCCCTATGTTTTCAACACATAATATTCATACTAACTTAATGGAGTTTATGGGACAAGTCTTATTTTTCTCTCTTTTTATAGTAAGAGTAATGAGACTAGATGTGAGTGTATTCTTAGTTATGGAAATGCTCAACTCTAATTTATATAGTTCAATTAGTAAGTTTTAACTTACAGAATTAATTTTAACTCTATAATATCCTCAAAGATGGTACAAATTCTGGAATAAAAATTTATCAGAAGAAGTAACTTGAAGTTGGGGTAACTTCAAATCTGAAAAGAGATGTGAGTAGAGTCTATGGAAAGAAAGGCGTGGAGAAGCCAGGCTTGCTCCATGTTAACTCCCACAAGATGCATTGCAGGTAACACTGAACTATCCTCTTGCCCTTTGGGGATCATATAACTGTACCCTGCCCCCCCACTCTGAGCTCAACATGGACCCTGATACTTTGACATATCATGTGGCACAGTATTTTTCTTTTCTTCCTCAGCTTTGCAAACTTAGAAGTGGGTTTGAGTTTCTGTGCTCTGAGGAGTCAACTTCTTCAAGTCAGTAAGCAGCTCATCCAAATTTAAAAATAAAAATTAAACTGTACAGTCAAAATGGTTAAGATGGTAAATTATATGTTATATATATTATCACAATTTAAAAAAAAATTAGGTGCTAATCCTTTCTTGTGTGATATAGTTAATTTCTACTTGTCTGTGTCCAGAATGCAGAACCTCAACATATATTGCTGAAAGCTGGAGAAACCCAACAAGACTTGATCTCCTGGTCTATTTGTGAGGTTATAGTTCCTTCCCACTAGGAATAGGTTTGTGGCTCTTATCTGGAAGTCCAGCAGCTGCAAAGAGCCCTCAGGGTGGGTAGCCCATAGCATCAGAATTGAGCATGCGTCAGAATGGCTTGACCATATATAATTTCAAAAACTTTGATTGAGACGTGTCATAGTCTGTTGTGGCTGCTATAACAAAATACCACAGACTGAGTAACTCATAAACAATAGCATTTATTGCTCACAGTTCTGGGGACTGGAAGTCCAAGATCAGGGTGCCATCATGATTGGGTCAGGGTTGTTTTCTGGATTGCAGACTGCTGACTTCTCACTGTGTCCTCACATGGTGGAGCAGGTAAAAGATCTCTGTGAGGTCTCTTTTATAGGAACACTAATCTCATTCATGAGGGCTCCACCCCCATGACCTAATAACCTCCCAAGGCTCCACCTCCTAATATCATCACCTTTGAGGGTCAAGATTCAATGTATTAATTTGGGGGGGGGGAGGACATGAACATTCAGATCATAGCAAGATGGCAGCCCAGAGTGGAGTCTTCAGAAATACACTGACCTGAGCTGAGTCTCAGCAGGGCAATCCACAGGCCATGTAATCTTGGGCAAATTACCTAACCTTGTTGGATGTTTGTTTTCTCTCCTATAACTTGGATCATAGTAATAGTAGTTACCTTAGAGGGTGATTGTCAGAATCACTGAGCATACTGCCATGATAAGGGGACTGTCACTATTATCTCAATACTAGTACTCCTATGACTGTCCACTGCTGTTTTTCCAGCCCCATGTTTGGGAATCAACCAATATGCAGTGTAGATTGAACTCAGATATCAGTTCTGTGTGAAAACAAAAAAGTCTGAAAGGAGGAAAATTATAGTAAAGATAATATTGCATAAAATTCATTCACACATTCATTAAAACTTTATTGAATGTATGCTACATGCCAGACTTTGATAGATAATAGAATCACAATCTGATGACTGAACTCTGTCATTAACGATGTTGAAAGAAGCATGGTATAAGGTACCTGCCTGAATTAAGAGTAAGAAACAGTTGGTGTGCCCTGGGGAGAATATGAACTGTCTTGTGGATAACACGTATCAGTCAGTAATTTTTTGAATGAAAGTTTCTTGCTATGCCATTAAATGGACCTTGGACAGATCATTTGACATTACCAGGACCCACCTTTCTTTTGCACAATGAGAATGTTTGATTTATATTTGAGTTGCTGATTGTTTAGTTCTGTGAGGATGAGACAGGGAGGAGTGAAGGTCTGCACCAATTAGGTCCCTCTGATGCCACAAACTCAGGATGAAAATTTTGTATTTTAAAAATAGCTTGAAGGGGGACTTCCGGTCAAGATGGTGGCATAGGTAAATGCGGTATCCCGCCCTCCCACAACTACATCAAAGTTACAACTAAACTACAGAACAACCATCATTCAAAACCGCCTGAAATCAAGCTGAATGGAAGTCCTACAACTACGAAATTAAAGAAGAAGCCGCATTGAGACTGGTAGGAGGGCGGATGGGACAGGCTGGTCCCACACCCACGTGTGGCGGATAAAAATTAGGAGGATACCTGAGCTGGGAAGGTCCTCCCTGAGGGCTGAGGGTCCCCGTCCCACACCAGGTGCCCAGCTCAGGGTTCCAGTGCCAGGAAGAGAAGTCCCCATAACTTCTGGCTGGAAAAACCAGCGGGAACTGAGGCTGAGGTGGCTGGAGGCCCCGGCAGCTCCTCTTAAAGGGACTGAGCACGGACTTACTCGGACTCCCACCCTCCAGGCTGCAGTGTGTGGGAGGGAGCCTGAAAGGCACCAGAGTCATATGGGGAAGAACTGAGCTGTTTGGCATTGGAGCGAGGGCTGGAGAGGCAGCTTTCTCCTGGACAGATGTGCTATCAGAGGCTTTTGTTCCTTTGGTGAGCCCTTCCCTGGGCCCTCAGATGCCACCATATCTGGGACTCCAGCAACCTGGCTCACACTGTTTGCTCCGCCCTGGTGATTCCCTGAGGCCCTGCCCCACCCAACTTCCAGGCCCATCCAAGCTGTTGCCAGTTGCTTTACCATAGGATTGGCCTGTCCTGGAGCCTGCTTCAGCTTTTCCTAAATTCTTTCAAACAAGCAGCATCTGGTCTCAACTAGCCCTATACCTCTCTCTAAGTAATACATAGAAACAAACAGGGAGGCAGCCAAAATGAGAAGACAAAGAAACAGGTCCCAAACGAAAGAACAGAACAAAACTCCAGGAAAAGAACTGAGTGAAATGGAGTTAAGCAGCCTAACAGATGCTGAGTCAAAATACTGCTTATAAGGATGCTCAATGGACTTAGTGAGAACTTCAGTGAACTTAGAGAGGGCCTCAAGAGCATAAAAAAGGACCAGTCAGAAATGAAGGAGGCACTAATTGAAATAAAGAATATAGTTTACACAGATTCAATAGTAGAGTAGGTAAAGCCAAAAAGCAAACCATTGATTTGGAATATAAGGAAGCAAAAAACACCCAATCAGAACAGCAAAAAGAAAAAAGAATCCAAAGAAATGAGGATAGTGTAAGGAGCCTCTGGGACAACTTCAAGCGTGCCAACATTCGCATCTTGGGGGTGCCAGAAGGAGAAGAGAGAGAACAACAAATTGAAAACCTATTTGAAACAATAATGGCAGAAAACTTCCCTAACTTGGTGAAGGAAACAGACATACAAGTCCAGGAAGCATAGAGAGTCCCAAACAAAATGAACCCCAAGAGGCCCACACCATGACACATCATCATCAAAATGCAAAAGGTTCAAGACAGAGAAAAGCAGCAAGAAAAAAGCAGTTAGTTACCTACAAGGGAGTTCCCATAAGACTGTCAGCTGATTTCTCAAAAGAAATTTTGCAGGCCAGAAGGGAGTGGCAAGAAATATTCAGGGTGATGAAAAGCAAGAACCTACAACCAAGATTACTCTATCCTGCAAAGCTGTCATTTAGAATCGATGGCCATATAAAGAGTTTCCCAGACAAGGAAACGTTAAAGGAGCTCATCACCACCAAACCATTATTATATGAAATGTTGAAGGGTCTTCTTGAAGAAAAAGATAAAAAAAAATGAACAAACAAAATGGCAATAAATACATATCTATCAACAATTGAATCTACAAACAAAATGAACAAGCAGAACAGAAACATTCTCATAGATACAGAGAACTTTTGTTGGGTACCAGATGGGTGGGGGCTGGGGGGAGGGGTGAAAAAGGTGAAGGGATTAAGAAGTACAAATTGGTTGTTAGACTGACAAACCTCAAAGGGAAGGGAGGTTGAGGGGTGGGAAGAAATAAGCTAAAGAACTTATATGTATATAGACATAACCAATGGACACAGACAACAGTGTGGGGAAAGGCAGGAGGGGGGCGGGAATGGGGAGGAGGGGGCAATGGGAGAAAAATGAGGAACATCTGTAATACATTCAACAATAAAGATAAGTTAAAAAAAATAAAATAGCTTGAAGGGATTAGCCACAAAAATATATACATAACACATAGACACAGACAACAGTGTGGTGCTAGCCAGAGGGAAATGAGGTGTGGACTATGTGGAGGTGGGCGAAGGAGAGGAAAATGGGTACAGAAAGAAACTTCGCTTGGGGTGATGGGCGCATGATGCAGTGGGCAGATGATGTTTTATTGCGTTGTACACTTGAAACCTATATGGTTTTTGAACCAATGTTACCCCAATAAATCCAATTAAAAAATAACTTGACTCAGTACTGTTTTGAGACCTTCTTCTACTGATGGCAGCAAGTTGAGCTAAGGTCAAGTCAATAAATTTAGGCTTTTCTTCTGGGGCTATCAAGGTTTCTCCTCTCTTCCTTAGGGTTGCTGTTACTTGACAGTGCCCTGCATTGGTGGTGGCCCTTGGTCATCTCTTTCTGTCTGTGCTGGCACCTGGTGAGATGAGCAGGCATCATGCCTGTCTCTGCCCAGCGTCTCATATAGCCTCTTTGTGTTCCCTTTGTCCTGATGAGAGGCCACCGTAGCCTGCTGGACCTTGCTAAGTCACACTGGTGAAGACCCATTTTTTTTAAAAATATAAATTTTTTTTTAGAGAGGGGGAGAGAGAGAGAGAGGGAGAGAGACATCAATGTGAGAGAGAAATATCCATCAGCTACCTCTTACACACCCCCTACCAGGGATTAAGCCTGCTACCTGGGCATGTGCCCTGACTGGGAACAGAACCAGCAGCCTTTTGGTGCATGGGACCATGCCCAACCAACTGAGCCACACTGTCCAGGGCAGAAGACCCATTTCTGATGCACATTTTTTCTTCATTGTTTGGCACATTGCATGCTTCAAAAACTACTTGTTGAATAAATGAAATTTCCCTGGGGGGTCAGAGAGGGTTTGATAGAAGCCTAGGTGCTTTCCCTGTGGCTCTGGGGCTGTGGATGTGAGGATATGGACCCTCCGGCCTCAGCAGTGTCTTAGCTCTTTCCCTCCTCTCTGATTCTTCCTTCCCAACATGTGGAATTTTTATTGTTTAATCTGCCTCTTCATCTGTGCTGACTATATCTGTTGTTTATCTGCCACATCTGTTTGGAGCAAACTGTCCCATTTAGAATTTGTAGATCTAAATCTGGGCTTCTCAATTGTGTGTGTGTGTGTGGTTTCCTAGACCCTTTTAAGTATATCATAAATTTCATGGATCCTCTTCCTAGAAAAATGCATAGAAAACACATACACACACATACACATAAGATTTTAAATACTATTTTGGGGGGTTTTGAAGCTGAGATTTTAATGTTCTTGGTGTCAGCTGGTCTTGATAATGCATCAAGTAGAAATTTCATTATCCAAATTTCAAGATCACAAGAAATTCTTTATAATAGAAGGAATGTACTAACAACTACTTTACATTGGAATCATGGAGCATTAGAACAGAAAGTAATAGGAAAGACACCTTTATTTCAATGATAAAGAAACCAAAGACAATAGACAGCTGCACCAGGTCACTCAGCTGCAGGTGAAAGATAAAGATATTTGAACTCTTGTCACTTGTCACATATGCTGATGAAAGCTGCTCAGTTTGTACAGCTCTCTCTAGACAGAAACAACCTGGTTTCAGGTTAGATGGGTGGTGCTTGACTGTCATGAAGTAGGTCAGGTTGCTTAACCAGTCTATAAGTTTTCTTTTATGAGAGAATTAAGACCAGAAACTAATTAAATAACTAGCTAACCCTTCCTTCCTTCGTTCCTTCCTTCCTTGTTTCTTTCTCTTTTTTTTTCTTTATTTCTCTCTCTCTCTTTGTTTCCCCTTCTTCCCTCCCTTTCTTTCTTCATTTCAGTTCTTTATATAATTGAGTGTAATTTCTGTTTGGATAATTTCTCACTGTTGTACGTTAGATAATCTAGGAGTACTCACTGAGACAATTTGAGGTAAAATAAATTTATTACAGATCAGTAGCTATGAAAGAAAGCAGAAGGAGGCAGTTTGGGCAGAGAAAGAAGGTGAGCTATGGTGCAGCCCCACGTAGCCGTGCCTACCCACCAGGGATCTGAAGCAAACATTGCCCCAAATGCCTTGCCCAGTCTGTCATGGGGAGGGCTGTGACACGGTGGCTCTCTGCAGCTGAGCCAGGTCCTAACATAACGAGCTGGATGCTGTCTGCTCAGCACACTCCCTGAAGCTGGTGCATGCTGTCCCTGAAGGAGAACCAGGCATTTCATTTTGGGTCTGTCACAGGCCACTCATATTCGTTTTCTGATGCATGTGTAGGGAGTAAAATTCTCCTGGGTCTCCCTTGCTGAGGGGAAACCAAAAGAGGCATGTTAGTAGGACAGATGACGCTCTGCTGCAGCTGGTCTTGGAGGACGGTTGATATTCATCGCCTCCCTCCTCCATTACCCACCTAGGTACTCCTTACTCCCAGAGGCCATTCTGCTGGCCTCTATTGTGTACCTAGCTATATGACCCAGACCCTCATCCCTGGCTGACTCAGGTCTTTCTCAGGTTGGGGGTGCTCTTTCTGTCCATTTGTAGTCACAACCAGACAAGAGACTTTGGAACATCTGTATGAGAGAGCTTGGCTCCCTCCAGGGCCAGGATTAGCTACAGTTCCCAGTAAATAGCATGCATTTCCAAAAGCTGACAAAGTTCCCCTTTTCTGTCATTGAGAAGAATGTGAGGTGGGGGTGTGTGCAAAGGGTTCGGTGTTGGAATATCTGGAACACTCAAAGACAAGACAAGACAAGGCCCCTGTACCAGTCAGTGTCAGAAACCTCTGTTACTGTACAGTTCTTTTTTGAGAATTACAGCAGACATGAGTGGAAGCTTGCTCCTCAGAAGGACCTGGCTTGTCCCCAGTCAGGATTAGTTTGGGATTTACCCAATTCCCATGGTGTGGTGATGACATGTGCTGGTAAAATCTTCTACGGTTGCAGCAAGCAAACTCTGTCTCAGCTTATGTCACTCCACACCCACAGCGAGCTACAGAGTTGGAGGAATATATTTGGGCTACATGGTGAGTGCTTCCAGTAGCCTCAGGACACATAATAATTTATCCCAGAAGAAGTATAGATAGTTGATGTCACCTCAGGAAAGAAGATGGTACAGGTATAAAAAAAATGTAGCCAGACTTTACCATATTTCAGTTTAGCTGTCAGTGGGGGCCCCAAAGTGGTGACCAGGGTGGACCATCCAGTCTGGATGCTGTTGGCATGGAGTGTAACTGGTAATGCTGGGGAGAAATGATGCCATTCAGGGTTCCATTTAATTAAAAAAGTCATAAGACACAGGATGAATAACATGCCTCAGTTTTCTTGGGAATGGAAAGAATGTGAAGGAAAGAAAACAAAAGTAAACTGATATTGACTGCTGGGGGAGGGGGTAGGAGTAACTAGGGACCCTGCTTTAGAAGGAGCAGAACAATAAGGTTCAAGATCTTTAGAAACACGAACACCCTTCGATTCTGTCACTCCATTTATAGGAATCTATTTGAAGGAAATCATATGGGATGCTTATAGAAAGTAGCTATTCATGGAATAGATATTCTAACAGATTGAAAAAGTCCAACAATCAGTAGGGAAATCAATGTCAGTCAAGAGACATTTATAAGCTAGCATACTACACAACCACCGGAAATTTGTTGGAGAATTCTTAAAGATGTAAGACGACTTTCCATGAGAGTCTAAGTACAAAAATAAGAATAAAAACATAGATATTATTTTAATTATGTGAATCAATATATGGCTATTTAATATATATATAAACAAGTCCAGATTTTATATTGTATTTAAATTTTGGATCTGCTATGATCACAATTTAATTTTACTTATACAAACTATATTAGGAAGAAAGAAACCTTACAAATGATTTTTTTATAACTCTAAAAACATCTATACATTTTATTCTTTCATTTGAGTCAATTAAAACAAGGGCAATAACGTCAAAGTTGAATTAGCTACCACATGTTTGACAAGTAACTTTAAGTTTTGATAAGACCCATGCAATAAATAAATACAATTTCTCACAAACAAGTAGAACAGCTATTATAGTCCCAAGGCCAAAAGTTTCATAACAGTTAACCATTTTGATTAGACTATAAGGTCATAACAGTATTTTTTGTAAGTAAATTACTCAATTTCATGGTGAAAAATAAACACGACTTCAGAGAATCTTCACCTGACTTGGCTTATCTGACAATGTTCAATGTCTTCAAAGGATCTGGCTACTTATGTTCTCCAGTGTTCTCTCTTCTCTCTAAAACATGCCATGAAAACTAGGCCAGTGCATCCTCGAGGTGATAAAGCTCCACCTTAACTGTTTTTGGAACTTGTGTCTTTGGTTTGTTAAAAGAAAAACTGAGGTATATTAAACATTTTAAGAGTTTATTTGAGCAGAAATCAATTGGAATCAGGACAGCACCAAACCAGAAGTGATTAGGGGCACTCTGCCAACAGGAGCTCTTGGAAAGACTTACATAGGGATGGCAAGCAAAGAAAGGAAATTATTGATCAGCTATAGTGGCAAGCCTAGTTGGCTGTTTGTGATTGGTTGTTCTTAGCTTTTGATTTCTTAAGCATGAAGCATTTGCAGGCTTATGTTTTGGTTTGTTTACATAGGCTGCTGAGGCTTTAGAACTGCCTTAGTCTAATGGCTTCCTTGTATAACTAATTCTATAGGTTTTAATTATGATAATTTTAAATGATGATTTTAACTAAGTTTGAATAAGAATATTGGCACTCACATTTACCTCTTTATATACTACACTTCTACATTTCCTGCTAATTTTACCTACAGAGCATATCTGGATCAGTGGCTTCTCTTGATCTCCACACCCACCCCATTTGCCTTGCCTGGCTCCTTCCAATTCATCTGAGAGTTGCAGGGTCTGGGCATGGCACTTCCTTCTTAAATGCTCCCACACAACCTGCTACACTGGGGTCCAGCCCCAAAACTGACCTGGCTGCATCTTGGCCTCCTTTCCCAGCCCGGTCCCAGAACCTCCTTCCAGGTGCCTCTTACTTCTCTCCTGGTGACAACAGTTCATTACCCTTGTTTCTGTACTAGATTTCTCAAACACAGCTGATTTCCTCCAAGAGGCCTTCCCTGATCCCAGTCTAATTAGTATTCTCCCATTATTCTTGTTCACAGCAATTTCTACTTTTCTTCAGTAACTTGATGAAAATTTATAATTATGTTTTTGTTGCAAGATTTTTGCTTGTCTCTCTCCAAGGCTGTGAGCTCCTTGAAAGCAGAGGGTGTCTGACTCACTGCCTTTGACCCAGGCCCAGGTAAACTGTAGATGCACAATTTGTGTGTGAACAATTTATAAAGGAGTGAAATATATGCAGGGAAAACAACCTATCAAGAAATAGATGATCATGTTGTTCAAAAGCATTTATCTCCGTTGGGTTAGATCATGGATGTACTGAGAATGAATTATTTTGTAATCAGAGAGAAGCCTTTAGAAAAGGAAAGCTGAGGGGGAGAGAGAGAGACTTCCGGTCAAGATGGCAGAGTAGGAAAATGTGGTCCTCACCTCTTCTCACAACCACATCAAAATTACAACTACACTACAGAACAACCATCATTCAGAACTTCCTGAAATCTGGCTGAATGGTACCCCTACAACTAGGAATATAATGAAGAAAACACATTGAGAATGGTAAGAAAGGTGGAGATGCAGAACAGGTTGATCCCACACCCATGTGTGACAGTTTAAAAGTGAGAGGAATATCTCTGCTGTGGAGGTCCCCCCTGAGGAGCAAGGGGGTTTCAGCCCTGCATCAGACCTCCCAGCCCAGGGTTCCAGTGCCAGGAAGAGAAGTCCTCAAAACTTCTGGCTGTAAAAAACAACAGGGGTTGAGGCTGAGGGAGACGGAGGGATTCTGTACTCCTAGGCAGTTCCTCTTAAAGGGCCACCACACAAACTTACTCAGATTCACTCCCTCTGAGCACCAGGGCTGGAATAGCAGCTTCAAAGGCACCAGGGACATATGGAGAGGAACTGAACTGTCTGGCATCAGGGCAAGAGCTGGGAGTGGGGGCAGCTTTCTGCTAGACAAAAGTGCTGGCAGAGGCCATTGTTTCTTTTCTGAGTCCTCCCCCCACAGAGCTGGCACACAGGTGCCATCAACCTGGCTTACACTGTTTGCATTGCCCTGGTGATTCCCTGAGACCCCACCCAATCCAACTTGCAGGCCCACCCAAGCTGTTTCCAGTGTCTTTTCCATACAACTGGCCTCTTTTGCCTCATGATTTAGACTTTCATAAAATTTCTCAAACAAGCAGCATCTGGCCTCTGTGTACCCTGTACCTCTTACTAAGTGGCCTCAAGCCTGGCACTAGTAGCAGCCAGCCTTGGTTTGCAGCTTGGCCTCTTCTGGGTACCTCCAATCCCAACACAAGTAACAGACATCTGCAAATTGCTCTGTATCCCATGCCAGGTGGCCCCTGGCAGGGTATAGGTGGTGGCTGACCTTGTACGTGCCAGGAGGTCCCAGAGTCAGTGCACCTGGTGGACAGCTTCAGACCATGCCAGATTACAATCCTATCACCTCTACAAATGACACACTCAAGAGGTGGACTAGGTGAGGAACAGAGCCCCACTCAAGCAAATCTTGTTCCATAGGGTCAATGCCTTCACAACAACTCCTCTACTAGAGGCAGCTAGTTCACACAATTGGCCTGGGGTTAATCCATCCCAGTGATGCCAACAGCAATCAAGGCCCAGATACAATAGAGCAATGCACACAGTCCACAAAGAGGTGCACCTGGAGTGCCTATCTTGGATGACTGGGGAAGCTGTGCCACTGAACCCTACACACCTACTACCCAAGGCCACTCTACCAAGTCTGGAAGACATAGCAGCTCTATCTAATGCATAGAAACAAAATGCAGTAACAAAAAACAAGTCTCAAATGAAAGAACAGGAGAAATCTCCAGAAAAGAACTAAATGAAATGGAGGCAAGCAAACTACCCCACACAGAGTTCAAAACAATGGTTATAAGGATGCTCAAGGAACTTAGTGAGAACTTCAACAGCATTAGAAAGGACATAGAAACCATAAAAAAGTACCAGTCAGGAATAAAGGACACACTAACTGAAATGAAGAATAATTTACAGAAAATCAGTAATAGAGTAGATGAAGTTGAGAATCAAACCAGCTATTTGAAATATAAGGAAGCAAAAACAGCCAATCAGAACAGCAAAAAGAAAAATGATTTTTAAAAAAATAAAGAGAGTGTAAGGAGCCTTTGGGACAACTTCAAACATACTAACATTTACATCATGGGGGTGTTGGAAGGAGAAGAGAGAGAGCAAGGAATTAAAAAACCTATTTGAAAAAATAGTGACAGAAAACTTCCCTAACTTGATGATGGAAATAGACACATACAAGTCCAGGAAGCATAGAGAGTCCCAAACAAGATTCACCCAAAGAGGCCCACACCAAGACACATTGTCATTAAAATGCCAAAGGTTAAAGACAAAGAGAAAATCTTCAAAGCAACAAGAGAAAAGCAGTTAGTTACCTATAAGGAAATGCCCATAAAACTGTCAGCTGATTTCTCAACAGAAATGTTGAAGGCAGTAGGGAGTGGCAAGAAATATTCAAAGTGATGGAAAGCAAGGAACTACAACCAAGATTATTCTACCCAGCAAAGCTATAGATAAATACCTTCCCAGACAAGAAAAAAATAAAGGAATTAATTACCACCAAACTAGTATTACGTGAAATGTTACATGTTCATCTTTAAGAAGAAGAAGAAGAAAAAAAAGATAAAAAACATGAACAATAAAATGACGAGAAATATGTAACTATCAGCAATAGAATCTAAAAAACAAAATAAATAAACAAGCAGGACAGATTGACTCATAGACACAGAGAACATTTAACGGTTTCCAGATAAGAGGGGTTTGGGAAGATGGGTGAAAAAGGCAAAGGGATTAACAAGTAAAAATTGGTTGTTATAGAACAGTCATGGGGATATAAAATATAGCATAAGGAATGTAGTCAATAATATTCTGATAATTATATATGGTGTCAGATGGGTATGAAATTTATCAGTGTGATCAGTTAGCAAGTTATATAATGTCTAATCACTGGGGTGTACACCTGAAACTAATATAATATTGTATGTCAACTATAATAGAATAATAAAAAATGATTTAAAAAAAGAAAGTTTAGAAAAGGAGTATGTAGCAATATTCTCTAAAGCACTAGAGTAAAAAAAGAATAAAAATATCTATTAGACCTAACAATTTTGAAGTTGCTATCCTTTGCAAAGCAGTTTTAATGAAGTGAACAGGAAGAAATCAGATTGCAATGGGTTGGAAGGTAAGTGGGACTCAAGGAATGAGAAACAGCACTAAGTGTTATCATTTCAAAACCAACAAGGGTTGGTTAAATGGACTAAATAGAAAGAAAAGGGTTATAGTTTCTGGATATCTGGAGTAAACAGAAAATTTAATCAATAGTGCGATACGATTCCGAACCAGAAAGATCCAAGGTGATCTCGTCTAATTCAGGGTTACAAGGACACCCAGGGAATGGGTCATTTCCACTTCCCAGTCATCAAGATTTAAATGCCAGTTTTCCTTGAAACATGTGTCAAGGACAGAACTCCAGAAGAATAACACAACTACTCAGCAAACATCCAGACAGAGCATACTGGATCCAAAAAAGTCACCAGAGTGTTAGCTAAACTGTCTCTGGGAAAAATGACATAGTCATTAAATCTGTATGGCATTTTTTTTCAGTTTTATACTAATTTAAAACTTCACCTGATAAATCATCTGTTCAGCTTCAATTTTTGTTAAGCAGATAAAAACATTAAATTCTAAAATAAATAAATACATAAAAAAGGAAAGCTATCTCAGGAAGAAGGGGAGGGGAGGGATTCCAGGGCCAAACTCCTTACAGACACTCCAAAGGTCTTGGTGGGGGTGGGGCCCTGAAGAAGTGTGGGCTCCAATGTGCAGGTGAGGCTGCTGAGCTGCTTCAGTGGCTCCAAAGGCCCTGGGGCTCTGTGAAGAACAGGCCGTGTTTAGCTATTGACTGGCAGAGAGGCTGAGCAATGGAAAAGGACAGACACTTTAGGACTAAATTGGCCTCTTTTTTTAAGTAGTCATAAGGTGGGGAATGCATTTCTTTCTTCCTTCTACAGGGAGGAGGGCCGGCAGACATGAGATAGTTAGTGAGATGCCTCCAATAAAGAATAATAATTTACACTGTGCTTCCTGGAGCGGAGCACTTCTGGGAGCTAAAGTTTCCATCAATAAAATGGTGTTCAGAATATCTATCTGATAGCATTGTTATGAAGAGGAAATGAGATGATGAATTTGAGTTAAAGGCATATTACAGGTCTTTACACGTAGTTGGTGCTCAATTACTTACTTCAATAACCAGGAACAAGTTTGTGGGATCATCTCCTTATAAAAGAGTGGCTTGCCAAGAATGAATGGCCCTCCACAACTATCATGTACAATTCAGTTTAGAATCAGATTTGGGAGCTATTATTTTGAAGCACTCACTGGTTTGTAATTATCAATCCTATACTTACTTCCTCATGACCCAAATTTTTAAGCTGTGTGACTGTTTTCCTAGTTACCTGCCAATATCTGCTTTTTGAATACCACTCAGTGATTGCTGTTGCTACGTTAATTTAGGTGAATAAAACACAGATGGATTCTTTAAAACATTTCCATGAATGCAATTGGGTTTCTGGAGTTGAATATCATGGCCTTGTTTTGGTCACTGATTTGTGGGAGGACATCGTGAAATGTCATTTCCACTAGCTGGTTTGTTTTTTCTAGAACCCTGACAATAGTAAAGTCTTCGCTCTTCTTTCAGGGAAGAAGACAATGAAAATGACACTGTTCTCTTGCTTGCTTGCTTTTATGTGCACATCTGGACGAATTGAAAGCAGAGTGGAAAGCTGCCCTTTCTTACACTTTTCAAAAGTGCATTGAAGATAAACATAATTTTAATTGTCAAGTCGATCTTCACGATAGAGGAAGGAAACTGTGGCATCACAGTAGGAAAACTGGGGCAAGCAGACAAAAGTGCACGGCGTGCGGAGTCCTGCCCCTGCTCCCTCCAGGTTCGCGCATGAAAGAGGACAAAGTGGGGTAGTGCCTGCAGGCTCCTGGCTGAATCCTTTGATTCTGGCTTGAGATTCCTAACACTCTTACAGCCCCTTGTTCATCAGGTTCACAAATAAGCAAACGACTCATAAAGACAAATTATTTATGCCAGTAAATAATAGAGATAAATTCAGGCCAACTAATAAGCACATTATATTTTAGTAGTATTTCTAACACAAACATCAAATAGAGCCCATCACACCCATGCTTGGCACTGTGGGGTGTCTATGGAGCATCTCTAGTAGCTTTACTGTCGTTTCACCTGCTCCCTTAAATGCACTTGGATGACCCAGGCCAGCAGTGGGAAGGCCTGGAGGTGTAGGTGCTGCTGTAATCAAGAGATTAGGTAAAGGTGGGATGGATGCGTGGAGGGGTGGGGTAAGGTAGAGAGGCATTGCCTGTGGATTTGCTGTAGGGTCACAGCAGGGAGGTGGGTGAGTGGGATAGCTGTGCTCAAAAGGCCAGGATGGGCCCTTCCCCCATCACAGCATCTTTACTTGCTTTGTGTAGCATTCTCCTTACCCAGGGCACACTCAGGAACATTCTTGGGCATCAATGAGGCATCGGAATATCCAGTGACTGGGGGCTCTGCAGGTGGCTAGCATTTGCATTTTTACCAATACCACTGTATCAACCCCAGTAATACTGCCAGATAAAACTGTTTCCCCAGCCCCACGGTGCACCGTCACACATTTTATTCTTTGCCAAAGTGGTGTGTTAAAAACCTGGGCTGTAGAGTCAGTGGGTCTGGGCATAAGTCCTGGCCTTGCCACTTACTAGCTCTGTGACCTTGGACAAGTGACTCAACCTCTCTGTGCTGCTTCTTTTGCTTCTGTAAAATGGTGATGATAAGAATACCCAACTCATAAGGCTTTTATAAGGAATAGATATAATAATATTTACAGGAACTTAGAATAGAGCTTGTAGTAGTGTTAAATAAACCCCACCCATCAATGCCTGATGGTCCAGCCAGTTTTTGAATTCTTTGGAATATAACGGAATACATCATCAATAACAGCTGACACCTCCAGCATGCATGACCAGAGTCCCAGGCTGAAGATGGGAATTTAACCAGGAGATAAAGCTGTGTTCTTTTTTCATACAGTCCCCAAATCCAAGGTAGAATTTTCATCAGCCATTTTATTCTGTCCCTGCTTTCAAGCCCGGTTGCATCTAACCCATTTCCAATGGGTAATTTGTCTCCATGATCTCAGGGAATGATCCTCCGCTTCCTCCTGCTATAATTTATTCTAATCACATTGGCTTGTTTTGATTCTCTGCTGCTAAGCAACACTTACTGAACTCTTTCTCTCTGTTCTTTTTCCTATCCAGCTCAGTACAAGAAGCTCGTTTTGAACCAAGCATGGCACAATTCACAAAAGCAATAACAAAAGAGAACTAAAGAGTGTGGAGGAGAGTGAGATGGTCCCAGCCTCATATTAATACTTTGGGAAACCCTAAACAAAATATAATAAATATGCAAGAAGCACTTCCTAAACCCTCACCTAGCAGGAAATACTAAATACACATGAGTACTTCATATCATGAGGTCTTCATTTGGCTGTCCATTGGTAACACCTATCCAGGCAGGGCAGCTGAGAGAGGAGGGCCAGTAAGGTAGTTTCTGCAGAGAGGAGGATTGGCAGGTGCTCCGGCATGCAAGCTCAGCCCATTGCCAGCTGCACTGTCACCTTGGCAATGCTGAGGACAGCCTTAGCCTCTCACCCCATCTTGTCTGTTCATCTTCTCTCCTTTCCCTGGCCTTGTGTGAGGAGGAGGGATGGGGCAGGGCAGGCACCTTACTGGCGTGATCCTTGGCCCAGAAGTCCCTGGAATTTGTCTGGTAGAATGTGATGTAAAGGTTGTTTGATGAGTTTGTAGAAAAGCTTTACAGATTAGGAACTGTTATGATCTCAACTCAAATGCTGCAGGGCAGTCATTTTACTTCTGGTTCTGTCCAAACTCTGAGCCAGCCACCGGAGGCTCCACTCACTGCACAGTTCTCTGTCCAGCAGGTGAGCTGAGTGCTGCACCTCCTTCGAGAACACCAATGGGCCTGCTTTCTTGTGGAAAGACACTACTGTGAGGTCATAATTATTCTAATGTTTATTTTCTCTAAAGCACAGAGAAAATCAGTATCAGGAGCCACCAAGGGCACTCACTCTCAATGTTTTTGGTAACTGGTCAGATGGGTTTGCATCTTCCCCAGGACTAACCTTGTTTCCGGAGCATCAACTGACCTATCTCACTTGTCTATAAAACAAGAGGACAGAAAAGTTCCATGCCTATGCAGCCAAGCAGAGACACCAGCGTTTCCTGCCTTTCTAATGATGTAGCAAAAAGTGCCAGGAACCAACACACCTTCACCTGCATGAGGTCTGGCATCTCTCTCTGTCTTTGTTTTTGAATCATAAACATTTTTGTTTATATCGATCAATATTTACCATATCAAAAATTAACAGTGAATAATTTAAAAATATTTAATTCATTAAAAAATAAATCTAATACACTTATTTACATATTAACATGCATAATATTTTAATGAAATAACTATTTTCCAAAGCAAAAAAAAAAAGAAAAGAGTAAGAAGAGTGGCATTGTTTTACATTTTTACAAATCTCGAATGTTTTTCTTTTTCTTTTTTTTTTAAGAGAGAGGAAGGGAAAGGGAGAGAGAGAGAAACATGGAAGAAAGAAGCATCAACATTGATTGGCTGCCTCCTGCACACCCCCTACTGGGGATCAAGCTTGCAATCCAGGCATGTGCTCTGACCAGGAATCGAACAAGTGACCTTTTTGTGCATAGGTCCACACTCAACCACTAAGCCATACCAGCCAGGCTCGAATATTTTTCTTGATAGAAGGTGGCTGGATTCTTATATCAACTTCTGCATATAGTCAGTTGCAATTTGTTTTAGTCGAAGTATGTGAAGAAAATCCAGCTTCGCACAGATATGGAGTTGAAATAGGGAGAAACGTCTTAATGAACTTTTTTGAGAATTGTGGATATTTTTGATACTACACTAAGATAAGAGGTCATTTCTTAAATGTTAGTTACAATGTGCAATCTGAAATATTTCAATGAACTTTTTGTATTGTTACATCAAAATTCACTGTACTTTGAATGGATCTTATGCTCAAGAAAAATTTTCATACAGTAGTCACTTGAAAATACCATGCAGATCTTCCAAATGTTGATACATGTCATTAACAATATCAAAAAATTATATTAACTTGTACCATCCTTATCGCATTAGAAGAGTCTTTCACTGCCAGGAGCTATGTGACTCATGGCAGCAGAAGCACATTTCCTAGTTCTAATTTTTCTTGAAAGCTCAAGTTCGATTATTTACAACAAATGTTGCCAGGTATTATTATTTTTAAGTGACAGGCTTACTGAGTGGTTTTCAAAAAGATGCCACCATTCTTTCAAGTAAAACTGGTGTTCCACGAAAAAAGGGCTGGTTCAGTTCAGAGCTCAACAGCTGCACAAAGACTTTTCCTTAATCAAACACTGGACCCAGCACCAGTGCTTTATGCTTCCCAGTCGCACAGACCATTAAAAAGGCTGAGATTTAGGGCTGAGATTTAGTGTGGTTCATAATTTTTACTCCTTCAACAATGAGGTGAAATACTTATATTAAACCGGCTTTATAGTTTTCAGCTGAGAGCACCTGGTAGCAGTAAGCACAGGGACGACTCCCGTGGCCTGGTGCCGATGCCTTGATGGTGCACCTGCAGTTTACCCCACCTTTCCTTCAGCACTATCAGTGCGAATGTCAACTCAATGAAAAACACAAACCAGGCCTTAGTTTCATTATGGAAATAGTTTTGACCTGGTGGGCTTCTTGCAAGTGTCTCTAGGGATCCTGGCATCCGGTGGAGAGCTCTTTGAGAGCTACTGCTCAGGGGCACAAACTTGAAATTGGAACTGCTGGGCTGCGTGGTGTGTTTATGTTCACCTTAAAAAATAATGCCAAATTGTTTTCCAGAATGGATGTGACGATTTATACTTCTGCCAGCATTATATGAATTCTGTTTGTTTAAATCCTTCCTGATATTTCTCTTCTCAAATGTGTGCCATTCTAGTGAGTATACTGAGGAATATATTTTAATTGATTTATTTTTTATTGATAAAATTTTAAAACTTTATTGAAATACATTAAAAGAGACCTCAATAAATAGAGATAGCATATTAATTGACTAGTTGTGTCCTTGCATAGGGATAAGTTTACTAAAGTACCAGAACTTTATACATATTCTATATACCGATTATTCAATCTTTACAAAAATTTTATAAGGTAGTTACTATATTTGCTATCATTTCACACCTAAGAACTGAAGCTTAAGAAAGATACATACACACACACACACACACACACACACACACACACATGATGTCTGCCCCTGGTTCCTGACAATCCTTGTAATCTTGTTGAGTGACAGGACTGACAGGGGCACCTCACACAGAATTCATAAATCCCTTGGAATTTCCTGGATGGTAAGAGCATCTTTTGTTCTAATGAGGCAACTCTTGGTGGGCTCCTGAATGAGGGCTGGCCACTAAAAAAACCAAGACACCATGAGATGATTAGAACTTTCTTCTTCACATTCCGTCCTCCAGGGAGGAGAGAGGAGCTGGAGATTGAGTTAATAATCAATCATGCATACATGCTGAAGCCTCTATAAAAATCCCTAAGGTACAGCGTTCAGAGAGATTCTAGGTTGGTGAACATATACATCCACATGCAGGTTGGGTGGTGCATCTCAAGTCCATGGCGTTAGAAGCTCCTGTGCTTGGAATCCTTCTGGACCTTTCCCTGTGTATCACTTCATGTGGTTGTTCATTTGTGTCTTTTATCATATCCTTTATTATATATGTACTTGTAAATGCAAGGAAGCCTTTTGTTGAGTTCAGTGAGCTCTTCTAGCAAATTGTCGAACCTGAAGGAGTGGGTCCTGGGATTTCCTGATTTGTAGCTAAGTTGGACAGAGTTGTGTGTGACCAGGGGACTCCCTACATGTGATTTTCATCTGAAGTGGAAGCAGTTTTGTGGGACTGAGCCCTTAACCTATAGAATCTGACACTAACTCCAGGTTGATAGTGTGTCAGAATTGAAATGAATCATAGGACGCTTAGTTGGTGTCAGTGAATTCATTGGTGTGGGGAAGAAACCCACACATTTGATGTCAGATGTTGGGAGCGGTGTCACTGGAACAGCAACCACCACGGTTTGACATAGTCCCGGGTGAGCTCCATGGTTTGACATAGTCCCTGGAGATACGAGGACCACCACGGTTTGACACAGTCCCGGGTGAGCTCCATGGTTTGACATTGTCCCTGGAGAAGTGGATTCTCTGCATGGCAGGAATCACGAAGAACAGTGACTGAAGATATAAAGTAAATGGGAAAATAAAAATGCAGGATGGCAACTGAAGGAGACTAATCTTTGCTTTCTCTATCTGTTAGCTGTCTGTTAGAAATTATTATAGAAGTAACATATAGATGACTAATGATGTAAATGGTAGAAAAGATTACAGGAAGAAAAGCAAGAAAATAAGATTTAGGACAGAAATGTGGAAGCTTAAAAGGATCTTAGATAGGAGGAAAGGTCAGGAGTTTTAAGAAGATGTCTGGATGAAGGGTGGAGATAGTTAGTAATTAACATGTAATATACTTAAGAGTTGGGTAAACAACCAAAAGAATGTCTGTACTTTTTTGCCTAAAAGGTTTGGGGGAAACAATGTAAGGTGTGGATCGATGTACATAATAAAAGGCTCTGCTAGTCTGGTGCAGAAGGCAGAAGAAGAAGGAGAAGCATTAAGACTAAGCAGAAGTAAGATCAAGGATTTTCTGTCTCCCACATTGCGTGCGCTCTCTCTCTCTCTCTCTCTCTCTCTCTCTCTCTCTCTCTCTCGCCGACTCCGTCCACACCTTTGGGAACCCCTGGACCTGCCGAGGCTGGACCCCGGCAGTCAGATGTGTTGAATGAGTGTGAAATTGTTTCTCCTTTCACAAAGCTTGCTGGGAAAGTGAGCCAAGACGGTATACCAGGCCCATGTGCTCAATCACTATTCCACACAGATCCTGCTAGGTCAGGGTTTAGGAAGAAGCGATAAGAGGACAAAAAGCTACAAAATTTGTTTTTTATATAAGCCTGTCATGAATTTCTAATTGAATGTTGACTAGAATTTATTTGTATATGGGGTTCCAAACTGTTGTAAATCTTTCTGACTTATTTAATGCCCACAATATTCTATCAGCTGTACTTCACGAAACAGTGGTGTTGTACCACCACAGCCTGCACTTGTCGGTGGACATTGTGGTCTGTGGGAAATCTCTCAGAACCACTGCGGGCAGGCTGGCCCAGAGGTAGGAAAAAGGGCTCATAGACCAAATTAAAATGCTCAAGTCACATGGCTTATTTGATCAATTTAAATCACAGTGACAAGCAAGGGAAAAGCTAACCCACTTAGAAGAGGGTGCACTCTTTGAACATTTGGGTACTCAGTGCTTATCACCTGGGACCAGGACAGGTGTTGCCAGTGGGCAGCCAGATGAAGACCTCATGATATGAAGTACTCATGTGTACTTAGTATATCTTGCTAGGTGGGGGTTTAGAAAGTGCCTCATGATATTAGATATATCTTAGAACTTCCATTTATCTGTGTTTAGCACACAAGGTCTACTTACTGACTATGTATATCATGTGTAACACATCTTGCGAGTTCTATTTATATTGAACAAACTTTTTGCTTACTAGCTTCTTATTCATTTAAAGCATGTTAATAACTTTTACCTATTGGACAAAGTACAAATGTCTTCATCGGGTAGAATTGAATATTCACAAAGCAAATGCACATTACAGTTTGTAAAATGGCAATTTCAAGAATTAGTATTTCTATTCATTTTAAACAAAAGCAATATATCTCTGTATTTAAGGTAGTTAATAGTTATATCTAAGAATTCAGCACTAGTGGAGTCTGTTATTTTACTGAATGTTTTAATGATCTAGACTGTGCCAATAGGGTAGACCCTGTGGTTACTGAGTATTGGAGCTGTGGCTGGTCTCAGTGAGATGTCCTGTAAGTTTAAAATATGTATCAATTTTAGAGATTTAGGATAAATAAAATAAATAAAAATATCTTATTAATAATTTGTATATTGATTACATATTGAAATAATATTTTTATTATATTTGATTAATTAAATATATTATTCAAACAACTGTAACTGTTACTTTTTACTTTTCTTAATGTGGCTTCTAGAAAATTTTTAATTACCTATGTGGCTTGCATCATATTTTTACTGGAAGGCAATTTATCTAAAAAATAGCACCATTTAATTGCTTATTAGATTTTTAAGTGCACCCATTAGAGTGTATTAAAAATCCCGATTTGCTTTTCCAGAACTTCTTAGATTACTGAGCTTTATGTGAAGTTGTTTGCTTAAGGATGGCCATTCTTTTTAAAAACTCAGTTATGGTTCAAGATGGCCATATTGGAAGATGCTAAACTCACCTTCCTGCAGATGCATTGAATCTACAGCTACATGCGGAATAATTTCCCCTGAAAACACCCCAAAGTAGCAGAGTGACTCTTGCACATCCAGCAAATGACTTACACCAGAAGAACCTACATTGCAGTGGATAAGAGAGGCTGAGGCAAATTTTTGCCATAGACTGCACCCCTGGTACAGCAACCCATAATCAGGAGGGAACTCAAAACCTGGAGCTTCCCCCTGAGAAGTGAAGGGTTTGAACTCCCCATTGGGGACCCCAACTTTTCTTTCTAATCCTCACCAGAGGATATATTTATTGATTTTAGAAAGAAGAAGGGAGAGAGAGAGAGAGAGAGAGAGAGAAACATCATTGTGAGAAACATGAATCTATTGCCTCCTGTAGGCGCCCCAAACAAGGATGGAACCCGAGCATCCTAGGTATGTTCCTTGACCAGGAGTTGAACCCACCACCTTTTGGTGTATGGGATCATGCTCCAACCAACCAAGCCACCCAGTCAGAGCTGGGAACACTAACTTTTAAAACTTGCACCTGAGAGACAAGCTCCCAAAACATCAAGCTTTGAAAACCAATGGGGCTACATCCACAAGACTCACAAGACTATAGCAATCTAAAAAACAGCTTTCAAAAGGCTCACATGCTTGGGCTCATTCGCCCTAGGGCCCATGGCAGAAATAGCCAATTGACAGGTGCTCAGATTTTATGTGAAAGAGGCTTATCTGCTTATCCTAAGGTGTCTGCCTGAGAGGCAGGCGTCTAATTTAGCATTCAAGGAGAGGAGCCTGCTGGGGTACTCTCTATAGATAAATATCTCTCTCTGTCTCTCTTCTGAATTTCAGTATCTGCCACAGGGGAGTTTTTACTTGCATCTGGTGCCCTGATTTTTATGTCTGGTGCCAGGTTTCTGAAGCTGCCATCAGGGGACACCTCTTGATAGCCTGGTTCTGGTAGCCCCCGGTACTTGTGCCATAAGAATATACCGATCAGCGAGACAGTTCTTGGCAGGCCACCACTGAACAAACAGCAGACTGAAACACTGCCCCAGTCTTTCTGTAAAAGATGTCTATTTTCTTTTCCAGGAGATTTAGCCTGAGGGGCAGGCTTCTGGTTTTGTACAGATCTAGAAGTTTTGAGAGTGCGTTCAGGGAATGGAGGCCAGGGGATGATATCTTTGCTTTCTCCTTCTTTCTAGCTTCAGTCCACCAATATCTCCAGATAGGAGTTTATACCCTTATCTGGTGTCCCAATTTTATAGCTGCTGCCAGGAGCTATAAAATCTGGTCACCTGGCTCTGGTGGCCAGCAGGACTTAAGCCAGAAAAAAATTGCAAAATGGCATAAATATATACCTATTGACAATTCATTGTAAACAGACTAAATTCTCTAATCAAAAGACATAGAATTATTGAATGGATTAAAAAAATGAGACCTATCTATAGCTGCCTATAAGAGATTCATTTCAGACGTAATCATACACACAGATTAAAGTGAAGTGGAGAAGAAAGATATTCCATGCAAATGGAAACCAAAAGAAAGCTGCGTAGTTATACTTATTTCAGACAAAATAGACTTTAAACTTTTTTTTATCCTCACCCAAGGACATTTTTTTTTCTTTTATCTTCAGATAGAGCAGGAGGGAGAGAGGGAGGAAGAGAAATAGAGGGGAACATTGATGTGAGAGAGACACATTGACTGGCTGCCACCTACACTACCCCAGCCGGGGCTGGGGACAAACTGCAACCGAGGTACATGCCCTTAGTGGGAACTGAACCCAGGCCGCCTCTCTGGTCCACAGGCTGACGCTCTAACTGCTGAGCCAAACTGGCCAGGGCCAGACAAAATGGACTTTAAATGGAGACTGTAGTAAGAGACAAAGGAGGGCAATTCCTAGGAGTAAATTTAATCAAGGAGGTGAAAAGAAATTGAAGAAGACACAGATAAATAAAAACATATTCCATGCTCATGGATTAGAATAATTAATGTTGTTAAAATGTTCATACTACCCAAAGCAATCTAGATATTCAATGCAATTCCTCTCAAAATTCCAGTGGCATTTTTCACAGAAATAGAAAAAAACAACCCTAAAACTTGTAATGACCACAAAAGACCTCAAATAAATAGCCAAAACAATCTTTGAAAAGAAGAAGAAAACTGGAGGCAGCATGGCCCTAGATTTCTAACTATAATATAAGCTATAATAAAAAATATGTTATTGGTATAGATTAGTGGAGCAGAATAGCAAGCCCAGAAATAAATCCACCTGTACATGAATTAATTTATAACAAAGCAACCAAAATTATCCAGTGAGGAAAAGACAGTCTCTTCAAGTAATGGTATTGGGAAAACTAGATAGCCACATGCAAAAGAATAAAACTGGACCACCTTACACCATACACAAAAATTAAATGTAAAACCTGAAACCAGAAAACCGTTAGAAGACATAAATACTTCTTTGACACAAGTCTTAGCAATGATTTCTTGGATTTGACCCAAAAACAAAGGTAATGAATGTAAAAGTAAACAAGTGGGACTACATCAAACTAAAAAGCTCTGCACAGCAAAGGAAACCATCAACAAAATGAAAAGACAACCTACTGAATGGGAGGAAATATTTGCAAATCAGATATCGATAAGTGATTAATATCCAAATATATCAAGAACACATATTACTCAATAGCAAACAAAACAAAACAGTCCAATTGAAAAATGAGCAGAGGAACTAAATAGACGTTTTTCCAAAGAGGACATACAGATGGTCAACAGGTACATGAAAAGATGCTCCACACCACTAATCATCAGGGAAATGCAGATCAAAAGCACAATTAGACATCAACATTATACCTATCAGAATGACTATTTTAAAAAGCACAAGAAATAAGTGCTGATGAGGATGTGGAGAAAAGGGAACCCTTGTGCACTGTTGGTGGAAATGTAAATTGGTGGCGGTCACTATGGAAAACAGTATATAGGTCCTCAAATAATTAAAAATAGAACTACCATATTCAGCAATTCCACTTCTAAGTATTTATTCAGAGAGAACAAAAATGCTAACTCAAAACAATATATGCACTTCATGTTCATTGCAGCATTATTTACAATAGCTGAAATATGAAAACAACCTTAAGTGTCCAGCAGTGGATGAATGGATAAGGAAAATGTGGTACATGTATACAATGAAATATTATTATTCAGCCATAAGAAAAATGAAATCTTTCCATTTGCAATAGCACGGATGGACCTTGAGGGCATTATGCTAAGTAAAATAAGTCAGACAGAGATAAACAATATCTTATGATCGCCCTCAACTGCAAAATCTAAAAACAAATGAATAAACAAAAAAAACCCCGAGATGATAAATACTGAGAACAGATTGGCAGTTGCCAGAGGCAGAGGATGGGGGTAGATGAAATGGGTGAAGGGGATCAGTAGTTATCAACTTCCAGTTATAAGATAAATGTCTTAGATATATAATGTACAGCATGTTGACTATAGTTAATAATACTGTGCTACATATTTGAAGGTTGTGAAGAAAGTAAATCTTCAAAAGTTCTTATCACAAAAAAAATGTTTATAAGTAAATATGGTGACAAATGTTAAATAGACTTATTGAGGTGATCTTTTTACAATATATACATATATCAAATTATGTTTATACTTGAAACTAATATAATGTTATATGTCAATTATACCTCAATAAAAAATAAAGAACAATTTCAGAAAAAAATCAGTTGTACATTTTCAGATTATAAGCAATTGAGGTCTCTTTTTGTGGTTAAAACCTCCGTACTCTCAATTATTCCAAATTTATCTAATTTGTTTTTCTTTCTTGCTAACTTTGCCAATGTAGACTTGCTTAATGTAGACAAAATGTAAATGTTTCTGTTAGTGGAGTTTATTTGTACAAATGATTTAACTAATTCTCCACTTTGTTTACCTTCCTCACGCTCTCAAACAAAATGAGGAAAATTTGTGGCTAAAACAATGGTCAGTTTACTTTATATGCACTTATGTTTCATATCCAGTGAGACTAATTTAGAATTCTTTTGAATTGTAGTCAAATGCTTTTATTTCTTTTGTAGGCCTTATCTTGAGAAGGGCAAATAAAGAATTTAAAATCTACCAAGAGATGAATAAATTTGGGAACCATATAACCTCCCCAAACAGAAAAGGCTGCTCATAAGGTTCTTGCCAATATAATCTGGTATTCAGGTTTTGTTTTTGTCTGCTACTCAGAAGGCACAATGGACATTGAAAATTACATTTATAATCCTGTTCCAAGCTCTGTAAGGAAGGCACAGTGTGGACAACATGGGCCTTTACCCTATGACCCTCTGTACCCTGACTATGCAAGCAATGGTCCCTCACAGTTCCTTTGCAGAAGGCTCTCTGTAAGGAGAGTGAGACCTTCCATTCTGAAGGGTGGCAGAATGAGGGTTGCCCAGGACATAGTTGGAGGTAGATCAGCTATTGGATTCTTTCAACTTAGCTTTTAGTTTGCAAGACTACATTATTCCAATTATGTACAGTGATTCTTTTTAAAAAGGGGAGGCGAGAGGAAGTGCATGTAAAATGTTTATGTTCATTAAAGGAAGTGTAGATGTCAGAGGAATGGTGGTGTGAGAAATCCCCTCAGCCTCTCCTCCTAAAACTTTAATAAGTCAATCAACTATAACTCAACAAAGGATTCCCTGCTCAATATAAAAGCATACCTGAGAGACACATACGTTGAAGCATCTAAAGGTGGGAAATCAAGAATAAATGGGGAGATGAGAAGGGAGGAGAGCTCACATGACAACAGACATGGCCGGATAGCCAGGACCTGGTGGGCAACTTGGCCCCCAGGGAGGGGAGGAAACCAGTGGTGGTCTTGGTGGGATCTCCAGCAAGGTGAGCGGTGAAGACAGTGACCAACCCAGTAGAGGCACCTGGACAAGGACACAGTGTAGGGGTTCTGTGGTGGCTGTCTGCTGTCAGATGGCAGTGTTTCAAAAAAAGAAACAGAGCCCCAGAGCCCTAACATCCCTTGGACTTCCAAAACTTGCCTTCAGTTGCCAATGATGTCAAGTTGAGAAGCACATTATCTATAATCTGAGAGCTATTGCAGTAGAATTGCTGTTTCCCTCAGTGATTGATTTCTAGGTAGAGCATGTTTGGGGGGACACTGTGAAGGTCTGGGGTCACCATTACAATGAGGGCAAAACAAACCCCACCCCCAAGCAGTGTGGCTGTACTGACTGGGAGGTAACAGAGGTAAAAATCTTGTGGTTTGGCACCATCTATTGGAAAAGAATAGAAAGATGTCTTCAGAGACAATACATAGATGCCTAGACAGAGGAAACCAGCAAATGCCATGAATAACCATGGTAATGAAGAAGTTCAGAGAGAAAAAAAAAGAAAAAGTCTCCATAAAACAAACTGGAACACAAGGAAATATGTGATATAAATGATGGAGAATTCAAGATTACAGTTCTAAAAATACTTAACGAGATGTCAGAAAATACATACAGGTAATTCAATGCACTCAGAAAACAAATTAATGAACAAAATGAGTACTTTACCAAAGAGATTGAAACTTTAAAAAGAATCAATCAGAAATCTTGGATTTGAAGTATGCAATCAAGACAATTAGGAGTAAACTCCTGAGCATAGGCAACAGAGCTGACCAGATGGAAGAAAGAATTAGTGAGATGGATGACAGGAATCTAGAAATGACACAGAGGGAGGAAGAGAGAGACCTGAGCATAAAAAAAGAAAAAAGAAAAAAAATGAAAGAGCTCTATAAGAACTATCTGACTCCATCAGAAAAAGCAATATAAGAATCATAGGCATACCAAAAGAAGAGAGGGAGGAAGGAGCAGAGAGACTATTCAAACAAATAGTGGATGAAAACTTCCCAAACCTATGGAAAGAGCTAGATTCTCAAATCCTTCATTTCAAGAAATACTTAGGGGAGTTATTCTACTCAAAACAAAGAGCATAAGGCCACAACACTACTAGCAAGATTACCAAAACACTTTCAGCACAAACAGGAATAATTTGTGACAATAAAAACATAAAAGGAGAGGGGGTAAAGGTCTGAACTAGCAAAGGAAGATGGAGATCAGATGCACTCAAAATGGTAAAGACACAGAAAAACCCTAAAAGTAAGACACCTGCCTTAAAAAAAGAAGAAAAAGAGGAAAGAAGTATGGAGTACCACCAAGCAAAGACAACAGACAAAAACACAAAGGGGAAGAACCAATAGAGGCACAAAGCTACCAGAAGATAAAAGATAAAATGGCTATAGAAAATCCTCATATATCAATAATTACCCTAAATGTAAATGGACTGAATTCACCAATAAAGAGGCACAGAGTAGCAGAGTGAATCAAAAAACAAAACCCAATCATATGCTGCCTTTAAGAGACACATCTAAGCTGCAAAGACAAAGGTAGATTCAAAGTGAAAGGGTGGAAAATGATTCTCCAAGCAAATAACATCCACAGAAAAGCAGATGTAGCCACACTTGTATCTGACAAAATAGATTTCAAGATAGCAAAGAAAGCAAGAGACAAAGGTGGACATTTTATAATGATAAAGGAGACACTACATCAAGAAAACATAATACTTCTAAATATATATGTGCCAATTAGGGAACACTGAAACATATAAAGCAACTACTCACAGAACTAAAGGGAGAAACAGGTCAAAACATAATCATAGTTGGGGACTTCAGTACTCCATTGAGAGTTCTAGATAGATCATCCATCTTCGCATTTTTAAAATTTTTACTTTCATTTTCTCTTCCAAGTCTATATATTAATTTATTCATTATTATTACATTTTAAAATTATTATTATTTTATACATTTTTTCTTCTCTTCTATTCTTAACTTTTTGTTTCTTTCCATGACCTTCTTTTCTTTCACATTCTCCTCTTTCATTTCCTTCTTTATGCCCTAATTCTTTTGGTCTCTTGTGTTATAGCATTCTTTTTTTTTGTTTTTTTTTTTTAATCCTTTTTGCCTCTTCTCTTTTTTTTAAATTATTTTTTGTTGTTGGTGGGTTGTTTTGTTCTTATTGGTTTTTATTGTGCATATATGCTGTTTTTGGTTTTGTCTTCTCTTCTCTTGTTTTATTCTGTCACCTCCTGTCTAGCAGCTTCTAAATGTGGTTGGAGTTGAAACTCATAGTCAGCCATCCTGAGGACTGAGTACACCAATGAAATGGATAACCCAAGGGGCAATTACAATATGAGTACCCACATAACCTATTCAATGGATAAATCTAGAGCACCCAGCTCAGAAGATCAAGGAGTCTACACTACTGGGTTCCACAAGACATCCACTACAGAAGGCCACCACCCTAGGACTGTGAGTCATAGCAGATCTACCTAATAAATAGAAAGAAGCACAAAGAGGCAGACAAAATGAGGACACACAGAAACAGAGAACAAAAGAACAAGAGAATTCATTAGAAGAACTAAATGAAATGGAGATAAGCTATTTGTCAGATATAGAGTTCAGAGCATGATTATAAGAATGCTCAATAGCATAAAAAATGACATAGAAACTATGAAAAACAACCAGTTGGAAAGAAAGAATGACATAGCAGAAATAAAGAAAATACTAGAGGGAATGAACAATAGATTAGAGAAAGCCAAGGATCCAATCAGCAAATTAGAAGACAGGGTAGAAAAATCACTCAGACAGAGAACCAAAAAGAAAATTAATTAAAAAGCAGGAGGACAGATTGAGAAAACTTTGGGATAATATAAAACATGACAACATCCGCATCATAGGAGTTCCAGAAGGAGAAGAAAGTGAACAAAGGAAAGTGAAATCCTGTGTGAAGAAATAATGGAAAAATTCCATAAACTAGTGAAGGAAAAAGTCACACAAGTCCAGGAAGCACAGAGAGCCCCAAACAAGATGAACCCAAAGAGGCCCATGCCAAGACATATAAAAATTAAAATGCCAAAAATTAAAGACAAAGAGAGAATCCTAAAGGCAGCAAGAAAAAAGTAATCTGTTACCTACAAAAAAGCTTCCATAAGGCTAACAGCTGATTTCTCAACAGAAACATTACAGGCCAAAAGGGAATGATATGAAGTATTTAAAGTAATGAAAAGCAACAATCTGAAACCAAGACTACTCTATTCAGCAAGGCTATCATTTAAAATTGAAGGTGCAACAAAGAGCTTCCCAGAAAAAAAAAGTTTAAAGGAATATATTGCCCCCAAGCCAGCATTGCAAGAAATGTTAGAGAGTCTGCTTTAAGAAGAGGAAGAAGGGGTGAGAAGAACATAGACACAAAGAATAAAAATAGCAATAAATAAGTACCTTTCAATAATAACCTTATATGTAAATAGAATAAATGCTCCAATCAAAAGACAGAAGGTAGCAGCAGAATGGATAAGAAAACATACCCATATATTTTCTGTCTATACGATACCCACCTCAGAACAAGAGACACACTGATTAAAAGTAAAAGGATGGAAAAAAGTATTCCATGGAAATGGAAACAACAATAACAAACTGGGATAGCAGTAGTTATATCTGACAAAATAGACTTTTATTTTATTTTATTTTATTTTATTTTATTTTATTTTATTTTATTTTATTTTATTTATTTTTATCCTCACTCGAGGACATTTTTGCATTCATCTTCAGATAAAGCAGGAGGGAAAGAGAGAGGAAGAGAGAAAGAGAGAGAAAGATCAATGTGAGAGATACACATTGACTGGCTACCACCCATACGACCCCAACAGGGTCCAGGGTGGAACTGCAACCGAGGTACGTGCACTCAGCGGGAACTGAACCCGGGACTCTCTGGTCTGTGGGCTGATGCTCTAACTGCTGAGCCAAACCAGCCAGGGCTGACAAAATAGACTTTAAAGTAAAGGTCTTAACAAGAGACAAGGAAGGTCACTACATAATACTAAAAGAATCAATCCAATAAGAGAATATAACCCTGGGAAACATATATGTATCTAATATTGGAGCATCTAAAGATATAAAAAAAATATCTTGGAAGACTTTAAAAGAGAGATTGACTGCAAAATAGTCATAGTATGAGACTTTAACACTCCAATGATATCACTGGATAGATCTTCCTGACATACCCCCACCCCAAAATCAATAAGGAGATAGCAACCCTAAATGACACAATAGATCAGATGGATTTAATTGATATTTACAGAACTTTTTATCCCAAAGCTGCAGAATATACAGTCTTCTCCAGTGCACATGAAACATTCACAAAGATGGAACACATTTTAGGACATAAAATAAGTCTCAAGAAATTCAAAAAGATTAAAATCATATCAAGCATCTTCTCATTTACAAAGACATAAAAGTAGGAATCAATTACAGTAAAAAAAATTAAAAACATTCAAATACATGGAGGCTAAATTGTACATTATTTTACAATGGATGGATTACCAATGAGATCAAGAAAGAAATTTAAAACTTTCTGGAAACAAATGAAAATGAACCCACAACAGTCCAAAATCTATGAAACACAGCAAAAGCAAACCTGCAAGGGAAGCTCATAGCATTACAGGACTATATTAAGAAGCAAGAAAAATCTCAAATAAACAATCTATGGCTAAACCTAAAAGAACTAGAAAAAGAACAACAAACAAAGGCTAGAGTAATTAGAATGAAGAAAATAATAAAGATTGGAGTGGAAATAAATGACATAGATATTAAAATAAAATACAAAAGAGCAATAAAACCAAGAGCTGTTTCTTTGAAAAGATAAACATGATCAATGAACCTTTAGCAGACTCACCAAAAAACAGAGAGTACCAAATAAATAAAATCTGATATGAAAGAGGTGAAGTAACAACTGACACCACAGAAAAACAAAGGTTTGTAAAAAAATACTACGAAGAACTATATGACAATAAATTGGACAACCTGGGTGAAATGGACAAATTACTAGAAACATACAATTTTCCAAGACTCAATCAAGAAGAACCAGAAAACCTAAATACACCAATGACAGCTAATGAAACTGAAGCAGTAATCAAAAATCTCCCAGCAAACAAAAGTCATGGACCAGATGGCTTCACAGGTGAATTTTAGCAAATATTCAAAGAAGAACTAGCACCTATTCCCCTCAAACAATTCCAAAAAATTCAAGAGGAAGGATTATGTCTATGTGCTTTTTACAAAACCGGCATTAACCTAATTCCAAAACTAGACAAAGACAATACACAAAAAGAAAATTTTGATCTATGTCCCTCGTGAACACAGATGCTAAAACCATCAACAAAATATTAGCATATTGGATCCAGCAATACATCAAAATGATCATACACCATGACCAAATGGGATTTATCCCAGGGATGCAATGTTGGTACAATATTTGCAAATCAATAAATGTGAGACATCACATAAACAAAATGAAGGATAAAAATCACATGATCATATCAATAGACACAGAAAAAACATTCAACAAAATCCAGCACCCATTTATGATACAAACTCTCAGCAAAGTGGAAATAGAGGAAGCATACCTCAAGATTATAAAAAGCCATATATGAAAATCCTACAACCAACATCATACTCAATGGGAAAAACCTAAAAGTGCTTTCCTTAAGATCAGGCACAACACAGGGATGTCCACTTTTACCACTTTTATTCAACATAGTGCTAGAAGTCCTAGCCACAACAATCAGACAAGAAGAAAAAATTTAAGGCATACAAATTGGAAAGTAGGAAGTGAAACTATCATTATGGGCTGATGACATGATAGTGTATGTAGAAAACCTTAAATAATCCACCAAAAAACTTGTTGACTTAATAAATGAATTTGGCAAAGTGGCAAGATACAAAATTAATATCTAGAAACCCATGCATTTTCATGCACCTATAATCAAATCTCAGAATGAGAAATCAAGAAAACGATCCCACATACCATTGTAACAACAACAACAAAAACAAAAACAAGGTACCTAGGAATAAATATAACCAAGGAGGTAAAAGAACTATACTCAGAAAACTATAGGACAAGAAATAGAGTAAGATACAAACAAGTGGAAGAATATACCTTGTTCATGGATTGAAAAACTTAACATCATTAAAATATTCATACCACCCAAAGCAATTTATAGATTCAACACAATCCTTATTAAAATACCAATGGCACATTTCACAGATCTAGAAAAAACATTCCAAAAATTTATATGGAACCATAAAAGATCTTGAATAGCCTCAGCAATCTTGAGAAAAAGGAAGAAAGTTGGAGGAATCTAAATACCAAACATCAAACTATACTACAAAGTCATTGTAACCAAATCAGCCTGGTACTGGCAAAAGAACAGGCATATAGATCAATGGAACAGAACAGAGTCCAGAAATCAACCCACTCCTTTATGGTCAATTAATATTTAACAAAGGAGGCAAGAGAATATAATGGAGTAAAGACAGTCTCTTAAATAAATGGTGTTGGGAAAATTAGATATGTATATGCAAAAAAATGAAACTACACCATCAACTTATACCATACACAAGAATAAATTCAAAGTGGATAACATACGTAAATGTAAGTTGCAAAACCATAAAAACCCTAGGAGAAAATATAGGCAGTAAAATCTCAGACATCTCTTGGAATATTTTTGCCAATATGTCTTTGAGGGCAAGGGAAATGCAGGAAAGAATAAACAAATGAGACTCCATAAGACTAAAAAGCTTTTGCACAGCAAAAGAAACCATTAGCAAAATGAAAAGGGAACCCACCATATGGAACAACATACACCAATGATTCATCAAATAAGGGGTTAATCTCCAAAATATATAAAGAACTTATACAACTCAACACCAGGAAGACAAACAATCCTATAAAAAATGGGCAAAGCACCTGAATAGACACTTCTCCAAAGAAGACATACTGATGGCCAAAAGACATGTGAAAAATTGCTCAAAGTCACTAATCATAAGAGAGATGCAAATAAAAACTACAATGAGGTATCACCTCATACCAGTCAAAATGGCAACTATTACTAAATCAACAAAGAACAAGTACTGGAGAGGATATGCAGACTGGTACTGTCACTTTGGAAAACAGTGTGGAGGTCCCTCAAAAAAATAAAAATGGAACTGCCTTCAATCCCACTTCTGGATATATATCCTAAGAATCTGAAAACACCAACCGGAAAGAATATATGTACCCTTAAGTTTATAGCAGCATTATTTACAATAGCCAAATCTGGAAGCAGCCCAAATTCCCATCAGCAGATGAGTGGATAAAAAAGGTGTGGTACATTTATACAATGGAATACTATGCTACTGTAAAAAAGAAGCATCTCTTACCCTTTGGGACAGCATGAACGGACATGGAGACTATTATGCTAAGTGAAATAAGCCAGTCAAAGAAAGACAAATATCACATGATCTCACTTATATGTGGAATCTAAAGAACAAAATAAACTAATAGACAAAATGGGACCAGAGACATGGGTAAATGGAACAGACTGACAGACATCAGAGAGGAGAAGAATGGGGAGGATGGGCAAAGATCAACCAAAGAATATATAGGCATATATACATAGCCCATGGACAGAGACAGTGATGTGGTAAAGGCCTAGGAGAGGTGAGGGCAGGGTGGAGAGAGGCAAAGAGGGGGTGGGGTATAGGGGACATCTGTAATAGAGTAAACAATAGAAAAATAAATAAGTAAATAAATAAATAAATAAATAAAATAAAAATATATAAAATTGACAAACCCCTGGCTAGACTCAAAGGAAAAAAGAGAAAAGACACACATAAATAAAATCAGTAATGAATGAGAAGTCACCACAGACATTACAGATATACATAGCATTATATTAGAATAGTATGAAGGACTATATGCCACCAAATTCTATAATCTAGGAGAAATTGGTAAGTTTCTAGAAATATATAACCTTCCTAGACTAACTCATGAAGAACTGCAAAATCTAAATAGACTGATAAACAGTGAGGAAATTGAAACAACCACCCAAAACCTTCCAAAAAATAAAAGTCCATGACCAGCTGGCTTCACCAGTGAATTCTACCAAATGTTCAAAGAATATTTAAAACCTATCATTCTTAAAATCTTCCAAAAAATTGAACAAGAGGTAATACATCCTACCACATTTTATGAAGCCAACATAATCCTGATACCAAAACCTGGCAAGGATAACACACAGAAAAGAAAACTACAGACCAATATTTCTGATGAATACAAATGCAAAAATCCTAAACAAAATACTTGCAAATTGAATACAACAATGCATCAAAAAAATAATATATCATGACTAAGTAAGGTTCATTCCAGGGGCACAAGGGTGGCTCCACATATGCAAATCAATCAATATAATATACCACATCAACAAAAGAAAGGGAAAAATCATATGATCTTATCAATAGATGTAGGAAAAGAATTTGATAAGATACAACATCCATTTATGATTAAAACACTGAATAAAATAGGAATAGAAGGACAGTACTTCAACATAATAAAGGCCATATATGATAAATCCTCAGCCAATATTATACTCAGTGGCAAAAAACACAAAAGCTTTTCTCTAAAATCAGGAACAAGACAAAGATGACCACTCTCACCACTCTTATTCAACGAAGTTCTGGAAGTCCTAGCCAGAACAATAAGGCAAGAGAAAAAAATAAAAGGCATCCAAATTGGGAAGAAGTAAAAGTGTCACTTTTTGCAGACAACATGATTGATTCTGTACATAAAAAATCCTAAAGCCTTCACCAAAACCTATTAGAAACAATAAACAAATACAGTAAAGTTGCAGGATACAAAAATCACTGCCTTCCAGTGTATACCAACAATGAAACTTCAGAAAAAGAAATGAAAAAAAAAAATTCTTTTGCAACTACAACCAAAAAAGTAAAATACCTAAGAATAAACTTAGCAAAGGACATGGAAGATATATACTGAAAACTAAAAGTATTATTAAAAGAGACTGAAAAGACACAACAAAATGGAAAAATATATCATACTCATGGAAGATCAACATAGTTAAAATGGCCAAATTACTCAAAGCAATATACAGATTTAATGCAATCCCCATCAAAATCCAGAAGTTATTCTTTAAAGAAGTAGAACAGCCCTGGCTGGTTTGGCTCAGCGGTTGGAGCGTCAGCTTGTGGACCAGAGAGTCCTGGGTTCAGTTCCCGCTAAGGGCACGTACCTTGGTTGCAGTTTGTCCCTGGCCCCAGTTGGGGTCGTGTAGGTGGCAACCAGTCAATGTGTCTCTCTCACATTGATGTTTCTCTCTCTCTCTTCCTTCCTCTCTCCCTCCTGCTCTATCTGAAGATAAATGCAAAAATGTCCTTGGGTGAGGATAAAAATAAATAAATAAATGAAGAAGTAGAAGTAGAACAACAGATAATCATATTTGTGTGGACCCACGAAAGACCCCAAACAGCCAAAACAATCCTGAGGAAAAATAACAAAGCCAAAGGTATCACACTACCTGACTTCAAATTATACTGCAGAGCTATGATAATGAAAATAGCATGGTATTGGCAGAAAAAGCAGACACATAGATCAATGGAACATAACTGAGAGCCCCAATATAAAACCACATGTATATGGGTGATAATTCTTGACAATTAGCCAGAAACACACAGTAGAGTAAAGAAAGCCTCTTCAATAAATGGTGTTGGGAAAATTGGAAAGCCACAGGATTTAAAGAATAAAACAGGATTGCAATTTGTCCCCGTGTACAAAAAGTAATTCAAAATGTGTCAAAGACCTAAATATAAGATCTGAAACAATAAATTACATAGAAAAAAGCATATGTACTAAACTTATGGACCTTGGTTGTAGAGAACATTTTAAGAACTTCACTCCAAAGCCAAGGGAAGTAAAGGCAAAAATAAATGAATGGGACTATATTAAACAAAAAAAGCTTCTGTACAGCAAAGAAATTGACAACAAAACAATGAGGCAGCCCACCCAGTGGGAGATGATATTTGCAACCAATAGTTCCGACAAAGGTTTAATATCCAAAATATATAAAGAACTCAAAACTCAACACTAAACAAACAACCCAATTAAAAATTGGCAGAGGACCTGAACAGATACTTCTCCTAAGAAGACATACAAACAGCCAATAGATATATGAAAAGATGTTAAACCTCACTAGTAATTAGGGAACTGCAAATTAAAACTACAATACCACTTCACACCTGTTAGAATAGCTATTATCAACAAGACAAGTAATAATAAATGTTTAGAGACATTGTGGATAAAAGGGAACCCTCATTTACTGCCAGTGGAAATGTAGGCTGGTACAGCCACTATGGAAAACAGTCTAGCAATTCCTCAAAAAATTAAGAATAGAGCTACCACATGACCCAGCAATCCTTCTCCTGGGGATATACCCCCAAAACTTGAAAATGCATATTTGCAAAAATCTGTGCACTCCTATGTTCATTGCAGCATTATTCATGGTGGCCAAGACATGGAGACAACCAAAGTGTCCTGCAATGGGGGCTGCATAAAAAACATGTGGTACATATACACAATGCAATACTACTCAGCCATAAGACGAAATACTGCTACTTGCGACATGGATAGACCTTGAGAATATTATGCTAAGTTAAATAAACCAGGCAGAAAAAACTAAGAACCATATGATATTACTTATATGTGGGACATAAATCTGAAACTCATGGACATAAACAGCAGTGTGGTGGTTGCAGAGAGAAGGGGGTGAGGGAGTTAGGGGTAACGGGGGCTTAATATATAGTGATGGAAGATGGTTTGACTTTAGGTTGTGGGCACATAGTGCATTATACAGATATTGTAATATAGAAATCCACATCTGAAACGTATATAATCCTATTAACCAATGTCACCCCAATACATTTAATTAAAAAAAAACACAGAAAAAATAAAGGAATTATAGACTTAGAAATCTCAAGATATACTCACAAAATTAACCTTAAAATTGATATTCAGCTCTAAGGTGTTTTCAGTATCTGAATTAAAGGAATCATGTTAAAGCTACATTAAATCCTCTTATACAAGAATCCTGTATAGAGTGAAGATCTCTTTTCACCACTGGTAGCTTACAGTTAGTGCTGACAGTCCTACTGAGAGATCTCAGCTATTGTGTAGGAGCCAAAGTTGAATCATTATCTGTGCTGTGGATGATCAATGCATAGGTCTGAGTGTCAGCAGGTGGTTAATGGAAGCCACCTACAGGCTCCTGAGATACTTTGTGGTCTGGGAGTCCCTCTTCTGTCTGTTTCAAATCTTGGCTGCCACTTTGAGGAAGTGGGATTTGATTTGGAGGAAGAGGACTTAGTGATCCGATGGAGCTCAATTTGGAGAACTGTTTTAAGCAAGAGCTTGGACCAAGGAGTCCTGACCATGTTTGCCTTAAACAGGTCAGACATGGGCCAGAGACTAGAACAGCAGGAGCCTCAGAGACAATGTGAAGAAGCGCTCACTAGCACATTAGAGAAACTGTGTAGCTGTCTTCTTACATTTCAAATTGAAATCACTCATCGTTCATTACCTTGTCATGTCCTCACTTCAAAGACCTTTCCAAAAGAAGATTTATCACTTTTCTAAAAGCCATATGGAGTGTTTCAAGAGATTATACATTAACAATGCAATGAATATTTACTTAGGTGTTCATATTGCCTCTGAAAATGCAAAGTTTTATTTTTAATTGTTTCCTTTTCTCTCTTTTATTTATTATTATTATTTTTGGTGCTTTCATACTCACAGCCTCTCAATTTTAAAGAACATTGAGTGAATCACCCATTATTTAAATTATCCTCTCCAAGGCAAAGTCCTGTGTCTGAGTTATTCTGGTTTGAGGTGGGGAAATAAGAAAAGTAATTCAATTTCTTATTTGCATACAGTATTTTGATATGTTAATAAAACAATTCTGAATGACTAATAATAATCTTCTCAAGTTATAATGTATATATGTCATAGCTGTAGTCATTAATGCCAAGTGAAAATGAAAGCTAAATGGAGATTTGAACTGTAATCCCATTGTTGAGTTCCTTAGGGGTATACATGCTACATTAATAAAGCAATAACTTGGGGGAATTTTGCTATTTCAAGGAATTTTAGTGTAGTATTATTGCTTTAGAGAAAATTTAATTCTAACAATCTTATTTCCCAGTTGCACATCTAAAAATATGTTTAGAATTATCACTTTTATTCTCAAATTTTATCAACTTTTAATTATTAACCATTATCAGCCTCATTCCTAAAACCATGGCTTTATATGTACCTCGGTGTCTCTGTCCTTGAATTCTCCAGCCCTTGGCTGTCAACTTCCCCTTTAATATCTAAGCAAAATAAATGATCCCTTATCTATGTGACTACAGCAAGTTTGGTCCCTTCCCAAAGAGTGTCTTTGAAGGTCCCTGGTTGTGGTTAGGGTTTTTCCTGGTTGTTACTTGTTCTTGCTTCAAGTGACTTCCAGTTGTTTGCCTTCCTTCTCTGGCCACACATGATGTCACTGTATCTGTGAATCTCTTCATTTAATCTCTGGTCCAAATGCTGAACCAGTCCTATTCCCTTAGTCCACAAAACTGCGAGTGAACACAGGCTAGTGTGGAAGCTGGGAGGTGACACAGAATTACAACTCAAAACAGGAGATGGTTTACACCTCTCTATCCTCATGATTATTGCCTACACCCTTAGAATCCTTCCCTAATGATTCCTCCTTTCCCTTGAATGCCTCCTCAGTGATGGTAGGGATGGGTGGTGTGCCTCCTACTCATGTCTTTCCTCCCCACAAAACACCAAGACCCCCAACTCCATGTTTATAAGTCTGTCAGTGGAAACCTCAAAACTCTTACCTCATAATCATCCTTGTAGTTATGCGTTCCATGTAATTTAAAATAATTTTTAACCTAATAAAATTAACGTCGTCAGAAGCATCTACATTTAGATTACTTTACCAAACTTCAAGACCAGCTTACACAATTTTGCTCATATAAATGGTCCCTCCCAGAATAAAGATGAAGTCTTCCCACGGATAAATTTCAGCTTCTAGCCTTAATGCAGAAATGACTGGAGTGTTACAAATAGCTCATATTGGGGAATTATCAATCTATCGATTGATAGATCAATCCACCAACCTACCTACTTACCTATCTACCTACCTACCTACCTACCTGCCTACCTACCTATTCATCCATGTAGTGGAGGTATATCTATATATATATGTAGTAAGGATATACCTATAATGGTAGAAATATTTGATTGCAGAGGTCAATATCCACTAATAGCTACAGAGTGTATCTTTTGCACATACTGAGGAGTGTATCTTTTGCACATACTTGGAATGAAAACTTAAATAGTTAACATTGAAGTTAACTTGGGGAGTAGTGATATTTTTGAATAAACAAAAGGTTTTATGTGTCTCACATAATGTTCAGAGGGGGACAATCCAGGGCAGGTGAGAGAACTCAACATCTCCCCTACCCCCTGGCTCCATCATCCCCAGTGAGTTGACATGTGGCAAGGTGGCTGGAAATCCTTAGCCCCATACTCAAGGAGGGGAACCAAAAATGGAAAAGGAAGAAGGAAGGAGGTGGCACCAGTGGGGTTCTTATTCTTGAGCCAGTTTTAATAGTATTTCTATATCAGTTACCTATTACTGTGTGACAAATCACCCGAAAACCAAGTGGTAGTAAACAACTACATGCCATTGATAGTGAGTCTTTGGAAAGTCAGCTTAGAAATTGCGCTGATCTGAGCCAGGTCTGGCTGACCTCAGCTGGGCCCACCCATGTGTTTGTGTCAGCTGGTAGGTAGGTAGGGATGATGACCAATAATCTGGGAAGACCCCACTGTATGTCTGGCATTGGCAGGCTATCACCTGGGGCAGTGGGGGATTTGTCCCATCATGCAGCAGGCTGCCCAGGCTTGTTTACATGGTGGTTGGGCAGGGTTCCAAGAGAGGAAGTGAAAACATGTGAGGGCTCTTGAGGGTTAGGTTCAGACTTGGCACAGTGTCACTCCTTCTATTGCCCCAAAGTCATGAGGTCAGCTCAGAGTCAAGGTGGAGAAACATAATCCATCTTTTTTGTTGTTTTGATTTTTTGTTGAGGTGTAATTGACATATGATATTATAGTAGTTTCAGATATAGAATAGTAATGATTTAACAATTACATTTAATGAAACAAACAAACAAACAAAAAAACAGGATATGAACCAGAACGCTAACTATTGACATTCACTATAGATACATGAAGATTTGTTAAAAGAGGTAGAATAGTATGATGATAAGACTAAAGACTGTCTGTGTTTAAATCTAGGTTGATAGGTCTGCAAGCTTGGAAAATTGACTCGGTTTCTCCAAGCTTCAGATCCTTCATCAGAAATGATGTTGTTGTTGTTGATGATGATGATGATATCTGCCCCATATTTGTTGGGAAGCTTATATGAGATAATTCAAGTAAAGCTCACAGCACAGTGCCTGGTATGTGGTTCATACCATAATACATCTGGAAACTTGTTAATCCCACATCTCAGAACATGTGACCCTTGACATCCTGCAGGAATCCATTTCAGTTAATAGTCAGATGATTGCTTCCTTATATCACCAGTTGAAGACCTTTCCAAGTTTCACTGTAGTTTTAATCTTTCATGTATTAAACAGTTTTTTCCTTGGCTTGAGAACTTCTTGAGCCAGTTTCAATAATTCTGTTTTATTGTCTTTATAGAGCATGCGGTGACTTTAGGGGAGAATTGTAAGCCATGGTCAATGTCAATTTAATATTATTTGTTGACCTAATAAAGCCTTCATTTTCTGGCTCTATAATGTGAATCATCTTATTAATAAATCTCATCTTTTCCATCAACAACCTAAAAGTTTGGAGGCTATTTCATAAGGAAACCAAATCTCTCTTTATAAGAGTTGCTAAATCTTGTGATTTGCAAGGAACAATGGGCCAATATTGGGGTATACTTATCAATCATGTCCATGTACCCCACAAGCTAAATCAATCCTGTAACCCCATGGCAGTTTAAAACCATGCTTTAAGAAAAATGAAATTCTCCATTTTGGGATACTCAAGAAACTTCATTAATATTATAGTGACAAACCTTGCAAAGTAAAATAATTAGTTTTTTTTGCATATAAAATTTATATGAGAATTAAAGGAGTATGATTTGCTATTTGCTATTTTCTCAGCTACTTAGCACATTCAGAATCTTTGTTGAAAAATACATACATATGTATACATGTACACACATAGAAAGGAGAGAGAGAGACACGAGAAAGAAAGAAAGAGAGAGCGATTTAGAGCATTATTATTTTAAGGAATTGGTTTATGTGATTGTGGGGACTTGCAAGTTCAAAATCCCAAGGCTAGCTGGAGATTCAGGTAAGAGCTGATCTTACAGTCTGGAGTCCAAAGGCTAGAAACTTAAGCAAAATTTCTCTATACAGTCTAAAGATAGCAATTCATATTTCTCTTCTTGGAGAACTTCATTTTTCTCTTAAGACCTTCAACTGACTGGATGAGGCCCACTTACATTATGGAGGATAACTGTTTTACTCATAAAATACCTTCAGAGCAATGACTAGATTGGTATTTGACCAAATAAATGGGCACCCTAGACTAGTCAAATTGACATACAAAATTAACCATCACCATGACCTAGATTCCCTCTATCACAAGCACTTGGTCCAGTCTTTGGTTCAGAATATGGTGTCCAAGAGAATTAGAGGCCACATGGATTTCTTCCTAGTAACAACAGCAGCGTGGGAAATGTCTACATCCAAGTATAGTAGTGGGGGGTTCCAGTGAAGGGTCAGGGACTTGGTGTTGAGGATGGCAGCTGGTAAGGCAATGGTAGTAAGGAGGTATTCACCGGGACAGTTTGTGGCATAATTCTGGACTATTTGCTTGGGTGTATAAACTTAGCCATTGGTTCTCTAGCCCCCAAGGGATATTTTGAGCAACTCAATATAATTTAATAAATTCCTCTGAATTAGTCAAATTTTATCTCTATAATTTCCAACTGATTCAGGAGGTCATAAGAAGCTGAGCCTGAAAATTGTCTGTGATATATTGAACTCGCTTCTATGGGTATCTGGTGTATTGGATAAGAGAGGCATTTTAGCAGTGGAGGAAGAACTCATAGATAGAGACAGAAACGTGGGCTGATGGAAATGCAATGGGGGGAGCCACATAGAGAGAATGAATGAGGTCATGGGGAGACAGCCCAGGCCACTGGGGGTGATTTATGATAGAAATGTAAAGGCAGACATCTGATGTCTGATTACCATGACATGAGAATTATACATCCTTTTGCCATCCTCTTGATTCAGGACAGACTACCTTCTATATTAAGAGTAAGTTTAGCACCCATTTCAACAGAAAGAGTAGAAAGAAAATTCCAGCACACAGAAGTTTATGTGATACTGGCTTCTGCACAAAGCAGATATAATTTCTGGCTGAAAAATCTAGAGAAAGAGGACTGTCTTAAAAATAGGTTAGCCAATATTTTCAATGCCTTTCAACCATACAATATAATTAGTTCTTCCTGCATATATATATTATTGCTCTGGGTTGAATAGTTCTTTAGCTACTTATCTTCTAATACTCATATGGCTCTGATACACAAAGTATGAGCTTTTCCATTTTGGTGAGTTTATCAGAGTTGACAAGGTAATCATTAGTTCAGATACCACAGAGAGGGCAATGCGAGACAATAGCAGCAGAATGACTGTCATGCTTTGAGTGGCTCAGCTCTTTGTGTTTGAACACAACTTCGCAACACATTTTACTTGCTCTTCCTCCTAATTTCTGTAGTAAACTTTATTTTTCATATATGGAGTCAACTAGAGAAAGTGCTAGATGTCCAAACCTACATGGGTAACACAATACTTTGTTGAAATAACAAGTTGTTGAACTTGAGCTTGGCAGATAGTCTTCATCTCTCACATAAAATATAAAACTGACCTAGGAAGAATTTAACTTGTTTCTGTTGGACACAATCAATCTCAAGAAACAATATAAACAGTGATAACCAGATAAATTAAACTGTTACAAATGAGAGAAATAGGACTTAAAAACAGTATATCGACAAGGCATCTTTGCAAATGGATAACTAAGCCAGAAGAAAGTGTTTGAACCAGTTACTATGACAACAAGAGAAACATAGCAGCCTTACCAGGCCGTGTTTCAGGTCCAGGTGAGGTGATGAGGCCACTGTGGTGGCTTTATCTTCACAGGCGATGAAAGTGGGCGCTGTGGTTTTATTGGGAAGTGGTGAGGAAAGAACAGGGAAGGAAGGAGTTACAGCAGAAGAGGTGAAGTATGGACATAGCTGGACAAAAGAGGAGAAGCTGGGAAGGGATTCACAGACTGGGTTAAGTCAAAGGCCTCAGCAGCCCGGATGTTGTAATGAGGTAATAAAGTAGGTGCAGTGGACATACTGGAGGGATGACATCGCAGGTAAAGTCAACACACTCAGAGGGAGCATAAACATCCTATTTGTTCCATTTCTTTAGAGAACCCTGACTTATACACATGCTTATTATTTTCCAATCATTTTTGTAAGTGTTTTTAATTTCTGAATTCATCTTACTTTCACAGGGACATAAAACCTTCTAGGATCAGTGGTGAATGGGAGGACATAGGCCTCCTGGGAAGGAGTTAGCAGCATCCTGGTCTGATCTTGTCTTAGATGAATTCTTGGCCTGAGGATTAGGCACCTAGATTGATTAGAAGTGTTCAAGTTCCTGGGCAGGAATTAAATTGTGCATTCAGTTGTATATATCCTTCAAACAAGTGTGAATCTGGCACTATAATTAGCACTTTACATATGAAGAAACCAAGCCTTAAAAATTTCACATGGGTAAGTTCTGTGTTAGGCAACAAGGCAGATTGAACTGACAGTCCCTTATGCTCATCACTCCTGCCCAGCTTCTACTTTTTTTCTTGTGGCAAATATATATAATGTAGATTCCAAAATGGCAGCGGAATGAATGGAAGAACCACAGACCATTTCCCAGGACAAAACTGGAATTATAACTGAAATAAAGACAAATCATCTGGAAAAAGCAACAGAAAAGCAGCTTGCAAGGACCATATAACCAGGGACACTGAATCGATCCTGGTAGGATTGCAGAGGTGTAAGAGGGAGGCTGGGAGCCGCCGGACAGCAGTGGTCTTAGCTGTGAGCAGTGCCCTCAGGGTTAAAATCCCAAGCCAGCTCCACAGTTACGAGGGCCAGGACAGAGTGCTAAAATAGTCACAGTCACTCACCTTGGGCTCTGGCAGAGGGAGGGCAGACAGGATTGGAACGGTGTGGGGACACTCGGGATTTGGAAGGCGCTCAGAGCTTTTGCTGAGTTGCAGTCACACAGGACAGTGGCCATCTTACTCCTTCCCAGGGCCCTTGGGAGAGCTGTTGGCCCCTCCCTCAGAGATTCAACACCACCCAGATGGGCGATTGAAATGCAAATTGAGGCTCATTAACAACCAGCATCTGCCCCACCCTCCGGAAATCCTCTTATGTGGAACACCTCAGGGAGTATTTCATTCAACTGAGATTCCAAGGCTCTTCAAGTAACCTCGACTAATAGCCTCCAGGTAAAAAGCTAGAAGATAACTGAACCTTTCCTGGGCTTGAAAATTTATCCAGGAAAGTAAGACTTGACAGAGGTGTTTAATGTGGGTCCTCCTACACTCATCCAAACCCAGTAGAGGGAGCCACAAACATCAGAACACCAACACCTACAGGGAAAATTTGGCAGGCTTGAAAACCCACTGAGATAGCCAAAATGGTGAAACAGAGAAATCCCAAATGAAAGAACAAGAGAACTCTACTGAAGATGAGATAAATGAAATGCAGTTAAGCAAGTTATCAGAGGTAGAGTTCAGAGCCATGATCTTGAGGAAGCTCAACAGCATGAGTAAGGACATCAACACCATGAGTAAAGACATAGAAACATTGAAAATCAACCAATTGGAAATAAAAAATCACCAAGAAGAAATGAAGAATGACATAGCATAAATAAAGAACACATTGGAAGGACTAAACAGCAGACTAGAGGCAGTTGAGGACCGGATAAGTGAATTAGAAGACAGGGTAGAAAAAATCAACCAATCAGAAAACCAAAAGAAAAAAAAACAATTAAAAAACAGGAAGACAGCTGAAGAGAACTATGGGACAACTGGAAATGTAATAATATTTGCATCATAGGAGTCCCTGAAGAAGAAGAAAATGAGCAAGGGTTAGAGAATATATTTGAAGAAATAGTGACAGAAAACTTCCCTAAATTTGGTGAAGGAAGAAGGCATTCAAATTCAACAAGCACAGAGAGGCCCAAGTAAGAAGAACCCAAACAGGCCCACACCAAGACACATAGTAATTAAAATGTCAAAAAGGCAGCAAGAGATAAGCAACAGGTTATCTAAAAAGGAACCCCCATAAGGCAATCAGCTGACTTCTCAACAGAAACACTACAGGCCAGAAGGAAATGGCATGAAGTAATCAAGGTCATGAAAAAGCAGGATCTTACCCAACACTACTCTATCCAGCAAGGCTATCATTCAAAATAGAAGGTCATAGAACCACATTATACAAAAATGGCAATAAATAAGTACATATCAATAATCACCTTAAATGTAAATGGACTGAATGCTCCGATAAAAAGACACAGAGTAGCTGACTGGATAAGAAAGCATGATTCACATATATGTTGTTTACAAGAGACCCACCTCACAACAAAAGACTCACATAGGTTGAAAGTAAAGGGATGGAAAAAAATCTTACAAGCAAACAGAAAGGAAAAAAAAGCTGGGGTAGCAACACTCATATCTGGTGAATTAGATTTCAAATTGAAGTCCATAACTAGAGACAAAGAAGGCCACTACATAATATTGAAAGGGTCTATCCAACAAGAAGTTATAACCTTGGTAAACATATATGCACCCAATATAGGTGCACCAAAATATATTAAAAATCTTCTGGAGGATTTCAAAGGAGAAATCGACCGCAATACAATCATAGCAGGAGACTTCAACACCCCACTGACATCACTGGATAGATACTCTAGACAAAAAATTAACAAGGAAACAGAGACTCTAAATGAAGCACTAGATCAAATGGATTTAATAGATATCTACAGAGAATTACACCCCAAAACTGCAGAATTCACATTCTTCTCAAGTGCACATGGGACATTCTCAAAGATAGACCATATGTTAGGGCACAAAATAAGTCTCTACAAGTTCAAGAAGATTGAAATCATATCAAGCATCTTCTCAGACCACAATGGCATGAAACTAGAAATCAATTGCAACAAGAACATGCAAAAACATATGAACACATGGAGGCTAAATAGCATGTTACTGAACAATGAATGGGTTACCATGGAGATCAAGGAAGAATTTAAAAAATTCCTGGAAACCAATGAAAATGAACACACAACAACACAAAATCTATGGGATACAGCGAAAGCAGTTCTGAGAGGGAAGTTCATAGCACTACAGGCCCACCTTAAGAAAGAATAAAATTTCTAATTGACTACCTAACCTCACAACTTAAAGAACTGGAAAGCAAACAAAAAGAAAACCCCAGAGAAAGTAGAAGGAAGGAAATAGTAAAGATCAGAGCAGAAATAAATGACATGGAGTCCAAAAAACAATTCAAAGGATCAATAAAACAAAGAGCTGGTTTTTTGAAAAGATAAACAAGATTGATGGACCCTTAGCTAGACTCACCAAGAAACAAAGAGAGAGAACCCAAATACACAAAATCAGAAATGAAAGAGGAGAAGTAACAACTGACACCACAGAAATACAAAGGATCATTAGCAAATACTATGAACATTTATATGGCAACAAATTTGACAATCTAAGCAAAATGGACACATTTCTAGAAACACATAGTCTCCCAAAACTGAATCGGAAAGAGATAGAAAACTTGAACAGGCCAATAACAGCTAAGGAAATTGAAGATGTAATCAAGACCCTCCCACCAAACAAAAGCCCAGGCCCTGACGGCTTCATGGGCAAGTTTTACCGAACATTCAAATAAGAACTAACACCCATTCTCCTCAAACTATTCCAAAAAATTCAAGAAAAAGGAAGACTTCCAAACTCGTTTTATGAAGCCAGCATAATTCTAATTCCAAAACCAGAAAAAGACACTACAAAGAATGAAAACTACAGGCCAATATGCCTGATGAACATAGATGCCAAAATACTTAATAAAATACTAGCAAATCGGATCCAGCAATACATCAAAAAAATTATTCACCATGACCAAGTGGGATTCATCTCAGGGATGTAAGGCTGGTACAATATTCGCAAATCAATAAATGTGATACATCACATAAACAAAATGAAAGATAAAAACCATATGATCATATCAACAGATGCTGAAAAAGCATTTGACAAAATCCAGCACCCATTTCTGATAAAAACGCTCAGCAAGTTGGGAATAGAGGGATCATATCTCAACATTATAAAGGCCATATATGAAAGACCTACAGCCAACATCATACTCAATGGGCAAAAACTAAAAGCATTTCCCTTAAGAACAGGAACAAGACAAGGATGCCCACTTTCACCACTCTTATTTAACATAGTACTGGAAGTCTTAGCCACAGCAATCAGACATGAAGAAAAAATAAAAGGGATCCAAATTGGAAAGGAGGAAGTGAAACTGTCATTATTCGCAGATGACATGATATTATACATAGAAAGCCCTAAAGACTCCATCGAAAATCTACTAGACTTAATTAATGAATTTGGCAAAGTAGCAGGATACAAAATTAACATCAAGAAATCGACGACATTCTTATACACCAATGATGAACCCACAGAAAGAGAAACTAAAAATACAATCCCATTTACCATCGCGGCAAAAAAATTAAGATACCTAGGAATAAACTTAACCAAAGAAGTAAAGGACCTGTTTGCAGAAAACTACAGGACATTGAAAAAAGAAATAGAGGAAGATATAAAAAAGTGGAAGCATATACCTTGTTCATGGATTGGAAGAATTAACATCATCAAAATGTCCATACTACCCAAAACAATCTATAGATTTAACGCAATCCCCATCAAAATGCCAACGACATATTTCACAGAACTAGAACAAATACTTCAGAAGTTCATATGGAACCAAAAAAGACCCCGAATAGCTACAGCAATCTTGAAAAAGAAGGACAGAGTAGGAGGGATCACAATACCGGACATTAGGTTATACTAAAAAGCTTCTGTAATCAAAACAGCCTGGTACTGGCACAAGAACAGGCACACAGATCAATGGAATAGAACAGAGAACCCAGAAATTGACCCAAAACATTATGCTCAATTAATATTCGACAAAGGTGGCAAGAGCATACAATGGAGCAAAGACAGCCTCTTTAATAAATGGTGTTGGGAAAATTGGACAGCTACATGCAAAAAAATGAAACTAGATCATCAGCTTACATCATACACAAGAATAAACTCAAAATGGATAAAAGACTTAAATGTGACTCATGAATCCATAAAAATCCTAGAAGAAAATGTAGGCAACAAAATTTCAGACATCATACACAGCAGAATTCTCACTGATATATCACATAAGGCAACAGAAACAAAGGAAAAAATGAACAGATGGGACTACATCGAACTAAAAATCTTCTGCACAGCAAAAGAAACAACCATCAAAGTGGAAAGGTAACCCACTGTATGGGAGAGCAAATTGCCTATGATATATCAGATAAGGGACTAATTTCCAAAATACATAGAGTGCTCATACATCTCAACAAAAGGAAGACAAAGAACCCAATTAAAAAATGGGCAGAGTAACTAAATAGACACCTCTCCAAACAGGACATACAAACGGCCAAGATACATATGAAGAAATGCTCAACTTCACTAATCATCAGAGAGATGCAAATTAAAACAACAATGAGGTATTACCTCACACCTGGCAGAATAGCCGCCATCAACAAAGCATCAAACAACAAGTGTTGGCGAGGGTGTGGAGAAAAGGGGACTCTAGTACACTGCTGGTGGGAATGCAGACTGGTGCAGCCACTGTGGAAAACGCTATGGTGTTACCTCAAAAAATTAAAAATTGAATTACCATTTGACCCAGTGATCCCACTTCTAGGAATGTACCCTAAGAAGCCTGAAACACCAATCAGAAAGAATACATGTACCCCCATGTTCATAGCAGCGCTATTTACAATAGCTAAGATCTGGAAACAGCCCAAGTGTCCATCAGTAGACGAATGGATAAAAAAGCAGTGGTACATATACACAATGGAGTACTATGCAGCTGTAAGAAAGAACGATCTCTTATCCTTTGCGACGACATGGGATGACCTGGAAACTATTATCCTAAGTGAAACAAGCTAAGCAGAGAAAGACAAATATCATATGATCTCACTTATTTCTGGAATATAATGAACATAACAGTGTGAGGAACAGGGTAGTCCCAGAGACGTGGATTTAGGGTACAGACTGACATTTGCCAGAAGAGGGGGTGGGGGAGGGGAGAGATGAACACAGAACTTGTACGCATGTACTCATAACCAATGGACATGGACAACAAAAATGGGGACGGGGCAGGGAGCAAGGGGGAAGGGTATCAATGGGGAAAAAATGGAGAAACATCTGTAACAAAAGTAAATTAAAAAAAAAAAAATAGAAGGTCAAATAAAGAGATTCCCAGACAAAAAAAAGACTAAGGGAATACATTAGCACTAAACCAGCACTGCAAGAAATGTTAAAAGGACTGCTGTAATTAGTAGAAGAAATAGGAAGAAAAATATAACCACACTAAGCAAAAATGGCAACAAATAAGTACATATCAATAATCACCTTAAATGTAATTGGATTGAATGCTCTGATGAAAAGACACAGAGTAGCTGATTGGATAAGAAAGCATGACCCATATATATGTTGTTTACAAGAGACTCACCTTACAACAAAAGACTCATATAGGTTGAAAGTGAAGGGATGGAAAAAATCTTCCAAGCAAACAGAAAGGAAAAAAAGCTGGGGTAGCAATACTCATATCTGATAAAAATAGATTTCAAAATGAAGGCCATAACTGAAGACAAAGAAGATCACTACATAATATTGAAAGGATCCATCCAAAAGAAAGCGATAACCTTGGTAAAAATATATGCACCCAATATAGTAATACCAAAATATATTAAAAATCTTCTGGAGGACTTCAAAGGAGAAATCGAAAGCAATACAATCAGAGCAGGGGACTTCAACACCCCGCTGACATCACTGGATAGATACTCTAGACAAAAAATTAACAGGGAAACAGAGAATGAAACACTAGACCAAATGGAGTTAGTAGATATCTACAGAGAATTACAACACAAAACTACAGAATTCACATTCTTCTCAAGTGCACATGGGACATTCTCAAAGATAGACCACATGTTAGGACACAAACGAAGTCTCTACAAGTTCAAGAAGATTGAAATCATATCAAGCATCTTCTTCAGACCACAATGACATGAAACTAGAAATCAATTGCAACAAGAACATGCAAAGACATTTGAACACATGGAGGCTAAATAGCATGTTACTAAACAATGAATGGGTTACCAAGGAGATCAAAGAAAAGATTAAAAACTTCCTGGAAACCAATGAAAATGAACACACAACAACACAAAATCTATGAGATGCAGCGAAAGCAGTTCTGAGAGGGAAGTTCATAGCACTACAGGCCTACCTCAAGAAACCAAGAAAAATTTCTAATAGACTATCTAACCTCACAACTTAATGAACTAGAAAGCAAACAAAAAGAAAACCCCAGAGCAAGTATAAGGAAGGAAATAGTAAAGATCAGAGCAGACATAAATGACATAGAGACCAAAAAAACAATTCAAAGGATCAATGAAACAAAGAGCTGGTTTTTCGAAAAGATAAACAAGATTGATGGACCTTTAGCTAGACTCACCAAGAAACAAAGAGAGAGAACCCAAATACACAAAATCAGAAATGAAAGAGGAGAAGTAACAACTGACACCATAGATATACAAAGGATCGTTAACAAATACTATGAACATTTATATGGCAACAAATTCGACAATCTAAGCGAAATGGAGAAATTTCTAGAAACACATAGTCTCCCAAAACTGGCCTGGGAAGAGATAGAAAACTTGAACAGACCAATAACAATGAAAGAAATTGAAGATGTAATCAAGACTCTCCCAGCAAACAAAATCCAGGCCCGGACAGTTTCACGGGGAAGTATTACCGAACATTCAAAGAAGAACTAACACCCATTCTCCTGAAACTATTTCAAAAATTCAAGAAGAAGGAAGACTTACAAACTCGTTTATGAAGCCAGCATAATTCTAATTCCAAAACCAGAAAAATACACTACAAAAAAAGAAAACTACAGGCCAATATCCCTGATGAACATAGATGCCAAAATCCTTAACAAAATACTAGCAAATTAGGTCCAGCAATACATCAAAAAAATTATTCACCATGACCAAGTGGGATTCATCCCAGGGATGCAAGGCTGGTACAATATTCGCAAATCAATAAATGTGATACACCACATAAACAAAATGAAAGTTAAAAACCACATGATCATATCAATAGACGCTAAAAAAACATTTGACAAAATCCAGCACCCATTTCTGATAAAAACACTCAGCAATGTAGGAATACAGGGATCATATCTCGACATAATAAAGGTCATATATGAAAGACCTACAGCCAACATCATACTCAATGGGCAAAAACTAAAAGCACTTCCTAAAGAACAGGAACAAGACAGGGATGCCCACTTTCACCACTTTTATTTAACATAGTACTGGAAGTCTTAGCCACAGCAATCAGACAAGAAGAAAACATAAAAGGAATCCAAATTGGAAAGGAGGAAGTAAAACTGTTATTATTTGCAGATGACATGATATTATACATAGAAAGCCCTAAAGACTCCATCAAAAATCTACTAGACTTAATAAATGAATTTGGCAAAGTACCAGGATACAAAATTAATGTCAAGAAATCGACGGCATTCTTATACACCAATGATGAACTCACAGAAAGAGAAACTAAAAAAAACAATCCCATTTACCATCACAGCAAAAAAATTAAGATACCTAGGAATAAACTTAACCAAAGAGGTAAAGGATCTATTTGCAGAAAACTACAGGACATTGATAAAAGAAATAGAGTAAGATATAAAAAAATGGAAGCTCATACCTCATTCATGGATTGGAAGAATTAACATCATTAAAATGTCCATATTACCCAAAGCAATCTATACATTCAATGCAATCACCATAAAATACCAATGACATATTTCACAGAACTGGAACCAATACTTCATAAGTTCATATGGAACCAACAAAGACCCTGAATAGCCACAGTAATCTTGAAGAAGAAGGACAAAATAGGTGAGATCACAATGCCAGATATCAGGTTATACTACAAAGCCACTGTAATCATAACAGCTTGGTACTGGCACACGTACAGGCATATAGACCAGTGGAACAGAAGAGAGAACCCAGAAATTGACCCAAGACATTATGCTCAATTAATATTTGACAAAGGTGCACAAAGTTGGCAAGAGCATATAATAAAAATCCTAGAAGAAAATGTAGGCAACAAAATTTCGGATATCATACGCAGCAGAATTTTCACTGATACATCACCTAAGGCAACAGAAACAAAGGAAAAAATGAACACATGGGAGTACATCAAACTCAAAAGCTTCTGCACAGCAAAAGGAACAACCATCAAAACGGAAAGGGAACCCACTGTATGGGAGAGCATACTTGCCAATGATACATCAGATAAAGGATTAATTTCCAAAATATATAGAGTGCTCATACAACTCAACAAAAGGAAGACATAGAACCCAATTAAAAAATGGGCAGAGGAACTAAATAGACACCTCTCCAAACAGGACATACAAATGGCTAATAGACATATGAAGAAATGCTCAACATCACTAATCATTAGAGAGATGCAAATTAAAACAACAATGAGGTATCACCTCACACCTGGCAGAATGGCCGCCATCAACAAATCATCAAACAACAAGTGTTGGCGAGGGTGTGGAGAAAAGGGGACTCTAGTACACTGCTGGTGGGAATGTAGACTGGTGCAGCCACTATGGAAAACACTATGGTTTTACCTCAAAAAATTAAAAATTAAATTGCCATTTGACCCAGTGATCCCACTTCTAGAAATATACCCTAAGAAGCCTGAAACACCAATCAGAAAGAATATATGTACCCCATGTTCATAGCAACACTATTTATTTAATACAATAGCTAAGATCTGGAAACAGCCCAAGTGTCCATCAGTAGACGAATGGATAAAAAAAGCAGTGGTGCATATATACAATGGAGTACTATGCAGCTGTAAGAAAGAAAGATCTCTTATCCTTTGAGATGACATGGAGGGACTTGGAAAGTATTATCCTAAGTGAAACTAGCCAAGCAGAGAAAGACAAATATCACATGATCTCACTTATTTCTGGAATATAATGAATATAACAGTCTGAGAAACAGGGTAGACCCAGAGACTTGGAAGTAGGGTACAGACTGAGAACCCTCAGAAGGGGGGGAGGGAAGAGACAAACCACAGAACTTACATGCATTTACACATAACCAGTGGACATGGACAACAAAGCTGGGGATGGCGTGGGGGGGATGGGGAGGAGGATGTCAATGGGGAAAAAAGGGGAAAAATCTGTAACAAAAATAAATTAATAAAAAAAATGTGTATAATGTAAAATTTACCATTCTAATGATTTTAAGTATATATTTTTCCATTTCTAGGGTAATATTGAGTTCTTTCCTTTGGAAATATGAAAATGTCTCCTACCATTAAAAGGAACTTAATAACATAAAATAGTATTTGAAAGTACAGGCAATAACTCACTAATTCTAGGGACTATTACGAAGCAGTTAAACTAGGTTATTAGAGTATGTGTGTGGAGATCTAAGTATTGCAGGTGAACATGTGAGTATATTTACATTGTCTCTGCATGTATAAGTTTAATGAAGAGTTGATTTCTTCATGGCAATTGAATGAGGCAGACAATAAGCCATTTTCTCTTCTGGAAGAAATTCTTAATTCATCACCACATATATTATTTTGAAATACTTGAAAGACATGAATTCATGTCAACCATGGTTAGTGAGTTTTGCCTTCTCATTGACTTAGGCTTATTAATTGTCTGCTATAAAGAGATTTCAACTCCTGTGCCAACTTTAATTGGTTAGTAAAGACTGCCTGGAGTACTATCTTAAATGGGCTTTTGAGGCTGAGTCTGCCGCCAAAAATTTAACCACCAAAAACTTAATTGTGCACCTACGATGTGCAGGTAGTATGTTAGATATTGAGGACAGGATGGCAGATGAGATCATCCAAGCTTCTGCCTTCAGAGAATCGAGAATCTAGCAAAGAAAATGATTGATCTAGTTATTCCAATAGAGGTGGCAATGACATAGCAGTACAGGTGTGGGTATAGTTGAAGCATACCACCTGGTCTCGATTGGTGGTGTCTTGGACAGCTCCCTGTAGAAAGCAATGACTGCAGATTTGTGGAGGTGGAGAGGAAATGGACAGGCGATGTATGCACTGGGCAAAGGAGGAGCAGTGACAAATTGTGTTCTCTCTATATATTTTGACTCATCTAGAAGTAGACTTCTAACCACGTAGGCAAGTTTCAAGATGTTTAATATGGTTTGGAGGTGTCTTGTAACTACTTCTATAAGTCAGTCAAAATGGGAGTCTGGGGTAATTAAAAATAAATAGCAGGATGAACTGGTGGGAATGTAAAATGATAAACCACCTGGAAAGCAATTTGATAGCTTCTAACAAACTAAACATAAAACTGCCATCTCCCCAGCAATTGCACTCCTGGGCTTGTATTCCAGAGAAATAAAAACTTATTTTTACAGTTGAAGGGGTCTTTCAGCCTTGTGAGCAGGTCTTTCAAAGATTAACTGTCAGGTCTGCTATATTAATTCTTTTCTGCACAAAGCACAATAAAATCTCTCTATACTTAGATATAGATATAGATGATATAGATATAGATCATATATATATACACACATATATATGTATATATATGGATATATATATATATATATATATATATATATATATATATATATATATATATCATATATATTTCATTTAGAGCTAGCATGACGGTAAAGGCTTCATACAAAAAGGCCAATGACACACAGTGGTCTGGGCACAGGGCTGGGTGGTGGAGCAGGATGCCACAGTTCTCCTCTGCTGAGGAGCTGTGGGAGACACTCCCCTCTGAGGCACCGGCAGTGGGAGAGGGTTAGACTACTAGGAATGAAATCCCAATTCAGCCATCCATTAGCTGTGCAACCTCAGGCAAATTATGTACCAACAATGAGCCTCAATTTCTTCATGTCTAAATGCAGACAATTGTTTCCTTAGGTGATGGTTGTACAAATTAAATGAAAGGAGATATGTGATGTGCCTGGGACATTGTAGGCTCTCAATCAGTGCTTGTTCTACCAACCCTCAAAATAAACTATGGTTTCCAAGGGAAAGATTTAAATGTAAAATCATGAAACGCTGACTAGCAGACCACATTCTAACAAAAAAGTCATATTGTCTGGTACATAATATGTTTACATAATCTGACATTTTTGTGAAAATAGTTTTCATTGTAGCATATTTACCCTAATGTACAGTTAGACCATTAAGTTATTTAATAGTTATACGTAGCATATCTCATACATATATACTTCTAATCCAAGGATATGTTTTTTACATTGATTCTAGACTAGAGAAAGATGAAGGGAGAGGGGGGGAGAGAGAGAGGGAGAAACATTGATGCGGAGAGAAACACCAATTGGTTGCCTCCCGTATGTGCCCCAACAGGGGATCAAACCTGCAACCTGGATATATACCTTGACCAGGAATCAAAATCATGACCCTTTGTTGCATGGGATGATGCTCTAACCACTGAGTCACACCAGCCAGGGCCCAATATTTTTTTAAATTACATATATTGACATTCTTACACATTTATTGAAATATTGGACTTTTAGTGAAAAAAAAATTTAAAACAAGTATAAATCATTAGAATAATAAAAAGTTCCTGAAGATTCCTGGTATATTAAAATTATATAAACCAATTGCTTTTCTCTTTACCAGATTAAAGTGTTAGAAAAATAAAAAAGGGTGTCATTTATTAAAGTGTCAGAGAGGGTGAAAAATCTAGGAATAGAAACAGCAAAAGATGTATGAGACCTCTATGCAGCAAACTACACAACACTATTTAAATTTATTTAAATCAATGGAGAGATTACTATACTCATGAATTAGAATATTTGGTGTTGATATATAGACCCTGTAAAATTCTAATAAAAATCTACCAGAACATTAAAAAACTTTTGACAGGCTGATTTTAAGATTTATATGGAAATACAAAAGACTAAAAGGAGCCAAGACATGCTTGTAGAAGTAGAGGAAGTAGAATAACTGGTCCTAAGAGGTATTGGGAAACAGGTATGGTTAGTAATAAGGGAGATGCTGCTACAGAGGTAGATTTGAACTAAAAATTCAGAATAGAGGGCCCAGGATGATGCCAAGGCTCATATTAACACTTGCTGTGTGACAGGCAGAACTACAGAGTAGTGGGGGTAAGAAGCCTTGTTAGTAAATGATGTTGGGACAATTGGATATCCTAATGGACCTCAACTTCACATTGTACCAACAAGTCAATTTGGGTGGATTAAAGACCTAAGTGTAAAAAGTAAACACAAACATTTATTTATTTAAAATATGTCTTTATTGATTTTTTTTTAGAGAGAGAGATAGAAACATCGATGTGAGAGAGAAATATCAATCGGCTACCTCTTGTACGCCCTCTACCAGGGATCAAGCCTGCAACCCAGCCATGTGCCCTGACCTGGAATTGAACTGGGACCTCTCAATCTATGGGATGAAGCTTAATCCACTGAGCTGCACTGGCTGGGCAGTAAACAGAAACATTTAGAAAATTCTCTTAAGAGAACCTTCATAACCCAGGACATAGGGAAGGATTTTATAAAAAGACACAAAATCCACTATTGCCTAAAAGAAAAATATTGATAAAATTGAATACACTAAACTGGCACAAATTTTATCAAAAGACTCCATTAAAAATAGTGAAGAGACAAGCCACTTCGTAGGAAAAGATATCTGTGACATATATATCTGAGAAAGAGCTTGTATCAAGAATGTATAATGAGCTCCTACAAATGAATAGAATGGAAAACCCAAAGGAAAATGGGCAAAAGACTTGAACAGGTATTTTACCAAAGAAAATAAATAAATAGCTACTAGAGATAAAATCAAACTCAACTGGAAAGCAAAAAAACGCTTTTTAAAACCACAATGAGATTCTATTACACACTCACTGGATAGATGGTCAAAATAAAATAACTGATAATACCAAATATTGATGAAAATATGAAGTAACAAGGACTTTCATAAACTGCTGGGTAACAGGCTAAATTTACTCAATCACTGTGGGAAATAGTTTGGCATTGTTTCCTAGAGTTGAACATATTATACCTATACCTAACACCCAACAAGTTCATACATCAATTTATCCAATGAAATCTTATACAGTTGTGAAAATAAACCATATAGTTCTAACATGGATAAATCTCACAAACATAATATTAAATGACACTAGCAAGAAGCACCCTAACACATGTGCACACCAAAATCATATTATGATTCCATTTACATACCTTTCACAACCAGGCAAGCAGAGACTTGGCTGTGTCACAGGATTCTTGTCACAGTAAGTGTCAATTCCTGAATCCAACTGTGACTACTGACAGGAGAGAATCAAGTGCCAAATAGCCTGATGTCATGTACCAGGGCTGGGACAAGTTCTATGGAGTCTCATGGTATAGAGCAGGAAATAGGCTTCCTTGGAGAAAAGGGGAATGTAAATAGACAAAGTCAATTTGGGTAGAAATAAAAGGGCAGTGGCCTCCTGACTCTGCTCATCCCACTGTGAAGCAGACCCCAGGTAAGTCTTTTGGACTGGGTTTGCAATTCAGTTGAGAGGCTTTGCCCCTTTTATTCTATCTTTTTATAGGGCAAGCTTGAGGTTTGTATATTTCCCTACTATCAGGCTGGGCATGAGCTATTAACAGGGGCTGTCTGGATCACTAGTTATCCAGAACCTGGGATGCTTGGGTTCCATGGGTTTATGCAATACCTCCTGCTGGCGGGAGGAAGCCACATGTTCTGTGATGTCTTTGATCAGGCTGCTATAACACAGTAAGACTGGGTGGCTTAACATTTATTTCTCACAGTTCTGGAGGCTAGGAAGTCTGACATCCAGGTACTAGTATGGTCAGGTTCTTTTTTTTTTTTTTTTTTAATTTATCTTTATTGTTGAATGTATTACAGATGTTCCTCATTTTTCCCCCATTGCCCCCTCCTCCCCATTCCTGCCACTCTCCTGCTTTTCCCCACATTGTTGTCTGTGTCCATTAGTTATGCATATATACATATAAGTTCTTTGGTTTATTTCTTCCCACCCCCAACACCCCTTCCCTTTGAGGTTTGTCAGTCTAACAACCAATTTGTACTTCTTAATCCCTTCACCTTTTTCACTCCTCCTCCCAGCCCCCACCCATCTGGTACCCAACAAAAGTTCTCTGTATCTATGAGAATGTTTCTGTCCTGCTTGTTCATTTTGTTTGTAGATTCAATTGTTGATAGATATGTATTTATTGCCATTTTGTTCATTTTTTTATATCTTTTTCTTCAAGAAGACCCTTCAACATTTTATATAATAATGGTTTGGTGGTGATGAACTCCTTTAACGTTTCCTTGTCTGGGAAACTCTTTATATGGCCATCGATTCTAAATGACAGCTTTGCAGGATAGAGTAATCTTGGTTGTAGATTCTTGCTTTTCATTACCCTGAATATTTCTTGCCACTCCCTTCTGGCCTGCAAAGTTTCTTTTGAGAAATCAGCTGACAGTCTTATGGGAACTCCCTGCTTTTCTCTTGCTGCTTTTAAGATTCTCTCTTTGTCTTGAACCTTTTGCATTTTGATGATGATGTGTCTTGGTGTGGGCCTCTTGGGGTTCATCTTGTTTGGCACTCTCTGTGCTTCCTGGACTTGTATGTCTGTTTCCTTCACCAAGTTAGGGAAGTTTTCTGCCATTATTGTTTCAAATAGGTTTTTGATTTCTTGTTCTCTCTCTTCTCCTTCTGGCACCCCCAAAATGCGAATGTTGGCACGCTTGAAGTTATCCCAGAGGCTCCTTACACTATCCTCATTTCTTTGGATTCTTTTTTCTTTTTGCTGTTCTGATTGGGTGTTTTTTGCTTCCTTATATTCCAAATCGATGGTTTGGTTCTTGGTTTTACCTACTCTACTATCGAATCTGTGTAAACTATTCTTTATTTCAGTTAGTGCCTCCTTCATTTCTGACTGGTCCTTTTTTATGCTCTTGAGGCCCTCTCTAAGTTCACTGAGGTTCTCACTAAGTCCATTGAGCATCCTTACAAGCAGTATTTTGAACTCAGCATCTGTTAGACTGCTTAACTCCATTTCACTTAGATCTTTTCCTGGAGTTTTGTTCTGTTCTTTCGTTTGGGACCTGTTTCTTTGTCTCCTCATTTTGGCTGCCTCCCTCTGTTTGTTTCTATGTATTACTTAGCGAGAGGTATAGGGCTAGCTGAGACCAGATGCTGCTTGTTTGAAAGAATTTAGGAAAAGCTGAAGCAGGCTCCAAGACAGGCCAATCCTATGGTAAAGCAACTGGCAACAGCTTGGGTGGGCCTGGAAGTTGGGTGGGGCAGGGCCTCAGGGAATCACCAGGGCAGGGCAAACAGTGTGAACCAGGTTGCTGGAGTCCCAGATATGGCGGCTGTCTGCGGGCCCAGGGAAGGGCTCACCAAAGGAACAAAGGCCTCTGATAGCACGTCTGTCCAGGAGAAAGCTGCCTCTCCAGCCCTCGCTCCAACGCCAAACAGCTCAGTTCTTCCCCATATGACTCTGGTGCCTTTCAGGCTCCCTCCTGCACGCTGGAGCCTGGAGAAAGCGAGTCCGAGTAAGTCCGTGCGCGGGCCCTTTAAGAGGAGCTGCCGGGGCTCCAGCCGCCTCAGCCTCAGTTCCCGCTGGTTTTTCCAGCCAGAAGTGATGGGGATTCTCTTCCTGGCACTGGAACCCTGAGCTGGGTGCCTGGTGTGGGACGGGGACCCTCAGTCCTCAGGGAGGACCTTCCCAGCCGAGGTATCCTCCTAATTTTTATCTGCCACACGTGGGTGTGGGACCAGCCCGTCGCGCCTCCGCCCCTCCTACCAGTCTCAATGAGGCTTCTTTAATTTCGTAGTTGTAGGACTTCCATGCAGCTTGATTTCAGGCGGTTTTGAATGATGGTTGTTCTGTAGTTTAGTTGTAACTTTGATGTGGTTGTGGGAGGACGCAATACTGCGTTTACCTACGCCGCCATCTTGCATATATTCTTTCTGATTGGTGTTTCAGGCTTCTTAGGATATATTCCTAGAAGTGGGATCACTAGGCAAATGGCAGTTCCATTTTAAATTTTTTGAGGAAACACCATACTGTTTTCCATAGTGGCTGCACTGGTCTGCATTCCCACCAGCAGTGTACTAGAGTCCCTTTTTCTCCTCACCCTCACCAGCACTTGTTGTTTGATGATTTGTTGATGGCAGACATTCTGACAGGTGTGAGGTGATACTTCATAGCCGTTTTAATTTGAATCTCTCTGATGATTAGTGATACTGAGAATTTTTTCATATGTTTCTTGGCCATTTGTATGTCCTGTTTGGAGAAGGGTCTATTCAGGTCCTCTGCCCATTTTAAAAAAGATGTTTTTAAATTTATTTTTTAGAGAAGAGAGGAAAGAAGAGAGAAATAGAAACATCGATGTGAAAGAGATACATCAGTTGACTGCCTCCTGCATGCTCCCTACTGGGGATCGAGCCCACAACTGGGGTATGTGCCCTGACTGGGAATCGAACCAGGATCTCTCAGTCCATGGGATGACGCTCAATCCACTGAGCCACACCACCTGGGCCTCTGCCCATTTTTTAATCGGATTGTTTATCTTCCTTTTGTTGAGTTGTATGAGTACTTTATATATTTTGGAGATTTACCCCTTATCTGATATATCATTGACAAATATGTTTTCTCATACACTGGGTTCCCTTTTCATTTCGATGCTGGTTTCTTTTGCTGTGCAGAGCTTTTTAGTTTGATGTAGTCCCATTTATTGATCTTTTCCCTATGTTTCTCTTGCCCTAAGTGATGTATCAGTGAAAATTCTTCTATTTGTGATGTCTTAGATTTTGCTGCCTACATTTTCTTCTGGAATTTTTGTGGTTTCACAAGTTACTTTTAAGTCTTTTATCCATTAGAATCACCATTCAGAGAACAGGCAAAGGATGAAGGCTCATAAATTTAGATTATCCCTTTCAAGTGGTTGCTGTCAGCCTCTTCTCAGAGGAAGATTACTTACCCTCCCCTGGAAACCTTGCTGCTTCCTCTGCCACCTGCTGTGCAATGTTTACTTTCTGTCATGATGGCAGAGACAGAAATGTGGGCTATGATTTATGAGTGTCTCTGAGTTTCCAACAAAAATTCCATGCATGTTTATGTATAAAACCCACACAATCTGTGGAGACCAACAGAGTTGTAGAAATCTCTACTATCATGTATTTAGAATTAATTTTTAAATAGCATTTTCTATTACTTAGCATTTCTAGATTTTACATTCAGAATTTTTACTTATTTGCCCACATTTGTTAAGCTGGAAGAAAGAGGAAAAACTAAGCTTTTAATATCTGGAAACTGTTCAAATCCTTTTGGTCAAGCTCACAGATAAAACTTCCAGGGACAGAAAGCTTCTGTGGCACTGTACACTTGAACATAGACTAAGGGGAAATCCTTGATGATTTGTGTGGACTGTTGGAAATGTCTGATTGGCTGATTGGCATTAGGGCCTCATTAATCCTGTCTTACAGTTTCGACCAGTGGTTCTCAAATTGGAGTGCACACAGCATTCGGAAACTGGTTTAAAAAGCACTGTCCTGTGCTTACCCTAGAAATTCTGAATCCTGAGTTCTGGGTGCAACCTGGGATTTTGCACATTTAACAAATACTCCAGATGATTCTGTAGCAGGCCTACTGGAGCCCACCCTCTGGAAAACCTTGGTCTAGAGAACCATGTACCAAATATCTTGATATAGAGCAAGTAGCTCATGGTTTAGGGGTTTCCAGATTTTCTAGAACAGCTTTGTATATTTATTGTTACCAAATCTTTGAGTTATACTGAATAAGATAGTCATATTCTTCACTCCTCTAATTTCTTCAAAATAAATAATATCAGCAGTTCTGAAGTGAGCTCAGTAAAATTGAGGTCCAGTTGCCAGTTTTCCATTCTGTGGTCCTCCTGCCCTCTTCCCTTCCTGTCCTCAGCTCCCTGCACCCAGTCTCCAAGGCTTCCATCTGCTTCCCCCACTTCTCTGCACAACTTCCATTTTCAAACATTCACTACTCATCATGCTATTTTGTTTCATGTCTGCTGTATAGAGCCGTTGGCCTGGCACTGGAGTAGATGCTTTAGCACCCTCTAAACCTCTTCTATATAAATGGCTTATAGAGCAAGAATTTAAGGCTGAGATGCTCAAGGTAATAAAGCTGCCAAGCAGAAGTCAGAATTCTTAGACAGGTCTGGAACTCCAAATCCCATGGCCTTTCTCTCTAACAACAAAGGTCAAGTTAATATCCAGGGAGAAAATCACTGAATTCCAGTGTTGGGAAACCTCCGAGACTATCAAATCCAAGCCTTTTACTCCAAATATGGGAAACTAAGGCATGGGTTGATGAAATTACTTTCCTCACATGAATTTTAAACATTAGACTAAAAACCAAAGTCTACATTTTTACACAATATTGCAATTTTGCCTCTAAAATACTTTAATTTTAAAAAATTAAGAACAGTGAAGCTGAGGATAAGTAATACCTTGTGTTTACTTCATTTTTTTTTTTTTTTAAACTCTGTATACAGGGCCAAGCAGATAAGATAATTTGTTCTTATTTTCAAGATTGTACAAGCATGTCAACAGCTTTGACATGAAATTGGAGGTATTTCTATAATGGTAGAGAGAGGGTTATATTAAATGGGAAGCTGTTTATTTCCAACAATTATAAGGAGAAAATATATCACTTTTTTGTCAAGAACTCAGTTTTCCCCCTACTTATTTTATATTTCTGGTTACAAACCTCATTTTTTTTTTATATGAACCTGTGATTTCTATAGATTGGTAATCTGAAACCCAGTACATTTACCTTTGTACTTATGCACTGCTTTCGTGGGCATCTTCACATATGTGCGCGCGCACACACACACACACACACACACACACACACAGCTACTGGAGACAGCCTTCATCTCCCATGGGCATGAAGCTCAAATACTGGCACCTCTGATCTAAAAGCAAGAGGCTTTTTTGGGGGTTAGAATGGGTCTTCTGTTAAAAACTAAAAACATCCCTAGCTAGTGTGGCTCAGTTGGTTGGAGCATCGTCCCATACACTGAAAGGTTGTGGGTTCGATCCCTGGTTGGAGGATGTATGGGAGACAGCTGGTCTGTTTCTCTCTCACATGAATGTTTCTCTTTCTCTTCCTCAAATCAATTTTTAAAAATGAAATGAAAAGACCTGTGAAAGTCTTATTGTTCCTACAAGGTCCAGCCCATTCATTAGTGCACTTAAAAGTGGTTCAACTAAAGGTGACAGGGAGTAAACTACCTGGTGCTAGCTTGCTGATCCTCCTGATGGTAAGGTTTGTGGCATACTTTGTCCCAGGATGAGTTTGCCTTCGCCTTCAAACTCAAACCTTTAATGTTCTCCTCAAGATGATGTAAATGCTCAGTTAAATTTCAGCCATGAGTCAAGGTGTGTGTGCATGTGTGCACATGTGTGCGTGTGCATGCACATGTGTTTGTATATGTGTGGTGTGTGTGTGTGTGTGTGTGTGTATGTGCATGAATGTATATCACTGAAGATAGTTGGAACTGCCTACAGCTGCCACTCCAAAAGCCAGGAACACTTTTCAAAATGTGGCATCTCCTGGAGGGTTTGCTGATTGCCTTTCAGTGTGCAATGGACTTGAATTTGCTGGGTAGGCTGTATTGGTTGGTGTTTGTAGACTTGACTCTGGAGCTGGAATGCCTGGAATCAAATACCTGCTCCATAACATACTTGTGATATAACCTTAGAAAAATGGCTTTATCAATCACTATCTCACTTTCCACAGCAGCAAAATGGGCATATTATGGTACCTATCCAATAGGATTATTGTGAGGACTAGTTGAGTGAATGAATTAATAATTATAAGTACTTGGAACAGTGTGTGGTACATAGTAAGTGCTCAAAATATAAGCTAAGTATTATTTTTACTGAGAAATATCTCTGATATTTCTCAGTAAACATGATGTGGACAGCCAGCCACCAAGAGATAAAAGTTAAACTAGACCAACATAACACCTAAGGGAAATTTTATGTATTCTGTTAGGCAGGCATCATCCTGAGAAGTTATAGAAAATGCCAATGTTGACATAATTTCTCTAAGGGCAAAGGAAGAAGAAGAAATGATGACTTTATAACAAGGTGAAGCTGCCATCTGGTGACTTCACATTTTAGCCTAGTCACAGGCACTTTTTATTGGCCAAGGGAGTGGGAGCTGTGTGATATCAGAATGTCATAAAGGAACTAACCTCCAGTCTTAGAGGAGATCTGCTGGGCAGAAAGGGCCTTCACGCTATTCACCTTCAGGGGGTATTGTTCACATGGTCCACAGTGGCCACCTGAATGGTAATAGTCACTTCTTTATTTGAAGTCAGTATGTATTTAAATCAATATCCCACAACCATTAACCATATTAAATATGTCACACTCTTGGAAGTAATGCCATTTAACTAAGCAGGTTTGTTCTATGGAAGATCAACTTCATTATCTTGCCAACATGTCTCTTCTTTTTCCTAGAAATTTTTTCAAGTAGCAGATGTGGCCCTGGCCGGTTTGGCTCAGCGGTTAGAGCGTTGGACTGCGGTCCGGAGAGACCCGGGTTCGGTTCCCGCTAAGGGCATGTAACTAGGTTGCAGTTTGTCCCCGGCCCTGGTTGGTCGTGCGGGTGGCAGCCACTCGATGTGTCCCTTTCACGTCGATGTTTCTCTCTCTCTCTCTCTCTCTTCCCCTCTCTCCCTCCCACTCTATCTGAACAAAAAATTGAAAAAATGTGCTCGGATGAGGATAAAAAAAAAAAAAAAAAAAGTAGCAGATGTGTTTTTCAGCTGTGGAAGTTACAGTCTCTAAGACTGGATTCCTGTGGGTGTATCCATCCTGCTTGTGTCCTGAGGTGAAGTGAATTGAGGCACTCAGTTATTGTCCAGGTGCTTTGCTATGTCTTAGACTTTGCAACTTTCTCTTCATCCCACCTGATATTACAGTTTTCTCAGGTTAGTGTCACTTGGGGACTTCACTTTTCAAGTGAATGACATTTGTAGGGAGAATGGTTCTATAATTCATGGTTACTATTGCAACAGTGAAACTATTTTTTTCTGGATGATTGCTGCTTCTATAAACCCACAAGATCATATATGGTCTCCCATATTTTTGGAATATGTATTGAAAGGAAAAATTAAGAAACTTAAAAAAATATATATTTCATCACCTCCCTTTCAGATGGGGATCACGTGATACAGCCAGGTGGTGTGCTTCAGGAAATTAGGGTAACATCTGCCTTCCTTTCTCATATCTAGTACATCTCTTACTAAATGTGCCAAGAATATATGGGTCGTAATTAGAAAGTTTTAATGCTCAGATTGAACACTTTATTTTTCTTCTAATATACAAGAAAAATTTAACAACATTTAAAATAGATCTAATATATCCATAAGGATTTAGAAATGAGATAGAAATCAGCAGCAAAGTGATGGTTTGACTAACTTTCACACTTACATCTTTTTTTTTTTTTTTTTTTTTTAAGAATAGTTTATTGATTTTTAGAGAGAGGAGGGGAGAAGAGAGAAACATCAATGTGATCAACTGCTTCCTGCAAGACCCCCTAAAAGGGTTCACCCAGAGGATTCATCCAGAGGAAAAAGAAGAGACAAGGTATGAGGTTGATGCAGCACAAGTAGAAAGAATGTGGGGCTAGAAGGACAGAAGACCAACCTCTACCCAGTTGGGTCACCTGTGTGCCTTTCTCTGGGTTTCCATTTCCGTGCTGTGAGGAGTTAGTAATAGATTCACCCCCAAGGGTCTTTCCAGTAGTCTGTTTTAATATTTCTGCTGGTAGTGAAGCCAGCACATGTTAGATATGATTGCACTCATGATTAGTCATTCCTCAGGCCTATTGTAGCTTCTTTTCTGCCTCTATTTTATGTCTGGAGTCTTGTTTTCTTTCTCTTTTTGCCTCCCGTTTTGATTTATGTTATGTGGTTTGATTTTATACATCCTTTTAGGTTATCTTAAATCCTTTCTGGGACAAGGCAAGGAATGATTAAAATATATATATATATATATATATATATATATATATATATATATAATCACAGTGTCTTGAATAATTACTTAGTCTCTCTGTACTTGAATACTCTCTACTTCTCTGTTTCTGAAGCTAATTTCATTTGTGTAGTTAAGTGCTGTTACTGCTATGGATATTTATATCCCTGAAAGAGGGATTTATGGTTTTATGAATGCTCTAAGTCTCTTGGAGGAAAAAGAGATATTTCATTGCCTCTTAAAGAGTATTTGTTTTTTGAAGTATACAGTATTTTAAAGTACCTTGCTTTAAACATATAATTTCTTTAGTTTCATCTATTTGGCAGGGGCTGTCATCCATTCTCTTTTCTTGTTTATTTTCTGTTTTTAAAAACTTGTTATTTGCAAAGAAGTTGCCAGAGTAATTAGAATGCAATGACCTCCGGCTGGAACACATTTGGGGCTAAAATCTTTTTGAATGATTTCCTCGCCATGAGCCTTTTAACATGTAAACTACAAGTAACACTAACTTGGATTGTCAGCCAGTGTAGCTGATGGACTCTAACATTTTTACATCTGTAAAGAAGCAGGTAGCTTTCTTGGGAAGAAAATATTTTCTGAATAAAGAAGCTAATTGGGGAATTAGCAATTTATTAGGAATGAAAATAAATTGCCCTGAGCTGCTTCCTGGCCACAGTTTCCATAGGCCAGAAAAGTATGAACTTGCACCGCACACTGGAGAAGGGGCAGAACCTGTGTCCTCAGGGCACAGATCAGTTCCTCCTGAACCTGGACAGTCAGGCTCCAGACTGTTAATTAAGTAAACCAAAAATTAGAAAACACTTTCTCAGGAGGAGTAATTTTGTAAATTACTGTCATATATTTGAGAAAAATGAAATCATACACTGCTTCTTTGGCAGGAAAGAAAATCTCCTGGAGAAATAAATAACAACACCCAGAAATTTACCTGAGTTCAGGCTCTCTGACCAGAGCCTTGGTGAGCCTAAGAGAGTGTACCACAAAGCCAGAGGCCCTTCACATTGGCTTGCAGGGACAGGGCGAGGATGAGGCATTTGCCTGGAGAGTGAAACATAAGGAGGGCACCATAAATGCTATCACTGAGAAAAATCCTATTTTATTTTAATACTTTTAAAATTAAAACTAATGCAAAGAAACAGGACAGTGAGTATTACAGTGTTGACTTATATGGACAGATGAATCCTTGGGGCCCTTGCAATGGGCTGGGCCCCCTCATGGCCAATGGGAACCCTGATTCAAGCCTGCAGAAGGATGGCAGGGAACTGCCCACGTGACTGAGGTTAATTTCTTTTGCCTATTTGGTGGAGATAAGGGCTCAAAATAGTAATTAAATGCATTTATTAAAAAATAAACCTATATAATGATTCTCACATACTTTAGTGTGTGAACTAAGGTTCAAATATATTAGATTGTACAATGGTATTTTGCCAATATAGAGTTTAGCATAATTGTCTCTATTCTTGTCACCTGAATATACCAGGTGGGAGAGCAGGACTCAGTGGGCCTCATGCACTGCTCTTTCCTCCTGTATAGAGTATTTGCTTGATCAATGATAAGAATAAATGAAGGGCTCTATCCAAGATGGTGGCTTAGATTCTTTTACATAGTAGAAGAGACAGCAAGTTTCCAGTTCACATTTTGAAGAATCAAATAATATCTAATATTAATATATTTCTTTATGTGTGCATGTACCATAATAACTGTAACAATAGTATTTGCTGTAATTTATTCAATGAGACAAGATTGAACATTTGTGTTTCCCCAAATTCATATGTTGAATCCCCAATGTGATAATATTTGTAAGTGGGGCCTTTGGGTGGTAATTAGGTTATGAGAGTGGAGCCCCATAATGGGATTAGCATTCTTAGAAGAGGAAGAAAACTAGCCCTTTTTCTCTCTCTTGAAAATGTGAGGGCACAATCAGAAGGTGGCAGTCTACAAACCAGAAAGCAACTCCCACCAGACAGAATCTGCTGGTGCCTTGAGCATGGACTGCCCAGTTTCCAGAACTGTGAGAAATAAACTAATGTTTATTGTTGAAGCCACCCAGTCCATGGCTTTCGGTTGTAGCAGCCTGAACTCACACAGAACTTTGAAAATTATGAAGTGCTCTACATGAGTAAGGCACCAATAACATATTAATATTACCAAAATATATCCTCCAGTGAGCTCCAAGGTTTATCAACATTGAGCCCTGTGGTAAATTAGCCTGCATCTGGAGAAAATTTGAACTCTAAGAGAAGTGGATGCATCTTTGGGAGGTAGTAATTTCACTGTGTTTGAAATATAGGTGATAAGGTTGGGATAAGGGGTAGTTGAGCTGGGAAATAATGAGTGAGATTAGAAAGACTTTGTTAGCTCTGCCTGAGTTAGCTGCAAAAACAAGGTATGCTGCTCTCACTTTCTTTTTTTTTCTTCCTGTTTTGGCATCGTGATCCTCCGGACCACATTTCCCAAGCCTCAATTTGGGGCTGAGACTTCTAGTGTTCTCATCGCTCACCAAATTCCAGGAGTTTGGAGTACCTAGTCCTTGGCTGCATTGTAAAGCAACGACTTAGAGAAACCTTAAATTTTATATGTCATCATGGAAGGAAATGAAATTGCCTACCTGCCTTGTGGAATGAGGGGAGCATTAATGAGATGAGCTCTTTGAAAGGAAGATTGCTATATAAATACAAATCAGGGTTGGGATAATTGCCTTAGTAGTTAAACAGTGACAGGTATATTAGTGTGACATTATAACTGTCTATAGCAGTTTCCCCAGCCTGTTCTGTTTAGCCTACCTTCATGATTTTTGCTATAACTGGATACCATGTGTACTATGATGACTAAATAGTTTTAATATTGACCCAACTTATTTTAAAGATTTTCACCATGGAAAAATTTTAAAATCACATAACAGTAGAAAAAGTAGTATGATGAAACCTAAGTATCCAGAACCAAGCTTCAACAACCAGTAACTCATGTTCAACTCTTTCTTCCATATTATCCATCTCTACTCACATCCCTCCTCCCTCTGTATTCTTTTGAAGTATTCCAAACATCATATTGTTTGGTCTATAAATAATTGAGTATATCTCTAAAAAAAGAGGAAAGTTTAAACATTTATAATCATAATAACATCATCAAAAAAATTAACAGTTATTTCATAATATTCAACAATATTAAGTATTCCATCAGTGTTCAAATCCTCATAAATAGTTTCTGGTTAAATCTGTATAAATCTAAATCCAGAAAGTCTATATGTTGCCAATGGTTGATATGTCTCATAAATTTCTTTATTCTATGGGTTCCCACTGCCTTTCTTTTTCACTCACAATCTATTTGTTGCTAATACTTCATCATTTGTATTGTAGAGATTTCCTTAGCCTGAATTTTGCCTACTGCCTGTCTAAGTAAAGATATTTTTCTGTCTTCTGTACTTATAATTACTCAGCTATCTCCACAAAAGAATCCTTCCTAGGTGGTGTTATGTGCTTTCATCAGGTGGAGCAATGAATTTGTATTAGTATCATTATCATTTCATGAATTTTAAATTTTTTGACATGTTTTAATCCATTTTAATCACCATCATCATTATTGTCATTATCATCATCATCATCACCATCAAAGCTCAAATTGGCCTTTTTGGAGCTGCTTTTGAGTCCTTTTGACATGACCCCAATTGTCCTGCATAGCTTCCTTGCCTTCTGGTGGAAAGATATTCCAGCTTTACCATGTGCATTTGAATTCTAAAGGTGATCACAGATGCTGACTTACTTATTGTTTCTATGCCTTTTTATTGAACATAGTGACAAGATAAAACATTTCTTGAGTTTATATTGATATTTTCAACTAAAATTTAGAACTAAAGATTTTAATTCAACCTCATTGATATTAAATGCCCAGTTCTCTGTTTCCATGCCAAGAATATCAATTTCCAGTGACACTAATGCAATAACACATTTGTATGTTCCCACAATATACACATAACTGTCTCAGAAATATAATAACTTTATCACCAACCATATGATTATTGGAAACAGCTGTAGGTTTGGTTTGGCTGATCTTTTATCTTTAGGATATATCCCTCTAAGGATACAGTCAAATTACTGGTTGTAAAGTCTTTTGAAATAAATCTCTATGTGTGATTATGCCACTTAGTTGTTATTACATTTAGGTTCATTTTACTTCATTTGGCTTGAAGTTTTCAGGAATTATCTTTTCCCTTTAATTAAAAAAGATTAATATTTTGAAATAATTATAAATTCACAGGAATTTACAAATATGGTATGGAGAGTTTATAGGTACCCATCACCCAGTTTCCTCCAATGGTTTTATCTTATATAATAACAGTAAAATATTAAAACCAGGAATATGACATTGGTAAAATGTATGTGTATAGTTATTTTATCACATGGGTAGATTTGTATAGCCACCACCACAATCAAGATATTCCATCCATAAAAATGTCCCTCATAATATTCCTTGCAATTATACCCACCTCCTCCTCCCACCATGCCTACCTCCCAACAATTAATAATCTATTTTCTATCTCTATAAATTTTTCATTTTGAAAAATGTTGTATAAATGGAATTATACCTTATATGACCTTTTGGATTGGCTTTTTAAAAATAGCATAATATTCTTGAAATACATCCAAGTTGTGTGTATCAGTTAGTTTCTTTTTATGTTGAGTGCTATTCCACCGTATACATATTCTATAGTTTGTTTAACCATTCATCTTCTGAGGGACATTTTGGTTATTTTCAGATTTTGGCCAGTATGAATAAAGCTGCTATAAACTATTATGTACAGGTTTTTGTGTAGACATAAGGTTTTATTTCTCTGGGCTAAATACCCAAGAGTGCAATTGCTAGGTTGTATGGTAAGCATAAGTTTAGTTTTTTAAGAAATTGCAAAACTGTTTTCCACAGTGGCTGTATCATACCAGCAATGTATGAGAGATTGTTGTTCTGCATCCTCACCAGCAGTTGGTACGGTAACTTTCTATTTAACTGTTCTAATAACTGTGTAGTGGTATTTCGCTGTGGTGTTAATTTTTACTTTCCTAGTGGCTAGTGATATTGCACATCTTTTTATGTGCTTATTTACCATTTGTGTATCATTTTTAGTGAGACATCTTTTTACAGTCTTTGCCCATTTTCGAATTCAACTGTGGTTTTACGGTTGAGATTTGATAATACTCTAGATATGAATCCTTTGTATTCAAATACTTTATCTCAGTATCTAGCCTGTCTTTTTTATCTCATAACAGGATCTTTCATGGAGCAAATGTTTTTCATTAAGTCTAATTAATCAAGATTTTGTTTTAGGGATCATGCTTTTGATGTTATGCCTAAAAATTCTTAACAAAGCCCTAGGCCCTTGATTTTCTCTTGAATATCTCTTAATTTTTTATAGTTTTACATTTCAATTTATGATCAATTTTGAGCTAATTTTTGTATAAGATGTGAAATGTTTGAGGTTCTTTTTTTTTTTTTTTTGCCTGTGGATGTCAAATAGCTCTAGCTTCATCTGTTAAAAAGGCTATCCTTCCTTCATCAAATTGCTTTAAGATGTTTGTAAAAAAATTTGTTGGTTGTACATGTATGGCTTTATTTCTCGAGTTTCTATTCTGTTCCACTGATCTTTGTGTGTATCTCTCAGCCAATGGCACACTGTTTGATTGCTGTGACTATACAAGTCTTGAAATTGAGGAGACTGATTCCTCCTATTTTGTTAAGTTTCAGAATTTTTCTAACTATTATAGTTCATTTGTTTTTCCATATAAATTTAGAATAATCTTATCTACTTCTCTATAAGAATCTCACTAGTATTCTGATAGAGATCATTTAATCCAGTATATCATTTTGGGAAAATTGACATATTTATTTTGTTGAGTCTTTCAATTAATAAACATGGCATGCATCTCCATTTATTCAGATATGCTCTTTCATTAGTTTTCAGCACAAAAGTCTTATACATATTTTACTAGATTTTATTTTTCTTGAGTTATTATCAATGGCATTGTGCTTTTAATTTCCGTTTTCATATATTCATTTTAAAAATACAGAAATACAAGTTCTGTATATTGATCTTGTGTCCTGAGACCTTGCTGAACTTACTTATTTGTTCTTTGTGTGTTTCTTTCAGATTCCTTGGGATTGTCTATGTAATTCATTATGTCACTTGCAAATAAAGACAGTTTCTTTCCAACCTGTATACCTTTTATTTCTCCTATTTTACCTTGTTGCTCTGGCTAAGACTTCCACTATGTTGAATAACAATGGTTGAAGTTGACATCCTTGCCTTGTTTCCCATATTATGGAGGAAGCATTTATCTTGTTTGAGTTTTAATCAGCTTATTCAATCTATTGGTTTATGTTTTATCCCAAGTTTGGGAAATTTCAGCCATTAATTCTTTGAGCACTTTTCCAATGCACCTTCTTTTTCCTCTCCTTCTGACACTCATGCTAAAATGTGAGATATGTTGCATAGTTTCACCAGTCTCTGAAGCTCTGCTCATGTTTTATTTATTTTTTTTAGTTTTATTAATTTATTTTTGTTACAGATGTTTCTCCTTTTTTCCCCATTGACACCCTCCTCCCCATCCCCTCCACCCTGTCTCCAGCTTTGTTGTCCATGTCCATTAGTTATGCATACATTCATATAAGTTCTGTGGTTTATCTCTTCCCTCCCCCCTACCCCCACTTCTGAGGGTTGTCAGTCTGTAACCTACTTCCACGTCTCTGGGTCTACCCTGTTCCTCAGACTGTTATGTTCATTATATTCCACAAATAAGTGAGATCATGTGATATTTGTCTTTCTCTGCTTGGCTTGTTTCACTTAGGATAATACTCTCCAGGTCCCTCCATGTCATCTCAAAGGATAAGAGATCTTTCTTTCTTACAGCCTCATAGTACTCCATTGTGTATATGTACCATAGCTTTTTTATCCATTTGTCCACTGATGGACACTTGGGCTGTTTCCAGATCTTAGCTATTGTAAATAGTGCTGCTATGAACAAGGGGGTACATATATTCTTTCTGATTGGTGTTTCAGGCTTCTTAGGGTATATTCCTAGAAGTGGGATCACTGGGTCAAATGGCAATTCAATTTTTAATATTTTGAGGTAACACCATAGTGTTTTCCATAGTGGCTGCACCAGTCTGCATTCCCACCAGCAGTGTACTAGAGTCCCCTTTTCTCCACACCCTCGCCAACACTTGTTGTTTGATGCTTTGTTGATGGTGGCCATTCTGCCAGGTGTGAGGTGATACTTCATTGTTGTTTTAATTTGCATCTCTCTGAAGATTAGTGATGCTGAGCATTTCTTCATATGTGTCTTAGCCATTTGTATATCCTGTTTGGAGAGGTGTCTATTTAGTTCCTCTGCCCATTTTTTTTTTTAAATTCTATTTCCTCTCTGTTTTTAAGAATGGTTAATTTTTATTGTTCTCTCTTCCAGTTCACTGTTTCTTTTTTCTGTCATCTCCATTCTTCTGTGAGTCCACTCATTTTTTAATTTTGGTTATTTTAATTTTAATCTAGATGCTTTGTAGTTCTAAAATGTCCATTTTGTTCTTTTTTATATCTTCTATTTCTTTGCTGAGACTTATCATTTTCTTATTTGTTTTACGTGTTTTCATATTTGCATGTTATAGCATTTTTATGATGACTGCTTTAAAATAATTCTAATGTCACATTGGACAGTGTGGCTCAGTTGGTTGGAGTGTCACCCCATACACCAAAAGGTCATGGGTTCAATTCCAGTTCAGGGCACATACCCAGGTTGAGGGTTTGATCCCCATTCAGCAATGTTTCTCTCTTACATCAATGATATTTCTCTCTCTCTCACTCTCCCTCTCTCAAATCAATAATAATAATAATAACAAAAAATAATTTTAATGTCTATGCCCTCTTATTGTTGGCATCTTTTGTTTGTCTATTCTTTTCAATTTAAGAAATTGCTGGTTCTTTGTATGATGAGTGATTTTCAATTGAAACTGGGAAATGATGAGTATTATAAAGTTCTGATCTTATTTAAATCTTGTGTTTTAAGCAGTCTCCTCTCCTCCTGATCTATGGCTAAAAGGGTGCGGGATTGCCTTGCTACTACCAAATGGAGGTGAAAACACAGATTCTCCAATCAGACTGTTGACCTCTGAGAAAAAGGGGCTTCTTGTTATGGCTAGTTAAAGGTGGAAGTTCAGGCTCCCAACTAGACCTCTTTTGATAGCAACGTGTCTGAGAGGAGGAGGAAAACCTTATTACTTCTTCCCTTGAGGCAGCCACTGATTCTGGTGATGAAGTTGAAGTCTAGGCTCCTTATGTGATGATAGGAAGAGGAGCAGGGATAAAAGTCCCAGTTCCAAACCTGTCCTCTAATGCCACCCAGAGGTGAAGGAAGATGGGGCACTTCATTATGGGACTGAGTCTCCATTCAGCCTTTACTAGTGGGGGCAAGTGGGTCTGTACTTTTCTGAAATGTTTGTCTGGAGTAGGGTGGTTGTTCTCTAAATATTTTCTCTTTTTAGGCTTTTCTTTCCTGTTCTTTTGAATTTAGGGAGCAGGTTTTTTGGGGGGATTTTATTTCTGTCTGTGCCCATTGGCATTTCCAAGTTGCTAGGTTCTCCAGCATTCAGACTGTGTATTTGAGGCAACACAGAAAACTTACAACCATATCATTTCTCCAAGACAGAGAGAGAATCTTAAAAGCAATAAGAGATAAGCTGTTAGTGACCTACAAGGGAGCTCCCATAAGACTGTCAGTTGATTTCTCAACAGAAACTTTGCAAGCAGTAGGGATTGGCACAAAATATTCAAAGTGATGAAAAGCAAGGATCTACAACCATGATTACTTGTGCCCTTGACTGGGAATTGAACCCAAGACCCTTTGGTCTGTGAGAGGATGCTCTAACCAAGTGCTGAGCCAAACCAGTCAGGACCCATTTCTTTATTTTTTTCTTTTGTTTTCCTTGCCCAAGATGATATATCAGAAAAAACATTGCTACAAGAAATGTCTGAGATTTTACTGCCTATGTTTTCTTCTAGGATTTTTATGGTTTCAAGTCTTACACTTAAGTCTTTAATCAATTTTAAATTTATTCTTGTATATGGTAAAGGAAGGTGGTCTAATTTTATTTTTTTGCACATTATATGTCCAATTTTCCAATACCATTTATTAAATACACCTTTTTTTTTCCTTTTATCCCATTACATGTTCTTGGCTCCTTTGTTGATTATTAATTGACCATAAAGGTGTGGATTTATTTCTGGGCTCTCTATTCTGTTCCATTGATCTAAATGTCTGTTTTTATGCCAGTACCATGCTGCTTTGATTATTATGGCTTTGTGGTATACTTTGATATCAGGTAGCATATTTCCTCCAACTTTGTTCTTCTTTCTCAAGATTGCTATGGCTACTTGGGGACTTTTTCAGTTTCATATAAATTTTTGGAATGTTTGTTCAAGTTCTGTGAAATACACAATTGATCTCTTGATAGGAATTGCATTGAATCTATAGATTGTTTTCAGTGATATGGAAATTTTAATGATGTTAATTATTCCTATTCATTAGTATAGTTGATGCTTCCACTTATTTGTATCTTCTTTAATTCCTTTCTTCAGTGTCTTATGCTGTCTCTCAGCCTGCCAGGATCCGTGCAATGCAATGAAACTATAAGCACATGCTGCTTGGAGTGAGGGGGAGCTTTGCAAGGAAGTAAATGCTCCAGATCTTTGGACGCAGTCCCATTTATTTGCAGATTGGTACCCCCAGGTTACAAGCAGATTTATGTAAATTATTTCCTTGAGATGGCATTTCTGCAAACCACACACCCTAGCTTTGTCTCTTGCTTTTTACAGGAAGAGACTTTGAAGCCAAAAGACAACAAACCCTTATTCAAATGCAAATGAAGCACTCAATGCACATGGGTGGGCCAAGTTTCTGAGAATGCATTAACACAAGGTTGAGAGTGCATTAACACAAGGTTACAAAACGTCCGTCTTCCAACCCCCCAACCCCACAGTCTTATAATTTTCTAAGTACAGGTCTTTTACATCCTTGGTTAAATTTATTCCTAGGTATTTTTTTTTTTTTCATATGCAATTGTAAATGGGATTGTTTTCTTAGTTTGCCTTTTTGATAGTTCATTGTTGGTGTATAAAGTGCAATCGATTTCTGGATATTTGTTTTGTATCCTGCTACTTTACTAAATTCATTGATCAGTTCTAGTCATTTTTGGTGGAATATTTAGGGTTCTGCATTATGTCAGTAGTATGCAAGTAATGGCAGTTTTACTTCTTCTATTCCAATTTGAATGCCTTTATTTCTCTTTCTGTTTGATTTCTATGGCAAGGACTTCCAGTACTATGTGAAATAAGAGTGTTGAAAGCTGGCATCCCTGTTCCTGATCTTAAGGGAAATGCTTTTAGCTATTTCCCATTGAGTATGATGTTGGCTGTGGGTTTGCCATGTATGGCCTTTATTATGTTGAATAATGTTCCCTTTATTTCCATTTTGCTGAGAGTTTTTATTATAAATGTGTGCTGGATTTTATCAAATGTTTTCCTGCATCTATTGATATGATCATGTGATTTTGTATTCTTCATTTTGTTTATGTGGTATATCACATCTGTTGATTTGTTGATATTGTACCAACCTCACATCCCTGGAATAAAGCTCCCTTGATTATGGTGTATGATCTTTTTAATGTATTGCTGGATCTGGTTTGTCAATATTTTATTGAGGATTTGAATGTCTATGTTCATCTGGGCTATTGGCTTATAATTTTATTTTGTAGCGTCCTTATCTGGTTTTGGAAATAGGGTAATGCTGGCCTCGTAAAATAAGCTTCAGAGTCTTCCCTCAATTGAATTATTTTGGCATAGTTTGAGAAAGATTCATGTTAATTCTTCTTTGAATGTTTGGTAAAATTCACCTGTGAAGTCCAGGAATTTGTTTGGAGTTTTTAAATTACTCTTTCAATTTCATTAGTTGTAATCAGTCTATTTAAATTTTCTCATTTTTCCTGATTCAGTTTTAGAAAATTGTATGTTTGTATAAATTTATCCATTTTATCCAGATTGTCCAATTTGTTGACATACAGTTTGTTCATAGTATTTTCTTATAATCCCTTGTATTTCTGTGGAGTCAATTGTTATTTTTCTTTCATTTCTGATTTTATTTATTTCAATACTTTCTTTTTTTTACTTGATGAATCTGGCTAAAAGGTCATCAATTTTGTTTATCTTTTAAAAAAATCAGCTCTTTAATTCATTGATAGTTTTTGTATTGTTATTTTTGTAGACTTTATTTTATTTATTTATTTTTCTTTATTGATTTTAGAGAGAGAATAAGGGAGAGGGAGAGAGATATGGAAACACTGATGAGAGAGAACATTGATTGGCTGCTTCCTACATGCCCCTCACTGAGGATTGGGCCCACAACTTGGGCATGTGCCCTGACCAGGAATCGAACTGGCGACCTCTTGGTGCATGGGTCAATGCTCAACCACTGAGCCATACCGGCTGGGCAAACTTTATTTTATTTATTTCTGCTCTGATCTTTATTATTTCCCACCTTTCACTCAATTTGGGGCTTTGTTTGTTGTTGCTCTTCCAGTTCCTTTCAGTGTAATGTTAGATTGTTTATTTAAAATTTTCCTATTTTCTTGAGATAGGCCTGTAATGCTATAAATGTCCCTCTTAAGACTGTTTTTGCTGTGTCTCATAGATTTTGGGTTGTTGTTATTTTCATTTGTTTCAAGGTGTCTCTAGATTTTTTCCTTGATATCATCGTTAACCTATTTATTGTTTAGTAACATGTTATTTGGCCTCCATGTTTTTCAGGTTTTTTTTCTTGTGATTGGTTTCTAGTTTCATACCATTATGAACAGAGAAGATGCTTGATATTATTTTTGTATTCTTAAATGTATTGAGACTTGTTTTGTGTTCTAACATGTGGTCTATACAGGAAAATGTTTCATGAGCACTTTAAAGGAATGTATATTCTGCTGCTTTGTAGTCAAGTGGCCTGAAGATATCAGTTAAATCTATTTGATACAGTGTGTCATTTAAGGTCACTGTTCTTTGTGCATTTTCTGCATGGAAGATCTATGCGTTAATGTCAATGGGTGTTAAAATCCCACACTATGACTGTATTACTGTATATCTCTTCCTTTATGTCCATTAAAATTTGCTTTGTATATTTAGGTGCTCCTCTGATGGGTGTATAAATATTTAAAAAGGTTATATCTTTTTGTTGGATTGCTCCCCTTATCATTAAGTAGTGTCCTTTGTTTTCTTTCAGTGTAATCTTTTCTTTTAAAGTTTATTTTGTCAGATATAGGTATTGCTACACCAGCTTTTTTTCATTTTGATTTGCATGCAATATCTTTTTTTTCTCCCTTTGCTTTTAGTCAGTGTATAGTTTTTTGTTCTGAGGTGGGTCGCTTGTAGACAGTATAGATATGGGTCTGTTTTCTTATTTCTTCAGCTACCCCTTGTCTTTTAATTGGAGTATTTAATCCATTTACATTTAAAGTGAATATTGGCAGGTACATATTTATTGCCATTTTATTCTTTTAACTATCTCCTCATCCTCCTCTTCTTCAAGAATACCCTTTAACATAGTTTGTAATACTGGTTAATGGTAACATATTTATTTAGCTTTTGGGTGTGTGTGTGTGTGTGGGGGGGGCATGTTTATTTCTCCTTCAATTTTAAATAATTGCCCCGGTGGATAAAATAGTCTTGGTTGTAGATCCTTGCTCTCTGTCCTTTGAATATTTCATGCCAATTCTGTCTGGCCTGAAATCTTTCTCTTGAGAAATCAGCTGACAGTCTCATGGCAGCTTTCCTGTAGGTAACTAACTGTCTTTTTTGTGTTGCTTTTAAGATTCTCTTTTAGTTTTTAATCTTTGCCATTTTAATTATGATGTGTCTTGGTGTGAACTTCTTTATGTTCTTCTTGTTTGGCTCTCTCTGTGCTTTCTGAACTTATGTGTTTTTGCCTTCACCAGGTTATGGAAGTTTTCAGTCATTTATATCTTCAAATAGTTTCTTGATCACTTGCTGTGTCTTGTCTCCTTCTGTACCCCTATGATGTGGATGGTGTTACATTTCATCTTGCCCCAAAGGTCTGCTAAACTATCCCCATTTTAAAAAATGAAATTAATTAATTTTTTAATCCTCACCAGAGGATATGCTTAGAGAGAGGAAGGAAGAGAAAGAGAGAGCGAAGTGAGGGAGAAACATCAATTGATTGCCCTTTGTACATGCCCCCACTGAAAATCAAACCCACAACCCAGATATGTGCACTGACCAGGAATTGAACTAGCAACCTTACAGTGCACAGGAATAGATGCTCAACTAACTGAACCACTCCAGCCGGGCACTATCCTCATTTAAAATTAAAAAAAAATTTTGCTGCTTTGATTGGGTGCTTTCTGCTACCTTATTTTGATAGCTGATTCAGTTCTCTTCTATATCCAACATACTATTTATTCTTTCTAGTGTATTCTTCATTTCAGATATTGTAGTTTTCAGTTTTGACTAGTTCTTTTTTATGATTTCTATGTCCTTTTTATGCTTGCTATCTCTTCATCGAAGTTTTCACTAAGTATCTTGAACATTTTTATCATTCTTTTGGATACTATATCTGGTAAATTGCTTACCTCCATTTCATTAACCTTTTTTTTTTTTTTTTTTAAGATTTCTCCTTTTTGTTTGTTTGTTTGTTTTTTGGAAATATTTCTTTGTTTCCTTATTTTGGCTGCCTTTCTGTGTGTGTTTCTATGTATTAGGTAGATCTTGTATGACTACTAGTCTTCTTATGGTGACCTTATGTAGTATGTGTCCTGTGGAACTCAGTGGCACAGTCTCTTTGATCAGCTGAGCTGGGTGTTCCAGGAATGTGCCTTGTGTGGCTTATGTGGGTCCTCCTCTTGTAATTGAATCTTGATTGCTATTGGCTCATTCGTATGTGTGGTTGACCCTCAGGCTGGCTGAATATGAGGATTAACCCCAACCATAGTGCATAAACTGCTCTGCAGGTACCTCTCAAGATCTCCCGTTGAATATGCCACTTGTGAAGCTAATTGGATCCGGCTCTGTTGTCTGAAGCTGGCCACTGGGTTTGTTGAATCTGGAGGCTCTTGGGAGGGACTTTGATGCTGGTCAATGTCAGATGCTTCCTGTGACTGACTCTGGGCAACCTGTTTGGATCCACAACACAATCCACATCTTTGGCTGCCTCTTCTGGGCCTGGGTATGGGTAAGATCAAGCTGTGCACAAAGGTCAGTTATTACTAGCACTGGGCCTGTGGGAAAATCAGCAAAAGTCCCAAGTCATCTTGAGATTTGCCTCTGCCTGCCCTCACCTAATAGGCTCAGTCACTGAAAGAGCCTCTGGGGTACTCGAGTTGCATGAGGTAGGTTCTCAGTGAGTCACCATGTAGGAGCTAGTGTTGACCAGATTGATACAGGTTCAATATCAGTGCCAGTGCTGGGTCTCAGGCCACTCAGCAACTGTTCCAGGGTACACCAAGTCTAGCTGACAGCCACTGGGTGCCCACAGACATTTGTGGTGGGGCAGAGTCTCAGGGTATCATAAGGGTGAGGCCAACAGAGCTAATTAGGCCTAAACAGACCAAAATGTGGCTGTGTGAAGGGAGAACTCTGCATCAGTTGGATGTGAGAGGAAAAAATTGTCCCCATTCTTCAATCACACAACATAGTTTGTCCAAGATTCTGCTAGAATCTGGAGCTCAACAGGGTAGGGCAGCTCATACTTAGGAGGGGTGGAGCTAGAGGATCTCCCTTGAGGGGGAGGCACCAGTCAGGTTCACGGGAATGTGGGGGAAGCTGCCTCCACTCAAAGCAATACCACTCAGTCACTGACCCCACCCCCACCCCGAGTCTGCACAAACCTAATACCTTGGCCCAGGCAGCCGATTCCTCAGCAAGGTGTGAGCTTTGCAGGGTGGGGTGACAGGGAGTCCTGACAATGGAGCTATTACATTCCACCAGGCTAATGCTGTATAGAGGGGAGTGCTCCATCCAACAAAGATGGCATCTGTGATGCAGGAGAGTGACTTAGCACAAGGGTTTTGGTGACTGTCTCCTCAGCTCTGTCTCCCAAGCCATAAACCCTAGTCTCTCTTCACATGACTCCAGTTCGCTCCACCCTCTCTCCACCAGAGCCAGGGTGAGTTGCTGTGAACAAGAATTTATGCATTGGCCTTTTAGGAGGTTGTGTTTGTCTCTGGTAGACTCCTGTCCCTCTCTGGTGGACAGAATTCCTGCTGATTTTCACAACCAGAATCTCTGTGGGTGCTTCTTCCTGGCTCTGGTACTCTGGGCTGGTGAGCCTAATGTGAAGTTTTGACCCCAATCTTCTCAGGGGAAACCTTTGCAGCTGAGATATCCCTCTGGAATCTCAGCTGCCACCCGTGGGAGCAGGACCAGCTCTGTTCATGTCTCCACTCTTTCTATCAGTCTCAGTGTGGCTTCTTCCTTGGTTATAAGACTTCTATTCAGCTAGTTTATAGTAGGTTATTCAGGTCTATTGTTCTATATTTTAGTTGTAATTCCAGTTTGGTTCTGGAAGGAGATGAGTGTAACCTAGTCGGAATTTTGAAATGGTCATGAGAGAAGGCGAGTACAGTGTTTACCTACTCTGCCATCTTGACCAGAAGCTATGTCCCAACATTCTTAATTAAGTTTATTAAGTTATATGTTTGCTAGAAAACACACACATTCCTTATCCTTTTTATTAAATGTCGAACTGTGAGCTTTAGAAACAAATGCATATAGATAAGTATAATAAAATAGGATACATTAAGTTCTAGATGCACAATATTATGGTAAAATAGTCAGTATGTATACATTTCTTACTCAAAGAAAATAACTCTTCTAGAATAAATTGATAGAATAGAATGAATTTTATGAATTTCAGAACCCAGCGGTGACCTTGTAATTGATATCATCTTATAAAATAGCTAACTTGAAAACTAGTTTATTTACTGGAAGAATATCTGTATATTTAGAGAAGAAGTATGGCTCAGTAGACATTTTTAAAAAGGTTATATGATTAATTATATTTATTCATTTGTTGAAAAGTAAGTCAAATTTTATTATTACTGTATTAGATTCTAATAATAAAATATGAGTATAATATTGCAGAGCTTAGAAAAATTCTGAGAGAGTTGGATCATAAATTACCTTACTAAAGATAAAAATTTGAAGTCCATGTAAGTGTAAGTACTTTCATTCATTTATTAATTTAGTAAACACTACTGAGAGCCTACAATATACTAGGCCTATGTCAGGCCCTAGGGAACCAAAATCTAAAAGGTAGCTGATCTCACTTAGCTCAGTCTAGCAGGTAAATCAGTTACATGAACCTTTAATTGCAATATACTGTGATAAGTTCTTATAAAAGGGCATGAAAAAGAAAATGATCATCTCAGTCAGTTAGGGTTAATCCAAATTTCACCAATTTGCTTGAGCTTGTTTTGGTGCTAAGAAGAAGGGAAGAGAAGGATATTCTAAGAAGAAACTGCATGTTTCTAATTATAAAACTGACACACATAGGGTGAGTTCAAGAGACTGAATCTAGTTTGGTGTGCATGAAGTAGTTTTCTGGGATGGGAAGAGATAGAAACAAGAATGGAGAAATAAGGGTGATAGATGAGGCTGGAAAAATTGGCAGAAATTTATTGCCATGAAGGGAATTTGGGCAGCTGTTAGCTGCCCTTAGGACAAAGGTCTTACATACATTTAATAGCTGCCTTTTAGGACAAAGGGCAGCTATTAAATGTCTGTAAGCAGGAAAATAACATTATTGGGTTTTCATTCTACCAGGATATCTTTGGAAAGTTAGATATGGTAGACTTGTGATAGAGCTCCATTTTAGAGCCTGAATATCGCATTCTCTTACCTACATGTTGATTTAATCACAACCCCTTAATTTCATCTAGAATCAGACATTGTGACATGACTCCTTCGATTCAAGGTCTTCTTTTTTCCTGTTTTCTTTGGGGACATTGTTCCTTTAGTCATCTTAGAGGAACATTTCAAACTCAATGTTCCCATTTTCTATTCACTATTAAAAATATGAAATATTTTAAGTGTAGAAATTTATAGAAAACAGTGATATAAACATTTATGTACCCATCACATAAACTTGATAAAGTAACATATAACTGTATTTGACTAAAATTTTTGAAATAACAAATTATAGATACAGTAAAAATGTTCCTTACCTACTTCATTATTTTTCTGCTCCACAGATACTTGCTATCCTGAAGTTAATACGTATTCTTCGTGTGCATGTTTTATAGTTTTCCACTTAAGTACACATACATAAAATTATCCCATTTTTCTACTAAAACTTGCTTAGGTCATTTGCCTATTTCAATAAAGAGATTCTCTGAATTCCTGTTTTGTTGGATCTTTAAAAATATGTTTTTATTGATTTTTTAGAGAGAGAGGAAGGGAGAGAGAGAGATAGAAACATCAATGCGAGGGAGAAACATCCATAAACCACCTCCTGCACACCCCACACTGGGGATGGAGCCCATAACCCAGGCATGTACCCTGACCAGGAATTGAACTGGGACCTCTCAGTCCATGGGACGACTCTTAATCCACTGAGCCACACCGGCTAGGCTGAATGCTCTCTCTTTAAAATTATCTATTATCATAGTGATTTTATTGACGTTAAAATTCCCAGATTATCGTCTTAATTCAAAACATTCTTTTCTTTCTTTCCAATCCCTCAAATATTAGATTCTATAAGAGCACTTTTGATAAGTACCCTGGACACCCACTTTGCTACAGCCCTTGGCCACCTTCAAATTATTTGCTACTGACATTCCAGTCCCTTCATCTTGTTCTAGATACCCTCTTCCCCACACCATCCTTTTTTTTTTTTTTAATTTACTTATATAATATCTTTATTTTAAACTTCCCTTCCTATGAAAACCTTTAATACTCACTCACACAAGTACCATTTAATCCTCCAATACCACTGAGATACAAGAGAACGGTAATAATCTATATATTTTTGACTTATTTCAGATTCTTCAGTTATTTTAAAATTATGAGCTGGTTACAAAAGGTTCCAATAAGAAAGGTGGAAAGACAGATTAATAATTAAATGAGCAAATATAATTAAAGCTCATATTACTGGTCATGTAGGAAGTGACAATCAATATTAGAGATGACAATGATGTTCTCCATGGTTCCACTCTTGGCTCAGTACTGTTTACTTCCACAACCTGTCCAGATAATTCCAGTTATTCTTATGATTTGGAATTTCCTCTCACAGGTGAATGATTTCAAATCACTCCTTTCCCCAGGCTTTATATCTCATATGAATTCTGACCACTAGATATCTCTTCCTGGCCATGAAAGACACACATTAAAGATGTCCACAACTCATTAAACCAGCCTCTCTGCATTCTGTCTCTCAGTTGAGTAATTTAATCCTCTATCTAGACAAACCAACTAACAGTATAAAAAATACATTTGATGTTTTCTTATAACTGAACATTAATCACTGACTGACTAATGAAGTGTTGTCTATCTCTTCTCTTAAATATATCTCAAAATATTTTACTTTCTCTGGTTACTAGGGTTTATTTTGTCTGCCATCAGAGTGCATAGCTGAAAACAAAGGTTAGCTTGTCACTATCCTATTTAAATCTCTCCAGTGTGAAATCTTGTCTCTCAAGCATTGTATACACGACTCTGCACAAATTCGTGATTGCTTCTGGTCTGTTATCTGATGTTAAACATTTATTGCTTCACAAATGCGGGTAATGCTTTAGTTCCAGAAATCTGCCATGCTTATCTTTTTCTCCCTCTCCCTGCTAATGCTCTTTCTACCTAAAATGGGTTCCTCACTCCCTATTACTTCCGCTGCTAACTCTTAATTTAATAATCTCTCCATACTCACTCAGTGTAGACCTTTCTTGGACACTCTTGCACTTCCTTAAAGTCAAGGAAATTGGATTTTATTCTGAGTGTGATGGAGTATCTCTGCAGAGCTTTAAAGTTTTATTGAGGTATAATTGACATACAATAACCAGCACATATTTAAAAATTTGAATTTGATATACTTTATCATATGTACACATCTATTATACCATCACCACAATCCACAGTCAAGATAGTGAACATATCTATCACCTGCTCTGTAATCTCTTTCTCACCTGATTAGCTCAGGCTCACCCAGGATATCTCCCTTTTGGTTAACTTAATCAACTGATTAGTGATTTTATATATATCTGTGAAATCCCTTCACCTTTACCGTAATCTGTTTGTTAGAAAAAAGTTAAAGGTCCTACCCACACTCAGTGGAGAGAATAATACCAAGGTATGGCTCACTGGGAGTCATTTTAGAATTCTGTGTACTGCAATAGTTTTTTCACATTTTGTCATATTTATCATGAAGTTCATTTTTGATGCTATTATAAATGGCATTTAAAAATTAATTTCCAATTGTCTGTTGCTAGTATATAGACACACAATTAATTTGTGTATATTGCTCTTGTTTTCTGTAAACCCACTAAACTTTATTGTTTAAGCCCCAGTGAGTTCATATATAGAATGACAGTACCAAATGTTTAGATCATTCAGAGGATTTAATGTAAGACAGTTTTAAAATATGTTTTACTTTCTCTCTCTCTCTCTCTTAAATCATTGTACACTTTTGAAGTGACAGCATCTCAGTTCCAGAAATCTCAGGTCAAGTTTGGACATTTCAGATAAATGTTTCTATTATATATATTGAAATCAAGGTCAGGACAAGCACTCTGAGGCCAGGCTGGTCTGATTGTCTGTAGAATAGAGACCAGCCTCTAGCTATTGCTTGAGACTCTAAGTGATTTTGAAGGTCTGAGAGAATGGAGAGGCAGATGGTGGTGCCCATGAGCCCTCTTATCATGGCTGACACAAAAAGTGGTTATTAAACCCTTGCTGGTTTGGCTCAGTGCTTAGAGTGTTGGCCTGCAGACCAAAGAGTCATGGGTTCATTTCCAGTCAAGGGCACATACCTCAGTTGTGGTTTGGTTCCTGGCCCTGGTTGAGGTAGTGCGGGAGGCAACCAATCAATGTGCCTCTCTCACATCGATGTCTCTCTCTCTCTCTTTCTCTCTCCCTCCCTTCTTTCCTCCCTCCCACTTTATCTAAAGATAAATGGAAAAATATCCTTGGATGAGGATTAAAAAAAAAGTGGTTACTAAATTTTAAAAAACCTTAAAATTGCTTTAGTAAATGAGATGTTCTAGAAGGGTGTGGTTTTCTAAATTTTTGAGTTAAATTTCTAAATCATTTAAGTCAGATGATGAGATAACCCTCCCAAATATGATGTTGGTTCTTTAGGCTGTAGGATCATCTGGCTCTAGAAATACAAATGGTGATGGTGATGGGTGGCATATTTAAAAGGTCTGAGTCAGCGGGAGATCACATCCACAATGCAAGGCCAGTGTAGAGCAAAATGGATTTTTTACATATGCCTAGGTGCAGGCATACTGAGTCGCACATTTCGAGCTCAGCATCGAAATCTCTTTGTTCTCTGACATTTATAGGTCCAAACTACAGAAACAAAAAAAACTACATTAAAAAAAAAACAAAAAAAACCCACACTCTCTTGGCACTGCTTAATTTGTGCTGGGGCTGATATAAGCTGTCTCGAGTCTGCACCAGCAGAGGTCAGGGCCATCGTTAATCTCCTTTCTTTTTATGGTCCCTCCAAGTTTTCCAAGGCCACCATTAACCCCTTATCTTCATGGTTCCTCTGAGTGTCAGTCCCAGGGTTTTTTGAAAACTGCTCGGGTGTTTTCGTGCAAGAATAACTGGTCAGAATGGAGTTTAATTTTGTTAAAACATTATTAACCCTTTCAATATTATCATAAGAGGTTGCAAAGTGTTTTGATTAAGACTATTTTTAGGAGTGCGACAAATGTCATTGTTGTTATTAATAAACTAAGAATGCAAGGTTACTGCATTCTGGCTGAAATTGCATCTGGCTGGAACTCCACATGTCTTTAGCTATTGCTGGTGATGAATGTTGCAGAGGACAGCTCCACTTGAGAGAGAGAGAAAATAGAGCAATGATTTATTATGTTAGGCTAGGTGAACAATTGTGATCTGAAAAGAGTTCATGAGACTTAAATAGGTTTTTCTCCCAAATCCCAATTTTGCTTGCAAAATGATACCTGATAATAAATGCTCTTTTTGTGGATTTTAAGGGTTACTCTAGCAATATAAACATGGCAATGGCAAAACTGGTTCTGTCATCCTTTTCTTCTATATATCTCTCACCCCCAAGTTACAGGTCAAGTTGTAAACAAAGTAATCATTGTGATTACTTTACCCTTACATATGAGCAAGCCAATTTCTGAAATGAAGTGTTTGTCTTTTATTTTATCCGTGCACAAATAAAGCTTTCCATCACTTAAATGGTGCTCTTGTATTATGTATTAACCTTCAAAATGTCTTTGGATGTGCTTTTAAATGAATTAGAACACTAGCCACCATAGTGGTGAAAACTCAGTCTTAGCCACTTCACACATTCCTAACATGGAGCCCAATGGGGACAAGGAGGGATGCTCCAGGAAACCATGGTTCAGGCATTCAGGCTGATGGAGGCTTTGACATCTTAGATGCATGGTGCCTATGGGTGGCCTGGTGTAAAGAGGGAAGAGAGAGACCCAAGGACCATGTGTGAGATTAATTTGGACCAGACCTGGAGGTGGCATCTGACTATATTCCACAAGCCTGAACTCAATCCTTTGGAACCTGGATGCCAGAATTCTTAGAAAATATAGTCACTGGGAAGAGGGACTGTATTTCACAGAGTGTGAGATAAAAGAGGTAGTTAGGGGTGTGGGCACTGGATTGATTGGTTTGCATATCAAAGGTGCTCTCCCAGGTAAGTCTTTACTATCTCTAGGAATTGGCTAACCCTGGGAGAAGCTGTCCCTCCAGGATCAGGAAGACCCCAGATGTCAGAACTTCATGAATATAGAAAATAAGAAAACATAGTTAATACAAAACCCAATACTGAACCTCAGTACATTCAATCCACTGACTTTGATATAGTAATGTAGAAACTAACCAGAGGTAGCCTTTTAAAATTACTTATAATACATTACTTGACAAGCAAAAGATTATCTAATATAAAACTCTCGAATCTATCTCAACTAGACCTTCCTACCGATGTACACGTATCTCTCACACCCATGCATGCGCGCGCACACCTACTCCCCCCACCTCACTTTTATAACAGAGGCATTGTAGGCTAACACATTACTTAGCCCTGAGGTGAGCATCTGCTCTGTGTGCCATCAGTTTCCCTGTGCATGTGCAGACTCTCTTTTTTTGTGGCTGCAGACACTGTCACTGCACAGTGGATCCAGGGCAAGTGTGCATGCCTGGAGGCGGGCTTGAGCCTCAGGCAAAGATTTGACCTCTAGCCTGAGGAGAGCTCTGGGATATGCAGGAGAGCGGTATTACTAAGACATGGAAGCTCATGGTTTTTATACCAAATGAACCCTAATCTGTTAATCCCAGAAAGATTTGTGCTGGGCATGCTATGACTGCTTATATGTGAGTGATGGTAGGTTTCATGTATATGTAAGTTAGGCAACTCATCACGTGGATCGCGATAAGATGAGGCAGCACTCCCTGGCATGTGACTATTGTGTATTTGCATGATAAAGTGAATTAGAGACATAACTCATATGCACATGCACTCTCCATCCAGCTTTGTTTCCAGGTGAAGGGGCCTACACCTAGTGAACACTCCTGGTCTGCTGCCTGGTGCCTTTCTCCCTCTGCTTTAATGAAGGGGCAAGTCACCTGATTGGCAGCTAACCATCCACCTACTGGATGGAGCTAATAACCTATTAAAACATGCCCCTCTCCCTTCCTTTGATCTTGGCTAAACACATCTGCTTTGCAGTCCCCTCAGGTAAGATGCGGTGTGAGCAGACCCCTTCAACACACATGTAGAAGCAGACCCTGGAAATTCCTTTTCAATAATAAAAATAACATCATGATCTCCATCTAGCAGATGCCTAGTTGCCTCATTTCTCAAGTGATTACGACCTGCAGCAGAGAAAAAGAAAAACTATTTATTGGTTCCCTACACTGCAGCATGGTCTCAAGACTTTTTTTTTCTGCTATGTGGAAGGTTGCAAAGGCTCTCAAGAGAGCTCAGTGGCCTAGGTCTCATCCTTATTTGCAGATTCCCTGTGACGTGATCCCAGGCAGTGCACTTGACTTCTTGGCTCTCTGTTTCCCCATATGATGATTGGATGAGTTTATTTAAAATGATCTCTGATAATGTATAATTTCTACCTCTGCTTGTTATTCAGGTCCCTCTTCGTGAACTGACTTTGTCCCAACATTGTGTGCCATTGGGGACTTCCTGGGCAGGGTATGTTATATATGAAGCTCAAGGGTTTGGGTTTGCATTCTTTCTGTGTCACTGGAAGTTGGCAGTGATTCTTAACTCAAGACTTGGGAATGGGTTCTATATGATCTGCTAGCCCCTTGAAATTGTAGCATCCATGAGCACTTGGGGTGTGTGTGAAAATATTTCCAGAGGTCTCCAACTTCTCACTGGGTAGGAATTAAAATATTTTACCAGCTAAGGTGTATGTTCAGACAAAGAGTATTTGAAAACTTGATAAATTCTGATGAAAATGTGATGTAGAAAGGCAAAACTGCTCAGTGAGTAAAATGTCAGAGCAAAGATCTGAATCATTTCATAAAACAAATGCAAAATGTCAGAGATAGCCAAGTTTGAGCTGTTAAAAGCTTCAACTGAATCTTGCAATTTTCTTTAAATTACCTTAAATTACCTACTTGTAAAGTTAATTGTGTGAATTACTTGATTGAAGAACTGTCATCTAAGAATTATCAAAGACCGTTTTCTTAAACTGGAAGAAGAAAAGAAAAATAAGTTACTGTGAAGCAGGATAGTATGAAGCTAGGCAAATTCCTTGGCAAGTGGAATGGGGAAACTGAGACAGCTGAACAAACTGGCCAAGCAATTTACAGCCAGATACAGAAAGTCACCGGAGTGGAAAGCCCTGGGTGCCTAGCAGCAGGCAAAACAGGTGCTGGACCTCACCCCAGGGTAGCCCCTGGCATATCATTGGTCTGGCCTTGTGGTTTAGGCCCCTCTGACCTTTCCTCCTTAGAGATAACATCTAGGCCTCAGTTGTATTTCAGCTCCAGGTCCAGACAGGGGTGCTAGGACCAGCTGTGATGACTAATGAACCTCTGCCCTGGCGCTGACCAATCAGTGAAGACCAGGACCCTGAAAGGACACACTTGGAAAATCTGATGAATATTCTGTTGAGAGAGATCCAGGGAGATCTCTCTCCAGGGAGCATTCCTGCCTCTTGCCCTTCCCCTTCTTCTTCCCCCAGGGCATTACCTTTACCTTTCTCTCTCCTAAACTCTAAGTGCTCTTCTTTTGTCTCTGTAACTTCCTAAATAAACTTTCTCTTATAGTTTGAGTTTGGCTCTACATTCTTTCTTAGCCAGAACTCAAGAACCAAGGTCCAACTTCGCCAGTAAGAACTGATGCTCTGAAAGTTCTCCCCAGCTCTATGAAGTGATTAGATATTGAGATGAAAACAACCAAAAAGGTGCTGCATTGTTGCAGAATTGTCATAGCACAAAGCAGACTGTTAATTTGTGAAGATGCTCTGTGGATGCCTGTCCTGAATCTGGGGAGAAAAAGCTGGACTTAGTCCTGCAGAGCTGGGCTGAGTACCTCCTGTTTGTCACACAGACCCTCTAGCTATCCTGGAGCTACTGGTGTGGTTGTGGTTGCTGCAAAGTTCACAAGCAGGTCAAGAAAGCTGTGTATATTTTGCAATACTTCATTCAAGATGCTGGTGGAGGGCAAAGAATAATTGGAGGGCAATGTCTTTTGTTTTAAAACAGTGAATACAGTCGACCCTCATTCATCATGGTTAATCAGTTCCAGACTCTACAGCGATAAATGAATTTCCACAAAGTAGGATTCCTTATTTATATACAGTCATCCCTTGCCACTTCACGCTTCGGCTTTCGTGGCTTCACTCTATCGCAAAACCACGACAGAGTGAAGCAATGAACGTCGAAGGGCGAAGTGGTGAGGGACGACTGTACTGGACTTCCGGTCAAGATGGCAGCGTAGATAGCCGTTGTCTCACCTCCTCCCACAACCACAACAAAATTACAACTAAACTACTACACAACCATCATTCAGAACCGCCTAACATCGAGCTGAATGGAAGTCCTACAACTATGAAATTAAAGAAGCCTGATTGGGACTGGTAAGAGGGGCAGAGGCACAGATGGGCTGGTCCCACACCCACGTGTGTGGATAAAAATAAGGAAGGACCCCTTGGCTGGGAAGGTCCTCTCTGAGGAGTGAGGGTCCCTGTTCCACACTAGATGCCCAGCTCAGGGTTCCAGTGCCAGGAAGAGAAGTCCTCATCAGTTCTGGCTGTAAAACCAACGGGCACTGAGGCTGAGGCTTCTGGAGCCCCAGGCAGTTCCTCTTAAAGGGCCCGCTCATGGACTTACTCGAACTTGCTCTTTCTAAGCTTGGAGGGGAGGCAGCTTGAGGGGTGCCAGAGACATACAGGGAAGAACTGAGCTATTTGGCCTCAGGACGAGGGCTGGAGAGGTGGCTTTCTCCTGGACAGATGTGCTGTGGGAGGCCTTTGTTCCTTTGGTGAGCCCTTCCCTGGGCCGGCAGACTGCCGCCATATCTGGGACTCCAGCAACCTGGCTCACACTGTTTGCCCCACCCTGGTGATTCCCTGAGGCCCTGCCCCACCCGACTTTCAGGCCCACCCAAGCTGTTTCCAAAGGCTTACCATAGAATTGGCCTGTCTTGGATCCTGCTTCAGAGTTTCCCAAAATCTCTCAAACAAGCAGCAACTGATCTCAGCAAGCCCCATACCTCTCGTTAAGTGACCCCAGGCCTGGCACTAGAAGAAGTCAGCCTTGGTTCACAACTTGGCTTTTCCTGGGCACCTCCAAGCCCAGCATAAGCAGCAGCCATCAGCAGATCACTTTGTAATTTATGCCAGGTGTCCCCCAATAGAACACAGGCAGTGGTTGACCTTGCCCCAGAGCCAGCACACCCAGTGGACAGCTTCAGACCACATCGAAACACCACCACCCAACCACCTTCACAAGTGACACACTCAAGGAGTGGACTCAGTGGGTACCAGAGCCCTATTGAAGTAAATCTCTGTGTGGTGGGCCCCTGCACAATTGATCCTCCAAGGTAGTCAGAGGCCAGTGGGCAGAGGGCACAGCCAGTCCTTGGAGCTAATCAGCCTCAGTAAATCCCTCCCATTGACATGCCAACAGCAATCAAGTCTCAATTTCAAGAGAAGGGTATACAGTCCACACTAGGGGTGCACCTCGAAGGTCCAGCTGGGGTGATCAGGGAGGCTGTGCCACTGGATCCTACAGGACATCTACAACAATAGGCCACCCTACGAAGCCTAGGAGACATAGCAACTCTATCTAATACATAGAAACAATCACAGGGAAGCAGCCAAAATGAGGAGACAAAGAAACATGTCCCAAATGAAAGAAAAGAACCAAACTCCAGGAAAAGAATTAAACAAAATGGAGATAAGCAATCAATCAGATACAGAGTTCAAAACACTGGTTATAAAGTTGCTCAAGAAACTTGATGAGACCGTCAAGGAACTTAAGAAGACCTCCAAGGAACTAGTGAGAACATCACCAACATAAAAAAGGACCAGTCAGAAATGAAGGAGGCACTAACTGAAATAAAGAATAATTTACAGGGAATCAATAGAGTAGGTAAAGCCAAGAAGCAAACCATCGATTTGGAATATAAGGAAGCAAAAAACACCCAATCAGAACAGCAAAAAGAAAAAAGAATCCAAAAAAATGAGGATAGTGTAAAGAGCCTCTGGGACAACTTCAGGCGTGCCAACATTCGCATCATAAGGGTGCCAGAAAGAGAAGAGAGAGAACAAGAAATTGAAAACCTATTTGAAACAATAATGACAGAAAAATTCCCTAATTTGGTGAAGGAAACGGACATACAAGACCAGGAAGCACCGAGAGTCCCAAACAAGATGAACCCAAAGAGGACCACACCAAGACACATCATCATCAAAATACCAAAGGTTAAATACAAAGAGAGAATCTCAAAAGCAGCAAGAGAAAAGCAGTTTGTTACGTACAAAGGAGCTCCCATAAGACTGTCAGCTGATTTCTCCTTAGAAACTGCAGGCCAGAAAGGAGTGGCAAGAGATATTCAAGGTGATGAAAAACAAGGACCTAAACCAAGACTACTCTGTCCTGCAAAGCTATCATTTAGAATCGATGGACATATTAAGAGTTTCCCAGATAAGAAAAAGCTAAAGGACTTCATCAGCAACAAACCAGTATTATATGAAATGTTGAAGGGTCTTCTTGAAGGAGAAGAAGAACAAAAATATGAACAATAAAATGGCAATTAATACATATCTATCAACAATTGAATCTACAAACAAATGAGCAAGCAGAACAGAAACAGACTCATAGATACTGAGAACTTTTTGTTGTTTGCCAGATGGGTGGGGGCTGGGGGGCTGAGTGAAAAAGATGAAAGAATTAAGAAGTGCAAATTGGTTGTTAGACTGATGAACCTCAAAGGGAAGGGGGGAGTGAGGGTGGGTTGAGATAAACCAAAGAACTTCTATGCAAATATGCATAAACAATGGACACAGACAATAGTGTCGGGAAGGCAGGAGGGGGGCGTGATTGGGGAGGAGGGAGTCAATGGGGAAAAAAAGGGGGGAACATCTGTAATACATTCAACAATAAAGATGAGTTAAAAAATAGTTAATACTTACTATACAGCTATTAAAAGAAAAGAGTAATTTAAAGAGATATCAAGAATGTGCCATTTAGTAAGAAAAGCACACAGGGTAACTTATTTAACAGCATCTCTTTTTCTTTTTTTGTAAAAGCAAATACCAATGACAACACTTTCCTAAAGTGATTTGATGTGTGCATTCTTGGTTCAAACTTGGACAAAGTCATGTGGGGGCTGATTACCAGGCTGGGCACTGAGAAGGATGGTGGGAGTCACTAAAAGCAGAGGACTGATCAGCAAGTATGTACTATTGCTATGCACTTTGAAGAGAAAGGTAAAGAGAAAAAAAATTAAAAAGGAAAATTATTTTGCTCAGATAGTTCCAAAGTAACATAATCGACAATTTAAAAGAGAAAATAGTATCATCTAGAGTATCAACCCTGTAACCCATAACCTTCTGCTTTTCTGTTTCTTCACTACTTCTTGTCCTAATAGGTATTGGTTAATTTTCAAAGTTAAAATCATAGTAAAAATTAAATTTTACTCTGTGTTCCTAACATACCTTTATATTAGGCATATTATTGCATGTTTCTATATTCTTCATGATTATAATTCTTGACATATTAATAAAATACCATAGAGAGGCTATATACCATAATTTACATAGCCATCATTCGATTGCTGGGCATTTAAATGTTTGTACTGTTTTTTTGTTAAAAAAATTAAAATAATATATAGGTTTCTAAATAACTTTTTTTTTTCATTTTTCAAATTAAAGAATTAAGGGGGCAGGGGGTAGGAAGAGATAAACCAAAGAACTAATATACATATATGCATAACCAATGGACACAGACAACAGTGCAGTGATGGTAAAGGGTGGGGCAGGAGTGGGGAGGAGGGGGTAAAAGGCAGGGAAGGAAGGAACCGCTATAATACTTTTAACAATAACGATAAATTTAAAAACAAGAATTTCTTGAATTAACCCCCCAGATTTGGAGTTTTAGAAGTGGATAAAAAGTATGAATATCCTTATTGTAATATACTCTAAGGGTTTAATAGTAATTTCTCATTCCTATTTCACATTCCCTAAAGCATTTGGAAACCAGTCTGGTAAAAAGATGCCATGGAGAAGTGTAGAAGTATCTGTTGGATAAGTGTTATTTATGGTAGAGTTAGTGGGCTCAGTTTCTTGATGCTCCCAACTTGGAGAAGAATAAATGCAAATCATTGCCTCTCAGTAGTTTGAAATAGGGCTATAATGGTCATTGATTTTGCTTCTTGATGATGAATTAGCCCTTGAAATTCTGAGAGCCACACTTGTAAACACATAAAGAGCAATATGTAGCTATCAAGAAATAGTCTTCAACTAGGCATTAGTTTTGGTACAAGTCAGACTGTAACAAAGAGCTACATAGAAAAAGTTGTTTCAGTAATCTATTATTTCTCTCACACATAACAGTTCAGCTTTGGCCAGGCAGGCCTGGGGAAATTAAGTGGCATTTCTCCATGAGGCTATCTTAGCACGCAGGCTCCTTGGGTGGCTCTGCATTCTCAGCCAGTCGATACTGTCTCAGGGTCCAAGGCTTCTTCACTTGCTTGATGTTTTTCAGCCAGTGACAAGTGGGAAAGAGGAAGGGAGGTAAGGGGTTTTCTGATAGAAAAAGGAGTTGCACATGGCACTGCCGCCTGACTTTCATTTTCTAAGAATGTCACATGGCCACGCCCACATGCAAGTGAGGCTGGGGAATGCAGTCTCTGACTTGCCATCTATGTGCCCAGAAAGGGAACATGGAAACTGAGGAGCAGTTACCAGAACCTCCCACAAGCTGGGCCATGTTTCCAGAGCTTAATGAAGAAAGAATGTGTGAAACCTGATATCTAGAATTCAGAGAAAAAAATAATCAGACAAAGTGATAGAACTTAGTGGACTTAATGGTAAAAAAGCTGGACTTCCTATTCCTAACTGCTAGAAAAATGGGTGATTTATTTTGCTTGCTGTATGCACGTTCACCTGTGGATTGAAAATGATGTCTAAGTTTACAACGCTATCGTAAGAAATAAGCGATTCTAAGATAAAATACAAATAAAAGCTGAGAGGGGCCTCTGACAAGTCAAGTGCAGCAGGCTCTGGGTGAAAAGGGGAGAGTATCAAGGAAGGCAGAGCTGATTATACTCAGAAAATATAAAAATATAAAGAAGAGCCCTGGCCGGTTTGGCTCAGCGGTTAGGGCATCAGCCCACAGACCAAACAGTCACAGGGTTGATTCCAGTCAAGGACACATACCTCATTGCGATTTGGTTCTGGCCCTGGTCGGGGTCATGCAGGAGGTAACCAATCAGTGTGTCTCTCTTATATCGATGTTTCTCTCTCCCCATCCTCCCGCTCTATATGAAGATAAATGGAAAAATATCCTGGGGTGAGGATTTTAAAAAATATATAAAAAAGAAAATATTAATATTCAACAATTTCTGTCATCCAGAGATACCTATTCATAAAAATATATAGACATATATTTCTTATACTAAATTTAGGACCATACTACATATACACTTTGCATAATTTCCACTAACATTATATTACAATCATGGTTCATGCCACTAAAAATGTCTTTAAAAATAAATATAACTTTTAGTGACTCTCAATATAAAGATTTTTTTCAAATATCTTTTAGAATTCGTTTTATGTTTCTGCAGATTGAAAACTATGCTTAACCATTCATTGTTAAATGCCAACTCTATAACATATATGTAAAAGGGATCTTAGGGGAAGACCTGATTTAATTCCTGTATTTTGTAAGTCAAGAAACTGAGGCCCATAGATGATAAATCAATGGCTCTAAATCACAAAATAGTAATATCCCATGTTTTCTGATTTCTGGTCCAGAATTCTTCTACCATGCTATTAAACACACATTATACTCTTTTCGAGAGCTTACTATCTAAGGAGGATACAAATAAAGTTTTATATGTCCTCCAAATGACAGCTCACAAAGAGCCCTCCTTTATGAAGCCTTCCTGATCTCTGTGAGGGTTCAGTGTCATTTGGACTCCTGCTAAGCTTGTGTCCATTTCTCATGGGTGGGGTAAGCTCATAACACAGTCTTCTTTAGTAAAAACAGTGTTCCATGAAGAAACTGGTCAATTCAGCTTGTAAGTCAAATTATTGCACAAGTGTTTTTCTTTGACACAATCATCATACTTGGATATGCAGCCAGAAGTTCTTTACATATACTTCCTATTTTTATCACAAAGAATATTAAAAAGATGTGTACTCTAGGTTTGAGATTTAATAAAGTTAATAATTGTTACTACTTCACTAATATAGTGAAGTGCTTAAGTGAAACTGGGGTTTTAAAAGAAAAACAGTGATGAATTCAGTGATGGCTAGTACAGTTTGACGCCACTGTCTTGATTCATGCTAAGAACTAGTGATTTCAACCATCATTGCTTTTATGTCATCTATGCACATATCCATGCAATGGGAAATGTAGAATTATCATTTTGAAACAGTTTTGATCTTCTGCACCCCTGGAAGGGTCCCTGGGACCCCTAAATTTTTGTGGACCACCCTTTGAGGACCTCTACCCTAGAGGAAGGGGGTTGTGAGGTGAGGAAACTGTGGGAAAGGACAGGGGAAGGCCCTGAATGCACAGCAGGCATTGTGGTCCAGGGCCCTGATCACAGCTGAGAGGGGCCTGTGAAAAGCCCAGTGTAGCAGACTCTGGGTGAAAAGGGGAGAGTATCAGGAGGGCAGAGATGAGTAAGAAAGAGCTGGTTGAGAACAGGCAGGATTAATTTCAAAGGTGACAGTGATCCTCTTGACCAAATTTAATCCAGGGTGTGGGTGGAGTAAACCCTTGGCTGGATGTGGGACAGGCTCATGTTGTTGTTTAACCTTTTACACAAGTGGTCTCCCTTTTGACTGGTAGCTTCTGGAGGGAGGACCCAAATGAGTTGTTTGAGAAATATTTCCAGAATGAACCAAGATATAGACACCATTGTTTATTATATTAATAAAATATAGTAAGAACAGAGTACCAGGACTTGAGATTAAGAACAAATGAGACAGAATAGTTTCAGGAGAGAGGTAGGAGAATAACAGCAAGTCAGGTTAAAGGAGAAGGGCACACTGAGGACAGTGAGCAAACACGTTGCCATCAAGCAGAGCAGAATTGATGTTTTGTCCTTTCCTTGACCCATTTCATTGTTTACCACCCTTAGTGTTGTTCACTGTAGCTGACTGTAGTATTTTATGAGTGTACCTTGCAGGGGACCGTGTGGGGTAGAAGTAGACTGCCAATTCCAAATGAGGAACATATTTGCTCCTTCTAGGAGACTTCATTTTTGTGCTTCATGTAGAAATAGGAAACCAGAAAAATCACATCAGCTAAATTAAACAGTAAAATGGCATAGTTGCTAGGAAGAAATATCTGTCTATAATTATAGATTTAATCTCACAATCTGTCACCCAAACTAATATTTCTTGATAATTGCTACATGTTGGCCTTTGCATATATTATCTCATTAACACATAATAACCTTGTAAAATTATTTTATTGATAAGAATAGAGTCTCCTCAGAGATTCCAAAATGGTGGTGGAGTGAATGGAAGCTACATAACCATGTCCCAGGACCAAACTGGAATTACAACTAAAATAAAGACTAATCATTGGGGAAAAGAAACAGAAAAGCAGCTGGAGAGGACCCATATTACCAGGGACAGAAAAAGGACATGGAAATTGAGCCTGGTAGGAACTGTGGAAGAGTGAGAGGGTGGGCTGAGAGTGTTCAGACAGCAGCTGTTTTATCTGTGAGCAGCTCCCTCGGGGTTAAAATCCCAAGCCAGCACCACAGGGTAGAGGGCCAGGACAGAGCACTAAATTAGCTACAACCACTCACCTTGGGCTCCAGCAAAGAAAGGGCGGACTGGACTGGAACTGTGTGGAGAATCGAGAGCTTGGAGAGGGAAAAGGGCAATGGGAGTTTTTGCTGAATCACTCCCTCACAGGACAGTAGCCATGTTACTCAAAGAGCTCCTTCCCTGAGCCCCAGGGAGAAGCAATAGCTGCTCTCTCAGAAATTTAAATTCACTGGGCCAGTCCACAGAAATGCAAATTGAGCCTCTTGAACAGCCAGCATCTGCTCCAACCTCTGGAAATCCTCTTAACCTGAACAGCTGGGAGAGTTTTTCATTCAGTTGAGGGCTACAACCCAAGGCTCATCAAGTAACTGAGACTAATAGCCACCAGGCAATAAGCTAGAAGATAACTGAACCTTTCCTGGGCTTGCAAATCTACCCAGGAAAGTAAGATTTGATAGTGGTGTTTAACGTGAGTCCTCTCATACTCATCCAAACCCAGCGAAGGGAGCCACAATCAATGAAACACCAACACCCATAGGGAAAATTTGGCAGGCTCCCAAACCCACTGAGACAGCCAAAATGGTGAAACAAAGAAACAAATCCCAAATGAAAAAGCAAGAGAACTGTACTCAAGAAGAGATAAATGAAATGCAGTTAAGCAAGCTATTAGAGGTAGAGTTCAGAGCCATGATAATGAGGAAGCTCAACAGCATGAGTAAAGAGCTCAACAACATGAGTAAAGATATAGAAACATTGAAAACCAACAAATTGGAAATGAAGAATGACATAGCAGAAATAAAGAACACATTGGAAGGAATAACCAGCAGAGTAGGGTAAGCTGAGGACCGGATCAGTGAATTAGAAGACAGGGTAGAAAAAAATCACATAATCAGAAAACCAAAAAGAAAAAACAATGAAAAAACAGTAAGACATCTTAAGAGAACTGTGGGACAACTTGAAACATAAATATATCCACATCATAGGAGTTCCAGAAGAAGAAGAAAATGAGCAAGGGTTAGAGAATATATTTGAATAAATACTGACAGAAAACTTCCTGAACTTGGTGAGGGAAAAGGCATTCAAGTTCAAAAAGCACAGAGAGCCCTAAGTAAGAATGACCCAAACAGGCACACACCAAGACAAACATAATTAATATCCCCAAAATTAAAGACAATGAGAGGATCCTAAAGGCAGCAAGAGATAAGCAACAGGTCACCTACAAAGGAAACCCCATAAGGCTATCAGCTGACTTCTCAACAGAAACACTACAGGCCAGAAGGGAACGGCATGAAGTAATCAAGGTCATAAAAAACAAGGATCTGAATCCAAGACTACTTACCCAGCAAGGCTATCATTCAAAATAGAAGGTCAAATAAAGAGCTTCCCAGAAAATGCCCTGGCCGGCTTGGCTCAGCGGATAGAGCGTTGGCCTGCGGTCCAGAGAGACCCGGGTTCGGTTCCCGCTAAGGGCACGTACCTCGGTTGCAGTTTGTTCCCGGCCCTGGTTGGTTGTGCAGGAGGCAGCCACTCGATGTGTCCCTTTCACATCGATGTTTCTCTCTCTCTCTTTCTCTCTCTCTTCCTCTCTCTCCCTCCCACTCTATCTGAACAAAAAATGGAAAAATGTCCTCGGGTGAGGATAAAAAAAAAAGAGCTTCCCAGACAAAAAAAAAAAAAAAAAAAAAAAAAGGCTAAAGGAATATATGAGCACCAAAGCAGCACTGCAAGAAATGCTAAAAGGACTGCTGTAATTAGTAGAGAAATAGGAAGAAAAACATAACCACCCTAAACAAAAATGGCAATAAATAAGTACATAACAATAATAACCTTAAATGTAAATGGATTGAATGCTCTGATCAAAAGAAAAAGAGTAGCTGCCCAGCCAGTGTGGCTCAGTGGTTGAGCGTCGACACATGCACCAAGAAGTCAGGGCACAGGCCCAGAATGTGGGCCAAATCCCCACTGGGGACATGGGCTAATCGATGTTCTCTCTGATCAATGTTCTCTCTCATTGATGTTTGTATCTCTCTCTCTCTCTCCCTTCTCCTCTCTCTAAAAAAAATTAATAAAGAATAAAAATTTTTCTTTTAAAGAAACAGAGTAGCTGATTGGATAAGAAAGCCTGACTCATATATATGTTGTTTACAAGAGACCCACCTCACAACAAAAGACTCACATAGTTGAAAGTGAAGGGATGGGAAAAAACTTCCAAGGAAACGCAAAGGAACAAAGAGCTGGTGTAACAATACTCATGTCCGATAAAATAGACTTCAAATGAAGGTCATAACTAGAGACAAAGAAGGCCATTACCTAATATTGAAAGGATCTATCCAACAGGAAGCTATAACCTTGGTAAACATATATGCACCCAATATAGGAACACCAAAACATATTAAAAAATTCTGGAGGACTTCAAAGGAGAAGTCAACAGCAATACAGTTATAGCAGGGGATTTCAACAGCCCACTGATATCACTGTATAAATCCTCTAGACAAAACATTAACCAGGATACAAGGACACTAAATGATGCACTGGATCAAATGTATTTAATAGATATCTAGAGAGAATTACACCCCAAAACTAGAGAATTCATATTCTTCTCAAGTGCACATGAGACATTCTAAAAGATAGACAACATGTTAGGGCACAAACTAAGTCTCTACAAGTTCAAGAAGATTGAAATCATATCAAGCATCTTCTCAGATCACAATAGCATGACACTAGAAATAAATTATAACAAAAACATTTAAACACATAGAGGCTAAATAGCATGTTATTAAACAATGAATGGGTTACCAAGGAGATCAAGGAAGAAATTGAAAACTTCCTAGAAACCAATGAAAATGAACACACAACAATACAAAATCTATAGGATGCAGCAAAAGCAGTTCTGAGAGGGAAGTTCATAGCACTACAAGCCAACCTCAGGAAACAAGAAAAATTTCTAATTGACTATCTAACCTCACAACTTAAAGAACTACAAAGCAAACAACAACAAAAAAAAAGCCAGAGCAAGTAGAAGGAAAGAAATAGTAAAGATCAGAGCATAAATAAATGACATAGAGACTAAAACAACAACAACAAAAAAAAACAAAAAAAAACAATTCAAAAGATCAATGAAACAAAGAGCTGGTTCTTTGAAAAGATAAACAAGATTGATGGACCCTTAGCCAGATTCACCAAGAAACAAAGAGAGGACCCAAATAAACAAAATTAGAAACCAAAGACGAGAAGTAACAACTGACACCACAGACATACAAAGGATTGTTAACAAATACTATGAACAATTATATGGTAACAAATTGGACAATCTAGGAGAAATGGACAAATTTCTAGAAACACATAGTCTCCCAAAACTGAGACGGGAAGAGATAGAAAACTTGAACAGACCAATAACAATGAAGGAAATTGAAGATGTAATCAAGACTCTCTCAGCAAACAAAAGCCTGGGCCCAGATGGCTTCACGGGGAGTTTTCCCAAACATTCAAAGAAGAACTAATACCCAATCTCTTCAAACTATTCCAAAAAATTCTGGAAGGAGGATTTCCAAACTTGTTTTATGAGGCCAGCATAATTCTAATTCCAAAACCAGAAAAAGACACTACAAAGAAAGAAAACTACAGGCCAATATCTCTGATGAACATAGATGCAAAAATCCTTAATAAATATTAGCAAATCGAATCCAGCAATACATTAAAAAAAATATTCACCATGACCAAGGGGGATTCATCCCAGATTGCAAGACTGGTACAATATTCGCAAATCAATAAATATGATACACCACATAAACCATATGAAAGATAAAAACCAATATCAATAGATGCTGAAAAAGCATTGGACAAAATCCAGCACCCATTTCTGTTAAAAACGCTCAGCAATGTGGGAATAGAGGAATCATATCTTCACATAATAAAGGCAATATATGAAAAACTTACAGCCAACATCATACTCAATGGGCAAAAACTGAAAGCATTTCCCTTAAGAACATGAACAAGACAGGGATGCCCACTTTTGCCACTCTTATCTAACATACTGCTGGAAGTCTTAGCCACAGCAATTAGACATGAGGAAAGAATAAAAGAGATCCAAATTGGAAAGGAGGAAGTGAAACTGTCATTATTTGTAGATGACATGATATTGTACATAGAAAACCCTAAAGTTTCTATCAAAAATCTACTAGATTTAATAAACAAATTTGGCAAAGTAGCAGGATAGAAAATTAACATCAAGAAATTGACGGCATTCTTATACACCAGTAATGAACTCAATAATGAAAAAGAAACTAAAAGAACAATCCCATTTACCATTGCGGTAAAATAATTAAGATACCTAGGAATAAACATAACCAAAGAAGTAAAGGACCTATTTTCAGAAAACTACAGGACATTGAAAAAAGGAATAGAGGAAGATATAAAAAAGTGGAAGCATATACCTTATTCATGGATTGGAAGAATTAACATCATTAAAATATCCATAACACCAAAAGCAATTTATAGATTCAATGCAATCCCCATTAAATACCAACGACATATGACACAGAACTAGAAAAAATACTTCAAAAATTTATATGGAACCAAAAAAGACCCCAAATAGCCACAGCAATCTTGAAAAAGGACAAAATAAGAAGAATCACAATACCTGATATCAAGTTATATTACAAAGCCATTGTAATCAAAACAGCCTGGTACTGACACAAGAACAGGCATATAGGTCCATGGAACAGAACAGAGAATCTGGAAATTGACTCAAGACATTATACTCAATTAATATTTGAGAAAGATAGCAAGAGCATACAGTGGAGTCAAGACAGCCTCTTTAATAAATGGTGTTGGGAAAATTGGACAGCTACATACAGAAAAATGAAACTACACCACCAACTTACAACATACACAAGAATAAACTCAAAATATTTGAAAGACTTAAATGTGACTTGTGAATCCATAAAAATCCTAGAAGAAAATGTAGGCAACAAAATTTCAGACATCATACGCAGCAGAATTTTTATTGATAGAAGGCCTAAGGCAAGAGGAACAAACATAAAAATTAATACATGGGACTACATCAAACTAAAAAACTTCTGCACAGCAAAAGAAACAAGCATCAAAATGGAAAAGGAACCCACCATATGGGAGAGCATAATTGCCAATGATACATCAGATAAACGGTTAATTTCCAAAGTATATAGAGTGCTCATACAACTCAATAAAAGGAAGACAAAGAACTCTATTTAAAAATGGGCAGAGGACCTAAATAGACACCTCTCCAAAATGGATATACAAATGACCAAGAGACATATGAAAGAATGCTCAACATCACTAATCATCTGAGAGATGCAAATTAAAAAAACTATGAGGTATCACCTCACACCTGCCAGAATGGTTGTCATCAACAAATCATCAAAGAACTAGTGCTGGTGAGGGTGTGGAGAAAAGAGGACCCTAGTACACTGCTGGTGGGAATGCAGACTTGTGTAGCCACTATGGAAAACAATATGTTGTTTCCTCAAAAAAAAATTAAAAATTGATCTGCCATTTGATCCAGTGATCCTACTTCTAAGAATATATCCTAAGAATCCTGAAACATCAATCAGAAAGAATATATATATCCCTATGTTTATAGCAGCACTATTTATAATTTCTCTGATCTGGAAACAGCCCAAGTGTCCATCAATAGATGAGTGGATAAAAAACCATGGTATTTATACACAATGGAGTACTATGCAGCTGTAAGATAGAGAGATCTTTTAACCTTTGAGATGACATGGAGGGACCTGGGGAGAATTATACTACGTGAAATAAGCCAATCAGCAAAACCACATTATCTTACTTATTTGTGTAATATAATAAACAAAACAAGCTGATGAACAAAATAGACTCAGAGACACAGAATGGAGCATAGTTCAGACTGACAAACCTCAGAGGAGGTGGGCTAGGGGGATGGATGAGATAAACCAAAGAACTTATTTGCATGTATGTGTAACCAATGGACATAGACAACAGTGCTGGGGGGGGGGGGGAGGATGAGGGTGTCTGGGGGGAAAAAGGAGAAACATCTGTAGCAAAAATAAATTAATAAAAATTAAAAAACAAAATAAAATATAAAAAGGAAAAAAAAAAGAAAAAAAGAAAGAAAAGTAGAGTCTCCTGAGAAGTTATGTAATTTGTTCAAAGTCAAAGAATGTAAAAAATTCAAGCCCAAACTTTTCTAAAAGTGATTGTTTTGGGAAGGCAGGAGGGGAATTTGGGAGGGTGGTGTGTACTTTAATTTGAAATACTACCTTTGACACTAAAGGGAAACAGTTGTATTTAATTGCTGGGAAATTAAGGACTTCTCTCTGTAACGAATACTTAGCAATAACCTTAGGGCTCATTTCACTAGCTAAAAGGGGATAAATTATCTACCTTTTACAGGTGAATGAGTAGTTGCCTGATATTAGGCTGCTATTTAGCTAATTGTTTTGCTGATGTATTAAATGGCTATTGATTCCAAAAGGTGAGCAGTTCATTTCCTGAAGACCAGTATGAAATGTATATGTGTTAGGGATCCGAAGCTGGTGGGAGGGTGAGGTGCAAGAGAGAAATCATCAAGAATAAACTGAACATCAGTCCTTTATGGAAACTTAGGTACCAATTAAACAGCATAGGTAATTGAGTTGTTCAATGGATATTTTAATTTTTACAAGCTACAAATTTGTAGCTTGAAAAATTATCTCTTGTATTATTAATGTGCACAGAATTGATGTACTGAGTTACCATAGAAATCACCTTATGTACTATTAACTCTGCTAATTATGCATATCCTTTAATGTGTTTTATTAGTAAAAATGTGTCCTATCAGCTACATAAATCCATGTTACTTATAATTTAAGACTATTCTTTTTTCCATGTCTTTGATAAAGTAAGTTCTCTGAAAGACACTCAGTTTATACATTATTTAAACAAACTATAAAACAGAACTCATGTTTCCTGGTAGCAAATATTAGATCAGAATTCTATTACTTGGGTTTCATTTTTATATTTTTTTCTTTCACCTCACATCTCTGAGACTGCTTGAAGACATCTGTCTGTCCATCCACCCATCCATCCATCCATCCATCCATTCTGTAATGCATGACATGAATTAAGCACCAACTACACACAAGGCTTTGCACTAGATAGGCACCATAGGGTTTATAAAAATAAATTACATGGTATACTCTTATTATCAAGTTTTCAATCTAGAAATAAGAGTAAGACACACATATACATTATATATATAAGAAAGTTTTTGGTAACTACCAGAAGGGTATGTGTGTAAAATATTGTTGGGAGAAAAAAAGTCACTTCTGGATAGAGGCAGACAATTCCACGAGCTGAATGATTTTATTCTTAAGTCTTAATTGTCTGGCTTCTCTGGGAACCAAAACTACTCTTGGATTTGCGTAGTGGAGTGCAAATCGGATATGGTGCTCTCATACCATGATTGATGATTCTAGGCCAATTGGAGAATAATAACTTGCAAATGGAAGGGGACTTGATTCTCTACTGGCTAAGGTAAATAAAAGACTCTTGGAAAATTGAAGGGTGGATTTACATCACAGGGATGAAGCTTTTTTTTTTTTTTTTGTGAGATTCATTACTACTTAGAAGAAAACATACTTTTCCCCAAATGCTTAAACTTGGAAATATTTCAAATAATATGTGGGAATTGAAACAGAATAAATATGTGTGTGTTAATTGATCCACCACATATCTATTGACTCCATGGAATAATCCCTGTATCAAGGTGTTTACCATCCAATATGATCAAACGGCTATTGGAGAAGCTGCATGTGTAGCTGGTCCAGCTCCTAACTTCAAGCCCTTCTTGCTCTAACTGCATGTGCAATCAGTGTGGTCTTCATTTAAATCTCATGATAAAAATCCCTAACAGACTCTCTAACCCTACAACTTAAAGATATAGAAAGAAAACAAAAAGAAAAACCCAGAGCACGTAGAAGGAAAGAAATAGTAAAGGTCAGAGCAGAAATAAATGACATAGAGACTAAAAAAACAGTTCAAAAGATCAATGAAACAAAAAGCTGGTTCTTTGAAAAGATAAACAAGATCGATGGACCTTTAGCCAGACTCACCAAGAAACAAAAAAAGAGGACCCAAATAAAATCAGAAACGAAAGAGGAGAGTTAACAACTGACACCCCAGAAATACAAAGGATCATTGAAACTTATTATGAACAATTATACGCCTACAAAATGGACAATCTAAATGAAATGGACACATTTCTAGAAACACACAGTCTCTCAAAACTGAACCCGGAAGACATAGAAAACTTGAACAAACCAATAACTACTAAGGAAATTGAAGATATAATCAAGACTCTCCCAGCAAACAAAAGCCCAGGCCCAGATGGCTTCACAGGAGAGTTTCACTGAACATTCAAAGATCTAATACCCATTCTTCTCAAATTATTCCAGAAAATCCAAGAAGATAGAACACTTCTAAACTCATTTTATGAGGCCAGCATAATCCTAATTCCAAAACCGGATAAAGACACTAAAAAGAAAGAAAACTACAGGCCAATATCCCTGATGAATACAAATGCCAAAATCCTTTAAAAAATATTAGCAAATTGGATCCAGCAATACATCAAAAAAATTGTGCACCATGACCAAGTGGGATTCATCCCAGGGATGCAAGGACGGTACAATATTCACAAATTAATAAATGTGATACACCACATAAACAAAATGAAAGATAAAAACCATATGATCATATCAATAGATGCTGAAAAAGCATTCGACAAAATCCAGCACCCATTTCTGATAAAAATGCTCAGCAATTTGGGAATAGAGGGATCATATCTCTACATAATAAAGGCCATATATGAAAGACCTACAGCTAACATCATACTCAATGGGCAAAAGTAAAAACATTTCCCTTAAGAACGGGTACAAGACAGGGATGTCCACTTTCGCCACTCTTATTTAACATAGTATTGGAAGTCTTAGCCACAGCAATCAGACATGAAGAAAAAATAAAAGGGATCCAAATTGGAAAGGAGGAAGTGAAACTGTCATTATTTGCAGATGACATGATATTGTACATAGAAAACCCTAAAGACTCCATCAAAAATCTACTAAACTTAATAAATGAATTTGGCAAAGTAGCAGGATACAAAATTAATGTCAAGAAATCGACAGCATTCTTATACACCAACAATGAACTCACAGAGGGAAACTAAAAAAACAATCCGTTTACCTTTGTGGCAAAAAAATTAAGATACCTAGGAATAAACTTAACCAAAGAAGTAAACGATCTCTTCACAGAAAACTACAGGTCATTGAAAAAAGAAATAGAGGAAGATATAAAAAAGTGGAGGCATATACCTTGTTCATGGATTAGAAGAATTAACATCATTAAAATGTCCATACTACCCAAAGCAATCTATAGATTCAATGCAATCCCCATCAAAATACCAACGACATATTTCACAGAACTAGAACAAATACTCCAAAAGTTTACATGGAACCAAAAAAGGCTCTGAATACCCACAGCAGTCTTGAAAAAGAAGAACAAAGTAGGGGGGATCACATTACCAGACATCAGGTTATACTATTATATAAAGCCACTGTAATCAAAACAGCCTAGTACTGGCACAAGAACAGGCACATAGATCAATGGAACAGAATAGAGAACCCAGAAATTGACCCAAGACAATATGCTCAATTAATATTTGCAAAGGTGGAAAGAGCATACAGTGGAGTCAAGACAGCCTCTTTAATAAATGGTGTTGGGAAAATTGGACAGCTACATACAGAAAAATGAAACTACACCACCAACTTACAACATACACAAGAATAAACTCAAAATATTTGAAAGACTTAAATGTGACTTGTGAATCCATAAAAATCCTAGAAGAAAATGTAGGCAACAAAATTTCAGACATCATACGCAGCAGAATTTTTATTGATAGAAGGCCTAAGGCAAGAGGAACAAAGGTAAAAATTAATACATGGGACTACATCAAACTAAAAAACTTCTGCACGGCAAAAGAAACAACCATCAAAATGGAAAAGGAACCCACCATATAGGGGAGCATAATTGCCAATGAAACAACAGATAAAGGGTTAATTTCCAAAATATATAGAGTGCTCATACAACTCAATAAAAGGAAGACAAAGAACTCTATTAAAAAATGGGCAGAGGACCTAAATAGACACCTCTCCAAAATGGATATACAAATGACCAAGAGACATATGAAAGAATGCTCAACATCACTAATCATCTGAGAGATGCAAGTTAAAACAACAATGAGGTATCACTTCACACCTCTCAGAATGACTGCCATCAACAAATTATCAAACAACAAGTGCTGGCGAAGGTGTGGAGAAAAGAGGACCCTAGTACACTGCTGGTGGGAATGCAGACTGGTGCAGCCACTATGGAAAACACTATGGTGTTACCTCAAAAAATTAAAAATTGAATTGCCATTTGACCCAGTGATCCCACTTCTCAGAATATACCCTAAGAATCCTGAAACACCAATCAGAAAGAATATATGTACCCCCAGTTCATAGCAGCGCTATTTACAATAGCTAAGATCTGGAAACAGCCCAAGTGTCCATCAGTAGATGAATGGATAAAAAAGCTGTGGTACATATACACAATGGAGTACTATGCAGCTGTAAGAGAGAAAGATCTCTTATCCTTTGAGACGATATGAAGGGACCTGGCAAGTATTATACTAGATGAAACAAGCCAAGCAGAGAAAGACAAATATCACATGATCTCACATTTCTGGAATATAATGAACTAAACAAATTGATGAACAAAATAGACCCAGAGTCATAGAAGTAGGGTACAGACTGACAATCCTCAGAAGGGGTGGGGGAAGGGAAGGGATAAACCACAGAACTTATATGCATATATGCATAACCGATGGACATAAACAACAAAGCTGAGGATGGGGTGGGAGGGGATAGAGAGGAGGGAGTCAAAGGAGGGGGGGGGGAAGGAGAAACATCTGTAACAAAAATAAATTTATAAAAAAATGGATACCCTCCCCAAAAAATTCTCATGATAACCAATAAGAAAGGACACTTGCCCAGGAATTACAAAACAAGCACTCAGAACCTTTTATTTGTTAACTGTAGGAGTGAGGAAAGGCTACCACCCACAGCAAATAACCCCCCAATTCTCACTGGCTTTGAAATTTATTTTTTGTTCATATAATAATTCTGGGAGGGTTGGGTGTGTCTGTGGTGAGGCTGTGCTCCTCCTTCAGGCTCTGCCATCCTCTAAGCAGCGGTTCTCAACCTGTGGGTGGCGACCCCTTTGGGGGTCGAACGACCCTTTCACAGGGGTCGCCTAAGACATAACAGTAGCAAAATTACAGTTATTTAGTAGCAACGAAAATAAATTTTATGGTTGGGGGTCACCATAACATGAGGAATTGTATTAAAGGGTCGCGGCATTAGGAAGGTTGAGAACCACGAAGTTCACCTCTAAATTCCCCAATTCTGGCTGTGGGAAAAAGGGAAAAGATTGTGTAGAGAATTAAGCAGGAGTTTCATGGGCCAGCCTGAAGAGTGTGAGGTCTCTTCTGCTGTCATTCTATCCAAAGCCCAGTCACATGGTCATACCAAACTTCAAAGAAGATTAGAAAATATCTTTGCTGTGTGCCCAGGAAGGAAAGGAAATGGGTTAGTGAACATATTGAGTAGTTATTGCTGGAGGAATTGTGGATAAATTGCCTGGATTAAGCATCTGCTACCTGTGAAAATCCTTATGTCAGGTAGGTCCCACAGGATCACAAAAATAATTTTATACTATTACTCTTATTGCCAAGTTTACAAACTAGTTAGAAGAATAAGGTCCACACAGAAATCATTATAAAACCAGGCAGTATGTGATAATCACCCCCAATAAGAAAATTGTATAAAAAAGTACTTTATGAGTGGGTTGGAGAGAAATATCCCTTTTGGGTACAGGGGGGCTGACATCTCCAATGGATGTGTCTCAAGTGCCTTGAATTCTATATGACCCAAAGTGACACACCAATGTCCCTTCAAACTTGTCCCTCTCTGCTACAGTCCCCTTAGACAAGTTGCACCAAGTTCCAAACTTCCATGTTGCAAACTTTAACATAGAGACACAATCTCAAAGGATTACGGTGAGAATTCACTCAACACATACTTATGGAGCATTGACTCTTACGTTGGTTTCTTTTTAGGCACCGGGAATACAATATCGAAAAAACAGACAAAAATTCCTGCCTTCATGGAGTTTAGTGGAACGTGCAATACTTTATAAACAGTAAAATTCAATGCAAATGCTCACTTGCAATGCAAATGCTCAATGCAAATGCTCACTTGCTCACTTGCTGTTTTGAGCAACACCTGTGTGATCCTGGTGTGATGTTGTCATGTGGCTGTTCCGTCTGGGTTGCCGGGAGAATCACGAGCTATCTGCACATAGACACATGCCCCTGCTCCATACACAGGGGAGCACGTCACTGTGTGGTTGCTATGGTGAAAGCTGCCTGACAGCAAGCTAACACCTGCAATTCACATCATTGGCTCATGTGCCTTTTGATTTGAGTTTTGTATTTAAAGTCACTGGGGCTTGGCTTTAGCTGTACCGTTTTAATGCATATGCCATGTTCCTCCTAATTGGCAGACATGAACCTCCAATTGTGCCATCTTCTGCTGCTTTGCAGGGTAATGGCCTCTCAGATGCCTCTCCCATGCCTACCGTGATATAAAAAAAACCTCCAAATTCAGTTAAAAAGAATAACAAAATCCCAAAACCCATCTGGCTTTTTTTGTGCACAGCAGTGATAGACAAACAGAGACTTGAACTTAGTAACAGAGGTGTCATTTTCTCACTTGGGGGTTAGGTTCTAAAATCAGCACATAAAGTTAGTGAACATCTCATGTTGACAAGATTGCCCTAGTCCTTTAGAAAGGGTCATGGCAGGTACTGGTGCTGCTTCTCAGCTGCTCAAACCCTGTGGGTTTTCCTATCCTTTCAGTTGAGCATCTGATGAAACTCTCACGTTTAAAGAGAATGTTTACAGAAACAAAGAGACTTCACAGAGCAGAATCACAATCAAGAAGTTTAGGCTGTGAGAAGGTCTGGGAAACAAGACCTCCCAGAGAGGACCTTAACTGCAGACCAACTTCTCCACTCCCCAATTTGAGACTGGCAGTCAGGTCTGGAACTAGGGGTGGGGGCTCTACGTTCGTTGGGTGAAACAAGCAGCCTCTTCTTTCATACTGTTTAAATTTGCTCCTTCTTTGAAGGGTGTATAGTTGAATTTGCATAAATTTCTTGCCAGTACTGCTTCACCCTTCCCTCTCTACCTTCTCGGTTTCATTGTTTGCCTCCCAGGACTCTTTCCAGAATTGAGTCTAAATCCAGCTGATGGGGTAAGGGCTGGAGATACAAGTGGAGATGCCCGGGGAATACAAATGACTGACTTGATAAAGGGCAGGTAGCGATTTTCCTAAGAAAACAACAGACCAAAGGATGAATGTTTGTTGGAGGGGTTGGGGTGTAGACCTGGAATATGAGCTTCTAGGATAAAATCTAGTAAGGAGGATTTTTAGGATACATTGCTCCATGTCTTGCAATGTGAATGCCCCCTGATGTCTGTAGCAGATGGGACACATGTTCGGTCCCCTCCCTGCAGTACCCCTGCTGGTGGAAGCATTGCACTTCCCTGTCTAGTTGACATTGAGTGACTATTTTGGGCAATAAACCATGAACAGAAGGGCTGAAGTTCACCTCTGGAAGGAAGCAGTGAGAGGACTTGTGTGCTTGGGTGTAGCGTAGTTATTCTTGTCCCTTTGCAGAGACAGCCACATCAGCTTAGGGTCTGGGGTGAAGGTAACATAGAGCCAAGCAAAACTGACTTAGGATGGACATGCAGCAAGGATAGCACTGAATGTCTGTTGTACATGCTGAGGTTTGTGGGGATATTTGTTACCTCTGCGTAACTTGGCCTGAACAGATTGGTACAACACCTCTTTAATAGACTTCAGGAAACATTTCAATTTCGTCTCTGGTCTTTTTCAGATGGCAGAATGCTGTTTCTTTTTAATGTGAATGATTGTGGGTGGTCACAGATTAGCTCAGTTTTTCCCATTATTGTTAAATGAAAAACAAATCAGAATTTAGGAGAGACTTTATTGCAAAGCATTATTGCAAGATGTGGGGTTGGAACTATTGCAGCAGGGGGAGGGGGACTATTGTAATTGGGAGAATGTGCTGAATGTGAGGTCTTTAAGTGTCTCAAAGGTAAGGCAAAAAGGATTTTTCTTTTATAGGGAGGAGTAAACAAGGCTACAAAGCACCAGTCCTAGGGAACTGAAATCAAAGGATTCCTGATCGGATAAGTCAGAGAAAGTCTTCACTGAAGTCCATCCTGTTCTCACAAGGGTCTGTCCGCTGGCTCAGGCTGAGGATGAACAAAGTTTGGTTAATAAACATTCTGTTCCTATTGATCAGAGGGGATAAACATTCAGCTAATAATTTATAAGGCAAAGATGGGAGTCTGGAGAGTCTATATCTGGCCTTGTCATTGGTAAACAAAGCAGGCATCCATGGACATTATCGAAGTCATATTGTTACTGGCATTGGGGTTCTTGGGTTCCCTAGGATAGAAACCAAGTGGAAGCCCGAGCACAAGGGAGGTGGCATAGTGGAAAGAAAGGTCCAGTGAACTGGCTCAGGGGGCTGGCTCTGCTTGGCTGCTTTTCTAAGGTGAGGACAAAGTGGGCTTGTGTGAAAAGACTGGCTTTTTGAAAAAGGGAGATACAATTTTTCACTGTTTTTTTAGTTGGGGTTGGGGAAGGTGTGACATCTTGTGGTTGTCTTTTCTGGTGTTTCTTCTGGAGATCTGGTATCACAGGGATTGTGGTGCAGGTCCCTATGCTGACTCAATATGGGGAGGGGCTCCTTGGTACTAAGCCATGTCCCCAGCACACCGGTGGGAGTGTGTTTCTTCCCTGTTGTTTTCCAGGATCACAGGACTCAAGTAAAGTTCCACATTAAAATATTTCTAGGGCTGAAAAGGATTTTAGAGTCTAGTTTAACCCTCTGAAAAAATGGAGACCCAGAAAGGTTTTTCCACAAAATTTATATAACTGGTTAAAGGCAACAGGAGAACATGCCAGAGGGCTCCTGATTTTAGTGTAGACAGCTAAGAGTTAACGAAAGAGAAGAGAGCTAGACTGGCTGGTCCTGACTGAGTCTGGAAGTTATCCTTAATCAGGCTTAGGCATGGAAGATACAGCTTCAGACACCCCCAGGGGACAGCCAGATCGACCAAGGGGATTAACATCTTTCTGCCAACCTCCCACCCCGATGTAGGGAGGAAGGACGGGCTTTCCAATCTCCCCAGGGAACCACTGGTCCATTCCCCACATATCATGGGGGTAGGAAGAACCAGTAAAGGGGAAATTCCTCTGCTGGGCACATGCACAGTAGGAGACAAGATAGTGACCACAAGGGGAATGCATCTAACCTGGGAAATGACTCACTTTTAGTTAGAAATTTTTAATTTCAGACCATCCTATGTGGATACCTTAGATCTCTGAGTTTGTAAGGCCTCTCCTGAGCTTGTCAGGTTTAGTATGTGGCCCCTTTTTTGTTCACATATATAATTTTTTCCCCCTGTCTCTTCAGTATATGCTTAGATAACATTATATGTGATCTGTATTTACTGTGATATAGGAGAGAGACAGTTTGGTCCAATTCATAGATTTAAAACAAATCTAGCTTAATAATATCTAACTGTTAAGTACATATTTTGATCGTAGAAAAAGAAAACAAAAACTGATTTTAATGAAAATGTAAGGAAGAGATTGAATCATTTGACACATAAATGAGACAGTTACTTAAAAAATGTTCAAAAGAGCCCTGGCTGATTTGGCTCAGTAGTTAGAGCGTCAGCCTGCGGACCAGAGAGTCCTGGGTTCGGTTCCTGCTAGGGGCACGTGCCTCGGTTGTGGTTTGTCCATGGCCCCGGTTGGGGTCGTGTGGGTGGCAGCCAGTTGATGTGTCTCTCTCACGTTGATCTCTCTCGCTTCCTCCTTCTCTCCCTTCTGTTCTATCTGAAGATAACTGCAAAAATGTCCTCGAGTGAGGATTAAAAAAAAAAATGTTCAAAAGAAACTTCAGGATAATAAGAATGCTTATTTTAAAAGCCTTTTTGATTAGTGTCAAGCTAGAACAGAAGAACACCTTTAAAAAGGCTATACTTTAGTTTTGCCTGCATATTTGTCACATATAAACTGACATTTTAATAAAATGTTTATAAACCTTAAAAATATAGTAATCGATAGAATGAAACAGGATTCCTATATTATCCCTAAGTAGCCACGGACAGGTCTGTACAATGATTTTTACATTTTATTTGCAATGATGAATCTGAGACATTGTCAGAAAAATTTCTTTATCTATTCATCAAGTACCTGTTGGGTGCCTACTTTGTGCCTGGCAATATGCTAGGGACTAGGGATACGGAAATAAAAATTACCATTTTGCCCTTAGCAAGCTTACAGTTCTAGGTCAGCAAAACCCATAAAACTTGTTAAGAGCTATTCTATCATCAAAAAATAATCTAGTTATATTTTTTAATACACTTTATAAAGTGATATGTAGATATGTGATCTTATGAAAATGTCAAAAAGAATGCTGGGAGGTAAACATCACTCTCCACTCTCCTTTGATGAGCTCCGGGGCTTCATCTACAGGGGTGGGGTTGGGGTGGGTACAACTTAGACCAGAGGAGACCCAGAAAGAAAATGAACTGATGTGCCCCGCTGGTATGGCTCAGTGGTTGAGTGTCAACCCATGCATCAAGCAGTTGCCAGTTTGATTCCCAGTCAGGGCCCCTGCTCAGGTTGTGGGTCCGATCCCCAGTATGGGAAATGCAGGAGGAAGCCAATCAATGTTCTAGATCATTGATGTTTCTAACTCTCTCTCCCTCTCCCTTCCTCTCTCTAAAATCAACAAAGAAAAAAAAAATTTAGGTTATGATGGCAGTGGGCAGGACCAGAGCGAGGATGAGCGTGTGAGAGTATGAGCAAGTGTGAGAGAGAGTGTGAGTGGACGTGAGTGTGGACGAGCAACCTCGTGCAGTGCAGAAACGCGGGCAGAAGGTTCCTGTGCTGTGGACGGGGAGCAGCCAGCTACCGTGGTAAGTTCTCATCAGGGCGCTTATCCCTGTGCGGCCAGGAGGCCTTGCCATTTTGGAAGATCCCTGGTTTTTCTGGGAGGAGGCAGCAGGAGCGGCAAGGCCCAGCGACCTGAGCCCACCAGTGCACCTGGCACCATAGGACCAGTAGACCCCGCTGTGTCAACACAGACCAGTGCACAGTAGCTGCACTGACAAGGTGCCTGCTGCAGAAGCCTCAAGTGGCTGGGAGCCCAGCTCCATCCCCCACAGCAGCAGACTGATCAGAGCCAAGGCACACCCTCAGCAACAGAGGTTTGAGAGCAGACATCCATCCCCAGGCAGCAGCGGCACAGATCAGCAGCTGAGACCCATCCCCAACAGCATCAGCTGAGGCTGAGCAGGAGTTAAGCCCAAACAGGCAGCAGCACTCCCCAGCCAGTGGGACCCACACAATACAGCTGCCTGCGGCACCGGCACCAGTGGGGAACATGGCTCTACCAGCAGTGCCTACCAGGACAGACCAATACCAGCCACCATTAGTCAATCCTCCATGACCCACAGCAGACAAGAGGAACCACACACCAGAGCAGTCTGGGAGGCACAGCAGCCTTATTTGATACACACCGACTTGCCTATACATCCCAACATCCCTCACTGGGTCTAGAACTACCAGACGGCTAAAATGGGGAGACAAAGAAACAACACCCAAATGAAAGAAAAGGAAGAATCACCAGAAAAAGAACTACATGAAATGGAAGAAAGCAATCTGTCAGATAAAGAATTCAAAGCAATGATTTAAAAAAACATTTTTCCTTTATTGATTTTAGAGAGAGAGGAAGGGAGAGGGAGAGGGAGAGAGAGATAGAAACATCAATGAGAAAGAACATTGACTGGCTGCTTCCTGCATGCCCCCACTGGGGATTGGGCCCACAACCTGGGCATGTGCCCAGACCGGGAATAAAATAGACCCAGTGACATGGAAGTGGGGTGCAGACTGACAAATCTCAGAAGAGATGGATGTGGGGGGAGGGAAGAGATAAACCATAGAACTTACATGGATGTATGCGTCAGCAAGGACATAGACAATAATGCTGGGGGGGGGAGGGGCGGGATTGGGAGGAGGGTGTCAATGGGGGGAAAAAGGAGAAAGATCTGTAGCAAAAATAAATAAATAAATTTTAAAAAGAAAAGAAAAAAATTAATTAAAAAAAGAAAATGAACCGATGCAATGTTTAAAGGCTCTAACTATGTTAGTGAAAGCAGAAAGAATTTGGAGGACTGCTATAATTATTTAAAACATTTAAAAACAACACAAGCTTATTAATAGTTTTATTTATAATGAAGGAAATATCTATGGTTTTAAAAGGAAACACAATCATTCTTTCTCCCTCTCCCAACCCCTCTTTCTCTTTTTCTGTAGTATTTTAACATGGTCCAGGTCTTTGTGGAATTTCGATGACATTTATTTTATGATTTTAATTTCACTCTAAAATGAATTTTCTACATTTACAAAGAATCAAAAAACCCCAAGTCCTGCTGTTTCTTCCTGCCTGTTGCAGCAACTTGCCAGCCTTGAAAGCCTTAAACAGTATCAGTCTTTGAGTCGAGACCATTTCAGATGTGCTGGGGTGTCTGTCGTCTGCCTGTGGACCCTGACAGACACTCCTATTTTCATGACATTTTCTAGCTGAAATGAAACAAGTATTGAATTGAGCTTCTTCCCTTTTTTTACATCTGATTAAAATGTGATGCCCCCGCATATAGCTTTGAACAAACTTGATGAATAAAAATCTAAACTTCCCAAACAGATGCCTTAGGTTTGAGCATTTATTTATTTCACAGTGATTCATCTGAAAATTAGCATTTACTTTCTCCACCTTAAAATTTGTGGCCCATGTTGTTCCTTGAAGTGATCTTCCAAAACCCAGATCTAATCCCACCATCCCTGATGCTTCAAGATCTTCCAAGCCTTAACTTATCTAAAAAACTTCCTAATTGATGGAGAAGTTCCATTCAATCGAGCCCCAGCTCAGTTCTTTAGTGGAATCCCTCCTACCCCATGTGACCTCCTCTTTTTCTGCTGTGAGGGGTATCAACTCTTTCACCTGGTAAGGTTTGGAACAAAGACTCTCTGTGGTAGTGCTATGATATCAGGTACAAGTCCTTGGAGTCTGTGAGTCTGTGCAGCCCCTGTAGTGTTTTTTACCACCTCTCAGGGTGGCTTAGGCTAGAGCCATGACATTCAACAAGTGGTCCCAGAACCAGCAATGTTGACCTCACCTGGGAGCTTGCTAGCAATGCAACATGCCTGGGCCCCACCCAGGCTCGCTGATCAGAAACTCTGGGGTGGACTGAGACATGTGTGTTTTAACCTTCAGGAGGTTCTGATGCACACTTGTGTTTGAGAAGAGTTGCTCTAGTTGAACACAGGCTGGCTCTCTCAGGTCCTGCACACCTTTGTGAAGCAGTGTGCCTTCTGAAAGAATCCTGGGTGATTCTTGTGCATGTTGATTTAGAATCAGCTTCCTTGATTGCAAATATCCCATTTGTACTTATTGAATCCTCCACGTACTGGGGAATGCTGATGAAAAAGAGACAAAGTCCCTGCTTTTATCGAGCCTGCATTTTATGTGGTGGTGGTGGGAGGTGGGGGGTTTAAGGAGGTTGGGAGGTGGAGAAACTGACTATAAACTATAAAACAAACAAAAAGACAGCTGAAATAGTTTCAAGGTAATGCCAGTGCTCTCAGTGAAATGAAACAGCATGGGCGAGAGAGCATGGGAGGGAAGACAGGACTTCGAGCTTGGGCCTTTCTGAGGAGGGAGCAGGTGAAGGCAGCATGAGGACAAGGGCCAGCCTGTGTCTACCTGGAGCAGCCTGCTCCCCTGGCAGTGTTGCACCAGGTTTCAGGCCCACTGAGGTGGACTCAGTAGGTCTGGAGTGGGGCCCCAGCACGTTGTGTTGCCAACAGATTCCCAGGAGGGGCTGTTGCTGCTGGTTGGGGACACATTTTGAAAACCTGTGGTTTAGAGGGAACATTCCAAAAAGAGGGTATGTTAAGGCTGTGGGTCTCAGGGTGTAAGACATGCCTCATGGATTTAATTCTCTGGGAAAAGGAAAGTTATTGGTGGTATGGGGTTGTCATGGTCTGATTTGTATTTCTAAAAGATCCCTTTGGTTTTCTGTGGGAGAATGGATTTGGGGAACAGAGGTAGAAGCAGGGAGATGGTTAGGAGGCCACAGCAATGGTGGCCTGGACTGGGTGACAGCTGTGGGTGATTTGTGACGCGTTGTGTGAGGAGGGGGAGCTAACAGCACCTGCTGATGCCTTGGAGTGGGGGGATGAGAGGAAGAAAGGAATTGAAGATGACACCTAGCTTAGCAGTTGTCTAGAGGGTGATGCTATTTACTGAAATGGGAAGACTGGGGTAGGAGCAGGTTGGAAGTGGGGTGGAAAACTGAGTGTTCTCTTTAGATATATCATGGTTTACGATGAATATGAGACAAATCAGTGGGAATGTCAAGTTGGCAGTTGGTATGTGAATCTGAAACTCAGAGAGGTAGTCAGGGCTTAGGACACAGTTTTGGGAGTCATCAATAAAAAGATGCTATTTGATTAAAATTACTAACCTGCTTGGATATCCGAGGGCCTATTAGTGCACTGGCGCATATGTCAATTCCCAAACTCCCAGTCTTCTTCCAGGACGCCCCTGAACCCTGCCTTGCTGTGGTGGCTTCCTCCTGAAGTGGGACAGGCTGGCCACCTTACTCTTAGCTGGCACCCTTCTAGGCAGGAAGAAATCCTCCAACCTGTACCCTTCTCTCCCTTCCCCTGTGCTAACATCCAACTCCAGAAACCTCTCCCTGCATCTCCACCTGCTTCACTTAACCCCCATGCTTGCCTCTCAACCAGGTTTCCACTTGACCAGCCTTTGAACATCTGGCTTATCAGCCTCGGTGCCCAGCTGTGTCCTGGTGCCCTACTGAGTTTTGGGCCACACACACAATCTTCTCCTCAGCAACACAGTACCATCTGATCCCCCAGTATGCTGCCCTCTGGTCCCCAGGGTCCTGCCCAACTGATCCTTCAGTGTCCTGCCCTTCTGGTCCCCAGGGTCCTGCCTATCTGATTCCCAGTGTCCTGCCCATCTGGTCCCTCAGTGTCCTACCCATCTGGTCCCCAGTGTCCAGGCCATCTGGTTCCCCAGTGTCCTACCCATCTGGTCCCCCAGTGTCCTACCCATCTGGTCCCCAGTGTCCTGCCTATCTAGTCCCCAGTGTCCTGCCCCTCTGATCCTCAGTGTCCTGCCCATCTAGTCCCCAGTGTCCTGCCATTCTGGTCTCCCAGTGTATTGTCCACTGCCATCAAGAAGAGCTAAGTTATCACCTGGTTACTGCTTTGACACTTTTCTAAAGTAGTTAAACTCATCAGTTAAATATCTTAGCAGGATTTACAATAGGATGATCCCCTTTCACTTAAAAAAATACACTCTCCAAACCTATTTTTAAATCAGCTCTTTCAACTTGATTTTCTTTTGCCTTTAACTTCTTATTTTATTTTTTTTATTATTTTTTATTAATTTACTTTTGTTACAGATGGTTCTCCATTTTTCCCCCATTGACACCCTCCTCCCCCTCCCTCCCTGCCTCGTCCCCAGTTTTGTTGTCCATGTCCATTGGTTATGAGTACATGCGTACAAGTTCTGTGTTCATCGCTCCCCTCCCCCACCCCCTCTTCTGGCAAATGTCAGTCTGTACCCTACTTCCACATCTCTGGGACTACCCTGTTCCTCAGACTGTTATGTTCATTATATTCCAGAAATAAGTGAGATCATATGATATTTGTCTTTCGCTGCTTGGCTTGTTTCACTTAGGATAATAGTTTCCAGGTCCTCCCATGTCGTTGCAAAGGATAAGAGATCTTTCTTTCTTACAGCTGCAAACTACTCCATTGTGTATATGTACCACAGCTTTTTTATCCATTCGTCTACTGATGGACACTTGGGCTGTTTCCAGATCTTAGCTATTGTAAATAGCGCTGCTATGAACATGGGGGTACATGTATTCTTTCTGATTGGTGTTTCAGGCTTCTTAGGGTATATTCCTAGGAGTGGGATCACTGGGACAAATGGTAATTCAATTTTTAATTTTTTGAGGTAACACCATAGTGTTTTCCATAGTGGCTGCACCAGTCTGCACTCCCACCAGCAGTGTACTAGAGTTCCCTTTTCTCCACACCCTCGCCAACACTTGTTGTTTGATGCTTTGTTGATGGCGGCTATTCTGACAGGTGTGAGGTGATACCTCATTGTTGTTTTAATTTGCATCTCTCTGATGATTAGTGAAGTTGAGCATTTCTTCATATGTCTCTTGGCCATTTGTCTGTCCTGTTTGGAGAGGTGTCTATTTAGTTCCTCTGCCCATTTTTTAATTGGGTTCTTTGTCTTCCTTTTGTTGAGATGTATGAGCACTCTATATTTTGGAAATTAATCCCTTATCTGATGTATCATTGGCAATTATGCTCTCCCATACAGTGGGTTGCCTTTCCACTTTGATGGTTGTTTCTTTTGCTGTGCAGAAGCTTTTGAGTTTGATGTAGTCCCATCTGTTCATATTTTCCTTTGTTTCTGTTGCCTTAGGTAATATATGAGTGAAAATTTTGCTGCGTATGATGTCTGAAATTTTGTTGCCTACATTTTCTTCTAGGATTTTTATGGATTCATGAGTCACATTTAAGTCTTTTATCCATTTTGAGTTTATTCTTGTGTATGGTGTAAGCTGATGATCTAGTTTCATTTTTTTGCATGTAGCTGTCTAATTTTCCCAACACCATTTATTAAAGAGGCTGTCTTTACTCCATTGTATGCTCTTGCCACCTTTGTCGAATATTAATTGAGCATAATGTTTTGGAGCAATTTCTGGGTTCTCTGTTCTATTCCATTGATCTATGTGCCTGTTCTTGTGCCAGTACCAGGCTGTTTTGATTACAGTAGCTTTGTATTATAACCTGATGTCCGGTATTGTGAACCCACCTACTTTGTCCTTTTTCAAGATTGCTGTAGCTATTCGGGGTCTTTTTTGGTTCCATATGAACTTCTGAAGTATTTGTTCTAGTTCTGTGAAATATGTCATTGGTATTTTGATGGGGATTGCGTTAAATCTATAGATTGTTTTGGGTAGTATGGACATTTTAATGATGTTAATTCTTCCAATCCATGAACAAGGCATGTGCTTCCACTTTTTTATATCTTCCTCTATTTCTTTTTTCAATGTCCTGTAGTTTTCTGCAAATAGGTCCTTTACTTCTTTGGTTAAGTTTATTCCTAGGTATCTTAATTTTTTTGCCACGATGGTAAATGGGATTGTTTTTTTAGTTTCTCTTTCTGTGAGTTCATCATTGGTGTATAAGAATGCTGTCGATTTCTTAACGTTAATTTTGTATCCTGCTACTTTGCCAAATTCATTAATTAAGTCTAGTAGATTTTTGATGGAGTCTTTAGGGTTTTCTATGTATAATATCATGTCATCTGCGAATAATGACAGTTTCACTTCCTCCTTTCCAATTTGGATCCCTTTTAGTTTTTCTTCATGTCTAATTGCTGTGGCTAAGATTTCCAGTACTATGTTAAATAAGAGTGGTGAAAGTAGGCATCCTTGTCTTGTTCCTGTTCTTAAGGGAAATGCTTTTAGTTTTTGTCCATTGAGTATGATGTTGGCTGTAGGTCTTTCATATATGGCCTTTATAATGTTGAGATATGATCCCTCTATTCCCAAATTGCTGAGCGTTTTTATCAGAAATGGGTGCTGGTGTTTGTCAAATGCTTTTACAGCATCTATAGATATGATCATATGGTTTTTATCTTTCATTTTGTTTATGTGATGTATCACATTTATTGATTTGCGAATATTGTACCAGCCTTGCATCCCTGGGATGAATCCCACTTGGTCATGGTGAATAATTTTTTTTGATGTATTGCTGGATCCGATTTGCTAGTATTTTGTTCAGGATTTTGGCATCTATGTTCATCAGGGATATTGGCCTGTAGTTTTCTTTCTTTGTAGTGTCTTTTTCTGGTTTTGGAATTAGAATTATGCTGGCTTCATAAAACGAGTTTGGAAGTCTTCCTTCTTCTTGAATTTTTTGGAATAGTTTGTGGAGACTGGGTGTTAGTTCTTCTTCGAATGTTCGGTAAAACTCTCCCGTGAAGCTGTCAGGGCCTGGGCTTTTGTTTGCTGGAAGGGTCTTGATTACATCTCCAATTTCCTTCGTTGTTATTGGCCTGTTCAAGTTTTCTATCTCTTCCCAGTCCAGTTTTGGGAGACTATGTGTTTCTAGAAATGTCTCCATTTCGCTTAGATTGTCGAATTTGTTGCCATATAAATGTTCGTAGTGTTTGCTAATGATCCCTTGTATTTCTGTGGTGTCAGTTGTTACTTCTCCTCTTTCATTTCTGATTTTGTGTATTTGGGTTCTCTCCCTTTGTTTCTTGGTGAGTCTAGCTAAGGGTCCATCAATCCTGTTTACCTTTTCAAAAAACCAGCTCTTTGTTTTATTGATCCTTTGAATTGTTTTTTTGTTCTTCATGTCGTTTATTTCTGCTCTGATCTTTACTATTTCCTTCCTTCAACTTGCTCTAGGGTTTTCTTTTTGTTTGCTTTCCAGTTCTTTAAGTTGTGAGGTTAGGTAGTCAATTAGAAATTTTTTCTTCTTTCTTAAGGTGGGCCTGTAGTGCTATGAACTTCCCTCTCAGAACTGCTTTCGCTGTATCCCATAGATTTTGTGTTGTTGTGTGTTCATTTTCATTGGTTTCCAGGAATTTTTAAAATTCTTCCTTGATCTCCATGGTAACCCATTCATTGTTCTGTAACATGTTATTTAGCCTCCATGTGTTCATATGTTTTTGCATGTTCTTGTTGCAATTGATTTCTAGTTTCATGCCATTGTGGTCTGAGAAGATGCTTGATATGATTTCAATCTTCTTGAACTTGTAGAGACTTAGTTTGTGCACTAACATATGGTCTATCTTTGAGAATGTCCCATGTGCACTTGAGAAGAATGTGAATTGTGCAGTTTTGGGGTGTAATTCTCTGTATATATCTATTAAATCCATTTGATCTAGTGCTTCATTTAGAGTCTCTGTTTCCTTGTTAATTTTTTGTCTAGATGATCTGTCCAGTGATGTCAGTGGGGTGTTGAAGTCTCCTGCTATGATTGTATTGTGGTTGATTTCTCCTTTGAAGTCCTCCAGAAGATTTTTAATGTATTTTGGTGCTTCTATATTGGGTGCACATATGTTTACCAAGGTTATATCTTCCTGTTGGATAGACCCTTTCAATATTATGTAGTGGCCTTCTTTGTCTCTAGTTATGGTCTTCAATTTGAAATCTAATTGATCAGATATGAGTATTGCTACCCCAGCTTTTTTTTCCTTTCTGTTTGCTTGGAAGATTTTTTTCCATCCCTTTACTTTCAACCTATGTGAGTCTTCTGTTGTGAGGTGGGTCTCTTGTAAACAACATATATGTGAATCATGCTTTCTTATCCAGTCAGCTACTCTGTGTCTTTTTATCGGAGCATTCAGTCCATTTACATTTAAGGTGATTATTGATATGTACTTATTTATTGCCATTTTTGTACAGTGTGGTTCTAATTTTCTTTCTATTTCTTCTATTAATTACAGCAGTCCTTTTAACTTTTCTTGCAGTGCTGGTTTGGTGCTAATATATTCCTTTAGCCTTTTTTTGTCTGGGAAGCTCTTTATTTGACCTTCTATTTTGAATGATAGCCTTGCTGGGTAGAGTAGTCTTGGATTCAGATCCTTGTTTTTCATGACCTTGATTACTTCATGCCATTCCCTTCTGGCCTGTAGTGTTTCTGTTGAGAAGTCAGCTGATAGCTTTATGGGGTTTCCTTTGTAGGTAACCTGTTGCTTATCTCTTGCTGCCTTTAGGATTCTCTCTTTGTCTTTAATTTTTGGCATTTTAATTATTATGTGTCTTGGTGTGGGCCTGTTTGGGTTCTTCTTACTTTGGGCTGTGCTTCTTTAACTTGAATGCCTTCTTCCTTCACCAGGTTAGGAAAGTTTTCTGTCACTATTTCTTCAAATATATTCTGTAACCCTTGCTCATTTTCTTCTCCTTGGGGACTCCAATAATGTGAATGTTATTACGTTTCCAGTTGTCCCACAGTTCTCTTAAGCTATCTTCCTGATTTTTAATTGTTTTTTCCTTTTAATTTTCTGATTGATTTTTTTCTACTCTGTCTTCTAATTCACTGATCCGGTCCTCCGCTTCCTCTACTCTGCTGGTCAGTCCTTCCAATGTGTTCTTTATTTCTGCTATGTCATTCTTTATTTCCACTTGTTTGGTTTTCATGGTGTTGATGTCCTTACTCATGCTGTTTAGTTTCCTCAAGATCATGGCTCGGAACTCTACCTCTGATAATTTGCTTAACTGCATTTCATTTATCTCCTCTTCGGTAGAGTTCTCTTGTTCTTTCATTTGGGATCTGTTTCTTTGTTTCACCATTTTTGCTATCTCAGTGGGTTTTGGAGCCTGCCAAATTTTCCCTGTGCGTGTTGGTGTTCTGCTATTTGTGGCTCCCTCTACTGGATTTGGATGAGTGTGGAGAGCCCTCCTTCAACACCACTGTCAAGTCTCACTTTCCTGGGTAGATTTGCAAGCTCAGGAAAGGTTTAGTTATATTCTAGCTTTTGGCCTGGAGGCTATTAGCCTCAGTTACTTGAAAAGCCTTAGGATCTCAGTTGAATGAGAAACTCCCTCAGATGTTTACAGTGTAAGAGGATTTCCCAATGGTGGGGCCGCTGGTGGTTGTTAATGAGCCTTAATTTGCATTTCTTTGCCTCTTTTCCTCACCTGGGAATCTCTGAGGGAGGGGCTTCCACAGCTCAGGGAAGGAGCAAACTTGGCTGCCGTTCTGTTTAACCGGGAAGGAGGGGCTGGCCACCACCGTCCTTTGTGGCCACAGCTCAGCACAAACTCTGAGCTCCCTCCAAATCCCAGGTGTCCCCTCAGAGTTCTAGTCCAGTCCGCCCTCCCTCTGCAGGATTCCCAGGTGAGTAACTGTGTCTATTTAGCGCTCTGTCCCGGCCCTCTGCGCTGTGGAGCAGCTGGGGCTCTTAACCCCGAGGGCAGGCACCGCTAAGGCCGCTGCTCACAGCTAAGGCCGCTGCTCACAGCCAAGGCTGCTGCTGTCCGTGGGCTCCCAGCCCGCCACTCTCACGCGCCTCTGCAGATCCTACCAGGCTCATTCAGTGTCCCTGGTTGTATGGTCCTCTCCCGCTGCTTTTCTGTTGCTTTTTCCTGACGATTTGTCTTTATTTTAGTTGTAATTCCCGTTTGGTCCTGGGAGATCGTCTGTGTAGCTTCCATTCACTCTACCGCCATTTTCAACCTCTTTTATTTTCTTTTTTGTCTTTTGGAGGTGTTTGCAGTTCTTTTGAAGACTGTTGTGTGATTGCGCTTGTTTCTTTGGTCTGAACATGCTATGCCTTAGGATCAATTTAGCTTTTTCAATCACGCTAAGATTGATGTTCTGCTTGCTGGCTTTCTCTGGCAAACCAGAGCCTTAGAATTAAGTGACTCTACATGTTGTTCAGAAATATTTGTTTGTAGGATTTGTGCTTCTGTCTTCCCAAAGAAGCACTGTTAATTTGATTTCACATTCAAGTTCTTCTTCTTATTTGAGAAACTTTGTTCAATTCATCAAAATCTGGTATAGACAGTTGTAAATTTAAATGATGTCACTGGGTGAGCCATACCTAATTGTATGCCCAGCTGATCAATACATCATTTCTATGCAACCTAAATTGAAGTAAACTGTGAGGTCAATTTGAACATAGAAAATTTAGCCAGTGATGAAAATGTTAAAGACCAAGCTGTTCTGGTTGATTGTACATAATAAACCAGCTTATCCCAATTCACAGACTAATCCCAAAGAAAGTCAGTGTCTTCCAGAAGCAGCATTATTTTTCTCAGGTGCCAAGAAACACCAAGCAATATAAAAGTACTAAATAATATCTTAGCAGACTGAAAAACCAGATATTGTTTCTAAAGCACCTCAATAATTATGCTCTGACAGTACAGCAATTGCCCTTCCCACTAATAGCAACAACGAACTATTTTAAAATGAGTAACTGTTATAACAAAAGTGTCTTTGATGATGACTATCTTTCTAGAGAAATCTAGAAGATAGTTTTATCAGTTAGAATCAAGTGACAGAAACCTTAATTCATATGAGAAAGAATTTCATACTAAAGAGAATTTATTAGCTCACATATTTAAAAAGTCCAGAAACAAATATGTTGTTCATATCAGACTTCATCCAGAAGCTGAAATAACATCACCAATGGCCCTGGACTTCTCCATCTGTCTGCCATGTCTTCTCATGACAGGTTTGTCCGCCAGCAGCTCCAGGGACTCTCCTACTAGTTGCAAATAGTTACAGCAGTTTTGAGCCTCATCCTCACACCACACCATCAAGAAGAAGACAAATTCTACCAATGGCTCTTCCAGAAGATGAGAAAGTCCTCCTTTCCCTAGGCCAGTGTTTCATCATCTCTGTATGATTCTGAGCCAATCCCTGTGGTCAGGAAGACTGGCTAACCAGTAGGCTTAAGTCAATCCCAGCCAAGTACAGGAATGGAGTTGGAAGGAGACACTGAGGCTGTCAAGAGAAAAGAGAAACAAAAAGTAATGCAGGAAAGACATCAAACAAATGTCTAATGCAACAGAAAATAAGGAACTATCAAACTTCCAAAAGACAGAAAGCCAACTGAGGTCAGAAGATGGAATGAGAGCAGAGTTAATGCAAGTCATCAGTGATCAAGTTTTACAACTGATTAAATCAGGCAAATACATTTTGCCATATTTTACCAAGCACTCTAGTTGGTAAGTACCTGGATGTTTGAAGACTGAGTGGTACAAAGACCACACAGAAATAGTTTAAAAATTAAATGTAAAATAATTTTTAAAAATACTAAATAAACTAATACAAAATAAACTGATGAATAAAATAGACCCAGAGACATAGAAAGGAGTACAGTTCAGACTGACAAACCTCAGAGGAGGGGGGCAGGGAACATGGATGAGATAAACCAAAGAACTTATATGCGTGTATGTGTAACCAATGGACATAGACAACAATGTTGGGGGTGGGGGGGATGGGGTGGAGGGTTTCTAGGGGGAAAAAGGAGAAACATCTGTAACAAAAATATATTAATAAAAATTGAAAATAAAATAAAATACTAATATTCAGAACCCCAGGAAAATAACCATGTAAATAATTATGTTCACTGAAACGTCAGTTCAACTTTTGAGGCAGACTGCGTTTGCCTCAAAACTACAACACTTATTAGCTATGTGGTTTATGGAAGGTTATTTTTCCCTCCTTGATGTTCAGTTTTGTTGTGTGTTTTTTTTTTTTTCAACTGAATAACAGGGATAATAAGACTTTTAATAATATTTCTTTCCTATAGTTTGTGAGAATTAAAATGAGATCTTCTAGGCAAATCATCTAAATGCATGGCACAGAGTAAATAGGTACTCAGTACATACTATGGTTGGATCTAGGATTTTCACCATTGCCACCCACGGTATTCAAATGAATGATGGCACTACTGTCTTCTCTCAATCACCATGAGGATATATTTAAAGATGATCCCTAGGAAAAAATACTTGTCTTGTACATTACTTATTTTCCCTTTTGTAATGCACAAACATTTATTTAAAAGTCAAACTCAAATAAACAACATTTCATGATAGAATGACTAAAGTAGATTCATTATTATCTTCTCAGGACTTAACCTAAAAGTTATGATTATGAATAAGTAGTGTACACTGGTCTACAGTCTGGCAAAGCTGCCTTTGAAACCAGAAGATTATTGTGTTCTGGTTACATGTACTTTCATTTTTGTTTCATGTAAATTAAAAAAAACCCCACAACTTTTAAAAGATACTTAAGTCATAGTTGTTTCTTTTTCCTCTTTTTATTGAAACCATATGCTTACTTTAAATGTTGAACCCTAAATGATATGTTCTGTTCCACATTGTAAATATAAAATAGATAGTATTTGAGGGTGATGAAAAATCAATGTTGATATATTTTTTGAACCGAGAGTGTATTTTTTATGAAAATGTCTTTCAATAATTAATTTTATGGTAACAAAAGAACAAGCTGACATATCATATCTTATTCTCAGTATTTCATGGTGAAGGTATTGCTTTGCATCATTTTTTAAAAATATTCACCAAAAACAGTTCAAAATTTAAATATTTTAACATTAAATGTACCCTAGAAAGAGTCATGGATGTATTTTTTTAAATAACTAAAATTACTACAGGAATACATCGATAATCAGACATTTTACTTATTCAGAAATGTGTTACTCATATTAAAAACAAAGCTACTAATATGTGAACAAAGTTAGAAATCATAAATAAAAAATTATGTTTATCTTCCATCCTACAAAACATTTATAAAATTATTTATTGAAAGGATATTTTAATTTTTTAAAAAGTACATAGTCATGATGGAAAACAAGAAAGGGCATCATCAGTGAGTCAGAAATCAGGAGGCATTCCTGGAAGACAGATGGCAGATAGAAACTGAATGTAAACATGAAGAAAAACTGTACAGTCTATAATATGCACAGATCAAAACTACTATAAAGATATAACAGACCAACTATAAGTGACATTTAAGGAAACCAAAAACATCAAGACACAAATTAGCAAGTGGAAAAATAGAAATAATCAGAATTTATATAGAAAAAAATTAACCAATCTAATTAGTATATTGTACAATATAAAAAATATTACATTATAAAAAATATTCTTCTGTGAAAATAAAAGAGCAAGAAAGTGTTCTTTATACTTGGAATATAATCACCAGAATAAAAATTTTAATAGAAGAGTTAAATAATAGAATAAACATGACTGAAGATCAAATTAGTGGAAAAATACAAAAAAAAATCTGAAATATAGTACAAAAAGACAAAGAAATAGGAAAAAATGAGAGTATAGTTAAAAGCATGGGGGACCAATACATAAATAAGAAGGAGTAAGAGAGAGAGAGAGAGATTGAGGGAGAAATGAAGGGGGAGGAAGTAAAAGAAGGAATAAAAAGGGAAAATAATTGGGGAAATTGAATTTTCTTAATGTGAAGAGCCATTGAATGGAAAGGAATTAAAAAAAAAAAAAAGTATACATATATACCACTAACATTCATCCAGATACATTCTAGAAAACAATTTAAGACTCCTATTAAAAAATAAGTTCTAACTACCTCCCTTAAAGGATAAGAATCATATTGACAGAAATTTCTAATATATATTCTACTGAATACCAGAAGATCAAAAATCTAATGAACAGTTCATTAGAACAAAAGCTTTCACAATTAGCTCCAGATAGGCAGGGATTATTGCATGTTTTGCTCACTGCTGTAATTCCAGCACCAAGAACAGCTCCTGGTACATAGTAAGTCCTCAATCAGTATTTATTAATTGAATAAATTTTTTTATTACCTTGAAAATATAATGTTATGCTCAGCAAAACTAGCATTTAAATATAAAAATTTTAGATCATGTAAAATCAAGAATAGATGAGAAAAAGAAGTAGTAATCAATGAAGAGGAAGGCATGGAGTACAAGAAACAATAGTAAACAAACACAGCAGTAAAACATATACTTAAAAAAAGATCTTTCACATAATAAAGGATATAAGAAGACAAGAGAGTCAGGAAACTTAATATATGACAGAAAAACTGGTAGAAACTCAGGAAGAGATCAACAAATCTAACCATAATCATAGTGGTAAGGAGAATTTAATTATTTGGCCAGCAATTCATTAATTGGGATTTAGTTGAAGTCAGTTCTTTCTTCTAATGTCTAGCAGTGAGAAGAGGATAGTAGAACTCCTGGTGCTAAAAAGGAAACCTATCCAAAAAATCCATACAGCACAATACAATCCAATTTACTTTTTTATGCACTTATATAATTTACAGAAATTCACAGAAATGTTTGGGATGACATGCATTAATCTGTTAACCTCTAAGGCAAAAAGTGGCATTGCCAAGGACAGCAGAAAGGATGATGAAGAGGAATCTCACATGCTATGTAATTCTCTGCTGGCTGGTATATTTACAAGCATATTGTTTTACTCTAATACTTGTGTTTAACATAATGAACAGATGCTTTTAAAATCTCATACACACACACACACACACACACACACACACACACACACACAGAATTTAACTCAAATTTTAAATTTATAAGTGGTAGCAGGGTATAGGGAACAGTAAAATGAAAAGCTTACATTTCCAACACTTTTCTCGCCCATTATTTTAAAACATAAATCAGGTAAATAAATAAATATATGTATTTTGTTGTTGTTGTTTTACTTTATTTTTTTCAATTATAGTTTACATTCAATATTGTTTTGCATTAGTTTCAAGTGTACAACATGGTGGTTAGACAATCATATACTTTACAAAGTGTTCGCGCTGATATTTCCAGTAACCACCTGGCACCATACACAGTTAGTACAATATTATTAACTATATTTCCTATGCTGTACTTTACTTTCCATGACTATTTTGTAACTACCAATCTGTACTTCTTAATCCCTTGACATTTTTCACCCAGTCTCTCAACACCCCTCCCCTCTGGCAACCACCAGTCTGTTCTCTATGTTTTTATTTTTAATATAAAAGTAATTCCAGAGATTTTGATAAACTTGGAGAAAACCAAATAACTCAAAAAGAAATTAAGAAAATGATTTTATTTCTAATAGTACCCCAAAGAATAAAATATCTTAAAAACATTACCCAAGGAGGTGAAAGATTTGTATACTGAAAACAGCAACAAAAGTTGTGAAATAAATTAAAGATCTTAATAAATGGAAAGACATCTCATGTCCAAAGAATGAAAGACTTAATATTGATAAGGTGCCAGTATTTCTCAAAGTGATCCACAGAGTCAATGCAATTTCTATCAAAATTCCAATAACATTTTTTTGCAGAAATGAAAAAGTTGCCCCTCCAATGTATATGGAATGCAAAGTGCCCCAAATAGCCATAAAAATATTGGAAAAATATAAAAAAGTTGGGGGGCTCACACATCCCAATTTCAAAATTGACTTCTAAGCTGCAGTAATCAAAACACTGGGAATTGGGCATAAGGTAGACATATAGACCAATGTAATAGAATTAAGAATTCAGAAAAAAAAACCCCACACATCTATGGTTAACTGATTTTTGACGAGTACCCAGACCATCTTTACTAATGGGGAAAGAATAGTTACTTCAATAGGTACTGTGACAACTGGATATTCACATACAAAAGAATGAAGTTGTACCCCTAACTCACATCATATAAAAAGTTATCTCAAAATGGATCAACCTAAACATAAGTGCTAAAACTATAAAATTCTTAGAAGAATACATAGAGATAAATATTCATGACTTTGAATAAGACAATGGATCAAAACCATGACAGTAAAAGAAAAAATAAACTGGACTTCATCAGAATTAAAACCTCTTGTGGGTTGAAGGACATTGTCACAAAAAAGTGAAAAGACAACCTATAAAATGGGTGAAAATATTTGAAAATCATATATCAGGTAAAAAATGTCTAGTATCCAGAATATATAAAGAACTCCTACAACTCAACAACAAAAAAGACAAACAACCCAATTTTTAAATGGTCAAATGAGTTGAATCTATTTCCCCAAATAAGTTATACAAACGGCCATTAAGCTCATGAAAAACAGTTCAATATCATTTGTCATTAGTGAAATGAAAATCAAAACCACAGTGAGATACCATTTCACACCTATTTATATGGCTATAATTTTTAAATGAAAAATAACAGGAGCTGGTAAGGATGTGGAAAAATTAGAACACTGCTACATTGCTGGTGGAGGTGTAAAATGGTACAACTGCTTTGAAAAGTAGTTTGGCATATCTTCAAAAACTTAAACACAGAATTATCATATGACCCAGCAATTCCACTCTTAGGTATATACCCAAAAGAATGGAAAGCAAGGAATCTAACAGATATTTATACAGCAAAGTTCACAGCAACATCATTTACAGTAGCTATAAAATAGAAACAACACAAATGTCCATCAACAGATGAATGGATAAATAAATTCAGTATACCACCAACAATGAAATTTTATTCAGTCAAAATAAATGAATTGCCGATATAACATGGATGAATCTTGGAAACATGCTAAGTGAAAAAAATTGAGACACAAAAGGTTACATATTCATATGAAATATCCAAAATAGGTAAATCCATAGAAACAGAAAGCAGATTGATTATTGTGATGGGCTGGAAGAGAAGGAGGAATGGAAAATAACTGCTTAATGTACATAGAGTTTTCTTTTGGGGTGATAAAATTATTTAGAAGTAGATAGTGAACATGGTTGCACAATACTTTGAATGTAGTAAATGCAATTACATTGTCCATTTTAAAATGGTAAAAATGCTCATTGTCACTAATCATCAGAGAGATGCAAATTAGAACATTGATGAGATATCACCTCACATCTACCAGAATGGCTACCATCAACAAATCAACAAACAAATGCTAGTGTGGATGTGGAGAAAAGGGAACCCTAGTGCACTGTTGGTGGGAATTCAGTCTGGTGTAGCCACTGTGGAAAACAGTATGAAGTTTCCTCAAAAAATTAAAAATAGAACTGCCTTTTGACCTAGTGATCTCACTCCTGGGACTATATTTTAAGAATCCCAAAACACCAATTTGAAAGAACATATGCAGTGTTATTTACAATACCCAAGACCTGGAAACAGCCCAAGTTCCCATCAGTAGATGAGTGAACAAAAAAGCTGTGGTACATTTACACAGTGTAATACTACATGGCTATAAAAGTAGAAAATCTTACCTTTTGTAACAGCATGGATGGACCTGGAGATTATTATGGTAAGTGAAATAAGCCAGTCAGAGAAAGAAAAATACCATGTGATCTCACTTATACGTGGAATCAAATGAACAAAATAAATGGACAAACAAAATAAAGACAGGGGCATAGATACATGGAACAGACTGACATCTGTCAGAGGGAAGGGTGGAGGGAGGGAGTAGATGAAAGAAGGTGAAGGGATTAGCCAAAGAGCATACATGTATAACCCGATAAGATTCTGGCCCAAGTAGATCTGGAATAAATGTTTGTTGAATAAATAAATGAAGCCTATCTTTGCCAAGCATTAACTGTATTTTTATTAGGAACCAAATACTGCCCTAAATATAATGTCTCCTTTAATTTTTCTAACAATCCCAACAATTCTAAAAATTAAATATAACTATCCCTATTTTACTGATGAGGTTCTGAGACATTAATGACTTGCTTAAGGTTACATAGTGCATTAATGATAGAATTGGATTCTAGTCTTTTATTTCAAGCTTTTATCTCTATTATACCTGTTCTAAATAATTTTGGGTGCATTGGGTAACCACTGAGTAGGATTCATAGTGACAGGATTAAAAGCCAGATACCAGTGAGAACCATTTTAAGTAGCTCTTAAAATTTAGTTTTATAATCTTTTGTCAAATTACAATGGCTAGAACTTGGACTAGAGTATTGAACTTCCGCAGGAAATGTTATTTTTCGGAAGTGTAGAGCTGCGGAACTATAACCTTTTCATCAGAGAAACAGGCTGACAGTCAGTCTGAGCACCTGGGATTTCCACACAGCTTTGTCACATTTACTGGAACAACATTTGAAGAATGGTTTAAACAAAATTATTGGTGTAAAAAATATATGTGTATATAGATATTCACATGATTTGTTCTAATTGTGCATTTTTAAATTAAGAAACAAATATGTGGGATGGAAAAAATGGCGTTGGAGTGAATGGAACCTACACAGACAATCTCCCAGGACCAAACAGGAATTACAACTAAAATAAAGACAAATCATCAGAAAATGGCAACAGAAAAGCAGTGGGAGAGGACCATACAAGCAGGGACACTGAATGAGCCTGATAGGATCTACAGAGGCACGAGAGGGTGGTGGGCTGGGAGCCCACAGACAGCAGCGGCCTTAGCTGTGAGCAGCGCCCTCCAGGGTTAAGATCCCAAGGCTCCCCAGCGCAGAGGGCCGGGACAGAGCACTAAATAGCTACAGCCACTCACCTTGGGCTTCTACAGAGGAAGGGCAGACTGGACTGGAACTCTGTGGGGACACACGGGATTTGGAGGGTGCTCAGGGTTTGTGCTGAGTAGCGGCCACAAAGGATGGTGGCCAGCTTGCTACTTCCCAGAGCTGTGGCAGCCCCTCCCTCGGAGATTCAACCCAACCCAGGTGAGCAAACAAATGCAAATTGAGGCTCATTTACAACCAGCATCTGCCCCACCCTCGGAAAATCCTCTTATGCTGAACACCAGAGGGAGTTTCTAATTCAACTGAGAACCCAAGGCTTTTCAAGTAACTGAGGCTAATAGCCTCCAGGCAAAAAGCTAGAGGATAACTGAACATTTCCTGGGCTTGCAAATCTACCCAGGAAAGTAAGACTTGATAGTGATGTTTAAAGAGGGCCCTCCGAGCTCATCCAAACCCAGTAGAGGGAGCCACAAATAGCAGAACACTAACACCGACAGGGAAAATTTGGCAGGCTCCAAAACTCAAGTGTCCATTAGTAGAAGAATGGATAAAAAAAGCTGTGGTACATATACACAATGGAGTACTATGCAGCTGTAAGAAAGAAAGATTTTTTATTCTTTGAGATGACATGGAAGGACCTGGAAACTATTATCCTAAGTGAAACAAACCAAGCAGAGAAAGACAAATATCATATGATCTCACTTATTTGTGTAATATAATGAACTTAACAGTCTGAGGAACAGGGTAGTCCCAGAGAAATGGAAGTAGGGTACAGACTGACAATAGCCAGAAGAGGGGGCCGGGGGTGATAAACCACAGAACTTATACGCATGTACTCATAACCAATGGACATGGACAACAAAGCTGGGGACGGGGCTGAGAGTGAGGTGGAGGAGGGTGTCAATGGGGGAAAAAGGAGAAACTCTTGTAACAACAAAAAAATAAAATAAAATAAAATAAAATAAAATAAAATAAAATAAAATAAAATAAAATAAAATAAAATGTTAAAAAAAAAAAGAAAGAAACGAATATGTGCAGATAAGCCCCAGATATGATTTGTTCATTCCCTATAGTTCTTAATTTGGCAGCTAGACTTTCATAGTAAACAAAGGGAATGTACTGCTCTAAGGCAAGATAGTTTTTTACACTGTATACACACAATTCTTAAATAATTTAATCCTGAAGGGTATTTTTGCCAAAATTCTTCTTCTGACCTTTGTTTAGAGGTTTTTCTGTAAAAGGACTAGTGAGTGTAGAATAGAAGGGTAAGCAATACAGGAAATTGTCAATTCTCCCTCATTTCAGGGCCCAGTAGGGAAAACCAAGTTCAGAATTAGCCATGTTGGATACTCTGAACATGCAACTTTGATGTAAACATTGGGGCAAATATTATTAATTTCACATTCTTAAAAGAGATCATAAACAATGTTTTGTTCTTGTTATTAGAAGCATTCCTGTTTCTGAAAGTGTTTTTGGTACATAAGTCCACCATGTTTTTAAAAGCAGTTCAGGAAGAAGAAAATCCACTAAAACTAGAAAAAAAGACCACCAGACATCCCTCAGAATCGCAGGCGCCAAAACAGCGTTCCTAGCACTTCTATTTAGTGAGCACCTGTAAAGACTCTGGAAAAAGCAATCCTATAAATGAAAAGAATTAAGTGTGACATTTACTTAACCAGCACTGGCTTAAATTGGGGAAGATTAAAGTTTAAAGAAGATTTCGTTTAATCTCATTATAATGAAGTGAAGGAAAGATAAAGATTAAGGATAAGATTTCATCTCTGATTATTAAGGATATAGTTATGTTATATTATTTTGCAATATGTAAAAGTAAAATTTAATTAAATTTTTATTGCTTATCAATTGATTATTATTGGTTTGGAATTACCAAATTTTATTTTATGAGCTCATTCTTCTTTTGTTGAATATACTTTGCTTCTCATAAACCCTAAAATAGCTCATTAATCTTGCATGAATTATAGTATGGTAAATTATATGTTATAGATCAAATAAATGAAATCAAACTAGTTCATGACTAGACATAGATCAAAATATTTCTGAAGGAAAAAGCACTAAGAAAATTTGTAGAAAGATTAAGAAACAACTGAAATATGCTAGGAATATACTTAATCACAAATGTTTGCCCTGATTTTCTTGTTAAAGTGCTGTAGAAAGAACAATATTTGCTAATAAATGAATAAATATAAAACTTTTGTCTCATTTTGACTTCCTGTCACACATTGTATGGCACTTCCCCCTTCCCCAAAGATAAAACCCTTTACCAGAAAAACAATAATCTCATTTAGTTTTATATATTCTATCACTACTTCATCCTATTCCTTCATTCACAGACTTCTGCATTATTGTGTGGAAAACTTTGGTACAAAAACATATTTTAAACAAAATTAGAAGGTAAATAGCAAAGACAAAGACCTCCAAAATATACTATGATAATATCCTTAATAGTTAATTAACTTTTATAAAACAATAAAAAGATCCCATAAAAAAAATAAACAAAAGACAAGAACAGACAATTTTAAAAGTACTAAGTATACTTAAGTATGAAGTAAAGTCAAATTTTAAAATGAGATGTCTTTTTTTGCCCATTATACTGGAAAAAGATAAATCTCACTCTCAGGAGAGAAATTTGGCAATATAATTTTATAAAAATTTGTATAGCATTCTATTTCCAAAAATTTGAAATATTTGTGCATATTCAAGAATTAAAGTTGTCTGAATGTTCTTGGCATTATTTTAAGTAACAATAAGTTAGAAATAACCTAAATAACCAACTATACAATACCTGAAAAAATTATAAAGCATCAGTACAACAGGATTTTATGAAGTCATTAAAAATGCAAGAGACTATTTAGTAATAAAAAAGTATCAATTCTATTTTATCAAGCAGAAAAATAGATTGCCAATGTACCAAATAATCCCTTATTAAATAAATTAAAAAGTATTTTCCAAAGTTTCTACAATTAATGTTTATTATATATTAGTAAGAAAATATGCTTAAAATCAGGCAGAATTTGGGTGTGTTATATAAAACAAAACTCATTGTTTCTTTCACTTTCCCTTTCAACATACACACTAACAAATTCATCTGCACTTAAAATTTTATTTTTGTATTTTACCTTTGTATTATTCTCTATTGTCCTTAATGACCTCTGTACATATATACATTTTTAATCTTTATTGTTGAAAGTATTCCCACATCCCTGTCCCTCTGAGATTTGTCAGTCTGTCCCCTACTTCCATGTCTCTAGATCTATTTTGTTCTTCAGCTTATTTTATTCATTATATTCCACAAATAAGTGAGGTCATATGATACTTGTCTTACTCTGACTGGCTTATTTCACTTAGCATAATACTCTCCAGGTCTCTCTGTGTCATCTCAAAGGGTAAGAACTCTTTTTTTCTTACAGATGCATAATATTCCATTGTATAAATGTACCACAGCTTTTTTATTCACTCATCTATTGATAGACTCTTGGCCTGTTTCCAGATCTTAGCTATTGTAAATAGTGCTGCTGTGAACATAGGGGTACATATATTCTTTCTGATTGGTGTTTCAAGCTCCTTAGGGTATATTCCTAGGAGTAGGATTACAGGGTCAAATGGTAATTCTATTTTTAATTTTCTGAGGAAACACTGAATTGCTTTCCATAGTGGCTGCACCAGTCTGCATTCCCACCAGCAGTGTACTAGAGTACCCTTTTTCTCACATCCTCACCAGCACTTGTTGTTTGATGATTTGTTGATGGCAGCCATTCTCACAGGTATGAGGTGACACTTCATAGTCATTTTAATTTTCATCTCTCTGATGGTTAGTGACAAGCAAATTTTCATATGTCTATAAGCTATTTGTATGACCTGTTTGGAGAAGTGTCTATTCAGTTCCTCTGCCCATTTTTTAAATTGGATTGTTTGTCTTCCTTTTGTTGAGTTGTATAAGAACTTTATATATTTTGGATATTAACCCCTTATCCAGTACATCATTTACAAATATGTTCTCTCATACAGTGGGTTGGCTTTTCATTTTGATGCTGGTTTCTTTTGCTGTGCAGAGACATTTTAGTTTGACATAGTCTCATTTATTAATTTTTTCCTTTGTTTTTCTTGCACTAGGCAATGTATCGGTAAAAATTCTGCTACTTATAATGTCTGAGATTTTTATGCCTACATTTTCTTCTATAATTTTTATGGTTTTAATCTTCTTGAACTTGTAGTGACTTAGTTTGTATTCTAACATGTCTATCTTTGAGAATATCCCATGTGCACTTGAGAAGAACGTATATTCTATAGTTTGGAGGTGAAATGCTCTGTAAATATCAATTAAATCCATCTGGTCTAGTGTACTGTTTAGGGTCTTTGTTTCCTTGTTAAGTTTTTGTCTACAAGATCTATCCAGTGATGTCAGTGGGCTACTAAATTCCCCTACTATGATTGTATTGCTGTGGATCTCTCCTTTAAAGTCCTCCAGAAGTTTTTAAATATATTTTTGTGCTCCTGTATTGGGTGCATATATGTTTACCAGGGTTATATTTCTTGCCAATTGATTCTTTTAATATTATGTATTAACCTTCTATGTCTCTTGTTATGGCCTTCATTTTGAAGTCTATTTTATCAGATATGAATATTGCTACCCCAGGTTTTTTGTTTGTTTGTTTCCATTTACGTGGAAAATTTTTTTCTATCCCTTAACTTTGATCCTGTGTGAGTCTTGTTCCAAGGTGGGTCTCTTGTAGATAGCATATATATGAGTCATGTTTTCTTTTCCATTCAGCTACCATGTATCTTTTGATTGGAGCATTTAATCCATTTATATTTAAGGTTATTATTGACAGGTTCTTATTAATTGCCATTTTATTCATTATACCTATGTTTCTTTCTATATATCTCATTATTATTACAGCAGTCCCTTTAAAATTTCTTGCAATACTGGTTTGGTGGTTAAAAAATTCCTATAGCCTTCTTTTGTCTGGGAAGCTCTTTATTTCACCTTCCATTTTGAATGATAGCCTTGCTGGATGAGTAGTCTTGGTTTCATATCCTTGTTTTTCATTACCTTGAATATTTCATGCCATTGCCTTCTGGCTGTAATGTTTCTGTTGAGAAATCAGATGACAGTCTTATGGGAGCTCCTTTATAGGTAACCTGTTACTTTTCTCTTGCTGCCTTTAGGATTATCTCTTTGTCTTTAATTTTTGGCATTTTAATTATCATGTGTCTTGACATGAGCCTCATTGGGTTCTTCTTGCTTGGGACTCTCTATGCTTCCTGAACTTCTGAAAATATATCCTAAGAAGCCGGGAACACCAATCAGAAAGTGTATATGCACCTCTATGTTCATAGCAGCGCTGTTTACAATAGCTGAGATCTGGAAACAGCCCAAGCGTCCATCAGTAGATGAGTGGATAAAAAGCTGTGGTACATTTACACAATGGAATTCTATGCAGCTGTAAGAAAGAAAGATCTGTTACCCTTTGAGATGACATGGAAGGACCTGGAGAGTATTATGCTAAGTGAAATAAGCCAGTCAGAGAAATACAAATATCATATGATCTCACTTATTTGTGGAATATAATGAACAAAATAAGCTGACAAACAAAATAGATCCAGAGACACAGAAGTAGGGAATTGACGGAAAAACCTTGGGTGGGGGGAGGGAGATATACCAAAGAACTTATATGCCTTTATACATAACCGATGGACACAGACAACAGTGTGGTGAAGTTGGGGGTGGGGAGGCTGGGACAAGGGTGTCAATGAGGTAAAAAAGGAGAGACATCTATAATACTTTCAACAATAAAGATAATTTTTTAAAAAGATCAGAAAAAATAGGAACAACAAGAAGCATTAATGGTTTCAACAAATTAATTGACAGAAAAAAGCAGAAAATATCCCACAAAACAAAATGTTAATATCTTCACTGATACTGAATAAAGTTTTATTAGAAATGTATTTGATACTATCTTTACCTTCAAATATCATCTCACTAGAGTCAACAGTTCTCTTGAATCATCTTTTCTAGTACTAACTCAGTAGCTAAAGAAATATAATCTTTATGAAATTATCAAATCTAAAAAACTTTCCTTCCTTTCATCTAAGTAATATAGATTGGCAAGTATTTAATAATAATAGGAATGAAGATATGCTAATTCTTCAGGAGTTCTAACTCTGCTTAAATGTTTGTACTCTTCCTTGCCTTTTAAGTAAGCTTACCAAAGTCATTCACACCAGAAAAGAAAATGAATCAAGTAACCATGTTTCCCTCAGAATCAAAGAAAAGTTCTTAGAAAGAAACTTCCATAGACACCAAAACTACTTCCTGTCATTTGGGCACTCCAGAATATGACCATGGTGTTTCCTTTTTAGGACTTTACACAGAGAAACACCCAACAGTTTCCCTCAGTAACTATATTAGTTTCCTGAGTCTGCTCTGACTAATTATGACAAATGTAGGGGCTTAAAACAACAGAAATGTAATCTCTCACAGTTCTTGAGGCCAGTAGTCTGAAATCAAGGTATCAGCAAGATCATGCTCCCTCTGGAGGGTTCAGGGGAAATCTTTTTTACCCCATCTAGATTCCTTGCTGTTCTGTGGTTGTGGTCACGTCACTGCAATCTCTGCCTTCTAGATCACAATGCCTCCCCCTGTTCTATGGTGTCATCCCCCTTGCCCTCTTTTATAGACTGGATTTAGGGCCCCCCAAATAATCCAGGATAATATTACCCCACGTCAAGATTTTTTAATCACACCTGCAATGTGAAATCAGATATTATCTTGCTATATAAGGCAACATTCGCAGGTTCCAAGGATTTAAACATGGATATCTTTTGGGGATACCAATAACCAGCATACCATGGAAACCTATGAAGTTCTTTATACCAAACTTCTATAAACTTGAAGATGGGCTAAGAAATCTGATTTAGTAGTTGAATGATTCATTTATTTGTTCAAATAATATTGAACCAGTACCAACTCTGTGTGAGATATTATGCTGAGCCTGGGAATACAGCTGTGAAACAGACGTAACTGGAAAGTGAGCTGAAGTCAATCAAACACTTGCAAAGTCATGGCCATCATATATGGCAGACCGTTGATGAGAAGTCTGTTTGTAATTTGGAAATGAGGAGATGTGATCTATTTTCTGAAATGCCAAGGCTTTAAACTGCAGGTATTAGAAATATCCAAATGAAGGACTGGAACTGTCCAAGTAAGATAGGTAGGCAAAAAGAGCCTAAGCAATGTCCAAGGCACACCCATATACTCCCAACTGGATTTCATTTCCTCACTCCACCCTGCATCCCACTAGAATATCATGCAGAGACAAAGTCCAGGGCTAGAAGGTATAAACATCTGTGTCAGGGTGTTAGAGCCAACTCTGCACCTTGTAAGCATCAGGTCCTTTTTTAGACTAATTATCCTGTATTTTAATAGGTTTTATCATTATCTAGGTATGGTAAGGTGAACAAATAGGAGACAAGTGCCATTGAAAAGATAGCTCATTATGTTCACAGATTCCAAGAGAAGGAGTATGCATCATGCCACAGGGGCCACGCAGGAATTCCCCTGGTCAGATGGGGCAGATTGAGAGACTGTGTGCAGGAGCCTTTATTGTGGTTTCCATGGGAGGGAACAGGTGAAGAAGGTAAGCAGGTTTAGAATTGGCTAGTGTGAATAATTTTAGCAGATGTTAGGGCATAGGGGCTCTCCTAGTTGTCTGGCATCTAGCAGTGGGTAATTGGTGCTTGTACAGTTGTCTGGAGTGTGACATTTGGGGATGTAGACTCTGGCTTTGTATTTAGAAATGCACCCCTGGGAGGAGAACTTCTCTCTAGACAGGGGAAAGCGGTGATGAGAGGGAAACAAGAGGCCAAGGCAAGGGGACTCCGGCATATTACTAGATTATCTAGAACAAGTCATGTCTAGTATAGGCATGAAAGGCAGATGTTAAAGCATCAAGCTTACACAAGCTAGAAATGTGGTCAATACACCTGCCTACAAATTAAGGGAACCATGATGTATAGTTCTGAAAGGGCTTTAAAAATTGTAACCACCATGCAAATTTCAACTATGTTTTGCTTTAAGAAGGACACATAAGCAGCTGGCCTGAGTGAAGCTGGTCATGCATGCCCTTACATTTCCTTCTGAAATGCACAGCAAGGGAATCTGAAGGGAAGCAGCCTGCATTTCCTCTGCCACAGTATCTGCTTCTATTCAAAGAACTTCCACTTTTTCAAAGCTATGTTGGAAATAATATTAACCATCTGAGGGCCTAACATTTAAATTATTAAAAAATATGAATCCTCAAAGTAATGACATCTTATTTGATCTATTACTTGGGTGTTGTTTTTCATTATTGTTTGGTTTGGTTTTTATCGTGAACTTAATACCTGAGTTCCCCTTTCATTCCAGAGTTCTTTGGATCTTACTTGCTGTGTTTTAATCAAACTGACACAATGACAAGCAATGTGAGCAACTCATCCTCTCTTTGCTTTAACTTCTCCCTTTGGGGAAACAAATTGCTCTTTAAGATGGTGACGTAATTCAAATAAGAACCACTCCCTGGTCTGAGGGATACAATAAGAACATGCTCTGCAGACTCAGATAACACAAAGGAGAGTGTTTTTTGTTTTGTTTTTAACATCATTTAAAGTCCTGTTGATATGAGATGTCTTATAAATAACATAATGCTAAATTGGCATCTGTTAACTCTTGAGAAGCTGACCGATAGAGTCCCCCTCCACAACTCAGCTCATGGATGTTCTGTGAGGATGAGTGGCTTAGGAGGAGAGCCTTCCCTTTAACAGACACAAAAATGTATTTTTCATTCCAATAAAAAAAAAAATACCAACCCTGCTTTCTAAAGTAAAACAGCTACAACAAGACTCTAAACAGCTGAACAAGGTACTTACCAAGTTTCTAATTGCTAGCCCTCCAGCCCCAGCTCATTACCCCAGTTATATACATCCTTTCGTAGTGAAATAGAGAGTCAGGAAGGTCTTGAGTATCACTCAGCATAGGCTTATCTCTTCATCTTAGATGAGAATAACTAAACCTAGAAAATAAGGATTGACTTGGACAATGTCATATAACTACTTAAAGCTTAATACAAGAAAAAGCTTACAGATGGCACTTGCTTGCTTTCTATACAGACTTTAATTTATCCCCTGACATGCACAGAATATTTTACTTTTTCTTTTGCTTTGATCTATAGCTCTTAATTTATCATCTGTATGTAAATCAATTCTTTATAGAAAAAGGTTGTCTATTTTAGACTATACATTTGTAAGAAGCAGAGACATTTTAAATATAACCCAATTTGCACAGCATCTAATATTCTTCCCCTTAATTCATGTTTTTAATGCTATTTTACTCAATCAGTTATATCATGCTGGCAACTGAATAGAAGCCCCTTTTAGCAGGAACAACAAGCTGAGAGGATTCAGGGGAAAACAGGAAGGTGTACCTGAATTCCAATTCCAGAATGTATCTTGGTAAGAGCTCCATTTAATACTGAGCCAACATTAGTCTTTTTTTTTTTTTTTTTTTTATCCTCACCCGAGGACATTTTTTCATTTTTTGTTCAGATAGAGTGGGAGGGAGAGAGAGGAAGAGAGAGAGAGAGAAACATCGATGTGAAAGGGACACATCGAGTGGCTGCCACCTGCATGACCAACCAGGGCCGGGGACAAACTGTAACCGAAGTACATGCCCTTAGCGGGAACCAAACCCGGGTCTCTCTGGACTGCAGGCCGACGCTCTAACCACTGAGCCAAACCAGCCAGGGCCCAACATTAGTCTTTTAACCAAAACTACAATGATCGATAAACCCAATGTGACACAGATTGTAAGGTGGCTTTCAGGAAAGTTCTTGAGCAGAGCCACAGAGCTGACCTGGGACTTGAGGAGCTGGCTCTTCTGAGTTGTGATTCAAGGACCACTTTTGCAGAGTGACATGGACAGAAGTGGAGCAGTCCCAAGAGGGGAGAAGCCTGAACGTACAGCACAGAAAGGCCAGGAAGAGGAGTCAAAAGGGCTGAACCGCTCAGCTATCCCCCTTTGAGCCACAGCTTCCTTACAGGTAAGTTAGGCTGTTATAATTGGGTAAATAAAATGATGCCAGTGGTACTGCTGAGAATGACCACCGCCTCTGTCACCGTAAATCTCAGCAATGCCTTGGGTTGCTTTTCACTTATTATTTGTCCCCTGAGGTGCACAAGCCCATGTCAGAGTCTCTACCATAACCAAGAGGAAAAATGAGCTGGGGGTGTGAGCCTCTCGGAGACCTCCACTGTCATGAAGAAACGATGAAGCACCTCGTGCACGAGGACAGCTCCATGGTTGCCCACCAGGGGCTTCAGGGAAGCAGGTGCCATGCCTCCACTGGGAGCATTCCATGATGCTTTCTGTTTTATCCCGCCATTTCCCTGAGTTTCCTGTACTTTGACATTAAAGAGCCTCTATATCTTTACCTACCCTTGGCCATTTTTCTGACACATTACAGTTTTGTGGCAATAACCACATGGTCCCCCTTTTCTTCAGCTCTCTAGGAGTCTTGGAGTCTACTAGGGGAAGAAGAGAGAAATTGGTCATTCAACATGAAACATGACAGCAAGCTATACATACTTTAAGAAAATTAAATGAGCCCTGGCCAGCATGCTTCAGTGGTTGAAGCTGTGCCAGTGGACCAAAGGGTCGTGGGTTCAGTTCCCAGTCAAGGGCCATACCTGGGCTACAGGTTGGATCCCCACTTCCAGTGGGGACACATGTGGGAGGCAACCAATCAATGTGTGTCTCTCACATTGATGTTTCTCTCTTTCTTTCTCTCTCCCTCCCTTCCACTCTCTATACATCAATGGAAAAAATATCCTGCCGTGAGAATTAACAACAACAACAACAAAATTAAATGCCTTACTTATGGAAATTAAAATTTATTCAATATAAGAATGGCATTTCAACCCTTCAGACAAGTTGACTCTGCACTAAATGGTTCTGCTTCATGGAAGAATCTCCAGCTAAGGCTGAAGAACACCAGGTAGCCATGCTGGAGGAGAGGAAGAAGCATTAGATGGTAGAGAATGGGTAGGAGAGGGGAGACAAAAACATTTTGGAGCTCATTCAAATTTTGAGTATTTGAGTCTATTAAAAAAGGGGAGGGGAGGGGAGGGGAGGGGAATGAAAGAAGAAAGAAGCGAGCCAAGAAAGAATTAACCACAAAAGTGATCCAACAGCCTTCAAGGAAAAAGCAAAGTTTGCCCAAAAAGCCAACCGAATAGGCTGTATATGTTTTCTTGTCACTGGCTTTGAAACAGGGTGGCACTCTGGGTTGAAACTGCAAGTCCCAGCAAAAGGAGGACTGAGGGCTCCTCTGCTTGACAGACAGCAGCTCCTTGCATCTTCTTTGTCAATGGAACTCAAGATACATTTACAAATATTTTGGTACTCCATGTTTTTTGCCAAGCCAGCATCTGTTTCTAGGCAAACCTAAAGGCTCTGAAGTCCTTAGCAGAAGAGCGCAATTCTGGATCCACTTCATTGTTAACTGAAGGCAAACATCCCAGCGTCTCGATATATCTGAAGCACTGTGCACCAATTGTTGTTAAAGAAATCAATTAATTACATATATACATGGATCTGGAAAAATACTCAACGCATTTATTTAGGCTAAATGATCATTATGTGTTATTCTAACATATTTTATGTTGAATTACTTGGGAAAAGGAAGCAAGGCAGTAAGGCTAGCCCCCAGTGCATAGGTATGGACCCAGGTCCTCACAGCCACACAGAAGGTCAGGTTGCAGGTGTTCTTCACCCACACAGCACTAGGAAGCAGTAAGCATAGCACTAAGAGGGGCATCTCTGGATTTGTTAATTCTACAAATAGCTTTGGAGCTCCAGTGTGTCAGGGTTTGTGCTGAGCTATGAGATCACAATGGTGAACAAACAGGCACAGCTTCCTCTGAGTGAATGCGGAGGCAGCGTTTAAAATGAGCTCCAGAAAAATACCTAATGTTGCAAGCTGTATGTACCGTTACAAAGAAGATGTGCAGGTACTACAAGACAGCAGACCAGAGGTAACTGATTTGGACATGAAAGCAAGTGAGTTACATGAAGCTGGGTAAGTGAGGAAAGGAAGGAGAGAAAACACCCAAGGAAAGGAAATATGGTGGGAATCATAGCATTGACACACCTGTTTTACCTTGAACAAGGTGCCGGCATCTCCCAAGTTTAGTTTCTTCATGGGTGGGCAAGAATAAGAGCTGTACGTGCTTTGCAGGGTGTGGCCCCAGCTTGCACATAGCAAATCTCATCATACTAACACTCAGTACCTGCTTTCCTAGAGCAGGAGTTTGGGGCAGAGGTCTTCAAGTGCCCTTCCAAATCTAAGATCCCATGCATTAGTACACGAAGCTGATTCTTCACTTTGCATACTTATTAGGCAAACACTCTGAACTATAAGACACACTGACATTTTTAAAGAAAATAAGACAAATGTCAAGCTCTTTTTATTTTCTTTCTTCTATGGTTCCACGTATATGTGGGATCTAAAAATCAAACAAAACAAAACAAAAACAGACTCATAGAAACAGAGACCAATGTGATGGTTACCAGAAGGGAGGGAGTGGGGAAGATGGGGGAAAGAAGGGAAATATAGTCAATAATATTGTGATAAATTTACCCAGTAACAGATGATTACCAGAATTAGTGATTTATCACTAGAATTAGTGGATTAATCACAGTGTAGAATATCAAAATGTCCCATCACTATATTCTACACCTGAAACCAATTTAACCAATATAAGATTGTATATCAATTATAGTTAAATAAAAAAATAAATTAAAAAAAGTAAAAAGACTGTTTATTTCCTGACAGCACTATGACACAAAGTTTTACGATTGTAATATAGAAGCAGCCCAGGATGATGGGAGTGCTTGAATCTGGGCTTCATTGTCCTGCTCAGTCACCTGTGACTTAGGCAAGTCCCTGTGCCCTGTGAGACCTCAGCTTCTTCCCTGGGAAATGTTCTTGGGGGCTCCTCCAAGCCTGAAAACCCTTTGAGGTATTTCTCTGACTTCTCTTCCTGAGCCTCAGTTTTTTTTGTTTGTTTGTTTTGTTTTTGTCTGTTTGTTTTATGTTTTTACTGATTTTTTTTTTTTTTTAAGAGAGAGGAAAGGAAAGAGAAATAGAAACATCGATGTGAGAAACATTGATTGGCTGCCTCCTGCACGCCCCCTACTGGGGATCACGCCCAAAACGCAGGCATCTGCTCTGACCAGGAATTGAACCAGGACCTCTCAGTCCATGGGACAACTCTCAATCCACTGAGCCACAGGAGCTGGGCTTAGCCTCAGTTTTCTTCCATCAGTAAATGGAACAAGTCCAAGACCTTGCTCCCAGGGATGGTTGTGAGTATTAAGACACTCAGGTGCTGGCAAAGTGCGGAGCAGGGTATGGGCACATCATGCTCCCTAACTGGACAACCAACACTGAGGATGAAGGTGAGCTGCAGGCAGTGGAGACTCTGTGCCCCAAGGACCTATAAGATGGATGGGCTGGGAGGTGCAGAACAACACATCATCTAGGGCCTCCTGATGCCTGCTGAGCCAGCCCCACTCAGGGGCCTGCTGCTCAGGCCTCAGCTTACTTATAGAGGGAGTAAAAATAGCCCTACGTAATGCAAGGGAAATCAAATCTAGTTGTGTTTTTTTGTTTTTTATTAAGGATAAAATGCAGATGTCTATAGGTGAAGAGAAAAAATAAAAGACAAAGCCCGACATGTGTGGCTCAGTGGTTGAGTGTCAACCCATGCACCAAGAGGTCTCTGGTTAGATTCCTGGTCAGTGCACATGCCCAGGTTGTGGGCCCGATCCCCAGTGGGGGGCATGCAGGAAGTGGCCAATCGATGTTCTCTCTCATCGATGTTTCTGTCTCTCCTTCTCCCTTCCTCTCTCTCTAAAATCAATAAAGAAAAAAAATGTTTAAAAAAATAAATAATAAATAAATAAAAAACAAAATAAAAGACATGATATAAAATAGAAAAAATGCACCCTGTCCATTGTGTCTCAGTTGGTTGGAGTGTCATCCTGTGCACCAAAGAGTGGCAGGTTCCATCCCGGTCAGATCACATGACTGGGTGAGGATTCAATCCCCTGTCAGGGCACAGGCAGGAGGCAGCCGGTGATGTTTCTCTCTCTTTCTCTTTCTCTTTTTCTCTTTCTCTTTCTCTTTCTCTTTCTCTTTCTCTCTCTCTCTCTCTCTCTCTCTCTCTCTCTCTCTCTCTCTCTCTCTCTCTCCTCCCCTCTTCCTCTCTCTCTCTAAAAATCAATTTTAAAAGTTTTTATAAAAGAAAGAAAAAATGCACAAAAATGCTAGATATTCTTTCTCCAAAATTCTAATTCAAGCTCCATTCTCTGGCTAAGATAAAGCTACACAGCCCTCCAGACTTCAGTGCCACCCTCAGGCTCCAGGGAAGTGCCACTCTCCACCCACAGGCCTTGCTGCTCCTGACTCTTACACCAGTGACTTCCTCTTTTATAAAGGTTCTTCTATTCACAGATAACTTTCTCTTCCTAACTCTCCCAAGCAGAGGGTGTTAATACTAAATGCTGTATTTGCTATGATTTCATGTTGGTACTTCTGTCTCCCCCAGTAACCTGCGACTGTTTTCAGTTATCAAGACCTGTTCTCTGGCCCCAGGTATAGCACACTGAAGACAGTAGCATATGTGGTTCTGTTTAATGCCCAGGGACTTTCCACAAGTCACACTTAATAAATGCTATTTGTTATGGGCTGCATTATGTTTCCACAAAAGTCATATGTTAAATTCCTAGCTCCCAGATCTTCAGAATGTTACAAACTTATTTGAAAATAGAGGTGTTGTTTCTGATCAAGATGGCAGTGTAGGTAAACATGGTATTTGCATCCTCCCACAACTACGCCAAAAATACAACTAAACTACAGAACAACCATCTCTCAGAACTGCCTAAAATCTAGCTGAACAGAAGTCCTACAACTAAGATTATAAAAAAGAAGCCACATGGAGACTTGTAGGAGGGTGGAGATGCAGAACAGACTGGTCCCATACCCATATGTGGTGGATAAAAATTGAGAGGTATATCTCAGCTGTGGAGGTTCTCCCTGAGAAGCAAGTGGTACTAGTCCCACACCAGACCCCGCAGCTAAGGGTTCCAGTGCTAGGAAGAGAAGTCTCAATATCTTCTGGCTGTTAAAACCAGCAAGGATTGTGGCTAAGACGGAAGGCTTCTGGAGTCCCAGGCAATTCTCTTAAAGGGCCCATGCACGGACTTACTGGGACTCACTCCTCCTGAGCTCCAGCACTGGGGCAGGAACTGAAAAGGCAGCAGGGACATATGGGAAGGAACTGAATTGTCTGGCATCAGGGTGAGAGCTGTAGGAGCAGCTTTCTCCCAGACAGAAGTGCTGGCAGAGGCCACTGTTACTTTGCTGAGGCCTCCCTGCACAGAGCCAGCAGGCAGGCACCATCAACTTAACTAACACCATCAACAGTCTTGGTGATTCCCTGAGACTCCACCCCACCCAAACTTGTGGGCCCACCCTAGTTGTTTCCAGTGGCTTTTCCATACAAATGACCTGTTATGGCTCATGCTTCAGAATTTTCTAAAATCTTACAAACAAGCAGCATCTAGCCTCTGCATGCTCTGTACCTTCCAAGTGGCCCCAGGCCCAGCACTAGGGGCAGCCTGCCTTGGTTCACAGTTTGGCCTTTTCTGGGCACCTCCAAGCCCAGCACAAGTAGCAGCCATCTGCAGATTGCTTTGTAGCTCACACTGAGTGGCCCCGGGCAGACCACAGGCAGCAGCTGATCTTGGCCTGTACCTCCCAGGAGGCCCCAAAACCAGTGTACCTGGTAGACAGCTTCAGACCTCATCAAAACACCATCAACCATCTCTACAAGCAACACACTTAAGGGGGAAACTCAGCAGGCACCAGAGCCCCACTGAAATAAATAGTGCTCTGTGGGGTGGGCCCCTATGCAGCTGATCCTCCTTGGTGGTCGCAGCCAGTTCTTGCAGCCAATCGGCCTAGGGGGTAAATCACTCCCATTGATGTCCCGACAGAAATCAAGACTCAACTACAACAGGAGGGTGTACACAGCCCATATGGTGGGGGCGGGTATACCTGGAGTGCCCAATTTGGGTGAATGTGGAGGCTGTGCCACTGGACCCTATAGGACACCTACTATATAAAGCCACTCTACCAAGCCCAGGAGATGTAGCAGCAGATTCTCAACAAGAATCTATAACCAAGACTAATATATAGAAACAAACACAGGTAGTCTGCCAAAATGGGGAGACAAAGAAACATGTCCCAGATAAAAAAGCAGGAAAAAACTCCAGAAAAAGAACTGAACAAAATGGAGATAAACAATCTACTAGATGCAGATTTCAAAACATTGATTGGAAGGATACTTAATGGACTTAGAGAAAGAGTAAATGAACTTAGTGAGAACTTCAACAAAGAGATGGGAAACATAAAAATGGAACAAGAAAACATAAAAAGAACCAGTCATAAATGAAGAATACATTATAGGGAATCAACAACGGAGTAGATGAAGCAGAGAATCAAAGCAAAGATTTGGAAGATAAGGAAAGAGAAAACACCCAATCAAAACAGCAAAAAGAAAAATAATTTTAAAAAATAAAGATGGTGTAAGAAGCCTCTGGGACAACTCTAAGTGTACCAACATTCCCATCATGGGGATGCCAGAAGGAGAAGAGAGAGAGCAAGAAATTGAAAACCTATGTAAAAATGTAATGATGGCAAACTTCCCTTATCTTGTAAAGGAACTAAACATTCAAGTACAGGTAGCAAATGAGAGTCCCAAATGAGATGAACCCAAAGAGGCCCACACCAAGACACATCACAATGAAAATGCCAAAGGTTAAAGACAAAGAGAGGATCTTAAAAGCATCAAGAGAAGGATGGTTAGTTACCCACAAGGGAGCTCCCATAAGTCTGGCAGCTGATTTCTCAACAGAAACTTTTCAGGCCAGAGGGATTGACAAGAAATATTTAAAGTGATGAAAAGCAAGAATTTATAACCAAGACTATTTTACCCAGCAAGGCTATCATTTAAGATTGAAAGAGAAATAAAGAGCTTTCCAGACAAGAAAAGCTAATGGAGTTCATCACCACCAAACCAGTATTATATGAAATTTTGAAGGGTTTTCTTGAAGAAGAAGATAAAAAATATGAACCATAAAGTGGCAATAAATACATATCTATCAACAATTGAATCTTAAAAAACAAACAAGCAGAACAGAAACAGACTCATAGATACAGAAAACATTTTGATGGTTGCCAGATGGGAGGGGGCTGGGAGACTGGGTGGGGTAGGGGGAGGGATTGGGAAGTGCAGGGGTTGCAGAGTCTCTGGGATATGGAGTGCAATGTGGGGAGTATGGTTAGTGGTATTGTGGTAACTATGTATGGTGTCAGATGGGTATTAGATTTATCAGGATGATCACTTAGTAAGTAATATGATGTATGATTACTGGGTTGTACAGTTGAAACTAATATAATGTTGTATGTCAACTATCACTGAAAAATATAAAAAGTACTTAAAGCAAATAAATAAATAAAAGGAAAGGAAATAGAGGTCTGTTGTAGATGCAATTAGTTAAGATGAGATCATTAAGATGGGCCTAACCCAATAATTGGTGTCGTTATATAAAAGGGAAACTTGGACAAACCCACACAGGAAGACCACCATGTGAGCGTGAAAGCAGAGATCAGGGTGATGCTTCAACAGACCAAGGAACACCAAGGATTGCCAGCAAACCACCAGAAGCTAGGAGAAAGACCGGAAACAGATTTTCCCTAACAGCCTTCAGAAGTAACCACCCAGCTGACACTTTGATCTCAGACTCCTGACCTCCAGAACTGTGAGACAACCAATGTTTATTGATTATACCCCCTAGTCTATGGTACTTTGTTATAGCAGCCTGAGCAAATTAATACACTATTAATAAGCAACCTTGAATGTCATAGCAATCTTAAGGGCTCTTTTGTTTCCTAACTCACCACTGAAAAAAAGTAAATTCTACTGGATTTTTTAACACTCTTAGACCCTATCAATGGAATAATTTTATTCTGAATATTTAGGAAAATATTTGTGCATGACAAATTATACACAGACCTTGTTTTATTGCACTTCACAGATATCATCAACATTAAGACCATCTGCCAGAAAAAAAGATTACTCATTGAAAGCTCAGGTGATGGTTAGTATTTTTTAGTAAAGTATATTTAATCAAGGTATATACATTATTTTTTAGACATAATGCTATTGCCACTTAATGGACTACAGTATAGTGTAAACATAACTTTTATATGCACTGGGAAACCAAAAATATATGACTTGCTTTATTAAAATATTTGCTTTGGCCCGGCTGGTGTGGCTCAGTGGTTGAGCATCAACCCATGCACCAAGACATCGCCGGTTCGATTCCCAGTCAGGGCACATGCCCAGGTTGTGGGCCAAATCCCCAGTGAGGGGCATGCAGGAGGTGACCAATTGATGTTCTCTCTCATCGATGTTTCTACCTCACTCTCCCTCTCACTTCTTCTCTCTCTAAAAAATACTTGCTTTATTGCAGTAGACTGGAACCAAACTTGTGAAGTCTCTGAGGTCAGCCTGTATGCTATGGGCACAATCACAATTGTTATAAGAATATGAACCCAGTTACAGTAATGCATTGGCACACCCACAGCATGGATGAAGCAGCTCAGAACAGAAAGAACAGCACATGGACTCAGATGCCAAACTCGAATGCCATGCTCGTGGCTAGCAGTGATTTGGGCTGTGGCCTGAGAGCTCACTGGACAGTCCCTGGAGGGCCCCTGTCTGGATCTCCATGTGACTTCTCCATTTGAGAGAGAGAATCCTAAAAGTGAGTCAGACAGATGCTTCATGGCCTCCTATGACCAAGACTCAGGAGCCTTCTGACATCACCTCCACTTCATTCTGATAATCAAGTTCCAGAGATGAGTCCCAATTCAAGGGAGGAGAATCAGGCTCCACCCTGCTTGTGCAGAGCCTAGTCCATTTCTGGAAACTGTGATGTTGATGGTGGCCATTTCAGACACTCTCCACTATGCTCTCTAACCCTGTTTCCTTCTTCTTTGATTGGGGACATTCCTACTGCAAAGGAAAATTTTGAGAATTAAGTAAGATAATGTAGAGGAAGCTCACTACAAAGTATTGCTTAAGACAACATATTCTTTTCTCCTCTTGCTTCTGCGGAGCCTCAGCATTGTTAGTTCTTCTTCATCTTTCTGGCCTAATGACTGCTCCTTTTCCCTCCTCTAAACTTTCTTCCAGGGAAAGACTATCCACATCCATAGATAAGCCTCAACTCTACACCGCTGCTTCCTCGGACTTGATCTTCATCTTCAAACCCTCTAAAGTCCCAACTCATGTTTCCAATGACTAGATAGATGTTCCTTGGGCACCCCTCACATATATCTAAACTTCCCATAACTACTCTGCCCTCCAGAAATCTACCCGCTTTCACCTTGCTTCTAATCCTTGACTTTAACCTCTCTTCCTCGCTCCCACCACTGCTTTGCTCCCAACATTGCTATCTGTTCTGGGTCTGTCAGCACCTCCCTTTCATCGTCCTCTTCCCACCCTTCACTCCCCATTTCTCTCTGCACTAATCCACCTCCCTCACTACTTCCAGAATGATTTTTCAAAACCAAAATCAGATTATTGTTACACATCTGCTTAACATCTTTCAATGGTTAACCATTGCCTAGAAGATAAAATCCAAATCCAAGCTTGACATATAAGGAATTTCTCATCTCAACCCACCTACCTATATATCTGGTCTCATTCTCGATCACATCCTTTCAAAGTTTTAGTTTCAAGACAGTATCACTACCCCAGGACCCCCAAGCTTCACCTCCATGCCATGTGTCCCTGTACTAATTATACTGTATTAATTAGGGTGTCACTCTTACCACCAAATTCTTAACTTCTTGTACAAAGAGGGCATTACTTTACTTATAATTTTACCCCCAAGGCCTATGCAAGGCAGCTACTAATTTTACCATATGTAGCCTATAAATATTCAAGGTCCCACTGTCCCTGCCAGATTTTAGTACCATATTTTCCCTGATTAACATAAAATAAATAAACTTCTCCCAATGTACCACATAGAGCTGTCCCTCGCCACTTCCCTCTTCGACTTTCGCGGCTTCACTCTATTGCTGTTTTTTCAAATATATTCATTAACAAGTTGATCGAGACAGTGAAAATGATACAGTGTGCGCTCTGTTGTCTGAGTCAATTATACACCCCTGTATTACAATTAAAATTAAAATTACTGTACGTATGGACTGTAGGCTGTTGTATTCGAGCACTCCCGCAAATCCTTCAATGCCAGGTGCAACCACTCCTTGTGTGTGGGCAATAACTTTTTTCCAAAAAATCGAGTGTGGTGAAACCAAGCCAATTAGAGCATGCTGTTCACTGATTAGCTATCCTATCCTCTTCCCATCCTGGCCACTGATTGGCTCAGTTTCATGCAAATTCGTTTCTCTCATACATGCTTCTACATCGCTAAGCACTGGAAGCATCTTTGCTCTTGTAAGTGTTTGCGATTTCTGAGAACTTTTATCTAAGCCCCACGATGGCTCCTAAACGTGCTGCTTCTTCTAAGCCTTCTGACGATGAAACTAAGTGCTGGAGGAAGATGCTTACCATCCAGGAGAAGGTGAAACTCTTGGATATGATCAAAAATGGCAAGAAAATTGTGGAGGTTGCCTGTCATTATGACTTGAATGAGTCTACCATTCGCTCCATCCATAAAGATGAAAAGAACATCCATGCAACGGCTACTGTCTCTTTCAACAAGGAAGCAAAATGCATCATGACAAGTCGTAATAAGATCATAGTGAAAACAGAGTCTGCCCTAGCCGTTTGGATCAGTGACAGCCACAAGAAAAACATTCCGTTGTATTTGCTGGTCATCCAGGAGAAGGCAAGGCAGCTCTATCAGTGCTTTACGGTTGACGAACCTCAACCAGGACCCTCTTCTGCAATGTTCATGGATATCATGGCAGGCAAGGGTTGGTTCACGAAGTTCCAGAAGAGGTATCATCTGAAGAGTGTTGTTCTCCATGGAGAAGCTGCCTCTGCTGACCAGCCTGCAGCAGAGGACTAAGTGAACAACATGTTCCAGAAGATCCTTGAGGAGGGCGAATATCATCCAGAACAGGTGTTGGACTGTTCTGGAAAAGAATGCCTTCCCGGACATTCACTTTCAAGGATGAGGCCAAGGTCTGTGGCTTCAAGGCGTATAAGGACCGCGTGACTATCGTTATGTGTGGAAATGCTGAGGGATTTTTGCTCAAGCCTACCCTTATCTACAAGGCCAAGAACCCTAGGGCCCTGAAGAATAAAAACAAGAACCTGCTGCCAGTGCATTGGATGCACAACGACAAGGGCTGGATCACGAAGCAGCTGTCATCTGACTGGTTCCACGAGTGCTTCATCCTCCAAGTCAAGCTGTATCTTGCGGACAAGGGACTCAAGTTTAATGTCCTTCTCCTAATGGACAATGCTGGAGGTCATGCACAAGACCTATCCTATGACAGTGTGCGGATTGAGTTCCTTCCTCCCAACACCATTTCGCTGATCCAGCCTATGGATCAAGGAGTTATTCGCGCGTTCAAGGCCCTCTACATGCAAAACACCCTGCAGCACCTCGTCAAAGGCATGGACCTTGAAGAGAACTTCTTGCTGAAGGAGTAATGGCAGCAGTATACCATTGCAACCTGTCTGAAGAACATCCAGGCCGTGTCAAAGGACATAAAGACGGAGACTGTGAAGGCCAGCTGGAAGATGTTGTGGCCTGAAATTGTCCACGACTACAGAGGATTCATCCCAGAGGATATAAGCAACTCAGCAGTGGATAAGGCAGTTAGGCTAGCCTGGATGCTGGGAGGAGAAGGTTTCGAGGATATGACCCGCGATGACGTGGATGAGCTGCTGGAGACACATTCGGATCCCTTAACTGACGAGGATCTGGTGGAGATGACGAAGTCTGTGAGTGAGGAGGAGGAAGAGCAGCCAGAGGTTCCTGGGGGTCAGGAGGAGGAAGTTGGCCTTACACTTGAGCATCTCTCGCAAGTCGTGAGAACTATTAAAGTAGTATAGGACATGATTGGCGAATGGGACCCACAAATGATGCATGTGTTGCAGTTCTGGAATGCACTTGATGGAGCAACAGAACCTTACAAAAGCCTCCTCAGCATTGTGAAAAGACAATGTAAGCAACTGCCTATCATGATGTTCTTCAGCTGCGCCCCCAGACATCCACTGCCTACTCCTAGTACTCCTTCAGCGGAAGAAGATGACGACACACCTGCTGAAGATACTGCACCACCTGAAGACTCTCCTACTGAGGTCGTGCCTTCAGAGGAGCAGTAACCTTGCTCTTCTTTGCTGTGCAGTACGTCTCTTCATCTTCATCGCTTCATCATCAAACAAGTTGCACTATTTTCATAGGTTAGTGGTTGTGTGTAAGAACTATGTGTGTAATTAAATGTACAGTAATAATATGGTATTTGTAACATCTAATATGTCTTATTTTCTCTTATTTTGTCTAATATATTGGGTAATACGAGTGTAATGGTGACTAAAGGGTGTTATTTCATGTCTAGAGGGCTCTAATAATGTTAAAAAATGTATTTAGAAGGTCGTAAACAGGTTTTCCATGCTCTAACTGCGAAAATATTTGATTTATAAATAAAGAATCCTACTTCGAGGAAATTCATTTATCGCGGTAGAGTCTGGAACTGATTAACTGCGATAAATGAGGGCCGACTGTAACTGGAATACCATCATGCTAGATAACATTTTAGTCAATGAAGGACCCATATATGACAGTGGTCCCATAAGATTATAATAGAGGCAAAAATTTCTATCACCTAGTGACATTGTAGCCATTGTAACATCAGAGCACAATATATTACTCACAGGTTTCTGGTGATGCTGGTGTAAACAAATCTACTGTGCTGCCAGTTGTATAAAAATATAGCACTTACAGTTATGTCGAGTACATAGTGCTTGATAATGGTAATAAATGACTATTTTGCTTGTTTATGTATTTAATATACTTTTTATTTAACATATCAGCTTTTTTGTTTGTTTTAGTAACTCATTGTAGTTTTATTATTTTTTTGTAGTTACTATACTTTTTATCATTATTTTACAGTGCACTCTTTCTACTTAAAAAATGTGCTGTAAAGCAATATGCTGTAATACGCTGGCTGTAGCCTCATATATCTATTTACTACATCTCTTGATTGCATCATTTTCTCTTGTGCTTCATTTAATCTTGTATTGTTGTTCATCACTGCTCCTAAGCATATCAATAAGCACACACTCCTAATGTTGCCAGCAAGAGGACACCTTGAGTGATTGACTTGGAAATAAAATTAAAGTGATTAAGGTCTACAATGGTGGAAAATCAGTGATGGCTATTGCTTACCAGTCACGCATATCTCATTCCACCATAGCTATCTTCTTGGATAACGAGAACAAAGTAACAGAAGCTGTTAAAGGACTTGCTTCTTGGAAGACAATGAGATTAACAAAAATTCTAGAGTCTAATGACCTAGATTGAAGACCAGACACAGAAGTGTAGCTCTCTTAACACCATGGCAATGATAGCCAAAGCAAAAATTTGTTGGCAATGTTGAAAAAGTCTGAAATTGACTATGATGTTTAATTTACTGCTATGTCTGGGTAGCTTAAACAATTCAAGAATCATTATTTGTTATATAATGTGAAAGTGAGTGGTGAGTCTGTTGAGGGCTGATGTGAAGACAGCTGAAGACTTTTTGGAAACTCTAGATAAACTGATTTTGAAGAAAAATTACTTGCCAGAGAAAATATTCAATATGATTAAACCTCCCTATTCTGGAAATGGATACCTAAAAGAACTTTCATCCATAAGGAGGTCAAGTCAATGCCAAGTTTTAAGGCTTTTAAGGACATGATTCAAGTCTTGCTTGGGGCAATACTGTGGGCTATAAATTGAAACCCTTTGAGATCTGGCACAGTGAAAACCTCAGGGACTTCAACCATATCAGTAAGCATACACTGCCCATATACTACAGGAGCAGTAAAAAAACATAATGATGTCCCAGCTCCTCTTCCAAGAAGTCCTCCTGAATTGCTATGCCAGCAAAATGGAGAAGTTCTGTTTGGAGAATAACATAATTTTCAAGTTTCTGAATTTTGTTGATAATGCTCCTAAACATCTTCCTTTTATTGGTGATTGTCATCTCAATATTAAAGTGCTGTTTCTACTTCCAAACATCACCTGTTTGGTACAACTAGTGGATCAAGGAGTTATAGTTGTTTTTGAGGACTTGAAGAGTCCTTTTACCCAGGCTGATGTTGCAATTGCAAAAGATACTGAGAAGACAAATGCAATTCTGGAAGGGTTACTACATCCATGACTGCATCAAGAACCTTGCTTGGGTTTGGTTCATTTAAAACTTTGAAAGATTTGGCAAGGATGAATGGGTGGCAAAAATCAACAAGTCTGTGGCTGAGATGGGAAACAGCTTTAACCTGGGTGTGTATGAGGATGACACTGAGGAGCTCCTAAAAACGGTTCCTGAGGAATTGACTAATAGAAGTTGTTAGAATTGGAACAGGAACGCATAACTGAAGAAGAGGAAAAAGAAAAGAAAAATGCAGAAGAAAAAGAAGAACCCCCCCCCTAATTTTACAGTGAAGTGTTTAGCAAAAGCTTTTTTAGACCTCAACAAGTCCCTTCAACACTTCAAAAACATGGACCTCAACACCTCAGCAAAAGGTTTTTATTAATAGAGATAAATGATCATAGTGTATTATCTGTTTATAAGTAAATCTATGATGAAAAATAAAACAAACCAGGAAAACTGCCATAGACATATCTCTGAAAAGAGTGACACCTAAGGCAGGTCCTTCCAGAGGTGCTCCAGAAGACAGCATTGTTATCACAGGAGATAACAGCTCTGTGTGTGTTATCGTCCTTGAAGATCTTCTAGTGGGACAAGATATAGAGATGGAAGAGAGTGATACTGATGATACCGACCCTGTTAAAGCTTAGGCTAATGTGTGTGTTTGTGTCTTAGTTTTTAACAAAAAAGTTTAAAAAATTAAAATATAGCCCTGGCCGGTTTGGTTCAGTGGTTAGAGCGTCGGCCCATGGACCAGAGAGTCCCGGGTTCAGTTCCCACTAAGGGCATGTACCTCGGTTGCAGTTTGTCCCCGGCCCCGGTTGGGGTCGCGTGGGTGGCAGCCACTCGATGTGTCTCTCTCACATCGATGTTTCTCTCTCTTTTCCTCCCTCTCTCCCTCCCACTCTGAAGATAAATGCAAAAAAGAAAATAAATAAATTAAAAATTAAAATATAAAAAAGCTTATAGAATAAGGATATAAAAATATATTTTTGTACAGCTATAAAATGTGTCTATGTTTTAAACCAAGTGTTATAAAAAAAATTAAAGTTTATAAAATAAAAAAGTTCCAGTAAACTGATTCATTTATATTGAAAGAAGAAAACTCTTTTAAAAATAAACTTAATGTAGCTTAAGTATACAGTATTTATAATGCCTATAGTAGTGTATAGTAATGTCCTAGGACTTCACTTTCATTCACCACTTACTGACTCACCCAAAGCAACTTCTGGTTCTGCAAACTCCATTTATGGTATGTGTCCTATATAGGTGTGTCATTTTAAAAATCCTTTATACTGTATTTTTACTGAACCTCTTTATGTTCAGATATGCAAATATTTACCATTGTGTTATAATTGCTTACAGTATTCAATACAGTAACATGCTATACAGGATTATAGCTGAAAAGCAATAGGCTTACCATATACCATCTAGGTTTGTATAAGTACACTTTATGATGTTTACGCAATGATGAAAACCACATGTTTCTTAGAATGCATCCCTGTTGTAAAGCAACACACGACTGTAGTATTTCTGGATAACTGAAATTTATGGCTATCTCAGGATCAGTTAAAAACCAATTTTTATTTCAACAATTGCTGTTGAAAAACGTACATTGATTTTGTATCCTGTAACTTTACTGTATTTATTTACTCTTTCTAATAATAAATAGTTTTTCGTGGTGTCTTTAGGGTTTTACCATATAAAGAATCATGTCATCTATAAAAAGTGACAATTTTACTTCTTCATTCCCAATTTGGATGCCTTTCATTTCTTTCTCTTTACTGATTGCTCTGGCTAGGACTTCTAGTACTATGTTGAATAACAGTGGTGAGAGTGGACATTCTTGTATTGTTCCTGCTCTTAAAGAAAAGCTTTAATTTTTTCATCAGAGTATGATATTAGCTGGGGGTTCATCATATATGGCCTTTATTATGTTGAGGTACTTTCCGTCTATACTCATTTTATTGTTTTAATCACAAATGGATGTTGTATCCTGTCATATGTTTTTTCTGTATCTATTGATAAGATCATTTAATTTTAATTTTTTATTTTGTTAATTTGGTGTATTACATTGACTTGCCCTAGAATAAACCCCATTTGGTGGTGATGTATTTTTTTTTTTAATGTAATGTTCACTGCTAATGGGAATGTAAACCGGTATACCCACTAAGGAAAACAGTATAAAAGTTCCTCAGAAAAACTAAGAATAGAACTACCATATGACCCAGCAACCCTCTCTTAGTATCTACCTGAAAATTTTGGAAATATTTATTTACAAAGATGTATGCACACCTATGTTCATTGCAGCATTATTCACAGTGGCCAAGACATGGGAAATAACTGAGTGTCTCTCAATAGATGATTGGATAAAAAAGATGTATCATGAATACTACTCAGCCAGAAGAAAAGATGAAATACTTTCATTTGCGACAGCATGGATGGACCTTGAGAATATCATGCTAAGCAAAATAAGTCAGACAGAAAAAGTCAAGAACCATGTGATTTCACTCATATGTGGACTATAAAACTGAAAGAAACAAATACACAAACAAGATAAACAAGTAACCCAAAACTCGTAGACACATGTAACAGTATGGTAGTTATCTGAGGGAGAGGGGTTGAGGGGGTAGTACAGTGTTAAGGGGGTCAAATATATATGATGATAGAAGAAGACCTGACTTTGGGTGGTGAACACACATGCGATATACAGATGATGTATCATAGAATTGTACACTTGAAACATAATTTTATTAACCAATGTCATCCCAATAAATTAAATTAAATATATATATTTATTACAAAAAAATGACATTATTTCTGTAAGAATAGTAGAGTTGGCATGGGTCTGTAATTATTTAAAGGCCTCAGATTATGGTTAACTGAGGTTTATTATAGTAATTTCAAATTATTTATTGTTAAAAGCCTCCTGATACCACATAATTCAATACCCCTTCTTTTATCTAGATATTTTCCTCTCATCTAGCAGCTGTATTTACTGACACTGATGGTGAATTGTTTAACCTTTTAAAAACCATTGGTTTTTGTAATTCTTGGGTGATATTTGCTCATGTTCTTGGCTTTCTTTATAAATAAACCATAAAAAGCTCATTTTAGAATATTAGTAAATGTGGAAAAGCATAGAGCTGAATGCAGACTGACATTATACTAATTTGGGGGCCATTTAAAATAATGATTTATTCTACAAACAAATTTTAAACGATTTGCTTATAAACACTGCAACATAAAAACTAGTGAGCTTAATATTGCTTTAATAACTTATTTGCTGCCGTATGAGGAATGGCTTTTAAAAGATCAATTTTACTGACTTTTTTTCAACTAGACTAGAGGCATTAAAGTGCACTGAGGAAAACAGCATCTATTAAGAGCAACAAGAAAAATATCATGGAGCACACTGTAGTGCAGAAATAATTCAGAGATTTGCAAGCAATTAAGATCATCATGCGCCAATTCAAAGATTCAGTGGGGTTCCAGAAAAACATAAAGGAGGTTTTAAACCTTTATTAGGAATCCTGGGCAAGTCTACTTGGGAATTGTTATGTTTTCTAGACTTTTTGGGAAGTGGGAGAAAGAATATATCATTTACACTTTTATGGAAGTACTGAGAGTGACAGCTGGCTCAAAATAGCACTGTGAGAAAACTGCTTTATTTTTTGATGTGGAGTTTTTCTTCAGAAAGTAACTAAAAATCATGGAGGCTTTGCCATGGAAAGGGAAAAGAATGGATAGCTGAGATTCTAGAATATAAGCACCCTCTGCAAAGTCAGAGCCTCTTTAGAGCAGACAAAGAGCTGAGGAAATTGGCTCTGGCAGCAGCCCAGAGAGCTGCATGGGCAGCTGGCCTTGGAGGAATTAATTTTGGCAAGCCTCCGCAGCTGCCCAGGTACAGATGGGACCATCTGGCTGACTTTCACCAGAAGGAGGAGAAGGATACTCTTGGTGCATATGTTTGATTACTGTGAAAAAGGCAAGACTCTCCTGAAGTAATTCTTAACAACCGGTAACTACATATCTAGTTTCATAAAGGTCATGTTGAAATGAAGAGAAAATGCTCTTTAGAATACCCACAAACTTGGAAATTAGAAATGTGAAGCCACGGAAGGAACCATATAGTCCAGGGGCCCCAGCTCTGCCCAGCTCTGCCTGGGGCTTGTCATTTATCCTAAGTTCACCATAATTATTATATTGATAAAACTCCAACAATCTGATCTGGTTTAGTCCCTTCATCAGAATCTGGGGTAAGTCTAAGGCAGGCACTGGGACCAGTGTGTGAAGACTGCAACAGAAAACTGCATTTTCATGGCCTCAGGGCCAGTGAGTGGAGGACATAGAGAGCTCTGGGCTGGAGATGGGAATTTAGAAGGAGGTGAGACATGTTTAACCAGAAGTCACCAGTGAATTTTAAGTGAGGGAGTGACATGGACAAATGTGTTTTAAATAAACTTTGTTTTTTAGAGCAATTTTAAATTTACAGAAAACATTTAAAGATAATGAAGGGAGTTTCCATATATCCTACACCCATTTTCCTCTATTATTAATATCTTACATTACAATGATACGCTTGACTCATACTAATGAACCAGTACATTATTATTAACTAACTAAAGTCTATAGATTGTTCAGATTTCCATAGATTTTACTCATTCCATATATCCTACACCCATTTTCCTCTATTATTAATATCTTACATTACAATGATACGCTTGACTCATACTAATGAACCAGTACATTATTATTAACTAACTAAAGTCTATAGATTGTTCAGATTTCCATAGATTTTACTCATTGACATTTTTCTGTTCCAGGATATCACATTACATGTAATTTTTGTCTTTGTCTGTTGGGGCTGCTATAACAGAATACCTTAGACTGGGTGGCTTAAACAACTAACACTTATTTTTTTTGCAGTTTGGGAGGCTGGGAAGTCTATGATCAAGGGGCTGGCAGATTCAGTATCTGATAATATCTCGCTTCCTGGTTCCTAGATGGTGGTCTTCTTGCTCTGTCCTCACATGGTAAAAGGGGCAAGAGAGTTCTCTGAGGTCTTTTCTATAAGGTCATGAATCCCATCAATGAGGGCTTCATCCTCATGACCAATTCATCGCCCAAAGGCCCCACTTCCAAATATCATCACATTGGGGTTTAGATTTCAAAATATGAATTTTGGGGGACATAAACATTTACTCTACAGAAGTTATCTTATCTTCTTAGGCTCCTTTTGGCTGTGACAATTTTTTCAGACTTCCTTTGTTTTTGATGACCTTAATGTTTTTGAGAACTACTGGTCAGGTATTTAAAACAATGTTCATCTACTGGGAATTTTCTGATGATTTTCTCAGTGTTTATACTGGGGTTATGGGTTTGTGGGAGGAAGACCACAGAGGTAAAGTGACATTTTTATCACATCCTATCAAGGGTACATGCTTATCAATATGACATCACTTCTGATGTTGACCTTGATTATCTGGCTGAGGTAGCTCTTGCCAGGTGTCTTCACTGCAAAGTTCCTCTCTCTCTGACCCACTTTCCATACTGTGCTCTTTAGAAGAAAGTCTCTATAAACAGCCCATACTTAAGGAGTAGGAAATTATGCTCTATCTCCTTGAGGGGAAAGTATACATAAACTAATTGGAATTATTATTTTTTTAAATCCTCACTCAAGGGTATGTTTTACTGATTTTTACTTATTTTTTAGAGAGAGGGAAGGGGGGAGAGAGAAAGAGAGAAACATCAATGTATGAGAGAAACATCAGTTGTGCCCTCAGTGTGAATCAAATCTGCAACCTAGGTATGTGGCCTGACCAGGAATCAAACTGGAAATCTTTTGGTGCACAGGACAATGCTTCAACCAACTGAGCCACACTGGCCAGGGCTATTTTGGATTCTTTTGCATGGACATTTGTATTTTCTTATTTATTTATTTATTTATTTATTTATTTATTTATTTATTTATTATTTAATCACATATTTGTATCAGTATGGGCTCATGGACACTAATTTTATATTTTGGATAATCAAAAACAACTCTATTTATTTTGTTGCTTAAATTCTTCCAACTGTGGCCATTGGGAATTTTTCCAATTGGCTCCTGTGTCCTGTTGACATACTCCCATTATTGTGTGTATTTAAGTACTCTGTTACTTTCTGACACTATGAGATACTATAGGCTCCTCCTGTATGTTTTCTGTTCCTGTCCTAGAACCAGCCATTGCTCCATGAAGCCTAATATAATCATATTGAAAAATGGTATTATATGCCTGGTGGGTGTGGCTCAGTGGATTGAGCTTCATCCCTTGGACTCAGAGGTCCCAGTTCTATTCCTAGTCAGGGCACATGCCCGGATTTCCAGCTTGATACCCGGTGGGGGACATGCAGGAGGCAGCCAATCGATGTTTCTCTCTCACATCGATGTTTTTACCTCTCTCTCCCTTCTTGTCTCTCTAAAAAATTAATAAAAACTTTTTTAAAAAAAGGAAAATAGTATTATAAACCAAGATATGGGTGGTAGGTATGGTTGTTGCTTCTGGGATACCATTGTTGGTAGGTATAGCGGATTCCAACAAGCGGCTCCTAACCAAGAAAAAAAATCACGCAGATTGTAAGTCCTAGCTTTTTAAAATAAAAAAGCCATTAATGGAAGATAAAATATAGATCTAATAAAAATGTACTCAAATGATATGAAAACCAGTCTTTTGTAGGATGCCAGAGCCTGTTTATATTTGTGAGTCAGTTACCTGTCCCTTAGGAAATCAGAACAATCATTCTGCAAGCTGAATTTCACCATCAGGGCCCAGTTTACTCTCAGGTACTTATGTGCACAGTTGATTCACAATCACAAAAATCTTATTTATTTCCAGGGTCTCCTGAGGCGCTGAGCAACCATCTGAGGCATAATGACCTCCTATGTTCACACAGGATTTCAAATAGAATCTGGAACTTTAAGTACCACCTGATTTAGGGCAGGGACAGGCCAGATGTAACAAAGAGCATGTGAGCTGGGGAAACTCAGCAGTTCAGTTTTAGGTAAAGTTATAACCTGACTTTGATCCTGGGACACCAAAACCACTGGCATATGTTTTTAGTAAAGTCATCTTCTGTTAGACACTGGGTTCACTAACCAGTCCCTGGGCTCAGAGGCATGTGAATATGAAAACCCAGGGCAGAAATACATCTTTTTCTGGTGTTTTGTACAGTAAGGGCCCAGAACAGTCCTGTTTTGTAGTGGGCATTCAATGAAATGCAGACATCCATTAATTGGAGTGACTGACTGACTCACTGACAGACAGAAGGAATGGACAGAATAATGTATTTCTGTTTCTAACCATGTCTCTCACTTTCACAGCCCATAGGAGAGGAGCAGAGAAGCGAATGATTCATGTGGATACCCAGAGAGAGTTATGAATCACAGAATCTTAGGCTTGTAGAACGAGGAAGGGCCTCATTTTTCACACTGAGGAGCAATGCACTTTATGAGAGAAAGTTTTTTTCAAATCTCATACTTTAGGCTGAAGCCTTGGGGATTCAGATGCCTTTCTCTAAGTCAGTGTGTTAGGGGAGAAAGGGTCCAAATGCCTCCTGGGAAGAGAGCTCATTGCCACGTTAAGCTGGAGCTAGAATTCAACACCCAGGCTCCTCAGGTTAGAGGTCATAGATTGTATAATTTCATATGGAAGAAATTATACTGTCCATTTTGTGCTCTTAGTATTTAGAATCAAGTCCTAATCTGATACTCTTTCAATACTGCCAAAGTGAATTTAATTTAAGCCTTTTCTGTTTTTACTATACTCAGAGGGTTAAGTAGGTAAAAATATGTATCCTTTCTCCTCTCTAAAATTACTTATAAATTGTTGACTTCCGTGTAGTCTCAAGATAGCACTGAGAGATACAGAAAACCTCTATTATTTTCTTAAGCTCTATATATGACTCTTTGCTTCTCAATAAAAGGAAATTGCTCCTGGTGAGTGAAGAATTGTGTCATTTGCTTTGGATAATTCTTTCCAAGCTCTTCAATGTGATATTTTAAAGTGTTCTAATTATTTGAAGTAAGTTGTGAAAAGGATGTGCTTGTTTCTTTTCTGTTTTTAATCCTCACTTGAAGACATGTTTTTATTAATTTTAGAGAGCGAGAAAGACATTGAGAGAGAAAGAGAAAGAGAGAGACAAAGAGAAAGAGAGAGACATCAATGTGAGAAACATCGATCGGTTGCCTCCAGTATATGCTCTGACCAGAGATTGAACCCACAACCTAGGTATGTGCCCTGACCAGAAATCGAACCTGTAACCCTTTTTTGGTGTATGGGATAATACACCAACCAACTGAGCCACCCGGCTGGGGAAGGATGTGCTATTTTCTTTAAAAAATTGTTTTTTTAAGGCTTGGCAGCTAAAGTTTGTAAATGGTAAAAACAAAACAAAGAAAAAACAGAAACAAAAAGACCCTGACTACTGCCTTTTTGCCTTTTCCTTAAATCTTCAACATCAGTTAACATGTCTGATAGCTAATATTCTACAAAGCTTAATTTGTGTGAGAAAAGGTAGCAGAACAATTACTTTGATAACTGTCTTCACTTGACAAGTGCGGCTCAAGGCCTGTCTGTCCTAGACTGAGGGGTGTGACTGGTAGTATTAGCTTCATGTAACTTCTACTGGATATACATGTGGTCAAGCAGAGCAGTAGGAAGGTATGATACTGGAATATTCATCAATAGGACTCACTGCTCAGTTGTCAACCATTGCTCCTCAGATACTTTATCTTTAGTGGCTTGGTGAACTGCTTTTTCTGGACAGGAAGTGCTAGGGCTTCACTCTCTCCTCTCTTTTCCACCTTCCCATCATAAATATGTGTTGATTCAGACTTCTTAGGGGTTTAGGGTTCTGTCCATAATCTCACATCACCCATTACTTCTTTCCTTACATGTAGTTATTTATTATGCTTTGAGTTACCAGTGACAGAAAATCCCACTCTAAAGAGGCTCAAACATAAGCAGATTGATAATCTACAAATTGAGAAGCCTCAAGGCGGGGAGAATACAGGCAAAGTTGATTCAGTGGTTGTGTCATGTCATTGAGGAGGGTTCTTTTTATCTTTCCATTCTTCCATTCTCCATGTCCTGATTTTGTCCTACGAAAGGTACTCCTTTCATAGTCCTGCTGGCATGGAGTGTAGTGTGGAACCAAAAGCTTGGCCTTGGGTTTCAATCCCAGTTTTGCTGCTTGGAAGTTGTGCCTCAGTCTCTTCATATGCAAAGCAGAGAAAAAAAAATGGAACTGGATCCACTTGTTTGCTATAAGGAATAAATGCCCTATGAGTTAGTTATTTTTATGATTGGAGTTGACTACACTAATTCCAGACTTCACACCCCAACCCAACAGTGAACAGTGGAAGAAGGACCATTTCTCCCAGTGTCTTTGTCTAGGGTCACCATCAGTCTTTAGGGTAACTGTGCACTAATTGGGGAACATCTCCTCCTGGGGTGGTTTTTTGAGCTGAGGGTGATTGTGTGCGACAGACAACAGTGCTTCCCACCCTCATGGCTGCAGCCCAGTAACCCACAGCTGGGTGAATTAATGCTGCCTTTGTGTGAAGGCAACATGTTCTTTTTCTCGGTAGTACCATCCTACACTGCTCACGGCCTGGTGAACAGAACCCACCTGGGCCCACCCTCAATTTCCTGTGCTGTTTTTTCAAAGTTTATCTCAAATGCCACTGTTTTCTAAAATCAAAATCATCTCATCCTCGTTTGCCTTTTTATGGTGATTTGCTTATGCCTTTATAATGGAAACTTTCATCTTCTGCTATATCTTATAATAATTTGTTCACATTTATTCTCCGTACAAGATAGTGAGCTTAAAACAATGTCTTTCACAAATGCACCTAAATGTTTGCATCTATTGTTGAATCTGTGAGGAATGACATTGAATCACTTTTATTTGATGCCTTCTTAGAACTTTAGTGACTCTATAAATGATAAATAATTCTGGACAGAATGGAGAAGAAAATAACATGGCAAAACAATAGGAAAATATTTAAAGGGCCCTCTGAATATGTATAATCAAATATTGCTTTCACAAAACAATAACTATAATTTATTGAATGCCTACTATGTGTTAGGCATTGTGTAAATATTAATCATGTCTAATTTTCATAGTAACCTTTCAAGGTATGTGTTATTATACCTACTTTACTTATGGGACGAGAGATGTGAGGATATGAGAGGGGTATTTGAGGCTTAGAAAGGTGGAAATTGAAACTAGGACACAGTAATTAAGAGAGGCTAACTGGCGTGACAATGGTTAACTCTTAACGGAAAACAGAATTAACATAGCCATTAAATCATGGGCCAACATAACTTGTACCCTTAAGAAACCTCCATAAAATATTCATAGAATGTTAACTTATTATTTTATTAAATAAACTTTTAGCCTCTTGAAATAAGATTTGCTTTATGGTCTGAATGTCCAAATTTGTTCTGAATATGCTTGAAAAGAATATGTTTTGCAATTTCTCAATGCAGTGTTTTATATAAGCCCATGGTACAGTTTGTTTATTGCATAATTAGCAACTTTTGTATTCTTATTTATTTTTATCTGCTTGTTCTGTCTATTACTGAGAGAAGTATATTAAATACACAATGATTTTGAATTTGTCAATTTCTTTTTGTAGTTGTGTCAATTTCTGATTTATATATTTTAATACCATGTTATTAAGTGTGTATAAATATAACTATTTTTTTTTCTGGTGAATTGAAACTTTTTATAAATGACCCTCTTTGACCCAAGTAATGCCTTTTGAATTTAAGACCACATTGATTAAGCTACTCATATTAATTGTCTGACATTAATATAGTATTGCATGGACTATGTTTTCTCATCTTTTTGCTTTTAACCTTTCTATATTGTTGTATTGTAGATGTGTCTCTGTAAATAGGACATAGTTGTATTTTGTTTTATTTTTCTAAAATCTAGTAGATAATTTTTGTTTTTTAATTGGAACATTGAGTCTATTAACATTTAATTATCAAAATATTTTTGTTTAAATTTACATTTTATTTTGCATTATATGTCTTATTTATTATATGTTTCTTTTTCTCTTCTTTCTTGGCTCTTTCAGATTAATTGGCTATTTTATTTATTGTTGACAGTATTACAGATGTCTCCCATTTTCTCCCTTTTTACTCCCCTCCATCCAACCCCTGGCCCACCCCAGGCCTTCCCCATACTACTGTCTGTGTCCATGGGTTATGCATATATGCATATATGTTCCTTGGTTAATCTCTTCCTGTCCCCTTCTAGCCTCCCCCCATTGAGATCTATTATTCTGCTCCAAGTAGGTTTTCTGAATACGTATATTTAAAAATTGACAAGTTTATCCATTTTTACTTAGTAGACACATTTGTGTAATTAAAATTAAGTATATATGAAAAGTTTAATTTCACAGAAAGGTTTTTTATATGTATTACTGTCATTTTAAATTTATACTGAATAAGACTAGTAAATTCGGGCATTCACCTGTCACTGGGAGTAAACAAATGCACATGGTTGGGAGTGGCTGAATGCACACAGGTGTGAGTTAAATCTGCTCCAGATAGTCATGCCACAGACAATAGAACCAATTATAGTGCTCCAGGGGTGTGATCACGTGCCATTCATTCCCCGAACATTGTTTATGAACGATGATTCTAGGATTTAAATATATAGACTATAGTTGTAGAGATGTAATATTTAGTTAGGTTTGCAAAATTACTACAGTGTTCTTTCCAACATATGACCTATTTGCTAAAATTTGTGTAAAATAACAGTGAATTAATAACAAAAAATTTCCTGTTAATTTAATTATAAGATAATCTTGGTTAAAAACATTTAAAAATTAATATGTATGTCATATGTGAAAATCAACATCCTAACATATGGACTGGAAAGTTTGTCCATTAAATTCAAAAGGCACATAAGCTCAAATAAAGCAAGCATGTGTGCCCACCACCCTGGGTAGAAATAGAATAGTACCAGCACGTTAGAAATGTCCTCTGGGCTCCTCCTCACTGCTTTTACATCTCATCCCCCAGAAAGTTTACTGCTGATCTATGTTTGATTTTAATTAATCCTTTACTTTTTGAAAAATGGTTTCAACCATTATATATATATATATATATATATATATATATATATATATCCAAATAATATCTTATCATTTTCTTGAAAAAAAATTGAGTAATAATCACAAATATAGCTTTGTAAATAAAAGGCTCTTGGACCAGAATCCAATGACAATTTGGAGGAGAATATTAACTGTGGAAACCTTGGGACCTAGCAGGACCTCTAGGTCTCTGAGAGTGACTAAGAGTGCTGTCCAGGAAGCCCATAGGCGAGTTCTTCAGTGCATCATGGTAGTGCTGGGATCCTGAAGGTGGGGCACTATGCTGACTGCATTGTGGGTTGAGGGACTGGATGTGGGCAGAGTTACGGTAGGAGGAATGGCTGCTTGGCATGTACGTCCTGCCTCCCAGTTCACTGTGGCCTCCCTCTAGAGCCCTTCGAAGAGGTGAAAGAGGGTCTTCAGGTGCCCTGGGCAGCAGGCATATATGAAAGAACAGGTGTGTACCCTGGTACATGAGTCCTCAACATATGTGTCTCTCAAGCTGGGGAGTCTGTATGTCTGGCACAAGCTCTCATTCTGAGACTTCCTCCTCTATCTTCCTAGGGATTGCCTTGACCTCTCTCCTGTGTTGAATCTATTTCTTCCATCCCATTAATTTCTTTTTATTTTTAAAATTTTTAATTAATTTATTTTTGTTATAGATGTTTCTCCTTCTTCCCCCACTGACACCCTCCTCCTAAACCCCCCTGCCCCGCCCCATCCCCAGCATTGTTGTCTATGTCCATTGTTTACACATACATGCATATAAGTTTTGTGGTTTATCTCTTCCTTTCCCCCACCCCCTCTTCTGAGGTTTGTCAGTCTGTACCCTACTTCTATGTCTCTAGGTCTATTTTGTTCATCAGTTTGTTTTGTTCATTATATTCCACAAATAAGTGAGATCATGTGATATTTGTCTTTCTCTGACTGGCTTGTTTTGCTTAGGATAATACTCTCCAGGTCCTTCTGTGTCATCTCAAAGGATAAGAGATCTTTCTTTCTTACAGCTGCATAGAATTCCATTGTGTATATATATCACTGCTTTTTTATCCACTCATCTACTGATGGATACATGGGCTGTTTCTAGATCATAGCTATTGTAAATAGTGCTGCTATGAACATAGAGGTACATATATTCTTTCTGATTGGTGTTTCAGGCTTCTTAGGATATATTCCTGGAAGTGGGATCACTGGGTCAAATGGCAATTCAATTTTTAATTTTTTGAGGTAACACTATAGTATTTTCCATAGTGGCTACACCAGTCTGTATTCTCACCAGCAGTGTACTAGGGTCCCCTTTTCTCCACACCCTCGCCAGCATTTGTTGTTTGATGATTTGTTGATGGCAGCCATTCTGACAGGTGTGAGGTGATACCTCATTGTTGTTTTAATTTGCATCTCTCTGATGATTAGTGGTGTTGAACATTTTTTCATATGTCTCTTGGCCATTTGTTTGTCCTGTTTGGAGAGGTGTCTATTTATTTAGGTCCTCTGCCCATTTTTTAATTGGGTTGTTTGTCTTTCTTTTGTTGAGTTGTATGAGTACTTTATATATCTTGGAAATAAACCCCTTATCTGATGCATCATTGCCAATTATGCTCTCCCATATAGTGGGTTCCCATTCCATTTTGATGATTGTTTCTTTTGCTGTGCAGAAGCTTTTTAGTTTGATGTAGTCCCACTTATTAATTTTTTTCTTTGTTTCTGTTGCCTTAGGCATTGTATCAGTGAAAATTCTGCTGAGTATGATGTCTGAAATTTTGTTACCTACATTTTCTTCTAAGATTTTTATGGATTCATGAGTCACATTTAAGTCTTTTATCCATTTTGAGTTTATTCTTGTGTACAGTGTAAGTTGGTGGTCTAGCTTCATTTTTTTGCATGTAGCTGTCCAATTTTCCCAACACCATTTACTGAAGAGGCTGTCTTAACTCCACTGTATGCTCTTGCCACCTTTGTCAAATATTAATTGAGCATATTGTCTTGGATCAAATTTCTGGGTTCTCTGCCATTAATTTCTTTATCTTGTTTTTTTGCTCTCATTTTAGTGAAACACATTCTCCACAAGCTTTTTAAGGAAAGGTCCAGAGGTGAAAAGTGTTTGAGGTCTTGAAGGTTCAAAAATGTCTCTATTTAACCCTTATACTTTATAAGCCAGTCAAAGACAAATATCATATGATTTCACTCAGATGTGGAATTTAATGAACAAACTGTACTACCAAGAAAAATAGAGACAAACTCATAGATAGAGAGCAGGCAGACAGCTCTAGAAGGATGTTGGATGCGGGTGGTAATAGAGAACAAAAAAAAAAAAGAGAGAAAACTGATGAACATGGACAACAGTTGTGACGGTGGGGGGTGGAGGTCAAAGAGGACATAGAGGGAATAAAAGGTGATGGAAAAACAAAACCGTTTGGATATGACTTCTAGGTTAGAAATTATTTTCCTTTAATGTGTGATGCGTTGTTCCACTATCTTTTTGTTTCCAGGCTTCTTGTTGAGAAATCCAACGCTCTTTAACTCCTCATTTTTTCTATATAGGTTGTTCCCCTAATTGTCACTGAAAATTATAAAATTTTCTCCTTTGCTCTGATATTCTGAGATTTGCTTTATCCATTTTGTGGGACACTTGATGGAGCCTTTCAGTTATAAGAAACTTAAAAATTATTTCATCCATGGTTTATTCTTTATTCTCTCTTTCTGGAATACCTATTGTTTTAATATTTGGTCTCCTGATCTTGTCCTCTGGTTTTCTCATTTTTTTCTTTCTTTCAGTTCTCCATCTCTTTGTTCTACTTTCTGAGCAAGTATTTCAACTTGATCCTTAAATTTTTTAATAATGTGTTTAGTTTGTGCTTTTACTTTTCAAGTGTGTCTCAAAATGCTCCTTATTGTTCTCCGAATATTTCTTTTTATAATATCCTGTTTATGTTTCATGAGTGTGATATTTTATATCTCTGATGATAGTAACAATTTTTTATTGATGTTTTCTTTCTCTCGCATTTTATCTATTTCATTTCATTGCTTTCTCTGCTTATATTCATTTCTACTTTCTCTTTTTTTTTTCTTTATTGATTTTAGAGAGAGAGGAAGGGAGAGGGAGAGAGAGATAGGAACATCAATGAGAGAGAACATCGATTGGCCACCTCCTGCATGCCTTCCCACTGGGGATTTGGCCCACAACCTGGGCATGTGCCCTGACCATTTCTACTTTCTATGTAATATGTTTTTTTTTTGTTTTTTTTTATGAATCTGGTAACTTTTGTCTGTCCACTCATGATGAAAGGGAACTGAACTGCTCATCAGAAGCTTTGACTGTATGTCAATGATTTATTGATTTTGAGTTTATAACAGGGTATTTTGTATGGGCCATTTGCTAGGTCTTTCCTTTTAAGAATCTATGGAAAAGACTCTTCAAATCTTGTGTCTAATGGCTAAAGGTCTGGCTTCTAGAATCTTTGGAGTGAAACAGGGAAGAAGCTTGGGCATTTTAAAATCAATTTTCAATGAACATGTGATTATTTAATCTCTTTGTTTTCTCTATAGGACTCAACCTCTTTTACTTGTGAGGCAGCTCCCATTTCAGATAATCTTGGTTTAACCCTTTCTAGAGAATAAAACTCTAACCTTTTGTTGGAATGAGGTTAGAGTAGTTATCCAAAGGACACTGTGTGGGAAAGGTGGACCAGCCTATCAAAGAACTTTCACCCACTCCTCTTTCTGTATTCCCCTCCCTTTATGCCTAATTCTGAACATAATGGTGCTATCAATTCCTGTACTTTATAAGGATTCTGATAGATAAATTGAATTAGATTTCAGTTTTCTCTTCTGGAGGTATTGCATTTAGCTTTCTTAGGCTGCTAAGCCAATTACTGTGTGTCTACCTATTGCTATTGGCTCTTAGCCGGTTCTTAATTTGTGTATGTACAGTTTTAAAGGGATTTCAGAAGGGAACAAAATGGTATACATATGTTTAATTAACTATCTTAACATGGCAACTGGTCTGTAATCTTTACAGTACCATTTTATATCTTACATAAAATCATAGAATTTAGACTGGGAAAAAACAATTAAACTTTATAAACTCTAATGGCCTCATTTTATAGATGAGAACATTGTCTCAGACAAGTAAATAACTGGTCAAAAACCATAAGGCTGGTTTGTGCTAGGGCTAAGATTTAAAGAAGAATCAAACTAAAAGTTCTAGATATTCCCCAATGGTCAGAGCTGCCAATGTATCAAGATTTAGCAATCACTATAAATTTCCTGAACATAATATTTAAAAGGTGATAGTCAGGTCTTGAGTTATAGAGACTGAATTTTTGTTCTATAGGAAATTATATTTGTCAGACCACAGATGATGGGATGCCACTAAAATCAAACAAATATTGGATATAATCTAGGAACAAATGATTAGTTTGGATTATGAAAACATAGAAGTAAATCTATGTCTAAATAAATGAGCAAAGAATCAATGAGCAGGAAAAATAGGTCTTAGATTTTAAAAATGTTGCCAAAAACACAGTATGTACATGGAATGCTTCCATCTGTTCTTTCTTGCTCTTCATCTAAATGTTGGAACCTCACTTCCAAGTCCTTCAAGGGCCTCAGTATCCCTAAGTTCTTGAAGGTTCCCTGCATTCCTACTGTGCTGGGTTTTCTTCACCTGCTTTGTGCTCTGTCCATGCACCAGCCTCTCATTCCACCAAAAAAACAAAAAAAAAAACAAAGCACCTTAATTGTGCTGACTTGTGTCCCGAAACATCCTTTCTGCATATTTGACTAACTCTTTTTTGAAAACTTTTGTTATCATTCCCAGTGCCTGAATGATATAGTTGTGGTATAAGCACAAAGGGAACAGAATTCTTGTTTTTGCCTGTCATGAGTGATGTGACTTGGCCCAGTCACGTCATGCCTCTCTCTTTTCTGATATGCAAAGTCATCCTTGCAGCAGGATTTCTCAATTATTTTAACAAATAACTATTGGGTATGTGTACCTCATAATCAGAAGAATGAATTTTTAAATTGGAACATCAGACTCCATGATGGAGTCTAGGTTTTTGATTTGGGACCATAGAAGGGGAACTACAAAACAAGCTCATTAAGTGACTGTCCTCTCTCCAAAAATGGAGATCATCTGGAAATTTGAGGTGCAAGGGAAAAGGTGTGACTTTGTGGCTGCAAAAATCTATGAGATGTAATTTTAATTTTGGTTTATTGGTGATGGATGTTTACTTCACAGACATACACCAGATGATCTAAAATTGAGTTTGGGCCCTCACTTGTTTTCTTTAGAATTTGATAATGTAGATGGAAAATTACATAATTGAATTCTACCTTCTAAAGGTTATATTTAAACCACGGCAAATATATATATTTATAACCAATGGATAATCACTAGTAAATCAGCTATTGGTCTTTTATGGTGACTGTTTAGAAATTAATAGCCATTTGGTTTTGAATTAGCCTAATCGTACATCACTCTAAGAAGTAATCACATAATTAGGAAAGAAAAAATGGCGGCAGAGTGAATGGAAGCTACACAGACGATCTCCCAGGACCAAATGGGAATTACAACTAAAATAAAGACAAATCGTCAGAAAAAAAGCAACAGAAAAGCAGCGGGAAAGGACCATACAATCAGGGACACAGGTAGGATCTGCAGAGGCACCAGAGGGAGGTGTGCTGGGAGCCCAGAGACAGCAGTGGCCTTAACTGTGAGCAGTGCCCTCGGGGTTAAAACCCCAAGATGGCTCCACAGCACAGAGGGCCAGGACAGAGCATTAGATTGGCTACAGCCACTCACCCTGAGCTCTGGCAGAGGGAGAGCAGACTGGACTGGAACTCTATGGGGACACCCTGGATTTGGAGGGTGCTCAGAATTTTTGCTGAGTTGTGGCCACAAAAGACAGTGTCCAGCTTGCTCCTTCCTGGCCAGGACCACAGGACTGTGGTCAGCTTGCTCCTTCCAAGAGCTGTGGGAAAAAGGAGCAGCCCATCCCTCGGAGATTGAGCCCCATCCAGGTGAGCCAAAGAAAAGCAAATTGAGGCTCATTAACAACCAGCATCTGTCCGACCCTCTGGAAATCCACTTACACAGAACACCAGAGGGCTACATTGCAAGGCCCTGAGCAACTGAGATTAATAGCCTCCAGGCAAAAAGCTAGAGGATAACTGAATCTTTCCTGGGCTTGCAAATCTAACCAGGAAAGTAAGACTTGATAGTAGTGTTTAAGGTGGGTCCTCCCACACTCATCCAAACCCAGTAGAGGGAGCCACAAACAGCAGAACACCAACACCTACAGGGAAAATTTGGTAGGCTCCAAAACCCACTGAGATAGCCAAAAAGGTGAAACAAAGAAATAAATCCCAAATGAAAGAACAAGAGAACTCTACTGAAGATGAGATGAACGAAATGAAGTTAAGCAAGTTATCAGAGGTAGAGTTCAGAGCCATGATCTTGAGGAAGCTCAACAGCATGAGTAGGGACATCAACACCATGAGTAAAGATACAGAAACATTGAAAACCAACCAAGTGGAAATCAAGAATGACATAGCAGAAATAAAGAACACATTGGAAGGACTAACAAGCAGAGGACCGGATCAGTGAATTAGAAGACAGGGTAGAAAAAATCAACCAATCAGAAAACTAAAAGGAAAAAACAATTAAAAAACAGGAAGACAGCTTAAGAGAACTGTGGGACAACTGGAAACATAATAACATTTGCATCATAGGAGTCCCCAAAGAAGAAAATGAGCAAGGGTTAGAGAATATATTTGAAGAAATAGTGACAGAAAACTTTCCTAACCTGGTGAAGGAAGAAGGCATTCAAATTCAAGAAGCACAGAGAGCCCCAAGTAAGAAGAACCCAAATAGGCCCACCCCAAGACACATAATAATTAAAATGCCCAAAATTAAAGACAAAGAGAGAATCTTAAAGGCAGCAAGAGATGAGCAACAGGTTACCTACAAAGGAACCCCCATAAGGCTATCAGCTGACTTATCAACAGAAACACTACAGGCCAGAAGGGAATGGCATGAAGTAATCAAGGTCATGAAAAACAAGGATCTGAATCCAAGACTACTCTATCCAGCAAGGCTATCCTTAAAAATAGAAGGTCAAATAAAGAGCTTCCCAGACAAAAAAAGGCTAAGGGAATATGTTAGTACCAAACCAGCACTGCAAGAAATGTTAAAAGGACTGCTGTAATTAGTAGAGAAATAGGAAGAAAAATATAACCACACTGAACAAAAATGGCAACAAATAAGTACATATCAAAAATCACATTAAATGTAAATGGATTGAAGGCTCCGATAAAAGGACACAGAGTTGCTGACTGGATAAGAAAGCATGACTCACATATATGTTGTTTACAAGAGACCCACCTCACAAGAAAAGACTCACATAAGCTGAAAGTAAAGGGATGGAGAAAAATCTTCCAAGCAAACGGAAAGTGAAAAAAAAGATGGGGTAGCAATACTCATATCTGATAAATTAGACTTCAAAATGAAGGTCATAACTAGAGACAAAAAAGGCCACTACATAATATTGAAAGGATCTATCCAACAGGAAGATATAACCTTGGTAAACATATATGCATCCAATATAGGAGCACCAAAATATATTTAAAATCTGGAGGACTTCAAAGGAGAAATCGACAGCAATACAATCATAGCAGGGGACTTCAACACCCTGCTGACATCACTGGATAGATCATCTAGACAAAAAATTAACAAGGAAACAGAGACTCTAAATAAAGCACTAGATCAAATGGATTTAATAGATATCTACAGAGAAATACATCTCAAAACTGCAGAATTCACATTCTTCTCAAGTGCACATGGGACATTCTCAAAGATAGACCACATGTTAGGACACAAACTAAGTCTCTACAAGTTCAAGAAGATTTAAATCATATCAAGCATCTTCTAAGATCACAATGGCATGAAACTAGAAATCAATTGCAACAAGAACATGCAAAGACATTTGAACACATGGAGGCTAAATATCATGTTCGTGAACAATGAATGGGTTACCATGAAGATCAAGGAAGAAATTAAAACCTTCCTAGAAACTAATGAAAATGAACACATAACACAAAACCAATAGGATGCAGCGAAAGCAGTTCTGAGAGGGAAGTTCATAGAACTACAGGCCCACCTCAAGAAACAAGAAAAAATTTTAATTGACTACATAGCCTCACAACTTAAAGAACTAGAAGGCAAACAAAAAGAAAACCCCAGAGCAAGTAGAAGAAAGGAAATAGTAAAGATCAGAGCAGAAATAAACAACATGGAGACCAAAAAAAAAAAAAAAATTCAAAGGATCAATGAAACAAAGAGCTGGTTTTTTGAAAAGATAAACAAGATTAATGGACCCTTAGCTAGACTCACCAAGAAACAGAGAGAACCCAAATACACAAAATCAGTAATGAAAGAGGAGAAGTTATAACTGACACCATAGAAATAAAAAGGATTGTTAACAAATATTATGAACAATTATACGGCAACAAATTGGACAATCTAAGTGAAATGGACAAATTTCTAGAAACACATAGTCTCCCAAAACTGAACCGGGAGAGAGAGAAAACTTGAACAGACCTATAAAAACAAAGGAAATTGATGTCATCAAGACTCTCCCAGCAAACAAAAACCCAGGCTCAGACGGCTTCATGGGGGAGTTTTACCGAACATTCAAAGAAGAACTAACACCCATTCTTCTCAAACTATTCCTAAAAATTCAAGAAGAAGGAAACTTCCAAACTTGTTTTATGAGGCCAGCATAATTCTAATTCCAAAACCAGAAAAAGACACTACAAAGAAAGAAAACTACAGGCCAATATCCCTGATGAACATAGATGCCAAAATCCTGAACAAAATACTAGCAAATCGAATACAGCAATATATCAAAAAAATTATTCACCATGACCAAGTGGGATTCATCCCAGAGATGCAAAGCTGGTACAATATTTGCAAATCAATAAAAGTGATACACCACATAAACAAAATAAAAGATAAAAACCACATGATCATATCAATAGATCCTGAAAAAGCATTCGACAAAATCCAGCACCCATTTCTGATAAAAACACTCAGCAATTTGGGAATAGAAGGATCATATATTGACATAATAAAGGCCATATATGAAATACCTACAGCCAACATCATTCTCAATGGACAACTCTTATTTAACATAGTACTGGAAGTCTTAGCCACAGCAATCAGACATGAAGAAAAAATAAAAGGGATCCAAATTGATAAAGAGAAAGTGAAACTGTCATTATTCACAGATGACATGATATTGTACATAGAAAACCCTAAAGACTCCATCAAAAATCTACTAGACTTAATAAATGAGTTTGGCAAAGTAGGAGGATACAAAAATTAACATCAAGAAATCAATGGCATTCTTATACACCAATAATGAACTCACAGAAAGAGAAACTAAAAAACCAATCTCATTTACCATCATGGCAAAAAAATTAGGATACTTAGGAATAAACTTAACCAAAGAAGTAAAGGACCTATTTGCAGAAAACTACAGGATACTGAAAAAAGAAATAGAGAAAAATATAAAAAAGTGGAATCACATACTTTGTCCATGGATTGGAAGAATTAACATCATTAAAATGTCCATACTATACTCAAAGCAATCTATAGATTTAGTGCAATCTCCATCAAAATACCAATGACATACTTCACAGAACTAGAACAAATACTTCAAAAGTTAATATGGAACCAAAAAAAAACCCCAAATAGCCACAGCAATCTTGAAAAAGAAGGACAAAGTAGGTCAGATCACAATACCGGATATCAGTTATACTACAAAGCTACTGTAATCAAAACAGCCTGGTACTGCCACAAGAACAGGCACATAGATCAATGGAATAGAACAGAGAACCCAGAAATTGACCCAAAACATTGTGCTCAATTAATATTCGACAGAGGTGGGAAGAGTATACAATGGAGTAAAGACAGCCTTTTTAATAAATGGTGCTGGGAAAATTGGACAGCTACAGGCAAAAAAATGAAACAAGACCATCAACTTACACCATACACAAGAATAAACTCAAAATGAATAAAAGACTTAAATGTGACTCGTGAATCCATAAAAATCCTAGAAGAAAATGTAGGCAACAAAATTTCAGACATCATACGCAGCAGAATTTTCAGTGATACACCACCTAAGGCAACAGAAACAAAGGAAAAAATGAACACATGGGACTACATCAAACCCAAAAGCTTCTGCACAGCAAAAGAAACAACCATCATAATGGAAAGAGAATCCACTGTATGGGAGAGTATAATTGCCAATGATACATCAGATAAGGGGTTAATTTCCAAAATATATAGAGTACTCATACAACTCAACAAAAGGAAGACAGGGAACCCAATTAAAAAATGAGCAGAGGGAGCTAAATAGATACCTCTCCAAACAGGACATACAAATGGCCAAGAGACATATGAAGAAATGGTCAACATCACTAATCATTAGAGAGATGCAAATTAAAACAACAATGAGGTGTCACCTCACAACTGTCAGAATGGCCGCCATAAACAAAGCATCAAACAACAAGTGCTGGCAAGGGTGTGGAGAAAAGGGGACTCTAGTACACTGCTGGTGGGAGTGCAGACTGGTGCAGCCACTATGGAAAACACTATGTTACCTCAAAAAATTAAAAATGTTATTGCCATTTGACCCAGTGATCCCACTTCTAGGAATATACCTAAGAAGCCTGAAACACCAATCAGAAAGAATATATGTACCCCATGTTCATAGCAGCACTATTTATAGTAGCTAAGATCTGGAAACAGCCCAAGTGTCCATCAGTAGGCGAATGGATAAAAAAGCTTGGTACATATACACAATGGAGTACTATATAGCTGTAAAAAAGAAAGTTCTCTTATCCTTCGAAACGACATGGAGGGACCTGGAAAATATTATCCTAAGCGAAACAAGCCAAGCAGAGAAAGACAAATATCATATGATCTCACTTATCTGTGGAATGTAATGAACATAACATTCTGAAGAACAGGGTAGTCCCAGAGATGTGGAAGTAGGGTACAGACTGACAATCCCCAGAAGAGGGGGTGGGTGGGGAAAGAGATAAACCACAGAATTTCTATGCATGTACGCATAACCAATGGACATGGACAACAAAGCTGGGGACGAGGCAGGGAGGGAGGGGGAGGAGGGTATCAATGGGGGAAAAAGGAGAAACATCTGTAACAAAAATAAATAAATTAATTAAATTAAATTAAATTTAAAAAAGTAATCATATAATTAAAAAATTTCCTATGTGCATACGGTATGATGTCTGAATTACAATTATTATGCTTTTATGCTTGTTTGTCTAGTTTTGAAGTGAGAATGGTGAGTGGGAGGTTTTTTTGGGCCTTCTGCTTTTAGCATATTAATTTTTTTTATTATTGATTTGTTATTAAAATAATTTATCATAATATTGAAGTGAGTGAAAAGAGACTTTAGAAATCACTTTTAAAAATAAGTATATTTCTTGGTCTGTTCCAAGTGATTGTTCTTTCTTGCTCATTGAGCTGTCTTGTTTCTGATTCTCACAGCCTGAGCCCCTGCCTCCAGGTGAACTACAGAAATGCAGCTCTGAGCTTGCAAAGCTGAGGCTCAGCTGATTGTCCTAGAGATCTCCCTCCCTACATGGAGTCACTCAGAGTGTGGCTTTTAGAGAGGTGACAGGAAGGGAATGAGATGCATTCTCCTATCTACCTGCTAAACATTAATGAATCCCAGCATTTGTTTTGAAGACTTCTGTGAATTGTTAGTTTTGAGTCAATGGTGTCCAGATGACACTGGGCTAGGTTTCTGCCCTTGGAAGTGGATTCATTACTCCATGTCTGGTTCATACCATGAACATATTCTTTTATCACTTTCACAGTTAGTAGTGATACTATTCACTTTTATTTTCTTGCTAGTCTCATAATCTTTGCTATTGAAATAGAAGAAAGAAGGCAGGCAAGATATTCAAAGGCCTAGGAGAACAGTGACCTTACTCCCACCTGCAGAAATATTTGAGTAATGATAGATGACTTTAACAGTCAACATTTAGCTTGTTTTGTCTCTTGATGTAAATAAATGATTTAATTTCAAGAAGATAGAATGCAGAATAAAGAAATAAATTTTAATAAATAAACATTTTATTAATTAATCAATTAATTATTAAAATAAAAATTAATTTTGCCTGGCTGGTGTGGCTCAGTGGATTGAGCATCGTCCCATGGACTGAGAGGTTCCTGTTTGATTTCCAATCAGAGCACATGCCTGAGTTTCGGGCTCGATCCCCAGTGGGGGGCATGGAGGAGGCAGCCAACCAATGTTTCTCTCTCACATCGATGTTTCTATCTCTCTCTAAAAAAAATCAATAAAAACATTTAAAAAAAATTGATTTTGATACTAACTATGGTTTTATTGCATGATTAATATACAGCAGTTCTTAATATCTTGTCAGGCATGGATGATTTCTAATAAATAGGAAGTTTGTTATTTAACTTCACTTTGCTTCTTAAATTGTCTTAAAATAAATGTCAATTCCCAAGGACAAAGGCATTTTCCAGTTTCACTCTGTACTGTAAGTTTGTAGTTGTAAGCCATAGCCGTCAGATCTCTCTCGTGTGAATATCAATATGTTTAACTAGATTCACGTAGTTTCTTTTTTATTGGTAGTTTTTGTACAATTGGGTGATTGCAAACTTCATAGAAAAAAAGGAAAACTTCTTTAGTGTTCACAAGAATCCCTCAAGAAGATGGACATTACTCCACTCAACACAAGCGCGCATCCACTCAGCATCGTATATGTGCGTTAGAAGATGTAACAAGTAAGGTAATTCTCCTACTCACATGCTTTCAGATTGATGAGACACATGCACATACTGTAAAATGAGAAAAGTACATATTGTTAAGGGGATGTGGCAGGAAAGTTTCTGTAGGTTCACAGTTTGATGACATTTTCTTTTTTTCCTCTTAAAGTAAAAGGTATCTTTTTATTATGGAAAAATATACATAACACAAAATTTACCATTTTAACCATTTTTAGGTGTACCATTCAATAGTATTAAGTACATTTATCACGTTGTGCAACTACCCATCTCCAAAACTTTTTCATCATCCCAAAATAAAACTTTGAACTCTATTAAATAAACAATAACTCTCCATTCCCCCATCCACATTTTCCATGGGAAGTTATTTTCCGTGGGAAGTTTATTCCCCCACAGAATGTGAGCCACTTCTGTGTCTGCTATAAACATCTCTCATGAATGTCCCTCAGCTCTGCCAACTGGTTGCAAGGGGCAGTGATGCCCTAGGAGGTGATAGAGCCTCACAAGATGGAAGGACCTGGGTCCCTGAATGATCACGTGGAAGAGAGCCACCCTAGCCATGGAAACTCCTGCCAGGAATGTTTAGTGAGCAAGAAATATACATGTTAGTATGTAAGCCTTTCAAGTTATGGGGTTTATATTGTTAACACAGTTTAAACTACTGTAGTCAACAAAGTTCATGAATAAGAAGACATGAGGAAACAATAAGAATAACGACAAGCATTTACACAGATATTGTTTAAGTGTTTTTGTTTAACTATCATTATAGCTATTAGTAGTCTTATTTTAATACTGAGTAAAGTGGAGCTTAAAGATTAAAAAAATATTCCATATATCACAGTTATTTGAGAGAACTGCCCAGCTGAAAATTCTGCCTACTGAATTATCTATGAGGAAGAGCCAATGCATGTTCTTAAGTATTAGAGCAACGCAATTGAAGGTAAGATGGATCGAAAGCTCAGAGTACAAATCTTTAAAATCTCAATGCAAATCTAGTCTGATGAATTAAATAACTTTACTAAACTCTATGGAAACCTTATCCAGACAACTTAAGTAGGCTAAACTTAAGATGTTTTTAGTGCCATATGCTTACCTTTTTTAAAATATCTGTATCCCAACTTCTATGAAGTCATAAATATTTGATACTTAAATAAAAAAAAAATACAGAGGACCACAGATCCATTTAAGAACAATTTACAAATAGGTCCACATTTTCAAAATTTTGAGGGTCTTCTGAACCATATTACTACATATTTTCCAGGAAATTCTTTTTTAGAGGTGCAATGTTGAAGATAAACTAATCCAAGGGCTGGTATTTTTTTAAAAGGTCCAGATAACAAATACTTTAGGCTTTGTGAGCCAACAGGCAAAATGAAGGATAGTAAGTAATTATGTCACCATTTGAAAGGTAAACATTAGTAGACATCATTCTTAGCTTGTGGGCAGTACAAAAGTAGGTAGTGGGTCTGATTTGTCCCACAAGCCTCCGAGCTAAAAATTCTTGATAAATATTTGTATACTGGTTGCATCTCTATGTGTGTTTCAATTGTGAGTCATTTACAAAGGGTACCAATAACTTGGATTGAAATACCACCCAAGTGATAAGCATTGTCTGAAAAGATGATGCAGGCTGGGTTCGTATAACACCAACAGAACTAAAAATGAAATAGGGCACTAATGGGTACAACCTTCATGGCTGGGCAATCAAGTCTATGTTGTGTTAATAAAATAATGTATATAACTTTATTTTATTTTCTTAACTGAGTTCTCATTTTAGTGGCACATAAATGTAGTTGCAGTCATTGAAATGACTAAATTGCAGTTGAATTGAATTAACAAACATCCACTGATCACCTCCCTGCATGGCAAAGGCAGCCTTGGATTCCCCATGTAGGCCTGGATTTCTGAGACTTCACAACATCATTCAATAGAGCTCACCCTTAAAGAGCAGCTGTTGTGGACAGGAAATCGAGGCTGCAAATTGGGAAAGCCAGGTACTCTGGGGGTCTCAGTGCCATTCCTCTCCAAAATATTTTAGTGTATGAGAATTATTCATAATACAGAAAGAATTTAATAGAAAAACACTCTTTCCAACAACTTCACTATCTTAATATAATCATTGTTAGTATTTTAATGTGCTTTCTTTCACAATATCTTTTTATATACGTGCTTTTAATGTGGCTATAATCATATACACACAATTCTGAATCTTGCTGTTTTCATATAATTATATCACAAACATTTTATTACAAAATTCTTGAATGTTTACAGTATAAAAATAATATATTTTGGTAAAATAAAACTGGATAAAAAGAAGTAAGGGAATTATCTCTTTTGCATCCATCACTCAAACACAACCAGAATATTCTACTTTGTTCACTCAGTATGACATCATAATAATTCTATGCTGTTATCCAAACTTTTTAAACTAACTTTTATTGGTAGTTATAAAACAAATAGCAATTTCATGCATATCATTGAAGAGCACAGAAAAGCATAAAGACAAAAACAACCACCTTATAATTCTACCAATGTAAGATAAACAGTGGTAAAAATACATTTGCAGTATATAGAGGAAAGAAAAAACAAATATAAAAGCAGAAACCAGTGAAATAAAAAATAAATGGTAGAGAACACAATAAAGACAAAAGTTAGTTTAATGATTAATAAAAGTGATAAACCTCTAGCAGGACTAATCAAGAAAATACTGGTAACACAAGTTAGCAATATTATCATAATAAAAAGAGTGTAGTATTAAAATATGTTATTAACAACTCCATGCCAAGAACTTTGTTGACTTTGATAAAGTAGATAAATTCCTTAAAAAACACAACTTACTAAATTTAATTTATGAAGAAACAAAAAATTAAATTTTAACCCAAATTTATGAAAGAAATTAAGCTTGTAATGAAAACCTTATCCATAAAGAAAACTCTAGGCTCAGGTGGCTTCTCTGGAGTGTTTTATCAAAAAAGAAATAATTATCATCCTATACACACTTTTTCAGAATAAAGGAGAAGGAAAAACATTCAAATTTGTTTATGAGGCCAGCATAATCTTGATACCCAAACCTGACAAATGCTCAATGTAAATTACAAAGTAAGTTCCTTCATGAACATAAATACAACATTAGCAAATCAAATCCAGCAGTATATAGAAAGGATATATCATGACAAATGACATTTATCTCAGAAATGTTAAGATTGATGAAAATCAATCAATGTAATTCATCACTTACCTTTCATATTTTATTTTTTTAATGTTTATTTTTTCTTTATTGATTTTTTTTTTAGAGAGAGAGGAAGGAAGAGGGAGAGATAGAAACATCGATGAGAGAGAACATCCATTGGCCACCTCCTGCATGCCCTGCACTGAGGATTTGGCCCACAACCTGGGCATGTGCCCTGACCAGGAATCGAACTGGAGACCTCTTAGTGCATAGGTCGACGTTCAAACACTGAGCCACACCAGCCAGGCACCTTTCATATTTTAATAGAAGCAGTAAAATATTTGAAAAAATTTTGCACCTCTTTGTTATAGGACAGGAGAGGGCCTTGTCTGCCCAAGTTGTTAGTGAGAATAGGGTTCTTGGGGTACCACTAGAATAATAAGCCTTTCCGGAGACCCCCACAAGAAGATGAGCTATGATAGAAAGATTTATTTTCATGGAATTACACTCTAGGGTTTCCAAAGTCCCATTTCCCTTGGTTCAGTCATAGAGGAAGTGTAGGTGGGGCTTCAGTAGAGCTAAAATTGTTGCCAGTCCCCAGAATTTCCTTTCCATGTTTGAGCCAGCCCAATCAAGCATCAGGCTAGCTTAGCTTGTGTTTCCCTGCTATATAGTCCATTAGTTCATTGCATGTGGGGTCCACAGGGCCACATGGCTAAGGAGGAAATACGGGCAGGAGAAAAAAAAAAGATTGCCCCATTAGCCAAGAATCAAGAGCCAAGAGAGAGAACTCCTTTGTTTAGGAGATCATGTATTTCCAAATTTTTGCATGCTTTCCATGGCCATGCCAATTCTTGCTTATGATCTATGTTCCCAGGTGTGATTGACAGGCAAGTATCTTCCTTATGTCACTGGAATTTTACTAGGCATGTGTCTATCTTCCCTTTATTGTATCCCTTCCCCCAGTGTTTTTCAGGGAATAGGCTGGTGGTTCTCTGGGGAGTGCAAAGCTGAAGCTTCCTGGTGAAGCTGCCCAAATGACACATCTATAATATCTGGCTTTCCCTTTGCTTCTTTTCTATTGTTAATAACTAGCTAATTACAATAGTATCATCTTTAGGAGAAAAACTCTCAGCAAACCAAAATTTGAATGGAACTTCCTTACTCTTACAAGAAGCTGGTGTGAAAAATTCATACCTAACTTCATGTTAATGGTGAAATATTAAACTACTTCACCCTAAGATCAGGAGCATGGCAAAGATGTCTACTCTTGCATTTTTGTTCAACTGACAGTCCGAGCCAGTGTAACACAGTAAAAGAAACAAAAGGCATAAACATTGGAAAAGTAAAACTGTTGGTGTTTGAAGAGAACATGATTCTGTATGTGGAAAACACTATAAAATCTGTAGTTCTATAGACAAGAACTAATAACTAAGTTTAGAAACTCCACAGTGTAAAAGATTACAAAGATAATATAAAAACAAGTGTATTGATATATACTAACCATAAAAAAATTGCTTATTGAAAATAAAATTCATTTGTAAAAGAATAAAAATCAAATATTTAGAAATAAATTTAATTAATGTTTGTTAGATCTCTATTATAAATTATAAAATATTGCCAAGAGAAATTAAAGATTTAAACAAATAGAGAGATATACTACTGTATATATTATTGGAAGAATCAATATTATTGATATATTTATCCTTCTCAAATTAATTCAACCCAGTTCCAATAAATCACAGCAGGCATTTATGAAGAGATTTACAAGTTCATATTTACATTTTTTTATGGAAATGCAAGAGTCTAAATTAGGCAAAATGTTTCTTAAAAAAGAGAGAAAATAGAGGACTTTCACTCTATGATTTTAAAATTTATTTTGAAGCTACAGTAATCAAGAGTGTGTGATATTGGCATAGGAATAGACATAGATCAGTGATACAGAGTTGAGAGCCTAAGAGTAGATACAGAGTATATATATAGTCACTTGATTTTCAGCCAACATGCCAAGTCAATTCAAATGGTATTAGAAAAACTTGATATCCTTATAGAAAAAATGACTCTTCTCCACATAGAAATATTAATTTCAGATGTATTCTAGATGTAAATATAAAATCTACATAAACCTAAAATCTGAATATAAAGCCAGATAGTTTCTGGAATAGAACATAAGATAATATATTTAGGTAGCTAGATTTCTCAGTCAGGATACCTAAAACATTATCCAGAATTGAACTGAAAATCTAAAACGTAAAAGGACTAGTTATCATCGAAATGATTTAAATTTTATTTTAACAAAAGCATTTGGATTAGATAGGCTTAAAGTTGAATTTGGTCTAACCATAAAGAATCCAATATTAATAAATAATTGCATGGTGTCAAATGGCGGTGGAGTGAATGGAAGCTACACAGACGATCTCCCAGGATCAAACGGGAATTACAACTAATATAAAGACAAATCGTCGAAAAAGCAGCAGAAAAGCAGCGGGAGAGGACCATACAACGAGGGACACTGAATGAGCCTGGTAGGATCTGCGGAGGCACGTGAGGGTGGCGGGCTGGGTGCCCACGGACAGCAGTGGCCTTGGTTGGGAGCTGCGGCAGTGCCGGCCCTCGGGGTTAAGAGCCCCAGCTGCACCACAGCGCAGAGGGCCGGGACAGAGCGCTAAATAGCCACAGCCACTCACCTGGGGCTCCGGCAGAGGGAGGGCAGACTGGACTGGAACTCTGAGGGGACACCTGGGATTTGGAGGGTGCTCAGAGTTTGTGCTGAGCTGTGGCCACAAAGGACGGTGGTGGCCAGCCCCTCCTTCCCGGTTACTCAGAACCGCAGCCAAGTTTGCTCCTTCCCTGAGCTGTGGAAGCCCCTCCCTCAGAGATACCCAGGTGAGGAAAAGAGGGAAAGAAATGCAAACTGAGGCTCATTAACAACCAGAATTGGCCTCACCATCGGGAAATCCTCTTACACTGTAAACATCTGAGGGAGTTTCTCATTCAACTGAGATCCTAAGGCTTTTCAAGTAACTGAGGCTAATAGCCTCCAGGCCAAAAGCTAGAACATAACTAAACCTTTCCTGAGCTTGCAAATCAATCCAGGAAAGGTAGACTTGACAGTGGTGTTGAAGGAGGGCCCTGCAAACTCATCCAAACCCAGTAGAGGGAGCCACAAACAGCAGAACACCAACACCCACAGGGAAAATTTGGCAGGCTCCAAAACCCACTGAGATAGCAAAAATGGTGAAACAAAGAAACAGATCCCAAATGAAAGAACAAGAGAACTCCACCGAAGATGAGATAAATGAAATGCAGCTAAGCAAATTATCAGAGGTATGGTTCCGCGCCATGATCTTGAGGAAACTAAACAGCATGAGTAAGGACATCAACTAAACAGCATGAGTAAAGATATAGAAACACTGAAAACCAACCAAGTGGAAATGAAGAATGACATAGCAGAAATAAAGAACACATTGGAAGGATTGACCAGCAGAGTAGAGGAAGCAGAGGACCAGATCAGTGAATTAGAAGACAGAGTAGAAAAAATCAATCAATCAGAAAACCAAAAGGAAAAAACAATGAAAAAACAGGAAAATAGCTTAAGAGAACTGTGGGACAACTGGAATCGTAATAACATTCACATTATTGGAGTCCCCGAAGAAGAAGAAAATGAGCAAGGTTAGAGAATATATTTGAAGAAATAGTGACAGAAAACTTTCCTAACCTGGTGAAGGAAGAAAGCATTCAAGTTCAAGAAGCACAGAGAGCCCCAAGTAAGAAGAACCCAAACGGGCCCACACCAAGACACATAATAATTAAAATGCCAAAAATTAAAGACAAAGAGAGAATCCTAAAGGCAGCAAGAGATAAGCAACAGGTTACCTACAAAGGAAACCCCATTAGGCTATCAGCTGACTTATCAACAGAAACATTACAGGCCAGAAGGGAATGGCATGAAGTAATCAAGGTCATGAAAAACAAGGATCTGAATCCAAGACTACTCTATCCAGCAAGGCTATCATTCAAAATAGAAGGTCAAATAAAGACCTTCCCAGACAAAAAAAAGGCTAAGGGAATTTATTAGCACCAAACCAGCACTGCAAGACATGTTAAAAGGACTGCTATAATTATTAGAACAAATAGAAAGATAATTAGAACCACACTGTACAAAAATGGCAATAAATAAGTACATATCAATAATCACCTTAAATGCAAATGGACTGAATGCTCCGATAAAAAGACACAGAGTAGCTGACTGGATAAGAAAGCATGATTCACATATATGTTGTTTACAAGAGACCCACCTCACAACAAAAGACTCACATAGGTTGAAAGTAAAGGGATGGAAAAAAATCTTCCAAGCAAACAGAAAGGAAAAAAAAGCTGGGGTAGCAATACTCATATCTGATCAATTAGATTTCAAATTGAAGACCATAACTAGAGACAAAGAAGGCCACTACATAATATTGAAAGGGTCTATCCAACAGGAAGATATAACCTTGGTAAACATATATGCACCCAATATAGGAGCACCAAAATATATTAAAAATCTTCTGGAGGACTTCAAAGGAGAAATAGACCGCAATACAATCATAGCAGGAGACTTCAACACCCCACTGACATCACTGGATAGATCATCTAGACAAAAAATTAACAAGGAAACAGAGACTCTAAATGAAAAACTAGATCAAATGGATTTAATAGATATATACAGAGAATTACACCCCAAAACTGCAGAATTCACATTCTTCTCAAGTGCACATGGGACATTCTCAAAGATAGACCATATGTTAGTGCACAAACTAAGTCTCTACAAGTTCAAGAAGATTGAAATCATATCAAACATCTTCTCAGACCACAATGGCATGAAACTAGAAATCAATTGCAACAAGAACATTCAAAAACATATGAACACAAGGAGGCTAAATAGCATGTTACTGAACAATGAATGGGTTACCATGGAGATCAAGGAAGAATTTAAAAAATTTCTTGTAACCAATGAAAATGAACACACAACACAAAATCTATGGGATACTGCGAAAGCAGTTCTGAGAGGGAAGTTCATAGCACTACAGGCCCACCTTAAGAAAGAATAAAAATTTCTAATTACTACCTAACCTCACAACTTAAAGAACTGGAAAGCAAACAAAAAGAAAACCCTAGAGCAAGTAGAAGGAAGGAAATAGTAAAGATCAGAGAAGAAATAAACGACATGGAGACCAAAAAAACAATTCAAAGGATCAATGAAACAAAGAGCTGGTTTTTTGAAAAGATAAACAGGATTGATGGACCCTTAGCTAGACTCACCAAGAAACAAAGAGAGAGAACCCAAATACACAAAATCAGAAATGAAAGAGGAGAAGTAACAACTGACACCACAGAAATACAAGGGATCATTAGCAAATACTATGAACATTTATATGGCAACAAATTTGACAATCTAAGCGAAATGGACACATTTCTAGAAACACATAGTCTCCCAAAACTGAATCGGAAAGAGATAGAAAACTTGAACAGGCCGATAACAATCAAGGAAATTGAAGATGTAATCAAGACCTTCCCAGCAAACAAAAGCCCAGGCCCTGATGGCTTCACGGGCAAGTTTTACTGAACATTCAAAGAAGAACTAACACCCATTCTTCTCAAACTATTCCAAAAAATTCCAGAATAAGGAAGACTTCCAAACTCGTTTTATGAAGCCAGCAGAATTCTAATTCCAAAACCAGAAAAAGACACTACAAAGAAAGAAAACTACAGGCCAATATCCCTGATGAACATAGATGCCAAAATCCTGAACAAAATACTAGCAAATCGGATCCAGCAATACATCAAAAAAATTATTCACCATGACCAAGTGGGATTCATCCCAGGGATGCAAGGTTGGTACAATATACGCAAAACAATAAATGTGATGCATCACATAAACAAAATGAAAGACAAAAACCACATGATCATATCAATAGATGCTGAGAAAGCATTTGACAAACTCCAGCACCCATTTCTGATAAAAACGCTCAGCAAGTTGGGAATAGAGGGATCATATCTCAACATTATAAAGGCCATATATGAAAGACCTACAGCCAACATCATACTCAATAGACAAAAACTAAAAGCATTTCCCTTAAGAACAGGAACAAGACAAGGATGCCCACTTTCACCACTCTTATTTAACATAGTACTGGAAGTCTTAGCCACAGCAATCAGACATGAAGAAAAAATAAAAGGAATCCAAATTGAAAGGAGGAAGTGAAACTGTCATTATTCGCAGATGACATGATATTATACATAGAAAACCCTAAAAACTCCATCAAAAATCTACTAGACTTAATAAATGAATTTGGCAAAGTAGCAGGATACAAAATTAATGTCAAGAAGTCGATGGCATTCTTATACACTAATGATGAACTCACAGAAAGAGAAACTAAAAAAACAATCCCATTTACCATCGCGGCAAAAAAATTAAGATACCTAGGAATAAACTTAACCAAAGAAGTAAAGGACCTATTTGCAGAAAACTACAAGACATTGAAAAAAGAAATAGAGGAAGATATAAAAAAGTGGAAGCACATACCTTGTTCATGGATTGGAAGAATTAACATCATTAAAATGTCCATACTACCCAAAGCAATCTACAGATTTAATGCAATCCCCATCAAAATACCAACGACATATTTCACAGAACTAGAACAAATACTTCAGAAGTTCATATGGAACCAAAAAAGACCCCGAATAGCTACAGCAATCTTGAAAAAGAAGGACAAAGTAGGAGGGATCACAATACCGGACATCAGGTTATACTACAAAGCTACTGTAATCAAAAGAGCCTGGTACTGGCACAAGAACAGGCACATAGATCAATGGAATAGAACAGAGAACCCAGAAATTGACCCAAAACATTATGCTCAATTAATATTCGACAAAGGTGGCAAGAGCATACAATGGAGTAAAGACAGCCTCTTCAATAAATGGTGTTGGGAAAATTGGACAGCTACATGCAAAAAAAATGAAACTAGATCATCAGCTTATACCATACACAAGAATAAACTCAAAATGGATAAAAGACTTAAATGTGACTCATGAATCCATAAAAATCCTAGAAGAAAATGTAGGCAACAAAATTTCAGACATCATACGCAGCAAAATTTTCACTGATACATCACCTAAGGCAACAGAAACAAAAGAAAAAATGAACACATGGGACTACATCAAACTCAAAAGCTTCTGCACAGCAAAAGAAACAGCCATCAAAGTGGAAAGGCAACCCACTGTATGGGAGAGCATAATTGCCTATGAGATATCAGATAAGGGACTAATTTCCAAAATATATAGAGTGCTCATACATCTCAACAAAAGGAAGACAAAGAACCCAATTAAAAAATGGGCAGAGGAACTAAATAGACACCTCTCCAAACAGGACATACAAACGGCCAAGACACATATGAAGAAATGCTCAACTTCACTAATCATCAGAGAGATGCAAATTAAAACAACAATGAGGTATCACCTCACACCTGTCAGAATAGCCGCCATCAACAAAGCATCAAACAACAAATGTTGGTGAGGGTGTGGAGAAAAGGGGACTCTAGTACACTGGTGGTGGGAGTGCAGACTGGTGCAGCCACTATGGAAAACACTATGGTGTTACCTCAAAAAATTAAAAATTGAATTACCATTTGACCCAGTGATCCCACTTCTAGGAATATACCCTAAGAAGCCTTAAACACCAATCAGAAAGAATACATGTACCCCCATGTTCATAGCAGCGCTATTTACAATAGCTAAGATCTGGAAATAGCCCAAGTGTCCATCAGTAGACGAATGGATAAAAAAGCAGTGGTACATATACACAATGGAGTACTATGCAGCTGTAAGAAAGAAATATCTCTTATCCTTTGCGACGACATGGGAGGACCTGGAAACTATTATCCTAAATGAAACAAGCCAAGCAGAGAAAGACAAATATCATATGATCTCACTTATTTCTGGAATATAATGAACATAACAGTGTGAGGAACAGGGTAGTCCCAGGGTCGTGGAAGTGGGGTGCAGACTGACATTTGCCAGAAGAGGGGGTGGGGGAGGGGAGAAATGAACACAGAACTTGTACGCATGTACTGATAACCAATGGACATGGACAACAAAAATGGGGACGGGGCAGGGAGGGAGGGCGAGGAGGGTGTCAATGGGGAAAAAAGGAGAAACATCTGTAACAAAAGTAAATTAATAATAAAATAAAAAATAAAAAAATAAATAAATAATTGAAGATTATAGAAAAATGAAAATTCCTAGCCTAATTTTTGTATCTAATCTTGATAAATACAGCACAAAAACAATTACAATAAACCAATTTATAATTTGGAAATAAAATATATAAAAGCAGAATACCCAAATAATCAAATGTTTAATGTTTTAAATATAAATGAGATTTATTCTGGGCAGGAATTTTCACATGAGAAAATCTATCAACATATTGGTTTAACTAAAATTTATTTTAGAATGATGTTTATGTCACTAGATGCTAAAAAATCCATTAAATAACATTAACAGCCATTCCTATGAAAACACAAAGTAAAAGGTAATAGTAGGAAATTACTTAAACATATTAAATAATATTTCCAAAAATAACACTAAATATTAATTTAAATTTCAAAGCAAAAATTCCTTTCATTTTAAGTGAGAAACTGAGGAAAGATAGAATTAACCTCCATTAATATTTAACATTGCCTTGAAGCTCCAGCAAATAAGATGAGAAAGAAAAATGAAATGATTAGAATAAACATTGGAAAATTAGAGCATAATTATTTATATGTATATGTAAAAAACTTAAGAGACTTTCAAAGATAACTACTGAAACCAAAAATAAATTTGGGAACTTGAATAGATATACTTTTATGAAAACAGTAGTTTTTACTTCAATAATAATTAGATTTTGGAAATGCCAATGTAAAATGAAATATTCCATTCATAATGGTGAAAAGAAACCTCTTCCAATATAGATAAATTTAACAAGAAAGCCAGTGAACCTGGAAAATTATTGAAGAATATGAAAGATTTGGGCAAACTGAAATACTCAGCATGCTCTAAGATGGGAATAGTTAAGGAAATTTAAACGCAGTTCTCCACAAACTGATATGTAAATTTAAATTATGATTAGCCTTCTAATGGAAAAACATTTTAATGGAGTTAGATAACTTTATCTGAAAATTTATAAGAAAAGAAACCATAAAATTATGCAAGAAAGAAAAATATCAATATCAATCTGATATTACCAAATATCAGAACACTATAAAGGCAGGGAGAAAAATAGCTCAGTGGAACAGAATAGACATCCAGAAAAAAAAAAAAGAATCCAGGATATATGAAAAGATAAAACATAATATTTGGTATAATGGGAAAAAGTGGTTTTTAAGTAAATGTATTGGCCCAACAGTCTGCCTATCTGTATGATAATAGAATTGAATTTTTATCTTACCTCACACAGAAAAATAAATTCCAGATGTATTAAATGCTTAAATAAAAAAGAAGAAATGATATAAATCTTGTAAGGCTATATTAAAAACTGCAGGTGAAATGGAGGAATGAGGAGAAAAAAATTCTTAAAACAGAAACCCAGAAGTCATAAAAGAAGTAAACATATTTGATTAAAATTCTTTTGTATGGTAAAATACCATATACATATAATTAGTATATTTGAAGGAAATGACAATGAAGATGTGTAAAAAGACCACTTTATTTTACACAAAGCCCTCCAAAAAATTGTCCATAGAAAAATTAACAATTCAATGGAAAAGAGAGCAAAGAATATGAAAAGGCAATTTCACAGAGCATTAAATCCAAAAGGTGAAAGGGTTAGTAATGTTTTAAAGGGTAAAGGTAAAAGCTTGCAAAAGGTGGAAACTGTGAAAAATGCATTGCTTGTATGATTTTTGCTCAGCCTTCTGTTGAGTGAGGATTATCAGGTTATCCGCAAGACAATGAATCACCCAGCATGCAGGATGTGATACCAGACCAGTCCAACTGCAAAGTGGACAATGGGCCAGGCAGAGTATGTCAGCAGGAACTACCAGAAGCTAGAAGTAGAGTATATAACCTACACCCCAACTGTTATTCGAGGCTGACCCCTTTTGGGGCTCAGCCTGCCTGCTCCCAGGCGCATGCAATAAAGCCGTTTTGCTCTACATTGACCTTGCCTTATGAATGTGATCTCCCACTGGTTCAGATCTTTTAAAAGGTCCATAGAACATGAAAAGTGTCTGTCTTCAGGAAAAGTTAAATGATGATATCAGAAAGTTCACCGTTAATGCATAGCACTTTGGTAAAAACAACTCAGATGGCAGGATGTGAAGGGAAGGGTATTTTCATATACTTCTGGTAAAAATGTTAATTGTTATAACTTTTTGTTTTAGAACTATCAATATCTATTAATAAACATATACTTACCTCATCAATTTCAAAATAAAGATGTTGGAATATAAGTATATATGTTCATGATATTTATTGCATTATTGTTTATAGTAGCAAAACCTGAAAAGAAAGACTGTTCATTAATAGGAGAAAGGTTGTATAAAATAGAATACTTCAATTCATGGAGTTTTACATGATCTTTGAAAATAATAAATTGATACTGTATACTCTGATTTTGACATGGAGAAAATATGGTTAATGTGGTTAAGTGAGAAATGAAATTGCAGAAAAATATAAATAGTACATCATTTTTATGAGAGAAAGAATATAAACACTATGTGTCTGAATATATATGTCTGAATATAATTACATAAGCACAGAAAAAACTTAAGAAAATATTGGTGAAGAAGTGAAGAAGGAAAAAGGAGGGGAAACACCCTATCAAAACAATAAGCTTCCATTTGTGCATTCATGTAAATCAGTCTTCTCCTTTCTCACTTCATTCCAACTCTGAGTCCTCTTTGTTGTATTTTCAACCTACCAAATATGCTGCTGCTTCAGGGCATTTGCACTGTTGTAATGTGTCCGCGAGATGAGATGCACAGCTGAATTGTAAAGGAGCACTTTATTTTCACTGCTGGGTTGCGGGGGAGGCGGGGGGATGGTCTCCCCTCAAATCAGTAGCCCAGATTCTTCTTGCTCGTTGGCTGTTAAAGACAGAAGCCCCATTCCCTTTGGCTCCCCCCGCAGGGGAACAGTACAATAGTGGGTGTGACAGTGATTACAGAAGTCAAAATTAGCATTAATCACTGAGCTTATGATTTTCAGTCTCTGATACTGGATACTCAGAAACTGCAAGATACATCCCAACATACAGGGCAACTATAACCTTAGGCGAAATTCCTTTACTTCTAGGGGTAATTAACCTATTATTGGAAAAATACTGAGGAAGGTCTATTGATGATAAAAATGGAGTCATTTAGGCACCTTAGCCTTGGGGCCCAGGTCAGCACCTGTCCTTCAGGCTGTTTGGAACTCACTCCCTCTATAATTCTGTGCATGTCTCATCCTCACTTCAGTTACATTTGTGCTTCAGTGCTGTCTCTTGGAGGCCTTCCTTGGCTACTCTTTATAAAATGGGAATCCATTCTCACTCCAGCACTCCCAATTCTCCTTACCTGCTGTGTTTTTCTCCACTGAATTTATTATCATCTGATGGGTGATATACGTATGCATTTGTTTACTTACTGTCTTTTTTAACAAGAATATTAGTTTCACAGGGTAGAGACTTTGTTTTATAATTTTCTGTAACTCTGAGAGCTAAAATAGTGTTTAGCACATATCAGTCATTTAATACATATTTTCTTAATTAATGAAAAAATATATGGGTAAGTGATATATATATATATATATATATATATATATATATATATATATATATATATACATATGACAAAATATTGCTGTCTGTCTACATATAAATGAGAATTTTCCTTCCGCTGCTCAACTTGGAAAATCAGTTATTGATTCTCTCAAGGGAGAAAGAAGTTTCCCTACATGAAATAGAATGTGTCTTTATAGCTGAATTTGACTTGTATTTTAGATTTGACAAGGAAAGAACATCAAAACTATGAACTGGCATCCCTCTTCTGCTGTAACTCACCCTGTGAGGCACCAGGTAATCTGATCTATTCTGGCCTTTGTTTAATCTGTAGGAAATTGATGAATGTTGTAAATTGTTGCCAAAATCTGTCTGTGAAAGTGCTTTGTATTATTGAGGTGGCTTTCCTGCAGATTTCAAGTCATTTTATAGCCATTACTTTGATTTTAACCATTCTGGGTGCATAGTGTGGTGTCTGCTATGTACACTCCATTAGATAAGCCCTGAAAGTCAAATGTCACTTAGAAATTTAGCAGATACCTTTCTTTAACATCCACACCTCTTTTTTTTTTTTTTTTTAAGTTTAATGGGTGGAAAAGCTGTTCACACAGTTGGATGGGATGGGATCAGGTTACTGTTTTGGCTTTCAACCATTTTGGTACTGCTTTCTACATGATTCTTGCACACCTGGATATTTTACAAAGTGCTTCTAGGTGCTTTTGACTTAGATTTGTTGGTTTCTGTTCTTTATATAACAGTTTGGAAATGAACAGCCATAATGGGGTCTATGGCCTTTTAAAACCAAGACATTTTGGACTGTGTCACTAAACAGGAAATGAGACCCTGTAGTCAATTATCTCATTACCTAATTAGGTTTAAAAATATGTATTCAAAACTTGCTATGAGGAGTAGAAGTTCTTCAAGTATTGGGGATACAGAGTGCAATGTGAAAGAGCAATGTGAAAATCAATCATGAAAACATTGCCCTCTTCAAGGAGGTGAGAGACCACTTCCTACAGAGTGGGATTGCTCAACACATTTTTTAAAAATTGAGATATAATTGACATGTAACATTGTATTAGTTTTTGATATACAACATAATGATTTGATATATGTATATTTTGTAAAATGATTACCACAATAAATTTAGTCAACATTCATCAACTTACACAGTTACACATTTTTTTTCTTATGATGAGAACTTCTAAGGTGTTTCTTAGCGACTTTTAAATATACAATACAGTATTGTTAAGTTCCATGTTGTACCTTATATCCCCATGACATATTTATCTTATAACTGACAGTTTGTACCTTTTGACCACTTTCACTCCCACCCTCTGCCTCTGGTACCACCAATCTGTTCTCTATAATTATGCGTTTGTTATTTTTTTAGGTTCAATGTATGAGTAAGATCATATAGAATGTGTCTCCCTCTCTATTAATTATTTCACTTAGCATGATGCCCTCACGGACCACTGATGTTGTCTCAAATAGCAGGATTTCTTTTTTTATGGCTAAATTTAATTTCATTGTATATGTGTAGTGAAAAAGACTCAGACCGAACACCAGAGGAAGTGAAGTGATTTCTTTATTCACGCATGTGGGCCCAGAGGAGGCAGTCTCCAAATTCTGGGCCCCAAGCCGCATGGCTCATCCAGTTTAACAGCAGGCTGGGTGGGGCCTTCTTTTGGCATGAAAGCGGTGAGCAGCTTACAGAAGCAGGAAGCAGAAGGGTTAGGTCATTTCTAAAATAGTGGCTCAATTAAAATGGCAGCCTATCTCCTCTATCATTTCCCCTCTTTTGATGCTGTTAGCTGCCATTGCTGCTACTTGCATCATAATACAAATTTCTATGATCTGGGTTCTCAGACCTTTGTAGGTTTCGATACCTGTACTGATATTGTTGGAAGGCCAATATTTTGGCCATGGCCCGCCTGGTCACAGTGGACTCCAAAGTTTGGACTATAGTCCGTAACATGCATGGTCTGAGACTTACTCCCAGGAGAATGATGGCCACTGGTCCGGCTAGTGGAAATAGACATCGGAACCAGCCTTGTGAGTCCAGTCCCCAATTCCAATTTTCTAGTTCCTTAGTAGTGTGCCTTATGCTGTCCTTGAGTTCTTTGACCTTTTGTGTTATGATTCCAGATTGGTTTACAAAGTGGCAGCATTCTTCCCCTAAGAACATGCAAGTCCCCCCTCTTCCTGCTGCTAGCAGGTCTAAGGCCCAACGGTTCTGTAAGGTTACTTCTGCCAATGAGTTAATCTGTTGTTGGATAGTGGTCAAGGAGTCCACTACCATATCCATGTCTGCATTAAGTTGGGCAGACCGCTTGTAGTAGGTAGAAGCAGAGAACCCCAGGCCCCCTACTCCTGTCCCTACCCCAGCTAAAATGCCAATTCCGGCTGCAACTGCTATGCCTACCCCCCTTTTGATCCAGGTAGGCCCCTTTTGGTTTGGTTGGAGTAGGGTCAACCTTTCCTGGGAGGTTCGGATGCTGATGCTAGGGGTGAGGAAGACCTCTAAGCATCTCCCAGTCCAGTTGGCGGGGAGGCACCTATAGGCCTCTCGCCCACATAGGAGGAATAATCCAGGCTCAGTCCAGAGACTGCTGTTATTAGGGACACTGAGGTTACTGGTACAAAGCTCTGGGTTAAAAGACGCTACTGGGTTTCCTTCTGGGAGACCTTTTCGGGCTCTAGGCAGGTCACATCTGATCCTCTAGTGTCTAGAAACACACTGGTTGCTATTGGCCCTTGTGTCAGGATTTGATTTGGACCAGGGGGTGTCCCAGTATGATTCCAGGTACACGGGACAGGAATTCCAAGGAGTCCTCTCTCCTGAATTGGTACGCAAACCCAGCATTCCCGAGTGGAGTTGCTAGTATTCTGGTTTGCTAAGTACATGGTTCGTACTAGTACTGGACCTGTACTATGGGGCTGATTTCCTGTAGTGCCTCCCAGAAAGTGGTAAAGTTGGCACCTTTATATATTATTTTTTTCCTCCTGTTTCTTTAGCTGTCCAACTATTTCCCTAAGGGCTTCTAACCAGACCGTCTCAAATTCCTCCTGGGTTAAATCGCTTAATTGGCGGTACGTAGTCCAACAAACCTGTCTACCCGGGGGCCCGCATGCCTGACATTTTTGACTCTGATATCCAATAGTCCCTCCTAACTTCCCTGTCATGTATAACTTGTTGTCCCAGACACATGTTCCAGGCCCAGGGTCGCCACCTGGGAGATAGCGTTGTAGGCAGTCCCCGGGCATAGCAGTGGCGCAAGTGAAGTCATCACAGGTAATTTACGAGTTACTATCCCTCCTGAGAGCCGTATCCTTTCTGAAGGTCTGCTGCATTGGCATACGGGGGCTCGAATCGGGGCAGGGTCTGCTAAGCAAAGCATACTAAGTATCCAAAAACACAAACAAGCCCAAGATAGGCTCCCCCGAGAGCCAGTCGCTCCCAAGTGTTCCATTCTGCTGGGGCTACAGCCATTAGTCCAATTCCTAGGATTATGGCAAAGCTTCCTACTGTGGTCAGGTACCATCCTGGGCATTTGTCCATTCCTCTGAGCCTCCGTCAATTCCTGGTTTCCTTCTCAGCTTCAGGGTCAGCAACCATGGCAGCTGGTCCTCTGGGTCCCGGTTCGTCCTCCTGGAATCCGCTGGGTCCGTTGCTCTCTTGGCTCGGCTATGATGAATCCAAGGGGTGATTCCTGCAACCTTAAGTGTGGTAGGGGTTGTTAGTATGACAAGGTGGGGCCTGGTCCATGTGGGTTGGAAGGGTTCCTTTTTCTAGTCTTTTATCCATACATAGTCCCCTGGTTTATGTGAGTGGGCTGGCCCCCCTCGTGGCAAAGGCTCTTGGCCTAATCCAGCCTTATGTATCTGGCTAGGTGTCTCCCCTAGCTTCTGGAGGTACCTGGTTTGCCCTGCTTCTCCTGTAATTCAGAGCTCTCCTCTAGGTAGGGGTAGTGTGGCTGGCGGCCTCCCATAGACCAATTCAAAAGGTGTATACCCTGTGGGATTGGGGATGTTTCGCACCCTGAACAATGCTAAGGGTAGTAGGTCTGGCCAGGGTAGGCCAGTCTCCTGATGGAACTTTGCAAGGGTTTCTTTTAGAGTCTGGTTCATGCATTCTACCTTTCCAGAGCTCTGAGGGCGATAGGCAGTGTGTGGTTTCCAAGTAATTTTTAATTGGGCCGCCAGTTCCTGGAATACTTTTGCAACAAATGCTGGCCCGTTGTTGCTACCAGTGGTCATGGGTAACCCGAAGTGGGGGATAATCTCTCTAAGGAGGGTCCTGACCACCTCTCTGCTCTTCTCTGTCCTGGTGGGGAATGCTTCTACCCATCCTGAGAAAGTACAAACTAAGACGAGCAAGTATCTGTATCCCTGGCTCAGCTTGATCGCAGTGAAATCGATCTGCAGGTCCTCAAAAGGCTGCTGCCCCCTGTGTTGTGTTCCGGGAGCCCTTTCGGGTGATTACTGCATTGTTCCTGGCACAGGTTAGGCACTGAGCCGCTGCCTCTGCACACAGTCTCGTCATGCTAGGGAAGTAGTAATACCTCTTGAGTAAGGCCTCCAGGGACGTTTTCCCTAGGTGTGTGAGGGCATGGCATTGCCTGACCAGATTGCTGGCCTGGCCTTGTGGTACGTAGAGCCGTTTGTCCGGCAGTTTCCATGTGCCGGTGGGCGTTCGGAGGCAGTTTTCTCGTGTGGCCATCTCTGCTCCTCCGGGGTGTAGTCTGGCTGACTGAGGTCCAGTTCTAGCAGGGTACCTTCTGTGGCTGGGGCTTTCGTTGGGGCCTCTTTCTCTATGGCTGCTGTCTTTGCTGCCTGGTCTGCTCTTCTGTTCCCTTGGGCTATTTCTGTCTCTTCTTTCTGGTGCCCCTGCAATGTATTATTGCTACTCCTCAGGGGGCTCAAACTGCTTCCAGCAGTCAAAGTATTTCTGCCTTGTTTTTAATCTCTTTCCCCTTGGCTGTTAAGAGTCCTCTTTCTTGATAGATTACCCCATGGATATGTATAGTGGCGAAGTCGTACTGAGAGTGTATAAATGTTGACTTTCTTCCCTTCTGCTATTTCAAGCGCCCTGATCAATGTCCAGACTTCTGCCCTTTGGGTGGACCAACTAGGCTTTGCTTCAATTATTTTCTCATTGTCCATGATAGCGTAGCCCGCCACTCGTTTCCCCTCAGCCATGTAACTTCTCCCATCGGTGTAGAGCGTTAGATCTGGCTTGTCCAGGGGCTGGTCCTTCAAGTCCGATCGGCTGGCGGTATCTCTTCAGTTATCTCAAGGCAACTGTGATCTGGTTCTCCCAGTTCAGCGGGGAGGAATGTAGCTAGGTTTATTCGCCGGACAGTGCTGACTTTTATTTGGAGGGTCTCATGAAGGAGTCCCTGGTATTGTGTCAGCCTTGGGTTGGAGAGCCATTTGTGTCCTTGTCCAGCCAGAAGCCTGGATATGGCGTGGGGAACAAATATGTTGACCTCCTGCCCCAGCGTCAGTTTGTCTGCCTCCTGCAGGAAGGTGACGGTGGCAGCTATGGCCCTCAGGCAGGGTGGCCAGCCTGCTGCCACATTGTCTAGTTGTTTAGATGGGCACACAACCGGCCTTTTCCATGGCCCCATCTGTTGTGTGAGGATCCCTAGTGCTATCTTTTCCTTCTTGTGCGTGTAGAGGTCAAAAGGCTGACTAGGGTCCATCAGTCCTAGGGCCGGCACACGCCCAAGATGATCTTTTATGGCCTGGAAGTCTTTCTTCTGTTCGGCTTCCCATAAGAGGGGTGCTGTGCCTGGGCCTTTCAGCGCTTGCTATAGCGGTTTGGCTAACGCCGCATACCCCGGTATCCAGATTCGGCAGAACCCAGCCGCCCTTAGGAACTCTAGAAGTTCCCTCTGCGTGGTTGGGGTCAGTAGGGCCATCATGACTTGCTTCCTTTCTTGGTCAAGGACCCGTTTCCCTTGGGAAATGAGGAATCCAAGATATTTTATCTAGGCCTGACACATTTGTGCTTTCTTCCATGAGGCCCGGTACCCCACCTCTGTTAAAGTCTGAGGAGCTGGCAGGTGCCTTCCCAGCACCGGCCCAGTGTAGGGGCGGCTAACAGGAGGTCATCTACATATTGCAGCAGCACTAGGTCTGTTTCTTTTTAGGTAAATGGTTTCAAGTCTCTGGCCAGGGCCTCTCCGAAGAGAGTAGGTGAATTCTTAAATCCTTGTGGTAATCTGGTCCAGGTTAGTTGGGTTTTTGCCGCAGTGTGGGGGTCTTCCCATTCGAAAGCAAAGAGCGGTTGGCTCACCTTTGCAAGTCAGAGGTAGAAAAAGATGTCCTTTAAGTCCAAGCAGGTGAGCCAGGCCGCCTCCGGGGGAGTTGGCTAAGGAGCGTGTATGGGTTCGGTACCACCGGCTGCAGTGCGATTGTTGCCTGTTCACTGCTCGCAGGTCCTGTACTGGTCTATATCTGCTCCCATTGGGCTTCTTCACCGGCAGCAAGGGGGGGACTGGCATGGGACAAGTATGCCTTCCCTCAGATGCTTCTGGATTACCTCTGTGATGCCTAGCCGGGCGTCCTGGGGATGGGGTACGGTCCGGCTCCCGGCTTCAGTTCTATAATTATAGGCGGATGGTTCCTTGCCAAACCTGGCGGGTTGTCTTCTGCCCAGACCTTTGGGTATTTCTTTCACAGGTCAATCCCTCTCCCTTCTGTGGGTTTCCGTTGGCTTTCTTTCACCCCCTTATATAGTTGATATTCCTCTTCCCAGGGAACTAAGATTGCTATGAGGTGTGGGGTGCCAACTTGTAGGTGAGCCTCTCCTGAGGGGCAAAAAGAGATCTGGGCTCCTAGCTTAGAAAGCAGGTCACGTCCCAGGAGTGGAACTGGGCACTCTGGCATGTACAGGAACTCATGTTTTACCTGGTGGCCCCGAGTTCTCCAGTATGGGCTTGACAAAACTGCTTGGGGCCACTGGGCTGTCCGGTGGCGCCAACAATGGAGATCTCACGCCCGGAGGGAGGTGCGACTGCAGCTGTTACTACTGAATGTTCTGCCCCAGTGTCTACCATAGAGGGGAGGGTGTGGCCCCTACTGTTATCTGACCATGGGCTCGTGGGGGCCAAGGGATAGGGAGCCCGGTCTCTCCTAGTCCGAGTCTAAGCCCACCAGGCTGAGGATGGTGGGTGCCTGGGTCTCAGGTCCAGGTCACCCGTTGGCCTGCCTTTTCTTCTTCCAGTTGGGACATTCCCTTTTCCAGTGTCCCTTCTCCTTGCAGTAGGCACACTGGTCTGACTCTATACTCCGGTGTGCAGGCCTGTTTCTCCCTTCTGGCTGTTGTCCTTTCGGGGGAAGAGGGGGCAGGGGCTTTCCTAGCACGGCCGCGAGGAGAGCTGCCTTTTTCTCCATTCTTTTCAAGCCTCCCACTCGCTGCCTCTTCCCTGTTACTGTATACCTTGTTGGCAGCTTCTATTAGTTGGCTTATGTTCATCCCGGCAAAGCCCTCGAGTTTCTGGAGCTTTTTCCTGATGTCCGAGGCTGCCTGGGAGACGAACGCCGTGCTGACCATTCTCTGGTTGTCTGGCCCGCAGGATCGAATGGGGTATATATCCGCTGGCCTCACACAGATGGCTCGTAACAGTCCCCAGGGCGTCCGTCAGGCCGCTGAGTCACATTGGCTACCTTCAACATGTTCGTTGGCCGCCAGGCGGGCTCAGATTCTGCGGAGGAGGGCACTCTGCACCTCTGAAGTGAGGCCCTTCTTTCTTCTGCGTTGTGGTCCCAGTCAGGCTGGGCCGCAAGTGCCCCCGCTCTTGCCCATGGGACTGGATCCAGTGTGCCCACCGGAGCTGCGGGTTCCAGACATCGGAGGGCCTCCTGGAGGGTGCGCCTGCGTTCCTCCGTGTTGAGCAACGTGAGGAGCAGCTGTCAGCCATCACACCAGGTGGGGCGGAGTGTCTGCATGAGGGACTCCAGCAGGTCGATCAGGGCCTGGGGTTTTTCCAAGTAGGATGGAGTATGGTGCTTCCAGTTTAAGAGGTTGTTGGTGGTGAAGGGCTGATAATAAACGATGGTCTGTCCTGGCTGCTCGGTACCATCTGGCCCAATTTGTGATGGGCCCTGGGCTTCCCTGAGGGGCATCTGGAGAGGCTGCCACTGTCAGCGCCTTGTTGAGACTGGGGAAGCCGGAGGCCCTCCGGAGCGGGTGCTGGCGAGACAGATGGCGGTGGAGTTTCGATTTCGGGAGCCGGGGAGACCGTCTCGGGCACATTTGGGGGGGGGGTTTAAATTGATGGGAGGCTCTTCCTCTGGGTTGCCTTTTAAAATGGGGGGCCGGCGTGCTTCTCTGGATTGAGTAACGAGCACGTGGGTGGGGGCTGTCTGTGTTGTGCGATAGCAGCAGGAAGTGAGATCTTTCTTTTTGCTCTGGTTGCCCTGGCCAATTTCGGCTTCTGCCCAGCACAGCGTTGGAGCCACTTCGGCATGTCCTGAGCTGGTTCCTGCCATCTATCTATGCAGATGTACTGGTCTGGGTGTCCCGGCCTCCCTGTGACTACCAGATGTACTGCCTGTATGATCCCTACATTGAGGGTTCCCTCAGGGGGCCAGCCTACCAGAAAGGCAGGCCATTCATCAGAACAGAAGGTTTCCAATTGGCTCGGGGTCATGCTTGGATCCTGGCCTGGCATCGAGCAAAGTCCTGCAGCCTGCAGTCAAGCACTGTTGACGGCCCCTCCCATGGCCGACCTCCCGCAGCAGTGCAGACAGACGGGGGTGGGCATTCCTGGTCCGCTGGCCTGACCACTCCCCTCGTGGGGTTTAGGTGCCTCTTAGCTTTGGCAGGTCAGTATAAGCCCCTGACTCGGATCAGGTTTGCGGGAGGGACTGTGTCCCCCAGAACCTGACACTGCCTGAGCTGTGAGGTCACCAAGAGCCGCAGTCTGGGCCCACTCAGACTCCGTGGGCTGGTGCCGGTGGAGCCGCACAGACATCCACACTCATCCCACACTGACAGACGGACAGTTCACACGTTCCCTCCCTTAGGGCGAGCCCTGCCTGGCGCCGGAGGCCTGAGAAGCGATCAGTCTCTCCTTCCACCTCCAGGGTGGGCCTGTCCTCGGGCTCCTGGTCTCCGGGGAACTCACCAGGCCTGAAGTCGCATGGTTCCTGGAACTGGACCTGTTCATTCCCCGGCAGCCCGGGTGGGGCGGGAACCTCGAGGGCAGCTGGCTGCAGAGCCTGAGCCGGTGAGGACCCGAAACAACAGGGACGGCGCCCGCGGGGCCACCTCACCGGTGGCAGTCGCCTGCTTGTGTGAGTCAATCCCGGTCAGGGAACCAAAATGTAGCGGAAAAGACTCAGACAGAACACTGGAGGAAGTCAAGCAATTCCTTTATTCACGCAGGTGGGCCCAGAGGAGGCGGTCTCCAGATTCTGGACCTCGAGCTGCAGGGCTCTCCTAGTTTTATAGCAGGCTGGGCGGGGCCTTCTGGCCCCAAAGTGGTAAGCAGCTGACAGAGCAGGAAGCGGAAGGGTCAAGTCATTTCAAAAATGGCGGCCTATCTCCTCTGTCATATATACATGACATTTCCTTTATCCATTCATTTGTTGATAAACATTTTGGTTATTTCTTCATTTTGTCTATTGTAAATAATGTTGCAGTAACATGAAGTTCAGATATCATTTTAAGATAGTGATTTTGTTTCCTTCAGATAAATTTCCAGAACTGGAATTGCTGGGTCATATGTTAGTTAAATCTTTAATTATCTGAGGGTACTTGATCTTCTTTCTCTTAGTGGCTTCACCAATTTACAGTCCCACCAACAATGCACAAGGGTTTCCTTTTTCCACATTTTCATCAACATTTGTTAGTTCTTTTCTTTTCGATAATAGACATTCTAAGAAATGTGAAGTGGTGTCTCATACAACGAGGCACCGCACCTGTGGTGGAGTTCAGGGCTGAGGGGCAAAGGCTTCTGGGTCTTACTGAAGTCCCTCTTTACCCTCAGGGTGAGGAGAGTCACTCTTTAGAGGAACTTTAAGAATACAGGACAACGTTTGATCATTCTTTAAAGACTTGAGCTCTCAAAAATCTTCAATTGCAGTTTTAAAAGCACAAACTTTAATCTCCATGTATCTCATATCTATTTTACTGTGAAAGCTTTATACTTCCTTAGAAGAGAGAGTGCCAGTGGTCAGCATATACACATGAATATTAATTCAACTTCAAGGTCTCTGTTCCATCAATAACAATATTAGTCCTCTAAAAGCAAAAAGGTTGTGTTTTATTAAAGCTTTAAGAAGAAAAAGAAGTGATGGCCAGGTCAATAGCATTGATTACTATTTCAATTATGACTGTCAACAGCATTTATACTTAATAAGTCCATGCACTAATTGCTTTGATCTGTCAGATCAAAGTTAATAATTATTTAAAATATATTAATCTGCAAGATCCAATTGCAAGATTTTCTAGAAACTCTGCAGGACATCTCCAGTACTTTTATCCCCAGCCAGTGAAGTAATGAGTCCTCTGTGCTAAATCACTGTCTGTCTTCGTGTGCCATTATAGATCATGCTTGCCATTATTTTCAAGTGTAAAATTGCATCCTGTGTTGACCATGAAATTATAATGGCCTCTTTTTTAAGGCCAAAAATGATAATTGAAAGGAATGATTGCAGGTGTTAACAGGGCTCTTTTCTAAGAGAAGGTGATTAAACTTTCAAAAATGTTACAACTAAATTAAGTGAAAGATATAAAGTAAGCTAAACCAAGGTTTTATAGTGGTTCACTGCTACCTGTTTGAATAGCATTGCTGATAAGATATTTGCCATCCTTAGCTGAAGTCAAGGACTTTGACCTTAGGGTCAATTAATTTTAAGTTTTTCAGTGGTTACAAGTTGCAACCTGACTCAGGTCAACTGTTAAGAAAATGCATGTCTCTTAATTATAAAAAGGCTTAGTAGAATGAATATATTAGCATAACTTCTTTGTTCCTGGAAGCATAACTCAGAGTACTACCCTCCTGGTGGGAGCAGTGCTGTGTGTGTGTACACAGAGGACAGTGCTCACACACATGAACATAGACCTACATACAAACACATACACACAAATAACCACATCAAAGAGGAACAATGAACAGACCATTAAAGATCTTATTTACTTTCCCATTGTTAATGTTATTCATTTAAAAAAATATTTTTCTTTATTGATTTTAGAGAGAGAGGAAGATGGAAACATCAATGAGAGAGAGCACTGATTGACCACCTCCTGCATACCCCCCTCTGGGGCTTTGGCCCACAACCTGGGTATTTGCCCTGACCAGGAATTGAACTGGCAACCTCTTGGTGCATGGGTCAACACTCAACCGCTGAGCCATACCAGCCAGGCTGGTATTCATTTTTTAATAGATGTGAGAACATAGTGATACACATCACTGACATGGAGTTGGACTGACAATGAGGTTTCTGATGTAAAATGCCTTGAATATTGAAGCCTATGTGGATATTCAAACACATTCTTATATATATAGCTATCAATGAGTGTAAACAAGCAAGTCACCTCTTTAAAAGCTGCTTGAAATGGGAGTTTCACCCACAATTAATTTTTATTTTTTTCCCATTCTGTGGGCATTAATTCACTCTATGATTATTAAAGGTTTAGGAGAAGGGAACAATGATTTCCATACAGGGGATAACAGAAAAGTTAGGTTAAATCTTGCCTATAAAAAAGTGTCCTGAAGGATGCCCTTGCCATCTATCTGTCACTGTCAGTGTGACCTTGATTAGTCTGTAGCATAGCCATGCTGGGAACATTGAGGTCAGTATCAATGGCTAGAACGGTCACAGTCATAATCCAATCTTTGGCAAAATTTCCATCAGCTGCAATAGGTACACTTCAGAGATATAAGGGTATAAAAGTCTCATGATTCTTTCTATTAAAGAATATATTCTACAAACAAATATCAATTGTTTTAATAGTGAAAAATGATAAGCATCTTAAGAGAGGTATAGATAAGTTTAGAAGGGCATAATTATTAATCAGGGTTGCACTGATGTAACTGGCTCTGTCAACACACAGAACTATATGTTTATGGAATACTTGACAAATCATGTTTGAATACACTATCAACTTCCTCAAACCAACATATTGATTGGCTAAGGAAACCACAGGTGTCATGTTATAAATGAGAAACTTGAAGGTAATGCTGACATTCAAGTGATGTGGCTAATAGCTCATTAGAGATAGAGCTAAGACTATGAGCAGCTTAAAGACAGTCCTATCCCTATTCCACCGAGAGTACTTACATGCTGAAACCAAGAGATGGTAGTGAAAAAAACAAAAACAACCTTGAATTCTCTTTTTCCAACCAAGTGTTTAAAACAACTCAGCTCCAGACAATACATTTTAGGAAACAGAACGTGAGGTATTGAATAAAATTCTGGGTTGAGCATCAGAATATCTAAAAGGTTTGCCACATCGATTCACTTTATGACACAAGGTCAGGCATCTAATTGGTTTATATCTCATTTTTTTAACTTGGGAAATAAGCATAATTATGTTTCCTTCCTTCCCCAATGATAGAGATAGCATAAGGCCAAATGAGTAACATTATTATTATCTCTTTATAACATTGATAGAGAAGAGGAAGAACATATTTGCATCTAGTCTAGACCTGATTAAGCCATCTCTTACCTTTGCTATTTGCAGTTAATAATGGAGAAACCTGATTTGATCTGCACTACAGTAGAATCTTCTCATTGTGAGGTTCTTCAGAAGGCAGTTTTATTTAAGTCCATTTTATTTTCTGCCTTATAGTTGAATGATCTTATAACTTGTAAAATGCTCCTTTTAAATTTTACATGTGAAACTAAGATGGTTAAATATAAATGGTATTTTAATAAAATGGTCCTTATAATTTTATTGAAGTTCAATAATGTCTTACCAGATGCTACCATCACCCCTTTTTGAGAGGCTTCCTGCATTGACTATCCTTTGGTCCTTTTTATGTCTTAGATATAAGTTCATTCACTGGGTGATGTGACCTGGTCCAGTAGAACTTGAAAAAAGGCACATGTCATTCTATCTTCTCTTTGGACTTTTCTTGAAATATCAATTAGGCCATTTAATTTGCCGAGTTTAACAACATTGCCATTGAACAGAAAACTAGAACAGAAATTGTATCAATGTATAGATATTCTGTGAATAACAAATACAGTTCCATCCATTTGGCACACAGTTGTTCATTGTTGCAAAATCCACAACTGCTATATGTTTGCAGGATTGATTTAATCCTTTGAACCTAAAATAGAAGTTTTGGTTCCAAAATTCTTTCCTACTTTACCAAGAAGTAAACAAAACCTTAATAGAGGAAATAGTTTAATTCTGATGAAGCAAGAATGTTTTCCAGACACTGTTGATAAAAAAACAAAACAACACATATATAAAATGCAAATAAAAACATAAAATCATTTATACCAAATAATTAGTCTTAATATTATTTAAACATGTCTTGTTTTGTAATCTCTTTCCTTTTGTAAACCTTTCATCTACTATACTTTTTTTTTTTTTGTATTTATGTAATTATACCACAACTTGATGTGTCTTCTAGGGATATTTAATACTATCTCAATTTAAAATACTTCATAACTCTTTTTGAAAGGAATTTTAAGCACTATTAGTATTATCTTTTATTTCTGTAAACACATCTCAAATCCCCAAATACAGTAACCATGGTTACTTCCCTCTGTCAGTGAGTCCTTTCAGATTTTGGTCCCATTTTCTGAACACCTGTAAAAGGCTCAGTCACTATAATAAATGTTTTGTGTGTTCTTAACCCTCACACAAACTCTGTGATGTTGGTCATATTATTTCATTTTATGGTGAAGATACAAAGAATTTATGTAATTTTCCCATAATCATATGCATAGCAAGCATCAGAATTTAGACAAATTAAAATGAAGTTAAAGAAATAGAGTAAAAGAAATTTAACTTAATAAAAATCACAGACACCCTCCCCCCCAAATCATGCATCCCAAATTAAAAATGGAAAAAATTTTGAATAGACATTGTTCCAAAGAAGATATACAAATGGCCAAAAATTACATGAGAAAATGCTCAGCATCATCAATCATTAGGGAAATGCAAATAAAAAACACTGTGAGATACCACTTCACACCCAGTGGGATGGCAAGAAGCAACCAGCCACTAAAATGTGTATAATTAGCAAATATTGGTGAGGATGTGGAGAAATTAGAACTATTACAGATGGCTGGTGGGAAAGGAAAATGGTACAGCCACTGTGGAAAAAGTTTGACAATTCCTCAAAAGTTAAATACTGTTTACAGTTACCATTTGACCCAGCAACTTCATTCCTGGGTATGTATCCAAGAAAATAGAGAACATATGTTCACACAAAAACTTGTACATGAAAGCCTATTGCAGTATTATCAAATTAAAAACAATCCAATGTTAATATTTATCAACTGAAGAACAGATAAACAAAATATGGTATATCTAAGTGTTAGGTAGGAAATTAGACATGAGTGCCTGGGGTGGGGCCTGCACTGGGGTCCTGACAGGGGTCAGACCAATGTTGCCTTCAGACCACCTCTCTGTGGGTTGGCCCTGTGGTCAGTAGTTCCTGAAGCAGACCCCAAGAGGGCAGGTTGAGAACTAGCCGGTTCTTGGTGCAAACAAAGAGGAAAACCACATGACTTCAATGCGACCTTACTAGGGCCCCAGACTAATTATAATAAAATTTACATTGCAGTTTTGACCTCTAAGTGTGTTTTTCTGTATGCAGTATGGGTAAGGAAATGAGTAGAAGAAATATAGTTATATACCCCTTTTCTGTCAATCACCTGTTGTAACGTGTCAGCATTATAGAGTAGAAGGAGGGGAAATCTGGAGTCTTAAAAGAAGTGGGTTTGAGTCTAGGCTCCACCTGTACAAAATCTATGATCTTAGGCAAGTTATATGACATCTTTGAGCCACCATATCTTTATTTGTAAAAAATGAGAATAATATCTACTTAAAAGTTGGTTGGGATTCTTATGAGACAATAGTTGTGAAAATGGTGAATACAGTATCCAATACTTATGAGATCTGACAACTACTGTCTTCTTAAAATCACATCCCTTCTTTTTTCCCAATTTTCATTAATTTACTTTTGTTACAGATGTTTCTCCTCCCCTCCTTCCCCAGGCATCCTCTTCCTGAACCCGCCCCCCTCCCTCCAGCATTGTTGTCTATGTCCATTGGTTACCCATACATGCATATAAGTTCTTTGGTTTATCTCATCAATCCTCCTCACCCCCCTCCTCTGGGGTTTGTCAGTCTGAACCATACTTCTTTCTATGTCTCTGGGCTTTTTTTTGTTCATCAGCTTATTTTGTTCATTATATTCCACAAATAAGTGAGATCATGTGGTATTTGTCTTTCTCTGATTGACTTATTTCGTTTAGCATAATGCTCTCCAGGTCCCTCTATGTTGTCTCAAAGGATACGAGATCTCTCTTACTTACAGCTCCATAGTGTTTTATTCTGTATTTGTACCACAGCTTTTTTATCCACTCATCTATTGATGGATTCTTGGGCTGTTTCTAGATCTTAGTTATTGTAAATAGAGCTGCTATGAACATAGGGGTACATATATTCTTTCTGATTGGTGTTTCAGTATTCTTATGGTATATTCCTAGAAGTGGGATCACTGGGTCAAATGGCAGTTCAATTTTGAATTTTTTGAGGTAACACTACATTGGTTTCCATAGTGGCTGCACCGGTCTGCATTCCCACCATCAGTGTGCTAGAGTCCCCTTTTCTCCATAACCTCACCAGCACTTGTTGTTTGAGCATTTGTTGATGGCGGCCATTCTGGTAGGTGTGCGGTGACACTTCATAGTCGTTTTAATTTGCATCTCTCTGAAGATTAGTGACATTGAGCATTTTTTCATATGTCTCTTGGCCATTTGTATGTCCTGTTTGGAGAGGTGTCTGCTTAGGTGCTCTGTCCATTTTTTAAGTCTTTAGGGTTTTCTATATACAATATCATGTCATCTGCAAATAATGACAGTTTCACTTCCACCTTTCCAATTTGGATCCCTTTTAGTTTTTCTTCATGTCTGATTGCTGTGGCTAAGAATTCCAGTACTATGTTAAATAAGAGTGGCAAAAGTGGGCATCTCTGTCTTGTTCCTATTCTAAGGGAAATGCTTTTAGTTTTTGCCCATTGAATATGATGTTGGCTGTAGGTTTTTCATATATGGCCTTTATTATGTAGAGATATGATCCCTCTATTCCCACATTGCTGAGCATTTTTATCAGAAATGGGTGCTGGATTTTGTCGAATGCTTTTTCAGCATCTATTGATATGATCATATGGTTTTTATCTTTCATTTTAAGTGGTTTATCACATTTATTGAATTGAAAATTTTGTACCAGCCTTGCATTGCTGGGATGAATCACACTTGGTCATGGTAAATAAATTTTTAATGTATTGCTGGATCCAATTTGCCAATATTTCGTTAAGGATTTTGGCATCTATGTTCACAGGGATATTGGCCTGTAGTTTTCTTTCTTTGTAGTGTCTTTATCTGGTTTTGGGATTAGAATTATGCTGACCTCCTAAAATGAGTTTGGAAGCCTTCCATCTTCTTGGATTTTTTGGAATAGTTTGAGGAGAATGGGTGTTAGTTATTCTTTGAATGTTTGGTAAAACTCCCCTATGAAGCTGTCCTGGCCTGGCTTTTGTTTGCTGGGAGAGTCTTGATTACCTCTTCAATTTCCTTAGTTGTTATTTGTTTGTTCAAGTTTTCTATCTCTTCCCAGTTCAGTTGTGGGAGACTATGTGTTTTTAGAAATTTGTCCATTTAGCCTAGATTGTCCAGTTTGTTGGCATATAATTGTTCATAGTATTTGTTTCTTTTTTTTTTTTTTTTTCAGATAGAGTGGGAGGGAGAGAGAGGAAGAGAGAGAGAAACATCGATGTGAAAGGGACACACCGAGTGGCTGCCACCCGCACGACCAACCAGGGCCGGGGACAAACTGCAACCAAAGTACATGCCCTCAGCGGGAACCGAACCCAGGTCTCTCTGGACCGCAGGCCGACGCTCTAACCGCTGAGCCAAACCAGCCAGGGCGTTCATAGTATTTGTTAATGATCCTTTGTATTTCTGTGTTGTCAGTTGTTACTTCTCCTCTTTCCTTTCTGATTTTGTTTATTTGGGTCCTCTCTTTTTATTTCTTGGTGAGTCTAGCTAAGGGTCCATCAATCTTGTTTATCTTTTCAGAGAAGCAGCTCTTTGTTTCATTGATCTTTAGAATTGTTTTTTTTTTTTGGTCTCTATGTCATTTATTTCTGCTCTGATCTTTAGTATTTCCTTCCTTCTACTTGCTCTGGGGTTTTCCTTTTGTTTGCTTTCTAGTTCTTTAAGTTGTGAGGTTAAACAGTCAATTAGACATTTTTCTTGTTTCCTTAGGTAGGCCTGTAGTGCTATGAACTTCCCTCTCAGGACTGCTTTCACTGCATCCCATAGATTTTGTGTTGTTGTGTGTTTATTTTCATTGGTTTCCAGGAAGGTTTTAATTTCTTCCTTTATCTCCTTGGTAACCCATTCATTGTTTAATAACATGCTATTTAGCCTCCATGTGTTTAAATGTCTTTGTGCGTTTTTGTTGTAATTGATATCTAGTTTCATGCCATTGTGATCTGAGAAGATGCTTGATATAATTTCAATCTTCTTGAACTTGTAGAGACTTAGTTTGTGTCCTAACCTGTGCTTTGTCTTTGAGACTGTCCCATGTGCACTTGAGAAGAGTGTGAATTCTGTAGTTTGGGGTGTAATTCTCTCCAGATATATATTAAATACATTTGATCTAGTGCATCATTTGGAGTGTCTGTTTTCTTATTAATTTTTTGTCTAGAAAATCTATCTAGTGATGTGAGTGTGGTGTTGAAGTCCCTGCTATAATTGTATTGCTGTTGATTTCTCCTTGGCAGTCCTCCAGAAGTTTTAAAATATATTTTGATGCTCCTATATTGGGTGCATATATGTTTACCAAGGTTAAATGATCCTGCTGAATAGATCCTTCAATATTATGTAATGGCCTTCATTGTCTCTAATTATGGCCTTCATTTTGAAGTTTATTTTATCAAATGTGAGTATTGCTACCCCAGCTATTTTTTTCTTTTCATTTGCTTGGAAGATTTTTTTACACCCCTTCACTTTCAACCTATGTAAGTCTTTTGTTATGAGGTAGGTCTCTTGTAAATAACATTTATATGAGTCATGCTTTCTTATCCAATCAGCTACTCTGTATCTTTTGATCAGAGCATTCAATCCATTTACATTTAAGGTTATTGATATGTACTTATTTATGGCGATTTTTGTTTATTGTGGTTATATTTTTCTTCCTCTTTCTTCTACTAATTACAGCAGTCCTTTTAACATTTCTTGCAGGCTGGATTGGTGCTTATATAATCGCTTAGCCTCTTTTTCTCTGGGAAACTCTTTATTTCACCTTCTATTTTGAATAATAGCCTTGCTGGATAGGGTAGTCTTGGATTCAGATACTTGTTTTTTTATTACTTTAATTACTTCATGCTATTCCCTTCTGGCTTGTAGTGTTTTTGTTGAGAAGTTAGCTGATAGCCTTATGGGAGTTCCTTTGCAGGTAACCTGTTGCTTATTGCTGCTTTTAGAATTCTCTCTTTGTCTGTAATTTTTGGGAATTTAATTATTATATGTCTTGGTGTGGGCCTGTTTGGGTTCTTCTTACTTGGGGCTCTTTATGATTCTTCAACTGGTATGCCATTTTTTTTTCCTTACCTGAGGATATTTTTGCATTTATCTTCAGATAAAGTGGGAGGGATAGAAGGAGGAAGAGAGAGAGAGAAATATCGATGTGAGAGAGACACATCAACTGGTTGCCACCTGTATGACCCCAACTGGGGCCGGGGACAAACTGCAACCGAGGTATGTGGCCTTAGCAGGGACCACAGCAGGACTCCCTGGTCTGCGGGCTGATGCTCTAACCACTGAGAAAAACCAGCCTGGACACTTGTATGCCTTTTTCCTTCACCAAGTTAAGGAAGTTTTCTGTCACTATTTCTTCAAATATATTCTCTAACCCTTGCTAATTTTCTTCTTCTTCTGGAATTCCTATGAAGTGGGTATTGTTACCTTTCATATTGTCCCACAGTTCTCTTAAGCTGTCTTCCTGTTTTCAATTGTTTTTTCTTTTTAGTTTTCTGATTGGTTGATTTTTTCTACCCTGTCTTCTAAATCACTGATCCAGTCCTCAGCTTCCTCTACTCTGCTGGTTAGTCCTTCCAATGTGTTCTTTATTTCTGCTATGTCATTCTTCATTTCCAGTTGGTTAGTTATCAATGTTTCTATATCTTTACTCATTCTGTTGAGCTCTGTACTCATGCTGTTGAGCTTCCTCATTAACATCACTCTGAGCTCTACTTCTGATAACTTGATTAACTGCATTTCATTTATTTCTTCTTTTGTTCAATTATCTTGTTCTTTCATTTGTTTCTTTGTTTCACCATTTTGGCTGTCTCAGTGGGTTTTGGAGCCTGCCAAATTTTCCCTCTGAGTGTTGGTGTTTCGCTGATTGTGGCTCCCTCTACTGGGTTTGAATGAGTATGAGAGGATCCACGTTTAACACCACTGTAAAGTCTTACTTTCCTGAGTATATTTGCAAGCCCTGGAAAGGTTCAGTTATCCTCTAGCTTTCTGCCTGGAGGCTATTAGTCTCAGTTACTTGATGAGCCTTGGGTTGTATCCCTCAACTGAATAAAAATTCCCTCAGATGTTCAGGGTAAGAAGATTTCCAGAGTGTGGGGCACATGCTTGCTGGCTGTTAATGAGGCTCAATTTGAATTTCTTTGGCATGGCTGGGTGGTGTTAAATTCCTGAAGGAGGGGCTGTTGTTTCTCCTCAGGGCTGTGGGAAGGCTCTCTTTGAGTAAGATGGCTACTGTCCTGTGAGGGAGTGATTCAGCAAAAAAAATTCCATTGTCTTCCCAGCTCTCCAAGCTCAGAGTCTCCACATAGTTCTAGTCCAGTCTGCCCTCCCTCTGCTGGAGCCCAAGGTGAATGGCTGTAGCTAATTTAGTGCTCTGTCCTGGCCCTCTGCACTGTGGAGCTGGCTTGGGATGTTAACCCTGAGGGAGCTGCTCACAGGTGCTGTCCATGGGCTCCCAGACCACCCTCTAGCACCTCTGCAGTTCCTACCAGGCTTGATTTAGTGTCTTTTTTCTGTCCCTGGTTATACGGGTCCTCTTCAGCTGCTTTCCTGTTGCTTTTTTTCTGACGATTTGTCTTTATTTAGTTGTATTCTAGTTTGGTTGTGGGGGATGGTCTGTGTAGCTTCCATTCACTCCATTGCCATTTTGGAATCTATGCCCCCCCTCTTTTTTTACATAGCAGATTTTCCCCCGTCAACTTAATATTTTGAAAAGTTTTAAAGCTTAAAAAGGTTAAAATATCAGCAATGAGCACCTGTATATCTTTCACCTAGATTTACAAGTTGCTAACATTTGTCATATTTATTTATCTCTTTCAATGTGTCTGCCACAGATACCTTTTCCTGGAACCATTTGAAATAAACTAGATATCCTGATGCTTCACCCCAGGTTCTTTAGCACATATCTGTAAGAATAAGGACATGCTCTGTGTTGCATAGTTGTATATTCCTGGATTATAGTTTAAAGTCTCCATAGCCATCTGAAGAGCACTGTATCATTAAAACTGTGTATTTATCAAACAACAATAACAAAACACAAAAAGAATGTTCTCACAACACAAATTTCACAGTCAGGAAGTTTACTGTTGATTCTATAATATAGTTTAATATGGCAACCATACTAAAATTTCCCAAATAGTTCTATGTCCTTTAATGGTTTTTTTGTTATTCTCCTTCTTTAATAACAGGATTCAAGTAAAGTAAAGATATTACATTTTGTTATAATTTCTGTTTGTCTCTTTTTACCCTTTTTGGTTGGTATTCTTATGGAGAAAACAAAAACAAAAAACAAATAAACAAAAAACCTCCTTTTCTTTTGTCCTTAACATTATGAACCTATAAATTATCTCCTTTTTTCTCTTTTTGAAGAACCATTTTATTTTGGAATGATTTTAGATTTACAGAAATGTTGCAAAGATAATACAGAAAGTTCCCATACACCTTACCCAGTTGCCCTATTGTTAACATCGAACATTACCATTGTACATTTTTCAAAGAAACTGACATTGGTATATTACTTGTTAGTACAATTTATAGAATTAAAAAAAAAATCAGTATGTGGTAGTTTACTACCATCTTTTTTTTTTTTTTTTTTTTGATGCTCAAATTTTTCCAAATTTGGCCAATTGAGGTCTATGTAGGTCAGTTCTTATATTATTTTTTCATGTTACCAATAATCTTTGAAAACATCTTAGCTTTCAGTCACAATAAAATATGCCAGACTTATTATGTTCTTTCTCTGTCCTGATCTGGACTCAGTAATTTCTTTATAAATTTATGTGGTCAAACTTATAAATCTGTTTTTAGACCTATATCTTGATTTGGGACCAAAGTTAGAAAAGTTTCCCAGCTAGGTTTAAATATACTTTACCCATGTTTTCTTCTAATATTTACATGGCTTCATTTTTATTACTGATACCATTGTAATTTAACCTACTTATGAATAACCAGAAAGGAGCAAAGGGAAGGCCAAATAGTAGAAGCATGCCATTTGTGCAGCTTTGCCAGGAAGCTGCAGTTTAGATGAATGCCCAGTAAAGTCTGGGTGAAGTAGAGAAGGTATTTGCTTGTAAGTCACACCTGGTAACAGGTCATTGGCCAGAGTGGGTGTGGCCACTGGGGAATATTTAAGATAATTAATCTAAACGATGGAGTTCCCTCTCATGGTCTCTTGGTTCACTTGGTTGCTCTTGCATGCAATAGAAAACACAGATACATTTTTTCTGTGTTTCAAGATCAAGGATCTTGGTAGCCATCTTTCAGTGTATTTTTTTTTCTTTTTCTATTGTTCTCTGGTTCTTTGACTAAATTCGTTTCTGGATAAGACCCCACTCCTTGCTCCTATTTTTCAAGACTGCTTAATTCCTTCTTGCCAACTTGTAAATTGACTGAATGTCCCTATATGCATGTCATTTTATTATTAATTTCTAAGTGTTTGCATTGGAATACTCTTTAATCTCTCCTGCTTTATGGTTTGCTGCTTGGGTCTTCACCTAGCCCCTGACCTCCCTTTATTTGGACAAATGTCTTGGTCCTAGAGCCAAGTATCTTGACCTCATTAATTGATCTTGTGATTTCAGGCATGAAATTGGAATTTGTACTTACATTCCCATGTGTCTACTTCTAAAATATTCAGTTCTAGCCTCTGATCAAAACTGCAAATTCATTTTATCTCAAATATCCAGAGACTTGCACATTACTGAAGTGCTAATTCTAACAAACTTTATGTAATTCAATGACTATGTACTTTGCACATTGTATAAATTTTATTTCGGATTCACTACTTTCTTCAAAGGGTTTATTCTGAAGGTAATATGCTATTCTAATATGTTGAAATAGTTACTAATAATTAGTTATTTTGTAGTCTTACGTCTCTTTTTAGTCATAGATTTCTATACCTTTATCCAATAACTACTCTCTTTTGCACAACTGCTAAGACTATTATTAGGCTACTTTATTGTCATATTGAATCAGTTTAATTACCATTCATAATCAAAAGTCATTAATGTCTATATGTGTGAATTATATATATATATATATATATATATATATATATATATATATATATATATTTATTTATTTTTTATCCTTACCCGAGGACATTTTTTTTTTTTTGCACTTATCTTCAGATAGAGTGGGAGGGAGAGAAGGAGGAAGAGAGAGATGTGAGAGAGTCACATCGACTGGCTGCCACCCACACGACCCCAACCGAGCCCGGGGACAAACTACAACCAAGGTATGTTGCCCTCAGCAGGAACCGAACCCAAGCCTCTCTGGTCTGCAGGCTGATGGTCTAACTGCTGAGCCAAACTGGCCAGGGCTGTTGGCCATATTTTATACTCTCATTCAAAACTACTTTGAGCAATTCTACACTTTTAATAATAAGTACTAAACCTCTGAGTTTATATGAGTGAATTTTTTCAGAAAATGTGGTTATCAAATTTACAACTTATGGAGTTGAATACATAGTAATGTGCCAAAATGTTTCATCAAATTTATAGAATAATTTATTTATTCTTAAATGAATTAACTTACTTATTGAGTGCCTATCATGCACCTAAGCATTGTTCTATATGCTAGAGAAATATCAGTGAACTAATCAAAGATGCTTTCCATCACAGCACTAATATTTTAATGGCAGAGTGAAATGCAATAAATAGCAAATACAATATAATAAGTAAATAATATGTGTCACATTAGAAAGTGATAAGAATTATGGAACAAAACAAAAACACAGGAGTATGTAAATTGGGGATTCTTTGGGTAGAAGAAGGCTGAGTTTCTCAGTTTTAAAAAGAGTGGTCATGGAGATTCCAAAATGGTGGCAGAGTGAATGGAAACTACACAGACCATCTCTCAGGACCAAACTGGAAATACAATTAAAATAAAGACAAATCGTCGGGAAAAAGCAATGGAAAAGCAGCTTGCAAGGACAATACAACCAGGGACACTAAATCGATCCTGGTAGGATTGCAGAGGCACAAGAGGGGGGCTGGGAGCCCACAAACAGTGGCAGTCTTAGCTGTGAGCACCGCCCTCAGGGTGAAAGCCCAAAACCATCCTCCACAGCGCAGAGGGCTGGGGCAGAGCACTAAAATAGCCACAGCCACTCACCTTGGGCTCCGGCAGAGGGAGGACGGACTGGACTGGAACTGTGTGGGGACACTCGGGATTTGGAGGGCACTCAGAGCTTTTGCTGAGTTGCGACCACACAGGATGGTGACCATCTTACTCCTTCCCAGGGCTCTGGGGAGAGGCAGCAGCCCCTCCCTCAGAGATTGAGCCACACCCAGTTGGGCCATTAAAATGCAAATTGAGGCTCATTAACTACCAGCATCTGCCCCACCCTCGGGAAATCCTCTCACACTGAACAGCTGAGGGAGGTTTTAATTCAACTGAGAACCCAAGGCTCTTCAAGTAACCAGGGGACTAATAGCCTCGAGGCAAAAAGCTAGAAGATAACTGAACCTTTTCTGGGCTTGCAAATCTACCCAGGAAAGTAAGACTCCACAGTGGTGTATAACGTGGGTCCTCCCACGCTCATCCAAACCCAGTACAGGGAGCCACAAACAGCAGAACACCAACATCCACAGGGAAAATTTGGCAGGCTCCAAAAACCACTGAGATAGCCAAAATGGTAAAACAAAGAAACAGATGCCAAATGAAAGAACAAGAGACCTCCACCGAAGAGAAGATAAATGAAATGCAATTAATCAAGTTAACAGAACTAGAATTCAGAGCCATGATCTTGAGGAAGCTCAACAGCATGTGTAAGGACATCAACACCATGAGCAAAGACATAGAAATATTGAAAATAAACCAATTGGAAATGAAGAATGAGATAGCAGAAATGAAGAACACATTGGAAGGACTAAACAGCAGAGTAGAAGAAGCTGAGGACCGGATCAGTGAATTAGAAGACAGGGTAGAAAAAATCAACCAATCAGAAAACCAAAAGGAAAAAGCCAATGAAAAAACAGGAAGACAGCTTAAGAGAACTGTAGGACAACTGGAAACGTAATAATATTTGCATCATAGGAGGCCCTGAGGAAGAAGAAAATGAGAAAAGGTTAGAGAATATATTTGAAGAAATAGTGACAGAAAATTTCCCTAATTTGGTGAAGGAAGAAGGCATTCAAGTTCAAGAAGCACAAAGAGTCCCAAGTAAGAAGAACCCAAACAGGCCCACAATAAGACACATAGTAATTAAAATGCCAAAAATTAAAGACAAAGAGAGAATCCTAAAGGCAGCAAGAGATAAGCAACAGGTTACCTACAAAGGAACCCCCATCAGGCTATCAGCTGACTTCTCAATAGAAACACTACAGGCCAGAAGGGAATGGCATGAAATAATCAAGGTCATGAAAAACAAGGATCTGAACCCAAGACTACTCTACCCAGCAAGGCTATCATTCAAAATAGAAGGTCAAATAAAGAGCTTCCCAGATAAAACAAGGCTAAGGGAATACATTAGCATCAAACCAGCACTGCAAGAAATGTTAAAAGGACTGCTGTAATTAGTAGAAGAAATAGAAAGGAAAATAGAACTACACTAAACAAAAATGGCAATAAATAAGTACATATCAATAATCACCTTAAAAGTAAATGGACTGAACGCCCCAATCAAAAGATACAGAGTAGCGGATTGGATAAGAAAGCATGACCCATATATATGTTGTTTACAAGAGACTCACCTCACAACAAAAGACTCACATAGGCTGAAAGTGAAGGGATGGAAAAAAATCTTCCAAGCAAACAGAAAGGAAAAAAAAAGCTGGGGTAGCAATACTCATATCTGATAAAATAGATTTCTAAATGAAGGCCATAACTAGAGACAAAGAAGGCCACTACATAATATTGAAAGGATCTATCCAACAGGGAGATATAACTTTAGTAAACATATATGCATCCAATATAGGAGCACCAAAATACATTAAAAATCTTCTGGAGGACTTCAAAGGAGAAATCGACAGCAATACAATTATAGCAGGGGACTTCAACACCCCACTGACATCACTGGATAGATCCTCTAGACTAAAAATTAACAAGGAAACAAAGACTCTAAATAAAGCACTAGACCAAATGGATTTAATAGATATTTACAGAGAATTACACCCCAAAACTGCAGAATTCACATTCTTCTTAAGTGCACATGGGACATTCTCAAAGATAGACCACATGTTAGGACACAAACTAAGTCTCTACAAGTTCAAGAAGATTGAAATCATATCAAGCATCTTCTCAGATCACAATGGCATGAAACTAGAAATCACTTGCAACAAGAACATGCAAAGATATTTGAATACATGGAGGCTAAATAGCATGTTATTAAACAACGAATGGGTTACCGAGGAGATAAAGGAAGAAATTAAAACCTTCCTGGAAACCAATGAAAATGAACACACAACAACACAAAATCTATGGGATGCAGCGAAAGCAGTCCTGAGAGGGAAGATCATAGCACTACAGGCCTACCTCAAGAAACAAGAAAAATTTCAAATAGACTTTCTAACCTCACAACTTGAAGAAGTAGAAAGCAAACAAAAGGAAAACCCCAGAGCAAGTAGAAGGAAGGAAATAGTAAAGATCAGAGCAGAAATAAATGACATAGAGACCAGAAAAACAATTCAAAGGATCAATGAAACAAAGAGCTGGTTTTTTTGAAAAGATAAACAAGATTGATGGACCCTTAGCTAGACTCACCAAGAAACAGAGAGAGAGAACCCAAATATACGAAATCAGAAACTAAAGAGAAGTAACAACTGACGCCACAGAAATACAAAGGATCGTTAACAAATACTATGAACATTTATATGGCAACAAATTCGACAATCTAAGAGAAATGGACAAATTTCTAGAAACACATAGTCTCCCAAAACTCTAGTACACTTCTGGTGGGAATGCAGACTGGTGCAGCCACTGTGGAAAACACTATAGTGTTACCTCAAAAAATTAAAAATTGAATTGCCATTTGACCCAGTGATCCCACTTCTAGGAATATACCCTAAGAAGCCTGAAACACCAATCAGAAAGAATACATGTACTCCCATGTTCATAGCAGCACTATTTACAATAGCTAAGATCTGGAAACAGCCCAAGTGTCCATCAGTAGACGAATGGATAAAAAAGCTGTGGCACATATACACAATGGAGTACTATGCAGCTGTAAGAAAGAAAGATCTCTTATCCTTTGAGATGACATGGAGGGACCTCGAGAGTATTATCCTAAACAAACCAAGCCAAGCAGCGAAAGACAAATATCACATGATCTCACTCATTTGTGGAATATAATAAACATAACAGTCTGGGGAACAGGGTAGACCCAGAGATGTGGAAGTAGGGTACAGACTGACAACCCTCAGAAGAGAGGGTGGGGGGGAGGGAAGAGATAAACCACAGAACTTATGTGCATGTATGCATAACTGATGGACATGGACAACAAAGCTGGGGAAGGGGTGGAGGGTCTGGAAGGAGGGTGTCCTTGGGAAAAAAAGGAGAACCATGTAACAAAGATAAATTAATAAAAAAAGTTTTAAAAAATTACAAAATAAAAATATAGAGTGGTCACATTAGGCCTCATTGAGCAGATAAAATAAGGACAAAAATGAATAGAAAAAGGAGTTGGATATTCAGGTATCTGGTGGAAGAATACTCAGACAGAGTTAAGAGACAGTGAAAATGCCCGAAGGTGGGATTTGTCTGACTTGTTCTATGATCAGCAAGGAGGATGTATGGCTGAATTGGAATGATCCAGAGGACAGTAATAGATGAGGTCACAGAGGTGATGATAGACTTGACACTGTAGGGTTTTGTAGACACTAGTGAAAACTCTATCTTGTATTCTAAAAGAAATTGGAAGATTTGGAGATTTGGAGCAGAGATTAATGTAATATGATTTGTACTGTAAAAGGATTATTCTGGGTGCTGTGTAAGGAGGTAATCATAGGAGCTGCTTTTAGTTATTCAGTCTAAAAATTGATGGTGGCTTGAATCAGAGAGGTCTGTGGTGAATTAGAATCTGTGTATGTATCAGAAGTACAGCCAATAAATTTGCTGAAGTGCCACATGTGGAGTATAAAAGAAAATGTGGGGACTAGAGTGATTCTAGAGTTTTGGCCTGGGCAACTGGCAGAATGGAGTTATCATCAACTGGATTTGACTGGAGTAGGGTTTGAGAGAACAATTAGGTGTTCATCTTGAAATGATAAGCTTGAGATAGCTATTAAACACTCAAGTGAAGGTCAACTTGGATGGGTGAGACTGGAGTTTCAGAGAGTGGTCTAGTTTGAAGGTACAAATTTGGGAAGTCTCGGTCCGTGTATGAAACCGAAGGAAACGAGTATTTGAGAGCACAGGCCAGTAACTGTAGATAAAGAAAAAATGTATCTTGCAACAATCCAAAGTGATGGAGTAGGGAAATAAGGGGATGGGGAACTCTTAGTGAGAGACTAAGAAAGAAAAGGAGAAGGAAACTGAATAAACTCTGGCAGTCAAAGTAGAGAGAATATATTAAGGAACAGAGAATGATATATCAAAATGCTGCTGATAGGTCAAGTAACATGAGAATTGTCAGTGTGGACCTTGACAGTAGAAATTTTGGTGACAGCCTGATTTGTGACATATTGTGACAAGTTAAAAATCATTGAAGATAAATTATTGGAAATATCTCCTATATTTTGTGATCTTGTAGAAAATTCCAACCGGATAAGTGTCTATAGGCATTTGGATCATGCTTTATTTTATTAAAGCAAAAGGCACAGGAAGTTTTCTTATCTAAGAGCCCACATGAACAGTAATGCTCTTTTTTTTTTATTATTATTATTTTTTTATCCTCACTGAGGACATTTTTTTTTCATTTTTTGTTCAGATAGAGTGGGAGGGAGAGAGAGGAAGAGAGAGAGAGAGAGAAACATCGACATGAAAGGGACACATCGAGTGGCTGCCACCCGCACGACCAACCAGGGCCGGGGACAAACTGCAACGGAGGTACATGCCCTTAGTGGGAACCGAACCCTGGTCTCTCTGGACCACAGGCCAACGCTCTAACCGCTGAGCCAAACCGACCAGGGCCAGTAATGCTCTTATAAAATATTCATAGGGAAGTAGGGCTTCCAGAGTGACAAAGAGACTGTAAATCTGCCCTCCACAACAGCAGCAAAGTACTGGAAAATGATGCCATAAATGTTGTTTGATGTATATATGTTTATCATTATTATATATTCATGATGAATTGACCCTTTTATTAATACATAACATCCTTGTTTATTTTGTAGACATTTTTGGTTGAAAGTCTATATGTTCTAATATTATAGTCATCCCAGCTCCCTTTTTTCTTTTTTGCTACTTCTTGTAAAGAATATATTTTTCTATCCTTTCAATTTAATCTACTTGTGTTTTTGGATCTAAAGTGAGTCTCTTGTTAACAGCACATAATTGGGTACTTTAAAAAAATCTATAGTTTCAATCTCTGTCTTTTGATTGAAGAGTTTAATCCATTTACATTTCAAGTAATCACTGATCAGAAAGGACTTCTACCATTTAGCTCTTTGTTTTCTGCATGTCTTATAACATTTTGTCCATTCTTTCTTCCATTACTGCCTTCTTTTATGTTTATTTGATTTTTTTGCTTTGAACCATTTTTATTCCTTTCCCATTTTCTTTTGTAAATATTTTTAAGCTATTTTATTTGTGGATACCATTGGGATTACATTTAACATCCTAAATTTGAAACAACTTATTTGAGTTGACATCAACTTGACTTCAAAAGCATACAAAAACATTACTCCTCTACATTCTCATCTCTCCCTATATTTATGTTGTTTTACCATAATATCACATCTTTATGTGATTTGAGTGACACTACAAACCAACTAGACCTGACAGATTATATATATATATGTATGTATGTGTATATGTGTGTGTGTATATATAGTGTGTGTATATATATATATTATAATCTATAATATATAGATTATATATATATATTAAGAAGGAAGAAGAGGGAAAGGGAATGGCAGCAGTTGCTCCCCAGAGGGAGAGAGAGCACTAGGTCCTTTGTCTTGAGACTTTTTCTCTCTACCCAACAGCAGTAGAATATACAAATATATATTCTTCTCAAGTGCATATGAAAATTTCTTCAGGTTAGACCATATGTTAGAACACAAAACAAGTTGCAATAATGTTAAAAATATTGAAATTATACAAAATATATTTTCTAGTCACAATGGAATACAGCTACAAATCAATACCAGAATCAAAATTGGAAAATTCACAAATATGTGTAAATTAAATAACTAGTATATCAAACAACAAATAACAAGATAAATTAGAAAACACTTTGATGCCTGTTTTCACCACTGTTATTTAACACTGTGTGGGAAGTCGTAGCCAGAGCAAATAAATATGATATAAAAGACATCTAAATTAGGAAAAAAGAGTAATACTATGCTTATTTTCAGATTACATGGTCCTATATATAGAAAAAACTCCAGAGGAAACCTATAAGAGCTAATAAATAAATTCAGTAGAATTACAAGATACAAAATTGACACCCCCAAATTGGTTATATTTCTAGACATGTGCAATAAATAACCTGAAAGGAAATTTAAAAAGCAGTCTTGTTTACAATAACATCTAAAGAATAAAATACATGGGAATAAATTTAACCAAGGAAATGAAATATCTGTAAACTGAGAACTACAAAAAATGTGAAAGAAATTGAAGAATACCTAAATAAATAGAAATAAATCTTACGTTCTTAGGTAGAAAGACATAATATTGTTACGTTTTTCATACTGAGATAGGCCAGTAAGCCAGGACAGGTAGAACAAGGAAACTGAGGCAGATAGCTGAACAAACTGACAGAGCAATTTACAGCAAATACAGAAGGTCACTTTCTTAGAATTAACTAACATCTATGCCTCAGTTGTATTTCAGCTCCAGGCCCAGAAAAGCAGCTAAACCAGGTGGGCAACACCAGGACCAGCTACAATGACTAATGGCCTCCTAGCCTAACATTGACCAATCAGTGAGGACCATGACCCTGAAGAAGCACACCTTGAAAACTCATAAATATTCTGCTGAAACCCTCCCCTCAGACCTCCCCTAAGATTCCCACCTGTGAGAGAAAGAGAGAGAGAGAAAAAGCCTCAAGACAAAGGACCCAGTGCTCTCTCTCCCTCTGGGGAGCAACTGCTGCCATTCCCTTTCCCTCTTCTTCCTCTACAGGCACACATGTCCTAAACTCTAAGGCACCCCATGAGACTTGCCACCAGGGGAACAATGGGAAGTGGCAGCTCATCTCAGGCTAATCCTCTTAACCTATCCCCAAGGCCCCCTTTTCTCTGACTTTCCAGAGAGCTAAGGCAGAGAGCTAAGCTCTCCTGTTGCTTTTACTATGCTAAGCCCTTTCTCCTTTTATTGTCCCCAGCTTTACTAAATGTTTCCTAAGAGTCAGATGGACTTGTGTTGTGAAATTTTTCCTGCACAAAGTCAAGAACCCACACACCACTGGCTGGCCCTAAACAGACCTACTATAGGCCAGGTCCCCTTCCCCATAAAAATACAACCTACAGTGATCTATAGATTCAATATAATCCTATCAACTATCAAAAGTTTTTTTGGGCATAAGTGAAAGCCAGTACTGACATTCATATGGAATTGTAAGGGACACCAAATACTAATAGTAATCTTGAAAAAGAAAAACAAAGTTGGAGGGCTCATACATCCCAATTTCAACATTTACTACAAAGCTACAGTAATCACAAGAGTGTGGTACTGGCACAGGGGTAGACATATAGACCAATCAAATACATTTGAGAGTCTAGAAATACTATATATATATATATATATATATATATATATATATATATATATATAAATTGATTTTTGACAAGGATGATAAATCTATTTAAAACAATTTTTTTTCCTTTATTGATTTCAGAGAGAAAGGAAAGAAGAAGGAGAGATATAGAAACATCAATGAGAGAGAACATCAATTGGCTGCCTTCTGCATGCCCCCCACTGGGGACTTGGTCCACAACCTAGGCATGTGCCCAGACCAGGGATCAAACTGGTGACCTCTTGGTGCATGGGTCAATGCTCAGCCACTGAGCCACACCAGCCGGCGATGACAAATCTATTAAATGAAGAAAAAATAACCTTTCAACAAAGAGTTCTAGGACAATTGGATTTCTATATGCAAAATAATAAATTTGGACCCTTAGCTTATACCCTATACAAAAAATAACTCTAAATGGGAAAAAGGCATAAATGTAAGAACTAAATTCTTAAAACTTTTAGAAGAAACCATAGTGGTAAATTTTCATGACCAGGTATTTGGTAATGAATTTTTAGAGATGACACCACAAGCATGAGTAGAAAAAATAATACATTGGACCTCATCAAAATAAAACATTTGTGCATCACATAACATCATCATGAAAGTGAGAAGACAACTTACAGAATGGTAGGAAATATTTGTAAGTCCTACATTTGAAAAAGGGAGTACATCTGTAATACTCTCAACAATAAAAATTAAAAAAAGTTAAAGAATTTTAAAATATTTTAATATCTAGAATGTTTTAAAACTTCTGAAACTCAATAACAAAAAGACAAAGAACCTTATTTAAAAATAGGTAAAGATTTGAATAGACATTACTCCAGAGAAGATATACAAATGGTCAATAAGCACATGAAAAATTCTAAGCATATTGAATTCATTAAGGAAATGAAAATATAACCACAATGAGATACCACTTCATACCTACTAGGATGGCAATAATAAATAATAATAATAACAACAACCCTTAAAAACACAAGTGTTGGTGAGGAAGTAGGGAAGTTAGGACACTTGACAACCTTTGTGGAAAAAGCTTGGCAGTTCCTCAAAATACAAATATAGAATCACCATGTGACCCAGTAGTCTACCACTAGGTATTTTCGCAAAGGAATTGAAAACAAAACTCAGATATTTGTGCACTAATATTCATTTTAGCATTACTCACAACAGCCAAAAGAAGGAAACAATTCCAGTGTCCATCAATGGAGTAATAAAAAATAAAATGAGGTAAATACATTCAATAAAATATTACTTAGCCATGAAAAGGAATAAAGTTTTGATACATGCTGCAACACAGATAAACTTTGAAAACATTATGCTAAATTAAATAAGCTAGTCACAAAAGAACAGATATTCTGTAACTTCACTTATATGAAATATCTAGACTAGATTTGAAAAGAATATGCATTCTGTTATTGTTGGATGGAATATTCAAAGACTTAAATGTAAGAGCTATGATTTTTTCCAAAATAGCGGTGGAGTGAATGGAAGCTACACAGATGATCTCCCAGGACCAAACTGGAATTACAACTAAAATAAAGACAAATTGTCAGGAAAAAGCAACAGAAAAGCAGCTTGAGATGACCATATAACCAGGGACATTGAATCAAGGTATGTATGCAGAGGTGCAAGAGGGGGGCTGGGAGCCCACAGACAGCAGCGAACTTAGCTGTGAGCAGCACCCTCAGGGTTAAAATCCCAGGCCAGTTTCACAGCGCAGAGGGCCAGGACAGAGCACTGAATTGGCTTCAGTGACTCACCTTGGGCTGCAGCAGAGGGAAGGTGAACTAGACTGGATCTGTGTTGGGATACTCAGGTTTTGGAGGGCGCTCAGAGTTTTTGCTGAGTTGCAGCCAGGCAGGATGATGGTCATCTTGCTCTTTCATGGAGCTCTGGGGAAAAGCAGCAGCCATTCCTCGGAGATTCCACCCCATTCAGCTGGGTCAAAGATGCAAATTGAGGCTCAATAAAAACTAGCATCTGTCCCACCTTCGGGAAATTCTCTTACCATGAACACCTGAGGGAGTTTTTCATTCAACTGAGAACCCAAGGTTCTTCAAGAAACTGAGACTAACAGCCTACAGGCAGAAAGCTAGAGGATAACTGAGCCTTTCCTGGGCTTGCAAATCTGTCCCAGGAAAGTAAGACTTGACAATGGTGTTTAACGTGGGTCCTCCCATGCTCATCCAAACCCAGTAGAGGGAGTCACAAACAGCAGAAAACCAACACCCACAGGGAAAATTTAGCAGGCTCCAAAACCTACTGAGATAGCCAAAATGGTGAAACAAAGAAACAAATACCAAATGAAAGAACAAGAGACCTCTACTGAAGATGAGATAAATGAAATGCAGTTAAGCAAGTTATCAGAGGTAGAATTCAGAGCCATGATCTTGAGGAAGCTCAACAGCATGAGTAAGGACATCAACTAAACAGCATGAGTAAAGATATAGAAACACTGAAAACCAACCAAGTGGAAATGAAGAATGACATAGCAGAAATAAAGAACACGTTGGAAGGACTAAACAGCAGAGTAGAGGAAGCTGAGGACCGGATCAGTGAATTACAAGACAGGGTAGAAAAAATCAACCAATCAGAAAACCAAAAGGAAAAAGCCAATGAAAAAACAGGAAGACAGCTTAAGAGAACTGTAGGACAACTGGAAACATAATAATATTTTCATCATAGGAATCCCTGAAGAAGAAAAACATGAGCAAGGGTTAGAGAATATATTTGAAGAAATAGTGGCAGAAAACATCCTTAATTTGGTGAAGGAAGAAGGCATTCAAGTTCAAGAAGCACAGAGAGTCCCAAGTAAGAAGAACCCAAACAGGCCCACAACAAGACACATAGTAATTAAAATGCCAAAAATTAAAGACAAAGAGAGAATCCTAAAGGCAGCAAGAGATAAGCAACAGGTTACCTACAAAGGAACCCCCATAAGGCAATCAGCTGACTTCTCAACAGAAATACTACAGGCCAGAAGGAAATGGCATGAAGTCATCAAGGTCATGAAAAACAAGGATCTCAATCCAAGACTACTCTATCCAGCATGGCTATCAGTCAAAATAGAAGGTCAAATAAAGAGCTTCTCAGACAAAAAAAAAAAAAGGCTAAGGAGATATATTAGCACCAAGCCAGCACTGCAAGAAATGTTGAAAGGACTACTGTAATTACTAGAAGGAATAGGAAGAAAAATATAATCACACTAAACAAAAATGGCAATAAATAAGCACATATCAATAATCACCTTAAATGTAAATGGATTGAATGCTCCCATAAAAAGACAGAGAGTAGCTGATTGGATAAGAAAGCATGACTCACATATATGTTGTTTACAGGTGATCCACCTCATGACAAAAGACTCACATAGATTGAAAGTGAAGGGATGGCAAAAAAAAAGCTGGGGTGGCAATTCTCATGTCTGATAAATTAGAATTCAAAATGAAGGTCATAACTAGAGACAAAAAAGGCCACTACATAATATTGAAAGGATCTAGCCAACAGGAAGATATAACCTTGGTAAACATATATGCACCCAATATAGGAGCACCAAAATATATTTAAAATCTTCTGGAGGACTTCAAAGGAGAAATCGACAGCAATACAATCATAGCAGGGGACTTCAACACCCCGCTGACATCACTGGATAGATACTCTAGACAAAAAATTAACAAGGAAACAGAGACTCTAAATAAAGCACTAGATCAAATGGATTTAATAGATATCTACAGAGAAATACATCTCAAAACTGCAGAATTCACATTCTTCTCAAGTGCACATGGGACATTCTCAAAGATAGACCACATGGTAGGACACAAACTAAGTCTCTACAAGTTCAAGAAGATTGAAATCATATCAAGCATCTTCTCAGATCACAATGGCATGAAACTAAAAATCAATGGCAACAAGAACATGCAAAAACATTTGAACACATGGAGACTAAATAGCATGTAATTAAACAATGAATGGCTTACCAAGGAGATCAAGGAAGAAATTAAAACCTTCCTGGAAACCAATGAAAATGAACACACAACAACACAAAATCTATGTGATGCAGCAAAAGCAGTTCTGAGAGGGAAGTTTATAGCTGTACAAGCCTACCTCAAGAAACAAGAAAAATTTCTAATAGACTAACCTCACAACTTAAAGAACTAGAAAGCAAACGAAAAGAAAACCTGAGAGCAAGTAGAAGAAAAGAAATAGTAAAGATCAGAGCAGAAATAAACAACATAGAAACCAAAAACACAATTCAAAGGATAAATGAAACAAAGAGCTGGTTTTTGAAAAGATAAACAAGATTAATGGACTCTTAGCTAGACTCACCAAGAAACAAACAGAGAAAACTCAAATACACGAAATCAGATATGAAAGAGGAGAAGTAAGAACTCACACCTAAGAAATACAAAGGATCGTTAACAAATACTATGAAAAATTATACAGTAACAAATTTGACAATCTAAGCAAATTGGACAAATTTCTAGCAATACACCGTCTCCCAAAAGTGAACCAGGAAGAAATAGGAAACTGGAACAGACCTATAACAACTAAGGAAATTGAACATGTAATCAAACTCTCCCAGCAAACAAAAGCCCAGGCCCGGACGGCTTCACAGGGGAATTTTACTGAACATTCAAAGAACTAACACGCATTCTCCTCAAACTATTTCAAAAATTCAAGAAGAAGGAAGACTTCCAAACTTGTTTCATGAGGCCAGCATAATTCAAATTCCAAAACCATAAAAGACACTACAAAGAAAGAAAACTACAGGCCAATATCCCTGACGAACATAGATGCCAAAATCCTTTAAAAGTTATTAGCAAATCGGATCCAGCAACACATCAAAAAAAATCATTCACCATGACCAAGTGGGATTCATCTCAGGGATGCAAGGCTGATAAAATATTTGCAAATCAATAAATGTAATACACCACATAAACAAAATGAAATATAAAAACCATATGATCATATCAATAAATGCTAAAAAAGCATTTGACAAAATCCAGCACCCATTTCTGATAAAAATGCTCAGCAATGTGAGAATAGAAAGATCATATCTCAACATAATAAAGGCCATATATGAAAGACTTACAGCTAACATCATACCCTTTGGGCAAAAACTAAAAACATTTCTCTTAAGAACAGGAACAAGACAGGGATGCCCACTTTTGCCATTATTATGTAATATAGTACTGGAAGTCTTAGTCACAGCAATCAGATATGAAAAAAAATAAAAGGGATCCAAATTAGAAAGGAAGAAGTGAAACTGTCATTATTCGCAGATGACATGATATTACACATAGAAAACCTTAAAGACTCCATCAAAAATCTACTAGACTTAATAACTGAATTTGGCAAAGTACAGGATACAAAATTAACGTCAAGAAATCGATGGCATACTTACACAACAATGATGAACTCACACAAAGAGAAACTAAAAAACAATCCCATTTACCATCGCAGCAAAAAAATTAAGATACTTAAGAAAAAACTTAACCAAAGAATTAAAGTACCTATTTGTAGGAAACTAAAGGACATTGAAAAAAAAAAAACAGAGGAAGATATAAAAAAAAGTGGAAGCACATACCTTGTTCATGGATTGGAAGAATTAACATTATTAAAATGTCCATAGTACCCAAAGCAATCTATAGATTCAATGCAATCCTCATGAAAATACCAATGACACATTTCACAGAACTAGAACAAATACTTCAAAAGTTCACAAGGAATCAAAAAAGAGCCTGAGTAGCCACAGCATTCTTGAAAAAAAACAAAACAAAAAAACAAAAAACAAAGTAGGTTGGATCACAATACCTGATATCAAGTTATACTACAAAGCTACTGTAATCAAAACAGCTTTGTACTGGCACAAGAACAGGCACATAGATCAGTGGAACAGAATAGAGAACCCGGAAATTGACCAAAGACATTATGGTCAATTAATATTTGACAAAAATGGCAAGAGCATACAATGGAATAAAGACAGTCTCTTTAATAAATGGTGTTGGGAAAATTGGACAGCTACATGCAAAAAAATGAAACTACACCACCAACTTACACTATACACAAGAATAAACTCAAAATGAATAAAAGACTTAAATGTGACTCATGAATCCATAAAAATCTTAGAAGAAAATGCAGGCAACAAAATTTCAGACATCATACGCAGCAGAATCTTCACTGATACATCACCTAAGGCAACTGAAACAAAGGAAAAATTGAACACATGGGACTACATTAAACTGAAAAGCTTCTGCACAGCAAAAGAAACAACCATCAAAATGGAAAGAGATTCCACTGTATGGGAGAGCATAATTGCCAATGATACATCAGATAAGGGGTTAATTTCCAAAATATATAGAGTGCTCAAACAACTCAACAAAAGGAAGACAAAGAACCCAATTTAAAAATGGGCAGAGAAGCTAAACAGACACCTCTCCAAATAAGACATACAAATGGCTAAGAGACATATGAAGAAATGCTCAACATCACTAATCATCAGAGAGATGAAAATTAAAACAATTATGAGGTATCACCTCACACCTGTCAGAATGGCCGCCAACAACAAATCATCAAACAAGTGTTGCCGAGGGTGTGGAGAAAAGGAGACTCTAGTATACTACTGGTGACAATGCAGACTGGTGCAGCCACTATGGAAAACACTATGGTGCTACCTCAAAAAAATTAAAAATTGAATTGCCATTTGACCCAGTGATCCCACTTCTAGGAATATACCCTAAGAAGCCTGAAACACCAATCAGAAAGAATATATGTACCCCCATGTTCATAGCAGCACTATTTACAATAGCTAAGATCTGGAAACAACCCAAGTGTCCATCAGAGACGAATGGATAAAAAAGCTTCATATCCACAATGGAGTACTATGCAGCTGTTAAGAAAGAAAGATCTCGTCCTGGCCGGTTTGGCTCAGCGGTTAGAGCATCAGCCTGCGGTACAGAGAGACCCGGGTTCGATTCCCGCTAAGGGCATGTACCTAGGTTGCAGTTTGTCCCCAGCCCTGGTTGGTCATGCGGGTGGCAGCCACTCGATGTGTCCCTTTCACATCGATGTTTCTCTCTCTCTCTCTCTTCCTCTCTCTCCCTCCCACTCTATCTGAACAAAAAATGAAAAAATGTCCTCAGGTGAGGATAAAAAAAAAGAAATGAAAAAAGAAAAAAAAAGAAAGAAAGATCTCTTATCCTTTTAGTCGACATACAGGGACCTGGAGCATATTATGCTAAGCAAAACAAGCCAAGCAGAGAAAGACAAATACCCCATCATCTCACTTATTTGTGGATTATGCTGAACATAACAGTCGGAGGAACAGGGTAAACCCAGATATGTGGAAGTAAGGTACAGACTGACAACCCTCAGAAGAGAGGGTGGGGGGGGAACGGAAGAGATAAACCACAGAACTTATATGCATGTACGCATAACAGATGGACATGGACAACAAAGCTGTGGACAGGGTGGAGCGAATGGGGAGGAGAGTGTCAATGGAAAAGAAGGAGAAACATCTGTAACAAAAATAAATTAATTAAAAAAAACAAATGTAAGAGCTATAACTATACAACTTTTAGAAGAAAATATAAATTTAAATTCTGTAGCCTTAGATAAAGCAATGGTTTCTTTTGTATGACACCAAAACTGCAAGCCACCAAAGAAAAAATAAATAACTTGTATTTTGTTAAAAATAAAAACTTTTGTGCTGCAAAGGCTACCACAAAGAAAGTGAAAAGTAAACCTACAGAATGTGAAAAAGTGTTTTCAAATTAAATCTGATAAGGATCTAGTATCCAGAATATATAAAGAAACCCTATAACTCAACATAAAGACAATCCAATTTTAGAATGAAAAAATGATTTAAATAAATCTTTCTCCCAATGAGATATATAAATGTCTAATAAACATATTAAAATATGTTAAAGATCATTAGTCATTAGGGAATGCAAATCACAACCTCAAAGAAATGGGACTTCAAAACCAGAAGAATAGATACAATAAAAAATTTGATGGCCCAGTCAGTGTGGCTCAGTGGTTGAGCATTGACCCATACACCAATAGGTCACCAGTTCAATTCTCAGTCAGGGCATATGCCCAGGTTTTGGGCCCAATCCACAGTGAGGGACATGCAGGAGGCGGCCAATCAATATTCTTTCTCATCTGCCCTCTCTCTCAGCCTGCCGGGTGTCGGTGCAATGCAATGAACTACAAGCACATGCTGGTAGGAGTGAGGGGGAGCATCGCAAGAGAGGAAAATGCTCCAGATCTCTGAATGCAGCCCAATTTATTTGCAAAGTATTTCCCCATGTTACATGTTGATTTAGGTAATTATTTCCTTGAGGTAGTATCTGTGCTGAGCATACAGCCAAGCCCTGTCTCTCACTTTTTACAGTGAAGAAATAAGAAATGAGATAAAAAATAACAAACACATTTACGCCTGGGCTTCAACACCCATTATCTTCTCAGGGTGGTCTTCCAACCCATTGACATGCAAACCTTATCTATTCACTTGCAATCAAAACATTCAGTTCCAAAAGGGGCTGTCTTCCTGCCCTCCAGGCAAACCTATCTGTCCACACACACTTTAATCCTAGGCTGGCCAGGTCACGAGAATGCATATCACAAGGTTACATTTTGTTCATCCACCAAACCCCCATTCCCTACACTCATCTATGTTTCTATCTCTCTCTCCACCTCTCTTCCCCCCTCTCTAAAAATCAATAAAGAAAAAAAAATTTGGTGGCTAATATTTGAAGAAATCAGAACTCTTATACACTGCTGATGGAATTATAAAATGGTGCAGTCACTCTGGAAAACAGTATGAAATTTCCTTAAAATATTATATATAGAGTTACCATAAGATCTAGCAATTACGCTGATGTATATGCCCAATTCAAATGAAATAAAATGCTCATACAAAATCGTGTATAAGAATGTCCACAAGCATCATCATTCCTAAAAGTGAAAACACAATTGGCCATCAACTAAAATGTGGCATACCTGTACCATGGAATATTATTTGACAATGAATAAGAATGAAGTACTGATTTATGATACAACATACATGAACTGTGAAAACATTATGCTAAGTAAAAGAAGGCAGTTACAAAAGGCCACATGTTTTATGATTTCATTTATATGAAGTGTTCAGAAAGACAAACCTACAGAGACAGAAGCTTAATGTTTTTCTAATGTTCTTCTAAGGATTGGGAGTGACTGCTAATAGGTGTGGGGTTTCTTTAGGGGTTATGGAAATGTTCGAAAATTAAATAGTGATGGTAGCATAGTGTGTGAATATAGTAAAAACTACTGAATTGTGCACTTTAAATGGGAGAATTTCATGCAACATGAATTATAACACTGATAAAAATAATCTTATGATGTAATAGAGGAGTCTATGTCTGTTTGTGAGAATTTAGAGCAAAACATGAGCCAGTCCAATTTGCTTAGTTCAGTTGGCAGCATATTACATATGATTAATCAATGATTTCCAACCCTACTTTTAAAACTTTTTCTGGGCAAGTGGACTGCAATAAATAAGCATTACTAACAGCTACCTTTTACTGAGCACTTTTTATGTGCCAGATACTGTATCAGACACATTAATCATAATAGTCCCAATGATCTAGGCATTATTAATTCACTCATGTAACCAATATTTATGGAGCACTCTTTATACACAGGAATATTTCTAAAACCTGGACAGTTCTATACAGGACAGACCAGTTCCAGACTCTATTATTTCCATTTTAAAGGAGGTGTTTAGGGTCACACAGCTAGTGTAGATTAGAAATTGCACCTCATTATTTATTCTTCCCCTGATACTGCCCCTGAAACTAGCAAGCTAGAGAAAATGTAGTGGATCTATTATATTTTAAAGATAAAACAGAAGTAAAGGGAAAGGAATCAAACAACAGAATGGAAAGAGAGAGAGAGATTTATACAGTCCTTTAGTATATATTAAAACACTGATTATGTTTACTATTTAACTTGGTCTTCCATAATCCAAGCATGTAGTTCAGGTAATAAGGTTCACTTGAGACTTGTATTATGTAATGTGACTGTTTCAACTGTGTCTAATGGCCCAATCTTCATTTTTTAGTAATCTATGAACACAGTTTTCTAAGATCCAAGACCTCACAGATCTCTCTCTGTTCAGGGTTGTTTCTTTGCAACTTCTGATAAATTTAGTGATTTCACTTTGAACATATAAAGCAATTTTTACATTACATAAGCAAAATATTAATTTAGCACTTTTGTCATGTTTTCTTATTGTGCAGATATTGCCATGACATAGCTATTCTTTTATTGAGTTATTTATCTTATTTCTCTAGCTCTTATTCTAATTGTTGATGGTGTTTGAGGAAGTTAATTTTATGCTACATAGACAGAGCCTAGGTTACACCCTCTAGCAGCGGTTCTCAACCTGTGGGTCGCAACCCCTTTGGGGGTCTAATGACCCTTTCACAGGGGTCGCCTAAGACATAACAGTAGCAAAATTACAGTTATGAAGTAGCAACAAAAATAATTTTATGGTTGGGGGGTCACCACAACATGAGGAACTGTATTAAAGGATTGCAGCATTAGGAAGGCTGAGAACCACTGCCTATTGTATGGTTGGAAAACTTAACATAAAGTCAAACATGGCAGCCAAATTGAGTGTCTTGGAAAGGTTAATGCAGATATGCATGCATAGAACTTCAAAACAATGGGAAAATGACAGCTCTTGTGAAGAGGACATAATTTTGTTTTAAGCACCTAGAGACTTAAAAAATTTTTTTTCCCTTTATTGATTTTAGAGAGAGAGGAAAAGAGAGAGAGATGGAAACATTGATGAGAGAGAACATTGATTGGCTGGCTCCTGCATGCCCCCCACTGGGGATTTAGCCCACAACCTGGGCATGTGCCCTGACCAGGAATCGAACCGGCAACATCTTGGTGCACGGGTTGATGTTCAACCACTGAGCCACACTGGCGGGGCAACATCTAATGACTTTTAAAATCATTTATTTTCAGATCCTGAATTATAAGATTCTTTTAAATCTGAAATGATGCTAGTATCTCTGCTGCTTTAGCTTTTTTTTTTCTTTGTTGTGAAATACAGTACACACTCCAGAGTATGGAGTGAGTGATATTTTTAGAGTTAATTGATATCAAAGAATATCTGAAATTATAACTTAGATATTCTTTTTTTCCCACTTTAATGAGAAGTGGGAAAACCCTAACCCTAACCCTAACCCTAACCCTAACCCTAACCCTAACCCTAGACAGACAAAGAGAGAGAGAGAGGGAGACAGAAAGACAGAGAAAGAGAGAGAGAAGACCAGTATGAGATTGAGGCCATTATTTATTGGTAGTTGACTATAGTCTAGACATTTTCCATACACTTTTATCATTGGATATTCCCGACTTCTTCAGGAAGTTTTTTACACCCATTCCCTAGGTGAGGAAACACAGCTCAGAGATGTTAGGAAGCTTTTTCAAAGTTACACAGCCAGGAAGCGGCAGATCCAAGATTTGGGCACAACCTGTCTGATTCCAAAGCCCACGTTTCCTCAAGAAATCATGTTCCTTCTCATTGTGCTGACACTCACCTTTCTTTTACCTTTGAACAATCCCCTGTTCTTCACCAAATATGGAGCTTGGCACTGACTATTCTCTTTTCTTAGTATTTTTGCACAAATATGTGCCATAATTTGTGAAATGGTAGATTATCAAATAATTAAAGTGATTAAGATAAACTTGAGAATAATATTTAACATGCATTAAAAATTTTCTTTCTTACGCTATGTAAAAATATTTTGTAAAATAGTTTTTTAAAAAATAAAAGAAACAACAGAAATTGCCTCCAGCTTTCAGGTAAAAGGCCAGGTGAAGGCACTATGTCCTCTCCCTTGCCAGACCCACTGCAGTGGCAGTACTGGAGGGAACAGGTGGAAACTGTGAGCAGAGTGGATGTGGGTCAGTGGATCAGAGAGCTCAATACCCTTCTGGAAGAAGAGGCAAAGTAGGTGTGAAAGGTAACTAAAGAAGCAGGGTGCAGGAAACCACGCAGGAGAGAAGACAAAGAGTAAATGCACACTGTAAAAGTCGGAGCCTTGGGACTCAGGCAGAGCATGTGAGTGAATGTGGGAGTAGAGCAGGGGCGGCAGACAAGAACACTACTTGGAAGTCTGATTTAATGATCTGTTCCTCATCTCCGTTATCAATCCCCTTATGAAACAATCTACATTAAGATTTTCAGAAAGATCCAAGAAAGTGATTGCAATACCTTAAAACAGCGATTTTCAACGTTTTTCATCTCCTAGCACACATAAACTAATTACTAAAATTCTGCAGTACGTCAAAATATATATATATTTTTTGCTGATCTGACAAAAACATCGGTATAATTTTGATTCATTCACACCAGATGGCTATTGTTGCACTGGCTGTTGTCGTTTCGTTTTTTCACTTGATAATCTAAGGGGAAAGAAGTCAGTGCCCCTGACTAAATAGTCAGGTACTGCATGTTTTAAAAATTCTTGTGGCACACCAGTGTGCAACAGCACATGGTTGAAAATTGCTGCCTTAATATGCTTTTTTTTTCTTGGAAGAAGAAACTCAAAGATTCATAGAATGTAATAAAATTTATTTAAAACAATAGAAACACTTGATTTTAAAATAATGAATTTAGTAAACAGCATATTAGCTTTAAACTACTTGTAAACCATCAAAAAGTCTTTAGAAATAGCAACAACTCTTCACCCTTGTTTTCTTCTCCAGAAGAAAAGTAATCTCAAGCTCCTAACTTTTTACCATTAAGCTACCTATTTCAACCATAATTTCTTATCACAGCATTCTTTAATCTTGCTCTGCTTCTTGCTTGATTTAATACATCTTCTTATAAAGAAAAAAAATGGGAAAGGCAAGTTATAATCTATTTTTGTTAAATGTTAACGGAACTTTGCAATTTCTGTTAATTGTGCATGTTCATTAGGAAAGATGGTTTAAAATCTTCGTATATTCAAGAGCTGTTCTATGTTCTAAGCCAATGAGGCACAGTAATTTTCTCTTATTGATTTCATTGCTTGAATATTTCAGTCTGTGTATTCCCATGGGGCTTTACTGTTCCTGAATTAAGTCACATTCCTTTTCTAGAAGCATTTTCATCATGAATTTGACTTGTTGCTAAAGTAGAACACAATACATACACATACACATACACATACAAACAGGTGGAACATGGGGTTGAACTTAGTGGCTGGGAAAACAACTTATGGCATAGATTTTATAAAACCTCTAGGTTTGAGAAGAGTTATATAGTGGACACAGTTTTACTGATGGTGAGATTATTGTACCTCCCTGTGTACCTAGGATGGCCCTCTTTGGTTTCATATTTGCTTGGAATTCTTTACTTTCCAAAGAAGTACTATTAATAGCTGCAGTAATATCAGCTGGAATGGGTTTAGTGAACTTTCACCTTGTGGAGCTGCCTCTGCAGTCCAACTATCACACATTAATTGGAAAGAAACAAATGACCACCCAGTGTTTCCTGCCCCTTCAGACCCAATATGTCTCACTTCTCTTTCAAGGACAGCATTCCAGGTGTTCTACAAGCAGATGGAGTGTGTTCAGATACCAGTGGCTCGACCGTGCTACTCCTCAGATTTTCGCATATGGATGGTGCAGGGGATATCTAGAGCTACTCAGCTTCAGGATCTTACAAAGATCCCAATGCTGGTTCAGTAGGTCTGGGGTGGGACCTGAAATTCTACATTTCTAACAAGCTCCCAGGTTATGCCCATGATGCTGACTCCACAGACCATACTTTGAGCCACAGGGAAATATTTAATGTTGCTGTTCTGCTAGCTACTTGATGTACCTGCCTGAGAAGTACCAACATCACCTGACTACCATTTGGTAGGGCCAGTGGAAAATGTGGAAAATTATAAGGTATTTGTATATGAAACATGGCTGGAACATAGAGACTGAGCAGTCCTAAATAGTAATGCTACTTAACATTTGCCATGTGATGTAAAGCTACTATTTATTTAATTGTTTAGCAATGCTTTCTTAAAAATATGTTTTTACTGATTTCAGAGAGAAGAAGGAAGAGGGACAGAGAGAGAAACATCTATGTGAGAGAGAAACATCGATCAGTTGACTCCCACATGGCTTGAACCGCGACTGGGGAACAAACCTGCAACCTGGGCATGTGCCCTGACGAAGAATCGAACTGGTAACCCTTCAGTGCACAGGATAATACTCAGCCAACTGAGCCACAATGGCCAAGGCTAGCAATGCTTTTTAAAACTTTAAGTAAGTCCTTTGGCAGTAATGAACTAAAAAATGAAAATTCATGTTCAAGGAAAAGTGAAACAATGAATATGAAAGTAGTGAGAATGTGACATTTCATACTGTGTGACTGCTTGTACCTTTTACCACGGTGAGGGGTTGTCACTGACCACATGAAAACCAGAAGAGACATATCATCAACAAAGCGTCTGCCTGGAAGCTCAGTGTGTCACTATGGAAGGAGACTGACTTGTCAGCTGTGTCAGTGAAGCAGGACTCATCAAATGAGTATTTTAAGTGAATTTCATTTATTGTGAATTTCAAGCATTTTTTAATGAATGTACTAGGGTGAAACAAAAACTGTTAATGTGTTGGCTCCATTAGCAAGAGAAGAAGTTTGCAAGAATTAAGTGAAGCTAGTTTTATATCATTGTGATGAGATCCTTCACTAAGAAAATCAGATAATTCTACTAAGGTTTGATTTGTTTCATCCAATTCATGAAATCAAAATGTAGCACTTGAAAGTTCATTCTGTTGATGGTTAACAATAAGATCTTTTTTTGTGAGAGAAATTATAAATTCAGTACTGAGGATAAAATCATTGTATTTTGTCATGATTATACAAACAGATTTTGGTGAAGCACAGCATCATGGTATAAACATTATTCTTACTGGATTAAAAAAAACCTGTGGAGCAGAAAATATACTTAGAATTGGTAGTAGTGAACACATAATGTATAACTGCATTAATAAAATAGGAGATATTTTACCTGTTGCAAAAGATAGTGTAGTTATCTAAGTTTATAAATTTTATGAGCAATAAGTAATCAAATTGCAATAGTGTGGCGACACAGCTAGTGTTGAAAACAGCGGATGCTTCAGTCGGTGGTGTGGGTTTTCATCTTTGCCGCCCTTGATGCATCAGAGTTTAGGAAAGTTTGAGTCACTGAGAAACGACTTTGTAAATTTGTGTGCACTGCAATGTGTCCTACAGTGAAGGTGAACCTACGAGTCTTCTAAATTATGGTCACAATATTTTACAAAACGGTAGGACATTTTTAATGAACATATTCAACTCACATAGCAGTAAGAGCTTAGCTTTTGAAGTTTTAGGCTATTTAAAAAAAATAGTAGTTTTATTGAGATATTTACATACCATAAAGATCACCATTTTAAAGTGTTTAATTCAATTGTTTTTAGTATATTTACAGAGTTGTGCATTCATCACCACTATCAGTATTTTCACTACCCCAGAAAGCAACTCCCCAGTCATTCCCCATCCTCCTTCCCTCCAAGACACCACTAATTTATTTTCTGTCTTCATGGATTTGCCTATTCTGGGAATTTCCTATAAATGGAGTAATACAATATGTAGTCTTTGTAGCTTCTTTCACTTATAATGTTTTCAAAGTTCACTCATGTTTAAGATATATCAATATTTCACTCCTTTTTATGGCTAAATAATAAAACTTGCAAACAAAAGATTGCTTTTTTTTTGGTACAAAAGCAAGAGAAGAATGTAATAAATTAAATAATGTACAGTATACAAAATTTATTTGAAAATATATGTTGTGCTTAACATCTTGTGGCAAGAAAAAATTCTGATTGCGCTTTTATTTCTAATTGGATAAGCTTACACATTCTACAAGAATGAGATGAAGTTGCGAAGTCTCATAATTATGCAGCGTGTAAAATTGTCAGCATATTCAAAAGAATCACAAATAGAGAAAACTATTTAAAACGTTTAGTGTTACAAAATTTTTTGTCAAAATAAGATACTCTGAATGGGAAAAAAAAGTAGTATCTGAAAATAACTGGGCTGATATAGTTTTATATTTGAACAAGAAAGAAATAAAATTAAGAATATGTTTTTTAGCATAATTTACTCTGGGCCTACCATGCACCTTTTCCCCTTCATAAAGAATATTTTCTCATTTAAAAATATTCTGTTCTACACACAACGGAGAGACAGTTGATAGTGTCAAGGATGAAAAATTTATTAACCATGAAATGTAACTTGGAGAAGTCACAGATAATTTTCAGAAAAAGTTTCAAGTATTAAAAGTATGCTGACCAAATACCAATAACTCATTGTTAAAAGCAGATAACACCAATAAATGGATTAATGCACTTTAACGTAACACAGGAGTATTTTATTTGTATTTTTAAAAACTATTTGGCTAATCAATATAAAGCATTTGTCAACTTTCTTTATTGCTCGCAGATATTATATTTTTTAGAATTTTATTTTCAAAAATAGGTTTGAATAGAATCATTTATACTAGTTCTACTAGTAAACTAAACTCATTTGTTGATCTTTATATACATATACAAATACACACACAATGAGCACATATGATTGTAATGATTTTGGTGCCTCCTTTCATGCTTAAAAGTGTCCTGGTTTGGATCATTAATTATATTATCATTTTGTACATTTATCTTTTATATAAGTATACAAAGAGAAAGTTCCTTCTGTTCTTTGGCTCAGATTCAAATCATTTTAAAAATTATGTTTAACCTATAAAAATGCAACCAGATCCTAGCTGGGAATGACTTTCTGATTTTCCGGTTGGTTTAGCATGAATTTGCAGCTCTGTCTTCTATTTATTTCCTCTTTTCTTCTTTCCAAGAGAGGTAATGATCTTCTGTGATCCTCTCTTTCACACATACACAGGGGTGAGCCTGACTGGTCTAAGCAGAATACCATCTCTTCAGCAGAGATTGATTCCAGAATGGGTATGCAATCCAATTTGGTTAAGGGGTAGCAAGGCAGCCATTGCCAAAGTTCCCGTGAAATGCCTTTCTTTCTCTTAAGAAAGCTGTGACAAGCTGCTCTCTGTCCTGCTAGAAGTGAATGTTAGAGGATGAAACATATAACTGCCATTGTACCAGCAGCATTCTGAGATGGCAGAGCAAAGATCCAGAAAAAAAACAGTTTTGAATGATATCTTTGAACTTCTGACCTCTGGTCTTCTTATTTCATGAGCCAGTGAATTACCTTGTTATACGTGTTTTTCCTATGTTGGGGTAGTATGTTACTTGCAGATAAAGGCATCCCAAATGAATATTTCCCAAGAAGTAGCAAATCTATCCTCACTATCCTCCCACACTCCTCTTTTTCACACTTCTCAGACACAACTTAGCCCATATGGTCCATATATATATATATATATATATATATATATATATGCACGTGTGTTTTGTGACCCTAATGTGATTATAAAATCCTTGAAAGCAGAGAAATTATGATTTTATATATCTGTATCTATATCTATATCTATATCTATATCGTCTATATCTATAGATGTATATGTATGTAAACACAAGAACAATGCTTAAAAAATAAGTATAATGATTTAACTCATTAAATAATAATTAAATACCTGCAATATTCTAGGTATTATTGATGGCATTTAGGAAACAGAGGTAACTAAAATAGATTAGGTTTCTGCCTTTATAAAATTTCTGGCAGGACTTTACCAATTTGTTTTAATGTGGTCACACGGTACCTTCAGTTGGTTGAACTGTGTCTATTGTGATAAAAAAAAAAAAAAAGGGCATTTTGTATAGCAAAGAAACTGTCAGACCTTCTATACTTGAGATGTAAGGGGAGAAAGTAAAGACTTGAAAATATTTCATTAATGTTTTATTTTCATAAGCCACCTTTGCAGCAAACAAAGTATTTGTGTTTAAATAATCTGATTTCCTTAATTCAATATCAGCTATTGTGTATGAATATTGCCTTAATATTTAGACTTTTTCTTTCCAATCTGTTTCTCTTTCTATATATTTAGCACTTAAAAAAAATCTTGAGGATATTTAAGATGTCTGTAGACTAGGTGAATATTAGATTCACTTCTTCCCAGGATCAAACTGGAATTACAACTAAAATATAGAACAATCTACCTGTATAACCCATTGAACTAGCTGAATAGAAGTCTTATAACCAAGGATTTACAGAAGAAGTCACACTGAGACTGGTAGGAATGGCAGAGACACAAAAAAGGACTGGCCTCCCACAGGTGGTGGCTGAGATTTGAGAGGGTTATCTCAGCTGCAAAGATTCCCCCTGAGGAGTGTGGGGTATCAACCCCAGGCTGGGTTCCCCAGGCCAGAGCATCAGAGCCAGGAAAAGGGGCCCATATAACATCTGTCTGTGAAAATCGGTGGGGATTCTATCTGCAGGGAGACCCAAATGTCTACTAGAGGAAAAGCACTTCTATAGAACCAACATACAAAATATTGTTTGCAGCCACTCTCCCTGGTCTCTGTCAAAGGGAGCGTGGAGCAAGCTAAGGTCATATGAGGAGAGACAGGAGTAGGTGGCTCTGGGGAGAGATATTAGCACCAAACCAGCACTGAAAGAAATGTTAAAAGAACTGCTGTAATTAGTAGAAGAAAGAGGAATAAAATATGACCACAATAAACAAAAATGGCAATAAATAAGTACCTATCAATAATCACCTTAAATGTAAATGGATTAAATGCTCCAATCAAAAGACACAGAGTAGCTGATTGGATAAGGAAACATGACTCATATATATGTTGTCTATAAGAGACCCACCTCACAACAAAAGATTCACATAGGTTGAAAGTGAAGGAATGGGAAAAAAATCTCCCAAGCAAATAGAAAGTAAAAAAGAACTGAAGTAGCAATACTCATATTGATAAAATAGACTTCAAAATGAAGGCCATAACTAGAGACAAAGAAAGCCACTACATAATATTGAAAACACCTATCCAACAGGAAGATATAACCTTGGGAAACATATATGCACCCAACATAGGAGTTCCAAAATATATTTTAAAATTTCTGGAGGACTTCAAAGGAGAAATCGACAGCAATACAATCATAGCAGGGGACTTCAACACCCCACTGACATCACGGGATAGATCCCCTAGCCAAAAAATTAACAAGCATACAGAGATCTTAAATGATGCACTAGATCAAATGGATTTAATAGATATCTACAGAGAATTACACCCCAAAACTTCAGAATTGACATTCTTCTCAAGTGCATATGGGACAGTCTCAAAGACAGACCACATGTTAGGGCACAAACTAAGTCTCTACAAGTTCAAGAGATTGAAATCATGTCAAGCATCTTCTCAGATCAAAATGGCATGAAACTATAAATCAATTACAACAAAAACATTTAAACACATAGAGGCTAAATAGCATGTTATTAAACAATGAGGGGGTTACCAAGATCAAGGAAGAAATTAAAACCTTTCTGGAAACCATTGAAAATGAACACGCAACACAAAATCTATGGGATGCAGTGAAAGCAGTCCTGAGAGAGAAGTTCATAGCACTACAGGCCTACCTAAGGAAACAAGAAAACTTTCTAATTGACTGTTTAACCTCACAACATAAAGAACTAGAAATCAAACAAAAAGAAAAACCCAGAGTAAGTAGAAGGAAAGAAATAGTAAAGATCAGAGCAGAAATAAATAACATAGACTCTAAAATAATAATTCAAAAGATCAATGAAACAAAGAGCTGGTTCTTTGAAAAGATAAACAAGATTGATGGACCCTTAGCCAGACTCAGCAAGAAACAAAGAGAAAGGACCTAAATACATAAAATCAGAAATGAAAGAGAAGTAACAACTGACACCACAGAAATACAAAGGATCCTTAACAAATACTGTGAACAATTAGCAAATCTGATCCAGCAATACATTAAAAAAATTATGCACCATGACCAAGTGGGATTCATCCCAGGGATGCAAGTCTGGTTCAATATTTGCAAATCAATAAATGTGATACACCACATAAACAAAATGAAAGATAAAACCATATGACCATATCAATAGACACTGAAAAAGCATTCCACAAAATCCAGCACCCATTTCTGATAAAAACGATCAGAATGTGTTACTAGAAGGATCATATCTCGACATAATAAAGGTCATATATCAAAAACCTACAGCTAGCATCATACTCAATGGGCAAAAACTAAAAGCATTTCTCTTAAGAACAGGAACAAGACAGGGATGCACACTTTCGCCACTCTTATTTGACATAGTACTGGAAGTCTTAGCCACAGCAATTAGACAAGAATGAAAAATAAAAGGGATCCAAATTGAAAAGGAGGAAGTGAAACTGTCATTATTCGCAGATGACATGATATTGTACATAGAAAACCCTAAAGACTCCATCAAAAATCTACTAGATTTAATAAACAAACTTGGCAAAGTACAGGATACAAAATTAACCTCAAGAAATCGATGGCATTCTTATACACCAATAATGAATTCACAGAAACAGAAACTAAAAAAACAATCCCATTTACCATAGCAGCAAAAAAATTAAGATACCTAGGAGTAAACTTAACCAAAGAAGCAAAGGACCTATTTGCAGAAAACTACGGGACATTGAGAAAAGAAATAGAGGAAGATATAAAAAAGTGGAAGCACATATTTTGTTCATGGATTGGAAGAATTAACATCATTAAAATGTCCATACTACCCAAAACAATCTATAGATTCAATGTAATCCCCATTAAAATACCAACTACATATTTCACAGAACTGGAACAAAAACTTCAAAAGTTCACATGGAACCAAAAAAGACCCCGAATAGCCAGAGCAACCTTGAAAAAGAACAAAGTAGGAGGGATCATAATACTGGCTATCAGGTTATACTACAAAGCCATTGTAATCAAAAGAACCTGGTATTGGCACAAGAACAGGCCTATAGATCAATGGAACAAAAAACAGAACCCACAAATTGACCCAAGACATTATGCTCAATTAATATTTGATAAAGGTGGCAAGAACATACAGTGGAGTCAAGATAGCCTCTTCAATAAATGGTGATGGGAAAATTGGACAGCTACATGCAAAAAAATGAAACTAGACCACCAACTTACACCATACAAAAGAATAAACTCAAAATGGATAAACGACTTAAATGTGACTCGTGAATCCATAAAAATCCTAGAAGAAAATGCAAACAACAAAATTTCAGACATCATACACAGCAGAATTTTCACTGATACAATATCTAAGGCAAGAGAAACAAAGGAAAAAATTAATAAGTGGGACTACATCAAACTAAAAAGCTTCTGCCCAGCAAAAGAAACAACCATCAAAATGGAAAGGGAATTCACTATATGGCAGACCATAATTGCCAATGATACATAAGATAAGAGATTAATTTCCAAAATATATACAGTACTCATGCAATTCAACAAAAGGAAGACAAAGAATCCAATTAAAAATGGGCAGAGGACGTAAATAGACGTGTCTCCAAACAGGACATACAAATGGCCAAGAGACATATGAATAAATAATCAATGTCACTAATCATCAGAGAGATGCAAATTAAAACAACTGTGAGGTATCACCTCACACTTGCCAGAATGGCTGCCATCAACAATTCATCAAAGAAGTGCTGGCGAAAGTGTGGAGAAAAGGAGACTCTAGTACACAGCTGGTGTTAATGCAGACTGGTGCAGCCACTATGGAAAACAATATGATGTTTCCTCAAAAAATTAAACATGGTAGTGCCATTTGACCCAATGATCCCACTTCTAGGAATATATCCTAAGAAACCTGAAACACCAATCAGAAATAATATATGTACCCCTATGTTTATAGCAGCACTATTTACAATAGCTAAGATCTGGAAACAGCCCAAGTGTCCATCAGTAGATGAGTGGATAAAAAGCTGTGGTACATATACACAATGGAACATTATGCAGCTGTAAGAAAGAAAGATCTATATTCTTTGAGACAACACGGATGGACCTGGAGAGTATTATGCTAAGTGAAATAAGCCCATCAGAGAAAGACAAATACCACATGATCTCACTTATTTGTGGAATATAATGAAAAAAATAGCTGGTGAACAAAACAGACCTAGAGACATAGAAAGGAGTATGGTTCAAACTGAGAAACCTCAGAGGAGATGGGCAGGGGGGAGTGGTGGATAATCCAAAGAATTTATATGCGTGTATGTGCAACCAATGGACATAGACAACAATGCCTGGCTAGGGGCGGGTTAGAGAGGAGGGTATCGGCAAGGAAAAAGAGGAAACATCTGTAACAAAAATAAATTAATAAAAATAAATAAATAAATAAAATGAATTTAGAAAGAGAAAAAAAAAATGGACAAAGTACCTGAATAGACACTTCTCCAAAGAGGACATACAGATGGCCAATAGACATATGAAAAGATGCTCAATGTCACTAATAATCAGAGAAATGCAAATTAAAATCACAGTGAGATACCACCTCACACCTGTCAGAATGTCTATCCTCAATAAATCAACAAACAGTAAGTGTTGGAGAGAATGTGGAGAAAGGAGAACAGTTGTACATTTTTGATGGGAATGCAGATTGGTGTAGCCAGTGTGGAATGCAGTGTAGAATTACCTCAAAAAATTAAAAGCAAAATGTCTTATGATTCAGCATATCTATTTCTGGATACATAGAAGGAAACCCAAAACACTGATTGGAAAGAATATATGCACCCCTAAGTTTATTGCAGCATTGTTTATAATAGTCAAGATTTGGAAGCAGCCCAAGTGCCCAACACTAGGCATTCAGACAAAAAAGCTGTGGTACGATCACACAATGGAGCACTACTTGGCTGTAAAAAAGAAGGAACTCTTACCTTTTGTGACAGCATGGATAGACCTGGAGAGTATTTTCTAAGTGAAATAATCCAGTCAGAGAAAGACAAATACCATATGATTTCACTTATGTGGTATCTAATCAGCAAAATAAATAAACACACAAAGTAGAAACAGACTCATAGATATAGAAAACAGATTGACAGTTGTTAGAGAGAAACAGAACTGATGGGGTGGCTGATAAAGATGAAGTGATTAAATAAACAAATAAACAAAAAAAACCTCATAGACACAGACAACAGCACGATGATTACCAGAGGCAAAGGGTTGTGGAGCAGGTGGAAGAGGGTAAAGGGGTGATCATTGTTAATGGGAAGAGACTTGACTTTGGGTGGTGAACACACAAAACAATATACAGATGATTAATTATAGAATTGTACACTTGAAATCTTTGTATTTTTATTAAGCAATAAATTCATAAATTCATAAAAATTTTTTAAAAAGAAAATTTTTTAATCATCTAATCATACAAATTAGATACCTTGACTTTTTTCTCTTGTTTTTCTCCAGGATTTATTAACTGAGCTATTTTCTTTTTTTTTAAACATCTAAATTCTTTACCTTCTCTTCAAGCAGCTGCCCATCCCACATTAGCTCTGTGACTTTGGGAAAGTTGTCTTAATGCTCAAAACTCTAGTTCCATACCTAAAATAGAATAAAAACAGTACTCCCCATTATAACATTATTATGAGGATGAATTGAGATAATATTTAAATAGTGCAGAATACCCTGCCAGGCACAGGCACAGAACATGTTGTCTATAAGTACACCGATCACCTTAGTTTAGTACTCGTCATCTCTCAGTAGGAATTATGTTGAAAGTCTTCTAACTGACCTTTTGTGACTACTTTTTTCTTATTTGAATTCATTCTCTTCTTTATGGTTAAAATTATTATCCCCCAAACATAAATATGCCCATGTTTCCCCCTATTTCTTACAGTAGCCCCAAATCTTTAGAATGTTTACTTAAAAGGTAACTGTGCCATTCACTGAACTTCTCACTGAGAATACAGAGGTAGTTATACCCAATTCTTGCAGCATTTGGCATAGCATGTTATACAGATCCATAAACAAATCACTCTGTGCACAACAAAAATAGTACACAGGCTCCTCGAGTTATGATGTGGTTATGTCTCAAAAATCCATTGTAAGTTGAAATAAAGTTGAAAATGCATTTATTACACCTAAACTACTGAACCTCATAGCTTAGCCCAGTCTACCTTAGTGTGCTCAGAACACTTCCAATACCCTAAAATTGGGTAATTATCTTGCGTGTCATCTCAACAGTAATTACCTTCATCTTCTTATTTTTACCAGAAGCAGGAGACACAGATGGGTGTTTTGCAGACATGATGGGATGTAAAAACATAAAACACAGTATCCAAAAAACACTGGCAACACATACGCTGTAATGTCTCAGTTGTTTACGCTCGTGATCCCAGGCCTGACTGGGACCTGAGGCTCAGTGCTGCTGGCCAACATCACGAGGGAGTATCTCGTACTACACATCGCAGCCAGGGAAAAGATGAAATTCAAAATTCCAAGTATGTTTTCTACTGAATGTATATATATTTTGCACCATTTTAAAGTAAACAAAAGTTTAACAATCATAAGTCAGGGGTCGGCTGCAAATGTAGGGTATAGAAGTTGTGTGCAAAGTCAGGTGACTAACTGCATTGAGTGGTGTTGACAGCAGAGAAAGGGGAGATGAGAACACACACAGGGAAGGTGACACCTTCCCAGGGTTTTGATAGAAAAACATAGCTTGGACTCAATCTTGTAGGCAGAGAGGCTTCTGAAGGGTTTGAAGCAAAGGGACATTCTTTGGTTTTGTGGAGGAAGGATTTGAAGGGCCAGAAGAGTTGGGCTGACAAGAAAAATATGGAGGGGAAAATGAGAAATAGGCAGTTCTCTAGCCCCAAAGCAAGCAGACAGGGAGGCCTTGGTTTCTGACCAACATATCAATCCAAGTCTGATCCCACACCTTATCACTGGGTGACTCAACTTTACCTTCTGACTTTTCCCTAATAAATCCCCCTTTTGTTGTACCCCCTTCTGTTTGAATGGGCTCCATACAACCTAAAAACAAAATCCAAATCACACAAATATGTTATTCAGAAAGAACATGTAAAAGAAATTCCTTGGTGAACACTGAACACCCAGCCAGAGCTAACATTTACTGAGCTGTGTTGCTCAGAGTGCTACAGACCTGTTGCTAGTAAGAGACATTAGGACCCTTGTTTTACAATGAACAAACCCAGGCATAGTGCTTACACTCTAAGTTGGTGATAGTTAGGATTCAAACCCCAGTCTGCCTGGCTGCAGAGCCTGTGCTCACAACCATCTCCTCCCTGTCTCTACCTGCCTTCCCCACACAAACAGTCCTGCTTGCCAGCTTCACTCATTCCCAGAATCTGCCACAGCGCTTGGTTTCCCTGCAATTCTTTCTCCTGAATTTTCACTGGCACAACTCTCTTCATCCTTTCAGATGCAGCCTAAATATCAACATCTCTCTCAGGCGTCTCTGCCACTGCCCCTCCTCCCAAACGTCTCCCAGCACAACAGAATGAATTACTCCCCTTAGGTCTCCTGGAGCCTTATATGTACCTGCATTCTGATGCAACATCTCCATTAGTTAACATGTTTATTTCCCCACTATGTTTTGATTCTTAGCCAGGAGGTAGCATAGCATCTGATGCATTGTAGGTGAATGCTTGGAATTAATAGTCTTGTGAATAAATAATGAAAAATGTAAATCAGTAATGCTTGCAAATATTGGAAATATCAGCATCAAACTATACTTTTCAAGAGCAGGATGGAGTGTTTTTCACATACTCAGCGGACCCTCAAATCTCAGGAAAAAAAGGAACTTTAGAAATCCAAGCAGTGATGATTTAAAGACACTTCTTTTATTCCATGTTCTCTATTTTCCAAGGCACTTTTATTTTACTGTAATGGATGGACTAAGATGATCTATTTATGATTTCCCACAAATCAGAGATGCCTCTCTGCTCCTTTGATTTGCTTTAGGAGACACATAGAAAACAACTTGCTGCCACTCCCTTCAGTTGCTTGGCGGACTGTGTATCCCAAAGCTCTCCACTGCCTCCTTTGTGCACATGGCTCCCCTCCCCACATCTCTCCTGCCTGTGTGACATGTGCACCCAGCCCTTGTCACCACAATGTCTCTGTGGCTCCATAAACTGTTCACTACTCTATTGTTAAAGGGTACATTGTGGGGCACTGGTCTTTCCCCAGACTGTGTCCTAATTTAATATGGGGCTTCTATAAGGCAAAGGAGTTGGCTGAGGCACAGAAGCATATATTACATGTTTCTAGCTAAAACGCTCTGAATAAATAAATATTCTTGTATATCTGTATTGTGTACATGTAGTGAGAACTATGAATATGCTTTTGTTTTGTATCCTTAAATTGTTTTTCTTCTTTCTAGCTAATGAGTGATAGAACATTCTCTCAGATCTGGTTACCAAGACAGCAATGGAAATGCCTTCTGTTCTGTTGCCTTAAACAGTAAGTAGTGTCATTAGAATAAAACAAATTTGATTTTAAATTTGTTTTAAGTTGTCATTTAAGCATGCCGTCATTTTCTTGCCAAATGCCGTTCAGGGTCTAACCCATGTTTATTTTCTTGGGTTACAATAGAGAACTGAGATCTACCCACCAGGGAAGAAGCACAGTGAGGCAAGACCAGCCAAACACTCACAAGGATTAAGGGAGATTTCAGGAGACTGCACACAGTAGAGATTGACAGATGCACTAAAAACAAAACAACCTTGAGAAACCAAATAACTCAACTGAGGGGATTTAGAGGAATCTAGAAAGAGCTAAGATTTTTATCTGATAAATGAGAGGATATACTGACTTCCTGATAGCATCCAAGGCTCATGTCCCCTAAGCTACATTCCTCTAAGGGGCAAAGCGATGTTTAACTCAGTGCCCTGGGACCATTAGCTGGCAGAACACTGGGTATGTAGAATGTAGGAGGGAAGTAGCTGGGAAAATAGGGAAGAAGGAAGGAGGGATAGAGACAGACTCATAATCCTGTGCGTGCTTTGAACATTAAATCACATTAGATGTTTTACATGGAAACATGTAGAAAATACCTTGTGCTTTTACAATATTTCAGATTATAATATGAACTGTAGAGGTTTATGTGTAAACTGTGGGAATTCACTGGCACACAAATGGTAAGGGGATATTCTGTGTGTGCCAAGTAAGAAATGGCAATACTATTGGAAAAATGCTTTTCCCATCTTGGAAAGTAGCAAAGGGATGGATTTTTTTTTTCTATATTGGTTTTTAGAGAGAGAGAGAGGAATGGAGAGGGAGAGATAGAAACACTCATGAGAGAGAACATTGATTGGCTACCTCCAGCATGCCCCCCGACTGGGGATTTGGCCCACAACCTGGGCATGTGCCCTGACCAGGAATCGAACTGGCGACCTCTTGGTACATGGTCAATACTCAACCACTGAGCCACACCAGCTGGGAGGGATGGATTTTTAATGTATCAGTTTAGCTTCATTGGGAATTACATTAGATACAAAAACAGGTTCAAAGATGGAGGAAGATACTATCTCTTTCATGAGAGCCATGCTATAGTACTGAGAAAAAAAATATTAAGGTATCCTAAATAATCAGACTTTACTGTCTTGAAGAAAGATTAAGATCTTAGTTCCCTTTAATTCTATCAGCTGTGATGTGGTTGTTTCTAAGTATCAAAGCTTTAAATATTTTTGCATTATAGTTCTTAAAGGCATTTAAAACACATGCGCACACACACACACACACACACACACATTTCATAGAGACTTAGGAAAAATACTTATTTTCATACGTGCTAAAATGCGCAAAGGTTTATTTAAAAAGTTTTATCCATTCCCTAGGGAACACAGAATGTATGAGAACACAGAATATGTGAGGAAGTGGAAAGCACAGATCCAAGTTGAGGGAGGTCAGAGATAGGACAAATCTACCAAGAAGGGATAAATGGAATACAGAGATCATTTTTATAGAGTAATAAATAGAATAATTTAAACAATCTTTTGCCTACATTTTCAAGAAAAATGACTTAAAGACGATTTTGCTGGAAGGATATAGATAATTTGCATTTTCTCTACTTCATTAATTTCAGTAGATTAAGCTCCATGGATTTAAAAGCAGTTTTTAAAAGTTAAAACAGTATTCAACTATACAGCATTATTATTGTTCTGTCTCTAAGAACAACTCAGCTGCCATCCATTATGAGATTGTACCCAAATGCTAAGCAAATCAGACTCTAACAGGAACGGTTCTTCAATAATCAGTCAGTCCCAAAAGATCCTGGTCCAGCTTCAGGTTGCCTATTGTTCTCTCAGGTGACCAGCAAAAGGGTAATGGGGATTACCACCGTACAGAGCAGCATTAATCTTTTCCTGAACACCATCACATTCAGTTTGTCTTTGAACATGTTGTCTTGAGCTGCCCTTTTTTGCCCCACCCGTAAACTTCTTTCAAGGTATAGCTCAAATATCACTTAGTCTCTGGTGCCTTTCTTGACTGCCCTGGTAGATCCTATTACCCTCTTTTGTGTATCCATAGACTATTTTTCACACTGTAGTTAAGGATCTTTCAAATTCACACTTTTGATTCCCTTATTTCTCTGAGCACTAATTGAAAAAGAGAGATTATGAGTTATTCATATTTTGTATCCTTAGCTTTTAGCTCAGTGCCTGGCAAGTAGGAACTGCTCAGGAGTTAACTAATCAGTAAGTGGGCTTTTATATACTTTTTTTTTTTTAATAATCTCTTCATTTATTGTCTCACCCTCTCCCTAACACACTTACAGAAAGCAAGCTCCATAAGAATAAGGATTCCCATCTGTTTTATTCTTTATTATTATTATTATTATTAATTTATGTTTGTTACAGATGTTTCTCCCTTTCCCCCCAGACACCCTCCTCCCGTTCCTGCACCCCCTCCCAGCATTGTTGTCTATGTCCATTGATTATGCATACATGCATATAAGTTCTTTAGTTTTGACATCAAATTTGCTTTGACAATCAGAATGAGACCATGCAAAATTTGACCTGGATGGTTTGAGTCAATTAGCACAAATGACCATGAATGAAGATGTATATTGAGAACATTGAGAATTTTACTCTTCTATTTGTTATCTAAATCACCTATATGTATTAATGTTCCTCAAAAGATGCTATATTTTATCATGGTTTGAAAAAAATGTCTAGACAGAACCTGCAGGTTATATCATTCTGGTACACTATATTGTGTCTTTTTTCAAATATATTACAAATCATACTCTTCTTATTCTTTGATCATACACTTTAGTATAAACATAAACTGGATGCACATTATTTGTAATTAGAGTCTAGAAATGAATAAAAAAATACCTGAGTTCTTGTAATATTTGTATTTCAAATAGCATTTCTTGTAGCTTTTTAACACACACAGTATATGACCTTCATGCTGTGAATTACCTGAAAGGGCAGGGGAAAGAAGGGTAGCTATTATTCATTTAACTTGGTCAATATCTGGAGTCAAAGAGTAATTTGGAGCCCACAGTGAAGTTTTAGTCTGTAATTAAAATAAAGTTGACGTCAGACTTTAGTTTTAAGTATCAGATTGGATAATTCAGGTCCATAAATATCACACTGGGAATTGATTCAATGAGCACTCTCTTTGAAAATATTTAAAAACAGAATCTAGCTTCAAACATGGCCATTGGTTTATGGTATTCTATAATACGAAGAATTAAAAATCAAAGCAAATCACAAAATGCTTGCTTTCTGACATGATTATGCTACACACTTCCCGGTTAATCTCCATTGTAGACAAAGCTGTTATTTTTATCTCTTTGATGTTAATTTGGAATTTAAGGAGTAAACTCACATTTTGTTGAGAAGATTCATCTTTTCCCTGTCCTAGGACTTTCATTTCCTTATCTATACATATGCACACATCTTTACACACACACACACACACACACACACACACACACACACACATTGTACTTGGGCTGACTGATATAGGATTTGGGTAAACATTTTAAGGTTTATTTCAAGGTGGATTGTTTTAAAATTTTTAGAGAAGTTCACACACTCACACATTCATGGTTATTTTTTATTCTAATGCCACAATTACAAAAATTAGAGTAAATTTGATAGATCATTTTATATTCATCCAAAGATTATAACAGACTTTTATTCTTGGCCACAAATGTGAGTGAACCAGAGCATAGGGGAATGAATGGAATCAGCCACATATCAGGGTGCCTTTTTATGTCTCCTCTGTCCAGGGTTATTATTAGGCTTCTTCTTCCTACATCTGTCCTCTGAGTAGGACATGTATATCAGTTGATTTATTTGGTCATACTTGAAATTATTTGATTAAAAATGCACTTGTTGCTTCTGGTCCTCATTGTTTTGTACTAGGTGAACATGTTTTCTAGTTATTAAAAGCAAATTGTACTTGGAATTGCTGTTTTTATATTATTGTCACGTTATTAAAATTTTTCATTTACTCATTTCCAACAGTACATTTATTTCTAAATGTAGAAGAAGAAAACTATGGAACGTTGTATCTGCATTCGAGTAGCACTGTGCCATTTGACACAATTCTAAAGGTTTTTTGTCTCCTTTGGATTTAGGTGTCTCAGCTCTGGAAAATCATTTGGTTTTCATTACCCTGAGATTGTTTCAAGTTTAACAAAATGTTCTTTTTAGGGACTATACTCAATTTAATGAGCAGTTGAACCATTGAAGAAAAAAAAAATCACAAATAGTAGCTAGATTTTACTGAGTCCTGTAGAATGTGTGTAGATGTTGGGAAAAACAGAATTAGGGCTCTTCATAAGTAGTGACAAAAAAAGAAAAGAAAAAAAAGAAAGAAAACTCCCTTTTGATTTTATACAAGCTTCATCTCCATTGGCTACCACTTATATAAATGACCAGTTCTATGAAAGAAAACAAGTTAGAAATTTGATTCACTTTGAGCCAAGATAGGAGACAATAAAAAATAAAATCAAAAGAACACACTGGAAACCAGGCTGGGGAATATCAATTTATTCCAAACCAAAAGAAAAATTTAAAGTCAAGAGGGAAAAAAAGTTTAGAATGAAATTCTGGTGTATAAGAGTAGTTGTGTGTGTGTGTGTGTGTGTGTGTGTGTGTGTGTGTGTTTGTATGCTCAGGCACATTTTAATGCAGAACTGGATAAACTATAATTTATTTGGGGGAAAAAGTCAGTTTGTCAAGTTTATTTTCATTTTGAAGTAATTAATATTCCCATCCTATACTTTTTTTCCTGAGGTTTTTCTCCCTAGAGATGTATTAATATGAAATGCTTCCAAATATATTTTAAAGAGAATTCTACACAATTTTGAAATTTTATTTCTAAATATTAAAATTTTTTTGAATTTATGGTGTTATAAATATAAAAATTCCTGTGTTATGATAGATTTTACTTAACCAAGAACTTGGATAAATCCAACTTCATTATTTTTAGTTTAAAAAAAAATAACTGATGGTCAATAATTTTAATTTCTTCATGAAGATCATGCCATTATTTCCAGAGACATTTTTCTCTACAGGGGAAGAAATACTGATCCCTGAGAAGTCCTTTGCGGCATTTTGTATGCCTATAGGCTGTCCAGCCCAGTAGACCAAGCCATAGCTTATGTGTGAGCATTTCCTTGGGGGTGACACATGTAGAGGTTTTATCTACAACCAGAACTTGACAACTACAATGAAGGTCAGGTCACTTTAAAATTCTGTTATTATCTGATGGTCCTATAAAAACTACCCTCTCAATGAAGTATTCTTCATTTTCTGGACTTTTGGAGCATCTTTGGCTAGCTTTCTATGTTAGCTTGGTTTCATCACTTTTTACTAATAGTGGACTTACCCTATGTTGGATTCTTACTGAAGAATTCCATGGCACTGTCTCTACCTTCAAGGGGGGCCAGAACCTGAGTCATGGTAAAGATTCAAAAGATGTGTTAAGGAAAAGATGTATTCAATTTAAAGACATACAATAAGAACAAAGACATTTAAATTTTTGAAATTATTCTGGTCCCACAAAGCATAAAGTTGAGGATAAGAAATGGGTGCGGTGAGAAATGTCTTTCCTGCGAGTCTAACAGTTGATGAGAGATAGGGGATCTTTCATGATCTGAAAGAGAACTTTATAAAGCCTCTCCTTGATACAGGGAATTTTTCTAATAGCCGTGTCTAAATAACTAGGAAGAGTGGTATGTAAAATTTCATCAGGATCTACTAATAATATCTACTATGGTTATCCTGAAGGGCATTTTATTTTAATGATACATAATTTCCCGTGACACACTTACTAAAACACAAAATCAGTTCAGAAATTGACTTTGCAGTAAACTACTTTCTAGACTCTACAGTCTAGAGGTTTTCATTTTCCCATGGGAGCCCTGGAATGACATTTTTCAAAAATTATTGGTCTCAATTCAGCTCTCTCTTTGGCTCATAATGAAAAGTGATCCTGAAGTTAGGAAAAGAAAGTGTTAAAGAAGTCTAGCTGTTACAGAGATAATCACTGTTGTGTCAGGTGGGACTCACAAAGCAAAATACATTGTTATCCACCATTTCAAATCCATGGTCCACACAATTGGTCACATCTTTAAAAAAACTTTTTTTTTCTTTATTGATTTTAGAGAGAGAGGAAGGGAGAGGGAGAGATAGAAACATCCATGAGAGAGAACATTGATTGGCCACCTCCTGCATGCCCCCCACTAGGGATTTAGCCCACAGTCTGGGCATCTGCCCTGACAGGGAATCGAACTGACCACCTCTTGGTGCCACTGAGCCACACCAGCTGGGCACAACTGGTCACATCTTAAGGTGAAATCAGAGATGGTGTCTAGAAAAGAATTTGTGATGCTTGAGGATGCTGATAGTTAATTATGAGCCAGTTACTGTGACAATGAGTAGGCAGAATATGAAGCTTGTCATGTGGACTTTGAGTGACCAAATGAAAACATTGATGATGCCTAACTTCTCCTTGCTTTAGCCTTTCCAATGTTTGAGATTCTCACATTGCTGTTATTGCTGCTGTACTTTGTGGTAGAAGGAAAGACATGTAACTGTGGGTACAGACAGTTACGCTTTTTTACCAGCTTGCTTTTTCACCTTAATTTGTTTGAACTTTAGAATAGAAATTTATCTTATTAAAACTCCTCAATTTTAATGCAATGAAGACCTCTTTTTGGGAAGCTATCAATGTTAGTCTGATACACACCAAAATATTTGGATTGTTTCTGAAGTTTGCAGAATTTTGAAATTTCATTTTAATTTAGATACAGTTATACTTAAAACTACTTAAAATTAAATTGGTAACAAAATCTTCTTAAATGACATAAGTATATCAAAACAATTCATTTAGATGAGGGCTCTTGAATAGATAAAAACACCATGACTAAAAATTATTCTTTCTGTATGCATGAGTGTGAATGTGTGTGTTTGTATGTGTGTGTGTGTGAGAGAGAGAGAGAGAAAGAGAGAGGACATGATGCCTCCTTACTCCTAACGACTTCACATATATTTCCTATAGACAAGGACATTCTAATCACAATATAATTACAAATTAATACTGACACAGTACTAAAATCTACAGATTTTAAAAAAATCTTTCTTGTTAAGAGTATTACAGATGCATTGCCATGGACCCAGACAATAATTTTATTCAAAATTTTGTTCCATAGTATATATCACTAAAAAAAAGAGAGAGAAAAGATTATTCACTGCATTTAGGTATCTTGCATCTGATTTAGTCTTTTAATTTCCTATAGATTTCTCAATATTTCTTTATCTTTTATAACCTTGGAATTTGCAAGACATAAGATGGTTCTACGAATTCAATCTATACACAAAAGTATAATCAAAGAAGTTTCATTTCCCACATCTTTCTTCCAATCCATTTTCATTTCTTCACTTTTTTCACCCCATTCCCACCCACCACATGTAGGTGACCAATCTCATTCATTTGATTTATTCTTCCTGCCCTTTTATTTTTCAGAAATAAGCAATTTCTTTTTTTTTTTTTTTTTTTTTACATAAGAGAAAGTATACTGTAGATACTCTTATGCACCTTGCTTTTGTCACTTAACAATGTATCTTGGAAACCACTCTATGTTGTTCCCAGAGATCTTCTCTATCTTTTTATACATTTGCTCTCCTGGGTATGAGCATTCAAGTTATTTCCAAGATTTTGTAACTACCTACAATGCTGCAATCAATTCCCATAAACATATATATATTCATATTGTTGCAGGTGTAACTTTAGAGTAAATTTAAAAATTATTTTACCCTTGTCATTTCTTATTTTGTTTATGTATGTTTCTCCCTTTATTTCTTAATTAGTGTTTGTCTATTTATTAAAAAGAAAATTGATTTTTATTTTGATTTACTAATTAGATGTATTAATTTTTCTTTTTTACCTCATTAACTTCTGTTTTTATTTGTATTATTTCTCTTCTGCTTTTTTTCTGTTTACTTTGTTGTTGTTTCCTTGAATTGGTAATTTGGTTCACTGGGATTTTAAAAAGTCTTTTAATGATTGTTTATTGTAAGTTTTCTTCTGATCATTGCTTTGCATGTATCATAGATTCTGATATATATTTTTTCATTATTACTTTTTTAGATACTCTTTTATTTCAGTCTTTATTTCTCTTTGTACCCAAGAATTATTTAATGGGCAACTCTCAAAGTTCTAAGCAGAAGGTCTCTGTAGGTTTTTGATTTTGTTAATAATGTCTAGTTGTATTGCATTATAACCAAAGAGCATGCTTGTAATGTATCTATTTCTCCAAGTTTACTAATGTTTTCCTTGTAACCAAATTTATGATAAAATATTTTGTGGATATTTGAATGCATTTGTGATATCTTTCCTGCTGTCAGATGTGAAGAAAGATATGTATCTATAAGGGTTGCTGTAGTGATTATGCTATTTATATTTTTTAGTCTTACTTATTTTTGCCTACTTGACGAGGAATAGTCAAGTCTCCCTCCTATCATTAGTATATTTTTATTTTTATCTCTTTGCTTCTCTCATAGTTTTTACTTTTTAAAAGAGATTGGTGTGTTATTTGGTAATAGGTATTTATAACTCTTTTCTCTTAATTGCAGATTGTGGTTTTTGCATGGAAATTTGTCATTTGTCTCATTTAATGTTTTCATTTGCATTCTATTTTTGTCTGGTATTGGTATTCTGCTTTTTGAATGTTTCTATTTGCCTACTACACCCTGGTTGTTCTTATTATATATTTAGGCTTTCAAAATCCTGTCATTTTCTGTAACTCTCTTCATATGATACTTACTGAGATCTTAAATTGTGATCCAAATAAAAATATCTTTTTCTTCAGACAGGTGAGTTAAGGCTTATTAACATTAATAGATATGACTGATATGTTTGCTTTTAGTTTTGTCATCTATTTTATATTATAATTTAATGAGTATTATTAAACTTGCTGTATTTCTTTATCTGCATTGTGTTTTCTTTGCTCTTTATTTAAAAAAATTATATTGGTATTTAAAAGCATTTTTATATTTTTCCTATTCAGTCTCTCTTTGTTCTTATTCCTTTTGAATATACTTAGTCCTCGGTTTTCTTATTTAACCTTAAGTTATCTGGCTTGTCAATTTATAATTATATTTGTTAACTCCCAACTGTTGCCTATGACACAATCAATAAGCTTATTCTACTTTCTTTTTTCTCCTCTTGATTTTAGTTACAGTATTACTATTTTGTGAGAACATACAACACATAAAATATAAGCCACACTAAACAACATACAGCATATCCTTCTGTTCTTATCTCCATTTTTTAAAAATCTTACATCTGTAATGAAATAAATTAACTGCTCAGAACTTATCTTTCGTTGAGGTTTCTCCATTAAACCCTTGGTTTGGTAAAACTCATCCTATATTAGATTGTTCAAAAAAGGCTCTTAGGTACAGAATTCATCCCCTAAACTCATGCATGTTTCAAATTCTTTTCCTGTAGACTTGATAGTTGAAAGAGAGCTTGACTGTTGGTTTTGAAAAGTTTTATGCCAGTCCCCCTGCCCTTCTAAGTTATTTCTTCTTTTTGCCTGGAGGCCCTTTCTTGAAATCTGAACATATTAATAAGACATAACTCAGAGTTGATTGTTGCAAGTCAGTTTTTCTTTCCACATAGTCAGCCCTTTCAATATGTAGTTTAATGCTTTTTTATTTTCAGTAAGTGTTTTGGATTATAATTTTATGTTATAATTTAAAATATAAATTCTGTTCCATTGTCTGATTCATCTTCTGTGAGGACCTTAATTATACATAAATTATGTCGTCCATTTAACCACTTTCTCTTGGACACATTTTACTTCTTTTCTCCTTTTTGTTTATTTATTTATTTTTTGGTTATACTCCTTCTTATCTTTAATGCCATTCATTAAATTTTCACATATAGTTATTTATTTTAATATGTTTTCTTATTGACTTTTTTAGAAAGAGAGGAAGGGAGAGATAGAAACATCAATGTGAGAGAGAACATTGATTGATTGCTTCCTACACGCCCCCTACTGGGGATTGAGCCTGCAACCTGGGTATGTGCCCTGACTGGGACCTCTCAGTCCATGGGATGACACTTAATCCACTGAGCCACACGGGCCAGACCACTTATAATTATTTATTTTTCACCACCTCATTCGACCCTCATTATTGATATAATTTTACCTTTCATTCTATTTATGTTCTGAGTTCAATTAACTCTAATTTTCTTTCTTTTTGCATTTTGTCCATTTCTTTTTCAATTTTAGATTAAAGGTGTTTTTCATATGCCCACATTCTTAAATGAGGATAGTTAACTTTGTTTTCAGGTAATTTGAAATTGTGATATTCTCTGTGCTCTAGTTCAGCTGTAGGTTATAGTTTTACTGGTGTTTCTTGTTGCTGCTGTTATCCCTTCTCTTTTTCCTCCTCTTCCTACTTCTACTTTTTCTTCTAAATATCTTGGCATATTTGGACTCATGTACTTGACATTTTTTTTTTTTTGGCTAGTACAACTGTTCCTTTTTTAATTAAAAAGTATTCATTATTTTATAGCTTGCAACATTTTAATTTATAGTGTTATAGTATAATTTTTCTTTTCCCTATCAGAGCTTACATGTAGCCTAAAGTAGGGGCGGTGGCAAACTTTTTCTATAAAGGACCAAATAGTAGATAGTTTTGAGTTTGCAGACCATATGGTCTCTGTCACAGTTATTTAAATCTGCTATTGTCATGTGAAAGCAGTCATAGACAATGTCTAAATAAATGTTTGGCTATGTTTCAAAAAAACTTAATTGAGAAAAATAGGTGACAGGCTGGATTTGGCCATAGACACTCATGTTTTGGCCGTAGACTCTCTTTTCCTAGTCAAGAGACTAGTAAGAGAAATGTGGTTCTTATTCCTTAAATCAATTATTTATTTACTTTTAAATAAATAAATTAGATTTGCTAACAAGGTTTGGTGTTTTAGAAACTCACCATTAGCTAGAAGTTGATAGCTGGCATGCAAATTATGCGATTCAGAATGCAAACTAAATTCCTCAAGTGAGTTTATGTGAAATAGGTTTTAAAAAGAAAATAAAAAACAACTCCTTTTTTAAAAAATTGATTTTTATCTAATTCTCATAGATTGTAAATTCATTAGTATAATAATATGAATGTTAAATTTTCAGAGTAGAGCACGGAAAAATGGTAGCACTTAATTATGCTTGTAGAATGCTGATTAAATTAAAATAAGATAAACACACATAAGGTGCTATGCAAAGTTCAGTTGTTTTTATGAGCTTCTTTTTTTTTCCCCCTCGAAGGAAAAAAATAACAACTTTTATTAATTTGATGCTCTGAACATCATAAAATAAATGAACATAAAACATCATTTTCGTAAAGTTGGAAGGTGAGATAAAAGATGCATACATGTAGATAGGTATTCTAAATTCTTTGTTAGGTTAATGGTTATGAATGTACTTGAGAACAGTGAAACGTTTTACATTATTTCTAGTCTGAATACTTCAATCTTTTATCTAAAATGACCAAGGTGTCACAATAAAGTAACAAAAATACACTTGTTAGACATGATTATACCTATCACACAAAGATATCTGTATGTTTCCCTTAGGACATGTTGCCTCTTTTCTTCTGCAAAGCTTTCATGAGATCCGACATGAAATCATGCTCCCCGCTCCCACCACCGCTGGGTGATCCTGGGTTCTCTTGCTTCTTTGGGGGAACAGGAGGCCTTTTGGTGACAATGGGGGGCTGCCTCTTGAGGGCGGGGGGGGGCGGTAATGACCCCGCATCCCCCGCAAACGATGGTGGAGGGGGAGGCAAGAGGTTGGGCTGCGAGTTGTTAAAATCAGGGAGTGGTGGCGGAAGCTCTTCGTCCTCCAGAGGTGGGGGCTGTGAGGATGGCGGGGGTGGCAGGGGCCGCGGCAGAAAGTCGTCGGGTGGGGCTGGGAAGCCTGTGCCCTTGGCTTTGGCAGGTATTACTGGGCTGCCACTGGTGTCTGAGGACCGTCGCATGGGAGCGGGCGTTGGCAGGCTGGACTGTGGAGGGTGATGGGCCCTGGGCGTTCCTGGGTCCTGGTTAGCAAAAGCTGGCTTCTTGTCCTTAGTTGTGTCAACATGTCTCTGGGCTTCCTTGAGAACAGCAGTCAAAGAGTGTGCAGCCTGGGGAATCTGCTTTATAAGCTTCTTAAAGGCAGAGTACTTTCTAATTTTTTTTTTTTTTTTTTTCTGAAATAGTGCTTGGCAGAGCACGTACTCAATAAAGAATCATTACCTGAACGAAGAACCTCCAAGTTGTACAAAACATGAATTCAAATTAAAATCTAGACCACAAACAATGAGCTAACTGAAAAAGAAAAACACTTAGGCGCATTAGAAGTTGAAAGGAGGACCATAGTATCTATCTGCTGAGGTGAAATCTGTGTTATGTGTTTGCTGAATAAGAATGGTATTGACAACTAGATGTGGTTGTGGAAAGAACAAAAATGTCAAGGGGGTTAAGAAGATCAGAAAAATAAGGAGAACCAACCCAATTTGAGTAACAGAATATGGCCCTGGAAAGCTGGGCTTACCAGTGGGCACAGTAAAGTGGAAAGAAAACGGGCTGTGGAATCTCATGGACTGGACTTGTGATTCTGTCTTCCTAGGTGCTCCTCTCACTAACTGAGAAATGGTGGTGTAAACCATTTTTCTTATCTCCAACACAGGATTACAACACAGCGATACAAGGTTCACCTCAAGGTGTTGTAAGGATTAGAGAGGATAAGATACACAAACTACCTACGGAGTTCCTGGCAGGTAATCACAGACTGTTAATAATTTGTTTTGAGTTTTCAGGCATTGGACAGTGAAGGACATTTTTGAATTGGAGAATAATATGAACTATGTTACTTTTCTAGATCTAGTATATGTTTTAATTATCTTCATTTTTGACTGAGCCCTATATTTATCTCCTAAATACTCTCTCATATATCCATCCATCCATCCATGCACACATACATGATGTCTATATAGAATATCTATCTATAGATAGAAAGAATACCATTGAATTTAATTTAGAATATTATTTTATTCTGTAACATCATAATTACATAATTACAGTTGTCCGTCGCCACTTTGTGCTTCGACTTTCGCGGCTTCACTCTATGGCGGTTTTTTCAAATATAGCATAAACCATGGTAGAGTGAAGCCAGGAAGTCAAAGCACGAAGTGGCGAGGGGCGACCGTATATAAATAAAGAATCCTACTTTGCGGAAATTCATTTCTCCGGTAGAGTCTGGAACTGATTAACTGCGATAAACGAGGGCCGACTGTACTGTAAATAAAGAGATCTAGTTAAAGTGTAAACAAAAATGAAAAATGAATCAGCTAAGGTGTAATATTAATACCTTGATATTTTCTATTTATACTACATAACCTTTGGAAAAGTTGCTAAAGCTTGAGTAAATTTGTAGAGTATAAAAGAAAGAATTGTGGAAGAGGTGTAGAGGAGAGAAAAGGAGGAGAAAGAAAAAAAGTGTGGAGAAGGGAGCTCAGAAGGAAGTGAGCAGTGCAGAAACGGAGAGAGTGGAACTGGCATTGAGCAGTTTCCTTCAGAGACAGTATCAAAAGTTTCTTATTAACTTCTGGAAAAGAGGAGATTTTATCCGAGAGTTCAGAGACAGTCTTTACAATTTTCTTAACTTCCCAAAGAGAGGAAAGTTTATCTGTGTTCCTTTTAGAGGCTTCTATTATCTTTTTCTTCTTTTTTTTTTAATCCTCACCGAGGATATTTTTCCATTTATTTTCAGATAGAGTAGGAGGGAGGGAGAGAGAAACACATCGATTGGTAGCCTCCCGCATGACTCCAGTCGGGGCCTGAGATGGAACCACAACCGAGGTATGTGCCCTTGACTGGAATTGAACCCATGACTCTTTGGTCTGTGGACGACACTCTAACTGCTGAGCCAAACTGACCAGGGTGAGAGGCTTCCATTTATTAATCAAGGTAAGCATTCCATTCATTCAATTCAATTTTAGAGCCTGCTTTTCCACTTGAGTGTGCAAAAAATATTAATTTAGAGCTATCAAAAGAGCTCCATTTTGGCTATCTTAATCTAATATCACTTTTAGTTAAGTTGCCCCATTTCTATAAACACTCACAAGTTGAAGATCCATATGAATTGTTATATAAAACTTAATAAATAAGACTGACTGTTGTAGGGCTTGTCAGGCTAGGAGGCATAATCGTCCATGTTAATTTTAATTTTTCTTTTGAGCCAATTTAAAAACATATATATTTTTATTGATTTTTAGACAAAAAAAAAGTGAGAGGGAAAGAGAGAGAGAAAAAAACATCAGTGTGAAAGCCAAACATTGATTGGCTGCCTCCTGCATGCCTCCTACCTGGGAATGAGCCAGCAGCCAAGGCATTATGCCCTGACGGAATGAAACCGGAAACCTTTTGGTGCATAGGAGGATGCCCAACCAACTGAGCCATACAGGCCATGGCTGAGCCAATTATTAAAAAAGTCAAAATTAAAAGCAGTCACATAAGAATAGCTCAAATAGTCAGGAAACTGTTACCTAAAGCATCTAGGATTGGGATTCCAAGAAAAGACTCACCCAAGTTCAACCAATGCAAAGCAGGGAGCCCATGGAATACGATGGGCTTGTGTCCAGGTCTGTGGGGTGGTCCTTGGGGAGCTTCTTTGGAATCCTGCCAACTACACCAACTACACCAACTACACCAAGTAAATGTCAATATAATAATGTCTAAACCTATAGAGAATTTTTATAAATATTTGAGTCAAACAGAGGATACATCTGGAAGCAAGATCTCAACAGACTGAGAAAAATTCTTCTGAGAATAAGAGTTTGCAGGGTTTTTTTTATACATTTTAGATTAAGGAGGGAATATAAGGAAAGTTACATGAAGGTGGGAGAAAGCAAGGTGGGGATTGGAATACAGAATAGTTAAGATTATGTGTTCTATCTCGGCCGGTGTGGCTCAGTGGATTGAGCATCGTCCCATGGACGGAGAGGTCCCATTTCCATTTCCAGTCAGGGCACATGCCTGAGTTGCTGGCTCGATCCCCAGTAGGGGGCATGTGGGAGGCAGCTGATGGATGTTTCTCTCTCACAGCAATATTTCTATCTCTCTCTCCCTTTCTCTCTCTTGAAAAAATCAATAAAAACACATTTAAAAAATGATGTGTTCTCTTGAGGGTGGTCAAATTTTAGAAAAAGTGGACTGAAAGGAGGTCATATACTATAAGAAGAGGTCTGAAAAGTGGACATTTCAAAGGTGTGTGAACCTAGATGCACAGAAACAATGGACAAGTCTGGCTAAAGGCACAGTTAAGCATTTTGCTAAAGAAGTTAAATGCCTGGTGCTATCCATGACCTGCCTAGTTAGAAATTTATGATCAGATCACCCTATGAGGTTACTTTCCATAGAACCCTTCCACCCCATTTTTTGTCAAGAAAAGGATATTATCACAATATTTCTGAAAATCAATGTGTAACATTATCCAGTGTTTTAAAACATGAGAAGCATGTTTTAAAATTCCCTGCTTTCTTTGATTGAATGAGACCTATCATATATTTAGGCATATCTTGATGGGGGCTGGTAAGGTAAAAGTGAGGGTGATAAAGGAGATAAAGTATGTTCTATATCACAGGAGACCAGAGCAAAAGTGGAGTGTATTTTCATTTCATAATGGCAAAGGTACCTCAAGTGGAAAAAAAAAAGAATTAAATTCACTCTGAACTATTAAACTGAAATCTGCCTCCATTCACTCTTCCTCTAATCCTTAAAGGGGGTGCTTTAATGGATAATTTAGACATCGTTCTATGGATTTTCTGATGAGTGAAATGATAAATCCCAGGGCAAAAGGAGATTTAGGAAGTCATATGGAGATTTGAAGATATCTCTCTGAGAGGAATAGATGAGGAAATATCCTTATACAGGAGAATAAGGCCAACAATCGGACGCCCTCTTACAAAGATCTCATGTGAAGGATTTAATGTTTCTTGTTTTTTCCTTGAACTCTGCAATCAATCATATTAGGCATCCAGGTCAAAAAAAAAGTTCTACATTGGAATCCCTATAGCTATCTCTGACTCTCCAGTAATATCTATTCCTGCACATAGGCAGTGGGGTCATTGAGTGCTGAGGACAGTTATGTAAAGGAAGGCGTGGCTTCCCTGCTGGAGCCTCTGCAAGACTAGCCAGGGCAGACAGGATTACTGTTGCTGCCCAGCCTACTATTTATAGGACTGGGGGCTCAAGGCAGAGATAAGAAGAGGGCATAGAAGCATCCACAAGGAGGAACATGGATAAACACGAGATAATCTTTCTCTGTTTCCCCAAAAGTGAAAAGTAGGGTACAAGGAGGCCAAGAAGGGCGGATACAGGGAAGCATAATAGCCACCCGGGAGATAAGTAAATAGATATAAATATATATAATTAGATATAGATATGCATGTATAAATATGGATGGATGGATATATTGATAAATAGGTAGATAGATAGCTACAGGTAGATAGACATATGCTTTCCACACATCTGAATTACAACAGTGCCTATGATTTAATCTTTCCAACCTTTCATCTCTCGTCTCTCATTCCCCAGAGTAACCCCTAGAGAAGTCAGCAGATGAAGGAGGGGAAAACAAAAAAGTTAAAGAGCAAATCTACTACAGGCTGGGTTTTCTGGAGACACACTGAGATGGAGTTAGGGGTGCAAGTGCTTATTGAGATCGACATCTGTGAAAGGAAGAGGGAGGACACAGCCATAGGCAGACCATGAGGTACCTCCCAGGACTGCTCAGCCAATTTGACAGGAGCTCTGAAGCAAGAACTGCCCATCAGCATTGTCTGGATTCAGGCCAAATGGCCAGGCCTATGAGCGCCTACCACTTAGTCAGTGGATGCAGCTGCCCCAGAGCAGCAGGTGACCTCAGGTGAGGTGGGATTGCTCTCTTCAGCTGAGGCCACTCTGAAGGAGCTGACAGCTGAATCTGTCTGCTGTCTACACCCCTTCCTTGATGTGGGTGGGGTCTGAGCAGTACCTGTCCATGTGTATCACACTCATCTCCACCACAGGACATTGACCCAACAACCCTGACAAGAGTGAGGCTGAAGTTTGCGTATGGTTATTTTAACATATTCTTGCCTGAAAGTGTGGTTTCATTACCCAATGAGACTGTTGTTTGAGCTAAAATTAGAAATATGGTGAGGGGATAGGAGGAGGAAGATGTAACAGAACATATTTTAAGGCAATATTGGGAGAAAAATAAAACTTTCCTGTTTGAACTTTTCAAAACTTCAGTCATATGCCAGATCAAATTAATGACCTCAGTCCCCTTTACCTCTCTGTATTCATGCTCTTTTTCATGTGACTTTTCAGTTCTTCCCATTGTAGATGCAAACTGTATTTGCACACAATTTAAGGGGAGGGGTTTTCATGAAACCCTTGAAGCTCATGTTTGCACCACAGATTCAAACACTTGGATGCAATGACCAGCAATGCAGACCTTCTCACAGATGGAACCAACGTTAGTGAAAAATAAGGAAATTAAACATAGGCTGTCCAAACAAGTAACAAATTCTTGGTAGGTGATCAATTTGAACCAAATAGATTACGTTTTTTGAATCCTTTGGGCTAAGCTCTTCTTTTAGTCTGAGGCAAGTATAATTTCTTCAACTCCCTACTGCACTTTGGTGGTATAGATAAAGTTAGAGAGCTGCTTTAGGATTCATTTTAATTCTCTTGGCAAAGAGCCAGCTCATATAATTGAGTGACTCTTTATTCCCTTCAGGACACTTTCTCTGGCTTAAATTTTTCTTCCTGACAGTTTTCTGAGCAGCAACTTTATGAACACACAGAATACTACAAACATAAATGTGGGTGAGAATCTATGCATGAAAATCACCCAAAGCATCATTTGTGGACAGATGAACAAGGTCAAGGGGATATGGCACCATCCAGACATAATTTATTAGATTTTGTTTTCATAGTTAAGCCTGACATAATAAAATATTAAAGTTTTTTCTTTATTTTAATAAAGGATTTTACTATATGATCTTTGATAACATTGTCCTGAATGGCGTTTATGTCCTAGAGGAGGAAAGAAAATCTGGAGATAATTATTTCCCTAGGCCACAATATGTTTCATAGATTGAATACTATAGTTATTCTCAACATTAGACTCACCTGGGAACACGTAGCAACATTTTCATAGCTTCACACAGACTCAGCTCTTACTACATATGAGACACTGTGCTAAGCACTAAAGATAGAGGAACAAGACCTATAGACTTTTTTCAGAACATCATATGTTGGGAGCAGTGTCACTGGAACAGCTACCACCACGATTTGACATAGTCACGGGTGAGCTCCACGGTTTGACATAGTCCCTATAGTTATGAAGGCCTCCATGGTTTGATATAGTCCCTGGAGAAGTGAATTCACTGCGTAGCAGGAATCACAAAGAACAGTGACTGAATATATAAAGTAATGGGAAAATAAAAATGCAAGATGGCAACTGAAGGAGACCAATCTTTGCTTTCTCTGTCTATCTGTTAGCTGTCTGTTAGGAATCATTATAGAAGTAACATGTAGCCCTGGCCGGTTTGGCTCAGCGGTTAGAGCGTCAGCCTGCGGTCCAGAGAGACCCGGGTTCAGTTCCCGCTAAGGGCATGTACTTCGGTTGCAGTTTGTCCCCGGCCCTGGTTGGTTGTGCGGGTGGCAGCCACTCGATGTGTCCCTTTCACGTCCATGCTTCTCTCTCTCTCTCTTCCTCTCTCTCCCTCCCACTCTATCTGAACAAAAAATGAAAGAATGTCCTCGGGTGAGGATAAAAAAAAAAAAAAAGAAGTAACATGTAGATGATTAATGATGTAGATGGTAGAAAAGATTGCAGGAAGAAAAAGCAAGAAAGTAATAAAGATTTAGGATAGGAATGTGGAAGCTTGGAAGGATCTTAGATAAGAGGAAAGGTCAGGAGTCTGAGAGGAATTGACAAAGACCTAAATAGAGGATAAAAATAGTTGTTAATTAACATGTAATATACCTAAGAAGATATCTGGGTGAAGGATAAAAATAGTTGGTAATTAACATGTAATATACCTAAGAGTTGGGTAAACAACAAAAGAATGTCTGTACTTATTTGCCTAAAAGGTTTAGGGGAAACAATAAAAAGGAAATTGCTATGTAACCTTCAGATATAAAAATAAAGATTCTGCTAGCCTTAAGCAGCAGAGGTGGTTAAGACTTCTGACTCACGCATCTCTCTCTTACCGACTCCGTACACACCTTTGGGAAACCCTGGACTGCTGAGGCTGGACCTCGGCAATCATATTCTAGTTCAAGGCCATAAAATTAGCAGCCTATGGTCCAATTTGGCCTGAAGATGAACATTATATTTGGCTCATACAGAGTTTCACTACATAATTTTAAATTAGTGGCAAATTTATTTCACATTAAACTAATACATTTTTTCAGCTTTAAAAAATCAGACTATACAGCAACACTGAGCTCACATTATACATGACTACCATCAACTGGACAAGGCTACTCTTTTTGAGGGTGCAGACCCCTACCTAATTCTACCCGATGTAGACATTCCTGCTGTTTGTGGTACCTTGTAAGCATGTAAGTCTGAGACATGTGGTCAAGTTGAAGGAGAAAAAATGTAGATCCAGTTGATAATTACACTGTATGAGAAAGGCTATAATAGATGCATTTACACGAAGCTGTGGAACATGGTGTGTATGTGTGTGTGTGTACTTTGGAGGAGTATTTCTGGAAATGTTTTTATTAACATCTTATGTTAAATTTCATTTTTTATGAGATTGATTTGCTGGTTATCTAACAATACAAAACTGGACAACGAATGGGTCTGGGCCGTCATTCACTACTTGAGCCGATTAAACAGAAACAAGGTTAAATTGTATATGAGCGTTTATTCCAATATGGATGGCAGTATGGGAGAGCAGTAGATAATCCCATAAAATCTGCTCTGCCCCCCCCACTAGCCCCCCCACAGCTGCTTTAAAGGGTAGAGAAACAATGACAGGCAAGGGGGGGATAGGAGTAGAGAGGATTTTAAAAGGTTTCAGGCAAGGGGGAGGAATGTGGGCTGGGGGAGGCAGGGACTGGTTGCCAGTGAGTCACAGTCATGGATCCAGGGTCGAGCATTCCAATAGATAATCAGGTTGTTAATCTTTCCATGATGTCTGGCAGTGCCCTTTGTCCTCAGATTAGGACAAGGTAAGCTCCTGAAGTGCACACCTCCCAGCCAGGTCAGAATGAGCTTTTCTTTAATCAGAACAAAGTAATCATGATGAACATTACAAAGGATGATTAACACTTTTTCCAGCTATGGCTAGTGTCCCACTATGATTAGTTTTCTTTTTTTTTTTTTTTATTAATTTATTTCTGTTACAGATGTTTCTCCTTTTTTCCCCATTGGCACCCTCCTCCCGATCCCCCCACTCCGTCCCCAGCTTTGTTGTCCATGTCCATCAGTTATGCATACATGCGCATAAGTTCTGTGGTTTATCTCTTCCCTCCCCCACCACCTCCTCTACTGAGGGGTGTCAGTCTATACCCTACTTCCACATCTCTGGGTCTACCCTATTCCTCAGACTGTTATGTTCATTATATTCCACAAATAAGTGAGATCATGTGATATTTGTCTTTCTCTGCTTGGCTTGTTTTGCTTAGGATAATACTCTCCAGGTCACTCCATGTTGTCTCAAAGGATAAGAGATCTTTCTTTCTTACAGCTGCATAGTACTCCACTGTGTATATGTACCACAGCTTTTTTATCCATTCATCCACTGATGGACACTTGGGCTGTTTCCAGATCTTAGCTATTGTAAATAGTGCTGCTGTGAACATGGGGGTACATGTATTCTTTCTGGTTGCTGTTTCAAGCTTCTTAGGGTATATACCTAGAAGTGGGATCACTGGGTCAAATGGCAATTCAATTTTTAATTTTTTGAGGTAACACCATAGTGTTTTCCACAGTGGCTGCACCAGTCTGCATTCCCACCAGCAGTGTACTAGGGTCCCCTTTTCTCCACACCCTCGCCAAAACTTGTTGTTTGATGATTTGTTGATGGCGGCCATTCTGACAGGTGTGAGGTGATACCACATTGTTGTTTTAATTTGCATCTCTCTGATGATTAGTGATGTTGAGCATATCTTCATATGTCTCTTAGCCATTTGTATGTCCTTTTTGGAGAGGTGTCTATTTAGTTCCTCTGCCCATTTTTTAATTGGGGTCTTTGTTTCCTTTTGTTGAGTTGTATGAGCAGTCTATATATTTTGGAGATTAACCCCTTATCTGATGTATCATTGGCAATTATGCTCTCCCATAGAGTGGATTCCCTATCTGTTTTGATGGTTGTTTCTTTTGCTGTGCAGAAGCTTTTGAGTTTGATGTAGTCCCATGTGTTCATTTTTCCCTTTGTTTCTGTTGCCTTAGGTGATGTATCAGTGGAGATTCTGCTGCGTATGATGTCCGAAATTTTGTTGCTGACATTTTCTTCTAGGATTTTTATGGATTCACAAGTCACATTTAAGTCTTTTATCCATTTTGAGTTTATTCTTGTGTATGGTGTAAGTTGATGGTCTAGTTTCATTTTTTTGCATGTAGCTGTCCAATTTTCCCAACACCATTTATTAAAGAGGCTGTCTTTACTCCATTGTATGCTCTTGCTGCCTTTGTCAAATATTAATTGAGCATAATGTCTTGGGTCAATTTCCGGATTCTCTGTACTGTTCCACTAGTCTATATGCCTGTTCTTGTGCCAGTACCAGGCTGTTTTGATTACAGGAGCTTTGTAGTATAACCTGATATCCGGTATTGTGATCCCACCTACTTTGTCCTTCTTTTTCAAGATTGCTGTGGCTATTTGGGGTCTTTTTTGGTTCCATATGAACTTTTGAAATATTTGTTCTAGTTCTGTGAAATATGTCACTGGTATTTTGATGGGGATTGCATTGAATCTATAGATTGCTTTGGGTAATATGGACATTTTAATGAAGTTAATTCTTCCAATCCATTAACAAGGTATGTGCTTCCACTTTTTTATATCTTCCTCTATTTCTTTTTTCAATGTCCTGTAGTTTTCTGCAAATAGGTCCTTTACTTCTTTGGTTAAGTTTATTCCTAGGTATCTTAATTTTTTTGCCGCGATGGTAAATGGAATTTTTTTTTAGTTTCTCTTTCTGTGAGTTCATCATTAGTGTATAAGAATGCCATTGATTTCTTGACGTTAATTTTGTATCCTGCTACTTTGCCAAATTCATTTATTAAGTCTAGTAGATTTTTGATGGAGTCTTTAGGGTTTTCTATATATAATATCATGTCGTCTGTGAATAATGACAGTTTCACTTCCTCCTTTCCAATTTGGATTCCTTTTATTTTTTCTTCATGTCTGATTGCTGTGGCTAAGACTTCCAGTACTATGTTAAATAAGAGTGGCGAAAATGGGCATCCCTGTCTTGTTCCTGTTCTTAAGGGAAATGTTTTTAGTTTTTGCCCATTGATTTTGAGGTTGACTGTAGGTCTTTCATATATGGCCTTCATTATATCAAGATATGATCCCTCTATTCCCAAATTGCTGAGCGTTTTTATTAGAAATGGGTGTTGGACTTTGTCGAATGCTTTTTCAGCGTCTATTGATATGATCATGTGGTTTTTATCTTTCATTTTGTTTATGTGATGTATCACATTTATTGATTTACGAATATTGAGCCAGCCTTGCATCCCTGGGATGAATCCCCCTTGGTCATGGTGAATAATTTTTTTGATGTATTGCTGGATCCGATTTGCTAGTATTTTGTTCAGGATTTTGGCATCTACGTTCATCAGGGATATTGGCCTGTAGTTTTCTTTCTTTGTAGTGTCTTTTTCTGGTTTTGGAATTAGGATTATGCTGGCCTCATAAAATGAGTTTGGAAGTCTTCCTTCTTCTTGAATTTTTAGAAATAATTTGAGGAGAATGGGTGTTAGTTCCTCTTTGAATGTTCGGTATTACTCGTCTGTGAAGCCATCCAGGCCTGGGCTTTTGTTTGCTGGGAGAGTCTTGATTACATCTTCAATTTCCTTTGCTGTTATTGGTCTGTTCAAGTTTTCTATCTCTTCTTGGTCCAGTTTTGGGAGACTATGTGTTTCTAGAAATGTGTCCATTTTACTTAGATTGTCGAATTTGTTGCCATATAAATGTTCATAGTATTTGTTAACGATCCTTTGTATTTCTGTGGTGTCAGTTGTTACTTCTCCTCTTTCGTTTCTGATTTTGTGTATTTGGGTTCTCTCTCTTTGTTTCCTGGTGAGTCTAGCTAAGGGTCCATCAATCTTGTTTATCTTTTCAAAAAACCAGCTCTTTGTTTCATTGATCCTTTGAATTGTTTTTCTGGTCTCTATGTCATTTATTTCTGCTCTGATCTTTACTATTTCCTTCCTTCTACTTGCTCTGGGGTTTTCTTTTTTTTTTGCTTTCTAGTTTTTTAAGTTGTGAGGTTAGATAATCTATTAGAAATTTTTCTTGTTTCTTGAGGTAGGCCTGGAGTGCTATGAACTTCCCTCTCAGAACTGCTTTCGCTGCATTCCATAGATTTTGTGTTGTTGTGTTTTCATTTTCATTGGTTTCCAGGAAGTTTTTAATTTCTTCCTTGATCTCCTTGGTAACCCATTCATTGTTTAATAACATGCTATTTAGCCTCCATGTGTTCATATGTCTTTGCATTTTCTTGTTGCAATTGATTTCTAGTTTCATGCCATTGTGATCTGAGAAGATGCTTGATATGATTTCAGTCTTCTTGAACTTGTAGAGACTTAGTTTGTGTCCTAACATGTGGTCTAACTTTGAGAATGTCCCATGTGCACTTGAGAAGAATGTGAATTCTGTAGTTTTGGGGTGTAATTCTCTGTAAATATCTATTAAATCCATTTGGTCTAGTGCTTCCTTTAAAGTCTCTGTTTCCTTGTTAACTTTTTGTCTAGAGGATCTATCCAGTGATGTCAACGGGGTGTTGAAGTCCCCTGCTATGATTGTATTGCTGTCAATTTCTCCTTTGAAGTCCTCCAGAAGATTTTTAATGTATTTTGGTGCTCCTATATTGGGTGCATATATGTTTACCAAGGTTATATCTTCCTGTTGGAGAGATCCTTTCAATATTATGTAGTGACCTTCTTTGTCTCTAGTTATGGCTTTCATTTTGAAATCTATTTTATCCGATATGAGTATTGCTACCCCAGCTTTTGTTTCCTTTCCATTTGTTTGGAAGATTTTTTTCCATCCCTTCACTTTCAGCCTATGTGAGTCTTTTGTTGTGAGGTGGGTCTCTTGTAAACAACATATATATGGGTCATGCTTTCTTATCCAATCTGCTACTCTGTGTCTTTTTCTTGGAGCATTCAATCCATTTACATTTAAGGTGATTATTGATATGTACTTATTTATTGCCATTTTTTGTTTAGTATGGTTCTGCTTTCCTTCCTATTTCTTCTACTAATTACAGCAGTCCTTTTAACATTTCTTTCAGTGCTGGGTTGGTGCTAATGTATTCCCTTAGCCTTTTTTTTGTCTGAGAAGCTCTTTATTTGACCTTCTATTTTGAATGATAGCCTTGCTGGGTAGAGTAGTCTTGGATTCAGATCCTTGTTTTTCATGACCTTGATTACTTCATGCCATTCCCTTCTGGTCTGTAGTGTTTCTGTTGAGAAGTCAGATGATAGCCTTATGGGGTTCCTTTGTAGCTAACCTGTTGCTTATCTCTTGCTGCCTTTAGGATTCTCTCTTTGTCTTTAATTTTTGGCATTTTAATTACTATGTGTCTTGGTGTGGGCCTGCTTGGGTTCTTCTTACTTGGGACTCTCTGTGCTTCTTGAACTTGAATGCCTTCTTTCTTCACTAAATTAGGGAAGTTTTCTGTCACTATTTCTTCAAATATATTCTCTAAACCTTGCTCATTTTCTTCTTCTTCAGGGACTCCAATGATGCGAATATTATTATGTTTCCAGTTGTCCCACAGTTCTCTTCAGCTATCTTCCTCTTTTTTCATTGTTTTTTCCTTTTGGTTTTCTGATTGGTTGATTTTTTTCTATCCTGTCTTCTAATTCAGTGATCCGGTCTTCAGCTTCCTCTACTCTGCTGTTTAGTCCTTCCAATGTGTTCTTCATTTCTGCTATGTCATTCTTCATTTCTTCTTGCTGCTTCTTAATTTCCACTTGGTTGGTTTTCAGTATTTCTATGTCTTTGCTCATGGTGTTGATGTCTTTACTCAAGATGTTGATGTCCTTACTCATGCTGTTGAGCTTCCTCAAGATCATGGCTCTGAATTCTAGCTCTGTTAACTTGCTTAACTCCATTTCATTTATCTCATCTTCGGTAGAGGTCTCTTGTTCTTTCATTTGGGATCTGTTTCTTTATTTCACCATTTTGGCTATCTCAGTGGTTTTGGAGCCTGCTAAATTTTCCTGTGGATGTTGGTGTTCTGTTGTTTGTAGCTCCCTCTACTGGGTTTGGATGAGCGTGGGAGGACCCACGTTAAACACTACCGTGGAGTCTTACTTTCCAGGGTAGATTTGCAAGCCCAGAAAAGGTTCAATTATCCTCTAGCTTTTTGCCTAGAGGCTATTAGTTGTGGTTGCTTGAAGAGCCTTGGGTTTTCAGTTGAATGAAAACCTCCCTCTGTTGTTCAACATGAGAGGATTTCCAGAGGGGAGGGCAGATCCTAGTAGTTAATGAGCCTCAGTTTGCATTTCAATGGCCCACTAGGGTGTGGCTGGGTCTCCAAGGGAGGGGCTGCTGCCTCTCCCCAGAGCCCTGGGATGGAGTAAGAAGGCCAGGCCACAGTCCTGCATGGCTGAAACTCAGCAAAAGCTTTGAGCGCCCTCCAAATCCCAAGTGTCCCCACACAGTTCCAGTCCAGTCCGCCCTCCCTCTGCCGTAGTCCAGGTGAGTGGCTGTAGCTATTTAGCGCTCTGTGCCAGCCCTCTGAGCTGTGGAGCAGCTTGGGACTTAACCCCATGGGCGGAGCGCTGCTCACGGCTAAGTCCGCTGCTGTCCGTGGGCTCCCAGCCCCTCTCTCGCGCCTCCGCAATCCTACCAGGATCGATTCAGTGTCCCTGGTTGTATGGTCCTTGCAAGCTGCTTTTCTGTTGCTTTTTCCTGACGATTTGTGTTTATTTTAGTTGTAATTCTAGTTTGGTCCTGGGAGATGGTCTGTGTAGCTTCCATTCACTCCACCGCTATTTTGGAATCGTGATTAGTTTTCTTACTCTTCTAATATTTTGTATTAATTCTAATATTCTTTCTTCTCCCTTTCATTCCCCACTGTTGATTTATCATCTCATATCTATGAAATCAGTTTTAAATGGAAAGTATCTTGTTGAACTGTATTATTCCTGGCCTATTATATTTTCCCCTTATGAATTTTGGCTCTGAATCCTTTCAGGGAATAGTGGCATTGGGTCTCTTCTGTAGCTACTTCCTGCTGATGGGGGATGGAGTCCTGAGATTCTCTCTGCCTGACAAAGGAAGGAGGAGCCAAAGGGGGAAGGCAGTTTTTAAGTGAAACCCATAGACCATCCTTGTTTCACTGACTCAATCATAAGTCCAAACCATTGAGTCTCATATTTCAGGAGACAGTGAGGCAGATGACTTCTATAATGAGACCTATACTGTGTGAGTAATTAGGTAAACAGGGACATAGGCATATATTCTACAAAACAGACCACAAAACATAAAAGTTAATGTGTACATTAACATAAACCAGTTGAGAAGATTTCCAGACATAAGGCTTCCACTGGAATGAAATCATACAGTAACAGTCCGACAGATGGTCTGCAGTTAGAACATTCTGGCAGCCATCAGGTGTAGAGGCATGTATGGCATATGCAAACACAACCTTAAAACAAAATCTTTGAAGATAGTTAACTGCACTGGAATTCAATACCCATAATTGGATATTGTGGTTTTTCATTGAGACATGATTTTTCTCTCCCTAAGAGTACCTTTTTGTTAAAGAGACTGTACTAAGTCTTGTTCTAGTTTGGTTTGGTTATTTGCATAAACACAAGAGTATCAATAGATCAAATTGATTGCACAGGATTTCTCCAATTTTACTTTGCTGGAATGTTACTCATTCATAAGGAATCTTTAGATTGATCTCTAGTGAGCAGTCAACAGTCCTTCAGGAGAGAGAAGCCAAAGCCACAATTGCCATGAGGTGATGCCTAATGTACCTGCAGATTTGGGCTGTGTCCAAAAGTCCTTGAGGTTCCCAAAGGTGCCAAGGTTTGTTTTTGACATCTTTCAGGAAAGTAACCTTTGTTCCTTACCTGGAAAGATTTCCATAAATGACATGGCCAAGCAAAGTACCAGTCCATATCTCTAAGGGGCTTTTTTGGCTTCAAAGTCAACCTTCATTCCTTAAAGCTTTCTGGTGACATCCAGAGTCCTGGCATGTCTCTCTCAGACATGACATTCCAGTCAAAGTCTTGGTGAATAAAACCACAATTGGAAACTGGATTTATGTGTTCTCTTATGAAGAAATCAGATTCCTATTTGATTCATGCAAATAAATGTATTGCCATGAAACTAATAATACTCACTCATTAAGAGCTTCAAAATTCTGGAGGGATCAGGTAGGGAGAAAAACATAAATACCTCAATATTGCTTATGAAAGTATAATTTACTAAATTGCTTTAAGAAAAGAAATAAGTTTCCTATGCCTGGAAATCAAAAAGATTAAAATCAGCAATACTTAAAAGAATTACCAAAACTATAATTATTTTTAGTTCATTCAGTTCCATAATCAAATTCTGTTTTTCCTGATTTTTTTCTTGCCAGTACTTCCATAAATTCAGATCTTCCCCAGAGTTTTGCTAATTTCCATCCAGTTCAATGTATTATCTAAAAATTTATTCTCAGAAATATTTAATTTAAAATAAACCAGAGTACTTTCCATGGATCTTCCAGAAGATGTACCATCTTTGCAAATGCATCAGAGTAAAGCAATGACTGTCTGAAAATAACAAACAAGAAACTTAAAATGACAGGTTATAGATTTAATGACAATGTAATTGACACAGAATCCTGTCCTTTATGTAGAACACAACATTCCAGCATAGTAATCAGAGTTATAAAAGAAAATATACCAGAATTTATAGAATTCTGGAGATTTTTAAATAATCTCCAGAACATCCATTAATAATATGCATATATAAATAAAATATAATTATTATTTCTTTATTTGACAAAACTTCCTATGTATCTTAGACATAAAATTTTTCTTTCATAAACAGAGAAAACAAACCCTTGAGGCATTCCAGGGCCTATTGGAATGACCTAAAGCTAATTCTAGGTAAAGCTAATTTTTAAAATTCAAACCCTGGGAAGGTTGTCATACATATTTGATAAAAATATTATATATTATTATTATTATTAAACAGTATTAAAATATTTATCCATTCAAAATGACATTAAACACAAATATAGGTTAGTGAAACTCTATTTCTTACCATTAAGAAGATGGGTTAAGTAATCAAATATCTGATTAACATAGCATAACACATAACCATTACAATAATGTATAGAATCTTTGCTTCCTAGACAAATACAGGAAAAATGTTTTCCCTTTTAACAGACTGGAAAATGAATAAATTCTATATTAATTTATTTTAGATTCATTTATCTAATTCAATTCATTATTTAGCTTACTTATAATTGTCTTCATAAACCTTTCTACAACTTTCACAAACCTTTTTACCCATTCAGAAATAACCATTTAGAACAACTTTCTTTTATCAAAAAAATAAAATAAAAAATCTCCATATCTTATACCTTCTATCACCAAAATTATACAATTTCTTTCTAATTAATTTGAACTTTTAACTTAGAAACCTTGATTGTGTGTGTGTGTGTGTGTGTGTGTGTGTGTGTGTGAGAGAGAGAGAGAGAGAGAGAGAGAGAGAGATAGGCAAGTAATTAACATTCCTCAGATTGGCAAATATATTCACATTTTCAAGAGACATTTTTCAAATAAAATATATTCATTGACAGATCTAAATCCATCCTCTAAGTAGCCAAAATTACGCAAACAGATTAATTAACTTTTTAGTATCCTATTGTTTTAAAATACTTAGATATTTAACAGTGTAATCATTTAACCCAGTAAACCTCCAAAGCTTAAGTTACCAAAAACTTTGTAAAACTATGTTTAGATGTATATAATTATTAATGAAAAGCTTTATCAAAAATCCTTCATTCAGTTACACTTATTTATTATATTTAAAAATAGTCAATTATTACCCATGCCATTTTCTTGACAAATTTTGTACAGAACTTATTTTGTACATGAAATTATTTCTGCAAACCCAGACAAAACAGACCTGTATTTTATGGTAATAACTTAAGAAAAATCAGTTAAACATAAATTACCCATATGATTCTTGGTGATTACTGTATTCCTTTAGTGTGCTCAAAGTGAGTGATTTGTTTTATTTTTATTTTTAACTTTATTGTTGAAAGTATTATAGATGTCACCCCTTTCCCCCCCACTGACCCTCTCTTCCCCACTCCCACCCCCCTCCTGCTTTCTCAGAACTTGTATATGCATATATGCATATAAGTTATTTTGTTTATCTGTTCCCAACCCCTCTGAGGTTTGCCAGTCTGTCCCCTACTTCCATGTCTCTGGACCTATTTTGATCAACAGCTTATTTTGTTCACAATATTCCAAAAATAAGTGAGATCATATAAAACATGTCTTTCTCTGACTGGCTTATTTCACTCAGCATAATACTCTCCAGGTCCCTCCATGTTATCTCAAAGGGTAAGATATCTTTCTTTCTTACAGCTGCATAGTATTCCATTGTGTACATGTACCACAGCTTTTTTATCCACTCATTTGCTGATGAACACTTGGGCTGTTTCCAGATCTTAGCTATTGTAAATAGTGCTGCTGTGAACATAGGGGTACATATATTCTTTCTGATTGGTGTTTCAGGCTTCTTAAGATATACAGTCAGCCCTTGTTTATCTGGTTAATCAGTTCCAGACTCTACCGTGATAAATGAATTTCCGCGAAGTAGGATTCTTTATTTATACAGTCATCCCTCACCACTTCGCGCTTTGACTTCCCCGGCTTCACTCTATCGTGATTTTTTCAATACTATACTATATTATACTATACTATGCTATACTACACTACACTACACTACACTACACTATACTATACTATACTATACTATACTATACTTGAAAAAAACACTATAGAGTGAAGCTGTGAAAGTTGAAGTGCGAAGTGGCGAGGGACGACTGTATTCCTAGAAGTGGATTCACTGGGTCAAATGGCAGTTCCATTTTTAATTTATTGAGGAAACCTAGATTGTTTTCCATGGTGGCTGCACCAGTCTGTATTCCCACCAGCAGTGCACTAGAGTCCCCTTTTCTCCACACCCTCGCCAGCACTTGTTGAAGATTTGTTGATGGCAGCCACTCTGGCAGGTGTGAGGTGATATCTCATAGTCATTTTAATTTGTTTTTCTCAGATGATTAGTGATGTTGAGCATTTTTTAAATGTATTTCTTGGCCATTTGTATGTCTAGTTTGGAGAAGTGTCTATTCAGGTCCTCTGCCCACTTTTTAATTGGATCATTTGTCTTCCTTTTGTTGAGTTGTGTGAGTACTTCATATATATTGGCTATTAACTCATCTTATGTATCATTGGCAAATATGTTCTCCCAGAGAGTGAGTTCCCTCTTTGTTTTGATGATGGTTTCTTTTGCCATGCAGAAGCTTTTTAGTTTGATGTAGTCCCATTTATTAATTTTTTGTTTGTTTCTCTTGCCCTAGGCAATATATCTGAAAATTCTACTACGTGTGATATCTGAGATTTTTCTGTCTACATTTTCTTCTAGGGTTTTCATGGTTTTACAACTTACACTTAAGTCTTTTATACATTTTGAGTTTATTCTTGTGTATGGTGTAAGTTGGTGGTCTAGTTTCATTTTTTTGCATGTACCTGTCCAGTTTTCCCAACACCATTTATTGAAGAGACTGTCTTTTCTCTGGTGTATGCTCTTGCCTCCTTTGTCAAATATTAATTACACATAATGTCTTGGGTTGATTCTGGGTTCTCTGTTCTGTACCATTGATCTCTACACTTATTCTTGTGCTAGTACCAGGGTGTTTTGATTCCAAAGTCTTTGTACTATAACTTGATATCTTGTATTGTGATCTCTCCCAGTTTGTTCTTCTTTTTCAAGATTGCTGTGGCTATTTGGGGTCTTTTTTATTTCCATATAAACATTTGGAGTATTTGTTCTAAATCTGTGAAATATGCTGTTGGTTCTTCAATAGAAATTGCAATATAGATTGCTTTGGGTAGTATGGACATTTTAATGATGTTGATTCTTCCAATCCATGAACATGATTTATGCTTCCACTTTTTTTATATCTTCCTCTATTTCTTTTTTTAATGTCCTGTAGTTTTATGAGGACAAGACTTTTACCTCCTTAGTGAAGTTTATTCCTATGTATCTTATTTTTTGTTGTTGTCATTGCAATGGTAAATAGGATTGTTTTTTTAATTTCCCTTTTTGAGTGTTCATTATTGGTGTATAAGAATACCATAAATTTCTGGATGTTAAATTTGTATCCTGATACTTTGCCAAATTCATTTATTAAATCTAATAGATTATTTTATTAATTAATTTTTGTTACAGATGTTTCTCCTTTTTCCCCACAGATACCCTCCTCTCTATTCCCCCCCCCCAAGCATTGTTGTCTATATCCATTGGTTATGCATACATGAATATAAGTTCTTTGGTTTATCTCATCCCTCCCCCAGTTTTCTATGTACAATATCATGTCATCTGTGAAAAATGACAGTTTCACTTCCTCCTTTCCAGTTTTTATACTTTTATTTTATTTCTTCTTGTCTGACAGCTGTTGGCTAAGATTTCCAGTACTATTTTGAATTAAGAGTGGCTAAAGTGGACATGCCTATCTTGTTCCTGTTCTTAAGGGAAATGCCTTAGTTTTTTTTCCCATTGGGTATCACATTGATTGTAGGTTTGTAATATATGGCCTTTATTAAGTTAAGATATGATTTCTTTATTCATACTTTACTGAGAGTTTTTATCAGAAATGGGTGCTAGATTTTATCAAATGCTTTTTCAGAATTGATTGATATGATCATATGGTTTTTATCTTTCATTTTGTTTATGTGATGTATCACATTTATTGATTTGCAAATATTGTACCAGCCTTGCATCCCTGGGATGAATCCCACTTGGTCATGGTGAATAATTTTTTTGATGTATTGCTGGATCCGATTTACTAATATTTTGTAAAGGATTTTGGCATCTATGTTCATCAGGAATATTGGCCTGTAGTTTTCTTTCTTTGTAGTGTCTTTAACTGGTTTAAGAATTAGAATTATACTGGTCTCACAAAAAGAGTTTGAAAATCTTTCTTCCTCTTGATTTTTTTGTAATAGTTTGAGGACAATAGGTGTTAGGTCTTCTTTGAATGTTCAGTAAAACTCCCTTTTGAAGTTGTCTAGGTCCAGGCTTTTGTGTTGTGGAAGTTTATTGATTATATCTTCAACTTCCTTAGTTGTTATTGGTCTGTTCAAGTTTTCTGACTCTTCTCAGTTCAGTTTTGGGAGACTGTGATTTTAGGAATTTGTCCATTTCACTTAGGTTGTCCAATGTGTTGGTGTATAATTGTTCATAGTATTTTCTAACAATCCTTTGTATTTCTGTGGTGTCAGTTATTACTTCTCCTCTTCTGTTTCTGATTTTGTTTATTTGGGTCCTCTCTCTTTGTTTCTTGGTGAGTCTGGATAAAGGTTTATCAATCTTTTTTAACTTTTCAAAGAACCAGCTCTTGATTTCATTGATCTTTTGAACTTTTTTTTTTTTTTTTTAAATCTGGAAATGGCAGTGCAGTGAATGGAAGCTACACAGACGATCTCCCAGGACCAAACGGGAATTACAACTAAAATAAAGACAAATCGTCGGGAAAAAGCAACAGAAAAGCAGCAAGAGAGGATCATACAAACAGGGACTCTGAATGAGCCAGGTAGGATCTGTGGAGGTGTGTGAGGGTGGCGGGCTGGGAGCCCACGGACAGCAGCGGCCTTAGCTGTGAGCAGCTGTGGTGCCCCCCCTCAGGGTTAAGACCCCAAGCTGCTCAACAGCACAGAGGGCCAGGACAGAGCGCTAAATAGCCACAGCCATCACCTGGGGCTCTGGCAGAGGGAGGGCGGATTGGACTGGAACTCTGTGGGGACACCTGGGATTTGGAGGGCGCTCAGAGTTTATGCTGAGCTGCAGCCACAAAGGACGGTGGTGGCCAGCCAGCTCCTTCCCAGTTACACAGAATGGCAGCCAAGTTTACTCCTTCCTGGAGCTGTGGCAGCCCCTCCCTCAGAGATTCCCAGGTGAGGCAAAGAGGTAAAGAAATGCAAATTGAGGCTCATTAACAACCAGCATCCGGAAATCCTCTTACACTATAAACACCCGAGGGAGTTTCTCATTCAACTGAGATCCTAAGGCTTTTCAAGTAACTGAGACTGATAGCCTCCAGGCAAAAAGCTAGAGCATAACTGAACTTTTCCTGAGCTTGCAAATCTACCCAGGAAATTGAAACTTGACAGTGGTGTTTAAGGAGGGCCCTCAACACTCATCCAAACCCAGTAGAGGGAGCCACAAATAGCAGAACACCAACATCCACAGGGAAAATTTAGCAGGCTCCAAAACCTACTGAGATAGCAAAAATGGTGAAACAAAGAAACAGATCCCAAATGAAAGAACAAGAGAACTCTACCGAAGATGAGATAAATAAAATGCAGTTAAGTAAATTATCAGAGGTAGAGTTCAGAGCCATGATCTTGAGGAAACTAAACAGCATGAGTAAGAATTTCGACACCATGAAAACCAACCAGGTGAAAATAAAGAATGACAAAGCAGAAATAAAGAACACATTGGAAGGACTGACCAGCAGAATAGAGGAAGCGGAGGACTGGGTCAGTGAATTAGAAGATAGAGTAGAAAAAAATCAATCAATCAGAAAACCAAAAGGAAAAAACAATGAAAAAACAGGAAGATAGCATAAGAGAACTGTGGGATAACTGGAAACATAATAACATTCGCATCATTGGAGTCCCTGAAGAAGAAGAAAATGAGCAAGAGTTAGAGAATATATTGGAAGAAATAGTGACAGCACATTTTCCTAACCTGGTGAAGGAAGAAGGCATTCAAGTTCAAGAAGCACAGAGAGCCCCAAGTAAGAAGAACCCAAACAGGCCCACACCAAGACACATAATAATTAAAATGCCAAAAATTAAAGACAAAGAGAGAATCCTAAAGGCAGCAAGAGATAAGCAACAGGTTACCTACAAAGGAACCCCCATCAGGCTATCATATGACTGCTCAACAGAAACACTACAGGCCAGAAGGGAATGGCATGAAGTAATCAAGGTCATGAAAAACAAGGATCTGAATCCAAGACTACTCTATCCAGCAAGGCTATCATTCAAAATAGAAGGTGAAATAAAGAGCTTCCCAGACAAAAAAAGGCTAAGGGAATATATTAGCACCAAACCAGCACTGCAAGAAATATTAAAAGGACTGCTGTAATTAGTAGAAGAAATAGGAAGAAAAATATAACCACACTGAACAAAAATGGCAATAAATAAGTACATATCAATAATAACATTAAATGTAAATGGATTGAATATTCTGATAAAAAGACACCAAGTAGCTGACTGGATAAGAAAGCATGATTCATATATATGTTGTTTACAAGAGACCCACCTCATAACAAAAGACTCACATAGGTTGAAAGTAAAGGGATCGAGGAAAATCTTCCAAGCAAACGGAAAGGAAAAAAAAAAGTTGGGGTAGCAATACTCATATCTGATAAATTAGATTTCAAATTGAAGACCATAACTAGAGACAAAGAAGGTCACTACATAATATTGAAGGGTCTATCCAACAGGAAGATATACCTTGGTAAACATATATGCACCCAATATAGGAGCACCAAAATATATTAAAAATCTTCTGGAGGACTTCAAAGGAGAAATTGACAGCAATACAATCATAGCAGGGGACTTCAACACCCCGCTGACATCACTGGATAGATCATCTAGACAAAATATTAAAAAGGAAACAGAAATTCTAAATGAAGCACTATATCAAATGGATTTAATAGATATATACAGAGAATCACACCCCAAAAATACAGAATTCACATTCTTCTCAAGTACACATGGGACATTCTCAAAGATAGACCATATGTTAGGGCACAAACTAAGTCTCTACAAGTTCAAGAAGATTGAAATCATATCAAGCATCTTCTCAGACCACAATGGCATGAAACTAGAAATCAATTGCAACAAGAACATGCAAAAACATATGAACACATGGAGGCTAAATAACATGTTACTGAACAATGAATGGGTTACCATGGAGATCAAGGAATAATTTTAAAATTTTCTGGAAACCAATGAAAACACAACGACGCAAAATCTATGGGATACTGCAAAAGCAGTTCTGAGAGAGAAGTTCATAGCACTACAGGCACACCTCAAGAAACAAGACAAATTTCTAATTGACTACTTAACCTCACAACTTAAAGAACTAGAAATCAAACAAAAAGAAAACCCCAGAGCAAGTACAAGGAAGGAAATAGTAAAGATCAGAGCAGAAATAAATGACATGGAGACCAAAAAAACAATTCAAAGGATAAATGAAACGAAGAGCTGGTTTTTTGAAAAGATAAACAAGGTTGATAGACCCTTAGCTAGACTCACCAGGAAACAAAGAGAGAGAGCCCAAATACACAAAATCAGAAATGAAAGAGGAGAAGTAATAACTGACACCACAGAAATACAAATGATCGTTAACAAATACTAGGAACATTCATATGGCAACAAATTCGACAATCTAAGCGAAATGGACACATTTATAGAAACACATAGTCTCCCAATACTGAACCGGGAAGAGATAGAAAACTTGAACAGGCCAATAACAACGAAGGAAATTGAATATGTAATCAAAATCCTCCCAGCAAACAAAAGCCCAGGCCCTGACGGCTTCACGGGGGAGTTTTACCGAATATTCAAAGAACAACTAACACCCACTCTCCTCAAATTATTCAAAAAAATTCAAGAAGAAGGAAGACTTCCAAACTCATTTTATGAGGCCAGCATAATTCTAATTCCAAAACCAGAAAAAGACACTACAAAGAAAGAAAACTACAGGCCAATATCCCTGATGAACATAGATGCCAAAATCCTTAACAAAATACTAGCAAATCGGATCCAGCAATACATCAAAAAAATTATTCACCATGACCAATGGGGATTCATCCCAGGGATGCAAGGCTGGTACAATATTCGCAAATCAATAAATGTGATACATCACATAAACAAAATGAAAGATAAAAACCATATGATCATATCGATAGACACTGAAAAAGCATTTGACAAAATCCAGCACCCATTTCTGATAAAAACACTCAGCAATTTGGGAATAGAGGGATCATATCTCAACATTATAAAGGCCATATATGAAAGACCTACAGCCAACATCATACTCAATGGACAAAAACTAAAAGCATTTCCCTTAAGAACAGGAACAAGACAAGGATGCCCACTTTCACCACTCTTATTTAACATAGTACTGGAAGTCTTAGCCACAGCAATCAGACATGAAGAAAAAATAAAAGGAATCCAAATTGGAAAGGAGGAAGTGAAACTGTCATTATTCGCAGATGACATGATATTATACATAGAAAACCCTAAAGACTCCATCAAAAATCTACTAGACTTAATAAATGAATTTGGCAAAGTAGCAGGATACAAAATTAACATCAAGAAATCGATGGCATTCTTATACACTAATGATGAACTCACAGAAAGAGAAACTAAAAAAACAATCCCATTTACCATCGTGGCAAAAAAATTAAGATACCTAGGAATAAACTTAACCAAAGAAGTAAAGGACCTATTTGCAGAAAACTACAAGACATTGAAAAAAGAAATAGAGGAAGATATAAAAAAGTGGAAGCACATACCTTGTTCATGGTTTGGACGAATTAACATCATAAAAATGTCCATACTACCCAAAGCAATCTACAGATTTAATGCAATCCCCATCAAAATACCAACGACATATTTCACAGAACTAGAACAAATACTTCAGAAGTTCATATGGAACCAAAAAAGACCCCGAATAGCTACAGCAATCTTGAAAAAGAAGGACAAAGTAGGAGGGATCACAATACCCGACATCAGGTTATACTACAAAGCTACTGTAATGAAAACAGCCTGGTACTGGCACAAGATCAGGCACATAGACCAGTGGAACAGAACAGAGAATCTGGAAATTGACCCAATACATTATGCTCAATTAATATTTGACAAAGGTGGTAAGAGCATACAATAGAGTAAAGACAGCCTCTTCAATAAATGGTGTTGGGAAAATTGGACAGCTACATGCAAAAAAATGAAAATAGATCATCAGCTTACACCATACACAAGAATAAACTCAAAATGGATAAAAGACTTAAATGTGACTCATGAATCCATAAAAATCCTAGAAGAAAATGTAGGCAACAAAATTTGAGACATCATACACAGCAAAATTTTCACTGATATATCACCTAAGGCAACAGAAACAAAGGAAAAAATGAACACATGGGACTACATCAAACTCAAAAGCTCTGCACAGCAAAAGAAACAGCCATCAAAGTGGAAAGGCAGCCCACTGTATGGGAGAGCATAATTGCCTATGATATATCAGATAAGGGACTAATTTCCAAAATATATAGAGTGCTCATACATCTCAACAAAAGGAAGACAAAGAACCCAATTAAAAAATGGGCAGAGGAACTAAATAGACACCTCTCCAAACAGGACAAACGGCCAAGAGACATATGAAGAAATGCTCAACTTCACTAATCATCAGAGAGATGCAAATTAAAACAACAATGAGGTATCACCTCACACCTGTCAGAATAGCCACCATCAACAAAGCATCAAACAACAAGTGTTGGCGAGGGTGTGGAGAAAAAGGGACTCTAGTACACTGCTGGTGGAAATGCAGACTGGTGCAGCCACTGTGGAAAACACTATAGTGTTTCCTCAAAAAATTAAAAATTGAATTACCATTTGACCCAGTGATCTCACTCCTAAGAATATACCCTAAGAAGCCTGAAACACCAATCGGAAAGAATATATGTACCTCCATGTCATAGCAGCGCTATTACAATAGCTAAGATCTGGAAACAACCCAAGTGTCCATCGGTAGACGAATGGATGAAAAAGCTGTGGTACATATACACAATAGAGTACTATGCAGCTGTAAGAAAGAAAGATCTCTTATCCTTTGCGACGACATTGGAGGACCTGGAAACTATTATCCTAAGTGAAACAAGCCAAGCAGGGAAAGAAAAATATCATATGATCTCACTTATTTGTGGAATATAATGAACATAACAGTCTGAGGAACAGGGTAGACCCAGAGACGTGTAAGTAGGGTACAGACTGACAATTGTCAGAATAGGGGTGCGGGAGGGGAGCAATGAACCACAGAACTTGTACGCATGTACTCATAACCAAAGGACATGGACAACAAAACTGGGGACGGGCAGGGAGGTAGGGGGAGGAGGGTGACAATGGGGTAAAAGGAGAAACATCTGTAACAAAAATAAATTAATAAAAAAAAATGAACTTTTTTTTTAAGTCTCTATGTCATTTATTTCCACTCTGACCTTTTTATTTATTCCCTTGTACTTGCTCTGGATTTTTTTGTTGTTGTTGTTCACTTTCTAGTTCTAGTTCTTTAAGTTGTAGGGTTAGATAGTCTATTAGAAATTTTTCTTGTTTATTGAAGTAGGCCTGTAATGTTATGAACTTACCTCTCAGGATTGATTTTACTGCATTCCATAGGTTTGTGTTGTTGTGTGTTCATTTTCATTGATTTCCATAAAGTTTTTAATTTCTTCCTTGATCTCCTTGGTAACCCATTCATTGTTTAATGATATGCTATTTGGCCTCCAAGTGTTTGAATGTTTTTGAGTGTTTTTTTTTTATCCTCACCCGAGGACATTTTTGCATTTATCTTCAGACTGAGTGGGAGGGAGAGATGGAGGAAGAGAGAGAGAGAAACATTGACGTGAAAGAGACACATCAAGTGGTTGCCACCCCCACAACCCCAACCAGGGCAGGGGACAAACTGCAATGGAGGTATGTGCCCTGACCTGGAATCAAACCCACAACCTTCTGGTATATGGGATGATGCTCCAACCAACTGAACCTCCTTGCCAGGAATGTAATATTGATGTTTTACATGAACTAGAAAAGGCCCAAGGAAAAGAAAAGCCAAAAAGTATTTTATTTTTCTTTAATACCAACCAGATTAATGTTAGCAAAATAAAATGAATATTGTAAGTAATAAATTATACAGTTTAAATTTATTGCCATTAAAAATGCATTGCCTCAGAAACCTGACCACTCTTGATTGATTTTCTGTATTGGTAAAAATCATTACATTATTGCTTGATCCTTCCTTTGACTATGCCTGCTTGAAAAAGGCGACATATTCACAAACAGCTACATATTTGGACTTGTTTCTCTTTTCTTTATGATTTCCTATGTCTCTGCAATTATTGTATTTACCTCTCCATTAAGAAGAAATTCATAGTGAAAGAAAGGACAGTACTTAATTTCCTGCATAGGCAGGTGGTGTTAAGTGCCAAAGATGAATGGCCCTGCATGAATCAGCTTTAGACTTGAATTTAAATCCCTGCCAATTTATTAGTTATCTTGAAAAAGTGGTATATGACCTGATAAATTTAAAAATTTAATCACAATAGATAGTCAATTGGCAATGGAATAAGAGAGTTGAGAGCAGCTAAAATGAAAAAGTGCCAAGAATTTCTTGGCTTATCCAGAGTGGAAAAAATGTTATACAGCATAAAAAGGTGAAAAGTAATTATAGTTCTCCACTGCTAAGAAAAAATTGAAGAAAAAATATAAATTGATAACAGCATTGGCTGTAATGTCCCAAATTAATGATAAATATAATTTTTTTAAAAAAAGAAATAAACATTTTGAGATGTATGTTCTTTCCACTGCTTCTCAGCTACCCCAAAACTAATTGGGATGCCTTAGTTATTACTGATGAATTTGATTTTAAAAGTTAAGAAAATATTGCTGACTTGAGTGATCATCAAAATCCCTCAATATCCCCCAATACACACACACACACACACACACACACACAGAGAGAGAGAGAGAGAGAGAGAGAGAGAGAGAGAACTCAGGGAAACTGTCTTTGCTTAGTTTACTTCCCCAAAACAAAGCCTAGGATTTATATCTCCAGAAACTTGGAAACAGACCCTACAAAGTACATTTGTGTTGAGTACATTTATCAAGAAGTGTTCCCCTTGTGTCAACATGTATAAGGGAGTGAGAGAAGTGGATTTGGAACAATGGAGAGGTCCAATTTTGATTCAGTTGCAATGTCAGCCGCATCAAATCCCACAGTGAGCTCTCAATCTGAGATGACATTTTAGAGTTGTTCCCAATTAAGGAAAGGGTTCTAGGCCTCTGTGTTCCAATATAGATGAGTCATCGGGTATTAACTAGTTTTAGTGATGCTGTTGCAACAATCTGGCTATTACACAGGAAAGGAATAAGGAAAGATTAGCTAATTTGACACTCCAGGTCTACACCCCTCAGATAGGTGGGGAAAGTGACTGGACAAAAGCAGTTTAGATACATGCCCAGTAAGGGGTGAGTGACGTGGGAATTGCCTACCTATCTGTCACACCTGGAAGAGAGTCAGTGGCCAGAATAGGCATGGTCACTGCAAGTGCACAAAACCTGAATATTTAATCTTCTAAACAAAGGAAAGCCCTCTCTCTTTCTCTTGCAGCCTGTGCCAGACTCCCAGCTTGTGGGGCTCCTATGCCCTGCTTTGTCATGTGGCCCACAGCCATGTGGACTCCATACAATAGACTGATGGACTGAATGTAGATTGATGCTGATATGGACCCAGCTGCACTATGGAACAGACACTCTGCACTCTGGCCTTATTTCTAGCTTTGCTGAATCCACAGCTGCCCCTCTTCCAGGAGTGGACTGAGGGAACCAGGATTCTACAACCCAGAAATATAATTCCATGCCAATAAAAACCATTTATCCTCCTGTAGGGACTTTTGAAAATTTTTATTTCATCAGGGCCCCAAGAACCTCCTGCCCACAAGGCTGGGAGTGATCTGGCCCCTTCATCCCTCTGGCACCATTAGGAAAGTAGTATAGCCTTGAGAAGTGCAACATCTTCAGTCAAAAGCAATTTCCAGAGAGCCATCAACAAGCAATATTTCTAATACCTGAGACATGAGTGCCTTAATCCTCGTAGGAGTGCTGGATGAAGCACCACAGCATCCATGAAACTTGCAAGAAGGCTGAAAATGTTGGAAGGTGGTCAAAAGAAAAAAGATGGGGGTTGAATATAGGGAAAAGTAAAATAGAGAGGAGGAGGAAGTCAACTTGAGACATTAGTTCATAATTTAGTTGGTCATTGCTGTAGGCAACTGGGGCTCCTTTGAGAATTCTCTAAAGAACTTGGCAGAAGGCACAGAAACATCCATCTGAAATGCGGCAAATGGAAGCATTTATCAAATGGTTTCAATCCCCAGTGAACAAGGATTGCTCCATGGCTGTTAACTCCCTCACACTCCTAGATATGTGCTTGTGTCAGAATAGCTGAGCAGACTTCTGCAGGACTCCCACAAAACAGTAGCTAAAACATTATGGCAGAAAGCAAGAGGTGAAGTGCTCTTGGGTTATACCTGATGGCAACTGGTTGCCAGAGCAGGGGTCAGAGCAAAGCAGTGGGCTGAAATGATATCAGATAAAGAGGAAACCATATTAGTTTTTCCTTTTCCATTAATAACTACTTTATATAAGACCATTAGTCTTATTTGGCAAACTCATAACTGAGAATCAATATTTATTAGTTTTATGTTCAGTTACATTTTGCCACATTTATTAACACAAAGGAACAATCTGTCATATTTGAGCAAGTATGATGAACATTTTTGGAACTATTGAACTACAATCTAAGAATTCTAAGTGTTTTCTCCTTTAGATCCAAAGGTATTTCATATGAAGTGTTAAGGTTTTCATACTGCTCTTTATAATGAAGAGTTTGGGAGTGCAGGGGTGGGCAAAAGTAGGTTTACAATTGTGAGTAGGTGAAACATAGTTTAGTCTGTATTAATATTTATTTGTATTATTTGTCTTTTTCTTCTTATAATTATTGTTATTTATTTATTTTTTTATCCTCACCCGAGGACATTTTTGCATTTATCTTTAGATAAAGCAGGAGGGAGAGAGGAAGGAAGTGAGAGAGAGAAACATCAATGTGAGAGAGACACATCAAGTGGTTGCCACCCACACGACCCCAACCAGGGCCGGGGACAAACTGCAACCAAGGTAAGTGCCCTTAGCAGGAACCAAACCCGGGTCTCTCTTGCCCATGGGCCAATGTTCTAACCATTGAGCAAAACCGGCCAGGGCTATTGTTATTATTTTGTATCCTTAATTATGATTTATCTTTTAGGTAATGGTGACTGGTAATCTAACCTACTTTTGCCCACCTCTGTCTATGCTTCCTCTTGTATTCAGCATCCTTAGAGAAGTATATAGAGTACATACATATATTTTCCAAGAAACTAATTTATAGAAGTTTAGAAAGGCATATTATATTAGACATTAATGAAATTCACCTTATTTACATTTAAGTGAACACAGGCCAACATAGAATAAATCTCCTTGATGATGGCACAGATCATTAGCAACTAGACAAAGAGTAGAAGCCAAGTTTTATCACTGCAGTGCAGTACTTTTTCCACCCATAAGTTCATTTCCTCCCATACTACATCCCCCCCCCCCATACACACACACACACATTTTAACTTTTAAGTGTGACTAAGTACATTACTTGGTTCCAAGACATTTTATGTAGAATACACTAATCATAATTTATGTTACACCAACTGTTATTTTAGTTGCAAGATTTTGAGCAAAAGCTAGTCTTTCCTCCTAAAGCAAACAATAGATACCATACATTTTGTAGAAAGGAAATACAAAGCTTTGCTCAAAAACAAGAGTTTTCATCTGAAAGAAACTTTCATCTCTGAAAGACTGATGTGAGTAGGATTGGGTCAAGTAGGGAGACAGAAGCTGAGGATGTATAAGATAACACAGTATAGCCACCTGTGTGGAAGCACCAGCAGGGTGGAACCAGACCTGTGGGTTATAGAACAGGGAGTGGAAGAAGACCAAGGGTCTTCAATGAAGGTGATTAATTGGGGTACCAAAGCTGGAGCAGCTGGATTATTCATCACCTGCCTGCTCACTCAGCCCAACCTTCCAATTAGCTGCAACATAACTATTGTCTCCAGGAAGCAGCAGCATTCAGGACAGGGGGATAGGACAGTACCTTGGGCTAGAAGAAACCTGCTGACTGGCAAATGGAGCTGACAGAATAATTTGCCTGTATTGCTCATAGGTCTAGATTGAAAACGCCCCTTTCTTCCTGCAGAATTTGTAACCCTGAAAATGTCATTATATATATATGGAATTTAAATTGTTACATTTGTGATCTAGACAATTACAAACTAAGGATTAAATCAAAACACCCTCAGAATGATAGTGTCCTGGATACTGTAGAAGAAAAAAAAATATTACCAGGTGAGTTACTATGAATTTAGTTTCCTTCAGAATTAACCTCAATTAAGTTCTGGTGGGCATACCCTCACAACCAAAATTACAGAACCCATATAGTGGAGACAAAAACAGTTTGGTGAGACTCTGAGGAACACCAACATTGGAATTATCAGTTAGAGAACATTTAACAAAAGGCAGTACAGTTGACCCTTGAATAACATGAGGATTAGGGAAAATAACCCCTATGCATTCAAAAATCTATGTATAACTTTTGACTATCCAAAACCATAACTGCAGCCATCCCTTGGTATCCATGGGAAAAAGGTTCCAGGAACCTCTTTCCCATGGATACCAAACTCCATATATATTCAAGGTCCCTATATAAGATGGCACAGAACAATGTATGCAGTCAGCCTTCTATATCCATATATTCCCAACATTGGACCTAAAATACTGTTTTTGATCCAGGATTGGTCGAATCTACTAGAAAACTAAGGCATACAGAAAGATAACTGCATATTTATTGAAAAAGCTGTGCATATAAGTAGACTTATGCAGTTCAAACTTGTATTGTTCAAGGGCCTGGGGGAAAAGGAGAAACATCTGTAACAAAAATAAATTAATAAAAATTGCAAAAAATAAAATAATAAAAGTAAAATGAAGAAGAAAATAAAATATTAGCAAGAAACCAGATATTAAATAAGAAAAGGTAGATTTGAAAAATGATAGAATAGAAACTTTAGATATAACAAATAATCATTAAAATTAAATACTCAATTGGTAGTTCAAATGGCAGATTAGATACAGTTTAGATGGGATTAGTAAACTAGAAAAGTGATTTAAATGTATTTATAAATGCAGCCCACAGAGATGAGGAAAAGGATAGTATGTGAGAGAAGTTAAGAAAAATAGATAATGCCCTGGCTGGTTTGGCTCAGCAAATAGAGCATTGGCCTATGGACTGAAGGGTCACAGGTTTGATTACCAGATAAGGGCATGTTACCTGGGTTGCAGGTTCAATCCCTGGCCCCAGTCAGTGTTGTGTAGGAGTAAGCCAATTGATCTCTCTCACATCAATGCTTCTCTCTCTCTCTCATCCTCCCTCTTGCCCTCCCACTCTCTAAAACTCAATGGAAGAATGTCCTCAGGTGAGGATTAACAAAAAAAGAAAAATAGAGAATAAAAAAGTGGTTAATAGACACACAAAATTCCAGAAGGAAAGAGTAAAGAAAGTGAAGAGAATATTTAAGGTCAGAATGGCTGAGAAGTTTAAACAATTAATGGAAGACATACAAATGCATAATCAAGATAAACAGAATATTTTCAGTAGGATAATATATTTTTTTCAAAAAAAAATCTTCAGATAATTATACTTAAAGATCTGAAAAAGCAAAGACAAAGATCTTAAAAACAGATTAAGAAGAAACACAGATTGCTGTAAAGGAGTAATATCTAGACCAATAGCCACTTAACAATGAGGTCAAGGAGGAAATAAAAAGATATTGTGACAAATGAAAATGATAACAAAATGATCCAAATTCTATGGGACACTTCAAAAGCAATTTTAAGAGACAAATTCATAGCAATACAGCCTACTTCACAAACAAACAAACAAATCTCAAATCTAACTTTAGAAACTAGAAAGAAAGAAAAAAAAGCTCAAAGTAAATAGAAGGAAGGAAACAATAAAGATCAGGTCAGAAATAAATGACATAGAGAATTAAAAAACAAACAAAAAACAATAGAAAAGATCAATGAAACCATGACCTGATTCTTTGAAAAGATAAAAACAATTAATAAACCTTTAGCCAAATTCATCAAGAAAAAAAGGGAGAAGGCCCAAATAAATAAAATCAGAAATGAAAGAATTGTTGAAAACCGACACCACAGAAATACAAAGGATTATAAGAAAATACTACAAACAGTTATGTGCCAACAAATTGAACAACCTGGAAGAAATGGATACATTTCTAGAAACATACAATCTTCTAATACTGAATCAGGAAGAAACAAAAAAATTGAACAATTTACTAGTAACAAAATTGAATCAGTAATACAAAACAAACAAACAAAAAACTCCCAACAAATCAAAGTCCTGGACTAGATGGATTCACAGGTAAATTCTACTGAACAGTCAAAGAAGAATGAACACACATTCTTCTCAAAAGATTAAAAATTTTAGGAAGAAAGGAGGCTCTCAAACTCATTTTACAAGGTCAGTATTACCCTGATATCAAAACTAGAAAAGATAGTACCAAATAAATAAATAAATAAATAAATAAATAAATAAATAAATAAAATGTACAGGTCAATACTTAATGAAGATAGATGGAAAATTTCTAAAAAAATATTAGCCAACAGAATTCATTAATATATTAAAACGATCACACACCATGATCAAGTGGGATATATTTCAGGAATGCAAAATTGCTCAATATCTGCAAATCAAATAACATAATACACAGCATAAACAAAATAAAGGGCAAAATCACATGATCATATCAATATATGCAGAGAAAGCATTTAACAAAATTCAACATCTGTTTATGATAAAAACTCTGAGCAAAGTAGGGATAGAAGTAACATACCTCAAACTAATAAAGGTTATATATGACAAACCCACAGGTAACATCATATTCAACTGTAAAAAAATGAAAGCTTTTTCTTTAAGATCTGGAGCAAGACAAGAGTGTCCACTCTTACCACTTTTATTCAACATAGTATTGAAAGTCCTAGCCACAAAATATCAGACAAGAAACAAAAAGGGCATCTAAATTGGAAAAAAAAAATTAAGAAAAAATTCATTATTTGCTGATGACATGATACTCTATACAGAGAAGCCTAAAAAGTCCACCAGAAAACTATTAAAACTAATCAATGAACTCAGTAAAATTGTAGGATACAAAGTTAATTTTCAGAAATAATTTGCATTTTATACAATAATAATAAACTATGAGACAGAGAAACTAAGAAAACAATTATATTTAAAATTCCATCAAAAAGAGTAAAATACTAAATAAACTGATAAACAAAATAGAACCAGAGACGTAGAAGTAGGGTACAGATCAACAAACCTCAGAAGAGGGGGTGTTGGGGGGGAGAAATAAACCACAGAAGTTATAAGCATGTATGCATAACCAATGAACATAGACAACAATGCTGGGGATAAGGTGGGGTGGAGGGAATGGGGAGGAGGGTGTCAATGGGGGAAAAACGAGAAACATCTGTAATAAAAATAATTTAAAAAAAAAAGAATAAAATACCTAGAAACACATTTAACCAAGGAGGTAAAAAACCTATACTCAGAAAACTATAAGACATTACAGAATAAAATTAAAGAAGAGAAAAATAAATGGAAGAATATACAATGCTCATGAATTGGAAGAATTAACATCATTAACATGCTCATATTACCTAAAGAAATCTATAGATTCAAGGCAAAACCTGTCAAAACACATATGGTATTTTTCACAGAAATATTAATAGAACATAAAAGCTGAAAATATAAAATAATAAAATGATAGAATAAATTTAAAAATATTGCTACTAACAGAAATATAATGAGAAGACACAGTATGTCATATTAGATAGAAAGAACAAAAATCCAACTCTTAATATATCTGTACAAGGCATACATCTAAAATATAAGTTCACAAAAATGTATTAAGTAAAAACATTTTTTAAATAAAGCTGGCCTGGCATTGCCATATTAATAAAAGGCAAACTAGGCTTTTGGTCAGAAAGTATTATTGGAGATTAAAGGAGTAACTGAGAATCAAATATATGGGATATTAAAACAATTCTAAGCTTGTATGAATTTACAATATTAGTAAATATTAATTTATGTTATTACCTCAAGAGACAAAATGAAGATAAACAGAAACTCAAGGAGAAAGTGATAAATTTAACGTGCCTCTATCACTTACTAATATTTTAAGCAAGCCAAAAACATTGATAATGATGTAGTGTTAGCAAAGAATTACATGGATTGCCTTTCTTTGTCACTAATGGAAGTGGGGTTCATGGGGTGCTGCTGGAATAAAAATTTCTATAGGCACCCATGGGACAATGAGATGTGGTTAAAAGCTTTATTTGCATGAAGGTACATCTTTGAGGTTCTAAAGTCCTATTTGTCTTAGTCCAAAGTACAACCAGAAGTAAAGCCAGTGTCCATGGTTTCTATTTCATGGTGGAGTTAAGCCCAGTCCATTAGTCCATTGTGTGTGGGGTCCACATGGCTGTGAGCCATATGGGTGAATGCAGGAGCATGAAAGCCCCTCAAGCCAGGAGTCAGACATGAGCATCAAGAGAGCAAGAAGGGCCAAGAGAGCCAAGAGCAAAAATTCTCTTTGTTTAAGACTTAAGTATCTCAGGTTTTGCACCCTTGAAGTGACCATGCCTATTCTGGCCAATGACTTGCTATCATGTGTGACTGGCAGGTAAGCATCCTCCCACAACATAAACTGCCTCTCTCCAGTCCCTTTCCCCATTGATCTGCAGGGAACAAACTTGGAGAATGTTAAACTGCAGCTTTCTGGCAGAGGTGTATAACTGGTATGCCTATATAATCTAGTCTTCCCTTTATTCCTTTCCTGTTAATAATCAATAACCAGGTATAAATGGTTATTACAATGGTATCAATCCCCACTGAGGATAAAAAACCAAAAACCTTTTATAATCTTATAAAAGAGAAATAGACAAAGGTCTTCATCTTCTTGAAACTGCTTCCTGCTGTCAAGGGGTGTAGATCTGCCTATTCCAATGCTTAGAGGTTTTACCTGTCTGACAGGGGAAGGGGGAAGCAAAAAGGGAAAGAAATCTTTATGCAGGAAAGTGGGATTCTGTAACGTCCAGGTCAGTCTGGTGTCCCTAGGAGGTGATGTAGGTGATGTCCAGGAGGATGATGTGTTGGACATCCTGGCATCCTTCTTGTATTCTAGCAATGACATATTTAACAAGACAGTTAAAAGGCACTATTTAAAAGTGAGGAGACTTACAACACCTAAAGCTCTAGTGAGAAGTAAAAACCTATGTGATAAAGGAAAGACAAACTTACAGTGTCCCCACTTAGGTTGAAGGAATGGCTTCCCTAGAGGCAGGTGTGTTGTACCAATCTGAAGCTATTTTGTCCACTATACTTAATCTAAATTAAACTAAGGGAAATGTTCTAAGATTTGCCCCATGAGAAACTGTTGGCCTTTTCTGTCTGACCTATTTGGGCAGAAAAGGGAAAGTAGTTTCAAGTGAAGCTGATAGACCGTCCATGTTTCACAAACTCAACCATTAAGTCCACACTGCTGAATCTAATTTTAGGAGATAGTGATTCATATGGCTTCTAAAGTAAGGCCTATATTTTGTGAGCAAACAATCAGTTACGCAAGGATATGCCAATATATTTTATAAAAACAGAAACAATAAGAACACAAAGGTTAATGCATTCAGCAAGTTATAAATTAGTTGTGAAGATTTCCAAATGCAAGACTTCTTCAGGAAAGCGAGCAGGCAGTGACAGTCTGATAGATTGTCTGCAGTTAGAAAATCTCTGGTTATATCATCAGGTGCTGAGGTCTTTACGGCATACACAGACACAGCCTTAAAAACAAAACTTTGAATAACAACTAAGGAAATTGAAGATGTAATCAAGAATCTCCCAGGAAACAAGAGCCCAGGTCTAAATGGCTTCATGGGGAAGTTTTACCAAACACCAAAGAAGAACTAACACTTATTCTCCTTAAACTATTCCAAAAATTCAAGAAGGAAGACTTCCAAACTCGTTTTATGGGCTAGCATAATTCTAATTCCAAAACCAGATAAAGACACTACAAAGAAAAAAAAAAAAAAAACTACAGGCCAATATCCCTGATGGACATAGATGCAAAAATATTAGCAAATCAAATCCAGCAATACATAAAAAAAATTATTTCTGTCCGACAAGGGAAGTGGGATTCCATGATCAAGTGGGATTCATCCCAGGGATGCAAAGTTGGTACAATATTTGCAAATCAATAAATGTGATACACCACATAAACAAAATGAAAGATAAAAACCATATGATTATATCAATAAATGCTGAAAAAGCATTCAACAAAATCCAGCACCCATTTCTGATGAAAACACTCAGTAATGTGGGAATAGAGGGATAGTATCTCGACATAATAAAGGCCATATATGAAAAACCTACAGCCAGCATCATACTCAATGGACAAAAACTAAAAGCATTTCCCTTAAGAACAGGAACAAGACAGGGATGCCCACTTTCACCATTCTTATTTAACATAGTACTGGAAGTCTTAGCCACAGCAATTAGACAAGAAGGAAAGATAAAAGGGATCCAAATTGAAAAGGAGGAAGTGAAACTGTCATTATTTGCAAATGACATGATATTGTACATAGAAAACCCTAAAGACTCCATCAAAAATCTACTAGATTTAATAAATGAATTTGGCAAAGTAGCAGGATACAAAATTAACATCAAGAAATTGATGGCATTCTTATACACCAATAATGAACTCACAGAAAGAGAAAATAAAAAAACAATTCCATTTATCATTGAAGCAAAATAATTAAGATACCTAGGAATAAACTTAATCAAAGAAGTAAAGGACCTATTCCTGGAAAATGACAGGTCATTGAAAAAAGAAATAGAGAAAGATATAAAAATGTGGAAGCATATACCTTGTTCATGGATTGGAAGAATTAACATCATTAAAATGTCCATACTACTCAAAGCAATCTATAAATTCAATATAACCCCCATTAAAATACCCACGACGTATTTCACAGAACTAGAACAAATACTTCAAAAGTTCACATGTAACCAAAATAGATCCTGAATAGCCACAGCAATCTTGAAAAATAAGGACAAAGTAGGAGGGATCACAGTACTTGATATCTGGTTATACTACAAAGCCATTGTAATCAAAACAGCCTGGTATTGGCACAAGAATAGGCCTATAGATCAATGGAATAGAACACAGAACCCTGAAATAGACCCAAGACATTATACTCAGTTAATATTTTACAAAGGTGGCAAGAGCATACAACAGAGAAAAGACAGTCTTTTTAATAAATGGTGTTGGGAAAATTGAATAACTACATGCAAAAAAGAAAAAAAATGAAATTAGACCATACACAAGAATAAACTCAAAATGAATAAAAGACTTAAATTTGAATCATGAATCCATAAAAATCCTAGATGAAAATGTAGGCAACAAAATTTCAGACATCATACACAGCAGAATTTTCACTGATACAATATCTAAGGCAAGAGAAACAAAGGAAAATAAGTGGGACTACATCAAACTCAAAAGCTTCTGCACAGCAAGAGAAACAACCATCAAAATGGAAAGGGAATCCACTATATGGGAGACCATAATTGCCAATGATACATCAGATAAGGGGTTAATTTCTAAAATATATAGAGTACTCATACAACTCAACAAAAGGAAGACAAAGAACCCAATTAAAAAATGGGCAGAGGACCTAAATAGATACCTCTCCAAACAGGACATGCAAATGGCCAAGAGACATATGAAAAAAAATGCTCAACATCACTAATCATCTGAGAGATGCAAATTAAAACAACAATGAGGTATCACCTCACAGCTGTCAGGATGGCCGCCATCAACAAAGCATCAAACAACAAGTACTGGCAAGGGTGTGGAGAAATGGGGACTCTAGTACACTGCTGGTGGGAATGCAGACTGGTACAGCCACTATGGAAAACAATATGATGTTACCTCAAAAAATTCAAAATTAAACTGCCATTTGATCCAGTGATCCCACTTCTAGGTATATACCCTAAGAAGCCTAAAACACCCATCAGAAAGAACATATGTACCAACATGTTCATAGCAGCACTATTTACAATCGCTAAGATCTGGAAACAGCCCAAGTGTCCATCAGTGGATGAGTGAATAAAAAAGCTGTGACACATATACAAAACGGAATACTATACAGCTGTAAGAAAGAAAGATCTCTTATCCTTTGAGATGATGTGGAGGGACCTGGAGAGTATTATCCTAAGCAAAACAAGCCAATCAGAGAAAGACAAATACCACATAATCTCACTTATTTGTGGAATATAATGAACAAAACAAGCTGATGAACAAAATAGACCCAGAGACATAGAAAGGAGTACGGTTCATGCTGACAAACCTCAGAGAAGGGAGGTTGGGTGGGGAGGGATGAAATAAACCAAAGAACTTATATGTATGTATGCATAACCAATGGACATAGACAACAATGCTGGGTAGGGGAGGTAGGATCAGGAGGAGGGTGCCAAAGGGGAAAAGGAGAAATATATGTAACAAAAATAAATTAATAAAAATAAAAAAAAAATAAAACATAAAAAAAATTTGAGGACAGTTAATTGCATTGGAGTTTAATATCCACAACTGGACATTGTAGTTCTTATTGAAACATAATTTTTCTCACTACGATTACTCTTAGTTAAAAAAGACTATATTAAGGCCAGTTTTAGTTTGCCTTGATTATTTGCATACACAACAAGAGTACCTTTTGATCAAATTGATTACATATGCTTTCTCCAATTTGCTTTGCTGGAATTTTACTTATTCACAAAGGATCTTTAGATTGAGCTTTAGTGAGAAATCAGCCCCTAGGGTAGAGAAGCCAAAGCCACAGTTGCCTGAAACACCTGTAGATTTGGGCCATGTCCTCAAGTCCTTCAGGTCCCTGAAGATATCTTGAGGTTTTCTCACCACTTAAAAAAAAATTCTTTTTTGATTTTAGAGAGAGGAAGAGAGAGAGAGATAGAAACATCGATGAGAAAGAACATTGATTGGCCACCTCCTGCATTCCTCCCCCTGGGTACTGAGCCCACAGCCTGGGCATGTGCCCTGACTGGGAATCAAACCAGCAACCTCTTGGTGCATGGATCGATGCTCAACCAGTGAGCCACATCAGCCAGGCTTTTCTTGCCATTTATAAACAAAGAAACATTTGTTCCTTCCCTGGAAAGAGTGTCATGAACTGCATAACCAAGCAAGGTATCAGGCCATTATTTTGTAAGTGGCTTCCAATTGGCATTGGGAGTCAGTCTCAATTCCTTAAGGCTTTCTGGTGACATCCACAATTCAGACATGTTTCTCTTAGACATAATATTCTAATCAAAGTCTTAGTCAATCAGACCACATAGTTTGGAACTGGACTTATTGGATTTATGCAGATAAATGTATTGCCATGATTCATTTGTTAAGAATTCCCAAATTCTGGAGGGATCATATAGAGAGAAAAAACACTAAAAGTGAGTAGTTATCATTTTCTAGATTGGAAAACTCATTCCATAACCTTTAGAAATATAGGCTTTTTTATTTGCAAGTACACTGACATTCTAAGAGAAATGTTTTCATGGAGACAGGTATACAGCAAAACTCACTGATTTAGTAAACCACAGGTGAAATGAGTTAAACTGGTTGGCTTAGAAAACTTAGGCTCAGATAAGATCTATTTCTCAGAATCTATATTTCAGCAGATGACTCAGATAAGCATTCTTGAAGACTAACATTAGAAAAGCAGACAATTCCTTTTGAGAAACCTAGAATAAAATTTGATGCCAGAGTTCACACTCTTGAAGAGTGAAAATTGTATTATTATTCCCCAAGTCGACTGAGGGAATGGACATTCGCCTGTAGTCCAAATTATCTTCCCATGTCTGAAATAGAGACTCTTCCCAAAACAGTAATACAATTTTCAGGTGTGGGGCCTTTGACTCCACATGGAAGATTCTGATGGCCTCTGACCTTACTGGAGGCTTTCATCCCTGTGTCTCTCTTGGGTAGAAAAAGTCTGACTCTTTTAACTTGTCTCTAACAGCTGGGCAAGTAACTTGTTTCTGTCTCATATTTTTCTAATAGCCTTGGTCACTTAAGAGGCTTGGTAGCATGAGACAGCTTCTATTAAGAAAGGATTGAGCAGCCCTGGCCGGTTTGGCTCAGCAGTTAAAGCGTTGGCCTGTGGATCAGAGAGTCCCGGGTTTGGTTCCTGCTAAGGGCACGTACCTCAGTTGCAGTTTGTCCCTGGCCCCAGTTGGGGTCGTGTGGGTGGCGGCCAGTCGCTGTGTCTCTCTCACATCGATGTTTCTCTCTCTCTCTTCTTCCCTCTCTTCCTCTCACTCTATCTGAAGATGAATGCAAAAATGTCCTCGGGTGAGGATAAAAAAAAAAAAAAAAAGGAAGACTTGAGCATTCCCTGTTGATTTAACTGGATAGAATTAAAAATCCCAGGACCTGGGTTTAAATTCTATTTTCCATTGGTTTTCAAGATCAAGTAATAAAAACTTTTAATTTCTCTGAGTGCCTGTACATTTGAGTTTTCCCTATTAGCTATATCTGTGGTAACATTTGTATGAATTTAAAACATCATAATTGTGTTTGCAAATGAAACATTAGGTTAAAAAGACTTGCAGTAGTTTAATCCCATTGCCTTCTCATAATTTATGTCCCAAGCAAGATGGCCACTAGGGGCAGGACTTCTGTCCCTAAGCCAGAGTGGTTTCAATGACAGCTTCCACCCTCAAGCAAAATGGTGGAATACTAATGCTGTGGTTACGATTCCTTAGCAATGAGCACAGAGATGGTGGGGCCATAGCAGCTAGCAGTATCGGATTGCCAGGATAAATAATTTACAATAGTGTTTCTAATCAGTGTCCCCTCCTCACTTCCCAGTACAAAGCCATGAGTCTGAGCTGCACTTTGGCTGGGGAACGTGCAGGGGGAGGAAGGAACTCTGTGCCCACAGTGGCAGTTTCAGCTGGCAGCAGTTTTAGAAAATGTCAATCCCTGCACCCATTTCCCCTCTCCCCAGCACACAGCCATGAGGTCTGAGCTACACAACCCAAGCCTGCAGGACTGTGGGGGAGGGGGAAATTTCCAGGCAGCATTCTGGGGGGATCTCAGTTGCCTGCAAGCATACCATTCTGGTGAGGGAAAAAAGAACAGCAAATTTTCCATCCTGTACACCACAAAGGATTGGGGTTGGAGGAGCTAGGTGCCGTGGCATGGGCCATGATGAACTGTGGGCCACTTTAAGTCCCAGGCTAGGGAGGAGGGGGTCGCTGGCACCAAGGTTTAAAGAAGCTGGGATGGGGGTGGGCTGGGGGTGGGGGGAAGCCACCCTTAAACTTCCCTTTCCCCTGGGACCCAGAGCTTAGCTGCTCCAAAGTCACTGTGAACAAGCTCTCAGCATGTAGGTGAGGTGCTACAAAAGCATGATATGTCTGTGTGCCTGGGATGCTTCTCAAGTCTGCTGGGCCAGGCACAGAACCAATGAAATTGGCACTCAGCATATGTGCACCTCCCTTTCTCCCCACTTGGGTTCCTTGTCCCAACCACTCCGGTGGTGGCACTGAGGGAGGGTGGGCACGGTCCCCACCTTTCATTGGGGCACAGGCAGCCACAGCTCTAGCTGGAGAAACACTTGGAGGTTCACTTCCACAAAGCTGGCCCTGGGTCTGAAACAGTAGTGTCCAAGGCAGCAACAGGCAGAGAAAAGAAAGCAGATTGCCTACTCAGGAATTAGAATGGGAAAGAGAGAAATGAATTATAGAATTCCTAGAATAGGGAAGCTAAATTTAATTTCTCACCAGTCTCTAGAGAATCCAGGTCAGGTTTTTGTTCTTCCTGGTGCAGGTCATGCAGGCAGAAGCTGCCACAGGTGTGCTGTTTCACACCCTGAATGTGGTTTGGAGGCTGCAAGAGGATGTTTTCATGCATTCCACAAGTCCATTCTCCAGGTTCTCACTTCCCTTCCTCGGCTGCCAATCTGTTACCAGAGAATTGTATGAGTAGCTTTTCTCCATTGCAAGTGGGAGTGGGGTTCTTGGGGGTGCTGCTAAAATAAGAATTTCCAGAGTCTCCCATGGGAGAATGAGAGGTGGTAAAAAGCTTTATTTGCATGAAGGTACATATCTGAAGTTCTAAAGTCCTATTTGCCTTAGCCCAAAGTAGAGCCAGAAGCAAAGCCAGTGTCCAAAGTTTCCATTCCATGGTGGAGTTGAATCCAGTGCGGAATCAGGCTAATCACAGTCTATTAGTCCATTGTGTGTGGGGTCCACATGGCTGTGAGCCATATGGGTGAGTGCAGGAGCATGAGAGCCCTGCAAGCCAGGAGTCAGTTGTGAGCAGCAAGGGAGCAAGAAGAAGAGAACTCTCTTTGTTTAGGAGTTAAGTATCTCACATTTCTCACCCTTGCAGTGGTCGTGCCTGTTTTGGCCAATGACTCTCTCCCAGGTGTGACTGACTGGTAACCATCTTCACACATCATTCAGATTTTACTGGGCATGTGTTGAAATTGCCTCTGTCTAGTCCCTTCCTCCATCAATCTCTGGGGAACAGACTTGGAGAATGTTAAACTGCAGCTTTCTGGCAGAGGTGTATAAATGGCATGCCTATATTATCTAGTCTTCCTTTTTCTCCTTTCCTGTTAATTAATAACCAGGTTATTACAACAGTATCAGTAGAAGATGTGAACATCACAATTAGTGAACTTAATTTAATTGGTACATGTACAATCCCATATTCACTTATTAAGAATATATTGGCCCTGGCCGGTTTGGCTCAGCGGTTAGAGCAACGGCCTGTGGTACAGAGAGACCCGGGTTCGGTTCCCGCTAAGGGCATGTGCCTTGGTTGCAGTTTGTCCCCAGCCCTGGTTGGTCGTGCAGGTGGCAGCCACTAGATGTGTCCCTTTCACATTGATGTTTCTCTCTCTCTCTCTCTCCCTCTCTCTCCCTCCCACTCTATCTGAACAAAAAGTGAAAAAATGTCCTCAGGTGAGGATAAAAAAAAAAAAAGAAGAATATATTGGAATTTCTGCCACACAAGGACTATTTATTTTTAAAAAATCACTTACATACTAAATCTTTAAAAAAAATGTCAGCAAGTTTTAAAGATCTGATACCAGAGAGACTACATTCTGATACTGAAGTTGCTCAAGTTAAAAATCAGTCCTAAAAATGTAACTAGATTGCTAGCCATAAGAAAGTAGATAAAAATCAAACCTAACACCCTGTCATAAACAACTCTAAAATCTGAAAATATATATTTAAAAAACAACAATTTGCATGCATTGTAAAGCAACCAATGCAGGCTTACAATGATGAAAATTATAAAAGATAAGTTCTAATTTTTTTTTGAGAAATGGCAATATTATTGGTATAAGCATAATCCTTTTACATAGTACATATTCATGTATTCTCCCTCTCGTTTCTTTTAATCTCTTTTTTCTTTCCTTTCCTTTCCTTTTCTTTCTCTTTCTCCCTTCTTTCTCTCTCTCTCTCTCTCTCTCCTTTTTATCTGACTTTCCATCTTTCTTAGATCAATGACATTACTTTAAAATTATAGAAACTCACTTTTACCCTCACTGTTCCAAACTAGTATGATCTATGATTAAATACTGGCATATATATGATAATTTTAAAAATTGGTTTGTCAGCAATTTTAGACAGAGAAATGGAGAAAAAGAAAATTTCAATATCATCATATAATTTACATATTCATAACATTTTTATATTGCATAATAACAATCAATTTTATGCTCTTGCTTCATTACAGGAGTTGTTTGGAGTTAATTCTGTATAAGACATTGTATCTTCTCATGAAACAAGCACAGACTTGAGAAATTTTACATATTTAAAAGAGAAATTAAAAGTATTTCACAACTAAATTTATATTAGTGTCTTTGCCAGAAAAATTTCAAGATTATGTTAATGTAACTAAAATAAATGTCAGTCATTTGAATCTAAAAATTTGAGATAAAAGTGTTTCTTGCCTTCTGCAAGAATTGTGCACTTCACCACAATAGGCTCAAGTGCCTGAGACAGTGAAAATCCCACTGAAACACTTCTTGAAAACACATTAATTTACATGCAATACAATTCTGGGAATTGAATTCTGGTATGAGTAATATAATACTTCTGTTTACAAAAGAAACTAGTCATCAGATCAAAAATTGATATAGTATTGTTTATAATTTCTGTAAAGATGTAAAACAAGCAGTTGTTGACATGGTGCATTACCTGTTGAGACACTGTACGACATAAACAAACTAAAGTGCTATATTTAGCTCCAGAGCTGAATGATGCTCTTTTGTGAAGGAAACTCGTGAACTTTTATTTGTATCAAAAGATACATCATTCTTTCTTCTTCCTGGGAAGACATTGGAGATGTTCAGTCACTTTTCATTATGGTACTTTTTCTCTTTAAAAAATATACCTTTATTGAGATGGAAATTACATTCCATGAAATTCATTCATTTAATTTGCACAAGACAATGTTTTTAGTATTCTTACTGAGTTGTACAATCAGAACCATGATCCTAAAACATTTTCATTACGCCAGAAGAAACCCCATACCACTGACCATCATTCATTAGTACTCCCTCCCTGGCCTAGGTAACCACTAATGTACTTTCTGGTTTTATAGATTTGCCTATTCTGGACATTTCACATAAGTGCAATCATATAGTATGTGGTCTTTTGAAACAGGCTTATTTTACTTACCATAACTTTCAAAGCTCATTTGTATAGTACAGTATATTAGTATCACTTTTTTTTTCTTAATACTATTCCATGGTATAGATATATGACATGTTATTTATTAACTCATTAGTTGATAGACATTACAACTGCTTCCACTTTCTGACTATTATGAATAATGTTGTTAGAAACAGTCTTGCACAAGTTGGTGTGGAGATGTGTTTTTATTTCTTTGGAAAAAATGTAGGAGTGAAATTGCTGTGTTATATTGTAACTGTATGTTTAATATTTTGGGGGAACTCCCAAACTGTTCTTCAAAGTCAATGCACCATTTTAAATTCTCACCAGCAATCTATAATGGTTCCAATTCTTCTGCATATTCTCCAACACGTGTTGTTGTTTGTCTTTTTGGTTACAGTCATTCTAGTGAGTTTAAAGTACTGTTTCATCATACATTTGATTTGCATTAAATTAATGTTTGATGATATTGAGCATCTCTTCATTGAGTCTGGTCATTTGTACGTCTTCTTTAGAGATATTCTAATTTGTAGTTAGAATTTATGCACATTTTGTATATAACTGGACTATCATTGTTATTATGATGATTACTACAGTTATAGTAGCTCTTTATATGGTCTGGATATGTCTCATCAAATATGCCATTTTCAAGTATTTTCTCAATTTGGGTCGCTTTCTTTTCACTTATTAATCTCATTGCAGGATAAATTTTTATAATTCTGATGAAGTTTATTTATTCTTCTTTTGTCACATGTGCTGAAGATTTACTTTTATTCTTTCTTCTGAGAGTTTTAAATATATTTTATATATTCTTACATTTGGTTCTATAATCCATTTTGAGTGTTTTTCTTTTTTTTAATGTATATGATGTAATGTATAAATCCAGCTTCATTATTTGGCATGTTGTTGTTCCAGCACCATTTGTTGAAAAGACTCTTTATTCTGTGTTGACTGGTCTTAGCATCTTTGTTACAAATCAATTGACCATAGATGTATGGGCTTATTTTTATAAACTTTCTATTCTATTCCATTGGTTTATATCTCTATCGTTATGTCAATATTACAGTCTTAATTACTGTAGCTTTGTCATAAATGTTAAAGTTGGGAAATATGAGTACTCCAACTTGATTGTTTCTCAGATTGTTTGGCTATTTGTAGTCCATTGCAGTTTTCTTTTTTATTTATTATTCTTTAAATATGTTTTATGGATTCTACAGGGAGAGAGGAAAGGAGAGGGAGAGAGAGAAACATCAATGAAAGAGAGATTGGCTGCCTCCCACACACCCTTACTATGGATCAAGCCCACAACCTGGGCATATCCCTGGCTGGGAATCCAACCAGGACACTTTGGTGCACAGGACAACCCTCAACCAACTAAGCCATACCAGGCAGGGTTAGTCCATTGCAGTTTAAAAAAATTTTTCTTTAATTTATTAAGGTGACATTGGTTAATAAAAGTATATAGGCTTCAAATGTAAAATTCTATGATACATCATTTGTATATTGTATTGTGTGTTCACCACCCAAAGTCCAGTCTCCTTCCATCATCCTTTATCCCCGCTTTACTTGCTTCTACCTGCCCCCACCCCACCTTTACCTAAGGTAATCACTATACTGTTGTTTGTGTCCATGAGTTTTATTTTTTTGCTTAATACCTTCAACTTTTTCACCCAGCCTCCCAAACCCACTCCCTTCTGACAACTGTCAGTCTGTTCTGTGTATCTATGAGTCTGCTTCTCATTTGTTTGTTCATTCATATTTTTCATTAGATTCCACACATGAGTGAAATAATACGGTACTTGTCTTTCTCTGACTGACATATTTCACTGAGCATAATGCTCTCCAGTTCCACCCATGCTGTAACAAAGGCCAAGATTTCATTCTTTTATGCCTGAGTAGTATTCCATTATGTAAATATACCATGGATTTTTTCTTCTTCATTGATTTTAGAGAGAAAAGAAGGGAGAGAGAGAGAGAGAGATAGAAACATTGATGAGAGATAACATTGATTGGCCACTTCCTGCATGCCCCCTACTGGGGATTGGGCCCACAAACCAGGCATGTGCCCTGATTGGGAATCTAACCAGCAACATCTTGGTGCATGAGTTGATGCTCAACCACTGAGCCACACAGGCTGGGCTATACCACAGTTTTTGTATCCACTCATCAACTGAGGGGAACTTGGGCTGCTTCCAAATTTTGGCTATTGTAAATAAGGCTGCAATAAACACAGGGGTGCATATATACTTTTGAATTGGTTTCTTTGGATATATTTCCAGAAGTGGAATTGCTGGATCATAAGGCAGTTCCATTTTTTAATTTTTTAAATTAATTTATTTATTTTTGTTACAGATGTTTCTCCTTTTTCCTCTCAGGGACCTTCCTGCCTAGCCCGCCCCCCAGCCAAGCATGATTGTCTATGACCATTAGTTATGCATACATGCATATAAGTTCTTTAATTTATCTCATCCCTCTCCCACACCCATTACCTCTGAAGTTTGTCAGTCTGAACAATAGTCCTTTCTATGTCTCTGGGTCTATTTTATTCATCAGCTTGTTTTGTTCATTATATTCCACAAATAAGTGAGATTATATGGTATTTGTCTTTCTCTACCTGGCTTGTTTCGCTTAGGATAATGCTCTCCAGGACCCTCCATATCGTCTCAAAGGATGAAAGATCTTTCTTTCTTACAGCTGCATAGTATTCCATTGTATATATATACCACAGCTTTTTTATCCACTCATCTACTGATGGACACTTGGGCTGTTTCCAGATCTTAGCAATTGTAAATAGTGCTACTATGAACATGTTGGTACATATGGGTGTTTTAGGCATCTTAGGGTGTATTCCCAGAAGTGGGATCACTGGGTCAAATGGCAGTTCAATTTTGAATTTTTTGAGATAACACTACATTGTTTTCCATAGTGGCAGCACCAGTCTGCATTCCATCAGCAGTGTACTAGAGTCCCCATTTCTCCACACTCTTGCCAGTACTTGTTGTTTGATGATTTGTTGATGGCGGCCATCCTGACAGCTGTGAGGTGATAACTCATTGTTATTTTAATTTACATCTCTCAGATGATTAGTGATGTTGAGCATTTTTTCATATGTCTCTTGGCCATTTGTATGTCCTGTTTGGAGAAGTATCTATTTAGGTCCTCTGCCCATTTTTTAATTGGGTTCTTTGTCTTCCTTTTGTTGAGTTGTATGAGTACTCTATATATTTTGGAAATTAACCCCTTATCTGATGTATCTTTGGCAATTATGGTCTCCCATATAGTGGATCCCCTTTCCATTTTGATGGTTGTTTCTCTTGCTGTGCAGAAGCTTTTGAGTTTGATGTAGTCCCACTTATTAATTTTTTTCCTTTGTTTCTCTTGCCTTAGATATTGTATCAGTGAAAATTCTGCTGTGTATGATGTCTGAAATTTTGTTGCCTACATTTTCATCTAGGATTTTTATGGATTCATGATTCACATTTAAGTCTTTTATTCATTTTGAGTTTATTCTTGTGTATGGTGTAAATTGGTGGTCTAGCTTCATTTTTTTGCATGTAGCTGTCCAATTTTCCCAACACCATTGATGGAAGAGGCTGTCTTGACTTCACTGTATGCTCTTGCCACCTTTGTCAAATATTAATTGAGCATATTGTCTTGGGTCAATTTCTGGGTTCTCTGTTCTGTTCCAATGATCTATGTGCCTGTTCTTGTGCCAGTACCAGGCTGTTATGATTACTGTGGCTTTGTAGTATAACCTGATATCTGGTATTGTGATCCCTCATACTTTGTTCTTCTTTTTCAAGTTGCAGTGGCTATTCGGGGTCTTTTTTGGTTCCATATAAACTTTTGGAGTATTTGTTCTAGTTCTGTGAAGTATATCGCTGGTATTTTGATGGGGATTTCATTGAATCTATAGATTGCTTTGGGTAGTATGGACATTTTAATGATGTCAATTCTTCCAACATGGTATATGCTTCCACTTTTTTATATCTTCCTCTACTTCTTTTTTCAATGACCTGTTGTTTTCTGGGAAGAGGTCCTTTACTTCTTTGGTTAAGTTTATTCCTAGGTATCTTAATTTTTTTGCTGTGATGGTAAATGGGATTTTTTTTTAGTTTCTCTTCCTGTGAGTTCATTATTGGTGTATAAGAATGCCATCAATTTCTTGACATTAATTTTGTATCCCATTACCTTTCCAAATTTGTTTATTAAATCTAGTAGATTTTGATGGAGTCGATAGGGTTTTCTATGTAAATTATCATGTCATCTTCAAATAATGACAGTTTCACTTCCTCCTTTCCAATTTGGATCCCTTTTATTTTTCCTGCTTCTCTAATTGCTGTAGCTAAGACTTCCAGTTCTATGTTAAATAAGAGTGGTGAGAGTGGGCATCACTGTGTTGTTCCTGTTCTTAAGGGAAATATTTTAGCTTTTGACCATTGAGTATGATGTTGGCTGTAGGTTTTTCATGGTTGGCCTTTGTTATGTCAAGATATGATCCCTCTAATCCCACATTGCTGAGCATTTTTATCAGAAATGGGTGCTGGATTTTGTCATGATTTTCCAGCATCTATTGATATAATTATATGGTTTTTATCTTTCATTTTGTTTATGTGGTGTATCACATTTATTAATTTGAGAATATTGTACCATCCTTGCATTCCTGGGATGAATTCCTCTTGATCATGATGAATAACTTTTTTTAATGTATTGCTGTATCTGATTTGCTAATATTTTGTTAAGGATTTTGGCATCTATGTTCATCAGAATTATTGGTCTGTAGTTTTCTTTCTTTGTAGTGTCTTTTGTTTTGGAATTAGAATTATGCTGGCCTCATAAAATGAATTCTGAAGTGTTCTGTCTTCTTGGATTTTTTGGAATAGTTTGATAAGTATGGGTATTACATCTTCTTTGAATGTTCGGTAAAATTCCCCCAGAAGCCATTGGGGCCTGAGCTTTTGTTTGCTGGGAGTGTCTTAATTACATCTTCAATTTCCTTTGTTGTTATTGGTCTGTTCAAGCTTTCTATCTCTTCCCAGTTTAGTTTTGGGAGATTGTGTGTTTCTAGAAATTTGTCTATTTCACGTAGATTTTCCAATTTGTTGGCATATAATTGTTTATAGTATGTTTCGATGATCCTTTGTATTTCTGTTTTGTCATTTGTTATTTCTCCTCTTTCGTTTCTGATTTTGTTTATTTGGGTCCTCTCTTTTTGTTTCTTGGTGAGTCTGACTAAAGGTCCATCAATCTTTTTTAACTTTTCAGAGAACCAGCTTTTTGTTTCAGTAATCTTTTGGATTGTTTTTTTAGTCTCTATGTCGTTTATTTCTGCTCTGACCTTTACTATTTCTTTGCTTCTACTTGCTTTTTGTTTCCTTTTTCTTTACTTACTAGTTTTTTAAGTTGTAGGGTTAGGAAGTCAATTAGGAATTTTTCTTGTTTCTTGAATTACGCCTGTAGTGCTATGAACTTCCCTCTCAGGACTGCTTTTACTGCATCCCATAGATTTTGTGTTGTTGCATGTTCATTTTCATTGGTTTCCAGGAAATTTTTAATTTCTTCCTTGATCTCGTTAGTAACCCATTCGTTGTTTAATAGCATGCTATTTAGCCTCCAAGGGTTTGAATGTTTTTGTGTGTTCTTGTTGTAATTGTGTTCTAGTTTCATGCCATTGTGATCTGAGAGGATGCTTGATATGATTTCAATCTTCTTGAATTTATAGAGACTTACTTTGTGTCCTAACATGTGGTCTATCTTTGAGAATGTCCTATGTGCACTTTAGAAGAATGTATATTCTGCAGCTTTGGGGTGAAATGTTCTGTAAATATCAATTAAGCCCAACTGATTTAGTTCGTCATTTAAGGACTCTATGTCTTGGTTAATTTTTTGTCTGGAAGATCTATCCAGTGATATCAGTGGGGTGTTAAAATCACCCACTATGATCGTATTGCTATTGATCTCTCCCTTGAAGTCCTCCAGAAGTTTTTAAATAAATTTTGGTGCTCCCATATTTGGTGCGTATATGTTTACCAGGGTTATATCCTCTTGTTGGATTGATCCCTTTAATATTATGTAGTGACCATCTTTGTCTCTTATTATGGCCCTCGTTTTTTTATTTTTTATTTTTTTTATTAACTGATTTTTGTTACAGATGTTTCTCCTTTTATCCCCATTGACACCCTCCTCCCCATCCCCCCACCCTGTCCCCAGCTTTGTTGTCCATGTCCATCTGTTATGCATACATGCGCATAAGTTCTGGGGTTTATCTCTTCCCTCCCCCCCCACCCCCTCTTCTGAGGGGTGTCAGTTTATACCCTACTTCCACATCTCTGGGTCTACCCTGTTCCTCAGACTGTTATGTTCATTATATTCCACAAATAAGTGAGATCATGTGATATTTGTCTTTCTCTGCTTGGCTTGTTTCGCTTAGTATAATACTCTCCAGGTCCCTCCATGTCGTCTCAAAGGATAAGAGATCTTTCTTTCTTATAGCTGCATAGTATGCCATTGTGTATATGTACCACAGCTTTTTTATCCATTCATCCACTGATGGACACTTGGGCTGTTTCCAGATCTTAGCTATTGTAAATAGTGCTGCTATGAACATGGGGGTACATGTATTTTTTCTGATTGGTGTTTCAGGCTTCTTAGGGTATATTCCTAGGAGTGGGATCACTGGGTCAAATGGTAATTCAATTTTTAATTTTTTGAGGTAACACCATAGTGTTTTCCATAGTGGCTGCACCAGTCTGCACTCCCACCAGCAGTGTACTAGAGTCCCCTTTTCTCCACACCCTCGCCAACACTTGTTGTTTGATGCTTTGTTGATGGCGGCTATTCTGACAGGTGTGAGGTGATACCTCATTGTTGTTTTAATTTTCATCTCTCTGATGATTAGTGAAGTTGAGCATTTCTTCATATGTCTCTTGGCCGTTTGTATGTCCTGTTTGGAGAGGTGTCTATTTAGTTCCTCTGCCCATTTTTTAATTGGGTTCTTTGTCTTCCTTTTGTTGAGATGTATGAGCACTCTATATATTTTGGAAATTAATCCCTTATCTGATATATCATAGGCAATTATGCTCTCCCATACAGTGGGTTGCCTTTCCACATTGATGGTTGTTTCTTTTGCTGTGCAAAAGCTTTTGAGTTTGATGTAGTCCCATGTGTTCATTTTTCCCTTTGTTTCTGTTGCCTTAGGTGATGTATCAGTGAAGATTCTCCTGCGTATGATGTCCGAAATTTTGTTGCCTACATTTTCTTCTACGATTTTTATGGATTCACGAGTCACATTTAAGTCTTTTATCCATTTTGAGTTTATTCTTGTGTATGGTGTACGTTGATGGTCTAGTTTCATTTTTTTGCATGTAGCTGTCCAATTTTCCCAACACCATTTATTAAAGAGGCTGTCTTTACTCCATTGTATGCTCTTGCCACCTTTGTCAAATATTAATTGAGCATAATGTCTTGGGTCAATTTCCGGATTCTCTGTTCTGTTCAACTGGTCTATATGCCTGTTCTTGTGCCAGTATCAGGCTGTTTTGATTACAATAGCTTTGTAGTATAAGCTGATATCCGGTATTGTGATCCCACCTACTTTGTCCTTCTTTTTCAAGATTGCTGTGGCTATTCAGGGTCTTTTTTGGTTCCATATGAACTTTTGAAATATTTGTTCCAGTTCTGTGAAATATGTCACTGGTGTTTTGATGGGGATTGCATTGAATCTATAGATTGCTTTGGGTAATATGGACATTTTAATGATGTTAATTCTTCCAATCCATGAACAAGGTATGTGCTTTCACTTTTTTATATCTTCCGCTATTTCTTTTTTCAATGTCCTGTAGTTTTCTGCAAATAGGTCCTTTACTTCTTTGGTTAAGTTTATTCCTAGGTATCTTAATTTTTTTGCCACGATGGTAAATGGAATTGTGTTTTTAGTTTCTCTTTCCGTGAGTTCATCATTGGTGTATAAGAATATGGCCCTCATTTTGAAGTCTATCTTGTCAGATATGAGTATTGCTACACCAGTTTTTTCTTCATTTCATTTACTTGGAAAATTTTTTTCCATCCCATCACTTTCATCCTGTGTGAGTCTTTTGTTGTGAGGTGGGTCTCTTGTAGAATGCATATATGTATGTTGTATTTTCTTATCCAATCATCTACCCTATGTATTTTGATTGGAGCATTTAAGCCATTTACATTTAAGGTTATTATTGATAGATAGTTATTAGTTGCCATTTTTATTTCATGACTGTGTTTCTCTCTCTCTCTCTCTCTTTCTTCTCCTCCTCCTCCTCCTCCTCCTCCTCCTCCTCCTCCTCCTCCTTCTTCTTCTTCTTCTTCTTCTTCTTCTTCTTCTTCTTCTTCTTCTTCTTCTTCTTCTTCTTCTTCTTCTTACAATAGTCCCTTCAGCATTTCTTGCATTGCTGGTTAGGTGATGGTAAATTCCTTGAGTTTTTTTTTTTTTTTTTTTTTATCTGTGAAGCTCTTTATTTCTCCTTCAATTTTGAATGATAGCTTTGCTGGATAGAGTAGTCTTGGATTCAGACCCTTGCCTTGCTTACTTTGTACACTTCATGCCACTCCCTTCTGGCCTGCAGTGTTTCTACTGAGAAATCAACTGTCAGTCTAATGGGAGATCCTTTGTAGGTAACTTTGTGCCTCTCTCTTGCTTCTTTTAAGATTCTTTCCTTGTCTTTAATGTTTGCCATTTTTATTATGCTGTGTCTCCCTGTGGGTCCTTGGGGTTCATCTTGCTTGGGACACTCTGTGTTTCCTGGACTTGTGTGACTTTTTCCTTCAACACTTTAGGGAAGTTTTCTGTCATTATTTTTTCAAACAGGTTCTCTATTCCTTTCTCTGATTCTTCTCTTTCCAGTACCCCTATAATGCGAATTTGTTTATGTTTTGTATTGTCCCACAGCTCCCTTAAACTCTCCTCCTGCTTTTTAATTTTTTTCCCATTTGCTGCTCTATTTTAGTATTTTTTTCTACCTTGTCTTCTAAGTCACTGATTCAGTCTTCAGCTTCTTCTAATCTACTATTGTAACTTTCTAAGGTGTTTTTTATAACAGCTATGTCATTCTTTATTTTCTCTTGATTTTTATGCATAACTTCTACATCTTTTTTTAAGCTGAAGTAGTTCCCAATGAGCTCTTCATAATTCTTATTAAGTTGCTTCTAGTTATCACCAAATTGTTTGAGCACCCTTACAATCATTGCTTTGAATTCTTTATGTGACAAATTGCTTTTTTCCATATCCTGTAGTTCCTTTTCTGGTGATTCCTCTTTTTCTTTCATTTGGGTGTTGTTTCTTTGTCTCACCATTTTAGCAATCTGGTAGTTCTGGGCCCAGTGAGGGATGTTGGAGTGTTTAGGCAGGTCAGTGTGTACCAAATAAGGCTGTTGTGCCTCCCAGACTGTTTTGGTGTATAGCACCTCTTGCCTGCTGTGGATCCTGGAGGATTGACACCTGGTGACTGGTATTGGTCTGTCATGCAGGTCTCAGCTCTCTGAGTCTTGCTGCTGCTTGGTCTGGGGCACTTCTCCTGATCAGCCTCTGCTGATGCTGCTGGGGATAGGTCTCAGCTGCTGATCTGTGCTGCTGCTGCCTGGGGTATGTGGGTCCTGCCAGTGCATTTCTGGGGTGCATATGTCCAGCTGGTATGCTGCTGGGGTGCGTGGGGTCCCTCTGGTACACTGCTGGGGCCTGTGGGTTCCACTGATGCACTGCTAGGGTGCGTGGATCCCCCTGGTGGGCTTCTGGGATATGCTGCTGCCTGGTGGGGCTCAGCTCCTGACCAGTCACTGCTGGGAGCAAGTGTCAGCTCCCAGTTCACACTGCTACTGCTGCTGCTGTTGCCAGGGGGTGCTCTCAGGTCTGAATCCTTTGCTGCTGTTGGGGGCTGAGGATGCTCCACTCCTGGGACTTTGCTGCTGTCAGGGGGAGGGGTTCCACTCAAAATCTGCTGCTGCAGTTGTCAGGGGAAGGTCTCGGCTGCCTGAGGCTTGCTGCTTGGGCTGAGACACCGCTCCTGATCAGCCTCTGCTGATGCTGCTGGGAATGGGTCTCAGCTGCTGATCTGAGCAGCTACTACCTATTGGGGGTAGGGCTCCACTCCTGCCCAGTTACTGTTGCTGTGGGAGGAGGTGCTGGGCTTCCAAGCTGGCGCTAGTGTTGCTGGGAGTGTGTCTCAGTTCCTGAGCCTTCTTGAGCCTCCATTGCTGTTGGGGATGGGGCTCCACTCCTGCCCAGTCACTGCTGCTGTAGGGGAAGGTGCTGGGCTCCAATCAGGCGTCTGCTGTGGGGGATGGTGCTCAGCTTGAGGCAGGTTTCAGCTACTACAGCAGGCACCTTGATAGCACCGCTACTGTAAGCTGATCCGTGTTGACACAGCAGGGTCCACTGGACCAATGGTGCAAGTTGCTCTGGTGAACTTAGGTCCCTCGGCCCTAGCCACTCCAAGCTTCCTCCTCCCAGGAAAGACCAGGGATCTTCCAAAATGGTGGGGCCTCCCAGCTGCGCAGGGAGAAGCTCGCTGACATACTGCTTACCATGGTAGCTGGCTGTTCCCCATCCACAGCACAGGGACCTTATGCCTCATGTCTCTGAACTGCTAAAGGTTGGTCGTCCACACTCACATTCACTCACACTCTAGTCATGCTTTCTTATCCAATCAGCTACTCTGGGTCTTTTGATCAGATCATTTAATCCATTTACATTTAAGGTTATTATTGATATGTACTTATTTATTGCCATTTTTGTTTAGTGTGGTGTTATTTTTCTTCCTTTTTCTTCTACTAATTATAGCAGTCCTTTTTACATTTCTTGCAATGCTGGTCTGGTGCTTATGTATTCCCTTAGCTTTTTTTGTCTGAGAAACTCTTTATTTGACCTTCTATTTTGAATGATAGCCTTGCTGGATAGAGTAGTCTTGGATTCAGATCCTTGTTTTTCATGACCTTGATTACTTCATGCCATTCCCTTCTGACCTGTAGTGTTTCTGTTGAGAAGTCAGCTGATAGCCTGATGGGGGTTCCTTTGTAGGTAACCTGTTGCTTATCTCTTGCTGCCTTTAGGATTCTCTCTTTGTCTTTAATTTTTGGCATTTTAATTATTATGTGTCTTGGTGTGGGCCTGTTTGGGTTCTTCTTACTTGGGGCTCTCTGTGTTTCTTGAACTTGAATGCCTTCTTCCTTCACCAAGTTAGGAAAGTTTTCTGTCACTATTTCTTCAAATATATTCTCTAACCCTTGCTTTTTTCTTCTTCTTCTTCTGGAACTCCTATGATGAGGATGTTGTTATGTTTCATATTGTCCCACAGTTTTCTTAGGCTGTCTTCCTGTTTTTCAATTGTTTTTTCTTTTTGGTTCTTTGATTTTTTCTACCCTGTCTTCTAATTCACTGATCTGATCCTCGGCTTCCTTTACTCTGCTGGTTATTCCTTCCAATGTGTTCTTTATTTCTGCTATGTCATTCTTCATTTCCAGTTGGTTGTTTTTCAATGCTTCTATATCTTTACTCATGCTGTTGAGCTTCCTCATGATTATTAGTCTGAACTCTCCCTCTGATATCTTACTCAATTCCCTTTCATTTATTTCATCTTCTGTCAAATTATCTTGTTCTTTCATTTGGGATTTGTTTCTTTGTTTCACCATTTTAGATTTCTCAGTGAGTGTTGGAGCCTGCCAATTTTTCCCTGTGAGTGTTGGTGTTCTGCTGGTTGTGGCTCCCTCTACTGGGTTTGGATAAGTGTGGAAGGACCCACGTTAAACACCACTGTCTAGTCTTACTTTCCTGGGTAGATTTGAAAGTCCAGAAAAGGTTCAGTTATCCTCTAGCCTATTGCCTGAAGGCTATTAGTCTCAGTTACTTGATGCACCTTAGGTTGTAGCCCTGAACTAAGTGAAAAAAATTCCTCAGGATTTCCAGAGGGTGGGACTGATGCTTGCTGGCTGTTAATGAGACTCTATTTGCATTTCTCTGGGTTGGCAGGGTGGTGTTAAATTCCTCAAGGATGGACTGTTGCTTCTCCCAGGGGCTCTGGGGCTCTTTGAGATAGATGGCTACTGTCTTATGAAGGAGTGATTCAGCACAAAACTCCTAGTGCCCTCCAAATCCTGAGTCTGTCCACAAAGTTCCAGTCTAGTCTGCCCTCCCTCTGCTAGAGTCTATCTAAGGTGAGTGGCTGTAGCTAATTTAGTACTCTGTCCCAGCCCTCTTCCCTGTGGAGCTGGCTTGGGATTTTAACCCCAAGGGAGCTGCTCACCGCTAAAACAGCTGCTGTGTGTGGGCTCCCAGCCCTCCTTCTTACACTTCCGCAGTTCCCACCAAGCTCGATTTTATGTCTTCTTTCTGACCGTGGTTATATGGGTCCTCTCCAGCTGCTTTTCTGTTTGTTTTTCCCAATGATTTGTCTTTATTTCAGTTGTAATTCTAGTTTGGTCCTGGGAAATGGTCTGTGTAGCTTCCAGTCACTCCACTGCTATTTTGGAATCCCTCTTAATATTTAGAATTAATGTCATACTGCATTCCCACTGACTGTGAGAGGATTCTCTTTTCTCTACCTCCTCACCAACACTTGCTATTTGTTGATTTATTGAAAATAGCCATTCTAACAGGTGTACAGTAATATCTCATTTTGGTTTTCATTTGTATTTCTCTAATGATCAATGAACTTGAACATCTTTTCATATGTTTATTGGCCATCTGTATAATGTCTTCTTTGGAGAAATGTCTATTCATGTTCTTTGACCATTTTATAATTGGATTGTTCTTTTTGGTGTTTAGTTTTATGAGTTATTTGCAGATTTTGGATATTAACCCCTTATGGGTCTGTGGGCACCCTGAGGGGTGGAAGCTAGACTTGGTACACCCTCAGACATTTCCTGAGTGGCTTCAGACCCAGCACTGTCATTGAGTTTGAACCTGACTCAATGTGGTTAACACCACTCACCCCTACCTGGTGACTCGCTGAGAACCTAGCTCATGCAACTCAAGTACTGCCAGAGGCTCTTTCAGTCACTCAGCCTAAGAGGCAGCTGGCAGGTGGAGACAAGTAGAGGCAGATCTCAGAGTGCCTTTGACCTTTCGCTGACTAGCCCCTAGGGTTGATGCTGGTAGAAGCCTGGGTTGATGCACAGCTTGGCCTTTTCCATGCACACCCAGGTCCAGTGGATCACTTTGTAGCTCCAAACAGGTTCCCCAGGGCCAGTCATAGGCAAGCCTGACATTAACCTGAATCAGAGTTCTTCCAAAGAGTCCCTGAACCAACACACCCAGTGGCAACCTTCAGACAACATCAGAGGAGGATCAAATTACCTCCACAAATGCACATTCAAAGGGAGACCTCAGCAGGCACCAGACCCTGCTGGAGTAAATTCCATTTTGTGTGGTTAGCACCTGCACAGTAGCTTATATATTGAGGTTGGGGTCGATCCTCACAGTCAGCCAGATTGAGAGTTGACCCCACACACAGATGGGCCAACAGCAATCAAGACTGACAACAGAAGGGCTCATATAACCCACACAAGGAACTTTCCTGGAGCAGCCAGCTCAGGTGATTAAGGAGACTGCACTGCTGTGTCCCACAATAAACCTAATATATATAGCCACCCCAACCAAGACTGGAAGACATAGCCAATCTACATAATACACAGACACAAAAACATAGGGGAAATCAACATGGGAAGACAACCATTCACTACATGAAAGAACAGTAGAAGTCTCCAGAAAAAAATAAATAAATAAATAAATACATACATACATACATACATACATACATACATACATACATAAATAGCTAAATACAATAGAGGCAAGCAAGCTACTAAATTCTGAGTTCAAAACAATGCTTATAAGGATGCTCTAGAAATTTAGGAGGAGAATAGATAAAATCAGTGAGAACTTAAATAAAGATATGGTGTTATCAGTGTAAGTGGGGTGTCCACTGGTAGAAGTGGGGGATTCTTTTCCCCACTGGGTTCTGGTTGTCAGGTTTTTATGATATCTTGAGAATTTTCTAAGACTCACACAGTAGGATGAGTGATTTTTATTTGTGTGGAATTACATCCCTGCATTTTTAAAGTCCAATTTCCCTTAAACCAGTTCTGAAAGAGGTGTAACTGGGGATTCAGCATAGCTAGAAACAAAGCCAGTGTCAAGAGTTTCTGTTCTATGGTATAATTAAGTCTAGCACAGCATCAAGCTAGTTCCAGTACATTAGTCCATTGTGTGGGGTCAACATGGCTGTGGGCCATGTGGATAAATGCAGGAGAATGTGCCCTTTGCAACAAGAGAGCCAGGAGCCCAGCGCAAAGGAGAGGGAACACCTTTGTTTATGTATACATGAGATACATGTATCATGTATCTCAAATCTTCCCACACTTGCAGTGGTCATGCCTATTCTGTCCAATGACCTCTTTCCAGGTGTGACTGACAAGCAAGTATCTTCCTTATGTCATCCAGACCTTTCTGGGCATGCATCTATTCTTCCCTTGTCCAGTTCCTTTTCCCAGGATCTGCAGGTAACAGACGTGGAGAGTGTTAAACTGTAGTTTCCTGGCAAAAAAAAAGTGGCATGCCTGTATTACCTGGTCTACCCTTTACTCCTTTCTTGTTAATTAATAATCAAGTTCTTACAACAGTATCATTTTCTCCTGAGATAAAAGGAACATCTTGTAAAATTTCAAATGAAAAATTGATAAAGGTCTCCATCTTCTTGTAACTGCTTCCTGCCATCAAGGGGCATAGTCTTGCCTATCCAAAGGCTTAAGGATTCTCTCTGTCTGACAGAGGAATGAGGAAACAAAGGGAAAGGCATCTTTATGTAGGGAAGAGGGATTCTGCAAAGTTCAGGTCAATCTAGTGTCCCTGGAAGGTGACATTGGCAATGTCCAGGAGGATGACACATTGGACAAGCTGCCAGTCTTGTATTCTAGAGACGGCAAACTTGAAAAATAGGTTAAAAGGCATAATTTAAAAGTGAAGAGATACATAACAACTAAAGGTCTAGTGAGAGATAAACACACATGTGATAAAAGGAACGATTATCGTACAGTGTCCTCAATTAGTTTGGAGGAGTGGTTTCCCTGGAGGCAGGTGTGTTACACCTGTCTGAAGCCCTTTTGTTCACCATACTTAATCTAAATTCAGTTAAGGGAAATATTCTAAGATTTCCTCCATAAGAAATTGTGGACCTTTTATGTCTGAACCATTTGGGCAGAAAAGGGAAAGCAGTTTCAGGTGAAGCCGATAGACCATCCATGTTTCATTGACTCAACCATAAGTTCAAACCACTGAGTCTCATATCAGGAGATGGTAATGCAGATGTCTTCTGAAGTGAGGCCTGTATTGTGTGCACAAGAAATCAGGTAAATATGGACATAGGCAAAGAAAATATAAAGGTTAATGCACACAGCAAATCATAAACCAGTTCTGAAGATTTCCAAATGTAAGGCTTCTGCTGGAATGAAAGCAAGCAGTGACAATCTGATAGATTGTCTGCAATTAGAACATCTCTGATAATGTCATCAGGTGCTGAGGTCTGTATGGCATACACAGACATTGCCTTAAAAACAAAACTTTGAAGAGAGTTAACTGCATTGGAGTTCAATACCCACAATTAGGCATTGTGGTTTCCACCGAAACACAATTTTTCTCCCTAAGATTACCCTTATGTTCAAAGAGACTATATTAAGTCTAGTTTTAGTTTGGTTTGTTTATTTGTGTAAACACAACAAGAGTAGCAACAGATCAAATTGATTACACAGGCTTTCTCAAATTTGCTTTGCTGGAATTTTACTTATTCATAAGGAACCTTTAGATTGAGCTTTAGTAAGAAGTCAGCCTCTCAGGTAAGAGAAAACAAGGCTACCATTGCCATCAGGCTGTGCCTGGAATACATGTAGGTTTGAGTCATGTTCTCAAGTCTTTGAGGCCCCAAAGTTGTCTTGAGGTTTCTTTCTTGCCATCTTTCAGTAAAGTGATCTTTGTTCCTTTCCTGGAAAAATTGCCATGAACACGTGACAAAGTAAGGTATCAGGCCATTTCTGCGAGTGTCTTTTGATTGGTTTCAATCAGTTTTGAGAGTCAATCTCAATTCCTTAAGGCTTTCTAGTGACATCCAGAATCCAGGCATGTCTCTCTTAGACATGACATTCCTGTCAAAGTCTTAGTCAATAATACCACGTAGTTTGGAACTGGTTTTATTGGATTTATGCAAAGAAATGTATTGCCATGACTTACTCATTAAGAACTGTCAAATTCTAGAGGGATTGGGTAGGGGGAAAAAAAACTAATAGTGAGTAATCATCATTCCCTAGATTGGCAAACACATTCCATAACTTTTAGAAACAATGGCTTCTTTACTGGCAAACACACTGATGGTTCAAGAGACATACTTCAATGGAGACAAGTGTATAGTAAAATTTAGCAAACCACAGGTGAACTAAATTAAATTAATTGGCTTGGGTAGTTTAGGCTCAGATAAGATCTAGTTTAGCTCATATTAGGCTTTGTTTGTTGTTCTTTTTCTATTTCCTTTAGGTGTGAATTTAGATTGTTTATTTGATATTTTTCTTGGTTCATGAGATAGGCCTCTAATGCTATGAATTTTCCTCTTAGGACTGCTTTCTCTATGTCCCACAGATTTTGGGTGGTTGTGTCCTCATTTTTATTTGTCTTATGGTACCTTTTGATTTTTTCCTTGATCTCATTGTTAACCCATTGATTGTTTAGCAACATGTTATGTAGACTTCATGTGTTTATGTGTTTTTCACTATTTTTCTTATGATTGATTTCTAGGTTCATACCATTATGGACAGAGAAGATGTGTGATATCATTTCAATCTTTTAAAATTTATTGAGACATTTTTTGTGTCCTAACATGTGGTCTATCCTGGCAAATGTTCCATGTTCACTTGAAAAAAATGTATAGTCTGCTGTTTGGTGGTGAATATATCAATTAAATTAATCTGATCTAGTATGTCCTTTAAGGTTGCTCTTCCCTTGTTGATTTCCTGTCTGGAAGATCTATCCATTGATGTCAATGGAGTGTTAAAATCCCCATCTATGACTGCCTTACTGTCGATCTCCCCCTTTATTTCCATCAAGATTTGCTTTATATATTTTGGTGCTCCTATGTTTGGGTGCATAAATGTTTACAAGGGTTATATGCTCTTGTTGGATTTCTTCCTTTATCATTATGTAATGTCCTTCTTTGTCTCTTATAAATTTTGTTGTAAAGTCTATTTTGTCTGATATAAGTATTACTACCAAGCTCTTTTTCATTTCTATTTGCATAAAATGTATTTTCTACACAAAGAAATCTATAGATTTAATGTGATTCCTATCAAAATATGAAGGGTTTATTTTTCAGAACTGTAACAAATAATCAAAATTTATATGAAACAACAAAAGACCCCAAATAGCCTCAGCAATCTTGAGAAAGAAGAACAAAGTTAGAGGACTCACCCTACCTGACATCAAACTACACCACAAATCCATGGTAATCAAAACAGCATGGTATTGGCATAAAATCAAGGATACAGATTAATGGAACAGGATAGAGAGCCCTGAAATAAACTTACCTTTCTGTAGTCAATTCATATTTGACAAAGGAGGCAGGGACATACAATGGAGTAAAGACAATCTATTTAATAAATAGTGTTGGAAAAAACTGAACAGATATATGCAAAATAATGAAAGTAGACCACCTTCTTACACTGTAAACAAAAATAAACTTAAAATGGCTTAAAGACTTAAATGCATATCTTGAAACTAAAAACTTCTCAAAGAATACAAAAGCAGTAAAATCTCTCACATTTTATATATATATATATATATTTATATATATATATATATATTTATTTATATATATATATATATATATATATATATATATATATATATCCCTGGGGAAGAGAAAAAAACAAAAAAACACATTAAAAAAAATGGGACTACATCAAGCTAAAAAAATTTTGCACAGCAAAGTATGCCATCAACAAAATAAAAAGACAATCTACTGAATATGAGAACATATTAGCCAATGATACATCTGATAAGGGATTAATATCCAAAATATATAACATTGATTAGACACTTCTCCAAAGAGGACATACAGTTTGCCAATAGACATATGAAAAGATGCTCAATATCACTAGTCATTAGAGTAATGCAAATTAAAACCACAATGAGATTACCTCACATCTGTCAGAATGGCTATCATCAATAAATTAATGAACAACATGTGTTGGCGAGGATGTGGAGAAAAGTGAATCCTTGTGCACTGTTGATGGGAATGCATTTTGGTGCCACAAATGCAGTATGGAGGTTCTTCAAAAAATTTAAAATGGAATTGCCTTATGACCCAGTGGTTCCATAATAACATATGCACTTTTATGCTAATTGAAGCATTATTTACAATAGCCAAGCTATGGAAGCAATCCAAGTACCTATAAATAGGTGAATGGAAAAAAGTTGGTGGTACATATATACAATGGAATATTACTTGGCCATAAAAAAAAAAGAAATCTTACTTTTTGAGACAGCATGGATGGACCTTGATGATATTATGTTAAGTGAAATAAGACAGTCAGAGAAGGACAAATACCATGTGATTTCACTTTTATGTGAAATCTAAAAATATATATATAAATGAATAAACAAGAGAAAAAGACTCATGTACATAGAACAGGATGATGGTTGCCAGAGGAGAGTGGGTTTGGGGGACTGAGTGAAAAAATTCAGATCTGACCCTGGCGGTTTGGCTCAGCAGTTAGAGCATTGGCCTTTAGACTGAAGAGTCAAAGGTTTGATTCCTGGACAAGGGCACATACTTTGGTTGCAGGTTCAATCCTTGGCCTCCATTGGGGTTGTACAAGAGGCAACCAATTGATGTCTCTCTCACATTGATGTTTCTTTCTCTCTCTCCTTCTCTCCTACTGTATCTAAAAATCAATGGTAAAATATCCTTCAGTGAAGATTTAAAATAATTAAAAATAAAAATAATTTTAAAGTAAAAAGACAAAAAAATTCAGATCTGGTTTTGTGAAACAATAACAACAATATTCAAATAGGTAAACTACTAGCTAAACTATTTTTGAAATGGGGAAAATGTCAAATATGAAAAAATGATAAATCATAATGAGCAAATTAAGAAATTATAGGAATGTATAATTTACCAAACCTGACACCATGAAAGACACTAATTTTTCTAATTACATTCTGGTAAAAAGAAGGACAAAGTCTTATTGAACTTATGCAAATAACTATATTGCCCTGAAAGGTAAGATGACTCAAAAGAAGTAAATTTGGGGGCAGTTGAGAATCAGATGTCAATTAAAAAGGTTTTATTTTAGTTTACCAAAGTAAAGTCTACAAAATTATGAATTACAAATAGCTTAAAGTCATCAATGAGTGATATTCAAATAAATGTTCAACAACTTGCTCCAAGAAAGAAAAACAACAACTTTGATTGGTAGCATTTGCCAGTTTCTGAGGTGTAACTACTCCTGTCATTGCTAATTGCAGCTACTAATGTGATTCTATGGAACATCAACTTGGGAAGAGATGAGCACATTACATAGTTTCCCTCATACTGATATGACAGTCTTAACTTCCAAAGAATATATTATAGTAAAAACATAGTGAAGCAATTTGAAGTGATTTATTTTTAAGTATTAATTACCTTTATTTTTGATATACTTTATTTAATTATAAGTTTATGTAATTTAACACTTAGCAATTTCTTTTCAATAGCTAATTAAGATGTCAAAAATTATATCAGCAAATGTCAGTACACTAGTCTATTTACCTTCTGATTAAACCATCTCATCTCTGGGGGCTTATCCTGTAGATATACCTACACAAGTGCACATGACATAACCATACTTGCAGCATTGTCTATGATAGGAGAAGAAAACAATCAAAATTTCTATTTGTGAATGTCTTATTACATAAGCTCTGGTATAACCACGCAATGGAATGCTCTGAAGAAGTTAAATACTTTTTTAAAGTATGAGAAAACTATGTATTTATAGAGAAATATCTGTAGCATATACTGCTATGTGAAAAATATATGATGCAGAACATTGGATAGCTTTTGTATAAAAATGTAGAGAAGGCAAGTTAATTATATTTGCATGAAGAAGCACACAAAACAAAAACTCAAAAATGTAGTTTACTTATATAAGATGGGGATAGAATGAAGACGATAGAGCAAAAGTTGTCAATACCTTTGTAAACAGTTCTGATTTTTGGTGCATGTGACTATATTACCAAAGAAAGTAATGATCTTTTTAAACTAATAAAGATAAATCTTTGTCTATCTTGAACTAGAAATGATATTTTCTCAATATTTACCAACTAAACTTGATAAATTGCAATTATTTATCATTGTGAGTGTTACTTTCACATGTGCTATATAATCCTGTTCATGTCAATTATTTTCCTCAAATAAACATATTTGCAGTATTTACTTATTCAATATCTTTCTTTGTATTGGTTGTAGAATTGATCAGTCTTTTCTTCTACTTGCTTTAGTTGTGTAAATATAGCCCTTTTATGAAGGAGTTTAACATACTAACATCAATGTATTTTTTCACAATAATTTCAACTTTGACCATTTGTATCTGTTTCATAAAGTACATTGACCAGCTCTTGCACAAGAGAGAATGAAGCTGCAGTTCATGTTTCAAAGTTAAAGCAAATACCTGACATTGTTCTCACACTTCAGTTTTACCCTTATGACTCATCTCTGCTTTCATTCAACCTGGGGAGATGAAAAGATCACTGGGTGGGATCAAAAAAATGATTCTATTCCTAGTTCCTTCACTTATTAAATGATCATAGTTATGTGGCTTAATCCCTTGGAGACTGTTTTAAATTATAAAATAGAGATAGTCACGGTTATTCTGCATAAAGTACAAAGAAGTTATCATGACCAAATGAGATATTATCACATGAAGTACTTTGACAAAAGCAGACTTGTACAACTTTATGATACTTTTGCCTTCAGCAAAAAGAGATGTTTTAATATGCTGTACAGATTCTGAAATCCGAATAAAACAATAGCTTTGAAGTAAAACTGGGTTCAAATTTTGTTGTACATTGAAAATAATGATCTTTTACATGTGCGTTCTATTTTAATTGACTTCTATCTTTTAACCAAAAGTAATATTTTATAGCAGTTACTCCCTCTGGTGTTCAAATGTCCTTGTTTCCACATTTTGTTAAACTGAGGTGTTGGAGCAGGGCAGAAATCAGGAAAAAAATGAAACAGAATTCAACTCTGTGTCACCTGAAATACTCTTATAATTATCTCTTTCTTAGTGTAGATTATTAAAAAAAATTTTTTTGAGAACTAGTCTTTGATCAGTGCAGTCTAAAGCTTTTAATTTTAATGGCATATGCTGTAAAAATGCTAGAAATTGAAGATCTTTTTTCTTATAAGACAAAGGAATCAGTCAGAGATGGTATTATTAGATGTCAGGAGCTATTGTGGCTTCTGCACTCAGGGGATTTTGTTTCTAGACTGTAAGTGCTAAATGAATAATTGTGAAATTTATTGCAAAACAAGCAACATTTTTGGCAAGCACTGCTTTCAAATACAAATTTTATTCTGAGTCTGAACTCTTTGGACTCATGAACTCCTAAATTTTGTCAAACTCACTGAGCTAATTAATCTTAAATGTGCATGATGCTACACAGAATTCAAAGGAATCAACATACTTGTTTTCAGTAGATTTATTATCCCTTGAGTTCTATCATTTTGCTCATAAGTGTGTAAGATATGGAAGCAACCCAAGTGCCTATCAATAAAATGGTTGTGGTACATATACACAATGTAATATTACTCGGCCATAAAAAAGAATGACATTTTACATTTGGGATAACATGGATGGACTTAAAGGGTATTATGCCAAGTGAAATACACGAGAGAAAGACAAATACCACATGATTTTACTTATATGTGGAATCTAAAGAACAAAATAAACAAACAAAATAGAAACAAACTCATAGATAAGGAGGGGTGACTGGGAAAAAAAGTAAAGGGATTAATAAGTACAAATTGGTAGTTACAAAATAGTCATGCGGATCTAAAGTATAGCATAGGAAATATAGTCAATTATATTGTAATAACTATGTATTGTGCCAGGTGGGTACTGGAAATACTGGAGTTGGGGGTGGGGATCACTTTATAAAGTGTATAATTGGCTAAGCACGATGATATACACATAAAACTAATACAAAATAATATAATGTAATTGAAAAAGAAAATTAAAAAGTGTGTAAGAAAAAGGATAAGAAAATACTATTAAAGTTAGTAAATCAAATATAACACCTGTCTCAAGTTAACGCCATCTTTCAAACACGTGTTAACTTTCTATTAGTACCTTCTCTGATTTCAAGCTCATTCATCAATTTTGGCTACTTTACTATGAAATGTAACATATAACCTGCCATTATTCTTAATTTATTCAGTGAATATATGTTTTGTGGATGCCAGATACTATACTGGGGTATATCAGTAGTAATAATATCATTATGAATATTTATTAAATCAAAATGCTTTTTAGTCTTTTCATGTAAGACAGGTGGATTGGTGAGGTCAAGTGAACCAAGTGAGGGAGAGAAGGGAGCTTGTGTCTGTGGGATGCCCTGGCTACAGTCTGAGGGTTCTGTACAGTCTCTCCTGGGCCATTCGAGGGCAAGGCAGAAAGTGCTTTTCAGGGACTGAAGAGTGGCTCGGCTCTTGGAAAACTAGTCATCCTCCAAAACAGCAATTCATCAATTCCTCAACTGTCAGTTCCTTTGTAAACTTGACCTAAATGTCCATGTTTGCTGGGTTGTGAATCAGTAGTTTTGGTTATTCCCGAAAATTAAAAGCTCCTGAATTTCTTGATCTTTCTTGAAATTCATGGTTTTATACATAAAGTGAAATCATGAGACAATCATATGAACTATGAGCAATACTTAAATTATGTGCTTGTGTTTTTAAAATGGCTTTTCTGATTCAGTTCTCAGAAAATGAAGATCTGAAGTGCCTTCAGCTACACTCCACAACAGTGTCTGCAAGTAGAGTGCAGGCAATACAGATGGAATTGGAGAGGCATCCTCCTCTGCTCCAGACTTATTGGGGGTATGTTAGGGGGGTTGTACCAGAGTAGAAAGAATAGGTTCAGGAAGTGTTTGTGAAAAATATCTCCAGGGGAATCCCCTCTTACCATGTCTTCTAAGCCACATGAGTTGCATATATACACTGGGAAAGAGCACAATTCACAGAATTAGTAATGACTGATGTACCCACTGGGGCTGAGCTAAGGATAGGGGACCCTATTGTTATAATAGAAAAGAAAGAAAATAATAAAAGAATCCATTGAAATTCTAATATTTTTTTTTTGCAAATCATTATGCAAATAAATTATGGGAGATGTGGTATCACTAGGAACCACATGAAAATGTTTGACTTTCTACAAATAATGCAGGTAAAATCGAATCAACTGAGATGCAATGTGACTTCAACCTGTGTGACCCCTTGGCCTGGCAGGATTGAATTAGGAGGTCATGTCTCTCCACAATAGCCAATGAGAACATCCTTTGGTAGGTATGTAGCCTAACCACAACCTACAATGTGTGGGGATGACTATGTTTTAACCACAGTGAGAACATACATAATGCTGACGATTAAAAGAGCAAGGGGATATCTGCTTGAGGTGTCTTCGTGTTGATGTTGTTTTGTGGCACTAATGAATTATTTCATCCATTCCAAGACAATTCAAAGGCAAGATTTTTCACAGAAAATGAAAGTTGGGCAAGGGAGCATCTTTATGTGTTCACTTAAGGCATTTGGGAATACAGATGATCAAATGCAAGAGTTTAATTTTTCAAAATGAGCTTAAAGAAAGTCAGAACCAACTTCCTTCTCTATGATGTGGGTTAAGTGTGAACAGGGTGATGTACACATGGCTATTCCCCAGCTTTCTTCTTGTATCAGGGTGAGTACAACTAGCAAAGATCCCACATGAATCATGGAATGTACGTTCTGAAAGGAGACAGACCAACACCTTAAACTCAGTAATGGAGTTTGATAAAAGGGATATTTATAAGATGTAGGAAGAGCTGAAGGAAATAAGCAAGGGATGGATTCAGTAGCCCAGTGAGAGAAGCGGGAGGGAATTCTTCCATTCCTTGGCCTACAATGAAAAGAGGTAGGAAGAATTCTTGGTTTTGAGAGATTAGTTGTACCAGGTGCGCTACCAGGTAGGAGCTCTGCCCTTAAGCAGGGCATGCAGAGCCCTGGAAGGAGGGCACTGGGGCACTGACAGGACTTCACTATCCATCTGCCCTCTGATCTTTTGCCAGAGTGTTCCCATACCTGGGCCCAACCAGAACCTTCCAGGCACAGAGCAGGGTGGAGAAGGTAGAGAGTGGGTTTGCAGGGTCAAACAGAGAATATCTGCATAGTTCTGAAGAAAAACAAAAGCAGGTATCCTCATGACCCAGGGCTGAGTCTATGGCTCCCAAATATCCCATAATCTGAAATCCTGGGACCTTGTCTAATACAGAGAGGGAACCCTGACACCCTGGAGTTCACAGGCTCTCACCCAGCAGCCAACCCAAATGGGTAGGCTTTTCTCTTTCTACAGGGTGATATAAAGTGAGAAAGGGCCTCAGGGCAAGGCAGAAAAAGGCAAGTGTCTTTCACACTACCCACTGACATAACCCTCTCTGCCAGTGTAAGAATTCCTTTAACAGGGAACTCTAATATCAAGTGGGTCTTCAGAACTTCATTGTTTTATTGTCAGTCCATTTCCATTCTATGGCTCAAATATAAATAATAATTTTAATTATATATTATCCTGGGATCTCAGTGGTTTTCTCTTTGTCAAATATATGATTTGCATTCCCTGTCATGTGGACACTTGATTACCTCTACTTCTTAAAATTCTCTTCTCCCTAGATTTCTCTGAGTCTGTTTCTCTTTCTCCTCCTTCATTTGCGCCTATTTTCAGATATAGGCGAAGGTATTACGCAAGGACAAAAATAAAGAATGAAAAAGACATTACTTAAAAAGATTAGGTAAGGTTTTAAAGAGGTGAAAAACTTTAAAAAGTTTCCAAGTTAATACAATTTCAATAATTCAAACTATTGATTTCCCTTTGTTACATATACACAGGGGTGGGCAAAAGTAGGTTACATTATCAGCCATCATTACATAATAATAATAATAAAACAAATAATACAAATAAATAATACAATCATAAATACATAAATAAATAATACAAGAATAAACTCTGTTTTGTGTATTCACAGCTGTAAGCCTCCTTTCGTCCACCTCTGTATAATGTGTGTGGAGGGGTATTGCTGGGAAAAACTTCTGTAATGAAATCAAAATGCAAAATTCTGCTTGAAACTTTAAAGTATAAGGTGATACTCTTATTTTGATCATTGATAGGATACCTCTACTAGTTAGTCTTTTGAAGGCAAAAAAAAATTGCTAATTATGATAAAAGTAGTTTTGTTTTATTTGAGTACTCCCTTTTTTTCTTTTTTTCACCAAGTTAATGGCCAAAATAAAGTGAAGCCAAAATGGGCAGAGCATTAATAGGCCTCAGGCCACTGTGGTTGCCAGGGAAACCTGGCTTGTGTCTCTGAACACAGTGAGGAAAGCTGCTTATGTAGAGCTGGGTTGTCAGGAGTGTGAGATTTTATCATAATATTGGAGGAAAGCTTATAAAATAGAAAGGAAAAATAAACTGCTAAAATGCTGTGCATTATTATACACTAGTATAAAGCACGTTATTAAACTTACTAGGACTTTATCTATGGCATTCTGCTCAATGCAAACACTCTGCTTATAACTATAAATAAAGCACATTTAAAGCTGAAAAAAATGTGTTTTTTTTTTTTTTTTTTATTGGTCAATGCTACAAAGCATCTAGAGTGGTGGGTGCTTTGGCATTTGTGCCATATAGACTAGAAAACCCACTGGCAACTTGTGATCAACTCACTTTCTTGTGGATCTAACAACAGAGATCAACCTGCAATGAGTTTATAGATGAAAGGAGCAGTTACATTTGCTTAAGACTCCAGGTGCAGCCAACACAGCCCAGAGAAAGCCAGAATGTAGCCAGCTCCAGATCACTTCACTCACCAGAGATTGCTGAATGTCCCCAAGTGGCAGATGAGAGGGCAAGACTGATGGGTGCAACAAAAGATAAGACAGAGGCAATCTCCTCCCAAAGGGGATGTATAATCTGGTGTGAAAGAGAGAATCTAAATTTTAAAAAATTTATGAATACTTGACTATTAACAAATATAATTAACTCTGGTGAGTGTTATGTAGGAAAAGTGTTTAATAAAACAGAGTTGCTAAAATGGCTCCCCTTCTTCAAGACACTTTACTAGTATCTGTTAGCAAATTGCCATAATGAATACTCAAGTCCCCTGCATGTCTTTGGCACGAAGGCATCCTGAGAGTTATTGAGGTGTACAACCTGCGCATGTTTGTGGGGGTTCTATAGACCAGATGTCAGAGAACCTTACTCACTACAAAAGCATCAGGGAAGTTCTTGATGAAGTGGCATTGAAGCTGACGTTTAAAGACTGTGTGGTAGCTCTCTAGGTGAAGAGACAGAAAGGACATTCTAGGCAGGGAACAGCATATGTGAAGGACATGGATGGAGAGGCATGGGGCACATTTGTGTAACTGAGGGGAAGCAAAGGTACCTGAGCCTGGTGGCCAATGGAAACATGACACAAGATAAAATGGCAGTTAAGGCCCAGATCACTCTGGGCCCTAACAAATATGTTCAAGATTTTGGATTTCAGCCTAAGGGTAATAGAGTGCCATTGAAGGAGTTTTGTAAGAGAGTGGTAGACTCAGATTTGTGACTTTTGAGACACCACTTATCTTTAATTTGTAGAATGCACTGTAAGGGCAAGAGCAGGTGTGAGATATGAGATATTCCATATTGGATCAACATTATTGAATCAACAACTGTTAGAACAATGGATACTTGGACCTGTCCAAAACATTCATGGAGACATTTGGTCTACACCAAAATATCCTTGAAATTTTATCCCATCAAAATCAATGGGAGGAAAAAAGGAGGAACATCTGTAATAATTTCAATAATAAAGATAAATTGAAAACAACAAAACAAAACCTACATGAGCATATTTGATCCATGTCAAATGGTCCTTGATATTTGGTCCTGTTCAAAATATTCATGTTTACAAAACATCTCTGAGTTCAAATAGCCCATAAGGTTTACTTATACTTTGGGTTTATAGGATTAATACATAAAAAATGCTAGCATGTTTTATTGGTCCAGTGTGTTGTGGTTATATTGCCAATAATAACCCTTCTCATCTTGGTAGCCTAGCTAGTAATGACACATGGGGTTAGGTAGATGACCAACTGTTGTTGTGGACATTTTGGACAGGAGCCAATATCAAGGACCAAATATCAAAGAACTTTTAATGTTGTCCAAATGTCTCAGTGGACCTCTTGGACAGGACCAAATGTTCTGCAAGGGCACTGTTATAACAGAAAGGTATCTTAGTGTGCCACATTAGTGAGCAAGAATTTATCAGGAAGAAAAGGCATGGAAGCACATGTGCAGAGGCATGGAAGCCTGACACATAGTTGTGTGCTTGCAGCACTGATGGTGCTAAGGTGAAAGCCGGTGGAGGATGGAGGGAGATGGAAGTGGAGAGTCACAAGGTCAAGTGCTGCACAGCCTGAGAGGCTGTGCTGGGGCTGTGGGTGGACTGCTCAGTGGAAAAGCAGTACTTCAAGGAATTGAGGAGGGCACATTTTGGAGAACTAACAATGGTAAAGCAATTGTAATGGTTTAAGTGAGAGATGATTCAACCCAAAATCAAGGCAATGGCTGAGAAAACAGAGAAGAGATGATAGTTTTGAGAACCATTTAGGAAATTAAGTGGGTACAACTTGTGGTTTGGATGTATATGGAAGTTAAGGAGAGGAAGACCCTAGGATTATTATAGGCTTATACCTGGGTGACCAAGTAAATGATGGTGCCATTAACTGAAACAAAATATAGGGGAAATCACAGCAAGCTTGGGGGAAGGGGAACATAATGAGCTCAGGCTTTTTGAGGCTGTATTTGAGGCACATGTGAAGCATTTGATTATGTACATGGTGCAGGACCATCTAATGCTGGGGAGGTTCAGTGTTGGAGAGATAAAGGGCAGTAAGATCCAGGCAAGGGAATACGGGTAACAAGGTGCGAATAGCAAAAAAATCAAGCTGATGAGAAAATGCTGCAGAAACCTTACCATTTAATAGGGATCTTACTAAATACCCCCTCCTATATCTATTGTCTTTTGGAAAAGTGTAGCTCTGTATTCCTTCTCTTGTATGAAATCATCCTGTTCAATCAGCATATGTCAAGAGGCAGAAAAACATGTGTTTGAACCAGCTCTAATATTAAGAGCTGTGTGAACCACTTGAATGCAAAACAAAAATAAACAAAACAAATCAATAAAAACCCAACCTTAAAACTAACCAATGTGGTGAATGACTGCAAAGGGAGGACTGGTATTGTAAACACTCTTTCAAAAGTATGTAACACAGACCAGTTATATCTTCAATGCATGGAATCATAAGTAAATAAATAGCCATATGGGTCACAGATATACAGAACGATAAGTGGTTAATTTTGCCCTTCCCAGCTATTTTCCTTCACATATTATTTTTACTTTCTTTCTGACTTGGATACCTCTCAATTTTTGTGAACTTCAACAACATCTTGCTGGGCTAGTTTGGTGGTAGCACAGGATCCCACTAGCAGGAAGTGAGCTCCCAGTCGTCTGGAGAGGAATCCTCTGCCATATTCCTAACTGAGAAGGGGCTCTCAGACACGCGGAGGTCTCAGCAGGTCCGATGTTTTGTGAAAGCAGATGTCATCTTCTAATGAGGGTTGCAATGAGACTTAAAAGAAATATAAAATTTGATAATACTTATTTTTAAACTTGTAAAGTGTCCAGGGTTGAAGGGAGATTGTTGGGCAAAAGGGAGAGTTTTTGTTCTTCATATCACACTGCTCAAGAGAGCTGAGCATTTCCAGGCTGTAGTAAGTCTCTGGCGGTTAAAATTCTTTGGGAGTAACAGGGTTTTGAAAGAGATAGGAGTCCTCTTCTGCTGTCAGCAGATGGATGCAATTACTGTATTAGCCATTATGGTGTCCTGGTGTGGGCATGGCTGTAAGCTGTGGGAAGCAGTGAGGGCATGTATTTGTCTCAAGAAGTCAGACTTAGACAGGAATCCACTTGGGAAAATCAGGTGCCTTGGTCTCCTGGCATCCTGCCTACAATACTCAATTAGGCAAGGGGAACGATTAGTCCCCACTCTCCTCTGGATCCCCACCTTAGTGGCTGAGTCCTGGCTCCCCTCCTCCAACCCATATTTGCTATCCTACCTTATCACCATTGTCAGGTGGGTCCCTTTGCCTGAGGGCCTCTTAAACCCAGCAGAATCTGACAGTGATCCTTGGCAGTGTTATGCAAGGAAATGATGATGTCTGTATTTCTCTATGGGGGTTCAGGTTCTTAGAGGTATTATAGAGAAGGCTCTATAGTCAGGGATGTGATGGCTGCAGGGATTAATGTATAAGGAAGAGACCTTATCACCTACCTGGACCAACACTGAAGCCTGAGTAAGGAGAGTGTTTTGTTCTTCTGCAGGTAATACCAAGCAGTACAGGTAATACCTGCAAAATTCAGTCTGCGTGTTGTCCCAGTGAGAGGATCCTGAGAGGAACAGAAATATTATATTTATGTATATTAAGTCATTACTATTTTATGACCTCTCTTATTCTAATTTGATCATTTTGCTACTGTATTTGGATGGGTCATTCAAATAAACAAAACCACGATTTTTTCTCCTCAACTGAAAGAAGAGGCGTGCTGACAACTATGCCTACAATAAATTCTAGGCATATTAAGAATGATCTCGGCGAATACTCGCACTAAACAGGCACATGCTTTCTTACTACTAAATGTAAACGACTCAGAGGCTCACTGTACTAGGATGGTGGGAAGACTGCAGAGCCAACCAAAAGAGGCTGTTGTGCGGTCTGAGAACTTGACAGAAGGGTGAGCCCGCGGGGCCAGTTTAGGTTGCGGGGATCTCCCCCGCCCCAACTAGGTTGTGAGTGGGCAGGACAGGGAGCAGACCCTCGGGTGGGGCGCGCGCGCCACCCGAGCTCCCCACCCGCGCGCCCCTTGCGCCCGCCACGTCCTCGCCTCGTCCCGCCTGGCTGAGCGCCGCCAGTCCTGGGAGCCGCGGGGACCGCGCTTGGCTGAAAAGGAGCCCTGGGGCAGAGCGAGGAGCCGGGCTCTGAAAGCCCGTGCCGGGCTGCGGGTGAGCGGCGACCCTGAGAGCTGAGTGGGACCTGGGAACGCGCTGTTCGTCAGAGGCTAAGGCGACCTCTGGACCTCTCCGCGCGTCTCCGAGAGCCAGAGGTGAGCTTTGGGCTTTGGAGACGCAGTCCTTGGAAGCTGAGACACTGCACTGGAGGTATCTTGTCCTTGGGCTCAGAGCGGCAGTCTGAGGACCTTTCCACCAGGGGACCATGCCTAGGAAAGGGAGGGGACATCTCAGAAGCTAAGGGAAAGGAACGAGAGCTCTCCTCCCTACCAGGCACCCAGCAGTGTCCGTCTCATTGTCCGGCCCCGGGGACTGGCGGCCACGGTGGGCAACAGTGGGCCCTGGGCCCCCAGCACCGCCGGCCTCCGCGCGCTAACCCGGACGCGGGCAAAGTTTGCCTCCCCAGGTCCAGCCCATTCTCTCGCTCCCGCAGCCCGGCAGGTGCAGCCTTTCCTCACGCTCCACCTGCAGCTACCCAACCATGGAGCCCCCGGTTCAAATTTTCCGCGGGGACCCGGGCCCCACCTGCGCCCCGAGCACCTGCCTGCTCCCCAACGTCAGCAGCTGGGTCCCGGGATGGGCCGAGCCTTACAGCAACAGCAGCGCGGGCTCCGAGGAAACGCCGCTGGAATCTGCGCACATCTCCCCCGCCATCCCGGTCATCATCACGGCGGTCTACTCGTTGGTGTTCGTCGTGGGTTTGGTGGGAAACTCCCTGGTCATGTTCGTGATCATCCGGTGAGCGCAGCGTCCGGGCGCCGCGGTAGATAGGGCCAGGAGGGAGGGTCAGGGCCTGCCACCACGATCTGAGGCGGGGAGCCAGCCAGCTAGTGGGGAGCCGGCCAGGTGGTGGGGACTCTACCGTCCATGCAGGGCTTGGGAGATTCTCAGAGGGTGACCTCTTAGACGTGAACGATTTCCAGGGAGAGTTTTTGGTAGGGGGCTGTGAGGTTCACACAGGGTGAATCCCAGCGGCCAGAGGCTGTTGAGGATGTAAGAGTTACACCTCCTGAAAACTCTGTGGACAGGGTAAGTACTAGGGTGTGGAACAAGACCAGTGTCACCTGGAGAGAAAACTGATCCATTTGCCTGGCGTTTTGCTTGGTTGCCTGTGCCAGTATGGAGCACTTTGTTTTAATCTTTGAAAATATTAAGATAAAACTCAGACCCACCGAATACACTGTAGATAATTCAGAATTTCCAGTGATTCATCAAATTAGTGTTATGTTTTATGAAGCAAAAACCAATATACTATTTAAGGTTGTTGGTATCCATACATGAGCCTTTTTTAGTGCTGAAATGCTATTTGTTTAGAATATTACTGACTTTTGTAAATAAGCCATCTAATATTCTCTAAAGTATGTGAGGGTTGTGGATGTTTTCAAAAATTGCTTGTTTTTTTTTTCTGTTTTTTGTTTTTTTTTATTTCCCACCATGAGAAATCGAATATTTTGTTTTCTTATTCTTTTGTGGTATTGTGTTGAATTCAACTTTCAATAATTAATATCCAGCTATCCACATAATACTAATTTTCTGGTAAGTGAAGTAAATCTTATTTTGGCCTCTTTCAACAACAACAAAAAAAGAAAAAGAAAAAAAAGAATGCCCCAACTTTGTTCTGGCTGCCCTTTGAGATGTATGCATTTCACTTTCTGGGAGACGATGCTGTGCAGATGCACCTTTGAGAATGAATGAGAACCTTACATTGCTTCGAGAAGTTCCTGTGAAATAACATGTGCAAGTCACTCTGTTTAGGGGCATTGAAAAAAATGAGGAACTAATTTCTTCTTTTTATCCTGAATTTAGTTTTAAAACAGGCTTTTTATTTAGTATGAGCTTTAAGAACAATATCTACAGTAGCAGGAGTCTGATTCTCTTGGGAAATCATTTTATACAGACGCCTTTTATCTATTTTTTTTTTTTTTTTTGTCTTGGGAATGTCAGGTCTTTTATCCTCATCCATGCTCCGGAACAAAAAACCATCATTTAAACTTCCAAACACATTTTAAAGCTCATTTTACCTATAATTAGTGTCTGTAGCTTGGTACCCTTGGTTTACATAATTGCTTATTGCATTTTACAGGAATTCTATCCGGCGATGAGTAAAGGCTACAGAAGTGGGGAATATTTTAAAAGCAAATTGTTTTTCCAAGTCATTAGTAATTTCAGGGCAGCTTTCCATTAGAGAGAAGATTATAGTAACTAAAAGAAAAGGAAAGACAGCTGTATTCTATAATAGAAACTTTTAAAAGATCTTGGTACAGAGGCTGTTGTTTTATAATAAAAGATTGTTACACAAAAAGAAGGTGCTAAGAAAAAACCCAGCTCTATTCCTATTCATATTATATTTAAGTGCTTATGTAAAACAGATACAGTTTATTGTCATTTGCAAGAGCACCTGAAGTTTTTGTTTGAGAAGAGCTTCTTAGCTGCTTTACAACTTTTTATATGGCTCTGCAGACTAGGATTAAAAACAAGAAAAAATCCTAGAATATGTGCAAAAACAATGGGGAGCATTAGACATGTCAGAAAGAAAAAAGAATCATTGTAGATTAAGCTACATTAATATATATGATATATCCAGGACTAAATTTTTTAGAAGAGAATAAATTCAGCTAAAAATACAAAAGAGGTTAGATAGTTCACATAAGAACATTATCCATTCTTCCACCTTATTCACAACTACTTGGAGACTTTGATAATAAATGAAAAGTGAAGAGTTATACTATCATCCCAGAATGCTAACCTATTAAAATGATAGTTCTCTTATATCTATAGCTAAGAGGATTGTGGATTATTTAGAATTTGTCCGGACTGATATATGGTCAATGAATCGAAAAATAAAACCCCAGAAGAAAAATTGGTGGACTTGGATTTAATTGGCTCAGGTGAAGAACGGACTAAGATTGGAGAGGGTAGCATCAAGAGGGCCCTAGAATGCTCATCAGAACTGAGAGCAGAACTCGAGTGTGGATTCAAATGCAGCTCTTATAATTGATGCTGAGCACCATTGCTTAAAAAGATGGAGGCTCACTTTTGAAAAGAACACCATTTAAAATACACGCAACAGGATCCAGGTGTAGTTCACTCATCTAGGAACTCATTCGGGAGATGGAATTTGGATGCTTGGATGGCGGAGCAGGTGCCAGTCTAATATGGCCAGCTGAGACCTGGGGAGAGAGTTAAGGTTGTGGAAAAAGCATTGACTGCTTTTGGACCTGCCTTACAAATTAAAGTTTCAATTATTTTTATCATTTAATGTGTGCCATCTGCCATGATTCTCTAATATTAGAGCACATTAGCCTTTCACTGTGAAAACCTTAAAATGTGTGCATTCCAGCCACTCCTCCCTCTAGGCTTTGGGGTTTGTGACCCTGGGGTAGGAAGTTCTTCCTCAGCTTTTGAGCCATATCCTTGGGTCCTCCCAACACTGTGTGTCCATGGGTGTGACACTCAGAATCCAAACTTTGTGTTCTCTTCACCCACACCCCTGCCCACACCCTGGACGTTGCCAGGTGGGTAGCCTCATTTCTAACATCTTAAACATCCATTCTCCCACTCTCATTACAACATCCCACACTGACAGCTCTCTCTTCCCTTAGCAAAAATAATTAAAATTTAATGAACACTTAACATATGCCAGGCTGGTAAAGCTACCTACTTTGCGTGAATTATTTTATTTAATCTTCACAGCCATAGGTATATTACCATGACCATTTAACAGATCATGAAACTAAGACAAAGAAAGATTAAATAAACTGACTAAGGCCACAACTTGCTGACTTGTGGGTCTAGAATGATCCCAGCAGCCTGACCCCAGATCCTGAGCTTTGGTCCATTCCTCTGTTCATTTTCCACTAGACCACTTCTACAGACCTATGGACCTTCTTACTTGGCAGCCCTTCACTTTCCCCTAGACAGTTTCTTCTTTTCTTATCTAGCCTAGACCCCAGGAGCCATAACTTCAGCCTCTCTCCATAATATACTCAACAACCATGCCTGGTTGCCACTGTCTCCCACCAAACCTTAATCCTGGTTTCAAGCCAGTAACCCATCTTCCTTGTTCCTATACCCAGCTAGCTTAATGCTGCTGAATAAAATCAATTTCATCTTTGTCAGGGCAATGCCCCTGCCTTCAAGTGTATCTGACTCCAATTCTACCTAGTTTTTCTGTGTGTCTCTCCTATTTTCCAGAGGGAATCCATTCCTTTTACCATTTCCTATTTGAAACAGCCTAATTTAATTGGTACTAAATCTCAAGCCCTCTATCTGACCATATTCCTCACTGCGATACATTCAGCTGCTAGGAACCCTCCTTCTCTTGCCCACCTGTATGGGCAGCCACCTTCTCCTCCTTCCCTTTCATCTCCATCAAAGCGTTCCCTTCCTTCTCTCCAAGGCAAATCCCTACTCCAGTGTTTTGAACCTGATCACCTCCTGCTTTCCTGGATCTTTGCTATATCAGTTATCTCTTTTCTACTCTATCTGTAATCTCTCCCCTTCTACTGTTTTTGTCCCATAAGCACCTGGGCATACTCAGATATCTCTCATCTTAGAGATAATCAATACCCATGAAGCTTCCATTTTTCTGAGTTCCTTTAGCTAATGCATTTTCATCCTCTTGTCTGCCATAGGTCATCTTCTTGGAGGAATAATCCCTCCTCTTCATTTCCTTGTCTTCTGCCTGTTCCTCAGCTCAGTGCATTAGGTTGTCTCCTTGGTGCTTCTTCACCAAAGTTGTAGCACTCATGTTTCAGATGCTCTCATTAGGCTGGTTATCACTTGATTTCTATGGAGATTTGGCATGCTTGACCAATTTACATTCCTCTTTCTTTGACAGCATCCTGTCCCTGGCTTCCTTCCACATCCTTTGGGTTTCTCATTAGTCTCCATCACAGACTCCTCTTCCTCTTATGTTTCTTAAATGGTCATGTTTTCCAGAGCCTTCTTAACTATCTTCAGTTCTCACAGAGATGTATTAGTCCGGTTTCCACTAGAAAAACAGAACCAGTAGGGGATGTTAAGAGATTTATTGCAAGGAATTGGCTTACGTCATTGTGGGGCTGGCTAGGCAAGTCTGGAACCCATATGGCAGGCATCAAAAAAGGCAGGCTGCCATCCCTAGGTGGAATTTTGTCTTTCTCAGGGAAGCCTTAGCTCTGCTCTTAAGGCCTTTCAACTCTTTGGATCAGGCCCACCAGATTATCTAGGATAATATCCCTTGTTTAAAGTCAACTGATTATGGACTTTTACCACATCTACAAAACACCTTTACATCGACACCTAGGTCAGTGTCTGAGTGCATATTTGGGGAGACTAGCCTAGCCAAGATGACACAACAAACTGACCATCACACTCTCAATGGTGTCATCCATTCCTCTGGCCATCATATTCAGGAAAATTCTGACCAATCCTAAATCCATGAATCTGTCTCCCAGGTATTCATACCTAGCTGCAGACTCAGTTGGCCTCCTTCCTTCTGGATGGCTCTATATGATTATCTTGTAGGTACCTCAGATTTCTAGAGAATCTGCCTATATTAATTTGCAGTGGCTGCTATAATAAAGTATTACAGACTAGGTGACTTGAACAACAGACATTTATTTTTTCATACTCCTGGAGGCTAGATGTCCAAGATCAAAGGGTTGGCAGGGTAGGTTTCTCCTGAGGCCTCTCTCCTTGGCTCACAGATGGCCATTTTCTCCCTGTGTCTTTACATTGTCTTCCATCTGTGTGTGTCTGTGTCCTAAAATCCTCTTCTGATAAGGACACCAGTCATACTGGATTAGGGCACATCTTAAGACCCTATTGTACCTCACTATATCTCAATAAAGTCCCTATCTTCCAATGTAGTCACATTCTGAGGACTAGGGGTTAGGACTTGAACACATGAACTTGGGGCAAGGGAAACAATTCAGCCCTAGACACTGCCTGTTCCCTTCCTGTTCTACCTAAGAAAACACTCTCCTCAAACTTCAATATTCATGCTAATTATGTAAATATGTTCTTTTTTTAAAAATATATTTTTATTGATTTTTTAGAGAAAAATAGAAACATCAATCAGCTGCCTCCTGCATGCCCCCTACTGGGCATGGAGCCCACAACCCGGGTATGCACCCTGACCTGGAATCGAACCAGGACCCCTTAGTCCATGGAACAATGCTTAATCCACTGAGCCACACCCGCCAGACTATATGTTCTTTTTTATTTTATTTATTTATTATTATTATTATTATTTTAAATCCATTTATCTTCAGATAGAGTTGGAGGGACGGGGAGAGCCAGAGGGAGAAACATCGATGTAAGAGAGACACATCGACTGGTTGCCTCCTGCACAACCCCAACCAGGGCCGGGGAAGAACTGCAACCGAGGCATGTTCCCGTCACCAAAATCGAACCCACGACTCTGGTCTGAGGGCCAATGCTCTAACCACTGAGCAAAACTGGCCAGAGCTGTTCTATTTTAATTTAAAGAAAAGCTTTACCTGACTCAGTCTGGGCCTCATGGTTGAATTGTGACTGTCTGACAAAAACTCTGTGGCTGTAACCAAATTGGGGAAGCGTGGGAGGAATGAGGTGACCCAATCAGAGTGTCTGGTACAATGCCTGCCTCTTTTCCATCCCAGCTGTTTTATTCCTCCTCCTCAAAGTGCTCATTGTAATTATTGCAGTTTATGTACACACATATTCCACTTTCTCTCAAATGTCAACATAGCCCACCTTAGAAATATCACCAAACTACACCTAGAGAGGCATAGGTATATTGGTATAATCAGCCATGTGCTGCTCCCTGGTATCTAAAATTAGTCTTACCTTAGACTTGGTTAAACAAGATATGTTCTAGTTTATCCTGAATTATCTCTTGGATTCAATATTAAACATTTCCTTTAAAGCAAGGATAGCAGAGATAACTTCAGAAATTATTCACAAAAGAACCTATCTTGCATTTCTCAAAGTAATTTTATCATTTGCCGAGCTCTAAAAAGGGAGCATTGATTTTACTGCAATTGTTTATGTGGATTAGCTAAATGGCGTTATTTTCTCCTCTGAGGGACATGTGATTGCAAAACTGTTTCAGAGATGGGAAACTAAACAGCCCCCACCCCCTCCAACAAAAAAAGAAAAAGAAAAAATAATAAATTGGTGATCAGTATAGAGCTCCTAAACTGTAACAGACTCCAGGCAAAATTGTAGTCTCCACGATCAATTTCTTGATTATGTTGACTTTACAGATGACCATTTTTCCTGGTGCCTGACTTGGAGTTAGTTTCAGAGGAACTTGTCTCTCCTTGGGGATGATAGCTTATTAATCATTCACCTTCATCTTTTGAGCAACAGTATCTTTATGTGAACTCTGCAGTCACACCTCCTTTTCCCCATATTAATTTACGAATATACTCAATTGTCACCCCAGGTGGCTCCGAGCTCAGCTAAAAACCTAAAATTGTTAGATCTGTTTTAACAAAAAATGGTTTCAGAATAACATTTATTTCTCAACAGAAAATCAACTTAAAGATTTTTGTTTCTTTCTTTGGAGGGGGTGCTAGCTTATGACTTAGATAAGGAAAACTTACGTAAGGAGAATAAATTTTAGGAGTGCAGGTGATACTGTAAAAGGCTTGCTTATCAAGCACGTCAGAATTTACATAAAAGACAAGAAAACATAAAACGTGATGAATTAAAAGATGCCAAAGGAATTAGTCCACAGGTGGGCTAAGAAGACTTCACATTAAGATTAGCTAGAGTTATGAGCATTTAGAGATCAGCTACAAAAATTAGAACAATTTTCTGATGTCCAGTTGAGCTCATTAACTCATTATTAACTAAATTAACTGCACAACAAAACTTGAAACTCTGTGCTTTGTGATGTTGCTTTCCACTTAGTAACTGTGCCTCCTCTCTGCCAGCACCCTGTAGCCTACAGTATACAGTATACAGTTTTCAGTATAAAAATGGACAAATCATTTAAGACATCTACATACATATTTAGATAGCTGTACGCTAGGAAACAAGACTTCAGCCATTTGTGATTTGTAGTTCTTCACTGGGTGTTACTGGCCACTATAAACATGCTGTGTACACAGCTGAATGTACTCAAACATTGTTCTGGGAGTCAGGGCCCTGACTACAGACAGGATGAGCAGTTACTGGGGTGCTGGTTATTCCAGGGAAATCATTACTTTGACATTCCCCTTATTTCCCTCTCCCTACCACTGCCCTGCAGGGGTTGTGATGTTGTGTGAGTCCACCATTCTGGATCTGTGTCACTACCTGCCTGGTGACCACAGTCTCCACAGTCATGGGACTCAGGGACATATTCCACTTCTCTGTTCTCTGTATAGATTTTGCTCTTTGCATGAGAGAGTAATTATGGGGAAGTGAAGGAGCCTGATACCTATGGAAATATGACTCGTTTAGAATGCTACAGACTGAGGTTATTTCAAAGTCACATCATTGAAGAAACAATAACTGAATTTCCCCTCTTTTCCTAAAATTAATAAGCTACTTCCTTTTAGGAAAGAACCATAATTTCAATAGTAAATAGTCCAAAAGGAGAGATAGCAAATTAATTTTATCGAGATAAACTGAAGGTATCTGCAGGATTTAATGAAACAAACTCATTGTGTTTTCAAATTAATTCTTCTGAAAATTCACATCAGTACAGCTATCATTATTTTTGATCATTTTAAACATAAAATGTAGAAGGCTATGTGTCTGGAAAACACTCGCAGGAAAATGAGTAAATCATATTGTTAGCAATGTAGAGAAAAGACAAAACCTGTCTTTCACTGTCAGTTAAAGGATTGCATTTCTCATGGGCTGCAGAGTTTTCCTCTACTGAGTGTGGTGTTTGGAGGGGGGGGGTTCGATTCCTCATGCAGTTTCAGCATTAGAAGTTAAAGACCAGCTTGTATGTGTTTATTGTTTTCATTACGTTGGAGCTGTTCTCTGACAGCTCCTCAGAAGGCTCAGATCTTACTTTCGCACTGCCTCACAAATGTATGGTTTCAGACAATTCACTCACTTCCTCATGTGAAATGTTGTCTGCCTTCATGACACCTATGTGACCACACTAATCAGAATGTTTTTCAATCTTTAGCTGATGGAGCTGGCAGAATTCTCAGAATCATATTATTTCTCTAATAAAATTTCTGATTCCTTTAGAAGCTTTGGAATGACAATCCTGAATTTCTTTACTCATTAGATAAGGAGTCTGAGAACCCGTGAGAATCACCTTCAGAAAAAAAATGAGGGCATTGTTATCTTATGGGATTGCAATATGGGTTATTTGGACTGTGGTAGATAATTAATAATAACAATAACAATAATAACAACTGCAGGAACAGCAATAATGACAATGAGGACTGGCATTCACTGAGCAATTATCAAGTAATTGGTGCTTAGCCATCAAGATTATGGATTTATCATGCTGTCATAAAGCTGAAAAGGAGTTTCTGATTAATGAATCATGATTTAAATTAAAAAACAACAACACTTGGACAATACACTGAGTGGGGAGAGGTAAAAATGCAAAATCTGAGATCAAACCTCGGGGTTTGAATTCCTGCCATGCCCTTTATAATTATATTACTTTGAGAAATTTACAGAATAAGGAATTTTACAGAGGCTTCAACCCACATAAGAGAGGAAAGAGGAGTTGGGGAACATGAAATAAATTAGACATATTCTCCAGACCATGGGCATGCTACTAATTATTTCAGAACTTGATGAAATAGGCATCCTATTTCCCATTTTATAGTTGGGAAACTGAAGCTCAGGGTTCCTAGTGACCTCTCCAAAGCCTATCAATTGGAAGGAAAAATGACTAGAACCCAGGTCTACCTAATCATGTAAGGCAGAGAAGATCAGTCTAACTTTACAGAGAAAGAAGAGAATATCAGGGAAACAGCGTGAGAGTAGAAGTCAAAGAAATTGCCTGCTAGAATCTTTGCTAGTATTAGAGATTTGGGGGAGAAATTTGAAATAGTAAGAGGTCAGCTTTTAAGCTGCATTTTTTTCAAGAAGACAATATCTGCACAGGTAGCATTTCAGTCTTGCTCATTGGAAATCTTAGGCTCTTTCACAGTAAATGTACTTGCTTAGCTGTCTTTGCCTTTATAAAACCTCTGCTCTGAGCATTGGTCTTTCACATTTAATCATGAAAGGACATTTAAAAATGTTTGAGTAAAAACTGTAAGACAAAACATATTTTTAAATAAACTACTCACTCTCCAGATTAAAGCACTGTTTAGTCAACAGAGCATCAGAATGGAAAACAAAAGATATTATCTCTAGTACCAGTCCTTATAATGCCTTCATTCAAGCACAAACAAATATGTTTCTTAATAAGAAGAGAAGAATCCGGCTGGTGTGGCTCAGTGGTTGAGCATCGACCCATGCACCAAGAGGTCGCCGGTTTGATTCCCAACATGCCCAGGTTGTGGGCCCGATCTTCAGTTGGGGGCATGCAGAACGCGGCCAATCAATGTTCTCTCTCATTGATGTTTCTATTTCTCTCTCCCTCTCCCTTCCTCTCTCTCTAAAATCAATAAAGAAAAAAAATTTTTAAATAAGAAGAGAAGAAGAGAAGGGAAGATCAGGGTGGTGGTGGCACTGGGAGACAGAGTGAAGTGTGATACTGTGTGTCAGATACTTTGAGTTGGGCCATCCACTGCCTTTACCTCATGTATTGCCAGTTTGGTTTTATTAACATTATTTAACAGGAACTGAAACTCAGAAAAATCTTATACTGAGTTTAGACTCAGGACTATGTGACTTCACATTAGACCACACTGTTTCCAAGGGGAGCCAAGGCTGTTCTATAATTTAATGGTAAAATAAATTTCTCATGTGGAAAACTTGTCTTGAATGACACCAACACAGTGATCAATGAATACCACTGATACTGATTTTATAGCCAAAGCAGAAATGGGTTTCCATAAGACAACTCCTTTTAAGTTACCTTTAAAAGTCATGACCATAACATTGAGAAAGCCTGGGTCTTTGGAAGGTTCACAGGGCATGGCTGAATTAATTGTGATAAAGTCTACAATTCTGAAGTAGGTAGAAAGTAATTAACATATGGATTTTCCCAATATATGTTAGCATTTGGCCTCTGAAAACCTGCTGATATAGTTTGGAACATTTCATGCCCTAAAGATCCCCGAGGAAACATTCTAAGTAAAAGAATCCTCTTAATTCGGTTTTAGTTGAAAATGGAATTGTTCTAAACTTCATGTTGTAATGAAAAGAATAATTTGGGCTTAAAGGCAATCTTTCTGACCTACTTTTAAATTACTCTTCCCTCACTTGGAAGATGAAACAAATTAAGTGCTTGAAAACTCACTCAAGATGGAAGTAAAGAACAGAATTCTTTCTCACCAGCTGTACTAGATTACGTTTAGTGATATGACATGTGTAAGGGAAGAACTCAGCCTGCTTTGTTTACATAATGCATCAAAAATGAAATACTAGGGCACAGTGACAAACAAAAATTGACAAACTTAGTTGTATTTTAGCCAGTGAAACTGAAAAGAGCTGTATTATATGCAAGTCAGTTGAAAAGATCTATACTATGTATATTCATCTATGCTGTTTTGTTTATCTGTTCATTTTTTATTTAAATATATTTTTGCCCAAAAGCTAAAGTCAGAGATTTTTGCCTATTTTTACATTTACCCTAAAGTCTAAAACAGTTCTTTTGCTAATATTAGACACTCAATAAATATCTAAAAATTAAGTTAATGAAAGCAAATTCAATAACCCAAAGGCTTTCACAAATACATTTACCTCATGGATTTGACATGAAGATGGAAGGAAATTATCTCATTTCTTGTCTTTTAGATACACTAAGATGAAGACAGCGACCAACATTTATATATTTAACCTGGCTTTGGCTGATGCTTTAGTTACTACAACCATGCCCTTCCAGAGCACGGTTTATCTGATGAACTCCTGGCCGTTTGGGGATGTGCTGTGCAAGATAGTAATTTCCATCGACTACTACAACATGTTCACCAGCATATTCACCTTGACCATGATGAGTGTGGACCGATACATTGCTGTGTGCCACCCTGTCAAGGCGCTGGACTTTCGCACACCCTTGAAAGCAAAGATCATCAATATCTGTATTTGGCTCCTGTCTTCATCTGTTGGCATATCTGCAATTGTCCTCGGAGGAACCAAAGTCAGGGAAGGTAAGGGCAGACATTTTCATTTTATTTTTTAACATGTACCTTCTAATGAAACAAATTCTTAATTTGGAAGTGATTAGAACACACATCTAGTAGAAAAGTCAAAAGACAATGGAAATATAATGCCTAAATCCATGGAAGATGAGAAATAAAACAACTTTGTGTTTCTGTCCATATTTAAACACAAGATGAAATAATGACATTACCTGAACACAGAACCCAACCTTTCTCCTATTTTGAAAGTGCTATTAAAATCTGAAGAAATGGAGCTTAAGGTAAGGAACCATAGGCATGTGGAATTTTGAAATACGATTCCATTGTAGTTTTGTGATTCTGAGATACACCTCCTAATTCCTCTTCTTTCTCCCTTAAAAGTGTCCTGAGCCCTGGCCAGGTGGCTCAGTTGGTTGGAGAATCATCCCATACATCAAAAAGTGGGAGGTTTGACCTGGTCAGGGCACATACCTTGGTTGCTGGTTCTATTCCCGTCGGGCATGTACAGGAGGCAACCAGTTGATATTTCTCCAGTGTTTCTCTCTCATCTCTCTCTCTCTCTTAGAAAAAAAAAAAGTCAATAAAAACATATCCTCAGTTGAGGATAAAAAAAATTTGAAAAGGGCCCCTGAATTATTAGAGACATATTTCTCTTTACACCCTTCTCCTTAGGGGTTTATCTCCACATCACTATCATAACAGCTACATATGGCTGTAGGCCATTCAAAATCAGGTTCACAGATGGATGGTAGTGCAAATGACCAGACCATTAAATTTTGAATATATTAGTTCTTATCCCATGACAACAGGATACTTGATGTTTTCCCTGTATGTCTAGGACAGTGGTTCTAACCCTGGGCTGCACATTGGAACCACCTGGGGACTTTAGAAAATACTGCTTCTGGGTCCCACCCTGGAGGGTCTGGTTCAACTGACCTGAGGCACAGTCTAGACTGTTAAGATCTCCCCAGCCTGACCCTGACCTGCAGCCAAGGTGAGAACTACTATTCTAAGAGTTTTGCTTTACTAGTAAAAGAGAAAAGAGTGAAAATATATATGGTCTTAATAGAAACTCCAGAGGAAAGGGGAGTAAAACAATGTTATTTACTGCCTTAGCAGGTGTCTAAAACTCCAGTGTATTAGGGAAGTTCATGACGCCTGTGAGTACAGATAATTGAATATGTGTAGCAGGGACTTTCTAAGTCATGGTAAAAAGATAGGTGCTAAAATCATAGCTTATCTTGCCTGCTACACATTTTTTTAACGGAGCACAGTTTTTTCTTCTGAAACTATAAAATGAATTTCCAGCATAGCCACTGTAGGCGTTAAGCTATAATACTTGGTAAATTTTAAGAAATGCCAAACTTTATCAGATAAGTGTCTTTAAATATGATTAATTGCCTACAGGATTTTTTTCTTCAGACATAGGACTAATGGAAATAAAATCGCAAGAAACTCTGAGCCTTAGGTGTTCATGCATAATGACTTGGATTTAAGAGGAGATGCTGCATATACATTGTGAAGTTGAGATAAGAGGCTAAATAATAAAATAAGATGGATGGTTTTTCCCAGAGCAAATAAAGAACTGATTTTTATATTTCATGGTATACTTGTAGACATAACCACTATACTTTTCTAATCATTGTCAGAAAATGACATCCTAGAAGAAATGGGTATCAATTAGGTTTTTGAAAGAGGAAATGAAGATAGATATGGGTTTTCCAGGAAAGAGTTGCTGAGATGAATGTGTGCAGATGCAATGGAAGAAACGGTCCACCAGTATAGGCAGAAAATTAATTTGTGCAGTAAATAGAGGAGAAAATGGGAAAAGATTAAAGTAGTCTTTTGGACGGCTCCATTCTTTCTTTGTGCCTTTGCTTTTTGAAGCAGATTTTGTTCACGTGATGAGAGATTGCCTCCAGACCATCCAAAGTGCTCATTTTGGAGTATTGCATCACACTGCATGTTAAGAGTCCTGGGTGACCAAGAGGAGTGTTTAGATAATTTTTATGTACCGAATCAGAGCTGAATGGGGTTAGTAGTTCATAGTGCTGTTTGTGGAGAATGCTCACTGAAAGGAATCAGGCATTAATTGCATTAAAACCCATTCACCAGGACAAGAAATCTCAGTTAATGCTTCTGAGTTGACAGTATTTATTTTTGGTTAAGAGCACAGCTTTTGGAAGCAAACTGCCTAGGATTGAATCCTGATTTCACCATTTATGGGCAGTAACACTTTGGAGATATTATTTAGACCTCTGTGCTTCAATTTCCTCATCCACAAAATTAGTCTAATAATAGTGCCTATGTTCTAGGGTGTTTTCCAGATCTAAGGAGTCAATGCATGGAAAGCTGGTAAAGCAGTGCTGGTGTCTAGTGAGCACTCAAAAAATGTTAGCTACTAGCATCATCATCTGACATCATGAATTAACAGGTCTTGCCTTATTGCTTATGCTTATCAACATCTACAGGGTATTCATTCAATATTGAGGGCTCTTATGTACAGCAAAATTTTCACTTTATGGACCTAATTTGTTAAATATAATATTTTACATTATATTTATGTATTATATGTGTGAGCACTATTTATTTTGGGAATTCAGAGTCTGCCTAATTCTTATTCTTATTACAGTAACTAGAAACAGAATTATTCTTAAAAAATATAATTTGTTTTTTAATAAACGTCTAGTTTAGACATTAGAACAAGCTTTATCTATGAAACAATGAAGCACTGGAACATGTACCAATGAGCTATGACTTTCTAAAATTAATATAAAAAGAGAAGAAATACTGCTTTAAAAACACTTTATTATGTTATGGTTGACATGTAAAAGGCTGTGCATATTTAATGTTTCCAACTCAATAAGTTTGGGAATAACTACATACTTGTGAAACCATGATCCCATCAGACCATAGATATATCCGTCACCTTTCAAAGTTTCCTCCTTCCCTCTTTATTATTACTTTTGTATTTGTATTAAGGATTTTTAACATAAGATCTACCCTCTTAGCAAATTTTAAGTCTACAGTATTTTTAGCTTTTGGGCCTGTGCTGCAGAGTAAATCTCCAGAACTTATTTACTTTCATCACTGAAAGTTTATACCCTTGGCCATCATCCTCTATACCCTCCCTGCCCCAGCCCCTGGAAACCACGGCACTACTCTGTGCCTCTATGAGTTTGAGTATTTTATATTCCACATATAAGTCTGATCATACAGTATTTGTCTTTCTGTATCTCGCTTATTTCACTTAACATAATGTGTACCAGGTCCATCCATGTTGTTGCACATGGCAGGATTTTCTTTTTTTCTAAGGCTGAATAATATTTCATTTTATTTATAATTTTTTATTCATTCTTCCATTGATGGATATTTAGGTTGTTTCCATGTCTTAGCTACTGCGGATAATTCAGCAATGAATGTGGGAATGCAGGTATCTTTCAAAATCCTGATTTTAGTTCCTTTGGATAAATACCCAGAAGTAGGATTGCTAGATCACATGGTAGTTCTATTATTAATTTCTTGAGAAAACTCCATACTATTTTTCATAATGGCTGCACTAATTTGCATTCCCATCAACAGTGCAAAAGAGTTTCCTTTTCTACATCCTCACCAACACTTGTTATTTATTTATTTATTTATTTATTTATTTATTTGATAAAAGCTGACTAAACAGGTATAAGGTGATATCTCATTGTGGTTCTGATTTACATTTCCTTGATGATTGGTGATGTCTTCTTGGAAGAAATGTCTATTAAGTTTCTTTGCCTATTTTTTAATAAGGGTATTTGCTTTTTTGCTATTGAGTTGTATTAGTTCCCTTTACTATATTTTAGATATTAACCCCTTGTTAGATATATGGTTTGCAAATATTTTCTCCCATTCTGTAGGTTGCCTTTTCATTGTATTGATTGTGCCCATTGCTCTGCAGAAGCTTTTTTGGTTGAAATTAATTTGGTATAATCTCACTTGTTCATTTTTGTTTCTGTTGCTTGTGCGTTTGATGTCATATTCCCCCAAATTATCACTGAGATCAATACCAAGTAGCTTTCCTCCATGTTTTCTTTCAGGATACTCATGGTTTCAGGTTTTAAATTTAGATCTTTAATCCATTTTGAGTCAAATTATATGATTATGTGTATGTTGTAAGATAAAAGTCCAATTTTATTTTATTTATTTTTTATATGTGGATACCCAGTTTTCCCAACACCAGTTCTTGAAGAGACCATTCCCCTCCACCCCCCCATTTTGTATTCTTGGTGCCCTTACTGAAGATTACTTAACCATATCTGAATGAATTTTTAACTTTTCCTCCTGTTACTGATTTCTCTTTCCATGTGGTCAGAAAAGATACCTGATATGATTTCAAACTTCTTAAATTGGTAAGACTTGCTTTGTGGCCTAACATATCATCTATCCTGGATAATATTCCATGTGTGCTGGAGAAGCATGCATACTCTGATGCTCTTGAGTGGGATGTTTTGTATATATCTGTTAGGTCAATTTTATTTATAGTGTTTAAATCTGCTGTTTCTTTACTGATCATTCAATCTGGATGATCTATCCATTGCTGAAAGTGGAGTCTTGAAAACCCCTACTACTATTGTATTGTTGCCTATGTTTCCCTTCAATTCTGTTAATGTTTTCTTCATATATTTATGTACTCTGAGGTTGGGTACATATATATTTTAATTCTTATATCCTCTTGAGGAAAAAAAACATTTATCATTATATAATGACCTTCATTGCCTCTTGCAACAGTTTTTAACTTAAAGTTGATTTTGTCTGATGTAAGCATAGCTTCTCTTGCTCTCTTTGCTTACCATTTGCATGAAATATCTCTTTCTATCCATTTATTTTCAGCTTATGTATGTTCTTAAAGCTAAAGATACACTCTTTTTCCTCAAACAGAACATTTCATAAACATGGTGTGTTGGACTTAAGTTTCCTTGATGCTTGCCCTAGCACTCTTCTTTCTCTCTTTTTGGTATAAATTAAGGTACATTGCCCGGCAGGTGTGGCTCAGTGGTTGAGCATCAACCCATATACCAGGAGGTTGCTGGTTCAATTCTCGGTCAGGGCACATGCCCAGGTTGTGTGCCAAATCCCCAGTGGGGAGCATGCAGGAAGTGGCCAGTTGATGTTCTCTCTCATTGATGTTTCCATTTCTCTCTCCCTCCCTGTTCCTCTCTCTCTAAACATTGACATTTCTGGAGTTTATTTTCAACTCTATCATTGTTTTTTAAATTCTTATAAAAATAGCTATAGTTGATTATTTTACCCATTCATCAAATATTAGAGATTTTACTACATGCAAGACAACTTGTTCAAGAGGAAGCTGATCCTTAAGAGTAAAAAAAAAAAAGTATCCAAGTTAAACATCAGCCCTTATGATGCTTTGCTTATCTTAGGAGGTACTCTTTCATAATAACTATAGAAATAAGTTCATATTTAAGGGTTTCCATGTAATACTCATTTGTTCAATTTATTCTCCTTAAGCACCATATGTTTCTGCCACCCTACATAGCAGGGATTAAATATGGCAGGCAGGATACCTGTACTAAAGTCGTTTACACTATGGATGGAGAGAAAAACTTTAAAAAAGATAACACATTCTTAAAGAAAACTCTCTGTCATTATATAATTATAAAAATAGGATGAATATAATATAGAGTTAATATAAATTGCAAGGGAGAGGACTACTCAAGAGGATTGACGTCTATATAAATGTCTGAAGTGACATTTAAATTCAGGCCAACCACAAAAAGGAGACAATGTTAGAATACAAAAAAAGTTAAGCAGATAAAATAAAACAAAACAAAAACAAAAACAAAAACAAAAAACCCATTTGATTCAACAGACAAATCAAACCCAGGGTAATATATTCTTTTGCTTTTTTGGCTGTCTTTTACTATCAATGTCAAAGAAAAATAATCCTGAATATTTTCTATATAGCCTAAACCTAAACCATATACAAATTTTGTTTCCCAAACATTATTGAAAAAAAAAAAACTATAATATTTTGAAATGCTTCTTTTCAGAATAGTATTTTCTTTTTAATTTTAAATTACAGTTTACTTTCAATATTATTTTACATTGGTTTCAGGTATATAGCATAGTGGCTAAACAATTATATCAGGATAAAATATTTAATAAAGTCACATTTTTGTCATGTGCCACCCATCAAAAGTTGCTTAATAACTATTTTTTTCTATGATAATAGTGATGATTTTTAAAAATTTATTTTAACTGTGCTTAGTCCTATAAGTACTAAAGCAGAAATTAAAAGAGATGTTTGTTCATTTCTAATAATTATTTTAGACGATGATTTTTGTAGAAACTCAAATATTCCAAGTTATTCTGGAAGCTTTTATTTATTCCTGAGAGGCTTCATCTGGTATATAGTTGATTATATTCTTTTTATTTTATAGTATTTATAATTGAAATTATAATAAGATGCATTTTATTTTATTTTATTGAGGGATATTTAAAAATATGTTTTTATTGATTTTTTAGAGAGAGAGGAAGGGAGAAAGAGAGAGAGAGAAACATCGATGTGAGAGAGAAACATCAATTGGCTGCCTCCTGCATGCTCCCTACTGGGGATTGAGCCTGCAACCTGGGCATGTGCCCTGACCGGGAATTGAACTGGGACCTCTCAGTCCATGGGATGATGCTCAGTCCACTGGGCCACACTGGCTCGGCTTATTGAGGGATATATAATTAAGATCACATTAAAATGTTTTAGAAAACATTACTGAAAGAACCGTTTTCTTATTTAAACATACTCGTGTAGTATTTTTGAAGCAGATTTTTCCAACACCAGAAGAAAATATTTTCAGTATAAAAATTACACTCAATATTGCTCACGATTACTTTATTCATAAGGAAGGATCAGGACAGAAAGAGTTTTACCTGCTCTGTGCTCCATGACTGCTCAGAAGCAAGAAGAAAAAATGTGGGTGATTGATGCTTGGGGAAGAGGGGAGCCCTGGAAGGGTGAGCGGATCCCCAGTGAAAGTATTACAAAAGGTACTTATCCTGGGTCTCTGCTTTTCCTGGTCTCTGTTCTTTCTAATACTAAAGTCATTCAAAAAAAAAAAAAAAAAAAAAAGAACACTCTCCATCAAAGAGAAGCAGAACATATAAAGCAGTTTTCTAAATAATCTTATAAAAATATTTGTTTTAGCCCTGGCCAGTTTGGCTCAGCAGTTAGAGCGTCGGCCTGCGGTCCAGAGAGACCCGGGTTCGGTTCCCGCTAGGGGCCCGTACCTTGGTTGCAGTTTGTCCCTGGCCCTGGTTGGGTTGTGTGAGAGGCAGCCACTCGATGTGTCCCTTTCACATCGATGTTTCTCTCTCATCGATGTTTCTCTCTCTCTTCCTCTCTCTCCTTCCCACTCTATCTGAACAAAAAATGGAAAAAATGTCCTCGGGTGAGGATAAAAAATAAATAAATAAATAAAAATATTTGTTTTATCTGTTACATAGTCAATGTGGTAAAAATGAAAAATGTGTCTGATTTATAAATTTTCTTGATGATGTGATGATGGTTCTCTTCTTTTTCTTCCTCTCTCTTCCTTCCTCTAATTTTTTTTCTCCTCTTCCACCTTCTTTTTCTTCCCCAAAAGTTTATTCATGTTTCAGCAATGCCATTAATCACAAGGATCACCACTGGTTCCATTAAATCATAATACCTGGGTCATATTTAGACAAATTTCATATAAATTTTCACTTACCTACATAATGGTTTATTGTAAACCAGTTAATGTTTTAGGACAAGTTGGCTTTGGTTAAATTAAGTGGTTTGATTTGCAATATTCAGTCATTTATTACAAATAAATACTAGTTTTTATTGCCAGAGCCTTGGGTCTAAGAGAATTGTTAATAAACAGAAATGCAAATAAATGCTTATACTATAAATTAACAATTTAGCTGTTCTGAAAGTCATCAATGTCAAACCAATTTCCACAACGAGATGATTCATATTGATAGCTAATTAAATTTACTCTGTAGTCTAGTGTATGTTACCAATAAATGGTGACTTTCTGGGTTCATTGTTCCATGCACAAAGATAGAATGGTCAATATACATGGCATTCATTCCTAACTAGGTGATTTCTTTCAGGTAATATCATTACACTATAATTGAACTTTTGCAACCAAAAGTAATAAAATTCACATTTAAAAAACTTTGCAGCCATAGTAATAATTATTTTCTTTTTGTGATTTTGTTTGTTTCATTCGCTTCTTGCAGACATGAACATCGTTGAGTGCTCCTTGCAGTTTCCAGATGACGATTACTCCTGGTGGGACCTCTTCATGAAAATCTGCGTCTTTGTATTTGCCTTTGTGATCCCTGTCATCATCATCATCATCTGCTACACCCTTATGATCCTGCGCTTAAAGAGTGTTCGACTCCTCTCTGGCTCACGAGAGAAAGATCGCAATCTCCGTCGAATCACCAGGCTTGTCCTGGTGGTGGTGGCAGTCTTTGTCATCTGCTGGACTCCCATTCACATTTTCATTCTTGTGGAGGCTCTGGGGAGCACCTCTCACAGCACGGCCGCCCTCTCCAGCTATTACTTCTGCATTGCCTTAGGTTACACCAACAGCAGCCTGAACCCCGTTCTCTATGCCTTTCTCGATGAAAATTTCAAGCGGTGTTTCAGGGACTTCTGCTTTCCAGTGAAGATGAGGATGGAGCGTCAGAGCACTAGCAGAGTCAGAAATACGGTTCAGGATCCTGCTTACATGAGGGATGTTGATGGGATAAATAAACCAGTATGACTAGTCGTGGAGATGTCTTCTTATAGTTCTCCAGGAAGAGAAGAGTTTAATGATATAGGTTTAACTCAGATTACTACTGCAGTCTGAGATGGAAAAGTAAACTTTCTAACAAACTTTTAGAAATCTCATGGTCTGAATTCATAAATGAGGCTGCATTAGCGACCCAGGTCAATGGAAGCATCAAGACTGTAGGGATTGAGTGCAAAAGATTATTGATCAAGCAAATACAACCCCTCAGTAGGGCAGGGAAACAAGGCTGGTTCCTAGTTCCTTTGATGAACAAGAAACAAGACTTTTTCTTCTGGTTACCTAGCTTTAGTTCAGGATTTAGCTGCTGTGGCCTTCCTATGCAATGCAGTTTCAAAAGCTCTGCTTAGAAAGCAAAGCAAAACATTGGTTTCAGAGCTCAGGGGCCATCCAATCCTGATAACTTCACGTTGACAGTAACATCAGTAAGAACAACAACCATTTCCAGCGCTCATGCCCAGTTCACTTTAAGCTAACATGGATACACATTTCATGTGCCTGTGTGGTGAAGCTTCTACCTTAAGTTTGATTTGGACTCATACCTGAAATGTCTGATGTTCATATATAATAGAAAATTATCTTGATATTTAAACATGCAAAAGATGGGTTCCAATATAGTTTAATTTATTGAAGAACTACATTTTTAGCATGTTGTTCAGATAAGTAATCTCATGATAAAGCATGTCCTAATCTTAAGAAACATAAAGTGGCTTAAATACCACCAAAAGTATATGTAGGTCCATCTGTAAATAATAGTGTATGTATAAACAAGAAATGGGTTTGCCTTCCAGCCTGGCAGTTTCTTGAGGGCATGTTAATAATTTCCCTGAGTTATTTAGAGTTGATGCTGAGACATTTTGCTGCAACATAAGCTTCTCTCTGGGAATCAGTCAATGTCGCCATCTCTTTGTGACTCCCTGAACACCAAATAGTCCTTTATACTGCCCATAACTCCTGTGTTAATGAATCAAAAGATATTTAACTCACTCCCAGGTTGTAGCCTTTGCAGAATCTAGTTTATATGCAACATCTCTTTATGAATATCTCTCTGTTCATCAAGGGAGGGCATTTTGCTCATGTAAATAGCAAGATATTATTTTGTGGCTTTCAGTAGAAAGTAGAATTGTTCCTAGCTGTGAGCTGAATAAGGACATTATGTCACTCGTGGTGCTTGGACATAGCTTGCACTGTGTTCTGTGAAGAGTGTACCTGAGAGGATAATGCCGTGAACATCACATTTAGGGTAATTTTGCTAAAACTCACAGATATATAAATTCCTCCTTTCTTTTTCTGAAACATATGGTTTCAAAAGTAATGGCTTTTTCTGTAACTTGCCTGGGCAGAAAAAGGGATAATTTAAAAATAACACTCATATTTTCTTTAGCCTATATGTTATGTTACTAGGAAAACACCCTCTGAAATTTAATTGGAAAATCAAAGGTATAGACCTATATAACTACACACATCACCACTTCTATAAGTTCTGTTCACTGTGTGCTCTCTCTCATGTATATACTCTTTTTGGATTGAAGATTGTATATGGGCTTCAGAATTTTAATATGATGATGTTTGTCAGTTAGTCAGTTTCAGATTTTCATGGCAGCAAGCTGGGGTTTTTCATGATTAAAACATAGAGCTCTTTTGAACATTTCGTAAATTGTATTGATTTTTCTTAGATGTTCTTGTAGTCTTATACAAAAAAGTAGATAGAAATGTGTTAAATATGGGTTGACATTCACCCTGTGGTTAAAAATCTTGGATATTATACAGGAAAGATATCTCCATAGCAAATAATTTCAGAAATATACCCTACTGAAGTGGGGAATACAGAAACCTCTTTACAGTAGTAAAACCCAGGAGATTTTCTTGAAGGATTCTTACATGGTGCAAAACTCTAACAGAGATAAAATCATGGAACAAACTTACAGTAATGTGTTCTCTTTAAATTAGTGCCACACATGCCTTCATAGCATCAGTTGCCATTATTACAGCCTGAGCTTTAGCCTGATCACCCTCCACCTCTTCATATCTAAGTTTTCAGCCCAAGGACAGGGAAGTAGCTCTTAGTGTCCATCAGGCGTTTTATAAGCTTCTCCATTATTGTTAACACCAATTTCCCCCAAAAGAAAGAGGAAGGATGATGGCTATGTCATTTTAAGGCACTGCATTAAAGAATGATAAAGTGAACCATGTAATTTAAGAAAAATAACACAAGACTGTGTGTGCATGCATGAATGTGTGAGTGTATGTGAACGTGTCTGTGTGTGTGTGTGTGTGTGTACTATCATGAAGCAATGGTCATAGTGTGATTCTTTCATTATTTTATACAATATATTTGACCAAGTCCAACTGTGTCTCTGATGTGTCCCATCTCCTGATGCTCCTGTTCTCTCACAGCAAGGAGGGCCCTGCTCACTGTCTCTGAGACTAGAACCACATGCATCCTCAAGTTAAGTCTCTATATGAACTCCATCTTCCAGCTTGGGTAACAACTTCTGGAAGACAGAATCTACTAAGGGGTCAGAAAATACTCAGAGAAATGAAACAGATATGCAAGAGGCATGCAGGTGAAAAAAACCATAATTCTAACTAACTGGGAGGAGAGTATTAGTGTCTCAGACTACTCTTAGGAACATAGGAACATCCCCTGTGCAAAGAGTTTAAATAAAAACTCTTGGCTTTATACTAAAAAAGAAAGCATAGTTTTGAAAAAAGCAAGGAACATTTACAAAAATCTTAAGGAAATGGCTCCATTCTATGATGTATTACCGAGAAATAAAAGTTCTTAAATTTATATAACCATTATCAGACAATTTATAGGTGTTTCATCTAGTGTTGGAATATAGTAAGATGAATTATTGAAATAAAAGAAATACATTGGCTGGCTTTAAATTAGAGCTTTTTAAGGAGAAAACTGTGACAAGTTTGTATGTCCATTCAATAAGATTTATTTTCTAAGCAAGAGTGGTTTGGAAGATTCAGCATACATATGAAAATCTCATCCATAAGGCAATTTTATTCGCTGCAACAAAAGTATATTCATATACCCTTTACTGTGATGTTTATTATTTATATCTTGTACTTTTAGAGGATGACAATTATGCACTGTATATATGATTGTGTGCCTTGAAATAAAATAAAAATTGTACTGCTAAAAATCACAGCAGAGGATTACTGTGGTAAGTAATTTGTTCTTTAATGCCTGAAATGATGCTGCACTTAAGCAATGTTAATTACACTTAAGCAATGTTAATTGTTAATTACACTTAAACAATGTTAAATGTTAATTGTTTCTTAAAACTACATACAATTTCTTTCACTTTCCATTCATGATAATGCTGTGGATGATTAATGAAAGGACCAAAACATTCAGGAATCTAAGCTATGATCTTAAATTTTCGAACTTGTAAGTTGCTTAGTAATACTTACCTATTTTCATAGCAATGCTGCCAAGACCCCAGAAGCAATGTTACATACTACCCTTCCTAGGAAAAACCACTATGAAAATATGCAAAATGCAAAATCAAACTGTCCCGCCAGTAAAACATAAACTCAACCTAGAAACATAAGCAGCCTTCTGCTCTGCCCCCAACACAATATAACCACATGAATGCCATGAATTATCTGTTTCTAAACCTCATGGAATTTGTATACATCGGGAATAATTTAAATTTGTTTTCTTTATTGATTTTAGAGAGAGAGGAAGGTAGAGGGACAGAGAGATAGAAACATCGATGAGAGACAACATCAATTGGCCGCCTCCTGCATGTTCCCCACTGGGGAGCAGGCCCACAACCTGGGCATGTGCCCTGACTGGGAATCAAACCGGCGACCTCTTGGTGCACAGGTCAATGCTCAGCCACTGAGCCACACCAGCCGGGCTACACAGGAAACAATTTAAAAGCCAGTATACCCAGCATCATAGTGTAGTGAAAAGATTCCAGTGTTTCTCACCTTAAATTTACAAGTCAGACAACTATAACTCAACAAAGGATCACCTGCTAAACATACAAACACACCCGAAAGATTCACACATCAGTACATCTGAAGGTCAGAATATTGGAACAAGTAGAGGAGGCAGGACAGAGGAAGGACAGGAATGGTGGCCATAGATGCAGTTAGATGGCCACTGGTACCCAGTGTGGCTCACATGAACACACTAGTAAGGGAGGAGTTACAATGCAGCCCTCGCACTATAGCCTGGTGTGTAAGAGAGGCAGAAGCAGTGTCCCTCCTGGAAAAGCATCTCTACTCCTCCTCCCATTACAGCAGAACTAGGTGGAGGTGACTGAGACAGTTTAGAAATAACAGTGGAGACGATAGCCATAACTGGCAAGGAAGAGGAACAGTGAGATATTGAACGTGCCTCCTTTCCTCCACACTCACTGGCAGGACCTGGTAAAGCCAAAAACAGCAGAAAAGGGAGGTAGCACTGGGAGATCACAAAACCAGTTCTCCAAAACCCTCCACATTCCTCACCACAATAGTGGTACCCCATAACCAAGGTTAGCTGGTCTAAGAGAGGACACCCATCATCCCAATGGGTATGCAGAACTCTTTTTAATCAAACTGTTGGTGCTCCACTGCTATCCTAGAGGCACAAATGGTGCAGGTAAGAGAAAACAAAATCTTGTACTATAACATTTTCTAGAAAACAAAAGAAAGTACCCTGCTTATCAACCTACTGAATTGTTAAGAGCAAAGCAATATCTACACAAGAAAAGAGATCACTCCCTCAAAGGAACAGACAGAGACTCGATCAAATACAATGAACAACAAAGTTAACATGGGAATACCGAAAGAGAATAAAAAGTCTCCAGAAACCAAGCTCAAGGTCATGGAAGTGTGATTTAAATAATTAATAATTCAAGATTGCAGTTATAAAGAAACCCAACAATATATGAGAAAACTCAGAAAGGCAGTTCAATAAACTTCGAAATAAAATTAATGAACAAAAGGCATACTTTACCAAAAAGAGTGAAACTATAAAAAAGAACCAGACAAATTCTAGAGCTGAAGGACTCAATAAGTGAGATAAGGAATACTTTACTTTTTTTTTTTTTTTTTAATCCTCACCAGAGGACATTTTTTCATTTATCTTCAGATAGAGTGGGAGGGAGAGAGAGAGAGACATACATCGACTGGCTGCCACTCACCCAGGGACGAACTGCAACCGAGGTACGTGCCCTTAGCGGGAACTGACCCCGGGACTCTCTGGACCGCAGGCCAACGCTTTAACCGCTGAGCCAAACCAGCCAGGGCAGGAATACTTTATAGAGCATTGAAAGTAGAGTAGACTACCTGGAAGAGAGAATTGGTGAACTTTCAGATATAAACCTAGAAATGACCTAGGAGGAAAAAGAGAGAGAGAACAAAGAGTTTTTAAAAAATGAAAAAATTCTACAAGAACTATCTATATTATAAAGAGCTACCTAAGGATAATAGCTATACCAGAAAAAGAAGAGAGGGAGAAGGGAATAGAGAGGGTACTCAAAGAAATAATTGATGAGAATTTCCCAAGAAAGAACTACACTACAAAATACAGAAAACTAACAGAACATCTAATTAAATCAGTGTAAAAACACTTCTTCAAGACACATTTTATTCAAACTGTAAAAATTGACAAAGAGAGAATTCTCAAGGCAGGTAGGGTAAAAAAGACTGTAACTTGGGAAAGAAACCCCATTAGATTATCATCATATTTTTCAGTAGAAACATTACAAGCCAGGAAAGAGTAGAAGGAAATATTTAAAATATTGAAAGAGAGAAATCATCAGCCAAAGATAATATATCCAGCAAAGTTATCCTTTAGAAGAAATAAAGGCTTTCCTATACAAACAAAAGCTGCATCAAAAAAACATGTTTTTTTTAAAGCACAGGAGATCTTCTACCAGAAACAAAAATACAAAAGTATACCACATTTTGGGTAAGATAATTAACAATAGAATGAGGAAACCACAAATTTACTTCAGAATAAGTTATTAAACACTCAAGTATAACATAAACGTTAAAGAGGAATAAAAGGGCATTAAAATAACTATAAGTATAGCAATTTGGTAACAAATGCACAACATAAAAATGAATAAAAGAGAGGGAGGAGGAAAAGACTAAATGGGTACAGAGTAATGAAGATAAGAGGCAATAAAAAAAAAATAGACCTGGATGTATGACATAGTTTACACAAATCTAACTGTAACTGCAAAACAAAAATCCAGAGCTGAACCATGAAACATAAAATAAGAGAAAATGGAGTACACATTTATAGAACACTGCCAAACTAAAATATTAGACATAATCACAAGGGAAAAGAAACAAAGATACAGAAAAAGCAGAAACAAAAGATAAAATGGCTGTAGTAATTCTGCATATATCAATCATCACCTTTGCTGTAAAGAACTGAACTCACTAATTAGAAGGCAAAGAGTAGTGAAATGTATTACAAAATAAGACCCAATTATATGTTGTCTGGAGAGACTCATCTCAGTTCCATGGACAAACACAGGATCAAAGTGAAGGGGAGGAAGATGATACTCCAAGCAAATGACATCCAGAAAAGATGAATATGCAGTACTATATCAGACAAAATAGATTTCAAGACAAAAGAAGATAAGAAGAGAAAAAGATGTATATTTGATGACAAAGGGGACAATTCATCAAGAAAGCACAACACATAATATATATGCACCCAATGTGGGAGCACCCAAATATGTAAAGCAATTGCTAACAGACCTAAAGGGAGAAACTAACAAAAATACAGTTATAGTAGGGGGCCTAAATACCCCATTGACAGCAGTGGATAGATCATCCAAACAGAAAGTGATAGAGAAATGGGAGCCCTGTCTGGCTGGTGTGGCTCAGTGGTTGAGCATTGACCCATGCACCAAAAGGTCGCCGGTTTGATTCCCAGTCAGGACACATGCCTAGGTTGTGGGCCTGATCCCCAGTGGGGGGCATGCAGGAGGCGGCCAATCGATGTTCTCTCTCATCGATGTTCCTATCTCTCTCTTCCTCTCCCTTCCTCTCTGTCTAAAATCAATAAAGAAAAAAAAAATTAAAGAAATGGGAGCCCTAAAATACACATTAGATCAAATGAACTTAATATTTTTAGAACTTTCTGTTTCAAAATGACAGAATATATATTCTTTTCAAGTGTATTCAAAATATCCTCAAGCATAAACCATATGTTGGGGAAAAAAAACTAATCTCAATCAATTTAAGAGGATTGAAATTATGCTAAGCATCTTTTTCTACCACAATGAACTGGAAATTACCAAGAAGAAAGCTGGAAAAGCCACAAATGTATGGAGACTAAGCAAGATACTATTGAACAAATATTGAGTTAAAGAAGAAATAAAACAAGAGATCAAAAGATACAAGAAACAAATGAAAATACAACATGTCAAAAAATTTTACATGCAACCTTAGTGGTATTAAGAAAGTTTTATAGCATTACAGGCCTACCTCAAGCAATAAGAAAAACCTTCAACAAACTATCTGACATTACATCTTAAGAATGAAAAAAAGAAAAAAGAATAAATGAAGCCCAAAGTCAGTAGAAAGAAGAAAATAATAATAATTAGAGTGGAAATAAATGAAAGTAGACTATTTGGACTAATGTATGTATTGTATCATATGTACAGAGTACAAAAAGAAAATAGAAAAATTAATAAAATAAAAAGCAGGTCCTTTGAAAAGATAAAATTGACAAACCTCTGGCTAGACTCATTAAAGAAAAGGAGGAAAAAACTAAAATAAATAAAATCTGAAATGAAAAAGAAGTTACAATGGACACACAGAAATACAAAGGATTATGTAAAAATGCTATAAAATTATATGCCACCATATTTGATAACCTAGAAGAAATGGACAAATTCTTAGAAATATACAGTCTTCCTAACCTGAACTGTGAAGAATTGGAAAACCTGAACAGATCAATCACTAATAAGGTAATTGAACAGTAATCAAAACCTCCACTAAAATAAAAGTCCAGGACCAGATGGCTTTACTGATAAATTCTACAAGTCAGAGAAGTTATAAAACCTATGCTTCTCAAGCTTTTCCATAAAATTGAAGAGGAGGGAAGACTGCCTAACTTATTTTATGAGGCCAACATTACTTGGATACCAAAACCATACAATAACAACACAAAAAAGAAAATTACAGGCCAATATTTCTGATAACATAGATGCAAAAAACCTATACAAAATACTAGCAAATTAGATGTAACAATAAAATAAAAGAATCATATATCATGATCAAGTGGGGTTCATTCCAAGGATGCAAAGATGATTCAACATCCACAAATCAGTCAATGTGATACAACAAATTAAAATGTCTTACAGCAAAATAAAAGATAAAAATCATATAATCTTTTTAATTGCAGGGAAAACATTTGACAAGATACAACATCCATGTATGATTAAAATACTCAATAAAGTGGGTATAGAAGGAAAGTACCTCAACATAATAAAGACCATATATAACAAACCCTCAGTTAATATAAATAATGAAAAACTGAAAGCTATTCCTATAAGATAAAGAATAAGACAAAAATGCCCACTCTTACCACTGTTTTTCAACACAAAACTAAAAATCCTAGCCAATGCAATTAGGCAAAAAAAAGAAATAAAAAGCATTCAAATTGGGAATGTAGAAGTAAAACTGTCACTATTTGCAGATGACCTAATTCTATATATAGAAAACCCTAAAAACCTCACCAAAACACTATTGAAAACAATAAACAAATACAGTAAAGTTGGAGGACACAAAATCAATATTCAAAAGTCTTTTGCATTCCTATATACTAACGACAAAATATCCAAAAGAAAACAGCTCTCTATTTACAATGCAACAATAAGATAAAAGACCTAGGAATAAACTTAAAAAAAAAAAAAAAAGTGAAGAAACTGTACTCTGAAAACTACAAGATATTGTTTAAAGAAATTGAAGAAGACATAAAGAAATGAAAAGATATTCCATGTTCATGGATTGGAAGAATTATCATTGTTAAAATGGCCATATTACCTAAATTAATATATAGATTTAATGCAATCTCCATCAGAATCTCAATAACATTTTTAATAGAAATGAAACAAACAAAAAAATCTTCAGATTTGTTTGTAATCATCAAAACCCCTGAATAGCCAAAGAAATCCCGAGAAGAAAAAATAAAATTGGAGGTGTCACAACTTTCTGACTTCAAACTATACTACAAGGCCACAGTAATCAAACAGTAATGTATTGAAAGAAAAACAGGCACAAAAACTAATGGAACAGAATTGAGAGCCCCAAAATAAACCACACATATATGGGCAACTAATTTTCAACAAGGGAGCTAAAAATATACAATGAAGAAAAGATAGTTCCTTCAATAAATGGTGTTATGGGAACTAAAAAGTCACATACAAAAGCATGAAGCTAGACTGCTATCTGACACCATAAACAAAAATAAATTCAAAGTGGATTAAAGACTAAACTTACGGACTTTGTTCTCAGAGAGTTGTGTGTGTGTGTGTGTGTGTGTGTGTGTGTGTTGAACTTGATCCCAAAATAAATCAATAGGACTACATCAATCTAAATAGTTACTCCATAGTAAAAGAAATGATCGATAAAACAAAAAGACAACCAATTGAAGAATATATTTGAAAATGATTACTCCAATAAAAGACTAATATCCAAAATATATAAAAAATTCATACAATGCAACATCAACAAAAATAACAACTACAAAAATATCTGATTTAAAAATGGGCAGAGAACGTGAATAGACAATTTTCCAAGGAGGACATACAGATGGCCAACAGATATATGAAAATATGCTCAATATCACTAGTTAAAAGGGAAATCCAAATCAAAATCACCATGAGATACCACCTCACACCTATTAGAATAGCTAGTATCAATAAGATAAGAAATAACAAGTGTTGAGGAGGATATGGGGAAAAGAGAACTCTTGCACACTGCTGATGGGAATGTAAAAATTGGTGCAGCCACTATGGAAAACAGTATGGAGCTTCTTCAAAAAATTAAGAATAGAGCTACCATATGACTCAACAATACCTCTTTTGGGTGTTTATCCCCTCAACTGGAAAACTCTTATTTTCAAAGATATATGTACTTCTATGTTCAGTGCAGTATTATTCACAATAGCCAAGACATGGAAACAACCTAAGTGTCCTTCAACCAATGATTGGAATACAATTTAGCCATTAAAAAAAAAAAAGATTTTATTGCTTATGGATTTTATAGGAGTTTTACAATGCTGAATCTTATATTTAAGTTTTTAATTGCCATTTGTGATAACATGGAGGGATTATGGAAAATTATGGGATCTTTCAGGGTTAGTGTTCATGGGAGGTTGGTGAGTTATAATGGATAAGATTGGGAGAATAAAAACTACTATAGAATTGGTAATTAGACTAGTTTTATTTTATTTTTTTTTACTTTCAATATTATTTTGTATTAGTTTCAGCGTAGTGGTTAGACAATCATATACATTACAAAGTGTTCCCCCTAATATTTCTAGTACCCACCCATGCAAAGTTATTGCAATATTATTGATTACATTCCCTATGCTGTACTTTACATTCCCATGACTAGTTTGTAACTACTAAATTGCACTTAATCCCTTTACCTCTTTCACCCACTTCCCCAAAACCCTCCCTTCTGGCAACCACCAGTTTGATCTCTGAGTCTGTTTTAATTTTGATTGTTTGTTTATTTGGTTCTTTAGATTATACATTTGGGTGAAATTATATGGTAATTTTCTTTCTCTGACCAATTTATTTTACTTAGCATAATACCCTCTAGTTCTATCCATGCTGTCTCAAATGGTGAGATTTCATTCTTTTTTTATAGCCAAGTACTATTCCATTTTATATATATCATCACTCTTTTATCCACTCATCTATTAATGGGCACCTGGGTTGCTTCTACATCTCAGCTATTGTAAATAGTGCTGTGATAAGCATAGGGGTGCACGTATTCTATTAAATTAGTGTTTTGGGTTTCTTCGAATATATACCCAGATGTGGAATTTCTGGGTCATAGGCAGTTCTATTTTTTATTTTTATTATTAATTTACTTTTGTTACAGATGTTTCTCTTTTTTCCCTCATTGACACCCTCCTCCCCCTCCCTCCCTGCCCCGTCCCCATTTTTGTTGTCCATGTCCATTGGTTATGAGTACATGCGCACAAGTTCTGTGTTCATCGCTCCCCTCCCGCACCCCCTATTCTGGCAAATGTCAGTCTGTACCCCACTTCCACGTCTCTGGGACTACCCTGCTCCTCACACTGTTATGTTCATTATATTCCAGAAATAAGTGAGATCATATGATATTTGTCTTTCTCTGCTTGGCTTGTTTCACTTAGGATAATAGTTTCCAGGTCCTCCCATGTCAACGCAAAGGATAAGAGATCGTTCTTTCTAACAGCTGCATAGTACTCCATTGTGTATATGTACCACCGCTTTTTTATCCATTCGTCTACTGATGGACACTTGGGCTGTTTCCAGATCTTAGCTATTGTAAATAGCACTGCTATGAACATGGGGGTACATGTATTCTTTCTGATTGGTGTTTCAGGCTTCTTAGGGTATATTCCTAGGAGTGGGATCACTGGGTCAAATGGTAATTCAATTTTTAATTTTTTGAGGTAACACCATAGTGTTTTCCATAGTGGCTGCACCAGTCTGCACTCCCACCAGCAGTGTACTAGAGTCCCCTTTTCTCCACACCCTCGCCAACACTTGTTGTTTGATGCTTTGTTGATGGTGGCTATTCTGACAGGTGTGAGGTGATACCTCATTTTTGTTTTAATTTGCATTTCTCTGATGATTAGTGAAGTTGGGCATTTCTTCATATGTCTCTTGGCCGTTTGTATGTCCTGTTTGGAGAGGTGTCTATTTAGTTCCTCTGCCCATTTTTTAATTGGGTTCTTTGTCTTCCTTTTGTTGAGATGTATGAGCACTCTATATATTTTGGAAATTAGTCCTTATCTGATATATCATAGGCAATTATGCTCTCCCATACAGTGGGTTGCCTTTCCACATTGATGGTTGTTTCTTTTGCTGTGCAGAAGCTTTTGAGTTTGATGTAGTCCCATGTGTTCATTTTTTCCTTTGTTTCTGTTGCCTTAGGTGATGTATCACTGAAAATTCTGCTGTGCATGATGTCTGAAATTTTGTTGCCTACATTTTCTTCTAGGATTTTTATGGATTCATGAGTCACATTTAAGTCTTTTATCCATTTTGAGTTTATTCTTGTGTATGGTGTAAGTTGATGATCTAGTTTCATTTTTTTTGCATGTAGCTGTCCAATTTTCCCAACACCATTTATTGAAGAGGCTGTCTTTACTCCATTGTATACTCTTACCACCTTTGTCAAATATTAATTGAGCATAATGTCTTGTGTCAATTTCCGGATTCTCTGTTCTGTTCCACTGGTCTATGTGCCTGATCTTGTGCTAGTACCAGGATGTTTTGATTATAGTAGCTTTGTAGTATAACCTGATGTCCGGTATTGTGATCCCACCTACTTTGTCCTTCTTTTTCAAGATTGCTGTAGCTATTCGGGGTCTTTTTTGGTTCCATATGAACTTCTGAAGTATTTGTTCTAGTTCTGTGAAATATGTCGTTGGTATTTTGATGGGGATTGCATTAAATCTGTAGATTGCTTTGGGTAGCATGGACATTTTAATGATGTTAATTCTTCCAATCCATGAACAAGGTATGTGCTTCCACTTTTTTATATCTTCCTCTATTTCTTTTTTCAATGCCTTGTAGTTTTCTGCAAATAGGTCCTTTACTTCTTTGGTTAAGTTTATTCCTAGGTATCTTAATTTTTTTGCCACGATGGTAAATGGGATTGTTTTTTTAGTTTCTCTTTCTGTGAGTTCATCATTGGTGTATAAAAATGCCGTCGATTTCTTGATGTTAATTTGGTATCCTGCTACTTTGCAAAATTCATTTATTAAGTCTAGTAGATTTTTGATGGAGTCTTTAGGGTTTTCTATGTATAATATCATGTCATCTGCGAAAAATGACAGTTTCACTTCCTCCTTTCTAATTTGGATTCCTTTTATTTTTTCTTCATGTTTGATTGCTGTGTCTAAGACTTCCAGTACTATGTTAAATAACAGTGGTGAAAGTGGACATCCCTTTCTTGTTCCTGTTCATAAGGGAAATGTTTTTAGTTTTTGGCCATTGAATATGATGTTGGCTGTAGGTTTTTCATATATGGCCTTTATTATATCAAGATATGATACCTCTATTCCCAAATTTCTGAGCGTTTTTATCAGAAATGGCTGCTGGATTTTCTGGAATGCTTTTTCAGCATCTATTGATATGATCATGTGGTTTTTATCTTTCATTTTGTTTATGTGATGTATCACATTTATTGATTTGCATATATTGTACCAGCCTTGCATCCCTGGGATGAATCCCACTTGGTAATGGTGAATAATTTTTTTGATGTATTGTTGGATCCGATTTGCTAGTATTTTGTTAAGGATTTTGGCATCTATGTTCATCAGGGATATTGGCCTGTAGTTTTCTTTCTTTGTAGTGTCTTTTTCTGGTTTTGGGATTAGAATTATGCTGGCCTCATAAAACGAGTTTGGAAGTCTTCCTTCTTCTTGAATTTTTTGGAATAGTTTGAGGAGAATGGGTGTTAGTTCTTCTTTGAATGTTCGGTAAAACTCGCCCGTGAAGCCGTCAGGGCCTGGGCTTTTGTTTGCTGGGAGAGTCTTGATGACATCTTCAATTTCCTTCTTTGTTATTGGCCTGTTCAAGTTTTCTATCTCTTTCCAATTCAGTTTTGGGAGACTATGTGTTTCTAGAAATGTGTCCATTTCGCTTAGATTGTCGAATTTGTTGCCATATAAATGTTCATAGTATTTGTTAATGATCCTTTGTATTTCTGTGGTGTCAGTTGTTACTTCTCCTCTTTCATTTCTGATTTTGTGTATTTGGGTCCTCTCTCTTTGTTTCCTGGTGAGTCTAGCTAAGGGTCCATCAATCTTTTTAATCTTTTCAAAAAACCAGCTCTTTGTTTCATTGATCCTTTGAATTGTTTTTTTGTTTTTTTTTTTTGGTCTCTATGCCATTTATTTCTGCTTTTATCTTTATTATTTCCTGCCTGCTGCTTCTTCTGTGGTTTTCTTTTTGTTTGCTTTCTAGTTCTTTAAGTTGTGAGGTTAGATAGTCTATTAGAAATTTGTCTTGTTTCTTGAGGTAGGCCTGGAGTGCTATGAATTTCCCTCTCAGAACTGCTTTTGCTTCATCTCATAAATTTTCTGTTGATGTGTGTTCATTTTCATTGGTTTCCAGGAAGTTTTTAATTTCATCCTTGATCTCCTCAGTAACCCATTCATTGTTTAATAACATGCTATTTAGCCTCCATGTGTTCAAATGTCTTTACATGTTCTTGTTGCAATTGATTTCTAGTTTCATGCCATTGTGATCTGAGAAGATGCTTGATATGATTTCAATCTTCTTGAACTTGTAGAGACTTCGTTTGTGTCCTAACATGTGGTCTATCTTTGAGAATGTCCCATGTGCACTTGAGAAGAATGTGAATTTTGTAGTTTTGGGGTGTAATTATCTGTAGATATCTATTAAATCTATTTGGTGTAGTGCTTCATTTAGCATCTCTGTTTCCTTGTTAATTTTTTGTTTAGATGATCTATCCAGTGATGTGAGTGGGTTATTGAAGTCCCCTGATATGATTGTATTGCTGTCGATTTCTCCTTTGAAGTCCTCCAGAAGATTTTTAATATATGTTTGTGCTCCCCTATATGGTGCATATATGTTTACTATGGTTATCTCTTCCTGTTGGATAGATCCTTTCAATATTATTAGTGACCTTCTTTGTCTCTAGTTATGGCCTTTATTTTGAAATCTATTTTATCTGATATGAGTATCTACCCCAGCTTTTTTTCCCTTTCCATTTGCTTGGAAGATTTTTTTTCATCCCTTCACTTTCAGCCTATGTGAGTCTTTTGTTGTGAGGTGGGTCTCTTGTAAACAACATATATATGAGTCGTGCTTTCTTATCCAATCAGCTACTCTGTGTCTTTTTATCGGAGAATTCAATCCATTTGTATTTAAGGTGATTATTAATATGTTCTTATTTATTGCCATTTTTGTTTAGTGTGGTTCTATTTTCCTTCCTATTTCTTCTACTAATTACAGCAGTCCTTTTAACATTTCTTGCGATGCTAGCTTGGTGCTAATGTATTCCCTTAGCCTTTTTTTGACCTTTTTTTTGAAGCTCTTTATTTAACCTTCTATTTTGAATGATAGCCTTGCTGGATAGAGTAGTCTTGGATTCATATCCTTGTTTTTCATGACCTTGATTACTTCATGCCATTCCCTTCTGGCCTGTAGTGTTTCTGTTGAGAAGTCAGCTGATAGCCTTATGGGACTTCCTTTGTAGGATCAATTCAGTGTCCCTGGTTGTATGGTCCTCACAAGCTGCTTTTCTGTTGCTTTTTCCTGAAGATTTGTGTTTATTTTAGTTGTAATTCTAGTTTGGTCCTGGGAGATGGTCTGTGTAGCTTCCATTCACTCTGCCACCATTTTGGTTCCCCTCAAGGTTCATTTTAATAGCATAGTTACCTATCTATTTTCTGAGTGCTTGGTTTAGAAGTCTTTATTTCAGCTTTTTTTTGAGAAATATAAGGCACCCTGTTTGACAATGCTCAGTTATAGGAATCTTACATTTCTTGATCACTCCCACTGGAAATACTTTATCTTTAGTGTGCCTGTGATATTTTTATGTTTCATTGATATGATACTTATCTTAAATCATCTTCTTCTAGAACCTTTTGGGAACATGTTCGGATGCCCTTCCCACTAGCCACCTCCATATGATTACAAGCTCTTTGAGTGCAGTGCAGTCTTACCCACAGTTTGCATTTCCTTAAGGCACAGTGCCCCGTATACTGTACAATCACCTAAATATTGGAAACAGATGTGTAGGCGTTTCCATTCTGTGTATAAGCTAAAGAATTCTTAACAATAGTTAGTGACCTTAGATTAGGAACCTGGAACTTGGGCTCTATTCTTAATTAGTTGTGTATCCTGGTCTTTCCACCCATGATTCTTCATTTTCTCTATAAAATAAGAAGGTGTAAACAACAATCTCAAATATTTTATTTGTGAGTAAGCCTAATTTTTACCTTTGCCTTTATTTCTCTCAGATTTACAATGGCCAAATTGGAGGGGATTTGGGGGTGAAAAGTGTGTCATGAAGTTTTTATTTCCTGGAGGTATTAGTCCTTGTGATAATTCTCGTGATAGTCTTTTGTCACTCCAAATCTTAGTTCACAATGGTGCTGCACCAACCCAGCCTTCCAGCCCACAAAATTGTGAGAAAATGAATATCTGTGTTTAAGCCACTCAATCTGTGGTACTTTGTTACAGCAGCCCTAAAAAATTAATATTGTACATAGTAAATCTCAAAAATACTTAACCCGTAGACAATATTATTTTTATTTTTTTAATTGCAGTTGATATTCAATATTATATTAGTTTCAGGTATAAAGCATAGTGGTTAGACATTGTTAAAATTTACAAAGTGCTCTCCCCGATAAGTCTAGTAACCACCTGTCACCATGCATAATTATTACAATATTACCAATTATATTCCCTATGTTGTACTTTACATCCCCATGACTATTTTGTAATTGCCAATTTGTACTTCTTAACCCCTTCACCTTTTTCACCCAACCCCCCAAACCCCTCCCATTTGGCAAACATCATTTTATTCTCTGTATTTATGAGTCTGTTTCTGTTTTGTTTATTTTCTTCTTTAGATTCCATATATAAATGAAATCATATGGCATTTTTCTTTCTCTTTCTGACTTATTTCACTTAGCATAATTCCCTCTAGTTTTATCTATGTTGTTTCAAATGGTAAAATTTCATTTTTTATGGCCAAGTAATATTCCATTGTATATTTGTAACACTTCTTATCCAGTCTTCTTTTGATGGACACTTAGGTTGCTTCCATATCTTGGCTATTGTAAATAATGCTGCATTGGCTATAGTAATCAAAACAGCATAGTACTGACATAGAAACACATAGATCAGTGGAACAGAATAGAGAGCCCAGAAACAAAACCACACCTAAATGGTCAATTAATCTGTGACAAAGGAAGCAAGAATAGACAATGGTATGAAGCCAGTCTCCTCAATAAAAGATATGGAGAGGACTGAACAGATATATACAAAAGATGAGACTAGACCATATTTTTACACAATATAAAGAATAAACTAAAATAGATTAAAGACTTAAATGTAAAACCTGAAACCATAGAATTCCCAGAGGAAAACATAGGCAGTAAACTCCATAACATTGCTCTTAGTAATATTTTTAAAATATATTTCCTTGGGCAAGGGAAACAAAAAATAAATAAACAAATGGGACACATCAAACTAAAAAGGTTTTGCACAGCAAATGACACTATTAACAAAATAAAAAGAAAACCTACTGACTGGGCAAAGATATTCACCAATGATACATACAGTAAGGAATTAATATCAAAATTTATATACAACTTAACACCAAAAAAAGAACAATCCAATTAAAAAATGAGCGAAGGATCTAAATGGATATTTATCCAAAAGGGACATACAGATGGCCAGTAGACATATAAAAAAGCATTCAACATCACTAATCATCAGAGAAATGCAAATTAAAACCACAATGAGATATCATCTTACACATGTCAGAATGTTTATCATCAATACATCAACAAACAACAAATGTTGGTGAGGATGTGAAGAAAAGGTAACCCTCATGTACTTTTTTTTTCCCTTTATTGATTTTAGAGAGAAAGGAAGTGAGAGGGAGAGAGATAGAAACATCGATGAGGGAGAACATCGATTGGCCGTCTCATGCATGCTCCTCATTGGGGACTGAGCCCACAACCTGGGCATGTGTCCTGACAGGGAATCGAACCGGTAACCTCTTGCTGCATGGGTCGACGCTCAACCACGGAGCCACACCGGCTGGACAACTCTCATGTACTTTTGAAGGGATTGTAGACTGGTGCTTCCACTATGAAAACTAGTATGGGTGTTTCTCAAATAATTAAAAATAGAACTACCTTATCACCCAGCAATTCTACTTTTGGAATTTATACAAATAAATCCAAAACACTAATTCAAAAAGATATATGCTTCTCTATGTTTATTGTAACATTCTTTAATTAGAATTTAAATACAATTAAACTAAGGGATTTTCAGAATACTTTGAATTTCATCAGGTTTCTCACCAACAAAAAGACTCAATTTTATTTTGAATTTTATTTAAATATCATTAATATAACATTATATAACTTTAAGGTGTACAATATATTGATTTCATACACGTATATACTGCGATATTAATACCACTGTAGTGTTATCTATCACTTTCATTACAGCATATAGTTACCATTATATTTTTGTGGTGAGAACATTTAAGATGGACTCTTTTAGCAAGTATTTAGTATAATACTGTCATCTATAATCAATTTTAACACTCAGATTGCATTTTGCCAAAGAGTTCATAAACCACTGGGCTAATGTCATGTGACTACATAAGATTGCAACATCTGGCATGAAGATATTCCACTGAATGCCAGAAGTAGGCCAATGACTATTTACTGAAATATTGAAAAAAGAAAATCATTTCTTAATTGCTATTAGCATGAAAACATATTGATTTATTTGAGTTCTCTAATGTGGTATCCACACAGATTAGCACTATTTTTCTTTTCTTTATTTATTTTTTTATTAATTTATTTTTGTTACAAATGTTTCTCCTTTTCCCTCCATTGACCCTCTCCTCCCCATCCTGCCCCCACACCCATCCCCTAGCACTATTTTTCTATGTGAATTTGTTGTTAATCCCAAACGAGTCAGTTAAAATAAAGTATTAATTGACTGAGAAGATTACCTTAGGAAAAATGGTGCCAATATGGCATACCTTTGTTTATTTTCACTATCTCCATATTCACATTTTGTATTTTATCACCATTAACTGCTGCTATAGAATGGAGCTAATGCTGTTTTCTGGTAGGATCATAAAGCATTGGTAATAAAAATGTTTTATGAAATAGTTCCTCTTCTCTTTTTTCAAAGCTAAGAATAGTATTACCATGCAATCCAGTAGTTGTGCTCCTAGATATTTACCCAACTAATCTGAAAACTTACATCCACACAAAAACTTGCACATGAATGTTTATAGCAGGTCTATTCATAATTGACAAAACAGAAAGCAAGAGAGAGATCCTTCATAGGTGAATAGATAAACACATTGTGTATACACATATAATGGGATACTCTTCAGTGATAAAGAGTTATCAAGCTACAAAGACAAGAATGAACCTTAAATGAATATATCTAAGTGAAAGAAGCCACTCTAAAAAGGCTACAGACTGTGTGATTCCAATTACATGACATGTTGAAAAAGTCAAAACTATGGAAACAATGAAAAGATCAGTGATTGTGAGACGTTTAGGGAAGGAAAAGAAGTTGATTAGGTGGAGCACAGGGGATTTTTTTTAGGGCAGTGAAACAATTTCCTTGATACTGTAATGGTAAATATATGACATTATACATTTTTCAAAACTCTTAGAACTTCAAAGTATAAAGAGTAAACCTTAATATATGCAACTTTAACAAATAACTTGGGAAATTGGGGGATCCCAGGAAGAAATGTAGACCATTATAAGACAGTTTCACTATATTACAAAAATATGAAACAAGTTACTAAAGTGGTGAGGGGAAAGGTGTGACCAAAGTAACTCTGGAAAATCAGTGAAATCTATAAGATTAAAGATAAAGGGAACACATTAACAAAGTACTCTAGTTGATAAAGTTGTTTCCCAGGAGGCTAAGGGTTAACTATGCTGATACTGCTATACATGTATATTGGAATTGAGCAATTAAGTAAATGGATGGCAGATGGTGTAAGTTAGCCTTCTCAGAATGGGAATTTACAGACAAGCAAGAGGAAGAAGCTAGAATAATTCATGTAGTAATGGATTAGAGTTTGAGACCTCAGTATAACCTCAGGCTTATTTTAATATAGATGCAGATGGTTACATATAGAAAAATGTATAGCTATATGTGTATACATGGATTATTATATAAAAAAATGTATTTCCTTTCTCTGTTAACTGAGTCTAAAAGACATGACACCCTAGTAGTAATGAGCATACCTAGTACCTAGATCATGGTTTCTAATACCATATCCAATAACCAGGGACGATTCTAATTCTAGGACAGAAGCAGATAATTTAGAATATGATCCTAAAGTATCTTGTAGTGCTAGAAAGTAAGGATGTGCTCCAAATAATTAAATAAACCCATAATTCAGGGGAGATGTCAAAGAGACACAGAGCCAACTAAAAGATCTCCCAATAACCAAAGCTGAAACAGGTTGAGCAACAAAAATTTTAAAGTATGTTGTATTATAACCCAAATTATAAAATAAGTAATCATGACTCCATGCTCATAGATAAATGAATATAAATAAAAAATTGAACAAATAAATAAATGAGGGAGGAGAGACAAACTCCAAATATTTTATATATTCTTCCTCTACCTCTAGGAGGTATAGCACAACTCCCCACTCCTTAAGCACAGGCTACGCACAGTGACTGCCCTCCAAAGAGTATAGTATGGAAAGGGGAAAAGAATAACTCTACAGTGGAGAAACTTGACAAACACTGCCTCAGCCAGATGACGAAGGTCAACATCAGTGATATCTCATGTTGATAGTATGTACCCTTGATGATGTGATGACAATGGTATTTTACCTTGGTCTTCCTCCCTCCTCCCCCTCAAAAAAAACCATAATTCAAGTATACATTATGATAAAAACACCAGAAAAATCTGCTAAAATAGTACTTAAAACTGTCATGATCATTAAAAATAATGAAAGTTTGAGCATTTGCAATAGTCAGGAGGTGTGAAGGAGACATCACAACTAAATGTAATGGGATACTGGAACAAAATCAGGACATGAGGTAAAAACTAAGAAAATCTGAACAAAGTATGGAATTCAGTGAATACTGAACGTATAGGTATTGGATTGCTAATTGCAAACACATGTACCATACTAAAGTAAGATAACAATAGAGAAAGATGGGTGCAAAGTATATGAAAAATCTCTATACTACCATGTAAATTTAACTGTAAATCTAAATCTGTTCTAAAAAGTAGTCTATTTAAAAATAATAATTCTTCCATTGTTCTTTCATGTTTAGTTGTTTTTTCCCATTGTTTTTTTATCTTTGTTTTTCAGTTTGGGAAGTTTCTATTGACATATCTTGAAGTTCACTGATTCTCTCCTTTTAATTTTTTTCTTAAAGTTCCCATCTCTCTGCTTACACTACCCATTTGTTCTTACATGTCATCCATTTTTCTGCCCTCTTTAAAGGGGGCAGAAATTAGCATATTAGCATATGCTAATTAGCATATTATTCACAGTTATTTTAAATTTCTAGTATGATAATTCCAAAATATCTGCCATATTTAAATGTGGTCCTGATGCTGGTTTGCCTTTTCAGTCTGTGTTTTTGCTTTTAGGCATGCCTTTGTTGTTGTTGAAAACTGGACATGATGTTCTGAGTAATAAGAACTAAGGTAAATATGCCTTTGTTGTGAGGTTTCATATTATTTGGCTGGGAATTAGGCTGTGTTTATGTTGTAGCAGTAGGTGTCAGAGGCTAACATTTCCTCTAGTGTCCTTGCTTTTATTTCTTTTTATGTCTTGGAGACTTCTAAAATAGAATGTGAGCCTTGCAGTTCTTTTTAGCTGTATGTCTCTGTTATAAAGGAGTCTTTTTTGCTATAGTGTAAGGTTTCAGGGAGGGAGATGCACTCTGTGTTTCTATGATTAAGTGCTTCTCAGTTGTTTCACCCTCTTGGTGGGATAAGAAGGCTAGAAGGGACTGCAGTTGAATGTTTCCCTTCCCCTGTTGGTTAGACTCTGGTAAAACCCAATCAAGCTGATTAGGCTTTCATAAAATAGTTTCCCTTGAGGGCAGGACTTCATTAATGAGAACAAAGTTGTCTAGGTATATCTTTCCCCTCTTTCTGTTTGAAGCAGGCAGGGATTGTTCTATGATTCATCTTGAGAACCTGGTGGGGTTCCTGGAGGTAAAACTCACAAAAGTGGGCCCCACTAGGACTGGGCCTACAGGAGGTTTTGTTTTCTCGGGAGCAAGTCCACAGTCATCTGCAAGGAATTAGTCAATTATCCTTTCATCCTTCCTCCCAGCTGCAGCTTCTGCTCCCAGTAAACTCTGGTTCTCTCTGTTTCCATCTCTCTCCAGTTTTCAGGTCGGCAGCTTGCCTTGTGACCTCAGTTCTCTGAAGAATCTAAAATAAAAGTCATAGAATTTCAGTGTTTTAGTCTTTTTGTTGTTGTTGTGAGGTTGAGAGTGATAACTTCCAAGCTCTTTACATGACAGACCAGGAACTGGAAGTCTCCAGATATGAAATGGAGTGAAGCTATGCTGATTGTTTGGTGCACTGAGAGCAGGAGCCTCCACTGCTCAGAAAGGGAGACTGACTCAGTTCTCTTGAAAGTAGTTTGGCCAGAGACCATGTAAAATTTGGATGTAAGCTCAATGCAACTATATGTTAATACTCATCCACCTTTTGACATTTTACTTTGTCATGCTTTGAGCAAATGACTCAGCAGAAGTCAAAGAAACTAAACAGCCTAAATAGCCAACTTTATGTAGAAACACAATGGATTTCACACTTTCTTTTGTAATCAACTTTCTCTCTAGGGAATGAATTGTGAGAGACTAGGGACTGTCAAATTAAGGAAGCCAGAATATTCATGACAGATCAAATTTTCAGTTAAGATACTTGTGTTTTCTAAGCAATGGAGATGTCCTGTCAGCCTTATAAGGAGCAGGTTCAGATGCCAATGAAATCATAATCGTCTGTGTTGTAGGAGAAAAACTTGGTGCCAACTCTACTGAATGTGTCATTTAAAACTGGTACTAAGCCTTGGCTAAAGGTCAAGGGTGCTGTGTTTATATAATGCAAGAAGGTGAAATAAAAGGTTTTCTCATAATGCACAAATGATCTTTTTGTGACTGTTATCAGAAAGCTATGACATTGCTTGTGCCAAGACGCACACAAGGTTATTGCCAAAGAGATAACTACCTTACACCATGGTTTTACTTTGATGGGTAAAATATGTGGGCAATGTATTAACATTTGTCTCATTTTTATTCCAATCTTTATTATTGTAGCCTTTGGAAACAGAAGTCAAATAAAATGTCTGTGAGGCCTTAATATGCTTTATATTGAACTTTTTCTTTATAAAATATTTTCCAAATTGATATGCCATATGTTAGGAATGAAAAATGCAGCATTTACTTAGTTTCATTCTGTATACTATATGCCTTTTGGACTGGGTGGTAATACTATATAAGTGTAGAATTTTCATGGATTAAATCTAAATGCCAAAGTCATGATTTTAACCAGTATGGTAAGAACTGCTGTTCAGTATTAAACTCTTTCTCTGGGACATTTAAGGCTGTCAGTGACAATAACAATAGCCATTGATTAAGTGCTTTTGAACGCTAGCTATTATCTTAACACTTTTCATGTATTCATTTATTTAACTCTGTAAATGACCCAATGATGTAGACAGTACCATTGTGCCCCTTTCACAAGTGATGAAACTAAGGCTTTGGAAGGTTAGACAACCTACACAAGCTCATGCATGTGATAAGTGTCATGTTACATTTTTACTCTGGAACCAGGTGCTAAACATTTTTGCAAAGAGATGCCTCTATCCTTGGACTTTAATCCATGAAGGTGATTTCAGATTCAGAGTCTCACAGGTACCATTTTAGAAAATACTACTGGTCACTGAGAGAAGAAGCCTAGGATCTCTGGTCATACTCTCTGGCTACTCTTTACCATAGAAATGCAATAAAATGCAATAATGGAGAGTGACCAATGGCCTGCTGTCGACTAGGTGATATCTGTAGCATTGGCCTCAGAGGAAATACTTGTTTCTTACTTGCTTTTGGAGGATGGCTTGAGAGAAAAAAGAAAAACCCATTACATATTTCACATTGATTTGGTTTCAAATACTTAGTAATAGATCTTTGCAAACATTATCTCTGTACCAGATCTTTCGGTATTAGATCTTATGATTGCCGTACAAAGTATCCCAAAGTGAGTAGCTTAAAACAACAGAATTTTGTCTTACAGTTTGGGAAACTAGAAGTCTGAAATCAAGGTGTCAGCGAAACCATGATCGCTCTTCCTTACCTCTTCTTAGCTTCTGGTGGTTTTTATCAATTTTTCATGTTCCTTGAATTGAACACACAAGCACTCCAATCTCTGCCTCTATCATCACATGACCTTCTCCTGGGGGTCTTTTATGTCTTTGCTTTCTCCTGTTATAAAGTCACCAGGCATACCATATTTAGGGCCCACTCTAATCCGGTGTCATCTCATTTTAACTTGATTACATCTGCAAAGGCCATATTTCTAAATAAGGTTATATTCTGGGGATCTGGATGGACATACATTTTGAAGGGGACACTATTTGGAAGTTGGGTAGTAAAATAAATATTTGCCTGTCAGAAATTCTGTGGTAGAGCAGAGCCAAAGTCTGAAATCCAATTTTCCTTGTCACAATGACCAGCAGAGCAGGCCCTAAGGGCCACATATCAGTATGGTGATCTCTGGTGACTCAACTGACAAATACCTGCAAACCATGTCCAAAGTCAGACAGGAAAGACAGACACTGAGCAGTGTCAGCAGCATTACAACACACCATTGGTTTACTCAGACTCAGGTTGTTAAAGTTTTTTAAAGTTTAAGTCTAAAGAGTAAGGTTGGTTAATGTCTATTCTGATGCTAATCATCTTGAGAAAGCTGAAGAATTTATTTTGAAATCTAATATATTTCTAATCTTCTTGATGCTCAGAGATTTTTAAGCATTAGTATTCAGAATGATTGCCAATAGTTCTGTTTCTAACTGTTTGCTGGCTTGTACCCTATGACTAAAGTAAAAAAGCAAAGGATCTGCATGGATTTATTTTCCCGTTCAGTGACCAGATAAAGCATCACAAACACAGAAACAGACAGGCCATAGCTAAATTTCACTGGATTCTGTATTTGATTCACAAGCTTATTTGATATTGTTGTGTACTTTGTTATTCTCCTTAAATGTGAATTTGGCAACTTCAGTAATTTCCTAAATGTAACTCAAAGCTGTGTGGCATCTGGTAATTAGGAGCCTGGTGGTTAGCACAGGTTCCAGATACACCACAGTAATAGGTCTATACATAAATTTTTCCGCTTCCTGAGTCTGAATATTGGAAGGTCATATGCTGTATTTTAATCACTAACTCTATTTCTTTGGGATACAGTAAGCCCATCAAAACTCAGGTCAACAAAATATTAGAGGTTCTTTTCTGGCCACTCCTTTTACATTTGGGTCCTGCAGGTACCTGCTTCATTATCAAGAGTTCAGTTAATCAATTCACCTGGTCTATTTCAGGTGTTGATCTGGAGCAAACAAGTCCCCCTTGCTGCTATTGTTACTACTGATGAGACATGGCTAGGTGGGGGTCAAGGAAGAGAGTTCATTCCTCCCTATTTTGATATGAATTTTTGAAGAGGGGGCACAGGAAGCACCAGATAAAATGGTTCCAGTGAGCTTTATACAATGGAAAAGGATTCCTCCCTTTAAAAAATTGTTTAGACTAACAGTGGCAACAGCATATCTTCAAAGGTCCACGATGCTGATATTTATGTCCCCTTCCTCCTACCAGCCTCCTCTGACTTTCCCCAGACACTATGGACCTGGTAGCTTCCAGCTGGCTGAAATGTTTTGACTTATATGGGACAGAACTGGCTGACCAGCATTTTAGGTCATTATTAAGAAAAATCTGCTCCTGAGAACTGCCAATGAGTTATATCATTTGCTTGAAGAAGAAACAAACAAATAATGATCTTATATCTGTATTGGCAAGGAAGAAAGAGGCACAGTAGTGTAATGCTTACAGGACTAGGCCAGGAGTGTAGTCAAACTGTCTAGACTTGGAACCAGGGCTGCCGTTGAGCTCTCTGACTTCTGAACTGTGTTCTTGTATGTTACACAAAGATATTAATAGTCTCACCCTGGCCAGTTTGGCTCAGTGGTTAGAGTGTGGGCCTGCAGACCAAAGGGTTGCAGGTTTGATTCTGGTCAAGGGCACGTGCCTCGGTTGTGGTTCAATCTCCGGCCCTGGTCGGGGTCGTGTGGGAAGCAATCAATCGATGTGTCTTTCTCACATCAATGTTCCTCTCTCTCTCCCACCTGCCCTCCCCCTATATAGAAAAATATCCTTAGGTGAGACAAAAAAGAAAAAGATACTAATAGTTTGAACTATCATGTACAGTATAGAATGGCACTAGAAACTGTACACATTTCTATGGTTTAACCAGGAGAAGTATATTCCTAGCTCACAGAAATTCCAAAACAGGGATTCTTGATAGACAGGTATTGCTCCTTCAGTGAGTTAGGGCCTCGCCCTGTTGTAGTTCCTTCAACATAAGACACCATGGTTATGATGTTTCCATCCAATCTCAGATGGGAAAGGTTTTCATGGGCCACGCCTGATTGGTGCACATCACTTCCACTCCCATTCCATTCACCAGAACTCAGTCATGTGACCACATTTAAGCACATGATTGGTTAGAAAATAGTTGTGTGACCAGGGAGAAGAGGAAGCAGGTATGATGGACAGCTAACCACTCTCTGTCATAGACCTATACAAAATAAATGATTAATGTATCTAAAGCACTTGGAATAATACTAAGCATCTTAAACATTACAGACATGCTTTAAAAATTTTAAATACATTTAGTTATGTAAATTTTCAAATATATAAAAAATTTGAACCAATTTTATAGTGAACACCAATATGCTCACCATTGTAGATTCTACATTACTGTTGTATTCTATTTGCTTTATTACATTCATATTTATCTATTCATCCTGTTCTTCATCCATCAATCTACCTCATTTTTACATACATCAATATAAGTTGCTTCAGTAAGTGTCCTCCTAAATACTTCAACATACATATCATCAATTAGAGGTCAATATCTATTTGCTTTTTTTCTTTTGAAGTAAGTGTTATATAAAACCTAATGCATAAATCTTAACTGTAGTATGTTATGGGTTTTGATAAATGCATGATCCAGTGCAACCAAATATCTATTAATAAATAGAATATATTATTACCACAATCACTATTCTGATTATTTTCCACCATGATTTATTTTTGTTTGTTCTAGAATTTAAGATAAATAGGATGATCCAGTATGAAGTTTTTGTGTATGTAAAATCCTTCTTTTGTTTAGCATAATGTTTTTGAGATTTATTTATGTTGTGTGTATCAGTAGTTTGTTCCTTTTAATTCCATTGAATGAATATACCATAATTTTTATTTTTATTTTTATTTTTATTGGCACATAAGCTATTACTAAAACAGTCTCAGTTCTGGTCAAGATGTGAAGTAGTTGGATTCTGCACTCACCTCATCCCATGACCACATTAAAATTACAAGTACATCATAGAACAGTCAACCTGGATAACCACCAGAAGACTACCTGAACAGAAGTCTTATAATTAAGTGTATACATAAGAAGCCACACTGAGACTTGTAGGAGGGGCAGAGATGTGAAAAGGGCAGGCCTCACACCCATGTAGTGGTTGAGGATCAGGAGGGATATCTAAGTTGCAGAGGTCCCCCTGAGAAGCGATGGGGTCTCAGCCTCACACAGGGCTTCCCAGCCCAGAACACCAGGGCTGGGAAGAGGAACCCACATAACATCTGGCAGTGAAAACCAGTGGGGATCCCATTTGCCCAGGTGAGACAGAAAACCAGATGTCTCCTTAAAGGGACAGTGCATAAACACTTGCTTGCAGGCACTCACCCTGTGCTCCAGCAGAGAGATGGCAGCTCGGGATGTGACAGAGTCATACAGGGAGAAACTGAGTTGTGTGGCTTCAGGGTGATGTCCCTGCCTCTGTGTTGAGCCCTGCTCCCACATGGCCCATAAGCAACTGTCCCTGTGTTGAGCCTTCCTCCCATGGGGACCAACTGTCCTGGGTTGGGCCCTCCCCACCATATGCATTAGTCTGGTGAGCTACACTAACTCCACCCTGATGACTCCCTGAGGCCCCGTGCATAACCTGAGTTTCTATCAGCAGCAGCTAGCCTGGGCCTATGTTGCAGTTTTTCTTAAAAAACTTTCCAGGAATTCTAGTGAATCTTGGTGGGTGCCAGAGACACACAGGCAGAAAATGAGTTGTGTGGCTTTAGGGCAAGGGCAGTCTTCTACCACAGCTGACAGAGGCCACCTTTCCCATGTGGAGCCTTCCCACCACACAGCATTAGCCTGGTGAACTCTGCTACTTCCACCCTGATGACTCCCTGAGACCAACCATACCAAATTCATGCACAACCCTAGGCTATATTGGCAGCAACCAGCTTGGGCCCATATTGCAGTCTGTCTTAAAAAACCTATCAAGAAATTCCAGTCAATTAAAACAACTATGAGGTATCACTTCACATCTGTCAGAATGGCCGCCATCAACAAATCATCAAACAAGTGTTGGCAAGGGTGTGGAGAAAAGAAGACTCTAGTACAATGCTGGTGGGAATGCAGACTGGTACAGCCACTATGGAAAACACTATGGTGTTACCTCAAAAAGTTAAAAATTGAACTGCCATTTGACCCAGTGATCCCACTTCTAGGAATATATCCTAAGAAGCCTGAAACACCAATCAGAAAGAATATATGTACCTTATGTTCATAGCAGCACTATTTACAATAGCTAAGATCTGGAAACAACCCAAGTGTCCATCAGTAGATAAGTGGATAAAAAAGCTGTGGTACATGTACACAATGGAATACTATGCAGCTATAAGAAAGAAAGATCTCTTATCCTTTGAGATGACATGGAGGGACCTGGAGAGTATTATCCTAAGCGAAACAAGCCAAGCAGAGAAAGACAAATATCACATGATCTCACTTATTTGTGGAATATAATGAACTAAACAAACTGATGAACAAAATTGACCCAGAGACATAGATGTGGGGTACAGACTGACAAGCCTCAGAGCAGGGGGTATTGGGGGGGGGATAGATAAACCACAGAACTTATATGCATGTATGCATGACCAATGGACATGGACAACAGGGCTGCGGATGGGGCGGGGGTGATGGGGAGGAGGATGTCACTGGGGGAAAAAGAAGAAACATCTGTAACAAAAACAAATTAATAAAAAAAAAAAAAGAAAAAAAAGAAATTCCAGTCAAGCTTGGGGTGGGGAGATTAAAGGGCAGTGTCACAGACACAGAGGGAGAAACTGCCTTGTGTGGCTCCAGAGCAGGGATCATCTTCATGCGTGGCCTACAGTTGCCACCTTTCTAGGGTGGAGTCTTTTCCCCACAGAGCCAAATTTTAATCTGCATTAGCCTGGTGTACCCTGTTAGCTCTACTCTGTCAACTCCCTGAGACCCCCACCCTACCACAAAGGTCTGTAGGCCTCAGGTGGGTGGCAGCTGGCCTGGGGTACCCTGAGACTATTGCTGAGTGGCTTCAAACCCAGCAATGGTGCTGAGTTTGAATCTCTATTGAACTGTTAAACACTATTCTCCCCACTGTGAAGGCTCCCTGAGACCCTCCCTCACACAACTTCTGTATTGTCTAAGGTTCTTTCAGTGGTTGAACCTTGTTGGCAGTTGGCAAGTGGCAGCAGGTCTTGGGGTGCCTTGGCCTTTTGCTGACCTTCCCCAGGCCTGGTACTAATGGCAGCCATCTTCAGTTTGCAGCTTGGCACCTCCCAACACACACCCAGGCCCAGCACAGGCAGCTACCTACCATGGATTGCCTTATAGTTTCTAACAGGCAGCACTGTGTCAGTCACAGTCAGTATCTGACAGTGACCTATACTGCAGTCCCTCACAAGAGGCCCCCAAAACAACACACCTTGGTGGCTGGCTTCATACTACATCAGAGTACCATATGATGAGCTCCACAAGTGTACATCCAAAGGGAGGTCTCTCAGGCACCAGCCCCTGCTGAAGTAAATTCCACTTTGTGGGGTCAGCCCATGCATAATAGATCATACACTATGGTAAGGTTGAATCCTCATGGCCAGCCAGCTGAAGGGTCAACCCCAACCATATATGTGCCAACAGCAATGAAGACTCAATGCAGCAAGAGAGCACAAAAAATCCACACAAGGGATACTCCTTCAGCACCCTGTGATGGTTTTAAGGGAGACAACACCATTGGCCTCCACAGGACATGTACTACATAAGTCCCCCTACCAAGACTTGGAGACATAGCAGATCTACCTAACAAACACAGAGAGGCATACAAAATGAGGAGACAAAGAAACATGTCCCAAATGAAATAACGGGAGAAATCAACAGAAAACTAACTAAATAAAATGGAGGCAAGCAATCTACCAGATACAGAGTTCAAAACACTGGTTATGAGAATGCTCAAAGAACTTAGAATTTCAACATCATATAAAAGGACATAGAAAGTATTGAAAAAAAATTACCTAGTCAGAAATGAGAAAAACAATGACTAGAAAAAAATCAACAGCAAATTAAATAGAGCAGAGAATTGGATAAGTGATTTGCAAGGAAAGGTAGCAGAAAACACTTCATCAGCAGCAATAAACAAACAAACAAACAAACAAACAAACAAACAAATAAATAAATAAAATTAGGATAGTTTGAGGCACCTATCAGACAACATTAAGTGTAAAACATCCACATAATAAGAGTAGATCTGGGTGCTAGTTATACAGGTGTGTTCCATTTGTAAAAACTCATCAAGTTGTACACTTGGGATGTGTGCAATTTTCTAAATGTATCTAATAAAATAAACATTTATTTAAAAAACATTAGCATAGTAATAGATCTGTTCTTTGCACTTCTCAAAGGAAAGACAAACTACTATAAAACTGCTTTGGTTGGCTGGGTTGTGTTTATGAATGTGATGCTGGGCTGAGACAATGTCTTATATTCTCTCAACTTCAATTAATGTTCCCCATATACTGTCAGGAAGACTTTTGTTTCTGATCTTCCTTCTGGTTAGTTGGGACCACATGACTAACTCCTGGCCAAAAGGATGTGGGCAGAAATGACACATGCTGCTTTCAACCTGGCCCTGTAATCTCCTGCATAACCCTCCACTTGTTCACTCTTAATCTGTTCACCACTTGCAAATAATTCAGTGGAGGACACTGATGTCCTAAGAGATAATGTACCATGGCAACAAAAAACGTTTAAGATCCCTGCACTAAACGAAAGAAGACTGAGTCCCTGAATAAGTGCATGGAGCAGAGCCCTCTCCTTGTTCTCCGACCTCTTGCCCCACCACCCCACCTGCCTATGCACAGTCCCATTTAACTGTGATTTGAACACGAACTATATTTCTGTTGTGATATGCAATGGGGATTGTTTGTTACAAATATTAACCTAACCTGACTATTGATTAATATACAATGTGCCTTACTAAAAGCAGGCATTTGGCTCCTGGTTCTCCAAATGGAGCCTTCTTTGTCTTGTAAATGGGAATGGAAGTGAACATTCTTAGGGAGAAAAACGTTCTAAGGAAGAGATGTTTCCTTACTCCTTGCATTTCCACAGAAGGTAGGAAATTTCCTAGGAAGGAAAAATAAACAAGAAACACTTTCATTTATCTCCCAAAAGGAAGATATGTAATTGGTAAGTAGATGAAGGAACAGAGCTTAACTCTTGTGAGGTCAGCCAGGCTTCAAGAGGCTGCCTTCTCTGCTTTTCCCCATAATAAGCTTGTAGCAATAGACTCAGTCCTGTCCATGCCTAGCTGTGCCAGTGACCAGAGGAGTCTTTCAAATCCTGGGCATTCATATGACTTCACCCTTTATGGCATGTTTTTCAATCCAGCTCTTCTCAGGAATGGAGCTAACATTTTTATATTCATCTAATAACTGTGATGATCTCTCATTTGGTTCCAAACTTAGGAGGAAGAGAAGCAAGTAATTTATTGGTCTCCTAAAAAAACAACAACAAAGACTAGGAAAGAAGCTGTCCACTGCAGCAATAGTCTAGAAATGGTGTCAACTTAGAAAAATCATTTTTGACAACAGAAGTCAAAGTAATTTCAAGAGATTTGTTTTTTAAAAATTGGGACAAAAGGGGATTGAAACGGGGGAATTGAGACAACGCTAGCTGTTACCACTCTCTTCCTAACGTTTTATTTATTTATTTATTTACTTATGTATTTATTTATTTATTTTGATTTATAATCTTATTTTCAATTACGGTTAATATTCAATGTTATTTTATATTAATTTCAGGTGAACAGCATAGTAGTTACACAGTTATATAATTTGCAAAGTGATCCCTCTGATAATTCAAGTATCCACCTGATACCCTACAGTTATTACAATATTATTGACTATATTCCTTATGCTGCTGTTTACATCCCCATGACTATTTTGTAACTATCAATTTGTACTTTTATTCTGTTTAACATTTTCACCCATCTTCCCATCTCCCCTCCCAACTGGCAAACATCAGTTTGTTCTCTACATCTATGGGTCTGTTTCTGTTGGTATTTGTCTTTGTCTGACATATTTAATGTAGCATAATATCTTCTAGGTCCATCAATGTTGTCATAAATAGTAAGATTTCATTTGTTTTTATGACAGAGCAGTATTCCATTGCATATATGTTTCACTTCTTCTTTATCCAATCGATAATGATAGGCACTTGGGTTTCTTCCACATCTTGGCTATTATAAATATTGCTACAGTGAACTCAGGGTTGTATATATCTTTTCAGATTAGTGTTTTGGGTTACTTCAGATATATACCCAGAATTAGAATTGCTGGGTCATAAGGTAATTCTATTGTTAATATTTTGAGAAACATCCATACTGTTTTTCATAGTGGTTGCACCAATCTGTATTTCCACCAACAGTGCATGAGGGTTCCCTTTTTTCCAAATCTCATCAACACTTGTTGTTTTTTGATTTATTGATAATAGCCTATTTGACAGATGTAAGGTGATAACTCCTTGTGGATTTAATTTGCATTTCTCTGATGATTAGAGTTTGAACATCTTTTCAAAGTCTATTGGTCATCTATGTGTCCTCTTTGGAGAAATGTCTATTCACATATATTGCCCATTTTTTTTATTGGACTTTATTTTTGGGTGTTGAGTTATATAAGAAAGATATTTATAAATTTTGAGTATTAACCCCTATGGAATGCCTACTTTTAGTAAGGCACATTGTGTATTAATCAATAGTCAGGTTAGGTTAATATCTGTAACAAACAATCCCCATTGCATATCACAACAGAAATATAGTTCGTGTTCAAATCACAGTTAAATGGGACTGTGCATAGGCAGGTGGGGTGGTGGGGCAAGAGGTCGGAGAACAAGGAGAGGGCTCTGCTCCATGCACTTATTCAGGGACTCAGTCTTCTTTCATTTAGTGCAGGAATCTTAAACGTTTTTTGTTGCCATGGTACATTATCTCTTAGGACATCAGTGTCCTCCACTGAATTATTTGCAAGTGGTGAACAGATTAAGAGTGAACAAGTGGAGGGTTATGCAGGAGATTACAGGGGCCAGGTTGAAAGCAGCATGTGTCATTTCTGCTCACATCCTTTTGGCCAGGAGTTAGTCATGTGGTCCCAACTAACCAGAAGGAAGATCAGAAACAAAAGTCTTCCTGACAGTATATGGGGAACATTAATTGAAGTTGAGAGAATATAAGACATTGTCTCAGCCCAGCATCACATTCATAAACACAACCCAGCCAACCAAAGCAGTTTTATAGTAGTTTGTCTTTCCTTTGAGAAGTGCAAAGAACAGATCCATTACTATGCTAATGTTTTTTAAATAAATGTTTATTGTATAAGATACATTTAGAAAATTGCACACATCCTAAGTGTACAACTTGATGAGTTTTTACAAATGGAACACACCTGTATAACTAGCACCCAGATCAGAATACAACATCACCAGCCCCGCAGAAGCCCTCTTCAACCCCTGCCAGTCAACAAGCCCCCAAATGAGCCACTATTCTGACTTGTAACTATGTAGATTAGTTTTGCATACTCTATAAGTGGAGCCATGCTGTGTGAAAAAATAAAGTCTCAAATATTCTTGTACATATCTTTTTGTGGACATATGTATTTAATTGTTTTGAGTAACTAGGAGTAAAATTGCTGGTCAATAGGGTAGGTATATGCTTCGTTTTATGATAAACTGCATATAAATAATCCTTTGAACTATAAAAATGAGGTTATAAGGAAATAATTTCCATGAGGCTAGTGATTCTTTTCACTGGCTAAGTATTAAGATCCTCAATAAGACCTAAAACAATTAAATACCAAGCCCTGTCCCAGGTCAACACTGAGGTACAATGGGAGGTCCTAGTATCGCTAAAGCCCCACAGAAAATTTTGCAGAGTAGTTGGTGTTGATAGCCATGGTTCTGGGTCTCAATGCAATTAATGACAAAAGGAAGTTTTACCTATCTGCTTATCCTCAATGACCAGTATAGTGTGGAATCTATAGAGTCTGTGAGATAAGTATTTGTTGAACTAAGATGTTAAGCATTGTGTCTTAAATATTAAATTTTCTTACTTTTCTCAGTTGAATACATCAAGTATTAGGTATAGAAATTTAAATACTCAAGCTCAAGTAATTTCAATTATTACACAAATATTTGACATTTATATATTCAGGATTAAGAAGCAACAATTAAAAACTGAGATTATATTCATTTTTATTTTCTTCACAGACCCTGCCAAAGTCCCTTGTACTTAGCAGGCACTCAAAAAAGACTTGTCTAATAAGTAAAAAAAAAAAAAAGAAAAAAAAAGGATAAAATGGAGCGGTCCTTATTGCAATCATTTTAGTATGGAAGATGCACAAGTAAAATTTTAGAACCACGGTTCTAAGAACATAAGATAGTTTTCATTTTAAACATATTAAAATCACAGGCAAGAAAAATCCATGTTTCATTATATTAACCCATGTGGGTCTAAAGACCATAGAGAAATTCTAAAGGTCCAACCAACTAAAACTCCATTGTTGCAATGTTTAATTCAGCTCTGGAGGGTCAACTACCTGTGTAGGTCAACCACATGTCCTGAGTATTTCCATGGTGGCCTGCATTTTAAATTTCAGATTAGGTATTTTATGCTTATAAATTAAGAGAAAGTAGTCACTCTTCCTGACCAGACATGGATCCAGATAGAAAAAAATCATTGTGAAACAGCAGATTCTCTCTATTCGCCTGTCTCCTGCTCTTCGCTTCATGTTGTCTTCTCTCCAATTTTTCAGTCCCTATGACTCTTTTGGTTTCATCTCCCACCTCTAGTTACCTTAGGAATCCAGAAAATATTTCATAACATTAACCTATTGTATTTATTTCTACTTTGGTTCTTAGTAAAACCAGCCCTAGAACTGTAATACCATTCTTACAGGCTATCATTATCTTGTTAGAGATATTAGGGGTCATTTTGGGAGGATTATGAGTAAAACTCAAACTATTTGTGTAGAAGAAGCTCAGATAGTGTGATCAAGACATGCCTTTTGGTATTCCTTTTTTTTTTCTTCGCACAGAACAAATGTTTGTTGAATAAATGAGTGAAAAAATGAATTGATTATGTGAAGTAGGAAATGGGTGATGCTAAGGCAGCAGTAGACATAGTCTGAATCATTTACTAATTGAACAACCTCAAGTTAGTTATTTTCTTCTCACCTAGAAAGTGAAAGTAATAACTACCTTTCAGGATGATTATAAAGAGATGATGAAATAATTTATATTCAAATGATTTATAAACAATCAACCTCCATACAAAATGTTATTATTAACCTGCTAAATAATGATTTAGAAACTTTTCTGAGGAATAAAATTAAGATTCCGTATTGTCTTTGTTTCGCAGTGAATTAAGGAGTGTGACTAGAGCCAATTATTGCCTTTTGGAAGGAAACTATACTTAAACTAAAGGTAAGAATTAAATTCAGAAACCCTAATCTCACAATATCGAGTTATGTCTGGCAACTTGTGGTTAGATCTGTATAACAGATAACTTGGTAATTGTTAAATCAAAATCCAGATAGATTGTCTGGGCTAGAATTCAAAGGGTTTTTGTTTAGTCCAAGGTTTGCATTTTTGGACACAAAACATTTTCTTAATAACATTATCATCCACAAGAAAGCAATCTTTTTTCTGAGAAAATCTTTCTCTGAACAAATATTGTTTGTTGTTAAAGGCCTAAGCCCACTGAATGATTTAAATGATTACCTGCTGAGAGATTTTTCCAAACGGCTTTCCTTTAAATGTACTTTCATGTATTTTGAGCCCTTAGACAAAGATTGATTTTGCTCAGAAAAAATGTATAGTGAAGTAAATCGCTATAATAAATAAACTGTTAGTTTGGGCATTGCCAACAAACCACAGCAATTCTAGGCTTTTGCTGTTCAATTAAAACTTCATTTCATCTTAACCTCCTTTAAGTCTCTAGCGCACTTTACATATAGAAACAGCTTCATATTGAACTTATTAATGGCAAGAAACAAAATCAATGTTGTGTAAGGTACAAAGTTGATAAGTATATGGAGAATGTAGTTTTGTGACTAGTCCATGGGAAATCATAAGCAGTTAATCCAAACTCTAAGATATTCTAATGTGTATGTATACTTCCAGAAAGGACTTGCTTAGTTTCCATGGCACTCGGTGGTCCCAGCTCACCTACCTCTACTGACTTTAGTGGATTCAAGTCAGTTTGTAAGACCAGGATGCTTCACAGAGACTGGGGGAAAGGGTATCTCAAAAGATTCTTTTGTTGATTTTATTCTGTTGTGCCCATTCTCTTGGCCTGCTCTGTTTTCCCACTGGACACAGCGCAGTCCTCTGCACCTGTGGTTACTGAAACACCTTTCTTTGACTTTGCTCTCAAAAGAAAGCTGTTATACAAGTTCCTTTCACCTTAAAAATTCTGAGTTCACTCACTGCTTGTTTTTTTTTTTAAAGCACTGTGTATTTAATTCCAAACAACCTGGTTTCTGCTCCACAACTCTGGTTCTGCACAGCATTTCACAGGCTGGAAGGAACTGAGAGATTGCCTGTTAACTTCCCTTGCACCAAACAGGGAAGTTAAAGTCTGACTGGGGCTGTTTCTTTTATACACAGTGGATGTGTGTTACCAGTACCTGGGCGTCTGCATCTCCTATTGGACTGTCTGCCTTCTCCTTAGTTTCTTTACATGCTAATATTTACCCCTTCCTTGGTTTCTTCTGCACTCCACACTGCTAAAGCTCCCATCTCACGAGTCCCAATGTTATGCTCCCCCACTGCACCCTGTCCATGGGCCTTCCTCTCTAGGCTGCTTCTCTGTGTCTCAGTAGCCCCCATGACCTCATCACCTCTCTAAGCATTTTTTCTTTTTAATACTCACCCAAAGTTATGCTTTTATTGACGAGAGAGAGAGAGAGAGAGAGAGAGAGAGAGAGAGAGAGATCAATTTGAGATAGAAACCTCAATCGGTTGCCTTTCATACACGCCCGACTGGGGGATTGAACCTACAACCTAGTTATGACAGAAAATCAAACTCACAGCTCTTTGGTGCATAGAACCACTGCTCCAGCCAACTGAGCCACCTGGCCAGGGCTCTTAGCTTAGTTTGGATGGATCCCCAAACTTTACCTAGGGCTTTGACCTAGTCTTTAAATTTTAATTTCAAATCCCCCTATCTCTGACCAAGTCTTCTCTTCTTCCGAAACACCCTCTCCCTGGACAACTTCCTGCTTCTGTCACAGTTACCATGCCTGTCCCAGTCACTAAGGCTTGAACAAGCTGTGGCAGCTTTGACCATGTTGCTGTTGCTTCTCCACAGCCAGTCACCAAGACCTATTAACCTGCCCTGTGCTGTGTGACTTAAAATCCTCTCTTCTTTTCCACCTTCCTGTAATTCTAGTTCTCATGTCCTGTTTGTCTTCTCATCCTTAGGTTTCTCCTGTTCCCCTCTGCCCACGCCCCCCAAAAAATTTCTACAGCCACTGCCAAGTTAGTCTTCGCTAGTTCGGGGTAACAACAGTTAACCCTTTTGAGTGGCTCTTTATTCTGGAGTACACATATCTTACTTCAGTTAATCCTAACAAAACCATATGAGGTAGATACTATTATTTTGATTCCCATCTTACAGATAGAAAATTAAGTCTCATAGAAGGTAAACAACTGGCCAAGTTTACAGAGCACATGTGGCAAAGCCAAGATTCAGACCATGTCACCTGTCTTTGAAACATGTGAGCTTGTCTTCCACACCAGAGTAGCCTGAACTCTTGGGTTCTGGTGTAGATTTCTAGGTGTGTGTACCTTCTAGACTTCAGTTTTGCCCCTCAATCTCACTATGCCTTTCCATTTAGTGGAAGGGGGACCTGACTTATGTATGCTCTAGTACCTGGTATTCATAAGAGTCACAAGAGTTCTGAGCCCTGGTCTGGGACCCTGTTGACCTGCCTAATTTTTGTTATTTCCATACACTCTTCCCAGGACACACAATGAAGAATGGCCTATGTACTGTTCAGCTGCTGTTAGATCTCAACACCGGTACCTCCCTGAGTTGCCTGCTCTTACACCTCAGAGTCTTGGATATAAACCTGGGGGGATCTTTTAGTATATTCTAATTTGTACTTACAATAACTCTTCTAAGGACTCTAACTCTCCAGTCGCACCTTGCCAGTTCTGATCAGTACTTACAACTAGTCAATTATGACATTTGTCCCAATTAAAATGCACACTAAGGCTGACTTCCTAAGTAGGCTAGGTCCGGTCCAGCCCAGAACTGCTTTCATTTTCATACCCCTTTCTATTTTCCAGCTTTTCCGAGGGTCTTCCCATATTTTCACAGCTCTCCCAAAGTAAAGGATGTATATTGGATCAGTGATTTCAGGCTTGGCTGTGTATCACAACCACCTGAGAAACATTCCACATACAGGTGGCAAGCCTATGCTGAAGACCTGCTGACTTCAGAACTACCAAGATTTCCCTGAATCCTTGCATAACAAACAATAATTATTCATGATGGTTATTTGAATGCTTCAATGAACTCATAAATTGCATAGGAGATGTAAGCCACCAAGCCCAATGCCTGACAGATAATGAGTTTTCAGTAAATTAGTTCCTCTACTCTTTATTTTAGTCATCACAGGTTTATAGCCTTCATCTGTTTAAATAAACATTTTTAGTAGATTTGTACCTCCTATAGTTCTTCCTGTTCTGTACAGTTATAGTGTCTTTGGTCAATGTTTCTGAGGCTTACTCTTGACCTTCAATTATCCCTTTCAGACACTTTCTTTGATATTTTGATATTAAACTAATTTATTAGTCGGCATATTTCTTAAACTTCTATAAAATTATATATTCTGCTACCCACTCATTTTTTCTATTTTTAGTCTTGATCTTTGCTTATTTATTTTTTGCTAAAATTTTCTTCCAGCAAGTAGTGAAGTAGAACTGAAATCTCAGAGTCATTGATTTGGTGTGTCTTTACAATATTTTAATTTATTTAAATTACCTTTGGTGAACATTATTAAAAGACCTTGACACTTAAAATGTAAGTTTTCTGGTTGGAATAGCCTGTATAGTTGGAAAAGGAAGAAGAGAATTTCAAAGCTCAGAAAGATCTTAGATCTCAGTCCACCTGCTTCACTCACCTGAGGCAGCTGAGACACAGAGACAAAGTGTATTACCAAAGGTTGCTAACTAGTTACTCTTTTGGTGGGGAGTGTGAGGGAGACTAGCTCATGTTTAACTTTGACCTTTTAAACTTGTACAAATGTTCTTTCATGTGTCCTGCTCCCCTGCATTTAGTCTCCTTTTTTTTGATGATTTTATTTTTTTAACTGATCTTTACTGTTGAATGTATTACAGATGTCCCTCCTTTTTTCCCCCCTTGACCCCCTCTTCCTCACTTCCACCCCCCTCCTGCCTTCCCCAAACTATTGTATGTGTCTATTGGTTATGCATATAAGTTCTTTGGTTTCTCTCATCCCACCCCCCCTTCCCTTTGAGGTTCATCAGTCTGACAACCAATTTGTACTTCTTTTATTTATTTATTTATTTATTTATTTATTTATTTATTTATTTATTTTTATTATTATTATTTTTTTAATTAATTTATTTTTGTTACAGATGTTTCTCCTTTTTTCCCCATTGACACCCTCCTCCCCATCCCCCCACCCCGTCCCCAGCTTTGTTGTCCATGTCCATCAGTTATGCATACATGTGCATAAGTTCTGTGGTTTATCTCTTCCCTCCCCCCACCCCCTCTTCTGAGGGGTGTCAGTCTATACCCTACTTCCACATCTCTGGGTCTACCCTGTTCCTCAGACAGTTATGTTCATTATATTCCACAAATCAGTGAGATCATGTGATATTTGTCTTTCTCTGCTTGGCTTGTTTCGCTTAAGATAATACTCTCCAGGTCCCTCCATGTCATCTCAAAGGATAAGAGATATTTCTTTCTTACAGCTGCATAGTACTCCATTGTGTATACGTACCACAGCTTTTTTACCCATTCATCCACTGATGGACACTTGGGCTGTTTCCAGATCTTAGCTATTGTAAATAGTGCTGTTATGAACATGGGGGTACAAGTATTCTTTCCGGTTGGTGTTTCAGGCTTCTTAGGGTATATTCCTAGAAGTGGGATCACTGGGTCAAATGGCAATTCAATTTTTAATTTTTTGAGGTAACACCATAGTGTTTTCCACAGTGGCTGCACCAGTCTGCATTCCCACCAGCAGTGTACTAGAGGCCCCTTTTCTCCACACCCTCGCCAACACTTGTTGTTTGATGATTTGTTGATGGCAGCCATTCTGACAGGTGTGAGGTGATACCTCATTGTTGTTTTAATTTGCATCTCTCTGATGATTAGTGAAGTTGAGCATTTCTTCATATGTCTCTCAGCCATTTGTATGTCCTTTTTGGAGAGGTGTCTATTTAGTTCCTCTGCCCATTTTTTAATTGGGTTCTTTGTCTTCCTTTTGTTCTAGTTCTGTGAAATATGTCACTGGTATTTTTATGGGGATTGCATTGAATCTATAGATTGCTTTGGGTAATATGGACATTTTAATGATGTTAATTCTTCCAATCCATGAACAAGGTATGTGCTTCCACTTTTTTATACCTTCCTCTATTTCTTTCTTCAATGTCCTGTAGTTTTCTGCAAATAGGTCCTTTACTTCTTTGGTTAAGTTTATTCCTAGGTATCTTAACTTTTTTGCCGTGATGTTAAATGGAATTGTTTTTTTAGTTTCTGTTTCTGTGAGTTCATCATTGGTGTATAACAATGCCGTTGATTTCTTGACGTTAATTTTGTATCCTGCTACTTTGCCAAATTCATTTATTAAGTCTACTAGATTTTTGATGGAGTCTTTAGGGTTTTCTATACATAATATCATGTCATCTGCGAATAATGACAGTTTCACTTCCTCCTTTCCAATTTGGATTCCTTTTATTTCTTCTTCACGTCTGATTGCTGTAGCTAAGACTTCCAGTACTATGTTAAATAAGAGTGGCGAAAGTGAGCATCCCTGTCTTGTTCCTGTTCTTAAGGGAAATGTTCTTAGTTTTTGCCCATTGAGTATTTTGTTGGCTGTAGGTCTTTCATAAATGGCCTTTATTATATCAAGATATGATCCCTCTATTCCCAAATTTCTGAGCGTTTTTATCAGAAATGGGTGCTGGACTTTGTCGAATGCTTTTTCAGCGTCTATTGATATGATCATGTGGTTTTTATCTTTCATTTTGTTTATGTGGTGTATCATATTTATTGATTTGCGAATATTGAACCAGCCTTGCATCCCTGGGATGAATCCCACTTGGTCATGCTGAATAATTTTTTTGACGTATTGCTGGATCCGATTTGCTAGTATTTTGTTCTGGATTTTGGCATCTATGTTCATCAGGGATATTGGCCTGTAGTTTTCTTTCTTTGTAGTGTCTTTTTCTGGTTTTGGAATTAGGATTATGCTGGCCTCATAAAACGAGTTTGGAAGTCTTCCTTCTTCTTGAATTTTTAGAACTAATTTGAGGAGAATGGGTGTTAGTTCTTCTTTGAATGTTCGGTAAAACTCCCCTGTGAAGCCATCTGGGCCTGGGCTTTTGTTTGCTGGGAGAGTCTTGATTACATCTTCAATTTCCTTAGCTGTTATTAGTCTGTTCAAGTTTTCTATCTCTTCCTGGTCCAGTTTTGGGAGACTATGTGTTTCTAGGAATTTGTCCATTTCACTTAGATTGTTGAATTTGTTGCCATATAAATGTTCATAGTATTTGTTAACAATCCTTTGTATTTCTGTGGTGTCATTTGTTACTTCTCCTCTTTCATTTCTGAGTTTGTGTATTTGGGTTTTCTATCTTTGTTTCTTGGTGAGTCTAGATAAGGGTCCATCAATCTTGTTTATCTTTTCAAAAAACCAGCTCTTTGTTTCATTGATCCTTTGAATTGTTTTTCTGGTCTCTATGTCATTTATTTCTGCTCTGATCTTTACCATTTCCTTCCTTCTACTTGCTCTGTGGTTTTCTTTTTGTTTGCTTTCTAGTTCTTTCAGTAGTGAGGTTAGATAGTCTATTAGAAATTTGTCTTGTTTCTTGAGGTAGGCCTGTAGTGCTATGAACTTCCCTCTCAGAACTGCTTTCGCTGCATCCCATAGATTTTGTGTTGTTGTGTGTTCATTTTCATTGGTTTCCAGGAAGTTTTTAATTTCTTCCTTGATCTCTTCGGTAACCCATTCATTGTTTAATAACATGCTATTTAGCCTCGATGTGTTCATATGTCTTTGCATGTTCTTGTTGCAATTGATTTCTAGTTTCATGCCATTGTGATCTGAGAAGATGCTTGATATGATTTCAATCTTCTTGAACTTGTAGAGCCTTCGTTTGTGTCCTAACATGTGGTCTATCTTTGAGAATGTCCCATGTGCACTTGAGAAGAATGTGAATTCTGTAGTTTTGGGGTGCAATTCTCTGCAAATATTTATTAAATCCATTTGGTCTAGTGCTTCGTTTAGAGTCTCTGTTTCCTTGTTAATTACTTGTTTAGAGGATCTATCCAGTGATGTCAGCGGGGTATTGAAGTCCCCTGCTATGATTGTATTGCTGTCAATTTCTCCTTTGAAGTCCTCCAGAAGATTTTTAATATATTTTGGTGCTCTTATATTGGGTGCATATATGTTTACCAAGGTTTTATCTTCCTGTTGGATAGATCTTTTCAATATTATGTAGTGACCTTCTTTGTCTCTAGTTATGGCTTTCATTTTGAAATCTATTTTATCTGATATGAGTATTGCTACCCCAGCTTTTCTTCCTTTCCATTTGCTTGGAAAATTTTTTTCCATCCCTTCACTTTCAGCCTATGTGAGTCTTTTGTTGTGAGGTGGGTCTCTTTTAAACAACATATATATGGGTCATGCTTTCTTAACCAATCAGCTACTCTGTGTCTTTTTATTGGATCAATCAATCCATTTACATTTAAGGTGATTATTGATATGTACTTATTTATTGCCATTTTTGTTTAGTGTGGTTCTACTTTCCTTTCTATTTCTTCTACTAATTACAGCAGTACTTTTAACATTTCTTGCAGTGCTGGTTTGGTGCTAATATATTCCCTTAGCCTTTTTCTGTCTGCGATACTCTTTATTTGATCTTCTATTTTTTTTATTTTTATTTTTGTATTAATTTATTTTTGTTACAGATGTTTCTCCTTTTTTCCCCATTGACACCCTCCTCCCCATCCCCCCACCCCGTCCCCAGCTTTGTTGTCCATGTCCATCAGTTATGCATACATGTGCATAAGTTCTGTGGTTTATCTCTTCCTTCCCCTCCACCCCCTCTTCTGAGGGGTGTCAGTCTATACCCTACTTCCACATCTCTGGGTCTACCCTGTTCCTCAGACAGTTATGTTCATTATATTCCACAAATAAGTGAGATCATGTGATATTTGTCTTTCTCTGCTTGGCTTGTTTCGCTTAAGATAATACTCCCAAGGTTCCTCCATGTTGTCTCAAAGGATAAGAGATATTTCTTTCTTACAGCTGCATAGTACTCCATTGTGTATATGTACCACCACTTTTTTATCCATTCATCCATTGATGGACACTTGGGCTGTTTCCAGATGTTAGCTATTGTAAATAGTGCTGCTATGAACATGGGGGTACAAGTATTCTTTCCAGTTGGTGTTTCAGGCTTCTTAGGGTATATTCCTAGAAGTGGGATCACTGGGTCAAATGGCAATTCAATTTTTAATTTTTTGAGGTAACACCATAGTGTTTTCCACAGTGGCTGCACCAGTCTGCATTCCCACCAGCAGTGTACTAGAGGCCTCTTTTCTCCACACCCTCGCCAACACTTGTTGTTTGATGATTTGTTGATGGCAGCCATTCTGACAGGTGTGAGGTGATACCTCATTGTTGTTTTAATTTCCATCTCTCTCATGATTAGTGATGTTGAGCATTTCTTCATATATCTCTCAGCCATTTGTATGTCCTTTTTGGAGAGGTGTCTATTTATTTCCTCTGCCCATTTTTTAATTGGGTTCTTTGTCTTCCTTTTGTTGAGTTGTATGAGCACTCTATATATTTTGGAGATTAACCCCTTATCTGATGTATCATTGGCAATTATGCTCTTCCATAGAGTGGGTCCTATCTGTTTTGATGGTTGTTTCTTTTGCTGTGCAGAAGCTTTTGAGTTTGATGTAGTCCCATGTGTTCATTTTTCCCTTTGTTTCTGTTGCCTTAGGTGATGTATCAGTGAAGATTCTGCTGCGTATGTTGTCAGAAATTTTGTTGCCTACATTTTCTTCTAGGATTTTTATGGTTTCACGAGTCACATTTAAGTCTTTTATCCATTTTGTGTTTATTCCTGTGTATGGTGTAAGTTGATGGTCTAGTTTCATTTTTTTGCATGTATCTGTCCAATTTTCCCAACACCATTTATTAAAGAGGCTGTCTTTACTCCATTGTATGCTCTTGCCACCTTTGTCAAATATTAATTGAGCATAATGTCTTGGGTCAATTTCCGGATTCTCTGTTCTGTTCCACTAGTCTATATGCCTGTTGTTGTGCCAGTACCAGGCTGTTTTGATTACAGTAGCTTTGTTGTATAACCTGATATCCGGTATTGTGATCCCGCCTACTTTGTCCTTCTTTTTCAAGATTGCTGTGGCTATTCGGGGTCTTTTTTGGTTCCATATGAACTTTTGAAATATTTGTTCTAGTTCTGTGAAATATGTCACTGGTATTTTGATGGGGATTGCATTGAATCTATAGATTACTTTGGGTAATATGGACACTTTAATGATGTTAATTCTTCCAATCCATGAACAAGGTATGTGCTTCCACTTTTTTATATCTTCCTCTATTTTTTTTTTCAATGTCCTGTAGTTTTCTGCAAATATGACCTTCTATTTTGAATGACAGCCTTGCTGGGTAGAGTAGTCTTGGATTCAGATCCTTGTTTTTCATGACTTTGATTACTTCATGCCATTCCCTTTTGGCCTGTAGTGTTTCTGTTGAGAAGTCAGATGATAGCCTTATGGGGGTTCCTTTGTAGGTAACCTGTTTCTTAGCTCTTACTGCCTTTAGGAGTTTCTCTTTGTCTTTAATTTTTGGCATTTTAATTACTATGTATCTTGTTGTGGGTCTGTATGGGTTCTTCTTACTTGGAACTCTCTGTGCTTCTTGAACTTGAATGCCTTCTTTCTTCACCAAATTAGGGAAGTTTTCTGTCACTATTTCTTCAAATATATTCTCTAACCCTTGCTCATTTTCTTCTTCTTCAGGAACTGCAGCGATGCGAATATTATTACGTTTCCAGTTGTCCCACAGTTCTCTTCAGCTGTCTTCCTGTTTTTTTATTGTTTTTTCCTTTTGGTTTTCTGATTGGTTGATTTTTTCTACCCTGTCTTCTAATTCACTGATCCGGTCCTCAGCTTCCTCTACTCTGCTGTTTAGTCCTTCCAATGTGTTCTTCATTTCTGCTATGTCATTCCTCATTTCTTCTTGCTGCTTCTTAATTTCCACTTGGTTGGTTTTCAGTATTTCTATGTCTTTGCTCATGATGTTGATGTCTTTACTCAAGGTGTTGATGTCCTTACTCATGCCGTTGAAGTTTTTCAAGTTCATGGCTCTGAATTCTAGCTCTGTTAACTTGTTTAACTCCATTTCATTTATCTCCTAATCGGTAGAGGTCTCTATGTTCTTTCATTTGGGTTCTGTTTCTTTGTTTCACCATTTTGGCTATCTCAGTGGTTTTTGGATCTTGCCAAATTTTCCTGTGTATGTTGGTGTTCTGTTGTTTGTGGCTCCCTCCTCTGGGTTTGGATGAGCATGGGAGGACCCACGTTAAACACCACCGTGGAGTCTTACTTTCCAGGGTAGATTTGCAAGCCCAGCAAAGGTTAAGTTATCCTCTAGCTTTTTGCCTAGAGGCTATTAGTCATGGTTGTTTGAAGAGCCTTGGGTTTTCAGTTGGATGAAAACCTTCCTCAGGTGTTCAGCATGAGAGGATTTCCAGAGGGTAGGGCATATGCTAGTAGTTAATGAGCCTCAGTTTGTATTTCAATGGCCCACTAGGGTGTGGCTGAATCTCCGAGGGAGGGGCTGCTGCCTCTCCTCAGAGCCCTGGGATGGAATAAGATGGCCAGGTCACAGTCCTGTATGGCCGCAACTCAGCAAAAGCTCTGAGCGCCCTCCAAATCCCAAGTGTCCCCACACAGTTCCAGTCCAGTCCGCCCTCCCTCTGCCGGAGCCCAGGTGAGTGGCTGTAGCTATTTTAGCACTCTGTCCCAGCCCTCTGCACTGTGGAGCTGGCTTGGGACTTTAACCCCGAGGGCGGGCGCTGCTCACGGCTAAGGCCGCTGCTATCCGTGGGCTCCCAGCCCCCCTCTCGTGCCTCCGCAATCCTTCCGGGATCGATTCAGTGTCCCTGGCTGTATGGTCCTCGTAAGCTGCTTTTCTGTTGCTTTTTCCCAACAATTTGTCTTTATTTTAGTTGTAATTCCAGTTTGGTCGTGGGAGATGTTCTGTGTAGCTTCCATTCACTCCGTCACCATTTTGGAATCTCTCTTTTTTTTATTTTTTTATTTTTTATTTATTTATTTATTTTTTATCCTCACCCAAGGACATTTTTTCATTTTTTGTTCAGACAGAGTAGGAGGGAGAGAGAGAGAGAAACATCGACTTGAAAGGGCCACATCGAGTGGCTGCCACCCGCACGACCCAACCTGGATCGGGGACAAACTGCAACTGAGGTACATGCCCTTAGCGGGAACCGAACCCGGGTCTCTTCCGGACCGCAGGCTGACGCTCTAACCGCTGAGCCAAACCGGCCAGGGCATCTTTTTTTTTTATTTTTTTAAATCCTCACCCCGAGGATATTTTTCCATTTATAGGAATATCTGAGGCTGGGTGGTCCTTCAGAATTGTAGCAAGTTGAGTGAGGTGGTTATCCTTGAGTCAATGAGTCATTGGATGAAGACTCTCCCAGGCAGGTGGCCAACCTTGGAAAGCTGGAGGAATAAGCCCTTCAGTCCTGAATGGGACCTCTACAGTACCCACAGCATCCTGCACATTCTCTCTCATAACATCCTTTCTGAAGGTCTTCGCACAGTAGAGAATAACCCACTGGCCTTGAGCATCCAGTGCACATGAAGACTAGTCTACATGTGTTAGAGGGAAGGAAAGTTTCAGATAAGATCCAATGTGTACTTCTTAATCCCTTCATCTTTTTCACCCAACCTCCCTCCTATCTTGCAAGCAACAAAAATTCTCTGTATCTATGAGTCTGTTTCTGTTCTGCTTGCTCATTTTGTTTGTAGATTCAATTGTTGATAGATATGTATTTATTGCCATTTTATTGTTCATATTTTTTTTATCTTCTTCTTCAAGAAGACCCGTCAACATTTCACATAATACTGGTTTGGTGGTGATGAACTTCTTTAGCTTTTTCTTCTCTGGGAAACTCTTTATATGGCCATCGATTCTAAATGATAGCTTTGCAAGATAGAGTAATCTTGGTTGTAGGTCTTTGCTTTTCATCACTTTAAATATTTCTTGCCACTCCCTTCTGGCCTGCAAAGTTTCTTTGAGAAATTGACTGACAGCCTTATGGGAGCTCTGTTTGAGGTAACTAACTGCTTTTCTCTTGTTGATTTTAATATTCTCTCTTTGTCTTTAACCTTTTGCATTTTGATGATGATGTGTCTTGGTGTGGATCTCTTTGGGTTCATCTTGTTAGGAACTCTCTGTGCTTCCTGGACTTGTATCTCTGTTTCCTTCACCAAGTTAGGGAAGTTTTCTGTCATTATTGTCTCAAATATGTTTTCAATTTCTTGCCCTCTCTCTTCTCCTTCTGGCACTCCCATGATGCAAATGTTGGTATGCTTGAAGTTGTCCCAGTGGTTCCTTACTCTATCCTCATTTTTTTGGATTCTTTTCTCTTTTTGCTATTCTGATTGGGTGTTTTTTGCTTCCTTATATTCCAAATTGATGGTTTGATTCTTGGCTTTACCTACTCTACTATTGCTTCCCTGTAAAATATTCTTTATTTCAGTTAGTGCATCCTTCATTTCTGACAGGTTCTTTTTTATGTTGTTGATGTTCTTACTAAGTTCCTTGGAGTTCTCCTTAAGTTCCTTGAAGGTCTCACTAAGTTTCTTGAATGTCTCACGAAGTTCCTTGAAATTCTAAGTTCACTGAGCGTCCTTATAAGCAGTGTTTTGAACTCTGCATCTGTTAGATTGCTTATCTCCATTTTGTTTAGTTCTTTTCCTGGAGTTTTGTTCTTTTCTTTCATTTGGGACATGTTTCTTTGTCTCCTCATTTTGGCTGCCTCCCTGGGTTTGTTTCTATGTATTACGTAGAGTTGCTATGTCTCCTAGGCTTCCTAGGGTGGCCTGTTGTAGTAGGTATCCTGTAGAGTCCAGTGGCACAGCCTCCCTGGTCACCCAGCTGGGCCCTTGAGGTGCACCCCTTGTGTGGACTTTATATCCTTCTCTTGTAATTGAATCTTGATTGCTGTTGGCAAGTCAGTGGGAGGGTTTTACTAAGTCTGATCAGCTGCAAGGACTAGCTGTGCCCACTAACCACCGACTTCTGACTATCTTGGATGATCAGCTGAGCAGAGGCCCACCACACAGAGCAAGACTTACTTCAGTAGGGCTCTGGTACCCAATGAGTCCTTTCCTTGAGTGTATCACTTGGGGAGGTGGTTGGCTGGTGGTGCTTTCACGTGGTCTGAAACTGTCCACTGGGTTGGGTGTGCTGGTTCTGGGGCAAGGTTATACTTGGGGCCACCAGGCATAAGCTACAAAGTGATATGCTGATGGATGCTTCTTGTGCTGGGCTTAGAGGTGCCCAGGCCAAGCCAAGCTGTGAACCAAGGCTGGCTGCTTCTAGTGCCAGGCCAGGGGCCACTTAGCAAGAGTTATGGGGCTCACCATGGCCAGATGCTGCTTGTTTGAGAGACTGTAGGAAAGTCTGAATCAGGAGCCAAAACAGGCCTTTCCTATGGTAAAGCAACTGGAAACAGCTTGGGTGGGCAGGAAAGTTGGGTGGGGCAGGGCCTCAGGGAATAACCAGGGTGGGGCAAACAGTGTGAGCTAGGTTGCTGGAATCCCAGACATGGCCCCTGTCTGCCAGTCCTGTGGGGGAAGGGCTCACCAAAGGAACAATGGCCTCTGCCAGCAAGTCTGAGCAGGGAAAAGCTGCCTCTCCAGCCCTCACTCTGATGCCAAACAACTCAGTTCTTCCTTGTATGTCTCTGGTGCCTTTCAAGCTGCCTCTCTTCCATGCTCGAGCCTGGAGGGTGAGAGTCTGAGTCTGTGTGGGCCTTTTAAGAGGAACTGCCTGGGACTCTAGCAGCCTCACCCTCAGTTCCCGCTGGTTTTCTAGCCAGAAGTTATGGGGACTTCTCTTCCTGCCACTGGAACCCTGAGCTGGGCACCTGATGTGGAACAGGGACCCCTCACTCCTCAGGGAGGACCTTCCCAGCCATGTGTCCTCCTGATTTTTATCCACCACACATGGGTGTGGGACCAGCCCGTCCATGCCTCCGCCCCTCCTACCAGTCTCGATGTGGCCTTTTCTTTAATTTCGTAGTTGTAGGACTTCCATTCAGCTCGATTTCAGGCGGTTCTGAAGGATGGTTGTTCTGTAGTTTAGTTGTAATTTTGATGTCGTTGTGGGAGGAGGCGAGACCATGTTTACCTATGCTGCCATCTTGACTGGAAGTCCTCTATATTTAGTCTCTCAAAATGACAGAAAAACAGCAAGCAATCTGAGGTTTTGAATTTAATAATCTTTTCCCTTCAGTTCCTTTTTGCAGGACCCAATATTCCTTTACAATACCAGACAGACCCAGCAGTGGTAAATGTCTGATTTCTAGTATTGGAAAATTCAGGGTCTCTGAGTATTCTGTGTTGCAGTGATACATGTCCAGAATTGGCACTTCCCACAGTTGGGGAGCTTTAAATGTACCAGTGAGAAAAGACTTCTCTCCTTCAAGAAGAAAGAAGACCACTCCTCAAAATCTAGCAGATCTTTGCCTGGCCAGTATGGCTCAGTGGACTAAATGTCATCCCATGGACTGAGAGGTCCCAGTTCGACCCCTGGTCAGGGCACATGCCCGGTTGCAGGCTCGATCCCCAGAAGGGGGCATGCAGGAGGTAGCCAACCAATGTTTCTCTCTCACATTGATGTTTCTATCTCTCCCAAAAATCAATAAAAACATTAAAAAAATTGTTTTTTCTTTATTGATTTTAGAGAGAGAGGAAGGGACAAGAGGAGAGAGATAGAAACAATGATGAGAGAGAACATCAATTGGCCACCTCCTGCATGCCCCTCATGAGGGATCAGGCCCACAACCTGGGTATGTGCCCTGACCGGGAATCGAATCAGTAACCTCTTGGTATATGGGTCAATGCTTAACCACTGAGCCACACTGGCCAGGCAATAAAAACATATTTTAAAAAAAGAAAAAGAAAAAAAAGGAACCCAGCAAACTTGTCTATAAGGAGGTTTTTCCTCCTATCCCATCTCTTGAGGATTTTTGTTCATTTTGTTTTGTTCTGTGTTGTTTTTCCAGTGGAGCAGAAAGACCAAAATCTGACCTGCATTTCAGGATACAATACAGTGGTGGCTGTGAAGGGAATAACATGGAACAACTGAGTCACTCCTTCAGCCACCACCCCTATGTATATGCTCTACAGAAAAACAACAACAATTGAAAAGAAAAGGAACATAACAGCTAGAATTACAAAATCCATTCAACTAAAACAGAAGAGAAGGTCCAAGGGTAAATGGCACAGAGAGAAAAACAAAGTATCAAATCAGTTCAGGCTTTGGGCTGGCAAATACTAGGGAAGAGCTGCAGAAACACCTGTGGTCCTGTCAGGCTCACCTGTGGTAGTAATTATCCACAGACTGGTGTCAGGAAGATTCTGCCCTATGTGCACCTGAGACCAAAATCCCAATTCCTCATAGAGAAGGGAACATGCAGAGGGCCCTTGGCAAAATGGATCTTTCCTCCGGGTGGGGAGCAGAGAAGAGGAGATAAGAGCTTGCACAGCAGGTGACTCAGTGGCCTGTAGCAGCCTTCAGTTAACAGGAGATGGTTTCAGTGAATGGAACTCCTCTGTCAAGGTTGAGCTCAGGGCAGACTGCAAGCAGACGGTCTGGTGGAAGAGTCTGTTGCTTAAGAAGACCACCAAGAAGAGGTGCAACTGGCTTTTTGCCAATTGTCAAGCTGATACTGAATGAAGGAAAGAGGATAGAGAAGAAAGAGCCAGCCACTGATAATGTATGAGGACTGCACTGCTGTGAGGAAAGCCAAAGGCAAACCAAATCCAAGCCACTAGTATGCTCAATAATTTTCTATGGTTGACACCCACTGGTGTGTTGCAATTACTTTATTGAAAATTAGTGATATTTAAAGCAGTAGAGTGAGTAGAGAGAGACAGATGCAAAAGACTAACCAGATGGCCAAAATGATGGATGGGAAAGAGACCTACAAACATCTCCTGGATGAAGAAAAGAGCCTGCAGCTAAGAGTTGAAGATCACCTGAGAGCAACTGTTTTGCTGACACTACGGAATAGGTGGGCCTGCCTGATACCTGAATGCCAGACCAGCTATATCTTGAAACCAAATGTCACTGACTACTTTGCTAAGCACAGACAGGGGCAGCAGCACTGGGAATTGAAGTGAAGAATTACAGCCATGGCCAAACCTTTCCGTGTAGTGATGGATGACTGCAAACGTGTGCTCTTACTGACTGAAGCACAGGAAGAAACACTAGATGAAACAGGAAGAGACTGACTCAGAATACTCTGTCATTCCAAGTGCAGCACTGGAAAATTTCAGTAATAATATGTGGCTCACTCTCTTGCTTCTGCTCCATACTTTACTCTCTCCATTGCCCCAGGAAAACACTTACCCTTCTTCAGTGCTGTTCCTCTCCTTTTTCCTAGATTGGAGCATCTAGCTTTGAGATGGTATAATACCCCAGATGGAGTCTTTGATTTCCTTGGCCAGGTCCTGGAGAAAGATTTTGCTACTGTCAGCCATTCCTTCACCATTCAAACTATCAGCTACACAGGGGAGAGGGAAGTGCCCCCAAACCTCTCATCATGAAGGACGTGGCAGCCTCATTCTCCCAGCTCTAGTTTCTGCCTGGCTCCCCACCTACTATAGGCTGCTCATCTCCACACCGGGTTGACCCTCTCACCAGCATGTTCCCAGGGGCACATTCCCTTTTCATGATGAAATGCCCTGGACTTGGTCATGGGACTTCTTCCCTTTGCCATATACTCTTGTTCCTCTGGTGAGGAGATAGAGTTTTTTGGTGTGTTGTTTTTTTTTTTTTAATGTTTTTATTGATTTTTTAGAGAGAGAAATAGAAATATCAATGTGAGAGAGAAACATTGATTGGCTGCCTCCTGCATGCCCCCTACTGGGGATCAAGCCCACAACCCAGGAATGTGCCCTGTCTGGGAATCAAACCAGGACCTCTCAGTCAATGGGATGATGCTCAATCCACTGAGCCACAGCGGCTGAGCCCACATAGAGTTTTTATAGAGTACATTAGTACCATATATACTGATAGCCTCAATTATGTAACCTCTCTCCTGAACCCCAGAGAGTATACATCTAGCTGCCTATTTACATTTTTATTTGATGAGTTAATAAATATCTCATAATTAACATATCCAAAATGAGCTTTTCCCAAAAACCACCTTCTCTCACAAATTCCAACCTCGGTTGAGGATATTGTTACAATCCATCCGGTTCTCAGCATAAAAATGTAGAAGACATATATCCTGCTTCTTTTTCTCTCACATTATTTGCAGCAGGAAATAATGCTGATTTCAATTTTCAAACATTTCTAAAACTCAAATCTTTCGAAAATTCAACTTCTCAGAGTGACTGGGACCAGATTTACCTTTCCATAATAACAAGCTAAAAAACTGACCAAAATCTGTAAAACACTTGTTTCAAGACATTGGAAATCATGTAGCACAGGAAAATGTTCCCCGAGAGGAGAGAAAAAAGTGAGATGATCCCTGTAGCTGGTGGTGACTTCTGCCTGGAGGCATATATCTGGAGCACAGAGCAAGGAGGGGAATCCCAAACAGTGCACAGTCATCTCACTAATGTGAGAAGACAGATGGAAGCTCAGAGAAGTGGATGTGCCTGAAATAATCAGGGCAAATCACCAGACAAGAGAAAACTACATGGATGAATGGGATTACATGTACCCCTATGTTTATTGCAGCATTATTTTCAATAGTCAAGATTTGGAAGCAGCCCAAGTGTCCATCAGTAGATAAGTGGATAAAAAACTGTAGTGCATTTACATAATGGGATACTACTAAGCCATAAAAAAGAAGGAAATCTTACCATTTAAAACAGCATAGATGGTCTGAGAGAACACTTTGTTAGGTGAAATGTCAGTCAGAGAAAGTCAAGTACCATTTGTGGAATCCAATGAACAAAATAAACTAACAAACAAAATAGAAAAAGACTTATAGATAGAGAACAAACTGATAGCTGCCAAAGGGGAGGAGATTTGGGAGGCTGAGTAGAAAAAAGTAAAGTGATTAAGCAAAAAATAAAAGAAAGTCATAGATATAGATAATAATCTGGTGATTACCAGACGGAAAGGGTGGTGGGAGGAGATATAGAGGTTAAGGGGGGATAAATGGTGCAAGAGGAGACTTGCATGGTGGTGAACATACCATGCAATATATAGATGATGTATTATAGAATTGTGCACCACAAACTTATATAATATTATTAAGTAATGTCATCCCCAAAAATTCAATAAAAAAAGAAAATAATTAAGAAAATAAACAAGAAGACTATTGAACCATAGGGAATGAGACACTATATCTTTTAAAAATCAATAAACTTTTAGACTGAAAAATATAAAAATGAAATGAAAACTGTATATAACAGTTAAATAGACACAGATAAGAAGACATTACTAAACTTGAAATTTAGTACAAATAAATTATTTTACATGTAGCTCTATTCTTAATTTTTTTAGAAATTGCCTGATTGTTTTCCATAGTGGCCGTACCAGTTGACATTCCCACCAGCAGTGAATGAGGGTTCCTTTTTCTCCACAACCTCTCCAATAGTTGTTATTACCTGTCCTGTTAATAATAGCCATTCTAACAGGTGTGAGGTTGTATCTCATTGTAGTTTTGATTTGCATTTCCCTAGTAGCTAGTGAAGCAGAGCATCTTTTCATCTATCTGTTGGCCATCTGTATGTCTTCTTGGGAGAAGTGTCTGTTCGGGTCCTCTGCCCATTTTGGTAATTGGATTGTTGTTTGTTTGGTGTTGAGTTATGTGAGTTCTTTATATATTTTGGATATTAAGCCCCATTAGAGCTATTGTTGGCAAATATCTTCTCCCATTTTGTTGGTTGCCTTTTTGTTTTGTTGTTGGTTTCTTCTGTTGTGCAGAAGCCTTTTAGTTTGATATATTCCCATTCATTTATTTTTTGTCTTTATTTCCTTTGCCTTTGGAGTCAAATTAATTAAATCTCCTGTAAGACCAATGTCCCTAAGTTTAGTCCCTATGTTTTCTTCTTTGTAATTTATTGTTTCAGATCTTATATTTAGGTCTTTGATACATTTTTTATTAATTTTTTTACATGGGGCAACTGTAGTTGATTTTCATTCTTTCATGTGGCTTTCTAATTTTCCCTGCATCATTTACTGAAGAAGTTTTCTTTTCTCCATTGAATGTTTTTGGCTCCTTTGTCAAAAATTATTGGAGTTTTATTTCTGGGCTCTCAATTCTGTTCCATTGGTCTGTGTCTGTTTTTCTACCAATATCATGCTCTTTTGATTACCGTTGCTTTGTAGTATAATTTGAACTTAGAGAGAGTGACATTTCTAGATTTATTCTTTTTTCTCAGGATTGCTTTAACTCTTTAGGGTCTTCTGTGGTTCTATACAAATCTGATGGTATTTTGTTCTATTTCTTTAAAAAATTCATTGGGATTTTGATGAGGATTGCATTAAATATGTATATTGCTTTGGAAAATGTGGATATTTAACTATGTTGATTTTTCCAACCCATGAACACAGAATATCTTTCCATTTCATTGTGTCTTTTTCAATCTCTTTTAATAATGCTTTGTAGTTTTCCTTTACATCCTTTGTTAAGTTTGTTTCTAGGTATTTTATTCTTTTTTTTGCAATTGCAAAAGGATTTTTATTCACTTCTTTCTCTGACATTTCATTGTTATTATATAAGAACACAGTGGATCTTTATACATTGATTTTGTATCATAGAACTGTACACTTAAAATCTATATAATCTTATTTACTAATGTCACCCTAATACATTTGATAAAAAGAAAATAAATAATATGCAGCTCAGTGAGATAAAAAGATGAAAAAATCAGGAAGAAAAGGGAAGACATATACAGACTACAATAAGAAAAGTTAACATATGTTTTATTATCTTCTCAGAGGAAGAGAGAAATTGAACAAAGGTGATATTTGAATAGATAATAATGCACTTTCCAGAATAAATAAAATATAGCAGTAAAGAATGTTTAAAATTCCCAAATCACATGATAGTGAAAATAAAGAATATCAAAGTAAAAAAAAACAAAACAAAAGCATAAAAGATGGATTGGCAGATTAGCATGCTTTAGAATAAGTTCTACTGCTGGAAATAACTAAAAACAATGGACAAAAATGTTAAAAAGAAGTCAGGTTTAACTCATTAGAGAGCTACTCTGTTTATAAGAGATTTTTGGAACCAAGTTTACAAGAGGAGAAGAGAAACACAAACACGTAAGCTTGACACTTGACACTACTTTTTTCCCTGGAAGCATTTTCCTGTTTGAAAGTTTTGACTGACAGGCATAGTAGCTGAGTAGACTATTTGGCTGTCTCACAGAGCTGGACAGACAAACAGTGGAGTTCAGAGCCCTTCAATGGGGAGAGGATCAGGTAGCTACTGCCAGCTTTTTATTGGGATCTCAGGAACAACATACTAAAATGAAAGAGGAATCAGAAATAAACCACCCTCAGAAAGACTGAAAACAAATATTGATTCAATCCAATTTCTAACTGAATTAAATTGATATCCATGTAACCTAAAGCCTATGTGCTCACCAAATAAAAAAGTAAGTCCTCTCTGGAAGAAACAAAATGATACACAGCCTTGAGTAAACTCTTCAATCTTTTAGACATAGCAAAAGAAAAAAAAAAAGATTATATTAACAATGAGACTATATAGAAAGTAACTAGAATCCATTATTCCCATGCTAACAACTAGAAAAATCGAGGTAAGTTTGAGCCCAGCTAGAGTGGCTCACTTGGCTGAGCATTGTCCTGTGCACCGAGGGGTTGCCATTGGATTCCAAATCAAGGCAGGTACCTGGGTTGCGGGTCCCATCCCCAGTTGGGACACATGTGGAAAGCAACCAATCAATGTTTCTCTCTCACATTGATGTTTTTCTCTCTCTTTCCCCCACCTCCTCTCTCTAATCACGTCCTTGGGTGAGGATTAAAAAAAAATGATGTTATAAAATTATAGGTTTTCTTTTGATCATCATTAAATATGATCTAAATTCCATAAGATAAGACTTATTACTGCTTTTAATGATACTAAACTAGCAGGAGTCAGAAGAATCTACCACGCAAGAGAGTACTAAGAAACTAGTTGAATTTTTTAAAAACTTCAAATGGCTGCCTGTGGGCTAATAATGATAAACTAGAGTCCCAAGGATGCACAGACACAGTGTGAGTCTGGATTATTCTTTCAACTTCACCCTAAAGGAAATAGTAGGTCCAACACCAAGGCAGAGCAGAAAACCACAGAAAAAATCTTTCCTAGGTACTTTGGGTTACATAACATCTTCATCTCAAGGTACAGAAATCTGGAGGTAAAAATGGAAAACAATAAGAATTCTCCAATCACCAGTTTATTTTCTGGCTCAGAAAATTAGCAATTGGCCAGTTGAGCTGAACAAACTCTTTGGAGCTATTCCTGTATTAAAATCCCAAGCATCCCTGGAAGAAAATACTTGATCCATCCCTAAAATACTTGAAGTCAGTGATGAAAGGAATCTAACTAAAATTGCAGTAAAACTCAGACCAATTACAGATTAGGTTACAGATTAGAATGACTCATCAACCAGCACTAGCAATCTGATAGAAGTACATATACATATACATATACATATACATATACATATACATCAATGAAATTAAATGAATAAAAGGGGAGAGATGAAGAACAAAGAATTTGAGCTCCATAAAGCAATATCAGATGGTCTAAAATACATGAAATTGGAATCCCATATGGAGAAGACATAGATGGGAAGATAAAACATTTCTGAATAGAAAATGGGAAAGAAGTTTTTGAAATTATAAATGATATCAACCCACAGACTAAATAAACTCTAAGCTAAGTAATTGCAAAAAAAGCACACATAGGTTTAAAATAGTATAACACAAAACAAAGCAAAGTAGAAAAATCTTAAAAAAAAAAAAAAGACAAATTAGAAGGCATTTAAATCAGAGGAACAATATTAACAGTTCACTTCTCATTTGAACCAATAGAAGAAAGAAGATAATAGATCAACCTGCCAACCTCCATCTCTATATCTAGTACAATTATTCTTTAAATTGTGGAGACAATATGAAAAAAATATTCAAATGGATAAATATAAGAAAGTGTGTATTAAACCAAAGACCAATGTTGAAGCATGGACTCATTGGAGGATCAGCTATATAGATGAGAAAGAATAAATATCCAAAAAAAATCCCAATATTTTGAAATAAAATAATTCACTTCTACAAACAAACAAAGAAGCAAAAACAAAAACAAAATATGCAATAGGTCAAACAAAAAATAACCAGAGAAATTAGAAAATATTTTGTATTAGTTAGTGTTAAAAATATATCAAAATATGTGGAATGTGGGTAAAACAATACTTAAAGGGAAATTTATAACTTTAAATACCTATATTTTACTAAAGAAAATTTTCTTTTTTTTTTAATTTTTTTCTTTTTTTTTAGAGAGAGAGGAAGAGAGACATAGAAACATCTGTGAGAGAGAACATCAATTAGCCGCCTCCTGCATGCCCCCCACTGGGGGTTTGGCCCACAACCTGGGCATGTACCCTGACCAGGAATCGAACCTGCGACCTCTTGGTGCATGAGTCGACGCTCAACCACTGAGCCACACTGGCTGGGCACAAAAAGAAAAATTTCAAATCAGTAATGTGATTCTACTATAAGAAGCTAGAAATAGAATAATCTAAAAACAAATATAAGTAAAAGACAAAAAATGATAAAGATAAAAGCTGGACTAAATGAAGAAGAAAAAAGAAAAAATAATAATGAAAATCAAGAAGCCAAAAATTTTTATGTTGAAACAGTAAAATTGACAAAATTTTAGTAAGATTTATCAAGGAAAAAACCCACAATTACCCAATGTCAAGAAGGAAAAATTAAACATCATTACATAACCTAAAGATATTATAAAGCTAATAAATAACAGTATAAACAATAAATTAATACAAGAATTTTGATGAAATGTACAATTTCTTTTAATATAACAAAACTAATAAAAAAAGAAACAGAAAATGTAAATTGCCCTATATCTAGTAAAATTTTGATTGAGTAGATAGAGAACTCTATGGAATCTACAATGTAAAAAATAAAACTACTAGAATTAAGTGAATTTAACAAAATTTGGGGATATAAGATCAATACACACAAAAAATTAACATGTCTATATGCTAACAATAAATAATTAAAAATTAAAATTAAAAACTCCATTTACAAAAGAATTAACTACCAAATGTCTAGATATTAATCTTTTTAAAAAGTATGCAAGAATTATTGAAAACCATATAATATTTTTGAGGGAAATTACAGAAGATTTAAATACACTATATCATGATTTAAAGATTCAATATTCTTATGGCATTTGGCTTTCCAAAATTGATCTATCTACAGATTCAACTTAATACTAAGCACATTCCAAGCAGGTATTTCTGAAGAAATGGACAAGGAAATTCAAAGGATCTAGAATAGTAAAAGAAAAAAATGTTTAAGTAGTACAAACTAATGTAAAGATAGAAAAATAAATGAATGAAACAGATTAGGGAGTTCCAAATTTAACACACAGATATTCAGTTAATTGAATTTTAGCCATGATACTCTGTCAATTAAATGGGTGAAAAAGAACAAATTTTCAACAGATATTTTTTAACAAAAGGTGCTGAAAACCTGATATCTATATAGAAAAAAATGAACCTCTATACTTGACATATAAAACACCCAGGACAGGAGACTAAAAAATGATTTCAAATATAAATAGAATATTTACCAAGATAAACTTTATTCTGGGCCTTAACCAACTCTTGATAAATTTAAAGAATTGAAGTCATACAAAAAATGTTCTCTTATGACAACTGGATTTAATTAGAACTCAATAACCAAAAAAAGGGGAAGAAGGCATATCTATAAACATTTGGAATTTAAGAAACAATTAATAATCCACAGGGCAAAGAAGAAATCACCATGGAAACTCAAAAATATTTTTATCTGAATAAAGAAGAAAACACAATGTGACAAAGTTGTGGGATGCTGCTAAAGCAGTAATTAAAAGGAGATTTGTAGCTTTAAATGGATATATTAAAAATACTTCGAAGTTCTAAACCAGGAATTGGCAAAACTTCTAAAATAAATGACCTAATAGTAAACATTTGTGGCTTTGAGGATCATATGTAGTCTCTGTTGAGTGTTCTTTGCTGTTTTTGTTTTGTTTTGTTTATGACTTTTTCAAATATAAAAACCATTCTTAGATGAGGCTATGCAAAAAGAGGCAACAGGCTACAATTTGATAACTTCTAATCTAAGCTACTTCTGTTTCTTTGTAGCACTTACCAACTCTGAGCTTACTTTATATATTAGTCTGCTTGTTCATTTCTGTTTCCCTCTGCCTGGATGTATCTCCATTAAAGGTGGACCTGGAGGTCTCCATTGCCCCATATTCTCAATGTCTGAGGCAGGGAGAGGTCAGAAACTATTGGCTGGAGGAATGACTCACTTACCATCTTGATGACTACACTAAGTTGATCACTTTGGAAAGATCCTTATATTTGTTTCCTCCTGTAACAAAGTACCACAAACTGTGTGACTTAAAACAAATATTGTCTCATGGTTAGGAAGGCTAAAAACAAAGTGTCAGAGGGCCACGTTCTCACCTGTAGGGAAGACTCTTTCAGCCTCTGGTAGCCCAAGATGTTCCCTGGCTTGTGGCAACATAACTCCAACCTTCACGTGGTTCTCTCTCACCCCCACCCCATGAATGTTTGTGTCCAAATTTCCCTTTCTTATAAAGACATCAGTCATATTTGATAACAGCTTACCCTAATGACCTAATTTTAACATTGCCTCTGTAAAGACTCTTTTTCCAAATAAGGTCACATTCTGAGGTACTGTGGGTTAGACTTCAAGTTGTCTTTATGAGGAATACAATTCAACCCCTAAGTATTTTATAACATAATTTCAGACATTGTGCTGAATTACTGCTAGGTATACAGAGAATGTTTACTTTCTAAAATGCTCACTGGTAGCAGGATAAAAATGGGTCTCCAGAACCAGCAGAGTACTGATGGCTACCCAGTTCCTTTCCTAACCCTTGTTCCTTTGTTCTCTAGCCAGATTTCTGAAACTTCATGCAAGGCATGAAATATTTTGAAAATGATACATTCTGCCTCTTTAATTACGTTTTGTGTTGATGAGATCCTCAAGGCTGTTTACTCATTTCCAGTGCTTAGCATTGGCTCCTAAAGACAATCTATCAGAGAGCCAGTCTTTTCCATGACATTTATGACCAGGGACCATCTGACTTTTAATTACATAGTTATTGCAATTGTATAGGCTTCAAGCTGCTCTCTAACTTAGAAATCTTATTTTAAATTTAAAAAATATTGTTTACCTTTTTTCCTAAATTCAAGTCAATTACATTAGAAAAACAGTCAAACAAAACCTTTTAGTACTTAAAATGTGGACATAGTCATTTTACATTTTTGAAAATCACTTTAGTCCTGGTAAATGTTCTGCTATAATTAGTTCAGGAAGCATTTTATAGACAACAAAATTCTAAGTCTAGAGGGATGGGATTCAGAAGGTCATTAAATCCATTTATTTGTCTTTGGGCAGTCACTCTGGTCAAAACCTACAACCATGACTTATAATTTTTAAGGTCAAAATGTAAAATAAAATCAAACTGCATGGGTGATGAACAAAGTTTGATTCAACAATTTTGGTCTTCTTGACATGGCTCTGTGGTTGTGCTACCATCTGCCTTGGAAACGTAAAGACTTGCTATGGTGCTTAAAACTACTCTTCTTAGAAGAAGCATCTTACTCTACTTGCCTCTAAATCTTAGAAGGGAAAACAATTAAAAAAATTCCAGAAATGTATCACTTATTTTGCATTGCAAAAGTATTCTTAGACATGGAATAATATTGCCTTTATTTAGCACTTTGCAGATTGCAAAGCACTTTTATCTACATTATCTCCTCTGGTCCTTAGCTAGTTCCCTTGTGAGCTAGGCAGGACAACATTATCATGCCCATTTTTCAGAGACTGCACTATGGCTAATGGAGACTAAGCATAGTTTTAAAGAGCTAACAGGAATCAGGGCTAAAACTAGATACCAGAAATTGTTCTATTATACCAATCTGATTCAAGTTAGTACCAATAAAGCTCAGTTTTATTATCTGTAAAATGAGGATATATACTTAACTTACAGGGTGGCTAACATGAATAAATGAGATTTGTCCCCAGGATCTAAAACATTACATGCCAGCCTGGCTGGTGTGGCTCAGTGGTTGAGCATTGACCCATGCACCAAGAGGTTGCTGGTTTGATTCCCAGTCAGGGCACATGCCCAGGTTGTGGGCCTGATCCCCAGTGGGAGGCATGCAGGAGGTAGCCAATCGATGTTATCTCTCATCGATGTTTCTCTCTCTCTCCCCCCTTCCTCTATCTCTAAAATCAATAAAAATAAAATAAAATAAAAATAAAACGTTACATGACATCAAGTAGGTACTCAAAAATATTTGTTGAATAAATAGATGGATGAATGAAAAAATAAATATTAAGCACTGGGCCCCATGCCTGGCGCCTAGGAGGTACTCAATAAATCATAACCATTAATATTGAGGACAAATAATAAACCACTATCTATAAACAGATTTGAGGGTTGTTTTTTCTTTCCACTAGTGTTTTTAGATTTTCTTTATAGATAAAACATTTTATTTAATTGGATATCCAATGTGACTTAATTAAGTTAGCTAATATTTATTTAAATAATTTTGGCTTCTTTTCCCACAAAGGAAGGGTATGTAGGTACTTCAGTCATTTCACATTTAGTGGATACATGTCACAGGATAGGCACGTTGCCAGACCATGAGGAGACAGAAACTGCACTATCGGGGCACAGGGACAGGATTTAATTACTAAAAAGATTCACAGGGCCCAAGCTGGCCATGCCTGTAAGTATTTGTTTATTGTAGGGAAAGGATCCAATATAACAACAGCATTAAAGTGTGGATATGAATCACAGCCAGAGGATGCCTCAAACAAGAAGTCAGGAGAGCAAAGGGGATGCATGCCAATTGCCCTCTCCATAGGGTCATACCAGAACCTGCTTTCTTTCTCTCAGATCAGGAACGACTGGGTGTACACAGAACACCTCAGAACTAGGGAGCCCACAGTGGAGTCTCATCATGGCTTCTTGTCTTCTGCCTAGCATGTAGACATTATTTTGTTCTGCAATCAGCCCAGTGACAGAGCCTTTGAGAGTGTCACTGAGGCTCATTTTTATTAACAAATAATGGTGACAGTCATATACACACCACCTAAAACTTGCCTAAAACTCATGGCCACAGAATAACATTATTAATCAACAGATTTCACTCTTTGACCAGGGGTCAATGCAATAAAGAAAAAATTCTTATTTCAGCAAACCACCTCAGGCCAAGTGCAGTGGTGCTAGAACAAACCCTCCTGCACAGCTCATCTCCCTGACTTGTGCTCAAGGCCTTCTTAGGACAGAACCATTACTCATAGTTTGATAGCAACTATTAGACTTGCAATAGTGTATAATCTGATGGACAAACAAAATGCATGGATTTTAAATATTTTAAACAACAGAGAGAAGTTGGCATGGCTTTAAACAGGAAGCTGCACCTCCCAATTACAGCAGTGCAGACTTTCTCAAGTTTTTGTACTCACTCTACCATTCTTTTCTCTCCTCATCTATAGCTTTCTAGACTGTATGGTCTACATCAGTGGAGTAATTAAAAAACATAATAGCCCTGGCCAGTTTGGCTCAGCGGTTAGAGTGTCGGCCCGTGGACCAGAGAGTCCCGGGTTCGGTTCCCGCTAGGGGCACGTACCAAAAAAAAAAAAAAAATAATAATAATAATAATAATAAATTTACCATTAATCAAGTCTAAATCTTCAGGAGTATTTCTCTCCAGAGGAATAACACCCTCAGAGGATGGTGATTGATTTATCAATGCATTTGGCCGTCAATATCAGTACTACCATAAGTTTCTACAATATTGCTTTTACCTATGATTCTCCAAGTGCCCCATGGAGCAGTATCACATAGCATTCTGGACACAAGGTTACAATATTAATTATATACTATTACAGTATTATTACTGTCAATAAAATCTACATTTTTCTATATGCTATATATTATTTCTCAGAGGAGGATGGGTTAGGTACCATGTCCCTGTTGTTTCAGGATTTCAATCATTTTCAGGACACAGCCAAATTCCTTTTCTGAGATTCCATGATTTAACAGATAGTTCTCAATCAGAGGCATCCCACTCACAGGTCACCTATATTCCATGGGGAACACTCTTGTGTATTTAAATGTATTTAATATTTATGAGTTGCATTGTAGGGAAAAAATGGATAGCACTCATTTGTGTTACTAAAGCTGATAGAGTCTTTAATAATAAAGACATGAAAATGTCTTTAGACCAGGTGACTCACACAGCTCCCATGACTGCACTAGCAGAACCCAGGCACACAGCCTCAAACTACCTGCAAGGGTGGAGTACCTAAGTATTACTGAGCACCTCTTATCTTAGCCACAGGGGATCAGAAAAGGTGAGGTTAGCCAGTGGTCACAAATAAATCCCAAACCTCATGGAATTGCCACAGTAAAGGTGTTTTTCTTGCTTACATCATTGTCAGATGCAGTTCATGTGGATCCTGACTCTTCTCCCAGCAGTGCCTCAGGGACCCAGGCAGCTCCCATGTTTCAAATTCCCCCAACTCAGGAGAGGAGCACCAGGCTATTTGACGTGCTCTGGCAATCTCTTTCACACTACCTAATGATATATTTAAGATATTAGTTAATGGAGACAAAAACATAAAAGTCTAGCTTCTTGTGAGTTATCAGCAAATTGAAATTTATTCCTCCTATTCCTCTTTTAAATTGCTAAGTGGAAAACATCACTCTGTAGCTGATACCACACAATGAAAGAAAGAAGCATAAATAACACCCTGTGCCTCATGGATTGATATTCCAAGTCTAGTATAGAACAATGGTGCAAAAAAAATATTTAAAAACACATACTCTTTTATTTACTTTTGAATAAAAAAGTCTTTGCAACCCTGTAATAGAAGGAAATTATTCAAAAAAAATAAAATTATTTCAATTAAAAGCCTTTTATTTCTTATTCTATAAAGCTGTACTTAGAAGAGAGAAAAGCTCTTCATTATCTTCCTTTATCTGATGTTGTAATTTATTGCATCTGCCAACTACACCCAACACTTTCCTGAATTTAAAAGCACTTTTATTAGGTATAAAAGCCCAACATTTAAAATCTTCCATTATGTCTCCTTTCTCTACTGATTTTTAAAGAAAGGTTGTGTCAACCCAAGAATACAATATTATTAAATAAATAATTTGATTTAATTGAGGGATTTTTTACATCATAATTATTTAATTAAATGAGCCTGTCAATCAAATTTTAATTGGTCAGCCTAATTCAGTTATCATGACAACTCAAATAATGAGAAATAAACAAAATAATTAGTATGTGTCTATTTGTGTTGGCTGTCTTTACTGAACAAGAACAATCATATAAATGGGCCTTCACTGTGATGCCTGAAAAAAAAACGGATTTTATTTCAGAACAGACTGTGTATAGATAGGACCACTTAGCAAATAGATGCCAAACAAATTTAATATGGTTTGTATCATCTTTCCCATTAGGTTGTAGACTCTTTGATATCAACAAATCTTCAGAAACTATGTCTTACGTGCATTGATATTCCTGTAGGATCCCCAAAAGGGTTCATATATGGATACTAAAATTTTTTTCTGCATACTTGAAAAAAATACATGAAACACAAACATTAACAGAAGCAAAATATTTTGAATTACAACTGTTTATTTGGAAACACAAAATATCTAGATCCCATTTTTATTTTACCTCACTTTGACCCCCAAGAGGGTTGATATTAAGAGATTCTCACTGACATTTTTATTGTGTTTACAACGGATAGACAGCACAATTTCACATCCTGAAAAGAAAAATATATAAAAACTGTTATTTAATATGTGCCAAGCAATGTTTTAGAATGTTTTAGATGTATTATCTTATTTAACCATTAGACATTTGATGCTCAAGTGTTGGTATTATTCTTCCCCTTTGAAGAGAACTGAGTTTCAGACATCACAGAAATATTTGGTAAATCAAGAACTCAATATGGCTTCTGTACCACCATAGCCTCTAAAACATAGTTCTTCTAATTTCCAAACTCTAATCTCCAGATTCCTATTCATATTGTTTTTCTGACTGAAACATGTTTTTCCAGTCACATCCAAAATCCTTCCTCTTCACCTTCAATCTTGGTTTAGATATCACTTGCTCTGAGTAAGTTTCCCAACCCTACAAGAAAAGCAAGACCATGGTGGCAAACATGGAATCGACATGTGACTTGAAAGAGAAATAAACCCTTGCTGTTGTAAACCAGTGAAATGTTGATGTCATTTGATATCAAAGTATGACTTAACCTGTCCTGACTGATAAGAAAGTAGCTCAACTTCATACAATGGCAGATGCTGGATTCAAATACAGATTTACATGAATCTAAAATTAATGCTCTTAACCCTATAAATAAAACTATGAACCTAACTGAGAACTATAAATAAAACCCTGGTGATCTAAAATATACTTAGACATTAGATTAATAATTTTAAGTGCCAAAGAGATCAAGATTGTGAATTAAAATTATGAAAATCAGTTAATCATAATGAATCTGTCTTTAACTGTCAATGGCCAAAATTGATTAAAAAAGACTCTAGTATTTTGAATTTGAAAAAAGTTTCAACATTAACTTTTGTGTGTGTGTATGATTCTCCAGGAGAAAAGTATTAAATTATAACACTAAATATATTATTATTAATTAATAAAATTGTGTGTCCATTTAATGTTTTGATTTTCCCCCTAAATGCTTATCCTGAATCTCACAGTTAATAGCATTTTTCAGTCAAAGAACCTCCACAATAAAAGTTGACTCTGAAAGAGCTTTGCATTGACACACATTGTATTCAAGTTTTTACAAGTTGTTTTATCTTGAGTAAATTATTTAACCTCTATGACTTCTTCATCTTTAAAATAGATATTTACCATTCAAAATTGCTGTGAAGATTAAGTAAATACATTAGTATAAACCTTTTACATTTTTTATAAAAATTACGTTTATTTTTAAAAATTTTATTTCTCAATGTTTTTGTATTATTTTCAGGTGTATAGCATACTGATTAGATAATCATATACATTACAAAGTGTTTCCCTGATATTTCCAGTACCACCAGGTACCATATATAGTTATTATAATGTTATGGACTATGTTCCCTATTCTATAATTTATCAGATTGTGACTATTTTGTAACTACCCATTTCTTAATCCCTTCAACATTTTCACCCAGTTGCCAACCCCCCAATCCTCCAGAAACCATCAGTTTGTTCTCTATATTGAAGAATCTATTTCTATTTTGTTTGTTCATTTATTTTGTTCTGTAGATTCCATATATAACTTAAATCATATGTTATTGGTCTTTCTCTGGCTGACTTATTTCACTTAGCATAATATCTTGTAGGTTCATCCATTATATTGCAAATGGTAAAATTTCATTCTTTTTTATGGACAACTAATATTCCATTGTATATATGTACCACCACTTTTTATCCACTCATTTATTGATTGGTACTTCAGTTGCTTCCATATTTTAGCTGTTGTAAATAATTCTGCAATAAGCATAGGAGTGAATATATTATTTTGAACTAGTGTTTTGGGTTTCCTCAGGTATCTACTCAGAAGTGGAATTGCTGGGTCAAAAGGTGGTTTTATTTTTAATTTCTTAGTGACCCTCTACTGTCTTCATAGTAGTGCACTATTAAAGAATATATATTCTGCTGCTTTGGGGTGACATACTCTCAAGAACATTTCCATCAACAGTGCACAAGGGCACCCTTTTCTCCACATCCTCACCGACATTTGTTGTTTGTGGATTTATTGATTATAGCCATTCTGACAGATGTGATATGATATCTCATTGTGGTTTGAATTTGCAATTATTTGGTGGTTAGTGACATTGAGCATCTTTATATACGTCTATTGATCATTTGTATGTCCTCTTTGGAGAAGCATCTATTTAGGTCTTCTGCCCATTTTTGAGTTGGACTGTTTGATTGTGGGTGTTGAGTTGTATAAGTTCCTTATAGATTTGGGGTATTAACCTCTTATTCGATGTATTGCTGGCAAATATATTCTCCCACTCAGTAGGTTGTCTTTTTATTTTGTTGATGGTGTCTTTTGCTGTGCAAAATGTTTTTGTTTAATGTAGTCCCATTTGTTTATTTATTTATTTTTTTTTGTTTGTTTCCCTTGCCTGAGGAGCTATATCAGGAAAAATATTGCTAAGAGAAAGATTCAAGATTTTACTGCCTATGATTTCAAGGGTTTTTTATGGCTTTGAGTTTTACATTTAAGTCTTTAATTCATTTTCATTTTATTCTTATATATGGTGTGAGAAGGTATAGTTTCATTTTTTTGCATGTATCTGTCCAATTTTCCCAACATCATTTATTTATTTTTTAATTATTTAACCTTCACACGAGGATATATATTTATTGATTTTATATATAGAGAGAGAAGCATCAGTCTGAGAGAGAAATATTGATCAGTTGCCTCCAGTTTGTGCCCTGACCAAGGACCAAACCTGTAATCTAGGTATGTGCCCCGACCAAGAATCAAACCCACAACCTTTACAGGATGATGCTCTAACCAAATGGACCATCCAACTAGGGCTTCCCAATGCCATTTATTAAATAGACTGTCTTTTTTTTTTTTTTTTTATCCTCACCTGAGGACATTTTTGCATTTATCTTCAGACTGAGCGGGAGGGAGAGAGGGAGGAAGAGAGAGACAGGAACATCGATGTGAGAAAGACACATCGACTGGCTGCCACCCACACAACCCCAACCAGGGCCAGGGACAAACTGCAACCAAGGTATGTGCCTTTAGCAGGAACCGAACCCAAGTCTCTCTGGTCCATGGGCCGATGCTCTAACCACTTAGCAAAACTGGCCAGGGCTAAATAGACTGTCTTTATTCTATTGTATGTTCTTGCCTTTGTCAAATATAAATTGACCATAAAAGCATTGTTTCATTTCTGGGCTCTCTATTCTGTTCTGTTGATCTATGTGCTTGTTTTTATTACACTACCATGCTGCTTTGATTAGTATGGCCTTGTAGTAGAGTTTGATATCAGGTAGTGTGATGCTTCCAACTTTGTTCTTCTTTCTCAAGATTGCCAAGGCTATTCGGGAGCTTTTGTGGTTCTATATACATTTTCCAAATCTTTGTTCTAGTTCTCTGTAATACGCCATTGGTGTCTTGATAGGAATTGTGTTAAATTTATAGATAGCTTTGAGTGGTATAGATATATTAATGGTGTTAATTCTGCCTATCCATGAATATGGTATGTGCTTCCACTTATTTCTATCTTCTTCAACTTCTTTCTTCAGTGTTTTATAATTTTTTGGGTAATGACTTTTACATTCGTGGTTAAATTTATTCATAGGTTGTTGTTTTTTTTTTTTATGCAGTTGTAAATGGGATTTATTTCTTAGTTTCTCTTTCTGACAGTTCTTTATTGGTGTATAAATATGCAACTAATTTCTGGGTATTTACTTTATATTCTGCTACATTACTGAATTCATATATCAATTCTAGTTGTTTTTTGGTGGACTCTCTAGGGTTCACTATATATAGTATCATATCATCTGCAAATAATGACAGTTTTACTTCTTCCTTTTTAATTTGTATGCCTTTTTTCTTTTTCTTGTCTCATAGCTGTGGCTTGGACTTCCACAACTATACTGAATAAGAGTAGTGAAAGTCAACATCCCTGTCTTGTTCTTGATCTTAAAGAAAACACCTGTAGTTTTGGCCATTGATTATGATGTTGGCTGTGGATTTATCATATGTGGTCTTTATTACTTTGTCTTTGTTCCTTGTATTTCCATTTTGTTGAGAGTTTTTATCATAAATTGGTGCTAGAGTTTATTGAATGTTTTTTCTGCATCTATTGATATAATCATGTGGTTTTTATCTTTCATTGTGTTTATGTGATATATTATATTTATTGATTTGCAGATATCGTACCAACCTTGCATCCCCAAGATAAATCCCACTTAATCATACTGTATGATTTTTTAATGGATCCAGTATGCTAATAACTTATTGTGAATTTTAGCATCTATGTATATTAGGGATATTGGCCTATACTTTTCTTTTTATATAGTGTCTTTATCTGGCTTTGGAATTAGGATAATGCTGGGTGCATAAAATGGGCTTGGGAGCCTTCCTTCTTCTTAAATTTTTTGGAATGGTTTGAAAAGGATAGGTGTTAGTTCTACTTTGAATGCTTGGTACAATTCACCTGTGAAAACTTCTACTCTAGGACTTCTTTTGTTGACAGTATTTTGATTACTGCTTCAATTTCAGTAGCTGTAATCTGTCTTTCCAAGGTCTCTGATTCTTTCTAATTCAGTTTTGGAAGATTGTATGTTTGTAGGAATTTATCCACTTTATCCAATTTGTTGGCATATAGTTGCTTATAATATTTTCTTACAATCCTTTGTGTTTGTTTGGTGTTAATTGTTACTTCTTTTTCATTTTTGATTTTACTTATCTGAGGCCTCTCTGTTTTTTTCTTAATGAGATTGGTTAATGGTTTGTCAATCTTGTTTATTTTTTCAAAGAACAAGCTCTTGGTTTCATTGATCTTTTGCTTTTTTTTTTTTTTTAGATTCTATTTCATTTATTTCTGCTCTGATCTGTATCATTTACTTTCTTTTACTGACTTTGACCTTTGTTTGTTGTTCTTTTTCAAGTTTTTTTAGGTATAAAGTTAGATTGTTCATGTGAGATTTTTCTTTTTTCTTGATGCAGGTCTGTAATGCAATGAATTTCCCTCTTAGGCCTGATTTCACTGTGTCCCATAGATTTTGGTTTGTTGTGTTCTCATTTTCATTTGTTTCAAGGTATCTTTTATTGTTACATATTTTTTATTTTTCTAAATATGTTTTTATTGATATTTTAGAGAGAGAGGAAAAAAGAGAGAGGTAGAAACATTGATGTGAGAGAGAAACATTGATCAGCTGCCTCCCGCACACCCCCTTCTGGGGATGGAGCCCACAGCCCAGGCATGTGCCCTGACCAGGAAACAAACCAGGACCTTTCCGTCCGCAGGATGATGCTCAATCCACTGAGCCAAACTGGTTAGGCAGTATCTTTTATTTTAATCTTCACCCAAGAATCTGTTTTTATTTTATTTTTTTTTTAAGAGAGAGAGAGGAAGGGGAGACAGAGAGAGAAAGAGAGAAAAACATCAATGCAGGAGAGAAATATCAATCTGTTGCCTCCCATACATGCCTTGACTGGTAATCAAACCCACAACCTTTTGGTGTATGGGTAATGCTCCAACCAACTGAGTCCCCTGGCTAGGGCTCAAGCTATCTTTTGATTTCTTTCTTGATCTCAATGCTAACCCATTCATTATTTAACATGTTATTTAGCCTCCCTGTGTTTGTGTGTTTTCCAGTTGTTGGTTTTTTTCTTGTGATTGATTTCTAGTTTCATACCATTATGGTCAGAGAAGATGCTTGATACAATTTCAATCTTCTTAAATTGATTGAGACTTGTTTTTTGTCTTAAGATATGGTCTATACTAGAAAATGATCTATGTGCATTTGAAAAGAATGTATATTCTGCTGCTTTGGGATGAAATGCTCTGAAGATATCTGTTAAATCCATCTAATATAGTGTGTCTTTTAAGGCCACCATTTATTTGTTGATTTTCTGTCTCAAAGATCTATCCATTGATATCAATAGTGGTGTTAAAATTTTCTACTATGACCTTATTACTGTCAATCTCTGATTTGCTTTACATATTTAGGTGCTCCTACATTGGGTGCATAAATGTTTACAAGGATTATATCCTCTTGTTGGATTGCTCCATTTATCATTATGTAGTGTCCTTCTTTGTCTCTTATTGTAGCCTTTGTTTTAAAGTCTAATTTGTCAGCTATAAGTATTGCTACCCCAGGTTTTTTAAAATTCTGTTTTTATGAAATATACTTATCCATTTCTTTAATTTTAGTCTGTGTGTATCTTTTATTCTGAGGCAGGTCTCTTGTAGACAGCATATATATGAGCTTTGTGTTCTTATCTCTTCATGTACTCTATGTCTTTTGATTAGAGCATTTAAGCAATTTACATATAAAGTGATTATTGAGGCCCTGGCATGTTTTTTTGTTTGTTTGTTTTGTTTTTTATCCTCACCAGAGGACATTTTTGCATTTATCTTCAGATAGAGTGGGAGGGAGAGAAGGAGGAAGAGAGAGAGAGAAACATCAATGCAAGAGAGACACATTGAGTGGTCATCACCCACACAGCCCCAACCAGGCCAGGAACAAACTGCAACCGAGGTGCGTGCCCTTAGCGGGAACTGAACCCGGGACTCTCTGGTCCACGGGCCAACGCTCTAACCGCTGAGCCAAACCAGCCAGGGCGGCCCTGGCATGTTTGGCTCAGTGATTAGAGCATCAGCTTATGGACCAAAGGGTAACAAGTTTGAGTCCCAGTCAAGGGCATGTACCTTGGTTGCAGGTTCCATCCCCAACCCTGGTCAGGGTCATGCAGGAGGCAACCAATCAATGTGTCTCTCTCACATTGATGTTTCTCTATCTCTTTCACCCTCCCTCCCTTCCACTCTATCAAAAATCAATGGGAAAATATCCTCAGGTGAGGATTAATAAAAAAAAAAAGTGATTGTTGATAGGTACACATTTATTGCCATTTTATTCTTTGAAATTTGTTTCTCTGTCTTATTTTTATTTATTTCTCCTCCTCCTCCTCCTCCTCCTTCTCCTCCTCCTCCTCCTCCTCCTTCATCTTCTTCTTCTTCTTCTTCTAGAAAACTCTTTAACATTTCTTATAATAGTGGTTTGGTGGTAATAAATGCCTTTAGCCTTTTCTTTTCTGAGTTCTTCATTTCTCTTTCAATTTTAAATGATACCCTTGCTGGGTAAAGTAGTCTTGGTTGTGGATCCTTGCTTTTCATCACTTTGAATATTTTATGCCAATTCCTTCTGCCCCGAAATGTTTCTGTTGATAAATCAGCTGACAGACTTATGGGATCTACCATGTAGGTGACTAAGCATCTTTCTCTTGCTGCTTTTAAGATTCGGTATTTGTCTTTAATCTTTGTCATTTTAATTATAATGTGTCTTGGTGTGGGTCTCTTTGGGTTTATCTTATTTGGGGCTCTCTGCTCCTTGGAATTGTGTGTCTTTTTCCTTCACCAGGTTAGGGAAATTTTCAGTGATTATTCCTTCAAATAAGTTCTCAGTCCCTTGCTCTCTTTCTTCTCCTTCTGGTACCTCTATGGTGTGGATGTTGTTACTCTTTATATTGTCCCAAAGGTCCCTTAAACTACTCTCGTTTTTTAAATTCATTTTTTTTCTTTTTTGCAGTTCTGATTGGGTGTTTTTTTATACTTTGTCTTCCAAATCTCTAATTTGATCCTCTGGTTCATTTAACCTACTGTTTACTTCTTCTAGTGTATTCTTCATTTCATATGTTGTATTCTTTATTTATGTCTGGCTCTTTTTCACTTTTTTCATGTCCCTTTTCATGTTGTTGAGCATTCTTATAAAAATTTCTTTGAGCTCTATATCGGATAAATTGCTTGCCTCTATTTCATTAATTCCTTTTCTGGATATTTCTTTTGTTCTTTCACTTCAGGTATGTTTTCTTGTCTCCTCATTTTGACTGCCTCTTTGTGTTTGTTTCAATGGATTAGATTGATCTCCAATGACTCCCAGTTTTAGTAGGGTGGCCTTTTCTAGTAGGTGTCCTGTGGAGTCCAGTGGTGCATTCTCCTTGATCACTTGAGCTGGGTGCTCCAAAAATGTCCCTTGTGTGGGTTGTGTGGGCCCTCCTGTTGTAACTGAATCTTGGTTGCTGTTGGCTCATTAATACATGTGAGATACACCCTCTGGCTAACTGACTATAAGCTGCTGTGCAGGTGCTGACCACACAAAGTGGAATTTGCCTCAGTAGGGTCTGGTGCCAGTTGATATCTCCCTTTGGATATCCAACTTATGGAGCTTATTGGATCCTGCTCTGGTGTTGTCTGAAGCTTGCCATTGGGTGTAGGGTTTCTGAGGCCTTTTGGGAGGGACTCTGGTGAAGGACAATGTTAGATGCTGCTGGTGACTGGCTCTGGGCAACCTGTAGGAGCTACAAAGCAACCCAGATTTGTGGCTGCCTCTGCTGGGCCCGGGTATGCATGAAATCTGAACACTTTTACCAGCACCAGGCCTGGGGTCAGGTCCGCAAAAGTCCCAAGGTACCCTGTGATATGCCTTGCCTGCATCAACCTGCCAGCTGCCAATTAGACTCAGTTAGTGAAAAAGCCTCTGGCAGTACTTGAGTTTCATGAGGTAGGTCTTCAGTGAGTCACCAGGTAGAAGATAGTGGTGTTCACCAAATTGAAACAGGTTCAAACTTGGTCCTAGTGTGGGTCTGAGGCTACTTAGCAAGTTTCTTCAGGTATAACAAGTCTAGCTGCCACCTGCTGGGAGCTTGCACACCTGTTGGGGCAAGATCTCAAGGAGTCATCAGGGTGAGACCAGCAGAGTTTATCAGGCCCAAAGAGGCCAAGATTTGGCCAAGTGAAGGTAGTGCTCTACATCACTTGGGCATGTGAGGAAAAAACTGGCCCACACAACTCTGTCTGTCCCAGATTCTGCTGAGAGAAGATAGATCTCCAGGAGTCAGGAAGATGGGGCTAGTGGATATTCCATGAGAGGGAGGTACTGGTTGGGCTTCTGAAAAGGTGGGGGATGTGGCTTCTGCCCCAGAGCCACACAACTCAGTCTGTCTCAGATTTTTCCTTAACCTTGGCAGAGCAGAGCCACTAGTATTCAATGGGCTGGGCTACTGGAGCCTGGTGGAAGCCAAGAGGGTGGGGCTAAGGAATCTCTTCGAAGGAGAAATGCTAGTCAGGTTCACAGAAAAGTGGGGAGAATGACCCCTACCCCAAAACAACACAACTCAGTCACTCATACCCCCTGGGTCTGCCCAGACCTCTGAACCCTCTGTAGAGTGTAAGCTCTGCAGGGTAGGGCAAGAAGAAGTCCAGAGGGTTGTCATTATATTTTTAAAAGAGCCCTTATCTTTTAAAGATCTGTACCGAAGTATTTTCAAGTAAAAAGATGTGTTGGTGAGCACGGCCAGTGTGGCTCAGTGGTTGAGTGTCGACCCATGCACTAAGAGGTCGCCAGTTTGATTCCCGGTCAGGGCACATGCCCAGGTTGTGGGCCTGATCCCCAGTGTGGGGCATGCAGGAGGTGGCCAGTCGATGTTCTCTCTCATAATTGTTTCCATCTCTCTCTCCCTCTCCCTTCCTCTGTCTCTCTAATATATCAATAAAGAAAAATAAATTTAAAAAAACAACATATGTTGGTGGTAGTTGGATATATATGAAACAATACTATGAGTGAGCTAAAGACTATAGGAGTTCATAAAAGTTAATTGTGTTACTCCTTCTAATTTTGTTGTGATTGAAATTTTCTATTATAAAAAATTTTGTTTTTTAAAGAACATGTCTTGCTAAATGGCTCCTTAGTGTCACTGAATTATGTCACTTCTTTGACTTTATTTGAATTCTTCCATGCAGTTTATTATTTTTTTTATAAGTTCACTTAGGGTTGCACTGTGTAAGGGTGCCATCTGGGAGAACTGGCTCCTGAATTTGATTGTTCTCTCTCAGGGTCCTAATTTCAGTACAGACAGCATAAAGTGGTATTTACAATGGGCAGACAAATCAAGCACAAATGGTGTCCTCAGTGCACTTACAGTTTTCTCACCATTAAAATCTATACCCACTTCTTTGAGGTCATGACCCAGGTTCTTCTAGATAGACTCTGCCCCGGGACCGTGCACTATATTGCTTTTTCATAAAAGGAGGGCCTTACAGCAATCCTCTCTTATTAGAGCTACCAATTACTAAGCAGAGCTAATCACCAGAATTAGAAATTGGGTTTAGATTGCCTCATTCAATTGTTTATTCATTCTGTGCTTGGAAACACATAACCCCTAAACTATGCTAAAACAGACTGATCTCATCAATCATATGAGCAAACTACACGGGAACAACGGAAAGAATGAGTATTTCCAAATTAGAAGCAGATATGGCTCACCACTGGATCTGTATGGTACCAGAACGTTATCCTTTCTACACTTCACGTGCATCTTTACCTGGCTGTTTTTCACCGTTGAGGTACAGATGTCCCCTTTCATCTCTGGGCCAAGCAAGGACTGTGTATTAATCATTTCAGTTGTACTCACGTTTAGACCAGTAGACACTTAAAAACAGTTGGATAGATTCACTAAATAAATATTTTTTAGTAGAACTGCTTGACGAGTGTAATGTGTTTAAATTCAGTTCTTTTAATCAACATTTATTTACCTCTTTTTTTCTTATGTTCTTCTCATGAAAGCAGCACTGATACAGTATAAATTATGCCACAGATTAATCTTTTTAAATTAGGAATAATGAATCTGTAATATGTATCCCTGAAATCATAACACAAATTTTTATCTCTGTGTCTATAAGTCTATTTCCTGAAGTGAGAATGGTTAGAATGCTTAGTATTCATAAGGTTCTTGAAGATGATCTTAAATGATGTTGAGTTCCAGTTCTGAGTTTTTATTTATGCTGTATTGATCTAATCTGCCTCCCTTAGAACTTTACCATTAGTCATTGGTATTTAAGCCATGGTATTCAGTACTTTTATTTTGTAAGATAATTAGAAGTAAAGATCTTATTTGCAAGTGATGCAAGTGAGCACCAAGGCTCAGTGGGTCTTAAATATTTGGAAAAACTTGAACATCCCACTGTTGGGTTTAAAGTTCTGTTTTTTATTCCGGTTTCTTTCCATCTTACTTCTGCCCGGATGTTATAGTAAGTGGCCACATATCTGACAGTCAGATGGAGAATACAGTGGTGTTTTCAGCTCTCAAGATTTCTGAATGAAAAACACCCAATATGAATGCCACAAAGTTGTTCTTCACAATCTCTCAGATGTGTAGGATAGAGAAATGAAAACTTTTATACATTCAGAATATTACAACTGTTTTCATCTTAGAGCATATTTCTCACTTGGCTGACTCTTATGGGAAATGCCTGCAACAATGGGAGGAAATGCATGGGGAAAGAGAAAATTATTGCTTAACAGTACAATCCCTTTTAAGTAACCTAGAAGAGAATAGAATGGTTACATTACAATTTATGAAAATGAAAACCCATGAATTGAAAACACAGAAAAAATTTTAACATTTTTCTACTAGTTTAAAATTAAGGAAATGTTCTGAATATAAAATATTAGCAAATTTTATAAATTCTCAGGAAGGAAAACCTGGGGCTGATGGACTAACACACTCCAGTGATGCTCCCAGCTTTGGAAACAAAGCCATTGTTGGCAGATGCAGGTTGGTGTGTGGTGTCAACTCTCTCCTCTCTGAATCCTCACCCCCTCCTCAAAATCACTCAATATTTTCTGAATGTTAACTCTTTAACATGTGTGGAGTTATGATGGTTACAAAATTCTTTTTCTCATTCTATCTTTTATTCATCATAAAAATAAACCCTTCACCACAAGTAGGTACAATATTGTTGTTATTTACAATGAGAAGCATCCCTATGTTCATAGCTGCGCTATTTATAATAGCTAAGATCTGGAAACAGCCCAAGTGTCCATCAGTAGATGAGTGGATAAAAAAACTGTGGTACATTTACACAATGGAATACTATGCATCTGTAAGAAATAAGGTTCTCTTAGTCTTTGAGACGGCATGGAGAGACCTGGAGAGTATTATGCTAAGTGAAATAAGCCAGTCAAAAAAAGACAAGTACCACATGATCTTACTTATCTGTAGAATATAATGAACAAAATAGATCCAGAGACATGGAAGTAGGGAATAGACTGACAAATTTCAGAGGGAAGGGGATTGGGGGAGGCGGGAAGAGATAAACCAATGAAATTATATGCATATATGCATAACCAAAGGGCACAGACAGCTGTATGGGAAGGCAGTGGGGGGGCAGAAGTGGGGAGGAGAGTGTCAACGGGGAAAAAAAGGATGGATATCTGTAATACTTTCAACAATAAAGATATTTTTTTTTTTTTTTTTTGGTATGTGCCCCTAGCGGGAACCGAACCCGGGACTCTCAGGTCCGCAGGTTGAGCTCCAACCGCTGAGCCAAACCGGCCAGGGCAAAGATAATTTTTTTTAAAAAGGAGAAGATCTAGGTTCCAATGGTTAGTTAACAACCTAGTAAGTGTAAGGACTGAAATCTGAGTCAAAAGACTTCAGCTTCTGCTTGTATGTATATTATGCCTCTTATGCCCCAAACCAGCTGTATAAACACAAACCTAATCTGAATAGGTACCATGGGTCTGTTAATGACCAATTCCCAAAACTGGGTTGGCTCCTGAAGGTTGTTTCCTCATTGTGGGCTCCCAAGGATTCCATTTGCTTTCCTTTCCTTTTGTGTCATCACTATTACCCTACACTTTTTGCATTCTTTGTCTGTAAAGATTCACTACTGTGTGAAGTACCATTACTTCAAACCCATTCTTTGATATCATGGGACATTTTCGTTTTAAAAGAATTACTTGCAATAATCTGAAAGTAGTAACAGAATAGCAAATGTGCAGCACACACATTTTCTCTGGCCACCACTTCTTGACTAACCAGTTTATGCACACCAACTTGGCAGTCTCTCTGCTCCTCGTTTCCCCCGCTCCTTCTCAGCAGTTCTTTATTTCCCTCTAGGTTTGAAACGCTGTCCCACCAGGAAGGGTCCCCTCTTTTATCATGAAAGGTAGAACAATAATTATAGGCTAGTATTTTAGTGGTATCTGGTTAATTGTACCTCAGGGAAAATTCTTTAGTAATCTGCACCTCAAAATGTTACGTGTTTCATAGGATAAAGGTATTTTAAAGCATATGACTTACAGAAATTAGGTATTTAGAAAGGTATGTCAGCAAAAGGTTATTATGATGAAATAAGAGATTGAGTTTTTAGTTTTAGATATTTTGTGCAAAACATTTTCTCCTCAAATCATGATGATCTATATATTATTGTTGTTGTTGACATCGTTATTGACCGTGCTCAATTCACAGAACCATACTGGCTGGGCTGCTTATATGTTTAAATAATCAGAGGTAATGGGGAGGGAACAAGTAATATATTACAGTTAAAGATACAGTTAGCCCATTATTTAAATTAAGACTGTTATTGTTTCCACATAATGACTAGCATAAGGTTAGGGATATACTTGATATATTTTTTAGCCCATTGTAGTCAATGTAATACTTTCCAAACCTTGTGGAAAATGCATAGAAAGAAGTAGAAATCACTAATTCAAAGAAAATAGAAAAGAAGTACTAACTCATGCAAATTATTTTGCAACGCTCTTTTGAGTATTAAGACAAAATTATTATAATAGTTGTTATTACTGAACAAATAAAATTATTACTGACTTGTCAAATTAGCAGCACATTCTTTTTAAGTCATATACTCAATATTAACAACTGCATATTTTTTAATACAATATGTAAGCTATTAAAGATTACTGAATTCCATATATGTTGTATTTAGCAATGATAAATCTCACTCTGGCCTGGCTGGTGTGGCTCAGTTGGTTGACCTTCCTCCAGTACACCAAGAGGTCGCTGGTTCTGTTCCCAGTCAGGGCACATGCCCAGGTTGCAGGCTCAATCCCCAGTAGTGGGTGTTTAGGAGGCAGCTGATAGATGTTTCTCTCTCATCAATGTTTCTGTCTCTCTCTCTCTCCCTCTCCTTGCCTCTCTCTCTAAAATCAATAAAAACATTTAAAACAAACAAACAAACAAAAAACCTCACTCTGCCCTACAAGTTTTCCCCACTCTATAGAACCAGGCAACTTTATCCCAGTTGTAGGGTGTCTTTCTACCTTGGACAAATGAGCAATCCAATTCCTCATCCTGGACTTTAAAGACATGTATTTCTGTAGCTTATAGAATTAGCTCAGTTTGTTTTGATTCCATGACCTGGTTTCCATACATAAGCCTCTGTCTAACTTCTGTGACTAAAAGCAGACCACCCTAAGGCCACATGCCCACCTGAATCACAGCATATTGCCTGTGGACAGATTTTCCAAATCTCTCTACTGATCAACAAGTACATACTTGCTGGAATGACCTTACTCTTCTCCTGCTTGGCCTATGGTTTATGCCAAAAAAATCCTGAGTACTTGACTGAACTTCCTCCTGTCACCAGAAGTTATCTTTAAATGTACATTGCACTTTTTGTCTCATTCCAGATTGTAGTCTGTCTGAGTCTGTTCCAGTGATAACAGAATTCCAAAATCTGGGGAATAGAGATAATAATTTAATTTATCATAGCATTACTATAATGTGTTTATATGCAGAGAGACAGAGATACATATAGTTGTTTACTAGTTGTAAATTTAATATATATAGTCACATACATATATAATAGTTGTATATTAGTAAATTTAATTATTTAAAAATTATTTTAGAGTAAGTCCCACATACATCAACATAGTATAAAAACCAGAAGTTACAAAAGATAAAGGTTCTCTGTCCCCCAGGTCCAGCTCACCTTCTAGGAAGCAACTACTTAATATTTTAATGTATCATATAAAAATTAATATGTATTTATATGGGTATACTATTATTTAATATATTTATGCATTATATAACTGTATTTAATCATAATATATAATATATAAAAAGCAGATTATGAATATGCAAGCAAATGCATCATACATACAAGCATACATATATGTATACATATATATTTAAATAATTTAAAATATTGAAACCTATTACACAATGCTTTGCATCTTAAAATTTTAATGTATTTTAGATATTTTTCCATGTGGTATTGGTGTAATTTCTAAAAATATTTTTATTCTTTTAATAGCTATTAATATTCTATTAGGTAAAAATTTTAACTTTATGTTTAGATATTCATTTTTGTTGTTGTTGTTGTTAATGCTAGGTCCTTAATCTGCAATGTAACCTCCCAGTGTTAACTCCATATTTTAGGAACCCCAAATATCACCATAGTATCAAAAGTGTAAAAGTAAGAAAATATACACTAGACTCCAAATATATGTGCTAAAAAACAGGCTTGATTCTATAGTGAGCTCTTTAAAAAATTAACGTCCCAATGAATCTATGCTCCTACAAGAAGCAGTGATAAGTACACAATATTTTGTATGGGAACATATCCTATTATACAAAATAACAGTAATCATATAATTCAAATAATACAGAAGTACATTAGGTAAAAAGTAAAAGCCAATCCTATTCCCTGTAGTCTTTAGGAAAAATTGCAAGTAACTCTATATTATTTGCTTCATATTACATATGAACTATCAATACCTTTTCTATGGTTTTTATAACATTAATAAGAGATTTAGATAGGAGCTGTTGGAAACTAAACTAAGCCAATTTGGTCGCTTGCAATTATCAGATTTTGAAGGGGTAAAGATTTGTAGCTTCTAATGAAGTGGGTCATTGTTATAGATGTCCTCTATACAATACCAAAACCCAGAAATAGGTTGCAATTAAAGCATATGTTGCACCAAATCCTGCCATGAATGTCAACATTAATGAGCCTTTATGCTCCATTCATTCAGATGGTAAAACCGTGTAAAAAAGGCCAGTTTAAGGAAAATAATATGACCTTATTATATATATAGTCACATACATATATAATAGTTGTATATTAGTAAATTTAATTATTTAAAAATTATTTTAAAATAGATCCCACATACATCAACAGTATAAAAATCAGAAGTTACAAAAGATAAAGGTTCTCTGTCTCCCCCGGTCCAGCTCACCTTCCAGGAAGCAACTACTTAATTTTTAATGTAGTATATAAAAATTAATATGTATTTATATGGGTATGCTTATTTCCTTAAAATATTTTATTGGCCAATTTGGCTGACCTTCTAGCCACAGGCCAGGGAAAAAATTCTCTTACAACCCCTGAATTCACGGCCAGTTGGGAACCTCAAGGAATCACAATTTCTTATAATTTGTGTGAAGTCTTACACTCTGCTCATGAACACCATGTATTTTACAGTGAAAAGTCATTCCTAATGTCCATATGCTAACTGGTAGACCTTTGGTGCTGAATGTGATGGAAGTAGCTGAAAGGCTGGTGTCAACAAAGCAAAGTAGGGATTTTTGATTTGGATATTTAAAAGCAAATTACTGCTGAGGGTCCATCCCCATTACAGTTCTTCAAATGTTAATCATTAATCACCAGGTTGCACATTAAAACTAACACTAAGAAACATAATTTCTTTATACTTTCTTGGCTGAAGAATTTTATGAAAATTAGATAATACAAAATATGCCTATATCATATTAGTAGACTTATTTACTCTACAGAAGTAATAATGCATGCTGAGAATAAAGGTTCTAGTCAATTGGCAGAGTAAGTAATACTGTGTTTGCCTCCTCCCATGACACATTAAAATTACAACTAAATCACAGAACAGTCAACCTGGAGAACCACCTGAAGACTAGTTGAACAGAGAAGTCCTATAACTAAGGATATATAGGAGAAGCCATGTGCAGAATTGTAGGAAGAGCAGAGATGCCAAACAGACTAGCCCTGCACCCATGTGGGACAGTTGAGAACCTGAAGGGATTACCTCAGGTGCAGAGGCTCCCTCTGATGAGTGAGGAGTCCCAGCCCCACATTTACCTCCCCAGCCCAGTATACCAGTGCTAGAAAAAGAAGCCCACACCTGCCTGTGAAAATCAGCATAGATTCCATCCACCCAGGTGAGACAAAAGGCTGCTGGAAACACAGTCATCCTCTTAAAGGGCCCATGGCACAGATTTATTTGCTCATAGGCACTCACTCTGGGCTTTGTCAAGGAAGTGACAGTGAATTGGGAGATATCAAAGACATACAGAGAGAAACTGAGTCATGTGGCTTTAGGGAAATAGCTGGAAGATCAGCCCTCCATTGTCCCTGGGTTGAGCCATTCTCCAAATGGCTGGTGGGCAGGGTCATCTTTCCTCTGCTGAGCCCTCCCCCAACATGGTCAAATCTGAATCTACATTAGCCTGGTTAACTTCCACCACTACATCCTGATGACTCCCTATAACTTTACCTCACCTAACTCCCATGCCATCAGGTTCTATTACTTTGGCAGGCAGCTGGTCTTGGCCTGTACTATAGTCTTTCTTAAAAAAACTCTCAAGGGCCCACAAGCCCAAAGCAGGTAACAGCTGGCCTCGGTAAGTCTGGTGCTTAGTGACCCCAGGCTAAACACTGGCACCAAATCTGACTCTGCATTAGCTAGTTGAACACCACTAACCCCACCCTGGTGACTCCGTGAGACCCCATTTCACCCAACTTGTGTACCCGGAGGCTCTTTCAGTGGCTGAACTTTATGGGCAGCTCGCAGGTGCTGGCAGACCTCAGGGTGCCCTGTGCCATTTGCTGACCTTCCCCAGGCCTGGTACTGGTGGCAGTCGACATTGGTTTGCAGAGTGGCCTCTCCCATGAGACTTCAGGGCCTGCTCAGGCAGCTACTAAATGCAAATAACTTTGTAGCTTCTACCAGGTACCTCCCAGCTGGTCAAAGGAAGCCTCTAACCTTGACCTACACTGGAGTCACTCCCAACAGGCTCCAGAAACAACACACCCAGTGGCAAGCTTCATACTACAACAGACCACCACACAATTAGCTCCACAAACAGCATACCCAAAGGATGGTCTTGGAAGGCACCAGATCCCACTTCTTAGAGTCAGATCCAGTACAGCAGCTCATATGCTTTGGTCATAGCCAGTCCTCACATCCAGTTAGTACCACCACTGTCATGTCAACAGCAATCACAGCTCAACTATAATAGGGGAGCACACACAAACCACACAAGGGACACTCCAGGAGCACCTAGCACATGTGATCAGGGAGATTGTGTGACTGGGCCCTATAGGACATCTACTATATAAGGCCATCTTGCTAAGACTGGGAGATGTAGCAGATCTACCCAATACGTAGAAACAAATGCAGGGAGGTAGCCAAAATGAGGAGGCAAAGAAATATGTCCCAAATGAAAGAAGAGGAGAAAACTCCCCCACCTAAAGAAAAGATCTAAACAAAACAGAGGCAAGCAATTTACCATATACAGAGTTCAAAACACTGGTTATTATGATGCTCAAGGAACTTAGTGAGATATTCAACAGAGAGATAGTAAACATAAAAAATAACATAAAACCCATAAAGTAAACCGATCAGAAATGAGGACTATAGTAACTAAAATGAAGAATACACTAGAAGAAATCAACATCAGATTAGATAATGCAGAGGATCAAATCAGTGATTTGGAAGAGAAGGTAACAGAAAATAGCCAGTCAGAATAGCAAAAAGGGAAACAAATTTTTAAAAATGAGAATAGTTTAAGGGACCTGTGGAACAACATCAAGTGAAACAGTGTTCACATCCAAGGAGTACCAGAAGGAGAATAGAGGAAAAGATTGAGAATCTATTTCAAGAAATAATGACTGAAAACTTTCATAACCCGGTGAAAGAAATACTCATAAGTCCAGAAAGTACAAAGAGTTCCAAAAAAGAATAAATGGAAGCATATATCATGCTCATAGATAGGAAGAATTAACATTGTTAAAATGTCCATGCTACTCAAAGTCCATAGATTTAATGCAATCCCTATCAAAATACCAATGGCCTTGCCTGGTCGGTGTGGCTCAGTGGTTGAGCATCAACCTATGCACCAAGAGGTCTCTGGTTCGATTCCCAGTCAGAGCACATGCTCAGGTTGTGGGCCCAATCTACAGTGGGGGGATGCAGGAGGTGGCCAATCGATGTTCTCTGTCATCAATGTTTCTATCTCTCTCTCCCCTCCCTTCCTCTCTCTCTAAAAAAAATCAATAAATAAAAATAAAAAATATATATTAAAAAAATAAAAATTAAAAAAATTACCAATGGCCTTTTTCACAAAACTTGAACAAATAATACAAAAGTTTATAAAAAACCACTAATAACCCTGAATAACCACGCAATCTTGATAAAAAAGAACAAAGTTGAAGTTATCACACTACAAGATGTCAAACTATACTAGAAGTCTATATCAATCAGAACAGCATGGTACTGCCATAAAAACAGACATATAGATCAATGGAACAGAATAGAGAGCCCAAAAATAAACCCACACTTATATAGTAAAAAAATATATGACAAAGAAGGCAAGAACATAAAATGGAATAAAGACAGTCTATTCAATAAATGGTGCTGGAAAAACTGTACAGATACTTGAAAAAATAATAAAAATAGACCACCTTCTTACATAATATACAGGAATGAAATGAAAATGGTTTAAAGACTTAAATGTAAGACTCAAAACCATAAAACTCCTAGAAGAAAATATAGGCAGTAAAATATCAGATCTTTCTCTTAGCAATATATTTTTTCTGATATATCTCCTTGGGCAAGAGAAACAAAAGAAAAAATAAACAAATGGGACTATGTCAAAGTAAAATGTTTTTGCACAGCAAAGGAAACCATCAACAAAATGAAAAGACAACCTACTGAATGGGAGAAAGTATTTGACAATGATATATCTGATAAGAGGTTAATAAACAAAAATATAAAGAACTCATAAAACTTAACACCAAACAAACAACCAATTCAATTAAAAAATGAGCAGAGAACCTGAATAAACACTTCTCCAAAGAGGAGGTACCAGTGGCCAATAGACCTATGGGAACATGCTCAACATCACTAATTATCAAATAAATGCAAGTTAAAAACATAATGAGATATCATCTCACACCTGTCAGAACAACTATCATCAATAAATCAAAAAACAACAGCATTGGTCAGGATGTGGAGAAAAGGGAACCCTCATGCATTGTTGGTGTGAATGTGATTGCAAATTGGTGCAACAACTATTGAAAATAGTACAGAGGCCCTGGCTGGTTTGGCTCAGCAGTAGAGCATCAGCCCGCAGACCAATGAGTTGCAGGTTCAATTCTGGTCAAGAGCACATACCTCTGTTGAGGTTCGTGCCCGAGCATGGTGGGGTCATGTGGGAGGCAACCAGTCGATGTGTCCCTCTCACGCTGATGTTTCTCTCTCTCTCCCTCCCACTCTATCTGAAGATAAATAGAAAAATATCCTCAAATGAGGATTAAAAAAAAGAAAATAGTACAGAGTTTCCTCAAAAAATCAAAAAAATGAAACTGCCTTACAACCCAGCATTTTCACTTCTGGGTATTTATCAAAAGAAACTCAAACTACTATTTCAAAAAGGCATATGCATCCTTATGTTCATTACAGAGTTATTTACAATAACCAAGATTTGGAAGCAACCTAAGTGCCTATCAATAGACAGCTAAATAAAGAAAATGTGGTAACATATATACAGTGGTATATTACTCAGCCATAAAAAGGAATGAAATCTTACCATTTGGAACAACATGGATGGACCTAAAGGGTATTATGCTAAGTGAAATAAGCCAGAGAAGGACAAATACCATATGATTTCACTTATATGTGTAATATAAAGGATCAAACAAAACAGAAACAGACTCTTAGATACATAGAACAAATTGATGGTTGCCAGAAGGAAGAGTGGTTGGGGGCACATGTGAAAAAGGTGAAGGGATTTAAAATTACAAATTGATGTTTACAAGATAATTACAGAGATGTAAAGTACAGCATAGGGAATATAGTCAATAATATTGTAATAACTTTTTTTTTTTTTTTTTTTTTGAGAGAGAGAGAGAGAGAAACATCAATGTGAAAGGGACGACCCAACCAGGGGCCGGGGACAGACTGCAACCGAGGTACATGCCCTGAGCAGGAACCAAACCCGGATCTCTCTGGAACGCAGGCCAACGCTCTAACTGCCGAGCCAAACCAGCCAGGGCAATGATATTGTAATAACTTTCTATTGTGCTAGGTGGGCAATAGACTTATCAAGAGGATAACTACATAAATTATATAAATATCTAACCACTATGCTGCACAACTGAATCTGAAAGTTTTTTTAATTTTTAAAAAATAACAAGAATAGCTATATTAATATCAGACAAGGCAGCCTGTAGAACAAGGAGAGTCATTACTGGTTTCCAGAGAGAGAGGGAGATTAAAGAGGAAAGAGGAAAGAATGAAGAGGTGGTTCCCAGAGGATTTGAGGGCTGGGACAGTATTTTGTATGATACTGTCATGTGGATACATGACATCATTTGTCAAAACCCATAGAACTACACAACAGAAAGAGTGAACTTTAATGTACACTATGGATTTTAGTCAATAATAATGTAACAATATTTGTTCATCAGTTGTAACCAATGCACCACACTTATACAAGGTGTTAATAGTAAGGAACACTTTACTGGGGAAGCAAAGAACTATATGTGAACTCCCTATACTCCAGACTGGAATCAGCCCTCTCAACCTGCCCCAGTACTTGTACACATGAGATCACTTTCTATTTCAGAGCAAAATGAAGAGAAACTGTTTTCTAGATCCTGCTTCCCCTCCCCAGCCACAACAGATATGACCTGGTTGCTAGGTACCTGTTTACCTAATAGACAACCCTCCAAGGATTCTGAGTGGTTAGTTGTAGCCCACAGGGCACTGGCACTCAGAGGTAGAGCTGTGAGCCTGACCAGCAGCTGTGAAGGTCCTGCTCTCTGCCACTGCATCCACCTTCCAGCTGTTCCTAGAGTACCTGTGTGGTGCTCTGCTGGTGATTTCTGAAAGCTTGAGACATGTCTCAGGTCTACGCATGTTTCATTGGGAGATCTAGATATGTGCTATGGTGGTATTGTCTTTACGGAAAAGAGATGGCACACTTTAAGAAGTGAGAAGTTGCTAGGCAAAGGTGTTTCTACCCATGATGAAGTCTGTGGAAGATGTATTGAGAATACTGGATGCCCGGCCGGTGTGGCTCAGTGGTTGAGCGTAGACCCATGCACCAAGAGGTCGCCAGTTCGATTCTTGGTCAGGGCACATGCCCAGGTTGTGGGCCAAATCCCCAGTGGGGGGCATGCAGGAGGTGGCCAATCAATGTTCTCTCTCATCAATGTTTCTATCTCTCTCTCCCTCTCTCTCTAAAATCAATAAAGAAAAAAAATTTTTTTTTAAAAAGAGAATATTGGAGCAATGACACAAGCCAATGGTTCCCTTAGGCTACCTAGCATGGAAGCCAGTTCCCCCATGTAACAGACCTTGTGCTTGTTAGCACTAAATAGGCCATCACTTCAGGAGATGACCACTTCTCTGGAAGAAGCATGAAAAAGCTAGTCCCCTAAACTTCCCCAGCTGATGAATGAAAAACCCATCTCAAAAGCATCAGAAATCGATGGAGAACAACTTTGGAAAAAAGTAAATTATATCAGTGAAAATATTCATTTTTCAGAAAGTCCACAACTGCTCTACCAATAAATTAGGAGATGGAGGCAGAGTCCAGGAATGGGAAGAGAAAGATAGGCTGGAGCAGTCAAACTCATGAATGGAGCAGATCCTCAAAGATAAAATCAGACAATTAATAATAATGGCTGAAAAACTGCTACAGACCATCCATCCCTTTGCCTGTTTTCCTTAGAGATCACTTAGATTACATGGAGTGGCAGGTTGAACAAAACAGGGCAACAGAAAATGACAATCACCCTGCCCTTCAGTCACAAGTTGATCTGAAAGTTGTCCCTGATGATGCCAATTTCAGTGTGTTCCTTCAAAGTCCTGAAGAGGAACATCATGAAACAGCCAGACAGTTGTGGGAAGAAAAGCAAATGAAAGAAGAGCTCACAGGACAGACCATAAATCTTGAAAGAGAGGAAGCACCATTGCCACATAAAAATTCAAAACCTAGAAAGTGAGATTCAGCAGCTAAAGATGAAGCTTTAAATTCTGCCTGAATCACAAGAAGATTATTGAACACAACTTCAGAAAAAACAAAAAAAACTGTTTGAGGAAATGAGCTACTTAGAAATGAAGAAACTTCTCAAGATGTTAACACAGATTCCTCAGATGATTCCATATGGACCCAACTATTAAAGAAATGCATGAGTCCCAAGGCTAAGGCTTTGACCTGGGAGATGATATCAGGTAGACAAGAGCAATCCACTAGGCGTTCCCAGAGTTTAAGCACCAACACCAATGTCTTTATTCTGATATTTCAGCTCCACCTGTGCTCTAGTTGCTGAGTGCCTGGTCTCACTTCTTGTTTACAGCCTCAGCTTTACTCCAGATGTTCTTTCCCATTTCCAGGCTGAGGGCAAGCTTGATTGTTCTAAGATTGATTTTGACATGTTTGACCTTAAACTCACAATTAAACAGCTATAATATTTCAATAAAAGAGCTCAGTTTCTTCTAATATTATACCCCGATGGCTCTGTCTAAAGTAGAAGTCTCTATACTTAGTATTTTTAAAACTTGAGACCTTCTGAATATGGAGAAGAAATATGCTGATGCAGGAGTCCATGGACCTTATATAAAGACACACTGATGATTTAGGCGATCACTTGACACCAACAATATTATAAATGCATTATGGGTTGAATTGTGTCCCCTCAAAATTCATATGTTGAAGTCCTAACACCCCGTGCCTCAGAATGTGATAATACAGTCACTGCAGATGTAATTAGTTAAGATGAAGTCATACTGGAGTAGAATAGGACTCTAAACCTACGTGACTGGTGTTCTTATAAAAAGGAAAAACCTACATGACTGGTGTTCTTATAAAAAGGAAAAACCCACGTGACTGGTGTTCTTCTCAACGGAAAATTTGGACACAGACATTCACACAGGGAGAATGCCATGTGAACACTGGAATTATGGTGCCACAAGAAAAGAACTGTCAGAAGCTGGGAAGGAGGCCCGGAACAGATCCTTCCCTAGCCTCTTCAGAGGGAGCATGGCCTTGCAAATGCCTTAATTTTGGACTTATGGCTCCCAGAACTGTGAGACAATAAGTTTCTCTTTTTAAAAGCTTCTCAGTTTGTGGTATTTTTTTTTTTTTTTTACAGCAGCCCTAGGAAACTAATGCTTAAGTCAAGTGCAAAAGCAGCCAAAGAAATGGAATGATAGTAGTCTACTTAAGTAGAAGGTCTGAGCCCGCAGGAGATCACATCCACAACACGAGGCCAGTGTAGAGCAAAATAGCTTTATTTACATCTGCCTGGGTGGAGGCAGGCCAAGCCGAAAAGGGCTTAGCACCGAGTCTTTTTTGGTGTCCACTTTTAAAGGCACAAACTACAGAAAAAAAAAAAACTACATTCTCTTGGTGCCGCTTTTGGCACCGTTAAGGGGGGCTGATACAGAGAAGGGGGCAAGAGGAGCTTCTTAGAGGTCAGGGTGACTATTAATCTCTTTTTTGTTCCTCTGAGTTTCCCAAGGCTCTCATTAATCCCTTATCTTTATAGTTTTCTTTGGGTGTCTCAAGGACCTCATATTTACAAAAAAGAAAGTGCCAGGGTGTGTACATGCAGTAACTGAGGGTCAGCATGGAGTTTAATTTTGTTAAAACATTATTAACCCTTTCATTAAGGAGAGATCTAGCAGATTCAGAATACGTAAATGCAATGAGAAAATTTTTTTTCCCACATGTTGATGACAACAACTGGAAAGTTGAAAGTGAAGAGAAGCAGATGTTGCTACACCAAAATATCACTCTTTGGCATAAGGATTATTTTGAGCCAAAGGCAATCAAAACTCAACAGATTCAGGAAAATCTTTTAATTTTCCCCTTATCTGCATAAATTTGCATTGGAAAGGGTGCCTGTACCAGGAAGAGAACTATTATCAGAGATACCTTTTTACCTAACAATCTTAACTGCATAACAGGGCAACCTTTGTTTTCCAAACATCTCTTCTGCCTTCCTGTGAATAACCTTTCTTCCTTTTGTATCCCCAGAACCCTTACCCTCTTCCTTAGCTAAGGATGTTATATAAGCTTCAATTACATGGCTGCCTTTGAGTCACATATTTTTATGGGGCTCCCATACATATGTAGGTTTGAATTAATATTTTATTTTATTTTATTTTATTTTATTTTTTTATCCTCACCCGAGGACATCTTTTCATTTTGTTCAGATAGAGTGGGAGGGAGAGAGAAGAAGAGAGAGAGAGAGAGAAACATCGACGTGAAAGGGACACATCGAGTGGCTGCCACCCGCACGACCAATCAGGGCCGGGGACAAACTGCAGCCGAAGCATATGCCCTTAGCGGGAACCGAACCCGGGTCTCTCTGGACCGCAGACCGACGCTCCAACCGCTGAGCCAAACCGGCCAGGGCTGAATTAATATTTTAAAGGTTACAATCACATTGTAATTATAAACATTAAAAATTTTGTAGCTAAGTTATGTACTGCCCCCAGAATATGTTATTTACAATTTTGGGGAGAAATTTTATCTTACATGATGAGGTCCAATCAATAGGAAGGAGGGATTTATTTTTGTTGACTTCTTTATATTTCTCTGCCTTGAGGGAAAGAACTATCCTTTATTTGTCTTTGTTGCCCTCATGAAGGAACAATTGAGTAAAAGAATAAATCAGTAAGTGAGGGAATGAATAAATAAACTACTAACAAAGTGAAATTATTGAACTTTCTATTTTACTTTATCTACAGTCTAGATCTTGGAAGCTCTCCATGGCACATACCTTTCAAAGCCACATATTTTATTCTAACTTCCAGGATTTTGACTCTCCTTACCTAAAGCCCTTGTCTGTTTTCTTGCCTTTAAACTCATTGCAAAGAGATACATGGAGATATAGGTCTTGATCTCTTTCAATTTCTTATCTTTTATCTGTTGTACAAGAAACCTTTTTACAAAATGTGCTTATTTCACATTATTTCCTATCTTAGTTGAAAGTAACATCAGTTGTTTATTCAGAATTTTTGGACTCATCTTTCAATCCTCTTCATCTCATATCATACACCTTGTCTGCCAGAAAATTCTCTTGGTTCTGCCCTCAAAATATTCTAAATACAACCTGCCTATCACCTTTACTGCTATCATCTTGTTCACACCTACACCATAGTAATATGTTTTAAACTAGTATTCCTGCTTCTACCCTTGCTTTCCCACAATCCCCTGGAGTCTGTTTTACACACAATACTCAGAATTATCTTTTTAAAATATAAGCCAGATCATGTTGCTCTTCTATCTAAAACTATCAAAAGGATCTTATTTTGTTTATTGTCTGTCTTTAATTGCTAAAAGGTAAGTTCCATGAGAGAAGAGAGTTTTGTTTCTTTTGCTCCCTGAGTAATCCCAAGTGCCAGAGCAATGCCTGGCCCACAGTCAGTGCAATCAATCCATGTCATTATGGTCAAATAATATTCGACAAAGGGATACAAAGAGGTACCAACATGGCTGTGTACAGGACCAAAGTGAGGGTGAGAGTGTGAGTGGATGAGCATGTCCGAGGGAGAGTGTGCATGTATGTGAGTGTGGTTGGGTGTATGTTGGTGCGGGGACTTGGGGTGGGCGGTTCAAGCTCTCCTGGCTGGGGAGCCAGTGGCTGCCACTGCACGCTGCTAGGCTGGGCGCTCCTCACCACTCAGGATTGGAGAATGGCCATTTTGGAGGATCTGCAGGGTCCACCTCAGGAAGAAGTTGCGGGGAGCAGCTGCAACCCAGTGCAGCCCAACATGCCAAGCCCTGCTGCCACCACTCAGCACCCTAGGCCACCCGGACCCACCACTAGAACATGCCGCCACTACCTGGTGCACCCAACTTGGTGTGCCTGGCCCTGGTGCAGTGACCTAGGGTGTGCCTGGCCCCACTGCCTCAACCCAGCATACCCACCTTGCTGTCATTCCCCAGCCTCACTGCTGACCTCTGTGCCAGGCAGGCTGTGTGGCCCCTCTGCCAAAAGTCAGGGTAAGAAACTGTTCTGTTTATCCAGGAGTGGGCTGTCATCTCCCCTGGCCCAGGGCACCACTAGAACAAGAGCCAAATGGAAACTCAAAAAGCTGCATATCTGTGGGAACTCTTAGTGGAGAACAGAACGTGGACTAGACAGTGGGGAATGGGAAGGAAGGTCAGTCCTGACCAACTGGAGTGCAGGGGAGGTGCCCTTTCCCCTAACTGCAGAATGACTGCTTTTGCCCTACCCTGCAGAAACCCAAGGTAAGGGGAAACAGTGCTGGACTGGAAATCTGAGCACCTGCAGCTGTGTCTGGTTGCATGAGGGACTTGGACATTGGGTCTAGTTGGTCGGAGCCTGAGCAGAGGCTCCACCAAGTGGGAGCAAGCAGCGCTGAAAGTTTGGAGTGGCAAGTTGGGCTGATTTTTTATTTTTTATCAATATTTTTAAAATTCCTCCTGTTTGAGGTGGCAGCGAGGGGGGGGGGGCAGCAAGCCACATAGAGCTGAGACATTAGAAGGAAAAGACGTGTCCTCCTCCCTCTCCTATAAGTTACAGACACCACTCCTAATGTGAGTCTCTTCAAACCATCCAGACCAGGACCCAGAAACCTCTGCAAAAGCCCAGGTTCATCAGGGTAGGGAGAATAGCTCAGGACAGGAACATTCAAGGTGTGAGACCTGAGGCAGACCCAGTCTCTGGGCTGTGGAGGTTCCACTCACAGGACTACTTGGGTCTCAGCCCTGCTGGGCTTCAGCCAGGTTGCCCAGGGATAGACAGGGACAGTGATTCACATTGGTCTTCACCAGAGAACCTCCTGGGAGGCCTGGGGCGACATACCAAGGGTCCAGAATCAACAACATCAGAGTAAAATCCAGCAAGCTCCATAAATAGAAGATCCAGAGTTCATTTCTCTTTCTTATTTACTCTCATATTCTCCTGTTTGGTTCTTCCCCTCACCCCTAATTCTTTTGGTCTTGTGCCATTTAGTATTCTTTTCTTTTTCTTTTTTAGTCTCTCTAGTTGTTTCATTTCATTCTGTTTTTCATGTTGTTATCAGTTTGGTCTTGTTTTGTTCTGTCCGCACCTGTATAACAGCTTGCATGATGTGGTCAGGGTTGAGCCTTACAGTCAGCAAGCTTGAGGGGAGACCACACCCTCAAACATATTATCAGAAATTGCAACAGGAGAACCAAAATAACCCACACAAGGGGCATTCCTAGAGCATACAGCTCAGAAGATCAAAAAGGCTCCACCACCAGGTCTTACAAGACACTTTCTATATAAGAACCCTCCATGAAGACAGGGAGGCATAGCAGTTCTATCTAATACATAGAAACAAACACAAAGAGACAGCTAAAGTGGGGAGACAAATAAACAACCCCCAAGTGAAAGAAAAGAAGGATTTTCTGGAAAATGATCTAAATGAAATGGAGGCAAGCAATTTATCAGATATAGAGTTCAAAGTAATGGTTATAAGGATGCTCAAACAACTTAGTAAGAACTGTAAGAAATTAATGAGACCTACAAGGAGCTTAGTGGGAACTACATCAGTATGAAAAAAAAAAGATATAGAAACCACAAATAAGAACCAATCTGAAATGAAGAATGACATAGCTGAAATAAAGAATACCTTGGAAGAAATCAATGGTAGATTAGAAGAAGCTGAGGACTGAATCAGATAATTAGAACCCAAGATAGAAAGAAAAAAAAACACCCAATAATAGCAGGCATTAGAAAAAATAATTAAAAAGCAGGTGTGGCTCAGTGACTGAGCATCAACCCATGCACCAAGAGGTCGCTGGTTTGATTCCCGGTCAGGGCACATGCCCAGGTTGTGGGCTCAATCCCCAGTGGGAGGCATGCTGGAGGTGGCCAATCGATGTTCTCTCTCAAGGATGTTTCTATCTCTCACTCCCTCTCCCTTCCTCTCACTGTAAAATCAATAAAAAGAAAAAAAATGTATATATATATATAAAAAAAGTGGGAGGATAGTTTAATGAAACTTTGGTACAATATGAAATGTAACAACATCCACATTATAGGGGTACCAGAAGGAGAAGAATCTAAACAAGGAATAGAGAACCTGTATGAAGAAATAATGACAGCCCTGGCCGGTTTGGCTCAGCGGTTAGAGCATCGGCCTGCAGTCCAGAGAGACCTGGGTTCGGTTCCCGCTAAGGGCATGTATCTCGGTTGCAGTTTGTCCCCGGCCCTGGTTGGTTGTGCAGGTGGCAGCCACTCGATGTGGCCCTTTCACATCGATGTTTCTCTCTCTCTCTCTTCCTCTCTCTCCCTCCTACTCTATCTGAGCAAAAAATGAGAAAAAAAAATGTCCTCGGGTGAGGATAAAAATAAATAAATAAATAAAAATAATGACAGAAAACATCCCTAACTTAGTGAAGGAAAAAGTCACACAAGTTCAGGAAACAAGAGAGTCCCAATCAAGAGAATCCAACAACCCACACCTACACACATCATAATTAAAATGGTAAACATTAAAGACAAAGAAAGAATCTTAAAGACAGCAAGGGAGAGACAGAAAGTTACTTAAAAGGGAGCTCCCATTAAACTCCCAGCTGATTTCTCAATAGAAACACTGCAGGTCAGAAGGGAGTGGCATGAAGTATACACAGTAATGAAGAGCAAGGGACTGAATCCAAGACTACTGTAGCCATTCAAAATTGAAGGTTGAAGCAAAGAGCTTCCCTGATTAAAAAAAAAAAAAAACAAAACAAAAAACGGCTACAGGAGTACATTACCAAAAAATCAGCATTGCAATTGCAAGTAATGCTAAAGGGACTGCTTTAAGAAGAAAATAATGAGAGAGAAGAACAAAGGTATAAAAAAAAAAATGACAACAAAAAATACCTATTAATAATTACCTTAAATGTAAATGGACTAAATGCTCCAATCAAAGACATAGGATAGCTGAACAGATAAGAAAACATAACCCATATATATGCTGTCTACAAGAGACCGACCTTAGAACAAAAGAGTCACACAAACTGAAAGTGAAGGGATGAAAAAAGTATTACATACAAATGGAAAAGGAAAAAAAAAGCTGGCATAGCAATACTCATATCTGACAAAGTAGACTTCAAAATGAAGGCCATAACAAGAAACAACGAAGGTCATTACCTGATACTAAAGGAAGATACAAACAAGTGGAAGCATTTACTGTGTTCATGGATTGGAAGAATTAACATTATTAAAATATCCATACTACTCAAAGCAATCTATAGATTCAGTTCAATTTCTATTTCAATACCAATGGCATATTTCACAGATCTAGAACAAATATTCCAAAAATTTATATAGTAAAAAAAAAAAAAAAGACACTGAAGTCACAGCAATCTTGAGAAAGAAGAACAAAATTGGAGGGATCACAATACCAAATATCAAACTATACCACAAAGTCATTGTAATCAAAGCAGCCTGGTACTGGCACAACAACAGGCATATAGACCAATGAAACAGAACAGAGACCCCAGAAATTGACTCACATGATTATGGTCAATTAATATTTGACAAAGGAGGCAAGAACATACAATGGAGTAAAGATAGTCTCTTTAAAAATGTTGTTGGGAAAATTGGAGGTACATGTTAAAAATGAAACTAGGTCACCAACCTACACCATACACAACAATAAACTCAAAATGGATAAAGAAAACAGAAGTTGTGAAATAATAAAAATCCTAGAAGAAAACATTGGCATCAAAATAGACATCTCATATAGCAGAATTTTCACTGATACCTCGTCTACAGCAAGGGAAACAAAGGAAAAAAAATTAACAGATGGGATTACACCAAACTAAAAAGCTGCAAAGCAAAAGAAACCATCAACAAAATGAAAAGGGTACCTACTGTATGAGAAAATATGTTTGCCGAGACTTCCGGTCAAGATGGCGGCGTAGGTAAACGCGGTATCGCGTCCTCCCACAATCACATCAAAGTTACAACTAAACTACAGAACAACCATCATTCAAAACCACCTGAAATCAAGCTGAATGGAAGTCCTACAACTACGAAATTAAAGAAGAAGCCGCATCGAGACTGGTAGGAGGGGCAGGGGCGCGACAGGCTGGTCCCACACCCACGTGTGGCAGATAAAAATTGGGATACCTCGGCTGGGAAGGTCCTCCCAGAGGGCTGAGTGGTCCCCATCCCACACCAGATGCCCAGCTCAGGGTCCCAGTGCCAGGAAGAGAAGTCCCCATAACTTCTGGCTGGAAAAACCAGCGGGAACTGAGGCTGAGGCGGCTGGAGCCCCCGCAGCTCCTCTTAAAGGGCCCGCGCTCGGACTTACTCGGACTCCCACCCTCCAGGCTCCAGCGTGGAGGAGGCAGCCTGAAAGGCACCAGAGTCATATGGGGAAGAACTGAGCTGTTTGGCATTGGAGCGAGGGCTGGAGAGGCAGCTTTCTCCTGGACAGACGTGCTAACAGAGGCTTTTGTTCCTTTGGTGAGCCCTTCCTGAGCCGGCAGACGCCGCCATATCTGAGACTCCAGCAACCTGGCTCACACTGTTGGCCCCGCCCTGGTGATTCCCTGAGGCCCCGCCCCACCCAACTTCCAGGCCCACCCAAGCTGTTGCCAGTTGCTTCACCATAGGATTGGCCTGTCTTGGAGCCTGCTTCAGCTTTTCCTAAAATCATTCAAACAAGCAGCATCTGGTCTCAGCTAGCCCTATACCTCTTGCTAAGTAATACACAGGAACAAACAGAGGGAGGCAGCCAAAATGAGGAGACAAAGAAACAGGTCCCAAATGAAAGAACAGAACAAAACTCCAGGAAAAGAACTAAGTGAAATGGAGTTAAGCAACCTAACAGATGCTGAGTTCAAAATACTGCTTATAAGGATGCTCAATGGACTTAGTGAGAACCTCAGTGAACTTAGAGAGGGCCTCAAGAGCATAAAAAAGGACCAGTCAGATATGAAGGAGGCACTAACTGAAATAAAGAATAGTTTACACAGATTCAATAGTAGAGTAGGTAAATCCAAGAAGCAAACCATCGATTTGGAATATAAGGAAGCAAAAAACACCCAATCAGAACAGCAAAAAGAAAAAAGAATCCAAAGAAATGAGGATAGTGTAAGGAGCCTCTGGGACAACTTCAAGCGTGCCAACATTCGCATCTTGGGGGTGCCAGAAGGAGAAGAGAGAGAACAACAAATCGAAAACCTATTTGAAACAATAATGGCAGAAAACTTCCCTAACTTGGTGAAGGAAACAGACATACAAGTCCAGGAAGCACAGAGAGTCCCAAACAAGATGAACCCCAAGAGGCCCACACCAAGACACATCATCATCAAAATGCAAAAGGTTCAAGACAAAGAGAGAATCTTAAAAGCAGCAAGAGAAAAGCAGTTTGTAACCTACAAGGGAGTTCCCATAAGACTGTCAGCAGATTTCTCAAAAGAAACTTTGCAGGCCAGAAGGGAGTGGCAAGAAATATTCACAGTGATGAAAAGCAAGAACCTACAACCAAGATTACTCTATCCTGCAAAGCTGTCATTTAGAATCGATGGCCATATAAAGAGTTTCCCAGACAAGGAAAAGCTAAAGGAGTTCATCACCACCAAACCATTATTATATGAAATGTTGAAGGGTCTTCTTGAAGAAAAAGATAAAAAAATATGAACAAACAAAATGGCAATAAATACATATCTATCAACAATTGAATCTACAAACAAAATGAACAAGAAGAACGGAAACATTCTCATAGATACAGAGAACTTTTGTTGGTTACCAGATGGGTAGGGGCTAGGGGGAGGGGTGAAAAAGGTGAAGGGATTAAGAAATATAAATTGGTTGTTAGACTGACAAACCTCAAAGGGAAGGGGGGTTGGGGGGTGGGAAGAAATAAACCAAAGAACTTATATGTATATATGCATAACTAATGGACACAGACAACAGTGTGGGGAAAAGCAAGATGGGGGCGGAAATGGGGAGGAGGGGGGCAATGGGGGAAAAATGAGGAACATCTGTAATACATTCAACAATAAAATTTAAAAAAAAAAAAAAATATGTTTGCCAATGATATATCTGATAAGGAGTTAATTTCTAAAATATATAAAGACCTTATACAACTCAAATCAGATAAGGAGTTAATTTCCAAAATATATAAAGACCTTATACAACTCAACACCAGGAAGACAAACAACTCTATTAATAAATGGATAAAGAACCTGAATAGACACTTCTCAAAAGAGGACATACAGATGGCCAATAGAAATGGAAAAAATGCTCAATGTCACTAATAACTAGAAAGGTGAAAATTAAAACCACAATGAGACATCACCTCACACCTGCCATAGTGACTACCATCAATAAATCAATAAACAACAAGCACTGGCAAGGATGTGGAGAAAAGGGAACCTTATTGCACTGTTGGTGGGAATGCAGACTGGTACAGCCACTGTGGAAAATAGTATGGAGTTTCCTCAAAAAATTAAAAATGGATCTGCTTTTTGACCCCATGATCCAACTTTTGGGACTATATCATAAGAATCCTGAAATACCAATCAGAAAGAATATATGCACCCCTATGTTCATAGCAGCATTATTTACAATAGCCAAGATCTGGAAACATTCCAAGTGCCCATCAGTAGTTGAATGGATAAAAAGCTGTAGTAGGTCTGCTCATGTGGCTCAGTGGATTGAACGGTGTCCCATGCAATGAGAGGTCCCTGTTCAATTCCTGGGCAGGGCACAAGCCCAGGTTGTGGGCTCAATCCCCAGTGGGGGGACGTGTAGGAGACAGCCAACTGATGTTTCTCTCTCACATTGATGTTTCTATTTCTTTCTTCCTCTCTTTATAAAAAATCAATAAAAACAATTTTAAAAAACTGTAGTACATTTACACAATGGAATACTATATGGATAAACAAAATGAAAACAAATGAACTCTTACCTTTTCTGATAGCGTGGATGGACCTGGAGATTTTTATGCTAAATGAAATAAGCCAGTCAGAGAAAATCAAATACCATATCATCTCATTTACATGTAGAATCTAATGAACAAAATAAACTGATGAACAACATAACACCAGAGTAATGTATGCATGGAACAGACTGACAGCTGTCAGAGGGGAGGGAAGAGGGACTGGATGAAAGAAGGTGAAGAGATTAGCCATAGAACATATATACATAACACACAATCACAGAAAATAGTCTAGAGATGGCCAGAGGGAAAGGGGGGCAGGGGCTGGGTTGGAGTGGGCAAAGGGAGGAAAATGAGTGCATCTGTTTGTAATAGTATCTATAATAAAAGTAAAGTTAAAAAAAGAATACTGTTTTAATAAATGAAAGTCAGCTGTTAGTATAAAAAATGCTCTTATCAAAAAGTGTTCAAGCAAGTTGAATTATTGAGTTTTAATTGCTTTTAATATTAATATTAAAATAAAAAGTCAGCTTTAGAATTGAATTAACATAAGCTCCCTAATATGTGGGCTAAAAGGTACTCAGAATCACAAAGTGCACTTAAACTAGAAAAAAGTAACAGTTGGGATATTTCTCTGCAATGGTGTTTTTCAGGAGTTTATTACTAGGAATATATTCTAAAATGGTAATAACTAAAGTATAACAGTGTTTTGCTGTAAATAGAACATGATCTTGGAGCAGAAGACCTATTTTCAAATCCTGATTTTGCCACTAATTGGCTATAATCTTTAACAATTTTCATCTATGTTAGGCTTCTAGTCAAATCAATATGAAAGAAAATTTCTTCTCTTAGGAAGAGGCAAAGAATTTCAAGGACAATTTTGAAAGTTCTAAATTCTTACCACAATTTTCTTTGTAAGTAAGCTGGGGAATGAGATGTAAACTTCAGAAAATCCAAACTAATTAGGGTTTGTTCATAGAAATGGCCTTGATTGAAACTGTATTTGCTTGTGAAAACCTTCTATTAAATAAATATGCCACTGTGTCAAAATCATATGGCAAAAGGATTTAAACATTTTTTCTCCTCTTTTATTTTGAAATCTGTTTTCTTTTTAAATCATACCACTTCCAGATGGATTACTAAAAATCCATTCTTTGAAGGAGCTGACATTTCATCAATCTGATAAAAATTTGAGCTCCTCTCTATAGTTCCTTAACTGGGATAGTAGGCATTTTAGGACAAAAGCTTAGCTAGGAAGTTAAGTTAGAAAGCTAGACTCTGAAAGAAATTATTTTTGTATACTTAATTTTCTTTGTATAAAATGTTCTGCCTGCTACCTGGCTGGTGTGGCTCAATGGATTGAGCATTGTCCCATGGACCTAGAGGTCCCAGTTCAATTCCCAGTCAGGGCACATGCCCGTGTTGTGGGTTTAATCCCCAGTAAGGGGCGTGCAGGAGGCAGCCAATTGATGTTTCTCTTTCACAGCGATGTTTCTATTTCTCTTTCCCTTCCTCTCTCTCTAAAATATCAATAAAAAATTTTTTTAAATTCTGTCTTCTAATATGATTCAAGAACTCCTAACTAAAAAACAACTAATCTTAGCCAAGATATTTCTAAAAGTCAATTTGGTATGTGAAAGACATTTAATCCTAGGAAATGTGCTAATAATGGTTACATATCAATAAAACTTACAGAACTGTATATAATCTCTAGTATACCCAAAGTTAACTTTTTTTTTAAAGAATGTATATAGAAATCAGATGATTGAGGAAAAACAGATAAAAAATATGATGTTGTATTAGTAAGTATTCTTGGTTTAAGATCCAGCAATGGATTCTGGCTAACTTCAGAACTTAATGGAAGAAGAGTGTATGGTTTACAGAATTGAACATAGGGCTAATGAGGAGGCTTGGAGGCCAAGAGCATGGGAGGTTTGGCAATAAGGTTCAGAGCCAAGGGTGCACCCCTGGTAAAGGTTATGACCCCCTCCCTACTGACATTCCCAGAGTTTCAGTTCTGCAGCCCCTGGACTCAATACATTTGTTATAAATAATTTCTCAACTGTCCCTATGTCTCTGGTTTAGTTCATTTAGAAAGAGTTTTGAGTTAATGGCTTTGATTACTTTGAAACCCTTTTCTTTAATAAAATATTTTCAGGAACGTCTAGAAAGTTACCTCTTTGCATAGGATAAATTTGCTTATAACATGAGATATAATTTAAACAGTTCTGGAAAGCAAATCTTGCTGTTAAAATATGGTCCCTTAATCTTCCTAATGTAGCCTTCTTCATTTCAAGTTGCAACTACTTTGGTGGTAACATCCCAGCTGACACCTCTGTGGTTACCTTTCCTGCGACCTCTGACTCCTCAATCCACTGGCTCCAAATAGCTAGGCTCATTATTCATCTAAAATAGGTTTCCCTTACCACTTCAGCTAAAATCTTGGTCATATTCTTGCATCTCATCAAACTGAATTCTGTTAAAATCTTTAGCAAAATAAAAACAAATGTTTTTGTTTCTCCTTAATTATTGTATGACATTATCCCAAATTTCAAAATTCTTGATAAAAGTGTATGTATTCTGATTGTTCCAGAAATCATTAGGAGTTAGCTTCTTTTCTCATCTGTATTCACCCAAATCAAAGCTATAATTCTCACTGAGAGTGGAATGGTGGTTGCCAGGAGCTGGGCATGGGAAAATGAGATGTTAGTCAAAGGTACAAAACTTCCAGTTAGGAGATGAATAAATTCTGGGGATTTAATGGACAACATGGTGAATGTAGTCTAAAACAGAGTTAACAATAGCTGCATTATATATTTAAAAGTTACCAAGAGAATCAATCTTAAGTGCTCTCACCATGCAAACAAAAAAAGTATGTGAGTGGCTAGATGTCTCAAACAATCTTATTGTGTTAATAATTTTATAACATATATGTATATCAAATCACCTCATTGTATACCATAAACTTATACAATGCTGCATGTTAATCATATCTGACTAAAACTGGGACTTGGGGAAAGATTTAATCTTCAACTGACTATGCCACTTCTTGTTACCATAATTGTAATAATATTTGCAAATGAGGATGAACATTTGAAAAACTGAGTCTCTTGCTTGGTGTGTTATGTACTAGAGATCCCTAACATTACCTAAGAATATGAGTCTCCATAATTAAGCCACAAATATTTTGACTACTGTGCCCTAAAAGTAAAATTTTATGTGATGATATTTCAGCATATCATCTAAAAATAGCTGTGTTTTCAAGCAACACAATGCAAATGTAACACAAAATACATTATACTGTTTGAAAATACAAAAGCCTAATAAGTATCTTGAGGTTTCAGTATCTAGAACTGCTCCATTTCATCTGGAATTCCAGGACCTTTAGAGTCCAGAGAACTAAAGTCTGCAGGAAAGAACATGTACCCTTGTCACCTTCACCTCAAGTTTATAATTTCTTATACTCTATAGACAGAAAGTTAATTCTGGAGTTTGGAAAAGGCGGTGGAGTGAATGGAAGCTACACAGACAGTCTCCCAGGACAAACAGGAATTACAACTAAAATAAAGACAAGTCTTTGAGAAAAAGCAACAGAAAAGCAGCGAGAGAGGACCATAAAACCAGGGACACTGAATGAGCCTGGTAGGATCTGCAGAGGCGCGTGAGGGTGGCGGGCTGGGAGCCCACGGACAGCAGCGGCCTTAGCTGTGAGCAGCAGTGGCGCCCGCCCTCAGGGTTAAGAGCCCAAGCTGCTCCACAGCCCAGAGGGCCGGGACAGAGCGCTAAATAGCCACAGCCACTCACCTGGGGCTTTGACAGAGGGAAGGCAGACTGGACTAGAACTCTGTGGGGACACCTGAGATTTGGAGGGCACTCAGAGTTTGTGCTGAGCTGAGGCCACAAAGGATGGTGGTGCCTAGCCTGCTCTTCCTGGTTACACAGAACGGCAGGCAGCTCCTCCCTCAGAGATTCCCAGGTGAGGCAAAGAAATGCAAATTGAGGCTCATTAACAACCAGCATTGGCCCCACCCTCAGGAAATCCTCTTACACTATAAACACCTAAGGGAGTTTCTCATTCAACTGAGATCCTAAGTCTTTTCAAGTAACTGAGGCTAATAGCCTCCAGGCAAAAAGCTAGAGCATAACTGAACCTTTCTGGAGCTTGAAAATCTACGCAGGAAAGTGAGACTTGACAGTGGTGTTTAAGGAGGGCCCACCACGCTCATCCAAACTCAGTAGAGGGAGCCACAAATAGCAGAACACTAACACCCACAGGGAAAATTTGTCAGGCTCCAAAACCCACTGAGATAGCAAAAATGGTGAAACAAAGAAACAGATCCCAAATGAAAGAACAAGAGAACTCTACCGAAGATGAGATCAATGAAATGCAGTTAAGCAAATTATCAGAGGTAGAGTTCAGAGCCATGATCTTGAGGAAACTAAACAGCATGAGTAAGGATATCGACACCATGAAAACCAACCAAATGGAAATAAAGAATGACATAGCAGAAATAAAGAACACATTGGAAGGATTGACCAGCAGAGTAGAGGAAGCGGAGAACTGGATCAGTGAATTAGAAGACAGAGTAGAAAAAATCAATCAATCAGAAAACCAAAAGGAAAAAACAATGTAAAAACAGGAAGATAGCTTAAGAGAACTGTGGGACAACTGGAAACGTAATAACATTTGCATTATAGGAGTCCCCGAGGAAGAAGAAAATGAGCAAGGGTTAGAGAATATATTGGAAGAAATAGTGACAGAAAACGTCCCTAATTTGGTGAAGGAAGAAGGCATTCAAGTTCATTAAGCACAGAGAGTCCCAAGTAAGAAGAACCCAAACAGGCCCACACCAAGACACATAATAATTAAACTGCCAAAAATTAAAGACAAAGAGAGAATCCTAAAGGAAGCAAGAGATAAGCAACAGGTTACCTAAAAAGAACCCCCATCAGGCTATCAGCTGACTTATCAACAGAAACACTACAGGCCAGAAGGGAATGGCATGAAGTAATCAAGGTCATGAAAAACAAGGATATGAATCCAAGATTACTCTATCCAGCAAGGCTATCATTCAAAATAGAAGGTCAAATAAAGAGCTTCCCAGACAAAAAAAAGGCTAAGGGAATATATTAGCACCAAACCAGCACTGCAAGAAATGTTAAAAGGACTGCTGTAATTAGTAGAAGAAACAGGAAGAAAAATATAACCACACTGAACAAAAATGGCAATAAATAAGTACATATCAATAATCACCTTAAATGTAAATGGACTGAATGCTCCGATAAAAAGACACAGAGTAGCTGACTGGATAAGAAAGCATGATTCACATATCTGTTGTTTACAAGAGACCCACCTCACAACAAAAGACTCACATAGGTTGAAAGTAAAGGGATGGAAAAAAATCCTCCAAGCAAACGGAAAAGAATAAAAAAGCTGGGGTAGCAATACTCATATCTGATAAATTAGATTTCAAATTGAAGACCATAACTAGAGACAAAGAAGGCCACTACATAATATTGAAAGGGTCTATCCAACAGGAAGATATAACCTTGGTAAACATATATGCACCCAATATAGGAGCACCAAAATATATTAAAATTCTTCTGGAGGACTACAAAGGAGAAATACGACAGCAATACAATCATAGTAGGAGACTTCAACACCCAACTGACATCACTGGATAGATCATCTAGACAAAAAATTAACAAGGAAACAGAAATTCTAAATGAAGCACTAGCTCAAATGGATTTAATAGATATGTACAGAGAATTGCACCCCAAAACTGCAGAATTCACATTCTTCTCAAGTGCAGATGGGACATTCTCAAAGACAGAACACATGTTAGGGCACAAACTAAGTCTCTACAAGTTCAAGAAGATTGAAATCCTATCAAGCATCTTTTCATATCACAATGGCATGAAACTAGAAATTAATTGTAACAAGAACATGCAAAGACATTTGAACATATGAAGGCTAAATAGCATGTTATTGAACAATAAATGGCTTACCATGGAGATCAAGGAAGAAATTAAAAATTTCCTGGAAACCAATGAAAATGAACACACAACAACACAAAATCTATGGGATGCAGTGAAAGCAGTTCTGAGAGGGAAGTTCATAGCACTACAGGCCCACCTCAAGAAAGAAGAAAAATTTCTAATTGACTACCTAACCTCACAACTTAAAGAACTGGAAAGCAAAAAAAAGAAAACCCTAGAGCAAGTAGAAGGAAGGAAATAGTAAAGATCAGAGCAGAAAAAAAAAACGACATGGAGACCAAAAAAACAATTCAAAGGATCAATGAAACAAAGAGCTGGTTTTTTGAAAAGATAAACAAGATTGATGGACCCTTATCTAGACTCACCAAGAAACAAAGAGAGAAAACCCAAATACACAAACTCAGAAATGAAAGAGGAGAAGTAACAATTGACACCACAGAAATACAAAGGATCATTAACAAATACTATGAACATTTACATGGCAAAAAAATTTGATAATCTAAGCGAAATGGACACATTTCTAGAAACACATAGTCTCCCAAAACTGAACCGGGAAGAGAAAGAAAACTTGAACAGGCCAATAACAACAAAGGAAATTGAAGATGTAATCAAGACCCTCCCAGCAAACAAAAGCCCAGGCCCTGACGGCTTCACAGGGGAGTTTTACACGAACATTCAAAGAAGAACTAACACCCACTCTCCTCAAACTATTCCAAAAAATTCAAGAAGAAGGAAGACTTCCAAACTTGTTTTATGAGGCCAGCATAATCCTAATTCCAAAACCAGAAAAAGACACTACAAAGAAAGAAAACTACAGGCCAATATCCCTGATGAACATAGATGCCAAAATCCTGAACAAAATACTAGCAAATCGGATCCAGCAATACATCAAAGAAATTATTCAGCATGACCAAGTGGGATTCATCCCAAGGGTGCAAGGCTGGTACAATATTCGCAAATCAATAAATGTGATACACCACATAAACATAATGAAAGATAAAAAATCATATGATCATATCAATAGATGCTGAAAAAGCATTTGACAAAATCCAGCACCCATTTCTGATAAAAACGCTCAGAAATTTGGGAACAGAGGGATCATATCTCAACATTATAAAGACCATATATGAAAGACCTACAGCCAACATCATACTCAATGGACAAAAACTAAAAGCATTTCCCTTAAGAACAGGAACAAGACAAGGATGCCCACTTTCACCACTCTTATTTAACATAGTACTGGAAGTCTTAGCCACAGCTATCAGACATGAAGAAAAAAATAAAAGGGATCCAAATTGGAAAGGAGGAAGTGAAATTGTCATTATTCGCAGATGACATGATATTATACATCGAAAACCCTAAAGACGCCATCAAAAATCTAGTAGACTTAATAAATGAATTTGGCAAAGTAGCAGGATACAAGATTAACGTCAAGAAATCGACAGCATTCTTATACACCAATGATGAACTCACAGAAAGAGAAACTAAAAAAAAATCCCATTTACCATCGTGGCAAAAAAATTAAGATACCTAGGAATAAACTTAACCAAAGAAGTAAAGGACCTATTTGCAGAAAACTATAGGACATTGAAAAAAGAAATAGAGGAAGATATAAAAAAGTGGAAGCACATACCTTGTTCATGGTTTGGACGAATTAACATCATAAAAATGTCCATATTACCCAAAGCAATCTATAGATTCAATGCAATCCCCATCAAAATCCCAATGACATATCTCACAGAACTAGAACAAATACTTCAGAAGTTCATATGGAACCAAAAAAGACTCCGAATAGCCACAGCAATCTTGAAAAAGAAGGACAAAGTAGACAGGATCACAATACAGGACATCGGGTTATACTACAAAGCTACTATAATCAAAACATCCTGGTACTGACAAAAAAACAGGCACATAGATCAATGGAATAGAACAGAGAACCCAGAAATTGCTCCAAAACATTATGCTCAATTAATATTTGACAAAGGTGGCAAGAGCATACAATGGAGTAAAGACAGCCTCTTTAATAAATGATTTTGGGAATGTTGGAGAGCTACATGCAAAAAAATGAAACTGGACCATCAGCTTACACCATACACAAGAATAAACTCAAAATGGATAAAAGATAAATGTGACTCATGAATCCATAAAAATCCTAGAAGAAAATGTAGGCAACAAAATTTCAGACATCATACGCAGCAGAATTTTCACTGATATATCACCTAAGGCAACAGAAACAAAGGAAAAAATGAACACATGGGACTACATCAAACTCAAAAGCTTCTGCACAGCAAAAGAAACAACCATCAAAGTGGAAAGGCAACCCACTGTATGGGAGAGCATAATTTCCATTGATATATCATATAAGGGATTAATTTCCAGAATATATAGAGTGCTCATACATCTCAACAAAAGGAAGACAAAGAACCCAATTAAAAAATGGGCAGAGGAACTAAATAGACACGTCTCCAAACAGGACATACAAATGGCCGAGAGACTAATGAAGAAATGCTCAACTTCACTAATCATCAGAGAGATGCAAATTAAAACAACAATGAGGTATCACCTCACACCTGTCAGAATAGCCGCCATGAACAAAGCATCAAACAACAAGTGTTAGCGAGGGTGTGGAGAAAAGGGGACTCTAGTACACTGCTGGTGGGAGTGCAGAGTGGTGCAGCCACTATGGAAAACACTATGGTGTTACCTCAAAAAATTAAAAATTGAATTACCATTTGACCCAGTGATCCCACTCCTAAGAATATACCCTAAGAAGCCTGAAACACCAATCAGAAAGAATACATGTACCCCCATGTTCATAGCAATGCTATTTACAATAGCTAAGATCTGGAAACAGCCCAAGTGTCCATCAGTAGACGAATGGATAAAAAAGTGGTGGTACATATACACAATGGAGTACTATGCAGCTGTAAGAAAGAATGATTTCTTATCCTTTGCGACGACATGGGAGGACCTGGAAACTATTATCCTAAGTGAAACAAGCCAAGCAGAGAAAGACAAATATCATATGATCTCACTTATTTCTGGAATATAATGAACCTAACAGTGTGAGGAACAGGCTAGTCCCAGAGACATGGAAGTAGGGTACAGACTGACATTTGCCAGAAGAGGGGGTGGGGGAGGGGAGCGATGAACACAGAACTTGTACGCATGTACTCATAACCAATGGACATGGACAACAAAACTGGGGATGGGGCAGGGAGGCAGGGGGAGGAGGGTGTCAATGGGGGAAAAAGGAGAAACATCTGTAACAAAAGTAAATTAATAAAATAAAATAATAATAAAGTAATAAAAAAATAAAAACTTTAAAAAAGCAAAAAAAAAAAAAAAAAAACAAGATCTGGTTCTTTGAAACGATAAACAAAATTGACCAATCTTTAACAAGAATCATTAAGAAAGCAAAAGAGAGGACACAAATAAATAAAATCATAAATTAAGGAAGATAAATAACAACTGACACCAAAATATATGAAGGATTGTACGAAAATATCATGAACAAATATATGCCCAAAATTGGACAATATGAAAGAAATTGATAAATTTTGTGAAATTTATAATCTTCCAAAGCCAAATCAAAAAGGATCAGATAATCTGAATAGATATATTGTAGCTAATGAAATTGAAGCAGCACTCAAAACACTCCCAACAAACACAAGTCCTGTACCAGATGGATTCACAGGTATATTTTACCAAACATTCATAGAAGAATTAACACATTTTCTTCTTAAACTACTCCAAAAATTTCAAGTAGAGGAAAAATTCCCAACCTCATTTTACAAGGCAAGTGTTATCTTAATTCCTAAACCAGGTAAAGACATGACAAAGAAAGAAAATTTTAGGCCAATTTTCCTGATGAAAATAGATGCTAAAATTCTCAACAGTGTCTGGCCGGCGTGGCTCAGTGGCTGAGCATCGACCCAATCACCAACAGGTCACCGGTTCGATTCCTGATCAGGACACATGCCCAGGTTGTGGGCCCGATCCCTGGTGGGGGGCATGCAGGAGGCGGCCAATCGATGTTCTCTCTCATCGATGTTTCTATCTCTTTCTCCCTCTCACTTCCTCTCTCTCTAAAATCAATAAAGGGGAAATTTTTTTTTTTAAATTCTCAACAAAATATTGGCAAACTGGATGCAGTGCTACATTAAAAAGAGTATACATCATGATCATGATCAAGTGGGGATTATCTGGGGGATGCAAGGTTGGTACAATATCCACAAATCAATAAACGTGATATACCACATAAACAAAAAGAAACATGAAAACCACATGACATATCAATTGATGAAGAAAAGCACTTGATAAAATCCAGCACCCATTTAACATAAAAACTCTCAACAAAGTAGAAATAGAGGGAACATACCTAACCATAATAAATTCTATGTATGACAAACCCACAGCCAACATCATACTCAATGGGCAAAAACTAAAAGCATTTTCCTTAAGATAAGGAACATAATAGGAATGTCTGCTTTCACCACTCTTATTCAATATGGTACTAGGAGTCCTAGCCACAGCAATAAGATAAGAAGATGAAGTAAAAGGCATCCAAATTGGAAAGGAAGAAGTAAAACTGTTATTACTTACAGGTGACATGACACTATAGATAGAGAACCCTAAAGAGTCAACCAAAAAAAAAACTATTAGAACTGATAAATGAATTCAGTAAATTAGCAGGACACACAATCATTAGTTGCATTTTTATATTCCAATAATTAACTATCAGAAAGGGAAACTAAGACAGTAATATCATTCACAATTACTTCTAAAAAATATAATACCTATGAATAAATTTAACCAAGGATGTAAAAGACTTGTACTTGAAAAATTATGAGACAATGAAGAAAGAAATTGTACAAGATACAAATAAGTGGAAGCATATACTGTGTTCATGGATAGGAAGAATTATCATTAAAATGTCTATATTATCCAAAATAATCTATAGGTTCAATGCAATTTCTATCAAGATACTTTGGCGTATTTCACAGAACTAAAACAAATATCACAAAAATTTATACAGAACCACAAAAGACCTCAAATAGCTACAGCAATCTTGAGAAAGAAGAACAAAGTTTGAAGAATCATGCTACCTGATATCAAACTATACTACAGAACCACAGTAATCAAAATGGCATAATACTGGCATAAAAACATACATAGATCAATAAAACAGAATGGAGAGCCCAGAAATAAACCCACACCTTCACAGTCAATATTTGACAAAGGAGGCACAAACATACATTGGGGTAAAGAGTTTCTATGCAATAAATGATGTTTGGACAGTTGAACAGACATGTGCAAAAAATGAAATGACCACCCTCTTATACCATACACAAGAATAAACTCAAAATGAATTAAAAACTTAAATGTCAGACTTGAAACCATAACACTCCTAGAAGAAAACTTAGGCAGTAAAATATCAGACATTTCTCATAGCAATATTTTTTCTGATATATCTCCTCAGGCAAGGGAACAGAAGAAAAAATAAACAAATGGGACTACATCAAACTAAAGAGTTTTTGCACAGCAAAGGAAACCATCAACAAAACAAAAATACAACCCACTAAATGGGAGAACATATTCACCAATGATACATCAGATAAAGGGCTAATATCCCAAATGTATAAAGAACTTATAAAACTCAACACCAGAAATATTCAATTAAAACATGGGCAAGGACCTTTGTGAAATAGAGACTTCTTCAAAAAGGAAACACAGATAGTGAATAGACATAGGAAAAGATGCTCAATGTAACTAATCACTGGAGAAATGGAAATTAAAACTATAATGAGTTACCACCTCACACCTGTCAGAATGCTATCATCAATCAACCAACAAGTGTTGGCAAGGATGTGAAGAAAAGAGAACAGTTTTGCGTTGAGGTGGGCAGGGGAATGCTGATTGGTGCAGCCACTTTGGAAAACAGTATGGAGTTACCTCAAAAAGTTAAAATTAGAATTGCTTTATGACCCAGAGAATCCACATCCGAAAAACCCAAAACACTGATTTGAAAGAACATATGCACCCCTAAGTTCATTGCAGCATTATTTACAATAACAAGATTTGCAAGCAACCTGTTTCATCATTGGATGAGTGGATATGTACGCTGTGGTATATTTAAACAATAGAATACTACTTGGCTGTAAAAAGAAGGAAATCTTACCTTTTCAACAGTATGGATGGACATTATGCTAAGTGAAATAAGCCAGTCAGAGAAAGACAAGTACAGTACCATATGATTTTACTCATATATGGAATCTAAAGAACAAAATAAATTAACAGACTCATAAATAGAGAACAGTCTGACAGCTCTCAGAGGGGAGGTTGTTTGTGGAGCTGGGTGAAAAAGGCCAAGGGATTAAGCAAAAAAAAAAAAAAGGAAACTCATGGAAACAAATAAAAGGATGGTGATTACTAGAGGAAAAGGAGAGTATAGGGGTAGGGGGGAGATATAATATAATATATGGGAGATAAATTGTGATGAAAGGAGACTTGACTTGGGGTGATGAACACACAATACAATATTCAGATGATGTATTATAGAATTGTACACCTGAAACTGATATAATTTTTTTAACCAATGTCACTCTAATAAATTCAATAAAAGTAAATAAATGTATGAGTGAATAAATAAATAAAATAAATTATTATAGTTTCTTAACATAATTTAAAATCAGAGAGCATGGAAAGGAAGTCCTACAACTATGAAATTAAAGCAGCAGCCGCATGGAGACTGGTAGGAGGGGCGGAGGCGTGACAGGCTGGTCCCACACCCACGTGTGGTGGATAAAAATTAGGAGGATACCTCGGCTGGGAAGGTCCTCCCTGAGGAGTGAGGGGTCTCCATCCCACACCAGGTGCCCAGCTCAGGATTCCAGTGCCAGGGAGAGAAGTCCCCATCACTTCTGGCTGAAAAAACCAGCGGGAACTGAGGCTGAGGTGGCTGGAGCCCCCTGCAGCTCCTCTTAAAGGGCCCACACACAGACTTACTCGGACTCGCACCCTCCAGGCTCCAGCATGGGGGAGGCAGCTTGAAAGGCACCAGAGTCATATGGGGAAGAACTGAGTTGTTTGGCATGGGAGCAAGGGCTGGAAAGACAGCTTTCTCCTAGACAGATGTGCTGTCAGAGGCCTTTGATCCTTTGGTGAGCCCTTCCCTGGGATGGCAGACAGCCACTACATCTGGGACTCCAGCAACCAGGCTCATACTGTTTGCCCCACCCTGGTGATTTCCTGAGGCCCCACCCCACCCAACTTTCAGGCCCACCCAAGCTGTTGCCAGTTGCTTGACCATAGGATTGGCCTGTCTTGGATCCTGCTTCAGCTTTTCCTAAATTCTTTCAAAGAAGCAGCATCTGGTCTCAGCTAGTACCATACCTCTTGCTAAGTATTAATAATACATAGAAACAAACACAGGGAGGCAGCCAAAATGAGGAAACAAAGAAACAGGTCCCAAATGAAAGAACAGAACAAAACTCCAGGAAAAGAACTAAGTGAAATGGAGATAAGCAACCTAACAGAGGCTGAGTTCAAAACACTACTTATAAGGATGCTCAGTGGACTTAGTGAGAACCTCAGTGAACTTAGTGAGAACCTCAGTGAACGTAGTGAGGGCCTCAAGAGCATAAAAAAGGACCAGTCAGAAATGATGGATGCACAGTCAGAAATGAAGGAGGCACTAACTGAAATAAAGAATAATTTACACAGATTCAATAGTAGAGTAGATAAAGCTAAGAAGCAAACCATTGATTTGGAATATAAGGAAGCAAAAAACACCCAATAAGAACAGCAAAAGAAAAAAGAATCCAAAAACATGAAAATAGTGTAAGGAGCCTCTGGGACAACTTCAAGTGTGCCAACATTCACACCTTGGGGGTGCCAGAAGGAGAAAAGAGAGAACAAGAAGGAGAGAACAAGAAATCGAAAACCTATTTGAAACAATAATGGCAGAAAACATCCCTAACTTGGTGAAGGAAACAGACATACAAGTTCAGGAAGCACAGAAAGTCCCAAACAAGGTGAATCCCAAGAGGCCCACACCAAGGCACATTATCATCAAAATGCAAAAGGTTCAAGACAGAGAGAATCTTAAAAGCAGCAAGAGAAAAGCAGTTAGTTACCTACAAGGGAGTTCCCATAAGACTATCAGCTGATTTCTCAAAAGAAACTTTGCAGGCCAGAAGGGAGTGGCAAGAAATATTCAGAGTGATGAAAAGCAAGAACCTACAACCAAGATTACTCTATCCTGCAAAGCTATTTAGAATCGATGGCCATATAAAGAGTTTCCCAGACAAGGAAAAGCTAAAGGAGTTCATCACCACCAAACCATTATTATATGAAATGTTGAAGGGTCTTCTTGAAGAAAAAGATAAAAAATATGAACAAACAAAATGGCAATGAATACATATCTATCGACAATTGAATCTACAAACAAAATGAACAGGCAGAACAGAAGCATTCTCATAGATACAGAGAACATTTTGTTGGTTGCCAGATGGGAAGGGGGTTGGGGGAATGGGTGAAAAAGGTAAAGGGATTAAGAAGTACAAATTGGTTGTTAGACTGACAAACCTCAAAGGGAAGGGGGGTTGAGGGGTGGGAAGAAATAAACCAAAGAACTTATATGTATATATGCATAACCAATGGACACAGACAGCCGTGTGGGCAAAGGCAGGAGGGGGTGGGAATGGGGAGGAGGGAATCAACAGGGGAAAAATGAGGAACATCTGTAATACATTTAACAATAAAGATAAGTTAAAAAATAAAAATGAAAAAAAAAAAGAAAATCAGGGAGCATGATACCTCCAACTTGATTTTTCTTTCTTAAGTTTACCTTGGCTCTTAGTGTTCTTTTGTGATTCTCTTTGTTCTTATTCTGTAAAAAAATATTCTTGGTATTTTGATAAGGATTTCACTGAATCTATAGAGTGAAAAGGATAGTATGATCATTTTAATTATTTTAATTTTTCTAATTCATAAGCATGGTATGTCCTGTTTATTTCTATTCTCTGCAATTTCTTTCTTCAGTGATTTGTAGTTTTTAGAGTACAAGTCATTTACCTCCTTGGTTAAATTTATTCCTATGGTTTTTATCCTTTTTGATACAATTTCAAATGGGATTTTTTTCCTTAATTTCTCCTGATCATTCATTATTTCTGTATTTTAATTTTGAATCTTGCTATTGTATTGAATTTATTTATTAATTCTATTAATTTTTGGTGTACTCATTAGTGTTTTCTCTGTGAACTATTATGTCATCTGCCAACAGTGAGTCTTACTTTTTGTTTTCCAATTTGGAAGCATTGTATTTCTTTTTCTTGTCAGTTTGCTGTTGCTAAGACTCCAAGTACGATATTGAATAATAGTGGTGAGAGTGAGCATCTTTATCTTGCCCCTGATCTTACAGGGCAAGCTTTCTGCTGTTCACCATTGAGTATGATGTTAGGTGTCTGTTTGTCTTATATAACCTTTATCATTTTGAGGTAAGTCCCCTCCAAACCCATTTTTTGAGAATTTTTTTCATCATAAATAGATGTTGAATTCTGTCAAATGTTTTTCTGCATCTCTTGAGTTCATCATATGGTTTTTATTCTTGGTTTTGTTGATGTGATGTATCACATTAATTGTTTTGCAGGTTTTAAACCATCCTTTCTTCCCTGGTATAAATGCCATTTAATCCTGCTGTATAATCTTTTTTATGTATTGTTGAATTAGTTTTACTAATATTTTGTTGAGAATTTCTGCATCTATGTTTATCAGGAATATTGACCTGTAGTTCTATTTTTAGTGTCTTTCTCTGGTTTCGGTACCAGGGTAATGCTGGCTTAATAGAGTCAGTTTTGTAGCATTCCTTCCTCTTCATTTTTTAAAAACTTGTTTGAGAAGGATATGTATAAATTTTCCTTTAAATGTTTGGTAGAATTCACCTGTGAAGACTTCTGGTCCTGGGAGTTTTGTTTCGTTTTTATTTTTTTTATTACTGCTTCAGTTTCATTGTTAGCATTTGGTCTGTTTGGATTTCCTGTTTCTTCCAGTTCAGTCTTGGAAGGTTGTATGTTTCTAGAAATGTATCCATTTTTTCAAGATTGTCCGATTTGTTGGCATATAATTATGTATATTTTTTAATGATCCTTTGTATTTCTGTAGTGTTGGCTATAATCTCTCCTCTTTTATTTGTGATTGTATTTATTTAGATTCTCTCTCTCTCTCTTTTTTTTTTTTTTTTTTTTTTTCTTGATGAGTCCGGCTAGAGGTTTGTCGATTTTATTTACCCTTTCTAAAGTTTCATTTATCTTTTCTAATTATTTTGGTCTCTATTTTATTCATTTTTACTCTGATCTTCAGTATTTCTTTCCTTCTACTTACTTTGTTTTTTGTTCTTCTTTTTCTAGTTTATTTAGGTGTAAAATTAAATTGTTTATTGTTTTTTTTTCCTGTTTCTTGGAGTAGGCCTGTATACCTATAAAATTCACTTTTAGAACTGTTTTGTTGTTGTTGTTGTTGTTGATGTTGTTTATTCCTGCATCCATAAATTTTAGAATGTTGTTTTCATTTGTCTCAAGGTAATTTTTTATTTTCTGTTTGATTTTCTCTTTGATCCATCAGCTGTTTAGTAGCATGTTGTTTAATCTACACGTATTTGTGAGGTGTATTTTTTCCCCAGTGTTCTCCCTGCAGTTGATTTCTTGTTTCATACTATTGTGGTCAGAAAATATGTTTGATATAATTTCAATCTTCTTAAATTTGTTGAGGCTTGATTTATAGTATACTATGTGTTCTACTCTTGAAAATGTTCCATGTGCACTAGTGGAAAATGTGCATTCTGCAATTTTTGGATGAAGTGTTCTACAGATGTCTGTTAAATTGGTCTTGACCCAAGTGATATTTAAAGCCATTATTTCCTTATTAATTTTCTGTCTGGATGATCTATCCATTGAGGTAAGTGGGGTATTAAAGTCCTCAACTACTATTGTATTACTGTTATTTTCTGCCTTTATGTCCATTAATATTTGACTTATATACTTAGGTCTTCCCATTTTGGGTTCATATATATTTACAATTATCATATTTTTTTTCTTGGATTGGCCTCATTATCATTATGCAATGTTTTTGTGTGTGTGTTTCTACATTCTTCGTTTTAAAGCCTATTTTGTCTGATATCAGTAATGCTAATCCCATTTTCTTTTTGTTTCTATTTTCATGGATTTTTTTTTTTATCTTTTTACTTTGAGTCTGTGTGTTTCTTTTGATCTAAACTGTGTCTCTCATAGGTAGCATATAATGGGTCTTTTTAAAAAATTATTATTCATTCAGTCATTCTACCTTCTGATTGATGCATTTAGTCCATTCACACTTAAAGTAGTTATTGATAGTTATGTGCTTATTGCCATTTTGTTTATTGTTTGATTTTCGGTTGTTTTTGTTATCCTCTCTTCCTTTCTTCTCTTTCTTTTTGATTTTCTGGTATTCCTTTGTGTTTTATTTAGTGTCCTTTCACTTTAATTTTTTGAGTATTTTTGGTAGGTTTTTGTTTTGTGGTTACAATGAGATATATATATCCATCTGTATCTATAGCAGTCTGTTTTAAGCTGACAGGCACTTATGTTCAGATGCTTTCTAAAATCACTACATTTTTACTCTCCCTCTATGCTTTGTTTTTGACTTCATACTTTATATATTTTGTTTTGTGTAGCCCCTAACATTTATTGTAACTATAGTTATTTCCATTAATCTTCTCCTTTAACCTTTTTCTTAGCTCGTTATGTGGTTGATTCTCTGTGATTATCATATATTTGCTTTTACCAATGAGATTTTTTTCTTTACTATATTTTCTTAATTCCTTTCTGTTATATATAAAGAAGAAAGACCCTTTGACATTTCTTGTAAAGCAAGTTTAGTAGTGGTGAGCTCTTTCAGTTTTTGCTTGTCTGGAAAACTTTATCCCTCCTTAAATTCTGAATAACTTTGCTGGGTATTATATTCTAGGTTGGAGGTTCCTTTATTTCAGCCATTTAAATATTTCCTGCCACTCATTTCTGACCTGAGAAGTTGTTGAAAAATCAGGTAAACTTCTGTTTTTGATAAGGAAAGAAAGGAAGCACTTTCTTTTCCTCCAGACAGAGGTGATCCCACACCAGGATGCTCTGCTGGAGCAGAAGACCAGATTGGATGTCCACCCGTGGGTCCTTGAACGAATGCCCCATGCAGTAGTGGGTAGCTGGCACAGTCATTAAGTGTCAGCCCTGCTAGCATTCAGTGAGCATTCAGAAAGTATAGATGTGTCTTAAGCATCTCAAAATTTTAGCACAAGACTGCCATGATGACACTATCAAATAGGTAATTCAACCAAGAACCTTCATAAAAAAGTGTGTTTATAGTGTCAAAAAATTAGAGCACAAATCATTAATAAATAAGAACCTGGTTCTACTTTATGTGACTTTCTAAAGTTTCTCTGTAGGTTCTAGTGACAGAGTACATAAGTGACAAGTCCAAGAGCACATAGTCAGTCAAAGACTGAGGCAGGATTTAAACACAGATTTTTTTCAAGCATGTTGCAGTATGTCTGTGGGTCTCAGGGGATTCACAAAGGGAGATCTTAAAAATACAAATAATATGCTCCACCCACTATTTTTCCAGCACCACACTTCTGACACCAAATGTGTGGGTTTCATCACACCATGCAATTCTGAAGCTCTGTGACACTAGCTTGGTGCCTTATAATTCAGTTCAGTCTCCACACTAACCATCTGGAATTAGAACAAACCTCACAGGTTAAGGGCTCAATTCCACAAGACTTCTCTCACTTCAATGCCAATCACAAGTTCTGGGCTGCCTTTACTTGTTTATAAATTGGCAGTTCTCACACACCCTGGATTTGATAATTTGCTAGAATGGTTCAAATAACTCAGGAAAAATGATTTGCTTATTATAATTGGTATATTATAAAGGATAAAATTCAGGGAAAGCCAAATTGAAGAGATGTATAGGACAAGGTATAGGGAAGAAATGTGAAGTTTCCATGCCCTCTTTGGGCATGTCACCCTCCCAGACCCTCAAAGTATTAACTACATGGAAACCCTCTGAAATTTGTTGTTTAGGGTTTTTTGTTTGTTTGTTTGTTTGCTTGCTTGTTTGTTTGGTTGGTTGGTTGGTTTTTGGTGGTTCCATTATGCAAGTATGATTGATTGAATTAACTCAATCTCTAGTACCTCACCCCTTTCTTGAGGAAGTGAGGTGGGGAAGGAGCTGAAATTTCTAATCTTCTAATCACCTAGTTGGTTTTTCTGGTAACCAATAGTCACCCTGAAGCTATTTAGGGGCTCCCAGCCACCAATTACTATGTTAGCATACAAAGATATTCATCACTCTGGAGATCCCAAACATGTTAGAAATTGTGTACTGAGGACAAAGACCAAATATATTAATATTTCTGCATTATTTAATTGCAGTGATTTTGGGGGTAACAATGTTACTCAGTTATTTAATCCAAGTTACTATTATTTGAAATAATGTTTATTCTAGAGTATATTAAAAAGCAAACATCAGTGATACAGTACACTAATTAGAATTTTTGTATCATAGAGGTGAGTTAAAAATTTTTTCTCAGCTTCTTGAGATATAATTGACATATAACATTATGAAGTTTAAGATGTAGACTGTGATGATTTGATACATGGGTATGTTGTAAATTGTTTTGCACAATAAGGTTAGTTAACATATCCTTCACTTCACATAATTTTTGTTTTTGGTGTTATTATAATGAAACCACTAAAATTATACTCTCATAGCACTTTTCAAGTATAAAATACAATATTGTTAACTATAGTGAGCATGCTGTACATTAGATTCCCAGAATTTATTAATCTTATAACTGAAAATTTGTACCATTTGGCCAACATCTCCCCATTTTCCTCACCTCTTAGTCCCTTGTAAATCACCTTTCTACTCTTTTTTTCTATGAGTTTGATGTTCTTAGATTCCACTAAAAGTAAGATCACACAGTATTCGCTTCTCTGACTTTTTTCACTCAGCATAATATCCTCAAGGTCCATCTATGTTGTTACAAATGGCAGGATTTCCTTCTTTTATGGCTGAATAATATTCATATATTTGATATTCATATATAATATAATGAACAGAAAATAGAATTTTAAAGTTTGTCATACAAAGAATTTAAATCATATAGATCTCACATTTTCTGTATTCATTTATTTATCACACCAGGGTTTCCTTTTCTCCACATTCTCACCAGCATTTATTATCTCTTCTTTTTTTTTTTTTTATAGTAGCCATTCTATCAAGTATGAGATGACATCACATTGTGGGTTTAATTTGATTTTCCCTGATGATTAATTATATTAAGCACATTTTCATGTACCTGTTGGCCATTTTTATGTTTTCTTTGGAAAAATGTTTAAGTGCTCTGCCCATTTTTAAATTAGATTGTTTTTGTGTTTGCTATTGAGTTGTATATGTTGCTTATATTTATTGGATGTTACCCCTTATCAAATATATGGTTTGCAAATATTTTTTTTTGTATTCTGTAGTTGCCTTTTTATTTTGTTGTGCAAAAAATTTTTAGTTTGATGTAGTCCCACTTGGCAATTTTTGCTTTAGTGTTTGTGCTGCTGTTGTCCTTTCTAAATATTTATAAGCAAGACTGATGTCCAGGATGTTTTCCTTATGTTTTGTTTTAGAAGTTTGACAATTTCAGTCTTACGCTTACATTCTTAATTCATTTCAAGTTAATTTTTATTAGTGGATCTGATTTCACTCTTTGCATGTGAATATCCATCTTTCCCGAGACCATTTATTGAAGATATTGTCATTTCCCCACTGAGTATTCTTAGCTATCTTGTCAAATATTAGCTGACCATAAATGCATGGGTTTATTCACGGGCTTTTTCTTACATTGGTCTATGTGTCTGTTTTTATGTTAATACCATACTGTTTTAATTACTATAGATTAGTAGTAGAGTTTGAAATCAGAAATGCCTCCAACTTTGTTCTTTCTCAGGATCAGGATTGTTATGGCTTTTGGGGGTCTTTTGTGGCTCCATACAAATTTTGTGATTGTTCTTTTTTATTTCTGTGAAAAATACCTTCGGAATATTTATAGAGATTGTATTAAATCTATAGGTTATTTTGGGTAGTAGACATTTTAATATTAATTCTTCTGATCCATAAACACGAGATATCTTTCCATTTGTATTTTCTTTAATTTCTTTCATCAGTGCCTAATAGTTTGTTATATAGATCTTTCACTCCTTTCTTAAATTTAATCCTTTTATTTATTTGATGTTATCATAAATAGATTTGTTTCATTTATTATTTAGTTAGTTCACTCTTAGCATATAGAAATGCAACTGATTGTTGTATGTTGACTTTGTATCCTGCAACTTTACTGAATTCATTTATCAGTTCTAACAGGTTTTTTTTTTGGGGGGGGGTTCTTTAGGGTCTCATACTCTACTATCTTGGTGACATCATTCCAAACATATATTTTCTATCTAATCACAGTCCTCATACTGTCTTACATAGCAGGTTCTTAGAGGCTGGGATTACATAATTTTTCAACATATGTAGTTTCTAGGTGATTCTGAGCAAGACATTTAGAGGCATCACTGTACCATCCCATAGTGGCTTTATCACAAAGATCTTATAGCCCCTGATTTCAAAGAGCTGTTATCTAGTGAAGGAAACAACACCTGGGGTAGGTTCCATAATGAAAAGTGCTAACTGAGGGAAATGCACAGAAGAGGGGTTTCTTAAATAAAATGAAATAAGATACACTTTATTGAATAACAATGACAAGAGAACTGTAGTTTTATCTCCATGCTTCCTATCTTTCCTTATGTCATTATGTCACCTATTACATTACATACTTACACGAATCTAAAGTAAAATCAATAAAAAAATACAGAAATTAAATATAGAAATTAAATGACCATCCAGTAACTATCATTTTAAATATATGACATCTTGATGGTTCTTTGGCAGTAGGGTAATAGGTTTTTTCTAATTATTTAGGGTTCCTCAGCATCTGAGTGATAATTGTGGCATTTTATAAACTGGGTTCAGGGGACCATATTCCATTTTACCTTTTTCCCCAAATATACCATTGCATGGAAATTTAGATTTCAGGGTGTCATTATAAACCCATTGGCATGGCCATGAGCATTATGATAGCATAAGCCACGGAGTCAAAGCTTTGTATTGATGCAAACTTATGAAATATCAGGAACAGCAAAATTACAATATTTACAGATTTAGCCTGCTATATATTTTTTTAAATCAAATTAATTTTGGTAGCTCAAGAAAGTTGCTTTCTAATGACTATATCTCCAGTATATTCAGCTTCCACTATGAAATAGATTGGAGTCAGAAACTTACACACTGATGTGTCAGCTGCTGTCAAAAATAATAAGCTTCCTTTATGCTCAGGTAATTTGATTTGTCATCTTCATACTCGTGCTTACTCATGTCTGACGTCTGACCAAATTGGTAAAGTCTTTAAAAGAGATATAATAATTTAGAATTGGCTTAGTTAGTTAATTATTATCTGGAGACCCTTACATTTTTTAATTATCTCTGGTATAGATTAAACCATTGGCCTGAATGCTCTTATCATATGAGACAATATTAAATGAATTAAAATAAAGGTTATTAATACTTACAAATGTATTCATAGAAAAATCAAACTCAAAAACATAAAATTAAGTCATCATATTCATACCATGATTATTTCGTACAAATTAAAAAATATAATAAACAGAAAAGATCATTTTAAAATTTGTCATATGAACAATTTCAACTGAGTGAAATCAGATTGTTGACCTTAAGCTTCCCCTTTTTTTGATAGCTGTGTATATAGAAAACATCATTAGGTCTTTTCTGCAGACTTACTGATTATTCTTGGTCAGATTATTGTAGTACATTTTCATGATAAGGACTATGTAATGGGTGACATTCTTTTGAAATATTTGGACATCATTTTGTGGCTAACTGTTAAGGGAGATTGTTCATAATCACAAATATCCTCTCCAATGAGATTATCCCTGGCAGAATCACAGTGCTCAGTCACACAGTGGGCGCCCTTTCATAGTGCTTCAGTTGTTGCTGGGGGGCAGTTAGATTTGGTCACTGCCCACAATTATGCCCATCTTCAGTAGCTGGCAGATGCTCCCAGATGCCTCATAAGAGATTTTCTTAAAAAACCCCCTTCCTCCTCTGTGCATGTCAAAGCCCTTGTATCAGTTGGATTCTGTCCATCTGTGACTCCTCAAGTCTCTGTACCTATGATGTATCAATTTCTGAAATAAAGTGTTGAGATGAGAATATAAATACAAAACATCAAGGAATGCTGGAAATGCAAAATTGTGGTGGGAAAATCTAGTTTTGGGTGTGAATGTCATGGCTGACTGTGTTTCCCTTACCACCCAGTCTCAGGGTCCTCAGTCTGCTCTGGGTGAAGGTACTGGAAGCAACAGAATTATGGTGATAGTAAAAAAGTAATAATTAAAATAAACAAAAATAAAAACATAGGCCATAGCCAAGTTTGACTTCATCTGTTTTTATTTCACTTACTTCCATTCCCTATTACAGTCTCAGTTTCAATTACATTGCCCCACTGTCCCCATAAAACCTAAAGATGCATTAGTATTTCCACTGACTCATCTTTCAAATTGCTTCTCAGTCTCAAAAGTGGCACATATGCATTTTGTCAGGACAGGAGCTTCAATTTTGGAATTAAGAACAATGGCCATTGTTATTGAATGGGGGCCACAGAAAGTCACAACGTGACTAAAAGACCAAGGCTGCCCTCACTGGGCTTGGATTTCTCAACTAGTGTTCAAATTCTGTGTGTATATGTCAGTAGTTAGTGATATACAAAGAACTATTCAATTATTTGAAAATGCTAAACAATAAGAATGCATATATGATCATATGTTGTTGTTCTCAGGAAGGGCAAGACAAATCCACATGAAGCAACACTGTACCCTATATTTTAAGCTATAAACCCTGAGTTTTTTTGTTTTTTTTCCAATTTATGAAATTTATTTTTTAAAGAACTGGCAGTTGTTATATTTAAATATGGAACAGCCCCTGAAACATATGCAAAACCAACATGGGTTTCCCTGGTGAGCTGTCCTTCTGGAGCTGGTACAGTGAGCAAAGAGCTAAATGTTACTTGTAATGAACATCCCGTGGTTGGGAGGTCAGGGTTCCCGCCTGATGTGTGCCTCCCACATTGTCCAGGGTCTCAGTGATGAGAAACTGCTCTGGCTGGTGGTGTCTGTTGCCCCCAGCCAGGCGTGTTTCCCTAAGTCATTCAAAGCAACTCATTTATATGATTTATTTGCTTAACAAACTTGTCTTCCAAAAGTGTATGAAGTTGGCTCAACTCTAAATTATCCCAGATGCCAAATCAGCAGGTACAAACTAATGAGGTTTGACTGTGTCGAAAGTAAAGGCAAACCCTGCATCTATTGATTGAAACCCAGCCTCTTTGTTTTCTTTTTTTTTTTTAATTAATTTATTTTTGATACAGATGTTTCTCCTTTTTTCCCCATTGACACCCTCCTCCCCATCCCCCCACCCTGTCCCCAGCTTTGTTGTCCATGTCTACCAATTATGCATACATGCGCATAAGTTCGGTGGTTTATCTGTTCCCTCCCCTCCACCCCCTCTTCTGAGGGGTGTCAGTTTATACCTTACTTCCACATCTCTGGGTCTACCCTGTTCCTCAGACTGTTATGTTCATTATATTCCACAAATAAGTGAGATCATGTGATATTTGTCTTTCTCTGCTTGGCTTGTTTCACTTAGGATAATACTCTTGAGGTCCCTCCATGTCGTCTCAAAGGATAAGAGATCTTTCTTTCTTACAGCTGCATAGTACTCCATTGTGTATATGTACCACAGCTTTTTATCCATTCATCCACTGATGGACACTTGGACTGTTTCCAGATCTTAGCTATTGTAAATAGTGCTGCTATGAACATGGGGGTACATGTATTTTTTCTGATTGGTGTTTCAGGCTTCTTAGGATATATTCCTAGAAGTGGGATCACTGGGTCAAATGGCAATTTAATTTTTAATTTTTTGAGGTAACACCACAGTGTTTTCCACAGTGGCTGCACCAGTCTGCATTCCCACCAGCAGTGTACTAGAGTCCCCTTTTCTCCACACCCTTGCCAACACTTGTTGTTTGATTTGTTGATGGCGGCCATTCTGACAGGTGTGAGGTGATACCTCATTGTTGTTTTAATTTCCATCTCTCTGATGATTAGTGATGTTGAGCATTTCTTCATATATCTCTTAGCCATTTGTATGTCCTTTTTGGAGAGGTGTCTATTTAGTTCCTCTGCCCATTTTTTAATTGGGTTCCTTGTCTTCCTTTTGTTGAGTTGTATGAGCACTCTGTATATTTTGGAAATTAACCCCTTATATGATGTATCATTGGCAATTATGCTGTCCCATAGAGTGGGTTCCCTATCTGTTTTGATGGTTGCTTCTTTTGCTGTGCAGAAGCTTTTGAGTTCACTGCAGTCCCATGTGTTCATTTTTCCCTTTGTTTCTGTTGCCTTAGGTGATGTATCAGTGAAGATTCTACTGCGTATGATGTCTGAAATTTTGTTGCCTACATTTTCTTCTAGGATTTTTATGGATTCACCAGTCACATTTAAGTCTTTTATCCATTTTGAGTTTATTCTTGTGTATGGTGAAAGTTGATGGTCCAGTTTCATTTTTTTGCATGTAGCTGTCCAATTTTCCCAACACCATTTATTAAAGAGGCTGTCTTTACTCCATTGTATGCTCTTGGCACCTTTGTCAAATATTAATTGAGCATAATGTCTTGGGTCAATTTCCGGATTCTCTGTTCTGTTCCACTGCTCTATATGCCTGTTCTTGTGCCAGTACCAGGCTGTTTTGATTCCAGTAGCTTTGTAGTATAACCTGATATCCGGTATTGTGATCCCACCTACTTTGTCCTTCTTATTCAAGATTGCTGTGGCTATTCGGGGTCTTTTTTGGTTCCATATGAACTTTTGAAATATTTGTTCTAGTTCTGTGAAATATGTCACTGGTATTTTGGAGGGGATTGCATTGAATCTATAGATTGCTTTGGGTAATATGGACATTTTAATGACGTTAATTCTTCCAATCCATGAACAAGGTATGTGCTTCCACTTTTTTATATCTTCCTCTATTTCTTATTTCAATGTCCTGTAATTTTCTGCAAATAGGTCCTTTACTTCTTTGGTTAAGTTTATTCCTAGGTATCTTAATTTTTTTGCCATGATGGTAAATGGAATTGTTTTTTTAGTTTCTCTTTCCGTGAGTTCATCATTGGTGTATAAGAATGCCGTTGATTTCTTGACGTTAATTTTGTATCCTGCTACTTTGCCAAATTCATTTATTAAGTCTAGTAGATTTTTGATGGAGTCTTTAGGGTTTTCTATATATAACATCATATCGTCTGCGAATAATGACAGTTTCACTTCCTCCTTTCCAATTAGGATTCCTTTTATTTTTTATTCATGTCTGATTGCTTTGGCTAAGACTTCCAGTACTATGTTAAATAAGAGTGGCGAAAGTGGGCATCCCTGTCTTGTTCCTGTTCTTAAGGGAAATGTTTTTAGTTTTTTCCCATTGAGTATGATGTTGACTGTAGGTCTTTCATATATAGCCTTTATTATATCAAGATATGATCCCTCTATTCCCAAATTGCTGAGCGTTTTTATCAGAAATGGGTGCTGGATTTTGTCGAATGCTTTTTCAGCATCTACTGATATGATCATGTGGTTTTTATCTTTCATTTTGTTTATGTGGTGTATCACATTTATTGATTTGCGAATGTTGAACCAGCCTTGCATCCCTGGGATGAATCCCACTTGGTCATGGTGAATAATTTTTTTGATGTTTTGCTGGATCCGATTTGCTAGCATTTTGTTTAGGATTTTGGCATCTACGTTCATCAGGGATATTGGCCTGTAGTTTTCTTTCTTTGTAGTGTCTTTTTCTGGTTTTGGAATTAGGATTATGCTGGCCTCATAAAATGAGTTTGGAAGTCTTCCTTCTTCTTGAATTTTTGGAATAGTTTGAGGAGAATGGGTGTTAGTTGTTCTTTGAATGTTCCGTAAAACTCCCCCGTGAAGCCATCCGGGCCTGGGCTTTTGTTTGCTGGGAGAGTCTTGATTACATCTTCAATTTCCTTAGCTGTTATTGGTCTGTTCAAGTTTCCTATCTCTTCCCGGTCCAGTTTTGGGAGACTATGTGTTTCTAGAAATTTGTCCATTTCACTTAGATTGTCGAATTTGTTGCCATATAAATGTTCATAGTATTTGCTAATGATCCTTTGTATTTCTGTTGTGTCAGTTGTCATTTCTCCTCTTTCATTTCTGATTTTGTGTATTTGGGTTCTCTCTCTTTGTTTCTTGGTGAGTCTAGCTAAGGGTCCATCAATCTTGTTTATCTTTTCAAAAAACCAGCTCTTTGTTTCATTGATCCTTTGAATTGTTTCTCTGGTCTCTATGTCATTTATTTCTGCTCTGATCTTTACTATTTCCTTCCTTCTACTTGCTCTGGGTTTTTCTTTTTGTTTGCCTTCTAGTTCTTTAAGTTGTGAGGTTAGATAGTCTATTAGAAATTTTTGTTGTTTCTTGAGGTAGGCCTGTAGTGCTATGAACTTCCCTCTCAGAACAGCTTTCGCTGCATCCCATAGATTTTTTGTTGTTGTGTGTTCATTTTCATTGGTTTCAAGGAAGTTTTTAATTTCTTCCTTTATCCCCTCAGTAACCCATTCATTGTTTAATAACATGCTATTTAGCCTCCATGTATTCAAATGTCTTTGCATGTTCTTGTTGCAATTGATTTCTAGTTTCATGCCATTGTGATGTGAGAAGATGCTTGATATGATTTCAATCTTCTTGAACTTGTAGAGACTTCATTTGTGTCCTAACATGTGGTCTATCTTTGAGAATATCCCATGTGCACTTGAGAAGAATGTGAATTCTGTAGTTTTGGGGTGTAATTCTCTGTAAATATCTATTAAATCCATTTGGTCTAGTGCTTCATTTAGAGTGTCTGTTTCCTTTTTAATTTTTTGTCTAGAGGATCTATTCAGTGATGTCAGTGGGGTGTTGAAGTCCCCTGCTATGATTGTATTGCTGTCAATTTCTCCTTTGAAGTCCTCCAGAAGATTTTTAATATATTTTGGTGCTCCTATATTCGGTGCATATATGTTTACCAAGCTTATATCTTCCTGTTGGATAGATCCTTTCAATATTATGTAGTGACCTTCTTTGTCTCTAGTTATGGCTTTGTTTTGAAATCTATTTTATCAGATATGAGTATTGCTACCCCAGCTTTTTTTTCCTTTCCATTTGCTTGGAAGATTTTTTTCCATCCCTTCACTTTCAGCCTATGTGAGTCTTTTGTTGTGAGGTGGGTTTCTTGTAAACATATATATGGGTCATGCTTTCTTATCCAATCCGCTACTCTGTGTCGTTTTATCGGAACATTCAATCCATTTACATTGAAGGTGATTATTGATATGTACTTATTTATTGCCATTTTTCTTTAGTGTGGTTCTACTTTCCTTCCTATTTCTCCTACTAATTACAGCAGTCCTTTTAACATTTCTTGCAGTGCTGGTTTGGTGCTAATGTATTCCCTTAGCCTTTTTTTGTCTGAGAAGCTCTTTATTTGACCTTCTATTTTGAATGACAGCCTTGCTGGGTAGAGTAGTCTTGGATTGAGATCCTTGTTTTTCATGACCTTGATTACTTCATGCCATTCCCTTCTAGCCTGTAGTGTTTCTGTTGAGAAGTCAGCTGATAGCCTTATGGTGGTTCCTTTGTAGGTAACCTGTTGTTTATCTCTTGCTGCCTTTAGGATTCTCTCTTTGTCTTTAATTTTTGGCATTTTAATTACTATGTGTCTTGGTGTGGGCCTGCTTGGGTTCTTCTTACTTGGGACTCTCTGTGCTTCTTTAACTTGAATGCCTTCTTTCTTCACCAAATTAGTGAAGTTTTCTGTCACTATTTCTTCAAATATATTCTCTAACCCTTGCTCATTTTCTTCTTCTTTGGGGAGTCCAATGATGCGAATATTATTACGTTTCCAGTTGTGCCACAGTTCTCTTAAGCTGTCTTCCTGTTTTTTCATTGTTTTTTCCTTTTGGTTTTCTGATTGGTTGATTTTTTCTACCCTGTCTTCTAATTCACTGATCCAGTCCTCAGCTTCTTCTACTCTGCTGTTTAGTCCTTCCAATGTGTTCTTCATTTCTGCTATGTCATTCTTCATTTCTTTTTGCTGCTTCTTCATTTCTTCTTGCTGCTTCTTCATTTCCACTTGGTTGGTTTTTAGTGTTTCTATGTCTTTGCTCATGGTGTGGATGTCTTTACTCAAGGTGTTGATGTCCTTACTCATGCTGTTGAGCTTCCTCAAGATCATGGCTATGAATTCTAGCTCTGTTAACTTGCTTAACTCCGTTTCATTTATCTCATCTTCGGTAGAGGTCTCTTGTTCTTTCATTTGGGATCTGTTTCTTTTTTTTCACCATTTTGGCTATCTCAGTGGTTTTTGGAGCCTGCCAAATTTTCCTGTGTATGTTGGTGTTCTGTTGTTTGTGGCTCCCTCTACTGGGTTTGGATGAGCGTGGGAGGACCCACTTTAAACACCACCGTGGAGTCTTACTTTCCAGGGTCTATTTGCAAGCCCAGCAGAGGTTAAGTTATCCTCTAGCTTTTTGCCTAGAGGCTATTAGTCGTGGTTGCTTGAAGAGCCTTGGGTTTTCAGTTGAGTGAAAACCTCCCTCAGGTGTTCAAGGTGAGAGGATTTCCTGAGGGTAGGGCAGATGCTAGTAGTTAATGAGCCTCAGTTTGCATTTCAATGGCCCACTAGGGTGTGGCTGGATCTCGGAGGGAGGGGCTGCTGCCTCTCCCCAGAGCCCTGGGATGGAGTAAAATGGCCAGGCCACAGTCCTGCGTGGCCGAAACTCAGCAAAAGCTCTGAGCGCCCTCCAAATCCCGAGTGTCCCCACACAGTTCCAGTCCAGTCCGCCCTCCCTCTGCCGGAGCCCAGGTGAGTGGCTGTGGCTATTTTAGCGCTCTTCCCCGGCTCTGCGCTGTGGAGCCGCCTCGGGCTTTAACCCCGAGGGCAGGCGCTGCTCACGGCTAAGGCTGCTGCTGTCCGTGGGCTCCCAGCCCCCCTCTCACGCCTCTGTAATCCTACCAGGATCGATTCAGTGTCCCTGGTTGTATGGTCCTCACAAGCTGCTTTTCTGTTGCTTTTTCCCGACGATTTGTCTTTATTTTAGTTGTAATTCCAGTTTGGTCCTGGGAGATGGTCTGTGTAGCTTCCATTCACTCCGCCGCCATTTTGGAATCTCCCCCCTGAGTTTTTTTTTAAAGATACAGACTGTAAGCAGTATTTTGTTATTGTTCAGAGGAATGAAAGATATCATGAGAGTTTAAATAAACATTAAGTAATTAGGATTTACCTAAATCTCATAACCAATTGTGCCTAAGAAGTGACAGAGGGCCCTTCACGGGTATTGGAGACAGAATGAGTTTCTGTAACTGATGAGGACTTTTGCTGACCAGAGCCTCTGGAAAACAGGAGATGCATGCAAAAGCAGGCAGCCTCCAGCTGAAGGGAAGCATTTTATAGTTTGGGACTTGGGATTCTGACCTGGCTACTAGATTCACTCCTTTGAGAAAGCAGCTGTGGGCTCTACTGAGTGCCTGTGGAACCTGAATGTTAACCCATTGAGGTCTGCTAACTCTCCAGCCTGACATGCTCATTTTGGGGGAATCATTTACCACTGTTAGGCGAAAAGGGCTCAGAAAGCCTGGCTTGCCAACTGGAGGTGATACAGTCAAGAATGCCTGCCCCAGCAGCATCTCAGCTTTGCATAAATGGTAGTTTTACCTGTTGGGGAGGCTTCATCTAACACTTCACTGCCTGAGGCAAAATCTCTGACTCCATCGGATCCTCCATTCACAGAGGTCCTTCTAAATGCCTGAACCTGGTACACTGATGTTTAGCTAAGCTGAATCCCCATGGTGAATATTGTGGTTTTCCATTGCTGTCAAATGGAGAGTAGGCATGTTTGCTCTGCTCAGACTCTTGGACTTGCTTGTTACAGACACGGCTTTTTGGGCTGTGAACTGTGGAAGCAGATTGTGGTTACCAATTAAAGTGTTTGGATCACTGATACAAGTGCCCACGGGAAAAACTCAGTTGAGGAGACAGACTGGATTTGCCCTGGAAAGAGTCTCCACATTGTTGCTTGTAGTCTATATTTGTCCTGTACCAGACAAGGCAACAGGCCCCACAACCCCCTGCCACAGACTGAGCACAAAGGGAAGGACTTGGAGTTTCTAACACAGAGGCCACCACTACAGGCCAGACCGTGACAAAGGCTGCCCATTTGCCTCTCACTGGAGGAAGCCACATGGCATGGAGCGTATTCCCTAGCCCATTGTGCCCTCCCCCCAGGCTTTCTGTCCCTTTCTACCACCCTTGACTCTGACTGAGCACTAGATTAATCACCATACTGACCTAATTCTTGAAACTAATCTGCAACTACGTTGAACTTTACCTGAGCCCTATGCTTCTGGAAAACAGTGATGATCAAGAATCCCTGGAGCTTTTGTGGTACCGGAAACAGCTTTCAGCAAAGAGCCACCCTTCCCCATATGACCTAGATAAGTCCCGCGACGTCCTCTTTTATCCCTATGAGAAGGATGGACACAGCTCCTTCAAGTGCCCATTCATTGCCTCATAAATGATGAGGTGAACTGTTTGTCCCCCCGGCCAATCTGTATGGACAAAATGCCCGCAAACTTGATTTGCTCAATTACTGTCAGGTTTCCCTTCTTCCCCAGGATTCCAGTTCTGAACATGGAACAACTCCTCCTTGATGGCTGACCTGAGGGGAAAAACATTCTCTTAACAATTGCCCATAGGCCACCCACTCGTCCCACTTGATAGCCTAGTCCTTTTTAACCTTGCTTACTCTTCCCTAAAAAGCTCTCCTTTGATCTCTGAGACACTTGCAGAGCTCAGTATTGGAGCATTCTCCCTATTGGTATAGTTCCCCTTCCCTCCCTAATTGAATGAAGTTCCCTTTACCCACATCCAGGTCTGTTTTCATTTCACATCTGTGTAATGTGCTCAGCTTTCCCAATAAGAAACAGTTTGATAACAATGAGCATTTATGGCAGAAACTACTCAATAATGAGCTGGTGGTCTGAGAACTTACCTCCCCTTCTCCTGGTGCATATGTCTCAGTGAAACAGTTTAATCATCAAATGCAGCTGCCCTCCCCAAAAAGGAATTATCTCCTCTAGGAGATATGGTCAGTAGGAAAGGCAAGGAGGGTAATATAAACTTATTTGGAAATTTTTTTAAATTCAGGATTCTCCCTGACTACTACTAGTATGTCATTCTTTCTCCTAATAGCAACCCCAAGCTAGGCAAATTGGCATACACTCAGGGTGACAGCCTGTCAGAAAGGGGACTGACTTTTGATCATTTTTTTTTTTTTTTACTTTTTAACAGACTGTTTTTAGAGCAGTTTTAGGTTTACAAAAAGATGAATGGAAAATATAGAGCGCCCATACAATCCCTGCCCCCACACACCCACAACCTCCCCTACTATCAACAGCTGGCATCAAAGTGGCACATTTGTTACAATTGATGGGCTTACATGGACACAGTATAACCCAAAGTCCATAGCTTACATTAAGGTTCACTCTTTGTTATATTCTATGGGTTTAGACCATGGTATAATGACATATAGTCACCATTATAGACTTACAAGATAGTCTTTTGTTATTTCTAGGAATTGACTCACCTTGGGAGGTGCAGTCCCTCCAGAATCAGCAAGGTCCCAAATGCCAGAGCATCAAGAATATAGGAAATAAGAAAACATAGTCAATACATGTAATTATTGGAAAATGCCATATAAATTTTGTGGCAGTGGAGGGAGAGACCCAACCCCTGAGGAAGAAACAGCTTAGATTCAGGAGTTGCAAGAGAAATGCATGGATACTGTCAGTATTTCTGAACTGCCCCTGGAGCCTTCTTCCAGATAGAGAATGCCCTTGCTGGTGCTCTCTCAAACTGTTGTAAGCACTTTGAATTTAACAGATCCTTGGTCTTCCACATCCCAGCACAGTTCTCTGGCCATGAGGCAGCAAGGAACAGCCGAAGCTTCTCATTGAGCCATGAAAAAACTATGGATAAGTGCAACAGATAAGCAGGTAGATTGAACTCAGGCAGTCCCTCTAGAAACAAAGACTGGAATCTAGTATTCAAAGACTGACTAGGGAACCTAAGGCTTACCAGATAGCAAGGCAGGAGGGCACATGGGAGGCCACTTGTGGCCTATAACTGTTGCATATTTCACTGGGGGGGGGGTGTGTGTGGAAGATGGTGACAATTGTAAAAACATTTTATTTCTAAGGGTTTCATATTTGCTTTCTTGTTTGAATGTCAAGCATTAACTTGCCTCCTGGAGAAACACTGTGGTTTGTAGCTTGGAGTGGCTATAGTGGTTATAAGAAAAATTCAAGTGTGTAAGGAATGTCCCTGGTAAATCAGGAAGCCTTTAGTCAAGCACTATATGAGCAGTTTTACCTACTAGAGTCATTCAAATAGAAAAAGTTAAGAAATTTGTCCCTGACTCTATCTGAAGTGATAGATAACACTAGCTGGCCCTGGAAGTGAAGTCAACTTCAACCCACTGAACAGAGTTGTTATGATAAAATTGCCTTACACTTTCTCCATGTAGGCCAAAGCAAAATCTGCACACAGTATAAATACATTCTGTTGAACCAGGATTAATGCCTCAGGCCAAGTGGAAAGGTCCATACAGAAACTTAAAGAGAAAGCCACCTGGCTTTCCAGCATAGAGCATGCTGGAATTCATTTACCTGGCTAGATCCAGGACACTGGGGAGGTGGGGATAGAGGGAAGAGAATGACCAAGATTAATATTACAGGTTGTTCTCATCCTACTACTCAGTCCTGCTGGTAAAAACTACATAAAACATTCTAGACAGGTATAAGCCCAGCCTCTGTAAGAACATTCAGAATAGCTGATGGAGATTATATATATATATATATATTTATATATACATTTATATATATATTTTTTCATATATATATATTTTCATATGTATATATTTTTATATATATATTTTCATATATATTTATATATATATTTTCATATATATATTTATATATATATTTTCATATATATATTTATATATATATTTTCATATATATATTTATATATATATTTTCATATATATATTTATATATATATTTTCATATATATATTTATATATATATATTTTCATATATATATTTATATATATATATTTTTTCATATATATATTTTTTTCATATATATATATATATATATATATATATATGAAAAAAATTGCCAGAAGTCATACCCTGTATAATCAAGCAGTGCAGCTGTCAGGAAACAATGCTTTATAAATATTTTCATGTTTCTGCATAATCCAGGCCTTTTAAAAATATATATATATGTTTTTATTGAGTTTTCAGAGAGAGAGAGAGAGAGAGAGAGATAGAAACATTGATATGAGAAACATCAATCAGCTGCCTCTTGCATGCCCCCTACTGGGGATTGAGCCTGCAACCTGGGCATGTGCCCCGACTGGGAATCGAACTGGCACCTCTCAGTCCATGGGACGCTGCTCAATCCACTGAGCCACACTGGTCGGGCAATCCAGGCCTTTTGAGCAACGAAAGTTTACATGTTAGAAAAATATTAATATTATCTCCTTTCCTCAGAGCCACCATCTGCTCCCAATTAAAGGATAATAAAACTTGGAAGGTAGGTTATAAAAATCTAGGGACAGTCCCTTCCTCTCTCGAGAGAAGATTTATTTATTTTCCTGAGTAAAATATAAGGTATCTATCTATAGAATTATCTATCTAATCTGTCTCCAGAAGAAAGAAAAACAGCTGTGCCTGTTGTCCTATATGAGTGATCCTATACAAACTTCCGGTTTCACAGTTTTGGAGTTCCTCTCCTGTGGCACCAATTCTATTGTATACACAGGTGATACTCAGGTGATATCCCATTAGACAGCCCAATGGGGAACTGAGGTGTGAGGGATGGATGCAAGATATTCTGTAAATAATTAAAAATCTTTCTGATTCAGAGGCCTTATGATATAATCCAATGGATAACAATTCAGACCTTCACAGTTTCAAAACTAAGAGGAACAAAATATAGCAGAAAAGTTAAGATAGAAAACAAAAAACAATGTAAAAGAAAATTAAACCCTAGTTCTTTGGTGGGAAAATGTAAACAAAATAGACACTAACCCAGATTGTTTTATAAGCAAATGTTATTAAATTCAAAATATAGTTGCTTCCTATTTTAGAGAAAGTATTACAAATAATGAAAAAATAGGAAAAGGTATTCAACTCTTAAAATTAAATTAAATGATCATAGCTTCAATTCAAACATTGGACTACAGAAAAAGAAAAATATTAATATAGACCACTTATGAACACATGGATGAAAAGTACTGAATAAAAACTAAAATATGACTCATCATGACACAGTAGAATTTATCCCAGGCGTGTAAGGATGGTTTAACATGTAATTTATCCCATTAACAAATTAAAGGGGAGAAAATGATTAGCCCAATGGAAGCAGTAAAAGCATTTAATAAAATCACAACCATTGGTGATAAATTATCTCAACAAAACAGAAATTAAGGGAATTTTCCTTAATCCTATGTAGTGTATCTATTAAACAACCTATAGTAAAAACATATAAGTGAAGTGAATTATCATTACAGTTGAAAACTAGATTGAGTCATTACCGCTGTATTATTAATATAAAGGACAAGAAAAATAGTAAAAAAAAAAAAAAAAAACTAGAAAGAGGTATCCAGAGTTAATATTTTCTAAGACATCTACAGATTATTATTAAATGTTTTAACAAGATTTTTAATATGAAATTATTTCTATATATCAATGACAGAATATATGAAATAAAAAATATTAATCATAAAAGTAATATAAACCACAAAATATACAGAAACAAATCTAACAAAGATGTACCAGAAAGATAGAAAACAATATTGATATACCTACAAAACCTATATAAACATAGAAATAAATCACAGAAACCACTTATCATAAAGGGGTCAGTGGTTCCCAAAATTAACCTATAAATGCCATATAATATAAACATTTCAACAGAATTTCTTATGGAAAGTGACAATTGACTAGAAAAACAAAATAGAAGATCAAAGGGTCAAGAAATGGCAAACAAGTATCAAAAAACAAGAATAATAGTGACACTAGGCTAGTATAACCTTACCAGAAAGTAAAGTTACTCACCAGATAGTAAGGTTATACTAAAATTGTTGTAAAAAGCTGTTGGGATAGTGCAATATTGGTGCAGGGATACACAAATAATCAATGTTGCAAACTACAGAACCAAAAAGAGATCCATGTGTATTGAGAATCTTGATATACAATGAAGGAGGAATTGCAAATCAATGCACCACACATATGTAAGATAATTGTAGGTGTATTAAAGTTCTATATGTGAAAAATAAAACTTTAAAACTTTTAGAAGAAAACATAGGAGAATATCTTTATGAGGTTAGAGTCGGGAAGGGTTTCTTTAGCAAGACACAAAAAGACCAAACAATAAAAGAAAAGACTGATAAATTATATTATTAAAAGTTTAAGTTTCTGAACAAAAGACTTTTATAATAAAAGTGAAAAGACAAGCCCATATTGAGAAAATTTTCAGCAAGCACAATGGTCCTTGCATTGACCGTTGAAGAACTTCTGAAAATCTTCTGAAGATGATTTGAAAATCTTGATGAACTTCTGAAAATCAGTATAAAAATAAACTAATAAAATAAACATAAGAAGAAACTAAAACAGCCAGTAAACTTGTGGAAAAAATGTTCAACCATTCTAATAGGGAAATACAAATCTAAGAAAGCCACAATGAAATAATTCACCTACATCATATTGAAAAACTTTATTAAACTACAATATTGAGGAGTGTGTAAATGAATGGCAACTTTCAACACTTAAGAGAGATATTAGACATGTTCCAGAGAGTTTATATGTCTTAAGACCTGGTCATTCTAAATCTAGGCACAAACTCAGGAGAAACTCTGGCACATGTGCAAAGGAGATATGTACAAAGTGTGCATTGTAACATTATTTGTAATACTTCAAAACAACCCAAATGAACAGAAGAATAAATAAGTAATATATAGCATATTCATTCACTGAAATACTACATAGAAATAAAAATGAACAAACTCAAATTTTGTATACCAACATGGATAAATCTCCAAAAATGTTAAATAAAAAATGCAGATTATAGGATGGTTGGTACAAATGTTATAATTTCCAATGGGATAGGAATGCAAGGAATACATTGCAGGTGAGCTACATAAACTTCAATGATTTATGTAAAATAAGCTTAAATTTACTCCTGTTTTTAAAGTAGATTATTCACCTCTTGAATATACTTATTCCATTAAGGAATCATTCTGAAGTTTTATTGGACTGATTGCCTCAGTTACTTTGACAGTAAAAAGCTGTGTTGCTACTTTGCATACTATTTGGGAAAAATAGAATTGTATGGTGATTATATTGAAAATCCTAAGGCAAAATTTTTGACTTGCATTTAATTTAATTTTTAAGAGAAAATGTTAACTGAATAAAATATATTTCCATCCTCACCTGAAAATATGTTTATTGATTTGAGAGAGACAGAAATATCCATGTGAGACAAAAACATCCATCAGTTGCTTCCTGTATGTGCCCTGACCAGGGATCGGACCCACAACCCAGGTACGTGCCCTGACTAGAATCAAACCTGCAACTTTTTAGTGTATGGGACAGTGCTCCAACTAACAGAGCCACCTGGCCAGGGCTAAATAAAATAATTTTTGAAACATTCATAGCAATTTCTTGTCTCTGTAATAGGCAATGAAAAATAGGTAGACATATCCTAGACCTAGAGGAAAGAGTCCTTTTTCATATGGTGGCTGCACCTGGGGATTGTTTGGGAGAGGTCAATGCGTTTTTGCATAAATTCTCAGCTCCTAGATTTATTTTGTTCAGTTTAAAAATGCTTTAGGGACTTAATTCCATAGCCTTACAAAGGCCCTACCAGAGAGTATGTGTTCAGTTGCAGGTTTTATCATGACTATAAGGTACCCAAATTTATGCAAGATTGATGTATAAATAAGAATGACTGTTATTAACTTACAGGAGTTATCCCTTCTTTTTATATATATATATATTCACATGATTTTTCTTTTTATTTTTTAATTTATTTTTGTTACAGATGTTTCTCCTTTATTCCCCATTGACACCCTTCTCCCCATCCCCCCTCCACCCCGTCCTCCAGCTTTGTTGTCCATGTCCATCAGTTATGCATACATGCATATAAGTTCTGTGGTTTATCTCTTTCCTGCCCCCCCTCCAAACCCCTTCTTCTGAGGATTGTCAGTCTGACCTTACTTCCATGTCTCTGGGTCTACCCTGTTCCTCAGACTGTTATGTTCAATATATTCCACAAATAAGTGAGATCATGTGATATTTGTCTTCCTCTGATTGGCTTGTTTCACTTAGGATAATACTCTCCAGGTCCCTCCATATCGTCTTAAAGGATAAGAGATCTTTCTTTCTTACAGCTGCATAGTACTCCACTGTGTATATATACCACATCTTTTTTATCCATTTGTCTACTGATGGACACTTGGGCTGTTTCCAGATCTTAGCTATTGTAAATAGTGCTGCTATGAACATGGGGGTATATATATTCTTTCTGATTGGTGTTTCAGGCTTCTTAGGGTATATTCCTAGAAGTGGGATCACTGGGTCAAATGGCAATTCAATTTTTAATTTTCTGAGGTAACACGTTAGTGTTTTCCAAAGTGGCTGCACCAGTCTACATTCCCACCAGCAGTGTACTAGAGTCCCCTTTTCTCCACACCCTCGCCAACACTTGTTTGATGATTTGTTGATGGCAGCCATTCTGACAGGTGTGAGGTGATGATACCTCACTGTTGTTTTAATTTGCATCCCTCTGATGATTAGTGATGTTGAGTATTTCTTCATATGTCTCTTGGCCATTTGTATGTCCTGTTTGGAGAGGTGTCTATTTAGATCCTCTGCCCATTTTTTAATTGGGTTCTTTGTCTTCCTTTGTTGAGTTGTATGAGCACTCTATATATTTTGGAAATTAACCCCTTATCTGATGTATCATTGGCGATATTGCTCTCCCATACAGTGGTTTCCCTTTCCATTTTGATGGTTGTTTCTTTTGCTGTGTAGAAGCTTTTGAGTTTGATGTAGTCCCATGTGTTCATTTTTTCTTTTGTTTCTGTTGCCTTAGGTGATGTATCAGTGAAAATTTTGCTGCGTATGATGTCTGAAATTTTGTTGCCTACATTTTCTTCTAGGATTTTTATGGATTCACGAGTCACATTTAAGTCTTTCATCCATTTTGAGTTTATTCTTGTGTATGGTGTAAGTTGATGGTCTAGTTTCATTTTTTTTGCATGTAGCTGTCCAATTTTTCCAGCACCATTTATTAAAGAGGTTGTCTTTACTCCACTGTATGCTCTTGCCACCTTTGTCAAATATTAATTGAGTATAATGTCTTTGGTCAATTTCTGGGTTCTCTGTTCTGTTCCACTGGTCTATGTGCCTGTTCTTGTGCCAGTACCAGGCTGTTTTGATTACAGTAGCTTTGTAGTATAACCTGATATCCAGTATTGTGATCCCACCTACTTTGTCCTTCTTTTTCAATATTGCTGTGGCTATTAGGGGTCTATTTTGGTTCCATATGAGCTTTTGAAGTATTTGTTCTAGTTCTGTGAAATATGTCATTGGTATTTTGATGGGGATTGCATTAAATCTGTGGATTGCTTTGGGTAGTATGGACACTTTAATGATGTTAATTATTCTGATTCATGAACAAGGTATGTGCTTCCACTTTTTTATATCTTCCTCTATTTCTTTTTTCAATGTCCACTACTTTTCTGCCAATAGGTCCTTTACTTCTTTGGTTAAGTTTATTCCTAGATATCTTAAACTTATTGCCACGATGGTAAATGGGATGGTTTTTTTAGTTTCTCTTTCTGGGAGTTCATCATTGGTGTATAAGAATGCCGTTGATTTCTTGATGTTAGTTTTGTATCCTCCTACTTTGCCAAATTCATTTATTAGGTCTAGTAGAGTTTTGATGGAAGCTTTAGGGTTTTCTATGTATAACATGTCATCTATGAATAATGATAGTTTCACTTCCTCATTTCCAATATGGATCCCTTTTATTTTTTCTTCTTGTCTGGTTGCTGTGGCTAAGACTTCCAGTACTATGTTAAATAAGAGTGGTGAGAGTGGGCATCCCTGTCTTGTTCCTGTTCTTAAGGGAAGTGCTTGGAGTTTTTGCCCATTGTATATGATGTTGGCTGTAGGTCTTTCATATATGGTCTTTATTATGTCGAGATATGATCCCTCTATTCCCAAATTGCTGAGGATTTTTATCAGAAATGGATGCTGGATTTTGTCAAATGCTTTTTCAACATCTATTGATATGATCAAGTGATTTTTATCTTTCATTGTGTTTATGTGGTGCATAACATTTATTGATTTACAAATATTGTACTAGCTTTGTATCCCTCGGATGAATCACAATTAGTCACGGTGAATAATTTTTTTGATGCATTGCTGGATCCAATTTGCTAGTGTTTTGTTAAAGATTTTGGCATCTATGTTCATCAGGGATATTGGCCTGTAGTTTTCTTTCTTTGTAGTGTTTTGTCTGGTTTTGCAATTAGAATTATGCATGCCTCATAAAATGAGTTTGGAAGTTTTCCTTCTTCTTGAATTTTTTGGAATATTTTGAGGTGAATGGGTGTTATTTCTTCTTTGAATGTTCAGTAAAACTCCCCTGGGAAGCTGTCCGGGCCTGGGCTTTTGTTTGCTGGGAGAGTCTTAATTCATCTTCAATTTCCTTCGTTGTTATTGGTCTGTTCAAGTTTTCTATCTTATCCTGGTTCAGTTTTGGGAGACTATGTGCTTCTAGAAATTTGTCCATTTTGCTTAGATTGTCTAATTTGTTGCCATATAAATGTTCATAGTATTTGCTAATGATCCTTTGTATTTCTGTGGTGTCAGTTGTTACTTCTCTTTCATTTCTGATTTTGTGTATTTGGGTTCTCTCTCTTTGTTTCTTGGTGAGTCTAGCTAAGGGTCCATCAATCTTATTTATCTTTTTGAAAAACCAGCTCTTTGTTTCATTGATCCTTTGAATTGTTTTTTTTGGTCTCTATGTCATTTATTTCTGCTCTGATCTTTACTATTTCCTTCCTTCTACTTGCTTCTGGGTTTTCTTTTTGTTTGCTTTCTAGTGTGAGGTTAGATAGTCTATTAGAAATTTTCCTTGTTTCTTGAGGTAGGCCTGTAGTGCTATGAACTTCCCTCTCAGAACTACTTTCACTGCATCCCATAGATTTTGTGTTGCTATGTGTTCATTTTCTTTGGTTTCCAGGAAGTTTTTAATTTCTTCCTTGATCTCCTTGGTAACCCACTCATTGTTTAATAACATGCCTCCATGTGTTCAAATGTCTTTACATGTTCTTGTTGCAATTGATTAATAGTTTCATGCCACTGTGATCTGAGAAGATGCTTGATATGATTTCAATCTTCTTGAACTTGTTTGTGTCCTAACATGTGGTCTATCTTTGAGAATGTCCCATGTGCATTTGAGAAGAATGTAAATTCTTCAGTTTTGGGTGTAATTCTCTGTAGATATCTATTAAATCCATTTGGTCTAGTGATTCATTTAGAGTCTCTGTTTCCTTCTTAATTTTTTGTCTAGAGGATCTATCCAGTGATGTCAGCAGGGTGTTGAAGTCTCCTGCTATGATTGTATTGCTGTCAATTTCTCTTTTGAAGTCTTCCAGAAGATTTTCAATATATTTTGGTGCTCCTATATTGGGTGGGAGGATCCACGTTAAACACTACTGTCAAGTCTTACTTTCCTGGGTAGATTTGCAAGCCCAGAAAAGGGTCAGTTATCCTCTAGTTTTTTGCCTGGAGGCTATTAGTCTCAGTTTCTTGAAGAGCCTTTGGTTCTCAGTTAAATGAAAAATTCCCTCAGGTGTTCAGTGTAAAAGGATTTCCCAAGGGCGGGGCAGATGCTGGTTGTTTTGAGCCTCAATTTGCATTTCTTTGGTCCAACTGGGTGGAGTTGAATCTCCAAGGAAGGGTCTGATGCTTCCTTCTAGAGCTCCAGGAAGGAGCAAGATCACCACCGTCCTGCATGGCTGCAACTCAGCAAAAACTCTGAGCGCCCTCCAAATCCCCAGTGTCCCCACACAGTTCTAGTCCAGTCTGCCCTCCCTCTGCCAGAGCCCAAGGTGAGTGGCTGTAGTTAATTTTGTGCTGTGTCCTGGGCCTGTGCGCTGTGGAGCTGGCTTGGGGTTTTAACCTGGAGGGAGCTGCTCACAGCTAAAACTGCTGCTGTCCATGGGCTCCCAGCTTGCCCTCTCATGCCTCCACAGTCCCTACCTGGCTTGATTCAATGTCCCTGGTTATATGGTCCTCACAAGCTGCTTTTATTTTGCTTTTTCCCAACAATTTGTCTTTATTTTAGTTGTAATTCCAGTTGGTCCTGGGAGATCATCTGTGTAGCTTCCTTTCATTCTGCCACCATTTTGAAATCTGTCAGTTATCTGTTCTTATCCAATACCTAAGATACTTTCTTTTCTTGAATAGCTATGAAACTAAATTTACTCTCTGAAAGTTGCCAAATTAAGAAAAATACAAAGAGAGAGATTGTCTTAAAGATTTGTGCACTCAGGACATGAAAATCATATGGTGAATTATGCTTTATCTCATCACAAAATAAATTTATGTCCAGCATGTTCATGCTTTCCAGGTATGGATTCTTCCTGCAGGAATTAAGCATTCCAACATATTTTCTGTAATCTTCACAATGAGGCTGTGAGGTACCTATGTTTAAATCCCCATGTTACAAATGAGCAAATTGAGGTTTGGGATGTTAAATAATTGGCCTAAAGCCACATTCCTTGTACCTAGTAGATGGTACAAGGATTCAAATCCTACTCTTTTGATAACACCAGTGGTTCTCAAACATTTTTGTCCAAAATAACTTTTTTTTGTCTGGATTATACCTATTATAATTACCATATTAGGGAAAAAAAAGACTCTTAAAATATTTGTTCGTTAAAAATAATAAATTTATTACATGATAACAGAAATAATATATATATATATATATTTTTTAAGTTACTCTTTTCAAAAAAAAGTAAGAATGGCACTATTTACCATGTGTTAAAATCTCTTAAGTGCTTGGTGTAGCAGAAGGCATCTAGGATCTCATATTTCCTTCTGCATTCTATCTGTAGAAATATGTTGTTGTAGTTGAAATATAGGAAGAAGATACTTATGAGAATTGCAACATAGTGGAACCAAGAACTTACTAGATTTTAAGATTGTCTTCCTCTGGGTTGGATCCAGGTTCTGGTGCATCTCTGTAGAAAAAAAGGATGGAAAGAAAAGAAAGTGTGCCTTAATCAGTTCTATGAGAAATTTAGATTTTTCACAATTCTTCCCTGACATTGCTCCCTCCTCAAATGCTCTCAACATCTATTTTTTCTTCCTCTTCTTATTTGTTGAATATTCCAGGTCTAGTGCCCCCTTACACTTTGCAGCTCACTCAATCATGAAACATATTACACTGTAGTGAAATTACTGTTCCCTCAACCCAGTCCCATTAGTCTGTAAAGTGGACAAGAACAGGAACTGTATCACTCAAGTCCATAATCCAAACTCCCAGAACAGTGTCAAATACTGGAAATATACACTGTATTTGTTTGAAAATCAATGCTAAATGAATAAATGTGTACCTAACTCAAATCAATATCATCTCTACCTCAAATAAAACCCACTTCACATTTCCAGTTTCTCAATTACTCCAAATACACAGCCATCCTTCTCCCAAGATATTCTTGAATGGCCATGATCCTTCGTGGCCATTACCTGAATCCCTTCACGTGGCCCCTACAGACCTTCTGAGAGACCATTAGAAGCCCTCACTCTATTGTCTTCTATAAACAAATCAACCATCATCCACTTTGAGAAAATAAGGCAAGTATCAATGGTAATTTAATAATATGATATAAGGCAGAATTTTCAGATTTGAGTTTATATTTTTTCCACAACTGAGAGATTGGAACCTTTGAGAAAGGCTATAAACAAAATATGATTTCTTTAAAATAGAATTGCCTTAAAATAATCCAATTTGATGTCATATCCTCAGTGAGTCAGGAACCAGTTTTATCTCCAGAGCTGCCCAGTATCATTGGGATTAGAGAGATGCCTATTGATGTCTCTATTGGCTGTACCTTCACCTGAATTTTTCCAGAACACCTTGTCATTGACAGCAGAAAGTAGTCAGCTTTTTCAAAATTTCTGTGTGTGTGAGAGAGAGATTTGTAGACATATAAAATATAAATGCATTTATAATCACATTTTTGAAAAGCTCAACTCTATAAAAATAAAAATTACAATAAAACAAAACCAATTTTATCCAAACTACTTTGATAGTTGATGGAAAACTTAGGTTTCTCCTTTCATTTTTGGTGTGTTTTTTTTCCCGGTGTTTATCTACCCTCGACTTTTGTGATTAATGTTTGATCATTAAGATAAACAAAAAGTGAAAGAGAGAACTGGCAATGTGCTAGGAATCCTAGATGGTGTACATGCCAATTTGGAGAAGTCAAACCAACTACAATTAGGTTTACTTAGTTTTCCATGCTGGTTATTTACCCTCTTCAGAGATAAGTGGTAGAAATAATAAAAGGTATTTATTTATATCTGATGGTGAGGACTCAAGATTTTTTACTCATTTCTAAGAGCTACAAAAAATACAAAGCATGAAAGATTAATGGTGAACATTCCTTTTTCCATCAATATCATCAATCAGCAGTTGGTTTTAAAGCTTATCTTTTGCCAAATTGCCTGGAATCCTGCTGTTAGACTCCAGGATCTGGCTTTCAGTTTCTCTAGAATGTTACTTTGAAAGTGTGGTTTTCTCTGTATGTCACCCAGATAAAGACTGATTTTCCCCTGCATTTTCCAGTAGAAAGTTGGCCCTCTCTCATTACCATAGCAGCCTACAGTATTCTTTATGTTTCCCTCCAGTTCTGGACTAATCCTGAGTGCAGAGTGCACACTAGAGCAATTACAAGGACTTTTCAGTTTTCAGATTGCCTGCTCAAAGGGCAGAAAGACTGATTCCTACAATTCAGCTTGTTAATGTGATCTGGACTCTCCAAACTGACTAATAATGTAGTGTTTTGTAAAATGATCATAGGTAGTATAAATAATAATAAATAATTTTTAAAATCCAACAAACCACATTAACCTTAATCAGGATTATTATTATACAAAAAAGGCATAGCAGAAATTTGATCACTGTAAAATGTTTTAATGTTCTTTGCTAAATGAGATTATGAAAATAAAAAATATATAATGGACTATTTGACTACTATATCAATATTACTGAGTAAATTATATGGTAGGACTCACTGGAGTGCTGTGCTTTTAAGTCAATATGCAGGCAAGTTATAGTGATAACTATGAAGGAAAGAAAAACAATCAGGTAGTTAAGAAGCCAGATTTACAGAGCTCTGTATAAAGTAGTGTAATTAAGTTCTTGTAATTAGAGAAATTCTGTGCAAAGCACCTAGGAAGTCCTCAAAGGTCTTATAGAGAATACAAGAACAATAACTTTCAGAGAAGACAAATTAAAACTACTATTTACTTGTGGTGATTCATCGAGCTATGATAACATGATATTGTGTTCAAAGATACATGATTATTTTCTTCACACTAAACTATGCCAAGTTAAGGAACACCTTAAGTCATTTGGTAGATGACCAATAAGAAGGAGGATTACATAAAAATAAGGAACTAATAAAGATTAGAAAAGAAATAAATGAAACATAATATAGAAAATGTTGGGAGGTGCGTGAGGGTGGTGGGCTGGGAGCCCATGGACAGCAGCGGCCTTGGCTGTGAGCGGCGGCCTTGGATGTGAGCGGCGGCCTTAGCTGGGAGCAGTGGCAGCAGCCTTAGCTGGGAGCAGCGGCAGCGGCCTTGGCTGGGAGCGGCGGCCTTAGCTGGGAGCTGAGGCCTTAGCTGGGAGCGGCAGCCTTAGCTGGGAGCGGCGGCAGCGGCCTTAGCTGGGAGCAGCGGCAGCAGCCTTGGCTGTGAGCAGCGGCCTTGGCTGGGAGTAGTGGTCTTAGCTGGGAGCAGCGGCTGCAGCACCCGCCCTCGGGGTTAAGAGCCCCAGCGGCTCCACAGCGCAGAGGGCTGGGACAGAGCGCTAAATAGCCACAGCCACTTACCTGGGGCTCCGGCAGAGGGAGGGCGGACTGGACTGGAACTATGAGGGGACACCTGGGATTTGGAGGGCGCTCAGAGTTTGTGCTGAGCTGTGGCCACAAAGGACGGTGGTGGCCAGCCCCTCCTTCCCGGTTGCACAGAACAGCAGCCAAGTTTGCTCCTTCCCGGAGCTGTGGAAGCTCCTCCCTCGGAGATTCCCAGGTGAGGTAAAGAGGTAAAGAAATGCAAATTGAGGCTCATTAACAACCAGCATTGGCCCCACCCTTGGGAAATCCTCTTACACTGTAAACATCTGAGGGAGTTTCTCATTCAACTGAGATTCTAAGGCTTTTCAAGTAACTGAGGCTAATAGCCTCCAGGCAAAAAGCTAGAACATAACTAAACCTTTCCTGAGCTTGCAAATCTACCCAGGAAAGTGCAACTTGACAGTGGTGTTGAAGGAGGGCCCTGCACACTCATCCAAACCCAGTAGAGGGAGCCACAAATAGAAGAACACCAACACCCAGGGAAAATTTGGCAGGCTCCAAAACCCACTGAGATAGCAAAAATGGTGAAACAAAGAAACAGATCCCAAATGAAAGAACAAGAGAACTCCACTGAAGATGAGATAAATGAAATGCAGCTAAGCAAATTATCAGAGGTAGAGTTCTGAGCCATGATCTTGAGGAAACTAAACAGCATGAGTAAGGACATCAACACCATGAGTAAAGATATCGAAACACTGAAAACCAACCAAGTGGAAATGAAGAATGACATAGCAGAAATAAAGAACACATTGGAAGGATTGACCAACAGAGTAGAGGAAGCAGAGGACCGGATCAGTGAATTAGAAGACAGAGTAGAAAAAATCAATCAATCAGAAAACCAAAAGGAAAAAACAATGAAAAAACAAGAAGATAGCTTAAGAGAACTGTGCGACAACTGGAAACGTAATAACATTCACATTATTGGAGTCCCCGAAGAAGAAAATGAGCAAGGGTTAGAGAATATAATTGAAGAAATAGTGACAGAAAACTTTCCTAACCTGGTGAAGGAAGAAAGCATTCAAGTTCAAGAAGCACAGAGAACCCCAAGTAAGAAGAACCCAAACAGGCCCACACCAAGACACAAAATAATTAAAATGCCAAAAATTAAAGACAAAGAGAGAATCCTAAAGGCAGCAAGAGATAAGCAACAGGTTACCTACAAAGGAAACCCCATTAGGCTATCATCTGACTTCTCAACAGAAACACTATAGGCCAGAAGGGAATGGCATGAAGTAATCAAGGTCATGAAAAACAAGGATCTGAATCGAAGACTACTCTATCCAGCAAGGCTATCATTCAAAATAGAAGGTCAAATAAAGAGCTTCCCAGACAAAAAAAGGCTAAGGGAATATGTTAGCACAAAACCAGCAGTGCAAGACATGTTAAAAGGACTGCTATAATTATTAGAAGAAATAGAAAGATAATTAGAACCACACTGTACAAAAATGGCAATAAATAAGTACATATCAATAATCACCTTAATGTAAATGGACTGAATGCTCCGATAAAAAGATACAGAGTAGCTGACTGGATAAGAAAGCATGATTCACATATATGTTGTTTACAAGAGACCCACCTCACAACAAAAGACTCACATAGGTTGAAAGTAAAGGGATGGAAAAAAATCTTCCAAGCAAACGGAAAGGAAAAAAAAGCTGGGGTAGCAATACTCATATCTGATAAATTAGATTTCAAATTGAAGACCATAACTAGAGACAAAGAAGGCCACTACATAATATTGAAAGGGTCTATCCAACAGGAAGATATAACCTTGGTAAACATATATGCACCCAATATAGGAGCACCAAAATATATTAAAAATCTTCTGGAGGATTTCAAGGGAGAAATCGACCGCAATACAATCATAGCAGGAGACTTCAACACCCCACTGATATCACTGGATAGATCATCTAGACAAAAAATTAACAAGGAAACAGAGACTCTAAATGAAGCACTAGATCAAATGGATTTAATAGATATATACAGAGAATTACACCCCAAAACTGCACAATTCACATTCTTCTCAAGTGCACATGGGACATTCTCAAAGATAGACCATATGTTAGGGCACAAACTAAGTCTCTACAAGTTCAAGAAGATTGAAATCATATCAAGCATCTTCTCAGACCACAATGGCATGAAACTAGAAATCAATTGCAACAAGAACATGCAAAAACATATGAACACATGGAGGCTAAATAGCATGTTACTGAACAATGAATGGGTTACCATGGAGATCAAGGAATGATTTTAAAATTTTCTGGAAACCAATGAAAACACAACGACGCAAAATCTATGGGATACTGCAAAAGCAGTTCTGAGAGGGAAGTTCATAGCACTACAGGCCCACCTTAAGAAAGAAGAAAAATTTCTGATTGACTACCTAACCTCACAACTTAAAGAACTGGAAAGCAAACAAAAAGAAAACCCTAGAGCAAGTAGAAGGAAGGAAATAGTAAAGATCAGAGCAGAAATAAACGACATGGAGAACAAAAAAACAATTCAAAGTATCAATAAAACAAAGAGCTGGTTTTTTGAAAAGACAAACAAGATTGATGGACCCTTAGCTAGACTCACCAAGAAACAAAGAGAGAGAACCCAAATACACAAACTCAGAAATGAAAGAGGAAAAGTAACAACTGACACCACAGAAATACAAAGGATCATTAACAAATACTATGAACATTTATATGGCAACAAATTCGACAATCTAAGCAAAATGGACACATTTCTAGAAACACATAGTCTCCCAAAACTGAATCGGAAAGAGATAGAAAACTTGAACAGGCCAATAACAAAGAAGGAAATTGCAGATGTAATCAAGACTCTCCCAGCAAACAAAAGCCCAGGCCCTGACGGCTTCACGGGCGAGTTTTACTGAACATTCAAAGAAGAACTAATACCCATTCTCCTCAAACTATTCCAAAAATTCCAGAATAAGGAAGACTTCCAAACTCGTTTTATGAGGCCAGCATAATTCTAATCCCAAAACCAGAAAAAGACACTACAAAGAAAGAAAACTACAGGCCAATATCCCTGATGAACATAGATGCCAAAATCCTTAACAAAATACTAGCAAATCGGATCCAGCAATACATCAAAGAAATTATTCACCATGACCAAGTGGGATTCATCCCAGGGATGCAAGGCTGGTACAATATACGCAAATCAATAAATGTGATACATCACATAAACAAAATGAAAGATAAAAACCATATGATCATATCAATAGATGCTGAAAAAGCATTTGACAAAATCCAGCACCCATTTCTGATAAAAACGCTCAGAAATTTGGGAATAGAGGGATCATATCTCAACATTATAAAGGCCATATATGAAAGACCTACAGCCAACATCATACTCAATGGACAAAAACTAAAAGCATTTCCCTTAAGAACAGGAACAAGACAAGGATGCCCACTTTCACCACTCTTATTTAACATAGTACTGGAAGTCTTAGCCACAGCAATCAGACGTGAAGAAAAAATAAAAGGGATCCAAATTGAAAGGAGGAAGTGAAACTGTCATTATTTGCAGATGACATGATATTATACATAGAAAACCCTAAAGACTCCATCAAAAATCTACTAGACTTAATAAATGAATTTGGCAAAGTAGCAGGATACAAAATTAACATCAAGAAATCGATGGCATTCTTATACACTAATGATGAACTCACAGAAAGAGAAACTAAAAAAACAATCCCATTTACCATCGTGGCAAAAAAATTAAGATACCTAGGAATAAACTTAACCAAAGAAGTAAAGGACCTATTTGCAGAAAACTACAAGACATTGAAAAAAGAAATAGAGGAAGATATAAAAAAGTGGAAGCACATACCTTGTTCATGGTTTGGACGAATTAACATCATAAAAATGTCCATACTACCCAAAGCAATCTACAGATTTAATGCAATCCCCATCAAAATACCAACGACATATTTCACAGAACTAGAACAAGTACTTCAGAAGTTCATATGGAACCAAAAAAGACCCCGAATAGCTACAGCAATCTTGAAAAAGAAGGACAAAGTAGGAGGGATCACAATACCCGACATCAGGTTATACTACAAAGCTACTGTAATGAAAACAGCCTGGTACTGGCACAAGATCAGGCACATAGACCAGTGGAACAGAACAGAGAATCTGGAAATTGACCCAATACATTATGCTCAATTAATATTTGACAAAGGTGGTAAGAGCATACAATAGAGTAAAGACAGCCTCTTCAATAAATGGTGTTGGGAAAATTGGACAGCTACATGCAAAAAGATGAAAATAGATCATCAGCTTACACCATACACAAGAATAAACTCAAAATGGATAAAAGACTTAAATGTGACTCATGAATCCATAAAAATCCTAGAAGAAAATGTAGGCAACAAAATTTGAGACATCATACACAGCAAAATTTTCACTGATATATCACCTAAGGCAACAGAAACAAAGGAAAAAATGAACACATGGGACTACATCAAACTCAAAAGCTCTGCACAGCAAAATAAACAACCATCAAAGTCGAAAGGCAGCCCACTGTATGGGAGAGCATAATTGCCTATGATATATCAGATAAGGGACTAATTTCCAAAATATATAGAGTGCTCATACATCTCAACAAAAGGAAGACAAAGAACCCAATTAAAAAATGGGCAGAGGAACTAAATAGACACCTCTCCAAACAGGACATACAAACGGCCAAGAGACATATGAAGAAATGCTCAACTTCACTAATCATCAGAGAGATGCAAATTAAAACAACAATGAGGTATCACCTCACACCTGTCAGAATAGCCGCCATCAACAAAGCATCAAACAACAAGTGTTGGCGAGGGTGTGGAGAAAAGGGGACTCTAGTACACTGCTGGTGGGAGTGCAGACTGGTGCAGCCACTATGGAAAACACTATGGTGTTACCTCAAAAAATTAAAAATTGAATTACCATTTGACCCAGTGATCCCACTCCTAAGAATATACCCTAGAAGCCTGAAACACCAATCAGAAAGAATACATGTACCCCCATGTTCATAGCAGCGCTATTTACAATAGCTAAGATCTGGAAACAGCCCAAGTGTCCATCAGTAGACAAATGGATAAAAAAGCGGTGGTACATATACACAATGGAGTACTATGCAGCTGTTAGAAAGAACGATCTCTTATCCTTTGCGTCGACATGGGAGGACCTGGAAACTATTATCCTAAGTGAAACAAGCCAAGCAGAGAAAGACAAATATCATATGATCTCACTTATTTCTGGAATATAATGAACATAACAGTGTGATGAGCAGGGTAGTCCCAGGGACGTGGAAGTCGGGTACAGACTGACATTTGCCAGAAGAGGGGGTGCGGGAGGGGAGCGATGAACACAGAACTTTACGCATGTACTCATAACCAATGGACATGGACAACAAAAATGGGGACGGGGCAGGGAGGGAGGGGGAGGAGGGTGTCAATATGGGAAAAAAGGAGAAACATCTGTAACAAAAGTAAATTAATAATTAAAAAAAATAAATGAAATAAAATAAAATATAAAATTAGAAAAGTAAAAAAAAAAAAAAAATGTTGAAAAAGACAGTCTTATGTACCCAGTCTTTAAATCCCTGCTCAGGCATGTAAGGAGTCTTAGGCTTGGAATATTACCTTATGAAGAGAGAAAGATTCCTCACAGCCTGTGTTGGATATATGGCTTTGTATAGAAATATATTTTCCAGATTCCAAGATGGTGACAGATTAGGTGGAAGCTATGCTGACTTTCTCCCAGGACCAAACTGGAATTACAACTAAAATATATAAAACTCATCCAGAATACCAACTGAAGTTTAGCTGGAGAGAAACCTTATAACCAAGGACTTAAAGAAGAGGCTATATCAAGACCAGTATGAAGAGAAGAGGTGCAAGAGGGCTGTCTGGGCTCCCACAAGTAGCAGCGGAAGTTCCAAAGGGATATGTCACCTGCAGGAGCTTCCTCCTGAGAAATATAAAGTCTACATCCCAAGCCGGGCTCCCCTGCCCAGATCACCAGAACCAGGAAAGGTGGCCACATAACACCTGCTGTGAAAAACAACAGGGTCTCTGTCAACCAGGGAGAAATAGCTAGAAACACAGGCATCCTCTTAAAGGGCCAAAACACAAAAATTTTTTGCAGCCACTTACCTTGGGAGGGTAGAGTGCACTAGATCTGCATGAGGAAAGCCTGGGGTTGGTGGCTCTGGGGAGAGAATTGAGAGGACGACTTCCAGCATCACTGTGTTGAGTCATTCCCCCATGCTGCAGAAGCCATTTTTCTCTATCAGAACTTTCCAATCCATGCAGCATTAGTCTAGGGGAGCAAGAGCCCCACCCATTGGAATCAGCCTTGCCTCACTGTGTGGAGCTTACACCCTGCAGAGAACTATACCCGGAAGCTCATGAAGTGACTGAAACTCACAGACAGCCTGCAGGCAAAGGTGGGTCTCTGGGTGACTTGAATCTTTGCCTAAGCTGCTCTTGGGCCTGGGTCTATTAAAAGCAGACCGTGGTACCCAGTTTGGTCCTTTCCACATGCAACCAAGCCCAGCAGAGGAAACCACAAGAAGTTGATCACAGATAGCTCCAAACAGGTTGCTCAGGGAGAGTCACAAACAGCATCTGACATTGGCTTTACTGAAGTACCTCTGAAGAGGCCCAGAACCAATCACCCAGTGGCCAGCTTCAGACAACAACATAGTGGGATCTAATAAGCTTCATAAGCAGCATATTCACAGGCAGATATTACAGGACACCAAACCCTACTGAGGTAAATTGCATTTCATGTGATCATCACCTGCACAGAAGCCTGCATGCTGTGTTGGGGGTTGAGCCTCACTCTCAGCCAGCCTGAAGGTCAAGCCTATGCATGAATGGGCCAATGCCAATCAAGACTGAATTACAATAGGAAGGCCCATACAACATGCACAAGGGACATTCTTAGAGCACTCAGTTCTGGTAACCAGGGAAACTGTGCCACTGGGTCCCACAGGTCACTAAATATATAAGGCTACATTGCCAAGACTGGGAGTCAGAGCAGATCTACCTAATAAATACAAACAAACACAAACAGGATGTCAAAATGGGGAGACAAAGAGGCGGGCCCCAAATGAAGGAACAATATAATTCCCCAGAAGAAGATCTAAATGAAGTGGAGGGAAGCAATTTATTAGATATAGAGTTCAGAGTAATCATTATAAGGGTGATCAACAGCATGAAAAATTATATAGAAAACATTAAAAAAGGACCAGTCAGAAATGAAGAATGCCATATCTGAAATAACAAACACACTGGAAGGAATAAACAGCAGGCTCAATGAAACCTAGGACTGAATTTGTAATTTGGAAGACAAGGTAGAAAAAACAACAAATCAGAGCAGCAAAAAGAAAAAAAAATACTTAAAAATAATTAGGATAATTTAAGGGACCTTTGGGACAACATGAAGTGTAACAACACCCATGTGATTGGGGTACCAGAAAGAGATGAGGGACAGCAAGGGATCAAGAACCTATTTGAAGAAATAATGTCTGAAAACATCCCTAAACAGGTGAAGGAAAAGATATACAAGCCCAGGAAACAAAGTGAGTCCAAAACAAGGTCACCCAAAGAGGCCTACACCAAAACACATCATAATAAAAATGCTCAAAGCTAAAGACAAAGAGAAAAATTTTAAAAACCACAGGAGAAAAGCAGTTAGTTACCTAAAGGGAGTTCCCACAAGACTGTCATCTGACTTTACAACAGAAGCATTTCAGGTCAAAAGAGATTGCAAGGGCCCTGGCCGGTTTGGCTCAGTGGTTAGAGCATCAGCCTGCGGACCAGGGAGTCCCAGGTTCGATTCCGGCCAAGGGCATGTACTTCGGTTGCAGTTTGTCCCTGGCCCTGGTTGGGGTTGTGCGGGTGGCAACCAATCAATGTGTCTCTCTCACATCGATGTTTTTTTTTCTCTCTCTCTCTCTCCCTCCCACTCTGTCTGAAGATAAACGTAAAAAAATATCCTCGAGTGAGGATTTAAAAAAAAGAGAGAGAGATTGCAAGGACTTACAACCAAGACTACTTTACTTACCAAGGTTATCATTTAAAACTGAAGGAGGAATAAAGAGCTTCCCAGACCAGAAAAAGTAAAGGAGTCCGTTGCCACTAAACAAATATTACAACAAATGTTAAAGGGCTTGCTTTAAGTAAAAAAAGAAAGAAAAAATTAAAAAATAGAGGAAGCTAGTTAAAAAATATAAAATGGCAATAAATACGTACCTATCAGTAATCACTTTAAATGTAATGACTTAAACACTCCAATCAAAAGACATAGGCAACTGAATGGATAAAAAAAAAAAAAGACCCATGTATAAGCTGTCTTTAAGAGACCTACCTCGAAACAAAAGACACACACAGACTAAAAGTGAAGGAGTGTAAAAAGATATTTAATTCAAATGGAAAGGGCAAAAAAAGCTGGGGTAGCAATAATTATATATGACAAAATAGACTTTGAAACTAAGGCTATAGTTAAGATACATAAGACACTACATAATGATAAAGGGAGCATTCCAACAAGAGGATATAACTCATATAAATATTTATGCACCCAACATAGGAGCACCTAAATATGTAATGCAAATCTAAATGCACATAGAGGAAGAGATTAACAGTAATACTACTTATTGTAGGAGATTTTAATACCCCATTGACATCAATGAATAGATTTTCCAGACAGAAAATCAACAAGGAGACAGTGGCCTTAAATGATACACTAGATGAAATAGATTTAATCGATATCTTCAGAGCATTCCACCCCAAAGCAGCAGAGTATACATTATTTTTAAGTGCACATGTAATGCTTTCTAGGATAGACCACATGTTAGGAACCAAAACAAGCCTCAATTAATTTAAGAAGAGTGAAATCATATCCAGTATTTTCTCTGACCATAATGCCATGAAACTTGAAATCAATCAAATAAAGAAAACTGAGAAACACACAAGTACATGGATACCAAATGAAATATTAGTAAGCAATTAATGGGTTAGATCAAGGGAAACATCAAAAGATACCTTGAGACAAATGAAAATGAGAACACAACCCCAAATCTGTGGGAAACAGGGGAGCAGTCTTAAGAGAAAAATTCATAGCATTACAAGCCTGTTTCAAGAAACAAGAAAAAGCTCCAATAAACTATCTAATTTTATACTGAAAGGGACTTGAAAAAGAACAAAAAACAATGCCCAGAGTGAGTACAAGAAAGGAAATAATAAAGATCAGAGCAGAAATTAATGAAATAGTCTAAAAAAATACAAAGGATCAATGAAACCAAAAGCTAGTTCTTTGAAAAGATACACAAGATTGAGAAACTTTTAACTAGTGTCATCAAGAAAAACAGAGAGAGTATCAAATAAATAAAATCAGAAATGAAGAAGAAGTAACAACTAACACCACAGAAATACAAAGGGGTATAAGAAAATATTAGGAACAACCATATGCCAACAAATTGGACAATCTGGAAGAAATGGATAAATTCTTAGAAACATAGAACCTTCCAAAACTAAATCAGAAAAAATCAGAACATAGAGAGATTATAACTAGTGAAATTGAAGCAGTAATCAACACACTCCCAACAAGCAATAGCTCTGGACCCAATAACTATACAGGTGAATTCTACCAAACATTCAAAGAACTAACACCTATCCTTCTCAAACTATTCCAAAAGATTCAAGAGGCGGGAAGACTTCCAAGTTTATTTTACAAGGCCAGCATTATCCTAATTCCAAAACCAGATAAAGACATGACAAAGAAATAAAATTATAGGTCAATTTCTCTGATGAACATAGATGTTAAAATCCTCAACAAAATATTAGCAAGCCAGATCCAGTAATACATTAAAATGATCATACACCATGATCAATTGGGATTTATTCTGGGGATACAAGGTTGGTACAATATCTGCAAATAAATAAATGTGACACACCACAATAACAAAATGAAGAATAAAAACTACATAATCATATCAATGGAAAAAGCATTTGATAAAATCCAGCACTTATTTACCATAAAAACTCACAGCAAAGTGGGAGTAGAGGGAACATACCTCAAGGTAATAAAGGCCATGTATGACAAACCTACAGCCATTCTCAATAGGCAAAAACTACAAGTTTCCTCCTTACGATTGGGAACAAGACAGGGATGTCTGCATTTACCACTCTTATTTAACATAGTACTGAATATCTTAGCCACAGCAATCTGACAAGAAGAAGATAAAAAAAGGCATCCAAATTGGAAAGGAAAAAGTAAAACTATCATTATTTGTAGATGACATGATATTGTATATTCAGAACCTTAAAGATTCCACCAAAACACTACAGGAACTGATCAATGAATTCAGTAAAGTAACAGGATAAAAAATAAATATTCAGAAATCAGTTGCATTTTTATACACAACTAATAAAATATCAGAAAGGGAAATTTAAAAATCAATCTATTCACAAGAGATTTAAAAAATGATAAAATAACTAGGAATAAATTTAGCCAAGGATGTAAAAGACTTGTACTCAGAAAATTATAAGACATTGAAGAAAAAAAATTGAAGAAGATATAAATAAGTGGAAACATATAATGTGTTCATAAATAGAAAGAATGAACATCATTAAAATGTCCATACTACCCAAAGCAATCTACAGATTCAATGTAATTCCTGTCAAGGTACCAATGGCATATTTCACAAAACTAGAACAAATGTTTTGAATGTTATATGGAACCACAAATGACCCCAAAAAGCAACAGTGATCTTGAGAAAAAAGAACAAAGTCATAGGAATCACACTGCCTGATATCACACTGTACTACAAGGTCATAGTTATCAAAACAGCATGGCACTTACATAAAAACAGGCATATAGAACAATGGAACAGAATAGAGAGCCCAGAAATAAATCCATGCCTTTATAGTCAATTAATATTTGACAACAGAGACAAAAAAACATACGATGGACTAAAGATAGTCTACTCAATAGATGGTGTTGGAAAAATTAGACAGATACATGCAAAAAACAAACTCAATGGATTAAAGAATTAAATGTTAGACTTGAAAACATAAAATTTCTAAAAGAAAACATTGGCAGTAAAATCTTTAACATTTCTCATAGCAATATTTTCTCTAATATATCTCCTTGAGCAAGGGGAAAAAAAAGAAAAAAAACAAATGGGACTACATCTAACTAAACAGTTTTTGCACAGCAAAGAAAACCATCAATAAAATGAAAAGAAAATCCACTGAAGGGGAGAACATATTTGTCAATGATACATCTGATAAGGGGTTAATATCTAAAATTTATAAAGAACTTATAAAACTCAACACCAAAAAAATAAACAATACAATTTAAAAATGGGCAGAAAACCTGAATAGACACTTATCCTAAAAGGACGTACAGATGGCCAATGGACATATGAAAAGATGCTCAACATCACTAATCATCAGAGAAATGCTAGTTAAAACCAAATGTGATATTACATCACATCTGTAAGAATGGCTATCATTAATAAATCAACAAATAACAAATATTGGCGAAGATGTGGAGAAAAGGGAACCCTCATGCACTGTTGGTGACAATACAGATTGGTGCAGCCACTATGGAAAGCAGTATGGAGTTACCTCAAAAAATTTACAATTCCAATTCTAGGAATGTATCTGAAGAAACCCAAAACACAATATTTATTGCAGCATTATTTACAATAGCCAAGATTTGGAAGCAGCTCAAGTGTCCATCAGTAGAAGAGTGGATAAAAAAGCTGTGGTACATTTACACAGTGGAATACTACTCTGTTGTAAAAAGGAAGAAAATTTTACCTATTTGAAAGCATGGATGAATCCGGAGAGTATTATGCTAAGTGAAATAAGCCAGTCAGAGAAAAACAAGTACCATATGATTTCACTCATGTTTGGAATTTAATGAACAAACTGAACTACCAAGCAAAATAGAGACAGACTTATAGAGAGAAAACAGGCAGGCAGCTCTGGTGGTGGTGGCTATTGGGCAAATAGAGGGACTGAGCAAAAAAGGAACATGGACATGGACAACAGTGTGGTGATTGCAGGGGAGGGAGGGTGGTGGGTGGATGTGGAAGAGGGCATAGAGGGGATAATGGCAATGGAAAAACTTAAATTAAGTAAAAATAAATTTAAAAAGAAATATCTTTTCCCATTTCAGACTTAATGCATACTCCTTTATTCTGTTTAAATTAACGCATCCATTCAAGAATGTCTCTTGCTTTCTACATTTCAAACCCCATATGAGAGAGTTGGAATACTTCCACTCCATTATGAAGTAGGCTGTGTGCAGCTATACTGCCCACATTGACTGCAAAGTGAATCCACTGGCCGTGAAAAGACTGACACACTGCAAAAGACAGGATCTTGTGCACTGTCTCTCCTCTCTTGCTGTAAGTAAACAGTGTACCATTTGAGCCTGGTGTGTGTGTTGTGTTTTCTCAATGACTTCAAATCATGCACTGACCTCTTCCCTTGCTAGCACTTATCTACCTTTTAACTTTGGCTGCACAGCGGGGTCACCCAATAAACAATGAAACAGAAAATCAATACAGGGGGGGAAAGGTAGTTACTTAAAAAGTAAATCTTGACAAAACCTTAGCTAGACTGGCCAGGAAGGAAGAGAAAATATTCAAATTATTAAAATTAGGATTAGGGAGGAGACAATACAGATCGTATACAATATAAAGAAATATAAGGAAATACTATAAAAATTGTATACCAAGAAATTAGATAAGTTACATAAAATGGATAAATTTCTAGAAAAATATAATCACTGAAACTGACTTAAGAAGAATTAAATAATCAGAACAAATACAGAACAAGTAAAGAAAATGAATTAACAACCAAAACACATTTACTAAGTAAAGCCAGGACTAGATGGCTTCACTGGTGAACTCTAACAAACGTTTAAAGCAGAATTAATGTCAATACTTCATAAACTATTCCAAAAAAGAGAAGACAACACTTCCCAATTTATGCTATGAGATCAGATTATCCTAGTAATAAAACCAGACAAATATAATACAAGAAAAAAAAAAACTAACGACCAATACCCTTTCCAAATATGGACAAACATACTCAACAAAATATTGGAAAAACAAATCTTTTTCATGATACAAACCATCAATAAATAATAGAATATAATTTTTCCAACAAAATTACATAGCATAAATCCAATTGAAAAGTTAGATGCTTAAGAAATTAATACGGAAAAGACTTAAGTGTTCTAGGGAGGGAATGGAAGCTACACAGACCATCTCCCAGGACCAAACTGGAATTACAACTAAAATAAAGACAAATCATCAGGAAAAAAACAACAGAGAGGCAGCTGGAGAGGACCCGTATAACCACGGAAAGAAAGAGGACATTAATCGCAACTGGTAGGAACTGCGGAGGCACAAAAGGGCGGGCTGGGAGCCCACAGATAGCAGTTGTTTTAGCTATGAGCAGCTCCCTAAGGGGTTAAAAAAACAAGTCGGCTCCACAGTGCAGAGGGCTGGGACAGAGCACTAAATTAGCTACAGCAATTCACGTTGTGCTACAGCAAAGGGAGGGCAGACTGGACTGGAACTGTGTGGAGAGACTCGGGATTTGGAGAGCTGAGAGAGCAATGGGAGTTTTGTGCTGAATCACTACCTCACAGGACAGTAGCTATCTTACTCAAAGAGCCCCTTCCCAGAGCCTCAGGGAGAAGCAACAGCCCCTCCCTCAGGAATTTAATATCACCCAGCCAGGCCAGAGAAATGGAAATTGAGGCTCATTAACAACCAACAAGCATCTGCCCCACTCTCTAGAAATCCTCTTACCCTGAACACCTTAGGGATTTTTTTCATTCAGTTGAGGGCTACAACCCAAGGCTCATCAAGTAACTGAGAATAATAGCCTCCAAGAAAAAAGCTAGAGGATAACAATCTTTACTGAGCTTGCAAATCTACCCAGGAAAGTAAGACTTGACAGTGGTGTTTAACGTGGGTCCTCCCACACTCATCCAAACCCAGTAGAGGGAGCCACAACCAGAAGAACACCAACACCCAAAGGGAAAATTTGGCAGGTTCCAATACCCACTGAGACAGCCAATTGGTGAAACAAAGAAACAAATCCCAAAGGAAATAACAAGAGAACTCTACTGAAGATGAGATAAATGAAATGCAGTTAACCAAGTTATAACAGGTAGAGTTCAGAGCAATGATTTGAGGAAGCTCAAAAGCATGAGTAAGGAGCTCAACACCATGAGTAAAGATATAGAAATATTGAAAACCAATCAAATGGAAATGAAGAATGACATAGCAGAAATAAAGAACACATTGGAAAGAATAACCAGCAGAGTAAAGGAAACTGAGGACCGGATCGGTGAAATAGAAGACAGGGTAGAAAAAAATCACCCAATCAGAAAACTAAAAAGAAAAATGAATTAAAAAACAAGAAGACAGCTTAAGAGAACTGTGGGACAACTGGCAATGTAACAACATCCACATCATAGAAGTTCCAAAAGAAGAAGAAAATGAGCAAGGGTTAGAGAATATATTTCAAGAAACAGTGACAGAAAACTTCCCTAACTTGGTGAAGGAATAAGGCATTCAAGTTCAAGAAGCACAGAGAGCCCCAAATAAGAAGAACCCAAACAGCCCCACAACAAGACACATAATAATTAAAATGCCAAAAATTAAAGACAAAGAGAGAATCCTAAAAGCAGCAAGAGATAAGCAACAGGTGACCTACAAAGGAACCCCGATAAGGCTATCAGCTGACCTGTCAACAGAAACACTACAGGCCAGAAAGGAATGGCATTAAGTAATCAAGGCCATGAAAAACAAGGATCTGAATCCAAGACTACTCTATCCAACAAGGCAATTATACAAAATAGAAGGTGAAATAAAGAGCTTCCCAGACCAAAAAAAAAAAAAAAAAAAAAAAAAGGCTAAGGGAATATATTAGCACCAAACCAGCACTGCAAGAAATCTTAAAAGGAATGCTGTAATCAGCAGAAGAAATAGGAAGAAAATATAACCACAATAAACAAAAAAGGCAATAAATAAGTACATACCAAAAATAACCTTAAATGTAAATGGACTGAACACACTGATCAAAAGACACAGAGTAGATGATTGGATAAGAAAGCATGACTCATATATATGTTGTTTACAAGAGACACACCTCACAACAAATGACTCACATAGGTTGAAAGTAAAGGGATGGAGAAAAATCTTCCAAGCAAACGGAAAGGATAAAAGCTGGGGTAGCAATACTCATATCTGATAAAATAGATTTCAAAATGAAGGACATACCTAGAGACAAAGAAGGCCACTGCATAATATTGAAAGGATCTATCCAACAGGAAGATACAACCTTGGTAAACATATATGCACTCAATATAGGAGCACCAAAATATATTTAAAATCTTCTGGAGGACTTCAAAGGAAAAATCAACAGCAACACAATCATAGCAGGGGACTTCAACACCCCACTGATATCACTGGATAGATCCTCTAGACAAAAAATTAACAAGGAAACAGAGACTCTAAATGAAGCACTAGATCATGGAGGCTAAATAGCATGTTATTAAACAATGAATGTGTTACCAAGGAGATCAAGGAAGAAATTAAAAACTTCCTGGAAACCAATGAAAATGAACACTCAACAACACAACATCTGTGGGACAAAGGTAAAGCAGTCCTGAGAGGGAAGTTCATAGCACTACAGGCCTACCTCAAGAAACAAGGAAAATTTCTAATTGACTATCTAAGCTCACAACATAAAGAACTAGAAAGCAAACAAAAAGAAAACCCCAGAGCAAATAGAAGGAAAGAAATAGTAAAGAGAAGAGCAGAAATAAACGGCATAGAGACCAAAAAAAAAAAAAAAAAAAAAAGATCAATGAAACAAAGAGCTGGTTCTTTGGAAAGATAAACAAGATGAATGGACCCTTACCTAGACTCACCAAGAAACTAAGAAAGAGAACCTAAATACACAAATGAAATGAAAGAGGAGAAGTAACAACTGACACCACAGAAATACAAAGGACCGTTAACAAATACTATGAATAATTATACAGCAACCAATTGAACAATCTAAGCAAAATGGACAAATTACTAGAAACAGATAGTCTCCCAAAACTGAACCGGGAAGAGAGAAAAAACTTGAACAGACCAATAATAACTAAGAAAATTGAAGATGCAATCAAGACTCTCCCAGCAAACAAAAGCCCAGGCCCAGATGGCTTCGCGGGGGAGTTTTACCGAACATTCAAAGAAGAACTAACACCCATTCACCTCAAACTATTTCAAAAAATTCAAGAAGAAGGAAGACTTCCAAACTTGTTTTATGAGGCCAGCATAATTCTAATTCCAAAACCAGATAAAGACACTACAAAGAAAGAAAACTACAGGCCAATATCCCTAATGAACATAGATGCCAAAATCCTTAGCAAAATCAGCAAATCAGATCCAGCAATACATTTAAAAAAATTATTCACCATGACCAAGTGGGATTCATCCAGGAATGCATGGCTGGTACAATATTCGCAGATCAATAAATGTGATACACCACATAAACAAAATAAAAGATAAAAACCATATGATCATATCACTAGACACTGAAATAGCATTCGAAAAAATCCAGCACCCATTTCTGACAAAAATGCTCAGCAATGTGGGAATAGAGGGATCCTATCATGACATAATAAAGGTCATATATGAAAAACCTACAGCCAACATCATACTCAATGGGCAAAAACTACAAGCATTTCCCTTAAGAGCAGGAACAAGACAGGGATGCCTACTTTCGACACTCTTATTTAACATAGTAATGGAAGTCTTAGCCACAGCAATTAGATATGAAGAAAAAATAAAAACGATCCAAATTGTAAAGGATGAAGTGAAACTATCATTATATGCAGTTGACATGATATTGTACATAGAAAACCCTAAAGACTCCATCAAATATCTACTAGATTTAATAAACGAATTTGGCAACACAGCAGGATACAAAATTTACATCAAGAAATCAATGGCATTCTTACACACCAATAATGAACTCACAGAAAGAAAAACTAAAAAAATACCATTAACCATTGCAGCAAAAATATTAAGATACCTAGGAAAAAACTTAACCAATGAAGTAAAGGACCTCTTCATAGAAAACTACAGGACATTGAAAAAAAGAAATAGAGGAAGATATAAAAGAGTAGAAGCATATACCTTGTTCACAGATTGGAATAATTAACATCATTAAAATGTCCATACTACCCAAAGCAATCTGTAGATTCAATGCAATCCCCATTAAAATACCAACAACATATTTCACAGAACTAGAACAAATACTTCAAAAGTTCGTGTGGAACCAAAAAGACCCCGAATAGCCACAGCAATCTTGAAAAAGAAGAACAAAGTAGGAGGGATCACAATACCGGATATCATGTTATACCGCAAAGCCATTGTAATCAAAACAGCCTGGTACTGGCACGAGAACAGGCATATAGATCAATGGAACAGAACAGAGAACCCAAAAATTGACCCAAGACATTATGCTCAATTAATATTTGACAAAGGTGACAAGAGCATACAATGGAATAAAGACAGCCTCTTTAATAAATGGTGTTGGGAAAACTGGACAGCTACATGCAAAAAAAGAAAGTGGACCACCAACTTACACCATACACAAGAATAAATTCAAAATGGATAAAAGACGTAAATGTGACTCGTGAATCCTTAAAAATCCTAGAAGAAAATGTAGACAACAATTTTCAGACATCTCCCGTAGCAGAATTTTCACTGACACAACACCTAAGGCAAGAGAAACAAAGGACAAAATGAACACATGGGACTACATCAAACTATAAAGCTTCTGCATAGCAAAGGAAACAACCATCAAAATGGAAAGGGAACCCACTAATTGCCAATGATACATTAGATAAGGGGTTAATCTTCAAAATATATTGAGTACTCATACAACTCAACTAAAGAACCCAATTAAAAAATGGGCAAAGGACCTAAATAGACACCTCTCCAAACAGGACATACGAATGGCCAAGAGACATATCAAAAAATGCTCAATGTCACTAATCATCAGAGAGATGCAAATGAAAAGGACTGTGAAGTGCCCTGGTCGGTTTGGCTCAGTGGTTAGAGCGTTGGCCTATGGACCAGAGAATCCCCGGTTCAGTTCCCACTGGGGTTCAGTACCTTGGTTGGGGTCATGTGTGTGGCAACCACTTGATGTGTCTCTCTCACATCTGTGTTTCTCTCTCTCTCTTCCTACATCTCTCCCTCCTGCTCTATCTGAAGATAAATGCAAGAATGTCGTAGGGTGAGGATTTAAAAAAAAAAAAAAGGACTATGAAGTATCACCTCATACCTGCCAGAATGGCTGCCATCAACAAATCATCCAACAAGTGCTGGCGAGGGTGTGGAGAAAAGGGGACTCTAGTACACTGCTGGTGGGAATGCAGACTGGTGCAGCCACTATGGAAAACACTATGGTGTTTCCTCAAAAAATTAAAAATGAAACTGCCATTTGACCCAGTGATCCCACTTCTAGGAATATACACTAAGAAGCCTGAAACACTAATCAGATAGAATATATGTACCCCGATGTTCATAGCTGCACTATTTACAATAGCTAAGATCTGGAAACAGCCCAAGTGTCTCTCAAAAGTGGATAAAAAAGCTGTGGTACCTATACCAAATGGAACACTATGTAGCTATAAGAAAGGAAAATCTCTTATCCTTTAAGATGACCTGGAGGGTGCTGGAGAGTATTATGCTAAGAGAAATAAGCCAATCAGAGAAAGACAAATACCACATGATCTCACCTATTTGTGGAATACAACGAACAATATAAGCTGATGAGCAAAATAGACCTAGAGACATAGAAAGGAGTACAGTTCAGACTGACAAACCTCAGAGGAGGGGGGCGGTGGGAGGGATGAGATAAACCAAAGAATTTATTTGCACGTATGCGTAACCATTGGACATAGGCAACAATGCTTGCGGTCGGGGGGTTTGAGATCAGGAGGAGGGTGTCTGGGAAGAAAAAGGAGAAACATCTGTAACAGAAATAAATTAATTAATTAAAAAAAAAAAGAAATTAATACAGAACCTGGCCAGGTAGCTCAGTTCGTTTGAGCTGCATCCTGATACACTTATGTTGCAGGTTCGATCCCCAGCCAAGGCACATACAGTAATCAACCAATGAATGCATAAATAAGTGGAACTACGAATCAATCTCTTTCTCTCTCTCTCTTTCCCTGCCTCTCTCTCTTAAATCTATAAACATTTTTTAAATTTTTATTTTTTTATTTTTTATTTTTTTTTTGCACTTCTTTTTTTTTTTTTTATTAATTTATTTTTGTTACAGATGTTTCTCCTTTTTTCCCCATTGACACCCTCCTCCCCATCCCCCCACCCCATCCCCAGCTTTGTTGTCCATGTCCATCAGTTATGCATACATGCGTATAGGTTCTGTGGTTTATCTCTTCCCTCTCCCCCCACCCCTCTTCTGAGGGTTGTCAGTCTGTACCCTACTTTCACATCTCTGGGTCTACCCTGTTCCCCATACTGTTATGTTTATTATATTCCACAAATGAGTGAGATCATGTGATATTTGTCTTTCTCTGCTTGGTTTGTTTCGCTTAGGATAATACTCTCGAGGTCCCTCCATGTCGTCTCAAAGGATAAGAGATCTTTCTTTCTTACAGCTGCATAATACTCCATTGTGTATATGTACCACAGCTTTTTTATCCATTCATCCACTGATGGGCACTTGGGCTGTTTCCAGATCTTAGCTATTGTGAATAGTGCTGCTATGAACATGGGAGTACATATATTCTTTCTGATTGGTGTTTCAGGTTTCTTAGGGTATATTCCTAGAAGTGGGATCACTGGGTCAAATGGCAGTTCAATTTTTAATTTTTTGAGGTAACACCATAGTGTTTTCCACAGTGGCTGCACCAGTCTGCATTCCCACCAGCAGTGTACTAGAGTCCCCTTTTCTCCACACCCTCGCCAACACTTGTTGTTTGACGATTTGTTGATGGCAGCCATTCTGACAGGTGTGAGGTGATACCTCATTGTTGTTTTAATTTGCATCTCTCTGATGATTAGTGATGTTGAGCATTTCTTCATATGTCTCTTAGCCATTTGTATGTCCTGTTTGGAGAGGTGTCTATTTAGTTCCTCTGCCCATTTTTTAATTGGGTTCTTTGTCTTCCTTTTGTTGAGTTGTATGAGCACTCTATGTATTTTGGAGATTAACCCCTTATCTGATGTATCATTGGCAATTATGGTCTCCCACACAGTGGGTTCTCTTTCCGTTTTGATGGTTGTTTCTTTTGCTGTGCAGAAGCTTTTGAGTTTGATGTAGTCCCATGTGTTCATTTTTTCCTTTATTTCTGTTGCCTTAGGTGATGTATCAGTGAAGATTCTGCTGCGTATGATGTCTGAAATTTTGTTGCCTACATTTTCTTCTAGGATTTTTATGGATTCACGAGTCACATTTAAGTCTTTTACCCATTTTGAGTTTATTCTTGTGTATGGTGTAAGTTGATGGTCTAGTTTCATTTTTTTGCATGTAGCTGTCCAATTTTCCCAACACCATTTATTAAAGAGGCTGTCTTTGCTCCACTGTATGCTCTTGCCACCTTTGTCAAATATTAGTTGAGCATAATGTCTTGGGTCAATTTCTGGATTCTCTGTTCTGTTCCACTGGTCTATATGCCTGTTCTTGTGCCAATACCAGGCTGTTTTGATTATAGTAGCTCTGTAGTATAATCTGATATCTGGTATTGTGATCCCACCTACTTTGTCCTTCTTTTTCAAGATTGCTGTGGCTATTCGGGGTCTTTTTTGGTTCCATATGAACTTTTGGAGTATTTGTTCTAGTTCTGTGAAATATGTCACTGGTATTTTGATTGGGATTGCATTGAATCTATAGATTGCTTTGGGTAATATGGACATTTTAATGATGTTAATTCTTCCAATCCATGAACAAGGTATGTGCTTCCACTTTTTTATATCTTCCTCTATTTCTTTTTTCAATGTCCTGTAGTTTTCTGCAAATAGATCCTTTACTTCTTTGGTTAAATTTATTCCTAGGTGTCTTAATTTTTTTGCCGCGATGGTAAATGGGATTGTTTTTTTAGTTTCTCTTTCTGTGAGTTCATCATTGGTGTATAAGAATGCCGTCGATTTCTTGACGTTTATTTTGTATCCTGCTACTTTGCCAAATTCATTTATTAGGTCTAGTAGATTTTTGATGGAGTCGTTAGGGTTTTCTATGTATAATATCATGTCATCTGCGAATAATGACAGTTTCACTTCCTCCTTTCCAATTTGGATCCCTTTTATTTTTTCTTCACGTCTGATTGCTGTGGCTAAGACTTCCAGTACTATGTTAAATAAGAGTGGTGAAAGTGGGCATCCCTGTCTTGTTCCTGTTCTTAAGGGAAATGTTTTTAGTTTTTGCCCATTGATTATGATGTTGGCTGTAGGTCTTTCATATATGGCCTTTATAATGTTGAGATATGATCCCTCTATTCCCAAATTGCTGAGCGTTTTTATCAGAAATGGGTGTTGAATTTTGTCGAATGCTTTTTCAGCGTCTATTGATATGATCATGTGGTTTTTATCTTTCATTTTGTTTATGTGGTGTATCACATTTATTGATTTGCAAATATTGAACCAGCCTTGCATCCCTGGGATGAATCCCACTTGGTCATGGTGAATAATTTTTTTGATGTATTGCTGGATCCGATTTGCTATTATTTTGTTCAGGATTTTGGCATCTATGTTCATCAGGGATATTGGCCTGTAGTTTTCTTTCTTTGTAGTGTCTTTTTCTGGTTTTGGAATTAGAATTATGCTGGCCTCATAAAATGAGTTTGGAAGTCTTCCTTCTTCTTGAATTTTTAGAAACAGTTTGAGAAGAATGGGTGTTAGTTCTTCTTTGAATGTTCGGTAAAACTCCCCTGTGAAGCCGTCTGGGCCTGGACTTTTGTTTGCTGGGAGAGTCTTGATTACATCTTCAATTTCCTTGGTTGTTATTGGTCTGTTCAAGTTTTCTATCTCTTCCCGGTCCAGTTTTGGGAGACTATATGTTTCTAGAAATTTGTCCATTTCGCTTAGATTGTCGAATTTGTTGCGATATAAATGTTCATAGTATTCGTTAACGATCCTTTGTATTTCTGTGGTGTCAGTTGTTACTTCTCCTCTTTCATTTCTGATTTTGTGTATTTGGGTTCTCTCTCTTTGTTTCTTGGTGAGTCTAGCTAAGGGTCCATCAATCTTGTTTATCTTTTCAAAAAACCAGCTCTTTGTTTCATTGATCCTTTGAATTGTTTTTTTGGTCTCCATGTCGTTTATTTCTGCTCTGATCTTTACTATTTCCTTCCTTCTACTTGCTCTGGGGTTTTCCTTTTGTTTGCTTTCTAGTTCTTTAAGTTGTGAGGTTAGATAGTCTATTAGAAATTTTTCTTGTTTCTTGAGGTAGGCCTGTAGTGCTATGAACTTCCCTCTCAGAACTGCTTTCGCTGCATCCCACAGATTTTGTGTTGTTGTGTGTTCATTTTCATTCGTTTCCAGAAAGTTTTTAATTTCTTCCTTGATCTCCTTGGTAACCCATTCATTGTTTAATAACATGCTATTTAGCCTCCATGTATTCAAATGTCTTTGCATGTTCTTGTTGCAATTGATTTCTAGTTTCATGCCATTGTGATCTGAGAAGATGCTTGATATGATTTCAATCTTCTTGAATTTGTAGAGACTTCGTTTGTGTCCTAACATGTGGTCTATCTTTGAGAATGTCCCATGTGCACTTGAGAAGAAAGTGAATTCTGTAGTTTTGGGGTGTAATTCTCTGTAAATATCTATTAAATCCATTTGGTCTAGTGCTTCATTTAGAGTCTGTGTTTCCTTGTTAATTTTTTGTCTAGAGGATCTATCCAGTGATGTCAGCGGGGTGTTGAAGTCCCCTGCTATGATTGTATTGCTCTCGATTTCTCCTTTGAAGTTTTCCAGAAGATTTTTAATGTATTTTGGTCCTCCTGTATTGGGTGCATATATGTTTACCAAGGTTATTTCTTCCTGTTGGATAGATCCTTTCAATTTTATGTAGTGGCCTTCTTCGTCTCTAGTTATGGCCTTCATTTTAAAATCTATTTTATCAGATATGAGTATTGCTACCCCAGCTTTTTTTTCCTTTCTGTTTGCTTGGAAGATTTTTTCCATCCCTTCACTTTCAGCCTATGTGAGTCTTTTGTTGTGAGGTGGGTCTCTTGTAAACAACATATATATGGGTCATGCTTTCTTATCCAATCCGCTACTCTGTGTCTTTTGATCGGGGCGTTCAGTCCATTTACATTTAAGGTGATTACCGATATGTACTTACTTATTGCCATTTTTGTTTAGTGTGTTTCTATTTTCCTTTCTATTTCTTCTACTAATTACAGCAGTCCTTTTAAGATTTCTTGCAGTGCTGGTTTGGTGCTAATGTATTCCCTTAGCCTTTTTTTGTCTGGGAAGCTCTTTATTTGACCTTCTATTTTGAATGATAGCCTTGCTGGGTAGAGTAGTCTTGGGTTCAGATCCTTGTTTTTCATGACCTTGATTATTTCATGCCATTCCCTTCTGGCCTGTAGTGTTTCTATGGAGAAGTCAGCTGATAACCTTATGGGGGTTCCTTTGTAGGTAACCTGTTTCTTATCTCTTGCTGCCTTGAGGATTCTCTCTTTGTCTTTAATTTTTGGCATTTTAATTACTATGTGTCTTGGTGTGGGCCTGTTTGGGTTCTTCTTACTTGGGACTCTCTGTGCTTCTTGAACTTGAAAGCCTTCTTCCTTCACCAAATTAGGGAAATTTTCTGTCACTATTTCTTCAAATATATTCTCTAACCCTTTCTCATTTTCTTCTTCTTCGGCGACTCCTATGATGCGAATATTATTACGTTTCCAGTTGTCCCACAGTTCTCTTAAGCTGTCTTCCTGTTTTTTCATTGTTTTTTCCTTTTGGTGTTCTGATTGGTTGATTTTTTCTACCCTGTCTTCTAATTCACTGATCCGGTCCTCAGCTTCTTCTACTCTGCTTTTTAGCCCTTCCATTGTGTTCTTCATTTCTGCTATGTCATTCTTCATTTCCAATTGATTTATTTTCAATATTTCTATGTCTTTGCTCATGGTGTTGATGTCCTTACACATGCTGTTGAGCTTCCTCAAGATCATGGCTCTGAATTCTAGCTCTATTAACTTGCTTAACTCCATTTCATTTATCTCATCTTCATTGGAGGTCTCTTGTTCTTTCGTTTGGCATCTGTTTCGTTGTTTTACCATTTTGGCTAGCTCAGTGGTTTTTGGAGCCTGCCAAATTTTCCCTGTGGATGTTGGTGTTCTGCTGTTTGTGGCTCCCTGTACTGGGTTTGGATGAGCGTGAGAGGACCCACGTTATACACCACTGTCGAGTCTTACTTTTCTGGGTAGAGTTGCAAGCCCAGAAAAGGTTCAGTTATCCTCTAGCTTTTTGCCTAGAGGCTATTAGTCCTGGTTACTTAAAGAGCCTTGGGTTCTCAGTTGAATGAAAACCTCTCTCAGGTGTTCAGCGTGAGAGGATTTCCCGAGGGTGGGGCAGATGCTGGTAGTTAATGAGCCTTGATTTGCATTTCAATGGCCCAATTGGGTGTGGCTGAATCTCTGAGGGAGGGGCTGCCGCCTCTCCCCAGAGCCCTGGGATGGAGTAAGTCGACCAGGCCACAGTCCTGCGTGGCCGAAACTCAGCAAAAGCTCTGAGCGCCCTCCAAATCCTGAGTGTCCCCACACAGTTCCAGTCCAGTCCGCCCTCCCTCCGCCGGAGTCCGAGGTGAGTGGCTGTGGCTGTTTTAGCGCTCTGTCCCGGCTCTGCGCTGTGGAGCCGGCTCGGGCTTTAACCCCAAGGGCAGGCACTGCTCACGGCTAAGGCCGCTGCTGTCTGTGGGCTCCCAGCCCCCCTCTCGCGCCTCCGCAATCCTACCAGGATCAAGTTAGTGTCCCTGGTTGTATGGTCCTCGCGAGCTGCTTTTCCGTTGCTTTTTCCCGACGATTTGACTTTATTTTAGTTGTATTTCCAGTTTGGTCCTGGGAGATGATCTGTGTAGCTTCCATTCACTCCACCGCCATTTTGGAATTCCTTTTTTAAATTTTTAAATAGAAATTTACTGGAAGAAAATAAATGCTTATGATAGTTATCTCTAAGGTGGGCTATGGGTAACATATTTTCCTATAGAATTTTAGAAATGTGCTTAAATGTACAAATATCAATAATTTATTTAGAAATAAATGCTACTGAAATCCCAGAATTCTTTCTATGGTGAATCATAACTATGCTCTTGGGAAGCCTCATATACCATGCCTCTGAGCTAAGGAAACTGTGTGTACTAGACTACTGCTGAGTGACTCAGGCCCTGCCTCACACCTTCTCCTTTTATTGACCAAGCTGACCTCTCAAACAGCATAGTTCAGGACTGTTTTAAGCATTTCTAAGGCTAATCAATAAGTTATGGAAAGGGCTTCAGACTCTCTAACTCCCCCTCATTATTTTCTTGCTGGTATGAAAAGCTTTTCCTGTTGTGGTTGTTGCTTTCTTTCCTGAAGGTTCGTAAATATCAGAGGTCTTCCACACCAATGCCTGAGGGCTGTGTTTTTCCCAGTCTGCGTTTTAACCTTCAGTGTTAGTATGTAGCTACATGACTGCTTATAAAATAAATCTGAGTGATAATTCTGTAAAATTGAAAGAGGCAACGTATATTGAAAACCTACCTGCTTGTGAAATCTCTCACTTATATAAATTATACTGTTTCTTAATAAAGGGAAGTATATAAAAGTTGGTAACTTGACCCCTGTCTCCTCTCTAGCCCCCTTCCTGTATGTCTGGATTTTCTCTGTTAGCCTTAGGAAGTTGCCTCAGGTACTGTTCCCCACCCTGGAATATCATCCTGACTTCTACGGCACTGGGTTAAGTTTCTCTGTAAGATTTCCAATCACTTGGTGTCACGGATAGATCAGGTTTTATGGGGCCTAGATCTTGTGAATCATGGGGGCTTTATTTTTAAAAATAACTGAAAGTACAAATATAAAATCATGTATAAGAATGAATACAGTTTTAGAATGGGATAATAAATCTCAATACCACAAACATTGCAAAATCCAGAAAAATAGCATAACAATTTTATTGGCTGCCTGATACTCTGCCAAAATACGTTTTACCTACAATTTTAACTGTAGTTTGTTGCTTGCCTCTTTCATACCTAGCATTTTTATAATAATGCTATCTAAAGAGCAGAAAGATAGTACCATTCTTCCACCAACATATTTGATCAAAACTTGTTTTTATGTTTGACAGTTGACTGCATAAAACGTGAAACTTCACATGCAGATATAGTACTGCTATCGATTTACGTCCTCAAACACAGGAATCCTGACCAATTTGATTTCATATAATTCAGATAAAAAAATAACTCATGATACATTTACATCAACTGTTCTTTGATTACAATTTTACAATCTGATCTTTTAATTTTTTTCTAGTAACCACCAGTCTGCTTATTGTGTCTATAAGGATGTTTCAATTTTGTTATTTGTTTATGTTTTCCTTATATTCCACATATGGTATTTGTCTTTCTCTGAAATCACTTACTTTTTAAATAGCAAATTAAAGGCTGGGAGATGTGCATAAAAAAAAAATCAGATTATTTGAAGAGTTTTCCAGAGAGTAGCTTCTGGTCCCTTATATTGCAACTTCCAGTGTTGGGCACCGCAGGGTGCATTCTATTGTCATACTGACCTGTAGCCTTCATCCTCTTCTCCCACACCAAAATGTGCCAGCCAGTGGGCAGTGGGAATATTACTGGAATATCTTACCCTATATTAGTTTCCTATGGCTGCTGTCACAAATTAGCACAAATTTAATGTCTTGAAAAACAAACATTCGTTCTTTTACAGTTCTGGAAGTCATAAATCTGAAATTGGTTTTACTGAGCCATGTCAAGGAGTCAGCGAGCCCACCAACCTTCCAGAGCTTCTAAGGATATCTGTTTCTTGCTTTGCATTCTATCCTTGCATTCTGTGGCTCATGGCTCCCCCTTCCAGTCTCAAAGCCAGCAGCACAGCATCTTGTTTCAGTGGTCATACTGCCTTCATTTTTCATGTCAAATCTCCTTGTTATTACAATTAAAACCCACTTGGATAATCCAAGATCTCTTTCTCAAGATGCTTCTCATAGTCACATTTGCAGAGTCTGTTTTTCCATGTAAGGTCACATTCACAAGTCCCAAGAATTAGGATCTGTATATCTTTGGGATCATTATTTATCCTATTACACTCTCCTTCCCTGAGATTCTCAGAAATTACTTTACATTACATGGAAATAACTGCAAACCAGATAAATATATCTCAGTAAGTTCAAGCTAATGCCATCTCACCTTATCTTCTCCTTTGTTGGACCCCCCAAAATGCCTGCAGGTATTTCAACACTCTCTGGCAAAAGGGGGAATGTGACAAAGAGAAGTCAGAGTATAAGAGACAGCTATCTTCATCAACTGCAGTTAAAATATTTCATTTTAGCAAATTAAACAGCAAAAACAAAAACAATCTTGAACACTATATTAGAACCCTTCTCAGCACTTTGGAAGTTTAAATTTTATTGACTTCAAGGTACTCCACCTCTGCTTGGTCTATACCTCAATCAACATTTTATTTTTTAATTGTCTATTTACTAATCTGTCTACCACAAACATTCCAAGTTCCTGGAGTTTGAGACATCATCAATGTGTGTCTGGTACGTATGCAAGATGACTTAGGAAGCAAGTAAATTAACTTAGTGAAAACAACAGCACTTTAGATGAAACCTGAAATGGAATTCTAGATCTCCTATAGGACTTTGGAAAACTTACCTAAACTTTCCAAGCTTCACTATAGCTTTGCTAAAAACAAAGCATTGTTAAATCTGTAGCATTGTTAAAAACACCTACTAGCCAGGTTTGCTGACTGATTTAAATAAGATAACACATAAAAAGAAAGTTTTTTTCCACAAAAAAGTGCTCAAATTAAGCATCACAAGTTCTTCAAGGTTTTTTCTTTCTTTCTTTTTATAAAAATGATTTAAATTGCCTTAAATATACAGAAGGTTAGAATATCAAGGAACTTTAGAAATCTTCCATGTCCCAGTTTACTTTTTATCTGTAAAGTGGGAATAATAGTTTCTAATTGCCTACATAGGTTAGATAATCTCATAAAGCACTTGGAAAAGTATTTAGCAGGATAAATACTAGGTATTCACATCACTATGATATTACAGGGTAAGGATTGTCCACCTTTATGGACAAAGCTATACGGAGACCCCAAAAGGTTAAGTAACTAGTCCAAGGCTACACAAATAGTCAGTGGTAAAGCCAGGATTTGAATCTGTCTCCTTAGAAAGATTGAGGTAGATCAAAGAGACTAAGCAAAGAGACTAAGTTTAGAAAGAGAGACCCAAAAAGGTTTCCAAATGAGTGAGTTCCATGACAAAACAGATGTCTGATGTGTGGTCAGATTAGAGTAAGTGATATTTCCAATATAAGGTTATAATGTAATTATTTTAATTTTTAAATTATTTATGGTTATACATTGTTTACTTATTCAATCAAGAATTTATTTTATTGTAAGTGACAACACTAGAAATGGACAAGATAGAATGGCTATGGGGAGAACTTTCTGACTACCTGGATATAGGAGATAAAGCTAATGACCTCATATTTTGGGCCTATGTAATAAGAATGAGTCTATAGCTGCCAGACACAGGAAGGTATAGCTTAGAAGCTAGGTGAAGGAGGGGTGGGGAACAACATAAATTCAGTTAATATTAGGGAACAGCAATATAATAAAATTCTAGTTCATTGGACTGGGGTCAGATATTTCCAAATCAATGTACTATGACAGAACAGAAGCCACAGTTGTGACAGTTTTCTAGACCACAGGCAATTGAGGTAGAGACTAACACAGAAATGGTAAGAAAGTCTCTATTGTAAGCCCTCACGAGCTTAGTGGCTTGTATTTCATGAGCCTGCTACATGGAATGCCAGATTGCTGTGTGTTGTATGGGCTGCTGAGGGGGATGGACATGCCAGTCATCGACATTGAACATCACTACAGTCACTGCAGTCCACTGAGCCCCTTGGAGCACAAAGCCTAACACATTACTGTGGCAACAGTGCTTATCACTGCCCGCTGTGGCCCCAGCAGATCTCCCTGTTTGCCCCTATCCCTGCTCAGCTCCCTCTGTGCCTGGACACAAAGCAGGCCCATCGCTGTTCATATTCAGTGACTGTTCACAGTATTGCTGCTGCTGCAAATAACCACTGCTCATCTTAGGACCACGAAAGGATCGTGGCACTAATTCGAATGATTTTGGTTTTCCATGGTGAGAAAGGGCTCCTTCTTGTCAGATGCTGGGAGCTCAGATTGGGGCAGCTTCATTCCACCCTAGCAAGCTCATGTTTGTACTAAAAGACATGAAATGGGTCCTACCAAATCCTACCTCCTTCCTTTTACTCACATATCTGGCAATATCATTTTGGTTCATTGTATTCACCAAAGATACAAATATGCTGCTTTTATGTGTCTCTTCTAGACCATTCTTGATGGGAGTAAGAAAGGCTGAGGGCCGAAGAATGGATCTTAAATAATTTCCCAGTTATAAAGACAAAGAAGAAAGAAGTGAGGAGAAACTTGAACTTTCTTATAAAATTCAAATTAAGCTTTATATTATTTGTATGCCCCCATAGATGATAACATCCCTCCCTGGTGGAAGTGTTTTCTCACCCACCACAGGCGACACCAGTGCACCTGAGCTCTCTCTCAGAGCTCATTGCCACTTCTGGCCCATTATTCCCTCCCTTTACTTTTAAGTAAAGCTATCCTTTCCACTGCTTTCTTCTGCCAATATTGAGGACAGGTCCTAGAACAATAAAAACTTCATGTGAGAGAGATCCCAGGCAGGAGGCAAGAGACACATAGTGTGGGCATGAGTCACGGTCCATGCAGTTTATTATTGCAGCTGTAACAGGGACAGAACCAGTGGCCAAAGTCTCTTTTCATGTATTCTGAGTACTTAAGCCAATTATTGAGCACAGCACATGTGCAAATGTAAACACAAAACAAAACCAGAGACAAAAGCTTACCATGACAAACACACTCAAGGCTTAGCCTCAGAGGAACTGAAACTCAGCTCTGTCTTCCACCTTTTCCTCTGGCTCTGGTGTTCCTTTTGCTTATATCATCATAACAGTAAAATAATCTTTCTGACCAATGCTTCTGAAAATAAATTGCTAAAGAAAAAGTAAAATGAAGCAATACAGTAACTTTGTGAATATCTTTCAGAGCAGAAATCAAAGTTGGCATCAGAAGACTATAACGTCATATCAAAACAGACTCCAGTTCATACCTAGGACTTTAAATTGCCTTCAGAGTAAGTTGTCATCACGTTCTTGTGTTGTGACATCATCATCACAATCACCATCAACATCAACATCATTATTTCAAAAAGCCTTTTTGCAGAGATGCAACCTAGTTCACAGTGAGAGGGGAAGGAGATTAAAGATCACAAAATTTTTGGAGATATGATACAACAAAATAATTTTTTCTCACTGTGTTTAGAAACATCTATGGAGATATAAACACGAAAGCAGATACTTAGGTGTTGCTCAGCTGCTTTTGATGAGAAGATTGGACTGTGAAATCACACAGGATATACCCAGGGCTGCCCAGACCATGTGTCTCTCAGAAATTCTTTCTCTCTGGTTTAGAGAGCAGGCTGGGGGCGGGGAGGCGGGGAGGGATGAGCAGGGAGAACATCTTTACCCTCTTGGGAGCCACTCCTTCTGTTTAGCTCTGTGTGATTCCCAGTTTCTTAAATTTCTCTAGCCCCATTGTTCCCATGAGATTAGCATTCTTCCAGAAGGAACCTTGGTAATGTAAGCAAAGGAAAATGAATAAAATTTCAGGAGTACAGAGGCATGGACATGTTTATACAGCACAGGCTAAAGCCAAGCTAAATTCAGACAGCAGAGCTGGTAGGGAACACAGCCCTAGTTCCTTTTCTTTTCTGGGCTTTTTTTATAAAGTTCACTGCGTTAAGTAGTTCATGTATGAACTGCATCCCAGCCTTTATAGAAAAAAATAAACAAAACCAAAAGCAAATGATTTCTTATTGTTGTTAGTGTTAGTCAGTGTGTGATTAGAGAAGACTGGCATCTGTTCTTTTCTAATGACAAGACACAAGCTGTCCAACGATGAAAGCTTAAACACCTCACTGTTGCTGTAGCAAATTATTTTATTAGCCTCAGATTGAAAGAAAACACAACCTCCATGAATCTCTAGCCTCTTGATTAATTACCAATCATTCTATTTCACACTAAAGCCAGGTTGAATTTGACGTACTGCAATCAGTACATCTAATCGGTGAACAGCATTTGAAGAAACTTCTAGACTAGCATTTGGAAGTAAGGGAGGAGCAGTTGTTTTGGAAACAGGTGCTGTATAGAAAATTCATCTTTCTGGTTGCAGTTACAGTAGCACAATAGCTTGGAAGTCGAGCTATGCTGAGGAGAGGCCTATATCCAACTCTGATTAATAATAGTTCTTTGTTTTATTTTTCCAAGTTAGTTATCATATAATTTATCTCAATACAATTCTCTGTGGTTGGGAAGTTATCTCAATTGCTATGACATAGACAAGGAAAACTGAGATAGAAAATAGCTGACTTTCACCTTAGACTAGCAATTATGCCAGGACTAGATTTTAGGGCCCTTCCATTTTAGTTCAGGTCTCTTTCCACACATCAATATTAAAGATATACTCACTACAAGTGCTACAATGGCCCAGTGCATCATGTTCTTGAGTTGGCTTACGAGAACACAATGAAGCAGAAGACTAGAAAGCCATTTACTCAATTAAAATCACCACAAACATTTATTAAGCATTTTCTGTGGGTGAGTGCATATCAGATCCTACATTTGAATCGTAAGAGGCCTTCTGCTTCTAAAGAATTTGTTCTTTAGGCTGGTAAAAGTTAAAAAAAAAAAAAAGTCCACCATATAAGATCCCTAAGCAAATTAGTGACTCAGGCTAAGTGTCAACTAGGAAGTGTAATAAGGGGCCATGAATGTGCAGGAAGACCCCAACAAGGATAGACTGTCTTAGAGGAAGTGAGCTCTGATATACCATAACAGGTGTTGAGAATGCAAGCAAGTGGGAGAAGCTGCTGGAAAGGGTGAGATTCCAGGGTAAGGCTAATTTTTCTTAGAAGCTGGAAAAGGAGTAGTCTGGGTTGTAAAAATTAGTTGACCACTTTGATTAAAGCATCTAATTTAGATTTCATTACAAAATTTTAGAAACCTAAGTGAAACAGGTGTTCTGGTCAACCCAGCCTTAATTTTCTGAATGATTTCATCAAATTTCTTTATTCTATGCTGTATAGACAATGTCTATACCTAACAACAAGATTTAATAAGCTTTTATCTTGATAACAACAATCTACTTAAAAGTAAATTTTATCAGAATTGCTTATTTTGGAAGGAATGCATAGCAGAAATGAAAACAAGATATTAGTCATAAGGTATTATAATAATATGTACTGAAGTGTTTTCATAATTTTATTTATTCCTAAAGTATTATAAATCACATCATTTAAAAAATTTAGAAGTTAAATTTGTGTTTTAAAATGTTCTCTGTGTGTTGCCACATTACATTCTCACAGACATTGTGGCAAATGAATGGTTTATATAAAACTTTACAAAATTTTTAATTGATCTATGATTAATTTGAGGATCTTCAGGGACCTCAATCTTGGTCACCACTCATTTAGATGAAAATTACTTTTGTATATTCTACACTTACTTGTATAGGTGAGCTCTTGAAACACAGATTGATTTCTATAATATGATTCCATGACACATGAAGAGGGTCCAAACATGGGGAGTTTGTGGGTGGGAAACATCATATCTTGTGAATAGGAGTTTGAAATTTTTATGTAGAGTTCACAAGTATCTCATTATAAATCTAGTTATTATTTTATTTTTATTTTATATTGGATAAAGTCCATTGGAAGACCTTTAAAATAGGTTTATTTTACCATTGAATGTTTGCTTTCTCACAAAAGGAATCTATAGAAATGGGAAAGTGTTAGTTGGAAATAAATAGCAGACAAATATGATTATTGACGGGACCTTCCGAAGTGGTGTGAGCAGGCTTGAGGAAAGCACACAGACAATCTGAAGCATTCAAGGTTGTCATTAGTGGAAAATCTTCATCAGTGAGGTGGAGCAAGCAGTGCATGAAGGGAGAGCTGCAGCATTGGTCCCACTGAGAGGAGCTCTTGCCTTCAGCAGAAGGGCAGCCACTGCCAAACCAAAAGATCAACCAGAAGGAGCTGGAGGGAAAAAAATTCCTTGACATTTCTCCATTTCTGGCCTCCAAACTACAGTGCCTCCTATTGACAAAATCCAACCACAAGCCAGAAGGCAAGGATCCCATGTGATGTAGCTCAGAGAGCCTCTTGCAGAACAGAGAAGGATGAAGAGTGGTGGTCAGTGAATAGAGAAGGGCCAGACAGATAACATCCAGGATAGTCCGCTGCTTTGCCCCTCCATATCTACTCTTGTAGATACTTTGGAATATTGCGTTCTTCATCTAGGTGAAAGCATTGCCCCCAGTGCAGGGGGTGCACATATTTCCACACCATCTGAAGTACTATCCTTAGGACATACTCCCTTCTGAAACCTAAAATGTTAACAACCACTAGTGCTATCCCTTATATAAGGTGGGGGAGAAGGGAGAAAATAATCTATTAACATATATATGATTTTACTGCTCCTGTCCCTGATTTTGTAGTCCATGATAACTGCAGTTTTCTACCACTTATTTTATCTATCCATTACTCTCTGCCAACACCTTAACTGGAAAGGTTTCTTTAATTAATAGGTGACACCAATCTTTATAAATGCAGGTCTGAGCCCTTGGTGGTCCTGTCTTTATTGGGTTATCATATTTTTTATTGAATACAATTATTTGACAAGGGACTGACCAAAGAGCATCCCTGAGAATTCTTGGATTCCTTACATAGTTAGACATCCCCTGTTTTGTATCAACAACACTATTTCTTCTCTAGGTAACTGGGATCCAAACTCAGATGCAAAGTGTTAAGAACCCCAAATAGCTAAGAACTAGTCCCCAGTTCCAATGAAACAGACCAGGATTGTGTTTCTTGGTGGAAGCAGTTCTTCTGGCATATTTGAGCTTTCAAACTTACCTGATTGGGGAGAAAAGAAAATGTTTTATGTGATTATTAGGTTTAATAGTGATAGAAACCACTGTCATATCTTCCTCCTCTTGGTTCTCAGACCAGACTATTCTGGCTGCAGGAGGAATAAAACCACATACTAGTTTCTGATTTAAGGCACATGCTGCATCCTGTGAAATATATCAAACTCACAGTAGCATGTCCCAGATGATAAAATAACTAAACCTTTTGCTGGCAATTTTACCATCCTACCAAGTCAGCTCTCTCTGGGTGATGGGACATGTAGGTAAATACGTTAATTTTGTGGGCATGAGCCCATTGGCAAAACAAAAAGAAAAAAAAGATGACTTTATCAGATGCAATTTATTTTGAGATATCATGTTGATTAAAAAAAAAAAATAAAAAATAAAAAGGCCTTGCCTTCTTTAAGTTCACAAAGACTGATATAGATAAGGAAGGTAAACTCAAATCTGAGATATGCATGTAATCAACCTGCAAACAGCCAGTTCCTTGGGGAAATGCAATCATATTGAAAGCTCAGTATATGCGCTGCTGTTTGCAACTTGGCAGTAAGTAGTGGCAGTAGTCAGATTAGCATGGGTGAGGGGTAGGTAGCCCATGTTAAGTTGTTGATGAATATATAGACTCCATGCCTACCATTAAGATTTCTCTGTTCATAGGTCCAGGAAGCAAATCCAAGGGTAACAGAAAAGTGCTGCCTGACATCCACAGGATGATCATTTCATTCACCTGATTTTTGAGGCTACCTGCACAGTGCATGCCTGCCGGGTGGCATCACTCAACTACTCTCACATTGTGTACCCATTCCAAGAGAACTGGTTACAATTACTCTACCCAAATGTCTTTGTTCTTCTTATATCCCTTGCCTAACTGGACAATTAGCTACTGTCCATAAATCACTATAGATCCATACCTCATACGATTTTTCATGTCGAATGGCCAATCACATGCACTGCCCAAAGTTCTGCCTATTGGGACAATTCCTTTCGTGACTTCCTTTGAGAGACACTTTAAAAAGGTGCTGTAGAAAGATGGACATCCCATTCTGGTTGGGGTCAGGCTATTTCCTAGTTTTATCCATAAGTAGACCTCGATTCTTTTCTGTTAATTGGTCAGAGGGAACTTTCCTTGAAATGCTAGGTGTGGGATGAGGGAGAAATTGTGAAGTAGTAGGAGGGGGCCATCCAGTGGGTGCTGTGACCTTTATTAAGAATGTAGCCAGTCATATCCCAGCAAGGAGGGAGAGGGGCCTGAAGACTCTTATATCTCTCTTCTCACACCCTCCAACTTGTCCTGCTTCACACTGGCTGACTAAGCTGACAGGGAAAGCAAATCAGGTTAATGCCAGGGTTACAAAACAATATACAGAAAGATGGAAATTGGATTTCCAGGACAAATAAAAAATACCCAGAAGGAGAGATTTATATTTTTACTTTTTTTTTTCCTGTTTCTTTTCCTCTTCTTACCCTCCTTCCTTTTCTGTCTTTCTCTGTCTGTGTGTGTCTCTCTCTCTCTTTTTCTTTTCTCTCTCACACACACATAGAACACATACATGCACACACAGAGACACATCCATGCATGCATAATCAGTAAGAATATCTTGTTAATTTACAAGATAAATGTCATTTGTTGCCTTCTGTGATTGCAAATGGGCTTTTAAGGATCATTAGCTGTGCCCTCAAACATGGCTCTTCTGAAAATGGTGTGGAGCTTCTGGCGGTCTGAAAAGGAGCCTTGCTTTTTCCAAACATTGTACTTTGGAATAATCAGAGTCTGAAATGCAGTGACTCAGTCTAGTGTTTTGAAATGCCTATGGGGAAACATTTATTTTAGGCAACTGTCATTCCTTTGACAACTTGTCTCGTGGGGAGCCATTATCATCATCAACATATTTTGAAATTCTGAAACCAGTTACATTTGTTTCAGAATATTTTAATTGAATAATAATTAATTTTGAGGTATTGGGCTAAAGGCTGAGTTGACTGCAGAGGTGCCTGATTTTCTAAAACATTAATCTCTTTAGTTTTAAATAGTTAAAAAATCTATTCTGGGTTAACATAAATCACAAAATAGAAAAATGATTTCAAAATATGGTTTAACAGAGTATAATAAGATAATAAAGTTAAATTTTGAAGAAATTGCCAAAATTATGAAAAAAAAGATAAAAACCTTACATTTTAAGTTAATACTTTGATCATTATTCATAGGAAGCAAATGTAACTGAAGGGGTGAAACTTGTTGGGAAAAACATTCTCTTTTACTCTTTTTTTTTTTCAGAGCTCATAAGTTCTAATTAACTACTTTTCTTAGAAGTAGTTTATAAAAAGTATTCAAGTAATCAGATACCAGGAAATTACAAATTGTGCTTATTTTGCTATTGTTTACAATATCGAGGTAACTAAAAGGCATTCATGTCATTCAAAAATAAGAAACTTAAATTTGCAATACCATAGAAAGCTTTGTTTTACATGAATCTAAACCAAGGATTGACTCCCTCTGGATGAAACTGAGAACTTCAGAACCCTCAACTCTGATGCTGAGACACTAACCAGACTTTCACATGGCTCTAGCAACATAAAAGCTGCTCCAGTGATGACCCAGCCCCTCCTGAGCTTCTGTCTGGAAAACTCAGGGCTGCCAAAGGAATTTTTTGTTTGTTCTAGCTAACACCTGAGGATAGGCCCGTCCCTTCCTTAGAGCATTTACTAAAAAGACCTTACAATTGTGAATCCTTCCTCAATTGCTCAATTGTGTGTGTGTATGTGTATCCTCCCTTGAAAAACTTGGAGTGTTTTTCTTAGGACCTGAAAGCCATTTTTTGAAATGTAATCATCAGGAAGGATAGGGCCTATATCTCCTAGTCTCTATGGGAAAATAATATCTTAGTTTCTGTAACTGTCAACTGGCAGACACAGCTGAACTAATTGCATTTATACTGACCAATCCTTTGTAATATTTCACTTCCCTGACTCTACTGAGGTCCAGTTTGCTCTTGAGAAGAGTTAAGGGATTAAGCAAAGAAAAAAAAAGAAAGACTCATAGATACAGACAACACTATGTTTGATAGGGAAAGAGCATGCTATAAGAATAGAATTACAGTTGTTTGATAGCTATTCATATGCTAACTATAGAAAAGAGATTTTTCTTACAGACCCTAGGAAACTAAAGGATATGTTGCAAGAAGAGAAATAGGGCTGTAAGGATAAGGTGGCATCAAAGCTTCGTTCATTACTGAGAAAAGAAGATACATTTTAAGTGTAAATCAAGGACAGGACCACTTCTGGTCAAGATGGTGGCATAGGTAAATGCGATCTCGCTTCCTCCCACAACCATATCAAAGTTACAACTAAACTACAGAACAACCATCATTCAGAACCTCCTGACATCGAGCTGAATGGAAGTCCTACAACTATGAAATCAAAGAAGCAGCCACATCAAGACTGGTAGGAAGGGCGGAGGTGCAACGGGCTGGTCCCACACCCACCTGTGTCAGATAAAAATCAGGAGGATACATCAGCTGGGAAGGTCCTCCCTGAGGAGTGAGGGGTCCCCGTCCCACACCAGGCACCCAGCTCAGGGTTTCAGTGCCAGGAAGAGAAGTCCCCATAACTTCTGGCTGGAAAAACCAGCCGGAACTGAGGCAGAGGGAGGCTGAGGCGGCTGGAGCCCCAAGCAGCTCCTCTTAAAGGGCCCGCACATGGACTTACTTGGACTAGCACCCTCCAGGCTCCAGCATGGGGAAGGTAGCTTGAAAGGCACCAGAGTCATATGGGAAAGAACTGAGTTGTCTGGCATTGGAGCGAGAGCTGGAGAGGCAGCTTTCTCCTGGACAGACGTGCTGTCAGAGGCCTTTGTTTCTTTGGTGAGCCCTTCCCTGGGGCAGCAGACAGCTGTCATATCTGGGACTCCAGCAACTTGGCTCACACTGTTTGCCCTGCCCTGGTGATTCCCTGAGGCCCTGCCCAACCCAACTTTTAGGCCCACCCAAGCTGATGCCAGTTGCTTTACCATAGGATTGGCCTGTCTTGGATCCTGCCTCAGGTTTTCCTAAATTCTTTCAAACAAGCAGCATCTGGTCTCAGCTAGCCCAATACCTCTTGTTAAGTAATACATAGAAACAAACACAGGGAGGCAGCCAAAATGAGGAGACAAAGAAACAGATTCCAAATGAAAGAACAGAACAAAACTCCAGGAAAAGAACTAAGTGAAATGGAGATAAGCAACCTAACAGATGCAGAGTTCAAAACACTGCTTAAAAGGATGCTAAATGAACTTAGTGAGAACCTTAGTGAACTTAGTGAGGGCCTCAAGAACGTAAAAAAAGAGCAAGAAATGAAGGATGCACAGTCAGAAATGAAGGAAGCACTAACTGAAATAAAGAATAATTTACACAGATTCAATAGTAGAGTAGGTAAAGCCAAGAAGCAAACCATTGATTTGGAATATAAGGAAGCAAAAAACACCCAATCAGAACAGCAAAACAAAAACAAAAAAACAAAAAAAGAATCCAGAAAAATGAAGATAGTGTAAGGAGCCTCTGGGACAACTTCAAGCGTACCAACATTCGCATCTTGGGGGTGCCAGAAGGGGAAGAGAGAGAACAAGAAATAAAAAACCTATTTGAAACAATATTGGCAGAAAAATTCTCTAACTTGGTAAAGGAAACAGACATACAAGTCCAGGAAGCACAGAGAGTGCCAAACAAGATGAACCCCAAGAGGCCCACACCAAGACACATCATTATCAAAATGCAAAAGGTTCAAGACAAAGAGAGAATCTTAAAAGCAGCAAGAGAAAAGCAGTTAGTTACCTACAAGGGAGTTCCCATAAGACTGTCAGCTGATTTCTCAAAAGAAACTTTGCAGGCCAGAAGGGAGTGACACGAAATATTCAAATTGATGAAAAGCAAGAACCTACAACCAAGATTACTCTACCCTGTAAAGCTGTCATTTAGAATTGATGGCCATATAAAGAGTTTCCCAGACAAGAAAAAGCTAAAGGAATTCATCACCACCAAACCATTATTATATGAAATATTGAAGGGTCTTCTTGAAGAAAAAGATAAAAAATATGAACAAACAAAATGGCAATGAATACATATCTATCGACAATTGAATCTACAAACAAAATGAACAGGCAGAACAGAAACATTCTCATAGATACAGAGAACATTTTGTTTGTTGCCAGATGGGAAGGGGGTTGGGGGAATGGGTGAAGGGATTAAGAAGTACAAATTGGTTGTTAGACTGACAAATCTCAAACGGAAGGGGGGAGGGTGGGGGTGGGAAGAGATAAACCAAAGAACTTATATGTATATATGCATAACCAATGGACACAGACAACAGTGTGGGGAAAGGCAGGAGGGGGCTGGGAGTGGGGAGGAGGGGGTCAATAGGGGAAAAATGAGGAACATTTGTAATACATTCAACAATAAAGATAAATTAAAAAAAAAAAAAAAGGACCGGACCTATCTGAAGGGAGAGAGCACTGCAAGGCTAATCTTTACAGCATTCCAGGGCTATTACGCCTGCCACTCTCTCAGGTCGCCGGTCATCCATCTGAATAAAAATGCACCACAAAGATTCAACCTTGTCTCTACTTATTGGTTTGGGTAGCTACAGGCAGCAGGATCCTTTCCTATCTGGTTTCATGGTAATTGCCAGAGGGAAAGGGGAGTGGGCAGAGGTAGGAGAAGATAAATGGGGGCTAATACACCCACCTCATGGAAAAAGAAGTGTAAAGTGAACACCTGACTTCACCTCTGACCCTAGAGATAGCCTACCAACTCCCATAGAACCAAACTCCCAACCTGTCCCATTACCATGCCAGTCTTCATGACCTAGCACTAAGGCCAACTCCCATGGATTGAGTTCCTGATATTCCCCAGCACCAGACTAACTTCTGCTAACCCAACTACCAGGCTGGCCTCCAAGGCCCCAGTTTACAGGCTAAATCCTGCAGCCCTAGGCTTTAGGCTTATCCAAGTTCCAAGCCAGTCCCCATGGCTCCAACCTCTAGGCAGGCACCCATGAAACCATGCTTTCTAGCCATCTTAGTACCAGACACGCCCCTAGAGAACCAGCTGCCAGGCCTAACCCAGTAGTTTCTGGATCCTGATTGGCTTCTGTGGACCCAGTATAGACATTTACTAATAAAGACCCAGGTCCCAGGCGCAATCTGTAGACATAAGTGCCTGGCCTGCCATAGTAAATTCAGGCTCCAGGTCTGCCCCAATGGATTCAGTCAGAAGACTGATTCTCATGTACCAAATATAAGGCCTGCCGACTTGCTGACCAAGGCACCAGACCTTCCCAACCAAAGAGTCCAGCAGAAAATTTATCCTCAGATACCACCAGACAATCCATCCAGAATTCTAGACAGGCCATGGGTAAAGTACTTAATCTGCCAAAGCCAGTCTGTAAAAAATGAAAGAGGTGTTTACTTATTCAAATGTATAGGTACCAACCCAACGTCACAAAATTCATGAATAATCAAGAAAATATGACTTTACCATAGGAAACTAATAAAACTCCAGTGACTGAACTTAAAGAAATGGAGATCTGGAATTCCAAAAGAGTGGCAGAGTGAATGGGAGCTACACAGACCATCTCCCAGGACCAAACTGGAATTACAACTAAAATAAAAATAAATCATCAGGAAAAAGCAATAGAAAAGCAGCTAGAGAGGACCCATATAACCAGAGACAGGGAAAAAGGACACTGAATCGTGACTGGTAGAATCTGCGGAGGTACAAGAGGGTAGGATAAGAGCCCACGGACAGCAGTTGTTTTAGCTGTGAGCATCTCCCTTGGGGTTAAAATCCCAAGCCGGCTCCATAGCTCAGAGGGCCAGGACAGAGCACCACATTAGCTATAGCCACTCACCTTGGGCTCTGGCAGAGGGAGGGCAGACTGGTCTTAAACTGTGTGGAGAGACATGGGATTTGGAGGGCACTGGGAGTTTTTTGCTGAATCACTCCCTTACAGGACAGTAGACATCTTACACAAAGAGCCCCTTCCCAGAGCCCCAGGGAGAAGCAGCAGCCCCTCCCTCAAACATTTAACACAACCCAGCTGGGCCAGAGAAATGAAAATTGAGGCTCAATAACAGCAAGCGTCTGCCAGCATTTCCCACCCTCTAGAAATCCTCTTACTGTGAACACCTGAGGGAGTTTTTCATTCAGTTGATGACTACAACCAAAGCCTCATCAAGTAACTGAGATTAATAGCACCAAACCAGCACTGCAAGAAATGTTAAAAGGACTGCTGTAATTAGTAGAAGAAATAGGAAGGAAAGTAGAACCACACTAAACAAAAATGGCAATAAATAAGTACATATCAATAATCACCTTAAATGTAAATGGATTGAATGCTCTGATAAAAAGACACAGAGTAGCGGATTGAATAAGAAAGCATGACCCATATATATGTTGTTTACAAAAGACTCATCCCACAACAAAAGACTCACATAGGCTGAAAGTGAAGGGATGGAAAAAAATCTTCCAAGCAAATGGAAAGGAAAAAACAGCTGGGGTAGCAATACTCATATCTGATAAAATAGATTTCAAAATGAAAGCCATAACTAGAGACAAAGAAGGTCACTACATAATATTGAAAGGATCTATCCAACAGGAAGATATAACCTTCGTAAACATATATACACCCAATATAGGAGCACCAAAATATATTAAAAATCTTCTGGAGGACTTCAAAGGATAAATCGACAGCAATACAATCATAGCAGGGGACTTCAACACCTCACTGACATCACTGGATAGATTCTCTAGACAACAAATTAACAAGAAAACAGAGACTATAAATGATGAACTAGATCCAATGGATTTAATAGATATCTACAGAAAATTACACCCCAAAATTACAGAATTCACATTCCTTTTAAGTGCATATGAAACATTCTCAAATATAGACCACATGTTAGGACACAAACTAAGTCTCTAAAAGTTCAAGAAGATTGAAATCATATCAAGCATCTTCTCAGATCACAATGGCATGAAACTAGAAATCAATTACAATAAAAACACACAAAGAAATTTGAACACACAGAGGCTAAACAGCATATTATTAAACAATGGATGAGTTACCAAGGAGATCAAGAAAAAAAATTAAAAATTCCTGGAAACCAATGAAAATGAACACACAACAACAGAAAATTTATGGGATGCAGCGAAAGCCATCCTGAGAGGGAAATTCATAGCACTACAGGCCTATCTCAAGAAAGAAGAAAAATTTCGAATTGACTATCTTACCTCACAACTTAAAGAACTTGAAAGCAAACACAAAAAACTCCAGAGCAAGTAGAAGGAAAGAAATAGTAAACATCAGACCGGAAATAAACAACATAGAGACTAAAAAACAATTCAAAAGATCAATGAAACAAAGAGCTGGTTCTTTGAAAAGATAAACAAAGTGACAGACCCTTAGCTCAATTCACCAAGAAACAAAGAGAGAGGACCCAAATACAAAAAAATTAGAAAGGAAAAAGGAGAAGTAACAACTGACACCACAGAAATACAAAGAAACATTAACAAATACTATGAACAATTATACAGCAGCAAATTGGACAATCTATGCAAAATGGACAAATTTCTAGAAACACACAGTCTCCCAAAACTGAACTGGGAAGAGATAGAAAACTTGAACAGACCAATAACAACTAAAGAAATTGAAGATGTAGTCAAGACTCTCCAAGCAAACAAAAGCATTCTCATACACCAGTAATGAACTCACAGAAAGAGAAACTAAAAGAAAAAAATTCCATTCACCATTGCAGCAAAAAAATTAAGATACCTGTTAAAAAACTTAATCAAAGAAGTAAAGGACCTCTTCACAGAAAACTACCGGACATTGAAAAAAGAAATAGAGGAAGATATAAAAAAGTGGAAGCATATACCTCGCTCACGGATTAGAAGAATTAACATCATTAAAATGTCCATACTACCTAAAGCAATCTATACGTTCAATGCAATCCCCATCAAAATATCAACCACATATTTTACAGAACTATAACAAATACTTCAAAAGTTTATATGGAACCAAAAAAGACCCCAAATAGGCATAGCAATCTTGAAAAAGAAGAACAAAGTAGGTGGGATCACAATACCGGATATCAGGTTATACTACAAAACTATTGTAATCAAAACAGCCTGGTACTGGCACAAGAACAGGCAGCTAGATCAATGGAACAGAACAGAGAACCCAAAAATTGACCCAAGACATTATGCTCAATTAATATTTGATAAAAGTGGCAAGAGCATACAATGGAGTAAAGAAAGCCTCTTCAATAAACGGTAGTGGGAAAATTGGACAGCTACATGCAAAAAAATGAAACTAGACCACCAACTTGCACCATACACAAGAATAAACTCAAAATGGATAAAAGACTTAAATGTGACTCATGAATCCATAAAAATTCTAGAAGAAAATGTAGGCAACAAAATTTCAGACATCATATGCAGCAGAATTTTCACTGATACAATGCCTAAGGCAAGAGAAACAAAGGACAAAATGAACACATGGGACTACATCAAACTAAAAAGCTTCTGCACAGCAAAAGAAACAACCATCAAAATGGAAAGGGAACCCACTATATGAGAGAGCATAATTACCAATGATACATCAAATAAGAGGTTAATTTCCAAAATATAGAGAGTGCTCATACAACTCAACAAAGGAAAACAAAGAACCCAATTAAAAAATGGGCAAAGGACCTAAATAGACACCTCTCCAAAAAGGACATAGAAATGGCCAAGAGACATAGGAAAAAATGCTCAACATCACTAATCATCAGAGAGATGCAAATTAAAACAACTATGAGGTATCACCTCACACCTGCCAGAATGGCTGCCATCAACAAATCATCAAACAACAAGTGCTGGCAAGGGTGTGGAGAAAAGGGGACTCTAGTACATTTCTGGTGGGAATGCAGACTGGTGCAGCCACTATGGAAATCAATATGGTGTTATCTCAAAAAATTAAAAATGGATCTGCCATTTGACCAGTGATCCCACGTCTAGGAATATATCCTAAGAAGCCTGAAAAACCAATCAGAAAGAATATATGTACCCCTATGCTCATAGCAGTACTATTTACAATTGCTAAGATCTGGAAACATCCCCAATGTCCATCAGTAGATGAGTGGATAAAAAGCTGTGGTACATATACACAATGGAATACTATGCAGCTATAATAAAGAAAGATCTCTTGTCCTTTAAAATGACGTGGAGGGACCTGGAGAGTATTATGCTAAGCGACATAAGTCAATCAAGAAAAACAAATACAACATGATCTCACTTATTTGTGGAATATAATGAACAAAATAAGTGATGAACAAAATAGACCCAGAGACATAGAAAGGAGTACAGTTCAGACTGACAAACCACAGAGGAGGGTGATGGGGGGGATGGATGAGATAAACCAAAGAATTTATATGCATGTATGAGTAACCAATGGACATAGACAATAATACTGCAGTGGTGGTGGGACAGGATGGGGAGGAGGGTCTCTAGGAGGAAAAAAAGAGAAACATCTATAACAGAAATAAATTAATAAAAGATTAATTAATTAATTAATTAATTTAAAAAACCAACCAAACAAACAAACATATCCCCTGGTGAGGATTGGAAAAAATAAAATAAAATAATACTGGTTTTGTAAGAAAGAAATAAAATGAAAGAAAAAATAAAGAAAGAAAGAAAGAAATGGAGCTCCGTAAACTATCTGATAAAGAACTTGGAAAAATTATCTTAATAAAATTCAGTGAACTACAAGAAATCACAGATAGATAACTAAGTGGATATAGGAAAACAATTCTCTAGGAAAAAAAAAAAAAGTACAACAAAGGAATGGAAACCATTAAAAATCAACAAAACTGCCCAGCCAATGTGGCTCAGTGGATTGAGCATTGTCTCATGGACTGTGAGGTCCTGGGTCAATTCCTGGTCAGAGCACATGCCTGGGTTGTAGCCTCAGTCCCCAGTAGGGGGCGTGAAGGAGGCAGCCAATCAATGTTTCTCTCTCACATTGATGTTTCTATCTCTCTCTCCCTTCCTTTCTCTCTAAAAAATCAATAAAAACATATAAATAAATAAATAAATAATAAATAATAAAAATAAAACCCAGAAACTCTAAAGTTAAAGAATTCAGTGAATGAAGTATTGAATAAAGAATCTCAATAACAAATTTGACCAAATGAAGAAAGAATTAGTGAACTAGAAGACAATCATTTCAGATCATCTGGTCAGAGGAGAGAAAAAGAAGAAAAAGTATCAAGATGCATTATGTGAATTACAGACTATCTTTAAAAGAAACAATCTATACATTTTTGGTGTCCCAGAGGAGAAGAGAGAGAAATGAGTAGAAAGCTTATTTCAAAAAGACAATGGCTGAGAACTTCCCAAATTTGGGGAGCCATTTGGATATCAATGTTTATAAAGGCAATAGATCATCCTGAACATTCAACCCAAAATAATCTTTTCTAAGACAAATTATAATAAAACTGTCTAAAACCAAAGACAAAGAGAAAAATTTTAAAGCAAGAAGAAAAAAGGAATTCTGACATAAGTAAACCAAAAAAAATTATTAGAAAATTTCTTAGCAGAAAATTTGAAGGCCCAGAGTGGGAGGACATATTTAAATTACTGGAAGAAAAGAAAAAGTTCTAAAAATTTTCTCAAACAGAAGACATTTGAGAAAATTCATCACAATTAGACCTGCTTTACAAAAAAGGCTGAAAGGATTTCTTCAAGCTGAAATAAAAGTATGCTAAGAAGTAACATGAAATTATATTATAATATAAAACATACTGGCAAAGGTATATATATATATATATATATATACACACATATATTTAAATTCACAATATTCTAATAATGTAATACAATTATGTGTTAATTACTTAACTCTAGTATAAAGGTTTGAAGGACAAAATATTTAAAGTAACCATGGCTACAATAATTTATTAATGTATACACAGTATAATCAGAGGTAAATAATGATATCAAAACATAAATGGAAGGGAGGAAGGTGAAAGCGTATTGTTTTATACATGATTAAAGTTAAGTCATTATCAGCTTAAAACAGATTATTATCTCCATAAAATATTTTATGCAAATCTCAAAGTAGATACACAGCAGAAACTTACAATAGATAAAGTCAAGATACAGAGAAGGGAAGCAAAGCATACCATCATAAAAAAATAATCGATTTACAAAGAAAGACAACAAAAGTGGAAGAAACAAAGGAACTACAAAACAGCCATAAAAACAAAACAAAACAAATGGTATTAATAAGTCCTCACCTATCAATAATTACTTTAAATGTAAACGTATAAATTCTTCAATCAAAAGTCATAGAGTGGCTGAATGGTAATAAAAACAAGACACAACTATATGCCTACACAACATTTACTTGAGCATTAAGGACACACATAGGTTCAAAATGAAGGAATGGAAAAAGATATCCATCAAATGGAAAAGGAAAGAGACAGAGTAGCTATATTTATATCAGACAAAATAGACTTTAAGTAAAAAGTTAACAAGAGAAGTCATGTCTGGCCGGTGTGGCTCAGTGGTTGAGCATTGACCCATGCACCAAGAGGTCACCGGTTTGATAGCTGGTCAGGACACATGTTCAGGTTGTGGGGCCGATCCTCAGTGGGAAGTATGCAGAAGGTGGCCAATCGATGTTCTCTCTCATTAATGTCTCTATCTCTCTCTCCCTCTCCCTTCCTCTCTCTCTAAAATCAATAAAGGGAAAAAAAATTTTTTTAAAAAAAGAGAACAAGTCATCATATAATGTTCAAAATGTCAATTCTTAAAGATAATATAACAATTATAAATATATACATCTAACATTAAAGCAATCAAATGTATTAAGAAAACACTAACAAAGCTGAAGGGAGAAATAGACAATAATGCAATAATAATATGGGACTTCAATGCCCCACTATCGACACTGGATAGATCATTTAGACAGAAATCAATAAGAAAACACTTAACTTGAATTATACTTTCAATCAGATGGACCCTAACAGACATATAAAAAATACGGCACTCAACAGCAACAGAATACACATTATTTTCAAGTGCACAAGGAATATTCTCCAGGATAGATAAATACATTAGGTCACAACACAAGCCTTAGCACACGTAAGAAGATTGAAATCATACCAAGTATTTTTTCTGATGACAATCATATAAAACTAGAAATCATTAACAGGAGAAAAACTGGAGAATTCACAAATATGTGGAAATTAACAACATACTCCTGAACAACCAATGGGTCAAAAAAGAAATTTAATAAAAAATAAGAAATAAATTCAAAAACTCCCCAAACAAAAAAAATGTAAACAACATGCCAAAATGTATGGGATGCAAAAGAAGCAGTTTTAAGAGCAAAGTTTATAGTGAGAAATGCTTACACTGACAAAAGGGAAATATCAAAAATAAAATAAATAACCTAACTTCGTACTTCACAGAACTAGAAAAAGAAGAAAAAACTAAGACCAATGCTAGCTGAAGGAAGAAAATAAAAAGTAAAGCAGCAATAAATGAAATAAAGACCGGGAGGTGGGGAACAATAGAAAAGATCAACAAAATTAATACTGTTTTGTTTTTGTTTTTTGAAAAGATAAACAATATTTACAAACCTTTAACTTGACTAAGAAAAACAGAGAGATGACACAAAAAAATAAAATCAGAAGTAAAAGAGGTAATATTACAATTGATAACACAGAAATACAAAGGATCATAACACACTACTATTAACAATTATATGCTAACCAATTGGATAACTTAGAAGACATAAATTCCTAGAAACATACAATCTACCAAAACTGAATCATGGAAAAATAAAAAACGTGAACAGACTGTAATGAATAAGAAGATTAAAACTGTAATTAAAAACTTCCCAACAAAGGAAAGCTGAGGACCAAGTGGCTTCATGGGTGAGTTCCACCAAATATTTAAAGCAGAATTAACGCTGATGCTTCTCAAACTCCTATAAAAACTGGAAGAGGAGAGAGTGATCTCAAAGTCATCTTATGAAGCTAGTATTACCCCAATACCAAATCCAGATAAGGATACTACAAGAAAGGAAAATTACAGCTTAATATCCCCTATAAATATAGATTTTTAAATTTTCAACAAAATACTAGCAAACCATATTCAACAGAATGTTAAAAGGATTATACACCATAATCAAGTGGGATTTATTCTTAGGATGCAAAGATAGTTGAACATATACAAATCAACAAATGGGGTAGACCCCATTAATAGAATGAAGAATAAAAATTATATAATCATCTTAATAGATGCCAAAGAAACATGTGACATAATTCAATACACTTTCAATGTAAAACCTCTTAACAAAGTGGGTATAAAAGGAATGTACCTCAACATAGTAAAGACCATATATGACAAACCCACAGCTAACATACTCAATAGTGACAGGTTTAAAGATTTCTCACTAAGATCAGAACAAGACAAGAGTGCACACTCTCACCACTCTTATTCAATATAGCACTGGCAGTCCTAGCCAGAGCAATTAGGCAAGAAGAAGAAATAAAAGGCATTCAAATTGGAAAATCTCTACACTTAAAAGTAGAGGCATTGATGAAATAAATTGAAGAAGGTACAAATAAATGGAAAGATATTCTGTGCTCATGAATCTCAGAAGTTATTATTGTTAAAATGTCCACACTACCCAAAGATATTTTCTGATACAATGCCATCACTATAAAAATTCCAATGGCATTTTTCACAAAAATAGAAAAAAATGCTAAATATTTATGCAACCACAAAAGACCCTGACAAAGGAAACCTGACAAAGGAAAACAAAGCTGGATGCATCACAATTTCTTATTTCAACAGATATTTCCAATTATAAATAAATATCAAGAGATAGCAGTTGTTGGCAAGGACGTAGAGAAAAGGGAACTATTGTTCACTGTAGGTTGGAATGTAATTTGGTAATATCATTATAGAAAAGAATATAAAAGCTCCTTAAAAAATTAAAAATAAAACTACCAGCAATCCTACTTCTGTGTATATATTTGAAGGAAATGAAATCACAATCTTGAAGAGGTATCTTTAACCTCATGTTCATTTTAACAATATTTCAATGGTCAAGATATGGAAATTAAGTGTCCATCTACAGATGAATGGATACTAAAAAGTGATATATTTTTATCATATTCAAATATCATATAATAGTCATATATCACTCATATTAACCATATTTATATTTTATCCATATATATATATATATATTTGTAATGTAACTGTCAGTCAAGAGGTGTCTGTAGAAACATGATGACTAAATGTACTGTGGTATCCTGGATGGGGTTCTTTAAAAGGAAAGGGTCATGCCCTGGCCAGTTTGGCTCAGCGGTTAGAGCTTCTGCCCACAGACCAGAGAGTCCGGGTTCAGTTCCTGCTAAGGGCACGTACCTTGGTTGCAGTTTGTCCCCAGCCCTGGCTGGGGTCGTGTGAGTGGCAACCACTCGAAGTGTCTCTCTCATGTCGATGTTTCTCTCTCTCTCTTCCTCCTTCTCTCCCTCCCGCTCTGTCTAAAGATAAATGCAAAAATGTCCTCAGGTGAGGATAAAAAAAAAAAAAAAAGGAACAAATCATTAGATCAAAGAAAAGGAAATCTGAATAAATTATGGACTTTAGTTAATAAAAATTTATTGATATTGGTTTATTAATTGTAACAAATGTAATATATTAATATAATATGGGGAACAGTTTGGTATGGGGTAAATGGAAACTCTCTGGACTATCTTCCCAAATTTTCTTTAAACCTGTTCTAAAATAAAAAGTTTATTTTAAAAAATCACCCAATTATATGCTTTATATGAGAAACTCACTTCAAATACTTCAAATATGCACAGTCTAGGAGAAGACAAGCTTTGCCATATTTTTGTTCCCTTGTTTTGCTAGTTTCATTCAATAATTTGCTGTCTTTTAAACAAAGATAACAGGGTGTCGACATAAATTTGAATTCCAGGTATACAACATTATTTTTAGCATATATATATGTTCCATGCAATATTTGGGACATATTTATACTAAAAATTATTTGTTGTTTGTCAGAAATTCAAATTTAACTGGGATGTCTTATATTTTTGCTGGCAACCATAAAATCTAAATTATCTTGCAGTTTAAATTGCTGTGGGCTTTGAGTCTGAATTGATAGCAACTTAAAGTCAAGTAGGATCCTTAACCCTTCCTGAATATGTTTATCTTTAATTGTGGATAGACTAGTTATCTCTTTGGTCTCCTGATTACTTTATACTTCTGCCCTGGAAACTTCTCATTCTCTTGTCTAGTTCTTGCTATTCCAATTAATAATAGTAGTAACAAAATAACAGCATCAACTGTTTAGTGCTAACTTTGTGCCAGATGTCATCCTCATTTTTCTGATGAAGAAAAGAAGACTTAATTAACTTGCTTCAGGTCAAAATCTACTAAGTAGTAAAATGAGATTCAACCTTTATCTGTCTGACAACAAAATCCATGCATTTAAAACTTCCTTGGCACTGAGGTATTTTTGCCTGAATTTTCAATCCCTTTTCCTCCTAGCAGTCTTAAAGGTTTTCTTCCAGAAGCCTCACCTCTAGCTCTGCCCTGTGCTGCTGAGTTAGTAGTTGTGAGGTCTGTGTTTCATTATTGAGGTGCTCAACAAAGTCTTGATTACAAACTAGCATATTGTCCTAGCTTCTGAATAATAAGGAGTGTTGAAGTGAACCCAAAGGGCTTGCTACCTGGAACTCTTCAAGGAGGTGCTTGTCAGCCTAATAGAAAAACCGCCTTTCTGCTTCTAAAGCAGCTCTATTTGGGCTACTCACTAAGTTACTTTCACTGATATGCTTCTAGCTCTTGTTCACTTTCAGAGTATGGGATCACCAGACCAGTTTTTTTCCTGGCTTCCCACTGATAGCTCATCTCATTCTAATCCTTTCCCTCATTTTACTCTTACAATATATAAAATTTAGATACATCTCCATATCCAATGTAGCCCCAATAAATTCAATAAAAAAGAAAGTAAAATAAAATAAAAAAATACATCTTCATATAATACCATATGCACACACAAGTCCCTCAGATTATACTATCCTTTCATGAGGTGAAAGTTATTTCATCTACAATATACACTATAAGCAGTATTTTATACATACTAGGCAGTGTGTGCTAAGTGTCAGAAACATAATAGTGAACAAGAAATACACCTACTCTTGAGGAATTGATAGCCTAATGTTAAAGTAGGTCTGCAACTTGATATGATTTAAGGTAGAATGAAAGAAAAACTATAAAATAAAAATAAATATATAAAATAAAGGGTTTTTGGAGGTGAAAGATGGTGGCGGGCAGGGCTGGAGGGAGGGTGAGTGCGTGAGAGAGTGAGCTAGTGTGTGAGAGTGTGAGTAGATGTGAAGGTGGACGACAAAACTCGTGCAGTGCAGAGACGTGGAGCAGCAGGTTCCTGTGCTGTGGACAGAGCAGCTGGCTACCGCGGTAAGCGGCTCTTCAGGGTGCTTCTCCCTGCACCAAGGGGAGGTCAGGGTTCCAGTGAGACCTGTGCAACACAGCTGCCCAAGGTATGGGCAGGGAGCGTGATTCCAATAGTGCCTGAGCTATACAGCTAGAGGTGGCACCAGTGACCAGCTGGGAACACAGCTCCAGAGGGGCCCAAGTGATCCAGCAGCAGCACTTACCAGGACACACCAGTACCAGCCCCCAGTAGTCAATCCTCCAGGATCCACAGCAGGCAAGAGGTGACATGCAACAGAACAGTCTGGGAGGCACAGTAGCCTTATTTGATATATAGTGAGCTGCCTACACATCCAAACATTCCTCACCACGTCTAGAGCTACCAAACGGCTAAAATGGGGGGACAAAGAAACAACATCCAAAGGAAAGAAAAAGAGGAATCACCAGAAAAGGAACTACAACAAATGGAAGAAAGCAACTTGTCAGATAAAGAATTCAAGGCAACGATTTTAAGGGTGTTCAAACAATTTGGTGAGAACTACAAGCAACTTAATAAGAATTATGAAGAGCTCACTGGGAACTACTTCAGCTTAAAAAAAGAGGTAGAAGCTATGCATAAAAATCAAGAGGAAATAAAGAATGACATAGCTGTTATGAAAAATACCTTAGAAGGGTTCAATAGTAGATTAGAAGAAGCTGAAGACAGAATCAGTGACTTAGAAGACAAGGTAGAGAAAAACACCCAAATAGACCAGCAAATGGAAAAAAAAATTTTAAAAGCAGGAGGAAAGTTTAAGGGAGCTGTGGGACAATACAAAACATAACAACATTCGCATTATAGGGATACCGGAAGGAGAAGAATCAGAGAAAGGAATAGAAAACCTGTTTGAAGAAATAATGACAGAAAACTTCCCTAAACTGGTGAAGGAAAAATCACACAAGTCCAGGAAACACAGAGAGTCCCAAGCAAGATGAACCCCTGAAGACCCACAGCTAGACACATCACAATAAAAAATGGCAAACATTAAAGACAAAGAAAGAATCTTAAAGGAAGCAAGAGAGAGACAGAAAGTTACCTGCAAGGGAGCTCCAATTAGACTGTCAGCTGATTTCTCAATAGAAACACTGCAGGCCAGAAGGGAGTGGCATGAAATGTACAAAGTAATGCAAGGCAAGGGTCTGAATCCAAGACTACTCTATCCAGCAAGGCTATCATTAAAAATTGAAGGAAAAATAAAGAGTTTCATGGATAAAAAAAAAAGCTAAGGGAATTTATCACCACCAAACCAGCACTGTAAGAAATGCTGAAGGGACTGTAGTAAGAAGAAAAAGAAACAGAGAGAGAGAGAGAGAGAGAGGAACACAGGCATAAAATTAAAATGGCAACTAATAACTATCTATCAATAATTACCTTAAATGTAAATGGCTTAAATGCTCCAATCAAAATACATAGGGTAGCTGATTGGATAAGAAAACACGACCCATATATATGCTGTCTGCAAGAGACCCACCTCACAACAAAAAACTCACACAGGATGAAAATGAAGGGATGGAAAAAAATTTTCCAAGCAAATGGAAATGAAAAAAAAGCTGTTGTAGCAATACTTGTATCTGACAAGATAGACTTCAAAACAAGGGCCATAATAAGAGACAGAGAAGGTCACTATATAATATTAAAAGGATCAATCCAACAAGAGGATATAACACTGGTAAACATATACGCACCAAACACGGGAGCACCAAAATATATTTTAAAACTTCTGGAGGACTTCAAGGTAGAGAGATCAATAGCAACACAATCATCGTGGGTGACTTTAACACACCACTGACACTACTGGATAAATCTTCTAGACAAAATATTAACAAGGACATATAGTCCTTACAAGACAAACTAGATCAGTTGGACTTCATTGATATTTACAGAATATTTCACCCCAAAGCTGCAGAATATACATTCTTCTCAAGTGCACATGGGTCATTCTCAAAGAGACCACATGTTAGGACACAAAGCAAGTCTCTACAAAGTCAAGAAAATTGAAATCATATCAAGCATCTTCTCAGATCACAATGGCATGAAACTAGAACTCAATTACAGTAAAAACACACAAAAACATTCAAACACTTGGAGGCTAAATAGCATGCTATTAAACAGTGAATGGGTTACTAACGAGATCAAGGAAGAAATTAAAAATTTCCTGGAAACCAATGAAAATGAACACACGACAACACAAAATCTATGGGACACAGCGAAAGCAGTCCTAAGAGGGAAGTTCATAGCACTACAGGCCTACCTCAAGAAATAAGAAAAATTCCTAATTGACTTTCTAACCCTACAACTTAAAGAACTAGAAAGTAAACAAAAAGAAAAACCCAGATCTAGTAGGAGGAAGGAAAGAGTAAAGGTCAGAGCAGAAATAAACAACATAGAGACTAAAAAAACAATTCAAAAGATCAATGAAACAAAAACATGGTTCTTTGACAAGATAAACAAGATGGGTGTTAGTTCTTTGAATGTTCAGTAAAACTCCCCCATGAAGCTGTACAGACACAGGCTTTTGTTTGCTGGGAGATTCTTGATTACATCTTCAATTTCCTTTGTTGTTATTGGTCTGTTCAAGTTTTCTATCTCTTTCCAATTCAGTTTTGGGAGACTATGTGATTCTAGAAATTTGTCAGTTTCACCTAGATTGTCCAATTTGTTGGCATAGAATAGTTCATAGTATTTCTTAACGATCCTTTGTATTTCTATGGTGTCAGTTGTTACTTCTCCTCTTTCGTTTCTGATTTTGTATATTTGGGTCCTCTTTCTTTGTTTCTGGCTAGGGGTTCATCAATCTTGTTCATCTTTTTAAATAACCAGCTTTTTGTTTCATTGATCTTTTGAATTGTTTTTTTAGTCTCTATGTCATTTATTTCTGCTCTTACTTTTACTACTTCTTTCCTTCTACTTCCTCTGGGTTATTCTTTTTGTTTACTTTCTAGTTCTTTAAGTTGTGAGGTTAGATAGTCAGCTAGAAATTTTTCTTGTTTCTTGAGGTAGGCGTACAGTGCTATGAATTTCCCTCTCAGGACTGCTTTCAATACATCCCATAGATTTTGTGTTGTTGTAGGTTCATTTTCATTGGTTTCCAGGAATTTTTAGTTTCTTCCTTGATCTCCTTGGTAATCCATTCACTGTTTAATAACATGCTATTTAGCCTCGATGTCTTTGAATGTTTTTGCTGTAACTGATTTCTAGTTACATGGCATTGTGATCTGAGAAGATGCTTGATATGATTTCAATCTTCTTGAACTTGTAGAGACTTAGTTTGTGTCCTAACATGTGGTCTATCTTTGAGAATATCCCATGTGCACTTGAGAAAAAGGTGAACTCTGCAGTTTTGGGGTGTAGCTCTCTGTAGATATCTGTTAAGTCCATTTGATCTAGTGATTCATTTAGAGTATCTGTTTCCTTGTTAATTTGTTGTCTAGAGAATCTATCCAATGATGTGAGTGAGGTGATGAACGCCCCTGCTATGATTGTATTGCTGTCAATTTCCCCTTGGAAGTCCTCCATAAGTTTTAAAAGATATTTTGGTGCTCCTATATTGGGTGCATATATGTTTACCAAGGTTATATCTTCCTGTTGGATAGATTCTTTCAATATTTTGTAGTGGCCTTCTTTGTCTCTAGTTATGGCCTTCATTTTGAAGTCTATTCTATCAGACATGAATATTGTTACCCAGCCCTTTTGTCCTTTCTGTTTGCTTGGAAGTTTTTTTCCATCCCTTCACTATTAACCTATGTAAGTTTTTGGTTGTGAAGTGGGTCTCTTATATATATGAGTCATGGTTTCTTATCCATTCAGCTACTCTGTGTCTTTTGATTGGAGCATTTAATCCATTTACTTTTAAGGTTATTATTGATGTGTACTCATTTATTGCCTTTTTAAAAAATTTTTATTGTGGCTATATTTTTCTTCCTATTTCTTCTGCTGATTACAGCAGTCCTTTTAACATTTCTTGCAGTGCTGGTTTTGTGCTAATATATTCCCTTAGCCTTTTTTTTTTTTGTCTGGGAAGCTCTTTATTTCACCTTCTATTTTGAATGATAGCCTTGCTTGATAGAGTGGTCTTGGATTCAGATCCTTGTTTTTCATTACCTTGATTACTTCATGCCCTTCCCTCTGGTCTGTAGTGTTTCTGTTGAGAAGTCAGCTGATAGCCTTATGAGGCCTCCTTTGTAGGTAACCTGTTGCTTATCTCTTGCTGACTTTAGGATTCTTTGTCTTTAATTTCTGGCATGTTAATTATTATGTGTCTTGGTGTGTGCTTGTTTGGGTTCTTTTTACTTGGGGCTCTCTGTGCTTCTTGAACTTGTATGCCTTTTCCTTTACCAAGTTAGGGAAGTTTTCTGTCACTATTTCTGTAAATATATTCTGTAACCCTTGGTCATTTTTTCTTTTCTGGCACTCCTATGATGTGAATGTTGTTACATTTCATATTGTCCTACAGTTCGCTTAAGCTGTCTTCCTGTTTTTTCGTTGTTTTTTCTTTTTGGTTCTCTGATTGGGTAATTTTTTTCTACCCTGTCTTCTAATTCACTGATCTTATCCTCAGCTTCCTCTACTTTACTGGTTATTCCTTCCAATGTATTCTTTATTTATTCTATGTCATTCTTTATTTCTGCTTGGTGGTTTTAATTTGCATTTTTCTCATGATTATTGATGTTGAGAATCTTTTCATACATCTATTGGTCATCTGTATGTCCTCTTTGGAGAAGTACCTATTCAGGTCCTTTGCTCATTTTTTAATTCGATTGTTTGTTTTTTTTTTGATGTTGAGTTTTATGGATTCTTTATAAATTTTGGATATTAACCCCTAATCAAATGTATCATTGACGAATATGTTATCCCATTCAATGGTTTGTCTTTTCATTTTATTGATGTTTCCTTTGCTGTGCAAAAATTCTTTAGTTTGATGTAGTCCAATTTGTTTATTTTTTCTTTTGTTTCCCTTGCCTGAAGAAATATATCAGAAAAAAAATGTTGCTATAAGAAATGTCCGAGATTTTACTGCTTATGTTTTCTTCTAGGATTATTATGTTTTTCAGTCTAACATTTAAGTCTTAAATATATTTCAAGATTATACTTGTGTATGGTGTAAGAAGGTAGTCTAATTTCATTTTTTTGCACATATCCATCCAATTTTCCCAACACTATTTATTGAATAGACTGTGTTTAGCCCATTGTATGTTTTTACTTCCTTTGTCAAATATGAATTGACTATAAAAGTGTGGATTTATTTCTGGGTTCTCTATTGTTTTTGAATTATCCATATGGCCGTTTTTATGCCAGTACCATGCCAGTTTTGATAACTATGGTCTTGTGCTATAGTTTGATATCAGGTGCGGTGATTTCTCCAACTTTGTTGTTTTTTTTCTCAAGATCACTGTTGCTGTTAAGGGATCTTTGTGGTTCCATACAAATATTTTTAAACATTTGTTCTGGTTCTGAGAAGTACTCTATTGGAATATTGATAGAAATTGAATTGAATCTGTAGATTGCTTTGAGCAGTATGTATATTTTAATGATGTTAATTCCGCCTATCTATGAACACGGTATATGCTTCCACTTATTTATATTTTCCTCACTTGCTTTCTTCTGTTTCATATAATTTTCCAAGTACAGGTCTTTTACATACTTGGTTTAATGTATTCCTAGTTATTTTATTCTTTTTGAAGTGATTGTGAATGGGATTGATTTTTTTTTTTTTTTTTTAGTTTCCCATTCTGATAGTTCATTATTGGTGTATAAAAATGCAACTAATTTCTGAATATTTATTTTGTATCCTGCTACTTTACTGAATTCATTTATCAATTCTAGTAGTGTTTTGGTGGAATATTTAGGGTTCTGTATATACAATATCATGTCATCTACAAATAATGACAGTTTTACTTCTTTTCCAATTTGTATTACTCTTGCTTCTTCTTTTTTTTTCCTGATTGCTATGGCTAGGACTTCCAGTACAATGTTGAATAAGAGTGGTGAAAGCGGACAACCTTTCGCATTCCTGATCTTAACAATGCTTGTAGTTTTTGCCCATTGAGTATGATATTGGCTATGAGTTTGTTATATGGCCTTTATTATGTTAGTTCCCTCTATTTCCACTTTGCTGAGAGTTTTTATCATAAATGATTGCAGGATTTCATCAAATGTTTTTTCTACATCTATTGATATGATCATGTGGTTTTTATCCTTCAATTTGTATATGTGGTGTATCACGTTTATTGTTTTCCAGATATTGTACCAACCTTGCATCCTCAGAATAAATCCCACTTGATCACAGTGTATGATCTTTTTAATGTATTGCTTGATTAGGTTTGCCAATATTTTGTTGAGAATTTTAGCATCTATCTTCATCAGGAATATTGGCCTATAATTTTCTTTCTTTGTCATGTCTTTATCTAATTTTGGAATTAGGATAATGCTGGCCTCATAAAATGAGCTTAGGAGTCTTCCCTTCTCTTGAATTTTTTGGAATAGCTTAACAATAGGTGTTAGTTCTTCTTTGAATTTTTGGTGAAATTCATATGTTATGAGTTTTTTGTTTTGTTTTGTTTTGTTTTATTACTGCTTCAATTTCACTGGTGTAATCTCTCTACTCCGATTCTTCTTGATTTAGTTTTGGAAGATTGTATGTTTCTAGAAATATATCTATTTCCTCTGTTGTCTAATTTATTGGCCTATTATTTTTTGTAATATATTCTTACATTCCTTTGTATTTCTTTGGTGTCAGTTGTTACTTCTCTTTCATTTCTGATTTTATTTATTTGGAGCCTGTCGCTTTCTTTCTAGATGAGTTTAGTTAGAGGTTTGTCAATCTTGTGTATCTTTTTAAAGAACCAGATCCTGGTTTCATTGATCTTTTGTTTTATTTTTTTAGACTCTAGTTCATATATGTCTGCTCTGTTCTTTATTATTTCCTTCCTTCTACTCACTCTTGTTTTGTTCTTTTTCAAGTTACTTTAAGTATAAAGTTAGATTGTTTATTTGAGCTTTTTCTTGTTTCTTGAGATAGGCCTGTAATGCCATGAATTTCCCTCTTAGGACTGCCTTCTCTGTTTCCCACAGATATTGGGTTGTTGTGTTCTCATTTTCATTTATTTTTAGGTATTTTTTTAGTTCTTCCTTGATCTTATTGATTTCAAGTTTTAAAGCATTATTGTCAGAGAAGGTGCTTGGTATGATTTCAGTCTTCTTAAATTTATGGAGACTTGTTTTGTGTCCTAATATGTGTCTATCCTAGAAAATGTTCCATGTGCACTTGAAGAGTGTGAATTCTGCTGCTATGGGTGGAATGGTCTAAGGATCAATTAAATCCATTTGATCTAGTGTGTCATTTAAGGCCACTGTCTCCTTGTTGATTTTCTGTCTATAAGATGTATCTATTGATGTCAATGGGGTGTTCAAGTCCCCTACTATCACTGTATTACTGTCAATCTCTCCCTTTATGTCCATCAGGATTTGCTTTACATATTTAGGTGCTCCTATGTTGGATGCATAAATGTTTTCAAGGGTTATGTACTCTTGTGGGATTGCTCCCTTTATCATTATGTAGTGTTTTTCTTTTTCTTTTACTATAAACTTGGTTTTAAAATCTATTTTATCAGATACAAGTATTACTACCCCAGCTTTTTTTTCCCTTTCCATTTGCATGAAATATCTTTTTTCATCCCTTTACTTTTAGTCTGTGTATGTCTTTAGTTCTGAGGTGGGTCTCTTGAAGAGAGCATATACACAGATCTTGTTTTCTTATCCATTCAGCTATCTTGTGTGTTTTGATTGGAACATTTAAGGCATTTACATTTAAAGTGATTACTGATAGGTATGTATTTATTGCCATTTTATTTTTTTTAACTATGTTCCTTTATTTGTTTTTTCCTTTTTCTTCTTTTTCGGCTTCTTAAAGCAAGCCCTTTAACATTTCCTGTAATACAGGTTTTGTGGTAACAAATTCCATTAGCTTTTTCTTGTCTGAGAGGTTCTTTATTTTTCTTTCAATTTTAAATGTTAAAAAAAGTTAGCCTTGCTGGGTAAAGTAGCCTTGGTTTTAGGTCCTTGCTTTTCACCACTTGGAATATTTCATGTCAATCCCTTCTAGCCTGAAATGTTCCTGTTGAGAAATCAACTGACGGTCTTGTGGGAACTCCCTTTAGGTAACTGACTGCCTTTCTCTTGTGGTTTTTAAGATTATCTCTATGTCTTTAGCTTTAGGCATTTTAATTATGATGTGTTTTGGTGTGAGCCCATTTGGGTCCACTTTGTTTGGAACTCTCTGTGCTTCATGGGATTTTATGTCTTTTTCCTTTACCTGGCTAGGAAAGTTTTCAGACATTATTTCTTCAAATAGGTTCTCAATCCCTTGCTCTCTCTCTTCTCCTTCTGGTACCCCTATCATGCACATATTATTATGCTTCATGTTGTCCCAAAGGTCCCTTAAACTATCCTCACTATTTTTAAGTCTTTTTCTATAGACTTCTCTGATTGGGTGTTTTATTCTACCTTGTCTTCCAAATCCCTGATTTGATCCTCTGCTTCATTGAGTCTGCTGTTTATTCCAGTGTATTCTTTATCATAGATATGGCATTCTTTGTTTCTGACTGGTCATTTTTCATGATTGCTATATCATTTTTCATGCTGTTGAGCATCCTTATAATGATTACTCTGAACTCTATATCTAATAAGTTGCTTATTTCCACTTCATTTAGCTCTTCTGGAGAATTCTGTTGTTCCTTCATTTGGGACCTGTTTCTTTGTCTCCCCATTTTCGCTGCCTGCTTGTGTTTGTTTCTGTGTATTAGGTATATCTAGTATGACTCCCAGTCTTAGAAGAGTAGCCTTATATAGTTTGTGACCTATGGGACCCAGTGGCACAGTCTCCCTGATCACCAGAACTGGGTGCTCTAAGAATGTCCCTTGTGCACAATGTGTGGGCCCTCCTGTTATAATTGAGTCTTGATTGGCATTGGCACATTTGTGTGTGGGCTCAACCCTCAGGCTGGCTGAGGCTCAACCCCCAACAGAATGTGCAGGCTACTGTGCAAGTGCTGATCACATGAAATGAAATTTGTTTCGGCAGGGTTTGATACCTGCCAATACCTGCCTGTGGATATGCTGCTTGTGAAGCTTACTGGATCTTGCTCTGTTGTTGTTTGAAGCTGGCTACAGGGTGCACTATTCTGGGCCTCTTCAGAGGGACTCTGGTGTAGGCCAATGTCAGAAGCTCTATGTACTTGGCCCTGAGCAACCTGTTTGGTACTATGAGCAATCCACAGCTTGTGGCTCCCTCTTCTGGGTCTCTGTGTGTGTGGAAAGGACCAAGCTGTACACTAAGGTCTGCTTTTACTTGCCCTGGGCCCAGGAGTATCTTAGGCAAAGACTCAAAGCACCCAGAGATCCACCTCTACTTGCAGGCTGTCTGTTAGTCTCAGTCATTTAATGAGCCTCCAGCTGTAGTGTGGCTACTGCATCTTTCCAGACTAATGCTGCCTGGATGGTAAAGGTCTACCTGAGAGAGATGGCTTCTGCATTGGAGAATGACTCCGCACAGGAATCCAAGTGGCTGTCCTCTCAGTTCTCTCCCCAGAGCCACCAAGCCTATACTCTTCTCACACAGCTCTAGTCCACTCTTCTCCCCCTCTGCTGGAGCACAAGGTGTGTGGCTACAAACAAAATTTTGTGTGTTGGCTCTTTATGAAGGTGCCTGGGATTCTAGCACTCTCTCCCTGGTGGACAGAAATCCCATTGCTTTTCACAGCCAGATGTTATGTGGGCACCTTTCCCAGTTCTAGTGCTCTGGGCTGGGGAGCCTTGTTTGGGGTTTAGACCCTAGACTTCTCAAGGGGAACCTCCGCAGTTGAGATATCCCTCTAGAACTTTAGCTGCTGCTTGTGGGAGCCTGGCCAGCTCTCTTGTGCCTTTGCACTTCCTACCACTCTCTATGTGGTCTCCTCTTTATGTCCTTGGTTATAAGGGCTCTCTCCAGCTAGCCTTTAGTTGGTTATTCACGATGATTTTTCTATATTTTAGTTGTAATTCCAGCTTGGTCCTGGGAAAAGGTCAGTGTAGCTTCCATCAAATCTGCTGCCATGTTGGACTCTGCCTAAAGATGGGTTTCTTTTCATGGAAAATTACTCACAGAAAAGCAGTGCCAGGTCACCTTCTGGCTTCGCTAAGAGAAAGCTGGGAGAATATGTCTAGAAGTAAATCAACTGACACCTCAAGCCACCTGTCCCTCACTCTGGGTTAATTGACAACTTTCTAATATCACATAACTGAACATTTAAATGTGTGCAGTGTATGATTTGGGTTATTACAGTCTCCATTTTTATTTGCCTAAGGAGAAATTGCTGCTTCATAATTGCCATCAGTGAATTTCCACCCCTGTGCTATAAAAGCATTTTCACATCAGGGCATGGTTATTTGTTCATGTTTGTCTACCCTCCAAGGCTATGAACACTCCAGAATCAGTGTCTCCTGTCCCTAAGGAGATTTTTATCTAATGGAAGAGAAAGGGTAGTAAAAAGTAAAAACAATTTGCATCCCTCATGCATGCTCAGTATCTTCATCTAGGGCTGTGCATAGTTCTAGCAAGCATATAATTTCCCTGAAGGTATAAGCAGCCCCTTTAGACTTCCCTATTTTTAAAGGCCCCAAAGATGTATTAAACTATAATGATTTTACCACCCATAGTTATTCAGAGTATATTTTTGTTCACTTGTTATATATGTGCCTTTGCTTAGAGCTCTAAAGATGCCACAATAAACATGTTAAAGTTACTGCCAATTAGTTTCTATTCTGGCACACCCTTTATTTTCTTGGCTGCCATGTGATTTGGCTTCAGGTCTAAAACAATTTCATTCACCACTAATACTTAAAGATTATTTTTCTATAAAAGCATTATAAACTCTTTTTTAAATAATTTATATCAAAAACAAGACTCAAAATGAAAAAATATCCATTACCTCTTATGTTATCCCATTTGCTTCATCCATTCTTTACATTATATTTTGAGGCTTTAACTGACTCTAATGTACATTTAACAAAGTGGGGAAGCATATAGCAAAAGCTTACTTAGATGTCAGGACATTTTTGGACTACACATTATTTGTGCAGTCTAACAGACAATGTAACTGGGAATAGTATATGGGAATAAAAATAGAGACACATATGGGGGGTGGCTGAAAGGGTGAAGGGATTAAGAAATACAAATTGCCAGTTATAAACACAGCCACAAGAATGCAAAGTACAGCATTGGGAATATAGTCAGTAATATTGTAATAATTATATGTGATGTCAGATGGGTATAGACTTATCAGGTGATCACTTCTTAAGTTATATACATGTCTAGTCACTGGTTTGTACATCTGAAACTAATGTAATGTTGTAGATGAACTGTAATTGAAAAATTAAAAACAAAAATAGAGGCACATAGCACATTCCTCTAATAGTCAATGATTATGATTTATAGACTTTATACTTATGAAATTTGATGAACTCCTACTTCAGAGAAATGTTATGAGACTTGGGAGGTGAATGATCAGAAATATTTGGGATTCTTATGAATAAATAGAATAATAACAACAGGAATCTGGGGTCACATATGCTCCTACCTCCTGGTCTGTCTGCCCCTACCTCCTCACACCTCAGGTCACCAGTCCATGTAAATTGCATTACTCTCTGAAGGAAAACCTTATTTACGTATAGCTATAGTACCAACACAATGCTCTTTTTTCTCAGGTACTGAGAATCAGGACAGCTTTTTTGCTTCCAGTTCAGTCCATTTAACTTGTGTTAATTACCTATTTTTAAATAATAAAAGATTTTAGTTTGAGTTTTACAGATGATAGAGTTTATTGATCAGTCATTCAGAGACTAACACTTGTAGTAGGTATTTATGAGATTTATTATGCAGTATAGATTGTAATTTAGCAATTAGAAAAGAAAAAAAACTTGTTTGAAACAGAATTTAAATAACTTTTTACTTAAAGTTAAAATCATTACCTAAAGTTGAATAAACATTTAAAAACTGGCTTGTTTTTAATTTGAAATAATATATGCAACTCTATGTTCATTGCTGCATTATTTACAATACCCAAAATATGGAAGTAGCCCAAGTGCCCATCAGTAGATGAGTGGATAAAAAACTTTGCTCCATATATACAATGGAATATTCCTTGGCCATAAAAAATAACAAAATCTTACCATTTGTGACAGCATGGATGGACCTAGAGGTTATTATGTGAAGTGAAATAAGTCAGTCAGAGAAAGACAAATACCATGTGATTTCACTTATATGTGAAATCTAAAGAATAGTATAAATGAACAAACGAAACAGAAACATACTCATAGATACAGAGAACAGACTGATGGTTACCAGAGGGAAGGGGGGGTTGGGGAACTGAGTGAAAAGGATGAAAAAATTGAAGAGTACAGATTGGTAGTTGCAAAATAGTCATGGAGATGTATAGTGCAGCATAGGGAATATAGCTAATAATATTGTATTAACTGTGTGTGGGGTCAGTTGTGTACTAGAAATATCAGGGGGAATACCTTGTAGAGTGTATGATTGTCTAATCACTATGCTGTATACCTGAAATTAATATGAAATAATATTGAATGTAAACTGTATTGAAAACATTTAAATTTTTAAAAATTGTGTGCTTAATAAAGATGTAAACAAACAAAAAAGAGCGGCATGTTTGTTGTTCAGGTTGTCAAGCAAGTCTCTGAACTCCTGGTCAGCATAAATAAGTACATCTTGTGGCAAGTTTAAATTGCACCCAAAAGTTAGTTTGATGAATGTTACTAATTAATAATTAATTAAATGATAATTAATTAAATAATTTGAGCTAAAAATAAATGACTTTTGTTCTACTTTGGTTCCAGGTTTTCCCATGGAGTATGAAGAATAACAAAGTATAAAGCATGCATTGAATAAGTATTTCAGAGCATTCTGAGCTTCCATGTGCCTAACTCTAAGCTAAGTTCCTTCCCAGTCTCTGCCATTAAGAATATTGGTGTTTGGTGGTGAGAATAACAAGCATACAAATACTTGTCATTCAAAACAAAATGCACCTCAAAAATAACAGTTGATGATCTAGGCTTTTGGGGGAAACAATTTCAAATAAGGATAATTATACTGAATTTATACTGAAAAGCATTGATTTTCTTTTTTCTCCCACTAAAAAATATTCCACAATTAGGACTCTCCACACTTTTCCTTTCACACAAAGTCTGCCTCATTTATTAGAAAGTTCTGTAAAGCCTACCCAATTCTTCCTTCCTTTAATTGTATTATCACTTCTTTAGAGTAGGCAGCAACTTGTCCTTCCCTAGTTGTCTCAGCAGATTCAGGTGCTAAGCTTTCATTTATTCTTTAAGCCAGAGACTATGGCTTCTATGTTTTACTGTTTTATTACATGGTATGAACTATTTAATATTTATAGAATGATTGAGTGATAATTAAAGAAGATTACAGAGAATCTCCAACATATCTATAAAAATCAGGAGGCAATAGATTACATTAATATTATCCAGTATTTTTCTAATTCCAATTCATTGCCTGAAGCTACTCTGCACATCTAATCTCCCTAATAGTCAATGTGGCTCATGATAGGATAAAAACTGAAGCTGAAATTTGAATGATCTCATCAATCTTCTTTAGGTCTGTAACAAAACCCTGAAGGGAAAATTCTTTAGTTTCCAAGAAATTTATCATTGAAATTGCTCCTTAGTTTGGTTTTTATTCTGTGTTGAGACATTAGCAAGCCAGATGGATAAGAATTTGAATCTTGAAGTCTTATTTTACCTTTATCATTGCTATACTTTGTAGGCTTAGTGATCTGTAAGATAAAAATTTTAAACTCCAGTGTTTTGTTTTTTATTTCTTTATTGATTTTTAGAGAAAGAGAGAGAGAGAGATAGAAACATCGATGAGAGAGAACATCGATTGGCCACCTCCTGCATGCCCCCCACTGGGGACCGAGCCCACAACCTGGGCATGTGGCCTGACCAGGAATCGAACCTGTGACCTCTTGGTGCATGGGCTGACAATCAACCACCAAGCCACACTGGCCGGGCTAAAACTCCAGTTTTAAAAGTGTATAGTTATTTGATAATTTCTTTCTGAATATGTCTATTTAGGAAAAGTAAAGTAGGCAGTTGAGGGCATCATCCAGATGGTCTGAATCATTGAATAGTCTTTCTACTGGCAAAGAATGCATTTTGTTTATTGTTTAGAACTTGATTGGCTCTGATGAATTGTCTTCTACACTTAGACGCTTATTCAGATCATTTATAAGCCCTCACTGTATTTAATTTTTGTTTTCATTAAAGCTAATATGTCAAGAGTACCTCCCATGGTTGTCATTTCCACAGAGCTATGGGAGGAAGATCTCCCCATCTCCTCACTCTCAGTATGCCCATTAGTACACCTTTGAATGTTCTATCTAAGGCCTGACCCGCTGTCATACTCTCAGACAGACCAGAGGTCGCTTGTATCTCAGCTCTCTATAATCATTCAGCCCTGGAAAAGTACTGAGAATATCATCATGATTTCAAATGGGAGCTATCTTATTTGTCTTAGTATTTCTAGTATTTAGCAAAGATTGTTGGCCCAAAATAGATGCTTCATAAATATTAAATGAAAGAGAGTAAAGGAGAGGGAGAGGGAGAGGGAGTAAGAAAAGACAGAGGGATGCATTTGAGTTATATATGTGTTTAGAAGCCATTCAGGCTGTTCAAAAATAATTCTATTAAATCTATGTAATGCAACAAGAAAACTTGATGGTGCTATCTCAGGGCAATGTGTTAGAAGGGCCAGTTTGGCTTTGGCAAGAGACTTTATAGTGCGTCCCCAGGTATCATCATGGGTGCACAGTTATTAAATAAGCCTATATGTAGTAAAATATGTATGCATTTTTATATGATGATAAATTTTCTACTGGCAATATCTAAACATAAAACATTAATAAGTCAAGTGAAAACGCAATAGTAATCAGAGTTGAGTTTGCTGCTTAAACTTCCCACCACTGGGAAATTTTTAAAGTGGTTGAATTACAATGATTTTGAGAAAGTGCATTAAAGGAACACAATAGATTTTATCTGTAGTTCCCAGTGCAACAACTGTCCTTAAAGATCAGGTATCAGAAAACATCCTAAGCCTCTGTGAAACACACCCACATTGTCCCAGTTACTGTGGATGAGCTGGTACCTATGACAGAGCCTTGCCTTGGTCCTCAGGATTTGTCTCTGAGGAAATCCTGCTGGAGGAATCATCCGAAGCAGAGGATCCTTGGTCTTAGGGAAACACGACTGCCAAGGCTTATCTTTCCCTTCACCCCTGCAGGGCTCATGTCAGGAGAGTAAAGATGCATAATGTTGTGTAAAATACACTCCCCACCCCTTTGGGCTTTGGAACATGGGGGTGATCAAGAATGTGTATAAGTGACTTCTGCCTTCCTTTCAGCCTGCCAGGGCTGGACCCAGAGGGCTGTTATACACTGAAGCAAGCCTTCATTCTTCCCTTCACTTCCAGATTCCCTGGCTCCATGGACCAAGCCCTCCAATGTAAAATGAATTTAATACCTATTATGTGATAGACTCTTTGTTTTTAAATTTTATTTTTATTTTTCTTTTTTTATGATTTTTTTTTTTTTTTTGTACGTGCCCCTAGTGGGAACCGAACCCGAGACTCTTTGGTCCTCAGGCCGACGCTCCAACCTCTGAGCCAAACCAGCCAGGGAAAATTTTTTTTTCTTTATTGATTTTGAGAGAGAGAGGAAGGGAGAGGGAGAGATAGAAACATCGATGAGAGAGAACATAGATTGGCTGCCTTTATGTGGTGCACTCTTTACATTAAGAGTACTAATCTTCATAAAAGTACAATTATAACAATATTATAAGCATCCCAATTTTTCAAATGGGTGAACTCAGACCAAAGATAACAGAGTTAATAAATGGTAGATTTGGTCTTTAAATGCAATATGCTATATTTTTTCTATACTTAAATGGCTATTTCCTGTCCCACATTGATTACAAACAAGTTTTTGTTTAAAATATCAGGTTTTCAAAAAAAAAATTCAGAGAATATTTTAGAATATTGTCTGAAAGCTAACCCCAAGGGTTGTGCAGCTGAATAAAAAATAACTTAAGAAAACAAATTTTACTATTGTCCCCTGGCAAAAAACAAACATTAAAAATAATTAAGAAATAATTGTTGACATTAATAAAGAGTCATAGCTTATTTTTCAAATTTGACTCATGATTCTGACATAATTTCAAGTTCATATCAATCACTCCTTCCAGCATATACATGTTCAGAAATGTATATGAGGCTGTTCTCGAGTTTAATGCTATCATCATACTTCTTTCCTAATCCAGTAAACCAGTGGCTTGGAGACTTGGTTGAGTACTTGTCTATAATGCCATTCCATTTAGTCAGGTCATTGATTAGAATTTTAGCACCTTTTCTAGCCAACAATTTTGTCAAGAAGAATAGTCACATGAATGACTCTGAAACCATGTCCTTATTCTAAGTGTCCAGGAGAAGGTGGGGAAACAGCTTCAGGGAAGCCCCCAGAGCCACAGGCAACATGGAGAGTGCTTCTTAGCTTTGGGGTCCTGGCATACTGTATGAGGTACCAGGGGAGACACCAAGATGCTCTAGGAAGCACCCTCAGCCTTTAGATGACTTCATCTGTAGAGCAGTCCTCAGCAAGCAGTGATGCTGACCAGAGCGTGAGGCCCTAAAGCATGTGAGTGTGCTCGGCTTCAGGAGGGTAGAGAAAAAACGAGAACCAGTCTCTTCCTATACCACACATTGCTGCTAGAAGTGACCCTATGTTTCTATCAGTGGTCTCCTTTTGTAAATTGTCTGCTATTTTATGGTCTGAGTAAAACATATGGTTGGTATTTGGTCATAATTATGTAATGACAAAGGTAAAAAATAGAAATACCAATTAAAAACAAAAACATTACAATACAGAAATATCTATTATTTATATTATATGGATAAAATAAAAAATTAAACAAATTCTTCCCTTTTTATTAGTATAATGTTTCTGCTATTAAGTTTTTCTAGTCACTTGTAAGGCACACTTGTAACAATCAATAATGAAGGACTGGACTAGACTATTTCTAAGGCCCTTCCTATCTTAACATTTGATGATTTCATGACCAAAATATATTATTTTATATATTTTTATATGTAATGGGCAACTAAGAGATTCTAGCTGTATCATTTACCTCTGACTTTGAAATTCAAATTAATTTTTCTAATAATCAGTAACAAATTCAGGGAGAGCTAATTTTTCCAATTCAAACTATCTCCCCACCCACAATGCAAGGCTGTTAAATCTACTTAATTATCTTTGACTCATATCCAGTGTTTCATGATAAAATATTTCTACTACAATATTGTGCAGAACAAGAGCCTTAGCATTTTGAAGATGTCTTAGGCTAGTAATTCTCCTAAGGGAGGAATGTTTTATTAGATCATACTTTAAAAACATGATGACAGTGGGAAAATGATTATGATATTTGTAAAGGGATCAAGGGGGGAATATTGCTACATTTGCTTTTCTTGATCAAGGACAATAGGCAAACTCTGATTCATATATCCAAAAACAATGTGTGGTGGGCAAAGGCAATACCTGGAGGAGCAGGCTGAGAGCCAGAACATCCTCCCCTGGAAATAAATGTTCTTATCATTCATCTTTGACCAAGATAAACCATCTAATTCTACATTCTCCTTTATGACCTTAACTCTCTTCTACAACTTTAATTTAAAAAAAAAACAGTTCCTGCCATATGAATACAGAATCTAAACAAGGCCTCCTGTTCTGCTTTGCAAACACATAGTTACCCCAGTACTCCTTTGTTAAGAAAGGTCAAAGGGCCTTTTTAGGTTCACACAGATATTCTAAGAAGCCTATCATTGGCACAGGGAGAGAAGGAAATGATGAATTAGTAATTTTCTATACCATATGAGATGATATATTTACATCTTAAAATCAGTTAGCTACCCATTATGTTAACTTTTGAATAATTGAAAATTCATTTGCCCCAAACATTATGGTCTGTATAATCAATTTAGCTGCTGAATAGTTATTAAATGTGTAAGTAGTCATGATATATTCATTATTTTCACACCTTAAATTAAAATAATAGAAGAGAATACAACATTAAATGGTTTATGTTGTTAAATATTAACTTATGAAAAAAATTAAAGACTGTATTTAATTTTACTTGTTTGGAAAAACAAACAAACACTTTAGACTTTCACTCAAGATGGTGGCATAGGTAAATGCAGTATTCAAATCCTCCCACAACGACATCAAAGTTACAACCAAACTATACAACAACCATCATTCAGAACTGCCTAAAATCTAGCTAAACAGAAGGCCTACAACTAAGGATATAAAGAAGAAGCCACATTGAGACTGGTAGGAGGGGTGGAGGCACGGAACAGACTGGTCCCAAACCCACAAGTAGTGGACACAAATCAGGAGAAATATCTTGGCTGTGAAGGTCTAGCCTTTTGAGTGAGGGGTCCCAGCCCTACACCAGGACCCTTAGCCCAGGGTTTCAGTGCCAGGAAAAGGAGTTTCCATAACTTCTTGCTGTAAAAACCACTGGGTATTGTGGCTGAGTGAGACAGAGAGCAGCTGGAGTTCCACGCAGTTCGTCTTAAAGGACTGGTGCACAGAGTTACTCAAACTCACTCCCTCTGAGTTCCAGGGCTGGGCAGCAACTTGAAAGGAACCAGGGACATATGGCGAGGAACTGAAGTGTTTGGCATCAGGGCAAGGACTTGGGGCTTAGTTTTCTGGCAGACAAAAGTGCTGGCAGAGACCATTGTTCTTTGTCTCCAACCCCACATCCATACAGAGCCTTCAGGTGGGAACTATGTCTGAGTCTCCATCAACCGGACTCATACGTTTGCCCCACCCTGGTGATTCCTTAAGACCCCACCTCATCTAACTTTTGGGCCCACCCAAAGTGTTTCCAATAGATTTTCCATATGCATAGCCTGTCTTGACTCATGCTTCAGACTTTACCAAAACCTTGCAAACAAGCGGCATCTTGCCCCAGCATGCCCTTTACCTCTAGTTAGGTGGCCCCTGGCCCAGTCAGCCTTGGTTTGCAGCTTGGCCTCACCTGGGCACCTCCAAGCCCATCACAAGAAGCAGCCATCTACAGATCACTGTTTCTCATGCCGGGAGGCCCCAGGCAAAACACAGGCAATGGCTGACATTGGTCTCCACCTCCTGGGAGGCATCAGATCCAGAGAACCCAGTGGACAGCTTCAGACCATGTCAAAGCATCACTCAACCACCTCCACAAGCAACACACTCAAGGGGCAGACTCAGTGGGCATCAGAGCCCTGCTGAAGTATGTCCCGTTCTCTGGGGTGGGCCTCTGCACAGCTAATACTCTATGGTGGTCAGTGGTCACAGCCAGTCCTTGCTGCCAATCAGCCTAGAGGTAAATCTCTCCCATTGATGTGCCAACAGCAATGAAGGCTCAATTACAACAGAAGAGTGTACATAGCCCACACAGGAGAGAATGGGGATTGGAGTGGCACACCTAGAGTGCTCAGCTTGGGTGATTGGGGAGGCTTTGCCACTGAAACCTACAGTACACCTATTACATAAGGCCATTCTACCAAGCCCAGGAGATGTAGCAGCTCTACCTAGTACATAGAAACAAACACAGAGAGGCTGCCAAAATGAGAAGACAAAGAAACATGTCCCAAATGAAAGAACAGAGCAAAACTCCGGGGGGAGGGGGGGGGAACTAAACAAAATGGAGAAAAGCAATCTACTAGATGCAGAGTTCAAAACACTGTTATAAAGATGCTCAATGAACTTAATGAAAACTTTGATCACATAAAAAAGGGCATGTAAACCATAAAAAAAGAACCAAACAGAAATAAAGGATACATTAACTGAAATGAAGAATAATTTAGAGGGACTCAACAACAGAGTAGATGAAACCAAGAATTGAATCAGCTATTTAGAATGCAAGGAATCATAAAACACCCAATAATAGCAAAAAGAAAAAAGAATTCAAATGAAGACAGTGTAAAGAGCCTCTGGGACAGCTTTAAGCATACCAACGTTTGTATCATAGGAGTGCCATAAAGAGAAGATAGAGAGAAAGAAATGGAAAACCTATTGAAAATATGATAGAATTCTTCCCTAACCTGGGGAAGAAAATAGACACGCCAATCTATGAAACAGAGAGTTTCAAACAAGATGAACCCAAAGAGGCCTACAACAAGACACATCATAGTTAAAATGCAAAAGGTTAAAGTTGAAGAGAGAATCTTAAAAACAGCAAGAAAAAAGCAGATAGTTACCCACTGTCAGCTTATTTCTTAACAGAAAATTTGCAAGCCAGAAGATTTGACATGAAATATTCAAAGTGATGAATGACAAGGACCTACAACCAAGATTACTCTAGCATTCAAGCTATCATTTAGCAATGAAGGACATATAAAGAGCTTCCCAGACAAGAAATACCACCAAAACAATATTACATGAAATGTTAAAGGGAATTCTTTAAGAAGAAGAAAACAAATGAATCCAAAATGGTGGTGGAGTGAATGGAAGCTACACAAACCATCTCCCAGGACCAAACTGGAATTACAACTAAAATAAAGACAAATCATCAGGAAAAAGCAACAAAAAAGCAGCTTAAGAGGACCATATAACCAGGGATATTGAATCGAGCCTGCTAGGCCTGCAGAGGCACGAGACAGGAGCCGGGAGCCCACAGACAGCAGCAGTCTTAGCTGTGCGCAGCGCCCTCAAAGTTAAAATCCCAAGCCAGCTCTGAAGTGCAGAGAGTCAGGACAGATCACTAAATTAGCTACAGCCACTCACCTTGGGCTCTGGCAGAGGGAGGGAAGACTGGACTGGAACTGTGCGGGGACACTCGGGATTTGGAGGGCATTCAGAGTTTTTGCTGAGTTGCGGCCACACAGGACGGTGGTCATCTTGCTCCTTCCCAGAGCTCTGGGGAGAAGCAGCAGCCTCTCCCTTGGAGATTCAACCCCACCCAGCTGGGACAAAGAAATGCAAATTGAGGCTCAATACCAGCATCTGCCCCACCCTAAGGAAATCCTCTGATGCTGAACACCTAAGGGAATTTATCATTCAACAGAGAACCCAAGGCTCTTCAGTAACTGAGACTAATAGCCTCCAGGCAAAAAGTGAGGATAACTGAACCTTTCCTGGGCTTGCAGATCTACCCAAGAAAGTAAGACTTGACAGTGGTGTTTAATGTGGGTCCTCCCATGCTCATCCAAACCCAGTAGAGGGAGCCACAAACAGCAGAACACCAACACCCACAGGGAAAATTTGGCAGGCCCCAAAACCCACTGAGATAGCCAAAATGGTGAAACAAAGAAACAAATCCCAAAGGGAAGAACAAGAGACCTCTACCAAAGATGAGATAAATGAAATGCAGTTAAGCAAGTTATGAGAGGTAGAGTTCAGAGCCATGATCTTAAGGAAGCTCAACAGCATGAATAAGGACATCAACACCATGAGTAAAGATATAGAAACATTGAAAATCAACCAATTGGAAATGAAAAAACACCAAGAAAAATTGAAGAATGACATAGTAGAAATAAAGAACATTTTGGAAGGACTAAAAAGCAGAGTAGAGCCCTGGCCGGTTTGGCTCAGGGGTTAGAGCTTCAGCCCACGGACCAGAGAGTCCTGGGTTCAGTTCCTGCTAAGGGCACGTACTTCGCTTGCAGTTTGTCCCTGGCCCTGGTTGGGGTCGTGTGGGTGGCAGCCACTCGATGTGTCTCTCTTGCATTGATGTTTCTCTCTCTCACTTCCTCCTTCTCTCCCTCCCGCTCTATCTGAAGGAAAAAAAAAAAAAAGCAGAGTAGAGGAAGCTGAGGACCGGATCAGTGCATTAGAAGACATGGTAGAAAAAAATCAACCAATCAGAAAACAAAACAAACAGATTCCAAAATGGTGGCGGAGTGAATGGAAGCTACACAGATCAACTCCCAGGACCAAACTGGAAATACAACTAAAATAAAGTCAAATCGTCGGGAAAAAGCAACGGAAAAGCAGCTCGCGAGGACCATACAACCAGGGACACTGACTCGATCCTGGTAGGACTGCGGAGGCGCAAGAGGGGGGCTGGGAGCCCACGGACAGCAGCGGCCTTAGCCGTGAGCAGCGCTCTGCCCTCGGGGTTAAAGCCCCAGCCGGCTCCACAGCGCAGAGCCGGGACAGAGCGCTAAAGCCCGAGCCGGCTCCACCGCGCAGAGCCGGGACAGAGCGCTAAAGCCCGAGCCGGCTCCACAGCGAAGAGCCGGGATAGAGTGCTAAAACAGCCACAGCCACTCACCTCGGACTCCGGCAGAGGGAGGGAGGACTGGACTGGAACTGTGTGGAGACACTCGGGATTTGGAGGGCGCTCAGAGCTTTTGCTGAGTTTCAGCCACGCAGGACTGTGGCCTGGTCGACTTACTCCATCCCAGGGCTCTGGGGAGAGGCGGCAGCCCCTCCCTCGGAGATTCAGCCACACCCAGTTGGGCCATTAAAATGCAAATCAAGGCTCATTAACTACCAGCATCTGCCCCACTCTCGGGAAATCCTCTCACGCTGAACACCTGAGGGAGGTTTTCATTCAACTGAGAACCCAAGGCTCTTTAAGTAACCGGGACTAATAGTCTCTAGGCAAAAAGCTAGAGGATAACTGAACCTTTTCTGGGCTTGCAACTCTACCCAGGAAAGTAAGACTTGACAGTGGTGTATAACGTGGGTCCTCTCACGCTCATCCAAACCCAGTACAGGGAGCCACAAACAGCTGAACACCAACATCCACAGGGAAAATTTGGCAGGCTCCAAAAACCACTGAGATAGCCAAAATGGTAAAACAACGAAACAGATGCCAAACAAAAGAACAAGAGACCTCCAATGAGATGAGATAAATGAAATGGAGTTAAGCAAGTTAACAGAGCTAGAATTCAGAGCCATGATCTTGAGGAAGCTCAACAGCATGTGTAAGGACATCAACACCATGAGCAAAGACATAGAAATATTGAAAATAAATCAATTCGAAATGAAGAATGACATGGCAGAAATGAAGAACACATTGGAAGGACTAAAAAGCAGAGTAGAAGAAGCTGAGGACCGGATCAGTGAATTAGAAGACAGGGTAGAAAAAATCAACCAATCAGAAAACCGAAAGGAAAAAACAATGAAAAAACAGGAAGACAGCTTAAGAGAACTGTGGGACAACTGGAAACGTAATAATATTCGCATCATAGGAGTCGCCGAAGAAGAAGAAAATGAGAAAGGGTTAGAGAATATATTTGAAGAAATAGTGACAGAAAATTTCCCTAATTTGGTGAAGGAAGAAGGCTTTCAAGTTCAAGAAGCACAGAGAGTCCCAAGTAAGAAGAACCCAAACAGGCCCACACCAAGACACATAGTAATAAAAATGCCAAAAATTAAAGACAAAGAGAGAATCCTCAAGGCAGCAAGAGCTAAGCAACAGGTTACCTACAAAGGAACCCCCATAAGGTTATCAGCTGACTTCTCAATAGAAACACTACAGGCCAGAAGGGAATGGCATGAAATAATCAAGGTCATGAAAAACAAGGATCTGAACCCAAGACTACTCTACCCAGCAAGGCTATCATTCAAAATAGAAGGTCAAATAAAGAGCTTCCCAGACAAAAAAAGGCTAAGGGAATACATTAGCACCAAACCAGCACTGCAAGAAATGTTAAAAGGACTGCTGTAATTAGTAGAAGAAATAGAAAGGAAAATAGAAACACACTAAACAAAAATGGCAATAAGTAAGTACATATCTGTAATCAACTTAAATGTAAATGGACTGAACGCCCCGATCAAAAGACACAGAGTAGCGGATTGGATAAGAAAGCATGACCCATATATATGTTGTTTACAAGAGACCCACCTCACAACAAAAGACTCACATAGGCTGAAAGTGAAAGGATGGAAAAAAATCTTCCAAGCAAACAGAAAGGAAAAAAAAGCTGGGGTAGCAATACTCATATCTGATAAAATAGATTTTAAAATGAAGGCCATAACTAGAGACAGAGAAGGCCACTACATAATGTTGAAAGGATCTATCTAACAGGAAGATATAACCTTGGTAAACATATATGCACCCAATACAGGAGCACCAAAATACATTAAAAATCTTCTGGAAAACTTCAAAGGAGAAATTGACAGCAATACAATCATAGCAGGGGACTTCAACACCCCACTGACATCACTGGATAGATCCTCTAGACAAAAAATTAACAAGGAAACAGAGACTCTAAATGAAGCACTAGACCAAATGGATTTAATAGATATTTACAGAGAATTACACCCCAAAACTACAGAATTCACACTCTTCTCAAGTGCACATGGGACATTCTCAAAGATAGACCACATGTTAGGACACAAACGAAGTCTCTACAAATTCAAGAAGATTGAAATCATATCAAGCATCTTCTCAGATCACAATGGCATGAAACTAGAAATCAATTGCAAAAAGAACATGCAAAGACATTTGAATACATGGAGGCTAAATAGCATGTTATTAAACAATGAATGGGTTACCAAGGAGATCAAGGAAGAAATTAAAAACTTTCTGGAAACGAATGAAAATGAACACACAACAACACAAAATCTGTGGGATGCAGCGAAAGCAGTTCTGAGAGGGAAGTTCACAGCACTACAGGCCTACCTCAAGAAAGAAGAAAAATTTCTAATAGACTATCTAACCTCACAACTTAAAGAACTAGAAAGCAAACAAAAGGAAAACCCCAGAGCAAGTAGAAGGAAGGAAATAGTAAAGATCAGAGCAGAAATAAACGACATGGAGACCAAAAACACAATTCAAAGGATGAATGAAACAAAGAGCTGGTTTTTTGAAAAGATAAACAAGATTGATGGACCCTTAGCTAGACTCACCAAGAAACAAAGAGAGAGAACCCAAATACACAAAATTAGAAATGAAAGAGGAGAAGTAACAACTGACACCACAGAAATACAAAAGGATCGTTAACGAATACTATGAACATTTATATGGCAACAAATTAGACAATCTAAGCGAAATGGACAAATTTCTTGAAACATATAGTCTCCCAAAACTGGACCGGGAAGAGATAGAAAATTTGAACAGACCAATAACAACCAAGGAAATTGAAGATGTAATCAAGACTCTCCCAGCAAACAAAAGTCCAGGCCCAGATGGCTTCACAGGGGAGTTTTACCGAACATTCAAAGAAGAACTAACACCCATTCTTCTCAAACTGTTTCTAAAAATTCAAGAAGAAGGAAGACTTCCAAACTCATTTTATGAGGCCAGCATAATTCTAATTCCAAAACCAGAAAAAGACACTACAAAGAAAGAAAACTACAGTCCAATATCCCTGATGAATATAGATGCCAAAATCCTGAACAAAATACTAGCAAATCGGATCCAGCATTACATCAAAAAAATTATTCACCATGACCAAGTGGGATTCATCCCAGGGCTGCAAGGCTGGTTCAATATTCGCAAATCAATAAATGTGATACACCACATAAACAAAATGAAAGATAAAAACCACATGATCATATCAATAGACGCTGAAAAAGCATTCGACAAAATTCAACACCCATTTCTGATAAAAACGCTCAGCAATTTGGGAATAGAGGGATCATATCTCAACATTATAAAGGCCATATATGAAAGACCTACAGCCAACATCATAATCAATGGGCAAAAACTAAAAACATTTCCCTTAAGAACAGGAACAAGACAGGGATGCCCACTTTCGCCACTCTTATTTAACATAGTACTGGAAGTCTTAGCCACAGCAATCAGACGTGAAGAAAAAATAAAAGGGATCCAAATTGGAAAGGAGGAAGTGAAACTGTCATTATTCGCAGATGACATGATATTATACATAGAAAACCCTAACGACTCCATCAAAAATCTACTAGACCTAATAAATGAATTTGGCAAAGTAGCAGGATACAAAATAATCGTCAAGAAATCGACGGCATTCTTATACACCAATGATGAACTCACAGAAAGAGAAACTAAAAAAACAATCCCATTTACCATCGCAGCAAAAAAATTAAGATACCTAGGAATAAATTTAACCAAAGAAGTAAAGGATCTCTTTGCAGAAAACTACAGGACATTGAAAAAAGAAATAGAGGAAGATATAAAAAAGTGGAAGCACATACCTTGTTCATGGATTGGAAGAATTAACATCATTAAAATGTCCATATTACCCAAAGCAATCTATAGATTCAATGCAATCCCAATCAAAATACCAGCGACATATTTCACAGAACTAGAACAAATACTCCAAAAGTTCATATGGAACCAAAAAAGACCCCGAATAGCCACAGCAATCTTGAAAAAGAAGGACAAAGTAGGTGGGATCACAATACCAGATATCAGATTATACTACAGAGCTACTATAATCAAAACAGCCTGGTATTGGCACAAGAACAGGCATATAGACCAGTGGAACAGAACAGAGAATCCAGAAATTGACCCAAGACATTATGCTCAACTAATATTTGACAAAGGTGGCAAGAGCATACAATGGAGCAAAGACAGCCTCTTTAATAAATGGTGTTGGGAAAATTGGACAGCTACATGCAAAAAAATGAAACTAGATCATCAGCTTACACCATACACAAGAATAAACTCAAAATGGATAAAAGACTTAAATGTGACTCGTGAATCCATAAAAATCCTAGAAGAAAATGTAGGCAACAAAATTTCGGACATCATACGCAGCAGAATCTTCACTGATACATCACCTAAGGCAACAGAAACAAAGGAAAAAATGAACACATGGGACTACATCAAACTCAAAAGCTTCTGCACAGCAAAAGAAACAACCATCAAAACGGAAAGAGAACCCACTGTATGGGAGACCATAATTGCCAATGATACATCAGATAAGGGGTTAATCTCCAAAATATATAGAGTGCTCATACAACTCAACAAAAGGAAGACAAAAAACCCAATTAAAAAATGGGCTGAGGAACTAAATAGACACCTCTCTAAACAGGACATACAAATGGCTAAGAGACATATGAAGAAATGCTCAACATCACTAATCATTAGAGAGATGCAAATTAAAACAACAATGAGGTATCACCTCACACCTGTCAGAATGGCCGCCATCAACAAATCGTCAAACAACAAGTGTTGGCGAGGGTGTGGAGAAAACGGGACTCTAGTCCACTGCTGGTGGGAATGCAGCCTGGTGCAGCCACTGTGGAAAACATTATGGTGTTACCTCAAAAAATTAAAAATTGATTTGCCATTTGACCCAGTGATCCCACTTCTAGGAATATACCCTAGGAAACCTGAAACACCAATCAGAAAGAATATATGTACTCCCATGTTCATAGCAGCACTATTCACAATAGCTAAGATCTGGAAACAGCCCAAGTGCCCATCAGTGGATGAATGGATAAAAAAGCTGTGGTACATATACACAATGGAGTACTATGCAGCTGTAAGAAAGATAGATCTCTTATCCTTTGAGACGACATGGAGGGACCTCGAGAGTATTATCCTAAGCGAAACAAACCAAGCAGAGAAAGAAAAATATCACATGATCTCACTCATTTGTGGAATATAATAAACATAACAGTATGGGGAACAGGGTAGACCCAGAGATGTGAAAGTAGGGTACAGACTGACAACTCCCAGAAGAGGGGGTTGGGGGGGGAGGGAAGAGATAAACCACAGAACTTATACGCATGTATGCATAACTGATGGACATGGACAACAAAGCTGGGCAAGGGGTAGAGGGATGGGGAGGAGGGTGTCAATGGGGAAAAAAGGAGAAACATTTGTAACAAAAATAAATTAATAAAAAAAAAAAAAAGAAAACCAAACAAACAAACAAAAAACAATTAAAAAACAGAAAGACAGCTAAAGAGAATTGTGGGACAACTGGAAATGTAATAATATTCACATCATAGGAGTCCTGGAAGAAGAAGAAAATGAGCAAGGGTTAGGGAATATATTTGAAGAAATAGGGACAGAAAACTTCTAGTGACAGAAAACTTCCCCGATTTGATGAAGGAAGAAGGCATTCAAGTTCAAGAAGCACAGAGAGTCCCAAGTAAGAAGAACCCAAATAGGCCCGCACCAAGACACATAGTAATTAAAATGCCGAAAATTAAAGACAAAGAGAATCCTAAAGGAAGCAAGAGATAAGAAACAGGTTACCTACAAAGGAACCCCCATAAGGCTATCAGCTGACTTCTCAACAGAAACACTACAGACCAGAAGGGAATGGCATGAAGTAATCAACCTCATGAAAAACAAGGATCTGAATCCAAGACTACTCTATCAAGCAAGGCTATCATTCAAAATAGAAGATCAAATAAAGAGCTTCCGAGAAAAAAAAAAAAAAAAGGCTAAGGGAATACATTAGCACCAAACCAGCACTGCAAGAAATGTTAAAAGGACTGCTATAATTAGTAGAAGAAATAGGAAGAAAAATATAACCACACCAAACAAAAATGGAAATAAATAAGTACATATCAATAATCAACTTAAATGTAAATGGATTGAATGCTCTGATAAAAAGACAGAGCAGCTGATTGGATAAGAAAGCATGACTCATATATATGTTGTTTACAAGAGACCCACCTCACAACAAAAGACTCACATAGGTTGAAAGTGAAAGGATGAAAAAAAATCTTCCAAGCAAACAGAGAGGAAAAAAAAGCTGGGGTAGCAAGACTCATATCTGATAAAATACATTTCAAAATGAAGGCCATAACTAGAGACAAAGAAGACCACTACATAATATTGAAAGGATCCATACAACAGGAAGATGTAACCTTGATAAAAATATATGCACCCAATATAGAAGCACCAAAATATATTAAAAATCTTCTGGAGGACTTCAAAGGAGAAATGGACAGCAATACAATCATAGCAGGGAAGTTGAACACCTCATTCACATCACTGGATAGATTCTCTAGATAACAAATTAACAAGGAAACAGAGACTCTAAATGAAGCACTAGATCAAATGGATTTAATAGATATCCACAGAGAATTACACCCCAAAACTACAGAATTCACATTCTTCTCAAGGGCACATGGGACATTCTCAAAGATAGACCATATTTTATGACACAAACTCAGTCTCTACAAGTTCAAGAAGATTGAAATCATATCAAGCATCTTCTCAGATCACAATGGCATGAAACTAGAAATCAATTGCAACAAGAACATGCAAATACATTTGAACACATGGAGGCTAAATAGCATGCTATTAAACAATGAATGGGTTACCAAGGAGCTCAAGGAAGAAATTAAAAAATTCCTGGAAACCAGTGAAAATGAACATATCACAACACAAAATCTATGGGATGCAGTGAAAGCAGTTCTGAGAGGGAAGTTTATAGCACTACAGGCCTACTTCAAGAAACAAGAAAAATTTCTAACTGACTATGTAACTTCACAACTTAAAGGACTAGAAAGCAAACAAAAAGAAAATCCAAAAGCAAGTAGAAGGAAGAAAAATGGTAAAGATCAGAGCAGAAATAATCGACATAGAGACCAAAAAAATAATTCAAAGTATCAATGAAACAAAGAGCTGGTTTTTCAAAAAGATAGACAAGATTGATGGACCCCTACCTAGACTCACCAAGAAACAAAGAGAACTCAAATACACAAAATCAGAAATGAAAGAGAAGAAGTAACAATTGACGCCACAGAAATACAAAGGATCGTTAACAAATACTATGAACAATTATATGGCAACAAATTGGACAATCTAAGTGAAATCGAAAAATTTCTAGAAAAACATAGTCTCCCAAAACTGAACCAGGAAGAGATAGTAAACTTGAACAGACCAATAACAACTAAGGAAATTGAAGATGTAATCAAGACTCTCCCAGAAAACAAAAGCCCAGGCCTCGATGGCTTCGCGGGGGAGTTTTACCAAACATTCAAAGAACAACTAACACCCATTCTCCTCAAACTACCCAAAAAATTCAAGAAGGAAGACATCCAAACTCGTTTTAGGAGGCCAGCATAATTATAATTCCAAAACCAGAAAAAGACACTGCAAAGAAAGAAAACTACAGGCCAATATCCCTGATGAACATAGATGCCAAAATCCTGAACCAAATACTAGCAAATCAGATCCAGCAATACATTAAAAAAATTATTCACCATGACCAAGTGGGATTCATCCCAGGGATGCAAGGCTGGTGCAATATTCGCAAATCAATAAATGTGATACATCATATAAACAAAATGAAAGATAAAAACCACATGATCATATCAATAGACACAGAAATAGCATTCGACAAAATCCGGCACCCATTTCTGATAAAAATGCTCGGGAATGTGGGAATACAGGGATCATATTTTGATATAATAAATGCCACATATGAAAGACCTACAGCCAATATCATACACAATGGGCAAAAACTAAAAGCATTTTCCTTAAGAACAGGAACAAGACAGGGATGCCCACTTTCACCACTCTTATTTAACATAGTACTGGAAGTCTTAGCCACAGCAATCAGACATGAATTAAAAATAAAAAGGATCCAAATTGGAAAGGAGGAAGTGAAACTGTCATTATTCGTAGATGACATGATATTGTACATAGAAAACCCTAAAGACTACATCAAAAATCTACTAGACTTAATAAATGAATTCGGCAAAGTAACAGTATACAAAATTAACGTCAAAAAATCAACGGCATTCTTATACACCAATGATGAACTCACAGAAAGAGAAACTGAAGAAAAATCCCATTTACCATTGCGGCAAAAAAATTAAGATACCTAGGAATAAACTTAACCAAAGAAGTAAAGGATCTATTTGCAGAAACCTACAGGGCATTGAAAAATAAAAGAGAGGAAGATATAAAAAAGTGGAAGCACATACCTTGTTCATGGATTGGAAGAATTAATATCATTAAAATGTCCATACTACCCAAAGGAATCTATAGATTCAATGCAATCCCCATCAAAATACCAATGATATATTTCAGGAATTAAAGCAAATACTTCAAAAGTTCATATGGAACCACAATAGACCCCAAATAGCCACAGCAATCTTGAAAAAGAAGGACAAAGTAGGTGGGATCACAATACCGGACATCAGGTTATACTACAAAGCTACTGTAATCAAAACAGCCTGGTACTGGCACAAGAACAGCCATATAGATCAGTGGAACAGAACAGAGAACCCGGAAATTGACCAAAGACATTATGCTCAATTAATATTTGACAAAGTGGCAAGAGCATACAATGGAGTAAAGACAGCCTCTTTAATAAATTGTGTTGGGAAAATTGGAGAGCTACATGCAAAAAAATGAAACTAGACCATCAACTTACACCATACACAAGAATAAACTCAAAATGGATGAAAGACTTAAATGTGACTCATGAATCCATAAAAGTCCAAGAAGAAAATGTAGGCAACAAAATTTCAGACATCATACACAGTAGAATTTTCACTGATACATTACCTAAGGAAACAGAAACAAAGGAAAAAAGGAACACATGAGACTAATCAAACTAAAATGTGCCTGCACAGCAAAAGAAACAACCATCAAAATGGAAAGGGAACTCACCGTATGAAAGAGCATAATTGCCAATGATACATTGCCGAAGTCCAGCCTCAGCAGTCCAGGGTTTCCCTCAGGTGTGGACAGAATCAGCGAGAGAGAGTTGAGACGTGAGTCAGAGGTGCTTTACTTTATTACACTGGTGGGCTGTTACACCGGCCGGCTTGGAGGTTCTTTTCAGATCCCAGCAATGAGCCATCTTTGTTGCTTGCTTTTAAAGGCACCAATTACAGAAAAAAAAAAAAAAACCCTACATTCTTGGAGCCGCTTTTGGCACCATTAAGGGGGGCTGATACAGAGAAGGGTGGGAGAGGAGCAGGGCAACTATTAATCTCTTTTTTCTCATGGTTCCTCTGACGTTCCCAAGGCCTTCATTAATCCCTTATCTTTATAGTTTTCTTTGGGTGTCTTATGTTTACAAAAAAGAAACTGCCACAGTGAGTATGTGCTGTAACTGAAGGTTAGAATGGAGTTCAATTTTGTTAAAACATTATTAACCCTTTCATTTTTCATCCAGACATAACGATGTTTATCAGCTCTTAACCTTTTTATTACTTTTCACCATATGACTCATTGCTTAGCAACCTTCCTGTTTACATTCACGCAGACATTGTCTCATTTAACTTTCTCCTTCCCCATACCCTCTATTTCAATTTCTGTAACTTTCTCTTAGCTCTTGACCTATTCTCCTTTTCTAAGCTCCTTCTTAATCTTTTATAATCTTATCTTAAATTCTTATTACTTTCTTGCCTTTTCTTTCTGCAGTCTATTCTAATATCTATATTATTAATCATCTACATGTTACTTCTATAATGATTTCTAACAGACAGATAACAGATAGACCAAGAAAGCAAAGATTAGTCTCCTTCAGTTGCCATCCTGCATTTTTACTTTCCCATTACTCTATATATTCAGTCACTGTTCTTCGTGATTCCTGCCACACAGTGAATCCACTTCTCCAGGGACTATGTCAAACCATGGAGGTCTTCATAACTCCCAGGACTATGTCAATCCATGGAGCTCACCCATGACTATGTCAAACTGCGGTGATTGCTGTTCCAGTGACATCGCTCCCAACAATACATCAGATAAGGGGTTAATTTCCAAAATATATAGAGTGCTCATACATCTCAACAAAAGGAAGACAAAGAACCCAATTAAAAAATGGGCAGAGGAGCTAAATAGACACTTCCCCAAACAAGACATACAAATGGCCAAGAGACATAGGAAGAAATGCTCAACATCACTAATCATCAGAGAGAAGCAACTTAAAACAACAATGAGGTATCACCTCACACCTGCCAGAATGGCTGCCATCCACAAATCATCAAACAACAAGTGCTGGCAAGGGTGTGGAGAAAAGGGGACTCTAGTACACTGCTGGTGGGAATGCAGACTGGTGCAGCCACTATGGAAAACACTATGGTGTTATCTCAAAAAATAAAAACTTGAATTGTCATTTGACTCAGTGATCCCACTTCTAGGAATATACCCTAAGAAGCCTGAAACACCAATCAGAAAGAATATATGTACCCCCGTGTTCATAGCAGCAGTATTTACAATAGCTAAGATCTGGAAACAGCTCAGTGTCCATCAGTAGATAAATGGATAAAAAAGCTGTGGTACATATACACAATGGAGGACTATGCAGCTGTAAGAAAGAAAGATCTCTTATCCTTTGAGACGACATGGATGGACCTGGAGAGTATTATCCTAAGTGAAACAAGCCAAGCAGAGAAAGAGAAATATCACACGATATCACTTATTTGTGGAATATAATGAACATAACAGTCTGAGGAACAGGGTAGACCCAGAGATGTGGAAGTAGGGTATAGACTGACAATCCTCAGAATAGGGGGTGGGGGGGAGGGAAGAGATAAACCACAGAACTTATATGCATGTAAGCATAACTGATGGACATGGACAACAAAGCTGGGGACAGGGTGGGGAGGATGGGGAGGAAGGTGTCAATGGGGCAAAAGGGAGAAACATCTGTAACAAAAATAAGTTAATAAAAAAAAAAGAAAACAGCCCTGGCCAGTTTGGCTCAGCGGTTGGAGCGTCGGCCCGCGGACCGGAGAGTCCCTGGTTCGGTTCCCGCTAAGGGCATGTACCTCGGTTGCAGTTTGTCCCCGGCCCGGTTGGGGTCGTGTGGGTGGCAGCCACTCGATGTGTCTCTCTCGCATCGATGTTTCTCTCTCTCTCTTCCTCCCTCTCTCCCTCCTGCTCTATCTGAAGATAAATGCAAAAATGTCCTCTGGTGAGGATTAAAAAAAAAAATTAAAAAAAAGAAAACAAAAAAGATAAAAAATATAAACAATAATATAGTAATAAATACATATCTATCAACAATTGAATCTAAAAAAATAAATAAAATAAATGAACAAACAGAACAGAAACAGAGTCATAAATACAGAGAACATTTTGACGGTTGCCAGATGAGAGGGGGGTTGGGGATAAGTGAAATAGGTGAAGGGATTTAGAAGTACAAATTGGTTGTTACAGAATAATCATGGGAATGTAAATTATAGTTTAAAAAATATAGTCAGTAATATTCTGATAACTATGTATGGTGTCAGATGGGTATGAGATTCTCCAGGAGGATCACTTAGTAAATTGTATAATGTTTAATCACTAGAGTGGATACCTGAAACTAGCATAATATTATATGTCCAATGTGATTAAAAATAAAAAATAATTTAAAATAAATAATAAGTGATTTTTTTAAAACTTTAGAAAAGGTAATGTGAACACAAATAATCCTATAAAAGCCTATGGAGGATTCATGATTCATGATATTATAAGAAACATCTCAGAGTAAATGTTAGGCATATGTGTGGATATATAAGAGTGAGAGATAAGTTTCTATGAGTTGGGGAGAGAGGAAAGGCATGCCCAGGACTGAGGTCTTATATTTCAAGGATTTGACAGTTAGGAAGCAGAGAAAAGAACATTTGCAAGGAAGGACATAAAACTTGAAATAACTTAAGGGCATGGATTTGTGGTCCAAGATCCTTAGGTAAGTTCCTCACACATATTGGGCCTCAGTTTCCTCAATTCTAAATAGTGAAATGGCATCTCATAGGATGGTTGAGAGGAAGGGAGATGATAGTTCTGCAAGCACTTCTCACATGTTTCTCTCTTCATAAATCTGAGTTGCGTAGTCTCTCCCCTTCAGCAAAATATGTCATCATTTTGTGTCTGACATTCCAGTTTGCAAGTCCCAGAACTATAGGAAGTCAAGAGCCCAATGAGATCCACCACTGCTCCCCCCTGGGTATTACACCTTAAGGGCAGGAGGTTGTGATTCAAGAGCAATGAAGTCTTATGGGTGCATTATGCACACCTTCAGCCATCATGAGCAGAGCAGCCAACATGCAGAAACAAGGTTCTTATTTTAGAATAATAGACATTTATAAACAACAAGGACTCTGCAATTCATTGGCAAAGTTTATATTTATGTTCCTAAAAATTAACCTAGCCCTGGCTGGTGTGGCTCAGTTGGTTGAGCATTGTCCCATGCACCAAAATGTTGACAGTTCGATTCCCAGTCAGGACACACACCCAGGTTGTGGGTTCAATCCCCAGTCAGAGTGTGTACGAGAGACAATCAATTGATGTTTCTCTCTTACATCAGTGTCTCTCTCTTTCTCTCTCCTTTTGCCTTCCTTTCTCTCTAAAATCAATATAAACATATGTTTTTAAAAATTAACCTAAAAATCACCACTATAGGAAGATATGAGTGGTTTGGGGAAAAATAACCTTAAAGGATATGTCTCAAGTGAACATAAGAAAGTCCTTATTATACCTTAATGAAACAAAGTGATAAATGCAGCACACAGAACAAAGACAATATCAACAACATTTTGCACATTGGGGGGATGGGGGTGGGAAGAAATAAACCAAAGAACTTATGCATTTATGCATAACCAATTGACACAGACAATAGTGTGGTAAAGGCAGCAGGGGGGGTGGGAGTGAGAAAGAAGGGGTCAATGGGGGAAAAAAGGAGGACATCTGTAATAATTTCAATAATAAAGATTTTTTTAAAAAAAAGATCTCCCTAAAATAATAATAATAATAATGGGTATTGTATAAATTTCCATTTATGGTCTCCTGGTCATTAAACATTTTGAAGGATTACTAGTGCCCAAAGTGTCATTAAGGCAGAAAATAAGAAATGCTAAGAATATTTGTTGACCTTTCATTCATTAGAATATTATGATTAAGTCATTGATTTCTACTTTTCAAATCTCACTACAATTTCAAAGATATACAATAACTTGAATGTTTGAGAAGTATAGAACTTTGGGTAATTTTTATTTAACCAATCCATAGAGACTGGGGTGATATGCTTCTACTTTTTCCTCTTCTTTCTCACTCCACTTTTGAATTGTTTATGCCAAAGAAATTGGAGAAAAATCGTCCAAAATCTCAGTCCCCTCCTTCCACATTAATGCATGTGGAATGCAGTACAAGTATTACATCCCAGAGTCAATGTAAAATTCACATTTGAAAAAACTTATACTTCTGCTCTGTCAGTAATGTGACTTTTTTCCAGTTGGAGCTAATTTATTTATTTACTCTTTATATATATATTGTTGTATTATAGATGTCCCCATTTTTCCCCTACTGTCCATTCCTCCTGGTTTCTGTCCCACCCCAGGCCTTCACCACTCTATTGTCTGTGTCCATGGGCTATGCATAAATGCATATATGTTCTTTGGTTAATCTCTTCCCACTGCATTTCCCTCCTTCTCTCTGAGATTCATCAGTCTGATCCATGTTTCCATGCCCCTATTCTATTCATCAGTTTATTTTGTTCATTAGATTTCACATATAAGTGAGATCATGTGATACTTGTCTTTCTCCAACTGGTTTATTTCACTTAGCATAATAATCTCTAGGTCAATCCATGCTTTCTCAAATGGTAATAGATCCTTCTGTTTTACAGCATCATTGTATTCCATTGTGTAAATGTACCACAGCTTTTTTATTCACTCATCTACTGATGGGCACTTGGGCTATTTCCAGATCCTAGCTATTGTGAATAGTGCTACTATGAACATAACAGGGCATATATTATTTTTGATTGGTATTTCAGGATTCTTAGAATTCATTCCTAGAAGTGGGATCACTGGGTCAATAGGCAGTCCAATTTTTAATTTTTTGAGAAAATTGCACATTGTTTTCCAAGTGGCTGTACCAGTCTATATTCCCACCAGCAGTGTACTTGGGTCCCTTTTCTCCACATCCTTGCCAGCACTTGTTCCTTGATGATTTGCTGATGGCAGCCATTCTGGCAGGTGTGAGGTGATACCTCATAGTCATTTTAATTTGCATCTGTCTGATGAGTGACTCTGAGCATTTTTTTCATATGTCTCTTAGCCATCCACATGTCCTGTTTGAAGAAGTGCCTATTCAGGTCCTCAGCCCATTTTTTAATTGAATTGTTTATCTTCCTTTTGTTGAGTTGTATGAGTACTTTATATATTTTGGAGATTAATCCCTTATCAGTTGTATCATTGGCAAATATATTCTCCCAAATAGTGAGTTCTCTCTTCATTTTCATACTGATTTCTTTTGCTGTGCAAAAGATTTTTAGTTTGATGTAGTCCCATTTATTTATTTTTTGCTTTGTTTCTCTTGCCCTAGGTGATGTATCAGTGAACGTTCTGCTAAGTGAGATGTCTGAGATTTTTCTGACTACGCTTTCTTCTAGGATTTTTATTGTCGCTTAACTTACATTTAAGTCTTCTATCCACTTTGAGTTTATTCTTGTGTATTGGCAGTCTAGTTTCATTTTTTTTTGTATGTACCTGTCCAATTTTCCCAACAACATTTATTGAAAAGACTGTCTACTCCATTGTATGCTCTTGCCTCCTTTGTCAAATGTTAATTGAGCATACTGGTTTGGGTTGATTTCTGGGTTCTCCATTCTGTTTCATTGGTCTATATGCCTGTTTTTGTGATAGTTACAGGCTGTTTTGATTACAGTGGCTTTGTAGTATAACTTGATATCCAGTCTTGTGAACCCTCCTACTTTGTTCTTTCTCAAGATTGCTGCTGATATTCAGGGTCTTTTTTGGTTCCATATAAATTTTTGGAATATTTGTTCTAGATATGTGAAATATGCCATTGGTATTTTAATAGGGATTGTATTGAACCTATAGATTGCTTTGGGTAGTATGGACATTTTAATGTTAATTCTTCCAGTCCATAAACACGGTATATTCTTCTACTTGTTTATATCTTCCTCTATCTATTTTTTCAATGTCCTGTTGTTTTCTGAGTACAAGTTCATAGCACTCTGTGGGCACTCACTATCTTCTTTCCATTGATGCTGACACAGAGGGTGCAAACAACTTGCCCAAGGACAAAAAGCTGTGGCAGAGTTCAGATTCAAAATTGACCTCAAAATTTTCATTTGAGTACTCAACCACTGAAATATTTTAAAAAATGGTTTTTTTAACTTAAGAAACATTTATTTCTCAATATTTAAATAGTAGTAGTGCTGTGAGTCAGTTTAAATTTTTTTTTAATTTATTTATTTATTTATTTATTTTATTAATTTACTTTTGTTACAGATGTTTCTCCTTTTGTCCCCATTGACACCCTCCTCCCCCCCCTCCCTGCCCCATCCCCATTTTTGTTGTCCATGCCCATTGGTTATGAGTACATGTGTACAAGTTCTGTGTTCATCGCTCCCCTCCCCCACCCCCTCTTCTGGCAAATGTCAGTCTGTACCCTACTTCCACGTCTCTGGGACTACCCTGTTCCTCACACTGTTATGTTCATTATATTCCAGAAATAAGTGAGATCATACGATATTTGTCTTTCTCTGCTTGGCTTGTTTCACTTAGGATAATAGTTTCCAGGTCCTCCCAGTCGTCTCAAAGGATAAGAGATGTTTCTTTCTTACAGCTGCATAGTACTCCATTGTGTATATGTACCACCGCTTTTTTATCCATTTGTCTACTGATGGACACTTGGGCTGTTTCCACATCTTAGCTATTGTATACAGCGCTGCTATGAACATGGGGGTACATGTATTATTTCTGATTGGTGTTTCAGGATTCTTAGGGTATATTCCTAGGAGTGGGTTCACTGGGTCAAATGGTAATTCAATTTTTAATTTTTTGAGGTAACACCATAGTGTTTTCCATAGTGGCTGCACCAGTCTGCACTCCCACCAGCAGTGTACTAGAGTCCCCTTTTCTCCACACCCTCGCCAACACTTGTTGTTTGATGCTTTGTTGATGGCGGCTATTCTGACAGGTGTGAGGTGATACCTCATTGTTGTTTTAATTTGCATCTCTCTGATGATTAGTGACATTGAGCATTTCTTCATATGTCTCTTGGCCATTTGTATGTCCTGTTTGGAGAGGTGTCTATTTAGTTCCTCTGCCCATTTTTTAATTGGGTTCTTTGTCTTCCTTTTGTTGAGATGTATGAGCACTCTATATATTTTGGAAATTAGTCCTTTATCTGATATATCATAAGCAATTATGCACTCCTATACAGTGGGTTGCCTTTCCACTTTGATGGTTGTTTCTTTTGCTGTGCAGAGCTTTTGAGTTTGATGTAGTCCCATGTGTTCATTTTTTCCTTTGTTTCTGTTGCCTTAGGTGATATATCAGTGAAAATTTTGCTGCGTATGATGTCTCAAATTTTGTTGCCTACATTTTCTTCTAGGATTTTTATGGATTCATAAGTCACATTTAAGTCTTTTATCCATTTTGAGTTTATTCTTGTGTATGGTATAAGCTGATGATCTATTTTCATTTTTTTGCATGTAGCTGTCCAATTTTCCCAACACCATTTATTAAAGAGGCTGTCTTTACTCCATTGTATGCTCTTGCCACCTTTGTCGAATATTAATTGAGCATAATGTTTTGGAGCAATTTCTGGGTTCTCTGTTCTATTCCATTGATCTATGTGCCTGTTCTTGTGCCAGTACCAGGCTGTTTTGATTACAGTAGCATTGTAGTATAACCTGATGTCCGGTATTGTGATCCCTCCTACTTTGTCCTTCTTTTTCAAGATTGCTGTAGCTATTCGGGGTCTTTTTTGGTTCCATATGAACTTCTGAAGTGTTTGTTCTAGTTCTGTGAAGTATGTTGTTGGTATTTTGATGGGGATTGCGTTAAATCTATAGATTGCTTTGGGTAGTATGGACATTTTAATGATGTTAATTCTTCCAATCCATGAACAAGGTATGTGCTTCCACTTTTTTATATCTTCCTCTATTTCTTTTTTCAATGTCCTGTAGTTTTCTGCAAATAGGTCCTTTATTTCTTTGGTTAAGTTTATTCCTAGGTATCTTAATTTTTTTGCTGCGATGGTAAATGGGATTGTTTTTTTAGCTTCTCTTTATGTGAGTTCATCATTGGTGTATAAGAATGCTGTGGATTTCTTGACGTTAATTTTGTATCCTGCTACTTTGCCAAATTCATTAATTAAGTCTAGTAGATTTTTGATGGAGTCTTTAGGGTTTTCGATGTATAATATCATGTCATCTACGAATAATGACAATTTCACTTCCTCCTTTCCAATTTGGATCCCTTTTATTTTTTCTTCATGTCTGATTGCTGTGGCTAAGACTTCCAGTACTATGTTAAATAAGAGTGGTGAAAGTGGGCATCCTTGTCTTGTTCCTGTTCTTAAGGGAAATGCTTTTAGTTTTTGTCCATTGAGTATGATGTTGGCTGTAGGTCTTTCATATATGGCCTTTATAATGTTGAGATATGATCCCTCTATTCCCAAATTGCTGAGCGTTTTTATCAGAAATGGGTGCTGGATTTTGTCAAATGCATTTTCAGCATCTATTGATATGATCATATGGTTTTTATCTTTCATTTTGTTTATGTGATGTATCACATTTATTGATTTGCATATATTGTATCAGCCTTGGATCCCTGGGATGAATCCCACTTGGTCATGGTGAATAATTTTTTTGATGTATTGCTGGATCCGATTTGCTAGTATTTTGTTCAGGATTTTGGCATCTATGTTCATCAGGGATATTGGCCTGTAGTTTTCTTTCTTTGTAGTGTCTTTTTCTGGTTTTGGAATTAGAATTATGCTGGCTTCATAAAACGAGTTTGGAAGTCTTCCTTCTTCTTGAATTTTTTGGAATAGTTTGAGGAAAATGGGTGTCAGTTCTTCTTTGAATGTTCGGTAAAACTCGCCCGTGAAGCCGTCAGGGCCTGGGCTTTTGTTTGCTGGGAGGGTTTTGATTACCTCTTCAATTTCCTTCATTGTTATTGGCTTTTCAAGTTTTCTATCTCTTTCCGATTCAGTTTTGGGAGACTATGTGTTTCTAGAAATGTGTCCATTTCACTTAGATAGTTGAATTTGTTGCCATATAAATGTTCATAGTATTTGCTAACGATCCTTTGTATTTCTGTGGTGTTAGTTGTTACTTCTCCTCTTTCATTTCTGATTTTGTGTATTTGGGTTCTCTCTCTTTGTTTCTTGGTGAGTCTAGCTAAGGGTCCATCAATCTTGTTTATCTTTTCAAAAAACCAGCTCTTTTTTTCATTGATCCTTTGAATTGTTTTTTTGTTCTCCATGTCATTTATTTCTGCTCTGATCTTTACTATTTCCTTTCTTCTACTTGCTCTAGGGTTTTCTTTTTGTTTGCTTTCCAGTTCTTTAAGTTGTGAGGTTAGGTAGTCAGTTAGAAATTTTTCTTCTTTCTTGAGGTGGGCCTGTAGTGCTATGAACTTCCCTCTCAGAACTGCTTTCGCTGCATTCCATAGATTTTGTGTTGTTGTGTGTTCATTTTCATTGGTTTCCAGGAATTTTTTTAATTCTTCCTTGATGTCCATGGTAACCCATTCATTGTTCAGTAACATGCTATTTAGCCTCCATGTGTTCATATGTTTTTGCATGTTCTTGTTGCAATTGATTTCTAGTTTCATGCCATTGTGGTCTGAGAAGATGCTTGACATGATTTCAATCTTCTTGAACTTGTAGAGACATAGTTTGTGCCCTAACATATGGTCTATCTTTGAGAATGTCCCATGTGCACTGAGAAGAATGTGAATTCTGCAGTTTTGGGGTGTAATTCTCTGTATATATCTATTAAATCCATTTGATCTAGTGCTTCATTTAGAGTCTCTGTTTCCTTGTTAATTTTTTGTCTAGATGATCTATCCAGTGATGTCAGTGGGGTGTTGAAGTCTACTGCTATGATTGTATTGTGGTCAATTTCTCCTTTGAAGTGCTCCAGATTTTTAATATATTTTGGTGCTCCTATATTGGGTTCATATATGTTTACCAAGGTTATATCTTCCTGTTGGATAGACCCTTTCAATATTATGTAGTGGCCTTCTTTGTCTCTAGTTATGGTCTTCAATTTGAAATCTAATTTATCAGATATGAGTATTGCTACCCCAGCTTTTTTTTCCTTTCCATTTGCTTGGAAGATTTTTTTCCATCCCTTTATTTTCAACCTATGTGAGTCTTTTGTTGTGAGGTGGGTCTCTTGTAAACAACATATATGTGAATCATGCTTTCTTATCCAGTCAGTTACTCTGTGTCTTTTTATCGGAGCATTCAGTCTACTTACATTTAAGGTGATTATTGATATGTACTTATTTTTTGCCATTTTTATACAATGTGGTTCTAATTTTCTTTCTATTTCTTGTATTAATTACAGCAGTCCTTTTAACATGTCTTGCAGTGGTGGTTTGGTGCTAATATATTCCCTTAGCCTTTTTTTGTCTGGGAAGCTCTTTATTTGACCTTCTATTTTGAATGATAGCCTTGCTGGATAGAGTAATCTTGGATTCAGATCCTTGTTTTTCATAACCTTGATTACTTCATGCCATTCCCTTCTGGCCTGTAGTGTTTCTGTTGAGAAGTCAGCTGATAGCCTAATGTGGTTTCCTTTGTAGGTAACCTGTTGCTTATTTCTTGCTGCTTTTAGGATTCTCTCTTTGTCTTTAATTTTTGGCATTTCAATTATTATGTGTCTTGGTGTGGGCCTGTTTGTGTTCTTCTTACTTGGGGCTCTCTGTGCTTCTTGAACTTGAATGCTTTCTTCCTTCACCAGGTTAGGAAAGTTTTCTGTCACTATTTCTTCAAATATATTCTCTAACCCTTGCTCATTTTCTTCTTCTTCGAGGACTCCAAAGATGCAAATGCTATTCTGTTTCCAGTTGTCCCACAGTTCTCTTAAGCTATCTTCCTGTTTTTTCATTGTTTTTTACTTTTGGTTTTCTGATTGATTGATTTTTTCTACTCTGTCTTCTAATTCACTGATCCAGTCCTCTGCTTCCTCTACTCTACTGGTCAGTCCTTCCAATGTGTTCTTTATTTCTGCTATGTCATTCTTTATTTCCACTTGGTGGTTTTCATGGTGTCGATGTCCTTACTCATGCTGTTTAGTTTCCTCAAGATCATGTCTCGGAACTCCACCTCTGATAATTTGCTTAACTGCATTTCATTTATCTCATCTTCAGTGGAGTTCTCTTGTTCTTTCATTTGGGATCTGTTTCTTTGTTTCACCATTTTTGCTATTTCAGTGGGTTTTGGAGCCTGCCAATTTTTCCCTTTGGGTGTTGGTGTTCTGCTGTTTGTGGCTCCCTGTACTGGGTTTGGAAAGCGTGGTGGGCCCTCCTTAAACACCACTGTCAAGTCTCACTTTCCTGGGTAGATTTGCAAGCTCAGGAAAGGTTTAGTTATGTTCTAGCTTTTTGCCTGGAGACTATTAGCCTCAGTTACTTGAAAAGCCTTAGGATCTCAGTTGAATGAGAAACTCCCTCAGATGTTTACAGTGTAAGAGGATTTCCCGAGGGTGGGGCTAATGCTGGTTGTTAATGAGCCTCAATTTGCATTTCTTTCCCTCTTTTCCTCACCTGGGAATCTCCGAGGGAGGGGCTACCACAGCTCTGGGAAGGAGCAAACTTGTCGGCCGTTCTGTGTAACCGGGAAGGAGGTGCTGGCCACCACTGTCCTTTGTGGCCACAGCTCAGCACAAACTCTGAGCGCCCTCCAAATCCCAGGTGTCCCCACAGAGGTCCAGTCCAGTCCGCCCTCCCTCTGTTGGAGCCCCAGGTGAGTGGCTGTGGCTATTTAGAGCTCTGTCCTGGCCCTCTGCACTGTGGAGCAGCTGGGGCTCTTAACCCCGAGGGAGGGCGCTGCTGCTGCTCTCAGCTAAGGCCGCTGCTCACAGCCAAGGCCGCTGCTCACAGCCAAGGCCACTGCTGTCCGTGGGCTCCCAGCCCGCCACCTTCACGCACCTCCACAGATCCTACCAGGCTCATTCAGTGTCCCTGGTTGTATGGTCCTCTCCTGCTGCTTTTCTGTTGCTTTTTCCCCACGATTTGTCTTTATTTTAGTTGTAATTCCCATTTGGTCCTGGGAGATCGTCTGTGTAGCTTCCATTCACTCCACCGCCATTTTCCTCCCTATTTTAAGAAATTTAAACAGAATTTTAATACAACGTTTACCAGGGATCAAGGTCATAAGTGGAACTCAGCAGAAATCAGAGTGCCCTTTGTGCATTCTTCAAACAAAAATGATAAACACAATAAATAAAAGGTAAGTCAACAATATCTTACACACTTTAAAACAATAATTAACAAGTACCACATAATCAATTTAGGCCTTTAGAAATGAGCATTTCTCACTTCCTCAGTACAAGATTTCAATCTAGTAGTTAGAATTAATATCAATGCTAATCAGATCAGCCAAACTATATTGGAGCTATGCCTAGGCTGGCTAGTTAGTTATTTATCATTCCTAAAATTCAGAGAGGACAATTTAAATATCTTCCTTATGGAACGTTTTTAAAATAGTGATTTAGCGGTGTAAATAAAGCTCTTCCCTTCCTTTCTTTATTCTGAGGGAGAATATGAAATGGGCAACTACATGGGACTACAAGGATTGACATATAATTAACCAGAAATTTTTAACCAGCTTTGTCTTTTCTCTTTCCTTCAACAAGCCAGCAAATAAATCTGATAGACCTACAAGTGCATATGAAATAAAGCAGGTGGAGGGCACTGGGAAGAACCAGAGAAGGCTTCTTGGAGGAGATATTCAGCAAAATTTATGTTAGAGATCACAAAAGAAGAAAGTTTCACCATAATAGGGGGAGGTATTTGCAAATCCTATAACTGATAAGGGTCTAGAATATATTTAAAAACAAAAACAAAAACATTTGCAACTCAACAAAAAAATACAACCTGATAAAAAATGGGCAAAGAATGTAATATTTTTCGGGCATTTCTCCAACAAAGATATGCAAACAGCCAACAAGCACATGAAAAGATGCTTAAAATTATTAGTCATTAGAGAAATGAAAATCAAAACCATAATGGATACTAACTTACACATACAAAGATAGCTACAATTTTTTTTAATAAATGGAAAATAAAAAGTGTTGGTGAGTATATGGAGAAATCAGAACCCTTGTAAATTGCTGGTAGGACTGTAAAATAGTGCAGTGCTATTTTCAATAGCCAAAAGGTTGAAATAGCCCAAATGCCCATAAACCTATGAACAGATAAACAAATTGCCATATATTATACAATAAAATATTATTTTTCCTTGAAAAGGAATGAAGTACTGATACATGATACAACATGGATGAATATCAAAAACATTATGCTAACTGAAAGAAGACAGACACAAAATGTCATATATTGTATAATTTCTTTCATATGAAATATCTAAAATAAGTAAATCCATACAGATAAAATGCAGATTGCTGGTTGTCAGAGGAACAACTGATTAATGGGTATGGATTCCCATTTGGGGTTATAGAAATGTTTTGGTAGATAGAATTGGTTGTTGAACATTGTAAATGTACTACTTGTCACTGATTTGTTCGCTTTAAAATGGTTAATTTTATGTTATATGAATTTCTCCCCAATTAAAAAAAATTGAAATTAAAAAGGTACTGGCTCATCCAGTGTTTTAAAGTTTAAAAATACTCATGTCAACACCTTTGTCGTTCAGAGTTTCTCATTAATTGCACTAAAAACTTGAGACTATGGAATCAACTATAATCTTAACCAAGTATGACTAAAAATATTTAGTGCTTCTTTATATTTTGTTGCACAGTTAACAACTATAATAATGTTAATAATGATAATGAAGTTGATAATTTTGTAGTACTTATTAGGTAATTTGCTTATATATCTGTCTCTTCCTATAGGCCATAAGTTTTTTGCTAGAAATGATACTGTTGTGATTTAACCCAGTTATTAATAACTAGAAAGGAGCAAAGGGAAGAACAGACATATGCCCAGTAAAATCTGAATAAAATGGGGAATGTACTTTCCCATCAGTCATATGAGGGAACAGGTCATTGGCCAGAGTAGGTGTGGACACAGTAAGCATGGGAAGATTTGAGATACATAATCTCCTAAACAAAGGAGTTCCCTCTCTCTTGCTTGTCCACTCTCCTGGCTCTCTTGTTGCAGGGGGCATGATCCACTGCATTTGCCCACATGGCCCACAGCCATGTGGACCCCACCCAGTGGACTAATGGACTGGAACTAGTCTGATGCTGTGCCTGACTTAACTCCACCATGGAACAGAAACTTGGGACACTGGCTTTGCTTTTAGCTCTGCTGAATCCCCCAGCTGCACCTTTTCCAGAACTGGTTTAAGGGAAATGGGACTTTGCAAGCACAGGGATGTAATTCCACACAAATAAAAATCACTCATTCTCCCATGCTAGTCTTAGAAAATTATTTTTCTCAAGATAATGTAAGGTCCTGACCCCAAGCACCCAGTGGGGAAAGGGGTCCCCCACTTCCACTGGTTGATTCTCCAATTCCACTGATAACAGAAGGAAACAAATCATATTTATCTTGTACCCTAAAACTTAGACTGGCATATCCCTGGCATTCAGTTAGTTTATTGAATGAATGATTTTTCTTAAAGAATCTAGAATTAAAAATTATATATAGTAGTTTATATACTGTTTTTTGCCTTGAATAGGATTAAAATAGAATAAAACTGTAAGTAGAAACAAATTCTAGTTATACACAGTGTTCTTCTAGATCTGGTATAATTAACATTCATCTTGAAATGCTCCTGAATTTCCTATGAAAATGTTAGTTTGATATATTTTCCTCATCTTACCTAAATAGTCATCTCATTTTAATCAATAACTACATTGCTTCAGATTCACTAAAATCAGATTCCGTGAAATTAATCTTTTATTTGAAAATAAAATTTTGAAATATAGAAAGAATGAAATCTAACATTGAGATTAAAAGGAAAGTATAACACTTAAAAAATACTAGCACTGGCCAGTTTGGCTCAGCAGTTAGAGTGTCCACCTGTGTTGTGGGTTCAATTCCAGTTAAGGGCACGTACCTCGGTTGCAGTTCGGTCCCTGGCCTTGGTCAGGATCATGCGGGAGGAAACCAATCAGTGTATCTCTCTCACATCAATGTCCCATTCTATCTGAAGATAAATGGAAAAATATCCTCGGGTGAAGATTAAAAAAAAAAAAAAACTATTCAAAGAACTTAATAAAATAGATTACATTGTTTTTTCAGTAAGAAATAATTTTTTACACTGCCAATTCAATCATTTTCTCAAAATTGCTGGACATGACCCAGATTCAGAAATAAATTCTCTACCTGAGAATGTGTAACATTAATGCAATTACTAATCTTAATGCAACACATTGGAGTTTCTGTTAGAACATTTTGCCATTACTATTCATCGCTTTCAGAGTAAAGCTGGATAAAGTAGACAACTTGTTTCTGGAAAGAAAGTTGTAAAAATCAGGCTGCACTCCATGTAGTTTCTTCATCTTCTCTTCTTTTTTTCCTCACTGAGTTTTGTCCCTAAACTTAAGAAAAGGTGGAATCCACATCACTGGTTACATGCTGGAGAAATGTGCTGATAGATGCTTGAGCAAAGCAGAATTTTGTACATCTTTTACCTGACTTCTGTCCTAGGTTAAGTTTCTTGGAAAATTGACTCTGAGAAGGAGATTTGTGTACAGGAGTGTTAGTGGGGATTTGCTCATGATCGGCACCTCCAGGGTGTGAGGAAAGCAGAATTGGGCAGAGGGAGAAGGTCAAGTGCAATGCAACTTGTAAAAGATGCCTCAGCCACCCCTGAGCAGTTGGGAAGGGGTAAAGCTCTTAACCAAGGTTTTAGCACTTCAGTGATAACCTTCGCCCCAATTCTGACAGCCTAAGGTTATAATTCTCTAAATGGCTTATTGCTGGCTTAGTCTCGTGTCCTCTTCTGAAAAAAAGAGAGACTGGGCAAGATTAGTGTTTCCAAAACTGATTTATTTTTCAGAATCATCCAAGTGCACTTATTAAAGACACAGATTACCTGGGTACTATGTAGAGAATATTACTTGATAGCTCTGAGGGTTTGCGGAGGGGAAATGGGGGATGATGGGGAGGAGGTGGGAAGGCCTGGAATAGTAATTTTTAACAAATGTCTTGGGTGAATCTGATGCTTTCTTCCCAGCTAATATGCTAACATTCTCCAACTCCTGTTAATATAATATATAAAACATCACAGGCTTATAAGAAAATAGAACAGGTATATAAGAAAATAGGAACTGTTTAATCAAATGTGATTGGGTGGGGTTGTCTGAAGCTTCGACTTCCATTGATCCACAGTCAGCACAGCCTGGATGAGAGACAGAAGATTTAGCTTCCTGTGCACATATACATCAGATTCACATGCAAACATAGATGACGCCTTATGACAGTCATTTATTATCTTTATTTTTTTAATCCTCACCTGAAGATATTTTCCATTGATTTTCAGGTAGAGTGGGAGGGAGAGAGAGAGAAAGAGAAACATCGATGTGAGAGAAACACATCGATTGGTTACCTCCTGCACTACCCCAACCAGGGGCGGGCAGGGATCGAACTGCAACCAAGATATGTGCTCTTGACCGGAATCAAACCCACGACTCTTTGGTCCACGGGCCGATGCTCTAACCGCTGAGCCAAACTGGCCAGGGCATGACAGTCATTTAAAAGTAAGAAAATGAGCTTTAATTTTGTGAACATTAAATGAGAATTCTAAGACCAGAATATTTTCACATCCACTGATAGATAATCAATAATTTCTCAGTCCAATTTGGGCACATGAGCAATTTTAATTATATTTTATCTGTTTTATATTACAGTGGAAACGTCAAAATAACAGCATTTTATTTCTGAACCTACAAAGCAATTCAAACAAGAGGAGCAGCAGTTTTCTCCCAGCACTGTCACTATGACTTTGCAATCACCTACCAGTTTTAGAAGACAATTTGTCAAGAAATGGAAGGATCTTAGACCTTAGTGACACTGCTCTAACAGACATGTCACTTACGTAGGGGAATAAGTGAAACCATTTCCAACTCAAAACAATCACTTTCATGAGCTAAACCAATTATCCTCTGAAAAAGAATTTTCAAACGAGCTACCTGATGAAGGCAGGTTACAAAATGTATTTTTTAAAAAAACACCTAATGTGCCCTGGCCGGTTTGGCTCAGCAGTTAGAGCGTCGGCCTGCGGTCCAGAGAGACCCGGGTTCAGATCCTGCTAAGGGCACATACTTCGGTTGCAGTTTGTCCCTGGCCCTGGTTGGTCGTGTGGGTGGCGGCCACTCGATGTGTCCAAAAAGTTTATAATTATATACAAACTGACTTACACTGCGGTATGTAATTATTTCAATGAGCAAGTAGATCTACCCATCAAAACGACTCATTATATCTTGTTTTCTTTCTTTTCAATCTGTGTTCTTATTAGGAAAGAGGTTGTAGCTGTTGAGATTTGTTACTACATGTTACTAATCATTATGTGCACAAAGACTGTCATTCCCTTCTCCAGTTAGAGGGCCTTACAGACTACTGTCCTCTGTACTGGCTCCCACACAAGATACACTCAGGGACCACATCTTCTTGGTATCATTCAGTGGGTGCTCAGCTTTCAGCTATTCCTGGAAGACCGACCAAGATGAGCCCCTGAGGGAGGGCCCAGGGGGAGCCCAGAGGAGCTCTGCGACCGGAGTCAGTCCTGGAGATGGCACCTGCTTCCTCCTCAACTGGTGTCCAGTGCCTTTTAGTTCCATTAATTCCTATAAATGCTGATGCTATACTGTCTCATAAACTGTCACTTGTTCCTCACTCAGATGTGACACACGCTCCTGTGTTAACCCTGGCCACATCCACTCTCTTAAACTAGCTGGAGCAGTAATGCACTGGGCTAGTCCTTCGCTACATGCTTCTCATGCACTCCTTTTCAGTTCTTCAATTTTCAATTTAACTAATAGAGAAGGAAGGTTTTGCTATAAACAAATTTTTACTTATCAGCAATCTTTGAAAATATTCTATTAACATTAAAAAAGGAAAAGAGGAAACAAAAAAGAGTAAAACAAAACAAATTAAACCACCCATAATGAAAGTTTACCCAATATATACTACAAAGCTGATTTCTTCATTAATTATTATTCATTAGAAGGAACCACTATTAAGTTAGTGTTATATTGGAGACGATGACAGGCTGCTTCTTCAGAGTAGGATAAACGTACAATCTCTCCACATGCATCAAGGCCTGAGTTTTGGCATCCTATCTGTACCCGCTCAGCATTTGCTCCCCAAAGACCTAGTTCCAGCTCCTGCTCCCCTCTCCTGCCCTGGAGTTTTCAGATCTTAGCCCCTGGGCTGCCCGTGTTCTCCTCCCTGACACTATCTACTCACACAGACTTCACAATTCTTCAACCTCCTCCCTGGCAATTTTTTCAAGTAGCCTTGCATATTTTTGAAGAGAAGCAACCTGTACTAAATGTAGGGGAGAGAATAATTTCCTAGCCATTAATAAAAAATTTAAGGAGTAAGGTTTAAATATACACAGTAACTTATTGTTCATTCTCCATTTGATTGTAAAGCTACACTCAATAAACTGGAAACAGAGGCAACTTCCTCAATGAGCTAAAAGGCATCTATAAAAAAAAAAAGCTATCATACCTTAATGAAGAAAGACTATATTCTTTTTCCTTAATATCAGAAAAAAGACAGAGATGTTTGTTCTAGCCACTTTTATTCAACATTTTACTGGAGGTTCTATCCTGGGCAATTAGGCAAGAAAGTAAAGGCATCTATATTGGAAAGCAAGAAGTAAAACTGTATTTATTTGCAGATGCCATAATCTTATATACATAAAATCATAAAATATCCACTAAATGTTATTACAAAAAATAGATGAGTTCAGCAGGATTGTAGGATATATGATTAATACAAAAATCAGTTATATTTCTGTACAGTAGCAAATTAAATACCAAAAATAAAACAAAAATTATTTAAAATCAGATCTAGAACAAAATACTTAAGAACAAAATTTTAAAAAGAACTGCAGAGTCCAGTCAAGATGACGGTGTGGTACTTGCAACCTCTCACAACCAAAATTTCAACTAAGTACAGAACAATCACCATTCAGAACCACCTCAAATATAGCTGGCCAGATGTCCTGTCACTAAGGATATAAAGGAGAGGCCACATCAAGACTGGTAGGGAGGGAGAAGATTCAGAACAGGTTGGTTGCACACCACATGTAGTTGAGAATCAAGAGGAATATCTCCACTGTGCAAACTCCCCTGGAAGCAAGGGGTCTGAGCCCCACACCAGGCCTCATCCAGCCCAGAGTACCCATGCAGGCAAGAGGAATCCCCATCACTTCTGGTTGTAAGAGCCAGTGGGCATTGTGGCTGAGTGAGACAGAGGGATGCTGGAGTCCCAAGTGTTCCTCTTAAAGGACTCCTGCACTGACTTACTTGGGCACACTTGCTCTGAGCTTCACCCTAGGACACAGCTCAAAAGGTGCCAGGGACATGCAGGGAGAAACTAAATTGTCTGGCATCAGGGCACATGCTAGAGAGGCAGGTTTCTCCCAGGCAGAAGTGCTGGCAGAAGCCAGTGTTCCTTTGCTGAGCCCTCCCCACAACAGTGTGCAGGCAGGTGGCATATCTGAATCTCCATCAAGCTGGCTAACACTGTTTCCTATGCCCTGGTGGTTACCTGAGACCCTGCCCACCCAACTTGCAGGCCTACCCAAGCTGCTTTCAGTGACTTTTCCATACAAATGGCTTCTCTTGGCTCATGCTTCAGACTTTCCTAAAACCTATCAAACAAGCAGCATCTGGCCTCGGCATACCCAGTACCACTTGCTAAGTGGCCCAAGGCCTGGCATTAGCAGCAGCCAGCATTGGTTCACAGTTTGGCCTCTCCTAGGCACCTCTAAGCCCAGCATAAGTAGCAGCCATCTGCAGATCACTTGGTAACTTATGCTAGATGGCTCTGGGCAGGACACAGGCAATAGCTGACTTTGGCCTGCACCTACCAGTAGGTCCCTAAGCCAGTGTACCTGGTGGGCAGCTTCAGACCATGCTGAATTACAACCCAAACATGTCCACAAGCCAACATTCAAGGGGTTGACTCAGCAGGCACCAGAGCCCCACTGACGCAAGTCCTGCTCTGTGCAGTCGAACCTTGTACAGTAAATCAACTGTAGTCACAGCTGGTCCTTATAGCCCATTGGCCTAGGGGTCAATTCCTCTTAGTGATGCCAGTAGCAACCAAGGCTCAACTACAACAGGAGGATGCACACAATCCACATGGGGGACATACCTGGAGTGCTCGGCTCAGGGGACTGGGAAAGCTGTGTCACCCAGTCCCCACCCCATCCCAGGCCTTTACCACATCATGTTCTGTGTCCAGGGGCTATGCATATATGCATATAAGTTCTTTGGCTGATCTCTTGCCACCCCTTCCACACCCCTCCTCACTGAGATCTGTAAGACTGTTCCATGCATCCATGCCTGTGGATCTATTTAGATCGTCAGTATATTTGGTTCATTAGATTCCACTTATAAGTGAGATCATGTGATATTTGTCTTTCTCAGACTGGCTTATTTCACTTAGCATAATAATCTCCAGGTCAATCCATGCTGTCACGAAGGGTAAGAGATCCTTCTTTTTTACAGCTGCACAGTATTCCATTGTGTATATGTACCACAGTGTTTTTATCCACTCATCTACTGGTGGACACTAGGGCTATTTCAGATCTTAGCTATTGTAAATACTGCGTCTATGAACATAGGGGTGGATATATTCTTTCTGATTGGTGTTTCAGGATTCTTATGATATATTCTTTGAAGTAGAATCACTGAGTCAAATGGCAGTTCTATTTTTAATTTTTTGAGGAAGCATCATATTGTTTTCCGTAGTGGCTGCACCAGTCTGCATTCTCACCAGCCACCAGCAGTGTACTAGAGTCCCTTTTTCTCCACACCCTCACCAGCACTTGTTTGATGATTTGTTGATGGAAGCCATTCTGGCAGGTGTGAGGTGATATCTCATAATCATTTTAATTTGCATCTCTCTGATGACTAGTGACTTAGAGCATTTTTTCATGTTTCTTGGCCATTTGTATCTCCTGTTTGAAGAAGTGTCTATTCAGGTCCTCTGCCCATTTTTTAATGGGATTGTTTGTCTTCCTTTTCTTGCATTATAGGAGTATTCTATATATTTTGGAAATTAACCCCTTATCCAATGTATGATTGGCAAATATGTTCTCCCATACAGTGGGTTCCCTTTTCTTTTTGATGCCAGTTTCTTTTGCTGAGAAGAAGCTTTTTAGTTTGATGTAGTTCCATTTATTACTTTTTTCCTTTGTTTCTCTTGCCCTAGGCAATGTATCAGTGAAAATTCTACTATGTGTGATGTCTGAGATTTTTCTGCCTACATTTTCTTCTAGGATTTTTATGGTTTCATGAGCCTAAGAAAGACCTGAGTAGCCACTGCAATCTTGAAAAAGAAGAACAAAGTAGGAGGGATCACAATACCATATATCAGGTTATACTACAAAGCCATTGTAATGAAAACAGCCTGGTACTGGCACAAGAACAGGTATAGAGACTAATGGAACAGAACAAAGAACCCAGAAATTGACTCTGGACATTATGCTCAATTAATATTTGACAAAGGAGGCAAGAGCATACAATGGGGTAAAGACAGCCTCTTTAATAAATGATGTTGGGATAATTGTACACCTACATGCAAAAAAAATGAAACTATACCAACTTACACCATACATGGGAATAACTCAAAATGAATGAAAGACTTAAATGTAACTTGTGAAACCATAGTTAACTGATTTTGCAATAAGAGTGCCAGGGCAATTCAGTGGGGGAAATAATAGTCTTTTCAACAAATGGTTCTAAGACAATTGTATATCCATAGGCAAAATAATTAAGTTGGACCCCTACCTCATACTACATAGAAAAATTAACTCAAAATGGATCAAAAGTTAAATGGTAAAGGCTAATACTTCAAGAGCCTTAGACAAAAACATAGACTTAAATCTCAGTGAACTTAGACTAGCCAATGATTTCTTGGATATGACACCAAAAGCATAACAACAAATAATGAAAAAATAGACAAATTGGACTTTATGAAAATGAAAACCTTGACATACAACTAAAACTATCAAAAATATAAAGACTTTGATCTGGCCGGTGTGGCTCAGCGGTTGAGTGTCGACCCATACACCAAGAGGTCGCCGGTTTGATTCCCAGTCAGGGCACATGCCCAAGTTGTAGGCCAAACCCCCAGTCGGGGGCATGCAGGAGGCGGCCTATCGATGTTCTCTCTCACTGATGTTTTTATCTCTCTCTCTCCATCTCCTTTCCTCTCTCTCTAAAAACAAATAAAGAACAAAAAAAAGTTTTAAATAAAAAGACTGTGTAAAGTATATGATTGTCTAACCACTCTGCTGTACACCTGAAACCAATACAAAATAATATTGAAAGTAAACTATAATTGAAAAGCACAAAAATGCAAAAAAAAAAAAAAGACAACTCATAGGATGGCAGAAAAGTTTGCAAATCATGTAGCAGACAAGGGATTTGTGTCTCAGATATATCAATAACTCCTGCTACTCGATAATAAAAAAGACAACTAATCTTATTGAAAAATAAACAAAGGATCTGAATAAGCATTACTCCAAACATAAACACATAAAAAGATATTCAACAGTATTAGTCATTAGAGCAATGCAACTCAAAACTACAATGAGATACCATCTCACAACCACTAAGATGGCTATAATCAGAGACATGTTAAAAAGTTACACAGCTTCACCATATGACCCATTAATTAAACTCTTAGTCATATACTCCAAAGAAATGACAACATATGTCCACACAAAAACTTGTATACAAATGTTCATAACAACATTATGCACAAGCCAGAAAGTGGAAACAATCTAAATCTTCTTGAAAAAATGAATGGGTGAATAACATATGGTACACCCAGACTATTTGGCAATACAAAAGCAAGTACTAATACTAAAACATGAATAAATCTAAATGAAAATGACCAGTCACAGAAAACTAAATATCTTATGATTCCCTTTATATGAAATAATCAGAATAGGCAATTTTTTTGAGACAGAATGTAGGTTAGTTGTTGCCTAGAGGTGGTGGAGCTAAAGGGACTCTGATGGGGGAGTGATGGCTAAAGAGTATGGGTTTCTTTTGGGGTGATAATAATGTTCTCACATTTATTGTGGTAATGGATGCACAATGCTGTGAACATACTAAAATTATTTAATTTTATGGCATATGAATTATATATCAGTAAAGTTGTTATTTAAAAAATAACTTGACTCGACTTCCAGTCAAGATGGTGGCGTAGGTAAACGCGGTATTGCGTCCTCCCACAACCACAGCAAAGTTACAACTAAACTGCAGAACAACCATCATTCAAATCTGCCTGAAATCAAGCTGAATGGAAGTCCTACAACTACGAGACTGAAGCAGCCACACAGAGACTGGTAGGAGGGGTGGAGGCGCAACAGGCTGGTCCCACACCCACGTGTGGCAGATAAAAATCAGGACACCTCAGCTGGGAAGGTCTTCCCTGAGGAGTGAGGGGGTCCCCATCCCACACCAGGTGCCCAGCTCAGGGTTCTAGTGCCAGGAAAAGAAGTCCCCATAACTTCTGGCTGGAAAACCAGCGGGAACTGAGGCTGAGGCGGCTGGAGCTCCCGGCAGCTCCTCTTAAAGGGCCCGCACACGGACTTACTCCAACTCTCACCCTCCAGGCTCCAGCATGCGGGAGGCAGCTTGAAAGGCACTAGAGTCATATGGGGAAGAACTGAGTTGTCTGACATTGGAGCGAGGGCTGGAGAGGCAGCTTTCTCCTGGACAGACGTGCTATCAGAGGCTTTTGTTCCTTTGGTAAGTCCTTCCCTGGGCCTGCAGACACCGCCATATCTGGGACTCCAGCAACCTGGCTCACACTGTTTGCCCCGCCCCGGTGATTCCCTGAGGCCCCGCCCCACTCTACTTCCAGGCCCACCCAAGCTGTTGCCAGTTGCTTTACCATAGGATTGGCCTGTCTTAGAGCCTGCTTCAGCTTTTCCTAAATTCTTTCAAAAGAGCAGCATCTGGTCTTAGCTAGCCTCACACCTCTCACTAAGTAATACATAGAAACAAACACAGGGAGGCAGCCAAAATGAGGAGACAAAGAAACAGGTCCCAAATGAAAGAACAGAACAAAACTTCAGGAAAAGAACTAAGTGAAATGGAGTTAAGCAACCTAACAGATGCTGAGTTCAAAACACTGCTTATATGGATGCTCAATGGACTTAGTGAGAACCTCAGTGAACTTAGAGAGAACCTCAGTGAACTTAGTGAGGGCCTCAAGAGCATAGAAAAGGACCAGTCAGAAATGATGGATGCACAGTTAGAAATGAAGGAGGCACTAACTGAAATAAAGAATAGTTTACACAGATTCAATAGTAGAGTAGGTAAAGCCAAGAAGCAAACCATCCATTTGGAATATAAGGAAGCAAAAAACACCCAATCAGAACAGCAAAAAGAAAAAAGAATCCAACGAAATGAGGATAGTGCAAGGAGCCTCTGGGACAACTTCAAGCGTGCCAACATTCGCACCTTGGGGGTGCCAGAAGGAGAAGAGAGAGAACAAGAAATCGAAAACCTATTTGAAACAATAATGGCAGAAAACATCCCTAACTTGGTGAAGGAAACAGACATACAAGTCCAGGAAGCACAGAGAGTCCCAAACCAAATGAACCCCAAGAGGTCCACAACAAGACACATCATTATCAAAATGCAAAAGGTTCAAGACAAAGAAAGAATCTTAAAAGCAGCAAGAGAAAATCAGTTAGTTACCTACAAGGGAGTTCCCATAAGAATGTCAGCTGATTTCTCAAAAGAAACTTTGCAGGCCAGAAGGGAGTGACAAGAAATATTCAGAGTGATGAAAAGCAAGAACCTACAACCAAGATTACTCTATCCTGCAAAGCTGTCATTTAGAATCGATGGCCATATAAAGAGTTTCCCAGACAAGGAGAAGCTAAAGGAGTTCATCACCACAAAACCATTATCATATGAAATGTTGAAGGGTCTTCTTGAAGAAAAAGATAAAAAATATGAACAAACAAAATGGAAATAAATACATATCTATCCACAATTGAATGTACAAACAAAATGAACAAGCAGAACAGAAACATTCTCATAGATACAGAGAACTTTTGTTGGGTACCAGATGGGTGGGGGCTGGGAGGAGGGGTGAAAAAGGTGAAGGGATTAAGAAGTACAAATTGGTTGTTAGACTGAGGGAAGTGGGGTTGAGGGGTGGGAAGAAATAAACCAAAGAACTTATATGTATATATGCATAACCAATGGACACAGACAACAGTGTGGGGAAAAGCAGGAGGGGGACAGGAATGGGGAGGAGGGAGGCAATGGGGGGAAAATGAGGAACATCTGTAATACATTCAACAATAAAGATAAGTTTAAAAAAAGAAAAGAAAAAGAGCCCTGGCCAGTTTGGCTCAGCGGTTAGAGCGTCGGCCTGTGGTCCAGAGAGACCCGGGTTCGGTTCCCGCTAGGGGCACATACCTCGGTTGCAGTTTGTCCCCGGCCCTGGTTGGTCATGTAGGAGGCAGCCACTCGATGTGTCCCTTTCACGTCGATGTTTCTCTCTCTCTCTCTCCCTCTCTCTCTCTCCCACTCTATCTGAACAAAAACTGGAAAAATGTCCTCAGGTGAGGATAAAAAAAAAAAGAAAAAGAAAATAAATAAATAAATAAATAAATAAATAAATAAATAAATAAATAAATAATAACTTGAAGAGTAGAGAGACAAGATAAGAAAATTGGTTAAATGATTTAATAAAGTGTTAAATTCCTGAGTCCCATAATACATTAAGGTAGATTTCTCCTATCTTCTTATGAAATTTTAAAATTCAGTGTTGAAAATACTTAAAGATGTTGAAGATTAAAAAAAAAGGTTCAAAAGAGCCTGGCCAGTGTGGCTCAGTGGTTGAGCGTCGACTCATGCACGAAGAGGTCACTGGTTCAGTTCTGGGTCAGGGCACATACCCAGGTTGTGTACCTAATCCCCAGTGGGAGGCATGCAGGAGGCAGCCAATAAATGTTTTCTCTCTCATCAATGTTTCTATCTCTCTCTCCCTCTCCCTTCCTCTCTTTCTAAAATCAATAAAGAAAAAAATTAAAAAAAAAAAGAAACAAGTATTTGTTCTGTACATGAAAAAAAAAAACTTTTTTTTTTTTTTTTTTTTTTGCCATTGTTAACTTTTACATGATGCCAATATACTCTGGTCAAAATGTAGTTTATACAGAAATTATCTCAATATGTTAGAGAAGAATATTACTGAAATGTTTACAAATGAAATAAGCTTTTAAAATAAATTCCTGAAATGAGGTTAAGAAAAACAGAGCTAATTAAATATCTACACAGGAGTCTCATTACCAGGAAGGAAAATGCACGCCAATTTGTTTCCTTCTGACTGTTTCCTACTCTATAATGCAATTCCAAATCTCATTTTGTCATGTCTCCTCTGCAAACAGCTAATGGTGGTCCTCTGGTGATAGCTGAACTGAGTCCTGGCTCTGTGCAGGTATACCATCTGGAAGTTGTTCCTCTCTGGATTCTGTCACTGGAGAAAAGATTGAATAGGAATAGAGGCTGTTGACACTCTTCTTGAAATAGACCAGAACCCATTGATTAAAAATATTTAATTAATTCATATAATTGATTTTTCATGGTTTTTTGACTTTTTGATTTTTTATTATTGAAATAATTACATATTCACAGAAAGTTGCAGGAAAATTGTACAGAGAGTTTGCTTGTACCCTATACCCAGTTTTCCTCAAAGTTACCATCCTGCAAAACTATAGTACATTATCACAACCGGGAAAATCACAATTTAGGGAGCTTATTCAATGTTCACAAGTTTGATGGGCACTCATACACTCAATTATGTGTGTGTAGGCACATTTATATCTACATATTCTATGCAGTTTTATCTCATGTATAGATTCACATAACCGTCATCACACATCAAAATGCAGAACTTTTCTATCTCCAAAGACCTCTGTGTTAACCCTTTATAACCACCTGGACACCCCTCTCCCTTCCTTAAACTCTGTCAACCATTAAGCTCTTTATCTCTATATCTTTTGTTATTTTAAGAATGTCGTGTGAATGGAATCATACAATGTAACATTTTAAGATTGGTTTTTTAAACTCAGCATAGTTCCCTTCAGATGGGTCCCAGTTTCTGCATGTATGAACAGTTTTATTGCTATATAGAATGCCTGGTGTGGAGGTGCCATAGCTTGTTTAACCATTCACTTGTTGAAGGCCATTTGGGCTGTTTCCAATTTGAGGCTATTACCAATAAAGCTTCTATAAACATTCATGTACAGGTTTTCGTGTGAAAAGTAGTTTTCAGTTCTCTGGGATAAATGCTCAATGCTACAACTGATTAATTATATGGTAAGTGCATGTTGAGCTTTCAAAGAAACTGACAAACTGTTTTCCAAAGCAGCTGCATCACTTTTATTCCCAATTTCTGAGTAACCTCATTTCTCTGCATTCTCACCAGTATGTGATGTTATCATTAATTTTTATTTTAACACTGATCAACATGTAGTAATATCTGGTGGTTTTAATTTGCATTTCTCTCATAGCTGATAATGTTGAATATTTGTGCTTGAATATCATGTGCGTATTTGCACATCTGTATGTCTTCTTTTGTGAAATGCGTGTTCATGTCTTTGCTCATTCTCTAGTTGGATTGTTTGTGCTATTACTGTTGAGTTTTGAGAGTTCTTTGTATATTCTAGTTATAAGGCCTTTGTTGGACATGTAGTTTGCAAGTGTTTTCTCCCAATATGTAGCTTGATCTTTTTCTCTTCCTCACAGGTTCTTTTGCAAAGCAAATGTTAATTTCAATGAACTCAAAATGTATTAATTTTTCTTTTTATTGTGCTTTTGATGTCAAGTCTAAAAAACTCCTTACATAGCCCTAGTTCCCAAAGATTTTCTATCATTTTTCTGAAAGTTGTGTTATTTTACATTGAAATCCTCATGACCCATTTTGAGTTGATTTTTATGTAAGGTGTAAAGCCCAGGTTGAGGTTCATTTGCAATAGTTTCTTTAATCCTCACAGAAGATACCAATACAAGCTTCAAAATGTATGCCTACAGTCAGAAATGGAAACAAGTGAAATTTTCAAGAGTATTTCTGCTTTTTATATCCATAAATGAAGGTATCATATCATAAATTTTTTATGAATTAACCAAAACTTTTAGTTGTTTTACTACTTGCTAGTCATAGCCCTAACGGCATTTAGATACAAAGAGAAATACTTAGAGGGATTACTGGTTAAATATTTAAGTTAGTTGTGATCTAGTCTAATCTGAGGATTGGAAGTGCTAAGAATTTTATTATAAAAAATGTGCTTCTTAGAAAATTGTGTTTTCCAAGTTTCCTATTCTTGATATCAAACCAAACCAGCTCTCATTTCAAATCATAACTCCATGGATGCCATCTAGATTCTGGATATTAACACCACCCAGGTAATATTAACAACTGGAAAAGGTCAATGCCCATGGACCTGTAAACAATAGTTTGCATGATATGGACTGCCTCCTTGATAAAATACCAATGGTCCCTCCATAGCAGGACCCTGCTGGAAAAGGGGTGAAGGCACTCCTGGAAAGTGTGCAAACACAAGTTTTAGTTTATGGCAATTTTAGGTAGGTAAGAAGCATTTAGAGGAGTAATCTGGTCAGTCCAGAATGCCTTATAAAACTGGGTTGCATGCTAGTAACCACATGCAGTTGTGACTGATGTGTCCCTCGTGATGTTTCATCCATGAAAGAATGGAAAACAAGGTAAAGAAAGACAAAGCAGAGATAAGAGAATAAGGAAATGAAGAGAAACTCTAATTCTTATTAAGTTGAGAGGATGACAGTCAGTAATGTCTTTTCTAGTTCATATTTGAAAATTTCAAGGAGGACTTCCTTTCTTATGAAAAGACAAATATTTGTGGGACATGAAGCTTCATGTTTAAAATAATAGCAATAACAACAACAATCATAAAAAGGCTATTCTGTTTGAGAAGTCTATTTAACCTTTAACAATGTTTTAAAATACATGAGCTCAAATCTGAGCAATGCAGGTTACAGTTTAGACTGCTCAATCTCATTAGTGAAAGACTCCTCTCCAGCAATTAAATCCAGCCTAGAGAAAGCTACTGTGAAACACTATCATGTTGGGCGTTGATTCAAATGAAGGATAGATAAGAAAACAAAATATGAAAACCCTGTGTGGTGTTATTAAGATGATTTTTCATTTATGTTATCAATAGGGTCACTCTTTAAGTATTGTTTTATTTTTAGAGACTAGTAGCCATAAATTGAGGATGGGAAATGGGTTATGTGAGTCATTGGAAGATGCCTGATTATGCCAGTGTATAAACGAATGCTATCAGCTCTTTCAAGTGCATATTATCTATTTCAGCCAATAAATATAAGCACAACTTGTTCAAAGTTTTTCTACTAATTTTTTACTCCAGCACAGCATTTAATCAAATAAAATGCTCAAAATGACTTATTGTGGCAGATAATATTTTCAAAATGGCCAGAACAACAACTTATTACAACAGAACTTTGATATTGAGAGATGGGGGTTTATGTTTTCTCCCTGGAAACTTGACACAATGTGACTATATGATAGTAGTGAAGGAGAATGACTTTCAGGGTTTGGTCATAAAAAGCAAGAAATGAAGCTTTTGGGTTTTTAGAATTCTCACTCTTGTAGCCTTCAGCAGCCACGTTTACAGTCTGACTGTCCTGAGACCACTACGATGTGAGGAAGCCCAAACTAACCTGTGTGGAACAAGCACATGGAGAGGCTCTGAGAATCCATGAAAAGAGGTGCCTGGCTGAGCCCCAGCTTCTTTTTTCTTTAATTTATTGAGGTGGCATTGATTAATAAAATTATATAGCTTGCAGATGTACAATTCTATAATACATTCAGATGTATATTGTATTGTGTGTTTACCACCCCAAGTCAAGTCTCCTTCCAACACCATTTATCCCCCTATACCCTCTTCCATCTTTCCCTACTCCTCCTCCCCTCTGATAATCACCAGACTGTTGTCTGTGTCTATGAGAGTTTTTTGGCGGGGAAAGGGGGTGCTTACTCCCTTCATCTTTTTTAGCCCAGCCTAGCAACACCCTCTCCCCTCTAATTAGGGTTAAAGTTACTAACATTCATCCATAATGCTCAATAAATATCACAATGAATTATTTATTGGCAAGAATATGTAGGGAAACTAGTCAAATGCCTTGTTGATGCTAGACATACCTGTCAATCATCTCCAATTCAATATACTTGTCAAAGAAGTAATAAGTTGGACATGACTCCTAGTGAACTGCTCAGCAACTTTTCCTTTGCCTCAGTTTCCTTCTGCTCCTTCATTAAAATATTTTTCTAACACTGCCACACACATTCACAGTCCTGAACAAACCCTGAAAGAGGCAGGAAGCCTAACCTACTCTTCTCCCACTAACACAGTTCAAATATCCTTTGCAGCCAAACAGACCTAACAGCTGCTGAGCCTTGAAGACAGAGTCACTCCATGAGTCACACACCCTGTCTCTTGTCCATTCCCGATATTGGCTCAGTACAGAGATGATATTCAGCCTGAATTTCCCTTCACCGCTCCCAGGTACCATAACTAGTGCAGCTGATCCTATCTGGTCCTTCCTCAAGAGGGAAACATACAACCTGCCTAGCTCCTCCCAGGCCTCTTTGCCCAGCACTGGATCCTGGTCTCTGTGCCTACAGCTCACTGCCACAAAGGTACAGAGTTCCTGGTAACAACCATCTTGCCTGAGTTCAGAATTGGATGGCAGTGTGGAAATACAGGCCAATATCCCTGATGAACATAAATGCTAAAATCCTGAACAAAATGTTAGCAAATTGAACCCAACAATATATTAAAAAGATCATACACCATGACCAAGTGGGATTTATTCTAGGAATGCAAGGCTGGTACAATATTTGCAAATTAATAAAAGTCATACATCACATAAACAAATTGAAACATAAAAACCACATGATCATATCAATAAACACAGAAAAGGCATTCAACAAAATCTAACAACCACTTTTAATAAAAATTCTCAGCAAAATAGGAATAGAAGGATCATACCTCAACATAATAATTGCCATACATGACAAATCTACAGCCAACATCATACTCAGTGGCAAAAACTAAAAGCATTTTGCCCAGCGGTGTGGCTCAGTAGATTGAGCATTGAACCATGGACTGAGAGGTCCTAGTTCAATTCTAGGTCAGGGCATATGCCCAGGTTGCAGGCCCAATCCCCAGTAAGGGGTGTGCACGAGGCAGCCAATCAATATTTCTCTCTCACATCAATGTTTCTCTCTCTCTCTCTCCAAAAAAAAAAAAAAGAAAAAAGAAAAACTAAAAGCATTTCCCCAAGAACAGGAACAAGACAGAGATGTCTGCTTTCACCACTCTTATTCAACACAGTACTCGAAGTCCTAGCCACAGCATTCAGACAAGAAGAAGAAATAAAAGGCATCCAAATAAGTAAAACTGTCATTCTCAGATGACATGATATTGTACCTAGAAAACCCTAAAGATTCCACCAAAAAATTACTGGACTTAATGAATGAATTCAGCAATGTAGCAGAATACAAAATTAACACCATGAAATCAATGGCATTCTTATACACCAATAACGAGTTATCAGAAAGAGAAACTAAAAAAGCAAATTCCATTTACCAATGCAATGAAAAATTTTGATACTTAGGAATAAATTTAACCAAGGAGGTAAAAGACTCGTCCTCGGAAAATGACAGGATTTTGAAAAAAGAGACAGAGGAAGATATTAAAATGTGGAAGAATATACTGCGTTCATGGATTGGAAGATTTAACATCGTTAAAATGTCCATATTACCAAAAGGAATCTATAGATTCAATGCAATCCTCATTAAAATACCAACAGTATATTTCAGAGATCTAGAACAAATACTGCAAAAATTTATATGGATCCAAAAAAGACCCTAAATAGCTGAAGCAATCTTGAGAAAGAAGAACAAACTAGGAGGGATTATAATACCAGATATCAAGTTATACTACAAAGCCATTCTAATCAAAACAGCCTGATGCTGGCACAAGAACAGGCAGATAGATCAATGGAACAGAACAGAGAACCCAGAAATTGATCCAAGACATTATGCTCAATTAATATTTGACAAAGGAAGAAAGAGCATACAATGAAATAAAGACAGTCTCTTAAATAAATGGTGTTGGGAAGATTGAACAGGTACATGCAAAAAAAAAAAAGAAACTAGACCATCAAATTAAACCATGCACAAGAATAAACTCAAAATGGATAAAGGACTTAAATGTAATTCATAAACAATAAAAATCTTAGAAGAAAATGTAGGTAAAAGGTCTGAGCCGGCAGGAGATCACATCCACAATGCAAGGTCAATGTAGAGCAAAATGGCTTTATTGCATATGCCTGGGTGCAGGTGGGCTGAGCTGAGAAGGAGTCAGCCCCGAGCCTTCTTTGTTCTCTGGCTTACATAGGGACAAACTACAGAAACTACAAAGAAAACTACATTCTCTTGGCGCCGCTTTTTGGTGCCAGGGCTGATATGAACTGCTACAGAGGCGAAGGGAGGAATCTGTTGCAGGGGATGAGATGAGCTTGTTACAGAGATCAGGGAAGTCATTAATCTCTTTCTTTTTTTATGGTCCCTCTAAGTTTTCCAAGGTCATCATTAACCCCTTATCTTCACAGTTCCCCTGAGTGTCAGTCCCAGGGTTTTTAGAAAACTGCTCGGGTGTTTACATGCAGGAATAACTGGTCAGAATGGAGTTTAATTTTGTTAAAACATTACTAACCCTTTCAGTAGGTAGCAAAATTTCAGACATCTCATGTAGCAGAAGTTTCACTGATACATCACCTAGGGCAAGAGAAACAAAATAAATAAATAAATAAATGGGACTACATCAAATTTAAAAGCTTCTGCACAGCAAAAGAAATCAGCATCAAAATGAAGAGGGAACCCACTGTTTGTGAGAATATATTTGCCAATGATACATCTGATAAGGGTTTAATCTCCCAAATATATATATTCATACAATTTAACAAAAGGAAGACAAATGATACAATTAAAAAATGGTCTGAGGACCTGAATAGACACATCTCCAAAGAGAACATACAAATGACCAAGAACATATGAAAAAATGCTCAATGTCACTAATCATCAGGAGATGCAAATTAAAATGACTATGAGGTACCACCTCACATCTGCCAGAATGGCTTCCATCAATAAATCAACAAACAACAAGTGCTGGTGAGGATGTGGAGAAAAGGAACCCTAGTACACTGCTGTTGGGAATGCAGACTGGTGCAGCCACTATGGAAAACAATGTGGAATTTCCTCAAAAAATTAAAAACTGACTTGTGTTGACCCAGTGATCCCACTTCTAGGAATACATCTTAAGGATTCAAAAAAAAAAAAAAATCAGAAAGAATATGTATACCCCTATGTTCATAGTAGTGCTTTTCATAATAGCTAAGATTTTGACAGTCCAAGTGTCCATCAGTAGATGAGTGGATAAAGAAGCTGTGGTACATATACATAATGGAATACTATGCAGCAATAAAAAAGAAGGATCCATTATCCTTTGAGACAGCATGAAGGGACCTGGAGAGTATTATGTTAAGTGAAATAAGCCAGTCAGAGAAATTACAAGTATCACATGATCTCACTTATATGTAGAATCTAATGAACAAAATAAACTGATGAATAAAATAGAAACGGGGGTATGGAACCATGGAGCAGACTGAGGAAACTAAGAGGGAAAGGGCATGGCGGGAAGAGATTAATGAAAGAACTTACATGCATATATGAATTGCCCATGAAAACAGACTAGCAGGTGGTGAAGGCCTGGGGGTGGGACGGAAACGGGAGGAGGGAGGCAATGGGGGGAAGGAAGACATCTGTAATACTCTCAACAATAAAGATTTTTTTTTAAAGGCTCCATGGCAGGGAACAGAGGGTTGAATCCACAAGCTGAGAAGGAGCCTGGTTGACAGTCATCAGAAAAGGAGAGGCTTTAGTTCCACATAACCGGGACTGAGTTCTTCCAACAATATGAATAAGGCTGGAAGAGAAACCTGAGCTCCAAATGAGAGCACAACCTGCTGACATCTGGATTTTAACCTGTGAGACTGAGCAGAAGACCCTGCCTGGATTCTTGACTCACAGAAACTGTGATAATAAACAGATGTTATTCAAGCCACAACATTTGTGGTGATTTGTTATGCAGCAATAGAAAACAAATACATACACTATCTTTTTCTTTATGGTTAAATGTTTGGGGAAAGATACTTTGAGACTATTTAAATATCCTGTTTCTCCACAAACTTTTGTCCACTAATTTTAGCATGCATCACTGGATCTCAAATGCAACAATGATGATGGTGCTGTTCTAATGGCCATTTTCTATTTCCTTCATTCTCTTTATGCTTATGAATTGTAATTCTTTGGTAAAGAATTACCTTCTTTTATTTATTTAAGAGCCATCCAAAAATATTATGTAACAATGGAAAAGGAAGAAAATTGAGTTAAAAGGTAATGTCTAGGAGAATATTTTATCATATATAGAGATAAATATAAAAACTCATGTTTAGCCATCAGAAATAGCCAGATACATTTCCTGTGAATGTACATTCCTAATAGGTTTTCAAGAGAAATATCCCAACATACATTAAAAACTGTTGTCCTGCTCTGTTTTTGTTGTTGTTGTTGTTGTTTTCAGCTTCATGCAAAGGAAAAGGATCTGAAGAAAGTTTAAGCTGTCTCCTCTGGTAAAGATGGCGGCGTAGGTAAAAGCGGTATGGCCTCCTCCCACAACCACATCAAAGTTACAACTAAACTACAGAACAACCATCATTCAAAACTGCCTAAAATCAAGCTGAATGGAAGTCCTACAACTACGAAATTAAAGAAGAAGCTGAATGGAGACTGGTAGGAGGGGCAGAGGCACGACGGGCTGGTCCCACACCCGCGTGTGGCAGATAAAAATCAGGAGGACACCTCGGCTGGGAAGGTTCTCCCTGAGGACTGAGGGGTCCCCGTCCCACACTAGGTGCCCAGCTCAGGATTCCAGTGCCAGGAAGAGAATCCCCATCACTTCTGGCTGGAGAAACCAGCGGGAACTCAGGCTGAGGCGGCTGGAGCCCCCGGCAGCTCCTCTTAAAGGGCCCGCACATGGACTTACTCGGACTCCCACCCTCCAAGCTCCAGCAAGCAGGAAGCAGCTTGAAAGGCACCAGAATCATATGGGGAAGAACTGAGCTGTTTGGCATTGGAGCGAGGGCTGGAGAGGCAGCTTTCTCCTGAACAGACGTGCTATCAGAGGCTTTTGTTACTTTGGTAAGCCCTTCCCTGGGCCGGCAGACACCGCCATATCTGGGACTCCAGCTACCTGGCTCACACTGTTTGCCCCGCCCTGGTGATTCCCTGAGGCCCCGCCCCACCCAACTTTCAGGCCCACCCAAGCTGTTGCCAGTTGCTTTACCATAGGATTGGCCTGTCTTAGAGCCTGCTTCAGCTTTTCCTAAATTCTTTCAAAAGAGCAGCATCTGGTCTTAGCTAGCCCCACACCTCTCGCTAAGTAATACATAGAAACAAACACAGGGAGGCAGCCAAAATGAGGAGACAAAGAAACAGGTCCCAAATGAAAGAACAGAACAAAACTCCAGGAAAAGAACTAAGTGAAATGGAGTTAAGCAACCTAACAGATGCTGAGTTCAAAACACTGCTTATAAGGATGCTCAATGGACTTAGTGAGAACCTCAGTGAACTTAGAGAGGGCCTCAAGAGCATAGAAAAGGACCAATCAGAAATTATGGATGCGCAGTTAGAAATGAAGGAGGCACTAACTGAAATAAAGAATAGTTTACACAGATTCAATAGTAGAGTAGTTAAAGCCAAGAAGCAAACCATCCATTTGGAATATAAGGAAGCAAAAAACACCCAATCAGAACAGCAAAAAGAAAAAAGAATCCAACGAAATGAGGATAGTGCAAGGAGCCTCTGGGACAACTTCAAGCGTGCCAACATTTGCACCTTGGGGGTGCCAGAAGGAGAAGAGAGAGAACAAGAAATCGAAAACCTATTTGAAACAATAATGGCAGAAAACATCCCTAACTTGGTGAAGGAAACAGACATACAAGTCCAGGAAGCACAGAATCCCAAACAAGATAAACCCCAAGAGGCCCACACCAAGACACATCATTATCAAAATGCAAAAGGTTCAAGACAAAGAAAGAATCTTAAAAGCAGCAAGAGAAAATCAGTTAGTTACCTACAAGGGAGTTCCCATAAGAATGTCAGCTGATTTCTCAAAAGAAACTTTGCAGGCCAGAAGGGAGTGGCAAGAAATATTCAGAGTGATGAAAAGCAAGAACCTACAATCAAGATTACTCTATCCTGCAAAGCTGTCATTTAGAATCGATGGCCATATAAAGAGTTTCCCAGACAAGGAAAAGCTAAAGGAGTTCATCACCACAAAACCATTATTATATGAAATGTTGAAGGGTCTTCTTGAAGAAAAAGATAAAAAAATATGAACAAACAAAATAGCAATAAATACATATCTATCCACAATAGAATGTACAAACAAAATGAACAAGCAGAACAGAAACATTCTCATAGATACAGAGAACTTTTGTTGGGTACCAGATGGGTGGGGGCTGGGAGGAGGGGTAAAAAAGGTGAAGGGATTAAGAAGTACAAATTGGTTGTTAGACTGACAAACCTCAAAGGGAAGGGGGGTTGGGGGGTGGGAAGAAATAAACCAAAGAACTTATATGTATATATGCATAACCAATGGACACAGACAACAGTGTGGGGAAAAGCAGGAGGGGGTCAGGAATGGGGAGGAGGGGGGCAATGGGGGAAAAATGAGGAACATCTGTAATACATTCAACAATAAAGATAAGTTTTTAAAAAAGAAAGAAAATAAGTCTCTCATACAAAAGAAGTCCCATAATGCTATTAGCAGGTTTCTCAGGAGAGACCTTGAAGGTTGAGAAGGAATTAGATAATATAGTTAAAGTGCTGAAATAAAGAAACTACCAACAAAGAATACTTTAACCAGTATTATTCTGTTATTCAGAAGTTGTCTTTCAGAAATGATAGCAAGATAAAGACTCTTCCTAATAAACAAAGGCTCAAGGAATGATCACCACTAGACCTGCATTATAAAATATATGAAAATATACAACACACTGTTATATATACTCAGATTCAAATACCTTAATAGTAAATGCTAGTATAAAGGTTAAAACCAAAGTATTAATAATAGCTATAGCTTCAACAACTTGTTAATGGCTACACAATATAAAAAGATGCAAATGGTGACATCAACCATAAATGGGAATGAGTACAAGGAGAGAGATTTTGTATGTGATAAAACTTACATTATCAACATAAACAATCTTTTTTTTTTCCTGGTAAACCTTATGATAACCAGAAAACAAAAACTTACAGTAGGTTTATAGAAAATAAAGAGAATGGAGCAAAACATACCACTATGAAACTTAACCAATTCACAAGGAGTGCAGCAAGATATCAAAAAAGAAGAAGGAAACTGTTGGGAGTGGTGTCACTGGAAAGGCGACCACCACGGTTTGACATAATCATGGGTGAGCTCCACGGTTTGACATAGTCCCTGGAGTTATGAAGGCCTCCATGGTTTGACATAGTCCCTGGAGAAGTGGATTCACTGCGTGGCAGGAATCACAAAGAACAGTGACTGAAGATATAAAGTAATGGGAAAATAAAAATGCAGGATGGCAACTGAAGGAGACTAATCTTTGCTTTCTCTGTCTATTTGTTAGCTGTCTGTTAGGAATCATTATAGAAGTAACATGTAGATGATTAATGATGTAGATGGTAGAAAAGATTGCAGGAAGAAAAGCAAAAAAGTAATAAAGATTTAGGATAAGAATGTGGAAGCTTGGAAGGATCTTAGATAGGAGGAAAGGTCAGCAGTCTGAGAGGAATTGACAGAGACTGAAATAGAGGACAAAAATAGTTGTTAACATGTAATATACCTAAGAGTTGGGTAAACACAAAAGAATGTCTGTACTTATTTGCCTAAAAGGTTTAGGGGAAACAATAAGAAGGAAGTTGCTATGTAACCTGCAGATATAAAAATAAATATTCTGCTAGCCTTAAGCAGCAGAGGTGGTTAAGACTTCTGACTCATGCATCTCTCTCTTGCTGACTCCATCCACACCTTTGGGAAACCCTGGACTGCTGAGGCTGGACCTCAGCAGGAAACTACAAAACAATCGAAAAAAATAATAAGATAATATTAGTGAGTACTCACCTAACAATAATTACTTTAAATGTAAATAGATTGAATTCTCAAATCAAAAAGCATAGATTAGGTGGATGAATAACAGATAAGACCCAACTACATGCTGCCTATAAAAGACTCATTCAGTTTTAAAGACACACATAGGCTCTAAATTAAAGGGACAGTGAAAGATATTCCATGAGAGTGAAAACCAAACAGATCAGAGGTAGCTATACTTATATCATACAAAATAAACATTAAGCCAAAAATAGTAACAAGAGAAAAAGATGATCATATTTTTAATTATAAAGGGGTCAGTTCATTGAGAAGATACTACAATTATATATATATATATATATATATATATATATATATATATATATATATATACCTAACATTGGAGCACCTAAATATATTAAATAGATACTAACATCAAGGCAGAAATAGACAACAATACAATACTAGTAGGGGCTTCAACACTTCAACAGTGGAGAGATCATCCAGACAGAATCATTAAGAAAACACTGGACTTGACTCTCCAGTCTAGATGGCAGCATAGTAGAGCATCAGCTTATAACTCTTACAGGTTTGATTCCCAGTCAGTCACATACCTGGGTTGCAGGTTCGATACCCAGCCCCAGTCAGGGTTGTGCAGGAGGCAACCAATCAATGTGTCTCTCTCACATCGATGTTTATCTCTCTCTCTTTCCTCCTCCCTCCCCTTCCATTCTATCTAACAATCAGTGGGAAAATATCCTCAGGTGAGGATTAATAACAACAACAAAAAGATGGCAGCATAGGAAAATTCAGTATTTGAATCCTCCACGACCACATCAAAATTACAACTAAACTACAGAACAACCATCACCCAGAACCACCTGAAATCTAGCTGAACAAGAAGGGCTGAGACACTAAGGCAGCTGGTCCTGCACCCACCTGTCATGGTTAAAAATCAGGAGGGAGTCCAGCTGATGTGGCTCAGTGGTTAGACATCGACCCATGCACCAAGAGGTCACCAGTTAGGACACATGCCCAGGTTGTGGGCCCAATCCCCAGTGGGGTCAGGTGGGAGGTGGTCAACTGATGTTCTCTCTCATCGATGTTTCTATCTCTCTCTCCTCACTTCCTCTCTCTCTAAAAAGCAATAAAGGAAAAAAAAATCAGGAGGGGTATTTTGGCTGTGCTGCAGAAGTGCCCCTTGAGGAGCCAGAGGTCCCAGCCCCACTCAAGAACCCCCAGCCCTGGGTTATCATAGCAGGGAGAGAAGTTACCATAACTTCTGGCTGTAAAAAACGGTGAGAGTTATATCTAAGTGAGACAGAGGCTCCTGGAATCCCAGGCATTTGTCTTAAAGGGCCTGCATATGGACTTACTCAGACTCTCTCCAAGCTTCAGTGCTGAGGCAGCAGCTCAAAAGACACCAGGGACATATGGGGAGGAACTGAATTTTCTTGCTTTAGATAAGGGTTGGAGGAGCAGCTTTCTCCCAGACAGAAGTGCTAGAAAAGGCCATTTTTCCTTTTCTGGGCCCTTCCCCCTCAGAGCCAGCAGGTAGGCACCATATTTGAGTCTCCATCAACCTGGATAACAATGTTAGCCCTGCCCTGGTTATTCCCTTAGATCCCACCCCACCCAACCTGCAGGCCCAACTAAGCCATTTTTAGTTACTTTTCCATACAAATAACTTGTCTTGGTTCATGATGCACTTTCTTAAAATCTCTTAAAGATTCACAAACCCCAAACAAACAGCATCTGGCCTTGGCTTTTCCCCTACCTCATCCTAAGTAGCCCCAGCATTAGCATCAGCCAGCCTCAGTTTGTGGCTTAGCCCCTTCCAGGCACCTCTCTGCACAAGTAGCAGCCATCTGCAGATCACTCTGTAGCTCATGCCAGTTGCCTGGCCCAAGCAGGGCAAAGGTGGTGGCTGATCTTGACCTGCACCTCCTGGGAGTTCCCAGAGCCAGTGCACCCACTGATCATCTTCAGACCACACCAGAGCACCACTCTTCCAGCTCCACAATTCACACATTCAATGGTGAACTCAGTGATCCCTCTGAAAATAATCCCGCTCTGTGGAGTGGGCCCCTGCATAGCAGTTCCTCTGCTGTAGTTTCAGCCATTCTTCACAGCACATTGACCTGGGGGTAAATCTCACTCATTGAGATGCCAACAGCAATCAAGGCTCAACTACAACAGGAGGGTGCACACAGCCCACAAGGGGAGACATTTAGAGATACCCAGCTAGGGTATCCAGGGAGACTATGCCATTGGGCCCTACAGACAACCTACTACATAAGGCCATTCTAAAAACACTGAGAGGACTTCCAGTCAAGATGGCGGCGTAGGGAAACGCAGTATTGCGTCCTCCCACAACCACATCAAAGTTACAACTAAACTACAGAACAACCATCATTCAAAACCGCCTGAAATCAAGCTGAATGGAAGTCCTACAACTACGAAATTAAAGAAGCCGCCGCATCGAGACTGGTAGGAGGGGCGGAGGCGCGACAGGCTGGTCCCACACCCACGTGTGGCAGAAAAAAATTGGGATACCTCGGCTGGGAAGGTCCTCCCAGAGGGCTGAGTGGTCCCCGTCCCACACCAGGTGCCCAGCTCAGGGTCCCAGTGCCAGGAAGAGAAGTCCCCATAACTTCTGGCTGGAAAAACCAGCGGGAACTGAGGCTGAGGCGGCTGGAGCCCCCGCAGCTCCTCTTGAAGGGCCCGCGCTCGGACTTACTCGGACTCCCACCCTCCAGCGTGGGGGAGGCAGCCTGAAAGGCACCAGAGTCATATGGGGAAGAACTGAACTGTTTGGCATTGGAGCGAGGGCTGGAGAGGCAGCTTTCTCCTGGACAGACGTGCTAACAGAGGCTTTTGTTCCTTTGGTGAGCCCTTCCTGAGCTGGCAGACTCCACCATATCTGGGACTCCAGCAACCTGGCTCACACTGTTTGCCCCGCCCTGTTGATGCCCTGAGGCCCCGCCCCACCCAACTTCCAGGCCCACCCAAGCTGTTGCCAGTTGCTTCACCACACGATTGGCCTGTCTTGGAGCCTGCTTCAGCTTTTCCTAAAATCATTCAAACAAGCAGCATCTGGTCTCAGCTAGCCCCATACCTCTCGCTAAGTAATACATAGGAACAAACAGAGGGAGGCAGCCAAAATGAGGAGACAAAGAAACAGGTCCCAAATGAAAGAACAGAACAAAACTCCAGGAAAAGAACTAAGTGAAATGGAGTTAAGCAACCTAACAGATGCTGAGTTCAAAATACTGCTTATAAGGATGCTCAATGGACTTAGTGAGAACCTCAGTGAACTTAGAGAGGGCCTCAAGAGCATAAAAAAGGACCAGTCAGAAATGAAGGAGGCACTACCTGAAATAAAGAATAGTTTACACAGATTCAATAGTAGAGTAGGTAAAGCCAAGAAGCAAACCATCCATTTGGAATATAAGGAAGCAAAAAACACCCAATCAGAACAGCAAAAAGAAAAAAGAATCCAAAGAAATGAGGATAGTGTAAGGAGCCTCTGGGACAACTTCAAGCGTGCCAACATTCGCATCTTGGGGGTGCCAGAAGGAGAAGAGAGAGAACAACAAATCGAAAACCTATTTGAAACAATAATGGCAGAAAACTTCCCTAACTTGGTGAAGGAAACAGACATACAAGTCCAGGAAGCACAGAGAGTCCCAAACAAGATGAACCCCAAGAGGCCCACACCAAGACACATCATCATCAAAATGCAAAAGGTTCAAGACAAAGAGAGAATCTTAAAAGCAGCAAGAGAAAAGCAGTTTGTAACCTACAAGGGAGTTCCCATAAGACTGTCAGCAGATTTCTCAAAAGAAACTTTGCAGGCCAGAAGGGAGTGGCAAGAAATATTCACAGTGATGAAAAGCAAGAACCTACAACCAAGATTACTCTATCCTGCAAAGCTGTCATTTAGAATCGATGGCCATATAAAGAGTTTCCCAGACAAGGAAAAGCTAAAGGAGTTCATCACCACAAAACCATTATTATATGAAATGTTGAAGGGTCTTCTTGAAGAAAAAGATAAAAAAATATGAACAAACAAAATGGCAATAAATACATATCTATCAACAATTGAATCTACAAACAAAATGAACAAGAAGAACAGAAACATTCTCATAGATACAGAGAACTTTTGTTGGGTACCAGATGGGTAGGGGCTGGGGGGAGGGGTGAAAAAGGTGAAGGGATTAAGAAGTATAAATTGGTTGTTAGACTGATAAACCTCAAAGGGAAGGGGGGTTGGGGGGTGGGAAGAAATAAACCAAAGAACTTATATGTATATATGCATAACTAATGGACACAGACAACAGTGTGGGGAAAAGCAAGAGGGGGGCGGAAATGGGGAGGAGGGGGGCAATGGGGGAAAAATGAGGAACATCTGTAATACATTCAACAATAAAATTTTAAAAAATAATAAAAATAAAAAAATAAAAACACTGAGAGATGTAGCAGCTCTACTTAATACATAGGAACAACCACAAGGAGGGAGCTAAAATGAAGAAACAAAGAAACATGTACCAAGTGACAAAACTCTAGAAAAAGAACTAAACAAAATGGAGAGAAGCAATCTATTAGATACAGAGTTCAAAACACTGGTTATAAGAATGTCTAATGAACTTAGGAAAAAAGTAGATGAATTTAGTGAGAACTTCAACAGAGAGACAGGAAACATAAAAATGGGGATAGAAAACATAAAAAAGCACCAGTCTTAAATAAAGAATACACTAACTAAAATGAAGAATACATTACAGGGAATCAACAATAGGGTAGATGAAGCAGAGGATCAAATCAGTGATTTGTAAGATAAAGAAGCAGAAAACACCCAATCAGAAGAGCAAAAAGGAAAACAAAACAAAACATGAGGATTATAAGGAGACTCTGGGACAACTTTAAGTGTACCAACGTTCGCATCATGGAGGTGACAGAAGACCAAGAGCAAGGAATTGAAAAACAATGTGAAAAAATAATGATTGAAAACTTCCCTAATCTGGTGAAGAAAATACATATACAAGTCAAAAAGCAAAGGGAGTCCCAAACAAGATGAACCCAAAGAAGCCCACAGCTAGACACATATAATTAAAATGGCAAAGGTCTGCCCAGTCAGTGTGGCTCAGTGGATTGAGCGTCATCTCACGGACTGAGAGTTTACAGTTTGATTCCCAGTCAGGGCACATGCCTGGGTTGTGGGCTCGATCCCCAGTAGGGGACGTGCAGGAGGCAGATGATCCATGTTTCTCTCTCACAATGATGTTTCTATCTCTCTTTCCCTTCCTCTCTCTCTCCAAAAATATCAATAAAACCATTTTTTTAATGGCAAAGTTTAAAGACAAAGAAAGAATTCTAAAAGCAGCAAGAGAAAAGTAGTTGGTTAATTTCAAGGGTGCTCCCATAAAACTGTCAGCTGATTTCTCAACAGAAACTGTTCAGGATAGAAGGGACTGAAATCAAGGACCTACAACTAAGATTACTCTGCCCAGTAAAGCTATCACTTAAAACTGGAGAACAGATAAAGAGCTTCCCAGACAAGAAAAAGCTAAAGGAGTTCATCACACCAAAGCAGTATTATAAGAAATGATAAAGCGTTTTCTTTAAGAGGAATAATTTTTGAAAGATAAAATATATGAATAATAAAATGGCAATAAATACACACCTATCAACAATTACTTTAAATGCAAATTGATTAAGTGCTCCAATCAAAAGACATATGGAAGCTGAATGGATAAGGAAACAAGACATTTACATATGCTATCTATCTACAGGAGACTCACTTCAGATCAAAAGACACACACAGACTGAAAGTAAAGGGATGGAAAAGATATTTCATGAAAATGGAAACAAACAAACTATAAAGCTGGGGTAGCAATACTTACATCAGACTAAACAAACTTTAAAACAAAGGTTATAAAAGAGACAAAGAAGGACCCAGCAATTTAACTTCTGAGTGTTTATCCAAATAAACCCAAAACACTAAATCAAAAAGACATATGTATCCATAGTTTCATGCAAACATTATTTACACTAGCCAAGATATGGAAGCAACCTAAGTGTCCATGAATAGACGAATTGATAAAGAAGAAATGGTGCATATACACAACAAAATATGACTAAGCCATAAAAAAAATGAAATCTTGCCATCTGCCACAACATGAATGGATCTAGAAGTTATTGTGTTGAGTGAAATAAGTTAAACAAAGAAAGACAAATACCATATGATTTCACTATAAATAATTTTCTACCAATAAGCTTCATAGCCTAGAAGAAATTAATAAATTTCTAAAAACATACAACTTACTGAATTACAAAAAAAAATAGAAAATTCTGAACAGTCTCATAAAGGGAAAGGATATTGAATTAGTAATCAAAAACCCTACCAAAGAAAGCCCCCATATCAGATGGTTTCACTGAAGAAGTATTAATAAGAATGTAAAGAAGAATTAATGTTAGTCCTTCTCAAACTCTTTCAAAAAATGAAAAGAAGGAAATAAAAGGTCTGAGCCGGCAGGAGATCACATCCACAACGCAAGGACAATGTAGAGCAAAATGGCTTTACTGCATATGTCTGGATACAGGCAGGCTGAGTCACAAATTTCGAGCTCAGCATCGGAATCTCTCTGTTTTCTGGGTTTTATAGTTGCAAACTACAGAAACTTAAAAAAAAAAACTACATTAAAAAAAAAAAACCCACATTCTCTTGGCACCGCGTAATTGGTGTCCCGGTTGGTATGAATTGTCTCAGAGGTAAGGAGTCTTCTCCAGCAGAGGTCAGGGTCATCATTAATCTCTTTCTTCTCATGGTTCCTCTGAGTTTCCCAAGGCCTTCATTAACCCCTTATCTTTATAGTTCTCCTTGGGTTTCTCAAGACCCTTATGTTTACAAAAAAGAAACTGCCAGGGTGTGTATGTGCAGTAACTGAGGGTCAGAATGGAGTTTAATTTTGTTAAAACATTATTAACCCTTTCAGGAAACACTTCCAAACTCATTTTACGAGGCCAGTATTACTCTGATACTAAAGCCAGATGAAAACACTGCAAGTCCTTAAGTTTTCTTTAACATGCATATAGAGGCTTCACAGAAAAAAAAAAAAAAAAGTGAAAACCCGAACAGATGACTAAACCTGGGAGTGTATAATCTATTTTAGTAAAGCATAACAAACTGTGAAGTATCTAGACAAAGAAAAAGAGGTTTAGGATTTGGGGGCAGTAAATCATGGGAAGGTAAATATATGCCAGAAACTAATGGAACATAAGTGTTATTGTAGTCAGGTTGGTTTATGCAGACTCAAGTCATTGCCATCTCCAGTGACAAGAGTCAACTTTGTTGACTTAGAGTTTTTCTCCTCTTTCTTATACTGTTATAATAATCTCCTGAACAAAGGAATTTACTCTCTCTCTTGCTGCCCTCTCTGGACTCCTGGCTTGTTGGGCTCCCATGCCCTGCATTCCCATGTGGCTCACAGCCATGTGGGACCCACACAATGGACTGATGAACTGACTTTAGCCTGATGCTCAACTTCACCATGGAATGAAAACTCTGGACACTGACCCTGCTTCTAGCTTTGCTGAACCCCCAGCTACATGTCTTCCAGGACTGGGTTAAGGAAACTAGGACTTTAGAATCCAAGGAATGTAACACCATGCAAATAAAGACCATTCATTCTCCCATGTGAGTCCCAGAAAATTCCTTTTCTGAAGATATCACAAGAGTTCCACTCTCACTAGGAATGGAGAAAATGGACCACTGATTTCTCCTGCAACAAATTTGTGAGCCAGCAGGGAGAAGTTAAACTGAGAGAGTGGACTTATGGAATGGATGGAAACATATCCCTCCAGACCAGGACTCGACGGTTGAAGTAGCAAAGGAGGTGAAAGCTGACTGGGAACTGTGCCTGCTGCAGCTCCTGCCCACATCTGACCTATACCAGGAAGAATGAAAACTTGGCCAGGATTCTGGTGAGATGAAACCTTGCCTTCCAAAACTAGGGGTTTTTGTCTCTCTTTCTGTCTTATCTTGGTCTGTTTCTTTGTCTCGGCACTGAACCAGTGCACCCAACCAGGCACACCTTCAGAGGCAGCTCCAAATGCTCCAGAGCAATGGCTCACTACTGAGCCCCAGGCCTGGGGTAAGAAGGGCGACTTCCAGCTTCTTTAAGCCCTGGGAGTGACCAGCAAAGTGATGCTGCCATGGACTTTCTACCCAGCACTCAGATTATCCTCCCAGTTTGCAAAACTCTGTCCCCACTTCCTTGCATTCTGCCTACCTTTCTGTAATTCTCTCCTCTCTTGTTCCCACCCTGTGCAGCTTGATAACCACCCAGGGCAATGTGCAAATAGATGCTGGCAAGCACTCCTTACTACTTGAGTTTTACTCCTGGGGCATGAAACCCCAAGTGCCCCCAGCCTGCTCAGGACCAGGAGGGGTTTCCAGCCCTGGGACTTAAAGTGCCTCACAGCCCTGCAGGCTTGGGGTGCTCTGCTCCAACCACATGGCTGTGTGCTGAGTAGTAGGGGGGAGGGGACTCTGATTAGAAACTCCACTGTAATTAATCTTCCCTGGCAAACAGGTTTTGCTGGCTGCCATGGCCCTGCCCTCTCTCTGCTGCTGCTGATCTAGGCCCCAAGGTAAAAGCAACTAGATTCCATTTTTATGTAGGGCCCTTGGCTAAGGCGACTAAATGACTCCATTTTTAACATCAATAGACCTTCCTTGATATTCTTCCAATAATAGGTTAATTACCCCTGGACATGAAGGAATTTTGCCTAAGATTATAGTTACCCCATGTATTGGGAGGCATTTGCAGTTTCCTGAGTATAGGTATTTGCAGATATTTGCAAGTACTTGTGCTGTCAGTGAATAATGCTAATTTTGATCTCTGTAATCTCTGTCACTCCCACTATTGTACTGGTTCCCCTGAGGGGAGGGGGGCACAAGGAGGAGGGGGTTTCTGTCTTTAAAATGGGATGAGCAAGAAGAATCGGGGCTGTTGATCTGAGGGGAGACTATGCCCTCCGCAGCCCGCCAGCGAAGTAAAGTGCTCCTTTACAATTCGGCTGTGCGCCTCTGGTTATCTAGCTGTCAGGTTATAACACTGCTAGGAGGCTGAAGCCACAGCCTTGGCTAGCCAGAGGGTGCCACCCCTGGCAACCATGCATGTTACTAGGCGGGGGAGCCATAGCTGCCAGAGCCAAAGTACCCTCTTTCACCAATGCTTGTTACAATGTTACTGCTTGTTAAGTAATGCTCTGCTTCTGCAGGTATGGTTAATAGAAAGGCTTTAAATGTTCAGAGGCTCAGAGAAATAAAGGGATTTTGTTACTTGATCTTGGAAACTGACAGAAAACAGAATTTAAACCCAGGGCCCAGGGATTTTAAATTCTATCCAGTCAAATTAACATGGAATGCTGATTCCTTTCTTAAGAAAATCTGTATGCTACCAAGCCTCTTGAGGGATCAAAGATGTTAGAAAAATATAAGACAGTGACAGATTACTGGCTTAGCTATTAAAAGCCAGTTAAAAGAGCCAGACATTTTCTACCTCAGATAGTGGGAACAATAAACATCCCTTGTACAGACAGACACAGGGATGAAAGCCCCCAACAAAATCAGAGCCCACCAAAATCGCTTGATCAACAGTTAGTAACTTTCCACACCTGGGCAAAATTGTATTGTCATTTTGAGAAGGTCTCAGCTCCAGTGTAGGAAAAAGGGGGCAAGACACGAGTTTCTGGGCGCAAAGACTGGCAATGAACTCCTGTGCACAACCTAAGTCCTGGCATATGACAGGAAAGTGAGAGAAAATTGAAGATGCTCATGCTTTTTCTCAGCTTTTCAAGCTCTCTCCTATAGGAGGAGATTTTCTTCTCTCCCCAAAATGAACAATACAATTTTTCATTCCTCAAGAATGTCCACTCTGGCATGGAATTTTATTCTGGGTTTGTCAAAAGAAACTGTTTGCCCTGGCCAGTGTGGCTCAGTAGATAGAGTGTCAGTCCACACACCAAAGGGTCCCCACTTTTATTCCTGGTCAAGGGCACGTACCTGGTTTGCAGGTTTGATCTCTAGCCCCAGTTGGGACACAAGCAGTAAGCAATCAATCAATGTGTCTCTCTCACACCATTGTTTCTCTCTGTCTCTCTCTCTCCCCTCCCTCCCTTCCACTCTCTCTAAAATTCAATGGAAAAAAATATCCTCAGGTGAGGATTAACAAAAAAGAGGAAATTGTCTGCATTTGTAATCTTATCTAAGGCAAAGCTCTCTAAGCCAATCAATTTAATCCAGTTCACCTGTGATTACTAAGTCAGTGAGTTAAAATAAATCTTATCTGAGCCCAAGCTATCTAAGCCAGTTTTATTCAATCCACCTTTGTTAAATCAGTAAATCTTGATACTAGATAATAAGAAAGCCTGTATTTCTAAAAGGTTATGAAATGTATTTGCTAAGCTAGGGAATGATAAATTGCTCATTTTAGCTTTTTTCTCCCTAGCTGATCCCTCCAGAATTTGGCAATTCTTAATAAATGAGTCATGGCAATGTATTTCTTTGTATAAATCCAGTAAGACCAGTTCCAAACTATGTGGTCTTATTGACTAAGCCTTCAATTGGAATGCTAAGTTCTATTTTTATATATGTTGTGGCCATTGTCTCTTTGTATATTCAGTCTCTCACCATTCTGCTTTGTGATAACTAAGGACTTGATAATGAACTAAAGAAGCACTTTTATATTGTTTAATATGGTCTGTTCCTACAAATTAAAAGATGAAAAATATTAAGATTATCATAAAATTTTTAAAACTAAGTTTTACAAATTTAATTTTAAATTTTAGTTTAAAGAAGTTTTAAGAATAATTAACTTCCAAATCCTACTCAATATATGTGTATATATATGTTTTTAATCCTCACCCAAGGATATTTTTTTCATTGACTTTCAGAAAGAGTGGAAGAGAGGAAGGGAATGGGGAGAGAGCAAAAGAGAGCAAAACAGTGATGTGACAGAGATATATTGATTGGCTGCCTCCTGCACATGCCCTGACCAGGGCTGGAGATCAAACCTGCAACCAGGTACATGCCCTTGACTGGGAATCAAACTCATGACCCTTCAATGTGAGGGTTGATGCTCTAACTACTGAGCAACATTGGCCAGGGCCCTACTCAATATTTTATTGAAGCCTATTTTGGTTGAATTATTGGGGCAATCATAATTCTGGAGATCAAAACCACTCACAGTTGCCTTCCCCAGAGTGTCATCTGAAAGATCAAAAAATAAAGTAATATCACCCCTTCACCAGTACCATAAAATGTGTAGTATTTGATATCTTATTGAGTGCAAAATTATATTTGTGTGTTATAATAGAGATAAGATAACATCTAGAATAGAAGTTACTTTGAATTTAAAAAATAAGATACCACTTCAGAACAAAGAGTTATGATTTTATTTTAACATTTTTATTGCTTTTTGTGGCAAATTTATCATTTGTAAGAACAATGGACTAACATTTGCAGCTGAAGGGGAGCAGAATGCTTCACCTCAGAATGAACCACTTTGGCATATGGATTATTTTGAGTTGAAGGCAATCAAAGCCCAGCAGACTCAGGAAGAGTCCCCCCTATCTGACAAAAATAATTTAGATAGGAGACCTGTAACAGAAAGAAAGCTGTTGCTAAAGATAGCTTTTTATATCAGAAAGACTTATCTGCATGGCCTGGAAGACATTTGTTCACCAAACACTTGCTCATCTCATCTTCTTGTGAGACACTTTCTTTCTCCCCTTCCAAGCCCCAGATCCCTTCTCCTTAGGCCAGTAAATCTCAATTACCTGACTGCTGGGGAGTCTCATATTTTTGAGGGACTCCCATATGTATGAAATTTGTTTTTCTCCTGTTAATCTGTTTTATGTCAATTTAATTGTTAGACCAGCCAAAAAACCTAGAAGGGCAGAAGGGAAAAAGTATCTCATTCCTACATAGCTAAGCTAAAGTTTGTGTTGTATGTGATTAGGCATTTTAAAAGCTAAGCTTTAATAAAATGGGTGGACAAGGGGATGGGGGAAACTGGGACAGAGAGAGACATTGCGTGGGGCAATGGGTGCATGATACAGTGTGCAGATGATGTTTTATTGAGTTGTACACTTGAAACCTATATGATTTTGCAAACCAATGTTACCCCAATATATTCAATTAAAAATAAATAAAATAAAATAAAGAATTAGTTTAGAGATTATATTGCATTCTAGATTATACATTTACATTTGCCCAGTGGCAAAAGAATCGTCTCTTACATGTTACCTATGAGATGTAGTCAAGTATTTAGATATTTTTATAGTGGAAATAACTAGTAGCATTGCTGACTCATTTGGGGAATGATAAACAGGGTCATAGAAGCTATCATTTGGAAATCCTGTAAAATGCTGAAAATTTTTCTTTCCCTTGATTTGGTTTCTGTTCACAATAAAGGCCACACAGCTTTGAGAGAGAAAATGCCAGGGCACCCTTGACTCCTGGTGTGCCTCCAGAGAGACACAAATCAATTGGGCAGCCAGCTCCTCTGCACAATTCTCGAGGTTCCAATTACAAATACATCTGAATGCCACTAATTGGGGGAAAAACAAGGACCTCAGCTTAGAAGAAATTTTAGCACAGTAAACCCTAATTAGAGAGGGAACATTCTTTGTTTTGGTGAATCTCAATTGTTTTTACACATAAAGAAATCCTGGGCAGTCTCACATTATCTGCATTCCTTTGACAAGGAGAGGCTGTTGTTTCTTAGGAGGCATATTACACACACCCTATAAATGCTGGGGGTGGAGTTCAGGTAAGGTAGGAGGCTCTGGAAACAAAGTACAGATACATGGAGCCATTAATAAATGTGGTAGCTTCAGTCCTCAAGTTTTGTTTTTAAACATTATGATGTATGTAGCTCATAACAGCTCATATAACTGTGTTAGTATGTTGGCTGTGTTCTAATCTGGTTAGTCTGGTTCAATACAGGCTCTATTAAGTTTCCCAGGACAATTGGAAATCTCTGGTGGTTCAGAAGCCCCAGACCAGCAACTAAAACAAAGGAAGACATGACATTCTTGCCTAGGAGACTAAAGGTACTAAGGCAACTTTGAACTCTATATGAAGATATGTTAAAATATTTTCAGGGTGTTTTGAGGTACTAAATATAAATATGAACTAAGAGTAACCGCATTTTTTGCTATTAGCACATAGCTTGCAAAATTATTTCAAATGCATTGTCTCACTGGAGCTGCAATTCGTTCCTATGAGTTACATGAAGCACATACTATCATCTCTGCTTTAGGAATGAGGAAGTTGAGGGTTAAAGCAATTATGAGATTAACCCAAAAGGAATTTACCTCTATTGGAACAAACACTCTGACCCAAGTCTCATAAAACCAACTATAAAATATTTTTTTTCTCATCTGATGTTAGACTAAGATTTTTTTCAATGGTCATAACATCTCGCTTCTTTTAAATCTTAAAATCTGGTATGCAAAAATAATTATAATAAAAAAGAGTCAAATAATTTAAATAAGTATTTAAAAACCATATTTTAAAGACATAAATCTTTAAACCATTCTATTTAAGACTTTTGTTTATAGTATTTACAGACTTTTTATAATAAAAATTCTGCCAACATATCTCAGTTAAAAACATTTTTAACAAATTATTATACCAAGCCAAATTCAACTCTTTATTAGCACAAAATAAGCGAACCATTACTGTTCTGGTTATTTCTGTACAAATAGACAAATTAGGGCAACTGCTTGACCGTATAATAAATTGTTTGGGCTTAGCTGTTTCATAGCAGAAAAGAGCCAATTAATATTCTAATTGTTCTTTGATGCACACAAGTTCATTAACAATGAGTGTTGAGTTTAAATATTTTTTAACTATGATAGTTTAGAGAAATTTATAGAAAGGAATACACTTGCTGAGAATATTAGGGTATTCCCTATGGAGGAAATCTAATACATCAAGTAGTCCCAGCTATACCCATATTTATCCAGTAGAATCTCTTTATTAAAATGGTCATTTTTCTTTAATGTATAGATATGATAGGGGATGTGGAAAACCAGGACAAATCAAATAAGAACAAGTAAAGGTTATTTATTCAAAACTTGCTGTAAAGCAAGCCACCATCACTAGCATTTGGCAGAGACTTAAAAGTAGGAAGGAGGGGGAAGCTTTATAGTGGGAAAAGGGGAAGACTTCATAAGTACCTTGTTGGAGGTCCTTGGCATGGGGAAGTTGTAGGTGGCCTAACCAGAAGTAGGATTCTATGTGATCACTTAGGAGGTATATGTTAGACTTTCTCTGGTTGGTGCTAAATTGGAAGTAGGAAAAAAATTAGAAAAATTATTAATTATTAATCATGTTCTGACCATTTTGGTCTTATTGTTACAAGGATTATTGTTAGGCTTTCTGTATTGTTACTAGAGATAGTGGTCTGATATTCTACAAGTCTGACTTATGGATAGATAGCAGGATGGCTTCCTAGGCTGGTTGCTGAAAATTGTGGGTCAAAATTCTGTTTCTAAATATAATCTAGCCATTCTTTATTTGTTTATTCAGTCTCTCACAAACTTACAAAACCACTTTTATAATCTTGATCAATGAAACCACTTTGTCATAAAAAAATAAAATTTAAATTTAGAAAAAAGAAGTGATAGGAGAAAAAACACCGAAATATGTAGCCAACTGCAAAGAAGAAATTAACATATAATTGACCAAATAGTTTATATAAGCAATGACTAAGCCTCCTTTCAGGGAGGTAGAGCTATAAATATAAATCCTGTCTGCTTTACTTGCTACAAGTAAATAAAACTACCTTGTGAAAACAAAACAATAACAAAAAAACATTTTGCCACTCTGGTGGATGTGGCTCAGTTAGTTGAGTGCCATCCCATGCACCAAGAGGTAGCCAGTTCAATTCCTGGTCAAGGCACATGCCCAGTTTGTGGGCTTGATCCCCAATGGGAGTCATGCAGGGGGCAGCTGATGGATGGCTCTCTCTCACTGATGTTTATCTCTTTTCTTCTTCCTTCCTCTCTCTAAAATATCAATAAAAACAAATTTTTCCAAAAAAAAAAGTTGGCAAAATTTACTTTTCTCAGTAATTAAATGCTAATGACTCCTAAGTCTACATTGTTATTCAAACCCTTTCCTGTCCACTCCAGTCTCATGGACGATGACCAACTGCCTGCCACATATTTCCACTTAGATATCTCAATTATAACATGTTCAAAATAAAGCTCCTAAGACTCCTATACAACCCAATCCCTTTTGCATGTTATCTAAATCAAACAAAGACATCTTCATTTATACTGTAGTCATTCTTCAGTTTTCTTTTTCTTACACTCTATCTGGAGTTTATGAGCAAATGCTGTGAACTTTACCTTCAAAACATATCAGGGATTTGAACACTTCTCATACCATATCCTCCCTTACCACCACCCTGGCACAAGCACAATAAACTGTGCCAATTTCTAGCTTCCAGTTCAAGATGGTGATGTAAGAATACAGCAAATCTACAGTATATATGGAACAATTCCCTCTGAAAAGGTAAAAACTACTAGAACAACACCTTCACATTGGGCAAATGAAAGGAATCCATATTAAAGCCTATAGAAAAAGCCAAGACACAAGCTTTCCATAAATCCCACTCCCTGCATAGCAATAGGGAAGGTACTCAAAACCCAGAGCACCCTGAGAAAAGAGGAGCTCATACCCCAGATAAGGCATGCAAACTTTTTTTTTTTAAAGCCAAATAGAGAGAAAAGCCGGCCAGCAAAGCCGGCCAGCGACTGATCCCTGAGTTCTAGGAGATCAGCCCCAATATGCTTTATTACATGCCTTTTATACCTTACAGAAAATAGGATCTTCTTGATATAATGCCCAGGGCTACAATAATGCTGTATAGAATTAGTTTGCCTTGAGGATAACAGGAACACCCAGTCTGTTATCTCAGATATTTCAAGGTACATTGGGTCACACTTAGCCCAAGCTGCACAAACATAATGCAAGCCTAATTCCTTGAGATTGTGGGGGAGGTCGAGTCTCTGACTCAAGACCTCCAGGCTCTGTGGACTCTGTCAGACACGTAGCTGGCTCCCAACAATTTCTGGGTTCAGGGAGTATTCCAATTTACTGAGGTTATTTTGACAAAACAGGTTCAGCTAGAGGGCACACAGTGACTTTCCCAATCATCAATTATGGAACTATAAACATGTCAGCACAATAATTTACCAATCATCAATTATGGGGTTATAAACACACCAGCACATCCCCCACTGGTTTATAGGAGGAATCAAATAATTGATTCCTCATCATTTCCAGTACAGATATGTTAGTGGCAATAACGTGTCCATCATGGGTCCGACTAAGGCTACTGAGTCAGCTGGTGGGGACTTCCCAGGGTCAGAGAAGCAGAGGTCCCAAGTAGCAGGATCAGGATTGGAGTAATTTTACCTTCAAAGGGTCGTCTGTCCATTGAAGGGTCCATTTTTCTGGTACCTGGTCCGGGTGTGCCTTCTTTACCTGGGAGTGATGAATCCAGAAATGGTGACCTGCTGCCTTAAGGGCCATTGGAGTGGTGAGGATTACAGGCAGGGGACCAGTCCATTCAGGTTCCAGCAAAGCAGGCTGAATTTTCTTGATCTAGATCCAATCTCTGGGCTGAATATTGTGGAGATCTGAGTCACCTGGAAGAGAAAGCTGGTACCGTTTGACATGAAGCTGTTCCCGTTCATGTAGAGATCAGCATCTGGGTCCAGCCAGGGTGTGTCTCTGAGGTCCGCTCGAAGATCAGCCAAGGAGTCCAGGATCTCGAGGCAGCCATGAACAGGTTCCGCTGGGTCATCACCAGGCAGCAAGGTGGCAGGGTTCAGGGCAGCAGTCCCCAGGAATTCAATCCTCGGGGTGTCCAACAAGAGCACATGACATTGGACAACTCTGGCATGGGACATTCATCGATCAGGGGGATTCCTGAGCAGGGCTCCAACAGCATGGGGTGCTATAATTTGTAAATCTTGCCTCAGGGTCAGCTTAGAGGCTTCCTTAGTGAGCAAGGCTGTAGTCGACAGACAGAGCTGAAACCGGAGTTACTGAAACCAAAAAACACAGGCGGAACTGACTGAAACCGAAGTTCAACCATAAAACACAGACAGAACTGACTGAAACTGAAGTTCCCTCCAATGTCTCGCCAGGGAACCTGACTGAAGTTCCCTGCGATGTCTCACTAGGGAACCTGGCCGGAGAAGTAATGCCACGTTCAGCCTTCCCCCTTGCCACTGAAAGGTGCCCACCAGACTGAACAGTGACTCTCTAGTGAGCCTGACTGAAGTTCCCTGTGACGTCTCGCTAAGGAACCTGGCTGGGGAAGTATTGCCACATCCAGCCTTCCCTCAGCCATCAAATGGCACCAAATTGAATGTTTATACTCACTAGTGAGATTCCAGATGACTCAGATGAGTCCAGACTCTCTTTCAGAGAAACCAGTACTCACTGGTGAGATTCCAGATGACTCAGATGAGTCCAGATGCTCTTTCAGAATTCAATTTAGAGCAGGATTTGAGACCGGGCTAGGGAAACTGGGAGGGCAGGCTTAATCCTGAGGCAGAGGCCTTCCCCTAGAGTAGCCCCCCATTGCAGTTTTGATAGCTGGTCTAGTGGTCCGGTCTGGGGCTTCCCCGTACTCACCGGTGAGATTCCAGATGATTCAGATGAGACCAGATACTCTCTTCAGAGCCAAATAGAGAGCAAAGAACAGTACTCACCGGTGAGATTAAGAAAGAATCTCGCTGGGGCCTCCAAGTGTTGTGGCGCAAGAGAACCGAGAGACCACCAGAGCCAAATTAAAGTCAAATAGAGAGCAAAGCTGTCCAGCAAAGCCAGCCAGCAAAGCCGGCCGGTGACTGATACCCGAGTTCTAGGAGACCAGCCAAAGCATGCAAACTTTTAAGATCAGCAGTAAGTTATAAGTCCTCAGAACATCTGGCTTTGAAGACCAAAGAAGCTTGTCCCGACAAGACTCATGAATCTGTGGCAAACTGAGGAACAGCTTAAAGGGCCTATGTAAAGATTCATCAGTCCCAAGGCCAAGTGTAGGAGCAACCCTTTGAAAAATGCCCAGATTTTAAAGCATTGGTCTAAGGAGCAGAAACCACTGAGCTATCCCCTATGGATAAAGGTTGGTGGGGACCATCTGCCTACTCTTTCTCTGCATTGTTAAAGCTGGCAGGCAACCACCATCTTATTTTTTCTTCCTTTTCTTTTTCTTTTTTTTTTTTTCTTTTTCTTCAGATGCTATCTTTATGCTCCAGCTGGTAGGCACATCTTTCACACTTTTCTTCTGTTTTGCTAAAGCCAGTAGACACCATCTTTTGAAAAATTTTATTTTGCTTTTCTTCTTTCCTTTTTATTTTACTTTTTTTTCTTTTATTTTAGTTTATTTTTATTTCCTTTTTTAGTATCATCTTTGCATACAACCTGTGCCTCAAACAAGCTGGTGGGCACAATCTTTGTGATTTCCCTCTGCCACGCTCCAGAACACCAGTATCTCCCAAAGAGAAGTGCCTACATACATCTGGTACCCCCGTTTTTACATCTGGTGACAACTTTGACTGCTTCTAACCAGAAAATGCACTTTTATCATCTGGCTCCGAAAGCCAGGGGAATTTACATTCCTGAGTTCCATGGGACTATAACAATAAATGAGACAATTCTTGGAAGGTTACCATCCCCAGAGTACTGCACAGACAGCAGACTGAAACACACCCAGCCCTTCTGTAAAAGAGGACTACTTGCTTGTCCTGGAGCTTTGGCTTTAAGGGGAAGACTTCAGTTTGGGCACATATGTAGATGTTACTAAGTTGTTCTCAAGGAACATAGGTGATCCCCCTCTGCCTCATTGCTGCTCACAATTATCTCCCCCAAAAGGACCTTGTACACTCCTCTGAAACCCCAATTTTTGTGACTGTTGCCCAGGGAACAATTCCAGACCATCTGTCTCTGGAGACCAGAAGAGTTTTGCTTTCAGTACCATAGGATTTCATGGTATTTGAATTCTTTAACAGCTGTTGCCTGAGACTCAGGCTATCTATCATCTTAAATCTAGGTGCTATCTGAAATCCTCTGCTCTGGGACACTGACTGGTTTTGCATATCTTCAACTACTGGGAACTATTAAAAATAAAATAGGCTGCTTGGAGAATCACAAAGGTTTGAGAGACAACCAAGAACTAGAGCAGGGTTCAATGATAAGTTACAACTCCTACACAAGGTAAACCCTTCAAAACTGGAAGAAGTGGTTATTTCATCTAATGTACAGAAACCAAAAAGAGAGTCAACTGACATGAAGAAACAAAAGAATATATACCGCCCCCACCCCCCCCAAAAAAACCACAAGATAAAACCCTAGGGAAAACAAACATTAAGAAATACAGATAAGTAACTTATATAATAAAGAGTTCAAAGTAATGGTTATAAAGATGCTCATCAACCTCAGGAGTAGATTGAATGAACACAGTGAGAATTTCAACAAAGAGATAAAAAATATAATGGAGTTCTAAATAGAAGTCACAGAACTAAAGAATAAAATAACATAATGAAAATATACTAGAGAGCTTCAACTACAAACTAGTTGGAGTAGAAGAAAGAAACAGTGAACTTGAGGTCAGGGCAGAGGAACTCACCCAACCAGAGCAGCAAAAACAAAAAGAATTTTTAAAACAGTGAAGGTAGTTTAAAAAAACAAGGAAAAATATCAAATAGACTAATATTCATACTATAGGAGTCCCAGAAGGAGAAAAAAGAGAGAAAGAGGCAGAAAAATAATGGCTGGAAATATTCCTAGCCTGGGAAAGCAACAGTCATACAGATTCAGGAAGCTTAAATAATTCCAACTTCCAATCAAGATGGCAGCATAGGTAAATTTGGTACTCTCATTCTACCACAAACACATCAAAATTACAACTAAACTATAGCATAATCATCATTTGGGACCACCTGAAGTCTGGCTGACTTCAAGTCCTACAAGTAGGGAATTAAAAAATAAGCCACATCAAGACTGGTAGGAGGGGTGGAGATGCAGAAAGTGCTGGTCCCACACCCACATGTAGTGGATAAAAATATGAAGGGAATATCTTGGGCAAAGGTAGAGCCAAGGAGTGAGGGGTCCCAGCCCCACACCAGGCCCCCCAGCCCAGGGTTCCAGGGACAAGAAAAGAAGTCCCCATAACATTTGGCTATAAAAACCAGTGAGGATTGAGGCTGAAGATGGAGAGCAGCTGTAGTCCCAAATAGTTTTTCTTAAAGGGCCCACACACAAGCTTACTCTGACCCACTCCTGTGATCTCCAGCACTTGGGCAGGAGCTTGAAAGGCACCAGGGACATATAGGGAGGAACTGAATTGTCTGGCATCAGGGCAAGAGCTGGGGTACAGCTGTCTCCCAGACAGAAGTGTTGGCAGAAGCCATTTTTCCTTTGATGAGCCATTTCCCTCACAGAGCCCATAGGCAGGTGACATATCTGAGTCTCCATCAACTTGGATTACACTGTTTTCTCCACCCTGGTGATTCCCTGAGACCCTGCCCTACCCAAATTTTGGGGTCACCCAAGCTGATTTCAGAGGCCTTCCATACAAATTTCCTGTCATAGCCCATGTGTCAGAGTTTCTTTAAATCTCTTAAACAGGAAGCATCTGGCCACAGTGTGCTCTGTACCTTTCTCTAAGTGGCCCCAGGCCTGGCATTAGCAGCAGTTGGGATTTCTTCACACCTTGACCTAACCTGGGAATCTCCAAGCTTAGCACAAGCAGCAGTTATCTGCAGTTTGCTTTTTAGCTCATGCTTGATAGCCTAGGCAGAACACAGGCAGTAGCTGACTTTGGTCAACATCTCCTGGGAGACCCCAGAGCAAGAACACCTGGTGAACAGCATCAGACCACACCAAAGCACCACCAGCAAACCATTTCCACAAGTGACACACTCAAAGGGCAGACTCAGTGGGCACCAGAGCACTGCTGAAATGTCTTGTTGTGTGGGGTGGGCCCCTGCACAGCATATTCTCCATGGTGGTTAGTGGTCATAGCCAGTCCTTGCACTGATCAGCATGAGAGTAAATCCTTCCCATTGACATACCAATAGCAATCAAGGCTCCATTACCATAGGAGGATGTACACAGCTCACACAGGGAATGCACCTGAAGTGCCCAGGTTGGGTTATCAGGGAGGCTATGCTTCTGAACACAACAGAACACCTATAACATAAGGCCATGCTACCAAGCCCAGATGTAGCAGCTCCACCTAATACATAGAAACAAATACAAGGAGGCTTCCAAAACGAGGAGACAAAGAAACATGTCTCAAATGAAAGAACAGAACAAAACTCCAAAAGAGAACTAAGCAGAATGAAGACCTGCAATCTACCATATGCAGAGTTCAAAAGACTGGCTAAAAGGATGCGCAATGAACTTAGGGAAAGAGTAGATAAACTTAGTGAGAACTTCAAAAAAGAGATAGAAAACATAAAAAAGAATCAAAACTGAAGAATACATTACCTAAAATGAAGAATATATTACAGGGAATCAGCAATGGAGTACATGAAGCCAAGAATCAAATCAGCTATTTGGAACATAAGGAAGCAAAATACACCCAATCAACACAGCAAAAAGCAAAGAATTCAAAAACATGAGGATAGTGGAAGGAGCCTCTGGGACAAATTCAAGCATACCAACATTCATATCATGAGGGTACCAGAAGGAAAAGAGAGAGAGCAAGAAATTTAAAACATTTTTGAAAAATATGACAGGAAACTTCCCTAACTTGGAGAAGGCAATAGACATACAAGTTCAGGAAGCACAGAATCCAAACAAGATGAACCCAAAGAAACTCACACGAAGATACATCATAATAAAAATGCACAAAGATCAAGACAAAGAGAGAATCTTAAAAGCAGCAGGAGAAAGGCAGTTGGTTACCTACAAGGGAGCTCCCATAAGACTGTCAGCTGATTTCTCAATAGAAATGTTGCAGGCCATAAGGGATTGGCAAGAAATATGCAAAGTGATGAAAAGCAAGGATCTACAATCAAGATTACTCTATGCAGCAAAGTTATAATTTAGAATCAAATGACAGATAAAGAGCTCCCTAGACAAGAAAAAGCTAAAGAAATTCATGAGCATCAAACCAGTATTTTATGAAATGTTAAAGGGCTTTCTTTAAGAAGAAGAAGTAAAAGAAATAAAAGAGATACAAAATATGAGCAATAGAGGAATTCCAAAATGGTGATGGAGTAAATGGAAGCTACACAGATCATCTCCCAGGACCAAACTAGAATTACAACTAAAATAAAGACAAATCGTCAGGAAAAACTAACAGAAAAGCAGCTGGAGAGGACCCGTACATTCAGGGACAGAAAAAGGACATTAAATCGAGCCTGGTAGGAACTGTGGAGGTTCAAGAGGGTGGGCTGGGACAGAGCACTAAATTAGTTACAGCCATTCACCTTGGACTCTGGCAGAGGGAAGGCAAACTAGACTGGAACTGTGTGGAGAGACTTGGGATTTGGAGGGCACTGAGAGTTTTGTGCTGAATCACTCCCTCATAGGACAGTAACCATCTATCTCAAAGAGCCCCAGAGCCCTGAGGAGAAGCAACAACCCCTCCTTCAAGAATTTACCACCACCAGGCCAGGCCAGAGAAATGCAAATTAAGGATCATTAACAGCCAACAAACATCTGCCCCAACCACTGGAAATCCTCTTACCCTGAACACGTGAGAGATTTTTTTCATTCATTTGAGGGTGACAACTAAAGGCTCATCAAACAACTGAGACTAATAGCCTCCAAGGAAAAAGGTAGAGGATAACTGAACTGTTACTGCGCTTGCAAATCTACCCAGGAAGTAAGGCTTGACAGTGATGTTTAATGTGGGTCCTCTCACACTCATCCAAACCGAGTAGAGGAAGCCACAACAAGTGGAACATGAACACCCACAGGAAAAACTTGGCAGGCTCCAAAACCCACTGAAACAGCCAAAATGGTGAAACAAAGAAACAAATCCCAAATGAAAGAACAAGATAATTGTACAGAAGATGAAATAAATGAAAGGGAATTGACAAAGATATCAGGGGGAGAGTTCAGAGTAATAATCATGAGGAAGCTAAACAGTATGAGTAAAGATATAGAAGAATTGAAAGCCAACCAATTGGAAATGAAAAAAGACACAGCAGAAATAAAGAACACATTGGAAGGAATAACTAGCAGAGTAGAGGAGGCCAAGGATCAGATCAGTGAATTAGAAGACAAGGTAGAAAAAACTGCTTAATCAGAGAACCAAAAAGAAGAAACAATTATAAAACAGAAAGATAGCCTAAGAGAAATGTGGGACAATATAAAACATAAAATATCTGCATCATAGGAACTCCAGAAGAAGAAGAAAATGAGAAAGGGTTAGAGAATATATTTGAAAAAAATAGAGACACAAAACTTCTCTAACTTGGTGAAGGAAGAAGGCATTCAAGTTCAAGAAGCACAGAGAGCCCCACTTAAGAAGAACCCAAACAGGCACACACTAAGACACATAATTAACATGCCAAAAATTAAACACAAAGAAAGAATCCTAAAGGCAGCAAGAGATAAGCAACAGGTTACCTATAAAGGAAACCCCACAAGGCTATCAGCTGACTTTTCAACAAAAACACTACAGGCCAGAAGGCAATAGCATGAAGTAATCAAGGAAATTAAAAACAAGGATCTGAATCCAAGACTACTCTATCAAGCAAAGCTACCACTCAAAATAGAAGGTGAAATAAAGATTAACCAGACCAAAAAAAAAAAAAAGGCTAAGGGAATATATTAGCAGAAAACCAGCACTGCAAGAAATGTTAAAGAGACTGCTGTAATTAGTAAAAGAAATAGGAAGAAAAATATAACCACAATAAACAAAACTGGCAATAAATGAATACATATCGATAATAACCTTATATGTAAATGGATAAAACTCTCTGATCAAAAGGCAGAGTAGCAGATTAAATAAAAAAGCATGACCCATATATATGTTGTTTACAAGAGACCCACCTCACAACAAAAGACTCACATAAGTTGAAAGTGAAGGGATAAAAAAACATCTTCCAAGCAAACAGAAAGGAAAAAAAAGCTGGGATAGCAGTACTCATATCTCATAAAATAGATTTCAAAATGAAGGCCATAACTAGAGACAAAGAAGGCCACTACATAATATTGAAAGGATCTATCCAACAGGAAGATATAACCTTGGTAAACATATATGCACCCAATATAGGAGCACTAAAATATATTAAAAATCTTCTAGAGCACTTCAAAGCAGAAATCGACAGCAATATAATCATAGCAGGAGACTTCAACACCCCGCTGACATCACTGGATAGATCCTCTAGACAAAAAATCAACAAGGAAACAGAGACTCTAAATGAAGCACTAGACCAAATGGATTTAATAGATATTTACGAAGAATTACACCCCAAAACTACAGAATTCACATTCCTCTCAAGTGCACATGGGACATTCTCAAAGATAGACCACATGTTAGGACACAAACGAAATCTCTACAAGTTCAAGAAGATTGAAATCATATCAAGCATCTTCTCAGATCACAATGGCATGAAACTAGAAATCAATTGCAACAAGAACATGCAAAGACATTTGAATACATGGAGGCTAAATAGCATGTTATTAAACAATGAATCGGTTACCGAGGAGATCAAGGAAGAAATTAAAAACTTCTTGGAAACCAATGAAAATGAACACACAACAACACAAAATCTATGGGATACAGCGAAAGCAGTTCTGAGAGGGAAGTTCATAGCACTACAGGTCTACCTCAAGAAAGACGAAAAATTTCTAATAGACTTTCTAACCTCACAACTTAAAGAACTAGAAAGCAAACAAAAAGAAAACCCCAGAGCAAGTAGAAGGAAGGAAATATAAATATCAGAACAGAAATAAATGACATAGAGACCAGAAAAACAATTCAAAGGATCAATGAAACAAAGAGCTGTTTTATTGAAAAGATAAACAAGATTGATGGACCCTTAGCTAGACTCACCAAGAAACAAAGAGAGAGAACCCAAATACACAAAATCAGAAACAGAAGAAGAGAAGTAACAACTGACACGACAGAAATACAAAGGATCATTAACAAATACTATGAACATTTATATGGCAACAAATTCGACAATCTAAGTGAAATGGACACATTTCTAGAAACACATAGTCTCCCAAAATTGGACCGGGAAGAGAGAGAAAACTTGAACAGACCAAAAATAACTAAGGGAATTGAAGATGTAATCAAGACTCTCCCAGCAAATAAAAGCCCAGGCCCAGACAGCTTCACGGGGGAGTTTTACCAAACATTCAAAGAAGAATTAACACCCATTCTCCTCAAACTATTTCTAAAAATTCAAGAAGTAGGAAGACTTCCAAACTCATTTTATGGGGCCAGCATAATTCTAATTCCAAAACCAGAAAAAGACACTACAAAGAAAGAAAACTACAGGCCAATATCCCTGATGAACATAGATGCCAAAATCCTTAACAAAATACTACCAAATCGGATCCAGCAATACATCAAAAAAATTATTCACCATGACCAAGTGGGATTCATCTCAGGGATGCAAGGCTGGTTCAATATTCGGAAATCAATAAATGTGATACACCACATAAACAAAATGAAAGATAACCACATGATCATATCAATAGATGCTGAAAAAGCATTCGACAAAATCCAGCACCATTTCTGATAAAAACACTCAGCAATTTGGTAATAGAGGAGTCATATCTTGATATAATAAAGGCCACACATGAAAGATCTACAGCCAATATCATACTCAATGGCAAACACTAAAAACATTTCCCCTAAGAACAGGAACAAGACAGGGATGCCCACTTTAGCCACTCTTATTTAACATAGTACTGGACGTCTGAGCCACAGAAATCAGACATGAAGAAAAAATAAAGGGAATCCAAATTAGAAAGGAGGAAGTGAAACTGTCATTATTCGCAGATGACATGATATTATACATAGAAAACCCTAAAGACTCCATCAAAAATCTACTAGACCTAATAAATGAATTTGGCAAAGTAGCAACATACAAAATTAACGTCAAGAAATCGACAGCATTCTTATACACCAATGATGAACTCACAAAAGAGAAACTGAAAAAACAATCCCATTTACCATCATGGCAAAAAAATTAAGATACCTAGGAATAAACTTAACCAAAGAAGTAAAGGATCTATTTGCAGAAAACTACAGGATATTGAAAAAAGAAATAGAGGAAGATATATAAAAAAGTAGAAGCACATACCTTGTTCATGGATTGGAAGAATTAACATCATTAAAATGTCCATATTACCCAAAGCAATCTATAGATTCAATGCAATTCCCATCAAAATACCAGTGACATATTTCACAGAACTAGAACAAATACTTCAAAAGTTCATATGGAACCAAAAAAGACCCTGAATAGCCACAGCAATCTTGAATAAGAAGGACAAAGTAGGTGGGGTCACAATACCAGATATCAAGTTATACTACAAAGCTACTACAATCAAAACAGCCTGGTACTGGCACAAGAACAGGCATATAGACCAGTGGAACAGAACAGAGAATCCAGAAATTGACCCAAGACATTATGCTCAATTAATATTTGACAAAGGTGGCAAGAGCATACAATGGAGCAAAGACAGCCTCTTTAATAAATGGTGTTTGGAAAATTGGACAGCTACATGCAAAAAAATGAAACTAGACCATTAACTTACACCATACACAAGAATAAAGTCAAAATGGATAAAAGACTTAAATATGACTCGTGAATCCATAAAAATCCTAGAAGAAATTGTAGGCAGCAAAATTTTGGACATCATACATAGCAGAATCTTCACTGATACATCACCTAAGGCAACAGAAACAAAGGGAAAAATGAACACATGGGACTACATCAAACTCAAAAGCTTCTGCACAGCAAAAGAAACAACCATCAAAATGGAAAGGGAACCCACTGTATGGGAGAGCATAATTGCCAATGATACATCAGATAAGGGGTTAATCTCCAAAATATATAGAGTGCTCATACATCTCAACAAAAGGAAGACAAAGAACCCAATTAAAAAATGGGCAGAGGAGCTAAACAGAGACCTTTCCAAACAGGACATACAAATGGCTGAGACATGTGAAGAAATGCTCAACATCATTAATCATCAGAGAGATGCAAATTAAAATAACAATGAGGTATCACCTCACACCTGTCAGAATGGCCACCATCAACAAATCATCAAAAAACATTGCTGGCGAGGGTGTGGAGAAAAGGGGAGTCTAGTACACTGCTGGTGGGAATGCAGACTGGTGCAGCCACTGTGGAAAACACTATGGTGTTACCTCAAAAAATTAAAAATTGAATTACCATTTGACCCAGTGATTCCACTTCTAGGAATACACCCTAAGAAACCTGAAACACCAATCAGAAAGAATAAATGTACCCCCATGTTCATAACAACACTATTTACAATAGCTAAGATCTGGAAACAGCCCAAGTGTCCATCAGTGGATGAATGGATAAAAAAGCTGTGGTACATATACACAATGGAGTACTATGCAGCTGTAAGAAAGAAAGATCTCTTATCCTTTTGGACGATATGGAGGGACCTCGAGAGTATTATCCTAAGTGAAACAAGCCAAGCAGAGAAAGACAAATATCACATGATCTCACTTATTTGTGGAATATAATAAACATAACAGTCTGGGGAAACAGAGTAGACCCAGAGATGTGGAAGTAGAGTACAGACTGACAACCCTCAGAAAAGGGGTGGGGGGAGGGAAGAGATAAACCACAGAATTTATACGCATGTATGCATAACTGATGGACATGGACAACAAAGCTGGGGACAGGGTGAGGGGATGGGGAGGAGGGTGTCAATGGGAAAAAAGGAGAAACATCTGTAACAAAAATAAATTAATAAAAAAGAAAAAAATTATAATAGTAAATTCTAAATAAAAAAAGGCAATGAATAAGTATATATCAATAATAACTTTTAATGTAAATGGATTAAATGTTCCAATCAAATGACAAAGAGGAGCTGAATGGATAAGAAAGTATGACCCATATATTTGTTGTTATCAAGACACTCAACCTCACAACAAAAGTCTCACACAGGTTGAAAGTGAAGGGATGGAAAAAAGTTTCCAAGCAAATGGAAATGAAAAAAAAAAAAAGCTGGGGTAGCAATACTCATGTCTGATAAAATAGACTTTAAAATGAAGGCCATAACAAGAGACAAAGAAGGCCACTATAGAATATTAAAAGATGTATCCAACAGGAGGATATAGCCTTGATAAATATATATGCTCCCAATATAGGAGCACCAAAATATATTTTAAAACTTTTGGAGGATTTCAAGGGAGAAATTGACAGCAATACAATCATAGCAGGGGACTTCAACACCCCACTGACATCTCTGGATAGATCGTCTAGACAAAAAATTAACAAGGAAACAGAAACCTTAAATGATGCACTAGATCAGATGGATTTAAGAGATATTTACAGAGAATTATACCTCAAAACTGCAGATACATTTTTCTCAAGTGCACACGGGACATTTTCAAATATAGATGACACATTAGGAAACAAACTAAGTCTCTACAAGTTCCAGAAGATTGAAATCATATCAAACATCTTCTCAGATCACAATGCCATGAAACCAGAAATTAATTACAATAAAAATACTCAAAATCATTCAAACACATGGAGGCTAGAAAGCATGCTATTAAACAATGAATGCGTTAACAAGGAGATCAAGGAAGAAATTAAAAACTTCCTTGAAATCAATGAAAATGAACACACAACAACACAAAATCTATGGGATGTAGTGAAAGCAGTCCTGAGAGAGAAGTTCATAGCATTACAGGCCTACCTCAAGAAACAAGAAAAAATGTCTAATAGACAATCTAACCCTATATCTTAAATAACAAGGAAGTAAACAAAATAAAAAACCCAGAGAAAGTAAAGGAAAGAAATAGTAAAGGTCAGAGCAAAAATAAATAACATTAAGACTAAAAAAAAAATTTCAAAAGATCAATGAAACAAAGAGTTGGTTCTTTGAAAAGATAAAGAAGATTGATAGCCCCCCCACCACGGAGGAGCCCAGGCGGAGCGGGGGTGCTGGGCGACCCCCCCCCCCCACCACGGAGGAAGCCGGCAACACACAGGAGAACTGAGTAAACTGAACAACGAAATTGACCCAGAGACATGGAGGTGGAGTATGGGATGACGGGCTTCAGAGGAGGGGGGGAGGCGGGGGAAAGAGATAAATCACAGAGCCTATGTGCATGGGTGCATAACCAATGGACATGGACAACAGGGATGGGGAGGAGGAGAAGGGGAGGGGGAGGAGGGTGTCAATGGGGGAAAAAAAGGAAAAACATCTGTAACAAAAACAAATTAATAATAAAATAAATTATTAAAAAAAAAAGAAGAAGATTGATAGACCCTTAGCTAGACTCACCAAAAGAGAAAGAGAGATGACCCAAATAAACAAAATCAGAAATGAAAGAGAAGTAACAACTGACACCACAAAAATGCAAAGGAATGTAAGAAAATATCATGAACAATTATACGTCAACAACTTGGACAACCTAGATGAAATGGACAAATTTCTAGAATCACATAGTCTCCCAACACTGAAACGGGAAGTGTTGGAAAACTTGAACAGACCAATAACAACTAGGGAAATTGAAGCTGTAATCAATAAACTCCCAGAAAATGAAAAGCTAGGTCAAGACAGCTTCACAGCGGAGTTTTATCAAACATTCAAAGAAAAACTAAGACATATTCTACTCAAACTATTCCAAAAAATTCAAGAGGAAGGAAGACTTCTAAGCTCTTTTTATGAGGCCAGCATAATCTTAATTCCAAAACCAGATGACGACATTACAAAGAAAGAAAACTACAGACCAATATCGCTGGTGAACATAGATGCCAAAATCCTCAACAAAATATTAGCAAATCGGATCCAGGAATATATTTAAAAAAAATATTCACCATGATTAAGTGGGATTTATCTCAGGGATTCACGGCTGGTACAATATTCGCAAATCAATAAATGTGAAACACCATATAAACAAAATGAAAGAAAAAAATAATATGATCCTATCAATAGATGCTGAAAAATCATTTGACAAAATCCAGCACCGATTTCTGACAAATGCTCAGCAATGTAGGATTAGAGGGATCATATCTCGACATAATAAAGGCCATATATGAAAAACCTACAGCCAACATCATACTCAATAAGCAAAAACTAAAAGCATTTCCCTTAAGAACAGGAACAAGACCAGATGCCCACTTTCACCACTCTTATTTAACATAGTACTGGAAGTCTTAGCTACAGGAATAACACAAGAAGAAAAAACAAAAGGGATCCAAATTGGAAAGGAGGAAGTGAAACTGTCATTATTTGCAGATGACATGATATTGTACATAGAAAACCCTATAGACTCCATCAAAAATATACTAGATTTAATAAATGAATTTAGCAAAGTAGCAGGACACAAAATTAACATCCAGAAATTGATGTCATTCTCATACACCAATAATGAACACTCAGAAAGGCAAACTGAAAATACAATCCCATTTACCATTGCAACAACAAAAACTAAGTTACCTGGGAATAAACTTAACCAAGGAGGTAAAAGACCTGTTCTCAGAACACTACAAGACATTGAAAAAAGAAATAGAGGAAGATATAAAAAAGTGGAAGCATATACTTTGTTCATGGATTGGAACAATCAACATCATCACAATATCCATACTACCCAAAGAAATCTGCAGATTCAATGCCATCCATATTAAAGTATTAATGGCATATTTCACAAATCTAGAACTAGTACTCCAGAAGTTTATATGGAACCATAAAAGACCCCGAATAGCCACAGCAATCTTGAAAATGAAGAACAAAGTGGGAGGAATCACAATACAAGATATCAAGTTATACTACAAAGCCATTGTAGTAAAAAAAAAAAGCCTGGTACTGGCACAAGAACAGGCATATAGATCAATGGAACAGAACAGAGAACCCAGAAATCGACCCAAGACAGTATGCACAATTAATATTCAACAAAGGAGGCAAGAGCATACAATGCAATAAAAACAGTTTCTTCAATAAATGGTATTGGGAAAATTGGACAGGTACATTAAAAAAAAATGAAACTAAAGCACCATATGCAAGAATAAACTAAAAATGGATAACAGACTTATGTGTAACCCATGAAACCATAAAAATCCTAGAAGAAAATGTAGGCAGAAACATCTCAAACATCATACTAAGCGGAATTTTCACTGATACATCACCTAGGGCAAGAGAAACAAAGGAAAAAATTTAAAAATGGGGCTACATCTAACTAAAAATCTTCTGCACAGTGAAAGAAACCAGCATCAAAATGAAAAGAAAGCCCACTCTCTGGGAGAACATATTTGCCAATGATACATCGGATAACGGGTTAATATCCAAAATATACAGAGTACTCATACAACTCAACAAAGGAAAGACAAACAATCCAATTAAAAATGGGCAGAGGACCTGAATAGACACTTCTCCAAACAGGACATACAAATGGTCAGGAGATGGCCGGTTTGGCTCAGCAGTTAGAGCATCGTTCTGTGGACCAGAGAGACTCGGGTTCGGTTTCCGCTAAGGGTACGTACCTCGGTTGCAGTTTGTCCCCAGCTCCAGTCGGGGTCATGTGGGTGGCAACCAGTCAATGTATCTCTCTCACATTGAGGTTTCTCTCTCTCTTTTCCTCCCTCTCTCCCTCCTGCTCTATCTGAAGATAAGTGCAATAAATAAATAAATAAATGTCCTTTCTTCCATCTGTATTAAAAACAAAACAAACAAACAAACTAAAAAACAAATGTCCAGGAGACATATGAAAGAATGCTCAACATCTCTAATCATCAGAGAGATGGAAATTAAAATGACTATGAGATATCACCTCACACCTGCCAGAATGGCTGCCATCAAGAAATCATCAAACAACAAGTTCTGGGACTTCTGGTCAAGATGGCGGTGTAGGTAAATGCGGTATTGCATCCTCCCACAACCACATCAAAGTTAAAACTAAACTACAGAACAACCATCATTCAAAACTGCCTGAAATCAAGCTGAATGGAAGTCCTACAACTACGAAATTAACGAAGCAGCCACATCAAGACTGGTAGGAGAGGCGGAGGCCAACAGGCTGGTCCCACACCCACGTGTGGCGGATAAAAATCAGGGGGATACCTCAGCTGGGAAGGTTCTCCCTGAGGAGTGAGGGGTCCCCCTCCCACACCAGGCACCCAGCTCAGGGTTCCAGTGCCAGGAGAGACGTCCCCATAACTTCTGGCTGTAAAAACCAGCAGGAACTGAGGCTGAGGGAGGCTGAGACTGGTAAAACCCCAGGCAGCTCCTCTTAAAGGGCCCGTGCACAAACTTACTTGGACTCGCACCCTCCAGGCTCCAGCGTGGGGGGGGCAGCTCGAAAGGTACCAGAGACATACAGGGAAGAACTGAGTTGTTTGTCATTGGGGCGAGGGCTGGAGAGGCAGCTTTCTCCTGGACAGACATGCTGTCAGAGGCCTTTGTTCCTTTGGTGAGCCCTTCCCCCACAGAGCAGGCAGACAGGAGCCGTATCTGGGATTCCAGCAACCTGGCTCACAGTATTTTCCCTGCCCTGGTGATTACCTGAGGCCCTGTTCCACCCAACTTTCAGGCCCACCCAAGCTATTGCCAGTTGCTTTACCAAAGGAATGACCTGTCTCAGATCCTGCTTCAGATTTTCCTAAATTCTTTCAAACAAGCAGCATCTGGTCTCAGTGAACCCCATACCTCTCGTTAAGTGGCCCCAGACCTGGCACAAGAAGCAGCCAGCCTTGGTTCACAACTTGGCTTTTCCTGGGCACCTCCAAGCCTAGCACAAGCAGCAGCCATCTGCAGACTGCTTTGTAGCTTATGTTTGGTGGCCCCAGGTAGAATACCAGGCAGTGGCTGACCTGGCCCCAGATCCAGCACACCCAGTGGACAGCTTCAGAATACTGTGAAGCACCACCACCCAACCACCTCCACAAGTGACACACTCAAGGAATGAACTCAATGGGTACCAGAGCCCTGCTGAAGTAAGTCTTGCTCTGTGTGGTGGGCCCCTTCACAGCTGATCATCCAAGGTAGTCAGAGGTCGGTGGATAGTGGGCACAGCCAGTCCTTGCAGCTGATCAGCCTGAGTAAAACACTCTCATTGATGTGCCAACAGCAATCAAGACTGAATTATAACAGCAGAGTATAAAGTCCACACAAGGGATGAACCTCGAAGGCCCAGCTGGGAGATCAGGGAGGCTGCGCCACTGGACCTAGAGTACACCTACTACAATAGGCTACCCTAGGAAGCCCAGGAGACATAGCAACTCTACCTAATACATAGAAACAAACACAGGGAGGCAGTAAAAATGTGGAGACAAAGAAACAGGTCTCAAATGAAAGAACAGAACAAAACTCCAGGAAAAGAACTAAGCGAAATGGAGATAAGCAACCGAACAGATGCTGAGTTCAAAATACTGCTTATAAGGATGCTCAATGAACTTAGTGAGAACTTCAATGAACTTAGTGAGTGCCTCAAGAGCATAAAATAGGACCAGTCAGAAATGAAGGAGGCACTAACTGAAATAAAGAATAGTTTACACAGATTCAATAGTAGAGTAGGTAAATCCAAGAAGCAAACCATCGATTTGGAATATAAGGAAGCAAAAAACACCCAATCAGAACAGCAAAAAAGAAAAAAGAATCCAAAGAAATGAGGATAGTGTAAGGAGCCTCTGGGACAACTTCAAGCGTGCCAACATTTGCATCTTGGGGGTGCCAGAAGGAGAAGAGAGAGAACAAGAAATTGAAAACCTATTTGAAACAATAATGGCAGAAAACTTCCCTAACTTGGTGAAGGAAACAGACATACAAGTCCAGGAAGCACAGAGAGTCCCAAACAAGATGAACTCCAAGAGGCCCACACCAAGACACATCATCATCAAAATGCCAAAGGTTCAAGACAAAGAGAGAATCTTAAAAGCAGCAAGAGAAAAGCAGTTAGTTATCTACAAGGGAGTTCCCATAAGACTGTCAGCTGATTTCTCAAGAGAAACTTTGCAGGCCAGTAGGGAATGGCAAGAAATATTCAGAGTGATGAAAAGCAAGAACCTACAACCAAGATTACTCTATCCTGCAAAGCTTTCATTTAGAATTGATGGCCATATAAAGAGTTTCCCAGACAAGGAAAAGCTAAAGGAGTTCATCACCACCAAACCATTATTATATGAAATGTTGAAGGGTCTTCTTGAAGAAAACGAAGATAAAAAATATGAACAAACAAAATGGCAATAAATATATATCTATTGACAACTGAATCTACAAACAAAATGACCAAGCAAAACAAAAATATTCTCGTAGATACAGAGGACATTTTGTTGGTTGCCAGATGGGAAGGGGGTTGGGAGAATGGGTAAAAAGGGTGAAGGGATTAAGAAGTACAAATTGGTTGTTACAATGACAAACCTCAAAGGGAAGGAGGATGGGGGGTGGGAAGAAATAAACCAAAGAACTCATATGCATATATGCATAACCAATGGACACAGACAACAGTGTGGGGAAGGCAGGGGCAGGGGGCGGAAGTGGGGAGGAGGAGATCAATAGAGGGAAAAAGAGGAACATCTGTAACATATTCAACAATAAATATAAGTTTAAAAAAAAAAAAAAAACAAGTTCTGGTGAGGATGTGGAGAAAAGGGGACTCTAGTACGCTGCTGGTGGAAATACAGACTGGTGCAGCCACTATCTAAAACAATATGATGCTTCCTCAAAAAATTAATAATGGAATTGCCATTTGACCCAGTGATTCCAACAATAGAAAATAAATAAATAAAAATTTAAAAATTTATATCCATGTCAGTTTGCCTACTGTTGGTCTGTGACAATGGCAGATAATAAGGTGATATAAGATTCCCAAGGGCAAGAGCTAAGTATACCTCAGAGGGGTTTGTTTTATTTCTGAGGCTTGTCATTCGCTGTTGTTCTCTCCTCTCTGAGATAGCAAAGGACAGTGCTCAGCACATTGCTAGCCTAAAGAAAATACTCAACATATTACAAGTCTCTTCCCTTTTCCTATTGTTCTTCTTATTTGCCACATTTCTTTGTCTTTTAGATTAATTTTTCCTTACTTCTAAGGTAAAACTCAGCATAATTAGTCAGATGTGTATTAAAGAAAAAATACTGACTTTATTTTCCACACTTATAAAAACTAAAATCTTACTGTGCTAGTTATGAACAGTAATAACCTCATGTCTATACAGGATAGATATGTATATATATATATCTACACTTTGGTATTTTACTGATGTGTTTCTATGCCACCTAAATCCTAGTTTTAACAAACTTGAGATGTTTTTCTTTCAAGGTGACCTTTATCTTAACTTTTTCATAACAAGCCATGAGAAACTAGTCACAAAATAGAACATTCACATGTATATCCAATGTTGTCTGTCACTCAAGTGTGTGTTAGATTCTGTTTGATTAAGGATCACCTTTCTAGGTCCAGAGATAGAACTATACACAAGCTATTTTTTCTCTGAATGTGAGGTTTTATATTACAACACAAATTTATAAAGCATAATTAAGTATCATATGATTCAATGCCACCTTTTGTCCTATTCCTACACAGGTTAAGAGTTATAAATCCTCACCATTGCACTATTCCAGAGGGGCAGGTACTAGAGACAGGGAAATAAATGATCATCCTGAATGTCCGTGGGTCTCCAAACAAACACAACTCCCATTAACTTATCCAAAAGAAGATAATTCCAGAGACCAAAAGCACCAGCACTAGCCTGAGTGTGCTTTGCTGTGTTAGGTCTGGCCACAGGGGCCCTCTCTACCTCAGGGGCCAAATATATGACTCCTTGCTAGAGTTGGGGGTGTATTGTCTAGACTCAAATACCCCTCCAACTCTTTATGAATATATTGCTAAAACTAATTACATTCTGATTTTCAAAGATTTCAAATATAGGTGCATAAATTCAAACTATGTGTCATAACCATGTTGCATCAGCCACATTTATATTTAAGGCCTTTGAGCTTGAAATAATTTAAGGGACACTCCGATGATGAAAGAACAAGTCTTATTACCAGAGACAACACATTCTGAGATTCCAGGATTGGTCCTTGAACTCCCATCAATATTGAAGGTTCTGAGAAGTCAGAACACAATGGGATGAGACTTCATGAAGTCAATGACCTTGCACTCTTCTGCCTGCCTCATAGTAGAATTAAACAACTGAATGAGAAAAGTGGAGAGTGTAGGGGATCAGAATAGATTACCTGAAAATATGACACTTTGGCATAAAGACTACTTTTTGCTAACAAGAATTAAGAAACAACAGAAAGGAAGAGCTCCCTGCTTTCCCCTTTATTACCAAAAAGCAGGGCATATATTTCCCTTTGTAAAGCTTTCCCCCATCCCCTCACTCATGTCAGGAGGAGGAGAACAACACTTACCTCAGGAGAGGAAAAGTCAGAACTAACTTGAGTTTGCATAAACAAACTTTACTATAACAATCCCTATCTTCTACTAAATTGCCTTTGGATTATAAAGACAGACAATTCCAACAGCCCAAATAAACCCTTCCACATTGAGATCCAAGATATATGTCTCAGCAGGGCAAATGTTTCAAGGGCTCATTTGGAAGAAACATATTTTTCCTTAATAAGAAAAATGATTGACTCAATCCCATTTTGACACAAATATAGAATGGGCTAATCAATATACCACCTCAGTCAACCTGAGTTACTTGCACTTAAATTGTTTTCAATTTATCTTGTTGCTGAAAGACAAAGTTGTTGAACCCTTAAACTATTAATATGAATGAGTGGAGGATTTTTCTAGATTTAAAGTAAACTTTAAGAATGTGTTCTATCGCCCTGGCCAGTTTGGCTCAGCGGGTAGAGCGTCGGCCCATGGACTAGAGAGTCCCCGGTTTGGTTCCCGCCAAGGGCATGTACCTCGGTTGCAGTTTGTCTCCGACGCCGGTTGGGGTCGTGTGGGTGGCAGCCACTCGATGTGTCTCACACCGATGTTTCTCCCTCCCACTCTGTCTGAAGATAAATGCAAAAATGTCCTCAGGTGAGGATAAAAAAAAAAAAAAGAATATGTTCTATCAAAAAATCAGATTACCTAGGAAATCACCTAAGTAGGAAAATAAACAACATATAAACATTTCAAGTGCCATAAGTCCAACATAAAATAAACGGAGGAGGTAGGACAATAATATTTTATTGATTATTGCACACTTGATTTTCTAGGTTGTGAAGTTGACAGTGTGAGGCTCAGATGGGAAAGGGGGATAAGGTAGAGATGCCATTTACATGGCTCTTGCAGTCACCTAATGAGAGGTGATAGTGGCTTTAGTCAAGGTGGTAGCAGTGGAGAGGATGAGAAAATGACAGCAGATTTTGGTATATTTTAAAGTTAGAAGTAATAAAGATGATAGATTTTGTTGACAAACTGAATGTAAAGTAAAAGTGAAAAATAGAAGTAAAAAATGACACCAAGTTTTTTACCTGAACAACTGGAGAGATGGAGTCACTATTGAAAAAGGAGCAGGTTTGAAGGAAATGACATTAAAGTTGAGGTGTTACTACATATCCAATGTCTTAAATATCAAGAGATTGTATATATAAGTCTATAATTCTAAAGGGAGTCAGAGGTGGAAATTTACATTTGGAAATTGTAAACATGCATTTAAATGTAGATGAGAGTTAAAGCCAGAAGACTAGTTGAGGTTACCTAAGAATAAAGGTAGGCCGAGAAAAGATGAAATCTGAGAACAGAGCTTTGGGGCACTGCAATGTTTTTAAATTGTAGAAATAAGGAGAAGTTAGAAAAAAAAAAAAAAAAAAAAAACAGGAGAAAGACAACCAAAAGAAAGCGATGTCCTTGAACCAAGTGAAGAGTGTTTAAAAATAAATTCTCTTTGGAGAAGTGTTTATTTAGATTCTTTGTCCACTTTTTAATTGTATTGTTTGTCTTCCTCTTGAGTTCTATGAGTACTTCACATGTTTTGGAAATTAACCCCTTATCAGATGTATCATTGGCAAATATGTTCTCTGATACAGTGGGATCTCTTTTTATTTTGTTGATGGTTTCTTCTACAGATGGCCAAGAGACATATGAAAAAATGCTCAAAGTCACTAATAATCAGAAAGATGCAAATTAAAATGACTATGAGGTATCACCTCACACCTGCCAGAATGGCTGCCATCAGCAAATCAACAAACAACAAGTGTGGAGAAATGGGTACTCTAGTACACTGCTGGTGAGAATGCAGACTGGTGCAGCCACTATGGAAAATAGTATGGAGTTTCCTCAAAAAATTAAAAATTGAATTGCCATTTGACCCAGTGATCCTACTTCTAGGAATATATCCTAAGAATCCTGAAACACCAGTCAGAAAGAATATATGCACCCCTAGGTTCATAGCAGCGCTATTTGTAATAGGTAAGATCTGGAAATAACCAAAGTGCCCATCAGTAGATGAGTGGATAAAAAAGCTGCGATACAATTAAACAATGGAATACTCTACAGCTGTAAAAAAGAAGGATCTTGTACCCTTTGAGACAGCATGGAGGGACCTGAAGAGTATTATGCTAAGCAAAATAAGCCAGTCAGAGAAAGACAAGTATCACATGATCTCACTTACATGTGGAATCTAATGTAAAAAAAATTGATGAACAAAATAGATCCAGAGACATGAAAGCATGGAACAGACTGACAAATATCAGAGGGAAGGGGGGAGTGGGAAGAGGTTATCCAAAGGACTTATATGTATATATGTATGACCCATGAACAAAGACAATAGTGTGGTGAAGGCCTGGTAAGGGCAGGAGCGGGGTGGACAAGGACAATGAGTGAAAAAAGACAGGGGACATCTGTAACACTTTCAACAATAAAAATAAATTTTAAAAAATAAAAAAGAATTATCAACTGTGCCAAGTAAGTAAGTAAGAAAGTAATGATCAAGGTCAAGTAAGGTGAAATGGAGAATTTGTCATTGGGGTTAGCCACATGAACTCATTATTGAATTTAGCAAAAGTTATTTTGATTGAAATTTAGGAATAAAAGCCTCTTTGTATGGGTTAAAAAGAAACAGAGGATTCATAGTTCTAGCAAAGACTATTCTTATCAGTTCCTCCCTCTTACATCTAAAAAACCTTACACAGGGAGATTACAAATGGTGGCAGAGTGAATGGAAGCTACACAGATCATCTCCCAGGACCAAACTGGAAATACAACTAAAATAAAGACAAATCGTCGGGAAAAAGCAACGGAAAAGCAGCTTTCAAGGACCATACAACCAGGGACACTGAATCGATCCTGGTAGGATTGTGGAGGCATGAGAGGGGGGGCTGGGAGCCCACAGACAGCAGTGGTCTTAGCCGTGAGCAGCACAGCACCCTCGGGGTTAAAGCCCAAGCTGGCTCCACAGCCCAGAGCCGGGACAGAGTGCTAAATTAGCCACAGGCACTCACCTGGGCTCCAGCAGAGGAAGAGCGACTGGACTGGAACTGTGTGGGGACACTCGGGATTTGGAGGGCGCTCAGATTTTTGCTGAGTTGTGGCCACACAGGACTGTGGCCTGGCCGTCTTACTCCATCCCAGGGCTCTGGAGAGAGGCAGCAGCCCCTCCCTTGGAGACCCAGCCACATCCAGGTGGGCCATTGAAATGCAAATTGAGGCTCATTAACTACCAGCATCTGCCCCACCCTCGGGAAATCCTCTCATTCTGAACACCTGAGGGAGGTTTTCACTCAACTGAGAACCCAAGGCTCTTCAAGTAACTGGGACTAATAGCCTCTAGGCAAAAAGCTAGAGGATAACTTAACCTTTTCTGGGCTTGCAAATCTACCCAGAAAAGTAAGACTCGACAGTGGTGTATTACATGGGTCCTCCCACGCTCATCCAAACCCAGGAGAGGAAGCCACAAACAGCAGAACACCAACATCCACAGGGAAAGTTTGGCAGGCTTCAAAACCCACTGAGAGCCAAAATGGTGAAACAAAAAAAAACAGATGCCAAATGAAAGAACAGCAGACCTCCACCGAACATGAGATAAATGAAATGGAGTTAAGCAAGTGAACAGAACTAGAATTCAGAGCCATGATCTTGAGGAAGCTCAACAGCATGTGTAAGGACATCAACACCATGAGCAAAGACATAAAAATATTGAAAATAAACCAATTGGAAATGAAGAATGACACAGCAGAAATGAAGAACACATTGGAAGGACTAAACAGCAGAGTAGAAGAAGCTGAGGACCGGATCAGTGAATTAGAAGACAGGGTAGAAAAAAATCAACCAATCAGAACACCAAAAGGAAAAAAAACAGTAAAAAACAGGAAAACAGCTTAAGAGAACTGTGGGACAACTGGAAACGTAACAATATTTGCATCATAGGAGTCCCCGAAGAAGAAGAAAATGAGCAAGGGTTAGAGAATATATTTGAAGAAATAGTGGCAGAAAATTTCCCTAAATTGGTGAAGGAAGAAGGCTTTCAAGTTCAAGAAGCACAGAGAGTCCCAAGTAAGAAGAATCCAAACAGGCCCACACCAAGACATATAGTAATTAAAATGCCAAAAATTAAAGACAAAGAGAGAATCCTAAAGGCAGCAAGATATAAGCAACAGATTACTTACAAAGGAACCCCCAAAAGGCTATTAGCTGACTTCTCAATAGAAACACTACAGACCAAAAGGGAATGGCATGAAGTAATCAAGGTCATGAAAAACAAGGATATGAACCCAAGACTACTCTACCCAGCAAGGCTATCATTCAAAATAGAAGGTCAAATAAAGAGCTTCCCAGAAAAAAAAAGGCTAAGTTAATACATTTGTACCAAACTAGCACTGCAAGAAATGTTAAAAGGACTGCTGTAATGAGTAGAAGACATAGAAAGGAAAATATAACCACACTAAACAAAAATGGCAATAAATAAGTGCATATCAATAATCACCTTAAATGTAAATGGATTGAATGCTCCCATAAAGAGACACAGAGTAGCATACTGGATAATAAAGCATGACCCATATATATGTTGTTTACAAGAGACCCACCTCACAACAAAAAACTCACATAGGTTGAAAGTGAAGGGATAAAAAAACATCTTCCAAGCAAAAAGAAACAAAAAAAAAGCTGGGATAGCAATACTCATATCTGATAAAATAGATTTCAAAATGAAGGCCATAACTAGAGACAAAGAAGGCCACTACATAATATTGAAAGGATCTATCCAACAGGAAGATATAACCTTGGTAAACATATATGCACCCAATATAGGAGCACCAAAATATATTAAAAATCTTCTGGAGCACTTCAAAGCAGAAATCGACAGCAATATAATCATAGCAGGAGACTTCAACACCCCGCTGACATCACTGGATAGATCCTCTAGACAAAAAATCACACAAGGAAACAGAGACTCTAAATGAAGCACTAGACCAAATGGATTTAATAGATATTTACGAAGAATTACACCCCAAAACTACAGAATTCACATTCCTCTCAAGTGCACATGGGACATTCTCAAAGATAGACCACATGTTAGGACACAAACAAAATCTCTACAAGTTCAAGAAGATTGAAATCATATCAAGCATCTTCTCAGATCACAATGGCATGAAACTAGAAATCAATTGCAACAAGAACATGCAAAGACATTTGAATACATGGAGGCTAAATAGCATGTTATTAAACAATGAATCGGTTACCGAGTAGATCAAGGAAGAAATTAAAAACTTCTTGGAAACCAATGAAAATGAACACACAACAACACAAAATCTATGGGATGCAACGAAAGAAGTTCTGAGAGGGAAGTTCATAGCACTACAGGTCTACCTCAAGAAAGACGAAAAATTTCTAATAGACTTTCTAACCTCACAACTTAAATAACTAGAAAGCAAACAAAAAGAAAACCCCAGAGCAAGAAGAAGGAAGGAAATATAAATATCAGAGCAGAAATAAATGACATAGAGAGCAGAAAAACAATTCAAAGGATCAATGAAACAAAGAGCTGTTTTATTGAAAAGATAAACAAGATTGATGGACCCTTAGCTAGACTCACCAAGAAACAAAAGAGAGAGAACCCAAATACACAAAATTAGAAACGAAAGAAGAGAAGTAACAACTGACACGACAGAAATACAAAGGATCATTAACAAATACTATGAACATTTATATGGCAACAAATTTGACAATCTAAGTGAAATGGACACATTTCTAGAAACACATAGGCTCCCAAAATTGGACCGGGAAGAGAGAGAAAACTTGAACAGACCAAAAACAACTAAGGAAATTGAAGATGTAATCAAGACTCTCCCAGCAAACAAAAGCCCAGGTCCAGACAGCTTCACGGGGGAGTTTTACCAAACATTCAAAGACGAACTAACACCCATTCTCCTCAAACTATTTCTAAAAATTCAAGAAATAGGAAGACTCCCAAACTCGTTTTATGAAGTCAGCATAATTCTAATTCCAAAACCAGAAAAAGACACTACAAAGAAAGAAAACTACAGGCCAATATCCCTGATGAACATAGATGCCAAAATCCTTAACAAAATACTAGCAAATCGGATCCAGCAATACATCAAAAAAATTATTCACCATGACCAAGTGGGATTCATCCCAGGGATGCAAGGCTGGTTCAATATTCGCAAATCAATAAATGTGATACACCACATAAACAAAATGAAAGATAAAAACCACATGATCATATCAATAGATGCTGAAAAAGCATTCGACAAAATCCAACACCATTTCTGATAAAAACACTCAGCAATTTGGAAATAGAGGGATCATATCTTGATATAATAAATGCCACACATGAAAGACCTACAGCCAACATCATACTCAATGGGCAAACACTAAAACCATTTCCCTTAAGAACAGGAACAAGACAGGGATGCCCACTTTCGCCACTCTTATTTGTTTATTTATTTATTTATTTATTTATTTATTTATTTATTTATTTATTTTATTTTATTTTATTTTTTTTGTTCAGATAGAGTAGGAGGGAGAGAGAGGAAGAGAGAGAGAGAGAAACATCGATGTGAAAGGGCCACATCGAGTGGCTGCCACCTGCACAACCAACCAGGGCCGGGGACAAACTGCAACCGAAGTACATGCCCTTTGCGGGAACCGATCCCGGGTCTCTCTGGACTGCAGGCTGACACTCTAACTGCTGAGCCAAACCAGCCAGGGCTCGCCACTCTTATTTAACATAGTACTGGAAGTCTGAGCCACAGCAATCAGATGTGAAGAAAAAAATAAAAGGAATCCAAATTGGAAAGTAGGAAGTGAAACTGTCATTTTTCGCAGATGACATGATATTATACATAGAAAACCCTAAAGACTCCATCAAAAATCTACTGACCTAATAAATGAATGTGGCAAAGTAACAGGATACAAAATTAACGTCAAGAAATCGACGGCATTCTTATACACCAATGATGAACTCACAGAGAGAAACTAAAAAACAATCCCATTTTCCATCGTGGCAAAAAATTGAGATACCTAGCAATAAACTTAACCAAAAAAGTAAAGGATCTATTTGCAGAAAACTGCAGGACATTGAAAAAAGAAATACAGGAAGATATAAAAAAGTGGAAGCACATACCTTGTTCATGGATTGGAAGAATTAACATCATTAAAATGTCCATATTAGACGCCCCCACCACGGGGGAACCCAGGCGGAGCGGGGGGAGCCCGGCGACCCCCCCACCAATGGAGGAAGCTGGCAACACACAGGAGAACTGAGCAAACTGAACAATGAAATTGACCCAGAGACATGGAGGGTGGAGTACAGGATGACGGGCCTCAGAGGAGGGGGGGAGGCGGGGGAAAGAGATAAATCACAGAGCCTATGTGCATGGGTGCATAACCAATGGACATGGACAACAGGGATGGGGAGGAGGAGAAGGGGAGGGGGAGGAGGGTGTCAATGGGGGAAAAAAAGGAAAAACATCTGTAACAAAAACAAATTAATAATAAAATAAATTATAAAAAAAAACTCCATATTACCCAAAGCAATCTATAGATTCAATGCAATCCCCAACAAAATACCAGTGACATATTTCACAGAACTAGAACAAATATTCCAAAAGTTCATATGGAACCAAAAAAGACCCCGAATAGCCACAGCAATCTTGAAAAAGAAGGACAAAGTAGGTGGGATCACAATACCGGATGTCAGGTTATACTACAAAGCTACTATAATCAAAACAGCCTGGTACTGGCACAAGAACAGGCACATAGACCAGTGGAACAGAACAGAGAATCCAGAAATTGACCCAAGACATTATGCTCAATTAATATTTGACAAAGGTGGCAAGAGCATACAATGGAGCAAAGACAGCCTCTTTAATAAATGGTGCTGGGAAAATTGGACAGCTACATGCAAAAAAATGAAACTGGACCATCAACTTACACCATACATAAGAATAAACTCAAAATGGGTAAAAGATTAAATGTGACTCGTGAATCCATAAAAATCCTAGAAGAAAATGTAGGCAACAAAATTTTGGACATCATACGCAGCAGAATCTTCACTGATACATCACCTAAGGGGACAGAAAAAAAGAAAAAATGAACACATGGGACTATATCAAACTAACAGGCTTCTGCACAGCAAAAGAAACAACCATTAAAACGGAAAGGGAACCCACTGTATGGGAGAGCATAGTTGCCAATGATACATCAGATAAGGGGTTAATCTCCAAAATATATAGAGTGCTCATACAACTCAACAAAAGGAAGACAAAGAACCCAGTTAAAAAATGGGCAGATGAACTAAATAGACACCTCTCCAAACAGGATATACAAATGGCTAATAGACATATGAAGAAATGCTCAACATCACTAATCATCAGAGAGATGCAAATTAAAACAACAATGAGTTATCACCTCACACCTGTCAGAATGGCCACCATCCACAAATCATCAAACAACAAGTGCTGGCGAGGGTGTGGAGAAAAGGGGACTCTAGTACACTGCTGGTGGGAATGCTGACTGGTGCAGCCACTGTGGAAAACACTATGGTGTTATCTCAAAAAATTAAAAATTGAATTGCCATTTGACCCAGTGATTCCACTTCTAGGAATATACCCTAAGAAACCTGAAACACCAATCAGAAAGAATATATGTACCCCAGTGTTCATAGCAGCACTATTTACAATAGCTAAGATCTGGAAACAGCCCAGTGTCCATCAGTGGATGAATGGATAAAATAGCTGTGGCACATATACACAATGGAGTACTATGCAGCTGTAAGAAAGAAAGATTTCTTATCCTTTGAGACGACATGGAGGGACCTCAAGAGTATTGTCCTAAGCGAAACAAGCCAAGCAGAGAAAGACAAATATCACATGATCTCACTCATTTGTGGGATATAATAAACATAACAGTCTGGGGAACAGGGTAGACCCAGAGATGTGGAAGTAGAGTACAGACTGACAACCCTCTAAAGGGGGCGGGGAGGGGGGGAGGCAAGAGATAAACCACAGAACTTATACTCATGTATGCATAACTGATGGACATGGACAACAAAGCTGGGGACGGGTTGGGGAGTTGGGGAGGAGGGTGTCAATGGGGAAAAAATGAGAAACATCTGTAACAAAAATAAATTAATTAAAAAAACAACAACAAAAAAAATAAAGCATTGTACAGTGTTTATACAGCCAAAAATAAAAATAAAAATAAAAAAAATAAAAAACCTTAAACAGCCCGGCCAGTATGGCTCAGTGGTTGAGCATTGACCCATGCACCAAGAAGTCACCGGATCGATTCTTGGTCAGGGCACATGCCCAGGTTGTGGGCCAAATTCCCAGTAGGGGGCATGCAGGAGGCGGCCAGTAGATGTCCTCTCTCATCGATGTTTCTATCTCTCTCTCCCTCTCCCTTCCTCTCTCTCTAAAATCAATAATAATAAAAATTTTTCAAAAAAAGTAAATAAATAAATTTTAAGAAACCATAGACATAATAAACAACAAGCACACGAGGACTCTGAAAGGTAGAAATTAGGGCAGCCTAGAAACACTGGGACTTGAGGAATAGTATGGTAGTAGATCTCCTGGTTTCTTTATCATTTCACATATAACCCAGACAGGGTGCTCCAGAGCCTCCTATACAGAACTGCCACCAGTACAGATAAGAAGATCTCTGAGAAAAGTCTGTTCCCCTGACCAAAAGACTAAGATAGTTTAACAACAGTAATAAAGTAGGGTAGGCAATACCCACCCTACTATAGGCAAACACCAACAAAAAAGCTGCACTCCATTTTTACTCCTTCATAGGACTGAGCAAGGAGTTGATCTTCTACCCTACCTTGCTGACCACTGGATGCAGGTGTCAGTGTTCTGATCCCTTGCACTGTGGTGTCTGTGCAGCCAAGATGGTAGTTAATCTCTCATTCTCTGCCTGGAAGAACAGTCAACATCTTGGATTCCCTGCCAGGGTGTCATCAGCGGGGCTGAATGTGAAGTATGCAGTGCTGTGATTCTACAAATAGGATGGTATTAGCAGAGTATAGCAGCAAACTAAGTTTCCATTCCTAACTTGCAGCAAGGAGATTCTAAACAGCTGGTGGAGGTGGGGCTGATCACCACCTGTTACAGCTCTTCTACCCTGTGTAGCAGAACCCACAGGGAAGGTGGGCCTGCAGTCTAGCAGCAGGGAGGCTGAATGAGGTGATACAAAGCAGGGATAGCTGGTACTCTGCTTCCCCCACTCTCCATTCATAAGAGTAGATCACAGTGGGGAGATGAACCTCCACCACATCAAGCACTATGAAACTGAGCAGAGTGGTACAGGCACATCTCATTTTATTGCACATCACAGATATTGCATTTTTTACAAATTGAAGGTTTGTGGCATGTCTCTATGTCACTTTGGTAATTCTTACAATGTTTCAAATTTTATTATTATTATTATTATTATTATTATTATTATTATTTTTGTTTTGGTGATCTGTGATCAGTGATCTTTGATGTTACTATTGTAGTAGTTTTGGGAAGTCACCAACCATGCCCATGTAAGATGGTAAACTTTACAAATTCTGTGTGCATTCTGACTCTTTCACTGATCTCTCTCCCTCTCTTCAGGTCTCTCTCTTCCCTGAGATACAATAATATTGAAATTAGGTCAACTAATTACCCTACAATGACTTCTAAGCAGTCAAGTGAAAGGAAGAGTCGCACATCTGTCATTTTAAATAAAAAGCTAGAAATAATTAAGCATAGTGAGAAAGTAATGTCAAAAGCTGAGATACATCGAAAGCTAGGCCTTTGGCATCAAACAGCCAAGTTGTGAACAAAAAGGAAAAGATCTTGAAATAAGTTAAAAGTACCACTCCAGTGAACACACAAATGATACAAAAGAAAAACAGCTTTATTGCTGATATGGAGAAAACTTTATTGGTCTGGATGGAAGATCAGATCAGCTACATTACTTCATGTGAAAGCTTAATCCAGAGCAAAGATCTAACTCTTTAATTCTGTGAAGGCTGAGAGAGGTGAGAAACCTGCAGAAGACTTTGAAGCTAGCAGAGGTGGTTCATAAGATTTGAGAAAAGAAGCTCTTTTCATAACATATGTTGTAACCTACTATTCAGGAAAAAACAAATTTTTCTTTTAAATATTACTGCTCATTGACAAGGAGCCTGGTCACCCAAGAGTTATGGTGGAGATGTACAATGAGGTTAATGTTGTTTTCATACTTGTAAACACAACATCAATTCGACAGCAACATCAATTCAATTGATCATGGAACAATTTTGACCCTCGAATCTTATTGAAAAATATATTTTGTAAAGCTAGTGACTCCTCTGATGAATCTGGCAAAGTAAATTGAAAATGTAAATTTAGAAAGGATTCGTCATTCTAAATGACATTAAGAACATTCATGATTCATAGGAAAAAGTTAAAATATTAACAGTAACAGGAGTTTGGAAGAAATCGACTTCATCTCTCACAATGACTTTGAGGGGTTTCAGACTTCAGTGGAAGATGTAACTGTAGATGGGGAAAAAAAATAGCAAAAGAACTAGAATTAGAAATAGAGCCTGAAGATGTGACTGACTTGCTTCAATCTCACGATAAAACTTAAGTGAACGAGGAGTTGCTTCTAATGAATGAGCAAAGAAAATGGTATTGAGACAAAATCTACTCCTGGTGAAGATTCTGTGAATATTGTTGAAATAACAACAAAGGATTTAGGTTACTAAATAAATTAAGTTGATAAATCAGTGGCAGGTTTTGAGAAGGTTGAATCCAATTTTAAAAGTTCTACTGTTATTAAGCAGCATCACATGCTACAGAGAAATAATTTATGAAAGAAAAAGTCAATGCAAACTATTTTTGTTTTCTTATTTTTAAAAATTGCCACACCCTCCCCAGCCTTCAGCAACCTCACAACCCTGATTAGTCAGCAGCCATAAACATCAAGACAAGAGCCTCCACCAGCCAAAAGATTATGACTTGCTGAAAGCTCACATGATAGCATTTCTTTTAGCTATAGTATATTTTTAATGAAGGTATGTACATTGTGTTTTTAGGCATAATGTTATTGCACATTTAATAGTCTACAGTACATTGTAAACATAACTTTTATACTCACTAGAAAATTATAATATATGTGTGACTTATTTAATATGGGGTAGTATGGTTCAACTTTCCCCTTCATTCTTTATCATGGCAGGAGGGCACAGGGAGTGGATGCACTTACAGTCTCCCTCGGAGACTATGATATGTTGCAGGTTGGTGCCACACTTTCAGTGGGGCCAAGGGAAAAGTTAACTAGGATCCAGAGTGTTGTAATATAATATCCAAAATGTCTAGTATACAATAGAAAGTCAGTTATCAGGCCATAACCAGAGAAATTATGACTGAAATGATAAATATAATTAACTATAACCCCAGGATTAATCAGATGTTGGAATTATTTAATGAATATATGAAAGTACCAATCATAAAAATGTATTAATAGGCAATTACAAATTTTCTTAAAACAAATGAAAAAAAAAATCCCAGCAAAAAGTAGAATCATAAAAGAAAAACCAAATAAAAACTACAGAACTGAAAAATACAATCACCAAGATGGAAAATAAAACTTCACTGGGTGGACTGAATAGTATTATAGAATTGGCAAAGGGTACAACTGGCAAATTTAGATAATAAAATTTCCAATATGAACAACAGAGAAAATTTATGCAATCTGAACAACAGAGTGAAATAGATTTAAAAAGTGAATGGAGCCTCAAGGATTTTGGAATAACAAAAGAGTTCTGTACTGTTTTGACCAGAGTCCCAGAAGTAGAAGAGAGAGAATGGAAATGAAAAAGTATTTGAACAAATAATGACTGAAACTCTAAATCCAGCAAAAGACATAACCAACAGATTCAAGAAACTGAGGCAACTACAAATAGAAAAAAATAAAAAATATCTACATATCATAATTAAATTCTTAAAATTGAAGACAAAAAAATCTTGAAAGTAGCCTGAGAGAAGTGATATATTACAAATAGAGAAACACAATTTGAAAAAACATCATATTTGTTTTTTAAAAATATGTTTTTATTGATTTTTTATTTAGAGAGAGAAGAAAGGAGAGAGAGATAGAAACAGTGATGTGAGAAACATTGATCAGCTGCCTCCTGCACTCCCCCTACTGGGGATCAAGCCCACAACCCAGGCTTGTGCCTTGACCAAGAATCAAAGTGGTACCTCTCAGTCCATGGGACAATGCTCAATCCGATGAGCCACACCAACTGGGCAAAATATCATACTTCTTATCTGAAACCATGTACCATAAGGAAATGTGACACGTTTTTGAGTACTGAAACAAAAGTATCAACCACAAATTCTATATCCAGTGATAGTATCTTTGGAAATGAAAGGGAAATTAAAGTGGTTTCAGATGAAGAAAAACTGAGAGAATTTGTTTTAATAAGCCTACCCTTAAATAACTACTAAAGGAAGTTTACTAATCAAAATGGAAATCATAACAGAAGTCATGGAACTTCAGTGGGGAGAAAGAATATCAGAATGAGTCAAAATATGGGAAAATATAATAGATTGCTTGTCACATGAGTTTATTCATATTTGATGGTTGAAACAAAATTGATTACACCATCTGATATGGTGCATAACATGTGTAAAGGAAATATTTAAGACAATTATACTTAAATATGGGAAGAGTAAATGTAAATAAATATATGTAAGTTTCTATACCTCACTCAAAGTAGTGAAACATTGGTTAATCGTGAACAGGGGGGAAATGGCGGCGGAGTGAATGGAAGCTACACAGACCATCTCCCAGGACCAAACTGGAATTACAACTAAAATAAGGACAAATCGTCGGGGAAAAAGCAACAGAAAAGCAGCTTGCGAGGACGATACAACCAGGGACACTGACTCGATCCTGGTAGGATTGCGAGGGCGCGAGAGGGGGGCTGGGAGCCCACGGACAGCAACGGCCTTAGCCGGAGCAGTGCCCGCCCTCGGGGTTAAAGCGGCGCCAGCTCCACAGCGCAGAGCCGGGGCAGAGAGCTCTGAAGTCCGCGCCAGCTCCACCGCGCGGAGACGGGGCAGAGCGCGCTAAAACCCACGCCAGCTCCACCGCGCGGAGACGGGGCAGAGAGCTCTGAAGTCCGCGCCAGCTCCACCGCGCGGAGACGGGGCAGAGCGCGCTAAAACCCGCGCCAGCTCCACCGCGCGGGGACGGGGCAGAGCGCGCTAAAACCCACGCCAGCTCCACCGCGCGGAGACGGGGCAGAGAGCTCTGAAGTCCGCGCCAGCTCCACCGCGCGGAGACGGGGCAGAGAGTGCTGGGGTCCGCGCCAGCTCCACCGCGCGGAGACGGGGCAGAGAGCTCTGAAGTCCGCGCCAGCTCCACCGCGCGGAGACGGGGCAGAGCGCGCTAAAACCCGCGCCAGCTCCACCGCGCGGAGACGGGGCAGAGAGTGCTGGGGTCCGCGCCAGCTCCACCGCGCGGAGACGGGGCAGAGAGCTCTGAAGTCCGCGCCAGCTCCACCGCGCGGAGACGGGGCAGAGAGTGCTGGGGTCCGCGCCAGCTCCACCGCGCGGAGACGGGGCAGAGTGCGCTAAAACCCGCGCCAGCTCCACCGCGCGGGGACGGGGCAGGGAGCGCTGAAGTCCGCGCCAGCTCCACCGCGCGGGGCCTGGACAGAGCGCTAAACCCCGCGCCAGCTCCACCGCGCGGGGACGGGGCAGAGTGCGCTGAAGTCCACGCCAGCCCCACCGCGCAGAGCCTGGACAGAGCACTAAGATAGCCGCAGCCACTCACCTGGGCTCCGGCAGAGGGAGGGCGGACTGGACTGGAACAGTGTGGGGACACCTGGGATTTGGAGGGCGCTCAGAGTTTTTGCTGAGTTGCGGCCACCCAGGACTGTGGCCTGGTCGTCTTACTCCATCCCAGGGCTCTGGGGAGAGGAGGCAGCCCCTCCCTCGGAGAACCATTCACACCCTAGAGGGCCATTGAAATGCAAACTGAGGCTCATTAACTACTAGCATCTGCCCTACCCCCTGGAAATCCTCTCACACTGAACACCTGAGGGAGGTTTTCATTCAACTGAAAACCCAAGGCTCTTCAAGCAACCACAACTAATAGCCTCTAGGCAAAAAGCTAGAGGATAACTTAACCTTTGCTGGGCTTGCAAATATACCCTGGAAAGTAAGACTCCAGGGTGCTGTTTAACGTGGGTCCTCCCACGCTCATCCAAACCCAGTAGAGGGAGCCACAAACAACAGAACACCAACAGCCACAGGAAAATTTGGCAGGCTCCAAAAACCACTGAGATAGCCAAAATGGGGAAACAAAGAAACAGAGCCCAAATGAAAGAACAAGAGACCTCTACCGAAGATGAGATAAATGAAACGGAACTAAGCAAGTTAACAGAGCTAGAATTCAGAGCCATGATCCTGAGGAAGCTCAACAGCATGAGTAAGGACATCAACACCTTGAGTAAAGACATCCACACCATGAGCAAAGACATAGAAACACTGAAAACCAACCAAGTGGAAATGAAGAAGCAGCAAGAAGAAATGAAGAAGCAGCAAGAAGAAATGAAGAATGACATAGCAGAAATGAAGAACACATTGGAAGGACTAAACAGCAGAGTAGAGGAAGCTGAGGACCGGATCAGTGAATTAGAAGACAGGGTAGAAAAAATCAACCAATCAGAAAACCAAAAGGAAAAAACAATGAAAAAACAGGAAGACAGCTTAAGAGAATTGTGGGACAACTGGAAACGTAATAATATTCGCATAATTGGAGTCCCTGAAGAAGAAGAAAATGAGCAAGGGTTAGAGAATATATTTGAAGAAATAATGACAGAAAACTTCCCTAATTTGGTGAAGAAAGAAGGTATTCAAGTTCAAGAAGCACAGAGAGTCCCAAGTAAGAAGAATCCAAACAGGCCCACACCAAGACACATAGTAATTAAAATGCCAAAAATTAAAAACAAAGAGAGAATCCTCAAGGCAGCAAGAGAAAAGCAACAGGTTACCTACAAAGGAACCCCCATCAGGCTATCAGCTGACTTCTCAACAGAAACACTACAGGCCAGAAGGGAATGGCATGAAGTAATCAAGGTCATGAAAAACAAGAATCTGAATCCAAGACTACTCTACCCAGCAAGGCTGTCATTCAAAATAGAAGGTCAAATAAAGAGCTTCTCAGACAAAAAAAGGCTAAGGGAATACATTAGCACCAAACCAGCACTGCAAGAAATGTTAAAAGGACTGCTGTAATTAGTAGAAGAAATAGGAAGGAAAGTAGAACCACACTGAACAATAATGGCAATAAATAAGTACATATCAATAATCACCTTAAATGTAAATGGATTGAATGCTCCGATAAAAAGACACAGAGTAGCGGATTGGATAAGAAAGCATAACCCATATATATGCTGTTTACAAGAGACCCACCTCACAACAAAAGACTCACATAGGCTGAAAGTGAAGGGATGGAAAAAAATCTTCCAAGCAAATGGAAAGGAAAAAAAAGCTGGGGTAGCAATACTCATATCTGATAAAATAGATTTCAAAACAAAAGCCATTACTAGAGACAAAGAAGGTCACTATATAATATTGAAAGGATCTATCCAACAGGAAGATATAACCTTGGTAAACATATACGCACCGAATATAGGAGCACCAAAATATATTAAAAATCTGCTGGAGGACTTCAAAGGAGAAATTGACAGCAATACAATCATAACAGGGGACTTCAACACCCCGCTGACATCACTGGACAGATCATCTAGACAAAAAATTAACAAGGACACAGAGACTCTAAACGAAGCACTAGACCAAATGGATTTAATAGATATTTACAGAGAATTACACCCCAAAACTATAGAATTCACATTCTTCTCAAGTGCACATGGGACATTCTCAAAGATAGACCACATGTTAGGACACAAACGAAGTCTCTACAAGTTCAAGAAGATTGAAATATCAAGCATCTTCTCAGATCACAATGGCATGAAACTAGAAATCAATTGGAAAAAGAACATGCAACGACATTTGAATACATGGAGGCTAAATAGCACGTTATTAAACAATGAATGGGTTACCGAGGAGATCAAGGAAGAAATTAAAAACTTCCTGGAAACCAACGAAAATGAACACACAACAACACAAAATCTATGGGATGCAGCGAAAGCAGTTCTGAGAGGGAAGTTCATAGCACTACAGGCCTACCTCAAGAAACAACAAAAATTTCTAATAGACTATCTAACCTCACAACTTAAAGAACTAGAAAGCAAACAAAAAGAAAACCCCAGAGCAAGTAGAAGGAAGGAAATAGTAAAGATCAGAGCAGAAATAAACGACATAGAGACCAGAGAAACAATTCAAAGGATCAATAAAACAAAGAGCTGGTTTTTTGAAAAGATAAACAAGATTGATGGACCCTTAGCTAGACTCACCAAGAAACAAAGAGAGAGAACCCAAATACACAAAATCAGAAATGAAAGAGGAGAAGTAACAACTGACACCACGGAAATACAAAGGATCATTAGCAAATACTATGAACATTTATATGGCAACAAATTCGACAATCTAAGTGAAATGGACAAATTTCTAGAAACACATAGTCTCCCAAAACTGGACCGGGAAGAGATAGAAAACTTGAACAGACCAATAACAGCTGAGGAAATTGAAGATGTAATCAAGACTCTCCCAGCAAACAAAAGCCCAGGCCCAGATGGCTTCACGGGGGAGTTTTACCGAACATTCAAAGAAGAACTAACACCCATTCTCCTCAAACTATTTCAAAAAATTCAAGAAGAAGGAAGACTTCCAAACTCGTTTTATGAGGCCAGCATAATCCTAATTCCAAAACCAGAAAAAGACACTACAAAGAAAGAAAACTACAGGCCAATATCCCTGATGAATGTAGATGCCAAAATCCTAAACAAAATACTAGCAAATCGGATCCAGCAATACATCAAAAAAATTATTCACCATGACCAAGTGGGATTCATCCCAGGGATGCAAGGCTGGTTCAACATTCGCAAATCAATAAATGTGATACACCACATAAACAAAATGAAAGATAAAAACCACATGATCATATCAATAGATGCTGAAAAAGCATTCGACAAAATCCAGCACCCATTTCTGATAAAAACGCTCAGCAATTTGGGAGTAGAGGGATCATATCTTGATATAATAAAGGCCATATATGAAAGACCTACAGCCAACATCATACTCAATGGGCAAAAACTAAACACATTTCCCTTAAGAACAGGAACAAGACAAGGATGCCCACTTTCACCACTCTTATTTAACATAGTACTGGAAGTCTTAGCCACAGCAATCAGACGTGAAGAAAAAATAAAAGGAATCCAAATTGGAAAGGAAGAAGTGAAACTGTCATTATTCGCAGACGATATGATATTATATATAGAAAACCCTAAAGACTCCATCAAAAATCTACTAGACTTAATAAATGAATTTGGCAAAGTAGCAGGATACAAAATTAACGTCAAGAAATCAATGGCATTCTTATACACCAATGACGAACTCACGGAAAGAGAAACTAAAAAAACAATACCATTTACCATCGCGGCAAAAAAATTAAGATACCTAGGAATAAACCTAACCAAAGAAGTAAAGGACCTATTTGCAGAAAACTACAGGACATTGAAAAAAGAAATAGAGGAAGATATAAAAAAGTGGAAGCACATACCTTGTTCATGGATTGGAAGAATTAACATCATTAAAATGTCCATATTACCCAAAGCAATCTATAGATTCAATGCAATCCCCATCAAAATACCAGTGACATACTTCACAGAACTAGAACAAATATTTCAAAAGTTCATATGGAACCAAAAAAGACCCCGAATAGCCACAGCAATCTTGAAAAAGAAGGACAAAGTAGGTGGGATCACAATACCGGATATCAGCTTATACTACAAAGCCACTGTAATCAAAACAGCCTGGTACTGGCACAAGAACAGGCATATAGACCAGTGGAACAGAACAGAGAATCCGGAAATTGACCCAAGACATTATGCTCAATTAATATTTGACAAAGGTGGCAAGAGCATACAATGGAGTAAAGATAGCCTCTTTAATAAATGGTGTTGGGAGAATTGGACAGCTACATGCAAAAAAATGAAACTAGACCATCAACTTACTCCACACACAAGAATAAACTCAAAATGGATAAAAGACCTAAATGTGACTCGTGAATCCATAAAAATCCTAGAAGAAAATGTAGGCAACAAAATTTCGGACATCATACGCAGTAGAATCTTCACTGATACATCACCTAAGGCAACAGAAACAAAGGGAAAAATGAACACATGGGACTACATCAAACTCAAAAGCTTCTGCACAGCAAAAGAAACAACCATCAAAACAGATAGGGAACCCACTCCATGGGAGAGCATAATTGCCAATGATACATCAGATAAGGGGTTAATTTCCAAAATATACAGAGTGCTCATACAACTCAACAAAAGGAAGACAAAGAACCCAATTAAAAAATGGGCAGAGGAACTAAATAGACACCTCTCCAAAAAGGACATACAAAGGGCTAAGAGACATATGAAGAAATGCTCAACATCATTAATCATCAGAGAGATGCAAATTAAAACAACAATGAGGTATCACCTCACACCTGTCAGAATGGCCGCCATCAACAAATCATCAAACAACAAGTGTTGGCGAGGGTGTGGAGAAAAGGGGACTCTAATACACTGCTGGTGGGAATGCAGACTGGTGCAGCCACTGTGGAAAACACTATGGTGTTACCTCAAAAAATTAAAAATTGAATTGCCATTTGACCCAGTGATCCCACTTCTAGGAATATACCCTAAGAAGCCTGAAACACCAATCAGAAAAAACACATGTACCCCCATGTTCATAGCAGCACTATTCACAATAGCTAAGATCTGGAAATAGCCCAAGTGTCCATCAGTGGATGAATGGATAAAAAAGCTGTGGTACATATACACAATGGAGTACTATGCAGCTGTAAGAAAGAAAGATCTCTTATCCTTTGAGACGACGTGGTGGGACCTCGAGAGTATTATCCTAAGCGAAACAAGCCAAGCAGAGAAAGACAAATATCACATGATCTCACTTATTTGTGGAATATAATGAACATAGCAGTCTGAGGAACAGGGTAGACCCAGAGACGTGGAAGTAGGGTATAAACTGACACCCCTCAGGAGAGGGGGTGGGGGGGAGGGAAGAGATAAACCACAGAACTTATGCACATGTATGCATAAGTGATGGACATGGACAACAAAGCTGGGGACAGGGTGGGGGGATGGGGAGGAGGGTGTCAATGGGGAAAAAAGGAGAAACCTCTGTAACAAAAATAAATAAAAAAAAAAAATAAAAAAAAAAATAAATAAAAAAAAATAAAAAAAAAAGTAGTGAAACATTAATAACAGCAGAGTGTCATAAGCACATATACAGATTTAATACCTAGAGGCTAGCATCAACTAAGAAAACAATGCAAGATGATATGCTCAAAAAACACTATAAATAAATCAATATAGAATCTTAAATATGTCCAAGTAATCTGCAAGAAGGTAAGAAAGAGAAACAGAGGAATGAAAAATGGAAAACTGATGAGTGAAAAGGTGAAGGGATTAAGAAATACAAATTGATTGTTAGACTGATGAACCTCAAAGGGAAGGGGGACAGGCAGGGGAGAGATAAACCAAAGAACTTATATGCATATATGCATAACCAATGGACACAGACAATAGTATGGGGAAGGCAAAAAAGGGGTGGGAGTGGGGAGGAGGGGGTTAATGGGGGCAAAAATGGGGGATATCTGTAGTACATTCAGCAATAAAGATAAGTTTAAAAAAGAAAAATAGAAAACTAATAATAAAAGTGCACACTTTAGCCCTAACATATTGATAATGAGCTTAAATGTAAAAAACTTGATCCAACATTCTGCTGTCTACAAGAAGTGCTTCAGATGTGACATGGGTAGTTTGAAAGTAAAAGTATAGAAAAAGATACACCACATAAACATTAACTTACAAAAAGCAGAAGTGACTACATTAATATCAGATAAAGTGGATGTCAGAGGAAAAAATAATTACTAGAGGCAAAAATAGGACATTTTTAATGTTAAAGAGATCAATCTACCAATTAACGAAAAAGACGTAGTTCAAAATGTGTACACACCAAACATTAAACAACAAAATTTCAAAATACCTGGAGCAAAAACTGATAGAGATGAAAGAAGAAATACAAAATTCTACAATTATAGTTGCTAATTTCAACACTCTACTCTTATAAATTGATAGAATTACTAAACAGAAGATCAGCTAGGATATGAAAGAAATAACACAATCAAATAAGTAAATCTAATTGATATATATTTCTAGTTGACATATTTAGATTACACTACTCAAGAAGAGCAGAATATACTTCTTTACAAGTGTCCATGGAATACTCACCAAAACCAAACATAACCTGAACCACAAAATAAATCTCAAAAAATTTAAAAGAAAAGAAATAGAAATTATGTTCTCTTATCATAATAGAATTAAACCAGAAATCAATAAAAGAAAGAAATGGAGAAATATAATAGTTGGAAATCAAACAATATACCTCAAAATATTTCTTAGGCCAAAGAAAATGTCCTCAAATGAAACAATCAACATATATAATTACATGAAAACGACAATACAACACATCAAAGTAGATGAGATCCAGCTAATGAAGTGCCAAGAGGGAAATTTGTAGCACTAAACATTTACATTAAAAAAAGAAACTGTGGACTTCTGGTCAAGATGGCAGCCTAGGTGGACATGGAATCGCGTCCTCCCACAATCACATCAAAGTTACAACTAAATCACAGAATAACTATCACTTAAAGACCGCATGAAATCAAGCTGAATGGAAGCCCTGCAACTACGAAATTAAAGAAGCAGCAGAATGGAGATGGCATACTGCCCTCCAGGACCCTCCTAGTCGCCTGAAAGGAAACGAGATCCTGCAGCCAGGGGCGCCTGCGGAAGCTGAGCAACCCCCCCCACCACGGAGGAACCCAGGAGCGAGGGATCCAGGCGACCCCCACACCAATGGAGGAACCCAGGCGGAGCGAGGGAGCCAGGCGACCCCCACACCAACGGAGGAACCCAGGCGGAGCAGCGAAGGAGCTGAGCGACCCCCACACCAACGGAGGAACCCAGGCGGAGCGAGGGAGCCGGGCGACCCCCACACCACGGAGGAACCCAGGCGGAGGGAGGGAGCCGAGCGACCCCCACACCAACGGAGGAACCCAGGCGGAGCAGCAAAGCAGCTGAGCAACCCCCACACCAACGGAAGAACCTAGGCGGAGCAGCGAGGGAGCTGAGCGACCCCCACACCAACGGAAGAACCCAGGCGGAGCGAGGGAGCTGAGTGACCCCCACACCAACGGAGGAAGCCGGCAACACACAGGAGAACTGAGCAAACTGAACAACGAAATTGACCCAGAGACATGGAGGGTGGAGTACGGGATGACAGGCCTCAGAGGAGGGGGGGAGGCGGGGGAAAGAGATAAATCACAGAGCCTATGTGCATGGGTGCATAACCAATGGACATGGACAACAGGGATGGGGACGAGAAGAAGGGGAGGGGGAGGAGGGTGTCAATGGGGGAAAAAAAGGAAAAACATCTGTAACAAAAACAAATTAATACTAAAATAAATTATAAAAAAAATAAAAATAAAAAATACAAATAAAAAAAAAAGAAAAAGAAACGGCTACAAATCAATATTCTAAGTTCCAATCTAAGAAACTAGAAAAAGAAGAGAAAAATAAGCCTAACTTAAAGCAAAAAAAAGGAAGGAAATAATAAAGATAATAAAAATTGATGGAATTGAAATATAGAAAAAATAAAGATAATCAAGTAAAAAAAATGGTTCTTTAAATAAAAATTAATAAAATTGATAAACTTCTAATGAGAAAGACAAAGATAAAAAGAAAGAAAATAAAAATTACAAATATCAAAAATAAAATAGAGAATTCAATACACTTTCTAAAGCCATTAAGTATAATGAGAGAATAAAATAAACAACTGTATACTTATATATTAGACAACTGAAAAGAAATGTACCAATTTCTGAAAACCCAAAAACTACCAAAATGAAATCAATATGAAATAGAAAATCTGAGCTATCATAACCATTAAAAAATTAAATTCATACTCATAAAGCTCCCAAATAAGAAATCTTCAAGTATAGATGATTTCACTAAAGAATTCTGTGAAACATTTAAAGAATTAACACTAATTTTACACTGTCTCTTTCAGAAAACCAAACAGAGGGAACACTTCCCAACTAATTTAATGAGATTATTATTACCCTCATATCAAAACCAGACAGAGAAGGAAAGAAGGAAAAAAGGAAAGAAAGAGAGAGAGAGAGAGACCAGTATCCCTTATTAACTTACATGTAAAAATTCTCAACAAAATATTGACAAATAAATTTTGCAATGCATAAAAAAGAATTATAAATTATGACCAATTGGGATTTATTCCAGATATGCAACACTGGTTCAATATTCAAAAATCAATCAATATTTAAAATATTAACAGGCTAAAGAAGAAATACCATGTAATCATATCAAACCATGTAATCATATCAATGAATGCAGAAAAGACACATGACAAAATTCGATAGCATTCATGATAAACACTTAGGAAACTAGGAACAGAGTAGAATTTGTAATCTTAGTAAATATTATTTACAACTAACATCAACTTAATGGTGAGAAAAATATAGAATCAAAAGAAGTTTATTGTTTTTTTAATAAAGATTAAAAGACATTCAATACTTCTATATACCAGTGTAAAGAATCTGATATAGTGAGAAAAAATTTCTAATTAAAGAATAATATTGATTCAAAGTCTTTTAGTTTATGAGAAGGGATGGTATCTTATAGATAAGTGAAGGGGTGGGCCTCAGCTGGGAGAGCAAACAGTTGAACCATCCTAATCACAGAAACAGCCAGGCATGAGAGTATAAATATCAAGATGCTAGCTATGGTGGAGGGAGACACTCTTTGGTTCCATTTTTTGAGTAAAATAAAGTCCATGGTCATCAGTTGAAAACAATGATGATGAAAATGTTAGTGGTTTATGGACAGAGAAAAGGTAAAATTGGAAAGAAAGAAACAAGAGTTAATAGGAAAGTTGGCAGTGGGCAGAACCAGAGTGAGAGTGAGTGTGTGAGAATGTGAACAAGTGTGTGAGAGTGTGAATGGACATGCGTGTGGATGAGCAACCTCGAACAGTGCAGAAACGTGGGGCAGAGGGTTCCTTGCTGTGGACGGGGAGCAGCCGGCTACCGTGGTAAGTGGCTTGTCAGGGTGCTTCTATCTATGCGGCCGGAAGGCCCCACCATTTTGAAAGATCCCTGGTCTTCTCTGGGAGGAGGCAGTGGGGAGCAGCTAAGGCTGAGCAACCTGAGTCCAACAGTGCACCTTGTACATCAGACCAATGGACCCCACTGTGTCAACATGGACCAGTGCACAGTAGTGGCAGCTATCAAGGTGCCTGCTGCAGTAGCTGAAACCAGCAGGGAGCCGAGCACCACAGCAGCAGCCTGATCAGAGCTGAGCACCACCTCCAGCAGCAGTAGTGCCAGCTTGGGAGCTCAGCACCTTCCCCCACAGCAGCAGTGACTGGGCGGGAGTGGAGTCTCACCCCCAACAGCAGCTGAGGCTTGGGAGCTGAGACACCCCCAGCAGCAGAGGCTCACCAGTGGACATCCATCCCCAGGCAGCAGCAGCACAGATCAGCAGCTCAGACCCATCCTCAGCAGCATCAGAGGAGGCTGATCAGGAGCGGCGCCTTAGCCCAACCAGCAGCAAGGCTCAAGCAGCCAAGACCCGCCCCTGACAACTGCAGCAGCAGATTTGAGGTGGAGCCCCTCCACAGCAGCAGCAAAGTCCCAGGAATGGAGCACCCTCAGCTCCCAACAGCAGTAGAGGATTGAGAGCTGAGAGCACCCCCTGGCAACAGCAGCAGCAATACAAGCACAAACTGGGAGCTGACACTCGCCCCCAGCATCAGCAGTGACAGATCAGGAGCTGAGCCCCACCAGGCAGCAATGCACCCTAGTAGCACTCCAGCAAGATCCACACACCCCAGAAGTACACCAGCTGAACGCAAATACCTCAAGAGCGCCTATCATGACAGACCAATACCAGCCGCCAATTGTCAATCCTCCAGGACCCACAGCAGGCAAGAGGCACCACACAGCAAAACAGTCTGGGAGGCACAGCAGCATTATTTGATACACATTGACCTGCCTACACATTCCAACATACTTCACCAGGCCAGGAACTACCAGACTGCTAAAATGCTGAGACAAAGAAACAACACCCAAATGAAAGAAAAGGAGGAATCACCGGAAAAAGAACTACAGGAAATGGAAGAAAGCAATTTGTTAGATAAAGAATTCAAAGCAATGATTTTAAGGGTGCTCAAACAATTTAGTGAGAACTACAAGCAACTTAATAGGAATTATGAAGAGCTCAGAGGGAACTATATCAGCTTTAAAAAAGAGGTAGAGGCTATGAGTAAAAATCAAGAGGAAATAAAAAATGACATAGCTGTTATGAAAAAAACCTTAGAAGGATTCAATAGTAGATTAGAAGAAGCTGAAAACCGAATCAGCGAGTTAGAAGATAAGGTAGAAAAAAACACCCAAACAGAGCAGCAAATGGGGGAAAAAATTAAAAAGCAGGAGGAGAGTTTAAAGGAGCTTTGGGACAATATGAAATGTAACAACATTTGCATCATAGGGGTACTAGAAGGTGAAGAATCAGAGAAAGGAATAGAGAACCTGTTTGAAGAGATAATGACAAAAAACTTCCCTAATTTGGTGAGGGCAAAAGTCACACAGGTCCAGGAAAAACAGAGAGTCCCAAGCAAGATGAACCCAAAAAGACCTACTGCTACACACATCATAATTAAAATGGCAAACATTGAAGGTAAAGAAAGAATCTTAAAGGAAGCAAGAGAGAGACAGAGAATTACCTACAAGGGAGCTCCCATTAGACAGTCAGCTGATTACTCAATAGAAACACTGCAGGCCAGAAGAGAATGGCATGAAGTATACAAAATAATGAAAGGCAAGGGTCTGAATCCAAGACTACTCCATCCAGCAAGGCTATCATTCAAATTTGAAGGTGAAATACAGAGCTTCACAGACAAAAAAAAAAGCTAAAGGAATTTACCACCACCAAACCAGCACTTCAAGAAATGCTAAAGGGACAGTTGTAAGAAGAAGAAATAGAGAGAGAGAAAAAAACAGGCATAAAATTAAAATGGCAACTAATAAGTATCTATCAATAATAACCATAAATGTAAATGGCTTAAATGCTTCAATCAAAAGACATAAGGTACCTAATTGGATAAGAAAGCATGACCCATATATATGCTGTCTACAAGAGACCCACCTCACAACAGAAGACTCACACAGGATGAAAGTGAAGAGATGGAAATAAAATTTCCAAGCAAATGAAAATGAAAAAAAAAAAAAAGCTGGTGTAGCAATACCCATACCTGATAAGATAGGCTTCAAAACGGGGGCCATAATTAGAAACAAAGAAGGTCATTACATAACATTAAAGGCTTCAATCCAACAAGAGGATATAACCCTGGTAAACATACATGCACCAAATACAGGAGCACCAAAATGTATTAAAAGACTCCTAGAAGACTTCAAGAGACATCATTGCCAATACCATCATAGTGTGTGACTTTAACACCCCACTGACACCACTGGATAGATCTTCTAGACAAAAAATTAATAAGGACACAGAGTCTTTAAATGACAAACTACCTCAGTTGAACTTAATTAATATTTATAGAACATTTCACCCCAAAGCTGCAGAATATACATTCTTTCTAAGTGCACACAGGACTATCTCAAAGATAGATCACATGTTAGGATACAAAGTAAATCTCTACAAATTCAAGAAGACTGAAATCATATCAAGCATCCTCTCAGATCACAATGGCATGAAACTAGAAATCAATTACAACAAGAACATGCAAAGACATTTGAACACATGGAGGCTAAAGAGCAGGTTATAAAACAACAAATGGGTTACCAAGGAGATCAGAGAAGAAATTAAAAACCTCCTGGAAACCAATGAAAATGAACACAAAACAACAGAAAATCTATGGGACACAGCAAAAGCAGTCCTGAGAGGGAAGTTCATAGCACTACAGGCCTACCTCAAGAAACAAGAAAAATTCCTAATTGACTTTCTAACCCTACAACTTAAAGACCTAGGAAGTAAACAAAAAGAAAAAGCCAGAGCAACTAGAAAGAAAAAAATAGTAAAAGTCAGAGCAGAAATAAACGACATAGAAACTAAAAAAAAAAAAAAAACAATTCAAAAGATCAATGAATCAAACAGCTGGTTCTTTGAAAAGATAAACAAGATTGATGGACCCTTAGCCAGACTCATGAAGAAACAAAAAGAGAATACCCAAATACACAAAATCAGAAGCAAAAGAGAAGTAACAAATGACACTACAGAAATACAAAAGATCATTAAAACATACTATGAACAATTATACATCAACAATTGGACAATCCAGGTGAAATGGACAAATTTCTACAAACACACAGTCTCCCAAATCTGAACCTGGAAGAAATAGAAAACTTGAACAGACCAATAACGACTAAGGGAATTGAAGATCTAATCAAGAAACTCCCTACAACAAAAGCCCAGGCCCGGACGGCTTCACGGGGGAATTTTACTGAACATTCAAAGAAGATCTAACACCCATTTTCCTCAAACTATTCTCAAAAATCCAAACAGGTATACATAGAAAACCCTAAAGACTCCATCAAAAATCTACTAGACTTAATTAATGAATTTGGCAAAGCAGCAGGATACAAAATTAACATCAAGAAATCAACAGCATTCTTATACACCAATGATGAACTCACAGAAAGAGAAACTAAAAAAACAATCCCATTTACCATCGCGACAAAAAAATTAAGATACCTAGGAACAAACTTAACCAAAGAAGTAAAGGACCTATTTGCAGAAAACTACAGGACATTGAAAAAAGAAATAGAAGAAGATATAAAAAAGTGGAAGCACATACCTTGTTCATGGATTGGAATAATTAACATCATTAAAATGTCCATACTACCCAAAGCAATCTATAGATTTAATGCAATCCCCATCAAAATACCAACAACATATTTCACAGAACTAGAACAAATACTTCAGAAGTTCATATGGAACCAAAAAAGACCCCGAATAGGTACAGCAATCTTGAAAAAGAAGGACAAAGTAGGTGGGATCACAATACCGGACATCAGGTTATACTACAAAGCTACTATAATCAAAACAGCCTGGTACTGGCACAAGAACAGAAACATAGATCAATGGAATAGAACAGAGAACCCAGAAATTGACCCAAAACATTATGCTCAATTAATATTCGACAAAGGTGGCAAGAGCATACAATGGAGTAAAGACAGCCTCTTTAATAAATGGTGTTGGGAAAACTGGACAGCTACATGCAAAAAAATGAAACTAGATCATCAGCTTACACCATACACAAGAATAAACTCAAAATGGATAAAAGACTTAAATGTGACTCATGAATCCATAAAAATCCTAGAAGAAAATGTAGGCAACAAAATTTCAGACATCATACGCAGCAAAATTTTCACTGATATATCACCTAAGGTAAGAGAACCGAAGGAAAAAATGAACACATGGAACTACATCAAACTCAAAAGCTTCTGCACAGCAAAAGAAACAACCATCAAAGTGGAAAGGCAATCCACTGTATAGGAGAGCATAATTGCCTATGATATATCAGATAAGGGACTAATTTCCAAAATATATAGAGTGCTCATACATCTCAACAAAAGGAAGACAAAGAACCCAATTAAAAAATGGGCAGAGGAACTACATAGACACCTCTCCAAACAGGACATACAAATGGCCAAGAGACATATGAAGAAATGCTCAACTTCACTAATCATCAGAGAGATGCAAATTAAAATAACAATGAGGTATCACCTCACATCTGTCAGAATAGCCGCCATCAACAAAGCATCAAACAACAAGTGTTGGCGAGGGTGTGGAGAAAAGGGGACTCTAGTACACTGCTGGTGGGAGTGCTAACTGGTGCAGCCACTATGGAAAACACTATGGTCTTACCTCAAAAAATTAAAAATTGAATTACCATTTGACCCAGTGATCCCACTGCTAGGAATATACCCTAAGAAGCCTGAAACACCAATCAGAAAGAATACATGTACCCCCATGTTCATAGCAGCGCTATTTACAATAGCTAAGATCTGGAAACAGCCCAAGTGTCCATCAGTAGACAAATGGATAAAAAAGATGTGGTATATATACACAGTGGAGTACTATGCAGCTGTAAGAAAGAAAGATCTCTTATCCTTTGCGATGACATGGGAGGACCTGGAAACTATTATCCTAAGTGAAACAAGCCAAGCAGAGAAAGACAAATATCATATGATCTCACTTATTTGTGGAATATAATGAACATAACAGTGTGAGGAACAGGGTAGTCCCAGAGACGTGGAAGTAGGGTACAGACTGACATTTGCCAGAAGAGGGGGTGGGGGAGGGGAGAGATGAACACAGAACTTGTACGCATGTACTCATAACCAATGGACATGGACAACAAAACTGGGGATGGGGCAGGGAGGGAGGGGGAGGAGGGTATCAATGGGGGAAAAAAGGAGAAACATCTGTAACAAAAGTAAATTAATAAAAAATAATAATTAAAAAAAAGAAATGGCAAAAAAAAAAAAAATCAAAGGAAAAATATCCTTGGGTGAGGATTAAAAGAAAATAGAACTACCATGTGATCCAGCAATCCCCCTTCTGGGTATACCCAAAAGACTGAAAGCAGGACACAAGATATTTGTTCTTAGCAGCCAAAAGGTGGAAGCAACTCAGGCATCCATTGATGGATGAATAGATAAACAAAATGTGGCATAAACATATAATGGAATACTATTCAGCCTTTAAAAGGAAGGAAGTTGACACCTGGTACAACATGGATGATGCTTGAGGATATTATGCTAAATAAAATAAGCCAGCCACAAAAGACAGCTACTATATGATTCCACTGATAGGAGACATTTAAAGCAGTCAAATACACAGAAACAGAAAGTAGAATGATGGTTAGCAGGAGCTGGGGAAGAGGAGAAAAGGGAGTAGTTGTTAGTAGGTACAGAGTTTCTGTTCTGCAAGATGAAAGGTTCTGGAGATCTGTTTTACAACAATGTAAATATACTTAACATTACTGAACTGTGTACTTACAAATGGTTCCCTTTTTAACTTTTAATTTTGTTATATGTATTTTGACACAATTTTTAAAAAAATTGGTCCCCAACCTTTTAAATTGAGTCCACATGTTCTAAGACAACATTAACTATCCTTGCAGTTGAGTTGCATTAACTTACCATTCACCAAACTGTACAGCTTTCAAAACCCCAAGAGCAGCCATACTCTGCCAGTCAAAACCCTGACCTACATGATCAGCATGAGCTCTTGTCCTATCTTCAAAGAGGACTTCCCGGGGTTAACTGGTCCAAGGTAGGTACTGGAGATTTTTAATTTCATTCATTGATCTGGAGAGTTGATTTGGTTGTGAAGTAAAAGGAAGAAAAAAGTATTAATAGCAATAAGGCAAAAACATTAGCTAAGATACCAAATTTCAAGTAAGAGGAGGGCTGAGAGGGTTCAATGATTTAACGTACTCTATTAAAATGTTTAATGTGATTACCTTTTTCTCTTGGTATGTCATGATAATACAGAAACTATGTAGTGTTTGAATATGTAAAATTTAGTTGTCTAGCAACAGAAAATAAAATTCAAAGTTCAAGGTTAAAAAAATCCAAACAGGAAGACTTCCAAACTCATTTCATGAGGCCAGCATAATTCAAATTCCAAAACCAGATAAAGACACTATAAAGAAAGAAAACTACAGGTCAATATCCTTGATGAACATAGATGCTGAAATCCTTAACAAAATATTAGCAAATCGGATCCAGCAGTACATTAAAAAAACTATTCACCATGACCAAGTGGGATTCATCCCATGGATGTAAGGATGGTACAATATTCACAAATCAATAAAGATGATATGCCACATAAACAAAATGAAAGATAAAAACCATAAGACCATATCAATAGACTCTGAAAAAGCATTCAACAAAATCCAGCACCCATTTCTGATAAAAACGTTCAGCTATGTGGGAATAAAAGGATCATATCTTGACATAATAAAGGCCATATATGAAAATCCTACAGCCAACATCATACTCAAGAGACAAAAACTAAAGGCATTTCCCTTAAGAACAGGAACAAGATAGGGATGCCCACTTTTACTACTCTAACTTAACACACTAGTGGAAATCTTAGCCACAAGCAATTAGACAAGAAGAAAAAATAAAATGGATCCAAATTGGAAAGGAGGAAGTGAAATTGTCATTATTTGCAGATGACATGATATTGTACATAGAAAACCCTAAACTTCATAAAAAAATCTATTAGATTTAATAAACGAATTTGGCAAGGTAGCAGGATACAAAATTAACATCAAGAAATCGACGACATTCTTATACACCAATAATGAACTCACAGAAAGATAAACTAAAAAAAAACAATCCCATTTACCACTGAGGCAAAAAAACAAAGATACCTAGGAATAAACTTAACCAAAGAAGTAAAGGACCTATTTGCAGAACTACAGGACATGGAAAAAAGAAATAGAGGAAGATATAAAAAAGTGGAAGCATATACCTTTTTCATGGATTGGAATAATTAACATCATTAAAATGTCCACACTACCCAAAGCAATCTATAGATTCAATGCAGTCCTCATCAAAATATCAACCACATATTTTACAGAACTAGAACAAATACTCCAAAAGTTCATATGGAACCAAAAAAAGACCCTGAATAGCCACAGCAATCTTGAAAAAGAAAAACAAAGTAGGAGGGATCACAATACCAGATATCAGGTTATACTCAAAGCCATTGTAATCAAAACAGCCTGGTACTGACACAAGAACAGGCATATAGACCAATGGAACAGAACAGAGAATCCAGAAATTGACCCAAGACATTATGCTCAATTAAGATTTGACAAAGGTGGCAAGAGCATACAATGGAGCAAAGACAGCCTCTTTAATAAATGGTGTTGGGAAAACTGGACAGCTACATGCAAAAAAGTGAAACTAGATCACCAACTTACACCATACACAAAAATAAACTCAAAATGGATAAAAGACTTAAATGTGACTCATGAATCCATAAAAATCCTAGAAGAAAATGTAGGCAGCAAAATTTCAGACATCACATACAGCAGAATTTTCTTCAATACAATGCCTAAGGCAAGAGAAACAAAGGGAAAAATGAACACATGGGACTACATCAAACTTAAAGGCTTCTGCACAGCGAAAGAAACAAGCATCAAAATGGAAAGGGAACCCACTATATGGGAGAGCATAATTATCAACAATACATCAGATAAGGGGTTAATTTCCAAAATGTTATAGATTACTCATACAACTCAACAAAAGGAAGACAAAAAATCCAACTAAAAAATGGGCAGAGCACCTAAATACATACCTCTCCAAACAGGACATACAAATGGCCAAGGAACATATGAAAAAATGCTGAACGTCACTAATCATCAGAGTGACGCAAATTAAAATGACTGTGAGGTATCACCTCACACCCTTCAGAGTGGCTGCCATCCACAAACAAGAGCTGGCGAGTGTGTGGAGAAAAGGGGACTCCAGTACACTGCTGGTCGGAATGCAGACTGGTGCAGCCACTATGGAAAACAATATGGTGTTACCTCAAAAAATTAAAAATTGAACTGCCATTTGACCCAGTGATCCCAGTTCTAGGAATATACCCTACGAAACCTGAAACACCAATCAGAAAGAATACATGTACCCCTATGTTCATAGCAGCACTATTTACAATACCTAAGATCTGGAAATAGCTCAAGTGTCCATCAATAGACTAGTGGATAAAAAAGCTGTGGTTCATATACACAATGGAACATTATGCAGCTGTAAAAAGAAAGATCTCGTATCATTTGAGACGACATGGAGGGACCTCGAGAGTATCATGCTAAGCAAAACATGCCAATCAAGAAAAACAAATACCACATGATCTCACTTATTTGTGGAATATAATGAAAAAAAAAGCTGATGAACAAAACAGACCCAGAGACATAGAAAGGAGTATGGTTCAGACTGACAAACCTCAGAGGAGAGGGGCAGTGGGGAGGGATGAGATAAACCACAAAATGTATATGCATGTGTGCATAACCATGGACATAGACAAAAATACTGGAGGTGGGGAAGAGGGTGGGATGAGGAGGAGAGTGTTAATGGGGGGAAAAGGAAAAACATCTGTAACAAAAATAAATTAAAAGAGAATCCTGGGTTCGGTTCCTGCTAAAGGCACGTACCTCAGTTGCAGTTTGTCCCCGGTCACGTTGGGGTCGTGTGGGTGGCAACCACTAGATGTGTCTCTCTCACATCGATGTTTCTCTCTCTCTCCCTCCTGTTCTATCTGAATATAAATGCAAAAATGTCCTCGGGTGAGGATAAAAATAAATAAATAAATAAATAAATAAGAAAAAAGAAAGAAACAAAGAGTTCAGGCTAAAACATTAATAAACCTCAAAACTATGTTTATAACTTCATAAGAAAATAATGAATTATATAAAAATCTTAAATATTTTCTAAGTTATTTAGGGATGAAAATGTTTGTGATATCTTTACATTTTATGGAAAACTAAATATTTCCACTATGTGATTTTTTTTCTATAGGGAGTGATATGTGGCTATTTTGTACTTTATAGATTCATTCTTTCTTTCTCCTTTTGGTTGTCTGAATGGAGTGGGCAAATGAAACACCTCAATCAAAAAGCTGAACAAATTAAAAGGAAAGTAGCTGATCCATTTTCTTACTACCAATCTATCTGTGAAGTCCAAATGAATAAAGTATACAGCTTTTATAATGTTAAAATGTTCCAGAGGGCAAGTAACAGATAAAATGTTACAGAAAAAAAGAAAAAGGTAAAATTGTTATCTAGCAGAGTGGAGGAGCAATCAGTCCTGGGAACTATAGTGGATGGGTGGGCAGCAGCACTGAAAGTCCCCTTGGGGACAGAGATTATCAATTTAAAATATGTCCAGTCACCTTAGCTTTTATAAATTGCAATTGTAATTGCAATTACAATTGGGATTGTTTTCTTAATTTCTCTTTCTAATAGTTCATTATTGGTATATAAAATTGCCACCATTTTCTGAACATTAATTTTGTATTCTACTACTTTACTGAATTTATCAGTTCTAGTAGCTTTTTGGTGGAGTCTTCAGGGTTTTCTATATACAGTATCATGTCATATGCAATTAATGACAGTTTTACTTTTTTATTGAATTTATTGGGGTGAAATTTGTTAGTAAAATTACATAGGCTTCAGGTGTATGATTCTATAATACATATCTGTATATTGTATTGTGTGTTTACCATCCCAAGTCAGTTTCCTTCCATCACCATTTAGCCCTCCTATACCCTCTTCTACCTCCCCCCTCCCCCCCCCAGTTTTACTATTTTCTTTCTGATTTGGATGTCTTTATTTCTTATTTTTCTGATTGCTGTGGTTAGGCCTTTCAGTGCTATGTTGAATAACAGTGGTGAAAACAGACATCCCTTATTTATTATCTTAAAGGAAATGCTTTTAGTTTTTGCCTATTGAGTATGATGTAAATTTAACCAAGGAGGTAAAAGACCAGTACTCAGAAAATTATAAGATACTGAACCAAAAATCTGAGGAAAATACCTATAAGTGGAAGCATGTACCATGTTTATGGATAGGAAGAATTAACATCATTAAAATGTCCATATAACTAAAAATAATCTAGAGATTAAAAAAAAAAGAAATGGTGACTATATGATGTGAAGCAGGTGTTAGTTAAAGCTCTGGTGGTAATCATATAGCAACATATGGGTATTTAATTAACACATTAAATTTACACAACATTATATTTCAATTATCTCTCAATAAAACTGGAAAAAAGACAGGAGTATTAAAGAGAGTGACAGTGAGGGCATTAACATCTTCAAGTAATGTGGGGAGTAAGATAGGGTCTGGAGATGACTACACTAGGTGGGCTAGAGAGTAATAAAGGATAATGCCATAAGCTGCAAGGCTAGGTAGGGCATTTCAGGAAGGGTGGAGGGATAAGAGTCTGGGTAGAACAATACTTCCAGACCTACTTTACAGGAGTTAATGAATTAAAAGTTAGACAGCTATTGAGAAAGCTACAAAGAAACACTGTTTTCAGGTAAGGTCTAGATTTTGGTTAGAGCAAAAAGAAAGATTTCCATAGGACGTTCATAAGGAAATTACTCATGAATACATCATGAGCTCCAGAGGGTTCAGGAGAAGAGTTTTAAGAGTTGAGGAGGGATAGAAGAGACAGAGATTAGAGCTCAAGTCTGGAGTGGTGATCTGGGGATTCTTTTGGTGATTGATATAAATAAAAACAATGTGCCTTGTACTATTATGTGTGATGTTATCCTGGCAAATTGAAATGCAAGAGTTTTGAGTATTAGAAAAAAAGAAAGGAGAACAGAGAAGGATATTACCAAGATCACACAGCTCTCTGGGGTTCTTAACTTCTGCCTATGACAGTGTGGTGACAGGAACATGGGAGTTCAGGAACCGACCCTTTCTTAACTTTGGTAATGTTACTGTGGAGGCTGGAGGAGTAATATATTCCCATATGTCTCAATGAACCAACTCCAGATCTAATGATGAGCAATTAAACATCTCCAAGTTGTTAGGGTTCCAACCAAAGTTCTGTTTTCTAGGTTTCACCCCACTCCTCAGTGTGTTAGAGACTCCTCAGTGTGTTAGAGAATACAAGTGGTAAAGGAAAGGTCATCAGGTCATTCCACATACTTTGATTGTAGCAGCAAAAGTTTACACGGAAGAAATATAAGAAGACAGATGATGCAAATGGGTGGAGGAGGGAAAAAAGAGAGAGGAGTAGAAAAAATGAGGTGTGGTGGTAGGCAAAGTATTAGAAAAGTCTTCTAAGCCTTATACTTCAGCCTAAGAACAATAAGATTCTGCTGAAAGGTTACTGGCAGGGGAAACGTATGATCAGATTCACTTTTCAAAATGATGAATTCCCTCTAGTCTAGAATATGGCATCTATTGTTTTAGGCCTTCAAACTGTAATTGTATAACTCCTGTTAAATTTACCAACAACAAAGCAAATTACTTAAGAAAAATGTTATATAATCTCCCTAAACTTTAAACCAGAGAGTCATAATAATGTGATGATCTAGATAATACAGTGTATTTCCAAGGTGTTAGAGAATGAAATGGATAATTTGTGTCAAGGATCTCCCATGTACTTGACATTTGGAAGTACCAATAAATGTTAGTTCTTTCAAATGACCCTCTCCTAGTATGTATGTATTCATTAGGATTAGGATTTTGTCATGTGGTATGAGAGAACATCCATAATCTTTTCTAAGAAAAGATACAAATGTAGACTTCCAGAAAACAGCCCTTTGATCATGAACAGCAATCTGCACTTTATCCCTTAGGATAGATTTCTGTCTCTTGAAATAAAAATGCTACTTCAGATGAGTGGCAAATTCTCAGAAAAAGTTATCATTTATAAATATAAAAAGGCCTCTTTAGTCTTCATACTAGTAAACATAGTGAAGAGAAAGTAAAGTCAGTCATAACTCATCATTCCACTTCCTTTTAAGTATTTTGAAGGCAGTCAAATAGCACTGAGCAAAAAAAAAAAAAAAATAAAATGCTTTTCCACTTCCTCAGCTTTTCTTTGATTTAAAATTTAAAATTTAACACTTAAAGCATGAGCACCAAAAAAAATAGATAAATTGGACTTCATCAAAATTTAAAACTTTTGTGCATTGAAAGACATTATCAAGAGAATTAAAAAACATCACACAGAATAAAGGAAAATATTAGAAAATTATATGCGTGATAAGGATCTAAGATCCAGAATATATAAAGAACTCTCACAATCTAACAACAAGACAAACAACCCAATTTAAGAGTGGGCACACATTTAGATTTTGGGGGTGTTCTATTTTTTATCACTGTCTTTTAATGTAAATCTTTCTATTAATCTGCTGCTCAGTTTCAGTATCCACAGATAAAAGCAAATTTAATAAATTATTCAATGAAACAGCATTTTTATTTTAGAACTTTAAGAATGTACATCACTTTTGAGCCTTGCAGTGACAGCCAGTGTAAATAAATAAATAAATAAATAAATAAAGGCAAAGAACTTGAAGAAGCATTTCTCCAAACATATACAAATGGCCAACAAGCACATGAAAAGATGTTCAGTATCATTAGTCATTAGAAAAATGCAAATCAAAACCACAATGTGCTAGTACTTTATATCTACTAGGATAGCTACACATTTTTAAAAATTGCTGGTGAGAATGTGGAGAAATTAGAGCCCTTATACACTGCTGGTAGAATATAAAATAGTACAGCCACTTTGGAAAAGATTCCTATAGTTCCTGAAAAGGTTAAACATAAAGTCACTGTATGACCCTGCAATTCCTTTCATTTTCACATGAAAGAAATGAAAGCATGCCCACATAATAACTTGTACGTGAATGTTCATAGTAGCATTATTCATAATAGTGAATAATGGAAATTGTAGAAAAGAAATCAAATGTCCATGAACTGATGAATGGATAACTATAATACAGTACAATGTAATGTTTTTCAACTATGGAATAAAATGAAGTACTGGTACATGCTACTCTGTGGATGAACTTTGAAAACATTATGCTAAATGAAACAGCCAGACTCAAAAGGTCACATATTGTATGATTTCATTTATACGAAATATTCAAAATAGTTAAATCCTTAGAGAAGGAAGGAAATTGGCAATTGCCAGGGACTAGGGGAAGAGAGGAATGGGCAATGAACGGGGATGATAAAAGTGTTTGGATCCAGATAGAGGTGGTGAATGCAAAACTCTGTAGATGTACTAAATGTCACTAAAATGTTCCTCTTGAAATTCTCAAGTTTATGTTATAAGAATTTCAAAAAAAAAGAATTAAAAATTTAACTGCAGCTACATTATGGAGAACCTTGAATGACAAGGATTTTGATTGTATCCTATAAATAATAGACAACATATATTAAACATTTTTATAGCAAACCTAACATTTTATGATGATGTATTTCTTATGGATGTAGAGTTTACACAAGTTAGGAAGCAGGAAATTCAATCAACTTGCTGTTTGTCTAAATGAGGTTGCCCAATTGTCTAGACTGTGGGGTTCCCCCCCTCACCAAAATGAAACTAACATATATCAAGGCTAGTTCTGTACTCATTTATATGTGATCACACAGCCTCTTTAAACATTTAAACAAGAACCACTTTATAGGTACCTGAGATAATTGGGTTTTGAAAATGCCAATTTTGTGTTGACCTGGAGATAGCATAGAGAAATATTTACAATAAATAAGAAGTACAAAACTCCATCAAATGAGTCAACAGAGAAGTGAGAGAAGAAAGAGGGAAGCAGAGAGGGAGGTAGCAAAAATAAGTCTGAGAAACTCAGGGGACAACGTGTAATTGCCTGGCCCGAAGTAAGGTCTGGACACGAGTCTGCCCTTTTCACATCCCACTGAAGGATCTTATTTCCTTAAGACTCCGGCAATCTCAGAGATGACATTTTAGTAAAACTAAAGATGAAAGCAAATTTCTGTCCACTCAGGCAAGCGAAGGACCTGAGTATGTTAGGTTATATTATTGCCCTAGAGTTTTGCAGTTTATGTTCCAAATTATTCAAGTTTTTGGCAAAAACAACAACAACAACAACAAACTGCTGTTGAGGAGAAAGAGAGGGAAAGAATGCAAAGACGAGACCCCAAAGGTGGCTGGCGCACCACGTGAAACCCAGTGTCCAGCCACATGTGGCCCAGGGAAGTGAAAGGCTGCAAAGCAGGAAACCTAGTTTTTTACACGAAATTATTTTTTATGAGTCAAAAGCCACATCCAATGTCATAACACCTAATCATTTATTTCTGAATTTTGTTTCTCTTTTCATTTTCTTTAACTATTTAATTAATATAAAGCTCCACAAGATCTCAGTACTAAAATCTCATCTCCAAGACAGATGATTGTTATGTACGGTAAACCAACAGATCAGTAAAAAATACCTGACTTAATGCTATAAAATGGCTTCTTTCTAATTGCGTGAAACACTGTTTTAGCAGCTACTGAGATAAAACATTGTTACAGATTTATTTCCTAAAGTATTCACATAGCACCTCATGCTTACCTCAGTGACAAAATTTGGCCTGCATTGGATGTGTCCATCTCCACCATTAGATCCTGAGTTGTTTCCCTATATTTCTGTAACCCCAGTGGTCAGAATAGTGCAGAGAGGCTGAGAAGAAATGTTCAATTAAAGAATATGAACTCCGTATGTGGTTCATGAGTGCAGAGACTATGCATGCCTGCTCACTGATGCACCTTCAATATGTAGCTCATAGCTGGCACATAGCATGACCTTATATATGTATTTGTTGAATGAATGAGAGTAGATTAATTAAGAGATGCATACATTCAGCCGTTTTCACTCCTTTGGGCTCTTTGCCAGTATTAAAATGTTCAAATAGAAGTTTTTAAAAATGGCCATTTAGATATTTTACCCATACATTGCCAAGCATTGCATGTTAGATATATCTAGATATTTGAGATTATGAATCTGAATGACTAAATATTAGACTTCCCTAGATATTTTGATGTGGTTAGGTACAATCATCTTCTTTGTGAGTACTATTTATTAACTTTCTTTTATATAAAACTAAAAAATAGGTTTTCTAATCTAGTTTCTTTCTAGATAAAAGCTGTTCTGTGTTGAGTAAATCAGCATGCTGATTACACATGATTTCTCTGTGCTATTTTCTTAGCTGAAATGTCCTTTGCTCTAGGAAATGACCTGAAATTTCTGCTCATGATGTGCCTCTAAGAACTTTGTGTCATCACGGGTGACTGTGGCCTGGTTTCATGCCTTTAAAGTAATTTTCCTTTACTCAGAAATGTTCATATGTTGCACTATACCACTACAAAAGCACTGTTCTCTCACCCTTGGTAAACAATGACAGAAGTAAGTAGGGAAGAACTCGAGTCTTTGAAGCTGTTTAAAACATGCTTTTTTACATTCGCCTATATTAAAAACTTGCTTCTCAGATATTTTAGCAAGCATGTTTTATTAACTGGCAGGTTAATAAACACAATAAAGTAATGGTAATATTCGAACTTGTAACATTGACTAAACACATTAAGAAATTTAAAGTACCGCCTGGCCATTGTGGCTCAGTGGATTGAGCATCATCCCATGGACTGAGAAGTCCTAGTTCAATTCCTTATTGGGGTACATGCCCGAGTTTTGGGCTCGATTCCCCAGTAGGGGGCGTGCAGAAGGCAGCTGATCAATGTTTCTCTCTCACAATGATGTTTCTATCTCTCTCTCCCTTCCTCTCTCTCTAAAAAAATCAGTAAAAATATATTTTTTAAAAAAGAAATTTAAAGTACCTTTAGAATAATAGAAAATATGTTATTATAAAATTGTTTAAATATTGAACATACACTGTTTTAACCAGTCTCAATTTCTCAAATACTTAATGTATAAACTATTGTGTGTGCATGTGTATACATGTACATATGAAATCAAAATCTGAATTTTAAAAAAATACTTATAGAAATCATTTCATACTATAGATGTTTCTGACATATTTGCTTCTATTTGAAGAGATTGGTGCAAAGCATCACTTATATATTTAGAACCAAATGTTTAGCTGTTACTATGGCCAATGCCAAACTTATGGCCAAGTCATAGAGTTGGAAAAAGTAACTGAGAGTTACATATGATATATATATTTTGTTTATGAAGAATTATTATTATTAATACTAGCTGAATCATTTTTGTCTTATGCCAAAAACCTGTTTTCTGGCCTGCCAGAATGTTCTAGTGAATAAAGTATAAAATGCTAACATATACAGATAATCAAAATTATTTTCTGTGTGATAAATGCTAAAATTTGGGTTCCAGGGGGAAAAATCTCACATTTATCTTGCCAAGAAATTCTTTTCCCATCAGGGATATTTCAGAAAGTTCTAGTTACTGTGGTGTTATTTGACAAGAGCTGCTGATTCTCAGTGTGTGTTATGGAGCCTTTCCAAAACTGCTTTCTCTGAAAGGAAATTTTTTCTTTGCCAACATTAAACCAAATCTAGATTTTAGTTTAGTTGCTTATCTTACATATTTGAACAGATTATTTTAAATTGGGGCTAAAAGCAAAGGTAACTATGGTTGCTGTTTCCAACATCAGTACTGCGAGCTAAATTGAGCAAAAGCAGCAGTGGTTAAGAACACATAGGAATGATGTTGCTCTCTTATAGGGCAAAGTAACTGCAACAAGCCTTGAGGGTTTGTTATTCTTACTATTGCTGCTATTGTTGTTGTTTTTCTCCAAAAGCTTCTTCATTTTGAATTAAACTAAAATTACTTATGCCTTCAGATTTGATTGAATGTCAACAAATAAATATGTCAGATGATGTATTATAGAATTATACAACTGAAACCTATATAATGTTATTAACCAATGTCATCCCAATAAATTTAATAGAAAAAGAAAAAAGAACAAATGTATGCATGGTGAACACAATAAGGGATTTTCAAATGGCCAACCCATGTGCCCAGTAATGCCACAGAGATATGCATAAAGGTTTTTATTAAGTACTTAATAATACTTATTGAATAATAAACAGGTACCTCTGAAAAAATGAATATATCATATATCCACATTTAGTTTCCAATTATTAAGTATAAGTCATCAAAGAAAATCAACTGGTTATATTAATGTGGTAGAGTAGCATCCTATATACTATACAACCCTGCTCAGATTCATAGGGAAATTTCTCTACTCTTTAACTGTCAGAGTTGAGATTCTCACCTTGCTAAAAGATTGCTAAACTGCACTATGTTAGAGAATAATTGTCAAAATGTAAAATCATTACTCTCATGCAGATATAAAATAAATTTGTGTGAAAGATTTTTTAACTTGGTAATCAATGAAAGAGCCAGCAAGATGTTAAGCCAAGTCTAAAAGCACTTAAGAATTTATGTGGCCCTGGTCAGTTTGGCTCAGCGGTTAGAGCGTATGCCTGCAGACGGAGAGTCCCAGGTTCGGTTCGAGCCAAGGGCACATACCTCGGTTGCGGTTTGTCTCTGGCCCCGATTGGGGTCGTGTGGGTGGCAAGTGCTCGATGTGTCTCTCTCACATCAGTGTTCCTCTCTCTCTCTTGCCCCCTCTCTCCCTCCTACTCTATCTGAAGATAAATGCAAAAATGTCCTCCGGTGAGGATAAAAAAAAATTAAATAAATGTTTAAAAAAATAAAAGAATTTATGTGCATATAGACTATTTGACAAGGAAATCAGAGACTCTGATTGGTACATTAAATATAAAACCATTTTAAGTTCAATAAGGCCATCGACCACAATCTCTGGATTAACTGATGAACAGACAGAACTTACTTGCATTTCTAAGAGGTAATCTACAAGTTAACCTGTACTTCTACAGAGGTAAATTGTCCAGGTAAAATCACGCCCAACACTGCATTAAAAGAATATCCAGCAATCTTTAACCTATTTCCAAATTTCAGATAAGTTTTCTGAGAATTTCTTCATAGAAATAGCGTGTCTGGGTTTTCTACAGATTTACCTATCTTATTATACCATGTTCCTACTTCTATACACAAAGTAAAAGAAATTTCTGCACCACAGTAATATCAATATTCCAAAATAGATACTGGTGTCAGAGAATTTAATTAAGATACATTTATTCGGAGAGGAGAAAATGGCGATGCAGTGAATGGAAGCTACACAGACGATCTCCCAGGACCAAACGGGAATTACAACTAAAATAAAGACAAATTGTCAGGAAAAAGCAACAGAAAAGCAGTGGGAGAGGACCATACAACCAGGGAAACTGAATGAACCTGGTAGGATCTGTGGAGGCATGTGAGGGTGGCGGGCTGGGAGCCCATGGACAGCAGCGGCCTTAGCTGTGAGCAGCGGGGACGACCGCCCTCGGGGTTAAGAGCCCAAGCTGCTCCACAGCGCAGAGGGCTGGGACAGAGCACTAAATAGCTACAGCCACTCACTTGGGGCTCTGGCAGAAGGGGGACAGACTGGACTGGAACTCTGTGGGGACACCTGGGAATTGGAGGGCGCTCAGAGTTTGTGATGAGCCATGGCCACAAAGGATGGTGGTGGCCAGCCAGCTCCTTCCCAGTTGCACAGAACGGCAGCCAAGTTTGCTCCTTCCCGGAGCTGTGGCAGTCACTCCCTCAGAGATTCCCAGGTGAGGAAAAGAGCCAAAGAAATGCAAATTGAGGCTCATTAACAACCAGCATCGGCCCCACCCTCGGGAAATCCTCTAATACTATAAACACCTGAGGGAGTTTCTCATTCAACTGAGATCCTAAGGCTTTTCAAGTAACTGAGGCTAATAGCCTCCAGGCAAAAAGCTAGAGCATAACTGAACATTTCCTGAGCTTGCAAATCCACCCAGGAAAGTGAGACTGGACAGTGGTGTTTAAGGAGGGCCCACCACGCTCATCCAAACCCAGTACAGGGAGCCACAAACAGCAGAACACCAACACCCAAAGGGAAAAATTGGCAGGCTCCAAAACCCACTGAGATAGCAAAAATGGTGAAACAAAGAAACAGATCCCAAATGAAAGAACAAGAGAACTCTACCAAAGATGAGATAAATGAAATACAGTTAAGTAAATTATCAGAGGTAGAGTTCAGCCATGATCTTGAGGAAACTAAACAGCATGAGTAAGGACATCAACACCGTGAAAACCAACCAAGTGGAAATAAAGAATGACATAGCAGAAATAAAGAACACATTGGAAGGACTGACCAGTAGAGTAGAGGAAGCGGAGGACTGGATCAGTGAATTAGAAGACAGGTAGAAAAAAATCAATCAATCAGAAAACCAAAAGGAAAAAACAATTAAAAAACAGGGAGATAGCTTAAGAGAACTGTGGGACAACTGGAAACATAATAACATTCACATCATAGGAGTCCCCAAAGAAGAAGAAAATGAGCAAGGGTTAGAGAATATATTGGAAGAAATAGTGACAGAAAACTTTCCAAACCTGGTGAAGGAAGAAGGCATTCAAGTTCAAGAAGCACAGAGAGCCCCAAGTAAGAAGAACACAAACAGGCCCACACCAAGACACATCATAATTAAAATGCCAAAATTAAAGACAAAGAGAGAATCCTAAAGGCAGCAAGAGATAAGCAACAGGTTACCTACAAAGGAACCCCTAACAGGCCATCAGCTGACTTCTCAACAGAAACACTACAGGCCAGAAGGGAATGGCATGAAGTAATCAAGGTCATGAAAAACAAGGATCTGAATCCAAGACTACTCTATCCAGCAAGGCTATCATTCAAAATAGAAGGTCAAATAAAGAGCTTCCCAGACAAAAAAAGGCTAAGGAAATACATTAGCACCAAACCAGCACTGCAAGAAATGTTAAAAGGACTGCTGTAATTAGAAGAAGAAATAGGAAGAAAAATATAAGCACACTAAACAAAAATGGCAATAAATAAGTACATATCAATAATCACCTTAAATGTAAATGGATTGAAAGCTCTGATAAAAAGACACAGATAGCTGATTGGGTAAGAACGCATGGATCATATATATGTTGTTTACAAGAGACCCACCTCACAACAAAAGACTCACATAGGTTGAAAGTAAAGGGATGGAAAAAAATCTTCCAAGCAAACAGAAAGGAAAAAAAAAGCTGGGGTAGCAATACTCATATCTGATAAATTAGATTTCAAATTGAAGACCATAACTAGAGACAAAAAGGCCACTACATAATATTGAAAGGGTCTATCCAACAGGAAGATATAACCTTGGTAAACATATATGCACCCAATATAGGAGCACCAAAATATATTAAAAATCTTCTGGAGGACTTCAAAGGAGAAATTGACCGCAACAATCATAGCAGGAGACTTCAACACCCCACTGACATCACTGGATAGATCCTCTAGACAAAAAATTAACAAGGAAACAGAAATTCTAAATGAAGCACTAGATCAAATGGATTTAATAGATATATACAGAGAATTACACCCTAAAACTGCAGAATTCACATTCTTCTCAAGTGCACATGGGACATTCTCAAAGATAGACCACATGTTAGGGCACAAACTAAGTCTCCACAAGTTCAAGAAGATTGAAATCATATCAAGCATCTTTTCAGATCACAATGGCATGAAACTAGAAATCAATTGCAACAAGAACATGCAAAGACATTTGAACACATGGAGGCTAAATAGCATGTTACTGAACAATGAATGGGTTACAATGGAGATCAAGGAAGAAATTAAAAACTTCCTGGAAACCAATGAAAATGAACACAACTGACACCACAGAAATACAAAGGATCGTTAACAAATACTATGAACATTTATATGGCAACAAATTTGATAATCTAAGCGAAATGGACACATTTCTAGAAACACATAGTCTCCCAAAACTGAACCGGGAAGAAACAGAAAACTTGAACAGGCCAATAACAACGAAGGAAATTGAAGATGTAATCAAGAGCCTCCCAACAAACAAAACCCCAGGCTCTGACGGCTTCACGGGGGAGTTTTACCGAACATTCAAAGAAGAACTAACACCCATTCTCCTCAAACTATTCCAAAAATTCAAGAAGAAGGAAGACTTCCAAACTCGTTTTATGAGGCCAGCATAATTCTAATTCCAAAACCAGAAAAAGACACTACAAAGAAAGAAAACTACAGGCCAATATCCTTGATGAACATAGATCCCAAAATTCTAAACAAAATAATAGCAAATCGGATCTAGCAATACATCAAAAAATTATTCACCATGACCAAGTGGGATTCATCCCAGGGATGCAAGGCTGGTTCAATATTTGCAAATCAATAAATGTGATACATCACATAAACAAAATGAAAGATAAAAACCATATGATCCTATCAATAGATGCTGAAAAAGCATTTGACAAAATCCAGCACCCATTTCTGATAAAAACGCTCAGAAATTTGGGAATAGAGGGATCATATCTCAACATTATAAAGGCCATATATGAAAGACCTACAGTCAACATCATACTCAATGGACAAAAACTAAAAGCATTTCCCTTAAGAACAGGAACAAGACAAGGATGCCCACTTTCACCACTCTTATTTAACATAGTACTGGAAGTCTTAGCCACAGCAATCAGACATGAAGAAAAAACAAAAGGGATCCAAATTGAAAAGGAGGAAGTGAAACTGTCATTATTCGCAGATGACATGATATTATACATAGAAAACCCTAAAGACTCCATCAAAAATCACTAGACTTAATAAATGAATTTGGCAATGTAGCAGGATACAAAATTAACATCAAGAAATCGACAGCATTCTTATACACCAATGATGATCTCACAGAAAGAGAAACTAAAAAAACAATCCCATTTACCATCGCGACAAAAAAATTAAGATACCCAGGAATAAAGTTAACCAAAGAAGTAAAGGATCTATTTGCAGAAAACTACAGGACATTGAAAAAAGAAATAGAGGAAGATATGAAAAAGTGGAAGTACATACCTTGTTCATGGATTGGAAGAATTAACATCATTAAAATGTCCATACTACCCAAAGCAATCTATAGATTTAACACAATCCCCATCAAAATACCAACGACATATTTCACAGAACTAGAACAAATACTTCAGAAGTTCATATGGAACCAGAAAAGACACCAAATAGCTACAGCAATCTTGAAAAGGAAGGACAAAGTAGGCAGGATCACAATACCGGACATCAGGTTATACTACAAAGCTACTATAATCAAAACAGCCTGGTACTGGCACAAGAACAGAAACATAGATCAATGGAATAGAACAGAGAACCCAGAAATTGACCCAAAACATTATGCTCAATTAATATTCGACAAAGGTGGCAAGAGCATAATATGGAGTGAAGACAGCCTCTTTAATAAATGGTGTTGGGAAATTGGACAGCTACATGCAAAAAAATGAAACTAGATCATCAGCTTATACCATACACAAGAATAAACTCAAAATGGATAAAAGACTTAAATATGATTAATGAATCCATAAAAATTCTAGAAGAAAATGTAGGCAACAAAATTTCAGACATCATACACAGCAGAATTTTCACTGATGTATCACCTAAGGCAACAGAAACAAAGGAAAAAATGAACACATGGGACTACATCAAACTCAAAAGCTTCTGCACAGCAAAAGAAACAACCATCAAAGTGGAAAGGCAACCCACTGTATGGGAGAGCATAATTGCCAATGATATGTCAGATAAGGGATTAATTTCCAAAATATATAGAGTGCTCATACATCTCAACAAAAGGAAGACAAAGAACCCAATTAAAAAATGGGCAGAGGAACTACATAGACACCTCTCCAAACAGGACATACAAATGGCCAAGAGACATATGAAGAAATGCTCAACATCACTAATCATCAGAGAGATGCAAATTAAAACAACAATGAGGTATCACCTCACACCTGTCAGAATAGCCGCCATCAACAAAGCATCAAAAAATAAGTGTTGGCGAGGGTGTGGAGAAAAGGGGACTCCTGTACACTGCTGGTGGGAATGCAGACTGGTGCAGTCACTATTGAAAACACTATGGTGTTACCTCAGAAAATTAAAAATTGAATTACCATTTGATCCAGTGATCCCACTCCTAGGAATATACCCTAAGAAGCCTGAAACACCAATCAGAAAGAATACATGTACCCCCATATTCATAGCTGCGCTATTTACCATAGCTAAGATCTGGAAACAGCCCAAGTGTCCATCAGTAGACGAATGGATAAAAAAGCTGTGGTACATATACACAATGGACTACTATGCAGCTCTAAGAAAGAAAGATCTCTTATCCTTTGAGATGACATGGGAGGACCTGGAAACTATTATCCTAAGTGAAACAAGCCAAGCAGAGAAAGACAAATATCATATGATATCACTTATTTCTGGAATATAATGAACATAACAGTCTGAGGAACAGGGTGGTCCCGGAGACGTGGAAGTGGGGTACAGACTGACAATTTCCAGAAGAGGGGGGAGGGGAGGGGAGCGATGAACCACAGAACTTGTACCCATGTACTCATAACCAATGGACATGACAGCAAGACTGGGGATGGGGCAGGGAGGGAGGGGGAGGAGGGTGTTAATGGGGGGGAAAGGAGAAACATCTGTAACAAAAGTAAATTAATAAAAAAAAATCTTCTTAGCAATCTTTCAATAAAATGTTTAAAAATTGTCAAAAAAAAAAGATCCATTTATTCAAGAAATATTTTTAAATAATAATAATAAACACTTATTGAGATCTTTTTATGTTCCACATACTGTGTTTCACATCTTCTCTCATTTAATACTCACCAAAACTCTGTGGAATAGCTGCTGTGGTTATGTTGATCCATTATTATTAAGTGCCAACTTATAGAGCTTAAGTACTTTGCTCACAATTTTACCTGGTAAGTGGTGGAGCAGAGAGACAAGCCAATACCTGTGCAGTAACAGAACCCACACCTCTAACTCATAGGTTTCCTGAGTACCAGCCACAGTGGTTGATGCTGAGAATTCAGTGGTTGATAAGATACAGCTCCTTCCTTCAAAGAGCTCAGAGTCAAGCATGGAAGATGAATAACCAACTGTTAATTACAAAATGTAAGTGTTATGATGTGGTGAGTAGAGATAAGAGGGTATAAGAGTATACGCGCAAAGTGCTGAATCCAATTTTGGGGGTCATGAGAGACCTTTATTTTAAATTGATTTATACATTGATTTATTTTTTATTTAATTTATTTTTGTTACAGATGTTTCTCCTTTTCCCCCCATTGACACCCTCCTCCTGCTCCCCACCCTTCACAGCATTGTTGTCAATGTCCATTGGTTATGCATATAGGTCATGAGAGACTTTTTAAGAGGATGTCTCTGTAAATGCAATATCATTTAGTTTGTAATATAATTTGATTGTATTATTGTTTATTTTTTACATCATTAAGCCCACCATAACTAGACTGATAATTGCAACTCAATACCAGCCGTTCTTTATTTATTTTTTAGCTAGAAAAGGGGGTAGGCAACAGAAAGAGTGAACAAGCACTTGCTCTTATAAAGTGCCATTATATTCATGTTGCAATATAAAATGTTTTTATTTTTCAAATAAAAATTAATCACTGTAATACTTTGAATTTTAACCATTAATGTTATTTGATTATTAGACATTACATTTATATATTATTACCATCTTAAATTTTATAACATAGATCAATGTAGCTTAGATATTAAAAAGGAAAAATATGTCAATTGAGAAATTACAATCAGCCCAAATGTTCATCTAAGCTTTTTAAGGTAACGCCCAGTGATACCTTCTAATGTTTGTAGACTCCAATACTTTTAATTCAGAGTGTTCCTTGAGATTCTTTTAGAGGAACTTTCATGATAACATTTAAGCCTTCCCAGAATCTATTAAGGTACATGATTTCTACTGGTCTCTCTGATTTGCTGGTCTCTTTATGCCATCTAGTAAATATTTACAAGCTATTAGTAGAAAATGAAATCCAGGAAGCTTTTGCCAATGTGCAGTTAAATATGTAAGTCATATAATTTTTAAAAATCCATGCATCTTTGCTATTACTGAATAAATATTAATGCCCTTTCCATAAAATTCATAGTCTCAAAAATAAAGATTTTATGAAAGCTATATAGAAAATAATTTAAAAGTATTACAAAGTGATTTTACTTTTATCTAACATTTCTATTACATTTTACTTTTCTCTTAGTTTTCTTAATATTCTCACTCGACATTTTTGCCTGTCATGACCTTTACATGAATGGACAGCAGTTTCAAATAAAGTAAATTTCAGTTCTTTGCTTTGCTAGAAAATAATTTTTCATTTTCTCACTCGATTCATTTGAATTTACTGATTCTACTAGTGACATACAAAAAGTATTGCTTAACTTTCTAAAAGTGTGGTTGAGTTTTGATTCTGTGTTTAGATGCAGGTTGGTGGTATGAGCATGAAAAGGCAAATATCACTTTTCTTATGTGTTCCTTCCCTTCACTACTATCCCTGCTCCCGACACCACGGGCTTTAGAAAGCTACTCTTGACCATACTTTGATTTCATTTTATTAAAGAAAAAGTCTTCTGAAAGATATAGCATAACAAGTTATTAGGCAGGCAGTTAGTTATTAACAAACATCTGATTAGGCCAGATTCACCAGGAAGGGGCAGCTTCACAGTCACTCCGGGGACTAGCTGGCCCTGGCTCTGCCACAGGGATTAACATCTGAGTGAGCAGGAGAGACTCGCTTTCCAATCACCCCAGGGAATTGCTGGGACCGGTCTCCCTCTGGTCCCCCACCCCATTAACAGGGGGAAGGAGAAATGGTGAAGGAGCCGTCCTTTTACTAAATGCATGTGTAGAAGCCAAATGACCAAGCAGAACTAGGAGGCATGTGCGGTAGAAGCCAAAACGGCAACCATAAAGGGAGGAGACTACTGTGGGAAAATCTAGGATAAAGACTGGCTAGGATAAGGGCAAAAAACCCTGGAAGAGATAGGAAAATGATTAGATATAGGGAGGGCACCAGTACACGCCTGGGAAGAGCCTGGGTGGTTTGAAAAATGTAATGTAATGAGATACAAACAAAGGTCTGTCTCCAAAGGGCAGCAGCACGGCCTGTGCACCATCAAGCCTTGGCAGTGGACGTGTGGATGGGGAAATGAGGCCCAGAGAAGTAAGTGACTTGCCCAAGGACACACAGCTGAGGATTTTAATGCCAGCAGGAGCAGAGACTGAGCTGGACTACCGGAGCCTCAGGTGCTGGGGGGGATGGCGCTGCATCTCTGGACCCTGACCCTCGTGTGCCTGGCAGCCACAAACGCAGGCCTGCAGCCCTGGAAGCTAGATTTCTTCCTCAGGGAGATGGAGTTGAACCACCTGGTCAAGGATGAGACATCGGGCGTGGTGTATCTGGGGGCGGACCTACAACGTCAACCAGCTCCCGCTGCTGGACCTGCCCCGGAAGCACCTCATTAAGTACAGCAGCCTTTTCAAGGGCATCTGTGCCCTGCGACCCTTTCTTCTCTGGGGCCGTGTTTTGTGCTCTAATAAATCTTGACATTATCCCTCAAATCCTCCTTCCCAAATGTCCCTTAAATGCTTTTCCCGCAACACTACAGGAACCAATTTCCTCCGGTAACATAGTTAACAAGCTACAACTTGTAATAGAAAAGTAAACTTTATAAAGACCATCTACAGAAAACCTATGCTAACATACTTAATGGCAATAATTTAGAAACTTTCTAAGAGCAACAAGGCATGGATGTCTCTTCTCACCACTCCCTTTCAACATCTTACTGGAAGCCTAGTAACTAGATTCATACTTGAACCTTATAATGTATTTTTCTCTTAGTATTGCTAATGAATGAAGAAGCTCTCATATGGTAACCAAATGAAAAGGAAAGGAATGAGAAAGTTGAAAATGAAGGGAACAAAAGTGGTGTCATGAATAGAAGAATTCTAGTTTGATAATGACTGATAATCACAATAGGATTTGCAGTATAATTTATTTGAAACAAGTCCCAAATTTCTAAAATTCTGCTTCTCTACCAAAATCATTGTATTTCTTGGTTGATAATTACATTTTAAATAATCAAATTCTTTTAACTGCTGTATCTTTAGAAGGCAGCACTAGAAAAAATCGGTAGGTCTGATCTCCCTCCCACAGTGAGAAAACTACCACTTCTTGATTTCTACAAATTTTTTAAATCTTTTAAATTAACTTTCTTTCTAATGTAAATACAAATTTAAACCTAGATTTAATATAGTTTTTATCCCCTTCACCCAAGTGATGTCACAAATCAATGTAAAATCAATGATCCAAAATTGTCAGGGGGTAAAAATAATCCAAAGTGTGTCTGGAGAGTGAGTTGGCATGTAAAACATTACATTGAGTACAGTGTGTTCTGGGCTGACCCTGTTTGACTGTACATGTATGATGATGCAAAATTGAAACAGAGCCAGACATTTCATTCCATATCTCACCAACTACTGGAATCACTATTTTAATCTCTTAGTGGATACTTTCAGTTTAATTCTGTAATTAAGGATTTTTTAATGTTCTACATCATTTATGTTGTATTATAATGTATGTAGAAACAGTAACCTGTGAACTATGCTTTCCTATAACTTTTCAAAATATATATATATCTTAAATGATTGCAGGGTCAATTAATATTTTTAAACTACATCAGTGAACTATTTGCACCTTTTGCTAATGCCTCTATTCACTTGCTTTGGCATAAAGAATGAGCCAATGAACTTCTATGTCCTGTGGAAATGTATAAATGATATTATCTTATATTGCTCTTAGGTGTAATGTTAATTAATGTGAAATCACAAATAAACAATATTTTAAATAGAAAAAAATAGTTAATGCAATAAGACAAGAAAATAAACTAAATGATATACAGATTGGGAAGGAAGAAATAAAATTGTCTTTGTTTGCAAATTCATAATTATCTACATAGAAATAGAGAGTAGAATTGTGGTTACTAGAAGCTGAGGAGGGGAAATTGTAGAGATGTTGTTGAAGGGTACAAACTTGCAACCACTAGATACAAAATCCTGGGAATCTAATGCAAAGCATAGTGATTATACACACAATACTGTATAAATTTCAAGGTTGTAAGATACCAGATCTTAATTGTTCCCACCACAAAAAAAGAAATGACAATTATATGACATGATGGAACTATTAGCTAATTGTAACAGCAAATGTGACATGATAGAGGTGTTAGCTACAGTGGTAATAATATTGCAACATATAAATGTATTAAACCAACATGTTGTGTACCTTACTTACACAAATGTTATATGTCAGCTATATCTCAATACAAATTAACTCAAAATGGATCATAGACCTAAATGCAAAATGCAAAACTACAGAACTCCTAGGAGATAACATAAGAGAAATCTAGACAGCATTGTGTTTGGTGATAACTTTTTATATATAATGCCTAGGCATTATATATTAAAGAAATAATTGATGTTAGATTTCACTAAAACTAAAAACTTCTGCTCTGTGAAATACAATGTCAAGAGAATTAGAAGACAATTCACAGACTTGGACAAAATATTAGCAAATGATATATTTGTAAAGGACTGTTATCGAATTATACAAATAGCCTTGGCCAGTGTGCTCAGTGGTTAGTGTGTCAACCCATACACCAAAGGGTCACAGATTCTATTTCTGGTCAAGGACACGTGCCTTGGTTGCAGGTTTGATCACCAGCCTCAGTTGGGGCACATGTGGGAGGCAACCAATCAATGTGTCTCTCTCATATCAATGTCTGTCTCTCTCTCTCTCTCTCTCTCTCTCTCTCTCTCTCTCTCTCTCGCCACCCTCTACCCCCCTCCCTCCCTCCCTTCCACTCTCTCTAAAAATCAATGGGGAAAAATATCCTCAATGAGGATTAGCAAAAATAAAAATGAATAAATAAATAAAATATACAAATAATTCTTAAAACTCAATAAAAAAAATAAACAACCCAATTTTTTTCTTTTTTAACTCATCTTTATTGTTGAATGTAGTACAGATGTTCCCCTCTTTTTTTCCCCATTGACCCCCTCCTCCCCAATCCTGCCCCTCTCCTGCCTTCCCCACACTATTGTCGGTGTCCATTGGTTATGCATATATGCATAGAAGTTCTTTGGTTTATCTCATCCCGCCCTCTCTCCCCCCTTCCCTTTGAGGTTTATCAATCTAACAACCAATTTGTACTTCTTCATTCTTTCATCTTTTTCACTCATCCCCCCAGCCCACACCCATCTGGCAAGCAACAAAAAGTTCTCTGTATCTATGAGTCTGTTTCTATTCTGCTTGCTCATTTTGTTTGTAGATTCAACTGTTGATAGATATGTATTAATTGCCCTTTTTTTGTTCATATTTTTGTTCTTCTCCTTCAAGAAGACCCTTCAACGTTTCATATAATAGTGGTTTGGTGCTGATGAACTCCTTTAGTTTTTTCTTTTCTGGGAAACTCTTGACATATCCACCAATTCTAAATGATAGCTTTGCAGGGCAGAGTAATCTTGGTTATAGGTCATTACTTTTCATCACCTTGAATATCTCTTGCCACTCCCTTCTGGCCTGCAAAGTTTCTTTTGAGAAATCAGCTGACAGTCTTATGGGAGCTCCTTTGTAGGTAACGAACTGCTTTTCTCTTGCTGCTTTTAAGATTCTCTCTTTGCATTTAACCTTTGGCATTTTGATGATGATGTGTCTTTGTGTGGACCTCTTTGGGTTCATCTTGTTTGGGACTCTCTGTGCTTCCTGGACTTGTATGTCTGTTTCCTTCACCAAGTTAGGGAAGTTTTCTTGTTTCAAATAGGTTTTCAATTTCTGTTCTCTCTCTTCTCCTTCTGGCACCCCTATGATGTGAATGTTGGCATGCTTGAAGTTGTCCCAGAGATTCCTTACACTATCCTCATTTTTTTGGATTCTTTTTTTTTTTTTTTTTTTGCTGTTCTGATTGGGTGTTTTTTGCTTCATTATATTCCAAATCGATGGTTTGCTTCTTGGCTTTACCTACTCTATTATTGATTCCCTATAAATTAGTCTTTATTTCAGTTAGTGCATCCTTCATTTCTGACTGGTCTTTTTTTATGTTATTGATGTTCTCACTAAGTTCCTTGTGTGCTGGCGTGTTTATAACCCCATAATTGATGATTGGTAAATTATTGTGCTGATTTGTTTATAATTGATGATTGGGAAAGTCACTGTGTGCCCTCTAGCTGAACCTGTTTTGTAAAGAATTTAATCAACAGGATAGAGATCAAAATAACCTCAGTAAATTAGAATACTCCCTGAACCAAGAAATGTCTAAGATATGACCAAGAAATATCCAGTCCCCAGGCACTGGACCAAGACATGTCAGGTTCCCAGAATAGCCAGATTAGCCAACTGCCTAACTGCATATTTTCGCTTTCTGTACGTGCTTTCTTGCTACGCCCCAGTGCATAGCGGAATGCAGTTTTAGCTTTAAAGGGTGTGTGTGTAAGGAGGTTGGGGCTGATTCTGAAGACTCTGTCACAGGGGTGTTCAGAATTAGATGCCGGCCGGCTCTTATTTGGACTTCAAATATCTAGTGGTCTTTCTTTGACTCTGTTGCACCACAACATTTGGAGGTCTCCTTAAGTTCCTTGAAGGTCTCACTAAGTTCCTTGAATGTCTCACCAAGTTCCTTGAGCAACCTTATAACCAGTGTTTTGAACTTTGCATCTGGTTGACTGCTTATCTCCATTTTGTTTAATTCTTTTCCAGGAATTTTGTTCTTTTCTTTCATTTGGGACATGTTTCTTTGTCTCCTCATTTGGCTGCTTCCCTGTGATTGTTTCTATGTATTAGGCAGAGTTGCTATATGTCTCCTGGGCTTCCTAGGGTGGCCTATTGTTGTAGATGTCCTGTAGGATCCAGTGGCACAGCCTCCCTGATCACCCCAGCTGGGCCCTCGAGGTGCACCCCTAGTGTGGACTCTACATCCTTCTGTTGTAATTGAGTCTTGATTGCTGTTGGCACATCAATGGGAGGGATTTACTCAGGTTGATCAGCTGCAAGGACTGGCTGTGCCCACCAGCCACTGGCCTCTGACTACCTTGAGGGATCAGCTGTGTAGGGGCCCACCACACAGAGCAAGACTTACTTCAGCAGGGCTCTGGTACCCACTGAGTCCACTCCTTGAGCGTGTCGCTTGTGGAGGTGGTTGGGTGGTGGTGTTTCGATGTCGTCTGAAGTTGTCCACTGGGTGTGCTGGCTCTGGGCAAGGTCAGCCACTGCTTGTGTTATATCCAGGGCCACCTGGCAGAAGCTACAAAGTGATCTGCTGATGGCTGCTGCTTATGCTGGGCTTGGAGGTGCCCAGGAAAAGCCAAGTTGTGAACCAAGGCTGGTTGCTTCTAGTGCCAGGCCTGGGCCCACTTATTGAGAGGTATGGGGCTTACTGAGACTAGATGCTGCTTATTTGAGAGAATATAGGAAACTGAAGCAGGATCCAAGACAGGCCAATCCTATGGTAAAGCCTTTGGAAACATCTTGGGAGGGCCCAAAAGTTGGGTGGGGCAGGGCCTCAGGGAATCACCAGGGCGGGGCAAACAGTGTGAGCCAGGTTGCTGGAGTCCCAGATATGGAGGCCATCTGCTGTCCCAGGGAAGGGCTCACCAAAGGAACATCAGCCTCCACCAGCACCTCTGTGCAGGAGTAAGCCGCCTCTCAAGCCCTCGTCCCAAAGCCAAACAGCTCAGTTCTTCCCTGTATGTCTCTGGCAGCCCTCAAGCTGCCTCCCCTCCGAGCTCAGAGGGAGTAAGTCCGAGTAAGTCAGTGCTCAGGCCCTTTAAGAGGAGCTACCTGGGGCTCCCATAGCCTCAGCCTCCCTTAGCCTCAGTTCCCGCTGGTTTTTCCAGCCAGAAGTTATGGGGATTTCTCTTCCTGGCACTGGAACCCTGAGCTGGGCACCTGGTGTGGAAAAGGGACCCCTCACTCCTCAGGGAGGACCTTCCCAGCTGAGGTGTCCCTCCTGATTTTTATCCACCACACGTGGGTGTGGGACCAGCCTGTCCAACTCTGCCCCTCCTACCAGTCTTGGTGTGTCTGCTTCTTTAATTTCGTAGTTGTAGGACTTCCATTCAGCTCAATTTCAGGCAGTTCTGAAGGATGGTTGTGTTGTAGTTTAGTTGTAATTTTGATGTGGTTGTGGGAGGAGGCAAGACCACATTTACATACACCGCCATCTTGACCAGAAGTCAACAACCCAATTTTTTAAATGGGCAAAAGACATATTACCACAGAAGTTATTAAGATGTTGAATAAGCATATAAAAATTGCGAATTGAAACAATGAAACCACAACACACCTATTAGAATGTCTAATATCCAAGATACTGACAACATCAAGTTCTAGAGAGGATGTGGAGCAATAGGAACTCTCATTTACTGCTGGTGGGAATAAAAAATGGTACATTCACTTTAGAAGATAGTGTGGCAGTTTCTGACAAAACTGAACTTACACTTACCATGCAATGCAGTAAACATTTACCCAGATGAGCTGAAAACTTATGTTCAGATAAAAACCTGTACACAGATATTTATAGCAACTTGATTGATAATTGCCAAATTTGGAAGCAACCAAGATGTCCTTCAATAGAAGACTAGATAAACAAACTGTGCCAGATCAATACAAAAAGATATAATTTATAACTAAAATAAAATTAGTCATGAGAAGACCTGCAGCAAACTTTTTAAAAATATATATTTTTTTATTGATTTTTAGAGAGAGAGGAAGGGAGAAGCAGAAAGAGATAGAAACACCCATCTGAGAGAGAACCATTGACCAGCTGCCTCCTGCATGCCCCCTACTGGGGATCAAGCCAGAAACCCGGGCATGTGCACTGACTGGGAATCAAACCGGTGCCGTCTTGGTGCATGGGTTGACGCTCAACCACTGAGCCACACCAGCCATGCTGGAGGAAACTTTCATTAAAAGGCTACATACCCTATGATTTCAACTATATGACATTTTAAAAAGGCAAAGCTATGAAGACAGTAGAAAGACCAATGGTTGCCAGGAGTTTGGGTGATGAGAGAAATGAATAGATGAGGCACCAGGAATGTGGGGGGCAGTGAAGCTACTCTGTATGATTCTATAATTGTGGCTATATGTCATTATACATTTGTCCAAAACCACAGAATGTATAACTCCAAGAGTGAACCTAAATGTAAGTCATGGGCTTTGGGTGACAAGGATATGTCAATGTAGGTTCGTCCCTGTATAACAAATGTACCACTTTGGCATGGGATGTTGATCTTGGGTGAGTCTGTGCATGTGTGGAGGCAGAGAGAAATTGGGAACTCTGTACTTTTCATTCAATTTTGCTTTGACTAGAAATTGCTCTAAAAAAGATATATGGTTTATAGGCATACCTTAAAGACTTGGGTTTGAGTTCCAGAGTACAGTAATAAAGTGAATATTGCAGAAATGTGAGTCACAGAATTTTTGGGGTTTCTCAATGTGTATAAAAGTTATGTTTACACTATACTGTGGTCTATTAAGTGTGCAATAGCATTATGTCTAAAAAACAATGTATGTATCTTCATTTAAAAAAATACTTTATTACTAAAAATGCTAACCACATATGAGCCTTTAGCAAATCATAATCTTTATGCTGGTAGAAGTTCTTTCCTCAATGTTGATGGCTACTTACTGATCAGAGTTATGGTGGCTGAAGGTTAGGGTGGATGTGGCAATTTCTTAAAAAAAAAAAAAAAAGAAGTTTGCCACATCCATTGACTCTTTCTTTCACAAATGATTTCTCTATAGCATAAGATGTTGTTTGGTAGCATTTTACCCACAGTAGAACTTCTTTCAAAATTAATCTTCTCAAGCCTGCTGCTAATTTAGCAACTGAATTTATCTAATATTCTAAATCAATCATCTATACAGCATCTTCACCAGGAGTAAATTCCATGTCAAGAAACTATTTTCTTTGCTCATCCATAAGAAGCAATTCCGCATCCATTAAAGTTTTATCACAAAATTGCAGCAATTCAGTCACATGTTCAGGCTTCACTTCCGATTGTAATTCTTGTGCTATTTTCCCCACATCTGCAGATAATTCCTCCACTGAAGTCTTGACCCTCAAAGTCATCCATGAGAGTAGGAATCAAGTTCTTCCAAATTCTTGTTATTGTTGATATTTTGACCTCTTCTCATGAAGCACAAATAGTCTTAATATTATCTAGAATGTTGAATTCTTTCCAGAAGTTTTTCAATTTACTTTGCACAAATCCATCAGAGTAATCACTATCTATGGCAACTATAACCTTTTCAGATGTATTTCTGAAATGATAAGGCAGAAAAATAAAATTACTCCTTAACCCATGGGCTGCAGAGTAGATGTTGTGTTAGCAGGCATTAACACAAGTTATCCCCTTCTATATCTCCATCAGAACTCTTGGTTGACCATGTGCATTGTTGATGAGCAGTAATCTTTTGAGAGAAATCTTTTTTCTGAATAGTAGGTCTCAACAGTGGATTTAATATTCAGTAAACCATATTGTAAACAGATGTGCTTTATTATTCCATTGGCAGAGCACAGGCAGAGTAGATTTAGCATAATTCTTAAGGTCCCTAGGGTGCTCGGATGGTAAATGAGCACTGGCTTCAACTTGAAGTCACCAGCTGCATTAGCCCCTAACAAGAGTTAGGCTGCCCTTTGAAGTTTTGAAGCCAGGCATTGACTTCTCTCTAGCTCTGGAAGTCCAGATGGCATCTACTTTTACTATAAGGCTGTTCTGTCTACATTGAAAATCTGTTGTTCAGTGTGTTCACCTTCATTAATTATGTTAGCGAGATTTTCTGGATAACTTGCTGCAGCTTCTACATCAGCCACTTACTGGTTCACTTTATGTTGTGGAGGAACTAGCTAGCTTCAAACTTTCCCCTGCAGCTTTCTCACCGCTCTCAGCCCACGCAGAATTGAACAGAGTTAGGTCCTTCCTCTGGATTAGGCTTTGGCTTAAGGAAATGTGGCTGATTTGATCTTCTAACCAGACCACTAACACTCTCTATATCAGCAATAAGTGTGTTTCACTTTCTTATTATTTGTATGTTCACTGCTGTAGCACTTTTAAGTTCCTTCAAGAACTTTGAATTTGTTTTCACAGCTTGGCTAGCTGTTCAGCACAAAAGGCCTAGATTTTGGCTTATCTAGCCTTCTACATGCCTGCCTCACTAAGTCTAATTCTTTTTAGCTTTGGGTCTAAAGTGAGAGATGTGTGTGCCTTCCTTTCACTTGACCACTCAGAGGCCATTTTATGGTTATTAATTAGCCTAATTTCAATATTGTTGTGCCTCAGGCATTAGGGAGGCATAAGGAAAGGGAGAGAGAAGAGGGACCAGTTGGTCAGTGGAGCAGTTAGAACACACACATTTATTGATTAACTTTATCATCTTATTTGGACGTGGTAGCTGGCACTTCAAAGCAATTACAAGAGTAACATCAAACCATGCTGATCGCAGATCATCATAACAAATATAATAATGTTAAAAATGTAATATTATGAGAATTACTGAAATGTGACAGAAACACAAGGTAAGCAAATGCTGTTGGGGAAATGGTGCCAATAGACTTGTTCAATACAGCGTTGCCACAAACCTTCAATTTGAAAAAAAACATAACATTGCCCAGGTGGATTGAGCTTCATCCCATGGACCGAGAGGTCCCAGTTCGATGCCAGGTCAGGGCACATGCCTGGGTTTTGGGCTCCATCCCCAGTAGGGGGCGTGCAGGAGGCAGCCAATCAATGTTTCTCTCTCACATTGATGTTTCTATCTTTCTCTCCCTTCTTCTCTCTCTAAAAAAATCAATAAAAAAACAACACATTAAAACATAATATCTGTGAAGCACAGTAAAACAAAGCACAATAAAATGAGGTATGCTTGGGTATATGTATCACTTTTAGGGAGATTATACGTATATATAGTAAACTGAGGGTCCAGATTTTATAAATAATAAGAGTTTAGTGACCATTTGCCAGCAGGAGCTTCTCATGTACTCTGTTTACTGGGAAGAACCTCAGACTGAACTTTTGGCTTCCTGCTCTCCGACCTGCTTGTTCACGTCGCCGAGTCAACAACTGCAGAGGAACTGTGACTTCATCCTTCTGTCAATGATCAGATACCTGTGCTGTCCAATCAAAACTGCACCACCATGGCAGGCTCACAACGCAGTGTACAGAGGATATATTATAGTATCGTATGCCTGAAACTTAGATAATGTTATTAATCAATGTTTCTAGAAAAACTCCAAGATAATTAAAAATTTTAAATTGCATCTCTAAATAATCTGTGGACCATATAAAATTTTCAGAACAATTTAGAAAATATTTTTAATTGAATGAAAATAAAAACATGATATTTCAACATTTGTGACAAATAGCTAAAGTAATACTTAGAAAGAAATTTACCACACAAAATGCTTTTATTGTAAAGAAGAAAGTTTCAAATCAGTGATATATTCCCCTTAAGAAACTAAAAAAGAAAAAAAAAAGGAACTAGAATGCAGCAGGAAGAGAAAGAGGGGAAGAAGAGAAGGAAGGGAGGAGGGGGGAGGAGGAGCAAATTAACCCTTTCCTTGTACATAGACAAAATTTAATTAGAACTGGATAATATATGTAAGTGTCCAGAGTTGAGCCATAAAATTTCTAGAACAAGTTTCTAGTAAAACAAATACTGAATATAATCTTTTGACTTTCAGTTAGACAAATATTTTTATAAGACATATAAACATAAAAAAATACTTAGAAAGTTGAACTTTATCAAACTTAAAAACTCCTAATTTTTGAACGATACTTCTTAAAAATATAAAAGCAAGATATAGATTGGGATAAAATATTCACCTAATAAGTATCTGATAAATGACCTGTGTTGAAAATATAAAATGAATTACTACAACTCAAAAAAAAAAAACAAAGAAACTAGCAAACAAGCCAATAAATAGTAGACAGAAGATTTTATAGACACTTGAACAAGGAACTACACAAAATAAGCACATAAAAATACTCAAAATTAAGCATTAGGAAAATGCAAATTTAAGCCATAAATACATGCTGACTTATATGGCTTTAAAAAAAAAAAAAAAAAGGACTGAATATACCATGTGCTGATGAGAATGTTACAAATCTCATCTATTACCAATGTGCTTCAAAATGATTTAGCCACCTTGGGAAGTAATTTGACAGCTTCTTATAGAGTACAACACACACATACCATCCAGCCTGACCATCCCACCGGTAGTCTCGATAAACCCATCACAAGTGGAAATTATATTAAGTCAAAAATGCACTTAATACCCCTAACCAACCAAACATCATAGCTTAGCCTAGCCCGTGCTCAGAACAATTACATTAGCTTACAATTGAACAAAATCATCTCAGTCATCATTATGTTGTAAGGTGTCAGCCAGATAACCAGAGATGCACAGCTGAATTGTAAAGGAGCACTTTATTACACTGGCGGGCTGAAGGGGGGGGGCTCTCCCCAAATCGACAGCCCCGAGCCTTCTTTGTTGCCCACTTTTAAAGCCACAAACTACAGAAAAAAACTACATTCTCTTGGCACTGCTTTTGGCACCATTAAGGGGGGGAACTGATATAAGGGAGTGAGAGAAGCTGTTAGGTCAGGGCAACCATTAATCTCTTTCTTCTCATGGGTCCTCTGAGTTTCCCAAGGCCTTCATTAGCTCCTTATCTTTATAGTTTTCTTTGGGTTTCTCAAGGCCCTTATGTTTATAAAAAGATACTGCCAGGGTGTGTACATGCAGTAACTGAGGGTCAGAATGGAGTTATTACAATTAAGGATAATGCTATTAAACACCACTGACTGATTTCCATTAATGAAAAAAGCAAAAAAAACCATATACCTGCCCTGGCTGGTTTGGCTCAGCGGTAGAGTGTCAGCCCATGGACCAATGAGTCGCGGGTTCGATTCCGACCAAGGGCACATACCTCGGTTTTGATTCGTCCCCAGCCCTGGTTGGGGTTGTGCAGGAAGCAGCCACTTGATGTGTCCCTTTCACGTTGATGTTTCTCTCTCTCTCTTCCTCTCTCTCTTTCCCACTCTGTCTGAACAAAAATGGAAAAAAAGTCCTCAGGTGAGGATAAAAAACAAAACAAAAAACATATACCTGAAGAATTCTAGCTCCCCTATTGCCTTGCTCTTCCCTTGTCTGAACCTTAATGAAAGGATTTCCCTAGAGGGTATTCAGAGATAGGCCACCTGACATTTATCCAAAAAAAAAATGAGAGTAGTTGATCTTTCTCTGTAACAGAGATTCCCAAAATTTAGTCTATGGTCCAGGGTTGGTCCATGATTAAGTTTTTATTGGTCTACCCACAAAAAGGAAGGGGAAAGACAATTTAGAGAATATTTTACAAGGCTGAAATGTTCAATTTAATATTGAGATTATATCATTACCCCCGTGAAGATTAACGGAAAGAAACCTCATTTAAATTGGAGTTGAGGGGGCCTGTCCGGGAACTCTGGTGTCCTCCTCTGTACAGAGTCCAGCAGGAAGAATTCGGTTGTGGCCGTTCTCCCAACGTCCGCTCTCCTCTGTGGACAGTTCCCTCTCCTGGGTTTCTCAGGACTTGAGCATGGTTCAACATTAGCCCACAGGTCTCAACTTGCAATTCTTAATTGTTCCCAAATAAACTCATTTTGCTGAAGAATATCTGACTGTTTATTTGTTTAAGGTCAACACACCTTTTTTATGTTAAGATGTCTTTTTTTTTAATGATGTTGGTGATGGTACAGGGCGAGGCTTTCAAAAAAATCCTTATTTGGCAGAGTAAGTCTGTTCCCAAAATTTAGAGGAAAGTTTCACCACTCCACGAAATCTAACAATTTAGTAATCACTGTTATAAGCCATTTTTAGGGTAGTCAAACAGGTTGGCATCTGTCTTAGAAACCACCTTCAATATCTTTTCCTGTCACCAAGTTCACAGGACTTTCAAATGGCTTCTGGATAGCAGTGTGCTGACCTCTGGGCACACACAATGTGAGCATGACCACCGGGGCACAGCTCTTGTGTCAGGCAAATGTCAAGTGCTCTCCTTCCTACTGGTCCTGTGGGCAGCTAGAGCCCAGTGAGCTGATTGCTTAATTAGGAGGTGGGAAATCCCCTCTGCAGGGACCTCAGCTGATTCTCGAAAAGGACAACATTTACAGGAATTTATTGGGAGAAACGTAATGTCCTTACAAAGGAAACTTAATATCTGAGGCGTGGAAACAGGGGTGAGAAACTCAGTCCTCCTAAGACACCGAGGCAAGAAAGTATAGCATGGTAGGAGGTGGCCTTCTGACCAGAGCCTCTGGCAGGATGGCTGGGGATGGGATTCCAGCCCAACCCCTGGCAGAAAGTGACCTCTCTCTGTAATGGCTGGAAGGCATTGCACTATTTGTTTTTTTTTGTTTGTTTGTTGTTTTTTTTTATAATTTATTTTATTATTAATTTGTTTTTGTTACAGATGTTTTTCCTTTTTTTCCCCCCATTGACACCCTCCTCCCCCTACCCCTCTCCTCCTCCCCATCCCTGTTGTCCATGTCCATTGGTTATGCACCCATGCACATAGGCTCTGTGATTTATCTCTTTCCCCCACCTCCCCCCCTCCTCTGAGGCCCGTCATCCCGTACTCCACCCTCCATGTCTCTGGGTCAATTTCGTTGTTCAGTTTGCTCAGTTCTCCTGTGTGTTGCCTGCTTCCTCCGTTGGTGGGGGGGTCCCCGGGCTCCCCCACTCTGCCTGGGCTCCCCCACGGTGGGGGCGTCTTCCGGCTCCCCCACTCCGCCTGGGTTCCCCCGTGGTGGCGGGGTCACGGCATCCCCGCTCCACCTGGGTTCCCCCACGGTGGGGGCGTCTCCCGTCACCCCCGTTCCGCCTGGGTTCCCCGCGGTGGGGGGGGTTCGCCCGGCACCCCCGCTCCGCCTGGGCTCCCCCGCAGTGGGGGCGTCTCCTGGCTCCCCCGCTCCACCTGGGTTCCCCCGCGGTGGGGGGTTCGCCCGGCACCCCCGCTCCGCCTGGGCTCCCCCGCGGTGGGGGCGTCTCCTGGCTCCCCCGCTCCGCCTGGGCTCCCCCGCGGTGGGGGCGTCTTCTGGCTCCCCTGCTCCTGGGTTCCTCCGTGGTGGGGGGGGGGGTCGCTCAGCTTCTGCAGGCGCCCCTGGCTGCAGGATCATGTCTCCTTTCAGGCAACAAGGAGGGTCTTGGAGGGCAGTATGCCGTCTCCATTCTGCTGCTTTTTCAATTTCGTAGTTGCAGGGCTTCCCCTCAGCTTGATTTCATGCAGTCTTTAAGTGATAGTTATTCTGTGATTTAGTTGTAACTTTGATGTGGTTGTGGGAGGACGCGGTTCCGTGTCCACCTAGGTCGCAATCTTGACCGGAAGTCCTAAGCTATTCTTTCTTTCAGTTAGTGCCTCCTTCATTTCTAGCTGTGTATCCATATTTCTGGATGGTCCCTTTTTATGCTCTTGAGGTCCTCACTAAGTTCACTGAGGTTCTCACTAAGTCCATTGAGCATCCTTATAAGCAGTATTTTGAACTCTGCATCCGTTAGGTTGCTTGACTCCATTTCACTTAGTTCTTTTCCTGGAGTTTTGTCTGTTCTTTCATTTGGGACCTGTTTCTTTGTCTCCTCGTTGTGGCTGCCTCCCTGCGTTTGTTTCTATGTATTACTTAGCGAGAGGTACGGGGCTAGCTGAGACCAGATGCTGCTTGTTTGAAAGAATTTAGGAAAAGCTGAAGCGGGATCCAAGACAGGCCAATCCTATGGTAAAGCAACTGGCAACAGCTTGGGTGGGCCTGGAAGCTGGGTGGGGCGGGGCCTCAGGGAATCACCAGGGCGGGGCCAACAGTGTGAGCCAGGTTGCTGGAGTCCCAGAAATGGCGGCGTCTGCCGGCCCAGGGAAGGGCTCACCAAAGGAACAAAAGCCTCTGATAGCACGTTTGTCCAGGTCGGTCCAGGAGAACGCTGCCTCTACAGCCCTCGCGCCAATGCCTAACAGCTCAGTTCTTCCCCACATGATTCTGGTGCCCCTCAGGCTGCCTCCCCCCCGCGCTGGAGCCTGGAGGGAGCACGTCCTAGTAAGTCTGTGCGCGGGCCCTTTAAGAGGAGCTGCCGGGGCTCCAGCCACTTCAGCCTCAGTTCCCGCTGGTTTCTCCAGCCAGAAGTTCTGGGGGCTTGTCTTCCTGGCACTGGAACCCTGAGCTGGGCACCTGGTGTGGGACGGGGACCCCTCAGTCCTCAGGGAGGACCTTCCCAGCCACGGTGCCCTCCTAATTTTTATCCGCCACACGTGGGTGTGGGACCAGCCCGTCATGCCTCCGCCCTCCTACCAGTCTCGATGCGGCTTCTTCTTTAATTTCGTAGTTGTGGGACTTCCATTCAGCTTGATTTCAGGTGGTTTTGAATGATGGTTGTGCTGCAGTTTAGTTGCAACTTTGATGTGGTTGTGGGAGGACGCGATACCGCGTCCACCTACGCCGCCATCTTGCTGCTTCTCCCGGCATTGCACTATTTGAACACAACTTCCCATCCAGTCTTCAGGCAGCAGCCTTTTCTGGCTTGCTCATGGTACTTTCAGCCATATGGGGAAAGCCATGTCATCAAAGTGCCTCCAGGAATAAAACAGAGATTGAGCAGGACATCAATTCTCCTGCCTTTATTGGTTGAAAAAAATCAGAAAGATCAGGAATTCTACAGGGGTTGGCAAGGGGATAAATATTTTCTTTTTCCCTTGGTAAAACTCTGGGAAGGCTGCAACTCTTCATAAAAGAAACTGCATGTATTGAAATAGAAACAGGAACCATGATTCACAAGGCAAAGGAGGACATGATTTATCAAGGGGGGAGTGATGAATGACAAAAATACACAGCTTGATAAAGAGAGACCTAAATGCAGACAATGTGACCATACTCGATTGCCGAGGTCCAGCCTCAGCAGGTCCAGGGTTTCCCTCAGTGTGGACAGAGTCGGCGAAGGAGAGGGGAGTCGTAGTGAGTCAGAAGGTGCTTGGTCCTTCTGCTACCTCATGCTAGCAGAATCTTTATTTTTATATCTTCAGGCTGTATGTATGACAAGTTACTCATCATTTTTTCTTTTGATCTTTAAGCAAGTATGTATAGATATTCACTTCCACTTACACAGCTCTTAGGTATCGGTACAGGGTTAATCACTAATTATTTCACTTTTTCATCCAGACATAACAATGACATTGTATCAGCTCTTAACCTTTACAATTACTTTCACCATGTGACTCATTGCTTAGCAACCTTCCTGTTTACATTTTACATAGACAATGTCTCATTTAACTTCTTCCTTCCCCAGACCCTCTATTTCAATTTCTGTTACTTTCTCATAGACCTTGACTTTTCCTCTTATCTAAAATCCTTTTAAGCTTTTACACTCTTATCTTAAATTCTTATTACTTTCTTGCCTGTTCTTTCTGCAGTCTATTCTGACATTTATATTATTAATCATCTACATGTTACTTCTATAATGATTCCTAACAGACAGATAACAGATAGAGAAAGCAAAGATTAGTCTCCTTCAGTTGCCATCCTACAATTTTATTTTTCTTATTCGCCTTTGTCTTCAGCCACTGTTCTTCGTGATTCCTGCCACACAGTGAATCCACTTCTCCAGGGACTATGTCAAACCATGGAGGCCTTCATAACTCCCGTGACTATGTCAAACCGAGGTGATCGCTGTTCCAGTGGCACCGCTCCCAACACTTGGTGTCAATTTACATATTCAGAATCAGACCACATAAACACTGAAGACACATATGAATTTAACACAATGTTTGTTCATGAGGAAATGCAGGGTAGGGTGCAGTGGCCACCCCCTTTCTGCTTCTGGCCAGCTCCAGGCTCAACTGACTTTCCTTTTGACTAAACACAACCTTTGCCCAGATCTGCACAAGTGCAGGAGGATCAAGAGAGGACAGAAGAGGGAAGCAAGTTAGGACTCCACCAGGAATGACATGAGTTAACCTAACTTTGACCTCCAGTGGGTGCATTTCTTTGGATCCATCCCCCTCCCACTTGTCAGAGATCAAGAGCATTTTACCCAAAGGCCCAGACCAGAGAAATCCACTTTGTAACTTTCAGACTCTCTCTTCTCTGCCAAGGAATATGTCCCAGGTACTCAGCCTTAGGGGGAAAATATAGTTGTATGTTTATTCAGAAGCAAAATCAAACAAGCCAAAAACTCACAGCACCATCAGGTCCAAAGTAAAAGGAAGAAATACATATATACATACACATGCAGTAAGTCACACACACACTGAGGGCATATATCTGTGCAAAATCACATCACTTGGTTATATTTTCTTTGTAATAGTTACCAACATTTAAGCTTATCTTGTCACTGATTCCTTGTCTACTTGTTTTCTATATCTCTCTCTTATCTAGAATGTAAGTCCCATGTGCAGTGGTTCCAACTTTGTCTGGTACGTTAGTGTATTCCCAGTGGCCAGAACAAAACTTGTGACCTAGTATGTATTCTATATTTGCTGAATGAACCAGTGAGTTGACTCACATTTGTCTCACTCCAGCTCTAGATGCGTGAAAGCTTGCGCATGCGCACTGTGAAAGAAAGAACCAGCAGAGGAGAGAGAACAAAGGCAGGAGTGGGGATAATTGACGGAGATTGTTTCACGGTGGATATGGGACCCACAACTCAGGTACCAGTTCCAGTTTCAGGTAAAAGAAAGGGCATGTACCATATACCAAAACTGAACAAAAAGAGCACTGTTGAAGAGTAAGAAATTGGTGGAATCTTCATTTAGTTGCTCAATTTAATGAAAATCAGAGATAAGATCATTAGTTACAAGTAGAAAAGGGTAAGATATTGGGTGAGGATTTGTTTTTTCAAAATAGAGCTAGATTTCCTTCCTCTTTTATAGCCTTTTTCGGATTTTAATTATTAATCCCACAACGGATTTATCTGCTCTAATCTGAACAGGATCTCAAATAGCAGGCATGCTGCTGCCTGTTGCTGCAGCATCCCAGCCGAGTACACAGTGCAGGCGCATCGTAAAACAATACGCTAGTACAAACATAAATATTTGCTGAATAAAATTAAAGTAATGGTGTAGAAAATCCTCTGATTGGAGAGGGGTGACCCCACAAATGGATTTCCAGGCAGGCAAGGCTGAGGACTCACTCAGAGATCATGAATCTAAACTATGCCCATCTAAAGTTAGCTGGTCCTGAGGTCTTACCAATCTGTGCAACTCTGGCCAACCTACTCTAATTTTTTTAAGCCTCAGTTTTATCCTTTCTAAAACTAGTCTAGTAAAATGATCCGTATAGAGATATTGTAAGAAAGAAAATGAAATATCACATGTAAAATTCTTAGGCCAGGAAAAATACATGTTTATCAACATCCACATAGCAGAATTAAAGGCTTATGTTTAAAGTGATTGTAGTAGAAGAAATTCAGATGGTTGAGATAATATAAAGATAATATTCAAATAAAGTTATTGTTCATTAGAAATCTGATATTTTAATCATGTAGACTTAAGTATAAAATTTAAATTTAATTTTCTAAAAATGTACTCAAACATGTTATTAAATTCTAGACAATGTAGAATATTAATATAATTATTGGAATTATTTCAGACCAAAATGATCTCAATTGTGGATACTGTTTTAACAGTAAATCTATGGCTATGAATTTTATAAATTGTGTGGGTGTAAGTTAACTGTAAGTTTTGTTTTAATATATAAGACATAGTTACATAGTCAAGGGAAATTTCTCTTTCTGTTCTGAAAGAAACCTAGTGAGTTTACCTATATAAAATATTCAACTGACTTGAATAATTAATAAAATGCTGAGGTTTGTTTTATTTTTTCTTACAAAAATTATCTTTGTGCTCCCTCTGGTGGCTTCTCTCAGGAAAGAACTTATATCTGCTCTAAATTCAAGGTGTTTTCAGTTCTTAAAATTTCAAAGAAAATTTACTAAAACTCTAAACTATTGTTATAAATGATAAAATATGAAGTGAAGCTGCCCAAAACATAGTGTTTGAGTTTAAAGATAATTCCTCATTTATTCTTCATTCAAAAGCATTCACTGAGTGACTACTGTCTAAAGATAAAGCCAAGTCAACTAATATTTGACAAAGAAACAAAGAATACTCAATGGAAAAAAGATAGTGTCTTCAATAAATGGTTCTGGGAAAACTGCATATTCACTCGTAAAAGACTGAAACTAGACCCTTGTCTTGCACCCCTCCCAAAAATTAACTTAAAATAAATTAAAGACTTAAATATAAGATCAGAAACCATAGAATTTTAGAAAGCATAGGGGAGAAAGCTTCTTGACATGGGTCTTAGCAATATTTTTAGTATGACACCTAAAGTACAAGAAACAAAAAAAAAATAAACAAGTGGGACTACATCAAATTAAAAGCTTTTGAACAAAAAAGATTAACAAAATGAACAGGCAAGCTATAGAATTTGAAAAACATATTTGCAAATCATATATCTAATAAGAGGTTAATATCTAAAATATATAAATTACTCATAGAATTCAATAGCAAAAATCAAATAACCCAATTAAAAAATGGACAAAAGACCTGAATAGACATTTTTCTAAAGAAGATATATGAATAGCCAACAGTTATTTGAAAAGGTGTTCAACATCTCTAATTATCAGAAAAATGCAAATCAAAACTACAATGGGATATCACTTTCACCTGTTAGAATAGCTATCATCAAAAAGATAAGAGATAAATACTGGTGAAGATCTGGAAAAAGGGAGCCTTTATGCACTGTTGGTGGGATTGTAAATTCATACCGTCACTATGGAAGACAGTATGGAGGTTCCTCAAAAAAACTGAACATAGAACTACCATATAATTTAGCAATTCCACTTCTGAGAATATATCCAAAGGAAACAAAAACACTGTATTGAAGAGATGTCTTCATTCCATGTTCATAGCAGCATTATTTACAAAAAGCAAGGCATGGAAACAAGCTAAGTGTTCATTGATGGATAAATGGATTAAAAAGCTGGGATATATTGAAATATATATATAGATTACACAGATATAATTTAGCCATAAAAAGGAAATCCTGCCATTTTTGATAATATGAATGGATCTTGAGGACATTATGCTAACTGAAATAAGTCAAATAGAGAAAGACAAAAACCATATAATCTCACTTGCAAGTAGACTCTAAAAAGGAAAAAAAGAAAAGGAATAAATCTTGTAGAAAAAGAGATCAGATTTGTGGTTACCATGGGTGGAGGTTCGGGGAAGGATGAACTGGATGAAGGTACTCAAAAGGTACAAACTTCCAGTTACAAGATTAAGTACTAGGGGTGTAACGTACAACATGATGATTATAGTTAACACAGCTATATGGTTTATTTGAAAGTTATTAAGACAGTAAATCCTAAGAGTTCTCAACACAAAGAAAAAAATGTTTTACTTTTTCTTTTTTTGGATCTATGTGAAATGAGGATGTTAACTAAACTTACCATGGTAATCATTTCACAATATAGGTAAGTGAAATCATGCTGCACCTTAAACTTATACAATGTTGTAAGTCAATTATATTTAGATAAAACGGGGGGAAAAAACTGATGCATATTAAATATTTTAAGAATTTATTTGAGAAAAAGAAGAAGTAGTTTGGAGCACTCCACCAAGAGGAGCTAGGGAAAGACTTTTCTGGAGAAGACACAGAGGCAAAGCAAGGAAATTATGTGATTAGCTATAGCTTAAGGGTTATCGTCCAGAACCAACATACCTGGTGGCTGGCTTCATACCACATCAGAGCATAACCCCATTAGCTCCACAAGTGGCACACCCACAGGGACATCTCAGCAGGCACCAGACCACACTGGCGTGAAGTCCACTTTATAGGGTCAGCCCCACGCAGCAGCTTGTATACTGTCAATCCTCTTAGTCAGTCAGCCTGAGATTCAATCCTACCAACAAACAGACCAACAGCATGAAGGCTCAGCTACAACAGGAGAGCTCACGTAACCCACACGAAGGACACTCCTAGAACACCTGGCTCAGGAGATCAGGGAGACTGTGCCATCAAGCCAAACAGAATACTGACTATAAAGCCACCACACCAAGACTGGGAGACCCAGCAGAACAACCTAGCACACAGAAACAAACACAGAGAGAAAGCCAAAACAGGGAGACAAAGAAATATGCCCCAAATGAAAGAATAAGAGAAATTCACAGGAAAATAACTAAATAAAATGGAGGTAAGCAATCTACTAGATACAGAGCCCGAAACAATGGTTACAAGGATACTCAAGATCCAGAAAAATGGCAGCAGAGTGAATGAAAGCTACACAGACAGTCTCCCAGGACCAAACTGGAATTACAACTAAAATAAAGACAAATCATAAGGAAAAAACAACTGAAAAGCAGGTGTGGAGAACCAGTATAACCAGGGACAGAAAGAGGATGCCAAATTGAGCCTGGTAGGAACTGCAGAAGCACAGTAGCAGAGAACTGTACTAGCTGAGTACACTTCCCACTGAGAAAGCGAGGGTTATAAAAAGCACCAAAGCAGCTACAGCCATACACCTTGGGCTCCAGCAGAGGGAGGGCAGACTGTACAGGAACTGTGTGGAGAGAGTCTGGGGCTGCTGGCTCAGGAGAGAGCTGGAGGGGAGGATACCAGGAGTTTGTGCTGAACAACTCCCTCACAGGATAGTAGCTAACTTACTCAAAGAGCCCCTTCCCAGAGCCACAGGGAAAAGCAATGGCCCCTCCCTCAGGAATACACCACCACCTGGCCAGGCCAGAGAAATGCAAATTCAGAATCATTAACATACAGAGTCTGACAGCAAGCAAGTGCTCCACCTGCTGGATATCCTCTTATACCTGAGGGATTTTTCATTCAGCTGAGGGCTACAAATCGAGGCTCATCAAGTAACTGAGACAGATACCAAAATGGCGGTGGAGTGAATGGAAGCTACACAGATCATCTCCCAGGACCAAATTGGAATTACAACTAAAATAAAGACAAATCGTCGGGAAAAAGCAATAGAAAAGCAGCTTGTGAGGACCATATAATGAGGGACACTGAATTGATCCTGGTAGGATTTCAGAAGCACGAGAGGGGGACTGGGAGCCCACAGACAGCAGTGGTCTTAGCTGTGAGTAGCGCCCTCGGGGTTAAAATCCCAAGCCCACTCCACAGTGCAGAGGGCAAGAACAGAGCGCTAGATTGGCTACAGCCACTCACCTTGAGTTCTGGCATAGGGAGGGTGGACTGGACTGGAACTGTGTGGGGACACTCTGGATTTGGAGGACACTCAGAGCTTTTGCTGAGTTGCGGCCATGTAGGACGGTGGCCATCTTACCCTTCCCAGGACTCTGTAGAGAGGGGGCAGCCCCTCCCTCAGAGAGTCAAACCCACACAGGTGGGCCATTGAAATGAAAATTGAGGCTCATTAACAACCAGCATCTGCCCCACCCTCGGGAAACCCTCTTATGCTGAACACCTGAGGGAGTTTTTCATTCAACTGAGAACCCAAGGCTCATCAAGTAACTGCTATTAATAGCCTCCAGGCAAAAAGCTAGAGGATGACTGAACCATTTCTGGGCTTGCAAATCTACCCAGGAAAGTAAGACTTGACAGTGGTGTTTAACGTGGGTCCTCTCATGCTCATCCAAACCCAGTAGAGGCAGCCACAAACAGCAGAACACCAACATCCACAGGGAAAATTTGGCAGGCTCCAAAATCCACTGAGATAGCCAAAATGGTGAAACAAAGAAACAAATCCCAATTGAAAGAACAAGAGACCTCTACCAAAGATGAGATAAATTAAATGCAGTTAAGCAAGTTATCAGAGGTAGAATTCAGAACCATGATCCTGAGGAAAGCTCAACAGCATGAGTAAGGTCATCAACACCATGAGTAAAGACATAGAAACATTGAAAATCAACCAATTGGAAATAAAAAAAAACACCAAGAAGAAATGAAGAATGACATAGCAGAAATGAACACATTGGAAGGACTAAAGAGCAGAGTAGAGGAAGCTGAGGACCGAATCAGTGAATTAGAAGACAGGCTAGAAAAAAAATCAACCAATCAGAAAACCAAAAGGAAAAAACAATTAAAAAACAGGAAGATAGCATAAGAGAACTGTGGGACAACTGGGAATATAATAACATTCGCATCATAGGAGTCCCCAAAGAAGAAGAAGAAAATGAGCAAGGGTTAGAGAATATATTGGAAGAAATAGTGACAGAAAACTTCCCTAATTTGGTGAAGTAAGAAGGCATTCAAGTTCAAGAACAACAGAGAGTCCCAAGTAAGAAGAACCCAAACAGGCTCACACCAAGACACATAGTAATTAAAATGCCAAAAATTAAAGACAAAGAGAGAATCCTAGAGGCAACAAGAGATAAACAACAGGTTACCTACAAAAGAACACCCATAAGGCCATCAGCAGACTTCTCAACAGAAACACTACAGGCCAGAAGGGAATGGCATGAAGTAATCAAGGTCATGAAAAACAAGGATCTGAATCCAAGACTACTCTATCCAGCAAGGCTATCATTCAAAATAGAAGGTCAAATAAAGAGCTTCCCAGACAAAAAAAAAAGCTAAGGAAATACATTAGCACCGAACCAGCACTGCAAGAAATGTTAAAAGGACTGCTCTAATTAGAAGAAGAAATAGGAAGAAAAATATAACCACACTAAACTAAAATGGCAATAAATAAGTACATATCAATAATCACCTTAAATGTAAATGGAATGAATGCTCTGATAAAAAGACACAGATAGCTGATTGGGTAAGAACGCATGACTCATACATATGTTGTTTACAAGAGACCCACCTCACAACAAAAGACTCACATAGGTTGAAAGTGAAGGAATGGAAAAAAATCTTCCAAGCAAATGGAAAGGAAAAAAAAGCTGGAGTAGCAATACTCATAACTGATAAAATAGATTTCAAAATAAAGGTATAACTAAAGACAAAGAAGGTCAATACATAATATTGAAAGGATCTATCCAACAGGAAGATATAAGCTTGGTAAACATATATGCACCGAATATAGGAGCACCAAAATATATTAAAAATCTTCTGGAGGACTTCAAAGGAGAAATTGACAGTAATACAATCATAGCAGGGGATTTCAACACCCCGCTGACATCACTGGATAGATCCTCTAGACAAAATATTAACAAGGAAACAGAGACTCTAAATTAAGCACTAGACCAAATGAATTTAATAAATATCTACAGAGAATTGCACCCCAAAACTTCAGAATTCACATTCTTCTCAAGTGCAGATGGGACATTCTCAAAGACAGACCACATTTTAGGGCACAAACTAAGTCTCTACAAGTTCAAGAAGATTGAAATCATATCAAGCATGTTCTCAGATCACAATGGCATGAAACTAGAAATCAATTGCAACAAGAACATGCAAAGACATTTGAACACATGGAGGCTAAATTGCATGTTATTAAACAATGAATGGGTTACCAAGGAGATCAAAGAAGAAATTAAAACTTTCTGGAAACCAATGAAAATGAACACACACCAACACAAAATCTATGGGATGTAGCGAAAGCAGTTCTGAGAGGGAAGTTCATAGCAGTACAGGCCTACCTCAAGAAACAAGAAAATTTTCTAATAGACTATCTAACCTCGCAACTTAAAGAACTAGAAAGTAAGCAAAAAGAAAACCCAAAAGTAAGTAGAAGGAAGGAAATAGTAAAGATCAGAGCAGAAATAAATGACATAGAGACCAAAAAAACAGTTCAAAGGATCAATGAAACAAAGAGCTGGTTTTGGAAATGATAAACAAGATTGATGGACCCTTAGCTAGACTCACCAAGAAACAAAGAGAGAGAACCCAAATACACAAAATCAGTAATGAAAGAGGAGAAGTAACAACTGACACCACAGATATACAAAGATCATTAACAAATACTATGAACAATTGTATGGCAACAAATTCGACAATATAAGCAAAATGGACAAATTTCTAGAAACACATAGTCTCCCAAAACTGGACCAGAAAGAGATAGAAAACTTGAATAGACCAATACAACTGAGGGAATTGAAGATGTAATCAAGACTCTCCCAGCAAAGAAAAGCCCAGGCCTGGTCGGCTTCACGGGGGAGTTTTACCGGCCATTCAAAGAAGAACTAACACCCATTCTACTCAAACTATTTCAAAAAATTCAGGAAGAAGGAAGACTTCCAAACTCGTTTTATGAGTCCAGCATAATTCTAATTCCAAAACCAGAAAAAGACACCACAAAGAAAGAAAACTACAGGCCAATATCCCTGATGAACATAGATGCCAAAATCCTGAACAAAATACTAGCAAATCAGATCCAGCAATACATTAAAAAAATTATTCACCATGACCAAGTGGGATTCATCCCAGCAATGCAAGGCTGGTACAATATTCGCAAATCAATAAATGTGATACACCACATAAACAAAATGAAAGATAAAAACCACATGATCATATCAATAGATGCTGAAAAAGCATTCAACAAAATCCAGCACTCATTTCTGATAAAAACGCTCAGCAATGTGGGAATAGAGGGATCATATCTCAACAGAATGAAGGGCATATATGAAAGACCTACAGCCAACATCATACTCAATGGGCAAAAACTAAAAGCATTTTCCTTAAGAACAGGAACAAGACAGTGATGTCCACTTTCGCCACTCTTATTTAACATAGTACTGGAAGTCCTAGCCACAGCAATCAGACATGAAGAAAAAGTAAAAGGGATCCAAATAGGAGAGGAGGAAGTGAAACTGTCATTATTCTCAGATGACATGATATTATACATAGAAAACCCTAAAGACTCCATCAAAAATCTACTAGACTTCATAAATGAATTTGGCAAAGTAGCAGGATACAAAATCAATGTCAAGAAATCAATGGCATTCTTATACACAAATGATGAACTCACAGAAAGAGAAACTAAAAAAAATTCCCATTTACCATCCCGGCAAAAAAATTAAAATACCTAGGAATAAACTTAACCGAAGAAGTAAAGGACCTATTTGCAGAAAACTATAGGGCATTGAAGAAAGAAATAGAGGAAGATATAAAAAAGTGGAAGCACATACCTTGTTCATGGATTGGAAGAATTAACATCATTAAAATGTCCATACTACCCAAAGCAATCTACAGATTTAATGCAATCCCCATCAAAATACCAATGACATATTTCACAGAACTAGAACAAATACTTCAGATGTTCATATGGAACCAAAAAAGACCCCGAATAGCTACAGCAATCTTGAAAAAGAAGGACAAAGTAGGAGGGATCACAATACCGGACATCAGGTTATACTACAAAGCTACTATAATCAAAACAGGCTGGTACTGGCACAAGAACAGGCACATAGACCAGTGGAACAGAACAGAGAATCCGGAAATTGACACAAGACATTATGCTCAATTAATATTTGACAAAGGTGGTAAGAGCATACAATGGAGTAAAGACAGCCTCTTCAATAAACAGTGTTGGGAAAATTGCACAGGTGTATGCAAAATAATGAAGGTAGACCACCAACTTATACCATACACAAGAATATACTCAAAATGAATAAAAGACTTAAATGTGACTCGTGAATCCATAAAAATCCTAGAAGAAAATGTAGGCAACAAAATTTCAGACATCACACCAGCAGAATTTTTACTGATACAAGGCCTAAGGCAAGAGAAACAAAGGAAAGAAATTAATACATGGGACTACATCAAACTAAAAAGCTTCTGCACAGCAAAAGAAACAAGCCTCAAAATGGATAGGGAACCCACTATATAGGAGAGCAGAATTATCAATGATACATCAGATAAGGGGTTAGTCTCCATAATACACAGAGTACTCATATAACTCAACAAAAGGAAGATAAATAATCCAATTAAAATGGGCAGAGGACCTAAATAGACACCTCTCCAAACTGCACAAACAAATGGCCATGAGACATATGAAAAAAATGCTCAACGTCACTAACCATCAGAGAGATGCAAATTAAAATGACTATGAGGTATCACCTCACACCTACCAGAATGACTTCCATCAACAAGTCATCAAACAAGTGCTGGCGAGGGTGTGGAGAAAAGGGGACTCCAGTACACTGCTGGTGGGAATGCAGACTGGTGCAGCCACTATGGAAAACAATATGGTGTTTCCTCATAAAATTAAAAATAGAACTGCCATTTGACCCAGTGATCCCACTTCTAGGAATATATCCTAAGAAGTCTGAAACACCAATCACAAAGAATATATGTACCCCTATGTTCATAGCAGCACTATTTACAATCGCTAAGATCTGGAAATAGCCCAAGTGTCCATCAATAGATGAGTGGATAACAAAGCTGTGGTATATATATACAATGGAATATGTGCAGCTGTAAGAAAGAAAGATCGCATATCCTTTGAGACGACATGGAGGGACCTGGAGAGGATTATGCTAAGCAGAATAAGCCAATCAGAGAAAGACAAATACCACATGATCTCATTTATTTGTGGACTATAATGAACAAAATAAACTAATGAATGAAACAGTCCCAGAGACATAGAAGTAGGATACAGACTGACAAGCCTCAGAAGAGGGTGGTGGGGGTGGGGAATGAGATAAACCAAGGAATTTATATGCGATGTATGCATAACTAATGGATTAGACCTCAATACTGGGGGTGAAGGTGGGATCGGGAGGAGGGTGTCTATGAGGGGAAAAGGAGAAACATCTGTAACAAAAATAATTTTAAAAAATAAAATAAATAAAAACAAGGATACTCAAGAAACTTAGGGGAAGAATAGATTATCTCAGTGAGAACTTAAAAAAAGAGGTAGTAAGCATAAAAATATTTTTCAAATAAATAAAACAGAAGCCATATTTGAAAGGAAGAATGCACTCAAAGAAATCAAGGGCTACCTTCCTTGGGATAACCTAGCTGATTTCATGACTATTCGTCCTTCAGTTTTGATTTCTTAACCTTGAGGCATTTAGCAACTTAGATTTTAGTTTGTTTATGTGCGTTGCTAAGACATTAGAGCCACCTCAGTGTAACGGCCTCTTTGATTACAGTCGGCCCTCGTTTATCGCAATTAATCAGCTCCAGACTCTACCGCATAAATGAATTTCCGTGAAGTAGGATTCTTTATTTACTATATGGTCGTCCCTCTATTTGAAAAAACGGTGATAGAGTGAAGCCGCGAATGTCGAAGCGCGAAGTGGCGAGGGATGACTGTAATTAATCTGACACCACTGTGTGTCAGATTCTGTTTTCATGTCAAAGATTCAGTAGTAAATCAGCAAGCACAATGCCTGAGCTCAGGGTGCTCTCATTCCAGTGGAAGTGACAGACAAAAGTCAATGAAATAAAGGAATAAAATACCTAGAAATCATAATAAAAACAAACGAGGAGTTGAAATAGAAAACAGCTGTGAGTAGGAGAGCAGGATCTTCTAAGGAGATAAAAGTTAAATGGACCTTAAGGATAAAAAGGAATTAGCCACATGAGAGCTGGGGAGGTACCGACAGAGCAAAAGGCAGGTGCAGATGCTGCAGTGGAGAGAGCTAGGCTGGTGCATGGCTAGTGCAGGGCCGGTGCATGATCAATGCAGGGCTGGTGCAGGGCGGGTGCAGGACTGGTGCAGGGCAGGTGCTGGGGTAGTGCAAGGTAGTGCAGGACTGGTGCTGGGCTGGTGCAGGACTGGTGCTAGGCTGGTGCAGGGCTGGTGCAGGACTGGTGCTAGGCTGGTGCAGGACTGGTGCTGGGCTGGTGCAGGGCTGGTGCTGGGCTAGTGAAAGGTGGGTGCAGGACTGGTGTTGGGCTGGTGCAGGACTGGTGCTAGGCTGGTGCAAGGCTGGTGCTAGGCTGGTGCAGGGCTGGTGCTAGGCTGGTGCAGGGCTGCCCAGCGAAGGGAAAGTGGCCTCATGATGAAGCAGAATGGAATCATGCAGTTCCCTCTAGAATGTGGTGAGAAATTTGGATTTTATTCAAACTGCAGTGAAAATCTGTTTAAGGGAGATATTCAAGACAGTGAACAAAGCAATTTTTATTTTAATAGGATCACCACTCTTGCTGCTACAAGGAGAGTGGATTAGAGAGAAGCAGGAATCAAAGTCAGAATAGCAGTTACAGGTGTGTCAACAGTGCTGGCAAGAAATGGTAGTGGCCTGTGCTAGGGAGACTCAGTGAGGGGGGAAGAGAGGGAGGGAGGAAGAGGGACAGGATGAGGGGAGAGGGACAGGGACCATGTCAGGGAGAGAAAGCAGAGCACTGGGCACTTATTGGAGATCTGTTTTAAAGTTAGAATCAAAAGCCCCTGGTTGATAAAACTGGATAAGGGGGCAGAAAAAGAGAAGGAAACTAAAAACAAACATCCAGATGGAGCTACGAGCAGAAGGTACAGGTTTGAATAGAGGGACAAATGTTCTGTTTAGGGCCTTGTTGCACTAAAGTTGTTTTGAGACATCGACTAAAGATATTAAGTAGAAGTTAGACATACAAGTCTAAAGATCAGAGGAAATTTTTGCTGAACAGGAAATCTGGGTATCATCAACAAATTCCAGGTATTTGTTCAGATCACTGGCAGAAAAGCTAGAACTGAGGGACATAAACACTCTGCGGTCAAAAAAAAAAAAAAAGGAAGACGCAGAAATTTACACCAAGAGGAGGCAGTGAGTAAGGTGGGAGGAAGGGGAAAGTGATACCTTAGAAGATCCAGTTTCAAGCAAGGACCACTGAGAAATTAGGTAATAGGGGGACATTTTTCATCCTGTAGAAATATAAGACTTGTTTGCATGGGTTGACAGTAGGGAGAAATAAGATTAGAATGCCTTGCAGAGTGGACAAGGTGAAGCAGGTGCAGACTAAATGTGCTATAAGTTTCTCAGGACTGGCTATTGAGGAGTGCAGAGAAAGGATCAGTAGATTTAGGGAACATGTGGTCAAAGACTATTTCTTCTTTATACATTTGTATTTTCTTTCCACAAAAGGTGTTTAAACATACAAAACAGTATGAAATGTGAACACAGAAAAGTTTATGAAAGTGTTTAAACACACAGAAAAGTTGAAAGAAAAGTACAATGAGCCTGTTTTCCCTCTAACTGTAAATATTTTTATGTATTTTCTTTGATTTTATAAATATACACACAAATACACATATTTTGCCAAATAGTTTGAAAGTAATAGAGAAATATCATGACACTTCACTCCTAAATGTTTGTCTTCATAGCCTAAGAACAGAAAAATTCTCCTATATAACCAAAATATCATTATCACAAGAGGAAATTACAAAAAAAATGCTAATAATTTATAAAATCCAATATTCATGTTCAAATTTCCTCCAATTGCTTCTGAAAGTGCTTTTAGAGCTGGTGTCGCAAATCAGGGCCCAGGCAAGTCATATGCATTGCTTTTGATTATTATTTTTCTTTAGTTTCTTTTAAACTAGAACTTTTTTTCATCTCTTGTGTGTATCACATTGACTTTTGGGAAAATTCAGCAAGAAGTTTTATAGAATTATCTCACATTCTAGATTTGTGTGATTGTTTCTTCATGATATATCTTTCTTATTTCTCTATCCCTAGGTTTTCTCTGTTAACCAGAAGTTAGTCAAATGTTTACATTAGGGTTAAACACATCACAGTGGTCCTGTGTATTTATAGTGCACGGTTAATATGTATATGCATATGCATATGTATAGGTTACTGTGCATAGTATCAGATGGCACATCATGGCAGGTCATTAATCATACTAAATTGAGTTCTAGATAATCCAACCAGATTTCTTCTTTATAAAGATATATCTTTACCCTTGCAATTAGCAAGCAAGTCTTCGACGTGATATTATGGCACCACGCAACTATCCTTGCTTCAAATAAATCTTTCTCCCAATAGTTTTGGTATCTACTGATAAGCCTTGCTTAAATCAATTGTTATAAAGTGGTTGATACTCTAACTGCAAACAGTGATTTTTCTCATTCTGTTATTCCACCTATATTTATTAGCTGGCATTCATCTGCAAAGAAGAGTTTAAGAAAGCCATTTTATTGTTGAAGATCCTAGGAAGTTTGAATGCCAATAAACATTTTGTAGAAGTTGGAAGGAGATAATTTTGAAGAGAATGGGGACAGCCAAAAGGAACAAGCCTTTGAGAAGGTGACAAGAAAAAGAATAGAGATTATATAATTGTCTAACCACTATGCTGTATACCTGAAACAGATATAAACTTTTAAAAAGTAATTAAAAAACAAAGAATGGAGAGAATATGCAATGGTCGACATTTGGGGAGACACCTCCTTCATGTGACAAGAGGGAGAGGGGAAGATATCTGGGCCTCAAGGCCTAGATGTGAGAAGGCGAGAGAGTAATTGCACTTATAGCCACACCGTAAGAAAGTGATGAAAATAAAACGAAAATAAAATACATTCATGAAGATAAAGATACCATGACAGTAATAAGAAAAATATTATTTCACATAAGAATAATAAAGGAACAGTAATAAAGAAATAGTAACAATTCCCTGGCTGGTTTGGCTCAGTGGTTAGAGTGTCAGCCCACAGACCAAAGAGTCGTGGGTTCGAGTTCAGTCAAGGGCACGTACCTTAGTTTCGGTTTGGTCCCCAGCCCTGGTCAGGGTCATGCAAGAGGCAACCAGTCGATGTGTCTCTCTCACATCGATGTTTATGTTTCTCTCTCTTTCTCCCTCCTTCCCACTCTGTCTAAAAAAAATCAATGGAAAAATGTCCTCAGGTGAGGATTAAAAAAATAAAAAAAGAAATAGCAACGGTTATTATAGTTTCACTCTCTATGGAATATTATGTCATTAGGAATGATAATTAGAAAACCTATAGAAAAATAGGAACCCAATAAGTTAAAACAATCATTTTTCTCTTGAAGTTTTCTGAGTACATTCTAATTTTAAAAACACAGCTGCAACTACAAAGTCTCATTTTTCTACATAAGTCGTCCTTCGGGTGGCAGGCCTTAAACAGTTGTGAGAAAGCCTCGCTCCTGTAGATATTTATTATCAGTTTGGCTCCTTTTGCTCAGAGTAACAAATCTAATTAATTAAACTAGTTATTTTTCACTCACTGAGCATAAACTAGATTCAGAAAAGTATTTTGAGGGTTATTTATATTTGAATGTACTAATGGCAGGAAGATAATAGAGCTGTGAAGCGTGCCAGCAGGCCAAATAAATCAATCTTATATGATATTAAAAAATTTTTAAAAAGACCTACAATCAAGAGACACCTCTGCCCTGGGAAGCCTAACCAATCAATTTTTAAATTTTAGACACTATTATAAGTTGCTCAAATGATTCTAGTTAGTATTGTAAAATATAACTTAAACAATGATCAGACAAGAAAAAGAGCAAGCTTCTTAATAAGATCAATAAAAGCAGTCCTCAAATCAGTTGCTGATTTAATGTAATGATATGTGTGAAAATAAAATCTTGTCAGGTGTATCAGCTTTTGCCACAATCATGCCCCATATCAGTGGCACACAGGGACAAGCATTTCTTCTCCACAGATGCTCCACGTGTATCATTCTGGGTCCAGGCTGGGAGCTCTAGCTATGCTGCTACCTGGGCGCCACCAGAAGCACCTGCCATAAGGGTCTCGAAGCGGCCTGGGAGGGTTTGACGGCTGCCATGGAGGCTGTGGCTACGTAAGTGTGTGGAACTGGACAGTACAGAGACGCGACTCTGCTGCCAGTGGGGGATGTCTTCCTGACCGACTGCACGGGGATGTCTCCAAATTCCAGAATGCTTGTTGTCAGAGAAACCTAATGTTTTAGATTGTTTGAAGTTATCTTTTCATTCCCAGACGTTTTATGACATTCTGGATGACATAGCTACCTTTATGCACTAAGCTTCTTACAAGTAATTGATTTCTTACCGAGTTTTTCTATGTCAATAATTCACTAAAATTTCATCACACCTGTTACATATACACACATTCATATATATATTCCAGTTTAAAATTATATCATTTATACACTATTTTATTGTTATTTTCTCTTAAATAATTGTTATTTTTTCTATAATAGAAAAGAAAAAATTAAATGGACAAAGAGAAGTGGATCAGAGACTATGGAGAAGAGATGGCAGATTTTGAGAGGATGGTAAGCAAAAAGAGCATTTGTCAGCAGCAAAAGGAAGAAATGTCTACAGAGGAACACATCAACTCTAGCCAATCTTATTTACCTCCAAAGCACCCCAGAGAGGCCCCCTTGCCCTTAGGAGTTAGGAGCGAGCTGCAGGGCAACAAACAAGGGGCTGAGCAAAAGTTTGTGTAAGGGGTGTGCAGACTGCCAGTCTGACCCGTGCCACCAGGTGCCCCTCCTCCCTACCGCTGTGGGAGACAGAAGTTCATGCTCTGGAGAAACTAGGCCCAGAGGTGCACTGGACACAGGGAACCAGGCACTGGAGAAGACAGGAACAACATGTTAGAACAAAAATAGGAAGACAAAGTAAAAGACTGAAAACAATGAATGGAGAGACCCCTTAAACACAACTAACTTTCAGAAGTGCCAGCAGATCCCCCCTTACCCAAAATCCTTTTAATCAGAATGGCTAAATTTAATGAATTAAAACATTGAAGTGTAAGCCTTTAATTTAGCAATAGGAGGTAAATCCCAGAATAAATAACCGAAGTTCTGAGAAAGAATCAGGGCTGGAAGGACTAAGCAGGGAACCTAGTTATGTCTGTTGGTAAAAGCAGAATTTTAAAGTTTAAAATTGTAAGTCATGCATATGTATTACTTTGATAAAAATAAAACAACTTCAAACATAAAAGTCAAACATGCATTGAGCTTAAATCTTTAAATGACATTTCAAAAAACAGAATGGGTTATTGTTTTTAATATAATTCTATTATTGGTAGAAATGGAGTTCTTGGGTGCCTTGAGGAAAAGAATTTCCTGAGGCCCCCACAGAAGGATAGGGTTTTATGGAAAGCTTTACTAATAATGTAAAATTAAGGGAATTTTCCTGCAAGGTCCTGTCTCTGTCTGTTCCACCATGGAAGAAGTCCAATCTTGCCTTCAGCAGGGCCAGGATGAAGGCTACTGCCCAGAATTTCTGTTCCATATTAAAGTCCAGTCCAGCATCTGGCTGGCTTACCTTGTGTTCCCAGCTGCAGTCTGTTGCACATGGGGTCTGCACGGCCATGGGCCATGTGGCTGCTTAAGGCCCCATGGCTAAGGTGAGAGAGCAGTGAGAGCGTGGGCGAGTGTGGGTCACAGAGCAAGACAGCGAGAAGAGCACAAGAGAGAGTGAACTCTTTGGGGATTTTTAACCAGGCCAAGATTTCATGGGCTTCTGATGGGGTCCACCCTGTAGCCTACCCATTGTTCCCCAGGCTAGACTGATAGGCAAGCACCTTTCCCGTGGTACCCAGACTTCACTGCACATGCGCCCATCTCCCCATCTGCTACATCCCTTCCCCCAGTGATCTGCAGGGAACGGACCGGTGGTCCCTGGGGAGTGTGAAGCTGTAGCTTCCTGGTGAAGCTGCCCAGATGACCGTGCTTATAATGTCTGGCCTCCCTTTTGCTCTCTTCCTGTTATTAATATTAAGTTGCTAATTATGATGATAACAATTCCAGAAAAATTCAATAGAAAGTGAAGCAAATGTATTACGTCTTTCAACTGGCAGTATAAAATTCACAGGAAATTACATTATTTGACATATTTTATACATTTAAATACATTTTATTTTTAATCAATATGTTGAAAGGTATACTATAAAATTTAACAATAATAACAAATGGTAATAATAAACCTTAGATGCAACTTCTTTCAGAAGTATGTAAGAAACTCCCTTTAAAGTAGGATCCCTGGGATTCCCCAGTAAAGAGAACAAATAAAAATGTAGCAATAAGAATATCAGTTGTATGAGAGGCAGGAGTTAAGGTTTCAAAATAACACCCTGCAGGAGAATATGGATAATACCCTCAGTACTTTTACACGTGTAAATATTTACATTTTTTGTAATGTGACTGCTTCATTCATATCACCTACACTGAATAGTCTTTTCTCATAATTCACTGCTGTTTAAAGCAAAGTAATTTGTCAAATGAGTCACTTACAACATCTATTTGTTGTTACTGTTTAGTATCTACAAATGATAAGTCCCTGTTTGGGGGAACATAACCATCTCTCCCACACTGCTGACCACACACAATTCAACGGTGACATTCTATCCACTCTTTCCGTGCAGCCTGGCTAGTGCCGTCGTTGCGTCATCCTCAGGGCACCTCTTCTGGTCATGCAGTCTTTTCGGATGATCCAGGTCTGTGTGTGTAGGACTCACCGGAGGCCTTTGGGGGGAATGCAATCTTCTCTTGCCACCAGGAAGTATTTGAAGAAACCCTGTTCTGGCTTGTGGGGAGTGTGCACTTCATCCATTTTAAGTTTCTCAGAGATGTCATTTTAACTTTTCTTCCTTTTTTTCATTTAATTGGTATGATATGTCTTCATGTAACTTTATCATATACATTATAAATAAATAAATGTATCTTGCCCTAAATTCAAGGACAATGTTATCCATTGCAAAACTCTGTTCTATAGAAATAGAAGGGCCATTAGCACTCTGTTCTACACAAATGGTATGCCGAGGAGCACACCTCCATACGCACAGAACATGCAGATTACAATGCATATGATTCTTTCGCAGTTCAGTCCTGAACGCAGCCAGCCCTGGTCTAGGAATTTTTATTCTTATATAATCTTTAATAATGCCATATACTCTAAGACTCTGAGTTAAGACTGAAGTTTTATTATCAAATCTTATCCTCTTTTTGTACCACATGATGTAATAGTGAGTATACATTGCTTGATCCATTAAATACTTCAAAGACATCAATGTTTTCTATGATCTAATAGTTCCAAATTATACATGGCAACCAATTCCTCTCTGCTAGAACAGGATGAGGTAATGCCTAGAAGAGGAAGCAGATGGCTCTGATTGGGCAGGATTGGTCTTTGTGGGTCTGGCCAAATTGATCCACTTTCTTGTATCTCACTTTCTCGGTATATACAGTGGGGACCAAAGTACTGAGAAGGCAAGCCAGGTGCAGCCCCTTAGGCGATGCAGTGACCCCACCCTCGGCTTTTGTAATTCCCGTACATCCACCAACCACCTAAACTACAGTGGAACTAGAAGGCCCCCAAACGCCCGGAGACTTCTCATGTATAAAAGGCGGGTGGAACCCAGGCTCAGGGCTCAGCCTTTGGAGGTGACTTCCCTGAGACAGCACTGCTGCGCACTGAACAGTCCTTTTCAAATCCTCTGAGTGCATGTAGTCTGTCTCTTCCCACGGACCAAATTTCTGCCACAACATATGGTGCGTTGGCCGGGAAGCTGACAGCCTCTCTGGCCCCTTGAGCCACCGTTGTCGGAAGCTGGCAGGAAGAAGTCACTAAATTTGGGCCCCTGTGAAGGAAAGGAAGGCGCACCACTAGTGATTTCACTGGACCCTGACCCTTGCCAGGCCGACTATAGTCGGCCACCACTGTGCTCCCATGGACTCCAGGGAGGATAGAAAAGCCTGCTAGGACATCAGATCAGTAAGTGTCCCTGGGAACCCAGAACTGAGCTCAGGCTTGCCTCAAAGGCAGAAGGGGAGCTTGATCACCTCCCAGGCAGCATAGACACCACACAGTACAGGGAATTCCTGGGTAGAAGTTTGAATTCTGTGTGACTGTGTGTGTGAGTGACCGTGCCCCACAACGCCTGTTACAGAGCCTGTGTGAGTCCCAACCTGCACATCCATGGTGACCTCATATGGCTAAGGGCGGTATCAGGTTCGAGGGGACATTTGTCTCCACCAGTGAACCCGATCCGAGCCACGGGTTTATACTGGCCTGCCAATGCCAAGAGGCACCTAAATCCCCATGAGGGGAGTGGCCAGGCAGACAAAACGAGAGTGTCCTCCTGTTTGTCTCATGACACCATTCATTAGGAGGTTTGCTTAACCATCTTAGATATCATTATGGGGAGGGGAGTTCCTCTAAACCCACTGTTCTGGAATGTATGATAAAGAATTTTATAGCCCTAGCTGGTTTGGCTCAGCGGTTAGAGCATCAGCCCACAGACCAATGAGTCACGGGTTTGATTTTGCTCAAGGGCACATACCTCAGTTGTGGTTCATCCCCAGCCCTGGTCGGGTCATGCAGGAGGCAACCAGTCTGATGATAAATAGAAAAATATCCTCGGGTGTGGAAAAAAAAAAAGAGAATTTTATAGAGGGGTTCTCAGGAGATTATGGGGTCAAATTGACCCCCGGAAAATTGCACACCCTCTGTGAATTAGGATGGTCCACCTTTGGTGTGGAATAGCCCTCTGAAGGCACCCTTGTTGTCCCCACAGTCCAGGCCTTGTATAGGGTAGTCACTGGAGACTCCAGCCATCCAATCAATTTCCCTACATAGACCAGTGGTTGGAAATAGCCCAAATCAGGCCTCCTTGGGTCCGATTCTGTATTACTCGTCAGGGACAGTGTAAGGTCCTCGTGGCACGAGGTGAAAGGAAGACTTCATGGCGAATTAAGCGGCCTCCTATATTACAAGGGGATTTGGGAGAGTCCCCTCCACTGCCACTGCCATACGCCCTGCTATTTAAGGATGGGGAACCTCACCTGCCTGACAGCCCACCTCCATCTGCCTCACCCCCACAATTGGCCACTGTGCCGCCAGAGCCAGAGTCACTGGAGCCAGTGGGAAGATGTCTCAGGTCAGCAACCCAGGGACTAAAGCCCCCAGCAGCAATGCAATTACCACTGCCAGAGACAAGGGGTCCACAGAGAATGGTTACAACAGATGGGGGGAATATAATGAAGGAAAGATGGTGGGTACTCCCAGACCACAGAATCTACATGCCAGAACAATTAGCCCATCAGTTAGTCCTCCAACAACATGAACTCACCCATCTGGGAAAAATCTGCCCTAGAAGCCTTATTAAGCCGGTACTAACTGATTGCTCCACTTCCATCCCTCTGTGCCTCGGTCTCCCAATGCTGTCTTCTCTGTGCTCAAAACACCAGACAAGGCCCCGCCGGGCCCGCCAGGATCCAGCGCTGCGGCCAAGCACCCTTTGAAGATCTAGAGGTAGACTTCTCGGAAATAGGACCCAGAAGAGGAAATAAATATCTCCTGGTTTTCATCTGTACTTTCTCGGGCTGGGTTGAAGCTTACCCCACACGTATGGAAAAGGCAAGAGAAGTAACCAAAGCTCTACTGAGAGACATCATCCCGAGATACGGAATGCCATTGACTATAAGATTAGACAATGACCCAGCCTTCACAGCAGAAATAGTACAGCAGGTAGCTAAAACTCTAGGTATCCGATGGAATTTGCACACAGCCTACCGGCCCCAGAGCTCCGTGAAAGTAGAAGGCATGAATTGGACCCTTAAGCAGGCCATGGCAAAACTGTCAAGAAACCAACCTGAGCGTGGGGTTGAGCGAGGGGCCGACGGGCTCCGCCCAAAGCGGCCACCTCCTCCACCCTCCGAGTCCGCTCTGGCAGCACCGGGCCGGCTGTTGCGACTCTCTCTCAGGGAACAGGCCGCAAGCCCGGAGTGCGCCGGTTGGACTGAGGCGCTGCAGGCTGCTGTGGCCAAGCTGCGTGCCCGCGCTGTGGTGGCTGTGCCCACCGACACGCTGTACGGCCTGGCCTGCTCGGCGAGCTGCTCCGCGGCACTGGGCGCTGGGTACCGCGTCAAGGCCCGCAGGGAGGCCAAGCCTCTGGCTGTGTGCCTGGGCTGCGTGACAGACGTCTACAGGTAGTGTCATGTGAGAGTACCCGAGGGGCTCTTGAAAGACCTATTACCAGGACCAGTGACCCTGGTGATGGAAAGCTCGGAGGAACTCTATAAGGACCTGAACCCCTTCACTCCTCTTGTAGGCATCCATGTTCCAGACCATGCCTTCATGCAGGACTTGGCCCAGATGTTTGGGAGACCGCTTGCTCTCACCAGCACCAACCTCAGCTCCCAGGCCAGTTCTCTGAATGTCAAGGAGTTCCAGGACCTCTGGCCTCAGTTGTCCCTGGTAACTGATGGCGGACCAATTGGGGATGGCCAGAGCCCTGAGTGTCGCCTAGGCTCAACTGTGGTTGACTTGTCTGTGCCTGGAAAGTTTGGCATCATTCGTCCAGGCTGTGCCCTGGAAAATACTGCGGCTGTCCTCCAGCAGAAGTACGGGCTGCTCCCCTCACATGGACCCTGCTCCTGAAACTCGGGAGGCAGGAGGGCCAGGGACTGATGCTGGACACGTGTGTCTGTCCACTGGTGGCTGGCAAGGCCTCATTTGCAGAGGCCACTGGGGCCACAGCTTCACTGATCTGACACTTTTAAGGCAGTTTGTCTTTCTGAACACTGTGGACCAGGCTCCAGCAGCTGCTGGCTTAGCTTCACACCTGGGGAGGGGGCTATATTTATTATCTGTAATTTCATACATCAGCCAAAAGCCGAATAGAGACTTTAAGAACATTCCTAGAATGTTCTTATTCTGGTCAGTCTTCTTCTCTTTCTCTCTTTTTTAAAGTTTTGAAATATAATTTAAATTACATTTGGAATCTAGTACGAGGTGGTGGCATTTAAGGTCCAAATGGCTAGAGCACCAAAAATTGGTGCTGTTTAAAAGTCTCAGGTGACCAAAGGCATGAGTTTTGTGCTCCTCAAGCTGGAACCAGGTTAGCATAAAGATTGTAGAGCTACAGGCCAAACACTCTTTCCTCGGAACCAGGGGCTGGTGGTGTGGCCTGCTGTAATTGCCTGGCAGAGTCATCATTTTGGTCTAATGGGAGGGAATCAGCTCAGTTGGCAGGGAGTGGGATGAGGGGTCCAAATTAAAGAGTATTGGAAAATAAATCTCTACTATCTCTTTCAGACAGTGACTTTTCTTATTCATAAAATAAATGATAATTATGCTTATAATACCTTTATTTAAATCTAGTGTCCACTCACCACTCAGCAGCCTTTATGTGTATTCATAAGTTTACCAAGTGTTAAACATTGTTATTATTGGCCATTTGAACTTTGTTTTTCTTTGATAGAAAATAATGCTGCTATTAAACACCTTTGAAAATGAAAAAAAAAAAAAAAAGAAACCAACCTGCCCTGGACTGATATACTGCCCCTAGCTCTCTTGCAAGTACCTTGTATCCCTCGGGCAAAGATCAGGTTCTCCCCTTTTGAAATCTTATACGGGAGACCTCCCCCACTGATTAAATTCAAAGGGGATATAAAAGAACTGGGAAATTTGGAAATCCAAAAACAACTACAAGGATTAGGAAAAACCATTCTTGAGGTACATAAGTGAGTAACTGATAGAATACCCATTTCCCTGGGAATAACTGTACACCCCCACAGACCAGGGGACCAAGTCTGGATAAAAGACTGGAAAAGGGAACCCCTCAAACCAACTTGGAAAGGGCCCTCTTTAGTTATACTAACCACTCCCACAGCTCTCAAGGTTGCAGGTCTGAATACCTGGATCCACCACTCACAGGTGAAGGCAGCTCACCTGCCATATGACAACCAACCTGCCTGAAGAGTGCCACCAGCCAGAACAATTCTCTGCAGGTCACCCTTAAGAGTGTTGTAACCCAGTAGATCAACTTCCCTCGGACACCAAAATTATAAGTTTTAGGAGCTTTATTAACCTGCGCAGGGACTGCAGCCAACCTACTCAGAGGAGAACTGCAGCCCCAAGCCTCTAAAATGGCAGCCTTTTATAGCAAGCAAGCAGCATTCACAGAAGCAGATATCAGCAGTTAGCAGTTGTTTGATTAACATTTCTCAAAATCCATATCTAACAGTTGCCCGGGGGTCTCCTGTTTGTCAAGCAAACAGAATAGGCCTCCCTCCCCTCAGGGAACCAGTACAATAGTGGGAGTGACAGAGATCACAGAGGTCAAAATTAGCATTAAGTACTTGCAAATACCTATACTCAGGAAACTGCAAATGCCCCCAACACATGGGGCAACTATAACCTTAGGCAGAAATTCCTTCCCGTCTAGGGGCAACCAACCCATTATGGGAAGAATATCGAGGAATGTCCACTGGTGACAAAATGGAGTCCTTCAGTCACCCTAACCAAGGGGCCCACATAAAATGGAATCTAGTTGCCTTAGCCTTGGGGCCCACAACAAGAGGACAGTGAAACCTGCTGATGAGTCTATGGCAAGTGTCCAAGGACTCCGTCAGTAGAATTGAGGGTCATCACCTGCTGGACTGATCCCAGCTCTGGACTCTGTATCCTTAGTAGCCTTACAGGACAAAATAGAAGGGGGTTAGGCCTACTGACTGCTGAAAGGGAGGAATATGCCTCTTGTTAAGCGAGGAATGTTAATTTTATGTTAATCAGTCAGAAATAGTTGAGACATGGCCCAACAGTTAAAGGAATGAATACTGGACATCTTGGGTACTCCCATTACCTGGTCCTCTCTTAATGCTTTTTATAGCATTCCTGTTTGGCCCTTGTATTATCAACATGCTAACCCATTTCATTTCCTCTCACTTGGCTCCAAATGATGCTTCAAATAAGATGATTCTCCTCTGGACGGTGAAGAACTCTAGTTGCTGCATCCCTCCCCTTCAAACACCCCTATTTCAGCAGCAAGCAGCCAGAGAGATCATAGGCCCTCTTCCTCATGAAGCTCTAAGGGAACTCCCTGTCCAAGATGTTCTCTTAGTCTGAGCATCTTGAGAATCAAGAGGAGGGAAATGAGAAGGCAAGCCAGGTGCAGCCCCTTAGGCAATGCAGTGACCCCACCCTTGGCTTTTGTAATTCCTGTACATCTGCCAATGCCTAAACTACAGTGGAACTAGAAGGCCTCCAAATGCCCGGAGACTTATCATGTATAAAAGATGGGTGGAACCCAGGCTCTGGGCTCAGCCTTTGGAGGTGACTCCCCTGAGACAGCACTGGTGCACATTAAACGGTTCTTTTCTAATCCTCCGAGTGCATTGCAGTCTGTCTCTTCCTGCCAACCAAATTTCTGCCACAACAGAGCCAAATCTGCCCAACATAAGACAATTATGTGAAGCATTCTCTGATCTCTTCCTTAATGTAGATAAGCATAGATGATTGCCATCCATGGTAGATATTGTTCGTTGTTATTTTCCCAGCATGTTGCTGGGGAAAGGAAAGTTTTCAATAAGAGTGAGAGTTTTTCTGGTTATGTTATTGATGAAAGTGAGGTATCCCTTTCCCTACTGGATGCTGAAGGTCAGGTCCATACAACATCTTGAGAAAAATAATTTTATGAGACTCACATGGGAGGATGTGTAATTTTTGTGTGAAGTTACATCTCTGGGTTTCCAAAGTCCCATTTCCCTTAATCCAGTCCTGGATGATGTACAGCAGGGAATTCAGTAGAGCTAGAAGGAAAGACTTTCTATTGTGGACAAAAAGGGGCCACACACTAAACCTGACAAGCTCAGGGGAGGCCTGCATGGCAGCCTTACAAACTCAGAGACCTAAGATAACCCACAAAGGATGGTCTGAAATTAAAACTTTTAAACTAAAAGTGGTTTATGGTGGATAGTTATGTCCTAGCCTGGTTTCTTTGCTGACAAAGGTCAACTTTCCCCTTAACTGAGCCTATTGTCTTTTTGCATCTATGATAACATACCTTTGGAATGTCAGGGTAACTTCCCTTTTTCCAGACCCCTCAGGGCAGAGACCACAAATCCCCTCACTGTTATTATTATCATGTTAATTGTTGACTGTTAACTATTCTGTACTCACCCATGAAAAAGAAGCATGTGTCTATCATTTTATTTTTTATCTATTCCCAAAAGTTTCCCCACTTTGCTTTCTCCTGATTCCCTAATCTATCACCAATGGATTTCATGTAAACTTACATCACCTCTTTTGATTGTAATGTATAAAATAAGGTGCAAAACTGCCATTCTCTGGAGCATTCTCTCAATCCCTTGAGGTTTTACTTTCTGGAAATTGTCTCAAATAAACTCACAAAATATTTCACAGGTTTGAATGTTTCCTTTTTTTTTAAAGGGCAAACGCTCCCTCCAGCCCAGATCTCAGGGGTTCTTAGGTGACTAAGAATCTCTGTGGAGGTGTCAGAGACCATTCCTGATGATGTGCAGGAGCCCCACAGGGAAACTCCAAAGCAACTGAAATTAACTAACTGGCTCATCCAGGGGAGCGAACATAAGGTTTGGTCAACTGTGTCCTGAGCCCTTCCAGTTGTTTTAGATGCTATGAGAGAAACTGAGAGGGTTGAATGTGACTCAAGGGGTGAAAGCCTCATGGAGCTCAACCCATAAGCAGCACATGTCCACCCACTACATGACAACCCTAGAAAGTTGCTCAGACTGCAGTTACCCCTTTCCCCCCAAAATTAAAATTGACACCAGAAGTTGTGACTCCAAGGCCAGGAACTCCCAGACCCCAACCCTTATGAATACTCCTGATAGAAAAACCTTTACTTGCAGGTGATTTACAGACATGGGAATATTTAACTGGAAATAATATTAACTTTAAATGGCCAAAATGCAGTTGTCTTTGGGTGCTTAAATTAATTTTTTGCATGCAAAAATTAGAAAAATGCCAGCTCTAAAATTAAACTGAATAAATGAATGGAAATACATGTCTTGATTTAGAAATTAGAAGCGTCTAAGGAGAAGCACAGATAAATTCTTAATAAATTAATAAGAAATTTTATTATTATTATTATTTTTAATCCTCACCCGAGGACATTTTTGCATACATCTTCAGATGGAGCTGGAGGGAGAGAGGGAGGAAGAGAGAAACATCGATGTGAGAGAGACACATTGACTGGTTGCCACCCACAAAACCCCAGCTGGGGCCTGGGACAAACTGCAACTGAGGTACATGCCCTTAGCAGGAACCGAACCCAGGTCTCTCTGGTCCACGGGCCAATGCTCTAACTGCTGAGGCAAACCAGCCAGGGCTAATAAGAAAGTTTCTGAACTCTTCTGAGCTATGAAAGGCCTATACCCCATTCTTTCCCTTCTATCCTCCTCCACCATATCCTTTGGTCTCTGAGCCTCCTTGTAGAGACTTGCCCTTCCCTTCCCTTTTGCCTTCCCCTTCTATCTCCTCCACTGCCTCTTCGACTGCCTTAAGGGAAGTGAGAATAGGAATTCTAACAGCTCCCTGTGAAGAAAAGTTTGTCTCAGCTAGAGAGAAAACAGCAATTGTTCCTGATTTTCTCAAGGACCCTGATGGGTTCACAAAGAAATTTAACTGTTAGAACATGTAATCCTGGCTACTTTAACCTATTCCAATTAATATATCAACTGGTTTCTGGAAGCAAAAACAACAGAATTGATAAATAAGATTTGCAAGAAAACTTTAAGGATTATAGAAAACTAAAATGGGATTTAGAAAAAAAAACAACACAGAAGCATAGGATTGCTCTGAGGACTACCAAATGTTTCCTGTTCTCCTTATTAATAATTTAGGAGAAATTAAAATTACCACAAAAAGGGGGAGCTTATAATTCCATGTATGAGCCCTCCTTGTACTTCTTCCAGTAAAAAAACCAAATGGAGATTTGTACAAAATCTCACAGTTATAAATAAGCTAGTTATTTCCAGACATCCTGTGGTTCCAAATTCACACACCTTATGATCAGCCATCCCTGTGACTGCCAATATTTTTCAGTAACAGATTTATGTAGTGCCCTTTTCAGCATTTCAGTAGAAAATGACAGTCAGTACGTCTTTGCTTTCACTTGGGAAGATCACAAGTTTACTTGGACAGTAATGTCCCACCTATTGTCTTAGATACTAAAACCTAATTTAAATAAAGTTAAGTTGCCTAGATATTCCACTCTAATCCTACATCTGAGTGATTTAGTTTTATGCTCCAGAAAATTAATAAACTCCCAAAAGGACACAATATACCTATTACAACAACTAGCTAATCTAATTTGGGCTAGTCAATTGGCCAAAGATCAAATAGCCAATATTTACACTCATAATAGCTATGCCTTCACTGTAACTCACAGCTTTAAAATGTTGTAGAAGCAACAAGAATTCTTAATTTTCTAAGGCAGCCCATAAAGAATGAAAAATAGTTGCAGAATTATTTGATGGCACACAAAAAAAATTAAATAATTGCCGCCCTGGCCGGTTTGACTCAGCGGTTAGAGCGTTGGCCTGCGGTACAGAGAGACCCGGGTTCGGTTCCGCTAAGGGCATGTACCTCGTTTGCAGTTTGTCCCCGGCCCTGGTTGGTCGTGCGGGTGGCAGCCACTCGATGTGTCCCTTTCACGTCGATGTTTCTCTCTCTCTCTCTCTCCCTCCCACTCTATCTGAACAAAAAATGAAAAAATGTCCTCGGGTGAGGATAAAAAACAAATAAATAAATAAAAATTAAATAATTGCCAATTATTAAAATTCCAGGACATTCAAAAACTGCCACCATGGAAGCAAAAGAAAATTATTTAGCTAATTCTAAAGCTAGATCTGTTTACCATTCCCAAGGGAAATGGACAGAGGTTCCATGTATTCAAGCCTTTATATCTCTCAGAGGTGACCCTAAGCTATGTGCTCTCTGCAAACTAGAAAAACATACCCAAAAGGGAAGAAACATTCCAAAATAGGTGAATGGATTTGTCATTTCATGTTGAGGCATTAAAATAAATAGAGGACTGTCCTTGCTTTACAATGCAGTCTTTACAGGGCCAGAGGTGTGGCTCCAGAAACAATTCAAACCCTACCAAATCTTATCAGGGCCATCTTTTAAAATGTAAGTTTCTGGGAGGTAATGAACCAAAAAGAAAAAAAAACAACAACAATTAAAAAACAGGAAGACAGCCTAAGAGAATTGTGGGACAATATCCGCATCATAGGAGTGCCATAAGAAGAAAATGAGAAAGAACTAGAGAATACATTTGAAGAAATAGTGACAGAAAACGTCCCTAGCTTGGTGAAGGAAAAAGGCATAGAAGTTCAAGAAGCACAGAGAGACCCAAGTAAGAAGAACCCAAAGAAACCCACACCAGAACACATAACAATTAAAATGACAAAAAATTAAAGACAGAGAGAATCCTAAAGGCAGCAAGAAATAAGCAACAGGTTACCTACAAAGGAACACCCATAAGACTATCAGCTGACTTCCTAATAGAAACACTATAGGCCAGAAGGGACTGGCATGAAGTAATAAAGGTAATAAAAAACAAGGATCTGAGCCCAAGACTACTTTATCCAGCAAGGCTATCATTCAAAATAGAAGGTGAAATAAAGAACTTCCCAGACCAAAAAAAAAAAAGGCTAAGGGAATATATTCCAAGAAATGTTAACAGGACTACTGTAATAAGCAGAAGAAATATGAAGAGAAAAACATAACCATAATGAACAATAATGGCAATAAAAAAGTACATATCAATGATAACCTTAAATATAAATGTATTAAATGCTCTGCTAAAGAAACACAGAGTAGCTGTTTTGATAAGAAAGCATGACTCATCTATATGTTGTTTACAAGAGACCCACCTCACAACAAAAGACTCACATAGGTTGAAAGTGAAGGGATGGGAAAAAATCTTCCAAGCAAACGGAAAGGAAAAAAACAGCTGGGGTAGCAATACTCATATCCAATAAAATAGACTTCAAAATGAAGGCCATAACTACAGACAAAGAAGGCCACTACATAATATTGGAAGGATCTATTCAACAGGAGGATATAACCTTGGTAAAAATATATGCACCCAACGTAAGAGTACCAAAATACATTTAAAAACTTCTGGAGGACTTCAAAGGAGAAATCGACAGCAATACAGTTATAGCAGGGGACTTCACCACCCCACTGACATCACTGGATAAATCATCTAGACCAGTGGTTCTCAACCTTCCTAATGCCGCGACCCTTTAATACAGTGCCTCATGTTGTATGTGGGCTTATCTGCATGTGGGCGGACCCACCTGGAGACGGATAGAGGAGCAGTGTCTTGGTTCCTAAGACCATCGGAAATATGTGTTTTCCGATGGTCTTAGGCGACCCCTGTAAAAGGGTCGTTTGAGCCCCCAGAGGGGTCATGACCCACAGGTTGAGAACCGCTGCTCTACACAAAAATGACCAAGGAAAGAAACACTCTAAATGATGCACTAGAGCAAATGGATTTAATAGATGTATACAGAGAATTACACCCCAAAACTGCAGAATTCACATTCTTCTCAAATGCACATAGGACATTCTCAAAGACAGACCACAGGTTAGGACACAAACTAAGTCTCTACAAGTTCAAGAAGATTAAAATCATGTCAAGCATCTTCTCAGATCACAATGGCATGAAACTAGAAATCACTTACAACAAAAACATTCAAACACATGGAGGCTAAATAGCATGTTACTAAACAATGAATGGGTTACAAAAGAGATCAAGGAAGATTTTAAAAATTCCTGGAAAACAATGAAAATTAACACACAAAACACAAAATCTATGGGATGCAGCGAAAGAGTTCCTGAGAGGTAAAGATCATAGGACTACAGGCCTATCTCAAGAAACAAGAAAGATTTCTAAATGACTCTAATGCTACAACCAAAAAACTAGAAAGTAAACAAAAAGAAAAAAGCAGAGCAAGTTAGAAGAAAAGAAATAGTAAAGGTCAGAGAATAAATAAACGGCATAGAGACGAAAAAAAATTCAAAAGATAAAGGAAACAATGAGCTGGTTCTTTGAAAGCATAAACAAGATTAATGGACCCTTAGCCAGACTCACCAAAAAAACAAAAGAACAGGACCCAAATAAACAAAATTAGAAACAAAAGAGAAGTAACAACTCACATCACAGAAATACAAAGGATCGTTAACAAATACTATGAACAATTATACACCAACAAATTGGACAATCTAGGTGAAATGGACAAATTTCTAGAATCACACAGTCTCCCAAAACTGAACTGGGAAGAGATAGAAAACTTGAACAGACTAATAAAAATGAAGGAAATTGAAGATATAATCAGGAAACTCCCAGCAAACAAAAGCCCAGTGCAGGATGGCTACACAGGCCAGTTTTACCGAACATTCAAAGCACTAACAGCCATTCTCCTCAAACTATTCTCAAAAATTCAATAAGAAGAAAGACTTCCAAACTCATTTTATGATGCCAGCATAATTCTAATTCCAAAACCAGAAAAAGACACTACAAAGGAAGAAAACTAGAGGCCAATATCCCAGATGAACATAGATGCCAGAATCCTTAACAAAATGTTAGCAAATCGGATCCAGCAATACATTAAAAAAATTATTCACCATGACCAGTGAGATTCATCCCAGAGATGCAAGGCTGGTACAATATTCACAAATCAATAAAAGTGATACACCACATAAACAAAATGAAACATGAAAACCATATGATCATATCAATAGATGCTGAAAAAGCATTCAACAAAATCCAGCACCCATTTCTGATAAAAACACTCAGCAATGTAGGAATAGAGGGACCATATCTCGACATAATAAAGGCCATATATGAAAAACCTACAGCCAACATCATACTCAATGGGCAAAAACTAAAAGCATTTCCCTTAAAAACAGAAACAAGACAGGGATGCCCACTTTCACCACTCTTATTTAACATAGTACTGGAAGTCTTAGCCACGGCAATCAGACATGAAGCAAAAATAAAAGGGATCCAAATTGGAAAGAAGGAAGTGAAACTGTTATTATTTGCAGATGACATGATATTATACATAGAAAATCTAAAGACTCCATCAAAAATCTGCTAGATTTAATAAATAAGTTCGGCAAGGTAGCACAATACAAAATTAACATCAAGAAATCGACGGCATTCTTATACACCAATAATGAACTCACAGAAATAGAAACTAAAAAAGCAATCCCATTTACCATTGCAACAAAAAAATTAAGATACCTAGGAATAAACTTAACCAAAGAAGTAAAGGACCTATTTGCAGAAAACTACAGGACATTGAAAAAAGAAATAGAGGAAGATATGAAAAACTGGAAGCACATACCTTGTTCATGGATTGGAAGAATTAACATCATTGAAATGTCCATACTACCCAAAGCAATCTACGATTCAACACAATCCCCATCAAAATACCACCGACATATTTCACAGAACTAGAACAAATACTTCAAAAGTTCAAAAGGAACCAAAAAAGACCCTGAGAAGCCACAGCAATCTTGAAAATGAAGGACAAAGTAGGTGGACCACAATACTGGATATCAGGTTATACTACAAAGCTACTGTAATCACAACAGCCTGGTACTGGCATAAGAACAGGCATATAGATCAATGGAGTAGAACAGAGAACCCAGAAATTGACCCAAGACATTATGCTCAATTAATATTTGACAAAGATGGCAAGAGCGTACAATGGAGTAAAGACAGCCTCTTTAATAAATGGTGCTGGGAAAATTAGACAAGTACATGCAAAAACATGAAACTAGACCATCAACTTACACCATATATAAGAATAAACTCAAAATGGATAAAATACTTAAATGTGACTCGTGAATCCATAAAAATCCTAGAAGACAATGTAGGCAACAAAATTTCAGACATCATATGCAGCAGAATTTTCACTGATACATCACCTAAGGCAACAGAAACAAAGGAAAAAATGAACACATGAGACTACATCAAACTAACAGACTTCTGCACAGCAAAAGAAACAACCATCAAAATGGAAAGGGAACCCACTGTATGGGAGAGCATAATTGCCAATGATACATCAGATAAGGGGTTAATTTCCAAATATAGAGTGCTCATAAAACTCAACAAAAGGAAGACAAAGAACCCAATTAAAAAATGGGCAGAGGAGCTAAATAGACATCTCTCCAAACAGGACATACAAATGGCTAGGAGACATACAAGGAAATGCTCAATGCCACTAATCATCAGAGAGGTGCAAATTCAAACAACTATGAGGTATCACCTCACATTTGCCAGAATGGCTGCCATCAACAAATCCTCAAACAACAAGTGCTGGTGAGGGTGTGGAGAAAAGGGGACTCTAGTACACTGCTGGTGGGAATGCAGACTGGTGCAGCCACTATGGAAACAATATGGTGTTTCTTTAAAAAATTAAAAATTGATCTGCCATTTGACCCAGTGATCCCACTTCTAGGAATATATCCTAAGAAGCCTGAAACACCAATCAGAAAGAATATATGCACCCCTATGTTCATAGCAGCACTATTTACAATCACTATGATCTGGAAACAGCCCAAGGGTCCATCAATAGATGAGTGGATAACAAAGCTGTGGTACATATGTACAATGGAATACTATGCAGCTGTAAGAAATAAAGATCTCTTATCCTTTGAGACAACATGGAGGGATCTCAAGAGTATTAGGCTAAGTGAAGTAAGTCAATCAGAGAAAGACAAATACCACATTTTCTCACCTATTTGTCAAATATAATGAACAAGGAGGGCTGATGAACGAAATAGACCCAGAGACATAGAAAGGAGTATGGTTCAGACTGACAAACCTCAGAGTAGGGGGGCTGGAGGTATGGATGAGATGAAGCAAAGAACTTGTATGCATGTATGCATAACCAATGGACATAGACAACAATGCTAAGGGGGTTGGGAGAGGGGAAAAAGGAGAAATATCTGTAACAAAAATAAATTAATAAAAATTGGAGAAAAATAAATAAAAAAAGAACAGGAATGAGAGAGGGATGCCCACTTTTGCCACTCTTATTTAACATAGTAGTGGAAATCTTAGCCACAGCGATTAGACATGAAGAAAAAATAAAAGGGTTCAAAATTGGAAAGAAGGAAGTGAAGCTGTCATTATTTGCAGATAACATGATGTTAATAGAAAACCCTAAAGACTCCCTCAAAAATCTACTAGATTGAACAAATGAATTCGTCAAAGTAGCAGGATACAAAATTAACATCAAGAAATCGATGGTATTATTATACACCACTAATGAACTCACAGAAAGAGAAATTAAAAACAAAAAAATCCTATTTACCATTGCAGCAAAAAAAACTAAGATACCTAGGAATAAACTTAACCAAAAAAGTAAAGGACCTGTTCTCAGAAAACTACCGGACATTGAAAAAAGTAATAGAGGAAGATATAAAAAAGTGGAAGCATGCCCGGCCAGTGTGGTTCAGTGGTTGAGCATCGACCCATGCACCAAGAGGTTGAGGTTTGATTCCCGGTCAGGGTATATGCCTAGGTTGTGGGCCCAAACCCCAGTTGGGGGCATGCAGGAGGCAGCCAATTGATGTTCTCGCTCATTGATGTTTCTATCTCTCTCTCCTCTCCCTTCCTCTCTCTCGAAAATCATTAAAGAAAAAAATTATTTAAAAAATATAAATAAATAAATAAGCAGAAGCATATACCTTGTTCATGGATTGGAAGAATTAACATCATTAAAATGTCCATACTACCCAAAGCACTCTATAGATTCAATGCAATCCCCATTAAAATACCAATGACATATTTCACAGAACTAGAACAAATACTCCAAAAGTTTATGTGGAACCAAAAAAGACCCTGAATAGCCACAGCAATCTTGAAAAAGAAGGACAAAGTAGGAATGATCACAATACCGGATATGGGGTTATACTACAAAGCCATTGTAATCAAAACAGTCTGGTACTGGCACAAGAACAAAAATATAGATCAATGGAATAGAACAGAGAACCCAGAAATTGACCCAAGATATTATGCTCAATAATATTTGACAAAAGTGGCAAGAGCATACAATGAAGACAGCCTCTTCAATAAACGGTGCTAGGAAAACTGCACAGCTTCATACAAAAAAATAAAACTAGACCACCAACTTACACCATACACAAGAATAAATTCAAAATGGATAGAAGACTTAAATGTGACTCGTGAATCCATAAAAATCCTAGAAGAAAATGTAGGCAACAAAATTTCAGACATCACACGCGGCAGAATTTTCACTGCTACAACGCCTAAGGCAAGAGAAACAAAGAAAAAAATGAACACATGGGACTACATCAAACTAAAAAGCTTCTTCAAAGCAAAAGAAACAACCATCAAAATGGAAAGGGAACCCACTATATGGGAGAGCATAACTGCCAATGATACATCAGATAAGGGGTTAATTTCCAAAATATATAGAGTACTCATATAACTCAACAAAGGAAGACAAAGAATCCAATTTAAAAATGGGCAGATAACCTAAATAGACACCTCTCCAAATAGGACATACAAATGGCCAACAGACATATGAAAAAATGCTCAACATCACTAACCATCAGAGAGTGATGGTTAAATTGAAGGATCTGAAGGAGAGTCTCTGTGGGGGAAAAAGGAGAAACGTGAAATAAAAATAAATTAATTCAAAAAAATTTTTTTCAATACTTAGTAAAAAAATAAATAAATAAAAATTCATCAAAAGCAAATGAGAAATACCTTGCGTCTTCTCTCCAAAAATAATAATTTGAATTATGTGTATGGTCTTTATGTTCATGGTCTTCATGTGTTTGTCTGTGTATTTTATGTGGTATGTTTTCTGCCTCCAGATGGCATTGCTAAGTGGTGATATTTTATTGGCCTAAAGAGATTAAATACTTATATACGTTAAACAGGATCCTGTGGTCTGGATAAAATATTTAATATTAAAACCGGTTTAAATTTGATTATGTCTTTTAGAATTATTACCATAAAATATGTATTTACCTAGATTTACAAAATGTTTATGATATAATCTTTTGGTTAAGTATATTTGACAAGCTTCCCAAAGTTTAAATTTTAAGACTTTTTATCTGAGAGATGACTTGGAGTTATTCCAATGGACCCTGGAATACCTCAAGGATTTGTTTTCTCTCCTTATAAGAAAAACATTTTCAAACTAATTAGACTTATTTAATATACTTGAAATACATGGGAAGCTTTGCCAATATGTTTTTATTAAAATGGATGTGCTAGAAATTTCAGTCTGCCCTAGGGAGGAACTGCAAAGATTCAAAGCCAAGTTGGAACAGGGAGCTCCCAGGGGCAGCAGATAGCCTGGAGTGACACCGTGCAAGCCAAGAGTGATGGCTCCCTGTGAGGGCGTCCGGCGGTGGTACTCCAGATGTTTGTGGTCCACACGTTGGAAGTTTATGAATTATTTTCAATGTTCAATGCACACTTCTAATAAGCCGTGTGAAATGTTTTAAAATCTTGCATATTCTTTGTTCTTTATATATTGAAATTGTGTTTTAATCTAAAAATATGTACACATAAATATATATAGACTTTGTATTATTCTCTGTCATTTTACAGTAATTATTATTTACTAAGAAATTGTTGTCTTGGAATGTGATAGCCTATGGAAAAACAAAGGATTTTTTTTTATCAATTGTGTTATAATCAAATTTATAACTATGCCACTTTAAGTTTTGTCATTTGTAGACAGTCATTGTTTTACTTCGATGCATTTGCAAATAGATTCATAAAAAGGACTCTGACTTACTCTAAAGTACAGGTTTCATATCTTTGAACTGGATGAAGATTTATAGAATTCTAAGGAATAACTGAATCTATGAGAATACTGGCAAACAATCAAGAAAAAGTGGTTATGAGACTACATGAACTGAGGATAATTATTATTCTTATAAATCTGCTTTAAATATTGCTAACTTTTAAATCTTTTTTTTTTCCAAATATAACAAAAACTAAAAGGAGACATTCTACATTATTAATGGCTCATTAACAAAGTTAGGGACTGATAAATTAGTAACATTCATTTCACAGTGTACTCCCAGGAGAGGAGACTTCAAAGACTGAAACTTACAACCAGGAGAATTTTGTCCACTGGGGAAAGACATTAATTAAAGACTCTTTCCAACAATGTTGGAAGGGATCTTACCTTAGCAGGTGCCTACCCACAAATGGACATCTGGCCCTGTCTCTCTCACTCCCCTCCATCTACAGTAGAGTTCAAAGATTTTTGCAAAGATGAAGAAGCCTCAGACCAGACAGACAGACAGCTATCCCAAGATGTCAACAAGTCCTGTATGCTCACAAATTAATGCTGCTAAACCTTGTTCTTATACTACCTAATTTTTATTGATTGAATGTACATAAAAAGATTTGTATATTGTTATTATCCTACTTATGGTTTTGTAGTGGAAATTGTATCTGTCTCCCTAGACCCCCTCTCTTGCTGGATATGAAAATTTTAACTTGAGTACCTGCTAATCTTTCCCACCTACTAAACAATGATATTCTGATTTTCAGTTATGATAAGGAAGTTAACACTTTGTTGGCTACACATTGGTCTTCTCCTACTATCAATTTGGGCTTTAGTACATTTTTTCTTCTTCTGGGTATATCTATTATAAAGGACCCATCATGGACAAATACCTCTAAGAAAACTTCCCTGATAATTCCCCTGGTAGAATTTATGTATGGCTCTAATCTGGATGAGCATTATATAGTTATACAAATGGATGATAAAGCTAAAAAAAATATCTGGATATGAAGGGAAAGACTTGCATCAGCCTATCCTATCCATCATAGTATAGCTTGTTCTTGGACTCACCAGCCATGCTCTCGTGACTGGATGTCCATAAAACCAGAAAAAAAAAAAACGTGTCCCCATTTCAAAAATGTATTGGGAAATTGAACTTAATCCTCTCCATGAAGTAAATTCTATGGAACCTAACTGGCCAGAAGAAAAATTAGAGCTTCTGGATAATGAAATAGTAGAGAGTCTTAATTGATCTGGCCAAACATATCATAAGGTCAAGTGATGGTGAATGAAGAAGGAAAACATAATTAGCTTAATAAAAAATTATGATAATACATATAAAAGGTTTTTGGTTGGCTAGGATGCTTGTTCCCCTTAGAACTTTCCTTGCCTAATCTTAGACATTTTCTGTTCCTAATTGGTGTTATTGACTTAATATTGTTGCTTTTGTTCCTGGTATGTAAATGTTATACTAGATGCAGAAAAGCAAAACTTAAGATAAGCAGCAAAAAGATTAGGATCGTGGTAGTTCAAAAGTTAGAAATGATCCAGAATATTTTTAACAAGGACATATAGGATCTGACTGCCTCCTGTTTACCTGCCTTTTTATTTGGAATAATAATAATAATGGACTTTGAATGCCATCTAAGGTTATGATCTTGCCCCATTCCTAGTGGTCCACCTTATTCAGCAACACAAACACTAAGACTTCCTAGGAATGAGCCTTCCTACCACTGTGGGACCTTAGTATCCAACCAAAAGGTTGGTCATCAATGCATCCTTTGGATTGATTTATGACCAAAAGGGGGACATGTGGACAAAAGAGGCCACATACTAAACCTGACAAGCTCAGGGAGGCCTGTATGGCAGCCTTACAAACTCAGAGACCTAAAATAACCACAAAGGATGGTTTGAAATTAAAGCTTTTTAACTAAAAGCAGTTTATGGTGGGTAGTCATGTCCCAGGCTGGTATCTTCCCTAACAAAGGTCAACTTTCACCTTAACTAAGCCTATTCTTTTTGCATGTATGATAACATACTTTTTGAATATCAGGGTAACTTCCCTGTTTCCAGGCCCCTCAGGGCAGAGACCACATTGTTATTATCATGTGAATTGTTGACTGTTAACTATTCTGTACCCACCTATGTAAAAGAAGCATGTTTCTATCATTTAACGTTTTATCCAATCCCAGAGGTTCCCCCCCAACCACTCCCCCCCCGCACACACATACCTTGCTTTGCTTTCTCCAGCCTCCCTAATCTATCACCAGTGGACTTCTGTAACCCACTTATGTCTCCTTTTTTTATTGTAATGTATAAAATAAGGTGCAAAAGTGCCATTCTCTGGAGCATTATCTCAATCTGTTGAGGTTTTGCTTCCCAGCAATTGTCGACAGTTTTGGCTCAAATAAACTCACAACATTTTTCACAGGTTTAAATATTTCTTACGTTGACACCATGGTGGAATTGGGTCCAGTTTAACATTAGGTTAGCTGCAGTCCATCAGTCCATTGTGTAGGGTCCCCATGGCTGTCGGCCATGTGGGCAAATGCAGAGGAGCCAAGAGAGCATGCCTCCTGCAACAAAGGAGCCAGGAGCCAAGACAGCACGAGAGCCAGAATGCAAGAGAGCAAACTCTTTTGTTTAGGAGATTAAATATCTCAAATCTTCCCGTGCTTGCACCAGCCATGCCTACTCTGGCCAATGACCTGTTCCCAGGTGTGACTTACAGGCAGTACCTTCCCTGTGTCACCCAGACTTTATTGGGCATCTGTCTATTCTTCCCTTGTCCAGTCCCTTCCCCTGGCATCGGATGGACTGGTGCTCCCTGGAGAGTGTTAAACTGCAGCTTCCTGGCAAAGATGCACAAATGACTATAAAATTTTGCCTTCCCTTTGCTACTTTCCAGTTATTAATAACTATGTTAAATTACAACAGCATCAGTTAGAGCCTCTACGTGTATGTATCTGAACTATGTCTGTGCTTACTGTTAACTAAAACGGTAATGTGTGTGCTAATAAACAATTACTCATCATACAAACTGCTCAAATATTCAACAAATGAGGTCTGTGTTTATATGATAACAGTTTATCATCCTTTTTCTGTCCAGTATATATTCTACAGTTTTTGTACTAGTCAACAGTTATACCTCATTTTCACAATCAACCAAAATCAAGGGGGGAAATTTAATCCTTAATCTTTTCCTGTCAAATACTCCTATTTAGTCATTGCTTATCCACTGAATAACTTTTTCATGAAGGCAGTATTTTAAAAGTTAATAATGCATATACACTTAAGTGACTGAATTATGGATTCCAATGTTCTCTGGCAATAGAATATTCACTTATGACACAGAATGTTTCACTTTTATTTTAAACTGAGCTTCTCTCAGGGTAGACTAACAGTCTGCATTGCTCAAGAGAAAGCCTATACACATGCATACATAACTTTACTAACTTAACTAACACCAAATAGACATTTTAAAATATCAGTTCTATAACCAAATAACATAGTTTACATGAAGATTGCAAGAATTAAACATATAGTTAAAACCTTTGTAATACAGTGATGTAAATAAATTCTACTTTTACATGGCTATTTACAGATTTATTCTACTTAAGACCTATGGCATAAAAAGGAAGTCTGAGACATATAATCTGGATTTCTACATGTTAATATGAAGGCAACAATCTAGAAATAACAACACAACAGTTTATCTAGAGATTTAGAAAGCCAGGGTGAAACTGAACTACTGTGTCCTGTTTAATCAATCATGTGCCATAACAGAATGCCAACACAACACAATGATGTGAACAACACAAGGTCAATTTGCATATTGTCCAGCAGTCCTATCCAGACATTCCAAGGCAGCTCCAGATCCGTCTGTGGTGGGAATGACGTGATGGACAGATGGATCACTCAGCTCTCCCCATCTGTGTCTGGAGGATGTCAAAGCATGGTTACTGAGTTTATGAAGACAGATGAGATTTCAAATCCAGGTGATTGCACGTGGTTCTGTTTGTGGCCACTTTACTCTCTGTTCATCACCTTAGATGATGTAGCAGTTACTCTAAGCTTAAAACTTTAATTTTAAAAAATTACTGAGGATTCATAAAAGAATTTTTGTCATAAAGAAAATCAATAAAATGTTTCCAAGAAATCTGAGAGATACTACAATGAATTCCAAGAGGCCTCTGAGACCCACTGGCAGAGTGCCACAACGTCCATCATTTTAAATGTACTGGAGATGAAAAACTGTATTTTGAACAATTTACTACTATTGGTCACCCAAGGTGTGTTTCTAAATTTACATTTTCTAAACTTATGGCTATGTATTATCTCATTGTTCCTAATTACTTTGAGAGCTAAAGAAGCGATTACCATTCACCAAAATCAGAGAGGGAGTTTGCATAGCTCCACCCAAGAAGATTTTTTTCCTCCCAGACATTTTCATCAAGGTATTTTGAACCTAAATAATTGAGAAATTGATTAATGCCCACTAAATTAAGTAAATAAAACCTGCTGGTGACACTAACACTCTTTCTCACACTTAACACCAAGCCATAGGAAACAAATATTTGTAGAAATTTTCATTCCTGTTTTGAATTCATCCCAAAGAAAAAAATACCATTAAAAAACTGTAATCAATGACCATGGTCTGGTTAAGGCTCTGCCCTCCCGTCTGAGATGCAAACTGCAGATGGTTGGGCAAAGTGTCAGTGTTCTCTCTTATTCCACTTTCATCTCCCGTAAGTGCAGATAAAATAAAGGTAAGGCAGGCGGGACGCCCTTGTGATTCCAGAACCAGGTATTTACCAGGTTCACCTAACTACCACGTGCTGTCTGGGACTAAGGAATAAAGCATATGTAATCCATAGCTTCCAGTGGAAAGAAATCCAGTAGAAAGAAATATGAGGGCATCATCATTCAGCTTCTTGGTTGTCCCTAAGGTGAAAGGAATGAAGAATACGAGGAAAGGGGAACGAAAGAATAATTTGCATTTCTTTTTACCTCATTTACTCCTCACAGAAATGTATGAGGTTGGCACATATTTATAAACTCGTCAGTCCTGTAAAGCAATAAACAAAATATTGCAACGAACCGGTCCAAGTTTTAGGAGAGGTCCACAGGGACAAAGGGACGTGAGGGTAATGAGGTCCTCTAAGAAGCGATAATCACTAAGCAGACGATGTAAGTAGCACGTTAGCAAGGGCATGATCCATTTTAGGACACTCCACGCTGAACAGTTGGTTCCGCAAGGGGGCGCCACGACCGCGCGCCTGGAAAACTCAGGCTTCAGGTCTTTCCGGACCTGAAACTGTGGAGTTCCCTGGAGCCTGAGTCCCCGAGCATTTTCATGTGAGAGTAGGGGTAGGAAAGGGGAACGGCAACGGAAGAAGGGGCTGGATCAGAAAGGGGGATTATTACTAGTTTTATCACTAGTGTAAGGACTCACAACCAAGCTCCAGCCTCCTACACCGTAAGCCTCCTCTTTCCCTCTTCTCTCTCTCCTCTACCTGTCTCTCTCCTTCTCACTCTCTCTCTGTGCTAGGCTGCCATAAAGGGGCCAGAGTGGCCTCATCAACCATCATCACCACGCATCTCGAAGTGGGCACAGAACGCACGAGCTTTGACCCTTTTCTCCAGCTGTTGGAACACTCGGAGAAGGACGCGGGGGCGGGGGGGGGGGGGGACGTGATGGGCAGGCTGTTCTTAGCTTGAGCTGAAGCACAGCCAGTCGCTGCTGGAAACCTAAGAAGCAAAGTGCAGATGCAAGCGCAGAGCTGATGGAGACGCTGCATCCTCCGACCTCACGCGTGGTAGCGCCGAGGGCTCCACCTAGAGCCTGGGTTACGCATGACTTGGGGGCAGGGTGGGGGGTTAAGTGAGTTGGGGAAAGAGAAAGGAGTTCCCAGCAGTTCTTCCTTTTTCCTCTCCCTTCACTCCCATCCTCTGTCAAGTTCAGGGAGGTGCATTTTGGCATTAGAAAGCCCTCAGTGGGAGTTCTCTGCCACAATTGTCCTCACACTGAATGTGCTCCAGTATCACCCAGAGGGCCTAGCAAATTCAACTTACAGGCACAGCCACAGCGCGTCCAATTCCCTAGTTGTGAGTCCGAGCCCGAGAATCTGCATGTCTAGCAAGTTTTTTTTTTTGGGGGGGGGGGGGCGGGATCTGGAACATTGCCGGTCAGGGACAGCACCCTGAGGGCCTCAGGGCTGGCGGTGTTGAGGTCGGGGCGCGGGGAGACACGGGGCAGTCAAGCGGCCTTCCGGCAAGCCATCAGCTGGCGGAGGCTCTTGCGGAAGCTGTCGTCCAAGAAGGCGTAGAGGAAGGGGTTGAGGCAGCTGTTGGCATAGCTCAAGCTAGTGATGAAGTAGGAGACCGCAATGACAAGCGGGGTCTGCGGGAGGTCGGTCGTGAGCACTACCAAGGTGCTCAGGTGGTAGGGCGTCCAGCAGAGGAGACACACGGCCAGAATCGCCACCACCAAAAGAGTTACCCGTTTCTTAGCACGGTCCAGGACCTTGGCATGACTGTCGAGGCGGATGGCTCGCAGCCGGCACAGCAGGGTGATGTAGAGGACGCAGATGGTAGACACTGGGAAGACAAAGCCGAGCACGAGCGTGTAGAGGCGGCTAGCCCGCCACCAGAAGGCTTCGGGCTTCGGAAAGACCAGCACGCACTGGCGCCGGCCCTGCTCCTCGTCGAGCTGGGCAAAGATCGCGAAGGGCAGTACGACCAGTGTCACAAGCCCCCACACAGCCAGACTCACTGCGCGTGCCGCGCCGTACGTGCGGCCAGCCACCCGGCGCGACTTCGCGGCAGCCAGCACCACCAGGTAGCGGTCGGCGCTCATGACTGTGAGGAAATAGAGGCTGGAGAAGGTGTTGTACTGGTCAATAGCCACGATGAGCTTGCACATGAGCTCCCCGAAGGGCCACTGCCGCAGCAGGAAGTCGGCGATATTAATGGGCAAAACGAGTGTGAAGAGCTCGTCAGCGATGGCCAGGTTGAGGATAAACAGGTTGGTGACATTCTTCTTGCGGGGAGTCCGCAGCAGCACATACAGCACCGCAGAGTTGCCCGCCAGCCCCACCGCGCAGATCACCGCATAGACAACAGGTACAGCCACTGCCAGCGGCAGCGGCGGCAGCAGCAGCGGAGGAGGGCTCGACGCGTTGGGGCATCCCAGCGCAAAGCCGGGGCACGACGTGTTGGAGGGCTCCGGCTCTGAGGACGATGTGTTGTGCATCTCTGTGAGGGTAGGGGTACAGTTGATTCCGTTTTCTTCACTGTCGCCCTTTGGGGCTCCAAGCCCTTCTCTAGTCCTTCTAGGGAAGGCTCGTTCCTGGCCACCCTCTTAGCCCACCGTCGCCGCGGACTCCAGGGGCTGCAACACGAAATTAAAGCGCAAGTTAGGCTTGTCTGCATGCAGCTTTAGGTAGAGGTGCGGAACAGCGGGTCAGGGGGTGGGCGGCACCCCAGACCTGCCCCACGTGATCGCTGTCTGCCACCTGTTGAAATCTTATTCTAATCAGTTGAATGCATGAAACGAAGTGATGGAGCTTAAACAGTCCTTTCTTTTCATAGGAAAAATACAAACCTACCCTCCCTGTTTTAGGACACCTCTGGCTCTGGCGGACTCGGTTCACCCCAGCGAATTCTGCAATGGCAAGCAAGCTTCGGTCCCCCTAGTTTCCATCCTCCTGTAACAGCAAGCTCAACCACAATCTCAATCTCACCTGCCTGGGAAAAGGTCTGCTTTTTCTGGAGCGATCACAAGAGGAGGCCGGCTGCTGGGGAGACTGCGGCGCCAGCCTGCTGTCAGCCTCCAACCTGTCCACCCAGATGCGGCAACTCGCGCCTACGCGGGTCCTGCCGGTGCGCCTCCAAGCTTAGGTATCGCGCAGCCTCAGTGCGCTGTGCTGACCCAACTGACACCCCCACCACCCCAACCCCAAGTGAAACGGGTGCAATAGAGAATAACATTACTTAAAAATTACAGAATTATTTTATTTCTTCCAATAATGTAACCTCATCCCATTTGAATTAATAAAAGCTCTCCTGTTAAGAATTAAATTTAAGAACAGCAATTTGAAGTTAGTGTATTGTAAAAGGAGAACAATGCAGTTGACGCTTCCATTCTATTTTTTAAAAGCCATACCGCAAATAGGCTAATGTAATTTTAAATTTCAAATTACGTTCACACTCCATTGTTATTCAGGAGGGAAAAATTAATGCAATTTTTAAATGCAAATTACCCATTTTTCTAATACTCTGGTCTTCTCAAAATTACAAGATTGTTAATAACAAATAATGATCGACAATTTGAGATATTTTAGGCTTTCTAAGAATATATGTAAGCAATGACTTTATTATCAAAGGCAAACTGCTTCTGATAATCTTTGAGGGTATGTTTCATAAAACATTGCAAGTTGTTTGACACACAGCCTTGAACCTCCCTCTAGAGAGAACTCAGAGGTGTTGCCAAAGTGAGGCAGCGCCAGGGCCTACTTGGGCTCCAACGTCTATCCCCTGGAGCTTTGAGGAGCCTTGAGTTTGTATTCTCTAAGGCGGAGCTCACGTGAGAACCTCACCTTTGAGGACTGAATAAAACAAACTAAATGTTAGTTCCCTCCAATTCCGACTTTCTTCCTCTACCCTCCCTTTGAGAGAGTCAGCAAATTAAAACCACAGGATTCTGTCCAGCTTCCTTTTATTTTCCTTCCACGAGAGCAGACGAATGTCTAAATAAAATGCATTTTTGGTCCTTGATGATGCATTTTTAGAGGAGAGACTGGAAATAGCCAGCAGAAGAAGCCTCTAGGGGTGGAAATACAAACGTTTTTCTTTACCCACTCCCATTCAAATCTCTCAGCTAGGAACTACATAAATCTGTCTTCCCTGCAGTTTCATGCTTTGTGTGAAGAAAAGTCTTAGGCCATGTCCAGGAGAAAAAAAATATATGAAAAAACACGATATAATGTTAAGTGAAACAAAAAAGAACGATTATATATGACATATATAATAAACACATATATCTATACACAAATATCTGTGTGTATAGATATACATACATATGTATGTAGTTGCCTAATTTTCAAATATTTGGAATTTTCTAGCTTTTTAATTATGGATTTCTAACTTCATTACACTGTGGACAGAAAATATAGACTTTATTGGCATTTGTTGAAACATTGCTCAGTATATAGTTTTTCAATTATTTAATGAATACTTGAAAATAATATTCTATATTTTTGGTTGCAGAATTCTACATATATCAACTAGTCCAATGTATTATTTATTTAAATCTTCTATTTATTAGAATTTTTATCTGATTTATCAATTACTGACAGAAATGTGTTAAAAATGTCAAGGTGGATTTCTCTAGTTATACTTTTAATTCTGTCTGCTTTACTACATAATTCCATATCGTTTCATTAAGTGCACACAAATTTAAGAGTATTATATTTTCCTGTGGAATGGACTCTTTTGTCATTATAAAATATCCTTCTTTAACTGGGTTATAACTTTCTTGCTATATGTAGTGTTTTGTGTTTAATATTATTACAACTACATCAATTGTATATCTCTTAATATTATCATGAAATAGCTCTTGTTAAATTCATACACTTTAAACTTTGTGTCTTCATGTTTAAAATATGTCCCGTATAAGCATTATAAAGGTTTTTCTAATCCAGTCTGACAATTGTCTTCAAATTGCAGTATTTATATTAATAATATACTCAATGTAGTTATAGATAACATTAAGATATACCTACTTACTTCTACCTCATTTTTGTCCTTTTTTGTAACATTCTTTTGGATTAAAATTAAATACTTTATTGTTCAGTTTCCTTCACTTCATTCATTTATTAGTTCTACATGCTTTTATTATTTTTAGAGGTATCCTAGAGATTAGAGTATGTACCCTTGACTTATTAATGTCTAGCCTAAATTATTACTTTAACAACCTTCCTAATAATGCAAGGACATTTTTTATTAAATTGTTGGGTGACATTGGTAAATAAAATTATATGCAAGGACTTTTTAGCATTTAAATGCCATTTACTTCCCTCCTCTTTGTGTGCTGTTAATATATCTTCTAAATCTATATATACTGTTTAAACCCTATAGAACATTACTATTACAACTATCGTTTTTATTATTGTTTTAAATAGTGAATATGCTTTCATATGTATCTACATATATCTGGTCCTCCTGGTTCCTTCCTGCATCAATATGCTTCCATCTGATATCATTTCCCTTATAATTAAAAAACTCCTTCATATTTTAAATGCAGTTCTGCTGATGATAAACTCTTACTGTTATTGTTCTTTAGGCCTGAATTTTTTTTTTCTTTCTTTCTTTCTTTTTTTTTTAATCTTCACCCAAGGATATGTTTGTTTTTTTGTTTCTTGATTTTTTAGAAAGAGAGAGAAACATCAATGTGAGAGAGAAACATCAATCAGTTGCCTCCCAAACATGCCCCCACCAAGGACTGAACCTGCAACCTAGGTATGTGCCCTGACAGGAAATGGAACCTGAAACCTTTTGATGTATGGGATGATGATCTAACCAACTGAGCCATCCGGCTAGGGCTCCCCTTCATTTCTGAAGGATGTTTCACTGTATATGAAATTCTAGACTTTCAGTTTTATTGCAACAGTTTTAATATTTTTCCACTTTTTGCTTCCATTGTGTTTGAAAGGTGAAAGTCAGTGGTTTGAGGTGCTCGAACATGCTAAATAGCAATCTCAGATGATGAATAAAGAAAAATTCCGTTTATTTAAAGAAAAGGGGATGGGGGTGGGGATATCCAAAGGGAAGGGCTACACATCACCGAGCGGTGGGGTATTGGGTCAATGAGGGCAGCCCCTAGGAGCTGGAGTTTCCTCCTTATATGCATCCACTGGCAGGAAGCTTTTGTCATCAGTGAGTTTTGGGGTCTTGGTTGGTGGGTTTGGGCATGGGGTTGGGTTTACAGGAATGTGGATGTGCTATTGGGTGCTTCTTTGGTTCCTGGTGTCCAGTTGCATTTCTTGTCCAGCCAGTTCTCCTGTGGCAGGAAGTTTGGTCTTTGTTCCTCTGGGTTGGGGAGGCTTGGACAATGGCCTTTAGGAATGATATTGCCTGTGTGAGTTCTAACAGTATCTATTGGAGACGTGGTTTTCTGTCTTACTGTAGCTGTTTTGAAGGTAATTTGCCTTTTATTCTATAGTTGTTCTTTTTTAAAAAATTGATTTTAGAAGGAGAGAGAAACATGACTAAATGGAGAAGTTAATACATAAAGTTGTTTGTACAGTGGGTTCTTGAAAATGCTGTTTCATGCAACATTGATGAGACACCCTAGGAGCTTAACTCTTGTTTATGTCAATTAGCCTATAATAAAATTGGTATATATGGTTTCACTTAAAGTCACATAACCTATTGAGGACCTTAAGTGAGGACTTACTATACAGTGCAATATCAAATTGGAAAGGATATGTATGCCCTAGCCCATGTGGTTCAGTGGTTAGAGCATTGGTCCAAGCACTGAAGGCTTGTGATTTTAGTTCCCTGTCAAGGGCACGTAACTGGGTTGCAGGTTTGATCGCAGCCACAGTCAGGGCTCATGCAGGAGGCAACAAATTGATGTGACCCTCTCACATCAATATCTCTCTCTCTCTCCCCCTTCCTCCCTCCCTTCCACTGTCTCTAAAAATCAATGGAAAAAATATTCTTTTGTGAGGATTAACAACAAAAAACATATGTATATATGTATGTTTCCATATACATAATTATATGTAAGTGTGTATCATTATGAAAGGATATACATCAAGATGTTAAAAATGGGAAGATTCCAAAATGGTGGCGGAGTGAATGGAAGCTACACAGATCATCTCCCAGGACCAAACTGGAAATACAACTAAAATAAAGTCAAATCGTTGCGAAAAAGCAACGGAAAAGCAGCTCGCGAGGACCATACAACCAGGGACACTGACTCGATCCTGGTAGGATTGCGGAGGCGCTAGAGGGGGGCTGGGAGCCCACGGACAGCAGCGGCCTTAGCCGTGAGCAGCGCCTGCCCTCGGGGTTAAAGCCCGAGCCGGCTCCACAGCGAAGAGCCGGGATAGAGCCCTAAAACAGCCACAGCCACTCACCTCGGACTCCGGCAGAGGGAGGGCGGACTGGACTGGAACTGTGTGGGGACACTCGGGATTTGGAGGGCGCTCAGAGCTTTTGCTGAGTTTCGGACACGCAAGACTGTGGCCTGGTCGACTTACTCCATCCCAGGGCTCTGGGGAGAGGCGACAGCCCCTCCCTCGGATATTCAGCCCACCCCATTGAGCCATTGAAATGCAAATCAAGGCTCATTAACTACCAGCATCTGCCCCACCCTCGGGAAATCCTCTCACGCTGAACACCTGAGGGAGGTTTTCATTCAACTGAGAACCCAAGGCTCTTTAAGTAACCAGGACTAATAGCCTCTAGGCAAAAAGCTAGAGGGTAACTGAACCTTTTCTGGGCTTGCAACTCTACCCAGGAAAGTAAGACTCGACAGTGGTGTATAACGTGGGTCCTCTCACGCTCATCCAAACCCAGTACAGGGAGCCACAAACAGCAGAACACCAACATCCACAGGGAAAATTTTGCAGGCTCCAAAAACCACTGAGATAGCCAAAATGGTAAAACAAAGAAACAGATGCCAAACGAAAGAACAAGAGACCTCCAATGAAGATGAGATAAATGAAATGGAGTTAAGCAAGTTAACAGAGCTAGAATTCAGAGCCATGATCTTGAGGAAGCTCAACAGCATGTGTAAGGACATCAACACCATGACCAAAGACATAGAAATATTGAAAATAAATCAATTGGAAATGAAGAATGACATGGCAGAAATGAAGAACACATTGGAAGGACTAAACAGCAGAGTAGAAGAAGCTGAGGACCGGATCAGTGAATTAGAAGACAGGGTAGAAAAAATCAACCAATCAGAAAACCGAAAGGAAAAAACAATGAAAAAACAGGAAGACAGCTTAAGAGAACTGTGGGACAACTGGAAACGTAATAATATTTGCATCATAGGAGTCGCTGAAGAAGAAGAAAATGAGAAAGGGATAGAGAATATATTTGAAGAAATAGTGACACAAAATTTCCCTAATTTGGTGAAGGAAGAAGGCTTTCAAGTTCAAGAAGCACAGAGAGTCCCAAGTAAGAAGAACCCAAACAGGCCCACACCAAGACACATAGTAATAAAAATGCCAAAAATTAAAGACAAAGAGAGAATCCTCAAGGCAGCAAGAGATAAGCAACAGGTTACCTACAAAGGAACCCCCATAACGTTATCAGCTGACTTCTCAATAGAAACACTACAGGCCAGAAGGGAATGGCATGAAATAATCAAGGTCATGAAAAACAAGGATCTGAACCCAAGACTACTCTACCCAGCAAGGCTATCATTCAAAATAGAAGGTCAAATAAAGAGCTACCCAGACAAAAAAAGGCTAAGGGAATACATTAGCACCAAACCAGCACTGCAAGAAATGTTAAAAGGACTGCTGTAATTAGTAGAAGAAATAGAAAAGAAAATAGAAACACACTAAACAAAAATGGCAATAAGTAAGTACATATCGGTAATCACCTTAAATGTAAATGGAGTGAACGCCCCGATCAAAAGACACAGAGTAGCAGATTGGATAAGAAAGCATGACCCATATATATGTTGTTTACAAGAGACCCACCTCACAACAAAAGACTCACATAGGCTGAAAGTGAAGGGATGGAAAAAAATCTTCCAAGCAAAGAGAAAAGAAAAAAAAGCTGGGGTAGCAATACTCATATCTGATAAAATAGATTTTAAAATGAAGGCCATAACTAGAGACAAAGAAGGCCACTACATAATATTGAAAGGATCTATCCAACAGGAAGAGATAACCTTGGTAAACATATATGCACCCAATACAGGAGCACCAAAATACATTAAAAATCTTCTGGAAAACTTCAAAGGAGAAATCGACAGCAATACAATCATAACAGGGACTTCAACACCCTGCTGACATCACTGGATAGATCCTCTAGACAAAAAATTAACAAGGAAACAGAGACTCTAAATGAAGCACTAGACCAAATGGATTTAATAGATATTTACAGAGAATTACACCCCAAAACTACAGAATTCACATTCTTCTCAGTGCACATGGGACATTCTCAAAGATAGACCACATGTTAGGACACAAACGAAGTCTCTACAAATTCAAGAAGATTGAAATCATATCAAGCATCTTCTCAGATCACAATGGCATGAAACTAGAAATCAATTGCAACAAGAACATGCAAAGACATTTGAATACATGGAGGCTAAATAGCATGTTATTAAACAATGAATGGGTTACCAAGGAGATCAAGGAAGAAATTAAAAACTTTCTGGAAACGAATGAAAATGAACACACAACAACACAAAATCTGTGGGATGCAGTGAAAGCAGTTCTGAGAGGGAAGTTCATAGCACTACAGGCCTACCTCAAGAAACAAGAAAAATTTCTAATAGACTATCTAACCTCACAACTTAAAGAACTAGAAAGCAAACAAAAGGAAAACCCCAGAGCAAGTAGAAGGAAGGAAATAGTAAAGATCAGAGCAGAAATAAACGACATGGAGACCAAAAAAACAATTCAAAGGATCAATGAAACAAAGAGCTGGTTTTTTGAAAAGATAAACAAGATTGATGGACCCTTAGCTAGACTCACCAAGAAACAAAGAGAGAGAACCCAAATACACAAAATCAGAAACGATAGAGGAGAAGTAACAACTGACACCACAGAAATACAAAGGATCTTTAACGAATACTATGAACATTTATATGGCAACAAATTCGACAATCTAAGCGAAATGGACGAATTTCTAGAAACATATAGTCTCCCAAAACTGGACCGGGAAGAGATAGAAAACTTGAACAGACCAATAACAACCAAGGAAATTGAAGATGTAATCAAGACTCTCCCAGGAAACAAAAGTCCAGGCCCAGACGGCTTCACAGGGGAGTTTTACCGAACATTCAAAGAAGCACTAACACCCATTCTTCTCAAACTGTTTCTAAAAATTCAAGAAGAAGGAGGACTTCCAAACTCATTTTATGAGGCCAGCATAATTCTAATTCCCAAACCAGAAAAAGACACTACAAAGAAAGAAAACTACAGGCCAATATCCCTGATGAACAGAGATGCCAAAATCCTGAACAAAATACTAGCAAATCGGATCCAGCAATACATCAAAAAAATTATTCACCATGACCAAGTGGGATTCATCCCAGGGATGCAAGGCTGGTTCAATATTCGCAAATCAATAAATGTGATACACCACATAAACAAAATGAAAGATAAAAACCACATGATCATATCAATAGACGCTGAAAAAGCATTCGACAAAATTCAACACCCATTTCTGATAAAAACGCTCAGCAATTTGGGAATAGAGGGATCATATCTCAACATTATAAAGGCCATATATGAAAGACCTACAGCCAACATCATAATCAATGGGCAAAAACTAAAAACATTTCCCTTAAGAACAGGAACAAGACAGGGATGCCCACTTTCGCCACTCTTATTTAACATAGTACTGGAAGTCTTAGCCACAGCAATCAGATGTGAAGAAAAAATAAAAGGGATCCAAATTGGAAAGGAGGAAGTGAAACTGTCATTATTCGCAGATGACATGATATTATACATAGAAAACCCTAAAGACTCCATCGAAAGTCTACTAGACCTAACAAATGAATTTGGCAAAGTAGCAGGATACAAAATAAACGTCAAGAAATCGACAGCATTCTTATACACCAATGATGAACTCACAGAAAGAGAAACTAAAAAAACAATCCCATTTACCATCATGGCAAAAAAATTAAGATACCTAGGAATAAACTTAACCAAAGAAGTAAAGGACCTATTTGCAGAAAACTACAGGACATTGAAAAAAGAAATAGAGGAAGATATAAAAAAGTGGAAGCACATACCTTGTTCATGGATTGGAAGAATTAACATGATGAAAATGTCCATATTACCCAAAGCAATCTATAGATTCAATGCAATCCCAATCAAAATACCAGCGACATATTTCACAGAACTAGAACAAATACTCCAAAAGTTCATATGGAACCAAAAAAGACCCCGAATAGCCACAGCAATCTTGAAAAAGAAAGAAAAAGTAGGTGGTATCACAATACCAGATATCAGATTATACTACAGAGCTACTATAATCAAAACAGCCTGGTATTGGCACAAGAACAGGCATATAGACCAGTGGAACAGAACAGAGAATCTGGAAATTGACCCAAGACATTATGCTCAATTAATATTTGACAAAGATGGCAAGAGCATACAATGGAGCAAAGACAGCCTCTTTAATAAATGGTGTTGGGAAAATTGGACAGCTACATGCAAAAAAATGAAACTAGACCATCAACTTACACCATACACAAGAATAAACTCAAAATGGGTAAAAGACTTAAATGTGACTCATGAATCCATAAAAATCCTAGAAGAAAATGTAGGCAACAAAATTTCGGACATCATACGCAGCAGAATCTTCACTGATACATCACCTAAGACAACAGAAATAAAGGAAAAAATGAACACGTGGGACTACATCAAACTCAAAAGCTTCTGCACAGCAAAAGAAACAACCATCAAAACGGAGAGAACCCACTGTATGGGAGACCATAATTGCCAATGATACATCAGATAAGGGGTTAATCTCCAAAATATATAGAGTGCTCATACAACTCAACAAAAGGAAGACAAAGAACCCAATTAAAAAATGGGCAGAGGAACTAGACACCTCTCCAAACAGGACATACAAATGGCTAAGAGACATATGAAGAAATGCTCAACATCCCTAATCATCAGAGAGATGCAAATTAAAACAACAATGAGGTATCACCTCACACCTGTCAGAATGGCCGCCATCAACAAATCGTCAAACAACAAGTGTTGGCGAGGGTGTGGAGAAAAGGGGACTCTAGTCCACTGCTGGTGGGAATGCAGACTGGTGCAGCCACTGTGGAAAACACTATGGTGTTACCTCAAAAAATTGAAAATTGAATTGCCATTTGACCCTGTGATCCCACTTCTAGGAATATACCCTAAGAAACCTGAAACACCAATCAGAAAGAATATATGTACTCCCATGTTCATAGCAGCACTATTCACGATAGCTAAGATCTGGAAACAGCCCAAGTGCCCATCAGTAGATGAATGGATAAAAAAGAAGTGGTACATATACACAATGGAGTACTATGCAGCCGTAAGAAAGAAAGATCTCTTATTCTTTGAGACGACATGGAGGGACCTCGAGAGTATTATCCTAAGCGAAACAAACCAAGCAGAGAAAGAAAAATATCACATGATCTCACTCATTTGTGGAATATAATAAACATAACAGTCTGGGGAACAGGGTAGACCCAGAGATATGAAAGTAGGGTACAGACTGACAACCCCCAGAAGAGGGGGTGGGGGGGAGAGAAGAGATAAACCACAGAACTTATATGCATGTATGCATAAGTGATGGACATGGACAACAAAGCTGGGGAAGGGGTAGAGGGATGGGGAGGAGGGTGTCAATGGGGAAAAAAGGAGAAACATCTGTAACAAAAATAAATTTAAAAAAAAAAAAAGATGTTAAAAATGTTTCAGTAGGATACAGGTTTGGCAATTTCATTTCTTTGCACTTTTCTGACTTTCCAAACTTTTTGTATAATGAAGATATATTTCTTTTATATTAGTTAAAAAAAACACATATTTATAAAAAGTAGGGTAATGAAATACCACTGAAAAAAAATTAACTATAGATAAGGAAGGTATTTCTTCCAGAGCTTGTGAAATTACTATAATCACAAAAATAGTGACTACATAGATATATAAGATATACATTTATATAAAAAACATACCTTATACCTTGAAGCCTACCCACAACATTGCCAAAACAGAGATTTCCAATAGCAGTTTGACTGCTTGAACCAATTTGTTTTTTAAATTTATCTTTACTGTTGAAAGTATTACAGATGTCCCCCCCTTTTTCCCCCATTGACCCCCTCCTCCCTGCTCCTGCTCCCCTCCTGCCTTACCCACAGTATTGTCTGTGTCCATTGGTTTTGCATATATGCATATAAGTTCTTTGCTTTATCTCTTCTCACCCTCCTCCTCCTTTCCCTCTGAGGTTCCTCAGTCTAACAACCAATTTGTGCTTCTTAATCCCTTCACCTTTTTCACCCATTCCCCCCAAACCCCTGTCATCTGGCAACTCTGTATCTATGAGTCTGTTTCTGTTCTGCTTGTTCATTTGGTTTGTAGATTCAATCATTGATAGATATGTATTTATTACCATTTTATTGTTCACATTTTTTATCTTCTTCTTCAAGAAGACCTGTCAGCATTTCATATAATACTAGTTTGGTGGTGATGAACTCCTTTAGCTTTTTCTTGCCTGGGAAACTCTTTATATGTCCATCTATTCTAAATGATAGCTTGAAAGATAGAGTAATCTTGGTTGTATGTTCTTGCTTTTCATCACTCTGAATATTTTTTGCCACTCCCTTCTGGCCTGTAAAGTTTCTCTTGAGAAATCAGCTGACAGTCTTATGGGGAGCTCCCTTGTAGGTAACTAACTGCTTTTCTCTTGCTGCTTTTAAGATTCTCTCTTTATCTTGAAACTTTTGCATTTTGATTATGATGTGTTTTGGTGTGGGCCTCTTTGAGTTTATCTTGTTTGGGACTGTCTGTGCTTCCTGGACTTGTATGTCTGTCTCCTTCACCAAGTTAGGGAAGTTTTCTGCATTATTTTTCCAAATAGGTTTTCAATTACTTGCTCTCTGTCTTCTCCTTCTGGCACCCCTATGATGTGAATGTTGGCACACTTGAAGTTGTCCAGAGGCTCCTTACACTATCCTCATTTTTTTACATTCTTTTTTCTTTTTGCTGTTCTATTGGGTGTTTTTTGTGTCCTTATATTTCAAATCGATGGTTTGCTTCTTGGCTTCACCTACTCTACTATTAGTTCCCTGTAAATTATTCTTTATTTCAGTTAATGCATCCTTCATTTCTGACTGGTACTTTGTTATGCTCTTGGGGTCCTCACTAAGCTCCTTGAGCATCCTTATAAGCAGTGTTTTGAACTGCTCATCTGTTAGATTGCTTATCTCCATTTTGTTCAGTTCTTTTCCTGAAGTTTTGTTCTGTTCTTTCATTTGGGACATGTTTCTTTGTTTCTTCATTTTGGCTGCCTCCCAGTGTTTGTTTCTATGTATTAGAGTTTCTGTGTCTCCTAGGCTTCGTAGGGTGGCCTATTGTAGTAGGTATCCTGTAGGGTCCAGTGGCATAAGCCCTTGAGGTTCATCCTTCATGTGGACTATTCACTCTTCTGTTGTAATCAAGTCTTGATTGCTGTTCGCATGTCAATGGGAGGGATTTACTCAGGTTGATCAGCTGCAAGGACTGGCTGTGCCCACTGACCCCTGACCTCTGACCACCTTGCAGGATTAGCTGGACAGGGACCCACCACACAGAACAAGACTTACTTCAGCAGGGCTCTGGTATCCACTGCGTCCACTCTTTGAGTGTGTTGCTTGTGGAGGTGGTTGGGGGGTGGTGGTACTTCAATATGGTCTGAAGCTGTCCACTAGGTGTGCTGGATCTAGGATCTCCCCGGAGGCACAGGTCAAGGTCAGCCACTGCCTGTGTTCTACCCAGGGCCATCAGGTATATGTTACAATGTGATCTGCAAATGGCTGCTTCTTGTGCTGGTCTTGGAGTTGTCCAGGGAAAGTCAAGCTGTGAACCAAAACTGGCTGCTTCTAGTGCTGTGCCTGGGGCCACTTAGTAAGTGGTATGGGACTTGCTGAGGCCAGATGCTGCTTGTTTGAGAGAATTTAGGAAAATCTAAAGCAGGAGCCAAGACAGGCCAATCCTATGGTAAAGCCACTGGAATCCTATGGAAACAGCTTGGGTGAACCCGAAAGTTGGGTGGGGTAGGGCCTTAGGGAATCACCAGGTGTGGCAAACAGTGTGAGCCAGGTTACTGGAGTCCCAGATATCTGCTGGTCCCCTGGGGGAAGGGCTCACCAAAGGAACTACGGCTTCCACCAGCACATCTGTTCAGGAGAAAGCTGCCTCTCCATCTCTTGCCTTGGTGCCAAATAATTCAGTTCTTCCCTGTATGTCTCTAGTGCCTTTCATGCTGCCTCCCCGACTCTGGATCCCAGAGAGAGCAATTCCAAGTAAGTCCATGCGCGGGCCCTTTAAGAGGAGATACCTGGGGCTCTCGTAGCCTCAGCCTCCCTCAGCCTCAGTTCCCGCTGGTTTTTCCAGCCAGAAGTTATGGTGACTTCTCTTCCTGGCACTGGAACCCTGAGCTGGACACCTGGTGTGGGACAGGGACCCCTCAATCCTCAGGGAGGACCTTCCTAGCCGAGGTGTCCTCCTGATTTTTATCCACCACATGTGGGTGTGGGACCAGCCCATCCGCCTCCACCCCTCCTACCAGTCTCCATGTGGCTGCTTCTTTAATCTCGTAGTTGTAGGACTTCCATTCAGCTTGATGCCAGGTGGTTCTGAAGGATGGTTGTTCTGTAGTTTAGTTGTAATTTTGATGTGATTATGGGAGGAGGTGAGACCATGTTTACTTGTGCCACCATCTTGACTGGGAGTCCCAAACCAATTTGTTATTAATACAAAATGTTTAACTCCAACAACCTCATATTTTGAAGATTATGTAGTCAGATATTTTAATATATAGTAACAAGAATATTTATATCTAGTGTAATCATAGTGTCTTAGTTTAGTGCTGCTACAATTTCAAATTTTGTTTTCCTTGACATAGAAAAAATAATAATCAAAGCAGAAATCAAACAGTGGAAACACTAAAGCAATGCATCTGAATCTGTAATGGATGCTTCTAAGTTACTAAGCCCTATGTACCATCCAATGCGTTTACCCATCCCAGACTTTCCTCATCTTAGTTAATGGTATAGACATCCATCCAGTCACTTCAGCCCCAAACCTAGGACTCAGATCTAATTCTTCTCTTTTTCCTCACCCTCAACATCCAATCCATCTGTAAGACCTGCCACCTGTATCTACAAAATATATCATAAACCCAGGTACTTCTTTCAATCTCCTGTCATTCTAATCGAAACTACCACCATCCCAAGCCTAGATTACTTCATCACCTCCTAACTAGTCTTTCTTGTTTCCACTCTTGCCCATCTACAGTGTAGATTCTTGACAACAAACCAATGAACCTGTCGGCATAAAATTCCCAAAGGCTTTACATTGCAATTAGAATAAAATGAAAGCTCTATTTCATTACCTTTAGATTTTATTTGATATGGGCTGAATTTTTTTCTTATTATGGGCTGAGTTTTCTTCTTATTTGTTTTGCTCCAATCATATTGCCCTTCTTTGTGTACTTCAAACATTTAAAACTTATTTCTACCACTAGGTCTTTGCACCTCCTAACTTATACTTCTGCCTAGAATAATACTCTTCACTTCTATCATCATGTTTTTTCCCTGTGTTTAACAAGGTTTTTTTGTTTTTGTTTTTATTAATTTACTTTTGTTACAGATGTTTCTCCTTTTTCCCCCATTGACACCCTCCTCCCCCTCCCTCCCTTCCCCGTCCTGTTTTGTTGTCCATGTCCATTGGTTATGACTACAGTCGGGGAGGAGGGTGTCAATGGGGAAAAAAAGGAGAAACATCTGTAACAAAAATAAATTTTAAAAATTTTAAAAAAATAATAAAAAGAGTACATGTGTACAAGTTCTGTGGTTCATTGCTCCCCTCCCCCACCCCCTCTTCTAGCAATTGTCACTCTATACCCTACTTCCACGTCTCTGGGACTACCCTGTTCCTCAGACTGCTATGTTCATTATATTCCACAAATAAGTGAGATCATATGATATTTGTCTTTCTCTGCTTGGTTTGTTTCCCTTAGGATAATAGTTTCCAGGTCCTCCTATATCCTCTCAAAGGGTAAAAGATCTTTCTTTCTTACAGCTGCATAGTACTCCATTGTGTATATGTACCATAGCTTTTTTATCCATTCATCTACTGATGGACACTTGGGCTGTTTCCAGATCTTAGCTATGGTAAATAGCGCTGCTATGAATATGGGGGTACATATATTCTCTCTGGTTGGTGTATCAGGCTTCTTAGGGTATATTCCTAGAAGTGGGATCACTGGGTCAAATGGCAATTCAATTTTTAATTTTTTGAGGTAACACCATAGTGTTTTCCATAGTGGCTGCACCAGTCTGCATTCCGACCAGCAGTGTACTAGAGTCCACTTTTTTCCATAGACTTGCCAACACTTGTTTGGTGCTTTGTTGATGGCGGCTATTCTGACAGGTGTGAGGTGATACCTCATTGTTGTTTTAATTTGCATCTCTCTGATGATTAGTGATGTTGAGCATTTCTTCATTAGTATCGCGGCCATTTGTATGTCCTGTTTGGAGAGGTGTCTATTTAGTTCCTCTGCCCATTTTTTAATTGGGTTCTTTGTCTTCCTTTTGTTGAGATGTATGAGGACTCTATATATTTTGGATATTAATCCCTTATCTGATATATCATTGGCAATTATGCTCTCCCATACAGTGGGTTCCCTTTCCATTTTGATGGTTGTTTCTTTTGCTGTGCAGAAGCTTTTGAGTTTGATGTAGTCCCATGTGTTCATTTTTTCCTTTGTTTCTGTTGTCTTCGGTAATATATCAGTGAAGATTCTGCTGCGTATGATGTCTGAAATTTTGTTGCCTACATTTTCTTCTAGGATTTTTATGGATTCATGAGTCATATTTAAGTCTTTCATCCATTTTGAGTTTATTCTTGTGTATGGTGTAAGCTGATGGTCTAGTTTCATTTTTTTGCATGTACCTCTCCAATTTTCCCAACAGCATTTATTAAAGAGGCTGTCTTTACTCCATTGTATGCTCTTGCCTCCTTTGTCGAATATTAATTGAGCATAATGTTTTGGGTCAATTTCTGGGTTCTCTGTTCTATTGTGCCTGTTCTTGTGCCAGTACCAGGCTGTTTTGATTACTTACAGTAGCTTTGTAGTATAACCTGATGTCCGGTATTGTGATCCCTCCTACTTTGTCCTTCTTTTTCAAGATTGCTGTGGCTATGCGGGGTCTTTTTTGGTTCCATATGAACTTCTGAAGTATTTGTTCTAGTTCTGTGAAATATGTCATTGGTATTTTGATGGGGATTGCGTTAAATCTATAGATTGCTTTGGGTAGTATGGACATTTTAATGATGTTAATTCTTCCAATCTATGAACAAGTTATGTGGTTCCACTTTTTTATATCTTCCTCTATTTCTTTTTTTAATGTCCTGTAGTTTTCTGCAAATAGGTCCTTTACTTCTTTGGTTAACTTTATTCCTAGGTGTCTTAATTTTTTTGCCTCAATGGTAAATGGGATTGTTTTTTTTTAGTTTCTCTTTCTGTGAGTTCATCATTGATGTATAAGAATGTCGTTGATTTCTTCACGTTAATTTTGTATCCTGCTACCTTGCCAAATTCATTTATTAAGTCTAGTAGATTTTTGATGGAGTCTTTAGGGTTTTCTATGTATAATATCATGTCATCTGCGAATAATGACAGTTTCACTTCCTCCTTTCCAATTTGGATCCCTTTTATTTTTTCTTCATGTCTAATTGCTGTGGCTAAGACTTCCAGTACTATGCTAAACAAGAATGGTGAAAGTGGGCATCCTTGTCTTTTTCCTGTTCTTAAGGCAAATGCTTTTAGTTTTTGTCCATTGAGTATGATGTTGGCTGTAGGTCTTTCATATATGGCCTTTATAATGTTGAGATATGATCCCTCTATTCCCAAATTGCTGAGCGTTTTTATCAGAAACGGGTGCTGGATTTTGTCAAATGCTTTTTCACCGTGTATTGATATGATCACATGGTTTTTATCTTTCATTTTGTTGATGTGATGTATCACATTTATTGATTTTTGAATATTGTACCAGCCTTGCATCCCTGGGATGAATCCCACTTGGTCATGGTGACTAATTTTTTTGATGTATTGCTGGATCCGATTTGCTAGTATTTTGTTCAGGATTTTGGCATCTATGTTCATCAGGGACGTTGGCCTGTAGTTTTCATTCTTTGTAGTGTCCTTTTCTGGTTTTGGAATTAGAATTAAGCTGGCTTCATAAAACGAGTTTGGAAGTCTTCCTTCTTCTTGAATTTTTTGGAATAGTTTAAGGAGAATGGGTGTTAGTTCTTCTTTGAATGTTCGGTAATACTCCCTCATGAAGCCGTCAGGGCCTGGGCTTTTGTTTGCTGGGAGAGTCTTGATTACATCTTCAATTTCCTTAGTTGTTATTGGCCTGTTCAAGTTTTCTATCTCTTCCCAGTTCAGTTTTGGGAGACTATATGTTTCTAGAAATGTGTCCATTTCGCTTAGATTGTCGAATTTGTTGCCATATAAATATTCATAGTATTTGTTAATGATCCTTTTTATTTCTGTGGTGTCAGTTGCTACTTCTCCTCTTTCATTTCTGATTTTGTGTATTTGGGTTCTCTCTCTTTGTTTCTTGGTGAGTCTAGCTAAGGGTCCATCAATCTTGTTTATCTTTTCAAAAAACCAGCTCTTTGTTTCATTGATCCTTTGAATTGTTTTCTTTTGGTCTCCATGTCGTTTATTTCTGCTCTGATCTTTACTATTTCCTTCCTTCTACTTGCTCTAGGGTTTTCTTTTTGTTTACTTTCTAATTCTTTAAGTTGTGAGGTTAGGTAGTCAATTAGAAATTTTTCTTCTTTCGTGAGGTCGGCCTGTAGTGCTATGAACTTCCCTCTCAGAACTGCTTTCGCTGCATCCCATAGATTTTGTGTTGTTGTGTGTTCATTTTCATTGGTTTGCAGGAAGTTTTTAATTTCTTCCTTGATCTCCATGGTAACCCATTCATTGTTCAGTAACATGCTATTTAGCCTCCATGTGTTCATATGTCTGCATGTTGTTGTTGCAATTGATTTCTAGTTTCATGCCATTGTGATCTGAAAAGATGCTTGATATGATTTCAATCTTCTTAAACTTGCAGAGACTTAGTTTGTGCCCTAACATATGGTCTATCTCTGAGAATGTCCCATGTGCACTTGAGAAGAATGTGAATTCTGCAGTTTTGGGGTGTAATTCTCTGTAGATATCTATTAAATCCATTTGATCTAGCGCTTCATTTGAATTTCTGTTTCCTTGTTAATTTTTTGTCTAGAGGATCTATCCAGTGATGTCAGTGGGGTGTTGAAGTCTCCTGCTATGATTGTATTGCGGTCGATTTCTCCAAGTTCTCCAAAAGATTTTTAATATATTTTAGTGCTCCTATATTGGGTGCATATATGTTTACCAAGGTTATATCTTCCTGTTGGATAGACCCTTTCAATATTGTGTGGTGGCCTTCTTTGTCTCTAGTTATGGTCTTCAATTTGAAATCTAATTTATCAGATATGAGTATTGCTACCCCAGCTTTTTTTTTCTTTCCATTTGCTTGGAAAATTTTTTTCCATCCTTTTACTTTCAACCTATGTGAGTCTTATTTTCTGAGGTGGGTCTCTTGTAGACAACACATATATGAGAATCATGCTTTCTTATCCAGTCAACTACTCTGTGTCTTTTTATCGGAGCATTCAATCCATTTACATTTAAGGCGATTATTGATATGTACTTATTTACTGCCATTTTTGTTCAGTGTGGTTATATTTTTCTTCCTATTTCTTCTACTAATTACAGCAGTCCTTTTAACAGTTCTTGCAGTGCTGGTTTGGTGCTAATATATTCCCTTAGCCTTTTTTTTTTTTTCTGGGAAGCTCTTTGTTTGACCTTCTATTTTGAATAATAGCCTTGCTGGATAGAGTAGTCTTGGATTCAGATCCTTGTTTTTCATGACCTTGATTACTTCATGTCATTCCCTTCTGGCCTGTAGTGTTTCTGTTGAGAAGTCAGATGATAGCCTAATGGGGTTTCCTTTGTAGGTAACCTGTTGCTTATCTCTTGCTGCCTTTAGAATTCTCTCTTTGTCTTTAATTTTTGGCATTTTAATTATGATGTGTCTTGGTGTGGGCCTGTTTGGGTTCTTCTTACTTGGGGCTCTCTGTGCTTCTTGAACTTGAATGCTTTCTTCCTTCACCAGGTTATGAAAGTTTTCTGTCACTATTTCTTCAAATATATTCTGTAACCCTTGCTCATTTTCTTCTTCTTCGGGGACTCCTATGATGCGAATGTTATTACATTTCCTGTTGTCCCACAGTTCTCTTAAGCTATCTCCCTGTTTTTTCATTGTTTTTTCCTTTTGGTTTTCTGATTGATTGATTTTTTCTATTCTGTCTTCTAATTCACTGATCCGATCCTCCGCTTCCTGTACTCTGCTGGTCAATCCTTCCAATATGTTCTTTATTTCTTCTATGTCATTCTTTATTTCCACTTGCTTGTTTTTCATGGTGTCGATGTCCTTACTCATGCTGTTTAGTTTCCTCAAGATCATGGTTCTGAGCTCTACCTCTGATAATTTACTAAACTGTATTTCATTTATCTCATCTTTGGTAGAGTTCTCTTGTTTTTTCATTTGGGATCTGTTTCTTTGTTTTACCATTTTTGCTATCTCAGTGGGTTTTGGAGCCTGCCAAATTTTCCCTATGGGTGTTGGTGTTCTGCTATTTGTGGCTCCCTCTACTGGGTTTGGTTGAGCGTGGTGGGCCCTCCTTAAACACCACTGTCCAGTCTCACTTTCCTGGGTAGATTTTCAAGCTCAGGAAAGGTTCAGTTATCCTCTAGCTTTTTGCCTGGAGGCTATTATCCTCAGTTACTTGAAAAGCCTTAGGATCTCAGTTGAATGAGAAACTCCCTCAGGTGTTTATAGTGTAAGAGGATTTCCCGAGGGTGGGGCCGATGCTGGTTGTTAATGAGCCTCAATTTGCATTTCTTTGGCTTTTTACCTCACCTGGGAATCTCCGAGGGAGAGGCTGCCACAGCTCCAGGAAGAAGCAAACTTGGCTGCCGTTGGGTGCCATTCTGTGTAACCGGGAAGGAGCTGGCTGGCCACCACCATCCTTTGTGGCCGTGGTTCAGCACACAACTCTGAGTGCCCTCCAAATCCCAGGTGTCCCCACAGAGTTCCAGTCCAGTCCGCCCTTCGTCTGCCAGAGCCCCAGGTGAGGTAAGTGGCTGTAGCTATTTAGCACTCTGGTCGGCCCTCTTCGCTGTGGAGCAGCTTGGGCTCTTAACCCCGAGGGCAGGCACCCCCGCTGCTCACAGCTAAGGCCACTGCTGTCCGTGGGCTCCCAGCCCGCCACCCTCATGCACCCCCACAGATCCTACCAGGCTCATTCAGTGTCCCTGGTTGTATGGTCCTCTCCTGCTGCTTTTCTGTTGCTTTTTCCCAACGATTTGTCTTTATTTTAGTTGTAATTCCTGTTTGGTCCTGGGAGATCGTCTGTGTAGCTTCCATTCACTCCACCCCCATTTTCCTTAACAGGGAGGTTTTAGAGTCTGTCTTCACTACTTACTAGTTGTGCAAAGATGCATAAATTACTTAACATTTTTGTGCCTCAAGAGTTCCTTCTCACAGGTTATTTTGAGAATTTAATGATAATATATATAAATTATTTAGAATAATGCCTTAATAATTGTAGGCATTCATTAAATATTTACTCTTGCTGCCCTGGCCAGTTTGGCTCAGCGGGTAGAGCGTCGGCTTGCGGTCCAGAGAGACCCAGGTTCAGTTCCCGCTAAGAGCATGTACTTCAGTTGCAGTTTGTCCCTGGCCCTGGTTGGTCGTGCCGGTGGCAGCCACTCGATGTGTCCCTTTCACGTGGATGTTTCTCTCTCTCTCTCTTCCTCTCTCTCCCTCCCACTCTATCTGGACAAAAAAATGAAAAAATGTCCTCAGGTGAGGATAAAAAATAATAATAATAAAAAAATTTACTCTTGCTATTATTAATTTTATTACAAGGGAAAACTGAAACAAAATAAGATTAAATGATATATCCAGAGTAACACATTTAGTTGGTATTATACCCATAAATGAAAAGCTTGTTTTCCATTTCCATCAAAGCCACTATGCCATTTTTCAGGGAAGATTTGGTGAGGACTGTCTGTCTGTTGATGCTGCTTTGTGCACTTAAAATTAAAGAACCAAGAGCCCAGGGGTGGATTTTGCCCTTTTTCCATACGTATTGTGCTTGATAATGATTTTAGGATACACATATAAGTCCTCTCATTAAATGACATTGTGTAATATTCTTATGTGAAAATCCAGGAAAAATAATAAATTCAAAGTCTAAATCATACATTCTATCAAGGCATTGAAGTTGTTTTATGAAAAGTGCAAAGCAATAACACAGTTGGGATACTTTTGATTTTCAGTCCACATCACTCACATCTACTGAAAACTAATAACATTTCTTGGATCCATCAGAGAACTGAGTTTGGAGGGCAAATTGCCACTCTGAATACTGGCGAGGCAGGCAGATAAATACAGAGAATTGTGGCTGGCAGGGAGCAGACATACCAACTGTAGTCAGCAACTAGTAGGAACACTTAAAAGATAACTGACTAGTTGCTGAAGAATATGCATGGGCTAGCTTGAGAGAGGAAAATCTTCTGGGGCAAAGCCTTAGGGAGCCCCCACACTTTCATGAGTTTTACTTACAGGAGTCATGCCAGGTTTTCACTATGAAGGTCAGAGAAAAATTCCTAGGTCTTCCTTCAGGGAGAAGGGAAAAATAACCATTTTGAAATACACCCAGAGTTTCTGTTCTCCTTAATAAAGGGCTGCTCTAAGAAAAAATTATTTATCAATGCCTAACCCATGTGGGGTCAAGGAAATACCAACCCAGCCCCCTCTGGCCTTCCTGTGTCACCTAAGGGGAGTGGCGGGAAGCTGAGAAGACAAAACCAGGGCGCCACAGGAGGTATCAGCCTCTGAAACCTACAGCTACAACAGACAGTAAACATAGCGTAACTCCGGCCAGAGGAACATAAAACTTCTGCTAATGCTTACTAATCCATTGGTTTTATCAAATACATCATGTCTGGATTTTATGAAAAAGAAATCCTAAGACATGTTAAAAGGCAAAACACAGTCTGAAGAGATAAAGCAAACATCAAAACCAGCTTCAGTTAAGGCAAATATTTCGTAACTATTAGACTGAAAATTCAAAATAACTATAATTACTTTGCTAAGGGCTCTTAGTCAGTTTAAGCTGCTGTAACAGCCTACCACAGAAATTTATTTATTATAGTTCTGGAGGCTGGAAGTTCAAGATAAGGATGCCAGTATGGTCCGGTTTCAGGTTAGAACCCTCTTCCTGGTTTACAGATGGACAGTTTGTCTCTATCCTCACCTGGCAGAGGAAGAGATAATCTCCTGTGTCTCTTCCTATAAGGGCACTAATCCTATTCATGAGGGTTTCACCTTCATAATCTATCTCCTAAAGGCCCTGTTAGCATAAGTAGCTAGATATTAATAAAGGAAAAGAGCAAAGGGAATCAGATATCATTAAGCATAATAAACTAAGAAGCAGAAGCCTGATTGCTTCACCAGGAAGTTTCAGCTTCACACACTCCCCAGGGAACCACTGGTCAGTTTCCCCACAGGTCACTGGGGGAAGGAAAGGAACAATAAAGGGGAGGTAAGCACATGCACGGTAGGACCCAAGGTGGTGACCATAGAGGCCTGTCAGTAGCCTGAGAAAAGGATTGAATTGGATCAGGAACAAGAACCCCGATCTAGGAAATGGATTGGTTAGATGGCAGGCCCAGTGCAAGCCCCGGAAAGCTTGGGACACTCTCTGTCTCTCTCTCTCTCTATTGGGCTTCTGCATTTTGTAGCAGCCATGTGGGTCTAGCAGCCACCTGGGGCCTGTGCCAGACCGCTTGGGCTCCAAAGGATTAAATTTTAATTTGGCACAGTATCTCTGGATATTGGCCCCATTTCTGGCCCTGATAAAGACTAGATTGGACTTTTTTATGTAGGACAGGCAGAGATTAGGGACATTGGAAACCAGGGCACTCCTTTGACTTTGCATCTAGCACCACAAATATATCTTACCATGCCACACCCTCCCATGCATGGCCTCTGGAATGCTTTCCTTGCAGGGCTATGAAAGAACTAGATTTCCACTGGCAAGTTTTGGTGAGCCAGGAGGAGGGGAGAAGCCATAGTTTATAGGAAGAACTGGGACCCCAGTGTGCAGTGAGGGCAGGGCCCACTTTCCATCAGCTGGCCCAAGGATCCCTTTGTTCTCAGCAGCCACTCAAGCACAGCACTCTGGTGGCAACCCTTTGTTCTTACTGCTGCACTAAACTTAGGCAGTAAAATTGCAGACGTCTCACGTAGCTGAATTTTCACGAATACATCTCCTAGGGCAAGAGAAACAAAGGAGAAATAAAAAAAATGGGACTACATCAAACTAAAAATTGTTTGCACAGCAAAAGAAACCAGCATCAAATTGAAAAAGGAACCCACTGTATGGAAGAACATATTGGCCAATGATACATCCAATAAAGGGTTAATTTCCAACATATATAAAGAACTCATACAACTCAAAAAAAGAAAGAAATACAATCCAATTAAAAAATGGGCAAATGACCTGAATAGACACTTCCCCAGAGGATATACAGATGGCCAATGGAAATATGAAAAAATGCTCAACCTCACTAATCATCAGAGAGATGCAAATCAAAACTACAATGAAGTATCACCTCACACCTGCCAGAATGGCTACCACCAATACATCAACAAACAACAAATGCTGGTGAGGATGTGGAGAAAGGGGAACCCTAGTACACTGCTGCTGGGAATGCAGACTGGTGCAGCCACTGTGGAAAACAGTATGGAGTTTCCTCAAAAAATTTTAAAAAAAGGAACTGCCTTTTGACCCAGCAATCCCACTTCTGGGAATATATCCTAAGAATCCTGAAACACGAATCAGAAAAAATATATGCACCACTATGTTCATAGTAGAGCTATTCACAATAGCTAAGATCTGGACACAGCTGAAAGTGCCCATCAGTAGATGAGTAGATAAAAAAAGCTGTGGTACATATACACAATGGAATACTATGCAGCTGTAAAAAAGAAGGATCAATTACCCTTTGAGACAGCATGGAGGGACCTAGAGATTGTTATGCTAAGCGAAATAAGCCAGTCAGAGAAAGAGAAATATCGCATGATCTCACTTATATGTGGAATGTAATGAACAAAATAAACTGAAGAACAAAATAGATCCAGAGGCATGGATGCCCTGAACAGACTGACAGATCTCAGAGGGAAGTGGGGAGAATGAAGAGATTAACTCAAGAATTTGTACGCATATATGCATAGCCCATTGACACAGACAATACACAGGTGAAGGCTTTGGGTGGGGCAGGGGCTGGGTAAAAATAGGGAGAATGGGGGACATCTGTAATACTGTCAACAATAAAAATAAATTAAAAAAAAAAAGAATCTTGGAGGACATTAAAGGTACATAATTCCTGCTGACTGCTTTCTGAACTCAGGCGGCCTACCTAGGAGATACAGAAAAAAATCTCACCTTAAGCACCCCCCATCTGAGCCACAGGCATCCCCATCAAACTGCGTGCCAAACCGACACCTCTTACCACCACTCTGCAGCCAGCTCCCATGCACACTCTTTAGGACATCAGGGAATTCAAGCTCTGGAAGGTAGGAGCACAGGTATTCAGGCAAAAGAGAAACCACAAACTTTAGCTGTCATGCCACCTTCAGAAAAACATAACAGCATCTATCAGCAGGTCATCTGGTGCTTTGTAAGAGCAAGAGAAGATACATAAACTTAAGAATCCTGCTGTAAGAGGCAGCAGGAAGTGAGAAGCCAGCATTATCCACACAAGGTCAGAAGAAGCCTCATGATCTATAGCAGGACTGCTGAAAAGTATTTCTATCCTAAGGCAGTTAGTGAAAATTAGAAAAGGTGACTGCTACATTAAATTTACAGCAATACAAAATCCCAAAGAACAGCAAAGAATAAATAAAATGTGACATCAGAAAAGATCATAATAATCTTCCACTGAAATCAAAGACACGGAGAGCCCAACAAAGGATTCAAAATAGCTGTTTTAAGGAAATTTGGTGAGCAACAAAAACACACAGAGAGAAAACTGAACAAAATCGGGTATATAACACACTGTCCAAATTGAACAAAGAAATAGAAACCATAAAAAGGAAGCTGTAGAGAGTATCAATATCAGAGTAAACTAAACAGATAAAATAATCAAGGATACAGGATGGGGACTTTGAAATAACCCAATCTGAGAAAAGAATAAAAAAAATTAAAGAAAGCCTACATAATCTATAGCACACCATGAGAAATATCATAATCATTGGAGTTTCAGAAGGAGAAGAGAGAGTAAAGGGGTCAAAAAGCTTATTTAGAGAAGTAATAACTGAGAACTTCCCAAACCTGAAGAGACATTTTGACATCCCAGTCCATATAGCTAATAGGTCATCCCATTATTTCAATCCAAAATCATTTTACCCAACATCAATTATAGTAAAACTGTCAAAACTCAAATAATTTAACCAAGAAGTTAAAAGATAATCGACCCTGAAAACTACAAGCCATTGATGAAAAAAAAATTGAAGGCACAAATAAATGGAAAGATAGCTTGTGCTCATGTACGGGAAAAATTAATATTGTTAAAATGTCCATAACTGCCCAAAGCCATCTATAGATTCAATGCAATCCCTATCAAGATTCCAATGACATTTTTTTTATAATTTATTTTATTATTAATTTGTTTTTGTTAGAGATGTTTTTCCTTTTTTTCCCCCATTGACACCCTCCTCTCCCTCCCCTTCTCCTCGTCCCCATCCCTGTTGTCCATGTCCATTGGTTATGCACCCATGCACATAGGCTCTGTGATTTATCTCTTTCCCCCGCCTCCCCCCCTCCTCTGAGGCCCGTCATCCCATACTCCACCCTCCATGTCTCTGGGTCAATTTCGTTGTTCAGTTTGCTCAGTTCTCCTGTGTGTTGCCGGCTTCCTCCGTTGGTGTGGGGGTCTCCCAGCTCCCCCGCTCCGCCTGGGCTCCCCCGTTCTGCCTGGGTTCCCCCATGGTGGGGGGGGTCGCCCGGCTCCCCCGCTCCGCCTGGGCTCCCCCGTGCTGGGGGGGTCTCCTGCCTCCCCCACTCCGCCTGGGTTCCCCTGTGGTGGGGGGGTCGTCCGGCACCCCCACTGTGCCTGGGATCCCCCATGGTGGGGGGGTCAATGACATTTTTTTTTACATGATTGGAAAAACAATCCTAAAATGTATATGAAACCACAAAGACAACAAATAGCCAAAGCAATCCTGAAACAGAACAAAGCAGGACACATCAAACTTTTTTATTTTAAGCTATATTACAAAGCTATAGCAATCAAAACAGTATGGCACTGGCATAAAACCAGACAGAAATGAGAGCCCATAAATAAACCCACACACTATATGGTCAACTAATATTTGACAAGAGAGCCAAGAATACACCATGAGGAAAAGACAGTCTTTTCATTAAGTGGTACAGGGAAAATTTTATAGTTACATATAAAAGAATAAAACTAGACCTCTATCTTACACCACTCACAAAATTAACTCAAAATGGATTAAAGACTTAAGTGTAAGACCTGAAACCATAAAATCCTAGAAGAAAATATAGTGAAAATGTGCCTAGACATAGATTTTTGCAATGAGTGTTTGGATATAGCACAAAATGTACAAACAACAGAAACAATAAATACATAAATAAATAAATAAATAAATAAATAAATAAATAAATAAATATCCAAGTAAAACTATATTAACAAAAAATCTTCCACACATGAAAGGACACCATCAACAAAATAAAAAGGGAATGTATGGGATGGGAGACAACATTTGCTAAACAGATATCTGACAAGGAATTAATCTTTAAAATATATAAGGTTCGAGAAAATGGTGGTGGAGTGAATGGAAGCTACACAGACGATCTCCCAGGACCAAATGGGAATTACAACTAAAATAAAGACAAATCGTCGGGAAAAAGCAACAGAAAAGCAGCGGGAGAGGACCATACAACCAGGGACACTGAATGAGCCTGATAGGATCTGCGGAGGCGCATGAGGGTGGTGGGCTGGGAGCCCACGGACAGCAGTGGCCTTAGCTGTGAGCAGCGGGGGCACCCGCCCTCGGGGTTAAGAGCCCCAGCTGCTACACAGTGCAGAGGGCCTGGACAGAGCACTAAATAGCCACAGCCATCACCTGGGGCTCCGGCAGAGGGAGGGCAGACTGGACTGGAACTCTGTGGGGAAACCTGGGATTTGGAGAGTGCTCAGAGTTTGTGCTGAGCTGTGGCCACAAAGGACGGTGGTGGCCAGCCCCTCCTTCCCGGTTACACAGAATGACAGCCAAGTTTGCTCCTTCCCAGAGCTGTGGAAGCCACTCCCTCGGGGATTCCCAGGTGAGGAAAAGAGGTAAAGAAATGCAAATTGAGGCTCATTAGCAACCAGCATTGGCCCCACCCTCGGGAAATCCTGTTACACTGTAAACATCTGAGGGAGTTTCTCATTCAACTGAGATCCTAAGGCTTTTCATGTAACTGAGGATAATAGCTTCCAGGCAAAAAGCTAGAACATAACTAAACCTTTCCTGAGCTTGCAAATCTACCCAGGAAAGTGAGACTGGACAGTGGTGGTGAAGGAGGGCCCTCCACGCTCATCCAAACCCAGTAGAGGGAGCCACAAATAGCAGAACACCAACACCCATAGGGAAAATTTGACAGGCTCCAAAACCCACTGAGATAGCAAAAATGGTGAAACAAAGAAACAGATCCCAAATGAAAGAACAAGAGAACTCCACCGAAGATGAGATAAATGAAATGCAGTTAAGCAAATTATCAGAGGTAGAGTTCCGAGCCATGATCTTGAGGAAACTAAACAGCATGAGTAAGGACATCGACACCATGAAAACCAACCAAGTGGAAATAAAGAATGACATAGCAGAAATAAAGAACACATTGGAAGGACTGACCAGCAGAGTAGAGGAAGCAGAGGATCGGATCAGTGAATTAGAAGACAGAGTAGAAAAAATCAATCAGAAAACCAAAAGGAAAAAACAATGAAAAAACAGGAAGATAGCTGAAGAGAACTGTGGGACAACTGGAAACGTAATAACATTAGTATCATTGGAGTCCCCGAAGAAAAAGAACATGAGCAAGGGTTAGAGAATATATTTGAAGAAATAGTGACAGAAAACTTTCATAACCTGGTGAAGGAAGAAAGCATTCAAGTTCAAGAAGCACAGAGAGCCCCAAGTAAGAAGAACCCAAACAGGCCCACACCAAGACACATCATAATTAAAATGCCAAAAATTAAAGACAAAGAGAGAATCCTAAAGGCAGCAAGAGATAAGCAACAGGTTACCTACAAAGGAAACCCCATTAGGCTATCATCTGACTTCTCAACAGAAACACTACAGGCCAGAAGGGAATGACATGAAGTAATCAAGGTCATGAAAAACAAGGATCTGAATCCAAGACTACTCTATCCAGCAAGGCTATCATTCAAAATAGAAGGTCAAATAAAGAGCTTCCCAGACAAAAAAAGGTGAAGAGAATATATTAGCACCAAACCAGCACTGCAAGACATGTTAAAAGGACTGCTGTAATTAATAGAAGAAATAGAAAGAAAATTAGAACCACACTGTATAAAAATGGCAATAAATAAGTACATAACAATAATCACCTTAAATGTAAATGGACTGAATGCTCCGATAAAAAGACACAGAGTAGCTGACTGGATAAGAAAGCATGATTCACATATATGTTGTTTACAAGAGACCCACCTCACAACAAAAGATTCACATAGGTTGAAAGTAAAGGGATGGAAAAAAATCTTCCAAGCAAACGGAAAGGAAAAAAGAGCTGGGGTAGCAATACTCATATCTGATAAATTAGATTTCAAATTGAAGACCATAACTAGAGACAAAGAAGGCCACTACATAATATTGAAAGGGTCTAGCAAACAAGAAGATATAACCTTGGTAAACATATATGCACCCAATATAGGAGCACCAAAATATATTAAAAATCTTCTGGAGGACTTCAAAGGAGAAATCGACCACAATACAATCATAGCAGGAGACTTCAACACCCCACTGACATCACTGGATAGATCATCTAGAAAAAATATTAACAAGGAAACAGAGACTCTAAATGAAGCACTAGATCAAATGGATTTAATAGATATCTACAGAGAATTACACCCCAAAACTGCATAATTCACATTCTTCTCAAGTGCACATGGGACATTCTCAAAGGTAGACCATATGTTAGGGCACAAACTAAGTCTCTACAAGTTCAAGAAGATTGAAATCATATCAAGCATCTTTCAGACCACAATGGCATGAAACTAGAAATCAATTGCAACAAGAACATGCAAAAACATATGAACACATGGAGGCTAAATAGCATGTTACTGAACAATGAATGGGTTACCATGGAGATCAAGGAAGAATTTTAAAAATTCCTGGAAACCAATGAAAATGAACACACAAAAACGCAAAATGTATGGGATATAGCGAAAGCAGCTCTGAGAGGGAAGTTCATAGCACTACAGGCCCACCTCACGAAAGAAGAAAAATTTCTAATTGACTACCTAACCTCACAACTTAAAGAACTGGAAAGCAAAAAAAAAGAAAACCCTAGAGCAAGTAGAAGGAAAGAAATAGTAAAGATCAGAGCAGAAATAAACGACATGGAGACCAAAAGAAAACAATTCAAAGGATCAATGAAACAAAGAGCTGGTTTTTTGAAAAGATAAACAAGACTGATGGACCTTTAGCTAGACTCACCAAGAAACAAAGAGAGAGAACCCAAATACACAAAATCAGAAATGAAAGAGGAGAAGTAACAACTGACACCACAGAAATACAAAGGATCATTAGCAAATACTATGAATATTTATATGGCAACAAATTGGACAATCTAAGCGAAATGGACACATTTCTAGAAACACATAGTCTCCCAAAACTGAATCAGGAAGAGATAGAAAACTTGAACAGGCCAATAACCAAGGAAATTGAAGATGTAATCAAGACTCTCCCAGCAAACAAAAGACCAGGCCCTGACGGCTTCATGAGGGAGTATTACCAAACATTCAAAGAAGAACTAACACCCATTCTCCTCAAACTATTCCAAAAAATTCAAGAAGGAAGACTTCCAAACTCGTTTTATGAAGCGAGCATAATTCTAATTCCAAAACCAGAAAAAGACACTACAAAGAAAGAAAACTACAGGCCAATATCCCTGATGAACATAGATGCCAAAATCCTGAACAAAATACTAGCAAATCGGATCAGGCAATACATCAAAAAAATTATTCACCATGACCAAGTGGGATTCATCCCAGGGATGCAAGGCTGGTACAATATACGCAAATCAATAAATGTGATACATCACATAAACAAAATGAAAGATAAAAACCATATGATCATATCAATAGATGCTGAAAAAGCATTTGACAAAATCCAGCACCCATTTCTGATAAAAACGCTCAGCAATTTGGGAATAGAGGGATCATATCTCAACATTATAAAGGCCATATATGAAAGACCTACAGCCAACATCATACTCAATGGACAAAAACTAAAAGCATTTGCCTTAAGAACAGGAAAAAGACAAGGATGCCCATTTTCACCACTCTTATTTAACATAGTACTGGAAGTCTTAGCCACAGCAATCAGACATGAAGAAAAAAAAAAGGGATCCAAATTGGAAAGGAGGAAGTGAAACTGTCATTATTCGCACATGACATGATATTATACATAGAAAACCCTAAAGACTCCATCAAAAATCTACTAGACTTAATTAATGAATTTGGCAAAGTAGCAGGATACAAAATTAATGTCCTGAAATCGACGGCATTCTTATACACCAATGATGAACTCACAGAAAGAGAAACTAAAAAAACAATCCCATTTACCATCATGGCAAAAAAATTAAGATACCTAGGAATAAACTTAACCAAAGAAGTAAAGGACCTATTTGCAGAAAACTACAGGACATTGAAAAAAGAAATAGAGGAAGATATAAAAAAGTGGAAGCACATACCTTGTTCATGGATTGGAAGAATTAACATCATTAAAATGTCCATACTACCCAAAGCAATCTATAGATTTAACGCAATCCCCATCAAAATACCAACGACATATTTCACAGAACTAGAACAAATACTTCAGAAGTTCATATGGAACCAAAAAAGACCCCGAATAGCTACAGCAATCTTGAAAAAGAAGGACAAAGTAGGAGGGATCACAATACCCGACATCAGGTTATACTACAATGCTACTGTAATCAAAACAGCCTGGTACTGGCACAAGAACAGGCACATAGATCAATGGAATAGAACAGAGAACCCAGAAATTGACCCAAAACATTATGCTCAATTAATATTCGACAAAGGTGGCAAGAGCATACAATGGAGTAAAGACAGCCTCTTTAATAAATGGTGTTGGGAAAACTGGACAGCTACATGCAAAAAAATGAAACTAGATCATCAGCTTACACCATACACAAGAATAAACTCAAAATGGATAAAAGACTTAAATGTGACTCATGAATCCATAAAAATCCTAGAAGAAAATGTAGGCAACAAAATTTCAGACACCATACGCAGCAAAATTTTCACTGATATATCACCTAAGGCAACAGAAACAAAGGAAAAAATGAACACATGGGACTACATCAAACTCAAAAGCTTCTGCACTGCAAAAGAAACAACCATCAAAGTGGAAAGGCAACCCACTGTATGGGAGAGCATTACTGCCTATGATATATCAGATAAGGGACTAATTTCCAAAATATATAGAGTGCTCATACATCTCAACAAAAGGAAGACAAAGAACCCAATTAAAAAATGGGCAGAGGAACTAAATAGACACCTCTCCAAACAGGACATACAAACGGCCAAGAGACATATGAAGAAATGCTCAACTTCACTAATCATCAGAGAGATGCAAATTAAAACAACAATGAGGTATCACCTCACACCTGTCAGAATAGCCGCCATCATCAAAGCATCAAACAAGTGTTGGCGAGGGTGTGGAGAAAAGGGGACTCTAGTACACTGCTGGTGGGAGTGCAGACTGGTGCAGCCACTATGGAAAACACTATGGTGTTACCTCAAAAAATTAAAAATTGAATTACCATTTGACCCAGTGATCCCACTCCTAGGAATATACCCTAAGAAGCCTGAAACACCAATCAGAAAGAATACATATACCCCCATGTTCATAGCAGCACTATTTACAATAGCTAAGATCTGGAAACAGCCCAAGTGTCCATCAGTAGACGAATGGATAAAAAAGCTGTGGTACCTATACACAATGGAGTACTGTAGAATATGCAGCTGTAAGAAAGAACGATCTCTTATCCTTTGCGACGACATGGGAGGACCTGGAAACTATTATCCTAAGTGAAACAAGCCAAGCAGAGAAAGACATATATCATATGATCTCACTTTTTTCTGGAATATAATGAACATAACAGTGTGAGGAACAGGGTAGTCCCAGAGACGTGGAAGTAGGGTACAGACTGACATTTGCCAGAAGAGGGGGTGGGGGAGGGGACCGATGAACACAGAACTTGTACGCATGTACTCATAACCAATGGACATGGACAACAAAAATGGGGACGGGGCAGGGAGGGATGGGGAGGAGGGTGTCAATGGGGGAAAAAAGGAGAAACATCTGTAACAAAAGTAAATTAATAAAAAATAATAATAATAATAAATAAATAAAATAGAATAAAATATATAGAGAACTCATATAAATCAATAACAAAAGAATTCGATTAAAAATGCGCACACTAATTGAATAACATTTTTCCAAAGATGTACAAATGGCCAACTGCTACATGGAAAGATGTTCAACACTACTTATCATCAGGAAAATGAAAATCAAATCCACAATAAGATATTACCTCATACCTATTAGAATGGCTGTCATAAAAAATACAAGAAATAACAAGTGTTGATGAGGATGTGATAAAAAAGAACTTTGGGCACTTTGAATGAGAATGTAAATTGGTACAGCCACTATGGAAAACAGAACCATCATATTATATATCATCCAGCAATACCTCTTACAGATATATATGCAAAAAAATAAAAACAGGATATTGAAGAGATAGGTATACTCCCAATAGCCAAGAAATGGAAATGACCTAAGGGTTCATCAGCAAATGAATGGATAAAGAAGTGGTTTTATATATTATAAATATTATTTAGTCTAGTCATTTTATTCATACAATAATATTATTTAGTCATGAGAAAGAAAAAATCCTGCAATTTACAACAATATGGATAGACATTGAGGACTCTGTGCTAAGTGAAATAAATCAGACACAGAAAATCAAACACTGTATGTTCTCACATGCGGAATCTAAAAAAGTTTGAACTCATAGAACAGAATAGAATAGTTGATTACCAGGAATTGTGGAATTGGGAAAATTTGGAGATGTTGGTCAAAAACTGCAAACTTTCAGTTAGAAGATAAATAAGTTCTGGAGATAGATAGTATTGTTATCTGTTGACTATAGATAAAAATACTGTACTATATACTTAAAAGTTGATAAGAGAGTAAATTCTAATGTTCTCACCACCACAATGATATGATAATAATGTGATATAATAGAGATATTTGCTAAAACTATGTTGGTTATAATATATAATATACATATATATTATATAGTCAACATGTTGTACACTTTTAAGTTACAAAATGTTGTATGTCGATTACATTTCAATAAAGTTGGAAAACAAATTAAAAACCAGGCTGCAAAAAAAAAAAAAAAAGGTTTGGAAATAGATGGTAGTGATGGTCATACTGCATTGTGAATATAATTAATGTCACTAAATTGTTTACTTAAAAATGATTAAAGTAACATGTCTATAATACATATTTTCTCACAATAAAAAAAAAGTAAAGGGATGGATGGAGAAAGAAAGCAAAAAAAAAACTGCAATAGCTATATTAATTTCAGACATGGCAGATTTCAGACCTGCGTAAATTATCAGTGATAAAAAATGGTATTACATAATAATAAAGGAGTCAATTCTACAGTAAAACATAACAATCCTGGATGTGTATGCATCTAACACTAGACTATCAAAATACATGAAGTTACTAAAAATAACTCAAAGAAAAAAACCTTCTCAGAAATCTATAAATGTAATTAATTTGATGTGTTGTTACTAAACACAGTGAACTTATATTTATGAGAAGATAGGTCATATCATTCATGTTGTCATGTTCTCATTGATTTTACTATATTAAATTATAAGCCAAGGCATAAATTCCTAGAGAAATGTTTTAATGATAAATCAATAATTGTCAAAGTTATATTCTATTCATTGCTTTGCTTTATTTAATTTCAGTGTCTAGTCAACATTCAAATTTGAAATTTAGATGTGTAGTTTTTTATCATTTTAATTAAAGCTTAACACATTTCTTTCATGAAAGCCTAAGGATCGAGGAGTTTGATAAGCAACCAGCCAATCTTAGGTTAAACATTTTTTCCTTAAAAATTCAGCATTCTTGATGACTGATCTTCTATTCATTACAGTGTTTAAACTTGCACTCCCAACCGATAGCCTCAAGATGAAAGAACTTCTCAATTGTAAGTAAATGACCTTTCCAATCTGTGCAACTAAGTTTCTTCTTTTGATATTTCTGAGGAATTAGTGCCATAGTCAAATGTTACTTTTCTCTAATGTTAATAAATATTACTTTCATTTACAGAACTGAAGTTTGAGACTAAAACAATTGGAAAAAAAAACTGCAGTGATCAGTTTTCTTCTACAGCTTAGAAATATAAAATGATGAACATAAATTGGCCAAAATACCAAAAAATATGTCTTCATATTGGAAGGCTGTGTGCCGTTAGGACTAACGAACAGTGAAGGTGGTGCCGCCTCAAGTCTGAGAGTGAACGTGTACATGCATCGTGCTGCTTTGTTTACACGGATGTGCTTTGGAAGACATTTCACATAATAAAAAAGTTGAGACATGTTTCTGTGTTCATTTTTTTGAAATAAATATGTTAGAGCTGCTTAGTTATTACTGTTTCAAAATAAAATGCTTTTGCTAACACTGAGGTGACAGGGCTTTCTGATTTCTGCACATGTGCTTCTGAGAGAGGCAGAGAAGGAGAAAATGATCAGATCAAAGTGCTTGCTCAGTTTGTTACTCAAATCTCAAGAAAAAATATCACAACAGTGTATCCTAATGTAAACAATAGCTTTAGTTAGTAATAATTTATCAATATTGGTTTATTAATTGAGACAAATGTATCACACTAATTCAAGATGTGAAAAGTACAATGATTCCTCATCACCATATTAGAAGGCATATCAGCAGCACACTGATTCACATAACAATAGATTTAAATTACTAAATTGTAGTATCTACATAGACTACCAACCAAGTCATGACAAACTGTGCATTAGGACAAGTCGGGGTATGAATCATCCCTCTATAGGAGGTTGGATGCTTCTCTTACTGGGCTGACTCATCAGTACTTTTTTACTAGAACTAACGCTCTAATATTTAATTTAAATAATGACTCTTATAATTTTCATGTCTTCTTTCATCAAGACAGTGATAATATTTTCAAGGGTCTATAAATGTTCCATTTAAAATTCCGTAGTTTAATTTATTCATCTTCCTTTCTTTCACTAATAGTGGCCTCAAGCAGTTCTAATTTCTCAATCAGCTCCCTCTGGTGGTAGTTTAATAAATTATTTCCTTTACTTTCTGATAGCCTGGTTAAAGTTTTAGCAGAGTTGCCTAGAAGAAAATATCACCAAAAGGTTATCTGAGATCCACCTGCTTCAGAGTGTGAAGGAATGGACAGCATATTTAACAATCATCAGATAACCATAATGCATAAGACAATATGAAGAAACATAACAGTGAGAAAGCAAATACATAGGACAAAAGTATGCTGCAAGATAACAGTAAATAATCATTGAAAATGATAAAAACAAGGTAAGTTAATGCTTAATAGGTTTCTTTATTGCAGAACCTCTCAGAATCTTCATTATGATAACATAAACCAGGAAACCCCAAAACAAACAACAGTAGGCAAGATTCTCTGGACTTATACTACATAAGGACACTTCTTTATGTGGATGTTCACAAGAAATTAACATTCTTCAGAACACAGTTTAGAAAATGCAGTGCAGCCCTGGCTGGTTTGGCTCAGTGGTTAGACCATTGGCCCACAGACCAAGGGTCTCGGGTTCAATTCCCAGTCAAGGGCACATACCTGGGTTGCAGGTTTGATTCCCAGCCCTGGTCAGGGTTGTGCGGGAGGCAACTAATTGATGTGTCTCTCTCACATCGATGTTTCTCTTGATCTCTCCCCCTCTCCTTTCCACTCTATCTAAAAAAAAAAAAATCAATGGAAAAATATCCTCAGACAAGGATTAACAAAACAGAAAAAGAAAAAGAAAAGCAGTGCAGCAGAGGGGTAAAGGTGGCAAAGTAGGAAGATGCTGAGCTCACCTTCTGCCATGGACACACTAAAACTACAACTACATATAGTAAAACAACTCTCTTGGAGAACAACCTGAAGACAAGCACAATGTGTTTTCCACGACTAACATGGGTTTGAGGGGCAGAGAAGGGGTTCAATCAGGACCCATACTGGTGTGGTGACCACAAGCAGTAGGGATATCACAACTGTGGAGGTCCCCCTGAGGAGCAAGGGGTCTGAGTCCTACATTGGGCTCCTCAGCCCTGGGGACCAACAGTGGGAAGAGGAGTCTGCATTGCATCTGGCTTTGAAAACCAGTGAGGTTTACCTCTGGGTTAGCCAAAGGGCTGTAAAACCAAGACGCCACTCTTAAAGGGCTTACGCACACACTCCAACTGGTGCAAAGGCAGCAGTTTGAAAACAGTCTGGGTCATATGTGAAGGAGATACATCAAATAATCTTAGGGGATGTGCTGGAAAGCAGGGATCTGTAGGCACTTTCTCTAGGGATGAAAGTGCTGGCAAACATAATCCACCCCCCCCCCCACTTTTGTTTCACTCTCCTCCGCCTAGCAGGTCTTATCCACAGAGGGCACCATTTCTGACACTCTCCATTAACCTTGCTAACATCATTCCCTTGGCCCAGTGTTCCAGAGGACCCACTGTATCCAACCTGCCTGTTCCCACCAGCAGCCCTCCAAAGCAGCTCCCAGCCCATCACACCCAGCACCAATACTCCTCCAAAGTGATCACCCTCCACTACACCTAGTGGGTGGCCTCAACTGGCACTAGGACCCCCCACCCCATAACAGTTCCTGTTCTAGAGGATCACCACCACCACCTCACTAGTAAGCCTGGAACAGTTCAGGCCACGCCTCTCAACCAGCCACACTGAAGACCAGCCCTACATACCAGTGCCAGCAGTAATTACTGCTGAAACCTGAAGTCAGACTTGCTGGGGGGCCATGCCACACCCCCATATACCCACTGCAATTGGGCCTAGACCTTCCAGTCAATCATGCCAAGTACAGCTACACCCCCAGCATATCTTCAGCAGCTGCAGCCAGGCCTCTCAGTCTGTTGAAGACTGAGGGCCAACTCCACCCAACAGTGTGCAGGCAACAACTGAGGCCCAAGAACAACAGGAGGGTGCACGTAGCCCAAACAGAAGACACTACTGGAGCACCTGGCTCTGGTAACCAGAAGGAAATTGCACCATGGGGCCTCACAGGACACCTTTTACGAAAGGCCACGCTTTCAAGACTGAAGGACATGGCTGACCTATTTAATACACACAAAAAACACAGAGAGTTGGGCAAAATGAGGATCAAAGAGATATGTTCCAAATTAAACAACAAGATAAAACCCCAGAAAAAGAGCTAAATAAAAAGAGATAAGGAGTCTCTAGATAAAGAGTTCAAAGTGATGGTTATAAAAATACTTACTGAACTCAGCAGACCAATAGATGAACACAGTGAAAACGTCAACAATGTGAAAATCTTAAAAAGAACTAATCAGAACTGAAGAATACAATAACAAAAGTGGAAAATACACTACAAGAATTCAACAATAGATTAGATGATGTGACCTGGAAGATAGGCAGTAAAAATCACCCAATCAGAAAAGCAAAAATAAAAAAGATTTTTTTTTTCTTCATTGAGTTTAGAGAAAGAGGAATAGAGAGGGAGAGAGAGAAACATCGATGAGAGAGAACATTGATTGGCCGCCTCCTGCATGCCCCCTACTGGGGATCAGGTCCATAACCTGGGCATGTGCCCTGACTGGGAATCCAACCAGTGACCTCTTGGTGCATGGGTCGATGCTCAACCACTGAGCCACACCAGTCAGGCTAGATTTTTTTTTTTTAATTATGATAGTACAAGGGACCTCTGGGACAATATTAAGTATACTAACCTTCAAATTATTTGGGTCTCAGAAGGAGGAGAGAGAGAGATAAAGGGACATAAAACCTATTTGAAGAAAAAATGGCTGAAACATCCCTAACCTGATGAAGAAAACAGACATTCAAGTACAGGAAGTTTAGAAAGTCCCAAACAAGATAAACTCAAAGACATCCACACCAAAACACATCATAATTAAAATCTCAAAAGTTAAAGATAAAGAGAGAATCTTAAAGGCAGTAAGAGGAAACCTCCATAATACTATGAGCTGATTCTCCAGCGGAAATTTTGCAGGCCAGAAAAAGTGGCACAATATATTCAAAGTAATGAAAGGGAAAGCTACAACCAAGAATACTCTATTTGGCAAGGTTATCATTCAAAATTGAAGGAGAGAGAAAGAGTCCTAGATAAGCAGAAGCTAAGGAGTTCACTACAAGTAAATCAGCATTACAAGAGATGTTAAAGGTCTTCTTTAAGCATAAAAGAAAAGACCAAAACTATAACTAAGAAAATATATGGAAGGGAAAAAATCTCACTGGTAAAGGCAAACATAGTAAAGGGAGTAGACCAACACTTCTAAAGCTAGTATGAAGGTTAAAAGATAAAAATAGTGAAATTATCTTTATTCTAAATAATTAAAGACATACACATACACAAATGTAAAATATAAATATAATGTCCAAACTTAAAATGTGGGGAAGGGGTTAAAATGTAGTGCTTTTAAAATGCATTTGATTGAAGCAACCATCAACTAAAAATAGAATTCTACATACATAGGTGGTTGTATATGAATCTTATGGTAACCACAAACCAAAAACTTATAATAGATAAACAAAAATAAAGAGAAAGATATTCAAACATAACATTAAAGAAAGTTATCAAATCACATGGGAAGAGAGTAAGAGAAAAAGAAACAGAGAAGAATTACAAAAACTACCAGAAAACAATTTTAAAAATGGCAAGAAATACATGTTTATCAGTAATTGCTTTAAGTGTAAATTGACTAAATTGTACAATCAAAAGACAGACAATGGCCCTGGCTTGTGTGGCTCAGTTGGTTGGAGCGTCCTTCCATGCACCAAAAGGACACTGGTTTGATTCCCAGTTGGGACACATGCCTGGGTTGTGGCTCAATCCCCAGTGAGGGGGCATTCAGGAGGCAGCCGATCAATGTGTCTCTGTCACATTGATGTTTCTTTCTCTCTTTCTCCCTTCCCCTCTCTCTAAATCAATAAAAACATATGTTTAATAAAAGACAATGAATAAATGGATAAAAACACAAGATCCACACATATGCTCCTCACTTCTTATGCCTCACTGCATCACAAGAGACTCACTTTAAATCTACAAGACACGCAGGCTGACTGACAGTAAAATGATGGGAAAAGATACTCTGTGAAAAAAGAAACAAAAAGAGCCCTGGCCAGTTTGGCTCAGCGGTTGGAGTGTCGGCCTGCGGACCAGAGAGTTCTGGGCTCAGTTCCCGCTAGGGGCATGTACCGAAGAAAAAGAAACAAAAAGAAATCGGGAGTACCAATGCTTATTTTACACAAAATAGACTTTAGAAAAAAGGTTTTAACAAGAGATAAAGGATGGCATTACATAATAATAAAGAGATCAATCCAACAAAAGGATATAACAACTGTCAATTTCTATGCACCCACCATAGGAATATCTAATACATATAGCAAAGATTAACATATGTAAAATGAGGGATTGGCATAATACAATAATAACAAATTATAACACCCTATTACATCAATAGGTAGTTCACCCAAACAGAAAATCAATGTGGAAACATTGGCCCAAATGACATGTAAGGTCAGATAAACTTAATAAATATACATACAACATTTCATACATAAAAAACATAAAACACACTTTTTTCAAATGTATATGACACATTCAGGCCACGAAACAAGTCTCAATAAATTTAAGGACAAAGGACCTGAATAGACATCTTTCCAAAATAAATATACAAATTGCCAACAGGTACATGAAAAGATCATGTCATCAGCGAAATGCAAATTAAAACCATAATGAGATATTACCCTACACCTGTCAAAATGGCTATTATAAAAAAGACAATAAAGAGCAAGTGTTGGTGAGGATGTGGTGAAAAGAAAACCCTTGTTCCTTGTTGCCAGGATGTAAACTGGTGTAGCCACTATGGAAAACAGTAAGGTTCCTCAAAAGAACAAAAATAGAGCTGCCATATGGTCCTATAATTCCACTTCTGGGTATTATCCAAAGAAAACAAAAACACTAATTTAAATGATATATGCACCCTTATGGTCATTGTAGCATTATTTACAATAGCCAACATATGGAAGTAGCCTTAGTGTCCACTGATAGTTTGATAAATGAAGCAAAAGTTGTATAAATATATTATTCAGCCTTAAAAAAGAATCTCACCATTTATGACAACATGGATAGGCCTAGAGGGTATTATGCTAAGTTAAGTAAGTCAAACAGAGAAACAAAATTACTGTATGAATCACTTTTACGTAAAATCTAAAAAACAAAATAAAGAAAAAAAACAAAGTAGAAACTGACTCATAGATACAGAGAACAAACCGATGATTGCCAAACAGGAGTGGGAGTGGAGAGATGGGTAAAAAGCTGAAGGAAATGAAGAAATACAAACTACCAGTTCAAAAATAAATAAATTACAAGGACATAATGTACATCATTGGGAATATAATCAATAATATAATAACTTCGTAAAGTGACAGACTTATTGTGTTGATCACTTCAAAAGGTATATAAATGTCAAATCACTATGTTGTGCACTTGAAATTAATATAATATTGTATGTAAACTACTTTAATTTTTTAAAATGCAGTGAAAAATAAAGTACTGTAATATAGCAATACAGTGTCAGGCAATCTTGTGAAAATCCGTAAGAAGGAATTGTTGGTGTCAACTAGGAGAATTAGGGAAGGCTTCATTGGTAATGAGGCACTGTACCTAGTCTTTGAAGGATATAATAAAGATAAAAAGACAATTGTGTTAAAAGAGAGTACATGAGCAAAAGAATGAAGACATGAAATTGCATGGTTTTCCTCGAAGAGAGTAATTTTGACATTTCTATTCAAAAAGAGTAGGATGATGATGGTACCATTTACTAATGACAGGAGAAACGAAAAACAAACATTTTCACCAAAAAGAACTGGAAGACAAAAGGAATGGCATGTAGAAGATGGAAGTAAGGACTTAATTTTGGACTTGTTAAATTTGTAATGAAAACATTCTTGGTAAAGTTTTCAAGAGACAATTGGAAATTTGATTCTGGACATTAGAAGAGAGCCCTATGGAGATAATAAAGCTTTGGGGAATTTCTCTTATAGGTAATATCTAAAAATATGGGAATAGATGAAGTAGCCTATTAGAGATCAATCTTAGGTGACATTAATCCATATATCTCAGAAGGCAAATTACTTGATAAAGACATGAAAATCTTGTCCAACTTTTCAGTGACAGAAATAGTTTCTAATCCTGGTACATATAAACTTCTTAAAGATGACATAATTGGCCCTGGCTGTTTTGGCTCAATGGTAGAGCATCGGCCCATGGACCAATGAGTCGCAGGTTTGATTCTGGCTAAGGGCATGTACCTTGGTTGCGGTTCATCCCTGGCCCTGGTCGGGGTCATGCAGAAGGCAACCAGTCGATGTGTCCCTCTCATATTGAATAGAAAAATATCCTTGGGTGAGGATTTTTAAAAAATGACATAACATATATCTCATGACATAGAGCGCAGTCAAATGATGCCCTCAAAAATTAAACTAAAATTCAATCCTAATTCTCTAATTTCTCAGCCATCTTTCATGTTATTTTAAAGAAAATAGGTCTGCTTTCTCTGGACTAACAGGTGACCAGAGTATTAAACTACATTAATTAATGAGCTCATGGATTGGTTGAATGGTAAGAGAAGTGGAAAGGACTTAATTGGAAGACTAGTGACTAGGAAGTTTGAGAAAGAGTTATGGGGAGACACCTCTCAAAATGAGCATAGACTGAAGTTTGTGTCTGTATTAGTTAACTATTGTTATCTAAGTAATTAACCACAAACTTAGTGACTTAAAACAATAATTAAGTAATGGCTTAGCTGGATCCCTTGCTTCATGGTCTCATAAGGTTGCAATTAAGATGTCACCCAGCACTGCAGTCTCAAATGAAAGCTCCCCTGGGAAAGGATGTACTTCCAGGCTCACTCATGTGGTTGTTGGCAAGATTCAGTTTTGGAATCCGACGGCCTCAGTTCCTCCCTGGCTGTTGACCAGAAGCACCCTTCCATGCTTGACAGGTAGCCGTCTCCATCAGGGCACGTGTGCAAGAGGAGCCAGACAGAACGCCAGCAGAAGAAGCCAGTCTTTTATAACCTAATCTTGGAAGTGACATATCATCACTTTTGACATATTTCATTTCTTAGATGCAAGTCACTAGGTTCAGCCCAAATCCAAGAGGAGGGGATTATACAAGGGCATAAATGGCCAGAGGCAGAGATCATTGGAAACCATTTTAGAAGGCCACCTACTGCAGTGTCTCATGTGGATACTCATCAAAGGGCATCCACTGCGGAGGATATACTCTGTGGATGTCAGTCTGCACCTTTTCCCAGCCTCACAGTACAATTTCATTGACCCAAGAGGAAAGTGTACATGGTGATAAGAATGGAAGCTTGTTGTGGGCTCAACAACATATGCTCTTCCTTACCAAGGCTGACCTGGCTAACATTGCTGCCTAATCTAACATTGCTGCCAACAGGTTATGGAGTCATTCTCCAGGAGGAACAACCTACTACCTGGTTGCAGGTTGATTACACTGGATCTATATTATCCCATAGAGGAGGCAGAGAATCATCCTCACTTAATGTTAACTTTACAAATTAGTTTTTAGATAACAGAATTTTCAGTGGAAAATAACTGAATTTAAGGAGATATGGCCCACATGTACAGAAAAGTGCCTGCAATGTGGTAGGTATTCAACAAATATTTATTGAATGAAAAAAAAGAAGTTATTAATATGATCTGTAATGGATATACAATTGCTGTTGGGACTGTATTTCTGCTCATTTGGGGGAAAGGGTAAAAACTTCTTCACTTGTAGAAAGAATAGCTGCACCTTGTTAGGTATGAATGTAAAGTACTTAATTGCCATATGGAAGTTTCCATGTCTGAGGAAAGGACAAGCACTATAAGTAACCAAAGGTGTACACAGTGCCAGTTCTCAATTCATTCCTTCTCAGCACCAAGTCCACGCTTCTTTGCCCCGTATTATAGTATTCTCAGTGGGACCCTATACATATTTCTCCTTTGACAGCTGACATATTGTTAAGTTTTGTCAATAGAAGGCACTGGAGGGCCTCTACAAAGCCAAAGCAAGAGGAAAGGACGTCTTTTTCCACTTCCGGTGAGCTTTCTCCTGGGGTGTGACTGCCACACTCTCTTCAGTGACACACTAGCAAACAACCTCTACCTCACCAGCACCATCCACTGAGTTTCTCTGCAGCAGAAGTTTACTTCTTGCACATCAGCTACAACCTGTAACCCCAGAAAGTTGAGTGTACTTGTGGCAGTGACTGCCTCTCTGTTGTGGTCTGAATTTGGCCATGGAGTGGGCCCTCTTCTAAGTTGTTCATTGCTTTCTTATTTATTCTCTTTGGCCTTTTTCCTTCAATTGCTATTTCTGCATTCCTTAGTCTTTTTTTTTTAAACCTCTTTTAGTAGTTAACCACTTTTCTTCTAGTTAACAAATTTTAACATTGATTTTTTTCTCCACAGCAAATTATTGCTGTGGTTTTTGTCTCCTGATTGGACACTGATACAAAGCTTCTCAATATTTAATCTTTGTTTTTCATTCTTCAATTAGATTCATATAATGTGGATACTTGCTCATGTTTGATATGCTATATTAAGTATCTTTTTATCAAGAGAAGCAAAAATTCAAGAGAATAACCCTACAATACTCTATTCAGAGTATGTCATGTAAAGTGGGATAGGAAAAGATGATAATGGTGTGTTTGATATGTTATTTTCTTGAGTCCATCATTCTCATTGTTGCATTTCTGCATTTACTTTGCTATTATATAATATGCAATTGCTATTATATAATATATTATAATTATTTCATATGTATCATATAGTATAGTATATGTGCATTATTATTGTTTGATGGCATGAAGCATAATGAGCCTATGAAAAATCATGTATAAGTTAACAGATTTTGCATTTTGGTGATATTATTCCCTGATTTACTTCCCTTATATGATCAAATGTTCATTTTATAGCTCTGCATTGAAACAAAATGAATTATTATATACAGTAATAAATATAGATTAAATTTTCCATTTTGCTTTTTTATTTTAATTTTATATAATAAATATGTTTCTATGTTGCTGTATATTTTTTATTGTATAATTTACAATACCCACATCAGATTCCATTAGAATTAATCCCTAATTTGGTTAAACCCATTCTTGATTTTTTGCTGTTGTTTTTTAAAATATCTTCCTAGAGATTTCACAAAATGAGAGAAGGTACTTTGACCAGCATTGGAGAGAATCAGAAGAGAAGCAATCCTTTCAACTTCTCACTGAAGAGAATGTATTTAGTTGAGAGCTATCAAGTGGAATACTGAGTTAAAGTAAACTCAGAATCTTGCAAATTCATGGTTGTTGAAACAAATAGTTAAAACTTAATCATAGAACTTCTTACAAAATACCTGTCCAATTAATGAGGTTGACCAAATTAAGCCTTCCTGAGAACTTTCTCACTGAAAAGTCAAACCAAACTTCCCCTCCACAAGCACATTAATATAGACAACCTTTGAAGTTCAGAGTTTAGATGAATGAACCAACAAATCAGAATGAAAGGGAAGAGAAAATAAATGACCAAAGGTAGCTAAGCACAATATAATGTAAATTTTTATTCTTGGCTATGATGCCATATATGAAGCAATATGAAGCAGGTTTTTAATAAATGATTTTTGCTATTAAAAAATTATGACTGGCTTCTAATTTAAATGGCATGTCTCATTGTCATTTCTCATGAAGTCCTTTCCTACTTTGTTCTGCTATATCTCTTTCCTATCTCATTCCTCTTTATTTCCATATCTCTGGTTCTAAAGCTCCATTTATAATTTACTCCACTTCACAACCTTCCTGATTGAATAGTAATAATCATTTTAAAATGCAAAGAAACATATCTCCTGATTCTTAAGCATATGATTTTCATAACTGATATAAAAAGAAATGTGATCAATCTCCTTTTAGCATACATGTTTACATAGCAGTTTGAAACTGTTGACTCCTGTTTCCCTGATTTTTTTCTTCTCTTGAATTATATACCACCCTGCTGTCTTGGTTCTCCTCTATCTCATTGGCTTAATGTCTTTAGCTATATTTCCTGGATCTTCTTCTCTACTTTCATGTCAGATCTTACTTGTCATTCTTCCTCATCTACATTCACTGCCTATGTGATATCATTCAGTTCTATGGTTTCAAATGCCACCTCTACCCTAATGGTTCTACATCTACATGTCTAGCCCAATGTCTGTCTCCTGAGTTTGAGACTCTCTAGTCAGTTCCTCCACTTGAATGTCGAATAGACACTTCCAACTTCACATGTACAAGATTAATTGTTGATTTCATTCCCTCTACTCCAAAATTTGCTTCTAAACCATATGGACCTATCTTAGTAAATAAGAGCACTATTTGCTCAGTTTCTCAGGCCAAAATCCAAAAAGGCATCCATGACTCTTCTTCACAGCACACGTACATACTATAAAGCAGTCCTAATAATTCTACTCTCAAAATATAGTGCAAATCGAACAATTTTTCATCATTTTTTCATCTTAGCCACCATCATTTTACATCTATATTATTGTAGTAGCTTTGTAATTGGTCTCTTTACCTTGACCCTTGTTTTTATAGAGTGGGGTTTCTCAACCATAGCATTATTGACATTGTGTGATGGATAATTCTTTTTTGGTGGGGAGCTGTCTTATGCATTGTAGAATGCTTATCAGCATCCCTGGACTCTACTCATTAGATGCTAGTAGCAACCTCCCCATCTATGACAACCAAAAATGTCTCAGGAAAGGTTCTGGAATAGCTAAATGTCCCCTGGAGGGCAAAATCACCATCACCTCCCCACTGAGAAGCACTGCTCTAGAGTCTGCATCTCACAGCAGCTAGTGGGATCCGTATAAACATTAATCATAGAGTCTGCTCCCTACTCAAAAGCTTCTGAAGTCTTCCTTTTATAATGGGAATAAAATGTAAATTTCTCTTTATGGCCAGTAAGGTCCCCTATAGTCTGAACTCTGTCCCTCCACACCTTCATATCTTACCACCTGCTTTACTTATTTCACACCACTATGACATAGGTCTTCTTGCTATTCCTCAGACACTTAAGCTTATCCCCTCACTTGGTACTTGCACTTGATGTTTTCTCTTCCTATAATGCTCTTTCCAAATTCTTTCAGTAGTTGGCTGCCTCATTTTATTCAGATTTGGCTCCAATATCACCTCCTGAAAAAAGCCTTCTTTGAACACTCTATCTAAATGAACACTTTCCTACATCCCCCTCTCTCCTTATCTTATTCTACTTCCCTCCATAGCACCACCTGATATTACACCATATATTTGACCCTTGAACAACAAGGTTTTGAACCACATGGGTCCACTAATATGTGGATTTTTCTTCAATAAATATCTGTACTTCTTTTTATTCTCAGTTGGGAGTTGAGGATGCAGAGGGCCAACTGTATGCATTGCTCTATGCCATTTTATATAGGGGACTTGTGCATCTGCAGATTTTGGAATCTTTGGGGGTTTCTGGAACTAATTCCCATGGTTACTGAGGGACAACTTAGATTTGGGGGAATCAAAAAATAATTCATGGACTTTCAACTGTGCATTTGTGGCAAGGGAGGGCAGTCAGCACCACTAATCCTCACGTTGTTCAAGGGTCAACTATATTTTGTTTGTTTGCATGTTTACATGTTTATTGTCTGTCCTACCCATGTAAGCTCTAGGGAAACAGAAACTTGTACAACTAGCTGGAATAGTGCTTGGAATAGGTCTTCAATGGATAATTGTTGGATAAATAAATATGTATGATTTTGTAGTATTTCTTGGTACTATTTTACTCAGCCCATTTATATTGTAGAAGAAAATAATTATTAAGTATTTATTTTTCTGTTCTCTAATTTTTAACTTCAGAGTTTACAAAAAAATTTAGCCATATGTTTTTTAAATAATGATGAGAGACCATGAATTCTATGTTGAGGAAAATAATTTTAGACAGTTTTAATATTTCTATTATCCTATGATTTCTACTCACAACAATATTTCAACAAGAAAAAATTTATTTAAGCTTCTCAAGCTTTTTATGAGAAAAAAAATCTTCACATGGTTCTTAACATGTGCAGATATTTTTGTGAGAGTGAACTCATTAACAGACAGCAACTAACAAAAACCAATCTAAACCCATCTTTAGGGGGCATTCCAAAAGACCCTTAGCATTATTCTGCAATTGTATGAAATTCCGTGTCTTCGTAATGAAAACAGGATGAGCACGTTTCTCCTTAAACTTATAAAGTGCTGAGTGTCAATTTTATCTCATCAAAAAGGGGAAAATAAAAAATAGTGTACAACATGATGACTATAGTTAACACTGCTGTATGGTATATTTGAAAGTTGTTAAGAGAGTAAATCCTAAGAGTTCTCATCTCAAGGAACAAAACATTTTCTTTATTTTTTTTGTATTTACAATGAGATGATGATTATTGCGATAATCATTTCACAATATATGTAAATAAAGTCATTAAGTTGTATACTTTAAACTTATACAGTGCTATAGGTCAATTATATCTCAATAAAACTGGCGGAAAAAGAAGAATGTATTTCTATTACTATAAATAAGAATATCAATGTGAATAATTCATCTCAGATCTTACAAATGTTAACCTGGTGAACTCTCTCAAATTGCCAGAGTAAAGAATTTGGTCCAAAAAATATTTTTAGAAATTTTCTGATTTAATTAATACCTTCTAAACTGTACTTTTATATTGGCCAAAACCCTGATATAGTCAGCTTAGTTTTTATTATTGAAGTTTATGATTAAAAGTAAGTTATCTTTTCAGGTCACGTTGGTTGTATATTTTACTTTCGGGTTATAGTCAAGAAACACACAAAAATAAACAAGAACCATAACCTGTAACTTTAAAAAAAATTTTTTTTTTCCTTTATTGATTTTAGAGAGAGAGGAAGTGAGAAGGAGAGAGAGATAGAAACATCCATGAGAGAGAACATCGACTGGCCGCCTCCTGATGCCCCCCACTGGGGATCGGGCCCACAACCTGGGCATGTGTTCTGACCGGGAATCCAACTGGTGACCTCTCGGTGCATGGGTCGATGCTCAATCACTGAGCCAAACCGGCCGAACTAACCTGTAACATTTGTATTTACAATTTCCTATATAATAACACTTTTCTCTTTTTAATATGTTTCAATATAGCCCTAAGAGACAAGACTTTTCCCCAGGAAGAAAAGTGACATATCAATGAAAAAAAATGTAATTACACACATAGTCTTGATGTGGAAATGGCTATTTCTATTAGAAGTCATAATAGTTAGATGAACAATGAACCTTTTTGACCACTGAGAACATAAATCAATAGATAGTGATTTTTAAAGGAGTAATTACGTTAGAATCACTCGGAATAGGTACAAATAAAGATGAAGGAATATGAAGCTTTAAAATTTGGCATTAAACTCCAGGAGCCCTGGAAATCATCAACAAAATCATCTGAAAACATTTGCTAAACACTGGAGAATATACATATATTCTTTACCTGAAATCTTCATTTTTATTTGTTTTGAAGCTATCAGAGCTTTTTAAAAAAAAATAAAATAGAGCCCTAGCCAGTGTGGCTCAGTTGGTTGAGTGTAGTCCCATGCATCAAAAGGTTGCTGGTTTGATTCCTGGTCAGGGCACGTGCCTGGGTTGTGGGCTCGATCCCCAGCACGGGGCATGCAGGAGGCCGCTGATGTTTCTCTCTCACATTAATGTCTCTATTTCTCTCCCTTTCTGTCTCTCTCTAAAATCAATAAAAACATATTTTAAAATAAAATATGAAATGTAATTTCTCATGAATTCAACATTATAACACAAATGTGTTTATATTTTCATGAAATGATGTTGACTGTGCATATACATGGTTGTCTGTGATTGCATTTGTAGTACATGTTATTTGCTATCTGGATTTTATCTCTTTTTGGTAACATAGTATTAAAAGATCTCAATACTCAGAGCTCCAGCTGCTTCTCTGTGTTGGTGATACACTCAGGACCTCCTTTCAGCCCAAATCTCTCCTGCTAAGTCCATTCATTTATGTCCAGGTGCCTACTGTTTACCTCCTCTTGTATATTCATAGGCAGCTCTAACCCAGCTTTCCACAGCCTAACAGGACACCTTCCCCATCCCTGAAATCTGATTGTCATATTCTCCGTGATTGCACCAATATGGATACCTACTCACCCTAGCCAGAATCCTTTTCTTACCCAAATCTCTCTAATTAGAACTCCAGTTGATCCTACCTCCTAAATGCCTCTTGAATCAAAATTCTCATTTGAATTCCTACTAGCTCAGCCCAAATTCAGGGCTTCATCATATCTTGCCTGCAGAACAGCAATAGCTTTGTGGATTCCATATTTCTACTTAACCAGCGCTCTGGCTCGAATCACTATTTTATATTGTTGCTTGAGTAATAGCTCTCAAACCCAAATATGATTATACTTTTTATTGATTAAAATCTTTTCAATTAGCCCGGCCAGTGTGGCTCAGTGGTTGAGCGTCGACCCATGCACCAAGAAGTCACCGGTTTGATTCCCGGTCAGGGCACATGCCCAGTTGTAGGCCCGATCACCAGTAGGGCGCATGCAAGAGGCAGCCAATAGATGTACTGGCATCAATGTTTCTATCTCTCTCTCCCTATCCCTTCCTCTCTCTCTAAAATCAATAAAGAAAAAATATTTTTTAAAAATCTTTCAATTAAATTATATTACTTTAAGATAGAATTCAAATACCTTAATCCATCAGCCACACTTAACTCTTTACAAGTCTGAGGTCCACCTTCTGTTTCCCTATGACACTGGAACATCTTCCACAGCATTCCACTCTCTAGACTCTGCTATCTGGTTACTATTACACATTTCTGACTACACTGGATACTGACTGAAAGAAATGAGTGCAGCTTTCCTCTCTGTATCTTCAGTGCCAGGCACACGGTAGGTGCTCAATAAATGGATGAACCAACAAACTCAAATTACTATACCACAGGATGCTACTGAGTTAATCATGAACTTTCTCAAGTAATGCTTGTTGTTTAAAGTATTTCAAAGATATTTCAACCCAAGAAAAGTCTTGAGATTTTCAGTTCCTGAGCTGGTTAGTGGAGAAATATTTGCAAGCAAGGATGTCTCTGATGGCTTTCAAATCAAACAATTATGTACTTCCTATCTTGTGCATTCTTAGAAGTGGTCCTGGCTGTGCATGATTATTTATGATTTCTCCACTATTTTTCTTGGCCAGCCTAGTAACTTGAAATGTTGTCCATAATACTGGACATGTTTACAGTTTAACTCTGTCAGCTTGACTTGCAAGCAATTTATGTTTGGCCCAAGTTTCTAAAACGTAAAGGTCACAGAACTTTAATAAAAGACTAAAGGCTATTATCATTAATCTGCTTTCTTTTATGGCCTTATGTGAGAAACACAGGGGTAATATTGATAATTCATGGAGGTTTTTATTTAGGTACTCAGAATATAATGCTGACAACTGGAAAGGTACAAAATGGTATAATAACCCTTGTATATGTATGATAATTTATTACTCAGAATTTACTGTTTCTAAGCAATGTGAGTTTTTTTCCACCCTCTTTGCTGTAATTTGAAAGAGTTCTCCTGGACTCCCAGAGTAGGCTTTCCTTAGATGACTTGCACCTATGAAATGTTGCACAGGTGCTGAAGAATCAAGGGTGGTGTAAGGAACACAAGACCTGAAGAGCTCTGTGCACCACAACACGTTAGCACGTTGTCATAAGACAGCACTATCCTAGCAGTATGCAACAGTATTTGGAAAATCAAAGCACTTCTCTTTTTTATCATTTATTTTTTTAATAATAAAATGTAAATGTCTTCTTTTATTAATTTATTTTTGTTAGAGATGTTCCTCCTTTTTCCCCCCCAGACACCCTCCTTCTGATCCCAACCCTCCCAACCAAGCATTGTTGTCTATGTCCATTAGTTATACATACATGCTTATAAGTTCTTTGGTTTACCATATCCCTCCTTCCAGCCCCCCTCCTCTGAGGTTTGTCAGTCTGAACTTTACTATTTTCTTTTTTTTTTTAGAATTTTTTTATTTTTTGCATTTATCTTCAGATAGAGCAGGAGGGAGAGAGGGAGGAAAAGAGAGAGAGAAACATCTATGTGAGAGAGACACATCGACTGGTTGTCACCCACACGACCCCAACCGGGGCCGGGGACAAACTACAACCGATGTACGTGCCCGTAGCAGGAACCAAACCCAGGTCTTTCTGGTCCAAGGGCCAACATTCTAACTGCTGAGCTAAACCGGCCAGGGCTGAACCTTACTACTTTCTATGTCTCTGGGTCTATTTTGTTCATTATATTCCGCAAATAAGTGAGATCATGTGGTATTTGTCCTTCTCTGATTGGCTTATTTCACTTAGCATAATACTCTCCAGGTCCCTCCATGTCATCTCAAAGGATAAGAGATCTCTCTTTCTTACAGCTGAATAGTGTTCCATTGTGTAAATGTACCACAGCTTTTATCCACTCATCTATTGATGGACACTTGGGCTGTTTCCAGATCTTAGAAATTGTAAATAGTGCTGCTATGAACATAGGGGTACATATATTCTTTCTGATTTATGTTTCAGGCTTCTTAGGGTATATTCCTAGAAGTGGGATCAGTGGGTCAAATGGCAGTTCAATTTTTAATTTTTTGAGGAAACACCATATTGTTTTCCATAGTGGCTGCACCAGTCTGCATTCTCAGTACCAGCAGTGTACTAGAGTCCCTTTTTTCCACACCCTCGCCAGCACTTGTTGGATGATTTGTTGATGGCAGACATTCTGGCAGGTGTGAGGTGATACCTCATAGTCATTTTAATTTGCATCTCTCTGATGATTAGTGACGTTGAGGATTTTTTCATATGTCTCTTGGCCATCTGTATGTCCTGTTTGGAGAGGTGTCTAGGTCCTCTGCCCATTTTTTAATTGGGTTCTTTGTCTTCCTTTTGTTGAATTGTATGAGTACTCTATATATTTTGGAAATTAACCCCTTATCTGATGTATCATTGGCAATTATGCTCTCCCATATAGTGGGTTCCCTTTCCATTTTGATGGTTGTTTCTTTTGCAGTGCAGAAGCTTTTTAGTTTGATGTAGTCCCATGTGTTCATTTTGTCCTTTGTTTCTCTTGCCTTAGGCATTGTATCAGTGAAAATTCTGCTGCGTATGATGTCTGAAATTTTGTTGCCTACATTTTCTTCTAGGATTTTTATGGATTCATCAGTCACATTTAAGTCTTCTATTCATTTTGAGTTTATTCTTGTGTATGGTATAAGTTGGTGGTCTAGTTTCATTGTTTTGCATGTAGCTGTGCAATTTTCCCAATACCATTTATTAAAGAGGCTGTCATTACTCCATTGTATGCTCTTGCCACCTTTGTCAAATATTAATTGAGCATAATGTCTTGAGTCAATTTCTGGGTTCTCTGTTCCATTCCATTGATCTATATGGCTGTTCTTGTGCTAGTACCAGGCTGTTTTGATTACAATGGCTTTGTAGTATAACCTGATATCCAGTAATGTGACCCCTCCTACTTTGTTCTTCTTTTTCAAGACTGCTATGGGTACTCGGAGCCTTTTTTGGTTCCATATAAACTTTTGGAGTATTTGTTCTAGTTCTGTGAAGTATATCGTTGGTATTTTGATGGGGATTGTGTTAAATCTATAGATTGCTTTGGGTAGTATGGACATTTTAATGATGTTAATTCTTCCAATCCATGAACAAGTTATGTGCTTCCACTTTTTTATATCTTCTTCTATTTCTTTTTTCAATGTTCTGTAGTTTTCTGCAAATAGGTCCTTTACTTCTTTGGTTAAGTTTATTCCTTAGGTATCTTAATTTTTTTGCCGCAATAGTAAATGGGGTTTTTTTTTTAGTTGTTTTTTTTTTTTTCTGTGAGTTCATTATTTGTGTATAAGAGTGCCATTGATTTCTTTATGTTAATTTTGTATCCTGCTACCTTGCCAAATTCATTTATTAAATCTAGTAGATTTTTGATGGAGTCTTTAGAGTTTTCTATGTATAGCATGTCATCTGCAAATAATGACAGTTTCACTTCAATGGTATCATTAGAAAAATATGTGAGTGAAGGATTCCTGAATCTCTCACCCACTTTGTATGTGTTCTAAGGAAACTGAATCAAAGGATTCTGTAAAATATTTTTTTCTAACGTTTGACATTTCAAAACTAACTCCTGTTAAAAAAATTATCAAGAAATCCTACATTTTTGACTATTGAAACCAAGATGGATATTTTCATTTCACTTCCTATTACAGCTAAAAGAAAAGTGGGCATGCTTGAAGGTAGAACAGCAAAAAAATCACATGTGGGAAAGATAACTTACATTTATTGAATATTTATGAAATCCCAGATATTATTTTAAGAGGTTTACCTATCTCAACTCTTCTAATTCTCAGGCTGACGCTATTATTACCATGCTAATACTCCAGACATGAACAATGTGAGTCACTTGTTGAAGATCACATAGTAGCAGATGAGAGAGAGTTCAGAACCAGACCGTTTGGTGCCAAAGTCCTTGCTCTTAGTTACTCTCTAAACTGCATTTCCCCTTATGCTATTGCCATGAAAGACCAGGAACACAGAATTGAAATCCAGGGAGCCTTATAAATAAGTAACATAAGGGGAAATTTTTCAAATTAAAAAAAATATTGATCATGATATAAAGCATTGGAATTAGAGTCTATAAAACTGGCCAATTTACCTAATTTTTTTTTAATTGCAAACACTTCTGTTTACAAACTGAAACATAAATTTTTAGTTCTGGATAATGCTTTATAGTACTTGTTAGTGTGTCAGTAACATACTAATCATCTTGCATCCAAATGGCTTCAAGTGAATTTGTGAAAACCAAGGGAATGACGTCAGAGAAAGCTATGGGGCTATTCTGTCAATAACCACTCCTTTCCCAACTAAGTTGTTCATTTTATTTTCACTTATGAGGTCACAGATAACTGCTGATAATTTGCAGGTGCAAGGCTGCCTATCTAAAAAATCATGCTCATTTTCTGATGGAATTTAATTTTCTGAAGATTTTTCTTTGTAAATAAATTCACTTAAGTTAGAATATGTACTTTTGTACTACAAATGGTCGTTCATTTAATAAGTATTGATTGTATACCAGACATTCTAATATGGGTCAGTTGTAGTTATCGATGTTAGCATAGTGTGAAATAATTTTTACATTTATATTTTATGATCTTCCTAGTAAAGCTTCTAAATAATTAAAGTTTATTTCAAATTGAAATAAAGTTAAAACATAAACTCTGGTACATAAATTTGTAATGAGACCATAATTCCAAGGAAATAGAATTTCTCCATTATAATTAGTCTATTGCTTTAACTTGAAACCTTTTACAACTAAGAAATGTAGCTGTCTAAATGACTGCCCAACATACTTCATTAAGTGCTTGTGCCTCAGTCACAAGGTTAGGCTTTCCTTTTCTCTCTCCAAGGTGTAATGACAGCAGCTACTGAGTTTAGATTTGGCCAACTGGGGGCAAACCCATTAAATCAACTTTACAAACTCAAAGCCCTCCAGTGATGAAACTCCTGTGCTTTGTGTCAGCATTTCTGGGCCCAGGACTAGTCCTTCTCCCCAGAAATGTGTATATGTCATATGGTGTCCCAGATGCTGTGCCAGCTGCCTTCCTGTTAGGGAGTCAGGGTGGGAGGAAGGAGAGCCTCGGGCAATGAGGCAACTACAGCAGGGAGGGGCAGCACTAAGCACAGGCTCTGAGCCCTGCCCAGGTGCTGGTGCCACCAGCTGTTGCTGGATCACGTCATTTTCCCATTTGGCCCTCAAGTACCCTGATGTAGTAAACCTGGAGTTTCTAATCTTTGAATAACCTTATCTTTGCTTTTAACTAATTTTGTGTTGAATTGACTCTGATAGAAATGATTTTTTTCCTGGTAAATACATATTTTCTCCACCTTCTCCCACAGGTGGTCAACTATCCTGTTTGGCCACCATCTATGATAAGAAATTCATTCCTTCTTTGTCAGTTTATTCCATCTTTGGAAATGGCTAACCGAGATAGATATTTCTTATATTAAAGTAAAACCTTTCTCTATCATTTTTTGTTCAATATTTTGTGGTTGTAGTAACAAATATCTTAAATACTGAAATACTTAAAAAAGCAAGTCCCCACCTCACAAGACATTTCATTTCCAGATCAAACATCCTGAATTCCTTCAACTAATAAAACAGGTTTTACCTCTTTCCCCATGCAGATAACTGCCATCCCAATAAATGCCTCTTCAACATATATCTCTTCAAGTGTGGTATCTATTGTGCTCTAACCATCCTAGGGTAGAACATAGCTACTATTATGTAAAGAATAAGATTTCTTAGGCAGTTAAAAGGATTGTCTTCAATGGAGACTTAGCCATTTCAAAATAGCATCCAGAAATCTCCCCAAGGTTAATTGTGATAAATCTAGAAAATGGAGTGTGTGGATGTGTAACTGAATGCAGGTTCAGCTGCCTGCAGCAATGAAAGTCAGAATCGTGAGACAGGTGCTGGTGAGAATGAAAGTGGTTTATTCAAGTGCCAGCAATCTTAGAAGATGGGGGACTATTGTCCCAAAGCCCATCATAACATCTCAGTGCAGGCAGGGGTTTTTATTAGCAGGGAGATAGAAAGTAGAATAAAGAAATCAGAGAGCCTTGCTGGTGTGGCTCAGTGGTGGAGCATCGACCCATGCACCAAGAGGTCGCTGGTTTGATTCCTGGTCAGGGCACATGCCCAGGTAGTGGGCCCAATCCCAGTGTGGGGAATGCAGGAGGTGGCCAATTGATGTTCTCTCTCATTGATGTTTGTATCTCTCTCTCCCTCTCTCTCTCTAAAATCAATAAAGAAAAAAAATAAAAAAGAAATCAGAGAAAGGGGGTTGAAGGTTCTCTATGCGTAAGTCAGCACAGTCCATTCTGATGATTATCTCAAAACTAGATAAGAGGAGGTCTGGTTTGTATGGTTGAAAGTCAGCAAGTCTCCCAGAGCCAAAATATCCAGTTGCTGGAGCTAGTTTCTGGAACTCTTACACAAATATGCAGCTTATCCACGGGTTACATATTAGTTAACAATTCATCTTTTATAAAAAAAATATACTTTGAACAGAAACAATATTAAAAGAATAGAGGGGTGGGTTATAACTCCCCATTGTCAATTCTTTCTCCATATCCATGGAAGGAATTATTCTTCAGTTCTATTAATCCTGATTTAATTTGTTATGGCAGAGGTGGATCCGCTGTGAAGCAAGCCTTTGCAGATTGAAAACAGGCATTTGTTTTATGATCATTAGCTGGGCAGATACATGCCTGTAAGCTCAAGATTAGCAAGCCATAATAATTTTGATAAACACACTATGACAAGAAGAATAGTAAGCTGTAGTTTTAATATTTCACCTAGTATGGATCGAAGTCCCTGGGGTATGCATTAGAATTAACTAGTGAACTAGTCCCCAGCTCCTTCAAACAGTGGGGTATGGTGGTGTAATGTTTACTGGAGCTGAGTGACCTATTGCCTTATCCTGGCTATACTGGTTTCTACATGGGATGAGGTGTTAACATGTGTGCAGCAGGAAGAGTTTATAGTCATGTATACACCTTCCTGTTCTGCTAAAATGTAATTTAAGGCAATTCAATTGTCCAAGACAACTTTAGCCAAAGAGTGTAATAATTTCTGTAGGCTAACCAGAGAGGTAGCCATTTCATTAGCTATTATTATCAAAGTCTTAGAAAGGTTATGAATTACATATTGGTGTGCTGCCACACTCCACCAGGATAAAAGATTATATCCAAAGAAATATTCATCATCATCTAAGATTCCTCTGGGAAGATTTTATACCACCTGGGTGAACATTGATTGCTCACCCCTGAGTCCCACCTGCCCAAATAGTTTTACTGACTTGCTCATATATCTCAGGAGGAAATAGTTCCCCTCTGGGTCCCCCTGAACAGATTAAAAGCATCTGGAATTGGAGTGCAGGTTCCAGTGGTACATGTAGGTGAAGTTACTGTCTTTCAGGAGAAAAGATTACCCGGGCATGCAATTCACAGAGCAAGTTCCATCCCAACAGAGGGATGGGACATTCAGGCACAGAGAGAAGGCTGTGTGATGACTTAGATGAGGTGTTGGCATTCTAACTGCTGGACGAAGGCTTTTTGCTGCATTTGTCCCTTTACCCCTGTGACAAAGACTATTGTGGGGCTTGTTTAGTCAATTTGATGTTCGAGACAGCGTATGTGACTCCAGTTTCAACTAAGAAACCAATTAATTTCTTCCCCACCATCAGTTATACCCAAGGCTCTTGTGGGGGAAATAATGATGGGTCAGGAGGTGTCCGGAGGAGCCCCTGGGCCTTCTCATTTATCTTCTGAGTTGCACCCTGTTCTATTATCAATAGATGAGCGTCTCCCTCTTGTTTATCATATTTTTTGTTCTCCGTCTTAAGTTTGGGGCAATCTTTCCTCCAGTGTTCTTCCTCCCTGAAATATGCACATTGATTCTCATCTAGAGGTCCCTCTCTCTCATATCCCTCTGCAGTTGATCCCAGCATAACCAGCCCAGTTTTGCTGCTTTTCTTAGCCTGGAACTGAAATACAACTGAAGCCTAGATGTTATCTCTAGAAAGGAAAAATCAGGGGGTCTAACTGCATGACCAGTGGTATGCTGGTGGAGAAAAAGTTACCCTGATGGCAAAGTCCTTGTTTTCCAAGTTTTTCTTGTTGCTAGGCACCCAGGGCTTTCTGCCCTGTTGACCTTCTGTACCTCACCTATTATCTTTGCTCTACTCATGTCTGTCTAACTGCCTACCACATTTCCCCCCCAAGGATCTTGGCTTGAGTTATTTGAGGGGAAAGGAGCATGGGGTTTCTTTGGTAGCTGCTTCCTGTTGAAGAGGGGCAACATTTCCCTTCAAAGCCAAAAGATCCTTGCTGTTTGTCAGAGGGTCAATGAGGCGTGAGGCACAGAAGGAGGTTGCAATGATATCTAGGGGTGGTATTCCCTGAGTATGAGTAGGGCTTATAACCTGGTGAAGACAAATTGTGTTATAAATCTCAATATTGTTGGGGAAAAAGCTAGAATGACAAGAATTATAATAAAAGGTTGGATGGAAGGAAAATGTTTTAGTTTTCAATAATTCTAAGTCAAAGGATGGGAGGAAAATGAAACATTAGTTTGGAGGGTTGTAGTCAACTATTTATAAAAGCTAGAAATTTTCAGAATACAGTTCTGTTCATAAGTGAAAAATGAAACTTTGTAGACAACTAACTGAACTAGAGTCTAATGTCCATATTATGGAGTCTATTGAAACACAATTTGTTCTTCTAAAATCACCCTGATTGTCATCAAAGGGCCAAGTTAAGATCAATTTATTTACTACGTTGTCAAGTTTTAATTTAGCCTGATTATTTTCATAAACACAACAAGAATAGCAATTGATTATACAGTCGGCTCTTGTTTATCGCAGTTAATCAGTTCCAGACTCTACGGTGATAAATGAATTCTTTATTTATACACAGTCGTCCCTCGCCACTTCGTGCTTCGACCTTCCCAGCTTCACTTTATCGCAGCTTTTTTTCTTTTTTTTGACGACTATCGAAAGGTGAAGTGGTGAGGGACGACTGTGTATAAAGAACCCTACTTCGCGGAAATTCATTTAGAGTCTGGAACTGATTAACTGCGATAAACGAGAGCTGAATGTATAGGCTTTCTTAAATCTGCTTTGCTGGAATCTTATATGAAATCTCTAGATTAAGCTTTAATTAGCCCCTCAGGGCAAAGAAGCCATCAAGCTTTGACTGCAATACCTATAAGTGGGTAAATTCCTCAAATTCTTGAGGTCCCCAAAATGTCTTGAGGTTCTTTCCTTGCTATCTCCCAGGAAAGAAACCTTTGCTCCTTACCTGGAAAAACTGCCATGAACCATATGAATAAGCAAGGTACCAGGCCATTTCTCCAAGGGACTTCTATTGGCTTTCAAAGTCAATTTTCATTCCTTAAAGCTTTTTGTGACATCAAGAGTCAAGGCATAGCTCTCTCAAACATGACTTCTAGCCAAAGTCCTGGTTAATAAAACCACAATTGGAAACTGGTTTTATGTGTCCTATAATAAAGAGATCAGCCCTGGCCAGTTTGGCTCAGCGGTTAGAGCGTCAGCCTGCGGTCCAGAGAGACCCGGGTTCGGTTTCCGCTAAGGGCATGTACCTCGGTTGCAGTTTGTCCCCGGCCCTGGTTGGTCGTGCGGGTGGCAGCCACTCGAAGTGTCCCTTTCACGTTGACGTCTCTCTCTCTCTCTCTCTCTCTCTCTCTCTCTCTCTCTCTCTCTCTCTCCCTCTCTCTCCCTCCCACTCTATCTGAACAAAAAATGAAAAAATGTCCTCAGGTGAGGATAAAAAAAATAAAGAGATCAGATTCTTACTAGATTCATGCAAATAAACATATTGCCATGAAAATAATAATACTCATATTAGTTAACAATTCATCTTTTATAAAATTTAGTTTTATCAGAAACAATATTAAAAGAATAGAGGTGTGGGTTATAGGAGGGAGAAGGGAAATAATATCTTCAAATATAAACTTTAAAGAGGAAAGATATGGAGTTCACTTTATTTCTGCTCTTTTCTTTCTTTCATCAACTTGCAGCAACTTCAAAACAATAACTGGTAGGCAACCAGCTCTGCCAGGAATTCAACATCAGGATTCCAGCTTGGGGAACAGAGAAGAGGATGACCCTCTAGTCACAACTGTGTAGTTTTTCTTTCCAAAGCTTTGGCTAAAGCCAAGCAAGTGGATCATTTGAACCTTATAGTACTTTGACACTCTCTAAAAGAGGTCCACAGTGTACATGTAATGACACCACAAATTGGGACGGACTTTGAGATAATGCTTTACTCCACTTCAAATGTCACTTGTGAAAATGACTTACGGTTATCAGTATAGCAAACTGTGTGCATAGGAATCAACAAATTGGAAAGCAAAAGAATTTAATGAATACTGCCCCTTTCCTATAATTGGACTTTTGTGATATATAATCTACTTTTTGACCTTGAGAACAGCTGCTTCCTTCTTTCAATCTGCTTAATAAAATTCTTTATCTAAAGTAGAATGAAAGCAGTAACATTGTTGTGAGAGAATGAACTGAAAGTAGAAGCATCAGTGAAATTACATGGCTCAAAGAGTGGACTTAGTGATGAGCAGACTTGGGAGCCAGTCCCAGCACTGGCCTCACTAGATGTGATGTTGGGCAAGTATCATAACATTTCTAAGCCTCAGTTCCTTCATCCTTAAAATGGACATAATCAGAATGCCAACTGCAGTAGAGAAGTGTAGAGATTTATTTTAAATGAGATTGTGGAACTTCTCAGTGTGATCGGTTCCTGGTCCACGATGACAGGAAACAGCTAGCTGTATCGTCAATTCTCTTCTCACAAAGAGTTATGCATAATCATTCAGACACCCACATGCACATGATTAAGTAAACAGGATGAAAGTAATACACAATATTGGAGCTTGTTCATTCATTCATTCATTTAGCTACCACTGCCAGATCCTGGAGGAGTTCACAGTCTTGTAAGGGACTTGGACAAACAGACATCTATCTACAAAGCACATGATAAGTGCCATAATAGAAAACTGGCATGGTTAGAGCTGCACCAGGGAGGGACTTCCTGGAAGGGCTGGAACATCTACGTGGAGCTGTTGGCTGCACTGAAGGATGGAAGGCACTTTATAGCAAGGAGCAGAATGGGCCAAGGCAAGAGAAAGCCTGGATGTGCAGGGGATTTGGAAAGAATTTGGTTCATCCAGAGATTAGGAACACCAATGGGAGAGATGCAAAAAGTGGAGGGCCACCCTGGCCAGTTTGGCTCAGCCGTTAGAGCGTCGGCACGTGGACCAGAGAGTCCCGGGTTCAGTTCCCGCTAAGGGCACGTACCTCGGTTGCAGTTTGTCCCTGGCCCCCGTTGAGGTCGTGTGGGTGGCAACCACTTGATGTGTCTCTCTCACATCGATGTTTCTCTCTCTCTCTCTAAAAAAAAAAAAAAAAAAGTGCAGGGCCTTCATGCAACATTGCATTTTGATTGGACCCATTAGGCAGTGAGTGGTCATTAAGCAAAAGTAAGACATTTAGAGTTTTTAAAGAAATAACTATTTTTTTTTTTTCAGCTTGAAGGACTTTATTTATTTTTTTTATTTATTTTTTTTTATAATTTATTTTATTATTAATTTCTTTTTGTTACAGATGTTTCTCCCTTTTTTCCCCCCATTGACACCCTCCCCCTACCCCTCCCCTCCTCCCCATTCCTGTTGTCCATGTCCATTGGCTATGCACCCATGCACATAGGCTCTGTGATTTATCTCCTTCCCCCGCCTTCCCCCTTCCTCTGAGGCCCATCATCCCGTACTCCACCCTCTATGTCTCTGGGTCAATTTCGTTGTTCAGTTTGCTCAGTTCTCCTGTGTGTTGCCTGCTTCCTCCGTTGGTGGGGGGGTCGCCGGGATCCCCCACTCTGCCTGGGCTCCCCCACGGTGGGGGCGTCTCCCGGCACCCCCGTTCCGCCTGGGTTCCCCTGTGGTGGCGGGGTCGCGGCACCCCCGCTCCACCTGGGTTCCCCCGCGGTGGGGGCGTCTCCTGGCACCCCCGTTCCGCCTGGGTTCCCCCGCGGTGGGGGGGGTCGCCCGGCACCCCCGCTCCGCCTGGGCTCCCCCGCGGTGGGGGCGTCTCCTGGCTCCCCCGCTCCACCTGGGTTCCCCCGCGGTGGGGAGTTCGCCCGGCACCCCGCTCCGCCTGGGCTCCCCCGCGGTGGGGGCGTCTCCTGGCTCCCCCGCTCCACCTGGGTTCCCCCGCGGTGGGGGGTTCGCCCGGCACCCACGCTCCGCCTGGGCTCCCCCGTGGTGGGGGCGTCTCCTGGCTCCCCCGCTCCACCTGGGATCCCCCGCGGTGGGGGGAGTCGCCCGGCACCCCCGCTCCGCCTGGGCTCCCCCGCGGTGGGGGCGTCTCCTGGCTCCCCCGCTCCACCTGGGATCCCCCGCGGTGGGGGGAGTCGCCCGGCACCCCCGCTCCGCCTGGGCTCCCCCGCGGTGGGGGCGTCTCCCGTCACCCCCGTTCCGCCTGGGTTCCCCCGCGGTGGGGGCGTCTCCCGGTACCCCCGTTCTGCCTGGGTTCCCCCGCGGTGGGGGCATCTCCCGTCACCCCCGTTCTGCCTGGGCTCCCCCGCGGTGGGGGCGTCTCCTGGCTCCCCCTCTCCACCTGGGTTCCCCCGCGGTGGGGGGGGGTCGCCCGGCACCCCCGCTCCGCCTGGGTTCCCCCGCGGTGGGGGCGTCTCCCGGCACCCCCGCTCCACCTGGGCTCCCCCACGGTGGGGGCGTCTCCTGGCTCCCCCGCTCCACTTGGGTTCCCCCGCGGTGGGGGCATCTCCTGGCTCCCCTGCTCCTGGGTTCCTCCGTGGTGGGGGGCGTCGCTCAGCTTCTGCAGGCGCCCCTGGCTGCAGGATCATGTTTCCTTTCAGGCAACAAGGAGGGTCTTGAAGGGCAGTATGCCGTCTCCATTCTGCTGCTTTTTCAATTTCGTAGTTGCAGGGCTTCCCTTCAGCTTGATTTCATGCGGTCTTTAAGTGATAGTTATTCTGTGATTTAGTTGTAACTTTGATGTGGTTGTGGGAGGATGCGGTTCCGCGTCCACCTAGGTCGCCATCTTGACCGGAAGTCCTAAGCTATTCTTTATTTCAGTTAGTGCCTCCTTCATTTCTAACTGTGTATCCATCATTTCTGACTGGTCCCTTTTTATGCTCTTGAGGCCCTCACTAAGTTCACTGAGGTTCTCACTAAGTCCATTGAGCATCCTTATAAGCAGTATTTTGAACTCTGCATCCGTTAGGTTGCTTGACTCCATTTCACTCAGTTCTTTTCCTGGAGTTTTGTCTGTTCTTTCATTTGGGACCTGTTTCTTTGTCTCCTCATTGTGGCTGCCTCCCTGTGTTTGTTTCTATGTATTACTTAGCGAGAGGTACGGGGCTAGCTGAGACCAGATGCTGCTTGTTTGAAAGAATTTAGGAAAAGCTGAAGCAGGATCCAAGACAGGCCAATCCTATGGTAAAGCAACTGGCAACAGCTTGGGTGGGCCTGAAAGTTGGGTGGGGCGGGGCCTCAGGGAATCACCAGGGCGGGGCCAACTGTGTGAGCCAGGTTGCTGGAGTCCCAGAAATGGCGGCGTCTGCCGGCCCAGGGAAAGGCTCACCAAAGGAACAAAAGCCTCTGACAGCTCGTCTGTCCAGGTCTGTCCAGGAGAAAGCTGCCTCTCCAGCCCTCACGCCAATGCCTAACAGCTCAGTTCTTCCCCACATGATTCTGGTGCCCCTCAAGCTGCCTCCCCCGCGCTGGAGCCAGGAGAGAGCAAGTCCGAGTAAGTCTGTGCGCGGGCCCTTTAAGAGGAGCTGCCGGGGGCTCCAGCCGCTTCAGCCTCAGTTCCCGCTTGTTTCTCCAGCCAGAAGTTCTGGAGGCTTCTCTTCCTGGCACTGGAACCCTCAGCTGGGCGCCTGGTGTGGGACGGGGACCCCTCAGTCCTCAGGGAGGACCTTCCCAGCCGAGGTGTCCTCCTAATTTTTAACCGCCACACGTGGGTGTGGGACCAGCCCGTCATGCCTCCGCCCCTCCTACCAGTCTCGATGCGGCTTCTTCTTTAATTTCATAGTTGTCAGACTTCCATTCAGCTTGATTTCAGGTGGTTTTGAATGATGGTTGTTCTGTAGTTTAGTTGTAACTTTGATGTGGTTGTGGGAGGACGCGATACTGCGTCTACCTACGCCGCCATCTTGACCGGAAGTCTCAGAAATAACTATTAAGACACATGTTATATTGGGAACAAAACTCTTTGGGGAAATATAATGGAAACAGAGGAGAAAGATTTAGTTTTTTGTCTTGGTTTATATACTAACCAGTTGTGTGAATTTGATCAACTTTTAACTTAAAGAAGTGAGGGGAGAATACTAGATGATTCACAAAAGATCATCAGACATTAATGTCTTTACATATTGTTGCAAAATGGAAGATTATATTTTTCTAATAGCAAATTATTTAAGCCAGTATTTTCTAGGTCCTTCAGTGCTCTATTCTTGTTCCCTTTATATCACACTTTCTTAAAATGTTAAAAAGAAATAAAATTGTTTGTGCAAGGGCTAATTTTAATGGTGAAATCTATGGGAATATAAAATGTTTTGCTCAAATATTTGTTTCCATGTGCTTTACCTAAAAGTGGCGCAAGTAAGTAATACAAACCATATTTGCAAAATTGTGTAAATTTCTAATGACCTCACTGGTAACAATGTGCTTTATTTAACTACTAAATGCTAAAAAACAGTTTAGCATTTACTTTACAGCTGTTGAAATGATCAGCAATATATTCATGTCTGTTTAGTCAATTATGATCAAATAATTGTAGACTTAAAAGTGATTTTATATTTAAAATTTTTACTTTTACAGGAAAGCAGGTGAAGTTGACATCTTGATTTTGAAAGTTTTTAGCAAAAACATACATTATAATTTACACTGAAATATCTTTAAATTGTTATACTAAGTTGCAATAAATTCTGTGCCACCAAAGGATGTTGAGGGTGCGGTGTTTAATAGTCTTCAGATCGTTTGGTCTGTGGGTTCACCTTTTCTATAATTGCTGGCATTTCTCTGAAGGTTACAGAGAGAAAAGTTCTTAAAAATAAGGTTAATGAGTCTATCTTCTGGGCCTCCAAAAGGAAATTGAGACTGTTTGTCACTTTAATGACAATCCACCTGCCTTGTAAAAGAACAGTTAAAGGTGATGTGCTCTCCCCATCACATGGGCTTTTGGCTGGTTGTTTAATCACCTTCTGAACAGCTTTGAAGCAATCAGGGAAAGGTTTATCAAATAGTATTTTCATCTTTCATTCTTTAAGAGACTACATTTAAGCCCATGTCTTGACATTTACTTTAAAGATGTTACCTACAAAATCCTGTCATTAATTTGATCAAAACTTGCTTTAAAGTTCTTATTTTAATGGGCACATTTTGGCCTTAGCATCCCCAGCACTTAACTGTTTTCAAATGAGTCACAGATGAAAAAGGTAAAGGAAAACTGGCTTCTCCTTTATAACTTCATTGAAGTCAGCATCATTTATTGAGCACTCACTATTCTGAAGCTGCTAGACGAGGTTGGTCTCTTTCTCTAATTCCCACTTTTTCTTTTTCTTAAAATATTTTTTCTTTGTTAATTTTAGAGAGAGAGGAAGGGAGAGGTAGAGAGAGAGAGAGAGAAACATCGATGAGAGAGAACATAGATTGGCTGCCTCCTACATGCCCACCCCTCTCCCCCGCTGGGGATTTGGCCCACAACCCACCCTGGGAATCAAACCGGCGCCCTCTTGATGCATGGGTCAATGTTCAACCGCTGAGCCACACCGGCCGGGCCCCACTTTTTCTTAATGTTTCTTTATTGTTGAAAGTATTACTGATGTCCCTCTTTAGATATAATTCACATATCCCAACAGGCAACCTCATCATCTACCCCCATAAAAGTGTTCTTCTTTCTGTATTTTAACTTAATAAAACCACCATCTAAATGATCCTTGTTCACTTCACTTGCCCTAGCATCTATATCTAATCAATTACCAGAGCATGCTGATTTTCTCAAATTCCTTGCCTTCTCTCCAGCCAAACTACATATTTTTAGGCCCGATCTACTACAAAGTCTTTATTATCTTTCTTCTTGCCATCAGACTTGTCCTATTCAACTCTGGCCCTCACACAAGTCCCAGAGTAATCAGTATAATTGCCACCGCTGCCCTTGCCACTGTCCTTCAGCCACCCTTCCAGGGTGTGGCCTCAGCTACTCTTTCAGGGCAGCCTAATCGCTGGCAATGCCTCTTTGACAGGAACCCATGTTATTTTACTGCGTCCAGCCTCCTCCAAGCTTCACACCACCAAAAGGCTGGTGATTTTCTCTACAAATCATGCTGCTTTTCACCTCATTCATTCATTCATTCATTCATTCATTCAGAACTATTTATTAAGCTACCTACTCTCTACAAGGCTGAAGATGCAATGTGAACTAAATGTCTACACAGAGGTTACTACAGTCTAGTGGACCCTTCTAGACTGTAGTAAATCCCATCTTCTCACTCCAGATCCCGATGGATCTTACTCATTGTTAGGCATCGCCCTCTGGAAGAAACTTCTCACCAACCAGACTCCCTGACTCCCACCTACTTCATGCCTATCTCTTCCCCTGATTGTTCTGCATGCGTGAATGAATACCTGAATAAACAGCTCTGCTCTCCAAGACCTTATAATCGATGACAGAAGATAAGAAATAAGTACACATCCCCAAAAACTGCAGAGAACAATCGGGGAAACAAAGTATCTCTGTATTATAAAAGGGAGAAATTACTTCAAGAAATATTTCCTGAGTACCTGGTGAGAACTGTGCTTGGAGATGAGAGGAGTAAAAATAGTCCACACATTTGATAACACGGAGTCAGAAACTTCCTTGGGAGAAAGCATTTGACTTGAGGAGATTTCCACAAAAGACAATGAGGAAAGGGAGAACATTTTAAACATAAACAACTGTTTAGAGATGCGGGGCCATGGGACATCAAGTCGGAATAACTGAATGTGTTCCGATTGCCAGCACTGAATGCCCTGCTTAGATGTCTGCATTGAATGTGGTTGGCAATGAGGGACCACTAAGTTCTTGAACATGGAGTGAGATAACTCCAGCTGCGTTTTAAAAGGAATGAAAGAGAAGGATGTGAATTGGGTAGAGAAGGGCTCAGAGGCCTTTCGTGATAATCCATGTGAAAGCTGTTGGATGCCTGAGGTTGATGGCAGAAATGAGAATAAAAAGAAATGGTTATCAGAAATGTAATAAAAAGAGACTTAAGAACAAAAGATAATTTGCATGAACAATAAAAATTAATTTGGAATGTGTTCAGAGTTCTTCTACTATGTGTTTGTGTCTGTTTGTACCTTCTAATCCCAGTGTGAGCTAGGAGCTCATGAGGGCAGGAATCAGACCTCGTTTGAACACCTCTGTGTTTTCACACCAGCAGAGTCCCTGGTTCCCAGTGAACACTCAAGGTCAGTTCTGGACAGACTTCCAGTCATGATGGAAGTGTAGGTAAACGTGCTATCACCTCCTCCCACAACCACATCGAAATTACCACTAAACTACAACACAACCATCATTCAGAACCACCTGACATCGAGCTGAACGGAAGTCCTACAACTACACATCAAGACTGGTAGGAGGGCTGAGGCACAGATGGGCTGGTCCCAGACCCACGTGTGGTGGATAAAAATCAGGAGGACACCTCGGCTGGGAAGGTCCTCCCGGAAGAGTAAGGAGTGAGGGGTCCCAGTCCCACACCAGGCGCCCAGCTCAGGGTTCCAGTGCCAGGAAGAGAAGTCCCCATCACTTCTGGCTGTAAAATACAGCGGAAACTGAAGCTGAGGGAGGCTGAGGCTGCTGGAGCCCCAGGCAGTTCCTCTTAAAGGGCCTGCGCACAGACTTACTTGGACTTGCTCCTTCCAGGCTCTGAGGGGAGGCAGCTTGAGGGCCACCAGAGACATACAGGGAAGAACTGATCTGTTTGGCCTCGGGAGGAGGGCTGGAGAGGCGGCTTTCTCCTGGACAGACATTCTGGCGGAGGCCCTTGTTCCTTTGCTGAGCCCTTCCCTGGGGATGCAGATGCAGCCATATCTGGGACTCCAGCAACCTGACTCACACTGTTTGCCCCGCCCTGGTGATTCCCTAAGGACCCACCCCACCCAAATTTCAGGCCCAGCCAAGCTGTTTCCAAAGGCTTTACCATAGGATTAGCCTGTCTTGGATCCTGCTTCAGAGTTTCCTAAAATCTCTCAAACAAGCAGCATCTGGTCTCAGCAAGCCCCATACCTCTCGATAAGTGGCCCCAGGCCTGGCACTAGAAGCAACCAGCCTTGGTTCACAACTTGGCTTTTCCTGGGCACCTCCAAGCCCAGCACAAGAAGCAGCCATCTGCAGATCACTTTGTAGCTTATGCTGGGTGGCCCCAGATACAACACAGGCAGTGGCTGACCTTGCCCCAGAGCCAGCACACCCAGTGGACAGCTTCAGACCACATCGAAACAAAACCACCCAACCACCTCCACAAGTGACACACTCAATGAGCGCACTCAGTGGGTACCAGAGGCCTGATGAAGTAAGTCTTGCTCTGTGTGGTGGGCCCCTACATAGCTGATCCTCCAAGATAGTCAGAGGTCAGTGGTCAATGGGCACAGCCAGTTCTTGCAGCTGATCAGCCTGAGTAAATCCCTCTCATTTACATGCCAACAGCAATCAAGACTCAATTACAACAGAAGGGTGTATAGTCCACACTCAGGGTGCCCCTCGAGGGCCCAACTGGGGTGATCAGGGAAGCTGTGCCACTGGATCCTACAGGACATCTACAACAATAGGCCACCCTAGGAAGCCCAGGAGACATTGAAACTCTACCTAATATGTAGAAACAATCACAGGGAAGCAGCCAAAATGAAGAGACAAAGAAACATGTCCAAAATGAAAGAAAAGAACAAAACTCCAGGAAAAGAATTAAACAAAATGGATATAAGCAATCAACCAGATGCAGAGTTCAAAACACTGGTTATAACGCTGCTCAAGGAACTTGGTGAGACATTCAAGGAACTTAGTGAGACCTTCAAGGAACTTAAGGAGACCTCCAAGGAACTTAGTGAGAACATCAACAATATAAAAAAGGACGAGTCAGAAATGAAGATGCACCAACTGAAATAAAGAATAATTTGCAGGGAATCAATAGTGGAGCAGGTAAAGCCAAGAAGCAAACCATCAATTTGGAATATAAGGAAGAAGAAAACAGCCAATCAGAACAGCAAAGAGAAAAAAGAATCCAATACAAATGAGTACAGTGTAAGGAGACTATGGGACAACTTCAAGCGTGCCAACATTCACATCATGGGGTTGCCAGAAGGAGATGAGAGAGAGCAAGAAATTGAAAACCTATTTGAAACAATAATGACAGAAAACTTCCCTAACTTGGTGAAGGAAAGAGAGTCTAGGAAGCACAGAGAGTCCCAAACAAGATGAACCTAAAGAAGTCTACACCAAGACACATCATCATCAAAATGCCAAAGGTTAAATACAAAGAGAGAATCTTAAAAACAGCAAGAGAAAAGCAGTTTGTTACCTATAAAGGTGCTCCCATAAGACTGTCAGCTGATTTCTCAAAAGAAACTTTGCAGGCCAGAAAGGAGTAGCAAGAGATAGTCAAGGTGATGAAAAGTAACGACCTACAACCAAGATTACTCTGCTCTGCAAAGCTATCATTTAGAATTGATGGACGTATCAAGAGTTTCACAGACAAGGAAAAGCTAAAGGAGTTCATCACCACCAAACCAGTATTATATGAAATGTTGAAGGGTCTTCTTAAAGACAAAGTAGATCAAAAATATGAACAATAAAATGGCAATTAATACATATCTATCAACAGGTGAATCTACAAACACAATGAGCAAGCAGAACAGAAATAGACTCATAGATACAGAGAACTTTTTTGTTGCTTGCCAGATGGGTGGGGGTTAGGGGAAATGGGTGAAAAAGATGAAGGAATAAAGAAGTACAAATTGATTGTTAGACTGATGAACTTCAAAGGAAAGGGGAAGGGAGGGCGGGATGAGATAAACCAAAGAACTTCTATGCATATATGCATAACCAATGGACACCAACAATAGTGTGGGGAAGGCAGGAGGGGGCAGGATTGGGCATGAGGGGGTCAATGGGAGAAAAAAGGGGGGAACATCTGTAATATATTCAACAATAAAGATGAGTTAAAAAATAAAATAAAATAAAAAATTCAAAAAAAAGGACACCTCTGGATTAATAACAGCCATCAATTAATTTTATACTCTATCCTCCCTGAAAAATAATGTATCACTTAATCATGTATACTTTGGAATCCCAGCCCATTTTCCCTTTGTGTTTATTAAGAAGAAATGTATTTTTAAAAATTATAAATTATTGTTTTATTTCAACAATCCCATCTAACATTTTGATTTATGTTATTATCAACTATTTTCTTGAATTCATAAATTAGGTTGCTGGAGAATAGGTTTTTTTTTTTATGTGTACATTCAAACTCTCAATATTTTTAAAGTTTTGTAAACAACAGAAAACATTGACTAACTTCCCTAAAATGTAGCATCAGTCTGCCTGTTTTCAAACACAAAGCAAGAAAAATAACTTAAATTTTTTTCTTCTGGCCTACCAGGTGTTGGTACCTGCTTTGAAAAAGTTCATGTGTGAGGCTGGCTTGATTCCTATCTAGTTGCATAATTCTGGCTATATTTCTATTTGAATACCTACTTTGTCACTGACAGTTCAATATAAAATGACCAAACTGCTGATTTTCTCCTTAAATCTTTCTATTCTTCCAACATCTCTGTTGCTGGTAGTGACAGTTTATTTCTTAATCCTGGATTTTCAGGATAATTTCTGATTCCTGAACTGTGCTGGGAGAATATAGTCTCTGACATATCTTTTTAGTCTTCCTCTCTGTCATTACATTTTCTCTCTCTGTTTCTGCAGCTTATTTTGCATATACATATACTCTCAACAATGTACTAATGTACTATTTTCATTTTTGTATGGCTAGTACTAAGATAGGAACAGCTATGACAAAGCATTAGAAACAGCTATGACAAAGCATTGAAAAACTAGGAACTAAGTAAAAAGTTGATAAGAACTTAAAATTATTATTATCTAATCTGAAATTATTCTTTAATTTTCTTATGTATTGCTCTCCTACATAAAAGGGAAAGTTATATACCATGCAAAATCACATCACTTCAGCTTTAGAATAAAAAGAACAATTTTGAATGTTGTTTTAGGATCATCAGAATAAAAGTTAATGTGAAATGTATTCACTGAAATGAATCACAGTCTAAATCAATTACTGTGTATTTCTTCTTTAGTTGCTTAGGCTTCTTCGATTAGGTCTTAATTGGAAGTGTGGCTTATTCTATCAAATGGAAGTTGATATTTCGGATTGTGTGTGTGTGTGTGTGTGTGTGTGTGTGTGTGTGTGTTTTAAACTTATTGGGGTGACATTGGTTTATAAGATCCTATAGATTTCAAGTGTACATTTCTATGATACATGATCTGTATATTGTATTGTATGCCCACCACCAAAGTCAAATCACCTTCCATCACCATATATTTGCCCCCCTTTATCCTTTAGTACTCCCCTACCCCCTTTCTTCTGGTAACCATCATACTGCTGTCTCTGTCTATGAGTTTCAGTTTTATATTCCAGATATGAGTGAAATCATATGGGTCTTAGCTTCTTCTGACTGATTTATTTTGTTTAGCATAATTTTAAGGACTATCCATGTTGTCGCAAATGGCAGTATTTTATCTTTTCTTGGGGCTGAGTAGCATTCCATTGTACATATGTAGCACATCTTCTTTATTCAGTCCTCTATTGAAAGACACTTTGATTGTCTCCATGTCTTGACCACCATAATGCTGCAATGAACATAAGGATGCACATATCTTTGCAAATAAATGTTTACAAGTTATTTGGGTAGACACCAAGAAGAGGGGTTGTGGGGTCATATGGTAACTCTATTCATCATTTTTTAAGGAATTTCCACATTGTTTTCCATAGTTGCTGTGCCAGTTTACATTCCCACCAGCAGTGAATGAGGGTTCCTTTTCCTCCACAACCTCTCCAACACTTGTTATTGTCTGTCATGTTAATAATAGCCATTCTAACAAGTGTGAGGTGATATCTCAATGCAGTTTTGATTTGCATTTTCCTAGTAGCTAGTGAAGTTGAATAGCTTTTCATATATCTGTTGGCCATCTGTATGTCTTCTTGGGAAACGTGTCTCTTCAGGTTCTCTGCCCATTTTTTTTATTGGAGTGTTTGTTTGGTTGGTGTTGAGTTGTATGAGTTTTTTATATATTTTGGATATTAAACCCTTGTCGGAGATGTTTGCAAAAATCTACTCCCATTCGGTTGGTTGCCTTATTGTTTTGTCATCAGTTTCTTTTGCTGTGCAGAAGCTTTTTAGTTTGATATAGTCCCATTCAATTATTTTTGCTTTTACTTCCCCTGACTTTGGGGTCTAAGATGAAGATCCATAAGTTTAGTACCTGTTTTCTCTGTGTAATATATTATTTCATATCTTATATTTAGGTCTTTAATCCATTTTGAATTAATTTTTATACATAGGGACAAACTGTAATCTACTTTTATTCTTTTGAATGTGGTTTTCCAATTTTCCCAGCACCATTTATTGAAGAAGCGTCCTTTTCTCCATTGTGTGTTTTTGGCTTCTTTGTAAAAAATTATTTCCCCATACATATGTGGTTTTATTTCTGGGCTCTCAATTCTGTTCCATTGGTCAGTGTGTCTGTTTTTCTGCCAAGACCATATTGGTTTGATTACCGTAGCTCTATAGTGTAATTTGAAGTCTGCTAGTGTGATACCTCCACTTCCTTCTATTTTTCAGGATTGCTTTGGCTATTTTGGGTTTTTTGTGGTTCCATAAAAATCTGATGGAATTTTGTTCTAAAAAAAAAATGACCATGGGATTTTGATGGAGAATACATTAAACCTGTATATTGCTTTGGGTAATGTGGCCATTTTAACTATGCTGATTCTTCCAATCCATGAACACGGAATATCTTCCATTTCATTGTGTCTTTTTCAATCTCCTTTAATAATGCTTTGTAGTTTTCAGTATATATAGGCTTAACATCCTTTGTTCAGTTTATTCCTAGGTATTTTATTCTTTTTGTTGTAATTGCAAAAAGATTTTTTTTTTCTGACAGTTCATTGTTAGTATATAGGACAACAGTGGATTTTTGTACATTGATTTAGTATCCTGAAACTTTACTGTATATGTTTATTGTTTCTAATTGTTTACTTTGGTGGAGTCTTTAGGGTTTTCTATATAAAGAATTATGTCATCTGCAAAAAGTGACACTTTTACTTCTTTATTTCCAATTTGGATGCTTTTACTTCTTTCTCTTGCCTGATTGCTCTGGCTAGGACTTCTAGAACTATGTTGAATAAGAATTGTTGGAGTGGGCATCCTTGTTTGTTCCTGATTTTAGAGGAAAAGCTTTCAGTTTTTCACGATTGAGTATAATATTGGTGGAGAATTTGTCATATATGGCCTTTATTATGTTGAGGTACTTTCCTTCTAGACCCATTTTATTGAATGTTTGAATCATAAATGGATGTTGTATCTTATCAAATACTTTTTCTGCATCTATTGATAAGATCATATGATTTTTATCCCTTGTTTTGCTAATGTGATGTGTTACATTGATCTATTTGTGTATGTTGAACTATACTTGTGCCCCTGGAATGAACCCCACTTGCTCGTGGTATATTGTTTTTAAAATGTATCGTTGTATTCAATTTGTACTATTTTGTTTAGGATTTTTGCATCTGTATTCATCAGAGATATTAGTCTGTAGTTTTCTTTTTTGTGTTATCCTGGCCAAGTTTTGATGTAAGGGTATGTTGGCCTCCTAAAATGTGTTAAGAAGTATTACTTCTTCTTCAATGTTTTGGAAGAGTTTGAGAAGCTTAGGTATCATATCTTCTTTGAATGTTTGGTAGAATTCACTAGTAAAGCCATCTGGTCCTGGACTTTTATTTTTAGGGGAGATTTCTGATGGTTGTTTCAATTTTCTCACTGTTGATCAGCCTATTTAGCTTTTCCAGTTTTTTATGATTCAGTCTTGGAAGGTTATATATTTTTAGGAATGTATCCATTTCTTCTGGTTATTGAATTTGGTGGCAGATAGCCTTTCATAGTATTCTAGTATGAGCCTTTGTAGATCTGTGATGTCTATGGTAACTTCTCTTTCATTTCTGATTTTGTTTATATGAGTCCTTTTTTTTTCCTCAGTGAGTTTAGCCAGTGGTTTGTCAATTTTATTAATCTTTTCAAAAAAACAGCTCTTTGTTGTATTAATTTTTATATAATCTTTTTGTTCTCTATTTCATTCAATTCTGCTCTAATTTTTAATATTTCCTTTTTTCTGATGACTTTGGGTTGATTTTGTTCTTCTTTTTCTAGTTCTTTAAGATGTAATGTTAGGTTGTTTATTTGAAATTTCTCTTGTTTCTTGAGATAGGCCTGTAGTGATATAAACTTCCCTCTTATAACTGCTTTCACTGTATTCCTGAAGTTTTGATATGTCATATTGTCATTCTCACTTGTCTCTATATATCTTTTGATCTCACCTTTTATTTCTTCATTGACCCAGTCATTTTTTAGTAGTATGTTGCTTAATATCCACATATTTGTGGGGGTTTTTACTTCCTTTTTACAGTTGATTTCCAATTTCAAAGCATTGTAGTCAGAGAATATGCTTAGTATGATTTCAATCTTCTTGAATTTGCTGAGGGTAGTTTTGTGACCCAACATATAGTATATATTTGAGAATGTTCCATGTGCACTGGAGAAGAATGTATAATCTAATGTTCTGGGATTAAAGGCTTTGTAAATGTCAATTATGTCCATTTGGTCTAATATGTCATTTAAGGCAATACTTCTTTATTGATTTTCTGTTTGTATGATCTATCTAAAGTTATCAAAAGAGTATTAACATCTCCAACTATGATTGTGTTTTTGTCAGTTTCTCCTTTTAGTTCTGTGAGTAGTTGCTTTATATATTTCAGTGCTCCCTGAATGGTGCATATATGTTGACAAATGTTATGTCTTGTTGAGGTAGTGTCCCTTTTATCATTATAAAATGTCCATCTTTATCTCTTACTACCATTGTTATCTTGAAATCTATTTTGTCAGCTATAAATATGACTGCACCTGCTTTTCTTTGGATGCTCTTTGCTTGGAGAATCATTTTTCACCCTTTTACTTTGATCTAACTTTGTCGTTACAGCTTAGATGTGTCTCCTGAAGGCAGCATATGGTTGAGTTTCGTTTTTTGATCCAATCTGCTACTCTGTGTCACTTTATTAGTTAATTCAATCCATTTACATTTAAAGTAATTATCGATGTATGAGGGTTCCCTATAGCTATTTTGTCTTTTTTTTTTTTTTTTTTTTTTTTTTTCCTGGAAGCTCTGTGCCTCTCTTGGTTCTTTTCATTTGTGTTTCTGTCTGTTGTTTTTGTTTGGTGATATTTCATACTTCTTTCCTCTGTTTTCCTTTTTTTAAGCTATGTGTCTCAGTTTTGTTTTTTGTTTTTGTTTTGTTTTGTTTTGTCTATGGGTACCATTAAGCTATGAAAAAGAAAATTTCATGTATACAGTAGTCCTTTATCTTTTGAATGCATCTGATTTCCATCCTCCCTTGCAAATTCAGACCTTTCCTCTCTCCCATTTTATGTTTTTGTTGTCACAAATTATCCCTGTATATGCTGTAAGTTTGTTGGTGATCTTACTCATAGTTTTGTGACTTTTTTATTTTTTGCTTCAGGTAGAATAAACCCCTTCAGTGTTTCCTGTAATGGAGGCCTTCCGGTGATAAATTCCTTCAGCTTCTGTATCTCTGGGAAAGTCTTCATTTCTCCTTCATATTTCAAGGATAACTTTCCTGAATATGTATTCTTGGCTGGTAATTTCTCTCTTCAGTAGTTTAAATATTTGGTTCCACTCTCTTCTAGCTTGTGGAGTTTCTGTTGAGAAGTCTGATGATAATATATTGGGTTTTCCTTTATACATGATTTTCTTCTTTTCCTGGCAGCCTTGAGAACAATTTCTTGGTCATTAATCTTTGATAGTTTTAATATAATCAATAATTTTATGCCTTAGAGAAGTTTAGATTAAGATAATTTGATGTTCTGTTTGCTTCTTGGATTTGAGGATCTAGCTCTTTCCATTAGTTTGGGAATTCATGTCAACTATTAGTTTAAACAGGTTCTTTGTTCCATTCTCCCACTCTTCTTCTTGTGGTATGCCTATTATTCTTTCTGATTAAATCAAATAGTTCCCGTAGAGTTCTTCTTCCTTTTTTTTTTTTTTTTTTTTTTTTTTTATGCTCAAGTCTCTCTCTTCTTCCCTTTGCATCATTTCTAGATTTCTACCTTCAATATCACTAATTCTTTCCTCCATCTGGTTGGCTTTATTTCCTGTGCTTGCTAGTTCATTTCTGATCTCTTTTGTTGAGTTCTTCATCTCCAGAATTTTTCTTTAGTTCTTTTTGAAAGTTTGAATCTTATTGGTTAAGTACTTGTTTTGTTCATTGATTTGTTTTCTGAGTTCATTAAACTGCCTGTCTGCATTTTCTCGTATCATGTTGAGTTTTTCAGAACTGCAATCTTGAATTCTCTGTTATTTATATCACACATTTCCATGTCTTTAAGTCTGTTTTCTGAATATATTTTATTTTCTTTCTGAGCTGCCTCACTACCATGTTTATTCATGGTATTTGATGGATTCCATTCATCTATATATGAGTGGCACTTCTCTAGCAGATTAATAGGATAATGTCTTTCTATTATTTTCCAGTGGATGGTGCTGAGTCACAATATTTTTAGCTGTCTTGCACTTCTCTGGCTTTTCAGATCTCTGTGCAGTGGTGTTTCCTGGGTGGGTGGTTTTCTCCCAGGGGACCAACCCCACAGGGGAATGCAGTGACATCCAGTGCTGTTCTTTGCAGCCAGACACTGCTGTCAGTGTAGCAACAATGCATGATGGTGTGGTGGATGGTGTGGAAAAACAGCCTCTTTGTTGTTTTTCCCTCCGGTAATGGTGAAATTGGACCTCTGCAGGTTACCCCCTAAGCCCCTACCCCAGGACAAGTCACAAAGGCACCCTTTGTTCAGGGAAAAGGTGATTCTGTAGTACCAGTTCTCAGGTTTGCAGATAACATGCTCCACAACCTGACACCAAAGGCTAAGGGAGGCGAGCTCTGGGTGGTTACTGGGCAGCCAGGCTCCATGGCTTTGTTCCTCTGTCTGGAATGCTTAACTCCCAACAACCACGACCACACCTCTGTGCTGTGTCTTTGCCCAGATCTCTGGGCTCAGTTGCAGCTTGGATTGCTCACACCTGCAGGAATGTCTGCCAAATCTCTTTACTCCTCCTTACTGAAAGGAGTGCCAGCCACAACCTCATTCCTCTTCTCTCCAGGCTTAGCACCATGGTGAGCTCCCTGCTGTAGGGCTGCATCCCTGGCTCATCTCAGCTTTTCTCCTTTCTTATCATTCCAGTTTGCTCCTACTTACCCATCTTTAGATGTTTTAATGTACAGATCTCTCAGGTATGTTTGTGTGTTGAGCAGGGAATCCTTTGTCGAGTTATAGCTGTTCAATTTGTTAAAATGTCAAGGGGAGATCCCAAGGGGATCTCTTATGCCACCATTCCTCTCTGCTGTCGTATTTGGATTTTTAAAATAAACACTCTAACAGTCTCTGCAAAACAAACATGCACTTAAAATTATTATTTTCAACAATATCAGGAGCATATCTTCCTTCTACTACCAACCATTTTAGGACCAACTAATGTTCCTCAGTTGAGAAATGTAAGTTTGCTCAGGTCCATTTGCAAAGCTGCAGTACCCACCTCAAGAACAAGACATTCTCCATCCAAATAATGCCAGCTTTCAATTTTTTTCATGTCAGTTAGAAAGACACAGTAGATTCACCTCTTGTGTTGAATCCATTTCACTTTTAGCCATTTGTCCTTGTAATATCTGAAACGGTGCACTGATGCTTACAGGACACTTGTATTGAGGAAAAAAACTCACAAACAATTGTCTGGAGATACTGCAGAGGTATTGACAGAGCCTTGTGGTGGCTGATATCATCCCTGGCCCACTGATGTAGATTGGCCTCACCGTAGGAGATGTTCAGTCCCTCTCTATACTGAGTCAGGGAGGATCTCTAGGAATGAACCTAGGCATCTGTATTTGCTAGGCTCCCAATTAATTCTGATATTCAGTGAAGTCTGAGAACCACAGACATGATTCAACTTCTAAATACGACCTTCTTTCATAGTTTTTAATATGTCTTTTCCTCCAGACTCACGAAAAAACAAAGAGAGAGGACCCAAATAAACAAAATCAGAAATGAAAGAGGAGAAGTAACAACTGACAACACAGAAATACAAAGCATCATTAACAAATACTATGAACAATTATACAAAAACAAATTGGACAATCTAGGCAAAATGGAAAAATTTCTACAATCAGATAGTCTACCAAAACTGAACTGGGAAGAGATAGAAAACTTGCACAGACCAATAACAACTAAGGGAATTGAAGATCTAATCAAGAATCTCCCAGCAAAAAAAAGCCCGGGCCCGGACGGCTTCATGGGGGAGTTTTACCGAACATTCAAAGAACTAACATCCATTCTCCTCAAACTATTCCAAAAAATTTAAGAAGAAGGAAGACTTCCAAACTTATTTTATGAGGCCAGCATAATTCTAATTCCAAAACAAGATAAAGACACCACAAAGAAAGAAAACTACAGGCCAATATCCCTGATGAACATAGATGCCAAAACCCTTAACAAAATATTAGCAAATCAGATTCAGCAAGGTATTCTAAAAAAAGTATTCATCATGACACAATGGGGTTCATCCCAGGGATGCAAGGCTAGAACAATATTTGCAAACCAATAAATGTGAATCACCACATAAACAAAATGAAAGATAAAAACCATATGATCATATCAATAGATGCTGAAAAAGCATTCAACAATATCCAGCACCCATTTCTGATAAAAATGCTCATCAATGTGGGAATACAAAGATCATATTTGACATAATAAAGGCCATATATGAAAAACCTATAGCCAACATCATACTCAATGGGCAAAAATTACAAGCATTTCCCTTAAGAACAGGAACAAGATAGGGATGCCAACTTTTTCCACTCTTATGTAACATAGTACTGAAAATCATAGCCACAGCAATTAGACATAAAGAAAACATAAAAGAGATCCAAACTGGAAAGGAGGAAGTGAAACTGTCATTATTTACAGATGACATGATATTATACATAGAAAACCCTAAAGATTCCCTCAAAAATCTACTAGATTTATTTATTATTATTTTTTTTATACTCACCCGAGGACATTTTTCCATTTTTTGTTCAGATAGAGTGGGAGGGAGAGAGAGGAACAGAAACATCGACGTGAAAGGCACACATCGAGTGGCTGCCTCCCACATGACCAACCAGGGCTGGGGACAAACTGTAACCAAGGTACGTGCCCCTAGCGGGAACCGAACCCGGGTCTCTCTGGACAACAGGCCAATGCTCTAACCACTGAGCCAAACCAGCCAGGGCAAAAAATCTACTAGATTTAATAAATTTGGCAAAGTAGTAGGATACAAAATTAACATCAAGAAATCAATGGCTTACTTATTCATCAATAATGAACTCACAGAAAGAGAAACTGAAAAAGCAATCTCATTTATCACTGCAACAAAAAATTAAGATACCTAGGAATAAACTTAACCAAAGAAGTAAAACAACTGTTTACAGAAAACTACAGGACATTGAAAAAAGAAATAGAGGAAGATATAAAAAAAAAAGTGGAAGCATATACCTTGCTCATGGATTGGAAGAATTAACATCATTAAAATGTCCATACTACCCAAAGCAATCTATAGATTCAGTGCAATCCCCATTAAAATACCAATGACATATTTCACAGAACTAGAACAAATACTTCAAAAGTTCATATGGAACAAAAAAAAAACCCAAATAGTTACAGTAATCTTGAAAAAGAAGAACAAAGTAGGAGGAATCACAACACCGGATATTAGATTACACTACAAAGCCATTGAAATCAAGACAGCCTCGTATTGACACAAGAACAGGCATATACATCAATGGAACAGAACAGAGAACCCAGAAATAGAACCAAGACATTATGCTCAATTAATATTTGATAAACGTGGTGAAAGCATACAATGGAGTGAAAATACCCTCTTTAATAAATGATGCTGGGAAAACTGAACAGTTACATACAAAAGAATGAAACTATACACAAGAATAAACTTACACCATACAGAAGAATAAACTCAAAATGGATAAACGTGAGTCAAGAATCCATAAAAATCCTAGAAGAAAATGTAGGCAACAAAATTCGGACATCACACACAGTAGAATTTTCACTGATAGAATGCCTAAAGCAAGAGCAACAATGAATACATGGGACTACATCAAACTAAAAAGCTTCTGCATAGCAAAATAAACAAACATCAAAATGGAAAGGGAACCCACTATATGGGAGAGCATCATTGCCATCAATACATCAGATAAGGGGTTGATTTCCAAAATATATAGGTACTCATACAACTCAACAAAAGGAAGACAAAGAACCCAATTAAAAAATGGGCAGAGAAGTATTCCAAAATGGCGGCAGAGTGAATGGAAGCTACACAGACCATCTCCCAGGACCAAACTGGAATTACAACTAAAATAAAGACAAATCATTGGGAAAAAGCAACAGAAAAGCAGCTTGTGAGGACCATACAACCAGGGACACTGAATCGATTCTGGTAGGATTGCGGAGGTGCGAGAGGTGGGCTGGGAGCCCATGGACAGCAGAGGCCTTAGCCAGGAGCAGCGCATTGCCCTCGGGGTTAAAGCCCAAGCCGGCTCCACAGCGCAGAGGGCCAGGGCAGAGTGCTAAAATAGCCACAGCCACTCACCTGGGCTCTGGTAGAGGGAGGGCGGACTGGACTGGAACTGTGTGGGGACACTCGGGATTTGGACGGCGCTCAGAGCTTTTGCTGAGTTGCGGCCATGCAGGACTGTAGCCTGGCCATCTTACTCCACCCCAGGGCTCTGGCGAGAGGCAGCAGCCCCTCTCTTGGACATCCAGCCACACCCAAATGGGCCACTGATACCACTGATATGCAAACTGAGGCTCATTAACTACTAGCGTCTGTCCTACCCTCTGGAAAACCTCTCACGCTGAACACCTGAGGGAGGTTTTCATTCCACTGAAACCCAAGGCTCTTCAAGCAACCACGACTAATAGCCTCTAGGAAAAACCTACAAGGTAACTTAACCTTTTCTGGGCTTGCAAATATACCCTGGAAAGTAAGACTCCATGGTGGTGTTTAACGTGGGTCCTCCCACGCTCATCCAAACCCAGTAGAGGGAGCCACAAACAACAGAACACCAACATCCACAGGAAAATTTGGCAGGCTCCAAAACCCACTGAGATAGCCAAAATGGTGAAACAAAGAAACATATCCCAAATGAAAGAACAAGAGACCTCTACTGAAGATGAGATCAATGAAACGGAGTTAAGCAAGTTAACAGAGCTAGAATTCAGAGCCATGATCTTGAGGAAGCTCAACAGCGTGAGTAAGGACATCAAAACCTTGAGTAAAGACATAAACACCATGAGCAAAGACATAGAAACACTGAAAACCAACCAAGTGGAAATTAAGAAGCACCAAGAAGAACTGAAGAATGGCATAGCAGAAATGAAGAACACATTGGAAGGACTAAACAGCAGAGTAGAGGAAGCTGAGGACCGGATCAGTGAATTAGAAGACAGGCTAGAAAAAATCAACCAATCAGAAAACCAAAAGGAAAAAACAATTAAAAAACAGGAAGACAGCTTAAGAGAACTGTGGGACAACTGAAAATGTAATTATATTCGCATCATTGGAGTCCCTGAAGAAGAAGAAAATGAGCAAGGGTTAGAGAATATATTTGAAGAAATAGTGACAGAAAACTTCCCTAATTTGGTGAAGAAAGAAGGCATTCAAGTTCAAGAAGCACAGAGAGTCCCAAGTAAGAAGAACCCAAACAGGCCCACACCAAGACACAGAGTAATTAAAATGCCAAAAATTAAAGACAAAGAGAGAATCCTAAAGGCAGCAAGAGATAAGCAACAGGTTACCTACAAAGGAACCCCCATAAGGCTATCATCTGACTTCTCAACAGAAACACTACAGGCCAGAAGAGAATGGCATGAAGTAATCAAGGTCATGAAAAACAAGGATCTGAATACAAGACTACTCTATCCAGCAAGGCTGGCATTCAAAAAAGAAAGTCAAATAAAGACCTTCTCAGACAAAAAAAAAAAAAAAAAAAAGGTTAAGGGAATACATTAGCACCAAACCAGCACTGCAACAAATGTTAAAAGGAATGCTGTAATTAGCAGAAGAAATAAGAAGGAAAGTAGAACCACACTGAACAAAAATGGCAATCAATAAGTACATATCAATAATCACCTTAAATGTAAATGGACTGAATGCTCCGATAAAAAGACACAGAGTAGCAGATTGGATAAGAAAGCATGACCCATATATATCTTGTTTACAAGAGACCCACCTCACAACAAAAGACTCACATAGGCTGAAAGTGAAGGGATGGAAACAAATCTTCCAAGGAAATGGAAAGGAAAAAAAAGCTGGGGTAGCAATATTCATAACTAATAAAATAGTTTTCAAAATGAAAGCCATAACTAGAGACAAAGAAGGTCACTACATCATATTGAAAGGATCTATCCAACAGGAAGATATAACCTTGCTAAACATAGATGCACCCAATATAGGAGCACCAAAATATATTAAAAATCTTCTGGAGGACTTCAAAGGAGAAATTGACAGCAATATCATCATAGCAGGGGACTTCAACACCCCGCTGACATCACTGGATAGATCTTCTAGACAAAAAATTAACAAGGAAACAGAGACTCTAAATGAAGCACTAGATCAAATGGATTTAATAGATATCTACAGAGAATTACACCCCAAAACTGCATAATTCACATTCTTCTCAAGTGCACATGGGACATCCTCAAAGATAGACCACATGTTAAGACACAAACTAAGTCTCTACAAGTTCAAGAAGATTGAAATCATATTAAACATCTTCTCAGATCACAATGGCATGAAACTAGAAATCAATTGCAACAAGAACATGCAAAGACATTTGAACACATGGAGGCTAAATAGCATGTTATTAAACAATGAATGGGTTACCGAGGAGATCAAGGAAGAAATTAAAAACTTCCTGCAAACCAATGAAAATGAACACACAACAACACAAAATCTATGGAATGCAGCGAAAGCAGTTCTGAGAGGGAAGTTCATAGAACTACAGGCCTACATCAAGAAACAACAAAAATTTCTAATAGACTATCTAACCTCACAACTTAAAGAACTAGAAAGCAAACAAAAAGAAAACCCAAGAGCAAGTAGAAGGAAGGAAATAGTAAAGATCAGAGCAGAAATAAATGACATAGAAACCAGAAAAATAATTCAAAGGATCAATGAAACAAAGAGCTGGTTTTTTGAAAAGATAAACAAGATTGATGGACCCTTAGCTAGACTCACCAAGAAACAAAGAGAGAGAACCCAAATACACAAAATCAGAAATGAAAGAGGAGAAGTAACAACTGACACCACAGAAATACAAAGGATCGTTGGCAAATACTATGAACTTTTATATGGCAACAAATTCGACAATCTAAGTGAAATGGACAAATTTCTAGAAACACATAGTCTCCCAAAACTGGACCGGGAAGAGATAGAAAACTTGAACAGACCAATAACAGCTAAGGAAATTGAAGATGTAATCAAGACTCTCCCAGCAAACAAAACCCCAGGCCCGGACGGCTTCATGGGGGAGTTTAACCGAACACTCAAAGAAGAACTAACACCCATTCTCCTCAAACTATTTGGGGGACCGGAAAGTAATGTAATTAAATTAATGACATGTTAAGGGCAGAAGTGGAAGCAAATCCATGTCAGACAATCGAGGAACTGTCAAACACTCTTAACCAACCTTGGTCGACCATCCAAGAACATTTGCAGCAGATTGGTAAAGTAAGCAGAGCAGGTGTTCCCGCAGAATCTGTCTGAAGAAAACAAAGCTAACTGGTCCACCACATCCAACTTATTGGTCAGTGGCACAATACAAAAGTGTTTTTGATCGCTTGATCACTGGACATGAAAAATGGGTCCTCTATGATAATCCAAAATGCAGAAGGCAGTGGCTCTCTCCGAATGAATCGCCATGAAGTACAGCTAAGCCAGGTTTACACCCCAAAAAGGCACTTTTGTGTGTTTGGTGGAGTATTCGTGGGGTCGTTCATTTTGAAGTGCTGAAACCTGGAAAAACTGAATGCAGACCTTTACTATGAACAATTGGATCGAGTAAATCAATCTTTAATTGAAAAGTACCCAGCGATTGTCACCAGAAAAGGCGTTATTCTGCAACACGATAATGCAAGACTGCACTGCGCAAGACGAACCCTGGAAAAAAATTAATGAATTGGGGTGGGAGGTATTGCCTCACCCACCATACTTGCCCGATATTGCGCCATCGGATTTCCATTTATTCAGATCGCTACAACATTTTCTAAGTGGCAAAAAATTTGACAATTTGGATGATGTCCAAAATGCCATCTCCAGATATTTTGCTCAAAAACCAATTGATTTTTATCGATCTGGCATTGAAACTTTGCACACTAGATGGTAAAAGGTTGTTGACGAGGGTGATTACATCATTGATTAAAAATAAAAACTTGTTAGAAATTTATCTGTTTGAATTTAATGTAAAAAAACGACATTACTTTCCGGTCCCGCTAATATTTCAAAAAATTCAGGAAGAAGGAAGACTTCCAAACTCATTTTATGAGGCCAGCATAATTCTGATTCCAAAACCAGAAAAAGACACTACAAAGAAAGAAAACTACAGGCCAATATCCCTTATGAACGTAGATGGCAAAATCCTGAACAAAATACTAGCAAATCGGATCCAGCAATACATCAAAAAAATTATTTATCATGACCAAGTGGGATTCATCCCAGGGATGCAAGGCTGGTTCAATATTGGCAAATCAATAAATGTGATACACCACATAAACAAAATGAAAGATAAAAACCACATAATCATATCAATAGATGTTGAAAAATCATTTGAAAAAGTCCAGCACCCATTTCTGATAAAAACGCTCAGCAATTTGGGAATAGAGGGATCATATCTTGATATAATAAAGGCCATATATGAAAGACCTACAGCCAACATCATACTCAATGGGCAAAAAATTAAAACCATTTCCCTTAAGAACAGAAACAAGACAGGGATGCCCACTTTCACCACTCTTATTTCACATAGTACTGGAAGTCTTAGCCACAGCAATCAGACGTGAAGAAACAATAAAAGGAAAAAATAAAAGGAACCCAAATTGGAAAGGAGGAAGTGAAACTGTCATTATTCGCAGATGACATGATATTATACATAGAAAACCCTAAAGACTCCATCAAAAATCTACTAGATTTAATAAATGAATTTGGCAAAGTAGCAGGATACAAAATTAACGTCAAGAAATCTAAGGCATTCTTATACACCAATGAGGAACTCACAGAAAGAGAAACTAAAAAAACAATCCCATTTACCATCGCGGCAAAAAAATTAATATACCTAGGAATAAACTTGACCAAAGAAGTAAAGGACCTATTTGCAGAAAACTACAGGACATTGAAAAAAGAAATAGAGGACTTCCGGTCAAGATGGCGGCCTAGGTGGATGCGGAATCGCGTCCTCCCACAACGACATCAAAGTTACAACTAAATCACAGAATAACTATCACTTAAAGACCGCATGAAATCAAGCTGAATGGAAGCCCTGCAACTACGAAATTAAAGAAGCAGCAGAATGGAGACGGCATACTGCCCTCCAGGACCCTCCTTGTCGCCTGAAAGGAAACGAGATCCTGCAGCCAGGGGCGCCTGCGGAAGCTGAGCGACCCCCCCCCACCACGGAGGAACCCAGGCGGAGCGAGGGAGCTGAGCGACCCCCACACCAACGGAGGAACCCAGGCGGAGCGAGGGAGCCGGGTAACCCCCACACCACAGAGGAACCCAGGAGTGAGGGAGCCAGTCGACCCCCCCCACCACAGAGGAACCCAGGCAGAGCGAGGGAGCAGGGTGACCCCCCCACCACGGAGGAACCCAGGAGTGAGGGAGCCGAGTGACCCCCCCACCATGGAGGAACCCAGGTGGAGCAAGGGAGCCAAGCGACCACCACACCAACGGAGGAACCCAGGCGGAGCGAGGGAGCTGAGCGACCCCCACACCAATGAAGGAAGCCGGCAACACACAGGAGAACTGAGCAAACTGAACAACGAAATTGACCCAGAGACATGGAGGGTGGAGTATGGGATGACGGGCCTCAGAGGAGGGGGGGAGGCGGGGGAAAGAGATAAATCACAGAGCCTATGTGCATGGGTGCATAACCAATGGACATGGACAACAGGGATGGGGATGAGGAGAAGGGGAGGGGGAGGAGGGTGTCATTGGGGGAAAAAAAGGAAAAACATCTCTAACAAAAACAAATTAATAATAAAATAAATTTTTTAAAAAAAATAAAGAAATAGAGGAAGATATAAAAAAGTGGAAGCACATACCTTGTTCATGGATTGGAAGAATTAACATCATTAAAATATCCATATTACCCAAAGCAATCTATAGATTCAATGCAATCCCCATCAAAATACCAGTGACATATTTCACAGAACTAGAACAAATATTTCAAAAGTACATATGGAACCAAAAAAGACCCTGAATAGCCACAGCAATCTTGAAAAAGAAGGACAAAGTAGGTGGGATCACAATACCAGATATCAGGTTATACTACAAAGCTACTGCAATCAAAACAGCCTGGTACTGGCACAAGACCAGTGGAACAGAAGAGAGAATCCAGAAATTGACCCAAGACATTATGCTCAATTAATATTTGACAAAGGCGGCAAGAGCATACAATGGAGTAAAGACAGCCTCTTTAATAAATGGTGTTGGGAAAATTGGACAGCTACATGCAAAAAATGAAACTAGATGATCAATGTACACCATACACAAGAATAAACTCAAAATGGATAAAAGACTTAAATGTGACTCGTGAATCCACAAAAATCCTAGAAGAAAATGTAGGCAACAAAATTTCAGACATCATACGCAGCAGAATCTTCACTGATACATCACCTAAGACAACAGAAACAAAGGGAAAAATGAACACATGGGACTACATCAAACTCAAAAGCTTCTGCACAGCAAAAGAAACAACCATCAAAACAGATAGGGAGCCCACTCTATGGGAGAGCATAATTGCCAATGATACATCAGATAAGGGGTTAATCTCCAAAATATATGTAGTGCTCATATAAATCAACAAAAGGAAGACAAAGAACCCAATTAACAAATGGGCAGAGGAACTAAATAGACACCTCTCCAAAAAGAACATACAAATGGCTAAGAGACATATGAAGAAATGCTCAACATCACTAATCATCAGAGAGATGCAAATTAAAACAACAATGAGGTATCACCTCACACCTCTCAGAATGGTCGCCATCAAAAATCATCTAACAACAAGTGTTGGCGAGGGTGTGGAGAAAAGGGGACTCTAGTACACTGCTGGTGGGAATGCAGACTGGTGCAACCATTGTGGAAAACACTATGGTGTTACCTCAAAAAATTAAAAATTGAATTGCCATTTGACCCAGTGATTCCACTTCTAGGAATATACCCTAAGAAGCCTGAAACACAAACCAGAAAGAATACATGTACCCCCATGTTCATAGCAGCGCTATTTACAATAGCTAAGATATGGAAACAGCCCAAGTGTCCATCAGTAGACAAATGGATAAAAAAGCTGTGGTACATATACACAATGGAGTACTATGCAGCTGTAAGAAAGAAAGATCTCTTATCCTTTGAGACGACATGGAGGGACCTCGAGAGTATTATCCTAAGCGAAACAAGCCAAGCAGAGAAAGACAAATATCATATGATCTCACTTATTTGTGGAATATAATGAACATAACAGTCTGAGGAACAGGGTAGACCCAGAGATGTGGAAGTAGGGTATAGACTGACACCCCTCAGAAGAGGGGGTAGGGGGGAGGGAACAGATAAACCATAGAACTTATGCACATGTATGCATAACTGATGGACATGGACAACAAAGCTGGGGACGGGGTGGGGGGATGGGGAGGATGGTGTCAATGGGGAAAAAAGGAGAAACATCTGTAACAAAAATAAATTAATAAAAAAAAAAATGAGCAGAGAACCTAAATAGACATCTTTCCAAACAGGACATACAAGTGGCTAAGAGACATATGAAAAATGTTCAACATCACTAATCATCAGAGAGATGCAAATTAAAATGTCTGCAGGGTATCACCTCACACCTGCCAGAATGGCTGCCATCAACAAATCCTCAAACAACAAGTACTGGCGAGGGTATGGAGAAAAGGGGACTCTAGTACTCTGCTGGTGGGAATGCAGACTGGTGCAGCCACTATAGAAAACAATATGGTGTTTCCTCAAAAAATTAAAAATTGATCTGCCATCAACTCAGTGATCCCACTTCTAGGAAAATATCCTAAGAAGCCTGAAACACCAATGAGAAAAATATATGTACCCTTATGTTCACAGCAGCACTATTTACAATTGATAAGATCTAGAAACAGCCCAAGTGTCCATCAATAGATGAGTGGATAAAAAAGCTATGGTACATATACACAATGGAACACTATGCACCTGTATGAAAGAAACATCTCTTACCCTTTGAGATGACCTAGAGGGACCTGGAAATTATTATGCTAAGTGAAATAAGCCAGTCAGAGAAAGACAAATACCACATGATCTCAGATATTTGTGGACTATAATGAACAAAAAAAGCTGATGAACAAAATAGACCCAGAGAGATAGAAGGGAGTATGGTCCAGACAGATAAACCTAAGGGGGGGGGGTGTGGTGGGGATGAGATAAACCAAAGAACTTGTATGCATGAAAGTGTAACCAATGGACATAGACAGCAATGCTTGCGGGGAATGGGGGGAGAGGGAAGTGGGTTTCTGGGGAGGAAGAAGGAGAAACATCTGTAACAAAAATAAATTAATTAAAAATATATATTTAAGAGGGCTGCGGGAAGGACCAGAGGGAGTGTGAGTGCATGAGAGAGTGAGCTAGTGTGTGAGAGCGTGAGTGGACGTGAAGGTAAGGTGGACGACCAAACTCGTGCAGTGCAGAGATGCGGAGCAGCAGGTTCCTGTGCTGTGGACGGGAGCAGCCGGCTACCTCGGTAAGTAGCTTTTCAGGGTGCTTCTCCCTGCACCACAGGGTGGTTCCACCATTTTGGAAGATTCTGGGTCTTCCCTGGGAGAAGGCAGTGGGAGCAGCTAGGCCCCAGCAACCTGAGCCTACCAGTGCACCTGGCACCATCGGACCAGTGGACACCCTGTATCAACACAGACCAGTGCACACTAGTGGAGCTGCCAAGGTGCTGGTTGCAGAAGCTGCAAATGGCTGGGAGCCCAGCACCATCCCCCACAGTAGCAGCCCAATCAGAGTTGAGATATATCCCCAGCAACAGAGGCTGGGGAACAAGCATCCATCCCCAGGCAACAGACGCACAGATCTGCAGCTGAGACCCACCCCCAAAAACTACAGCAAAGGCTGAGCAGGAGCTGAGCCCCACTGGGCAGCAGCACTCCCCAGCCACCAACGGTGGGACCCGGGGCTCCATAGAGACCTGTGTGACCCAGCGGCCCACAAGAGCTGTGGGAAGCTGGGCTCCAGAGGGACCGGTGCGAGCCAACTGCCTGCAGGACCTGTGGGGTGCTGGGGCATCAGAGAAGCCTGCATGACCCAGCTGTCAAAAAGATAGGCCTGGAGACTGGTCTCCAAAGGAACTGTGTGATCCAGCCGCCTGCAGGACCTGTGGGGTGCTCGGGCACCAGAGAGGCCTGCACAACCCAGCGGCCCACAAGATGGGCATGGGGCCTCGTTTCCAAAGGGAGAGTGCAATCCAGCTGCCCACAAGATTGGTGGGGAACGAGGGCTCCAGTGAGACCTGTGCAACACAGCTGGCCAAGGTACAGGCAGGGAGCACGGCTCCAACAGTGCCTGAGCTATACAGCTACAGGCGGCACCAGTGACCAGCTGAGAATACAGCTCCAGAGGGGCCCAAGTGATCCAGCAGCAGCACCTACCAGGACACACCAATACCAGCCCCCAGTAGTCAATCCTCCAGGATCCACAGCAGGCAAGAGGTGACATGCAACAGGACAGTCTGGGAGGCACAGTACCTTATTTGATATACAGTGAGCTGCCTACATATCCAAACATTCCTCACCATGTCTAGAGCTACCAGACGGCTAAAATGGGGAGACAAAGAAACAACACCCAAAGGAAAGAAAAAGAGGAATCACCAGAAAGGAACTACAGGAAATGGAAGACAGCAACTTGTCAGATAAAGAATTCAAGGCAATGATTTTAAGGGTGCTCAAACAATTTGGTGAGAACTACAAGCAACTTAATAAGAATTATGAAGAGCTCACTGGGAACTACTTCAGCTTAACAAAAGAGGTAGAAGCTACGCATAAAGAGGTAGAAGCTATGCATAAAAATCAAGAGGAAATAAAAAATGACATAGCTGTTATGAAAAATACCTTAGAAGGGTTCAATAGTAGATTAGAAGAAGCTGAAGACCGAATCAGTGCCTTAGAAGACAAGGTAGAGAAAAACACCCAAATAGAGCAGCAAATGGAAAAAAAAAAAAAAAAAACTTAAAAAGCAGGAGGAAAGTTTAAGGGAGCTGTGGAACAATATGAAACGTAACAAAATTCGCATTATAGGGATACCGGAAGGAGAAGAATCAGAGAAAGGAATAGAGAACCTGTTTGAAGAAATAGTGACAGAAAACTTCCGTAAACTGGTGAAGGAAAAAGTCGCACAAGTCCAGGAAACACAGAGAGTCCCAAGCAAGATGAACCCCAGAAGACCCAGAGCTAGACACATCATAATAAAAATGGCAAACATTAAAGACAAAGAAAGAATCTTAAAGGAAGAAAGAGAGAGACAGAAAGTTACCTACAAGGGAGCTCCCATTAGACTGTTAGCTGATTTCTTAATAGAAACGATGCAGGTCAGAAGGGAGTGGCATGAAGTGTACAAAGTAATGCAAGACAAGGGTCTGAATCCAAGACTACTCTATCCACAGGGCTATCATTCAAAATTGAAGGAGAAATAAAGAGCTTCAGGAATAAAAAAAAAAAAAAGCTAAAGGAATTTACCACCACCAAACCAGCACTGCAGGAAATGCTGAAGGGACTGTTGTAAGAAGAAGAAGAAACAGAGAGAGAGAGAGAGGAACACAGGCATAAAATTAAAATGGCAACTAATCTATCAATAATAGATTAGAAATAATAGAAATCTATCAATAATAATAGATCTAATAATAATCTAATAATAGAAATCTATCAATAATAACCTTAAATGTAAATGGCTTAAATGCTCCAATCAAAACACATAGGGTAGCTGATTAGATAACAAAACACAAACCATATATATGCTGTCTACAAGAGACCCACCTCACAACAAAAGATTCACACAGGATGAAAGTGAAGAGATGAAAAAAAATTTTCCAAGCAAATGGAATTGAAAAAAAAAAAAAAAACTAGTGTAGCAATACTCATATCGGACAAGATAGACTTCAAAAAAAGGGCCATAATAAGAGACAGAGAAGGTCACTACATAATATTAAAAGGATCAGTCCAACAAGAGGATATAACCCTGGTAAACATATACGCACCAAACAAGGGAGCACCAAAATATATTAAAAAACTTCTGGAGGACTTCAAAAAAGAGATCAATAGCAACAAGATCATAGTGGGTGATTTAAACATGCCACTGACACCACTGGATAGATCTTCTAGACAAAAAATTAACAAGGACATAGAGTCCTTACAAGACAAACTAGATCAGTTGGACTTCATTGATATCTACAGAATATTTCACCCCAAAGCTGCAGAATATACATTCTTCTCAAGTGTACATGGTCATTCTCAAAGATAGATCACATGTTAGGACACAAGGCAAGTCTCTACAAAGTCAAGAAAATTGAAATCATATCAACCATCTTCTCAGATCACAGTGGCATGAAACTAGAACTCAATTATAGTAAAAACACACAAAAACATTCAAACATTTGGAGGCTAAATAGCATGCTATTAAAACACGAATGGGTTACTAACGAGATTAAGGAAGAAATTAAAAATTTCCTGAAAACCAATGTAAATGAACACACAACAACACAAAATCTATGGGACACAGCAAAAGCAGTTCTGAGAGGAAAGTTCATAGCACTACAGGCCTACCTCAAGAAACAAGAAAAATTCCTAATTGACTTTCTAACCCTACAACGTAAAGAACTAGAAAGTAAACAAAAAGCAAAACAGAGAGCTAGTAGGAGGAAGGAAATAGTAAAGGTCAGAGCAGAAATAAACAACATAGAGACTAAAAAAAACAATTCAAATGATCAATGAAACAAAAAGCTAGTTCTTTGAAAATATAAACAAGATCGATGGTCCTTTACCCACACTCACTAAGAAACAAAAAGAGAGGAACCAAATAAACAAAATCAGAAATGAAAGAGGAGAAGTAACAACTGACACCACAGAAATTCAAAGGATCTTCGAAACATACTATGAACAGTTATACACCAACAAATTGGACAACCTAGGAGAAATGGACAAATTTCTAGAAACACATAGTCTCCCAAAACTGAACCAGGAAGAGATAGAAAACTTGAACAGACCAATAACCACTAAGGAAATTGAAGATGTAATTAAGAAACTCCCAGCAAACAAAAGCCCAGGCCAACATGGCTTCACAGGGGAGTTTTACCAAACATTCAAAGAAGATCTAATATCCATTCTCCTCAAACTATTCCAAAAAGTCCAAAAAGACGGAACACTTCCAAACTCATTTTATGAGGCTAGCATAATCCTAATTCCAAAACCAGATAAAGACACTACAAAGAAAGAAAACTACAGGCCAATATTCCTGATGAACACAGATGCCAAAATCCTTAACAAAATGTTAGCAAATCGGATCCAGCGATACATCAAAAAAATTATTCATCATGACCAAGTGGGTTTCATCCCAGGCATGCAAGGATGGTATAATATTCACAAATCAATCAATGTGATACACCATATAAACAAAATGAAAGATAAAAACCATATGATCATATCAATAGATGCTGAAAAAGCATTCGACAAAATCCAGCACCCATTTGATAAAATCGCTCAGCAATGTGGGAATAGAGGGTCCATATCTCAACATAATAAAGGCTATATATGAAAAACCTAGAGCTAACATCATTCTCAATGGGCAAATCTAAAAGCATTCCCCTTAAGAATGGGGACAAGACAGGAATGCCCACTTTCGCCACTCTTATTTCACATAGTATTGGAAGTCTTAGCCACAGCAATTAGACATGAAGAAAAAATAAAGGGGATCCAAATTGGAAAGGAGGAAGTGAAACTGTGATTATTTGCAGATGACATGATATTGTATATAGAAAACCCTAAGACTCCATCAAAAATATACTAGACTTAATAAATGAAATTGGCAAAGTAGTAGGATACAAAATTAACATCAAGAAATAGACAGCATTCTTATACACCAATGATGAAATCACAGAAAGAGAAACTAAAAAAACAATCCCGTTTACCATCGCAGCAAAAAAATTAAGATATCTAGGGATAAACTTAACCAAAGAAGTAAAGAGCCTCTTCACAGAAAACTACAGGTCATTGAAAAAAGAAATAGAGGAAGACATAAAAAAATGGAAACATATATCTTGTTCATGGATTGGAAGAATTAACATCATTAAAATGTCCTTACTACCCAAAGCAATCTATAGATTCAATGCAATCCCCATCAAAATACCAACGACATATTTCATAGAACTAGAACAAACACTCCAAAAGTTTATATGGAACCAAGAAAGATCCTGAATAGCTACAGCAATCTTGAAAAAGAAGAACAAAGTAGGAGGGATCACATTACCAGATTTCAGGTTATACTGTAAAGCCACTGTAATCAAAACAGCCTGGTACTGGCACAAGAACAGGCAGATAGATCAATGGAACACAATAGAGAGCTTAGAAATTGACCCAAGACAATATGCTAAATTAATATTCGACAGAGGTGAGAATACAAGTGAAGTCAAGAGAGGTGAGAATCAAGAGAATACAGTGAAGTCAAGACAATCTCTTCAATAAATGATGTTGAGAAAATTGGACAGCTACTTGCAAAAAAATGATGCTAGACCACCAACTTACACCATACACAAGAATAAACACAAAATGGATAAAAGACTTAAATGTGACTCATGAATCCATAAAAATTCTAGAAGAAAATGCAGGCAACAAAATTTCAGACATCATATGCAGTAGAATTTTCACTGATACAACACCTAAGGCAAGAGAAACAAAGGAAAAAATGAACACATGGGACTACATCAAACTAAAAAGTTTCTGCACAGCAAAAGAAACAACCATCAAAATGGAAAGGGATCCCACTATATGGGAGACCATAATCACCAATGATGCATCAGATAAGGGGTTAATTTCCACAGTACATAAAGTGCTCATACAGTTCAACAAAAGGAAGACAAAGAACCCAACTAAAAAATGGGCAGAGGACCTAAATAGACACCTCTCCAAACAGGACATACAAATGGCCAAGAGACATATGAAGAAATGCTCAACATCACTAATCTTCAGAGAGATGCAAATTAAAACAACAATGAGATATCACCTCACACCTGTCAGAATGGCCACCATCAACAAATCATCAAACAACAAGTGTTGGCGAGGATGTGGAGAAAAGGGGACTCTAGTACTCCACTGGTGGGGATGCAGAATGGTGCAGCCACTGTGGAAAACACTATGGTGTTACCTCAAAAAGTTAAAAATTGAACTGCCATTTGACCCAGTGATTCCACTTCTAGGAATATACCCTAAGAAACATGAAACACCAACCAGAAAGAATATATGTACCCCTACGTTCATAGCAGCACTATTTACAATAGCTAAGATCTGGAAACAGCCCAAGTGTCCATGAGTAGACGAATAGATAAAAAAGCTATGGTCCATATACACAATGGAGTACTATGCAGCTGTAAGAAAGAAAGACCTCTTATCCTTTGAGGCATCATGGAGGGACCTCAAGAGTATTATCCTAAGCGAAACAAGCCAAGCAGAGAAAGACAAATATCACATGATCTCACTTATTTGTGGAACATAATGAACATAACAGTCTGAGGAACAGGGTAAACCCAGAGACATGGATGTAGGGTACAGACTGACACCCCTCAGAAGAGGGGGTGGGGGGGAAGAGATAAACCACAGAACTTATATGCATGTGTTCATAACTGATGGACATGGACAATAATGCTGGGGATGGGGCGGGAAGGAAAAACATCTGTAACTAAAACAAATTAATTTTTAAATAAATAAATAAATAAAAATATATATTGATAAACAAGTATTTTAATGGGTAAGACACAAACAAACACATACATGATATGTCTTACTGAAAATCAAGGAGAAAAATGTTTTAAAAACAAATAGAAATAGCAACAAAGCATATTCACAGAAGGGAAAACCTGGATAGCCTCAACTTTGTTGTTAATTATGGAAAGAAAAATTAAAACAGCCATGTGATTTTGCCAATCTATATGTAAAAGTGAGGAATTCAAATAAAACTAAGTGTTGATCATAATGTGAGTAAATAGTAACCCACATAAACTGAGGATGCGAGTAGAAACTGGGACAGCCATTCTGCAAAGCAATCTGGCAGTACTAACTGGAATTAAACACAACACATCTGACAACTCAGACTTCCTACTCCTGAGTATGTCCCCAAAAGAAACTTGTGATAGGAGGATTTTTGTTGCAGCATTGTTTTGGTGAGCAACAGTATGGAGGCAACCTAATTAACCAGATGGGTACAAACATGATAGATCTATAGAGTACAATGATTACACACTGCAGTCAGAAGCAATACACTTTTTTCATTGGCAACCTGGATAGGCCTTAAAAATAGCATTGTGTGAAAAATATGTACCATATTTTGTAAGTAAATAAAAAACCCATATATAAAACAACAGTGTTTTATACAGGGATACATATAAGTTCAAGAACATTAAGCACATTAGAATCTGTGCACATAGGAAAGGATGAGAGGACTGGAAGTGGGGGCAAGGCATAAAAGAAAAAAAACTATGAAATAGTGTCAAAAAGACCTTATACAAGTGAACAATAAGAGCATTCCATGAGCTGAGGAATATAATTAACTTAGTTTTCTGCTCCAGAAGTCTATAAAGCAAAAACAAAGAAATACTGAGAAAATTAAAGTTTTCAAATGCTGATCATTTGCTGCTTAATTAAATATAGAGTTTTGTAGGAATTTTAATATTTCACAAGATTCCCCAGATCAGTCAAGGACTATACATTTCTCTAGGTTCTGGCTAATTCATGTTTTTTATAACCTCTGACATATTGCTTGTAACATTATAATAGCAAGTGTTTTTGTTGTGGTTGTAAATCCTCACCCAGGGATATTTTTCCATTGATTCTTAGAGAGAGTGGGAGAGAGAGAGAGAGAGAGAGAGAGAGAGAGAGAGAGAGACATGTAGATTGGTTGCCTCCCATGCACACCGACCGGAGTTAGGAATTGAACCTGCAACCCAGGTATGTGCCCTTGACCAAGAATTGAACCCATGACCCTTTGCTGCTTGGGCTGATGTGCTAACCAATGAGACACACCAGCCAGGGTAGTAGCAAATGTTTTAACTGAGAATAATAAATTGCAAAGTGTCCAAAACTTGAAGCTTAAACATATTGTAGCTGTTTGAATTTCTGTATCTATAATCTATGTCTCCCATTTTAATCCCTTCTGGAAGTGAATTTTCCAGAAAAAGTATTTAAATATTTATTAATTTCCCCATATACTCTTGTCTGAATACTAGTTCCAGCTTCATAAATTATTATATTATAGAAAACAATAAGAATTATTTTTTCTAACATTTATATTCTATTTAAGGTAAGAGAGCATGGATATGTGATTACGCGCTGTGTGCAGACTCTAGAGTCTGGGCTTGAAGCCAGGTCTACCTCATACCTTCTCTGTGGGGCAGGTTACTGAGCCATTTGCTGCCTCAATTTTCTTCTTTGTAGAATAAGATAATATATTAATGTTGTCAAGGGGGACAAATAAGTATGTGTAAAGTATTTAGAATAGTGTCTGAGCTATGCTAAGTGTTCAATAAATATTACGTAGCAATGGAAATTTAATGAAATATTTAGAAACTAATAGCTCATAGTTAAAATTTGCTCTCACTTCTGAATATATACATGAAACATTACCTAAAGAAAAACCCCTCACCATTACTGATAGATGGTAAAAATTGTAAGCTTGTATAAATCTCAAATACATATAAGTATGGACTACTCTATAAATTTTATTTCTTTAACTTCTAAATAGCCACTTTTATTTAGGTCTGTATACTTAGGTCTTGTTGGTTCAACAGGGAGTTTGCTCCCTGAAAGGTGGAGGGATAGCCAGAGAATTGATGTCTTAAATAAACAAGTAACCAATTTTTAGGAGAAGGTATAATCTCAAATTGGCTAAATTTGCTTGATTCTGCTTTATTTAAGTTTTCTGAGTCACTATGGGATGGTTACCATCAATTTAGAATACTGGTATCCAGGCAACAGCTTGGTATATCAATGTACCAGAAATTGTTCAATAATTTACTTATTCAATCTGAGTTTCAGAATATACTTCTTTTTCCTTTTCTCTGAGTGCCAAGCATGGAGTTAACACAGTTATTGAAGGGTTTGTTTTAGTTCTTGTATAAATAGATCATATACTTTAGTGCTGCTTTTTGAATCATGTAGTTTCATCTGTTAGTCACCTTCAAATTTGTGTTCAAAATAAAAGTAATAAATTCCTAATAAAATTATCAAAATAAAAATTTTACATCTATTAGTTAATCATGCCTCATAGCCTGCTTAGATCAAGGATGGCATTATGCCCTCTTTACTTTCTTATGAGAAGGCAAGCTGGGTGCAGACAACCCCCTTAGCTCACAGTGCAGAGACCCCGCCCCTGGCTTCTGTAATCCCCTTACATCAGCCAACCACCTAAACTACAGCGGAACTAGAAAGCCCCCAAATACCCAGAAACTTATCATGTATAAAAGGCGGCTGGAGCCAGCCTTTGGAGGTGACTCCGATGGGCCAGCACCGGTGCTCATTAAACAGTCCTTTTCTAATCCTCTGAGTGTGTGCAGTCTGCCTCTTCCCGCTGACCAAATTTCTGCCACAACATTTTGGTACGTTGCCCGGGAAGCTGACAGCCGCGCTGGCCTCTTGAGCCACCATTGTCGGAAGCGGGTGGGAAGGAGCCACTAATTTTGGTCCCCTGCAATGGAAAGGAAGGCATGCTGCCGGTGAATTCACTGGACCCTGACCCTCACCAGGCCCAGCTGTAGTCAGCCACTGCTGTGCTCAAAAGGACACTGGGGAGGACAGAAAAGCCTGCCAGAACATTGGATCGGTAAGTGTCCCTGAAGACACAGATTGAGTTCAGGCCTGCCTCTAAGGCTAAAAGGGAGCTTGATCACCTCCCAGGTGGCACAGACGCTGCACAGGATAGGGAATTCCTGGGTGGAAACTTTAAATTCTGTGTGATTGTGTGTGTGAGTGACCGTGCTCCACAATGCCTGTTACAGAGCCTGTGTGAGTCCCAACCTGTGAGTCCGTGGTGACCTCATACAGCTAATGGCAGTATCAGGTTCTTGGGGACATTGTCTCTGCCAGTGACCCCAAGTCAGGGGCTTATACTGACCTGCCAATGCCAAGAGGAGCCTAAGTCCCCATGAGGGGAATGGCCAGGTGGATGAAATGAGAGTTTCATCCTGTTTGTCTCAAAACACTGTTCACTGGGAGGTTTGCTTAACCATCTTAAATATCATTATGGGGGGAAGTTCCTCTAAACCCACTGTTCTGGAATATATGATTAAGAATTTTAAAAAGGGGTTCTCAGGAGATTATGGGGTCAAATTGACTCCCCAAAAATTACACACCCTCTGTGAATTAGAATGGCCCACCTTTGGTGTGGGATGGCCCTCTGAAGGCACCCTTGATGTCCCCACAGTCCAGGCCATGTATAGGGTAGTCACTGGAGACTCCAGCCATCTGAACCAATTTCCCTACATAGACCAATGGTTGGAAATAGCCCAAATCAGGCTTTCTTGGGTCCGATTCTGTGTTACTAGTCAGGGACAGTGTAAGGTCCTCATGGCACAAAGTGAAAGGAAGACTTTACAGTGAATTAAGTGGCCTCCTATATTACAAGGGGATTCAGAAAAGGCTCCTCTACTGCCACTGCCATACACCCCACTACCTAAGGATGGGGATCCTTACCTGCACAACAGCCCACCTCCATCCGTCTCACCCCCACCACCGGCCAATGTGCTGCCAGAGCCAGGGTCGCCAGAGCCAGTGGGAAGATGTTTCAGGTCAGTGACCCAGGAACCAAAACCCCCAGGGGCAATGCAATTGCCATGGTGGGAGACAAGAGGTCCACAGAGAATGGGCCTTGATGGGACCCTATAGGAGGGGGAATCAGTCTTCTACTATCAGCCATTCTCTACTATTGACCTCCTTAACTGGAAACACCATACACGACCATACTCCAAAATACCCCAAGTGATGATAGACCTCCTGGAATCCATCTTCCAGACTCATCACCCCACCTGGGTTGACTGTGAACAACTCTTCCTCACCCTACTGAACACAGAAGAATGCTGGCAGATTGTCACAGAAGCCAGAAAGTGGTTCCAGACCCAGGTGCCAGCTGGATATCTAGACATAGAAGCCTGGGCATGACAGTCCTTACCTGATGAGGAACCCCGCTGGGACCCAAATACAGAGGAAGGAAGAAACCAGCTAGAAAGATATCAACTCGCCTTTCTCCAAAGAGTGAAAGCAGGGGCCAAGAAACCCACAAACACGGCAAAGACCTCTGAGGTCTTACAGAAACCAGACGAGAGTCTGGCTGACTTCTATGAAAGACTATGTGAGGCCTTCAGAGTCTACACTCCATTTGACCCAGAGGCCCCTGAAAACCAGCACATGGTCAATGCTGCCTTTATGGGACAGGCACAGACTGACATCAGATGAAAGCTTCAAAAGTTAGAGGGATTCGCTGGGAAGAATGTCACCAAATAACTGGAAATAGCCAATAAAATCTTTATAAACCGAGAACGAGCAGCCAAAAAGGAGGCAGACCAAAGAATGGAATGGAAGGCGGCTCTCCTAGCTGTAGCCTTGGGGCAACCAGCTCCATCAGTGAGACCAAAACAGAAAAACAAGGAACTAAAAAACCAAGAAGGAATATGCCCCTAAGATGGGACCAATGTGCCTACTGCAAGGAATCCAGACACTGGAAAAATGAGTGCCCCAGCCGCCAGCGAGGAAAACCAGAATTTCTGTTCCACCTAGCTGCTACCGGCCAAAACCACCAGAGGCCAATCTGATCAGCCTGGAAGGAATAGACTCTGACTAGGGGAGACCGGGCTCTATCCAACTAGGCCCCCATGAGCCCATGGTCAAAATGAAGGTTGGGGGCCAAACAGTAGCCTTTATTGTTGACACAGTGGCTGAACACTCTGTGGTGACACAAAAGGTGGCACCCCTATCTGGGTGGGAAGTTACCATCGTGCAGGCTACCAGAACCAAAACCCGTAGACCATTTTGTGACCTCCAGAAATGCTGGTTGGGAGACCACCAGGTGATTCATGAGTTCCTGTATCTATCAGACTGCCCAGTACCACTGTTGGGCAGGGACCTCCTGGCAAAGATGGGTGCAGAAATAGCCTTTGCTCCATATGGATCATCACAACTGCACCTAGGTGAGGAGGCCTCTCCCATCATCCTGTCCTTGGCGGTACCACGGGAAGAATGGAGGTTGTATACCTCCCCGCCTAATGAGCCAATGGCGGCCCCAGAACTGGAGGCTGAATTCCCATCAGTCTGGGCAGAAGAAAACCCCCTTGGTCTGGCCAAAAACCATGCCCCAATCCTCATTGACCTGAAGCCTGGAGCCCAACCTGTCAAAATACGCCAGTATATGATTCCACGGGAAGCGTGTCTAGGGATCCAGATACACCTAGACCGACTACTCAAGTGTGGACTTTTAAAGTAATGCCAGTCCCCATAAAGAAACCTGGGACAACACCCCCCTGCTGCCCATAAAGAAACCCGGGACAAACGACTACTGGCCAGTACAAGACTTAAGGGCCATTGATGAAGTGGTCATCACGTTGCATTCCAGCACTGCCTAACCCATACACTCTATTAGGACTTATACCTTCTGAGGCAGGGTGGTTCACATGCTTAGACTTAAAGGATGCCTTCTTCTGTCTCCAACTAGCACCCAATAGCCAGCCTCTGTTTGCCTTCGAATGGGAAAACCCCACCACAGGAACAAAGGAACAACTCACTTGGACTAGACTACCTCAAGGATTCAAGAATTCACCAACTTTGTTCAGTGGGGCACTAGCGTCTGACTTAGCCAAGTTCCCGGGACTGAACTTAGGATGTGTCCTCCTCCAATATGTAGACAACCTCCTGCTTGCCAGTCCCACTAGAGCCCAGTGCTGGGAAGGGACCAAGATGGAAGCTGGATATCAGGTATCAAAGAAAAAGGTGCAAATTTGCCAAAAAGAAGTCAAATTCTTAGGTTTCAAGATCACCCAATGCAAACAAATGCTAGGGGCCCAAAGGGTTCTCACTTCCTGTCAACAGATTTGGGAATTCCTGGGAGCAGCAGGGTTCTGTAGAATATGGATACCCAGATTTTCAAACTGACAAATCCCTTATATGAGACCCTGAAAGAAGAAAAGGTGCCCCTTGTCTGGGGCCCTGATCAAGAGAAAGCATTTATAACTATAAAGACCAAGCTCACAGAGGCACTATAGTGCCTTAGAACTCCCAGATGTATTATGGGACTTCAACCTGTTCCTGCATGGAAACAATGGAATAGTCCTGGGAGTCCTAACCCAGGAATTTGGGCCTTGGCAGAGACCGTTAGCTTACCTTTCAAAACAAACTGACCTGGTTGCAGCAGGCTGGCCACCCTGTCTGAGGGCCTTAGTGGCCACCACACTGCTGATCAAGGAGGCAGACAAACTCACGTTGGGACAAAATCTAAACATCAAATTACCCCACTCTGTCATTACCTTAATAGATGCAAGAGGACAGCACTGGCTAACTCATGCCAGAATGACCTAGTACCAAGGACTCCTATGTGAAAACCCACAAGAAAGACTAGAAGCAGTAAAAACTCTAAATCCTGCTACCTTTTTGCCAATAGCAGCCAGGGCCCCAGAGCATGACTGTTTCAAGGTACTTGATGAAATCTACTCCAGCTGACCAGACCTGACAGATAAACCTCTGCAAAATCCTGACCTTATTCTGTACACAATGGTAGCAGTTACATGAGTGAAGACAAAAGATATGCCAGGTATGCAATAGTTTCCGATTTTGAGGCTCTGGAAACAAGGGCCCTCCCTGAGGGATGGTCTGCCCAAAGAGCAGAACTATGGGCCCTGGTGAGGGCATTAGAACTCAGCAAGGATAAGCAGGCCAACATATACACTGACTCGTACTATGCTTTTGCCACCCTACATATACATGGGGCTATATACAAGGAAAGAGGACTCTTTACTGCAGGGGGGAAAGGAATAAAAAAACAAGGTGAAATCCTAATATTGTTGGAGGTGGTCTGGAAACCAAGAGAGGTTGCAGTCATCCACTGCAAGGGACACCAAAGGGGAAGAGACTCAGTGTCAGAAGGAAACCGTCAGGCAGACACTGCATCTAAACAAGCTGCAAGAGAATAGACAGCCCCATCAAAAATCATGCTGCCTCCTGAACTGCCTGCAGTCCCAAAATACATGGCCCAGGAAGAAGAATGGGCACAACAGGAGGGGGGAAATATAACGAAGGAAGGATGGTGGGTACTCCCAGACCACAGAATCTATGTGCCAAAACAATTAGCCCATCGGTTAGTCCTCCAACAACATGAACGCACCCATCTGGGAAAAACCGCCCTAGAAACCTTACTACCTGATTGCTCGACTTCCATCCCTCTGCACCTCGGTCTCCCAACACTGTCTCCTCTGTGCTCAAAACAATGCCAGACAAGGCCCCACTGGGCTCACCGGGATCCAGCACTGCGACCAAGCACCCTTTGAAGATCTAGAGGTAGACTTCTCAAAAATAGGACCCAGTAGAGAAAATAAATATCTCCTGGTTTTCATCTGTACTTTCTTGGGCTGGGTTGAAGCTTACCCCACACATACAGAAAAGGCAAGAGAAGTAACCAAAGCTCTACTGAGAAACATCATCCCGAGATATGGAATGCCATTGACTATAGGGTCAGACAATGGCCCAGCCTTCACAGCAGAAATAGTACAGCAGGTAGCTAAAACTCTAGGCATCCAATGGAATTTGCACACAGCCTACCAGCCCCAGAGCTCAGGGAAAGTAGAACACATGAATCGGACCCTTACACAGGCCATGGCAAAACTTTGTCAAGAAGCCAACCTGCCCTGGACTGACATACTACCCCTAGCTCTCCTAGGAGTATGTTGTACCCCTCAGGCAAAGATAGGGTTCTCCCCTTTTGAAATCTTACATAGACCTCCCCCACTGATCAAATTCAAAGGGGATATAAAAGAACTGGGAAATTTGGAAATTCAAAAACAACTACAAGAACTAGGAAAAACCATTCTTGAGGTACATAAGTGGGCATTAAACAGTCATTCTTCTAATCTTCTGAGTGCATGCCATCTGTCTCTTCCCGCCAACTGAATTTCTGCCACAACACTTACACTTTCCAGTTCTTTCGTTTCTGAGACAATAAGGTAGCTGTTGGGACTGTCACATAGCAGTCAATGGGTCTGGGTCATATTTATACTTTACTATGTATAGGCTTAATGAGTTTGGGCTGATCTAACTGAACAGTCCACCTACTAGAGATTTTTAACCTGAGGCCCACAGACCTACAAGAACTTCATGGGTAAGATCCACAGTCATCAAGTAGAGGGAAGAAAAAGAACAGAAACTTCATTTTCACTAGCCTATAACTGAAATTTGGCAGTTTTTGTTTAACTATGAATGTAGGCAACAAATCACTGTAGTATTATCAGTAGCTTTGGTTTTGTCACCAATAGAAATCACTGATATTTTTATATCACATTGTAGTGTAAGTCCTGACATTTGTGTTATTGTTTGCTTGTTAATTAGTTTGTTTTGTAAAGCAAGTGCCTGGCAATCTTTGATTGCCAGGATTCCACTCCAAAGAGGCATCCACTCAAAGATGGCTACCGGGGGCAAACACACTGCCAGCCACAGGCCCAAATAAAGAACTAGGCTTCTTCCTGGCACTGAGGTTCCTTTGTTTTAGAGATCTTGGTTGATTTCAGTAACTGACCATCTGAGCTACTTGTTTGCTTAAATTCATACTGTTATGTTTTAATTTATCCAATAAAGCCTAGGCCCTGCCCTCAACCGCAATAAAATCAGAACCTAGGCCTACACTCTCTCTCTCTGTCCCTAGCTGAGATCTCATTATGTGGCCACAGGCGTGCTGTGTAATTTCCAGGTCCTGTGAGTAATAAACCTGTATCTTTTCAAAGTTTTCAGATGGTTATTGCTGAAGGGCATCTTGCGATCATAATAAGAACCAGAAGGACTGGCCCAGGCATAGCACTGGTTATCCATAGGCTGAGACCAGTATAAAACACACATTAATTATTGTGGATATTTCAAAATATTGTTTATACTTCTCAGCACATTAAAATTATAATAGTTAATTAAATGTAATAGTTAATTGAAATTATAGTAGATAATAGAGCTTCTTACTTACTATTGAAATAAATAAGCACATATTACTTTAAATATTTGAAACTATTTCATTATAATTTATTTCTTTTATAATTCTAAAACTGTTGCAATTAACCTAGTTATTAATAACAGGAAAGTAGCAAAGGGAAGGCCAAATATTACAGGGATGCCATTTGTGTAGCTTTGCCAGGAAGCTGCAGTTTAACACTCCCCAGGGAGCCACTGGTCCATTCCCCACTGATCAGCTGGGAGAACTGTACAGGAGGAGAATTAGATGCATGCCCGGGAAAGTCTGGATGAAATAGGGAAGGTACTTGCCTGTCAGTCACACCTGGAAACAAGTCATTAGCCAGAGTATGTGTAGCCATTGCAAGCATAGGAAGATTTGAGATATTTAATCCTCTAACCAAAGGAGTTCACTTTTTCTTGGCTTTTGAGCTCATGGCTCCTGGCTCTCTTGGCTCCCTTGCATTGGCTCACATGACCCACACAATGGACTAATGGACTGCAACTAGCCTGATGCTGTACCAGACCAAATTCCAACATGGAACAGAAACTCTGAACACTAGCTTTGCTTTTAGCTCTACTGAATCCCAAGCTGTACTTCTTCCAGGACTAGATTAAGGGAAATAGGACTTTGGCAACCCAGGGATGTAATTACACACAAAAAGCATTCATCCTCTTGTACAAGTCTCAGAAAATTACTTTTCTCAAGATATCATAAGGACCCCATCCCCAGCACCCAGTGGGAAAGGGAATACCCATTTCCACCAATAACAAGTCTATATATTTTACTTTATTCATTTAGAACATTATTCTGAGAAGAGGTTTATGAACTTTGTTATAAGTTCTAAGTTATAACTTTGTTATAACTTTCTAAGGTTATAATGATATACAAAATGATTATGAATCCCTGCTGTAAACCAATTTACCTAATGTTTTCCAGTTGTTAAAAAACCAAAACCCATATTTCTTAATCCGAAATTCAAGATTTGTGAAAATCTGGCCCTTCTTTCTAGCATAAACCTGATCCATTCAAATCTGCACCAATCTTGCTCACTCTGAGCAGCCTACTTTCACATTTTCTTCACCTGAAATGCCCTCTGGCTCTTGCCAGTTCTCCAAGTATTGCTGTTAGTGGACTAGAACTACCATTGTAAGAAGTTGTCAATGAGGGAAATCAGACAGCTTTCTAATTGCTCAATCATAAAATCAACATAAATAAATCAAAGGGGGAATAGATGCATTCTAAAAAAACCAAAGTTCAACAAGACATGATCATCATTTGATTATATTCACACATTTAATAAACAATTATGACTTTTAAGAAGCTTAGTAAGCACTAATGAGAGTTAACCTTTATTGGGTGTATGGTACATGCCAGAAACTTCTCAGAATGTTTTACATGTTTTAAGTGCTTCATTTAAAAAAAAAAAAAAAAAAAAAAAAAAAAAAACCTATGAAGCAGGTATTTTGGTCTCTGTATTTATTTCACAGATAAGGAAATAAAAAAGCTAAATAACTTGCCCAAGACCACAGACTTTGTAAGACCCACAGCCAGAATTCAAAGCTGGCCAATTCAGCCCTAGTCCACACTTTTATTGATCATGTTATATTGTCTCTTGATGGATACACAGTAAAGATGCAAAAATTGACAACAAAGTCTCTATTGAAGAGATGGTTGCATCAAACTGCATTAGTCTGGTGCCTTTAAACTTTATTTGTTAATCTAATTACCCAGCAACCTCCTGATTATAATCTGTCTTCCTCCATAGGACAACCTATAACAATGTTAATGCAAACTAGACTTTCTGGTGTTCATGATAATTACATTTCTGTCAGAAAATTTTTAAATTTGTCATTTATCCTAAAGAAAAATAAGATATACTTTCCCCTATTTCTCCCACCAAATATAACAATACATTATATAAATGTATATGACACTATAAAACAAACATAAAAAACTCTGGAAAACAGAGAGAAGGCAGACTGAGGAGAAACCTTGGGACCCGAGGAACACCATGGCAGTAAGTTCTCTGCATTTTCTTTTGCCTGTTGTATATCAGACTACGTACTAGAGAAACTGGCATCCCAACAATGCCAATGAACACAAACAAAAAAAAGAGCCTGAAGGGGAACCTGCTATCTCTAGTAAAAAACAAAGCAAGCAAGCCCTGGCCAGTTTGGCTTAGCGGTTAGAGCCTCTGCCTGTGGACCAGAGAGTCCCGGGTTCAGTTCCCGCTAAGGGCACGTACCTCAGTTGCAGTTTTTCCCCGCCCCAGTTGGGGTCGTGTGGGTGGCAACCACTCAATGTGTCTCTCTCACATCAATGTTTCTCTCTCTCCCTTCCTACTTCTCTCCCTCCCGCTCTATCTGAAGGTAAATGCAAAAATGTCCTTGGGTGAGGACTTAAAAAAAACAAAAACAAACAAAAAACAACAAGAAAGGGGCATAAAACTTTTACACAGTAACCATTTTACTATAACCAACACCAAAGAAAAACCTGTGGTCTTACTCCACTCTCACTAGCAAAGGCAGGTGGGGAGCCTAGATCTCTCCACCCTCACCAAACTGTATCAATTTTCCCTAACCCACCCATCCTCTGAGAGGGTGGCTGGTATCGGAGAAGGTGAAATAGGGAGCCAAGACCGTCATCCCCTGAGGTGCTGGCCTCCTCCCCTCAGAGTGGTGTCAGTGGAGACCACATGGGGACCAATAAAAAGGCACTACTCCCAGCAAGCGTATATCAGTGAAGGTCTAGTTAGCAGCCAGAATTCCTGCCTCTGCCTAACAGTAATGATGAACCAGGTGTCAACATGGACACAGAGTTAGAAAGCTAGACTTCTATCCTCACATGGCAGTAAATAGGTGGTATCTTTCTCCCCCCATTGCAACAGTGTCAGAGGAAGCTAGCTTAAACAGAAGCTCTGAATAAGATCCAGAATCTCATAGAATATTAGCCAAAATGTGTAGGTTTCAATTAAAAATCATTTGTCATATGAGGAATCAAGAAAATCTCAACTGTATGCAAATAGACAATCAGTAGTAGCCAAGACTGAGATGGCAAAGAAGTTAGAATTCTCTGACAAATATTTAAAGTAACCATGATAAAGTAAGTTTGACATCCTTGAAATAAATAGAAAAATTAAATGTTTCAGCAAAAAATAAAGAACTAAATGGAAATTGACAAATTTGGAATTGACAAATACAGAAACTAAAATGAAAAACTCAACGGATAGGCTTAACAGCATAATGGAAGAGAAAATAATCAGTAAACTAGAAGATAAATAATCAAAATTACCCAATGTGAAAATCTGTTTGGAAAAAAAAAAGCTTCAAGAACCCAGAGACTATAAATTCCAACATTCCTATCATAAGAGTCTTAAAAGGAGAAGAGAAAGAAGGCAGAGCTATAACTGCACTAAAAAAATAATGGCTTGAAAACTTGTCAAATTTAGCAAAAGACATAGATACAAAGTAAAAAAAAAAAAAAAAGTGAATTGATTTTAAAGACAAAGAAGAAATCTTTGAAGCAGTAAGAAAGAAATAACACCTTACCTGGATGGAAAAATAATTCCAATGGCAGCAGATTTTTATTAGAAACTATGGATGCCAGATGAAAGTTGTACATTTCAAGAGCTGAAAGAAAAGAACTATCAATCCCAAATTCTATATCCAGTGAAAGTATTCTTTAGAAATTAAGAGGAAATCTAGTCATTTGCAAATGAAGAAAAACTAAGAATTAATTGTCAACAGACCTACCCTAAAAAAACTTTTTAAAAAGTTTACTAAAGATAAAAGGAACAACAGAAAATATCAGGGTGATGATGAGGCTTTCTGTCAAGGTGACAGAATAGGTAAATGCTGTTCTCACCCTCTTCCATGATTACATCAAAATTACAATTACACCACAGAACAACCATCACTGAACAGAAGTCCTATAACTAAGGATATATAGAAGAAGCCATTTTGAGACTATTAGGGAGGACAGAGATATGTTGCAGTTAAAAATAATGAGGGATATTTTGGCTGTGGAAGTCCCCCTTGAAAAGCAAGGAGTCCCAGCCCCACATGAGGTTTCCCAGCCCACAGTTCCCATGTAGGCAAGAGAAATGGTCATAAAGAAGGCCTATGAAAACAACAGGCATTGTGGCTGAGTGAGACTGAGGGCTTCTGAAGTTCCAGTGTCCTCTTAAAGGGCCTTCACACTGACTTACTTGAACTTGCTTTGAGCTCCAGCACTGGGGCAACACCTCAAAAGGCATCAAGGACATATGTGGAGAAACAGAATTGTCTGGCTTCAAACAAGGGCTGGAAGGGCAGCTTTCTTTCTCTGCAACAGAAGTGTTGGCAGAGGCTGTTGTTCATTTGCTGAGTCTTCCCTTGACAGAGCCAGTGGGTGAATACCATATCTGAGATTGCATCAACCTGGCTAACACTGTTTATCCTGCTCTGGTGATTCCCTGAGACCCAAATTGCAGGCCCATCCAAGCCACTTCTAGTGGTTTTTTCATACAAATGACCTATATTGGCTCATGCTGTGAATGTTCCTAAAATGACTTATGTACCCCCAAAAAGCATGCCTCAGTTTGCAGCTTAGCCTCTCCCATGCACCTCTAAGCTCAGCATAATTGCCACCTGTCTGCAGATAACTTTGTAGCTCATACCAACTTGCCTCTGCAGGGCACAGATAGTGGCTGACCTGGACCTGCCCCTTTCAAGGGGCCCCAGAACTACACTCAGTAGACAGCTTTAGACCACACCAAAGCACCAATCAACTACCTCCACAAGTGACACATTCAAAGGACTGACTCAGCAGTCACCAGAGCCCTGAAAAAGCAAATCTTCCATAGGATCAGCTCCTTCACAACAGCTTCTCCACTGTAGTCAATGCCAGTCCTCACAACCAATCAGCCTGAGGGTCAGTCTCTCCTATTGATGTGCCAACAGTAATCAAGGCTCTACTACTAAAGGAAGCACACACAACCCACACAAGGGACACATCTGGAGCTCCCAACTCAGGTAACCAGGGAGACTGCCACTGGGTACCATAAGACATCTACTATGTAAGGCCACCCTGAGAAGACCAAGAGATGTAGCAGCTCTACCTGTTGCATAGAAACAAACAGAGGGGGGCAGCCAAAATGAGAAGACAAAGAAACATGTCTTAAAGGAATAAACAGAACAAAAATCCAGAGGAAAATAAAACTAAACAAAATGGAAAAAAGCAATCTACCAGATGCAAAGTTCAAAACAGTGTTTCTAAGGATGCTCAGTGAGAAGTTCAACAAAGAGATAGGAAACACAAAAATACAGATAGAAGACAAAAAAGAACCAGTCAGAAATGAAAAGTACAATAACTGAAATGAAAAATATATTAGAGAGAATCAATAATAGATTAGACAAAGCAAAGGACTGAGTCAGCGATTTGGAAGATAAGGTAGCAGAAATCATCCAATCAGGCCCTGGCAGGTTTAGCTCAGCAGATAGTGTTGGCCCATGAACCAAAGGGTCATTGGTTCAATTCCTGGTCAAAATCATGTACCTGGATTGCAGGTTCAATCCTCTACCCCAGTCGGTGTCATGCAGGAGGCAACCAATCAATGTATCTCTTTCACATCGATGTTTCTCTCTCTCTCTTTCTCCCCCTTCCTCCTTTCCACTCTATAGAAAGAAAGAGAGAAAGAAGAAAGGAAGAAAGAAAGAAGAAAGAAAGAAAGAAAGAAAGAAAGAAAGAAAGAAAGAAAGAAAGAAAGAAAGAAAGAAAGAAAGAGAAAGAAAGAAAGAAAAAAAGAGAAAAGAAAATATCCAAATATCTTCAGGTGAGGATTAAAAAAAAGAAAGAAAGAAATCATCCAATCAGAATAGCAAAAAGAATTTAAAAAAAACAATGATATTTTAAGGGGCCTCTGGAACAACACCAACCATAGCAACATTCACATTATAGGAGTACTGAAAGAAGAGAGAGAGCAAGAACAAATAATGACTGAAATCTTTCATAACCTGGCCAAGAAAATAGACATACAAGCCCAGAAAGCACAGAGTCCCAAAAATACAAACCCAAAGAGGCCCACACCAAGACACATCATAATTAAAATGCTAAAAGTTAAAGACAAAGAGAAAATCTTGAAAACAGCAAGAGAAAAGCAGTCAGTTACCTATAGAGGAACTCCCTGAAGATTATTGGCTGATTTCTCAACAGAAACTTTGCAGGCATGAAATATTCAAAGTAATGAACAGCAAGGACCTACAACCAAGATTACTCTACCCAGAAAAGTTATCATTTAGAATTGAAAGACAAATAAAGAGCTTCCCCAACATGAAAAAGCTAAAGGAGTTCATCACCACCAAAACAGTATTACAAGGAATGTTAAAGGGTCTTCTTCAAGAAAAAGAAAAAAATGTGAATAATTAAATGGTGATAACTACATATGTCAACAATTACTCTAAATGTCACTGGATTAAATGCTCCAATCAAAAGACCGAGGGTGGTTGAATGGATGAGAAAACAAGACACTTGGAACTGTCTGTACACCTGAAACCTATATAATTTTATTAACCAATGTCATACCAATAAAATCAATTAAAAAATCAAAAATAAAATTTTTAAAATTTAATTTAATTGAAAAATAACAAAAGCAAGACATTTCCATAGACTGTCTATAAGAGACTTCAAATTGAAAGACACACAGGGACTGAAAGTAAAGGGCTGAAAAAAGATGTTTCATGAAATGGAAACAAACAGAAAGAGGGTAGCAATGCTTATATCAGGCAAAACAGACTTTAAAATGAAGGCTATAATAAGAGACAAAAAAGAGCCCAGTAATTCTATGTCTGGGTGTTTACCCAAAAAAATCCAAAACACTAAGTCAAAAAGATATATGCCTCCTATGTTCATTGCAGCATTATTTATAATAGCAAAGATATGGACACAACCTAAGTGTCCATCAATAGATGACTGGATAAAAAAAAAAGTGGTGCATATATACAATGGAATATGACTCAACCACAAAAGAAAAAAGAATGAAATCTTGCCATCTGCAACAACATGAATAGATATAGAGGTTATAGTGCTGAGTGAAATAAGTCAGACAGAGAAAGACAAGTGTCATATGATTTGACTTATATGTGAAATAAAAAATATATAACAAAATAAATGAACAAAAAAAACAAAAACAAACTCATAGAGAACATTTTGATGGTTGCTAGATGGGAGAGGGTTTGGAAGAATGGATGAAAAAGGCAAAAGGATTAAGAATTACAAATTAGTAGTTACAAAATAGTCTTGGGCATGTAAAGTATAGTATAGGTAATATAGTCAGTAATATTGTAATAACTATGTATGGTGTCGGATGAGTACTAGATTTATCAAGATGATCACTTCATACGTGATATAAATGTCTAATCACTATGTTATACACCTGAAATTAATATAATATTGGATGTCAACTGTAATTGAAATATAAAAAATTAATTTAAAAAGAATATCAGAGCCCTGGCCAGTATGGCTCAGTTGGTTAGCGCATCATCCCATACACCAAAGGGTCAGGGGTTTGATTCTTGGTCAGGACACATGCCAAGGTTGCAGGTTCGATCCCCAGTCAGGGTATGTATGGGAGGCAACTGATCAATGTTTCTCTCTCACATTGATCTCTCTCTTTCTTTCCTCCTCGTCCTTCCTTTCTCTCTAGAATCAATGAGAAGCATATCCTCAGGTGAGAATTAAATTTAAAAAAAAATTTTTTAAAGAATCTCAGAAAGGAAGAAAACAATATACAAAACCATAAATAAAAAAGACATTTTTCTTGATTTTCCAAACTATTTTTGAGATTGAATAATAAATGTTGACACTCTGATGTGGTTCTAATATATGCAGAGAAAATATTTAAGATAATCACACTATAAAAATTACTAATTAAGAGATATAATGGGTGGTAAGGTTTTTAGAGTTTACTCAAGTTAATAAAATTATGACACCAGTAAATTGTGATAAATTATGTACATACAACATTCTATACAGAGTAACCACTAAAAAGCTGTATTAGGAGATATACTCAAAACTACGCTATTATTCAAAACAAATTCTTAAAAATATTCATGTGCACCTTAAACTAATACAATGTTATATGCCAATTACATCTCAAAAAATTATATTAAAAATGTTCCTTTAAGTCACAAAAAATAAAAAAGAAGAGAACAAAGATAAAATCTAAATAAAAAAAAATGTCAGACATGTTAGGGTTTTGTTTGGGCCGGAGATGAGGGCTTGTGAAAGAATTCACAACTGAGAGAAGAGAGAAAAGGGAGGACATTTATTTTTCTTTCCTCATAGTCAGGGAAATGGCCGAGCACCAGGTAGCATAGGGCAATAAGAGATAGGTAAGTTGCCTTTTATTGGGAGGGGTCATATTTTAAGTCAAACAGATGGGGGGCAGGGGGCTTGCTTGAGGAGTTCCAGTTTGTTCTTCAAGAGAGAGTCCTGGCCATACAACAGGTGGGGTTTCTTATCATACCTTCTTTAGCCTGTAAAATATGCTTGGGAATGAAGAGAAAAAGCCCTTTCACCTGAAGGGGTTGCAAAGAATTTGAAAGAGAAAGATTTATTTGAAGGGGAAAGGAAAAGAGAAGTTTCTATTCATTAGAGGCTCTTTGGTGTGAATTACTTTTGAGATGCTAAAGGCAGCTGAGGAGAGAGCCCAGTCCTTATCTATTTTACTGTTTGGGTAGAAAGAAGGTTTGAATTTGCAGACACCAGCAATCTTCGCATTTAATTACCAGGTGCTTCTCATAAATTGTGGGAAAATCATTACCAAAAAAAAAAGTCTGTTTTCTGTCCTTACAAGTCCTAACATGCCAATAATCACATTAAATGAAAATGGTATCAGTTTATCAATTAAAGCAGAGATTTTAACAATTGATTTTAAAAATAACATGACATAACTATACTATTTAAGAGAAACACACTTCAAATATAATATTACAGGCCAGTTAAAAGTAAAGTATAAAAATATACTGTGTAAACACTGATCAAAGGAAAACAGAAGTGACTCTATTAATATCAGATTAAGTAGACTCCAGAGGAAAAAAAGATCAGATATAGATAGGGACATTATGTAATGATAAAATGCTCAACCCACCAAGAAGAAATAGCAATCCTAAATGTGGATGCATTGAACAACAGAGCTACAGAATACATAAAGCAACACCTGATTGAACAAAGGATAACTGAACAAATCCTCAATTATACTTGGAGACTTAGACATCCTTCACTACTAGACAATCAGCAAGCAATCAAGAAATCACAATACTGCTGGGCTGGTGTGGCTTAGTGGATTGACCAACCGTCATCCCATGCACAGAGAGGTTGCTGGCTTGATCCCATGCACATGCCCGGACTGTGGGCTCATTCCCCAGTAGGGGGCATGCAGGAAGTAGCCAATCAATGTTTCTCTCTCATTGATGTTTCTATCTCTCTCCCCATCTCCCTTCCTCTCTATCTAAAAAAAAAAAAAAATCAATAAAAATATACTTTTTAAAAAAAGAAATCACCATAACATCAACTAATAAAATCTAATTAACACTTATAAAACAGAAAATAACAAGTGTTGACAAGGATGTGAAGACATTGAACTCACGTACACTGTTGGTTGTATTGTAAAGTGATAAGAGCACTATGGAAAACAGTATGGAGGTTCCTCAAAAAATTAAAAATAGAACTACCATATGACCCAGCATTCTCACCTCTGGAAATGTTTCCCAAATAATTGAAAGCAAAGTCTCAACGAGATTTTTGCACAGCCCTGTTCATAGCAGCACTATTCACAACAGCCAAGAGGTAGAAGCAACCCAAATGTCTGCCAACCGCTGATGTATAAACAAAATGTGATATATACATACTATGAAGCAGTCAGCCTTAAAAAAGAGAAAATCCTTTTGATCTGGGACCCGAGGCTAAGGTGACTAGATTCCATTCTTATGTAGGCCCCTTGGCTAAGGCAACTAAATGACTCCATTTTTATCATCAATAGACCTTCCTCGATATTCTTCCAATAATAGGTTAATTACACCTAGAAGTAAAGGAATTTTGCCTAAGACTATAGTTGCCCCACTGTTGGGAGGCATTTGCAGTTTCCTGAGTATAAATATTTGCAGGTATTTGCAAGTACTTGTGCGTCAATGAATAATGCTAATTTTGACTTCCAGTAATCACTGTCACTCACACTATTGTATAGGTCCCCTGAAGAGGGGGGCAAAAAGGAGGAGGGGGCTTCTGTCTTTAAAATTGGACCAGCAAGAAGAATCTATGCTGAGGATCTGGGGAAGCTGTACCCTCCCAGCCCGCCGGCGTAATGAAGTGCTCCTTTACAATTTGGCTGTGCGTCTCTGGTTATCTCACGGACACGTTACACTTTCACTTATATATGAAATCTAAAAAGCAAAACAAACAAACAAATAAAACAGAAACCAACTCATAGATACAGAGAACTAATTGAGGCCAGACGGAAGGGGGTTGAGGGACAGGTGAGAAGGGTAAATGCGATTATGAAGTACAAATTGCTACTTATAAAAACAGTCATGAGATATAAAGTACAGCATAGGGAACATAGTTAATAATATTGTAATAATAATGTTTGGTGTCAGATAACAACTAAACTTATCATGATCTGGGCTCCAAGGCTAAGGCAACTAGATTCCATTTTATGTAGGCCCCTTGGTTAAGGTGACTAAAAGACTCCATTTTGTCACCAACAGACATTCCTCGATATTCTTCCAATAATAGGTTAATTACCCCTAGACAGAAAGGAATTTTGCCTAAGATTATAGTGGCCCCAGGAGTTGGGAGGCATTCGCAGTTTCCTGAGTATAGGTATTTGCAGGTACTTGTAAGTGCTTAGGCCGTCGGTAAATAATGCTAATTTTGACTTCTGTGGTCTCTGTCACTCCCACTATTGTACTGGTTCCCTGAGGGGAGGGGGCAAAAGGAGGAGGGAGTTTCTGTCTTTAAAATGGGATGAGTAAGAAGAATTGGGGGGCTGTTGATCTGAGGGGAAACTATGCCCTCCGCAGCCCGCCGGCGAAATAAAGTGCTCCTTTACAATTCGGCCGTGCGTCTCTGGTTATCTCGCCGTCAGGTTATAACAATCAGGGTGATGACTTTGTAAGGTATATAAATGTCTAACTACTATGTTGTATACCTGAAACTAATATAATATTGTATGACAACTGTAACTAAAAAATAAATTGTAAAAAAAGAAAGGAAATCCTGTCACATGTTATAACATGGACAAACCTTAACGACAGTATAGTAAGTGAAATAAGCCAGTCACAGAAAGAGAAGTACTGTATGATTCCACTTATATAAGTTATCTAGAGTAGTTAAATTTATTGAACCTGGGGATGAGGGAAAGAGAAGTTGTTGTTTAATGGTTATAGAGTGTCACAGTTGCAAGATAAAAAGTTGTGCACATCTATTTCACAGTAAAGTGAGTATACTTAATACTATAAACTATACACTTAAAATCATTAATATGATAAATTTTATGTTATGTGTTTTTTGTTATGTGTTTATTAAGAATCATATACCCTGACCAACGAGATTTTATTCAATGGATATAAGGCTTGTTCAGTTTTCTAAAATCAATCAACGTGATTCACCATGTTCACCTGCTGAAGAATAAAAATGCCATGATCATATTAATGTAAACATAGCATTTGAAAAAATTCAAAATTCTGAGAGATTTAATAATAAAAACTCTCAGAAAAATAAGAATAAAAGAAAATTTCCTCAACTTCATCAAAAGCATCTCCAAAAACCTACAGCTAGCATTACACTAAAATACTGAATGCTTCCCCCCTGAGACCAAGATCAAGGTAAAGCTGTTTGCCCTTTCCATCATATTCAATAGAGGGCTGGGAGTTTGAGCAAGGGCAATAAGTTGAGAAAGGAAATAAACGGTGTACAGATCAGAAAGGAAGAAACAAAACTGTCTTGTATTGCAGATAGCACAATTGTCTACATAAAGTATTCCAAAGAATTTACAAAAACAGAAAACTCCTAGCACTAATAAGTGAGTTTGGCAAAGTTTCAAGATCTCAGAATACAAAAAAAGCAACTGTACTTATTTGTAACAGTAATAAACATGAGGACACCACCACCACAACAACAAAATACAATACCATTTATAATTACTCAAACACATGAAATACTTAGGTATAAAGCTAAATAACATATATAGGACTTGAAAACTACACAATGCTAGTGAAAGAAGATCTAAATAAATAGATAGACATCATGTTCATGGATTGGAAGGCTGAAAATAGTAAAGAAGCCCATTCTCATGCTGGTCAGGTAACTTAGTTGGTTAGCATGTCATCTGGATATGCCAAGGTTGCAGGCTGGATCCTCAGTCAGGGCACATACACAAATCAACCAATGAATGCACAACTAAATGGAACAACAAATCTCTCTCTCTCTCTCTCTCTCTCTCTCTCTCTCTCTCTCTAAAAATCAATCAATAAATAACACAAAATGAATCACTAACTTAAATGCAAAACACAAATCTATAAAACTTTTAGAAAAATAACATCTTGTGATCTAGTGCCAAAAGTGTTCTTAGACACCGAAAACATGATCCATAAAAAGAAAAATTAATAAATTGGACTTAATTAAAATTAAAACTGTTGCTCTTTGAAAGAAAATGGAAAAGATAAGCTACTACTGATGGGGAGAAAATATTTGCACATTGTGTATTCAACAGAGGACCAGTATTCAACAAAGGACCAGTACCTAGAATATATAAAGAACTTTCAAAACTCAACAGTAAAAATAAACAAACAAATGAGAAAATATTTGAAAGATATGAAGAGTCATTTTACTGAAGAGGACATACAGATGGCAAATAATTCCATGAAACTGTGTTCCAGATCGTTAGCCATTAGGAAATGCAAATTAAAACCACAATGAAATATCACTACACACATACAGAATAGCTCTAAAAAGAAAAATAATAATGAATGCCAAATGCTAAAGAAATGGAGAAACTGAATCATTCATACATTTCTGGTAGAAACATAAAATGGTATAGCCACTCTAGAAACTAGTTGGGCAGCTTTTTAAGAAACTAAACATGCCACAATCATGCAGCCCAGCAAGGTATTTATTCCAGAGAAATGGAAACTTATTTCACACAGAAACCTATACAAAAGACTTTTTTTTTTCTTTTTTTTCATGTTAGAGATAAGGTAAGGAAGCAGATCCTGGAATGAACCTCTTCCTTAAAAAACAAAAACCTGGGACTTCCAGTCAAGAGGGCAGCATAGGTAAATGCAGTATCACCTCCTCCCACAACCACATCAAAATTACAACTAAACTACAGAACAAGCATCATTCAGAACTGCCTGAAATCGAGCTGAATGGAAGTCCTACAACTACAAAATTAAAGAAGAGGCCACATCGAGACTGGTAGGAGGGGCGGAGGCGCGAAGGGCTGGTCCCACACCCACGTGTGGCGGATAAAAATCAGGAGGACACCTCAGCTGGGAAGGTCCTCCCTGAGGAGTGAGGGGTCCCCAACCCACACCAGGCACCCAGCTCAGGATTCCAGTGCCAGGAAGAGAAGTCCCCATCACTTCTGGCTATAAAACCAGCAGGAACTAAGGCTGAGGGAGGCTGAGGCTACGGGAGCCCCAGGCAGCTCCACTTAAAGGGCCCACGCATGAACTTACTCAGACTCGCTCCCTCTGAGCTCCAACATGGGGGAGGCAGCTTGAAAGGCACCAGAGACATACAGGGAAGAACTGAGCTGTTTGGCATTGGGGTGAAGGCTGGAGAGGCAGCTTTCTCCTGGACAGACATGCTGTCAGAGGCCTTTGTTCCTTTGGTGAGCCCTTCCCCATGAGGCCTGCAGACAGCAGCCATATCTGGGACTCCAGCAACCTGGCTCACACTGTTTGCCCCAACCTGGTGATTCCCTGAGGCCCTGCCCCAACCAAATTTCAGGCCCACCCAAACTGTTCCCAGTTGCTTTACCATAGGAATGGCCTGTCTTGGATCCTGCTTCAGAATTTCCTAAATTCTCTCAAACAAGCAGCATCTGGTCTCAGTGAGCCCCATACCTCTCATTAAGTGGCCCCGACCCGGCACTAGAAGCAGCCAGCCTTGGTTCACAATTTGGCTTTTCCTGGGCACGTCCAAGCACAGCACAAGAAGCAGGCATCCGCAGACTGCTTTATAGCTTATGCCTGGTGGCACCGAGTAGAACAGAGGTAGTGGCTGACAGCCACTACCCAGAGCCAGCACACCCAGTGGACAGCTTCAAAACACTGTGAAGCACCAACACCCAACCACCTCCACAAGTGACACACTCAAGGAATGGACTCAGTGAGTACCAGAGCCTTGCTGAAGTAAGTCTTGCTCTGTGTGGTGGGCCCCTGCACAACTGATCATCCAAGGTAGTCAGAGGTTGGTGGATAGTGGACACAGCCAGTCCTTGCAGCTGATCAGCCCAAGTAAAACCCTCTCATTGATGTGCCAGCAGCAATCAAGACCAATTACAACAGAACGGAATAAAGTCCACCAGAGGGGTACACCTCAAGAGCCCAGCTGGGAGACCAGGGAGGCTGTGCCACTGGACCTACACGACACCTACTACAATAGGCCACCTGAGGAAGCCCAGGAGACATAGCAATTCTACCTAATACATAGAAACAAACCCAGGGAGGCAGTGAAAATGAGGAGACAAAGAAACATGTCTCAAATGAAAGAACAGAACAAAACTCCAGGAAAAGAACTAAGTGAAATGGAGGTAAGCAACCTAACAGATGCAGAGTTCAAAACACTGCTTATAAGGATGCTCAATGAACTTAGTGAGAACTTCAATGAACTTAGTGAGGGCCTGAAGAGCACAAAAAAGGACCAGTCAGAAATGAAGGAGGCACTAACTGAAATAAAGAATAGTTTACAGAGATTCAATAGTAGAGTAGGGAAAGCCAAGAAGCAAACCATCAATTTGGAATATAAGGAAGCAAAAAACACCCAATCAGAACAGCAAAAACAAAAAAGAATTTAAAAAAATGAGGATAGTGTAAAGAGCCTCTGGGACAACTTCAAGCATACCAACATTTGCATCATGGGGGTACCAGAAGGAGAAGAGAAAGAACAAGAAATTAAAAACCTATTTGAAACAATAATGACAGAAAACTTCCCTAACTTGGTGAAGGGAACAGAAATACAAGTCCAGGAAGCACAGGTAATCCCAAATAAGATGAACCCCAAGAGGCCCACACTAAGACACATTATCAAAATATAAAAGGTTCAAGACAAACAGAGAATCTTAAAAGCAGCAAGAGAAAAGAAGTTAGTTACCTACAAGGGAGCTCCCATCAGACTGTCAGCTGATTTCTCAAAAGAAACTTTGCAGTCCAGAAGGGAGTGGCAAGAAATATTCAGAGTGATGAAAAGCAAGAACCTACAACCAAAATTACTCTAGCCTGCAAAGCTATCATTTAGAATCGATGGACATATCAAGAGTTTCCCAGACAAGAAAAAGCCAAAGGAGTTCATCACCACCAAACCAGTATTATATGAAATGCTGAAGGGTCTTCTTGAAGACAAAGTAGATCAAAAATATGAACAAACAAAATAGCAGTAAATACATATCTATCAACAATTGAATCTACAAACCAAATGAACAAGCAGAACAGAAACATTCTCATACAAAGAACATTTTGTTGGTTGCCAGATGGGAGGGGGGTTGGGAGAATGGGTGAAAAAGGTGAGGGGATTAAGAAGTACAAATTGGTTGTTAGACTGACAAAACTCAAAGGGAATGTTGGCGGGGGGGGGGGGGATAAATAAACCAAAGAACTTATGTGCATGTATGCATAACCAATGGACACAGACAACAGTGTGGGGAAAGGCAGGAGGGGGCAGGAACAGGGAGGAGGAGGTCAATAGGGAAAAAAGGACGAACATCTGTAATACATTCAACAATAAAGACAAGTTAAAAAAAAAAAAAAAACCTGGGCACTCTCCTTCAAAGGAGCATGCCTGCACCTCCAACCCCCTTCCCTTCTCCCCGGACAGAAAAGCATTTCCTAAACTCCAAGGGACTCCATGAGACTTGCAACCAGGGGAGCAATAGACAGCAGCAGCTCATCCAGGACTAACCCCCTGAACCTATCTCCAAGTCCCCCTTTTCTCTGACTTCCCAGTGAGCCAGAGCAGCTCTGCCTAGTCTCTCCTGCTGCTTCTTCTATGCTCTTCCTTGTTTCACTGTCCTAAGTGTGTTTTTGCTGAGGTCAATGAATTCTTGCTTAGTTTTCTAAAACAAACAAACAAAAAATAACCTGCAAATGTATGTAATTTATAGAAGCTTTATTTGCAACAGCAAAAACCTGGAAACTACCCAGCTATCCTTCAACGGGTGAAATAGTAGTACATACTAGTCAGTAATAAATACTAGTCAGCAATAAATAGGAACATACTACTTATACAACAACCTGGATGAATCTCTAGAGAAATGTGCTGAGTGAAAAAAAAAGCCAGTCTCAAAAGATTATCATACAGTATGATTTCATTTATATACAGGGTGGGGCAAAAGTGGGTATACAGTTGTTCATATGGAAAATAATACAATAATTAATAATTATACAAAAATAAACTCTGTTTCATGTACTCACAACTATAAACCTATTTTTGCCCCACCCTGTAATATACTTGAAATGACAAAATTATAGAAATGGAGAGCAGATTGGTAGTTTCCAGGCATTAAATAAAATGAAGAGGGAAGAAAGGGTATGGCTCTAAAAGGACAACATGCAGTATTCTTCAGTGATGGAAACACTCTGCATCTTGACTGCATTAATGTCAATATACTGGGAGTGGTATTGCACTATAGTTTTGCAAGATTTTACAATTGGAAGACACTGAGTAAAAGGTACAGGGATCTCTGTATTATTTCTTATAATTATATGTCAATCTATAATTATCTCAAAATAAAAAGTTTAATTTTTTTAATATGTTCTTATTGATATTTTAGAGAGAGATAGAAACATCGAAGAGAGAGAGATACATCGATCGGCTGCCTCCTGCACAACCCCTACTGGGGATTGAGCCTGAAACCCAAGCATGTGCCCTGACTGGGAATGGAACTGGGACCTCTCAGTCCATGGGATGATGCTCAATCCACTGAGCCACATCAGCCAGGCAGTAATAAAACTAATTTAACTTGATTTCTTTTACTTTTAAATGTGGCTCTATAAAACATAAAATCACATGCAACTCATATCTATAGCTCACTTCATGTTTCTATTGAACAGCACTGATCTAGACACACTCAGTCTGTCTTCCTGAATTACATAAACTATAAAGCTAAAATTTCTTTTTTTCTGAATCCCTTGTAGCTAAGTTCCATATGATATTTAGCTCCCGCAATTAGTCTGCACAGTGTATGTATGACACAGACATGAAAGAGAGAAAATGGAAGAAACAGTCAGTGGAGAGATTTTCTGACAGGCCAGATTGCAAAGGCATCCAATTTTCCAGGGCAACTGTGCCAGAGAGTCTAGGGTCTAGACCTTCACACTGTAGGTGCCAAGCCATGGGCTGTGGCTGCAGCATTCTTTCTGCAGCCCTGTCATGTGATGGGACATTTTTCCTAGACGATTTCTCCTCATTGCATATATTTTGGTGATGCAGCATCACTGCCCAGTTCTCAGTCCCTCTCAGAGGTTCTATGAGCTACTAGCATGCTTCAATATATTCCTTTACATTCAAATGTACCAGAATAAATTATGGCACCATGACTACTAATACTGACCAGCTCAATTGTGTACCTTTTGAGAAAGTTTTTGATCACCAAATTTATTTAGGTACTAAAAATGTTAATCAATGAATCCTAATAGTCAATATCCTAAATTCCAAAAGCCAAGAATGGTATCCTTATTACTTAGAATATGAATCTTATCTGACGTAGGTTGGGAGAAGCAGTCTGCCCTTTGCCCACAGTGTGCCTGCAGGTTTTTTTTTTTTTTTTTATTCAGACAGAGTGGGAGGGAGAGAGAGGTAGAGAGAGAGAAACATCGACATGAAAGGGACACATCGAGTGGCTGCCACCCGCACGACCAACCAGGGCCGGGGACAAACTGCAACCGAAGTACATACCCTTAGCAGGAACCGAACCCAGGTCTCTCTGGACCGTAGGCCGACGCTCTAACCGCTGAGCCAAACCAGCCAGGGCTGCCTGCAGGTTCTTGATGGTGATGTCAGGAGAGGATTCCAAAATGGTGGTGGAGTGAATGGAAGCTACACAGACCATCTCCCAGGACCAAACTGGAATCACAACTAAAATAAAGAATAATCATCGGGAAAAACCAACAGAAAAGCAGCTGGAGAGGACCCATAAAACCAGGGACAGGAAAAAAAGGACACTGAATTGAGTCTGGTAGGTCTGTGGAGGCGAGAGAGGGTGGGCTGGGACCCCACAGACAGCAGCTGTTTTAGCTGTGAGCAGCTCCCTCGGGGTTAAAATCCAAAGCTGGCTCCACAGCACAGAGGGCCAGGACAGAGCACTAAATTAACTACCGCCACTCACCTTGGGCTCTGGGAGAGGGATGGCAGACTGGACTGGAACTGTGTGGGGCACTTGGGATTTGGAGGGTGCTGAGAGTTTTTGCTGAGTTGCACCCTCACAGGACAGTGGTCATCTTGCTCGGGAGCCCCATCCTGGAGCACTGGGAAGAAGCAGCAGCCCCTCTGCCAGAGATTTAACTCCACCAATCTAGGCCAGAGAAATGCAAATTGAGGCTCATTAACAACCAGCATCTGCCCCACCTCAGGAAATCCTCTTACCCTGAACACCTGAGGGAGTTTTTCATTCAGTTGAGGGCGACAACTCAAGGCTCATCAAGTAACTGAGACTAATAGCCTCTAGGCAAAAAGCTACAAATAACTGAACCTTTCCTGGGCTTACAAATCTACCCAGGAAAGTAAGACTTGACAGTGGTGCTTAACATATATCCTCCCACACTCATCCAAGCACAGTAGAGGGAGCCACAAACAGCTGAACACCAACACCCACAGGGAAAATTTGGCAGGCTCCAAAACCCACTGAGATAGCCATAATGGTGACACAAAGAAACAAATCCCAAATGAAAGAACAAGAGAGCTCTACTGAAGATGAGATAAATGAAATGCAGTTAAGCAAGTTATTAGAGGTGGAGTTCAGAGCCATGATCTTGAGGAAGCTCAACAGCATGAGTAAGGAGCTCAGCACCATGAGTAAAGATATAGAAACATTGAAAACCAACTAAGTGGAAATGAAGAATGACAGCAGAAATAAAGAACATGTTGGAAGGAATAACCAGCAGAATAGAGGAAGCAGAGGACTGGATCAGTGAATTAGAATACAGGGTAGAAAAAATCAACCAGTCAGAAAACCAAAAGGAAAAAAACCATTAAAAACCAGGAAGACAGCTTAAGAGAACTGTGGGACAACTGGACATAATAATATTCGCATCATAGGAGTCCCCGAAGAAGAAGAAAATCAGCAAGGGTTAGAGAATATATTTGAAGGAATAGTGACAGAAAACTTCCCTAACCTGGTGAAGGAAGAAGGCATTCAAGTTCAAGAAGCACAGAGAGCCCCAAGTAAGAAGAACCCAAACAGGCCCACACCAAGACACATAATAATTAAAATGCCAAAAATTAAAGACAAAGAGAGAATCCTAAAGGCAGCAAGAGATAAGCAACAGGTTACCTACAAAGGAACCCCCATAAAGCTATCAGCTGACTACTCAACAGAAACACTACAAGCCAGAAGGGAATGGCATGAAGTAATCAAGGTCATGAAAAACAAGGATCTGAATACAAGACTACTCTATCCAGCAAGGCAATCATTCAAAATAGAAGATGAAGTAAAGAGCTTCCCAGATTTAAAAAAAAAAAAAAAAAAGGCTAAGGGAATATATTAGCACCAAACCAGGACTGTAAGAAATGTTAAAAGGACTACTGTTATTAGTAGAAGAAATAGGAAAAGAAATATAACCACAATAAACAAAAATGGCAATAAATAAGTACATATCAATAATCACCTTAAATGTAAATGGATTGAATGCTCTGATAAAAAGACACAGAGTAGCTGATTGGATAAGAAAGCATGACCCATATATATGTTGTTTACAAGAGACCCACCTCACAACAAAAGACTCACATAGGCTGAAGTGAAGGGATGGAAAAAAATCTTACAAGCAAACGGAAAGGAGAAAAAAGCTGGGGTAGCAAAACTCATATCTGATCAAATAGATTTCAAAATGAAGGCCATAACTAGAGACAAAGAAGGCCACTACATAATAATGAAAGGATCTATCCAACAGAAAGGTATAACCTTGGTAAACATATATGCACCCAATATAGGAGCAACAAAATATATTAAAAATCTTCTGGAGGACTTCAAAGGAGAAATCGACAGCAATGCAATCATAGCACGGGACTTCAACACCCCGCTGACATCACTGGATAGATCCTCTAGACAAAAAAATTAACAAGGAAACAGAGACTCTAAATGAAGCACTAGATCAAATGGAATTAATAGATTCTACAGAGAATTACACCCCAAAACTGCAGAATTCACATTTTTCTCAATTGCACATGGGACATTCTCAAAGAGTGACCACATGTTAGGACACAAACTAAGTCTCTACAAGTTCAGGAAGATTGAAATCATATCAAGCATCTTCTCAGATCACAATGGCATGAAACTAGAAATCAATTACAACAAGAACATGCAAAGATATTTAAACATATTGAGGCTAAATAGCATGTTATTAAACAATGAATGGGTTACCAAGGAGATCAAGGAAGAAATTATAAACTTCCTGGAAACCAATGAAAATGCACACACAACAACACAAAATCTATGGGACAAAGCTAAAGTAGTCCTGAGAGGGAACTTCACAGCACTACAGGTCTACCACAGGAAACAAGAAAACTTTCCAATTGACTATCTAACCTCACAACATAACGAACTAGAAAGCAAACAAAAAGAAAGCCCCAGAGTAGGTAGAAGGAAAGAAATAGTAAACATTAGACAAGAAATAAACAACATAGAGACCCCCCAAAAAAATAAAATAAAACAAAAAACAATTCAAAAGATCAATGAAACAAAGAGCTGGTTTTTTGAAAGATAAACAAGATTGACGGGCACTTAGCTAGACTCACCAAGAAACAAAGAGAGAGAACCCAAATACACAAAATCAGAAATGAAAGAGGAGAAGTAACAACTGACACCACAGAAATACAAAGCATCATTAACAAATACTATGAACAATTATACAACAACAAATTGGACAATGTAAGCAAGATGGACAAATTTCTAGAAACACATACTCTCCCGAAACTGAAGCAGGAAGAGATAGAAAACTTGAACAGACCGTTAACAACTAAGGGAATTGAAGATATGATCAAGACTCTCCCATCAAACAAAAGCCCACCCTCGGACGGCTTCATGGGGGAATTTTACGGAACATTCAAAGAAGAACTAACACCCATTCTCCTCAAACTGTTCCAAAAAATTCAAGAAGAAGGAAGACTTCTAACCCCTTTTTTCAAGCCAGCATAATTCTAATTCCAAAATCAGATAAAGACACTCCAAAGAAAGAAAACCACAGGCCAATATCCCTGATGAACATAGATGTCAAAATCCTTAACAAAATATTAGCAAATCAAATCCAGCAATACATTAAAAACTTATTCACCATGACCAAGTGGGATTCATCCCAGGGATGCAAGGCTGGTACAATATATGCAAATCAATAAATGTGATACACCACATAAACAAAATAAAAGATAAAAACCATATGATCATATCAATAGACGATGAAAAAGCATTCGACAAAATCCAGCACCCATTTCTGATAAAAACGCTCAGTAATGTGGGAATAGAGGGATCATATCTCGACATAATAAAGGCCATATATGAAAAACCTACAGCCAACATCATTCTCAATGGGCAAAAACTAAAAGCATTTCCCTTAAGAACAGGAATGAGACAGGGATGCCCACTTTTCGCCACTCTTATTTAACATAGTACTGGAAGTCTTAGCCACAGCAATCAGACATGAAGAAAAAATAAATGGGCTCCAAATTGGAAAGGAGGAAGTGAAACTGTCATTATTTCCAGATGACATGATATTATACATAGAAAACCCTAAAGACTCCATCAAAAATCTGCTAGATTTAATAAATGAATTTTGTAAGGTAGCAGGATACAAAATTAACATCAAGAAATCAATGGCATTCTTATACACCAATAATGAACTTACAGAAATAGAAACTAAAAAAAAATCCCATTTACCATTGAGGCAAAAAAAAAAAAAAATTAAGATGCCTAGGAATAAATTTAACCAAAGAAGTAAAGTACCTATTTGTAGAGAACTACAAGACATTGAAAAAAGAAATAGAGAAAGATATAAAAACGTAGAAGCACATACCTTGTTCATGGATTGGAAGAATTAACATCATTAAAATATCCATACTACCCAAAGCAATCCAAATATTCAATGCAATCCCCATTAAAATACCAATAACATATTTCACAGAACTAGAACAAATACTTCAAAAGTTCATAGGGAACCAAAAAAGACCCCGAATAGCCACAGCAATCTTCAAAAAGAAGGACAAAGTAGGTGGGATCACAATACTGAATATCAGGTTATACTACACTGTAATCAAAACAGCCTGGTACTGGCACAAGGACAAGCATATAGATCAATGGAACAGAACAGAGAACCCAGAAATTAACCCAAGACATTATGCTCAATTAATATTTGACAAAGATGGCAAGAGCGTACAATGGAGTAAAGACAGCCTCTTTAATAAATGGTGTTGGGAAAATTGGACAGCTAAGTGCAAAAAAATGAAACTAGACCATCAACTTACACCATACACAAGAATAAACTCAATATGGATAAAAGACTTAAATGTGACTCGTGAATCCATAAAAATCCTAGGCAACAAAATTTCAGACACTATATGCAGCAGAAGTTTCACTGATACATCACCTAAGGCAACAGTAACAAAGGAAAAAATGAACACATGGGACTACATCAAACTAAAAGCTTCTGCACAGCAAAAGAAACAAGCATCAAAATGGAAAGGGAACCCACTATATGGGAGAGCATAATTGACAATGATACATTAGATAAGGGGTTAATTTCCAAAATATATAGAGTGCTCATACAACTCAACAAAAGGAAGACAAAGAACCCAATTTAAAAAATGGGCAGAGGACCTAGACACCTCTCCAAAAAGGACATATGAATGGCCAAGAGACATATGAAGAAATACTCAACATCGCTAATCATCAGAGAGATGCAAATTAAAACAACTATGAGGTATCACCTCACACCTGTCAGAATGGCCACCATTAACAAATCATCAAACAACAAGTGCTGGTTAGGGTGTGGAGAAAAGGGGACTCCAGTACACTGCTGGTGGGAATGCAGACTGGTGCAGCCACTATGGAAAACAGTATGGTGTTTCCTCAAAAAATTAAAAGTTGAATTTGACCCAGTAATCCCACTTCTAGGAATATATCCTAAGAAGTTTGAAACACCAATCAGAAAGAATACATGTACCCCTATGTTCATAGCAGCACTATTTACGATAGCTAAGATCGGGAAATAGCCCAAGTGTCCCTCAAAAGATCAGTGTATAAAAATTCTGTGGTACATATATACAATGGAATACTATGCAACTCTAAGAAAGAAAGATCTCTTATCCTTTGGGATGACATGTAGGGACCTCAAAAGTATTATGCTACGCTAAATAAGCCAATCAGAAAAAGACAAATACCACATGATCTCACTTATTTGTGGAATATAATGAATAAGGTGGGCTAATGAACGAAATAGACCCAGAGACAGAAAGGAGTATGGTTCAGACTTACAAACCTCAGAAGAGGGGGGTGGGGGGGATGGATGAGATGACCCAAAGAACTTAAATGCATGTATGTATAACCAATGGACATAGACAACAATGCTGGGGGGGGGGGGCAGGATGGGGAGGAGGGTGTCTAGGGTGGAAAAAAGAGAAACATGTGTAACAAAAATAAATTAATAAAAATTGGAGGGGGAAAAAAAAAGAATGCAAGAAATTCCAGACCCAATGGCATCTAATATTTGAGTGACTGTCTTTGATTTCTTAATACCAGGGACACAATTTTCAGGCTCCATAGTAGTAATTTCAATGTAATTAAAGGACTGGGTCACTTCTGAGTCTTCAGAAATTATGGTTCTTTAAAATGAGTGATGGAAGTGCATTAAAATCTCTTGCCATAAAGTCTGTTTTATTTTCAGAAGCTATTAAGATATGACTGCATTTTATGTTATTATTACATTTTCTTCTGTTTAGTTACCCAGAAAGAGTATTTGTAGCTTAATCTTCTTGTTCATTTCCAACAGACGAGCATTTCTAAATTGCAATTGCAATCAGATTTCCTATCTAGGTTGCCAGTCACGCTTCAGAAGTGGCTGATGCCCTGCACACATCTTTTTTTTTTTTTTCCTTTATTGATTTTAGAGAGAGAGAGAGAGAGAGAGAGAGAAAGAGAGAAGGAGAGAGAGAGATAGAAACATTGATGAGAGAGAATATCGATTGGCCGCCTCCTGCATGCCCCCCACTGGGGATTTGGCCAACAACCTGGGCATGTGTCCTGACTGGGAATCAAACCAGCGACCTCTTTGTGCATGGGTTGATGCTCAGCCACTGAGCCACACCGGCCAGACCTTGCACACATCTTTTTACCATTCATTACACAAACATTTGTTAAGGGCCAATGTTTTAAAAGGCATTGTGCTGAGTGCCATGGGAAGCACAAAGATGGAACAGGGCAGGATTTCTGCAGTACATATTATCCACAAATTCAATGCTCAAGTTGGAGGGGAGAGAGCCCAGAGTTAGGGAGACTTGACTGCAGGTTCAAGCATGAACTACCAACATGCTAAACTAGTGGGGATAGAAAGAGAGAGTGTGGTTGAAGCAAAGACGACTTAGAAGACTTGAGCAAGTGCAGGGCTAGAAGTAAGGAAGAAGCAGCAGATGATAATTAAGACTAGCTGCCTTAAATGCTGGTTATGCCCCAACAGAGAATTCTGAAAGAGAAAGTGTCCCAGAGGCCCCGGCCGGTTTGGCTCAGTGGTTAGAGCGTCGGCCTGCGGTCCAGAGAGACCCGGGTTCGGTTCCCGCTAAGGGCATGTACTTCGGTTGCGGTTTGTCCCCGGCCCTGGTTGGTCGTGCGGGTGGCAGCCACTCGATGTGTCACTTTCACGTCGATGTTTCTCTTCCTCTCTCTCCCTCCCACTCTATCTGAACAAAAAATGAAAAAAATGTCCTCGGGTGAGGATAAAAAAAAAAAAAAGAAAGAAAGTGTCCCAGAGGCAGTAAAGTAAGAAAATCATGTGTTCTTTTTAGATATGAGCACTTAGGGAAGTGACAGAATGTCTCTGAATGCTGAGGAAATCGGAAAGTTACAATGTGAGCTCAGGAAGAGGTGAGGCAGGATGCAGCTCTGTGAGTTGTGTGTGTACAGCTGGTTGTGGGCATTGTGAAGCATAACTGTCCTCATGGCAGGGTTGGAAAGGAGCACACTAGGTAAGGACAGACCCTGTGGGCCTCACATCTGGGGAGTGACATGAGGAAGAAGACTCTGAAGGGCAGATAGAAGGAAGGTTATTATGAGGGAGGCAGAGGATCTGTATAATGAAGTCAGTCCAAACCCAAACAGGAAAGTTTCCAGAAGGAAGGAACTCCAACAATCCAAGTGCTATAAAGAAGTCAAAGATGGCCCTGGCCATTTGCATCACCCTGTGCACCAAGAGGTCATTGGTTCCATTCCCATGAGGGCACATGCCTGGGTTGTGGGTTCATCCCCAATAAGGGGCCTGCAGGAGGCAGCCAATAGATGTTTCTCACATTGATGTTTCTCTCTCTCTCTCTCTACCTATCCCTTTCTCTCTCTCTAAAATGTAAAATTTTTTTTAATCTTAAAAAAAGAAATTAAAGATGATTCCTGAGAAAGACTACTGGTAGGTGAGTGTGTCTTTGGCGACTTGCATGAACAAAGCAAAAGAAGGACTGTGCATGGGAGGGACTGTGGAAGCTATTGGTGGGTGGCAGCGCATAGGCACCTGGTTATAACTGCTCACTCCAAAAGAGCCCACCAGCTTGTCTTCCTTTCAATACAAGGTGTATCCCAAGGCCACACCTGATTTAGATTAAAATCCAAAATCAGCACCCCATCACTTTTCATGTGCCACCCACAGTTTGGCTCCTTTCAACCTCCAGTTCCTGATCCTTACGGTGATGTCCATTGCTAATGACTCCTGTACCCATTAAAGGCCATGGAGGTGCCCACCTGTTCCTGCCAACACACTCCTGAATCTACTGAGTGGATTTTCTGACCCAACACTGAATTTTTCAGCTGTAGTTTCTTGCCAAAGGTCCCCAGACCACTGGGACACTTGTGGGTCTTCACAGCATACCTCAGCCACAACACAATAAGTTCTCTACTCAGTGACACTGGTACCAAAATAGGACTACTTTTTGTTGCCACCCTGGTTCAAAAGACACTTCTGTGATAGGTGCCCATTTAGTCTGTACTCCAGGGGTTCAGGTACGCATGCATGGAACTACCTGTGGGACAGAGAGTGATGAAAATCAGAGCTTTTCTTATTCTAAGCTTATGTGCTCCATTATTTCTTTGCTTAAAATAAGAACTTTCTCCAAAATGCCTCTGTCACTGCTACAAGTATATTCTCATGGGTCATACTTCAACTGTCTCCCACACTTGCCCAGAGGTGTGACTTGTGGGTGATCTCTATTTTCCTCTAGCTAAAACGCCCAGATATAGTAGTAACATTAGGATGTGTGCCCAGGGAAATAATATGAGAAGTATTTTTTATCTAAAAGATTTTGTTACTTTTCTTAAAATATTTCTAAGATAAATTTTACATGAAAAAAATGTAAAGACACAGTCCATTATTGAGTGATCTCTTACCCCACAAATGCAGCATTTACTTGACAGTGACTAAGAAGAAAACAGAAAGTTTTATTTTCCTACTAAATCTGCTAAGTAATATATACTGTTACATGTTGATAAATGTCAGCTATGATTTGATAAGGATGAGAACACTAAAACTTATCTGAAGAAAATGCCTTTCATTTCCTTTCATGTTGACATCCCTGTCTACTTTCGGGCTTTGAGAAACTCAGCTGAATTTACACTGTTTCTCCTTAGAGACCCTTCATTCTTGTCAAACATTCGTCTCAGTTTTTGCATCCATGGCTCAAATAAGTGCTGAGAGTTGAGTTATTTTTAATTAAAATGCAACAATGTAAATGGATACCATAGCAATAGGGCTACCTATTGCTGAAATTCATATTGCTGCAGTGAGCATTCTCTCAGCAATTGTATAGTTTTTCAGGCTCAGGCCAACATTACTGGGCCACCCTGTTCCCACAGGACAGATTTTGGTATCTCCGAATGTGTCCTTGTCATGTTCTGGATAGATTCATTTATAAGTGGAACTGATTTCCTTCAACTCTCCCTATTTGCCTAATACGTCATAGTAACACAGACACACACAGACAGGGAGGGATTTTCTTTACCGTAAAGAACTAAGTTCTGCCTCAGCTCACATCCAATTGAATTGATTCACATACACCATTGAGTTCTGTAGTTTTTATTTTAGAACTTGTTAAAATTACACACTTTTAAAGTTAGCTTCATCAAATCTGGTATAAACCACTTTGTTCTCTGACAGACTTTTATCAAACCCATTGGCATCATTTAGCTTGGTCCAACATTCCATAAATGTAAACGTGTTGTTGGTTTTATAATGGGCCTTGTAAACCAATCAAAAAGATAAAACTAGTCCTTAAGAATTTTTAGATACTCTGCTACAGGGCCCTTCACTGGGCCCTTCCAGAGGTGCCTGTCTCTCACTTAATCTCCAGTCTTCCTGACTCAACCACCGGATTCTGCACCCACCATGGTGCCCAGATCTCTAGCCAGTGAAAGCACATTTCAAATCTAATCTGTTGCTCTCTCCTCCAGCATCACACATCATAACATGAGTTACACATTATGTCCCTTAGCACTGTAGTAGTAATAGTAATAGTAGTAATAATAATTTATTTCTACTAATAAAAGCAATAGCTATTATTTATTGAATATAAACTAAACACTGCATACTCTGAGGACTTGTAATACCTTATCAATAGTCATACTAATCTGATACAGTAGGTGTTTGACCTGTGGTACCTTTTTTGGGGGGGAGTGGTTAATCCTCACCTGAGGATATTTTTCATTGTTTTCTTTTTTTAGATAGAGTGGGAGGGAGGGAGGGAGAGAGAGAGAGAGAGAGAGAGAGAGAGAGAGAGAGAGAGAGAGAAACATCAATATGAAAGAGACACATTGATTGGTTGCCTCCTGCAGGACCCCAACCTGGGCCAGGGATCAAACCTGCAAGCATATACGCATAACCAATGCACACAGACAACAATCCTGTGAGGCAGGGGCGGGATCGGGATGAGGGTGTCTAGGGGGGAAAAAGGAGAAACATCTGTAACAAAACTAATTTAATTAATAAAAAATAAATAAAACCTGCAACCCAGGTATGTGCCCTTGACTGGTAATAAAACCCATGCCCGTTTGGTCCACAGGCTGACTCTCTAATCGCTGAGCCAAACCAGCCAGGGCCTGTGCTATTCTTTTGGACCCACAAAAAAACTTTATGAAGTAGATACTGTCATCCCTGTTTATAGATTAAAAAACACCACCACCTACAGAAAACCTCTCCACCAGTTTCCTGCAGCCACACACTGAGTCAGTGGCCTGAGCTGCAATTCACAACCTAGGTCTGTGTGGCTTCAGAAGCCTGACCCTCCCTCTGTTCTGGTGGTTTATGGTTGGGGCTCTCCCTCCTGTTTCCAGGCCTCATATTCCTTCTTGTCATCCTTTTTGCCCTCGTAAAGCACACTGGTGGCCCCAGAAGCACAGAACACATGAGGACTCTGGCTCAGGGTATGGCAGCCATGAGGGGCTGGGTGGAGGGCACAGACAAAACTCTTTCAAACACTATATGTGTCCTCAGTTTTAAGAGAGAAGATAGCCAATAGAAACTTTGAAAAATGGAATTCTATTTTGTACCTGTTTCTAATGATGTAATATATAATCATAAAAAGCAATTATAAACACTTGGCCAACACAAATTTCTATTCCAAAATTAAATGTATCATTGGATTATATGGAATATTGAATAAAAATTCATGGTTGGTATCTATTTGGAATCCACTCATACACACACAAGTCACTCTCCCCAAGACCCACCCTTTTTTTTTTTTTTTTTAATATTTCTTTTCTTTTTAACACTTTTTCTTTATTGATTTGAGAGAGAGAGGAAGAGAGAAGGAGAGATGGAAACAGCGATGAGAGAGAACATCGACTGGCTGCCTCCTGCATGCTCCCCACTAGGGATTGGGCCCACAACCTGGGCATGTGCCCTGACTGGGAGTTGAACTGGAGACCTCTTGGTGCATGGGTCAATGCTCAACTGTTGAGCCACACCAGCTGGGCCCCCAGATCCACCTTTGAGACACAGAGTGATGCATTGCCTGCACTGATCCTTTTGTTGGTAAAGAAAAGGTCCAGCCCTGGCCGGTGTAGGTCAGTGGTTAGAGCATCAACCTCTGCACCAAAGGGTAGCGGAATCGATTTCCAGTCAAAGGCACAAACCTGGGTTGCAGGTTCAATCCCCAATCCCCATCTGAGTACGTGCAAGAGGCAACCAATTGATATGTCTTTTTCACATTGATGTTTCTCTCTCTCTCTCTCTCTCTCCCCCTCCCTCCCTCCCTTCCACTCTCTCTAAAAATCAATGGAAAAATATCCTCAGGTGAGGATTAACAACAACAAAAAAAAAAGTCCAAAGCAAGGAACAAGGCTGGACCCCTCTTTAGAATTTACCTGACTCTAGTGTGAATAGACGTTGTCACAATCACCCCAGTCCCCATGAAGATTCATAAAAAGCAATTACCATACCTTCTTCTGGTACAACAGCTCAGGGATCTGGAGTGGGAGTGACCTCCCAGGCAGGTCACTTGGGCTGATATTCTCTTACCCAAAGCCCTAAGATGGCCAAGGTCCAGAGAGAGCATACAGCCGAAAGAAAATTAGAGCTGAGTCCAGGGGTCAACTCCTAGAGGAGGGGTCCAGGGTCCCAGAAGAGTGGGATACCCAGCAGATATTGAGAGGCAGGATGAGCTCTGGATAGGGCATTCGCAGGGCCAAGGTCTGCCCCCTGTTGACGGTGGGAGCATGGCCTGGGTTCCTGGGTAGGGGCCAGTTAATGAGAAGGAAATGCAGAAAGGGTGATGGAGGCTCCCAGCAGCATGTTTTGAATTTTGGCCTATGATGAGTCTTATACAGAAAAGGGGACCAGAAGCTAGCCTTAACTCTCATATATTTTTTTTTTCTGTGTGAAAATATGTTCTAAATCTTGGGCAATTAAGATAAGGTTTCAAGACATACTATTGTTATACCTAGAGCTGTAAATAAAAAAAATTTTTTTTTAACTATATATGAACCTTTTCCATGAAACTTAGATCATGTTCATAGCACAGGGAATTTTTGAGTATTTTTTTGGTAATATATTAAACTTTATAAGTGATTACTTTTACAAGGAACCCACAGAAAGCAGGCCTAACCAGTTAGGCCCACGGGTACTGGCATGGTTAGTTTTATGTGTCAACTTGGCCCAGCTACAATCCTCAACTAATCAAACCTCATCTCGGTGCTATCAGAAACTATTTTGCACATGTGATTAAAGTCCATAACTAGTTGACTACAGGTAAGAGAGATAATCCTAGTAATCTGAATGGGCCTGATCCAATCAGCTGAAAGACTTGATTTGAGACTTCACTAAGGAAGAAGAACCACCTGTGGTCTGCAGCTTCCCCCTGAGCCAGGAGCTCCAGCCTGCCCTCTGACAGCCTGCTTATAGATTTCACTAGCGTGATCAGGCCCACACCTCAGTAAGACAATTCTTTGCAATAAATCTCTTAATACATCCGTCTCCTACTGGTTCTGTTTCTCTAGCTGAACACTGTTGGTATCACAAACACTAACATAAACCTAGGACAGGCATACCCCTTTCCTGTGGCCACAGCCAGTACAGCCGAGAGATGGAAACGAGGCACTGGGGGTGTGTCAAAGTCAAGTCCAGGGTAACAGTGTAGGAAGTCCAAACTGAAGAAGAACCATGAAAAGCTAGGCATGCTGATTTTCTCACCTTAACTTCTCTGAGCCCATTTCCCACATGTGGAGGGTTAAAACAGCTTCCCTGGGTTATCATAATGATAGCAGAAGATAGAATTCAAACAGTGCCACTGGGATAAGATGTAGCACTGTAATAAATGTCCTTTCGTGCCCTTTGCTGGTGGAAGAAAGTAGTAGAGGAAGCATTCCCCTCCTGTCTGATGATGACTGAACAAGGGCTCAAATGTGAGGGCCCTGCATTCTAAACTTAAAACATTGTCTGATCTCATGAAGTCCTCTGAGAAAAGGCTCACTCACATGGCTTCATCGCTCAGCATGCTCTGGCCTCTCTCGCTCTGGCTTATCCACATGAAAACCCAGAAGGCCGCTGACTATCATTTTCGGGTTTGACCGAGGTGGGAGTGCACATGGCCATGAACTTCCAACAGCCTAGCTTTTTCCAAGAGAATGAAACATGCCACTCATACCTAATAATACTTTCTGTTTGTGTTTTTTTGTTTTGTTTTTTTATCCTCACCCGAGGACATTTTTTCATTTTCTGTTCAGATAGAGTGGGAGGGAGAGAGAGAGAGAGAGAAACATCAATGTGAAAGGGACACATCGAGTGGCTGCCACCCGCATGACCAACCAGGGTCGGGGACAAACTGCAACCGAGGTACATGCCCTTAGCGGGAACCGAACCCGGGTCTCTCTGGACCGCAGGCTGACGCTCTAACCGCTGAGCCAAACCGGTCAGGGCATCTGTTTGTGTTTTAATCATTGTCTAATGCCCTTTAAATATTATCACTATTTTAATAAATGTCATAACCATTTGAATGTGTCATACAAATAAATCTGAATCAAGCAGGTGGGGTCAGACTCACTCCAAGTAAAAATTTTTGAGAAGTTCTGACTATTAAAAATTTGGACAGAAATAATGACAATTATTTTAATATAATAATACAATAAACATTTGCCAATAAATATTCATGAACATTACCATGTAATTTTTTCCCTAGACAATCAGAGACCAGTTCTGAATGTAAACTAGTTTACTTATTATTCTTTGAGTACAAGAGCTTTGACTCAACTTATTTTTTATTCATTCAGCTCTTTCCCATTATTACTGAATGTAATTTAAAATTTCTCTAAAGTGTTCAAGAAACCAACAGAATTGACAGTGTTGACAAGTCTGTTTAATCAACTCTGATGGCGATTGACATATGCAGTACTCAAAACACAATTATTGGATTAATTATTTCACACAGTGACGAGTTAGGTAAGAAGCCACATAGATTGGGAAAGAAAAGTAAGAGACTATGAATTTGACTCCATTTTGTATGGCCCAAAGGCCTCTCTTTATTTCCCTCAATCTCAACTCCCTCATCTGTAAAATGGGAATTCCATTACTAAATATATATGTTGCCATAAAGATTAAACTTTATTACATGCCTAAATAACTGAGTAGAACATTGTGGTAAATGCTAGTCTCCTGTTTCTGCAAGCAGACACAGTGGTTTCCCCTTAACTGTGGTCTCACTTTTCAGTTTCAGTGATGAGTGATCAACTTGGGTCAGAAAATACCAAACAGAGAACTCCAGAAATAAACAATATAAGTTTGAAATTGCATGCCATTCTGAGTAGCATGATGAAATCCTGTGCAGTCCAGCTTTATCCAGGACGTGAATCATCCCTGTCCCTCACCTCTGTGTTACCCACCCCTCTAAGTCACTTACTAAGCTGTCTTGGAAGCTGTAAAGTGTTTCCTTTAAGTGAAAAAGTACAAGTTTCAACTCAATAAGAAAAGACAAAGAATTATATGCTGAGGTTGCCAAGATCTACAGTAAGAACAAACCTATCCATGAAATTGCCTAATTTAAAAATTAAACTTTATCACAGGTAAGTATGTATAGCAAAAAGACATAGTATAGATAGGGTGCAATTCCATCCACAGCTTCAGGCATCCACTGGGTGTCTTGAAGCATATGCCCGGGGAATAAGAGAGGACTACTGTAAGTACAACAGCACAGGGTGAAAGCCAGTGAGTTACAATCCCAATGTATTTGAGGAGGAGAGGAGGGGAGGGACATAGTATGTCTGTGCACTGGATTGTCCTTCACCACAGCATTAGTCAACACTTTTCTCATTGCAAAAGACTAAAATCCAACTAAGCTGGCTAGGCAAAAAGGGGGGTTCCTGGTATTGTCAAAAACCTTAGGAAAGACTAGTACAGACCAGCCTTGGGGCATCTGAAATCAGGACTTATGCTGTGGTTAAGGGGTCTTTGTCTTGCTATGTCAACTTCATTCTCTCTTCCACTTGGCCAGAGTTACAAATATAGAAAGGAGAAAGAACAGAATGAACCCTGGGGTGTTGCATTAGAATGAAATAAAGGTATCATATCAGTATGACAGTTTTTAAATAGTTATTTAAGCACAGAAGTTGTGTGTGTGTGTAGATGCGCAAGTATATATGTGAGCGTATGACTGTATATTTGTGTGAGTGTATGTGCGTATCTGTGTGTACACATGTGACTGTGTGTGTCTATTCTCATTATTCACCAAGAGAGCCTAGAAGTAATGGTATTCCACCAGCAATGAGCACACCTAGCACCCACATCTTGGTTTGTAATACATTCCCCAATAAAAGGAAGTAAAGCTTCTTGGAGATTCAACTAATTCTGGGGCTGGGGCTGGGGCTGGGGCTGGGAAAGTACAGAGGAGCATAAAATATCTTATTGTGCCAGAAATTAAGAAAATGCTAAAAATACACAAACAAACAAACATGGTAAGACTGTATCAAGAGAACCCAGGGGCATTGAAATGAATCCCCCTGGCCAAATGTTGTAGAATTTGAGAATAAAAAGAACTATAATTGCCAAAACTTGGAAGCAACCAAAATGCCCTTCAATAGATAAATGGATACATAAACTTGGATATATCCAGACAATGGAATATTATTTAGTGCTAAAAAGAAATGATCTATTGAGCCATGAAAAGACACGGAGGAAACTTAAATGCATATTACTAAGTTAAAGAAGCCAATCTGAAAAAGCTATATACTGTATTACTTCAACTATATGTCATCTTGGAAAAGGTAAAACTATGAAAACAATAAAAATAAGTGATTGCCAGGGTTTTTAAGGCAGTGAAAATACTCTGTGTGATATTCTAATGGTGAATACATGCCATTATACATTTGTCCAACGCCATAGAATGTACAATACCAGATATTAACTCTTATGTAAACTATGGATTTGGGGTGATAATGATGTGTCAATGTAGGTTCATCAATTGTAACAAATGTACCACCTGGTGGGGAATGTTGATAATGGGAGAGGCTATGTATGTGTGAGGGCAGGGGGCCTATAGGAAATCTCTATAATTTCTGCTTTTTGCTATGAACCTAAAACTGCTGTAAAAAATATTGTCTTTTTTAATACAAATAATCCAATTTAAAAATGGGCAAAAAAACCTGAATAGGCAGTTCTCTAAAGAGGAGATACAGATGGCAGATACCTATACAGACATATGAAAAGATGCTCAGTGTCACTAATTATCAGAGAAATGCAAATTAAAACCACAATCAGGTATCATCTAACACCTGTCAGAATGTCTACCATCAATAAATCAACAAAAAACAAGTGCTGGAGAGGATGTGGAGAAAAGGAAACCCTCATGCACTGTTGGTGGGAATGCAGATTGGTACACCCACTGTGGAAAGCAGTATGGAGTTACCTCAAAAAATTAAAAATGGAATTGCCTTATGACCTAGCAATTCCACTTCTGGGAATATGTTTGAAGAAACCCAAAACACTAATTCAAAATATATATATACACCCCTATGTTCACTGCAGCATTATTTACAATAGTCAAGATTTGGAAGCAGCCCAAGTATCCAGAAGATGAGTAGATAAAAAAAGCTGTGGCACATTTACACAATACAATACTATTCGGTCATAAAAAAGAAGGAAATCTTACACTTTGTCAGAGAAAGACAAGTACCATATATGACTTCACTTATATGTGGAATCTAATGAACAAAATAAACAAACAAAATAGAAATAGACTCATAGATACAGAGAATAGACTGATAGCTGCTGGTGGGGGTGGGGGGTGGTTGGGAGCTGGGTGTGGGGCTGGTGGAGGGAGTGAGGAAAAAATAGAAACAACTCATGGACATGGACAACAGTGTAGGGATGAGGGGGATAGAAGTGGAGGAGGGTATGGGGGGATAAATGGTGATAGGAGACTTCAATTAGAGTGATGAACACACAATAGAGTGTACAAATGATGTGTTGTGGAATTTTGCACCTGAAACCTGTATAATTTTTGATACCATTGTTACCCCAATAAATTCAATAAAAAAGAAAAAACAAAAAGGAATGTGATTTAACTATTTTTTTTTTAAATTGCCCCTTTAAAAAACAAGAGCAGTCATAGAAACAGCTTGTAACTGGTTGAATTAAATAAAAATCCATGAACCCATACACATATTCATAAATAAGTGTATTAATAAATATATTGGGCCCAGCTATGTGGCTCAGTTGGTTCAGTGTTGACCCATACACCAAAAAGGTTGCAGGTTCAATCCCCGATCAGGGCACATGGGGAAGGCAACCGATATGTCTCTCTCTCATATCAATGTTTCTCTCTCTCTTTCTATCTCCTTTCCTCTCTCTAAAATCAATGGAAAATATCCTGGGTTGAGGATTAAAAAATAAAATAAAATATATTGGAAAAAAGACATAATCCTTTCTTACAATAGAATGACAACTAATAAATGTAGAAGTAATTAAGGTATTAAGCAAGTCACTATTTGGTAGATTCCTCCAGTACATGCTGGCTAAACCTTGCCGTTCCTTTGAGTTATAGTCCTATTCCTTCCTTATCAGGCACAGCATCCCCCTAGAGGAGTTATATTATAACTTAACCCTTATTATAGACCTGTTGGTCAGAAGGGAAGGTGTGGGCAGTTCTGAGGTGGACACATATTATCCACCTGGAGCTCTGACATCAATGTCTCTAATATCAATCTCTCTCTCTCTCTCTCTCTCTCTCTCTCTCTCTCTCTCTCTCTCTCCCTCCCTCCCTTCTGCTCTATCTAAAAATCAATGGAAAAATATATTTGGGTGAGGATTAACAACAACAACAAAAAGTTACATATCAAATCAGCACCCCCCACCTCCATCTTTTTGTGAGTATTTTTTAGGTTCTTTTTAGTTTTAGTTTTAATTAGGTATAATTTATATACAAAATATTGCACACTTTTAACGTATATATGCTGATAAGTTTTAACATACATATGCACTTGTAATATCACCATCACAATCAAGATACTAAAACATATCCCTGGCCTCCCAATTTTTTTGTGTTTTGTATGTCTGTGTATTTTTTTATTAGATGCTTTTATATTTTAAAGTGCATAATATTGTGTTATTAATTATAGGTACCATATTATATAGGACATCTCTAGAATTTATTCATATTTCATAGCAGAAATTGTATAGCTATTGAAAAACAATTTTCCATTTTATCCCTCATCCCAACCCTTGACAACCGCCATTTCATTCTCTGCTTCTATGAAGTTGAATATTTTAGATACCTCATACAAGTGGAATTATGCAATATTTGTCCTTCTGTGACTGGCTCATTTTACTTAGCATGATAAATTTAACCAAAGAGGTAAAAAAACCTGTACACTGAAAACTATGAAGCAATGATGAAATAAATTTCATAAATAAATGGAAAGAAATTTTGTGTACATTAATTGGAAGAAATAATGTTGTTGAAATGTTTATACTAGTTAAAGTCATCTTGGCCAGCCAGTGTGGCTCAGTGGTTGAACGTCAATCCATGCACCAAGAGGTCACCAGTTGGATTCCAGGTCAGGGCACATGCCCAGGTTGTGGGCCTGATCCCCAGTGGGGGATGTGCAGGACGTGGCCAATCAATGTTCTCTCTCATCGATGTTTCTATCTCTCTCTCCCTCTCCTTTCCTCTGTCTCTAAAAATCAATAAAGAAAAAAAAAAATTAAAGTCACCTACAGATTCAATGCAATACTTGTCAAAATCCTACTGGAATTTTTTACAAAAACAGAAAAAGCAATCATAATATTTATGTGGAGCTACAGAAGACCCTGAGTAACCATAGTGGTTTTAAGCAAGAAGAGAAAAACTGGATGTATCATATTTCCTGATTTCAAAATATATTACAAAGCTACAATAATTAAAGCAGTATGGTACTGGCATAAAAACAAGCATATAGACCAATGGAACAGAATAGAGATCCCAGAAATAAATACATGTATATGTGGTCAACTGATCCTCATCAAGGGTGCCAAGAACATACAATGGAGAAAGGATAGTTTCTTCAACAAATGGTGTTGGGAAAACTGGAAATCAACATGCAAAAGAATGAAATTATACTACTAATTTAAACTATACACAAAATTCAACACAAAATAAAATAAGTTTTTAAACATAAATCCTGAAACTATAACACTCCAAAGAAAATGTGGAAGGGGTTACTTCTTAACATTGATTTTGGCAATGAGTTCTTGGATTTGACACCAAAAGCACAGCAATAAAACCAAAAATAGACAAGTGAAACTACACCAGACTAAAAAACATCTACAAAACAAAGAAACAATTAACAAAGTGAAAAGATATCCTATGGAATTGAGAGAATATCTGCAAATCATCTGTCTGAAAGGGGGTTAGGATTAACATACAAAATATGTAAAAAGCATCTACAACTGCAAACATAACCTGATTAAAAAATGTTTAAAGTACTATTTGAAAAAATATATCTTCAGAGACAAACAAATGGCCAACAGGTATATAAAAAGATGCTCAACATAACTATCAGGCAAATGCAATAATTTATTGTCCACAATAAATTATTAACCCACACATGTTACCAATAGCTATTATCAAAAAGACAAAAGATAACAAGTGTTGGCAAGAATTTAGAGAAAAGGGAAACCTTGTTCACTGTTGATAGGAATGGTACAATCACTATAGAAAACAGTATGGAGATGCCTCAGAAAAACTAAAAGTAGAACTACTATATGATTTAGCAATTCCAGGAAAAGGGGTCATATGCTAATCTGATAAAAACCCTCACAGAGTGGGAATAGAGGGACCGACCTCAACATAATAAAGGCCATATATGACCAACCTGTAGAAAACATCATACTCAATGGGCAAAAACTAAAAGCATTTCCCTTAAGAACAGGAACAAAACAGGGATGCCCACTTTTGCCACTCTTATTTAACATAGTACTAGAAGTCTTAGCCACAGTGATATGAAAAAATAAAAGGCATCCAAATTGAAAAGGAGGAAGTGAAACTGTCATTATTCACAAATAACATGATATTGTACATAGAAAACCCTAAAGACTCCACCAAAAAACTACTAGATTTAATAAATAAATTTGCAAAGTAGCAGGATACAAAATTAACATCCAGATATTGTTGGCATATTTATAAACCAATAATGAAAACTCAGAAAGAGAAATTAAAAAACAACCCACTTACCATTGCAACAAAAAAAAATTAAGATACCAAGAATAAACTTAACAAAGGAGGTAAAAGACCTGTACTTGGAAAACTACAGGAAATTGAAAAAAGAAATAGAGGAAGATATAAAAAAATGGAAACATATACCCTGTTCATGGATTGGAAGAATCAACATCATTAAAATGTCCATACTACCCAAAGCAATCCATAGATTCAATGCAATCCCTATTAAAATAGCAATAGCATATTTCACAGGTCTAGAACAAATACTTCAAAAGTTTATATGGAACAAAAAAAAGACCCTGAATACCACAGCAAACTTGAAAAAGAAGAACAAAGTAGGAGGGATCACAACACCGGGTATCAACTTATACTCCAAAGCCATTGTAATCAAAGCAGTCTGGTCCTGGCACAAGAACAGGCATATAGATCAATGGAACAGAAGAGAACCCAGAAATTGACCCAAGCCATAATGCTCAATTAATATTTGACAAAGGAGGCAAGAGCATACAATGCAATAAAGACAGTATCTTCAATAAAGGAGGCTGGGAAAATTGGACAGGTACATGCCAAAAATTGAAACTAGATAACCAACTTACACCACACACAAGAATAAACTCAAAATGGATAAAAGATTTAAAAATAAGTTGTGAAACTATAAAAATCCTAGGAGAAAATGTACATGATAATAGAGATTTCTGTAACTCTGTTGTTCTCCACAGATTGTGTGGGTTTTATAGATAACCACACATGGAATTTTTGTTGGAAACTCAGAGACACTCATAGATCTTACCCACATTTCCATCTCTGCCATCATGACAGAAAGTAAATATTGCACAGCAGGTGGCAGAGGAAGCAGCAAGGTCTCCAGGGGAGAGTAAGTAATCTTGCTCTGAGAAGAGGCTGACAGCAACCACTTGGAAGGGATTTATGAACTTTCACCCTTTGCCTGTTCTCTGAATGGTGATTCTAATGGATAAAAGACTTAAATGTAACTTGTGAAATCACAAAAATTCTAGAAGAAAATGTAGACAGCAAAATCTCAGACATCACATGTAGCAGAATTTTCACTGATACATCACCTAACGCAAGACAAACAAAGGAAAAAATCAATAAATGGGACTGCATCAAACTAAAAATCTCTGCACAGCAAAAGAAACCAGTAACAAAACAAAAAAAGAACCTACTGTATGGGAGAACATATTTGCTAATGATACATTGGATAAGGGATTAACTTCCAAAATATATTAAGTACTCATACAACTCTACAAAAGGAAGACAATCAAATTAAAAAATGGTCAGAGGACCTAAATATACACTTCTTCAAAGAAGACATACTAACAGCCAAGAGACATATAAAAATATGCTTAACATCACTAATCATCAGAGAGATGCAAATTAAAATGACTATGAGGTATCACCTCACACCTGTCAGAATGGCTGCCATTAACAAATCATCAAACAACAAGTGCTGGCAAGGGTGTGGAGAAAAGGGGACTCTAGTACACTGCTGGTGGGAATGTAGACTGGTGCAGCCACTATGGAAAACAATATGATGTTTCCTCAAAAATTTAAAAATGGAACAGCCATTTGACCCAGTGATCCCACTTCTAGGAATATACCCTAAGAAGCCTGAAACACCAACCAGAAAGACTACATGTACCCCCATGTTCATAGCAGCACTATTTACAATAGCTAAGATCTGGAAACAGCCCAAGTGTCCATCAGTGGATGAATGGATAAAAAAGCTGTGGTACATATACACAATGGAGTACTATGCAGCTGTAAGAAAGAAAGATCTCTTATCCTTTGAGACGACGTGGAGGGACCTCGAGAGTATTATCCTAAGCGAAACAAGCCAAGCAGAGAAAGACAAATATCACATGATCTCACTTATTTGTGGAATATAATGAACATAACAGCCTGAGGAACAGGGTAGACCCAGAGATGTGGAAGTCGGGTATAGACTGACACCCCTCAGAAGAGGGGGTGGGGGGGGGAGGGAAGAGATAAACCACAGAACTTATGCGCATGTATGCATAACTGATGGACATGGACAACAAAGCTGGGGACGGGGTGGGGGGATGGGGAGGAGGGTGTCAATGGGGAAAAAAGGAGAAACATCTGTAACAAAAATAAATAAAAAATGAAAAAAAAAATCAATAAAGAAAAAAAATCACCTGAATAATTAAAACTAATTTTAAGAATAAATTTAACTTGTAATTTATATGTATTTTCTTAAAACCTTTCTCCATCATGAATTTTTCTAAATAAGCTGTGAGAAGACCATCACATTGAAAGGAAGAGGTTTTAGTTCCAGGTCAGATAGAATAAGTACACTCCATCCTCTCTCTCCTATTGCAAGCCAGCAATTATTTTCATTTTTTTCTTTTCCTTCAGTATACCCTGGCCTAGACTTAAGGCAGCCCAAAACAAAGAAGAGGACAACTATTGTATAATTCTTCTTGCAAGAGGTACCTACAAAAGACAAATTCATAGAGACAGAAAGTAGACTAGAAGTTACAAGGAATTGGGGGTCAATTTTAGTGATAGAATTATTCTATATATTGATTGTGGTGATGGCTACATAAATCTATACATATGTTAAAGCTGGTAGAACTACATCAAAATGAAAGGTCCAAAAGCTTGATGGCAGCTCTTATTCAAGTTTCTTTATATTTTTCCACAATTTTTTATCAATTGGTAATTAGAATTAACCATCACATAAAAGAGATGTACTCTGAGATTCTAGAAATATAGTACAATTTTGTTGTCAGTCAAATATTTTCCCTTTTATTTTTGAGATTTTGGGGGAGTACTTTTATAAAACTGAAATGCTCCTACTGCTTTTAATATTTGATAGTAAATAAGTTTTATTGATTGAAATAAAGAAGCAATATACATATATATGTTTGCACACGTGTGTGTATACATACATATATCTATACATATAGATATATGTATATATACATATATATACACTTTCTATAGGTTAAAAATCTGTATTTCTCACCAACAGAAATAATTTATTTGTGGTAGTTCTTGAAAGCATTGCTCATTTTCCCTCCTATCCCCCTATAAATACAACCTTTAAGTTTAAAAGAAATCTAATGTCTTAACCCTTTATAGAACAAAATACCCTTTATAAAGGGCTTAACTTGAACATAATTGGACTTTTTAGAAAATCATATTCTCTGGGAACGTATTCCAGTTAATAATTTTTCACCAGTTTAATAATTTTCTAGCAAAACAAAAGCAAGAACATGGAACCTTTAATCACATAAGTAGAAACCCCATGGGGATGAAGTGTTACTCTACCATAAATCAAAAGGAGATTGGGGGACAGTGAGTTGCTCCAAGAATAGGACTGTGCTATGCTGATGAATTATTTTAGTGCACTAATCACCCAGATTTGTTTCATACCAAATATTCATTCCTACTATTTTATTTTTTTATTTTTATTTTTATTTTTTAAACTTATCTTTATTGTTAAATGTATTACAGATGTTTCCCATTTTTCCCCCATTGCTCTCCTCCTCCCCATTTCCGCCCCCCTCCTGCCTTTACCCACACTGTTGTCTGTGTCCATTGGTTATGCATATATACATATAAGTTCTTTGGTTTATTTCTTCCCACCCCCCAATCCCCCTTCCCTTTGAAGTTTGTCAGTCTAACAACCAATTTGTACTTCTTAATCCCTTCACCTTTTTCACCCATCCCCCCAGCCCCCACCCATCTGGTAACCAACAAAATTTCTCTATATCTATGAGAATGTTTCTGTTCTGCTTGTTCGATAGAGATGTATTTATTGCCATTTTGTTTGTTCATATTTTTTTATCTTTTTCTTTAAGAAGACCCTTCAACATTTCATATAATAATGGTTGGGTGGTGATGAACTCCTTTAGCTTTTCCTTGTCTGGGAAACTCTTTATCTGTCCATCAGTTCTACATGACAGCTTTGCAGGATAGAGTAATCTTGGTTGTAGGTTCTTGCTTTTCATCACTCTGAATATTTCTTGCCACTCCCTTCTGGCCTGCAAAGTTTCTTTTGAGAAATCAGCTGACAGTCTTATGGGAACTCTCTTGTAGGTAATAACTGCTTTTCTCTTCCTGCTTTTAAGATTCTCTCTTTGTCTTGAACCTTTTGCATTTTGATGATGATGTGTCTTGGTGTGGGCCTCTTGGGGTTCATCTTGTTTGGGACTCTCTGTGCTTCCTGGACTTGTATGTCTGTTTCCTTCACCAAGTTAGGGAAGTTTTCTGCCATTATTGTTTCAAATAGGTTTTCAATTTCTTGTTCTCTCTCTTCTCCTTCTGGCACCCCCAAGATGCGAATGTTGGCAGGTTTGAAGTTGTCCCAGAGGCTCCTTACACTATCCTCATTTTTTTTGGATTCTTTTTTCTTTTTGGTGTTCTGATTGGGTGTTTTTTGCTTCCTTATATTCCAAATCGATGGTTTGCTTCTTGGCTTTACCTACTCTACTATTGAATCTGTGTAAACTATTCTTTATTTCAGTTAGTGCCGCCTTCATTTCTAACTGTGCATCCTTCACTTCTGACTGGTCCTTTTTTATACTCTTGAGGCCCTTACTAAGTTCACTGAGGTTCTCACTAAGTCCGTTGAGCATCCTTATAAACAGTGTTTTAAACTCAGCATCCGTTAGGTTGCTTAACTCCATTTCACTTAGTTCTTTTCCTGGAGTTTTGTTCTGTTCTTTCATTTGGGACCTGTTTCTTTGTCTCCTCATTTTGGCTGCCTCCCTGTGTTTGTTTCTATGTATCACTTAGCGAGAGGTATGGGGCTAGCTGAGACCAGATGCTGCTTGTTTGAAAGAATTTAGGAAAACCTGAAGCAGAATCCAGGACAGGCCAATCCTATGGTAAAGCAACTGGCAACAGCTTGGGTGGGCCTGAAAGTTGGGTGGGGCGGGGCCTCAGGGAATCACCAGGGCGGGGCAAACAGTGTGAGCCAGGTTGCTGGAGTCCCAGATATGGCGGGGTCTGCCGGCCCAGGGAAGGGCTCACCAAAGGAACAAAAGCCTCTGATAGCACGTCTGTCCAGGAGAAAGCTGCCTCTCCAGCCCTCACTCCAACGCCAAACAGCTCATTTCTTCCCTGTATGATTCTGGTGCCTTTCAAGCTGCCTCTCGCACGCTGAAGCCTGGAGGGTGCCAGTCCGAGTGAGTCCAAGTAAGTCCGTGCGCGGGCCCTTTAAGAGGAGCTGCCTGGGGCTCCAGCCGCCTCAGCCTCGGTTCCCGCTGGTTTTTCCAGCCAGAAGTTATGGAGACTTCTCTTCCTGGCACTGGAACCCTGAGCTGGGCGCCTGGTGTGGGTCGGGGACCCCTGAGTCCTCAGGGAGGACCTTCCCAGCTGAGGTATCCTCCTAATTTTTATCCGCCACACGTGGGTGTGGGACCAGCCCCTCCGCCTCCGCCCCTCCTACCAGTCTCGATGTGGCTTCTTCTTTAATTTTGTAGTTGTAGGACTTCCATTCAGCTTGATTTCAGGTGGTTTTGAATGATGGTTGTTGTGTAGTTTAGTTGTAACTTTGATGTGGTTGTGGGAGGACGCGATACCGCGTTTACCTACCCGCCATCTTGACCGGAAGTCTCACTGGTTCATTCCTACTATTTTAATATTTATCTAAACATATTCTAATCTAAACTTCCCTTATCTATTAATAAAGCAGCTTCCCACCCACTTCTGGTAATCATATCACTGTTATTTAATTCTACTAAAATAAAAATATTTTACTGGCTCTCTTCATATTAAATTTTTTAAGTTCTATTTTTTTTTGTTTTGTTTTGTTTTTGAATGTCTTATTTATTTACCACTGTCTTTGTTTCAGGTATTTTTCTCAGTAAAATTATATTACTGGAATAGCTTTCTAGTAGGATACCTTAATTACAGAATGCCTCAGTATGCCAAGAATAATTCTCAAGCTCTACTTTCTAAATGCCATTTCTTTAACCCTAAAACAATTCCCATTTATTTAATTAAATCCAAAATACTTAATTTGACTTTGAAGACCTTCAATAATTACCCCCACCCTTCCATTCTGACCATTGTTCTCATTGGTTTTTAGATTTCATCCTCTGATCTATCAAGAAATGCTAATCATCCTTTTAAGCATATATTATACTCAATCAACCTCATTTCTGTCATTATTCACATAATCCATTGCTTAGAGAGCTGCCTCTTTTAAAGGAGCAGGTCAAGTTGCTCCTCCAATAAGCCCTTTATGATCATGCTAAGCTTGGAGTATTGAAAGTAATTTATAGATTAGATCACATAATTGTACCTATGGTTATTCTTACATTGTAATTTACATATAAGCTTTTCTTTGTGTTAATTTATCAACTCCCGGAAATAAAAATGTTTCTGAATAAGATGCAAGATTAATATGCAAAGAAAGCAATATCTTTCCTACATTACAGCAATAACCAATTATAAAATGTAAAAGAAAAAAGATCCCATTTTTAATAGCAATTCAATAGTATACAAAAGAATGGAACAAAAAAAAAAAAAAAACATGCAAGGTCATTATAAAGAAAACTTCACTGAAGGACAGCAAAGAAAACCAGAAAAAAATAGAAACATACCATTGTTATTGTTGCAGGCTCAATACTCTAAAGAGTCAATGCTACCTAAAACTAAAATAACCTGTCAAAAATTTCACATTTTTACAAACTGTTTCTAATTCGTTAAGGAAATAAAGCAAATGGCAAGAATTACCTAAATACTTTCTTTTTTTCCATTTATCTTCAGATAGAGCAGGAGAGAGGGAGGGAGGGAGGAAGAGAGAGAAACATTGATGTGAGAGGGACACATCGATTGGCTGCCTCCTGCACGACCCCAACCAGGGCTGGGGACGAACCACAAATGAGGTATGTGCCCTTGACCAGAATCTAACCCTGGACTCTTTGATCCGCGGGCCAAGGCTCTAACTGCTGAGCCAAACTGGCCAGGCCCCTAAATACTTTTAGAAAAAATTATAATATAGATTAATTTTCTGTACAGATAATCAAACATTTTATAATTATGGAGTTATTCAAACAGTGTGGCTTAGAAAAAAGAAATAAGCAGTGAGTCAAGAAGCAGAATTACACATAATATTGTACAATATAATAAAATACTACTTCACATTGATAATGAAAACATGAGCTGTTCAATGTATGGCTGAGTAAGAGTTTTATCTTATACTGAATATAAAAATACATATCAGATAGATTGAACTCTAAACATTAAAAAACAAAACAATTCTACTTTCTGAAATTGTGGTAATAGCCAAAAAAAAAAATTTTTTTTTTTTCATCCTCACCCGAGGACATTTTTCCATTTTTTGTTCAGATAGAGTGGGAGGGAGAGAGAGGAAGAGAGAGAGAGAGAGAGAAACATCGATGTGAAAGGAACACATCGAGTGTCTGCCTCCCACACGACCAACCAGGGCCGAGGACAAATTGTAACCGAGGTACATGCCCCTAGCGGGAACCAAACCCGGGTCTCTCTAGACCGCAGGCCGACGCTCTAACTGCTGAGCCAAACCGGCCAGGGCAGTAGCAAAAAAATTTGAAAAGGCCTGCATGTTAGAAATTATGGAGTAATGCTATGCAACAGCATTTAGCCACTAAAAAGAGTATGGTAGACTTATTTGTACTGACATTTAAAGTTCACCATGCCGCTGCATGAAAAACAAGTGAAATAAGCAGACATAAATTTTGATCTCATTTATGTTTTATTTGGGATCTGCGGATGCGTGTAAATGCACTGTGAATGAACTAGTGTGCTAGGTACTAAGTAGGGCACACTGTGTGCCCCAAAAAGAAAAATGAGAGGTGGGTATGTAGCCAAGAAATGGAAAAGTCGACTTTCATATTTCACTTCAAGTTCTTTTGTATAGTTTAAAACTATGACTTGTATGATGAAAAGAAGAAATACATTTAATTAGTTCATACAAAAGAAAATATGGGCCAAATAGTGCCATTGTGTCTCAGTAGAGATGGCATTCCTAAAAACATGCAAACCTTTAACAGGAAAACACTGACTGACTTAATCATATAAAAATGATAAACTGCCCTGGCCACATGACTCAGTTGGTTGGAGCATCATCCTGTACACTGAAAGGTTGCAGGTTCAATTTCCAGTCAGGGCACATACTCAGGTTGCAGGTTTGATACCCAGTTGGGATGCATTCAGAAGGCAACCAATCGATGTTTCTTTTTTTTTAATTTTAATTAATTTATTTTGTTACAGATGTTTCTCCTTTTTTCCCCATTGACACCCTCCTCCCCATCCCCCCACCCCACCCCCAGCTTTGTTTGTCCATGTCCATCAGTTATGCATATAAGTTCTGTGGTTTATCTCTTCCCTCCCCCCCCCCACTTCTGAGGATTGTCTGTCTGTACCCTACTTTCACATCTCTGGGTCTACCCTGTTCCCCAGACTGTTATGTTTATTATATTCCACAAATGAGTGAGATCATGTGATATTTGTCTTTCTCTGCTTGGCTTGTTTCGCTTAGGATAATACTCTCAAGGTCCGTCCATGTCATCTCAAAGGATAAGAGATCTTTCTTTCTTACAGCTGCATAGTACTCCATTGTGTATATGTGCCACAGCTTTTTTATCCATTCATCAACTGATGGACACTTGGGCTGTTTCCAGATCTTAGCTATTGTAAATACTGGTGCTATGAACATGGGGGTACATGTATTCTTTCTGATTGGTGTTTCAGGTTTCTCAGGGTATATTCCTAGAAGTGGGATCACTGGGTCAAATGGCAATTCAATTTTTAAATTGTTTTTTTTTTTTTTTTTGTACACGCCCCTAGCGGGACTCTCTGGTCCGCAGGCCGACGCTCCAACCACTGAGCCAAACCGGCCAGGGCTCAATTTTTAATTTTTTGAGGTAACACCATAGTGTTTTCCACAGTGGCTGCACCAGTCTGCATTCCCACCAGCAGTGTACTAGACTCCCCTTTTCTCCACACCCTTGCCAACACTTGTTTGATGATTTGTTGATGGCGGCCATTCTGACAGGTGTGAGGTGATACCTCATTGTTGTTTTAATTTGCATCTCTCTGATGATTAGTGATGTTGAGCATTTCTTCATATGTCTCTTAGCCATTTGTATGTCCTGTTTGGAGAGGTGTCTATTTAGTTCCTCTGCCCATTTTTTAATTGGGTTCTTTGTCTTCCTTTTGTTGAGTTGTATGACCACTCTATATATTTTGGAGATTAACCCCTTATCTGATGTGTCATTGGCAATTATGGTCTCCCATACAGTGGGTTCCCTTTCCATTTTGATGGTTGTTTCTTTTGCTGTGCAGAAGCTTTTGAGTTTGATGTAGTCCCATGTGTTCATTTTTTCCTTTGTTTCTGTCCCCTTAGGTGATGTATCAGTGAAGATTCTGCTGCGTATGATGTCCGAAATTTTGTTGCCTACATTTTCTTCTAGGATTTTTATGGATTCACGAGTCACATTTAAGTCTTTTATCCATTTTGAGTTTATTCTTGTGTAGGGTGTAAGTTGATAGTCTAGTTTCATTTTTTTGCATGTAGCTGTCCAATTTTCCCAACACCATTTATTAAAGAGGCTGTCTTTGCTCCATTGTATGCTCCTGCTAGCTTTGTCAAATATTAATTGAGCATAATGTCTTGGGTCAATTTCTGGATTCTCTGTTCTGTTCCACTGGTCTATATGCCTGTTCTTGTGCCAGTACCAGGCTGTTTTCATTATAGTAGCTTTGTAGTATAACCTGATATTCGGTATTGTGATCCCACCTACTTTGTCCTTCTTTTTCAAGATTGCTGTGGCTATTCGGGGTCTTTTTTGGTTCCATATGAACTTTTGGAGTATTTGTTCTAGTTCTGTGAAATATGTCACTGGTATTTTGATGGGGATTGCTTTGAATCTATAGATTGCTTTGGGTAGTATGGACATTTTAATGATGTTAATTCTTCCAATCCATGAACAAGAAATGTGCTTCCACTTTTTTATATCTTCCTCTATTTGTTTTTTCAATGTCCTGTAGTTTTCTGCAAATAGATCCTTTACTTCTTTGGTTAAGTTTATTCCTAGGTATCTTAATTTTTTTGCCGCGATGGTAAATGGGATTGTTTTTTTAGTTTCTCTTTCTGTGAGTTCATCACTGCTGTATAAGAATGCCTTCGATTTCTTGACATTAATTTTGTATCCTGCTACTTTGCCAAATTCATTTATTAGGTCTAGTAGATTTTTGATGGAGTCTTTAGGGTTTTCTATGTATAATATCATGTCATCTGCGAATAATGGCAGTTTCACTTCCTCCTTTCCAATTTGGATTCCTTTTATTTTTTCTTCATGTCTGATTGCTGTGGCTAAGACTTCCAGTACTATGTTAAATAAGAGTGGCGAAAGTGGGCATCCCTGTCTTGTTCCTGTTCTTAAGGGAAATGTTTTTAGTGTTTGCCCATTGAGTATGATGTTGGCTGTAGGTCTTTCATATATGGCCTTTATTATATCAAGATATGATCCCTCTATTCCCAAGTTGCTGGGCGTTTTTATCAGAAATGGATGCTGTCAAATGCTTTTTCAGCATCTATTGATATGATCATGTGGTTTTTTCTTTCATTTTGTTTATGTGGTGTATCACATTTATTGATTTGCGAATATTGAACCAGCTTTGAATCCCTGTGATGTTTCTCTCTCACATTGATGGTTCTCACTCTCTCTCTCTCTACTCTACTCTCTCTCTCCTCTTTCTCTCCCTTCCTCTCTCTCTCTCTCTCTCTTCATTTTTTTTTTTATTCTCACCTGAGGACATTTTTCCATTTTTTGTTCAGACAGAGTGGGAGGGAGGGAGAGAGAGAGAGTAACATCGACATGAAAGGGACACATCAAGTGGCTGCCTCCCGCACGACCAACCAGGGCTGGGGACAAACTGCAACCGAGGCACGCACCCTTAGCGGGAACCGAACCCGGGTCTCTCTGGACCGCAGGCTGACACTCTAACCGCTGAGCCAAACCGGCCAGGGCTCGCTCTCTCTTTTAAAAAAGTCAATAAAAATCATATCCTTGGGTGAGGATAGAAAAAAAAAAAAAAGTAAAACCTCTCTAGAACAAAATAACCCACAAATTTGAAATACATATCATATCTGAGAGAAGTATTTTAAGATTTATAACAGATAGAGGATCAATATTTATCCTATATAAAGAACATTAAAGATAAGAAAAAAAACAAAAACACAATAAAAAAATGGGCATCTGATATAAAATACATTCCACACACAATTACATGTGGAACAGTAAAAAGATGTACAATCTATCTAATTATAAGACAAATATATATTAAAACAGTAACTTTGTCCATCAAATATACAAAATTTTTTTAAATATTGGTAATATTCAAAGTTGTTGAGCATTGAGGTTAACAGTCACTCTCAAGTGTTTCAGGTGAGAATAAATTAATTGAACCTTTTGGGAACACAATTTTACAGTATTCTTAAAATATTGCCTACACTCTGACCCCAAAATCCCATCCCTATCAATCAATCTAGTCCTCAAAAAAATAGAATAGCCCTGGCTGGTGTGGCTCAGTGGTTGGTCATCATCCCATGCACCGAAAGGTTGCCAGTTGGATTCCCAATCAGGGCACATGCACAGGTTTCAGGCTCAATTCCCAGTAGGGGGCATGGAGGATGCTCTCACCTTGATGTTTCTCTCTCTCTCCCTCTCCCTTCCTCTCTCGCTAAAAATCAATAAGAAATGTTTTTAAAAAATCTTTTTAAATCAAATATATGACAAAAGATCTGTTTCCAAGAATATGCAATGCAGTAGTCTGTACCATAACAAGTAACTGGAAGCAACCTAAATGTTCATCAACAATGTTATAGTTAAATAAGTTATGGATTACTCATCCTAAGGAACATTGCAGTCAGTGAAGAGAGCAACTATCACTATTGAAAGATATTCATGTTACATTGTTAAGTGAAAAACAAATCCCAGAAAAAAATGTGTGCACAGAACTCCTGCTTATTTTGGGAAAAGATACTGTAACTACACATGATGTTATGGGCTGAATTTCTCCCCCTCAAAAAAATGTATATGTTGAAGTCTTAACCTCCAATACATCAGAATGTGGCTGTATTTGGAGATAATGCCTTAAAAGAGGAGATTACATTAAAATAAGACTAGTTAGTGTGTGCCCTAATCTAATTGAACTGTTGTCTTTATAAGAAAAGGAAATTTGGACACACAGAGACAGTAGAAAAATACAAATGAAGACATATCGAAAAATGGCAATATGCAAGCCAAGGAGAGCGACCTCAGGAAAACCCAAACCTGCCAACACCTTGATTTTGGACTTCTAGCTTCTAAAACTGTGAGACAGTAAATTTCAGTCTTTGGTATTTGTTATGGCAGCCCTAGCAAACTAGACACATAGTGAGGATTTTAGGGCCATACACAACCATTGAAAATATAGGTTGCCTCTGGAGCTCTGAAATGAGAGGGGAGAAAGGAAAGTGATCAAAAAGTAAAGTTTACTCTATATGTTTTCATAACACCAGAAATGTTTAGAGCAGACATTTATTTCTTTATAATTAAAAAAGGAATATCACTCAGATAAGAAAATATTTGTAGATGGTACACAAAGTAAAATTTTTAACCATTACACAATTTTTAAACAAGTAGAATGTAGACAGCATATTTTGAGTTTAGTTATACAGAAATCTCATAAAGTTTATATATGGGGTACATCTTTTTGAAGATTTGAAATATCACTTCTATTTTCAGAAGGTACATTTTCAAAAAAAAGAAAACTCACTAGAAAGTCTAATTTTAAGTTAGAGGACCCAAATGGAAGACTGTTGTCTCAAATTCCTCTGCTCTATTTCCATTGCTGCAATAAGCCAACACCACCACATTTTACAAAATTTGAGTAATTCAGTTTAAATAAAGACAGAACATATGAAATCAGAAACATTTTTATCCTACAAATGGCAGAATAGTCCACAACAAAGCTCTCCTGTCTCAATCATCCACAGCTGTATATATTACCTACCAGAACACAAATCTGACAGGCTATCTTACTGGACAGTTGGCCACAAGAACTTGCTTTACATTTGCAAGACTAAAGGACAAATTCAGAAAAAAAGAAGCAAGAGGATAAGGAAGTCACCACTTCTCCCAATTCTATAACAGCTGGAAACTTTAAATTGTCTGCTAGAAGCATATAAGTTCTACCCATAAAAGTTTCAAAATAACTCAGGGCCACATTTTAACCACAGCACCACCTTACATTCACCGCCACCTCATCCCTACCCACCCCTGTAATTATAGTTATGGACCCAGGCAATGTCATATATTTTTAAACCAAATCTTATGTTATTTTTACCAAAATAAAATATTGATCTCTTTAGTCTGATTGTTTCATATCACTTTAATATTCAAAATAATAAAACAAACACTGAAAAGTAAGGAAAAGAGTGTGACCTATCTAAAGCAAAACCTTCTCCTAGTATAAAATCAACTTACATGTTTTTAACAAAACCCTTTAGAGGTGATGGTGTTCTCCCTTTTCTACCATCTCTTCACGTGAAAATAATTAAGACTATATTTGACTTTTAAACCACTGAAAACATTTTGAGAGCCTGCCATATATCAGACACTGTGCAAGGAAATCGAGGAGAAAGCATTCCCAGATCATGCTGATAATGGATTAAGGCAGAAGAAAGAAAGCTACATGCAAGGTGATAAATCAGGTAGCAGGCATATGACAAAGATGTGATGGACATAACAGAACACAGGTGCTTTATTCTTCTTGGAAACTAAAGGGTTGGAGGGAGGTGCAGAGAAGCCTTCATAGAAAATGTTAGCTTTGAGCTTCATTTGGTCAGTAAAAGATGATTCTGCAAGTACGTTGAGTAAAAGGCAGAGGTTTGAGCATGCTTGAGCAAAAACTGGATGGCTGGCCCCCAGACTGCAGGGCGAACACTGACCACATCTGTCTAGGAAGAGATGGGGAACATGAGTCCTGTGCAACTCTTTCCCTCATAACAAACTGACAAATTCCCTCAAAAAAGGAAATTTTGAAAGGAGTTCATTGTCATCAAGAGTAGCTCTTTATAAACACCAATCAGAAAGAATATATGTACCCCCATGTTCATAGCAGCACTATTTACAATAGCTAAGATCTGGAAATAACCCAAGTGCTATCAGTAGATGAGTGGATAAAAAAGCTGTGGTACATGTACACAATGGAATACTATGCAGTTGTAAGAAAGAAAGATCTCTTATCCTTTGAGATGGCATGGAAGGACCTAGAGAGTATTATGCTAAGCGAAACAAGCCAAGCAGAGAAAGACAAATATCACATGATCTCACGTATTTGTGGAATATAATGAGCTAAATAAACTGATGAACAAAACTGACCCAGAGACATAGAGGTGGGGTACAGACTGACAAGCCTCTGAGGAGGGGGGTTGGGGGGGAAGAGATAAACCACAGAACTTATATGCATGTATGCATGACCAATGGACATGGACAACAGGGCTGGGGATGGGGCGGGTGGGATGGGGAGGAGGGTGTCAATGGGGGAAAAAGGAGAAACATCTGTAACAAAAACAGATTAATAAAAAAATAAAAATAAATTAAAAAATGGAAAAGAAAAAAAAAAAAGAATAGCTCCTTCTTTGCACCCCTGGGCTGCGGGAGGGAACCATAGGGGCATCTGTACCTTTCCTGCCCTTTTGTACCCTGTGCCTGTTCCTGGCACCCTCCAGGGAAGGTTAGGTTAAACATCCAAAGCCTTGGAGAATGTGACTGAGTATCTCACAAACTCAGAAAGACCACGAGTCACTTCAGAACCAGTGCCCAGACTCCCCAGATTCAGTCACCAAAGGTGCAACCCCTTATTAAGAACAAGGAAATACAATATTTCATCTTTTTTAAGGCTGAGTAGCATTCCATTTAAAATATATACCACATGAAAACATGAATGGATTTTGGCAGTATTACACTAAGTGGAATAAGTCAGGTGGAAAAGAACAAAAACCATATGATTTCATGCATATGTGGAAAATAAAACAAATAAGTAACAAATAAAACAGAAGAAAAACAAACTCATAGGTACAGACAACAGAATGGTGGTTCCCAGAAGGGAAGGTTGGTGGGGATGGGGGTGAAATGGATAAAGGGAGTTAAATACATGGTGACAGATGGAAACTACTTTTGGTGGTGAGTACACAATGGAGTACACAGATATCCAATTATAATGATCTACACCTGAAATTTATAATGTGTTATTAACCAATGTTACCTGGATTTAAAAAAATAAAAAGCAAGGAGAGAAAGTACAGGGTGGGAGGGGTGAGGGGATGGTGCAGTTGGACACCCTAGACCACAAATGTGGCTCTCTTGATTTTTGACAATTGGGTGGTTTTACGTATTGTAACATGTACAGCACATTTCAGAATTGCTCACAATTTCAAAAGCAATCTAACAAATCTTCACTTTATTCCAGTTGGATGATTTCTGTAAAAAATCTGTTGGTTTTTATGAAGGGTCAGGAATCGCTGCCCTTTGTGCTTTGCACTGCCGGTTGGTAGGAAGTTAGTTGCTTTATTAGGGAAGCACCACACTGAGTTAGTCTTCCTTGGAGGCCATGATGAGTTAAGTCCTGTTGAAGAACAAAGGACTTAGTGCAAAGGAAAAGAGAACCCATAGGATGGAAATATTTTTTGAGATGGAAGATGTATGTCAGAAGACATGGAAAACATTGCTCCTAAAGAGAAAGACGTTACTTTCTCTTTGACTGTGTCAGTAAAAGAAGTCCTTCAAGGTTTAGTAGATGATAGTATGGATGACTGAAAGGATTGGAATGTCTAATTATTATTGGGATTTTCCAAGTAAAGCTCTCCGTGTGAGGAAACAGAAGCTGGAGGTTCTGCAATCTGTTACCTGGGGGAAAGTAAAAGCGCACAAGCCTACAGAAAGCCAAAACTGGCTAATGGAAGACACGACATGGAAGAACAAACCATGCTAGCAAAGGAGCTTTCTTCACTCAGAGACCAAAGAGAAAAGCTAAAGGCAAAAGTAGAAAAATAAAACAATGAGACCTTCAAGTTGTTGAAGAATCATGCCAAGCAAGTGAAATAGCCAAAGAAGCTCACAAATGAATGATCATGCATTTGCAGTAGAATCCTGGGCCAGAAGAAACTTTGGACCAAAAGAGAATAAAATTGATAAAATTTTGGGAATTCCAAAAGACTTCAACGACATAGACTAAAATGTTCAATCTTGGTGAAGAATCTATGTACTCATGAAAATGTAAATTTTTTATATTACCCAACTAAATGTACTGAATTATCATTTCCCTGCAACTGTGTATTATTGTATTAATTTTAAAGTGTTAAAAAAAGATTCTCTTCTTTTTGCTTCCTGCTTCATAATACTCTTTAATTTTTTCTTTCATCCTGTCCTGTCTTTGATGTCTCATTTCATATGTGTGGCCCTACCTTCTAGTGACCCACTCATTTCCGAGGCAGCTTCTCCTTGATGGACCACTGCTTTTGTACTGACAACATGGCACACTCTGGGAGGCTCAGGGAGATTTATCTGCACTGGCCAAGGCCTTTTATTGGGCCTCCATACCTAACAGGACTCCAGGCCCAAGTGAATTGGACATCATGTGGTATAGGCTGTGCTAAGGAATTTGGACTGGAGCATGCAGGCAACTGAGAATCTAGTCTGAAACAGGTATCTCACTGTAGTAACTCAATGAAAACTCGGTGAAAATGGGCCAAAGCTAGAGGCTCAATAAAAAGCTTGTCTTCAAACTAGTTTTTATAAGACATAATAACTCAAATTAATCTAATATTTGGATGGTAAATATCAATCATTTCTTCTTGACCAGGTATTGTCAGAGTGGAGAGGGAAGAAGTTTCAGATCACCCTCCAGGTGATCACCTCAGCAACCAGCTTTGTGATGATACCTTTAGTCAAAATAAGTAACACAGGAGAAGGAGCAGTTCCAAGGAAATATGCATTTAGTTTTAGACCAGGTACATTTGAGGTATCTGTAGAGTTTTTTCAAAATCATATAAAAATACAAATAAGAGCCCTGGCTGGTTTGGCTCAGCGGTTAGAGTGTCGGCCTGCAGTCCCGAGAGACCCGGGTTCGGTTCCCGCTAAGGGCATGTACTTTGGTTGCAGTTTGTCCCCGGCCCTGGTTGGTCGTGTGGGTGGCAGCCACTCGATGTGTCCCTTTCACGTCGATGTTTCTCTCTCTCTCTCTTCTTCTCTCTCCCTCCCACTCTATCTGAACAAAAAATGAAAAAATGTCCTCGGGTGAGGTTAAAAAAAAAAATTACAAATAAGAGGCAAATAATTTTAAGATCCAACAACATTTTTTAGACAGCTATATACTATTATAGTACTATGCCCTTAAAAACTGTATTAGTCACAGTAAAGTTTGTTTTTAAAATTTTAGGTAAAATGGGTATGAGCAGTAATATTAAATGTTAATACAACACTAACTATTGATTAAAATATTAAATAGTATGTCTACCATTTAGAAAATTGTAAGTAATTTATCTTTAAAATCCAAAGCTGTCATCACATTTTAGCATTAAAGGCAAAAACATCTAGAGTTAGTGTTGTTTACTTTTTTTGCCACTTAATTTTAAATTACAAAAAGCAACTAATTTTCTAAAAATTATCTTTATTTTGCTTTGCAAAAGGAAATGGGAAATGCTTTATTTAGCCCAAAGTAACCATTGCTGAGATACTAGCATATCCAGAGACCAATTATGTACTTCTCAAACATGAACAGTGATACCAAAATATGTGCCAATATTTTCTAGGAAAAAAACTGTAGGTAAATGTTCTTGAACAACATTTTTAGGTAAAATAATTCAAGGTATTTTCAGCTACAATTATAGCTACTAAGTTCTTAATATTATAAGTCAGTTATCTTACCAGCCAGGGAAGAAAAAAGCCACTAAAATTTTATTGTATAAATATGAAAAAACACAAAAAACTGTTATTGAAAGAAGATTAAGGTGGGTAATTTTTTTTAAAACAACACACAACTACATGTGGAGAACTTACTAATACTACTATGCACTTTGTGTGTAGTTATAAAATTTGTTCCTTAAAACAACACGTGAGATGTTTTTATTGTTTCTCTTTTACCAGTCAATAAACTTAGTCCCAAAAGAGTACAATTACCTACCACAGGTAACACAAGCAGGATTCTCAACTGGTTTATATAACCCCGAGTTCCACTCATGCATCCACTGAACAAACATTTCAGTGTCTTCTGGTTGACAGAAACTAACTGCTCTAGCCATTGGGTTTAAAAGAGTGAACAAAACAGGCAAAAACCTCTGCCACAGTGAGGCTTACATTCTACTGGGGGTGGGGGGGGGGTAAAAAAAATCCACAAAAATAAATAATAAATAAAATAAATAATATGCCATTAGAAAATAAATGTTTGGAAACAAAAATAAATTGGGGAAGAGGAATAGCCAGGGTCAGAGGTCATAGGATCTGAGACTTCAAACAGGTTGATCTGAGAAGGTTTCATCATGAAAGTGACATCTGATCAAATTTTGGAAGCTCTGAGGAAGGACACATGTTGTGAAGACATGTAGGGGAAGAGCAACCCAGGTAACAACAGGACCCTGGCCATGACACTGAGGTGCAACTTGTCCAGTGGTCAAGGAGCACCCAGTCGGCCAGGAGAGAGAAACTAGCAGCAGATGAAATCAGAGAAGCTAGAATGTAAGCCTCACCAACAGTGGAGATGTTGGAGGGTTTGAGCAGAGGAACAATATGCTTAGAATCTAGCTATAAAATGACACTCTGGTTTCTGTGTTGACAATAAACAGGGAGGTGGGATGGGGAAAGGCAAGAGAGCAAGAAAGCAGAAGAATTAAGCATTTGTTAAAATAATCTAAGTAAGATGATAGTGGCAGCTAAACCAGAGCATGGGAGTGGAGGAATGAGAAGTAGTCAGATGCTGGATATTTTGAGGATCAATCCAAGAGAATTTCCTGATGATTGAATTTGAGGTGTCAAAGTAAAAGAAAAGAATCAAGGGTAATTTAGAGTTTGGGGCCAGGCCAACTGGAAGATCAAGTTGCTAGATGCAGGAGATTTTGGAGAATCAAGAGTGTGGTTTGGGTATATTTTGGAGATTCCACATAGAACAATGGATATATATGATTAGTTTAGAAGAGAGCTCTGGTGAGGCTCAGTGGTTGAGCATCAACCCATGCACCAAGAGGTCGCCAGTTTGATTCCCAGTCAGGACACATGCCCAGGCTGTGGGCCTGATCGCCAGTGGGAGGCATGCAGGAGGCAGCCAATCAATGGTCTCTCTCATCGATGTTTCTCTCTCTCTCCTTCTCACTTCCTCTCTCTCTAAAAACAATAAAGGGGAAAATTTTTTTTTAAAAAAAGAAGAAGAAGAAGAGAGCTCTGAGCTAAAGATAAAGATTTGGGAGTGGACACTGCATAGTTGTTGTTTAATTAATGCCATGAGCCTGGATGTGATAAAGATGAGGCCCAAGGTCAGAGAGATGAGGAAGGACAGCAGGAGAGATGAGAGGAAGGAGAGCATAACATCCTGGAAACCCAGGTAAAGAAAGGGCTTCAAGGAGGGGAGGTGACCAAGCATCCAAGTCTGCTGTTAGAACAGATGGGGACAGGGAAAGGCCATTGGTTTCACATATTGCAGTTAGTTATCTACAAGAGAGCTCTCATAAGAGTCAGCTGATTTCTCAACAGAAACTTTGCAGGCCAGAAGATATTGACAAGAAATATTCAAATTGATGAAAAGCAAGTACCTACAACCACGATTACTCTACCCAGCACTTAGAATTGAAGGATAGATAAAGAGCTTCTCAGACAAGAAAAGGCTAAAGGAGTTCATCACCACCAAACCAGTATTATATGAAATGTTAAAGGGTCTTCTTTAAGCAACAGAAGAAAACAAAAAAAGATCATAAATATGAATAATAAAATGGCAATAAATACATATCTATCAACAACTGAATTTAAAAAACAAAATAATTGAACAAGCAGATCAGAAACAGATTCATAGATGCAGAGAACATTTTGATGCTTGCCAGAGTGTGTGTGGTGGGGGGGGGGAGGCGGGGTGTTGAAAAAGGTGAAGGGATTAAGAAGTACACATTGGTAGCCACAGAATAGTCCTGGGGATGTAAAGTAAACCATGGGGAATATAGTCAATAATATTCTAATAACTATATATGATGTCTGAAGGGTGCTATATTTATTGGGATGATCACTTAGTAAATTCTATCATGTCTAATCTCTGGGGTGTACAACTGAAACTAATATAATAATATATGTCAACTCTAATTTAAAAATAAAAAAAGAAGAAAAATATACAAAACTGGGGAATGTCTTGTAGTTGCCTCTACAACATATATAATAAAATTTTTTAAACTTTATTCAACTAACAGAAACATTTTCACATTATATTTTTAAACCTTCTCTCTTCATCAATCCAACCTCTGCTACAAGTCACAATATCTCTAACCCATCTCTGATTTCAACTTTCTTCTAATTTTATTCCAAAGAATGTGATATGGCTCTTACTGATATGCATTGTTTATTACAATCCATGTATGACTACTTAACCAGATTGCAAAGTATCCTTTTATATTTCTTTTGTTTATGTCATAGGATAAAGCACATTAATTAATAAGACTATCTGGAATCAGATTATTACCAGATTTCTGATAATACATTTATATGAGGCTATGTTGATATGATAAAGAAGAGATATCTAGCCCTGGCTGGTTTGGGTCAGCGGTTAGAGCGTCAGCCTGCGGACCAAAGAGTCCCAGGTTCAGTTCCCACTAAGGGCATGTACCTTGGTTGCAGTTTGTCCCCGCCCCGGTTGGGGTTGTGTGGGTGGCAACCAGTTGATGTGTCTCTCTCACATTGATGTTTCTCTCTCTCTCTTCCCCCCTCTCTCCCTCCCACAAATAAAAATAAAAAATAAAAAAAAGAAGAGATATCTATGCATATAAATATAAATATATATATATATATATATATATTTTTTTTTTATCCTCACCCAAGGACACTTTTCCATTCTTTGTTTAGATAGAGTGGGAGGGAGAGAGAGGAAGAGAGAGAGAGAAACATCGACGTGAAAGGGACATATCAAGTGGCTGCCTCCCGCACGACCCAACCAGGGCCAGGGACAAACAGCAACCGAGGTACATGCCCTTAGCGAGAACTGAACCCCCTGGGTCTCTCTAGACCACAGGCTGATGCTCTAACTGCTGAGCCAAAGTGGCCAGGGCTATGCATAGAAATATTTTGATTAACTTAAGAGGAAACCATGAAGACATACATTAAAAAGTTTATTTTTATCTTAAAAAAAAAAAAAAAACTCCTTCCCATTAATACTTTACCAAATTATCTAAATAATACAAAATTGACTGGCTGAGGATTTAACTCCCAGCCCTACCAGGTACAATTAGTAAATGTTTTAAAATAGAGGTGAGACGTAGGAAAAGCAGTGGCATTTGGTAATCTCCAAACTGAATAATCAACAATTGTTAAAAGGCATCTATAGTTTCTGCATTGCCTTTGCCACTAGCTAGCTGCCTGACCTCTGACAGGCTACTAGCCCCCCTGGGTCTCCAATTCTTCATGAGAGTAAAAATATAACTTCCAACTCTCAAGCTCCATAGCTCTATCTCACATAACAACATTAACGTTATTCAGAGCAATCTTTGAGGTTATATGTGAGTAAACTCCTTTCTTGTGTATGTACTCTAAAACTCAGAATATCATTCTCTTATTCAGACTTGACATTTTTGGCAGCTTTATTTCCCAGTACCCTTGTTCTCTATACAAATGGATTGAGGCATAAAGGTACTAAACTGATGTGACACTGTTGGATTGTTACATGCAGGGAATACTCAAATATTTACACCTTTCTCTTCTTCCCCAGAACCAATACATTCAAAAGATTTACTAATAACAAAGGACTATTGCACTCAACAGTCATGAGCATCGAAATAGTGGCATTGTCCCCCTGGGAACTCGAGAGGCTGTAGCACTAAATGAAATGTTTAGCTTGCTCACCCAGCACAGGAATCCTAAATATAGTATTTCAAGCTTTCCCTATTGATGTAGCAGAGCTGAAAGAAAATCAAATCAAAATAAAACAAAAAACTCATTACAGGTAAAGACAAGGATTAGATGAAGGTATTTTTGCCCTTCAGAAATAAGTAACAAAAGGCAGATGCATGGTTTATAAGCATTTACTTTTCTTATGAAATAGGATCAAAAACACAACACATAAAAAATACAAATGAGCTCTCTAGGACAACAGAAATGTGAAGAAAGAATAATGTTGGCTTTCAAGTTCTCATTAGCTGTCAGAAACTATTTATTACCAAAAATAACAAAACCACTAACTACTCTGCCTAGCATTTTTTTTAAATAGCTTAAGGAGACTGAAAGGCAGTTCACTGTGCCCACACTCTGCTAGGCACTAATAAAGGGTTCAAACTCCATCAAGAACAAAACAGAAAGAGCTAGGTAGGCTTCAATCATTAGGTAGAACATGACTCACATCAACAACAAACGTATCATCTGTTTATAGATGAGTAGTTAAAACTCCTAACGTATCTTTGCCATTTAAAAAAAAAAAAATTATTGTATTTTTAGAGAGAGAGGAAGGGAGAGAGAGATAGAAACATCAATGTGAGTGAGAACATCAATTGGCTGCCTCCCGCACGGCCCCTGCTAGGGATCAAGCCCATGTCCAGACATGTGCCCTGACCAGGAATCGAACTGGGACTTCTCAGTCCATGGGACAACACTCAATCCACTGAGCCACACTGGCCAAACTCTATGCCATTTTTAAAATTATAGTAAACTTGATAGACATCACCTTATTTGATCACTCATTCACTACAACATTTGTTGAGTACTTGTTATGTTCTGGCTCTTTCTAAGACACTAGGGAAGCAATGATGAATGAAATGAGCAAGGCCTTTATCCTTGGAGAGCTGATATGACAAATTTCCAGACCAGCTTAGCAGAGTGAATATTCTTGTCCACAGTTTACAGCAGAGGAAATTGATAGGCAAGAGTCAAGACTTAAATTCACTCCTTCTGATTCCAAGGCCAGAACAACTTACAATAGATGTGAAAGGCAGACCAGGTGTCAAAACAACATGATCAGTGAGAGTCAAGAAACAAATAGTATACAACAAAGTTTACACTGTGACTTTGATGATTATGCCTCATGTAGTGTGAGAGCTGAGTCTAGGCTCTCAGTAGTGTGTGTAAAAGGGGGCCACATACTAAACCTGCCAAGCTCAGGGGAGGCCTACACAGTGGCCTTACAAACTTTAAGAGACCTAAAGTAACAAACCACATAAGATGGTCTGAAATTAAAAATTTCTAACTAAAAGCAGTTTATGGTGGATAGTCATGTCCTAGGCTAGAATCTTCGCTGACAAAGGTCAATCTTCACCTTAACTAACTCTATCTGTTGTCTTTTTGTATCTAAGATAACATACCTTATAAATATGCCTTTGTGTAGGGAGTGATGTCACTGGAACAGCGACCACCACGGTTTGACATAGTCCCAGGGGAGCTCCATGGTTTGACATAGTCCCTGGAGAAGTGGATTCACTGCATGGCAGGAATCACGAAGAACAGTGACTGAAGATATGAAGTAATGGGAAAATAAAAATGCAGGATGGCAACTGAAGGAGACTGATCTTTGCTTTCTCTGTCTGTTAGCTGTCTGTTAGGAATCACTATAGAAGTAACATGTAGATGATTAACAATGTAGATGTTAGAAAAGACTGTAGAAAGAAGAGGTAAGTAATAAAGATTTAAGAAAAGAGGGTAAAAAATTAAAAGGATCTTAAGATAAGAAGTAAAGTCAGGAGTCTTAGAGGAAGCAAACAGAAACTGAATTAGAGGGTTTAGAGAAGAAGCTAGTTAAATAAGACAATGTCTGAAAGGTTGCTGATAACAAATCATGTAGTATAAGCAATGTTCTTAAGGTTAAGAGACTGAAAGGCAACAATAAGATGTCTGGGTGAGGGATTAAAATAGTTGTTAGTTAACCATGTAATAGACCTAAGAGTTGGGTAAACGAAAAAGGAATGTCTGTACTTACTTGCTTAAAGATTTAGGGGAAACAATAAGAAGGGAATTGCTATGTAACCTAAAAAATATAAAAATAAAGATTCTGCTAAGTCTTAGGTAGCAGAGATATTCAAGATCTCTGACTCACGTCTCCTTCTCGCCGACTCCGTCCACACCTAAGGGAAACCCTGGACTGCTGAGGCTGGACCCCGGCACCTTTGCACAAAGTAATTTCCTTTTCTGGACCCCTCAAAGCATGGGCACTACACCAGAGCGGAGACCACAAATCTCTTCATTATCATTGTTGTCATAATTGTTGACTGTTAACTACCCTGTACCTGCCTGCATAAAAGAAGTATGTATCTATCATTTTACTTTTTATCCAGTCCTAGAGGTAACCCACTTTGCTTTCTCCGGCCTCCCTAATCTATCACCAGTGGAGTTCATGTAACCCATTTACGCCTCCTCTTTTGATTGTAATGTATAAAATAAAGTGCAAAACTGCCATTCTCTGGAGCATTTTCTCAATCCATTGAGGTTTTGCTTCCCAGCAATTGTCATCAGTTTGGCACAAATAAACTCATAAAAATTATCTATAGGTTTGAATGTTTCTTATATTGACAATAGATGCTGACGAATAAAAAAGACATGGGGTAAGGTGTTCACTTTAGAGGAAACTGGCAAAGGATAAGTGGGAATTATCTGTATTATCTTTGTAAACTTTCTTTAAATCTGAAAATATTTCAAAATGAAAAGTTTAATTAAAAAATAGTTAACTTCTGCCTAGCCAGTGTGGCTCAGTGTTTGAGCGTCGACTCATGCACCAAGAGGTCACCGGTTTGATTCCCGGTCAGGGCACATGCCCAGGTTGTGGGCCCAATCCCCAGTTGGGGGGCATGTTGGAGGTGGCCAATTTATGTTCTCTCTCATCGATGTTTCTATCTCTCTCTCCCTCTCCCTTTCTCTCTCTCTAAAAATCAATAAAGAAAAAAATAAAAATAGTTAATTTCTGGAGCAACATGGTGGTGGGCAGGACCAGAGTGAGAGTAAGAGTGTGAGTGGGTAAGCATGTGTGAGAGAGTGTGCGTTGGTGTGAGTGTGGGTGGGTAGCTGCATATGGGTGGGGGAACCCAGGGCAGGCCATTTGGGCACTCCAGGGAGAGGGAGCAGCCAGCAGCAGAAGCATGCTCCCCAACTGGGTGCTTCTCTCTGCTCTGGGTCAGAGAGTGCACTATTTTGGAGGATCCATAGGGTCCTCCTTGGGAGGAAGCTGCAAGGAACTGCAGAGACCCAGCGCCCTAAGCCACAGATAGATACTTCCAGCCCCACTGCCTCTCCCCTGGCAGCACAGGGCCCCGCCACCCCCACAGAACCTGCCAGCAACAGAAAGCTGCTATCCTACCAACCCAACTGCAGAAAAGAGCCGCCAGCCCCCACAGGTGACTGGATTGGATCCTAGATCTGTCATGCATGATCCACTGCAACCTGACACCCCTGGACACACAAACCTGCTCCTGCAATCCAGCCTGCACACCTGGCCACAGAACACTGGACTGATAAAATGGTGAGACAAAGAAACAATCCCCAAATGAAAGAAAAGGAGAAATCACCAGAAAAGAAACTAAATGAAATGAGGCAAGCAAGTAATTTATCAGATAAAGAATTCAAAGTAATGGTTATAAGGGTGCTCAAACAGCTGAGAACTACAAGCAACTCAATAAGAATTATAAAGAACTCAGTGAAAACTACATAGGCATAAAAAAAGAGTTAGAAGCTATGAATAAAAGTGAAGTGGAAATGAAGAATGACATACTTGAAATAAAAAATACCCTGGAAGGATTCAATAGTAGACTAGAAGAAGCTGAATACCAAATCAGTAAGTTAAAAACAAGGTAGAAAAAATAACCAATTAGAGCAGCAAATGGGGAAAAAATTTTAAAGCTGGAGGAGAGTTTAAGGGAGCTTTGGGACAATTGAAACATAACAACATCCACATCATAGGAGTACCAGAAGGAGAAGATTTGGACAAAGTAATAGAGAACCTGTTTGAAGAAATAATGATAGAAAACTTCCATAACCTGGTGAAGGAAAAAGTCACACAAGTCCAGGAAACACAGAGAGTCCCAAGCAAGATGAACCCAAAAAGACCACACCTAGCCACATCATAATTAAAACAGCAAACGTTAAAGACAAAGAAAGAATCTTCAAGGCAGCAAGAGAGAGACAGAAAGTTACCTACAAGGGAGCTCCCATTAAACTGTCAGCTGATTTCTTAATAGAAACACTACAGGACAGAAGGGAGGTGCATAAAGTATACAAAGTAATGAAAAGCAAGGGACTGAATCTAAGACTACTCTATCCAGCAAGGCTATCATTCAAAATTGAAGAGGAAAATAAATTCTCTGACTGTAGAAATAAAGAACCACAAATTAAGAATGTAGTAATCCTGAAATATCAATCAGAAAGAATATATGCACCCCTATGTTCATAGCAGTGCTATGCAGCTGTAAGAATGAAAGCTCTCTTATCCTTTGAGATAACATGGAGAGACCTGGAGAGTATTATGCTAAGCAAAATAAGCCAGTCAGAGAAAGACAAGTACCACATGATCTCACTTATTTGTAGAATATAATGAACAAAATAAGCTGATAAACAAAATAGATCCAGACACATGGAAGTAGGGGACAGACTGACAAACCTCAGAGGGAAGGTGGGTAGGAGGGTGGGAAGAGATAAACCAAAGAACTTATATGCATATATGCATACCCAATGGACATAGACAACAGTGAGGTGAAGTTGTGGGGGGGGGGGGGGAGCAAGAAGGATAGTTAATGGGGAAAAAAAGGATGGACATCTGTAATACTTTCAACAATAAAGATAAATTTTAAAAATAAAAATAAATAAACAAATAATTAAATAATTAAATAAATAAAAATAGTTAACTTTGCCTGGCCGGTTTGGCTCAGTGGATTGAGCACCATTCCATGGATTGAGAAGTCTCAATTTGATTCCTGGTCAGGGCACATGCCCAGGTTGCGGGCTCAATCCCCACTGGGGGGGGTGTAGGAGGCAGCTGATCAATATCCCTCTCTCACATCAATGTTTCTCTCTCTCTCCCTTCCTCTCTCTTTACAAAAATAATCAATAAAAACATATTTAAAAATAGTTAACTTCTAGTTACATTGTAATATTGGAAAATGGGAATTGTGACATGCTACAAAATAAATCAGATAAAAAATTTTAACAACATAAAAAATTGTCCATTATAAATAACATATATTCTTTGGTTATTCTCACACTGAAAAACTACAAATTCTTAAAAATAAAAGTACGTGCTATATTGAAAAGTAAAATTTCTGAGGACTCTACACTTTTGCTATGTACCTGGGTGAGTGGTGGAGTAAAAATCTGATGTTCAATAGGGATGGAAGCACAATGTTATTATAATCAGAACCATTGGTGCAAGTTTTAACATAAGAGGATATTGATGAACAATCCAAGATTTCAGCTTTTCCCCAAGGAGAGTCCTTAACTTAATCCGGTTCAACCTAACAGAGAAGCAGTTCAAGGTCAAAAAACAATGAAGTCAAGTCAAGGTGGGTGTTGAAAGCCCCGGAAGGCACAGAGGCTCTGTGTGATAAGGCCCACAAAGCTGATAAGTAGGAAGCACCATAGACCTCCATGTCACCACACTTCTGAACACATCTTCTAAGGCCAATCCATTTTCAAGATACTATCACTTACTGAGCCAGGCTGTCTCCCTTCTGAGCTCAGCACTGGGAAATGGGGGTCAAAATGCAGGGCCTCACCCGGCCGGTGTAGCTCAGTGGTTGAGCGTCAACCCATGCACCAAGAGGTCACTGGTTCGATTCAGGGCACATGCCCAGGTTGTGGGCTTGATCCTCAGTAGGGGGCATGCGGGAGGCGGCCAATCAATGTTCTCTCTCATTGAAGTTTCTATCTCTCTCTCCGTCTCCCTTCCTCTCTCTTAAATATCAATAAAGAAAAAAAAATTTTTTTTTAATGCAGGGCCTCCTCCCTCAGGTACACAATGACCAAGTCTTAAGAGAATGCAATATAATTCATTCTCCTTGAGCCCAGCTGAAAGGACACAAACATGAGTAATGTGTAGTCCCTGCTTTGGAGACTCCAGCCTGCCTGGATGAGGAGCTAAGGAACACTAATTCTCCAGGTTTCTACCCCTCTTCATTACATTTGCTAACCTGATAAATCATGTCATTTCCATTGTCAGTAAATGGTTAAAGAAAAAAAAATATTTCCATTTTCCCTAAATTCCCCATTGTAAACTTGTTCTGAATGTTTTAACTTAAAGATGTGAGTAATTTCCTGGCCGGTGTGGTTCAGTGGATTGAGCACCGTCCCATGGATTGAGAGGTCCCAGTTTGATTCCTGGTCAGGGCACAAGCCCAGATTTCGGGCTCAATCCCCAGTAGTGGGCGTGCAAGAGGCAACTGATCAATGTTTCTCTCTCACAATGATGTTTCTATCTCTCTCTCCTTTCCTCTCTCTCTAAAAAAATAAATCAATAAAAACATATTAAAAAAAAAAAAAAGATGTGAGTAATTAACATGCAAACTCCAGAAAAAAGGAAAATATTTGGGAACACAGAGGGTCCTAATCCTTAAATCCAGTCAACATAGGACTTGCCTATTCTTAGAGCCAGCAAGGCCATGCTGGTTCATTTATTGTGAATTAAATGTTTTTGCATAATTTCTCAAAAAGAGCTCAGAATAAAAAGAAACTAAGCATATTGAATATATTTACTCATTGATTTTTTAAAAAAGTAATATGTAAAAAATTCTACAGAGATTCACTTACTAAGGTTGAGAATAAAACTAGCTCAGAGTCTGGCAGGGAATGCAGCTGTAAGGACACCTTGACTTTAGTCCTGTGTTGAACCTCTGGCCTACAGAACCACGAAATAATAAATTTGTATTGTCTTAAGCCACTGAATTTGTGGTAATTTGTTACAACATCAAAACAAGGCTGATGCAAGTGTTAATTGGTTTAAAAATAGTCAAATGAGCAACACCACTACAACAATTAGATAATATTCAACCATTTAGAAAACTTTTCTGACACAGAAATACCACCCATATTATACAACTCTGAGCTTCTCCAAAGACCACTCCAAACAATGCCTGTAACTGCCCATCTGAAATTGTACTTCTTTAGTCCAAGTAATTATGTTCAGCTAATATCAGTCATTTATACTCAAGTATGAATGAGCATTGATCCTCCTTAGACACCAGACTCTGATAGAACATTAAGAAGAGGGTGGATAAAATAATATAACTGTTATGGTGCAAGGGGGTATATCAATCAGGTAGTCAGGGTTCTCTGAAGAAACAGGCCCAATATTACATATAGATATTTATTGTGAGGAACTAGTTCATGTGATTATGGAGGCCGAGAAATCACACCAGTCTGCCAGCTCCAAGATGGAGACTCAGGAAAGTCAATGGCCTGAGAACCAGAAGAAACAATATTACAAATCCCTGTCCCAGAGTAGATGAGCCCTGGCCGGTTTGTCTCAGCAGTTAGAGCATCAGCCCGCAGACCAATGAGTCTCAGGTTTGATTCCAGTCAAGGGCATGTACTTTGGTTGCAGTTCGTTTCAGGCCCTGTTCAGGGTCGTGCGGGAAGCAACCATTTGATGTCACATCGATGTTTCTCTCTCTCTCTCTCTCTCTTTCTCTCTCTTTTTTTCTCTCTCACTCTCTCCCTCCCTCCCACTCTATCTGATGATAAATAGAAAAATATCCTCAGGTGAGGATTTTTTTAAAAAGTAGATGAAATAAGGTGTCCCATCTCAGCAGTGAGGCAGGGAAAAAAGGGATGAGTTCCTCCTTCTTTCACCTTTTTTGTTTTATTCAACCCTTCGACAGAGTGAATAATACTCATCCACATTGGAAATGGAATCTACTGAGTCCACGTATTCATGCCTATCTTATCAGGAAACACCCTCAGAGATACACCCAGAAATAATGTTTAATCTATACATGGTCAGTCAAGCCCTGGCCGGTTTTGCTCAGCAGTTAGAGCGTTGACCTGCTGACCAGAGAGTCCTGGGTTCGGTTCCCGCTAAGGGCACGTACCTCGGTTGCAGTTTGTCCTGGGCCCCGGTTGGGGTGGTGTGGGTGGCAATCCATCGATGTGTCTCTCTCACATTGATGTTTCTCTCCCTCCTGTTCTATCTGAAGATGAATGCAAAAATGTCCTCAGGTGAGGATAAAAAAAAAAAATAAAATAAACATGGTCAGTCAAGTTGACATAAAATTAGCCACCATAGAAGGAGAATGGGAGGACCGCTGAAGAAAAACATAATCTTTGTCACAATTCTATCTAGCATTAGATTTAGTGTCCAATCTATTGTGACCAAAGAGTGCCAAAATATTTAATATTCCTGTTGCCAGGGGGCCTCATGATGATTTCCAAAACCTTTGTATAATATATGTCAATACTCTCCACTTTTCTCATTGTTTTTTAAGGAATAAGATGACTGATAAAAAGTAGAATGTTTCTCATACGCAGCAGAATCTTCACTGATATATCATGTAAGGCAACAGAAACAACATGGGACTACATCAAACTCAAAAGCTTCTGCACAGCAAAAGAAACAACTGTCAAAGTGGAAAGGGAACCCACTGTATGGGACAGCATAACTGCCAATGATATATCAGATAAGGGATTAATTTCCAAAATATATAGAGTGCTCATACAACTCAACAAAAGGAAGACAAAGAACCCAATTAAAAAATGGGCAGAGGAATTAGACTCCTCTCCAAACAGGACATACAAATGGCCAAGAGACATAGGAAGAAATGCTCAACATCACTAATCATCAGAGAGATGCAAATTAAAACAACAATGAGGTATCACCTCACACCTGTCAGAATAGCCACCATCAACAAAGCATCAAACAACAAGTGTTGGCAAGGGTGTGGAGAAAAGGGGACTCTAGTACACTGCTGGTGGGAATGCAGACTGGTGCAGCCACTATGGAAAACACTATGGTGTTACCTTAAAAAATTAAAACTTGAATTGCCATTTGACCCACTGATCCCACTCCTAGGAATATACCCTAAGAAGCCTGAAATACCAATCAGAAAGAATATATGTACCCCCATGTTCATAGCAGCGCTATTTACAATAGCTAAGATCTGGAAACAGCCCAAGTGTCCATCAGTAGACGAATGGATAAAAAAGCTGTGGTACATATACATAATGGAGTACTATGCAGCTGTAAGAAAGAAAGATCTCTTATCCTTTGAGATGACATGGGAGGAGCTGGAAACTATTATCCTAAGTGAAACAAGCCAAACAGAGAAAGACAAATATCATATGATCTCACTTATTTCTGGAATATAATGAACATAATAGTCTGAGGAACAGGGTAGTCCCAGAGACGTGGAAGTAGGGTACAGACTGACAATTGCCAGAAGAGGGGGTGGGGAAGGGGAGCGATGTATCACAGAACTTGTACGCATGTACTCATAACCAATGGACATGGACAACAAAACTGGGGATGAGGCAGGGAGGGAGGGGGAGGAGGATAACAATGGGGGGAAAAGGAGAAATATCTGTAACAAAAATAAATTAATAAAAAAAAAAGTAGAATGTTTCAAAGGATATATTATCCTTAGAGAAACGCTGTTTTCCGACTTCCAGTCAAGATGGCGGCATAGGTAAATGCGATATGGCCTCCTCCCACATCCACATCAAAGTTACAACTAAACCACAGAACAACCATCATTCAAAACTGCCCGAAATCAAGCTGAATGGAAGTCCCACAACTAGGAAATTAAAGGAGAAGCCGCATCGAGACTGGTAGGAGGGGCGGAGGCAAGACGGGCTGGTCCCATACCCACATGTGGCGGATAAAAATTAGGAGGATACCTCAGCTGGGAAGGTCCTCCCTGAGGACTCAGGGGTCCCCATCCCACACCAGGCGCCCAGCTCAGGGTTCCAGTGCCAGGAAGAGAAGTCCCCATAACTTCTGGCCATAAAACCAGCGGGAACTGAGGCTGAGGCAGCTGGAGCCCCAGGCATCGCCTCTTAAAGGGCCCGCACACGGACTTACTTGGACTCGCAACCTCCAGGCTCCAGCGTGGGGGAAGCAGCTTGAAAGGCTCCAGAGTCATATGGGGAAGAACTGAGCTGTTTGGCATTGGAGCAAAGGCTGGAGAGGCAGCTTTCTTCTGGACAGACGTGCTGTCAGAGGCCTTTCTTCCTTTGGTGAGCCCTTCCCTGGCACAGCAGACGCTGCCATATCTGGGACTCCAGCTACCTGGCTCACACTGTTTGCCCCACCCTGGTGATTCCCTGAGGCCCCACCCCACCCAACTTTCAGGCCCACCCAAGCTGTTGCCAGTTGCTTTACCATAGGATTGGCCTGTCTTGGATCCTTCTTCAGCTTTTCCTAAATTCTTTCAAACAAGCAGCATCTGGTCTCAGCTAGCCCCACACCTCTTGTTAAGTAATACATAGAAACAAACACAGGGAGACAGCCAAAATGAGGAGACAAACAGGTCCCAAATGAAAGAACAGAACAAAACTCCAGGAAAAGAACTAAGCGAAATGGAGATAAGCAACCTAACAGATGCTAAGTTCAAAACACTGCTTATAAGGATATTCAATGGACTTAGTGAGAACCTCAGTGAACTTAGTAAGGGCCTCAAGAGCATAAAAAAGGACCAGTCAGAAATGAAGGAGGCACTAACTGAAATAAAGAATAGTTTACACAGATTCAATAGTAGAGTAGGTAAAGCCAAGAAGCAAACCATCAATTTGGAATATAAGGAAGCAAAAAACACCCAATCAGAACACCAAAAAAAAAAAGAATCCAAAAAATGAGGACAGTGTAAGGAGCCTCTGGGACAACTTCAAGTGTGCCAACATTCGCATCTTGGGGGTGCCAGAAGGAGAAGAGATAGAACAAGGAATCAAAAACCTATTTGAAACAATAATGACAGAAAACTTCCCTAACTTGGTGAAGGAAACAGACATACAAGTCCAGGAAGCACATAGAGTCCCAAACAAGATGAACCCCAAGAGGCCCACACCAAGACACATCATCATCAAAATGCATAAGGTTCAAGACAAAGAGAGAATCTTAAAAGCAGCAGGAGAAAAGCAGTTAGTTACCTACAAGGGAGTTCCCATAAGACTGTCAGCTGATTTCTCAAAACAAACTTTGCAGGCCAGAAGGGAGTGGCAAGAAATATTCAGAGTGATGAAAAGCAAGCACTTACAACCAAGATTACTCTATCCTGCAAAGCTGTCATTTAGAATCAATGGCCATATAAAGAGTTTCCCAGACAAGAAAAAGCTAAAGGAGTTCATCACCACCCAACCATTATTATATGAAATGTTGAAGGGTCTTCTTGAAGAAAAGATTAAAAATCTGAACAAACAAAATGGCAATGAATACATCTCTATCGACAATTGAATCTATAAACAAAATGAACAAGCAGAACAGAAACATTCTCATAGATACAGAGAAATTCTGTTGGTTGCCAGATGGGAGGGGGGTTGGGGGAATGTGTGAAAAAGGTGATGGGATTAAGAAGTACAAATTGGTTGTTAGACTGACAAACCTCAAAGGGAAGGGGGGAGTGGAGACAAGGAGAGATAAACCAAAGAACTTATATGTATATATGCATAACCAATGGACACAGACAACAGTGTGGGGAAAGGCAGAAGGGCGTCGGGAATGGGGAGGAGGGGGTCATTGGGGGGAAAATGAGGAACATCTGTAATACATTCAACAATAAAGATAAGTTTAAAAATAAATAAATAAATAAATAATAAAATTTTTAAAAATGCTGTTTTCCACAATTTTTTATATAAAAATTTAATATTTGTATTCTTTATTTCAAAAAAAGAGCATGAGTCTTAGGCAAGGTATTTAACATCTCTAAGCTTCGGTTTCCTCATCTATAAAAGGAAATATCACTAGTTCTACTTCATAAAATTGCAATATTGGCTAAATTAAATAATACTTGTAAAATATTAGCACACTCCCTGGAACATAGTGCAGGCTTCTATATAAATCACTAGCATCATGGTTTGAAGTAAGTTAGTACGCTGCGCATCCTGATGGACCTGCATAGAGATTTAAGATTTATGTTAAAGATTTACAATCTTTAATTAGGAATGAGCTTCTGATTGATTTCTAGACTACTGGGATGATCCCATAGTAAGTTTGCAAGGTAAATTATGAATGGTACAGCAATTTTTTTGGAGTGTAAATATTTTATTCTGTATAAACACAAGCCTGAAAAACAGAATTTTCCCTAGATTTGATTACAGAAATCTTTCTTTCCTCAAAATAATTATATATAATAACCAGAGAGAATGGAAAGAAAATAACTTTTTAAGAGAAATAAATAATCTATTGTACTATCTTTTTTTCATTCAAAAACCGCACAATGAGCACTTATCATACCTCTGTTCTATGGACTACTCTAAAGGATACTAAGATGGCCCTGGTCGGTTTGGTTCAGCGGTTAGAGTGTCGGCCCGTGGACTGGAGAGTCCCGGGTTTGGTTCCTGCTAAGGGCACGTGCCTTGGTTGCGGTTTGTCCCTGGTCCCGGTTGGGGTTGTGTGGGTGGCAACCACTCGATGTGTCTCTCTCACATGGATGTTTCTCTCTCTCTTCCCCCCTCTCTCCCTTCTGCTCTATCTGAGGATAAATGCAAAAATGTCCTCAGGTGAGGATTAAAAATAAATAAAGGATACTAAGATAAATAAAAGTGAATTCTACACTCCAACACAGATGATGAACATGTATCAGCTCCAGCAAGGGGGATACTGCCCAGAGAGACAAACATTCAGGTTTATTCGGAATTCAGACAAAAGATGAGTGGAGGCCACCTGGAGGAATAAGAAGGTGGCATAGGGATTAGAGCCCAGGTTTTCAGGACACAGAGGCTTGTGGTTGGAATAGCTGAGTGAGAGCAAGTAGTGAGTGCAAGTGTTGGGGTCAAGGTCAAGGGGGCCCGCAGGTCCTGCAGGGCAACCTGAAGAACCCCTGTGCAGAGGAGAGAGGATCACCCAACCGAGTGACACAGCATCTGGACTTTATGAAACCCACCTGACACAAGTGTACAGGAGGAATAGAGAAAGAAGTAGCTGTAAAAATGCACTGTGATGATTCAAGCAGTGGAACTTCAGAGAAAAAACTTCCGGGCCACCTCCAGAAGTGGTAACTACAGAGGTTGATCCGACTTGACACGGAGAAAGCTCCGTGCCCAATTTTACTGTATGCCCAGGGGAGAAGTACTTGCTGTCTAGACACTGTCCTAGAAGGCTTATACTTCTTATATTCTTTGTCCTCCATATACATGAGTGAATTTACATATTTATGTATAGATATATGTCTTTTTTCTTTTTTTACAAAAATTGAAACTTTCTTTTTTTAATATGCTTTACATAATTTTCCACTTTGAGAAATATAGATTTATGTCATAATTTAACAGCTTTACAACATTGCATTATACACATGAATCAAATTTATCTGATCAATCATCTATTATCTTGCATATAAGTTGTGGGTTTCTATTTTCACTCTCATAAACCAAGATCTGATGAATACCCTTGCAGTTTCCCCATTACTTTCTACCATTGAATCCCTAAAAATGAATTTACCCTAGATCAAAGTATGTTTACTTTTGAATTTTTGATACATGCTGCCAAATTGTTCTCTGAAAAGGTTGTGTCAATTTTCACTCACCAACAGTATATAAGATTGTCAATAAAACCATTTTTGATGCTTAGCAAAATAGAACAAACTCTCACATTGAGACGCTAACATCCACTGTCATACTCACCCATATACATATCTTTCAGTTTTTTTCTCTTCTCAGAGCATTCATGTATCATTTTTATATGGCCTAAACATCTATACAACATTTTTACTAAAAACAATCTTTACATGTAAGAATATGTACAGTAGGTTTAAAATCTCATTAAAATATATGCTTAGAAGCCCTGGCCTCTGAGGCTCAGTGATTAGAGTGTCAAGCCCATAGACCAAAGGATTGTGGTGGTTGATTCCCGGTCAAGGACATGTACCTGGGTTGCAGGTTCCATCCCCAGCCTTGATTGGGGCATGCGCTGGAGGCAACCAGTCAACACCTCAGTGTTTCTCTCTCTCACCCACCACTTATGCCTTCTTCCTTTAGGCATGTCTCTTTGCTTTCTTTCTGCTTAGCTCCAAAAGCCCGCCCCTGCCTTTTTTTTTTTTTTTTTGCTTCTATAACTTGTTTCCTGAGCCCACACAGCCCAGCTGGTTCACTTCTTCCATGGCTCATTTTTCCTACCTCTGTGACTTTCTAGTAAACTTTTGCTTGTATTTGAGTCTTGACTGAATTCTTTCTTAGCCAGACTCAAGTACCGAGGTGACTGAACCGAGGTCCAATTGCCAGGAACATTCTGGTGCTGTTTTGCCACCAACAATGTAACAAAATATCTTCAAGAATTCCTTTAATGTGAAGATTTTGCCAGCATCATAGCCTCTGGGACATTATTATCCTTTCCTTACCACTTTTCTCATTTATGCTGATAAGTTCCCTTTACTAATTTCCTCGGACTGCACATGCAGAATCTCAAATGCCAGCAGTGTCAACATTTGGGTATTTCTTCTATAATTCTGCTTATGCTTGACTCAAACTTTACTTCCAGCAATACTAGTTTTTGTTTTTTTATGGTAGTTTCATCTTTATTGGGCAATTTCCTCTTGTGAGTATCTACATTTGCAAAAATGATACCATTGTAATTTAACCCAGTTATTAATTATCAGAAAAGGAGCAAAAGGAAGGTCAAATAGTAGAGACATGCCATTTGTGCAGCTTTTCCAGGAAGCTGCAGTTTAGACGCATGCCCAGTAAAGTCTAGGTGACTTAGGGAAGATACTTGTCTGTCACTCATACCAGGGAACAGGTCATTGGTCAGAGTAGGTGTGGCCACTGCAAACATGGGAAGATTTGAGATACTTAAGTTTCTAAACAAAGGAGTTTGTTCTCTTGTGTTCTTGCCCTCTTGACTCCTGGTTCTCAGGGACTCTCATGCTCCTGCATTCATCCACATGGTCTATAGCCATATGGACCCCACACACAATGGACTAATGAACTGTAACTAGTCTAATGCTGTACTGGACCCAGCTCCACCATGGACTGGAAACTTTGGACACTGGCTCTACTTCTAGCTCTGCTGAATCCCCAGCTGCACATCTTCCAGGACTGGATTAAGGGAAATGGGACTTTGTAAACTGAAGGATGCAATTCCACAAAAATAAAGCTTTCTACCACATCTCATCCTCACATGGAGGCCTCCAGAAATGCTTATTCCAGCAGTACCCCAAGAACTCACTCCCACTAGCAATGGAGAAAGACAATCTATTTCTCCAATAACAACATATTATGAGGGTTTATTACTGAGAGACAAGGAGGCAATACAGCTTTACTGTCTGTGTGTGAATTAAGTAACAGAGCTCAGTACCTATCACTTACAAATTATGAAAGATGTGATGTGATCAGATTTGTTATTTATATAAAAATGTATGTATGTAAGAACTAGCAGTTAAACTTGTACCTCATCCAGTTACTCACAGGTAATGTACTATGGTGACTGAAATTTTAACAGTGTTGTTGAGGGATTGGTGTAGTAAACTAAGCTGTGGTAACTAAAAATTCATGCATATTGGTAGCAAGCAGAACAAGGACTGCCTGTATTTGTTTTTGACTTTCATATGCCAGTAGTTTGGAGAAATCTTAGGGAGATAGTTGTACCTAATCCCCACCTTCTGTTTCCTATTTCTATGCAAAATCTTTACCTGCTTGCCATAGTAACTAGAATTGCACTGTTGGTCAGCCATCCCTTGGTGTTGATACATTGCCACATTCAGTCAATACGTACTGAGTATTTACTGTTCTAAAGCAAGGAATATAGTGGGAAAGAGGTAGAAATGGCCCTTGCCAAATGGAGCTTACAGTCCAATAGAGAGAGTCAAAAAACACAATTAACAAATCTAAAACATGACTTCTGACTGCAACTTACTTTGGAAGAAAATAGAAAGGGTGATGTGAAAAACTTGAAGCCGATGTGGGTGGGCAAGATACTGTTTAAGGGTGAAGGTGAGCAAAGGTTCCTTTGAGATTTCAAATGAGCTAAGCTCTGCATGATGAGAAGGAACCAGGTTACAGCAAATAAAAATGAGTTTGGAGTGTTTGAGAATAAGCAAGTGGCAGGGTCCCAAGAGTGAGGAAAGGAGTAATGAAACACAAAATGAGAGAGCTAAGCCAGATCACATAGGCCTTGTAGGCCACAGCAAGGAGTTGGATTTTATTCTAATTACAATAGAAAAATATTGAAAATTTTTTTACAAAAGACTGCCATGGTTAAGAACTTTGTTAAGATGGAAATGTATCTGGAAAAAATGACAAGTTGTTGCCAGTTGGAAATAGAAATGATAATTCTCTAGCTGAGCCGAGGAATAATTTTGGATGATGAGTGCCAGCTACATTAAGTAAGACTAATTGGAATATCACAGAGCAGGGAGGGAAATGCTCCAGGGAGCCAAGCATCAGCATGAAGACAATAGGCACCTTTTAGGTAGGAGGCAGAAATACACTGCCAATTTACTGTCCTAGCTGGATGATCTTAGCCAAGAGCAACCACTGCACTAGAGATATAGACACTTCCTACCAAAAATAGTACTTTTGATACACTGAAGGTTATTGCCTGTCATTGCCTTTTTCATTTTGTATCTACTGCTGCTAACCCAGGTCCCCTATACCCAACAGAAATAGGAGGTAGCCAAGAAAGAAAGTAGATGCAATAGTGAGAGACAAGTGAAATTATTACTTAACTGTGTTTCCAAAATCTCTGAAGGAAGTTGAATCTTTCCCCAAAGTTTGGGGTTCTGAAAATAAATTTGGAGTTCTATAAACTTGAAAGAAATCAGACAAGGTCTCTTAGTAGAACCTGTTTAGGTAGGGTGATGGTATGGAGACTGCTTGGGCTTGGAAGTCAGTCAGGCTCAGATTCAAATTCCACAGATAAATCGTTTCATTTCTTTTAATCTCAACCTCCTATGTGTATCAAAAATGGGTATTATAATCATACTGGCCCCACATGTCCCTCTGAAGATTAAATGAGGCAAAAAATATAATATATGAAAATCCCTGACACATCATGAGTTAAATATTTAGTGTCTGAAATAAGAAAATTCCTGGTACCTAGTAAGTGCTCAGTTAGCTTTATTATCTTTGTTCTCCTTCCTCCATTCCTCTTCCTTCTTTCCTTGAATAGGATGCATGACAAGCCCAGACAACTATAACAAATTTCCTTCAGTATCAAAATATGATTATAAGGTGCCAGAATTTTTTTTTTAAATTAGAATGTCAACAGAAACATCCAACTTTGAGCAGTTCTGGAGGAGCAGAGAGAAGGTCCAATCAATACTCTTCTGGCACTGTTTTGTGTAGCAGAATATGTAGCAGTTTGTTAAAAACGATGGCTGTCAGATCAGCCCTGTCCCAGCCCTGCAGCAGTGGTAGTCAATTCCACACGCACAGCACACTTCAGCACAGATGTTCCTGAAACTGAATGGGGGAAGAGGGCCCTCCAGGCAGGCTCATAAAACATTCTAAACTTTTTAAAAGATAAAATGACTGTGAAATCATGTTGAATGTTAAAATTAGAGTGGCAAATTCTAAATGAATCTGGAATGGTCATCCTAGTAATTTCTTTGTCTTTTAGCCAAAATAAGAAAGACCCCCCCGCCCCCCGCAAAGATTGATGACAATTTAACAACTATTTATTGACGCACATACTATATTCTAGACACCAAGCTAGGCAGCAAGATTACAAAAATGAGTGTATACAAAAGGAAGAAGTTTCTAAACGTCTGGTAATAAACTACTTTTTCATTTAATAATCCTTGGCCAAATTGTCTCAGACCCCTTTGTGCCAGAATAGAGAAAGTCCAGAATTGACCTCTGTCACGAGAATACTGAACACATTTAAAGACTGAGACTCTTAACTGGTTTCAAACTTTAGTCCCTAACAAACAAGGCAAATAAGTAGAAGAGATAGTGTCAAATTCCAAATGTTTTATCTCCCACAAAATGCTCTCACATACTTCATATGTATATTTGGACACACTAGGGGGATGTTTCCAGGGAAATAAAAAATTAACTAGTCTACTAGTCTAGGCCAAACAAATGCTTATAATTTGTGTAATTTGAATATAAATTCTGCCTGATTTAGAGGTAAATCTTTTTTTTAAGTAAGATTGAAATGGAATTGAAGAAATTAATTAGTTCTCCCTCTGGTTTATCATTTCTTTCCATTTCATTCTAAGTTTAAATTATGCAGACAAATGTCATCATTCTTGATATCAAAGAGGCAAGAACCAAAAGAGAAGAAAAAGATATAGAATAATATAAAAATTATCTCAGATATACAAAGGGAAGTTGGCATACTTGAATGGGGTAAAAATTTTTATGTTAAACCCCACCCTGGCACAGAAGTTTTCATTTATATTTCAGTCAGATAGGTATATATTTTAGCGTTATCATTCCTATTGTAAGAACTATAGGAGAATTGGTACATTATTTAGGAAGTAAAGTCAGACTGAGTGATGTAGTTTGTTTTGTACCTAATATAATATGCATAATAGAATCACCAAGCAAGAAACAAAATACCAAGTGAAAAATGGGAGGGATATATGCCTTTTACAGACACAACCCCAAGCATTTTTTATATCCTATGCTTGTTCCTAGTTTGCATCCATTTAATCACATTGATCTTTCTTTATTTAATATGCTATTTTATTTTTGTCCCTGTTAAAAGTGTAGTCAACATAAAATCAAATACTCAAATAATCCACCATTTTTTCTGCATTCAAAAATAAAAGAGATTCAAGACATACAGATAGCCTACAGGTACATGAAAAGATGTTCAACATCACTAATCATCAGGGAAATGCAAATCAAAACCACAATGAGATATTATCACCTTACACCTGTTAGAATGGCTATGATCAAAAAGACAAGAAAAAAATTTTAGTAGGATGTAGAGAAAAAGGAACCCTTGTGTACTGTTGGTAGGAATGAAAATTGGTGCAGCCATTATGGAAAACAGTATAGCATTTCCTCAAAAAATTAAAAATAGAAATACTATATGATCCAGCAATTCCACTTCTGGATATTTATCAAAAACAGATTAAAACACAACTGCTAAAAGATATATGTATTCCCATCTTCATTGCAATAGCCAAGGCATGGAAGCAACCTAGGTATTTGTCAATGGATGAATGGATAAAGAAAATGTGGTATATATTCACAGTGGAATATTATTCAGCTATAAAAAGAATGAAATATTGCCATTTTGACAATACGGATGGACTCTGAGAACATTGTGCTAAGTGAAATAAGTCAAAAGACAAAGACAAATACCATATCATGTCACTTTTACATGGAATATAAAAACAACAAAATGAGCTTATAGATACAAAGAACAGATTGGTGATTGCCAGAGGTGGTGGGGGGGTAGGGTGGACAAAAAAGGGTGAAGGTAGTCAAGCTAAAAACTTTTAATTATAAAATAAATAAGTCTTGGGGATATAATATACCACATAGTGATTATAGTAAACAATACTCTATTGCATATTTTAAAGTTGCTAAGAGTTGTCATCACAAGAAAAAAAATTTGTAACTATGTATTATGACAGATGTTAACTAAACTTATTATAGTGATCATTTCACAATATATACACATACTGAATCATTAGTTGTACACTTGAAACATATGTATAAGTTTATATATGTATATATAACTCAATTTAAAAAATTAAATTTAAATAATTAAATGAATGAGATTCATTGCAAGTCCAATTACAATGCCTGCATTCTTTTTTTGTAGAAATTGATCAGCTAGTTTTTAAATTTATATAGACTGGTGCAACTGAAGAAAAACACCGGTTCAGCTGCCTGGCACAACAAAAGTCAAACTCATGAGGCAAATTCAAGGAAAGAGGTTTTATTCAGGTGACATGTGACCTGGGAGAATGGTGGACTCCGGTTTCAAAGACCATCTCCCTTTCCTGCTCAAGCCCCTGGTTCTCACAGATTAGGAAGGGAAGGGCTCTTGTTTCTCTCTAATTGTCTAGTTAGCTGTTGGGGCGCTAAGGTCCTGTTCCATTCATCTCTCTCTAGCTTTTGGCATGCTGAGGCCTTATCCATTCATCTTTCTAACTTTTGGTGAGCTTGGATTCTGTTCATTCATACGTCTAGTATTTGGTGAGCTCTGTGTAAGAACCTCCCACCAGGCCATCTCGGCCAGTGGAGGAGACTCCCCATAGTTCCGACTGTCTAGGTTAACACTGGAAATATGCAAAGAAATTTCCAAGAAGACTGAAGTTGGAGCACTTACACCACCTGACTTCAAGACAGCTTATAAATTCCCAATAATCAAAATGGAATCAAATTTGCATAAGAGTCAACAAACATATCAAAAGGACAAAATACAGAGAAAAAAATAGATCCAAACTTACAGGGCTAGCCCAGCCAGTGTGGCTCAGTGAATTGAGCATTATCCCATGGACCAAGAGATCCCACTTCCATTCCCAGTCAGGGCACATGTAGGAGATGCCAGCTCCATCCCCAGTAGGGGTCGTGCCGGAGGCAACTGATTGAAGTTTCTTCCTCACATGGATGTTTCTCTCTCTCTCTTCCATCCTCTCTCCCTAAAAAATCAATAAAAACATTTTTTTTTTTTTAATTCAGACTTATAGGGCAAAGGAGCCAAAGAAACTGAATTGAAAAAGGATAATATTTTCATCAACTGATGCTGGATATTCATTTGGAAAAATAATAAAGCTTATCTCACGTCACACGAAATATCAATTTGAGATGAATTATATATCTATATATAACAGATCAAAACAGCCCTGGCCAGTTTGGCTCAGCAGTTAGAGCATTGACCCTCCAACCAAAGGGTCATGGGTTCCATCGCCGACCCCCATCAGGGTTGTTTGGGAGGCAACCAATCAATGTGTGTCTCTTACATTGGTGTTTCTCCAGCTCTCTCTCCCTCTCTCCCTTCCACTCTATCTAAAAATCAATGGAAAAATATCCTCCAGTGAGGATTAACAATAACAACAAAAAAATTAAAACATAAAATTTTCAGGAAGAAATATAGGGGACTACCTTTGTGACTTGGGGGTAGGTAAAGTTTCCTTAGGAAATAATAACATAATAGGAAAAAATAATCATTAACTACAAAAAAAAGAAAATTGATAAACTGAACTTAATCATAATTTTAAATTTCTTACTAAAGGATATTTTTAAGAAAATAAATCCACAAGCCACAAACTTAGACAAACATATGTCTGTCAGAGGACTGGTATTCAGGAAAGTAAGGAGTCCCTACAACTTAAAATAAAAACAAATAACCAGCCCAAGGAAAAAATGGACAAAAAATTTTAATCCAGCCCTGGCCAGTTTGGCTCAGCAGCTGGAGCGTCGGCCTGCGGTCCAGAGAGCCCCGGGTTCGGTTCCCGCTAGGGGCGCGTAACTCGGTTGCAATTTGTCCCCGGCCCTGGTTGGTCCGTGTGGGAGGCAGCCACTCGATGTGTCCCTTTCACGTCGATGTTTCTCTCTCTCTCTCTTCTCTCTCCCTCCCACTCTATCTGAACAAAAAAATGGAAAAATGTCCTCGGGGAGGATAAAAAAAAAGATTTGAATCTATACTTCACAAAAGATATATAAATGGTCAATAATCTCATTCAAAACTACCCATCATCATTAATCATTAGGCATATGCCAATTAAAACCATAGTAGCAAAGAAAAAAAAAAAAACCATAGTAGCAGATTATTACACACCGACACGTAGAAGACTGACAAGGCCAAGTGCTTGCAGGCTGTGGAGCAACTGGGGCTCTCACACATTATTGGTGGGAGTGTAGAATGAAATGGCTACTTTATAAAATAACCTCATAGTTTCTTTGAAAAATTAACATCCACCTACCCTAGCAGTTCTATTCCTATACATTACCCAAGAGAAATGAAAATGCATATCCACAAAATACTTGTATAGGAATAATTATAGTGGCTTTATTCATGATAACCTAAAACTGGAAACAGCCAAGTATCCATCAATAAGAAAAATGGATATATAAGCTGCGGTATATTCATAAAATGTAACACTAACTAACAATGAAAATGAAATAAACTACTACTACACACAACAACTTGAGGACAATCTCAAAAGTATTATCTGAGTAAAAGCCTAACACAAAAGAATACATATTGCATGATTCCATCTATATGAAGTTCTGAAACAGAGAAAGCTAACCTGGATGTAGAAATAAACATTGTGACTGCATCTGGTGCGTAGGCACAAAGATTTACTGGAAGTAAACATGAGATAACTTTCTGAAGTAAAGGAGCTTTTCTATATGTTGATAGCCATTTGGGACACATTAGGTGTATGCATTTGTCAAAATTCATGAATAGTAGATTTACGATTTGTTCATTTTGTGTGTAAATTTTCTCTTTAAAAAATAACTGTGAGCAATACTGAATTTAGGGGAAGTGTCTGCAACTTACTTTGAAAATGAATAAAAAAATAAGATGTGTTGATGGGTGATAGAGGAATGGATAGATTGATAGGCAATAAAGCAAGTATAATAAAATGTTGATGATGAAATCTAGGTTGTGGGCATATGAGATTACATTGTAAAATTCTTTCAAATGTTCTATATATTTGAAACTTCTTATAATAAAATAATGGAAAATGAACACAAAATATTTTTGCATATTTCTTGTATATTTATAATTAACATAGAACTATAAAAATTGGAGTTAGTCAAGATGATGGCATAGGTAAATGCAGTACCCAAAACCTCCCACAACGACATCAAAATTACAACGAAATTACAAAATAACCATCATTCAGAGCACCTGAAATCTAGCTGAACAGAAGTCCTGTAACTAACAATATAAAGAAGAGCCCTGGCCGGTTTGGCTCAGCGGTTAGAGCATCGGCCTGCGGTCCAGAGAGACCTGGGTTCGGTTCCCGCTAAGGGCATGTACCTTGGTTGCAGTTTGTCCCTGGCCCTGGCTGGTCGTGCGGGTGGCAGCCACTCGATGTGTCCTTTTCACGTCGATGTTTCTCTCTTTCTCTCTCTCTCTTCCCCTCTCTACCTCCCACTCTATCTGAACAAAAAATGGAAAAATGTCCTCAGGTGAGGATAAAAAAAAAAAAAAAGAATATAAAGAAGAAGCCACATCTGGATTTGGGGAAGGAGCAGAGATGTTGAACAGACTGATCCCACACCCAGGTGTGGCAATTAAAAACTGGGAGGGATATCTCAGCTGCAGAGGTCCCCACTAAGGAACAATGAGTCTGGCCCCACATCAGCTTTCCCAGCCCAGGGTTCCAAGGCTGGGAAAGGAAGTCCCCATAATGTCTGTCTGTAACAGCCAGTGAGAGGGAGGGCTTCTAAAGTCCCAGGCAGTCCTCTTAGACGCAGCGGTTCTCAACCTGTGGGTCACGACCCCTTTGGGGGTCGAACGACCCTTTCACAGGGGTCGCCTAAGACCATCGGAAAACTCCTCTATCCGTCTCCTGGCGGGTCCACCCACATGCAGATACACCCACACACAACATGAGGAACTGTATTAAAGCATCACGGCGTTAGGAAGGTTGAGAACCACTGTTAGAGGATCCAGGCCCAGACTTACTCAAACTCACCTTGAGACAGGCTAGTAAGCCAGGACAAGTGGAACAGGGAAAATTAGACTAATAATTAAATGGCCAAATAGTTTACAACCATCTAGTAAATCACAAAAGTCTATGTTCACTAATCAAGGACACTTAGGAGTAAATGATTTATACTTCTCCTCCCCAACCAGAAGGTAACTGGCTTAAATCACCCTACTCAGGGAGATAGATAGCAGAAATCCCCTTAATGCCATTTGTGTTAACAACACCCAAGGACAGGTGAAGTTAAGAGAATAAATCTCATTTTGGTGCAACAGCATAAAGCTGATGAATATTCTATTGAGATTCTTCCCTAAGACCTCAGGCTTTAAAACCCTTCAAGATGAAGGACCCATGGCATTCTGTCCCTCTCCAAAGCATGCCCATGCCTTTCTTCCCTTTCATGCAGCCTCTAAATTCTAAGGGTCCCCATGAGACTTGCAACCAGGAGAGAAGTGGGCGGTGGCAGCTCATCCCAGGTTTACCCCATGAACTAGTTTCCAAGGCCCCTTTTCTCTGACTTCCCAGTGAGTCAAAGCAGCTCCACCTATGCTCATTTCCTTCCTACAACATTTCTAGAAAGCCAAAGCAGCCCTGCCGTGGCTCTCTCCTATTGCTTCTTTTATTCTAAGCCCTTACTTGTTTCACTGTTCCCAGTTTTAATAAACATATTGTCAAAATCACCTGGACTCCCATTGTAAAATTTTTCCTGCAGAAAATAAAGAACCCACACACTAAAGTCTGGCCTGAGGCAGACCTGCTTCGGGCCCAGTTCCTGTCTGGAACAACTTGCTCTGAGTTTCAGAGCTGGGACAGCAGCTCCAAAGGTGCCAGGAACACATGGGGAGAAACTGAATTGTCTGGCTTCAGGATGAGGGTAGGAAGGGCAGCTTTCTTCCAGGCAGAAGTGCTACCAGAGGCCATTATTCCTTTGCTGAACCCTCCATCTACAGAGCCAGCAGGCAAGCACCATATCTGAGACTTCATCAACCTAGCTAACACCGTTAGCCCCACCCTGGTGATTCCCTGGGACCCAGCCCCACATAACTTTTGAGCCCACCCAAGCTATTTCCAATAGCTTTGCCATACAAATGGATTGTTTTGGCTCATGCTTCAAACTTTCATAAAATTTCTCAAACAAGTAGCATCTGGCCTCTGCATACCCCACACCTCTTACTAAGTGGTCCCAGGCTTGGCACTAGCAGCAGACAGCCTTGGATTACAGTTTGGCCTCTCCTGGGCACCTCTAAGACTGGCACAAATAGCAGCCATCTGCAGATCTGTCTGTAGCTCTGGGCAGAAGAGCTCCCGGAAAGCCACAGAGCCAGTGCACCCTGTGAACAGCATCAGACATGCTGATTACAACCCAAACACCTCTACTAGTGACACACTCAAGTGGCATACTTGGCAAGCACTAAAGCCCCCCTGAAGTGAGTCCTTCTCTGTGGAGTCAACCCACACACAGCAGTTCATCTGCTGTAATCACACCCAGTCCTCACAACTGATTGGCCTACAGGTCAATCGCTTCCAGTGATGTGCCAACAATAACCAAGGATCCACTGCAATAGGACAGTGCACACAGCCCACATGGGGGTTGAGGGGGGCACCTGAAGTGTCCATCTCAGGTGACTGGGGAGGCTGCACCACTGGACCCTAAAAGAAACCTACTACATAAGGCCACTTTATCAAGTCCAGGAGATGTAGCAACTCTACCTAATACATAAGAACAAACACAAAGTGAGGAGACAAAGAAACAGGACTCAAATGAAAGAACAGAAGAAATCTCCAGAAAAAGAACTAAAAGAAATGGAGGCAAACAAACTATCAGATACAGAGTTCAAAACAATGGATATTAGGATGGTCAAGGACCTTAATGATTGTTTCAACAGCATAAAAAAAAAAAAAAGGACATGGAAACCATAAAAAAAAAAGAAATAAAGGATAAACTAACTGAAATATAGAATAAGTTATAGGGAATCAACAGTAGAGTAGCTGAGGCAGAAAATCAAATCAGCTATTTGAAATATAAAGAAGCAGAAAACACTCCATCAAAACAACAACAACAAAAGAATACAAAAAATTAAGATAGTATAAGGAGCCTCTGGAACAACTTCAAGCATGCCAATATTTGCTTCATGGGAGTGCTGGAAGGAGAAGAAAGAGAACAAGAAATTGAAAACTTATTTGAAAAAATAATGACAGAAAACTTCCTTAACCTGGTAAAGGAAATAGATATACAATTCCAGGAAGTGCAGAGAATCCCAAACAAGTTGAACTCAAAGGAGGCCCACAACAAGACACATCATGATTAAAATGCCAAAGGTTAAAGATAAAGAGATAATCCTTTTTAATTTTAATCCTCACTAAGGATATGTTTTTATTGAATTTAGAAAGAGAGGAAGGGAAAGAGAGAGAGAAACATCGACATGAGAGAGAAACATCAATTGGTTGCCTCCTGTATGCACCTGATGGGAGATTGAACCTGCAACCTAGGTATGAGCCCTGACCAAGAATCAAACCCACAATCTTTTTTGGTATATGGGAAGATGCTCCAAACAACTGAGATACCTGGCCAGAACGAAAAATAAGGAGAAAATCTTAAAAGCAGCAAGAGATAAACAGTTAGTTAGCTACAAGGGAGCTTCTATGAGACTGTCACCTGATTTCTCAACAGACACTGTGAAGGCCAGAAGGGATTGGCTCAAAATATTCAAAACAATGAAAAGCAAGGACCTACAAGATTAATCTATCCTGAAAAGCTATCATTTAGAATCAAAGTACAGATAAATAGCTTGCCAGACAAGAAAAAGCTAATGAAGTTCATCAACACCAAACCAGTATTACCAGAAACATTCAAGGGTTTTATGTAAGAAGAAGAAGAAGAAAAAGAAAAAAGATCAAAAATATGAATACTAGCACCTATATATGTAAAGCAATTCTTGATGGACAGCCATCAAGGGAGATATTGACAGTAATACATTCCTAGTAGAAGATTTTAATACCCCATTGACATCAATGGAAAGATCTTCCAGACAAAATCAACAAGGATATGGTACCTGAAATGACACACTAGATCAGATTAACATAATTTATATATTCAGAGCATTTCACACCAAAGCAGCAGAATATACTGTCTTTTCAAGTGCACATGGAACATTTTCTAGGATACACCATATGTTAGGACACAAAATAAGTCTCAGTAAATTTAAGAAGATAGAAATCATATCAAGCATCTTCTCTGACCATAATGGTAGGAAACTAGAAGTCAATCACAAAATATATATATACTGAAAAATACACAAACATGGAGGCTAAATAACATGTTACTAAACAATGAATGCATTAAAATGAGATCAAAAAAGAAATAAAATGATAACTTGAAAAAATGACAATGAGAACACAACAACCTAAAATCTATGAGACACAGCAAAAGCAGTTCTAAGAGGAAAATTCACAGGACTACAGGCCTATCTCAAGAAACAAGAAAACTCTCAAATAAACAATCTAAGTTTACACTTAGGGGAACTTGAAAAAGAACAACAAAGAAAGCCCAAAGTTAATGGAAGGAAGGAAATAAAGATCAGAGCAGAAATAAAGAAAGGAGAGTATTAAAAAAACACAAAAGATCAATGAGCCCTGGCTGGTTTGGCTCAGCAGTAGGCATCAGCCTGTGGACAAATGAGTCGCAGGTTCGGTTCCAGCCAAGGGCACATGCCTCGGTTGGGGTTGGTCCCTGGCCCTGGTCGGGGTCAGGGTCGTGCGGGAGGCAGCAGGTCAATGTGTCCCTCTCACGTTGATGTTTCTCTCTCTCTCTTCCTTTCTATCTGAAGATGAATGGAAAAATATCCTTGAGTGAGGATTAAAAACACAAAACAAAACAAAAACAAAAGATCAATGAAACAAAGAGCTGATTTCATGAAAAGATAAACAAAATTGACAAACCATTAAACAGACTCATCAAGAAAAAAAGAAAGAAGACACAAATAAATAATATCAGAAATGAAAAAGGAAAAGTAACAACTGACACCAACAATATACAAAGGATTGTAAGGAAATAGTACAAACAACTATATGCCAACAAACTGAAAAATTGGACAACTTGGAGTAAATGAATAAATTCCCAGAAACATTCAATCTTCCAAAACTGAATCAGGAAAAATAAAAAATAAATTGAAAAGACAGATTACAACTAGTGAAATTGAAGCAATTAAAAAAAAAAAAAAAAAAAAAAAAACTCCCAACAAACAAAAGTCCTTGACTAAATGGCTTCACAGGTGAATTTTACCAAACATTCAAAGAACTAACACCTATCTTTCTCAAACTATTCTACAAATTTTAAGAGGCGGAAAGACTTGCAAGCTCATTTCATGAGGCCAGTCTTACCCTGATTGCAAAACCAGATAAAGACACTACAATGAAAGAAAATTATAAGGCAATATTCTTTTTTTATTTTTTTTATTATTATTATTTTTTTTATCCTCACCCGAGGACATTTTTCCATTTTTTTGTTCAGATAGAGTGGGAGGGAGAGAGAGGAAGAGAGAGAGAGAGAAATATCCATGTGAGAGAGACACATCGAGTGGCTGCCACCCACACGACCCAACCAGGGCCGGGGACAAACTGCAACCGAGGTACATGCCCTTAGCTGGAACCGAACCCGGGCCTCTCTGGACCGCAGGCCGACACTCTAACCGCTGAGCCAAACCGGCCAGGGCGGCAATATTCTTTTTTTAAATTAATTAATTTATTTATTTTTATTGATTTCTTTAGAGAGAGAAGAAAGAAGAGAGAGATATAAACATCGATGTGAGAGAGAAACATCCATCAGCTGCCTCCTGTACATCCCGCACAGGGGATCAAGCCTGCAACCAGGGCATGTGCCCTGACTGGGAACCGAACCAGGACCTCTCAGTCTATGGGATGATGCTCAGTCCACTGAGCCACACCAGCCAGGCGGCAATATTGTTGATGTACATAGATGCTAAAATCCTCAACAAAATATTAGTAAACAAAATCCAGCAATACGTTAAAAAGTTCAAACACCATGATCTAGTGAGATTTATTCCAGGGATACAAGGTTGGTACAATATCTGCACATCAATAAACATGATACACCACATAAACTAAATGAAGGCCTGGCCCGTGTGGCTCAGTGGGTTGAACATCACCCCATGGACTGAGAGGTCCCAGTTCGATTCCCTGTCAGGGCACATGCCCGGGTTGCAGGTTTGATCCCCAGTGGGGGAGCATGCACGAGGCAGCTGATCAGTGATTCTTGCTCACATTGATATTTCTATCTCTTTCTTTAAAAAATCAATAAAAGCATATTAAAAAAAAAAAAACAGCCCTGGCCGGATTGGCTCAGCGGTTAGAGCGTCGGCCCGCAGACCAGAGAGTCCTGGGTTCGGTTCCCACTAAGGGCACGTACCTCGGTTGCAGTTTGTCCCCGGCCCTGGTTGGGGTTGTGTGGGTGGCAACCACTCGATGTGTCTCTCTCACATTGATGTTTTTCTCTCTCTCTTACCCCCCCTCTCCCTCCCACTCTATCTGAAAATAAATGCAAAAATGTCCTCGGATGAGGATTAAAAAAAAAATGAAGGATAAAAAACCACCTGCTCATATCAATAAATGCAGAAAAAGCATTTGATAAAATTCAGCACCCATTTAATATAAAAAAAACTCAGCAAAGTGGGAATAAAGGGAACATACTTCAAGATAATAAAGGTCATATACGACAAATCCACAGCCAACATCATACTCAATGGACAAAAACTAAAAGTGTTTTCCTTAAGATCAAGAATAAGACAGGAATGTCCGCTTTGACTACATAGTACTGGAAGTCCTAACCACAGCAAGAAAAAGAAATAAAGGCAGCCAAATTAAAAAGGAAGAAGCAAAACTGTCATTATTTGCAGATGAGATGATACTGTATGTAGAGAACCTTAAAGATTCCACCAAAACACTACTAGAACAGATAAATTCATTCAGTAAAGTAGCAGGATACAAAATATTTAGAAATTAGTTCATGACAATTGCCAGAAGAAGGGGTGGGGGAGGGGAGCGATGAACCACGGAACTTGTACACATGTACTCATAACCAGTGGACATGGACAACAAAACTGGGGACGGGGCAGGGAGGGAGGGAGGAGGGTGTCAATGGGGGGAAAAGGAAAAACATCTGTAACAAAAGTAAATTAATAAAAAAAAAAAAGAAAGAAAGAAATTAGTTCAATTTGTATTCACCAATGATGAACTAGTAGAAAGGGAAACTAAAAAAAAAAAAAAATCCCTTTTACAATTGCATAAAAAAAAATATCTAAGAATAAATTTAACCAAAATGTAAAATACCTGTACTCAGAAAATTATAAAACACTGAAGAAAGAAATGGAAGAAGATACAAATAAATGGAAGCATATATTGTGTTCATGGATAGGAAAAATTAACATAATTAAAATGTCCATACTACCCAAAGCAATCTATAGATTCAGTGCAATTCTTATCAAGATACCAATGGTGTATTTCACAAAACTAGAACAAATATTCAAAAAATTTATATGGAACCACAAAAGACCCTAAATAGCCACAGCAATCTTGAGGAAAAAAAGAACAAAGTTGGAGGAATCCCTACCTGAAGTCAAACTATACTATAAGACCATAGTAATAAAAACAGCACAGTACTGGCCTAAAACCAGACACATAGATCAATGGAGCAGAGTAGAGAGTCCAGAAATACACTCACACCTTTATGGTCAATTAATATTTAACAAAGGAAGCAAGAATATACAATAGAGTAAAAAGAGTCTAATCAATAAATGGTGTTAGGGAAATTAGACAGATACATGCAAAAAAATAAAACTGATAAAAAAAAAAAATAAGAAAAAATAAATAAATAAATAAATAAAACTGGACCACCTTCTTACATAATACACAAGAATAAACTCAAAATGGATTACAGAGTTAAAATTTTAGACTCAAAACCATAAAAATCCTATAAGAAAACATAGGAAATAAAATCTCACACATTTCTTGTAGCAATATTTATTCTAATATATCACCTCAGGCAAGGGAAACAAAAGAAAAAAAAGGGGGGGGGGGGCTATATCTACCTAAAAAGTTTTTGCAGAGCAAAGGAAACAACAAAATGAAAAGACAACCCACTGAATGGGAGAACATATTCGCCAATGATACATCTAATATGAGGGAGTTAATATCCAAAATTTATAAAGAATTTCTAAAACTCAACAACAAAAAACACAAACAATCCAATTAAAAATAGGCAAAGGACCTGAATTGACACTTCTACAAAGAGGAGATACAGATGGCCAATAGACATATAAAAGGATGCTCAGTGTTACTAATCATCAGAGAAATGCCATTGGCAGTGGGGAGGAAGATTAATCAAAGAATTTATATGCATATATGCGTAACCAGTGGACACAGACAACAGTGCGGTGAAGGCCTGGGTGGGGGCCAGGAGCAGGGTGGAAGGATGGAGGGGGTCAATGGGGCAAAAAAGGGGGACATCTGTAATACTCTCAACAATAAAGATAATTTTTAAGAAACCACAATGAGATAATACCTCACACCTATCAGAATGGCTATCATCAATAAATCAACAAACAAGTGTTTGTGAGGATGTGGAGAAAAGGGAACCCTCATGCACTGTTGGTGGGAATGCAGATTTATGCAGCCCCTGTGGAAGCAGTAGGAAGTTACCTGAACAAATTAAAATTAGAGCTGCCTTATGACCCAGCGAGTCCAATTCTGGGTGTTTATTCGAAGAATCCCAAAACACTAAATCAAAAAGACGTATACATCCATATGTTTATTGCACCATTATTTACAATAACTAAGATATAGAAGCAACCTAAATGTCCATCAATAGATGAATGGGTACAGAAGAAGTTGTGCACATATACAATGGAATATGATTCAGCCATAAAAAAAAAAAAAAAAAAAAAAGAATAAAATCCATGGACATAGACAATAGTGTGGTGAGGGTCAAGAGAAGGGGGGAGTTGGGGCTGGATGAAGGTGGTCAAAGTGGGGAAGATGGGGTACATCTGAACTAGTGTCAACAATAAATATTTAAATAAAAAATAAAAAGTAATTTAAAAAAATAAATTAAAAATTGCTGATTTTGAGGCCCAAAAAAGAATAAAATCTTGCCACCTGCAACAACATGCATGGACCTAGAGGTTATTGTGCTGAGTGAAATAAGTCAGACAGAAGAAGACAAATGCCATATGATTTCACTTATATGGGGAATCTAGAAAACAAAATAAGCCAACAAGAAGAACAGAAACAGATTTATAGATACAGAGAACATTTTGATGGTTGCCAGATGGGAGAGGGGTTGGGGAAATGAAAGAAAAAGGTGAAGGGATTTAGAAGTACAAAGTGGTAGTTACAGAATAGCCACAAGAGTGTAAAGTACAGCATACAGAATATAATCAATAATATTGTAATAACTATATGTGTTATTGTTATTGGTGGAAGTGAGGTATCCCTTTCCCCACGGAGTGCTTGGAGTGTGGTCCCTACGATATCTCAAGAAAAAGAATTTTCTGAGACTCACACAGGAGGATGAGTGATTTTTATTTACCTGGAATTACATCTCTGGGTTTCCAAAGTCCCATTTCCCTAATCCAGTCCTGGAAGATGTGCAGCTTGGGATTCATTAGAGCTAGAAGCAAAGCCAGTGTCCAAGGTTTCCTTTCTATAGCAGAATTGGGTCCAGTTTAGCATTAGGTTAGTTGCAGTCCATCAGTCCATTGTGTACAGTATAGCTATGGGCCATATGGGCAAATGCAGGGGAGCCAAGAGAACAAGCCCCCTGCAACAAGAGAGCCAGGCGCCAACAGAGCAAGAAAACCAGAGCGCAAGAGAACAAACTCCCTTTCTTAGGAGATTAAATATCTCAAATCTTCCCATGCTTGCATTGACCATGCCTACTCTGGCCAATGACCTGTTCCCAGGTATGACTGACAGGCAAGTACCTTCCCTATGTCACCCAGACTTTACACGCTATGCATATATTCTTCCCCTGTCCAGTCCCTTCTCCCAGTGATCTGTGGGGAATAGACTAGTGGTTTCCTGGGGAGTGTTAAACTGCAGCTTCCTGGCAAAGCTGCACAAATGAACACCTATAATATTTGGCCTTCCCTTTGCTATTTCCAGTTATTCATAACTAGTTAATTACAATGGTATCATTATCAGATATGTATTAGATTTATCATGGTTATCATTTCGTAAGTTACATAAATGTCTAATTACAGGGTTCTACACCTGAAACTAACCTAATATTGTACATCACCTGTACTTTAATTTTTTAAAAGTTATTGTACTATTGACATTCATTTAGGATTGTCTACATGTTCTGAATTCTTGGCCATATTTTGTGTTTCCAATCATGTTCTCAGCCAGTCACTCCTCTTTTTTCCATAGTTCATTCTCCTCACACACATGTGCTCTATATTCTATTCAAATCTGTTAAGAGGCATCATGGATTATCATTGATCATGTCTCCATCTTTATGTTCATTTTGAAACCACATACTTTTCAGTCCCCCATCCTCACCCCCAATCTAGGGCTGTGATTTTTCCAGGGCTATTTACCATGTCTGATTTCTGCACAGAAGGTGGAAACGAGCAATCTTTTGATTGGTCAACAGTGTGCTTGTTTGCCCAGATGTCTAATTTAAACACTCATTATATTGAGATTATTTTTAACCCCATAACTTTTTAAACCAGCAGGTACGTTACACACCAGATGGCTCCCTGCTCCTGCTTTTCTCAACAGGATCTTTTAATGAGACCATTATATGGCTTACTTATGGTATCACAATTAGTCAGAGAAAATTCAGGCCTTCTGATTTCACAAAAGACCATCTAGTTAATCCCCAGGTATGTCAGTTATGTTATTTAATCTCATTTTAAAAAGAAAAAGGTTAACTTAATGTGACTAATTTAGACAGTATAAACATTATTTCAATGGATATTTGTGGAAATAATGTTTTGTAGGAACACATTTACTTCATTATCTTATAAAGCACAGCAGGATTTCTGTGTGGTTGGAAGGCTGGTTGTCGACTAGCTCACAAAAGTTAATAGAAGGAATTAAATAGTCTGAATGCCAACAGCAGGCGCCATTAGGATTCTTAGATGAATAGACATGAATGGGGAGGAAAGAATCAGATAGGAGAGAAGGAGAAAGGAGTAGAATAGTGAAAATAAAGATTAAACCTCTATTGTAGTATTTTCAATTCTATAATTATATAATGTTGAAATGCTATCTTATTAATGACCATGAACCTGTCTCAGAAGATTCCAAACCTCTTCCTACTCTGATATTTTTTAATGTGAATTCAGACATTCTCTGAGGGACTCTGGAGGGAGTCCTCTCTGGCAGAAAGACTCACCACCATTAGCAATGCCCCAGGGAGCCTCCAATAGGGCCACATAAATTAGAATAATAATCCTAGCATTCTGATCCAGCTCCAGTCTTTTCTTTAGAGCCCATGTACCATCTGTCAATTGGTTCCATTGATTCATACCAAATCTACTTTCTACAGTGAACAATCTTACCTCTATCTTTGGTCTCTTTCCTCTTGACTTATCACATTAGTATAAACATGATTTTCTTTCTTTCTTTTTTTTTTTTTTTCTTTTTTCTTTTCTTTCCAAGGCTTAGGACAGAAGAAGCAACAAGAAAGAAACTAGGCGGGGCTGCTTTGGCTCTCTAGAAACTATGGGACAGAAGTGAGCCAAGGCGAGGCTGCTGTCAGCTCGCTGGAGAGTCAGAGAAAAGGGGACGTTGGAGACAGTTTCAGGAACTTAGCCCAGGACAAGTTGCAACAGTCCACTGCTTCCCTGGTTGCAAATTTCATGGAGTCCCTGAGAGTTTAGGAGATGCACAAGGAAAGTCGTGGCGTACTCCTGAGAGGAAGATTGCGCTAAACATGATGGTCTTTTTTTTTTTTTTAATTTATTTTTGTTACAGATGTTTCTCCTTTTTCCCCCATTGAAACCCTCCTCCCCATCCCCAGGTTTGTTGTCTATGTCCATTGGGTATACATACATGCATGTAAGTTCTGTGGTTTATCTCTTCCCTCCCCCGCCCCACCCCCTCTTCTGAGGTTTGTCAGTCTGTACCCAACTTCTATGTCTCTGGATATACTTTGTTCATCACCTTAATTGTTTCATTATATTCCACAAATAAGTGAGATCATGTGATATTTGTCTTTCTCTGATTGGCTTGTTTCGGTTAGGATAATACTCTCCAGGTCCCTCCATGTCATCTCAAAGGATAAGAGATCTTTCTTTCTTACAGCTGCATAGTGCTCCATTGTGTATACGTACCACAGCTATTTTATCCATTCGTCTACTGATGGACACTTGGGCTGTTTCCAGATCTTAGCAATTGTAAATAGTGCTGCTATGAACATAGGAGTACATATATTCTTTCTGATTGGTGTTTCAGGCTTCTTAGGGTATATTCCTAGAAGTGCGATCACATGGTTAAATGGCAGTTCAATTTTTAATTTTTTGAGGTAACACCATAGTGTTTTCCATAGTGGCTGCACCAGTCTGCATTCCCACCAGCAGTATTCTAGAGTCCCCTTTTCTACACACCCTAACCAGCACTTGTTGTGTGATGATTTGTTGATAGTGGCCATTCTGACAGGTGTGAGGTGATACCTCATTGTTGTTTTAATTTGCATCTCTCTGATAATTAGTGATATTGAGCATTTTTTCATATGTCTCTTGGCCATTTGTATGTCCTGTTTGGAGAGGTGTCTAGCTCCTCTGCCCATTTTTTAATAATTGGGTTCTTTGTCTTCCTTTCGTTGAGTTGTATGAGCACTCTTTATATTTTGGAAATTAACCCCTTATCTGATGTATCATTGGCAATTATGGTCTCCCATATAGTGGGTTCCCTTTCCATTTTGATGGTTGTTTCTTTTGCTCTGCAGAAGCTTTTTAGTTTGATGTAGTCCCATGTATTCAATTTTTCCTTTGTTTCTCTTGCCTTAGGGGTTGTATCAGTGAAAATTCTGCTGCATATGATGTCTGAAATTTTGTTGCCTACATTTTCTTCTAGGATTTTTATGGATTCATGAGTCACATTTAAGACTTTTATCCATTTTGAGTTTATTCTCGTGTATGGTGTAAGTTGGTGGTCTAGCTTCATTTTTTTGCATGTAGCTGTACAATTTTCCCAACACCATTTGTTGAAGAGGCTGTCTTGACTCCACTGTTTGCTCCTGCCACCTTTGTCAAATATTAATTGAGCATATTGTCTTGGGTCAGTTTCTGGGTTCTCTGTTCTGTTCCATTGATCTATGTGCCTGTTCCTGTGCCAGTACCAGGCTGTTTTGATTACAGTGGCTTTGTAGAATAACCTGATATCTGGTATTGTTATTCCTCCTACTTTGTTCTTCTTTTTCAAGATTTCTGTGGCTATTTGGGGCCTTTTTGGGTTCCATATAAACTTTTGGAGTATTTGTTCTAGTTCTATGAAGTATATTGTTGGTGTTTTGATGGGGATTGCGTTGAATCTATAGATTGCTTTGGGTAGTAGGGACATTTTAATGATATTAATTCTTCCAATCCATGAACATAGTATATGCTTCCACTTTTTTATATCTTCCTCTATTTCTTTTTTTCAATTATAAACATGATTTTCAGCAGTCCTGTTCTCCTGGACCAGCCCTTATTTTGACTAATTCTTTACAATATACCTTACTGTCTTATAATAAAAGTGTTCAGCCCTGGCCAGTTTGGCTCAGCAGTTAGAGCGTTGGCCTGTGGACCAGAGAGTCCTGGTTTTGGTTCCCGCTAAGGGCACGTACCTCAGTTGCAGTTTGTCCCCGGCCCCACTTGGGATCATGTAAGTGGCAACCACTCATGTGTCTCTCTCGCAGAGATGTTTTTCTCTCCCTCTCCCCCCCCTCCCTCCCACTCTATCTGAAGATAAATGCAAACATGTCCTCAAGTGAGAATAAAAAAAAAAATGTCCATTTTTATCTTAGATTATTGTTTTCCTGGCATATTTCCATGAATTTATCTATTTATATTCATATATTTATTCATATGTTCCTGTATGCTTCCTCATTGCTGTGATCTACTAACCCTGTGGAAAAGAACACACATTGATATAGGGATTCATGAATAAAGAAAACAACATTGTCAAACAACAAGTGTTGGAGAGGGTGTGAAGAAAAGGGGACTCTAGTACACTGCTGGTGGGAATGCAGACTGGTACAGCCACTATGGAAAACACTATGGTGTTACCTTAAAAAATTAAAAATTGAATTGTCATTTGACCCAGTGATCCCACTTCTAGGAATATACCCTAAGAAGCCATAAACACCAATCAGAAAGAATATATGTACCCCCATATTCATAGCTGCGCTATTTACAATAGCTAAGATCTGGAAACAGCCCAAGTGTCCATCAGTAGATGAATGGATAAAAAAACTGTGGTCCATATACACAATGGAGTACTATGCAGCTGTAAGAAAGAAAGATCTCCTATCCTTTGAGATGACATGGAGGGACCTAGAGAATATTGCCTTGACCGAAACAAGCCAAGCAGAGAAAGACAAATATCACATGATCTCACTTATTTGTGGAATATAATGAACATAACAGTCTGAGGAACAGGATAGACCCAGAGACGTGGAAGTAGGGTACAGACTGACAACCCTCAGAAGAGGGGGTGGTGGGGGGGAGGGAAGAGATAAACCACAGAACTTATATACATGTACGCATAACTGATGGACATGGACAACAAAGCTGGGGACGGGGTGAGGGGAATGGGGAGGAGGGTGTCAATGGGGAAAAAAGGAGAAACATCTGTAACAAAAATAAATTAATAAGCCTGGCCGGTGTGGCTCAGTGGTTGAGCGTCGACCCTGCACTAAGAGGTCGCGGGTTCGATTCCCGGGCAGGGCATATGCCCAGGTTGTGGGCCCGATCCCCAATGGGGGGCATGCAGGAGGCAGCCAGTCGATGTTCTTGCTCATCGATGTTTCCATCTCTCTCTCTTTCACTTCCTTTCTCTAAAATCAATAAAGGGAAAAAAAAATTTTTTTAAATAATAAATTAATTAATTAATTAATAAAAAAAGAGAGAGAAAACAATATTGAATCTGAAATCAGAAGACTAGTTCTCTTACCTCAGCTTCTTACTATATGGGTGGCTTTGAAAAATGCACCTTTGTTTCATTTCTCAAAAAGGAAATAATATTCTGCCATTGTCTTAGAGTCAATCTGATGGTCAAATAACAAAATATTTGTTAATTAGTTTGCATTTCCCCCTGTGTAGACTGATACAAGGATTCAATCACAAGGAGTTTATTAAGAAGGTTCTGGAAGCCTGGATGATGTGGCTCAGTGGTTGAGCATCAACCCATGCACCAAGAGATTGCCAGTTCAATTCCTGGTCAGGGCATATCCCAGTTGTGGGCCCGATCTGAAGTGGGGGACATGTAGAAGGTGGCCAATCGATGTTCTCTCTCATCAATGTTTCTATCTCTCAATCCCTCTCCCTTCTTCTCTTTCTAAAATCAATAAAGAAAAAAAATTTTTTTTTTTTTTTAAAGAAGTTCTGGAAGACTGAGAGGGAAGGGAAGAAGTGATTCCAGGAAGGAAAGGCAGCAAATAAAGGGAAGCAAAAAAACTTCATGTGGGTGACTGGGCTTTGATTCTTCAATAAAATTCTGTGGAAAAGCACAAAACACAACTCTCAGAGTTATCTTGCCCAAGACACACAAAGGAGCTAAATTATGGTTTGAAGAATATTTCCCAGTGATTCTGACCTGCCTTGCCCCTGGGTAGAGCCCCCTTCCACAGATTCTGGGAACTGCACAAGTTGTGATAAGGGCTGAGGGATATGAGCAGGGCATTAAGAAAATATGCTCACACACTTTTAAAAATAAAATGTACATTATTATTCCTTAATAACCTCAGCATTTGTGTTATAGTCACCTTCTCACCCTGATTTTGGTCACCCTCATTGGTGCTGATTCTTCAACGTCCTCCTAGCACACTCTTACAGCTGCTTCTCTTCCAATAATCTTTATCTATACTCTACTTCATCTACAGTCGTCCCTCGTTCATCGCAGTTAATCCGTTCCAGACTCTAGCAGTTGCACCTGGTGTTGAAGGATTACTGGGGTGCTCGAATACATAGGCCCTCAGTCCATACGTGCAGTAATTTTAATTTTAATTGTAATAAAGGGGTGTATAATTGACTCAGACAATGAGCACGCGCTGTATCATTTTCACTATCTCGATCAACTTTTTAATGAATATATTTGAAAAAACCACAATAGAGTGAAGCCATGAAAGTCGAAGCGCGAAGTGGTAAGGGATGACTTCCACCTACAAAATCTTGAAATAAAACATTTTCTTTGTTTAAAGTCATTTACCTTTGGCTTTTCTGTTCCTCACTCCTTCTGAACCTGTTCATCTTCTTCTTGATCACCAGGACTTCAGCCCCTTTTCATTCTCACATTCCCATTAGGACACTCGGTTTCATCTGCCTCCTACTTACCAGGTGATCAGTAGTTTAGCCAGCATTTCAGATGACAACTTAGAATCCTATACTCTATTGGTCTATGACAATTCATATGGCCAATTCTCAACCTTAGCTTCTTCTCTGTTCTCAATATTTTGTTCAATATCTTACACCAAGATTATTGCTTTGGGTTTCACTAATGTCAGCAGTAAGAGATTTGACAGGTATAAAAAACAAACAAATAGCCCTGGCCGGTTTGGCTCAGCAGTTAGAGCGCTGGCCTGCAGTCCGGAGAGACCCGGGTTCGGTTCCTGCTAAGGGCACATACCTCGGTTGCAGTTTGTCCCCAGCCCTGGTTGGGTCGTGCAGGAGGCAGCCACTCGATGTGTCCCTTTCGCGTCGATGTTTCTCTCTCTCTCTCCCTCCCACTCTATCTGAGCAAAAAATGGAAAAATGTCCTCGGGTGAGGATAAAAAATAAATAAATAAAAACAAACAAAAAACACTCTAGTACATTATATCAGGCAGAATTACACAATAGTTTTGAGTTGTATGACTACGTTCTATATTTTGGATATTAACCCCTTAGCCAATGTATCATTGGCAAATATGTTCTCCCATACAGTGGTTCCCTTTTCATTTTGATGCTGGTTTCTTTCATTGTGCAGAAGATTTTTAGTTTGATGTAGTCCCATTTACTGTTTCCTTTGTTTCTCTTCCCCTGTCCAATGTATTGCGAAAATTCTGATGCATGTTATGTCTGAGATTTTGCTTTCTATATTTTCTTCCAGGATTTTTATTAAAATTAATTTCTAGTTTCATGCCATTGTGATCTGAGAAGATGGTTGATATTTCAATATTCTTGAACTTGTAGAGATTTTGTTTGTGTCTTAACATGTGGTCTATCTTTGAGAATGTCCCATGTGCACTTGAGAAAATGTATATTCTGCAGTTTTGGGGTAAAATGCTCTGTAAATAGCAATTAAATCCATCTGATCTAGTGTGTCATTTAGGGTCTCTGTTTCCTTGTTAATTTTTTGTCTGGAATACCTATCCAGTGATGTCAGTGGGGTGTTGAAGTCTCCTGCTATGATTGTATTGCTGTCGATTTCTCCCTTAAAGTCCTCCAGAAGTTTTTAAAGTATATTTTAGTGCTCCTATACTGGGTGCATATATGTTTACCGGTATTATATCTTCTTCTTGGATCTATTCCTTTAATATTATGTAGTGATCTTCTTTGTCTCTTGTTATGACCTTCATTTATAAGTCTATTTTATCAGATATGAGTATTGCTACCCCAGCTTTTTTTTCTTTCCATATGCATGGAAAATTTTTTTCCATTGCTTCACTTTTATCTTGTGAGTCTTTTGTTCTGAGACGGGTCTCTTATAGACAACATATATATGAGTAATGTTTTCTCTCTTTTTTTTTCCCGAAGTTGTCTTTTCAAAATTTATTTCTATTTTTTTAAACTTATCTTTATTATTGAATGTATTATAGATGTCCCTCTTTTTCCCCCCTTGATCCTCTCCTCCCCAATCCCCCCTCCTCCGGCTTTCCCCACACTACTGTCTGTCTCTTGGTTATGCGTATATGCATATAAGTTCTTTGGTTTCTCTCTTCCCACCCCACCTCCCCCCTTCCCTTGAGGTTCTTCAGACTGACAACCAATTTGTACTTCCTAATCCCTTCATCTTTTTGACACAACCACCCTCCCATCTGGCAACCAACAAAAAGTTCTCTGTATCTATGAGTTTGTTTCTTTTCTGCATGCTCATTTTGTTTATAGATTCAATTGTTGATAGATATGTATTTATTGCCATTTTATTGTTCATATTTTTTTATCTTCTTCTTCAAGGAGACCTGTCAACACTTCAAGTAATACTGGTTTGGTGGTGATGAACTCCTTTAGCTTTTTCTTGTCTGGGAAACTCTTTATGACCATCAATTCTAAATGATTGCTTTGCAGGATAGAGTAATCTTGGTTGTAGGTCCTTGCTTTTCATCACTTTAAATATTTCTCGCCACTCCTTCCTGGCCTGCAAAATTTCTTTTGAGAAATCAGCTGACAGCCTTATGGGAGCTCTGTTGTAGGTAACTAACTGCTTTTCTCTTGCTGCCTTTAAGATTGTCTCTTTGTCTTGAACCTTTTGCATTTTGATGATGATGTGTCTTGGTGTGGACCTCTTCGGGTTCATCGTGTTTGGGACTCTCTGTGCTACCTGGACTTGTATGTCTGTTTCCTTAACCAAGTTAGGGAAGTTTTCTGTCATTATTGTTTTAAATAGGTTTTCAATTTCTTGCCCTCTCTTCTCCTTCTGGCACTCCCATGATGCAAATATTTGTATGCTTGAAGTTGTCCCACAGGCTCCTTATACTATCCTCATTTTTTTGGATTCTTTTTTTCTTTTTGCTGTTCTGATTGGGTGTTTTTTGCTTCCTTATATTCCAAATTGATGGTTTGCTTCTTGGCTTCACCTACTCTACTATTGATTCCCTGCAAATTATTATTTATTTCAGTTAGTGCATCCTTCATTTCTGACTGGTCATTTATTATGCTTTTGAGGCCTTCACTAAGTTCATTGAGCATCCTTATAAGCAGTGTTTTGAACTCTGCATCTGTTAGATTGCTTATTTCCATTTCCTTTAGTTCTTTTCCTGGAGTTTTGTTCTGTTATATCATTTGGGACATGTTTCTTTGTCTCCTCATTTTGGCTGCCTCCCTGGGTTTGTTTCTATGTATTAGGTAGAGTTGCTATGTCTCCTGGGCTTCCTAAGGTGGCCTATTGTAGTAGATGTCCTGTAGGTCCAGTGGCACAGCCTCCCTGTTCTCCCAGCTGGGCTCTCGAGGTGCACCCCTCTGGTGGACTTTATTCTGTTCTGTTGTAATTGGTCTTGATTGTTGCTGGCACATCAATGAGAGGGTTTTACTTGGGCTGATCAGCTTCAAGGACTGGCTGTGCCTACTATCCACCAACCTCTGACTACTTTGGAGGGTCAGCTGTGCAGGGGCCCACCACACAGAGCAAGACTTACTTCAGCAGTGCTCTGCTACCCCCCGAGTCCATTCCTTGAGTGTATCACTTGTGGAGGTGGTTGGGTGGTGGTGCTTCAACGTGGTCTGAAGCTGTCCACTGGTCGTGCTGGCTCTGAGGCAAGGTTAGCCACTGCCTGTATTCAGGGCCACCAGGCATGAACTACAAAGCGATCTGCTGATGGCTACTTCTTGTGCTGGGATTGGAGGTGCCCAGGCAAAGCCAAGTTGTGAACCACGGCTGGCTGCTTCTCGTACCAGGCCTGAGGCCACTTAATGAGAGGTATGGGGGTCTCTGTGGCCAGATACTGCTTGTTTGAGAGAATTTAGGAAAATCCAAAGCAGAATCCAAAACAGGTCAGTCCTATGGTAAAGCCACTGGAAACAGCTTGGGTGGGCCTGAAAGTTGGGTGGGGCAGGGCCTCAGGTAATCACCAGGGTGGGGCAAATAGTATGAGCCAGGTTGCTGGAGTCCCAGATATGGCAGCCATCTGCCTGCCCTGTAGGGGAAGGGCTCACCAAAGGAGCAAGGGCCTTCACCAGCATGTCTGTCCAGGAGAAAGCTGCCTCTCCAGTCCTTGCCCCAATGCCAAACAACTCAGTTCTTCCCCATATGTCTCTGGTGCCTTTCAAGCTGCCTCCCCAAGGCTGGAGCCTGAAGGCTGCGAGTCCAAGTAAGTCCATATGCGGGCCCTTTAAGAGGAGCTGCCTGGGTCTCCAGAAGCCTCAGCCTCAGTTCCCACTGGTTTTTCCAGCCAGAAGTTATGGGGACTTCTCTTCCTGGCACTGGAACCCTGAGCTGGGCACCTGGTGTGGGACAGGGACCCCTCACTCCTCAGGGAGGGTTTTCCCACCTGAAGTAACCTCCTGATTTTTATTTGCCACACATGGGTGTGGGACCAGCCTGCCCACACTTCCACCCCTCTTATCAGTCTTGATGTGGCTGCTGCTTTAATTTCGTAGTTGTGGGACTTTCATTCAGCTTGATTTCAGGCAGTTCTGAAGGATGGTTGTTCTGTAGTTTAGTTGTAATTTTGATGTGGTTGTGGGAGGGGGTGAGACTGCCTTTACCTGTGCCACCATCTTGACCGGAAGTTGGGTCATATTTTCTTATCCATTCAGCCACCCTGTGTCTTTTTATTGGAACATTTAATCCATTTACACTTAAGGTTATTATTGATAGTTACTTAAAATTTCCATTTTAATTCATTATGCCTATGTTTCTCTGTATATATTTCATTATTATTATAGCAGTCCCTTCAATATTTCTTGCAATGCTGGTTTAGTGGTAATAAATTCTTTTAGACTTTTTTTTGTCTGGGAAGCTCTTTATTTCACCTTCTACTTTGAATGATAGCCTTGCTGGACAGAGTAGTCTTGATTTCAGATCCTTGTTTCTTATTACCTTGAAGTTAATGAATGAGGGAATGTGAAAGAAAAGAAGGTGGAGAAAAGAAAGAAAAAGTTAGAATAGAAGACAAATATATATGTGTAAAATAATAATATTTTAAAATGGTAATAATACTGAATAAAATAATATATGAAATATGAGGAGAAAAACTGAAAAAAATAGAAATTAAAATAAAAGCAAAGAGCCCTGGCCGGTTTGGCTCAGCGGTTGGAGCGTCGGCCTGCGGTCCAGAGAGACCCCGGTTCGGTTCCCGCTGGGGGCGCGTACCTCGGTTGCAGTTTGTCCCCGGCCCCTGGTTGGGTCGTGTGGGAGGCAGCCACTCGATGTGTCCCTTTCACATCGATGTTTCTCTCTCTCTCTCTCTCTCTCTCTCTCTCTCTCTCTCTCTCCCTCTCTCTCTCTCTTCCTCTCTCTCCCTCCCACTCTATCTGAAGAAAAAATGGAAAAATGTCCTTGGGTGAGGATAAAAAAATAAATAAATAAAAGCAAAGAGAAAAAAATAGAGAAAGGGAAAGAGATAAGTAAGGGATATGAGAGAGAAAAAAGAAGCAGAAACAAAGTGAAATCTAAAAAAATATGGAGAAGATTATATACAAAATAATATTAAAGAAAAATTTTAAAAAGCACCCAGCGGGTGTGGCTTGGTGGTTTGAGCATGTCCCATGGACTGAGAGGTCCCAGTTAAGATTCTCGGTCAGGGCACATGCCTGGGTTGCAGGCTCGATCTCCAGTAGGGGGAGTGCAGGAGGCAGCCAATCGATGTATCTCTCTCACATTGATGTTTTATCTCTCTCTTCCTTCCTTTCTCTAAAAAAATCAATAAAAACATATATATTTTTTTAAAAAAAGAGAGAGAGAGAGAAAGAAAAACAAGTGGAGTTCAGCTCCGCAGATTTCAGTGCCTACTGTGTTCACCCTTTGGATCTGCTATTTTTGGCACTCGCTGGATTTTGCTCAGATGTTGAAGTTCAAGATCTGCTCCTGGTGTGCCAACCACAGGCCTCTCAGTAGGTTCTCTGGTGCAATCAATGTCAGTTGCTGTCCCTGCCTGTCTTTTGGCCACCAGTCTGAAACTTTGCAGTGCAGAGTCCCAAACAGTCTGGTGGGTCGGTCCTCTGAAGTCCAGAAACTGGGTCTGCTTTGGGACTCGCCCCTTGAATGTCCCTGCTCTGAGATGTTTTCCCTTCCCCAATGGTCTTTGCTCTGTGAAGGTATCTGGCACCTGGCCAGGGTAGTTTAAGCAGACTAGTGTTGGGGGTAGTGCTTGTAATCTGTAGGAGTGAGGGCAGGCACTTCCTCTTTTTCCCAGAGCTGACCTGGATGGCTGTACTCACTGGGAAGCTCAATTAGCTTCCCTATAATGCTGCGAAGGGCCCAGCACATTCCCCCTCTGTCTTCGGGACAGAAACACATCTGGATCAAAACCCACTTGGGAGACACTGCTACAACACCTCATCTCTGCCTGGCTCCCTGACACTTCCCTGCTGTCTCTCAGAGTAGAAGGGGATCATCAAGCAAAAACAAAACAGATATGAAAATCAGCCCCTCTTTATACCTCAATCCCTCTGTACAGCTGGCTGCTCCTGGGCAGGGCTTCTGTCCAGGTTCCAACTGGCCAAATGTCCTTGTCCCCCAGGCTGTCAGACCAAGCCGTACAGGCGCAGATTTCCAGCCCCATGCCAATTTCCCTTGGCTCAGATCGCCACAGAATTGGGCCGAGCAGCAGATTTGCAGGTTGGGGGCAGGGCGCCTCCAGGGTTCTTGAGGTGGAAGTGAAGTAGGGAAGTTGGATCTTTTTTCCTTTTGTTTTTTCCCTATGTACACACACCACCCCGCACCCAGCTCGCTGCCCACTGTTCTACCAGGGGATGGAGGCCCTCTCAGAGTCCCTGCTGGGTGTGCTGGTCAGCTCCCTCTACAGCCGAGCTCTGCAGTGTGGAGCTTTGCCACTTGGCCGCTCAGAGTGACTCCCTGGTGCTGCAACAGAGAGATCACTCTTTGCCTGGGGTGCTGCGGTTTGAGCTTTCAAGGTGGACCCAATCTCCACTGCTTCCCACCATCCAGTTTGGGTGGGTGCCCCTTCCCTTTTCTGTTTTTTTGAATTGGGGATCCCTGCGTGGGGCTGAAACCCCACACTCTCAGCGCGGGCAGGGGCTCCACCGCCACCATATCTCTCTGGCTTCCTAGCTGTGCATCTGCGCAAGATGGCTCACCCTCTCTGCGTCCCCTCCTGTCTTTTCTCTGCATTCTCTGTTCACAGTATTTTAAATCAACTTCACTTCAATTGTTTTTTCAGGCTGGTTTCCCAGCAGTTTAGTCACAAGTCTGTCCCGCGTGGTGAGCAAGCAGTGGGAGGTTTCGTCTGTTGGCAGCCATGATGGATCTCTGCCTCAAGCATTTTAATATTTACATGCGAGCTTTCTGTTTATGATCAATGGACAAGCTCACCTGGTAGGGTACTTGGAGATGACCAGGGCATTAGGGTGGTCCCTGTTCAGTCTAAAAATACTACTGTTCTGTCCATTGCTGAGATTTTTTCCTCCAAACACTGTTTCTGTGATGATTTAACTCTTCAGGTCCGCCTCTCCATCCCACCCCTCCTGTCATTTGTTGTGAGAGAGCTACCCTTCTGTATCCACTCACTATTTAGCAAACCTTTCTTTATAGATGTCCTGAGATAGCCAAGGTCTTCTCCAATCCACCCTGGAACAAAGGCATTGGTCCTTTCTGGTACCAGCAAAATCTACAAGTGTGGGATCACCAAAGAGAAATGGTTTTCATTTTTAAAACCTGAGATTTTGAGGTATAGATGAACACTTCTGATACCACTAGACATTTGTACAGAAATTAAGCAAGTGAGTTCCCCTTATCTGCAATTTTGCTTTTCTCGGTTTCAGTTACCCGTGGTCAACCAAAGTCCAAAAATATTAAATTGAAAATTCCAGAAATAAACAATTCATACATTTTAAATTGTATGCCTTTCTGAGTAGTGTGATGAAATCTTGAGCCATCCTGCTCCATCCCGTATGGGATGTGAGACATCTTCTTGCCCAGCATATCCATGTTGTAGACAATCCTTCCTGTTAGTCACTTAAGCAGCCGTCTAGGTTGTCAGATTGACTGTTGTGGTATCATAGTGCTTGTGTTCAAGTAACTCTTATTTTACTTAATAATGGCCCCAAAGCTCAAATGTAGTGATTCTGGAAATTCAAATATGCCAAAGAGAAGCCATAAACTTTAAGTGAAAATCTTTTTCTCTTCTAGGATCCCATCCAAGATGTCATGTTACATTTGCCCATCATGTCTCCTTAGGCTGAAACAGTTTCTCAGACTCTTTGTTTTTGATGGGCTTGACAATTTTAAGGAGTACTGGTTAGGTGTTTTGTAAAATGTCCCTTAGTTGGAATTTGTCTGGTGTTTTTCTCTTGATTAGAACGGGTAATATGTTTTGGGGAAAAACAACTCAGAGGTAAAGTAACATTTTTATTGAATATATCAAGGATACATTCCATCAACACGATTTATCACCGTCAATGCTAACTTGACCAATTGGCTGAGGTATTTGTCACATTTCTCCACTAAAGTTACTGTCCCTCTCTTTTATTACTGTATTTTTTGGAAAGTCACTATGTATTTAGAGTGGGGAGTTATACTGTGTATATACAGAAATCTATAAATATTTCTGTATGTTATCATCTGATAGTATATTAAAATAAAATTGAGCCCTGGCCAGTTTGGCTCAGCGGTTAGAGCATCAGCCTGCGGTCCAGAGAGGCCCGGGGTTCGGTTCCCGCTAAGGGCACGTACCTCGGCTGCAGTTTGTCCCTGGCCCTGGCTGGGTCGTGCGGGAAGGCAGCCACTCGATGTGTCCCTTTCGCGTCAATGTTTCTCTTTCTCTCTCTCTTCCTCTCCCTCCCTCCCACTCTATCTGAACAAAAAAATGGAAAAATGTCCTCGGGTGAGGATTAAAAAAAAAAAAATTTTAAAAATAATAATAAAGTAAAAAATTTACTTAAAAACAAAACAAAACACAAAACCCTGATATTTTGAGAGATGAAACTTCCGAATAAGCAAATGTTACTTTCAATTAGTTTTTTTTCAATAAAACTTTTTAAAATTAATCACATATATTTTTTAATTTTTATTTATTTTTTAAATCCTCACCCAAGGATATTTTTCCATTTATCTTCAGATAGAGTGGGAAGGAGAGAGAGAGAGAGAGACACACACACACGCATCGATTGGTTGCCTCTCGCACAACCCCGACCAGGGCCAGGGACCCAACCACAACTTTGAACCCATGACTCTTTGGTCCGCGGGCCGATGCTCTAACAGCTGAGCCAAACCAGCCTGGGCTAATTAATCACTTATATACAAAGTTGTTTTTGTTTTTTTTTCATGACTGGGTTAATTCACACATATCATTGGCAAAGATTAGCGATTTTTCAACCATTTTCATCTCATGGCACACATAAACCACTACAATTCTGTGGCACACCAAAAAATATTATATTTTTTGCCAATCTGAACAAAAATTGGTATAATTGTGATTCATTCACACCAGATGGCTATCGTCATTTTTTTATTTGACAGTCTAACGGAAAAGAAGTCAGTACCCCTGACTAAATAGTCAGATGTTGCATGTTTTAAAAATCCTTGTGGCACACTGGTTAAAAATCACTGGCATAGACCAGCCAGTATGGCTCAGTGGTTGAGCATCAACCCATGCACCAAGAGGTCACCGGTTCAATTCCCGGTCAGGGCACATGCCCAGGTTGTGGGCCCGATCCCCAGTGGGAGGCATGAAGGAGGCAGCCAATCGATGTTCTCTCTCATCGATGTTTCTATCTCTCTCTCCTTCTCACTTCCTCTCTCTAAATCAATAAAGGAAAAAAAATTAAAATAAAAAATCACTGGCATAGATAAATGATGAATTAAGAGGTTAAGATAGATAAAAGCATTTTCTTATCTGACAAATTATTTTCTGACATGTGACACCTTCTCAGACTCTCCCTACACAGCTGTATCCCGGCTACCTTGACTCCATGTCTAGCCAGGGCTCAGAGATGGGCACACAGAACAGATTTGAGGCTATGAGAGCTTTCTTTTTTATCCTCACTCGAGGACATTTTTGCATTTATCTTCAGATAGAGCAGGTGGGAGAGAGGTGGGAAGAGAGGGAGAGAGAAACATCGACATGAGAGAGACACATCAAGTGGTTGCCACCCACACGGCCCCGGGCCGGGGACAAACTGCAACTGAGGTACGTGCCCTTAGCGGGAACCGAACCTGGGTCTCTCTGGACCGCAGGCCAACGCTCTAACTGCTGAGCCAAACTGGCCAGGGCTATGAGAACTTTCTAACCCGACAGCAGCTGAATGACACACTGATCCCTTGAAAGACATCAGCTCTGCAAACAAAAAAGAAAATGAGATTTTTAGAAGCATTTTGTATACGGTATAAACAAAGTTAAAAGGTCAGGAAATAATTGTACCTCTGCAAGAGTATTTGTGTTTATTTGCACCTTCATTTCGATGTAATCAATTATCATTGACAGGGAGAGGAGTGCTATTATTAATCATAATAGTTTTTTGTTGTTGTTATTTTACCATCTATTTAAGAGTCCATAGTGAAAATAACGTGTTGATAAATTATCAATCATTTATGTACCACCTTGTCCTAAACAGAATTTGAGGTAGCAACCCTGATGCTCTGGGCACCTGGCCGACTTGGCTCAGTGGTTGAAGTGTCGGCCTGCAGACCAGAGAGTCCCGGGTTCAGTTCCTGCTAGGGGCACGTACAAAAAAAAAAAAAGCACATTCTTTATATTGTGCCACATGTAGGCTCAAGCAACCCAGATCCATAATGAGCAGACACGATAAAGCTAACTACTGTAGTAAGACCTTATGTTGTCTTTGTTTTGGAATTGCTGGTAAGGTCCTACATGCTGAACTCACAATTGCTAGACCAGTCACTGTCTCACTTTGCTTCCTAAGATGATTAGATAATGGGTTCCACTGGACACCACCCACTTGTATAATCCCCTCCTGCCGTCCTCAGTCTGTAGGAATGGAGGCCACCATTAGAGACTGCAGTGTTGCTAAGAGAAGCTGTTTTTATTTCCTTGGAGGCGGCTTACTTCCTTTAGGCAAGCTACAAGGATTGGTTGTAAAGACTAAAGTCTTATACTAGGAAACCAGCATTTGCTCTCTTGTTGGATGTCTGTTTACCAAAGACCTGGAAAAGTTTCCTGGCTACTCTAGCAATGGAAAAGAAAATTAAGGAGAGATGAGGTGGTGGAGAACTGCCCTTCCTAGTTCCTAAGAGATGTGGAATAGATCCCAAAGTATCTGAAGTTTTGAGTTGGTCTCAGAAAAGTAGACCCTTGCCAGGACCACCTGGTACATCAGAGAATTCAGCATGTTGTCCCCAGAAGATCAGAACAAAGCTGTCCAAGGACTGCAAAGCCCAGCAGAATTGCTGGGAATAATCTTTCACCATGGGGACATGGTAGTGCATCACACAACCTAACTGAATCCACAGATAATGAATTTCAACAGCAGTTATCACCAACAACATGCCTCCAGCTGGCATCTCTTTAAATATTTTCCCTTCCCTTTTTCACTTCCCCAAGGAATGCAAGGAAGGAAGTTATCCATGTTCTGGTCTGCCTTGGAGGAGGGGGATTTTGGAGTTAGGAAAATAAGAAATAAGAAAACAACAGGATTGAACCTTACTTACTGGAATGAGTGTTGTAATATCTGACATAGAATTCAAAGTAAGGAATATGGCCAAGGAGGTAGTAAAGGAGCCATTTCCCAGTGGAAAGGTGGATTTAATTTCACCTATTTGGGAGATCAGTTTGGGTAAAAAGCACTTTATGTTTATACTCTCCCACACTGAGACTCCTCAGTATACAAGTGGCACCAAGAAGAATTTAATGCCCACAGAGATGTATATACATTGACAATTTTCAAAAGACACTTTGAGAAAAAAATAATAAATAGCAACTACACAGAATTCCCTCTTCTCACACCACAGTAAGAAATGCTAATATCGCCCTGGCCGGTTTGGCTCAGCGGTTAGAGCGTCGGCCTGCGGTCCAGAGAGACCCGGGTTCAGTTTCCGCTAGGGGCGCGTACCTCAGTTGCAATTTGTCCCCGGCCCTGGTTGGTCGTGCGGGAGGCAGCCACTCGATGTGTCCCTTTCACGTCGATGTTTCTCTCTCTCTCTCTCTCTCCCTCCCAAATTAAAAAAAAGAAAAAAAGAAATGCTAATGTCTCTAAAATTGGTTACATTAATTTTATCTGAGGTACTGTAAAGGTAGAATCATTTTGTTTACTAGCGTGACTATACCTCCTGTTGGAAATGATGCATCTACCTACCTATTTAGATTTTATTTACAAACTACAGTGGATAATGTTCTTTAAGCCTTTCCTTCTTAAAAACGCATAGCTCTGTGACATGACAGAACCAAAAATTGTATGATGTTAGCTATTATCTTGAGATGCCTGGAAATCTTATATTACTTCAGAATCAATGTCACTTTCAGGAGCCCATTATTAACTCCAGGAACAAGGAGGTGACTGACATGTCTTATCAACTGCTGTTATAAGGTAACCAAAATGTGGAGTATAACATTCTGAAAGAAGGCATGTGTTTTAGGAGACTGCCAGGTTAAAACTACATGATGCCAAATACCCAGATAAAAACAGGATAATTCCCTTAGTCACCTATTTGCTTAAAGACATCTGGATGTTTGACATGATGTAGACATAAAATGTGAGTAATTACCTAAATTCAACACCTTTTATCCAAGTATTATGCATTGTTTGGAAATAGGCAAAGCCCTTTAGTATTAAGATACACATGAGCCAATGTCCCCTTTGAGGTTTGTGCTGAACACAAATATGACATCTGACCTCTTCAACAGTCATTCAACACTCAGCTACTTTGAAGACACAATTGATTGCTGAAATCGGTTTGAGTTGCCTAGAGCTTAGAACTAAGTTCCAGAAATATGAAAAGAAAATACATTTCAATCTTCAGCCCAGGAGTTAGCCCTACTCCCTCTCTCCTATGCCCTTGATATGCTTGTTTACATCTAATAAAATAATAAAGCTTGGTAAAAAAAAAAAAAAAAAAAAAAAAAAAGAAAGAAAGAAAGAAAATACATTTCATATTTTATTTCTTCCAATTTTAAAGTAAGACATTTATTTCAGCCTGGCTGGTGTGGCTCACTGGTTGAGCATCGACCCGTGCACCAGGAGATCATCAGTTCCATTCCCAGTTAGGGCACATGCCCAGGTTGTGGGCCTGAACCTCAGTGGGAGGCATGCAGTAGGCGGCCAATAGATGTTCTCTCTCATCGATGTTTCTATATCTCTCTCCCTCTCCCTTCCTCTTTCTCTAAAATCAATAAAGAAAAAATATTTAAAAATAAGACATTTCATATTGTTGTTTTTGAAACAACTCTTTGAAAAGCATTGATCTAAGATCAATATTTTCCATAGAGTTGTCACCAAAATTACATTTTTCTGGCTTTACTTACAGAACCATTATAAATTAATTAGATATGTTGGTGACCTGATGTGAGAGTATCCTGTCATGTACAGGAATCTGCTTTCTTAAAAGCTATTTGAGCCCTGGCCGGTTTGGCTCAGCGGTAAGAGCGTCGGCCTGTGGTCCAGAGAGACCCGGGTTCAGTTCCTGCTAGGGGCATGTGCCTTGGTTGCAGTTTGTCCCCGGCCCTGGTTGGTCGTGCAGGTGGCAGCCACTCGATGTGTCCCTTTCATGTCGATGTTTCTCTCTCTCTCTCTTCCTCTCTCTCCCTCCCACTCTATCTGAACAAAAATGTCCTCGGGTGAGGATAAAAAAATAAAAAAAAAGCTATTTGAATACAGTATCATTTCTCTGATGAGAAGCAGTATTATCCTTCAACTAATCACCATTTATATTAATTCTAAATGTATTGGTTTACCTTGAAAGATCATATACCAACTGATATATTTCTCCCACTGCCCTGGTCGATTTGGCTCAGTGGTGATATATTTCTCCCACCAACCTCATGAAGTAGGTTCCATTATTACTGCATTTTACAGAAGCAGGGCAACAAATCCAAGTTATCTAGGTCAAACCCTCACTGCAAGCCCAAGTTCAATCCTGACATTACCTCTTAGGCTGGGTAACTTTGGGCAACACCTCTCTACGTCAAACCCATCAGCAAGTTCTGCCTATCCTACCTCTAGAACACACCCTGGGTCTACCTACTACTCTCTACATCCCTTCTCTAGATGACTGTAGACTGAGCTCCCTTCCTCCACTCATACTGCTTCTCCAGATCACTGAGAGAGTCATTTGGGGGGTGGGAGGAGAGTAATCCTCACCTGAGGATAATTTTTGCATTGATTTTTAGAAAGAGTGGAAGGGAGGGCAGAAGGATGGGGGAGAGAGAGAGAAATATCAATGTGAAAGACACATCGATTGGTTACCTCCTGCATACACCCTGAATGGGGCAAGGTATTGAAACGGCAACCCAGATACAGGTACAGGCCCTTGACCAGGAATCAAACCCATGACCCTTTGGTGTGCAGGCCAATGCTCTAACTGCTGAGCCACACTGGCCAAAACTAGAGTGATTTTTCAAAAGTAAAAATCAGGTGCTGTCACTCTTCTGATTTAAATCTTTCCAGCAAACCTATTTCTCCTAGAACACAATCCACACTCTTTCCAAGTCCACAGAGGCTTCTGGGTGCATGTGCTGGCTCCCTCCCTGACCTCCTCTCTTACCAGCATCTCCTTCAGTAAGCCATTGGCATTCTGTCCCTCTCTGTACTTCAGAGACAGCAAGCAAGCCCTTTCCCATCTTACAGCCATATAGTTGCTGTTCCCTTTGCTTAAAATGCTTTTCCTCATACTTTTGAATGGTTAGTTAATTTTTATGCTGCAGATCTCAACTCAAGTGCCATCTCCCCCAAGAAGACCTAAAGGAGCCTCCCTCCTGTACCCTATCACACAGCTCTGTTTAATCATGTAATGCCACTTTTCACACCAAGTAATTACCTTTATGTTATTTATTTGTCTGTATACTTTATGTTTCCCTATTAGAAGGTAATCTCCATTAGGATAGGAACCTTGTTTGTCTTATCATGGGATATCCTAACCCACAGTCCTAGAATTAGCACATTTATATGACCAATAAATCTTTGTTGAGTAGCTGAAAGAACTCTCTCAACCACTTTGCTCATCTGTAAAAATAAGAATAATAATCTTTACTTTTCAGAGTTGCTAAGAGTGTAAGCTGACATTAATCACTAAATAAGAAAATGTTTATAATTTTTAGAGATGAATATTGAGGTATGTAATAGTATCATGCCATAACACTAGGATTGAACTTATTTCAACAAGAAAAAAAAAGGATAGGTGAAGCACATGGATGCAATATTTTGATAATTGTTGCTTTTTTTTTTTAATTTATTGATTTTAGAGAAAGAGAATGGAAGGGAGAGCAAGAGAGAGAGAGAGAGAGAGAGAGAAAGAGAGAGAGAGAGAGAGATCGATTTGTTGTTCTGCTCATTTATGCATTCATTGGTTGATTCCTGTATGTGCCCTGACCAGGGATCAAACTGACAATCTTGGCATGTTGGGACAATGCTCTAACCAACTGAGCTACCTGGCCAGGGCTAGGTACTTTTTTTTTTTTTTATCCTCACCCGAGGACATTTTTGCATTTATTTTCAGATAGAATGGAAGGGAGAGAGGGAGGAAGAGAGAGAAACATCAATGTGAGAGAGACACATCGAGTGGTTGCCACCCACACGACCCCAACCGGGGTGGGGACAAACTGCAACCGAGGTATGTTCCCTTAGCGGGAACCAAACCCGGGACTCTCTGTTCCGCGAGCCCGACGCTTTAACTGCTGAGCCAAACTGGCCAGGGCGCCAGACAGGTACTTTTGCATACGTCTTAAAGTATCTTAAAGAAAATTTTAATCATTAGTATATTTAAACGTTTTGAAGGCCCAAGAATCTTTGTCTCTTTTATTTTTTTATATGTATTTAAAAAAAAATTTTTTTTCTTTATTGATTTTAAAGAGAGAGGAAGGGAGAGAGAGAGAGAAACACTGATGAGAGAGGACATCAACTGGCCATCTCCTGCACGCCCCTCACTGGAGATTGGGCCCACAAACTGGGCATGTGCCCTGACTGGGAATCAAACTGGCTGAACCATTAAGAATCATATACTTAGAATATAACTATATGCTTAGAATTATGATATACCACTCTTTGTAAAACCTAAAAATTTTTTAAATTCAATTTTCTTATTAACCCTTTCTTATTAGTTAGACCCTTTGGTAACAAGTAAGAGAAATGCAACTCAAAGTCAATTTAGCAGAAAAAAAAGAAAAAGAAAAGAAAATGTATTGACTTACATAAACAGAACATGGGAATTGAAGAGGGGACAGTGGCCACAGAGCCAAGCGGGATGCAGATCTACTGAAGGTAACACAGCTCCTCATTTTACCTCTTCTATCAAATCTGTTCTCTCATACTTATTTCTCCACAAGGCAATGCACTACCCCATGAATAGCTCTGGTCTCACCTCCTGTTAGTCTCATTACCAGTGAGGAGAAAAGATCCTCCTAGCTGACATCCAGTTAGAAGGATCCTAGGAAAGGAGGTTGATAGGCTTGGTTTGGGGCATCTTGCCCTTGCTGGAGCTATCACTGTAAATAGGTGAACAACAGAGATTAACCCAGCTCAGATAAGAGGTCTATCCAATTGTGAATGGTAATGTGTAGAAGATAAAACTCCCATTTGGATCATGTAGCTTGAGGTGGGAGTGGGAGTAAAATTTATGCAAAAAATGACCTGACTATCCTTAGAGACAGGAAACATGCTGAATAGACAACCAATAAATGTCCTCTATGACTGACTAATTAGACAAATGGTTATTAACATTACAGGACAATTTTTTATTTCTCGTAACAACCTACTACTTAAGAATAATTGGGTCAATGACCTGTTTCAAACATGGTCCATCATCTTCATAATCATTCTTTTACAAATAACTTTAACTCCCTTGCCACATACACCCTTCATAATTCATATGTAGTAAAACCCCAACACTTGGCAAACCCAAATATCTGCCTACTCAGAATCTTCACTAGAACTGGTAAAGATTGATTGAGATCAACCCCTAATTTCATTTTATTAAAAAAAATTTTTTTTTCTTTATTGATTTTAAAGACAGAGGAAGGGAGAGGGAGAGAGATGGAAACATCAATGAGAGAGAACATTAACTGGCCGCCTCCTGCACACCCCCACCGGGGATTGGGCCCACAACCTGGACATGTGCCCTGACTGGGAATTGAACCAGTGACCTCTGGGTGCATGGGTTGATGCTCAACCACTGAGTCACACTGGCCGGGCTCAACTCCTAATTTTCATGATGGGTGTCACATTGCATTTCTGACTACAAATCTTAAATGGGCACTCAATGATCACTTTTCCTTAGAAATATTCACTTTAACACTCAGTAAAACAGTATCTTACCCAATTCTTTCTCCACGAATCATTTCCTCTTACTCAAAGCAAATGACCTTGCCTCAGTCTTTAATTGAGAGAAAAGAAACAATAAATGGGCATTAGAAATTGAACCCATTGGGGTAGTCAAACACATTTGCCAAGTATTTCCAGCACTATCTCCTCTATGCATATGGGAAGGTCATACTTTCTGGCTCCTTCAGGTAATTTGTTCTAGCCAATGAGTTAAAAGCAAAAATAATGTATATAACTTTCTTTCTTTCTAATATGATAATAGGAAATGTTGAAAATAAGCTGGTCAGCCACCCTAGATCTCCAACTAACTATAATGCACAGAGCCTAATGTCTCCCCAACTGAGCAGCAGATGTGCAGTGTGAGTGAGAAATAAATTTCTACTGTGTTATGTCTCCGAGATTTGTGGTTCTGCCCTTGTGCCTCTTCTCTTCCCCATCTACAATTTCTCTCAGTTTTTCTCATCCAGTCTTATGCTTTTAATTATTATTAATGTCCTGATAACTCCCACAGTTGTATCTCTGGCATCTGATTTCTCCCCTGAATTTCTGACCAACATGATCCATCACCCACTTGATATCTCCATTAGGTTAACTAACTGGTATGTCAAACTTAACATGTCCAAGACACTCATCATATCCTAAGATATCTAAGAAAACGTGAGAGTAAAATCTGCCTTCCGGTGAAGAAGAGGCCTGACATAGGTAACTGGGGAACTGGAGTACAAGCTCTAGAGTCTGCTCTGGAGTTGGAGAACAAGTTAACCAACCTCCTGCTAGACCTGAAGACCATGGCTTCTGCCAACCAGGAAAATGATCTCTTACATTTCATGGGAAAGTACCTGGATAAACAGAAGAAGAACACAAGCTACCTGGAACACGAGTTTGTATATTATAAGGGATTATAAAAGCAGGCCCGGAAGGAAGACCCATTTAAAAAGCCTGCTCAAGTGTCAGGTAAAGAGACATTAACATCTGAAGGCAACAAAGCAAGTCTTTCCATTGTAGTAGGTCCCAAAATCAGCTACTTAAGAAGCTTAATCTTCTCCATTTGACAGAAGACTGCTTTCCTTTGTTAGTGTGTATACAAATAAACCTGTTTTGCATTATAAAAAACCAAAAACAAAAACACCAATCTCCCAATTATTGATATACAATGCTTACAAGCTGGTATGAACCATCCTGAAACTAATTTTAGACCCATCGCTATAGAAACACTATTAATCAATTGCTATATTTCCTGCCTTGACCAGAGGTCAGTACCATACAGCAAAACATCTCAGGCCAATTTTAAGCCTGCTGGAGTTAATCCTCACAGCACAGTGACCATATTTTTACAATGTTATTTCTTTTTTTTTTTTTTTAATATTGTGTAATGAAATCTCAACATTTCTACATAATTCAATAAACCAGTATTTTTTTCAAATGATTTATGTATGAGGCAACTAAATTTTGTATAGGTAAAAGATCCATTTAAAATGCTAGACAGCTTGGCCAGTGTGGCTCAGTGGTTGAGCATTGACCCATGCACCAAGAGGTCACTGGTTCAATTCCCAATCAGGGCACTGGTTCAATTCCCGATCAGGGCACATGCCCAGGTTGTGGACCAAATCCCCAGTTGGGGGCATGCAGGAGGTGGCAAATTGATGTTCTCTCTCATTCATGTTTCTATCTCTCTCCCCCTCTCCCTTCCTCTCTCCCTAAAATCAATAAAGAAAGAGAAAAAAGAGTTCCTACTGGGAATATAGAACTATACTGGGATCTTGATCACACTATGAAAATAATGAATATCCAGGTGATGATCATAAGTTAGCGTTTAGCAGAAGTAAAATGAAGTAGGCAGCAATAACAAAAATAACAACAAATACAAAAACTACAGCAAAACATTCTTAGCTTTTGTGAATTGGCCCTTAAAGACAAAAGGATTGTTTGATATATAATAATTCAGTTTTGCTCAATATTGCATAGGGCTTTGGGAGGTTAGGTACGTTTCTATGGTACATCTTCAGGTCTTTTATGGTTTTCTACTTCTTCAGTCCTTCCTACTCCTTGTGACTCTACTTTCTTGTCTCAAATCCAAATTTCTTCTGTTTCTCACCTTCCCAAGCCTTTCCATTCTGTGTCTGAACCTATCTCCCCAGGCTTTTCACATTATAGTCGAACAGCTCTCATCAACAACGGGGTTTTCAAAGATTCCTCCTTCACCTTTGCTTCTCTTCTGAGGACAATACTTCCCCATGAGCCTCTCATCATTCCCTATCAATGCGTCACTCTCCTAAACTGTTTCCAGATCATTAATTGCTCCCATATTTAAAAAATGCTCTTAAATTTCTAGCCACCTCATTACTCCTTATTATTACTGCCAAGTATCTATCTCCTGATTCCTCCCCACCATCCATGGAATCTTCTGGGATTAGATAATTTTTATAAAATTCCTAGCATAGTGCCAGACACAAAGCAAAGGCTCAATCCTTATTAGCTTGTTCATTAATTTTAGACTTTGACTCACAATTGTCCTTTCCTTACCAATTCCTGGCTTCATTCTGAGTAATTTTATTGTGAAATGGACAACTGATCCATTCACAGGATAGCTTTTGAGATCCTGGGGTTGAACCACTCAATGGCCTTGATCTCTTCTCTGTATTAGTCAAACACTCACATGGCCTCACCTTGGAATTCTTCCATGTTGGAAACATTCAGTGTTCTAGCCTCCCCTCTAATCCAAACTCCTGTGAGAATAAGGTGTGAGCCTAAGCTTCCTAAAGTACTAATCTGATTTTGTCATCAACCAGTTAAAAAACCTTCAAAGGCTTCCCTTAATAAGTCAGTGCCTCTAGCTTGTTGTAAAATAATTTTACAGTCTTGGCTAAATTTACTTTTACCTTAATCTCATGCCTTTGTTTACTATACTCTCTAAACTCAAAACTCTCAACTGCAATGATAGTATCCATATCCTCTTTTCCTTTCTGGCCTTGGGTTTATGCAAACACTAACCCTTGGCCTAAGGACCAGAGAAGTGGGGGGTGGCTTTCTTCCTCTAGGCTAGATTCTCTGGTTTATCTTTCCCTTTATTTAGAGAAACAGCTTTCCTGAACTTCTTCGATGACTGCCATCTTCTTACCCTTTGTTTTACCTCAAAGTCATTGTCCATGGCAGGGCCTCTCCTGAGATCCCACAGCTATCCAATACTGTCTGTACACAACACAGCACTCACAGTACTTGCTCCCCAACAGTTTACTTATCACTCCTTTCCACACGGCTGTAAGTTCTTTGAGGACAAGATCTAGTCTGATTGGTTTTTTTCTTTTTTTTTTATATGCCTGCGTGCGTGCATGTAGGGGAGAAGGTGGCAATGCTAGAGGGGGAAGGGAAGAAAGAAGGAGAAACACAGAGGACAGGCTACACCGAGGGAATGGGAGGGTTTGGGAAGGCGGATAGGCTGACACCAGGAGTGAGCAGAACAAGGGGGGAGAGCGAATGAGAAGGCAGACAGGTAAACGGCCGTGCTGTCCGCCTTTCCTGCTTTTCGTTCTCTCTCTCCCCTCTTTCTGCAGGAGCGACCCAGTGAGTCTGATTGGGTTTTTTCTTAAGAAAAAAAAATTCTAGTGCCTAGTACTGCCTGGAACAAAGGAGGGACCCAACAACTACTAACTGAAATAATTAATTAATCTCATTTATTATAGCATAGAGCTTGATGAGATTCTTTCACAAAGTTTCACAAGGGAAGGTTATCTCCTGGGATAAATCTATATCCTATCTCCCCAGAGACATAGTAACTATACCTGAAGACCAAAGAATCTTTTGTCTTCTTTTAAATTTAAATTAGATGGCCAGAGGTAAGATAATGCATAAATATCTCAGAGAATTTAAAGAAGATCTATGAATTTACTCTGACATTTCTATGGTATTTGATTTCTTCTCCCTTTGACCTCTACCAGGAAAAGGTAAGTGAGATTAGATTTTTAAAACATAACTGAGACATTTTTTCCAATTGCTTTCTATTTCAAACAAAAAAATACTGAATTTATTTCTTGCCAAAAAAAAGTGAAATATTTCAGTCATTTTTTTAGCATTTAGTTTGCTTTTAAATCAAATTTGAAAAAAAAAAGTAACTATTTAAAAAACATTTTCCTTGTGGATTATTCTGAACAGCTTTCAATGGGAATGTGCTTAAGTATTTTTGCAGTTGAGAAATTGTGAGAATTTTGACAACTGAAATAACTTTTCTGTGATTGCAATATATTATTTTAAAAATATTTGAAATTTCTTCAAGTTGCTTTGGTTATCCCTTGCTGTGTGATTTCTTAGTCTTTCAATATGTGTGCATGGGTAGACAAACATAAACAGGCGTGTCTGATTTGGAAATTTCTTTCAACCAACACAAAAGAGACTCTGTTGAAGGGGGTTATTCCAGAACAATAAACTGTTGTGAGCTAGATTTCTGTCAAAAGCAGTCACTCTTAGACCTGTTCTTAGCCTGTTGACTATTCCCAAAAGAAATGCTCTCTGCTTTTCTCTAAGAAATGCAATGATAAAATAATCCTTAAATTACTGACTCAGTAGAGTGTCTTAAAAAAGCAGCATGCTTACCTTAAACGTTATTATTTACAAAGTTGATTACAAATGTTTTAGTTCAAATGATTGTGACTACTCTTAGAAGTGTTTGAAGGAAATGTGCTATGAGCTAGCAATATTTCAACTCTTTGTATTTGCATTTGCTGTACTTTCCAAAAATTTGCTAAATTGTCATAATCTACTTGGCAGTCCTCCTAAGAACTCATGGGATCTCTCTCCAGTTCACGGAGTGCATTTACCCGCGTCTTCTGCCATCCTTAGATAGGAGTTAACAAGCTCAGCTTCACCTTTGCAACAGACCAATTGTTTTGTGTCTCAGACTCAGTATTGCACTAGTGCTTCAGAGCAAGCAGTCTCACAGATTTCAGGATCCCACTTTGTTTTTCCCCATGCTGTTTTTATCACAGCTTCTGGAATATCCTATTTCACTCTTGCTTTGATCAGCTATGATTTACGGGAAATAAAACATACCAGTTTTATATGGATAGTTTGATGTCAACAAATGTATACAGTCATGTAATTGCCACCCAAATTATGATATAAAATATTTCCATCATTTCAGAAAGTTTCTTTGTGCCTCTTTAAAATAAATTTTCTCGCCCTGGCCAGTTTGGCTCAGTGTTTGGAGCATTGGCCTGCGGACTGGAGAGTCCCGGGTTCAGTTACCCTAAGGGCACGTACCTCGGTTGCAGTTTGTCCCCAGCCCCGGTTGGGGTCGTGTGGGTGGCAACCACTTGATGTCTCTCTCTCACATCAATGTTTCACTCTCTCTCTTCCCTCCTTTCTCCCTCCCACTCTGAAGATAAATGCAAAAATATCCTTGGGTGAGGATAAAAATAAATAAATAAATAAAATAAAATAAAAATAGCCCTGGCCGGTTTGGCTCAGCGGTTGGAGCGTTGGCCTGCGGACCAGAGAGTCCCGGGTTCGGTTCCCGCTAGGGGCACATACCAAAAAATAAAAATAAATAAATAAATAAAAATAAAATTAATTTTCTCCCCCAATCCCTGGAACCCAATGATCTATTTTCTGTCACTATGGTTTATCCATTTCTAGAATTTTATATAAGTGGGACCTTACAGTACTCTTTTGTGGAGGGCCAGGAGTAGTGTGAAGGGAGTGCTTTTGTGTTTGACTGCTTTCAATTAGCATTATGCTTTTAATATTCTTCTGCCTTGTTGCCTGAATCTGTAGTTTGGTCCTTGATATTACCAAATCCAATGAATGGCTATACTATAATTTATTTATCCACTCACTTATTGATGGAAATGGAGTTGTTTCTAGTTTTTGTTGGTTGTAAGTAAAGCTGCTTTAAAAATTGGCTGTATTAATCTTTGTGTGGACATAGAAATTTATTTCTCATGGCTAAATACAAGAGTGGACTACTGAGAGGTATGGTAAGCATTTAATTTTATATGACTTGACACTTTTTCTAAATTGGCTGTACTATATTACATTCCTACCAGAAATGCATAAGTGATGCTTTATGTCTTTGCCAACATTTTGTATTGGAAGTCTTTAATTTTATCATTTGGTGGGGTCCAGCCTCAGCAGGTCCAGGGTTTCCCTCAGGTGTGGATGGAGTCGGCGAGAGAAGGAGATGTGAGACAGAAGGTGCTTGATCCCTTCTGCTACTTAAGGCTAGCAGAATCTTTATTTTTATATCTTCAGGCTGTATAACAAGTTACTCATTCCTTTTTCTTTTGACCTTTAAGCAAGTATGTACAGACACTCTCTTCCACTTACACAGCTCTTAGGTACTGGTACAGGGTTAACCACTAACTATTTCATCCAGACATAACAAAGACATTGTATCAGCTCTTAACCTTTACAATTACTTTTACCATGTGACTCATTGCTTAGCAACCTTCCTGTTTATATTTACGCAGACAATGTCTCATTTAACTTCTTCCTTCCTCATACCCTCTATTTCAATTTCTGCTACTTTCTCATAGACCTTGACTTTTCCTCTTATCTAAGATACTTTTAAGCTTTTACATTCTTATCTTAAATTCTTATTACTTTCTTGCCTTTTCTTTCTGCAGTCTATTCTGATGTCTACATTATTAATCATTTACATGTTACTTCTATGATGATTCCTAACAGATAGAGAGATAAAGCATAGTCTCCTTCAGTTGCTATCCTATAATTTTATTTTCCCATTACTCTATATCTTCAGTCACTGTTCTTTGTGATTCCTGCCACGCAGTGAATCCACTTCTCCAGGGACTATGTCAAACCATGGAGGCCTTCATAACTCCCGAGACTATGTCAATCTGTGGAGCTCACCCGTGACTATGTCAAACCGAGGTGATCGCTGTTCCAGTGGCACCACTCCCAACAAGTGGGTATAAAGTGGTTTTTCAGTATTATTTTAATTTTCATTTGCCCAATAACTAATAATCATGAACATCTTTTCATCTGCTAACTTTCCGTTTATGTCTTAGTGACATGTGCTTGGTTGTGTTTATCTTCCTATTTCTTTTACCTGGGGTTTGTTGCGCTTTGATCTGTTGGTTTATAGTTTTCAAACATCGTAACTATTCAGCCATTATTTCTGCAAACATTTTTGTCTGAACCCCTCCTTTCTGAAACTCTGTGTATATTTTAGGCCATATTATGTTGCTTGATTTATTTATTTTTAATCTTTTCCTCTGAGTTTTAGTTTTTTTATATTTTCAATTGCTTTATCTTCAATTTCCCATGTATTTTTTTCTGCAGTGTCTTATTTACTGTTAATCACATCCAGTGGTTTTTAAAAATCTCAGAAATTATATTTTTCACACCTAGAAGTTTAATATGGATTTTTTTACAATTCTCATTTCCTTTCTCCTTATGCAGATGCTTTTCTCTAATCTTCTTGAGTGGAGGACATGTTGTTGTTGTTTTTAAATTGATTTTAGAGAGAGAAACACTGATTATTCCATTTATTTATGCATTCATTTGTTGATGTATGTGCCCTGACCTGGGATTGAACCCATAGCCTTGGCATATTGGGGTCGGTGCTCTAACTAACTGAGCTACTTGGCCAGAGCTCAGATAAAAATCTATTTTTAATAGCTATTTTAGTATCTTGTCTGCTGATTGCATTGACTGTTTCATTTCTGGATCTGTGACTTGTTTTTTTTCCTCTTGGTATAAAATATGTTTGCTGTTTATTTGTATGCCTGGTAATTTATTTATTTATTTTTATTTTTTATTTTTTAACTTACCTTTATTGTTGAATGTATTACTGATGTTCCTCATTTTTCCCCCATTGTCCCTGCCTCCCCGTTCCCGCCCCCCTCCTGACTTTCCCCACACTGTTGTCTGTGTCCATTGGTTATGCATATATACATATAAGTTCTTTGGTTTATTTCTTTCCACCCCCCCAACCCTTCCCTTTGATGTTTGTCAGTCTAACAACCAATTTGTACTTCTTAATCCCTTCACCTTTTTCACCCCTCCTCCCAGCCCCCACCCATCTGGTAACCAACAAAAGTTCTCCATATCTATGAGAATGTTTCTGTTCTGCTTGTTCATTTTGTTTGTAGATTCAATTGTTGAGAGATATGTATGTATTGCCATTTTGTTTGTTCATATTTTTTTATCTTTTTCTTCAAGAAGACCCTTCAATATTTCATATAATAATGGTTTGGTGGTGATGAACTCCTTTAGCTTTTCCTTGTCTGGGAAACTCTTTATCTGTCCGTCAATTCTAAATGACAGCTTTGCAGGCTAGAGTAATCTTGGTTGTAGGTTCTTGCTTTTCATCACTCTGAATATTTCTTGCCACTCCCTTCTGGCCTGCAAAGTTTCTTTTGAGAAATCAGCTGACAGTCTTATGGGAACTCCCTTGTAGGTAATAACTGCTTTTCTCTTGCTGCTTTTAAGATTCTCTCTTTGTCTTGAACCTTTTGCGTTTTGATGATGATGTGTCTTGCTGTGGGCCTCTTGGGGTTCATCTTGTTTGGCACTCTCTGTACTTCCTGGACTTGTATGTCTGTTTCCTTCACCAAGTTAGGGAAGTTTTCTGCCATTATTGTTTCAAATAGGTTTTTGATTTCTTGTTCTCTCTCTTCTCCTTCTGGCACCCCCAAGATGCGAATGTTGGCAGGCTTGAAGTTGTCCCAGAGGCTCCTTACACTATCCTCAATTTTTTTTGGATTCTTTTTTCTTTTTGCTGTTCTGATTGGGTGTTTTTTGCTTCCTTATATTCCAAATGGATAGTTTGCTTCTTGGCTTTACTTACTCTACTACTGAATCTCTGTAAACTATTCTTTATTTCAGTTAGTGCCGCCTTCCTTTCTAATTGTGCATCCTTCATTTCTGACTGGTCCTTTTTTATGTTCTTGAGGCCCTCACTAAGTTCACTGAGGTTCCCACTAAGTCCATTGAGCATCCTTATAAACAGTGTTTTGAACTCAGCATCCGTTAGGTTGCTTAACTCCATTTCACTTAGTTCTTTTCCTGGAGTTTTGTTCTGTTCTTTCATTTGGGACCTGTTTCTTTGTCTCCTCATTTTGGCTGCCTCCCTGTGTTTGTTTCTATGTATTACTTAGCGAGAGGTATGGGGCTAGCTGAGACCAGATGCTGCTTGTTTGAAAGAATTTAGGAAAAGCTGAAGCAAGATCCAAGACAGGCCAATCCTATGGTCAAGCAACTGGCAACAGCTTGGGTGGGCCTGAAAGTTGGGTGGGGCAGGGCCTCAGGGAATCACCAGGGCGGGGCCAACAGTGTGAGCCAGGTTGCTGGAGTCTCAGATATGGCAGCTGTCTGCAGTCCCAGGGAAGGGCTCACCAAAGGAACAATAGCCTCTGATAGCACGTCTGTCCAGGAGAAAGCTGCCTCTCCAGCCCTTGCTCCAATGCCAAACAACTCAGTTTTCCCCTATATGACTCTGGTGCCTTTTAAGCTGCCTCCCCCACGCTGGAGCCTGGAGGGTGGGAGTCTGAATAAGTCCATGCGTGGGCCCTTTAAGAGGAGCTGCCAGGGGCTCCAGCTGCCTCAGCCTCAGTTCCCGCTGGTTTTTCCAGCCAGAAGTTATGGGGACTTCTCTTCCTGGCACTGGAACCCTGAACTGGGTGCCTGGTGTGGGACGGGGACCCCTGAGTCCTCAGGGAGGACCTTCCCAGCCGAGGTATCCTCCTGATTTTTATCCGCCACACGCGGGTGTGGGACCAGCCCGTCACGCCTCCACCCCTCCTACCAGTCTGGATGCGGCTTCTTAATTTCGTAGTTGTAGGACTTCCATTCAGCTCGATGTCAGGCGGTTTTGAATGATGGTTGTTCTGTAGTTTAGTTGTAACTTTGATGTGGTTGTGGGAGGAGGCGATACCGCCTGTATGCCTGGTAATTTATGATTAGATGCCAGTGTCAATTTTATGTTATTGAATGTTGAATTTTTTTTTGTATTTCAATATTTTTAGGTTTTAGTTCTAAAATGCAAGCTGTTGTCACAAAATTCCTTGAAGTATAGAAAATGCACATATTTGGTATCAGAATTAAGTAGTGTTGTAGTAGAACACTGAGTAGAGGAGATACACAAGAGTGGTTTTCTTTATACTGGTCTTCTAGTACTTCTATGGTTTTGGTACTTACACCTGGACACTTAATCCTTCTGTAGTCTAAGGATAGTATGAAATGAGCATCAGTGTGAATGAATGCCTTAAGGTACCAACACCAGATACAGAATAGTTTCTCCACACCTTTCATATACTACATTTCCAACTACAGGAATTTATTTCTGGACTCACAAATAGGATTTGTAAAATTATCATAGCAGGAATATAGGAATTGCAGTCAAATTCTATTCTGGAATTCAATGGTTAAACAAGTATTCAAATAAATTGTAGCTTTGTTATAAGGAAGAAAGCAGTGAGTCTTGATAAAATGCTCAAGGCTAAGAAATCACCAAGACACCAATTATTGCTCAGTAAATACTTACATATTGAAAAGAGAGATGAAGAAAAGTAGTTGTTTATCTAGCTGGGATGAAACCAGATTTAAATGTTCCTCTGATTTGTGGATACCTCCAAATTAAATCCAGATCCTTCCAAGAACTTTTTTTTTTTTTTTTGGTTTTCAATAAGACTTTTTCTCATTCCCACCCTAGGTTTTAACTGGGTAAGATTAAGAATAAATCTGCATTTTAAGATTGATAGTGATCCTTTTCATTTATGGTTAGACACTTATGTAAGACTAATGTGTTGTCAGTCTTTTTGTCTACTTAATCAGTCATTATGCATTTGAAAAATTGAGACATGTTTGGGGTTTATGAGATATAACACCAAAGAAGCATATAACCAGATTTAAGTAACATTAATTAAATCAGATATGGTAAAAAATTTTTTTTTAAAAAGTAGGAAATTTTGCCATCGATATAATAATCCACAAGGTTACAAAGGGATCCTATGAGATCAAAATAAAGAATAATGTTTTATTCTGTCCTCCAGATTTAGTTAGTGATCCATTGAAAATCTTTCTATCCTAGGCTGTTGAGGGTTTACACTAAAATATGTGATTTGGCCGCTTTTCGTGGGAATTTAAAATTTTACTGGAGATGATAAATAAACCTGTGTATAATAACTAAATCACTGTTCAAAAAGGAATGTGAGAGTAGTAAGGTGAGCAGCACAGACAGTTGTTTAGTGACATAATACTTTCTGTGATCAATTGCTGAACACATGAACAAATTCTTTAGGGATAGATAGGATGACTAAGGAAGAGCGAAAGGCCTTCTGAGGTGATGGCACATTGGCAATGAAGTAAAATAAAAGTGATTTAGCAATTTATGAAAAGCAAGGGTTTGGGGAAGTTAGAACTGTCAGCGGTGATCAAGGGAATCTCTGACTAGAGACAGTACTTTGCACCCCTAGTTCTTGTTTTGCTTGTAGGAATGAATTCAAACAAGAGACAAAATATAGTAGCAAAGGCAGGCAAGAATGTATTTGTAGGGAAGAAATACACTCAGAACCTGAGCAGGCAACTCAGCCATCCAAGACCTATCAGAGTGCCCTGATATTTGGGAGTTCAGAGGATTTATACCCCTAGGCTAGAACGCCCATGGGCAAGGAACAAGTCACCCCCTCCCTCTTGTCTCAAAAAAAAGTATCTTTAAGCTATAAGACTCCTTACCTAGGTGTTATGCCACGGTTAGACCACATCCTGGAGGAGCTCTGACTCTTTCCTCCTCACATATGGGCCTATTGCCTCCATTGTCTAGTTTCAGTTTGTCAGGTCTCACACATACTTCCTCCAAGACCCAGCTCCCTCTCCCAGCTGATATCTTTCTATCTGCCTACTCTAACAGGACTGGTTAAGCAAATATATAAGGTTGGAGGAGTTTGAGGGTATGGTTAAAAGAAACCTGAGGAAGTGCCTTAAAGCCCCTGGTTCAAGACCTTGGTTTAGAAAAACAATTCACTGATTTCACTGATTGGCTTGTGTGTGTCTGAAGGAGTGCTGGAGAGTTGAGTGGGAAAGGATTTACACTGTCCAGTCGGCCCTCGTTTATTGTGGTTAATCAGTTCCAGACTCTACCACGATAAATGAATTGCCGCAAAGTAGGATTCAAATACTATACTATACTATACTATACTATACTATACTATACTATACTATACTATACTATTACTATACTATTTGGAAAAACTGCGATAGAGTGAAGCCGCGAAAAGTCGAAGCGCGAAGTGGGGAGGGACAACTGTATTGAATTAAGTTGAGACTAAGAAGGTATGTGTGAACATATGATCTGAAGGAAACCATAAAACCCAGGCTGTCTAGAGATTTGGTTCTTTTCAAGGAGAGAATTTAGGTCAGGAATCCCAGACCGTCTCTTAGTAGATTTAAATCTCTAAAATAGCCCTACATCTAGTTCTGTCTTCCCCCAAGGCCTGTACTTAAACAAAATTACCCTCTAGAAGCATGAGAAAAGTTCTATGACTTTATGTATAGTATTAGAATACTTAAAAGCAATAGGTAGTTCAACTTAAATTGTGTCATTACAAAACTATGAGCTGGATAGGATCTTAGAAATCATCTAATCTAGTCTTTTCCAAACAGATGGAAAATTAGGCGGGAAGATTATATTACATGCAGCCAAGTAAAAAAATTCAGCTTTATCTACTGAACTACGATATCATACCTAATTTTGCTGGAAATAAAGTATTTTCACCATTCTTGGAAGTATAACACTTTGCCATGTTGATCTGGTTGTGACAGTGCTTATAAAAAATAAAGGAAGAATTTTAGTATTTTTCAGCTGAATTAAAATTGGACAGTTTGAAGATGATTAGAAGTAATATGACCTATTAGGAAGAAAAGCAGAGATTTTTTAAAATATTGTCATCAACAAACAAGTATTCAAATAAAAATCATGTGATTAACATTAACTCAACATTTTCAAACATGTTTGAAGTTTTCTAGCTGACACTGACCCCTGGTGTTATCTCGAAAACATGAGTATGTTATTTTTAAACAAAAACCTTTGAGATAAAAAATTGTCCTGAAAGAAAGGGTTTATTGAGTCATAAGCCAGCCAGTGAAAGGAGGTGCAGGTCCTGGGGTGTGCATCAGAACCAGCAGCAGAAGGGCTAAAGCAGAAGACAAACATGCCCAATGCCCTGGGGCGGATGGGGCTCTTTCACACAATGGATTTGGAGAAGAAAAATGCAAGTTCTTTGGAAACATTTACATTGCTATAAGGGGGTGAGAGAAGGTGAAGAGGGAAAAGTCTGTGCTGGGTGAAGATCCACCAGGAAGAAGTATTTGATGCTTCTGGATTGGTTGTGGGCGACACTCCTGAAAGGTCACGCACAAGCAGGATGCCGCAGGCATCTGGTACTTGGCTCTTCTTCCTAGCTAATTGCTGAAATAGCCACCTGGAAGTTGCTTCAAAGTTTCAACATACATCCAGGAATGTGAGCAGTCCTTTGTTGGTTTTTGGCTATAGCTGTTAACTAATTTCCCTTGTCTCCTTCTCCCACCCTCTTCTTATACGTTAATTTAGGCATCGGCAGAATTTTTCTCTTGCCACTATTTTACGTCTCTAATCTTTTTTTTTTTTTTTTTTTTTGGTACATGCCCCTAGCGGGAACCGAACCCAGGACTCTCTGGTCTGCAGGCCAACGCTCCAACCGCTGAGCCAAACTGGCCAGGGCTTACGTCTCTAATCTTTAAGACCACTCCTGAAATAGCTACTGGCAGGAGTGGGCATACTTTTTAATAAAGTAGTTAATTTCCAGTGGCCTATAGGGTAAATAGTAAATTTTTGCACAGGAAATTAGATTCTGTTCATTAAACATACAAAAGAGCAACTTTGTATTAGGTAATACCTGTACACGCCATTTTTCAAATGTATAAAACTAGCATCTGCAAACTAAAATGATTAAATCTCAACTATTAAAGCATTTGGAAAAACAAAAGAGATTACAGGAATTAAAACTCATCTATAGCCTAATATAGTAAAAGGATTATATAAAAACAGCAACATGAGAGATATTTTTCAAGTGTATTAAAGTCCATAATTATGCAGAATTATATATTCCTTCAAAAATGACAAGTTTAAGAAATCAGTTGTCCGTGTATTAATATGAGAAAAAAATCTAAGTAACTTATGCTGCACACTAGAACATTTAACTCTGGATATGCTATTGTAATGAGAACAAAGTTTTCACCTCAAATCCTTCATGGAACATGGATAAAAAGGAGAAAAGGACAAAGTGTGAAAAAAATTGGGAGAAAGAAGGAAGAGAGGGAGGAACAGAGGAGGGAAGAGAGAGAGACGGAGAGTGGGAGAGAAGAGAAGGAGGAGGAGAAAAAGGAAAAGATAGGAAGGAAGGAGGAGTTTGACCCTTGATCACTGAATCCACTGGGCCTAGTACAATGCTTAATATATATTAGGTTAAACAGGTAGAAGGTGTTAAAGGAAAAAATATTCAATGACACTTGTTTTGTTTTTTGGTACGTGCCCCTAGCGGGAACTGAACCCGGGGACTCTCTGGTCCGCAGGCCAACGTTCCAACCGCTGAGCCAAACCGGCCAGGGCTCAATGACACTTGTTAAAGAATGGTCAAGTCAGACTTATTCAAGGGGACTATCATGTTAGGGATAGGGAGTACTGCAACTGGGTTTCGAATTAGGAGAGATTGGGCTCAACTGTGAATACCACAAGGAAAAGTGAGAATCTATGGCTAAGGAGTAGGGTGTGGGTGGGGGGAGGGGGTCAGTGTATGGAACATTACTAAGAGGAAACATCAGGGTTAAGGGAGGATTCTACATAAACTGACCTAGTAGGATTCTTGCTGGAGGCAGGTCAAGGTGAGTAAACATCACCTGGGGGATGCTAGGGCATGAGGAACCCAGTTAGACAGACGTTGAGGGTCATCAGATATGGATGTGGGTGGGATTCTGTCTAAACGAACTTAGCGGGATTCTTGCTAAAATTGGACAAGGCAGCCCTGGCCTGTTTGGCTCAGTGGTTAGAGCGTCAGCCTGTGGACCAGAGAGTTCTGGGTTCGGTTCCCGCTAAGGGCACATACCTCGGTTGCAGTTTGTCCCTGGCCCTGGTTGGGGTCGTGTGGGTGGCATCCAATTGATGTGTCTCTCTCTCATCGAGGTTTCTCTCTCTCTTCCTCCTGCTGGGGTCCAACCTTGGCAGGTCCAGGGGTTCCCAAACGGAGTCAGCGAGAGAAAGACGTGTGAGACAGAAGGTGCTTGATCCTTCTTCTTCTTAAGGCTAGCAGAATCTTTATTTATATATATCTGCAGGTTACATTGTTTCCCCTAAACCTTTTAGGCAAATAAGTACAGACATTCTTTTGGTTGTTTTTTTTAATCCTCACCCGAGGACAATTTTTTTTTTTTTGGTACGTGCCCCTAGCGGGAACTGAACCTGGGACTCTCTCCGCAGGCCGATGCTCCAACCACTGAGCCAAACCGGCCAGGACATTCTTTTGGTTGTTTACCCAACTCTTAGGTATATTATATGTTAATTATCAACTATTTTTATCCTTCGCCCAGACATCCTCTTAGACTCCTGACGGTTCCTCCTATCTAAGATCCTTCTAAGCATCCACATTTCTATCCTAAATCTTTATTACTTTCTTGCTTTTTCTTCCTGCAATCTTTTCTACCCTCTACATCATTAATCATCTGTATGTTACTTCTATAATGATTCCTAATAGACAGCTAACAGACAAAGCAAAGATTAGTCTCCTTCAGTTGCCATCCTGCATTTTTATTTTCCCATTACTTCATATCTTCACTGTTCTTCGTGATTCCTGCCACGCAGTGAATTCACTTCTCCAGGGACTATGTCAAACCATGGAGGTTTTTTTTTTTTGTTTTTTTTTTATCCTCACCTGAGGACATTTTTTCCATTTTTTGTTCAGATAGAGTGGGAAGGAGAGAGAGGGAGAGAGAGAGAGAAACATCGATGTGAAAGGGACACATCGAGTGGCTGCCTGCTGCACAACCCAACCAGGGCCGGGGACAAACTGCAACCGAGGTACGTGCCCTTAGCGGGAACCAAACCCAGGTCTCTCTGGACCGCAGGCCGATGCTCCAACCGCTGAGCCAAACGGGCCAGGTCAAACCACGGAGGTCTTCATATCTCCAGGGACTATGTCAAACCGTGGTGGTCACTGTTCCAGTGACACCAGTCCCAACATCTTCCCTCTCTCCCTCCCACTCTATCTGAAGATAAATGCAAAAATGTCCTCTGTTGAGGAAAAAAAAATTGGACAAGGCAGAGACAAACACAGAAGCCCAAAGTCAAGGCATATTTGGGAAGAGGATTCAGAAGAGCCTGACTAAAGTTTGCTCAAGGAGAGACTCTTTGTCAAAGGACCATCAAGTACTGGAAATTTCAAAAGTTAAACTTTCTAAAGATGAGTGATTAAAACTATGCAGAATGTGTAACTTAACGTGTGTATTTTGTAGCTAGTATGTGTAGAATCAGGTAGATGGGTATAGTGCTCCCAGACTGAATCTCTTCTTTCTAATCAGGCTTTACCATCAACAAGCTCAGTTGTGACACCATATACATGGAAATTATAAACTTGTGTATGAAGTAGTTCCCCTTAGTTGCAGGACAATATGTTCCAAGACCCCCAGTTCATGCCTGAAACTTCAGATAGTATCAAACTTATGTATACCGTTTTTCTCCTATACACACATCTTTTTACTTAAAGGAAGCACTTTAGGGCTTCTCTTTGGCATATCCAAACTGCCAGCATCACAACTTTCGTGCTTGGGGCCATTAGTAAGTAGAATAAGGGTGATTTGAACACTAACACTGTGATACTGTCACAGTTCATCTGATGACCCAGGTGGCTAGTAAGTGACTAATGGAGGAGGGGGAACATAAACAGTGTGCAGATGCTGGACAAAGGGATGATTCATATCCAGGCATGAAGGAGCAGGATGGCTTGATTTTTTCACACTACCCAGAATGCTGTGCAATTTAAGACTTACTGTTTATTGAGTTGTTTATGTATGCAATTTTTCATTTAATATTTTTGGACTACAGTTGTCCACAGGTAGCTGAAACAGTGGAAAGTGAAACAGCAGATAAGAAGGGAATACTGCAACTGCAAAGTATTATGTCACCAGGGTAGAAGCACAACAGTGGTAAGGTGATGCGTGAAGCTTATGGCCCAGCAATATGGCAAAACATACAAATAGGTCTATACTGTTGAATTTGATTATAAGGAAGTTCCTAAGTCCAAAAAGTTTTCTCTAGTTGCCCTGACAATTCTGAAAACCCTTATTAGAACACAGGGTTCTTATATATCTCTTATATAAGAGATAATAGCCCTGACCAGGTAGCTCAGTTGGTTGGAGGAGTGTTGTCCCAATAAGTCAAGGTTTCTGGTTTCTGGTAGGGGCACATTCAGGAAGCAACCAATGAATGCACAGGGGTGTGGAGCAGCAGGCTGATGTTTCTTTCTCTCTTTCTCTAAAAACAAAGAAAATGAAAACAAGAGCTGGGGACTATAAAAACTAACTCTCTGTTATACAATTTTCCTAAAAGTTAGGCCTGTGAAAAATACTCCATCAGAAGATGTTGGTTTGCAGACTGGCTCCCTTACAGGATGGAAAAGGAGAGATGGAAGAAAGAGGCAGGCCACTCCAGATTTGTAGGTGGCCAGATTTAATAAGCAAGGGAATTTAGGAGGCTTGTCTTGGGCAGCTTCAAGATGATAGATCTCTGCACGCCCCTGACACATTTTAAAAGTTTATATAAAGGCCTTAAGTGTATTCAGTCATATATACCTTCCAAATGGTCTCAACAACCTTATTATCTCAAGGCTATGTCCTTGGAACAGGTCCCACTGTGGGAACAGTGGGCACAGCATACATTCCAAAAACAGGAGGGGGTGAGGAACCTCTGCTGCCTGGGTCTAGCCATCAAGTCAAACAGTCTTCCAAAAGAAGCAAGGAAAGGGTGCTGAGTTGGAGGGACCAAAGGATCAAAACAAGGGAGATGAAACATAGTCAAACACGGTATGTCCTCGGGAGAAAGAAACCAAAAAATTATTCCATGCATTTTTTTTTAACTTATCTTTATTGTTGAATGTATTACAGATGTTCCTCATTTTCCCCCCATTGACCCCCTCCTCCCCATTCCCACCCCCCTCCTGACTTTCCCCTGACTGTTTTCTGTGTCCATTGGTTATGCATATATACATATAAGTTCTTTGGTTTATTTCTTCCCACCCGCTAACCCCCCTTCCCATTGAGGTTTGTCAGTCTAACAACAAATTTGTACTTCTTAATCCCTTCACCGTTTTCACCCATTCCCCCAAACCCCCTCTCATCTGGTAACCAACAAAAGTTCTCCATATCTATGAGAATGTTTCTGTTCTGCTTGTTCATTTTGTTTATAGATTCAATTATTGAGAGATATGTATGTATTGCCATTTTGTTTGTTCATATTTTTTTATCTTTTTCTTCAAGAAGACCCTTCAATATTTCATATAATAATGGTTTGGTGGTGATGAACTCCTTTAGCTTTTCCTTGTCTGGGAAACTCTTTATCTGTCCGTCAATTCTAAATGACAGCTTTGCAGGCTAGAGTAATCTTGGTTGTAGGTTCTTGCTTTTCATCACTCTGAATATTTCTTGCCACTCCCTTCTGGCCTGCAAAGTTTCTTTTGAGAAATCAGCTGACAGTCTTATGGGAACTCCCTTGTAGGTAATAACTGCTTTTCTCTTGCTGCTTTTAAGATTCTCTCTTTGTCTTGAACCTTTTGCGTTTTGATGATGATGTGTCTTGCTGTGGGCCTCTTGGGGTTCATCTTGTTTGGCACTCTCTGTGCTTCCTGGACTTGTATGTCTGTTTCCTTCACCAAGTTAGGGAAGTTTTCTGCCATTATTGTTTCAAATAGGTTTTCGATTTCTTGTTCTATCTCTTCTCCTTCTGGCACCCCCAAGATGCAAATGTTGGCATGCTTGAGGTTGTCCCAGAGGCTCCTTACACTATCCTCATTTTTTTCGATTCTTTTTTCTTTTTGCTGTTCTGATTGGGTGTTTTTTGCTTCCTTATATTCCAAATCGATGGTTTGCCTCTTGGCTTTACCTACTCTACTACTGAATCTGTGTAAACTATTCTTTATTTCAGTTAGTGCCTCCTTCATTTCTGACTGGTCCTTTTTTATGCTCTTGAGGCCCTCACTAAGTTCACTGAGGTTCCCACTAAGTCCATTGAGCATCCTTATAAGCAGTGTTTTGAACTCAGCATCTGTTAGGTTGCTTATCTCCATTTCGCTTAGTTCTTTTCCTGGAGTTTTGTTCTGTTCTTTCATTTGGGACCTGTTTGTCTCCTCATTTTGGCTGTCTCCCTGTGTTTGTTTCTATGTATTACTTAGCGAGAGGTATGGGGCTAGCTGAGACCAGATGCTGCTTGTTTGAAAGAATTTAGGAAAAGCTGAAGCAAGATCCAAGACAGGCCAATCCTATGGTCAAGCAACTGGCAACAGCTTGGGTGGGCCTGAAAGTTGGGTGGGGCGGGGCCTCAGGGAATCACCAGGGTGGGGCAAACAGTGTGAGCCAGGTTGCTGGAGTCCCAGATATGGCGGCGTCTGCTGTGCCAGGGAAGGGCTCACCAAAGGAACAAAGGCCTCTGACAGCACGTCTGTCCAGGAGAAAGCTGCCTCTCCAGCCCTCGCTCCAATGCCAAACAACTCAGTTCTACCCCATATGACTCTGGTGCCTTTCAAGCTGCCTCCCCCACGCTGGAGCCTGGAGGGTGGGAGTCTGAGTAAGTCTGTGTGCGGGCCCTTTAAGAGGACCTGCCAGGGGCTCCAGCTGCCTCAGCCTCAGTTCCTGCTGGTTTTTCCAGCCAGAAGTTATGGGGACTTCTCTTCCTGGCACTGGAACCCTGAACTGGGCGCCTGGTGTGGGTCGGGGACCCCTGAGTCCTCAGGGAGGACCTTCCCAGCTGAGGTATCCTCCTAATTTTTATCCACCACACGTGGGTGTGGGACCAGCCCGTGGAGCCTTCGCCCCTCCTACCAGTCTCGATGCAGCTTCTTCTTTAATTTCGTAGTTGTAGGACTTCCATTCAGCTTGATTTCAGGCGGTTTTGAATGATGGTTGTTCTGCAGTTTAGTTGTAACTTAGATGTGGTTGTGGGAGGACACGATACCGCTTTTACCTACGCCGCCATCTTGACCGGAAGTCTCCATGCATTCTCAATAGTGTTCCAAGGCATTGGATTCTCAGAGATTGAAATTTTACTACCTAAGACCTTTAGTCAACCTTATGATTGTGCATGGGAGTTTACTTATGACTTAATGAGGAGTAATAAGGAGTGAGGAGAAGGAAAGAAAAAAATAACATGTTCCCATGATAAATGTATAGTTGTGAACAGTAGGAGCAAAGTCGAAAAAATTTTAAATATCTATACATAGATCAGTTAAATTATCTCCATATGCATATCATCATATATTCCATATGATAGAACACTATAAATGCATTAAAAGAAATGCAATAAATCTATATTTACTGGCAAAATAGCATACACACACACACACACACACACACACACACACTATGACAGGTTATATATCTCCTTTATCATCCATCAGGTGATGTCTGATCACCCTGGCCTGCTTTCAGCAAGAATCCTGCTAGATCAGTGTGTGTGTGTATTTATGAGTTTGTAGTTTCGTGAATATTCAGAGAACAAAAATATAACATTCAGTTGGGTGCAACAAGGAAAAAAAATTTTTTAAAAACTGATAGCCTATTGACAGGAAAGTGAGCTGAGAAATTTGAAATTTCTAGGAAAATAATAGTCTGAGCATAGGCATAAAGCTGGAAAGGAAATTATTTCCAGAGCGAATAATAACAGACAATATTAATTGAGCATTTACTATATGCTAGGTGTTGTTTTCAGATCTTTACAAGTGTCATTTCACCATACCCTGGCAAAGAAGGTACAGTAGTTTCCCTTATCTGCAGTTTTGTTTTGCAGTTTCAGTTACCTTTGGTCAACTACGGTCTGAAAATATTAAATGGAAATTTTCAGAAATAAACAATTCACAAGTTTTAAATTGGGTGCCATTCTGAGTAGCCTGGTGAAATCTCAAACCATCCAGCTCCATCCTACCCAGGACGTCAATCATCCCTTTGTCCAGCATCTCCAAACTGTTACATGCTACACCCATTTGTTACTTAGTAGCCATCTTTGTTAATCAGGTCAACTATCTTGGTATCGCAGTGCTTGTGCACAAGTCTCCCTTATTTTACTTAATAATGGCCCCAAAGCACAAGAGTAGTGATGCTGGCAATTTGAATATGCCAAAGAATATGTAAAGTGATTCCTTTAAGTGAAAAGGTAATATTTTCTACTTAATAAAGAAAATGCTGAGGTTGCTAAGAGCTATGGTAAGAACAAATCTTCTATTTGTGAAATTGTGTAGAAGGAAAAAGAAATTCATGCTAGTTTTGCTGTCTCACCTCAAACTGCAAAAGTTGAAAAAGGCATTAAATTAGTGGTAACTATTGCATAGTATTCAATCATATGAATAGACTATACTACCATTTATTTATCCACTTACCCAGTGATGGACAATTATGTTTTTTCCATTTCATTTTATCCTTGTCAGGATGCCTGGTCTATGATAGATGTTTGTTGAATTAATGAATAACTAACGAATCCAAGAGTAAGAAGAAACTGATTACAAAGCATGCTAGAGATCTGGTGTAAACTCTGAGGGACTGTAGTTGATATTCCTCACTACGAATTGCAGTGTCTAAGAGAAGGCATAGATGGTTGTTGAATACCAAGAGAAATCCAAACCCAGTTCACTGCCATCATTTCAAGATTTTAGAGACAAATGGGAGGGGTTGGGGAAGAATAGCCTTTCATTGCTTTTGAACTCTGTGTACTTTTTCAATTTTCATAATTTTAATTTTTTTTTTTTTTATAATCCTCACTCGAGGACATTTCTGCACTTTATCTTGAGATATAGAGTGGGAGGGAGAGAAGGAAGAAAAGAGAGAGAGAAACATCGGTGTGAGAGAGACACATCGAGTGGTTGCCACCCACATGACTCCAACCAGGGCCGGGGACAAACTGCAACCGAGGCACGCGCCCTTAGCGGGAACCGAACCCGGGCCTCTCTGGTCCGCGGGCCGACGCTCTAACTGCTGAGCCAAACTGGCCAGGGCAATTTTCATAATTTTCATTAATAATCTCAATCATCAGTTACTCAAAGAAACAGTATACATCAAAGATAACTTTTCTACTTTTATTTTGTTGTTGTTAATCCTCACCCAAAGATTATATATATATATATTTAAAGAAAGTGGGAGGGAGGGAGGAAGAAAGAGAGAGAGAAAGAGAGAGGGAGGGAGAGAGATAGAGTGCAATATCAGTGTTGAGAGAGACACATCCATTGGTTGCCTCCTGAACACGCCTCAACCAGGGTTGGGGATTGAACCTGCAATCCAGGTACATGCCCTTGACTGACAATGAAACCCAAGACCCTTTGGTGTGTGGGCTGGCGATGCTCTAACCACTGAGCAACACAGGCCAGGGCGGATTTTTTAAACTTTTAAATGTAAACAGTACCTCATTAGTCATCTTTTGAATTTCAGAGACACACCCAGCTGGCTAAGGGCCACCACACCCTGTCTATATTTACTGAGTAAAGAATAAATGTTGTACCCGGCTGGTGTGGCTCAGTGGTTGAGCATCAACCCATGCACCAGGAGGTCACCAGTTCAATTCCTGGTCAGGGCACATGCCCAGGTTGAAGGCCCAATCCCCAGTGTGGGGCATGCAGGAGGCGGCCAATCGATGTTCTTTCTCATCGATGCTTCTCTCTCTGCTTCTCCCTCTCCCTCGCCCTTCCTCGTTCTCTAAAAATCAATGCAGAAAAAAATAAAGAATAAATGTTGCAAGGTAGCTATAATGTTAAAAGGACAGACTAATTATTTAAAGCTCAGGTTTAAGTTCACATATTATGATTCCCCAGTTGGTTTTCATAGCATGACAAGGGGCAGCTTCCATGATGGCAAGTTCTGGCATAGGACAGTATTTCATAATTGGGTGTGATGCATTTTGTGGCTGGGTCAAGGGAGCACTTAATGTGGTTAATTTTACTGAGGCCATGATTAGAAATGTCATGCTTAGAAAAAAAGCCACACATACTTCCTCCTGGTATTTAGCTTTCTACCTGGTATTTAGAATTCACTCCAAAAGTTTACAACTGTAGGGTATGAGAGAATGTTTTATGAATATTTTAAAAGATTTCAGTCTTGCTTCTTTCCTGTCCTATGTTTTAGACTGGGGCTTATCTTAGCAATTCTACCTCCTTTGTTTACCTGATATTCAAATTAAAATTGTGCACCAAGGCTTTGCTGATAGAGCCATTTCTGGACAATTTTTCTTTGAGTTGACTTCACAATGACTAAGCTATGAACTTAATACATTATTTATTCAACAAGGGTTAATTAAATGCACAGCAAAAGACTAAGCATGTACTAGAGATGCAATTACTTACGTCTAAAAATGTTCCTTATAAAATGTATGTATATATTATAGTTCCAAAATTTGGGACAGTACTCTTGCCATGAAGTATGCTAATGTTCTGGAAAGCAATTCTTGTTAATATCTAACAAATGTGCACAAGTTTAAAAGTTATGTACTAATTATATTACAATAGCCAAGATATGGAAACAACTGAAGTGTTCATCTATGGATGAATGGATACAGAAAATGTGGTATATACACACAATGAAATATTATTCAGCCATACAAAAGAATGAAACCTTGCCATTTGTAGCAACAAAGATGGACCTCCAGGGCATTTTGTTAAGTGAACTAAATCAGACAGATTAAGACAAATACTAAATACTATATGGTCCCACTTATACGTAGAATCTAAAAAACCAAAACAAAACACAAAACCAAGCTCATAGATACAGAGAACAGATTGGTGGTTGCCAGAGGTGGGGGTGGGGGTGGGGATGAGGAGTGGGAGAAATGAGTGAAGGGGTCAAAGGATATAAACGTTTCTAGTTATAAGTCTTGGGGGATGTAACATACAGCATGGTGACTATACTTCACAAAACTGTGTTGCACATTTGAAAGTTGCTAAGAGAGTAGATCTTAAAAGTTTTCTACAAAAAAATAAAAATGTTTTGTATCAAAATGTTAACTAGACTTATTATCACCATTTTGCAATGTATGTAAATATTGAATCATTATGCTGTACATGTACACCTAAAACTAATATAATGTTATATGTCAAATATAGTGCCATTATATTGTTTGGTTTTGAGATAGCAATAATCAGCTCAAGATTGAGATAATAAAAATCACGCTATTTAGAATTTTATTTAGAATTTGCGAAAAAACACTCAGTTAAACTTGAGCTTCAGTTTCCTCATATGTGAGATGGCAATTTGTTATATTAGATTAAATAAGATATACAAATCACCTGGCATGATATCTCACACATACTAATTGAATTAACTGAATTACACATACTAGCTCCCTTCTGCTCTGAAATCAGTGGCATACCTAGCACATTTGATAGCTGGTACAGATAATTTTTAACTTCTTCTTCCTCTAAATGAGAAAATCATTTTTACTATTATGAAATCAAATGAAAAATAATATAGGCCAGATATAGTTGTAGACATAAAAAATACTTCATTGGTGTTCAAATACATAAACGTTTAAAATGGTACAAAAAAGTTAAAAATATAGATTTCCACTTTTTCATTATGGTTTGTTTTTTTTTTTGAAAAAGGAAAAAAAAAACACACGAAGAAATGGTTTAAGAGTCAGAGAATAATTTCCACATAGAATGATTAAACTGAATTATTCAATTTCTGTTTAGGCATTTTTACCATCATGATGCTGCTCTCATTGTAAAGATTTTTAGAGAGAGGGAGAGGGAGAGGGAGAGAAACATTGATGTGAGAAACATCTATCAGCTGCCTCCTGCATGCCCCCTACTGGGATCAAGCCTGCAACCTGGGCATGTGCCCTTCACTGGAATCGAACCCATGACTCTTTGGTTCATGGGCCAACGTTCTAACCTCTGAGCCAGACAGGCCAAGGCAATCACTATATGTTTTGAATCTACTGTTTAACTTATATAGTACCACAGAAGTTAGATATACATATTAACTTCACAGAATATAATGTTTAATAAAATACCTATTTTTATGTTGAGGCTATACACATTCAAAAATAATAGAAGCCATAGCATTTATTTAGAATTACGTAAGTGGTTCTCTACCTTGGCGATTTTGCCTCTTGGGACATTTGGCAATGTCTGGAGACACTTTTGGTTTGTTATAACTGGTGGGGAAGAGAGTACTACTACTGAAATCAAGGGGTAGAGGCCAGGAATGCATGTAAACCCCCTACGATGCACAAAACTATCTCCCACAACAAAGAATTATCTAGCCCCAAATGACAACAGATTGAGAAACCCTGACTTGGACTAACAAAATATTTTCATTGTTTGATAAATAACATAGACAATGCACCCAGGGCTAACCATTAGATTTCCAATGATTTCTCCTTCTAAAGAACTGCTACTTCAAGTGAAGATTAAATCTGATTTCTATTTTTAAAGTATTTTAAACCACTTCAGTGACGGTTTAATGAACCAGAGCATAGCAACAAGTCCAAAATTCACCATTTTAAAGTGTACTATTCAGCGCGTTTTAGGATATTCATAAGGTTGTGTAATCATCACCATTATCTAATTTCAGAACATTTTCATCATATTCAAAAGAAACCTCCTTCCCATTAGCAATCTATTCCATTTTTCCCTTTCCCTAGACCCTGACAACTACTAATCCACTTTCTGTCTAGGAATTTGTCCATTCTGGACATTTCATATAAGCAGAATCATAGACTATGTGGTTTTTTTCTGACTAGCTTCTTTCACTTAGTATGTTTCCTCAGTTTCATCCATGTTGTACCATGTTATCAGTACTTCTTTCCTTTTTATTGCCAGACAATGTTTTATTGTATGGATAGGACACACTTGGTTTATTCATTCATCAGTTAATATTTGGGTCTCTTCCCCCCCCTTTTTTTGATTACTAAGAATGCTGCTATGAACATTTATGGCTACATTTTTGTGTGGACTTAAATTTTTAATTCTCTTGGAGAGCAACCTAGGGATAGAATTGCTGGGTCATATAGCAATACTGTTTACTAAAGAATTGAAATTCTTGCATCACATAATATTCTGTTGTGTGACCATGCCACATTATGGGTATCCATTGATCAGCTGATGGACATTAGGATTGTTTCCACTTTAGCTGTTACAAGTAATGTAATATGAACATTAGTGTACAAGATTTTGTGGAGACGATTTTATTTTTCTAGGAGTGTAATTGCTGGGCTATGTGCTAACTCTGTAGAACCTTTTAAGGAACTGCCGATCTGTTTTTCCTAAGTGGCTGCACCATTTTACCTCATCATCAATATATTAGAGCTCCAACTTCTTCACATCTTTGTTATTGTCATTGAAAATTAATAGAAACCTAATAGGGCTATTAAGACAACTAAATAGATTTATAAATATAAAGTCCACATTTGGCCTCTATGACACACTCATAAGTGTTTTATGGGCTTCAATTAGGTTATCCTTTTTAAAAATAAATATATCACAAACTTTACCATTGAGGGATATAGTTAAAAAGGGGAGCCACTAAAAAAAGGGGGTGGGGGACCCCCTAATGGAAATATCACAAGCAAAGAATCTCAAAGTTTGGGACCTATCACTGAATCTAATGTCTTTCAAACCATTAGAGTAGTGTAATCAATTGAGTGAGTTGGAAAATTTACTAGCATTGGAAAAAATAGAATAAAAAACATCAGAGTACATCACAAGCAGTTAAGTACTTTTTTTGTGAAAATAATGGCTTTATTGATACAGAGGCCCGTACCAGGTCACAGTGTTAAAATGTATTTCTTAATGTGGGTCACAGTCAAAGAAGCACCTTAAGTCTAACTACCACTTGATATTTGAATCCAATCTACATCTGTATCTGTAGGACTGCAAGTTTCTGCTTTAAGACATTTCAGCTCTACTTTTGGACATTTTGCTGAGAAGCTTTTCTTCACAATAATGAGACGAGAACTTAAAAAATGTTTTCTGTCAATCTATTGGTTTAAATCTGTTGGAAAATTAAGCATACTGGAAGTATTTTCTTGTATGTGTGCAGCATTAGAAACAACATAACTCACAAGCTCATCAAGCTCATCACTGGCTTTGAAGGTACTCACTCATAAGTTAACTATCATTATCATTAATAACATGTGTGAGTGTCAACACACTGAGTAGGGCAGCTTTAAGGTCTGTAAATACTACTGAAAACATTAAATGATAATCATAGTGGCAGAAGCCTTTGTGTGTATGAACGTATTTTACATACCAAATTAGCTATGATCTTAAAAACAAAGTCCAAAGCTTTAAAAAAAGGGGGTTAACCTTTAAAAATGAAAAATTGTGATTCATACTTTGAAAAGTCAAATTATGTCAATCATGGTTGCTGGCTGTTTAAACATAACCTAAAAAAAAATTAGGGTAGTGACACTAGGTTGTTTGAGAAATATCTAATACATATGTAGAATGAAATCCCAAATCAGGCAGTTAACACAAACATCATGTATACCATGATCTTTCCAGTATCCTCATGTACAGTTGGCCCTCCATATCTATGAGTTTCTCATCTGCAGATTCTACCAATCACAGATTGTAAATATAAAAAAAAAAGTCAGGTTGTTGCTGATGTGTACAGTGTAGTTAGGCTTACAATGGTTGGGTCTGTACTGAAGATGTACACTTCTCCCTTGTCATTATTCCCTAAATAATACAGCATAATAACCCTTTATGTAGTAGTTACATTGTATTAGCTATCATAAGTAATCTAGAGATCATTTAAAATATGCATGGATATGCATAGGTTATGTGCAAATATGCCATTTTATATAAAGGACTTAAGCATCACAGATTTTGGTGTCTGTGTGTGTGTGGGGTGTGTGTTCTGGAACCAATTCCCCTGAGGATACTGAAAGGCTACATATAAACTTGTCATTACAGTGTTTTTTTAATGGTCCCTGTATGAGCTTTTGAATATTTGAGGGCAGGAATTTCCCACAGTAACTTACCAACTTGGCCTTCAATATTTGCAGAATTTATTATATTCAAATAGTTTATTAATTACTGTGACAAGCTGTGAAGTTCTAGGAACTTACCAATGAGTAATTTATAGTTCTTAATCTTACAGGTTTCACAGACTTAGAGACAAAATTTTATAGTAGTTTGATATGGAGCAGAAGTTGTAGAAGGGTGAGAGATCACTACATTGCCTAGAAGTTGGAAGCTGGCTGATGTTCAAAATCTGTTTTAAGGGGTAACTTTGAAAGGTGAACAAGAGGAGAAGAATATTACTGGATGAGGAAACTCATATAAGGCACATGGTAAAGGGGGAAAGTGCTGGAAGATGCAGGGGATGGGCAAAAGCAGATGTACAGTTGTTCGTATGGAAAATAATACATTACTAAATAATACAAAAATAAACTCTTTGTGTACTCACAACTGTAAACCTACTTTTGCCCACCCCTGTATAATTGGAGAGATGGGTTGGTATCTAATAAGGAGGTTCTTATGCTATGTTAAGAAGTTAAAATTTAATCTAATATACAAAACAAGACCAGTGAAGGTTGATTAAGCTGGGAAGAGACATGAGCAGATTAGGTTTGAAAGAAATAAGAGACACTAGTTGGGTGGTGAGTTGAGCTATAAACTGAAGACCTGAAAAAGGTATAGGGCACTGTCAACAAATGTTTGAGTATACACTACTGTACAGATATTGGGAAAACAGTTCCTCTATTAAACAAGGACTTAACATTTCAGCAGGTTACACAGATACTTATATTAACATAAGAGTCCAGGGGTACTATGGGTACGTTAGGGAAGGATTCCCTGAGAAAGTGACACTGAAGTTGAGACCTGAAGGAAAAATAAGATTCTAAAGATTGAGACTAATTTGAAGTCCTTAGGATGTTTAGCAGTAAACTCTGTATAATACCTACATACTCCTCTGAAAAAGAACCACTTTCTGCCCTGGCCGGTTTGGCTCAGCGGTTAGAGCGTCGGACTGCGGTCCAGAGAGACCCGGGTTCGGTTCCCGCTGGGGGCATGTACCTCGGTTGCGATTTGTCCCCGGCCCTGGTTGGTCGTGCGGGTGGCAGCCACTCGATGTGTCCCTTTCACGTCGATGTTTCTCTCTCTCTCTCCCTCTCTCTCCCTTCCACTCTATCTGAACAAAAAGTGAAAAAATGTCCTTGGGTGAGGATAAAAAAAAAAAAAAGAACCACTTTCTTTTTCCCAAACTGTAAATTTATCAAAGAACCTAAATGTTTATTAAAAAATAATAATGTGATGGGGACAAGATTACTTCTCTCTTGTCTTTTCTTCCATAGCACCTTATATTTGCATCACTTACACTGTATTATAATCATTTAATTTGGAAGAGGAAGGACAGATTTAAGAGCCAAAAAAGAGATTCTACAAAAGAAAAGGTAGAGATAAAAAGATTAATTTAAAATGATAAATGCTTTAGAATGTTCAAGTCTCAGAATTGTCCATTTAACACAATAATTTGGAGGTCTCCATTAATGTGTAATTTCAGTGAGAAAAGCACAGTAAGTGAAAATGAGACTGGATTGAGGACTTCCTGTCAAGGTTGGTTGAGAAGCAATGCTGCATAAGGGTTTTTTGTTGGTTCTTGTTTTTATTTATTAAGGAAGGAAGAGTGCAGAGGGTTTTCAATATACTTGTTTGAAGGAAAATTATTGAAACATTATTCTGGACACATGATTTTAGCAACCTGTATTGGTACTTCCTTTAGATTCCTGCATATATATTTATATAAGAATGTTAATACATTTTCAATTATCACTAGGAAAGAACATGAAATGATCTTAACATTTACGCTGTGGAGAAGATGTAAATCTGCAGTCATGAATACTGCAATCATTTCCGGTCATTTCCAGACTGTGACTAAGAGAGAAGATGAGGAATACATTTTTTTCCCCCCAAAGAAAGAAGTCACAGAGGCAAGTAACATTTAAAACATTTTATTATTTAACACATTATCACTGGCATATTCCAGTGATGCTTTTACATTCCAAGTTGTATTTGTAATGATGAATGTCACTGACAACTAAGAGAACAGTCAAGCACCTATATACTCTTTCGAGGCCTAATATCGCTGTATTTTGCTTACCAATTTTCTGGTTAAATCCCTTCTCATCACGTTATTTTCTGTGTGCTGATTACTATGGTATGCCTAACAAAATCATTTCACATCTTCCCTCAAGTCATAACATTTTAGTCTCTTAATTTTCACTTCTCTGCTAGGGTGGTGTAATAAAACTAGAGCTTAAAACAAACAAAACCTAAAGTAAAATGACTTGCCAAAGACAAGCTCTCTCTGTGACATATAGAGGTGTAAAATTAAAAACAAAGTAGTAAAAACAGTAAGCCCTTCTCAAACTTAACTTTCAGATATCCGGTCAGTGTGATGAAAACAGAAAATCCCTAATGCTTACCAGTTGGTTCAATGTTTGTTTTTTTTAAAATTAGTTTCCACCGTGACAAATGAAGATTGCACTCTACTTTCCAGTAGTATTTGTTCTGTTTTGGTGCCCCTGTAAAGGGTGATAATACTCATTTTTATGAAACACAACTCAGAAGCCCTCTGATGACTTAGTGGTAACATCTCCAAGCTTTCCTGGTACCAGACATCCCTGGACATAACAGGAATTTAGAACATTACATAATTTTTTTACGTGTAGCTTCTCCTCAGATTTTAATACTCGCGCCTGTGGCTTCAAGTCCTTGCCTGTGAATGCAAATCCTCTCAAAAGCAGGCTTCCCCTGACAGTTTCCCACCACAGTACTCCTGCTGTAACCAGAGAACTCAGCATCTATAAAGCTGGAGACTGGTGGTCGTGGCGTGGCGCTTTCATCTTCATCCAATCGACCAAGCCTTAACTGTCTTCTCTCTCGGATGTTTTCGTTGCCTTACCTGGTCTGAGAAAAACCGAGCAGTCCCACACGCAGCTCCCACAGCCGTCAGCCGCTCGCAGTCCAGGCGCTGAGGGGGGGGCAGGGGTGGCAGCCCAGCCCTGCCGGCCCACAGCCCTCGCGGCACCTCCTCTCGTACACATCTGGGCCCGGTCTGCGGGCTGCTCAGGGGGCGGGAGACGAGGACCCCGACCCAGGGCTGGCCCCGCTCCTCCGCGACAGGCTGAGAGAGACGAGCTCCCTCCCCTGGAGCGAATCCACAGCTCGGCAGGGCCGGCCTGGCTCAGGCGAACCCGCGGTAGCAGGGAAGGTCAAGCTCACCTTGCGGTAGAACGCGCCCGGCCGCGGCGAGCACCAGAACCGTCCGCCCAGCGAAGTCTCCCCAGGTCAGGGGAGGACAGCCAAGCCCTGGGCCTGCCGACAGCGACCGGAAGCGGACTCGGCCCCTTTTCCCGGCAGGCCGACGACTTCCGGACCTGCGCGTCGCCTCTCTGCGCCGCCGGGCCGCCCCTCCCCCGCCCGCCGATTCCCGGCACGCTCCGCGGGGGAAGGAACGAGTCGACAATAACAAACCCTGCCGCGGCCCTGCCGAGCCCTCGGCGCTGCCTCAGGGTCCTCCGGTCGCCACGGCCCCTCGGCTCTGACCGGCCGCGGCCCCCTGTCCCCCGGCCCCCGACCCAGAGCCGAGGGGCCTGACCGCGTCCCTTCAACGCCCGGACCCCTTCCTCCCGTCCGGAGTTAGGGGCCGCGGCAGGCACCGGGACGCCGGCGATTGTGTCGGTTGGCGGTGCCGGATGGGCGGTTGGTAGCCGCCGCCGAGGACGAGACGGCGGCGGAAGATGGTGCCAGGGGCTGCCGGCTCTGTTGCTGCCGCCAGCGGAGAAGGAGTTGCTGCCAGGTAAGTGCCGTCGCCGCCTGTGTCCTCGTCCCCATCTGGCACCGCGGCCGCGCAGCGAGCCCCGCACGGTGGGCCCGGGCACCGGGTCCGGCGGTGCTGAGTGCCGCCTGCGCACAGGTGTGTGAGCCCGCGGGCCCCGCGCGTCGGGTCCGGGCAGGTGTTGCCTTGTGGTCGCCGCCCTAACACCACAGCCCCTGTGGAGACACGGGGCTCCTGTCGAAGCCCCACTGGGCTGCAGAGGTGTTGGGTGGGCTCGCCCGGGCCTGCCTGCCGCTTCCTCGGACGGGGCCCCCGGGATACCTGCCCTAACGCGCCCCCGGCCGATTTTCGAGAGTAGCCGACGGGGAAAGACGGTCGAAGAACCCACCGGGACGCATCCTCACTCGTCACTATTGCCGGGCTCAGTCCTAATGTGTCTTTGACTTGAGAAACCGGAGAGTGGAATTGGGCCGAGGCTGAACTAAGCGTACCGTGGGAGAAACGGAGAGACGTCCGGACCCCAGAGCGCGAGGGTCGGTATAAAGTTACTCCTGGGAATGACTCAGCCTCCGCCCGCCCCGCTGGTACATTGGGGTTGGAGTATGTATGCGGATTTCACAACTTCCCTGGTAGAAACAGGAGAAAAACAGGAGAAATAGCAGCTTCTAGGAATATCAGCATAGTTTTTTCCACTGCCTGGTGGATGTGCTGTGTTTATAGTTTCATAATCTCGTCTTTTCGGTCATGATTCTTCAAAGTGTGGTCATACCACAGAGTGATGTGGGCCCGAGTGCCAAGGAAGACTAATACGCTTACTCTTGATAAAGAGTCACGTTACTGAAAGACATTAAGCTAGATAGGAATGTTCGCCTTAGATCTACTACACACAGAGCCAAGGATATGGGCCATATGAAAATGTGCCTGTATTGCTGACCACTTTATTGTATAGTTCCCAGTTTTTTGTATGTTGATGGTGCTTGTATGGTTTATCGTAAGGGTTGGAAGGTTAATAATTTTGGAGGCGACTATTTTTAATTTAACAAGACAAGCCTTGGTTTAATTGAGAATCTCATGATTTTGTTTCCATATTTGATACAAAAAGGGTCCTTCCAATTCTGGTATTACTATGAGAAGCAGAAAGACCACTGAGGAGGGTGATTGATGTAATTTTTGAGAAGTTTTTTGATTTGTAAGCTGACCATTGCTAAGGGTGTGAAGATATTTTGCTTTCTGTATGTAATGTTGTGACAGAATATGGCCTGAACATATTTTCTCAGTAATATTTCTGTCATGATTTTATTTTAGTGTTTAAAACCTAAAGTTTCATAGAAGGGATGCTTTATGTTGATAAATGTTTATGTTGATAAATATCTGTTGATGGAAATTGGATATGGACTCAGAGCACTTTTTTATTTTTAAATTTATCTTTACTGTTGAAAGTACTACAGATTCTCCCCCCTCGCCCCGCACGCCTTCACTGGACTCAGACCACTTTTTTTTTTTACTTTATTTTTTTAATCTGTATTGTTGAAAGTATTACAGATGATCTCTCTTTCTTCCCCTGTTGACCCCCTGCTCCCCACTCCCACCTCCCTCCTGCCTTCCCCACACTCAGACCACTTTTTAAAAGTAATTTTATTTAGTCTGTTTTAAATCTTTCATGTTAGTTTAAGTTAGGATTAGTTATTGACCTAGTTCTTAGATGGTATTATTGGATAACTGGGAAGACGATGAAGGTAGTACTCTTGTCTTTGGGAAAATTTTTCTGGCCCTTGCTAACAAACACAAAGCTAGAATGCCTGGCAGATTGACTTTTAGTAAATCAAATTCATAAAGTCCGAAAGGGCAGAGGACACAAGACCTTTGTTCTTGAAAAGACACACATTTGAACCTGAATTGTTATTATGTAAGCTTGAGAAGAGTTTTTATTTGGCTTCTAATTTTGAGAATTTCATGCATTCAGCAACTGTTTGAGCACCTGCTATATGCTTTATGTTGTGTATGTATAACTTACGAATGTTTTTTTTTAAAAAAAGGAATGGCTAGTAAAATTTTCTCATTTAGGTAATATTATTCTGTAACCCCAATAAGCTTTTCTTGTGTACTGCAGAAAATACTGGTTCAAAAACTCAAGTGAAAAATCTAGCAGTTCCTTTCTACACACATTCATTCCTACAGTTATTTACTTACTACGGACCATTGAACCAGTCACTGTGAGAAATATAGAATGTGTAAGAAAGTATTCTTGCCTTATAAAAGAAAATTGAAGTCCTGTATAAAAATAACTATAATTGAGCATTATTGGAAATTTGAAGAAAATACACTGAAGGGATTTGGGCTTTTACAGAGTGTAGGAGGATATTTCTAGAAGAAAAAACATGATAGGACATGGATAAGTCACTGCATTTCTTTAAAAAAAGAAAATTGCCCTGGCCATCTCAACAAGTTTTGACAGGTATTTATTTATCATGCATCTATTATGTGCCAGGCATTGCTCTAGAATGTGGAACAGTGAACAAACCAAGCCAAATCCCTGTACTTATTCAAGAAAAATAAGGAGTAGATATAGGCTAGTGAGGAAAATAAAACAGAAAAGGGAGGAGATGAACTATCAGGATTGGAGGGAAGGACTTACTGGTAACTTTTAAGTACAGACCTAAGAGAAATGAAGAAGCTAGTTGTGTGACTGGGGAAACAATATCCTTAGCAGAAGGAATAGTAAATGTAAAGGCTCTGAGATACTTGGCATAGACACAGAAAAGAAAGGTTACTGAGGATGGCCAGCTTACAAAGAAGAGGGAATAATAATAAAACAATGTGGTAGTAGTGGGGGCTTTCCAGATATTCAGGTTTTGGGGTTATAGTAAGGAAACAAATATAACCCTGCATAGGCAAAGGCACAGAGGTTTGTTGCATTAAACCCAGCAAAGCTAGAAAGCAACTTGGAGCTAGATTCATTTTTTTTTTTTTTTAATGGAATGTTAATTAAACCCCTGCAACACACAGTTTTAGCTCTGGCAAAATGAACAATGAACAAGAGGAACTTTATATATAAGTTGTAGGACATTTTTATTTATTTTTAAATTTTTTTTCTTTATTGATCTTTAGAGAGAGAGGAAGGGAGAGGGAGAGATAGAAACATTGATGAGAGAGAACATCAGTTGGTCGCCTCCAGCATGCCCCCTGACTGCGGATTTGGCCCACAACCTGGACATGTGCCCTGACCAGGAATCGAACTGGCGACCTTTTGGTGCATGGGTTGACACTCAACTATTGAACCACACCAGCTGAGCAGTTTTAGGACATTTTAAAGATAAATTACAGATGCAGACTCCTCTGAGAAGCTGGAATAGATGTAATGTTAGAGAAGCAGATTGTGGAGTGCTAGGTTGATGATTTTGTATTTACCATCATAGATAAAAGCATGTAAAATGTTTTAAATTCTCACCTGAGGATATGTTTATTGATTTTAGAGAGAGAGGAAAGGGTGGGGGGTAGGGGGGGGAGAGAAAGAAACATCGATGTGAGAGAGAAACATCCATCCGTTGCCTCCTGTTTGTGCACCCACTGGGAATTGAACCAGAAACCTTTTTGGTATACTAGACAATGCTCCAGCCAACTGAAACACCTGGCCAGGGCAAAGTATGTAAATTTTAATGATCACATTTCTCTGATTCTTTCATTATTGTGGACCTAAAAAACCTAATTTCCTGTAAACTGGACCTTCCTTGTCCAGGGCCTGGAGAGAGTGGCTTTTAAGTTGAGGTCTGTTGTGAAGTTACTTTTTGCATATACAGTACTTGAGTACCTACAAGCACCCTTTCTCTCATTGGTTAGCTTCTGTTTTCCCAGCTGTTTGGTGTGTGCCCTGAGGCTTATGGAATGACCCCCCACCCTCATGATTTTGCTGTCTTTTGAATTCTCAGATGTTAACAGCCTATAGATATTCCACACATTATAATTGGTCAGTAATTATTCATACTGTCTGTTGAAATGTTAGTCAAATCACTACCATACTGTTAATGTTTTCAAATTCCAGATGTGCACATCCTCTGTTGATATTGCTGTATGTTTGCATGTGGTCTTGGCTTGATAGAATAAAGCCAATTCAACACTTGCTATATAGATAATTTTGGTTGCAGTTTTTTTGTTTTTTTTTTTTTTTGTTTTTAACTCTTAGTATCTGTTATAAAATGAAACATAGAATAAGAAAAAATTTTGCCATATATATAATATATGTAGTTACGTGAACATTAAGAATTTCAAAAACCAGAATTCACATTTAAAGGAAGTTTCACAATTTGATATTGCTATCCGTTAACAATTATACCATGCACAGCTCTGAGTGTCATACCCCAGTTGGTGACAGTAATATAGGAAAAATGGCTGTGGCTTCCTTACTTGGTGTACTTTGGAGACAGGAGAGCTGTTTTGTAGTAGGCTTGACTTGAATTCATTTTAATGATTCTTTTGAGTCTCTGTTAAGGAGAAGCTGTCAAATGATATGACATACATGAAAAAAATTAAATGCAATAATACTTATAAAGTGAATTTAGTTTTTATTAATGAGACAAATTCAAAATGACAAAGTCTGATGTTCTCAATTGGGACAACTTTTTTTAGACTGCTTATTTACTAATATTTCCAAATATGTGTATTTTTTAAATATGTTTTTATTGCTTTTTTTTAGAGGAGGAGGGAGAGAGAGAAACATCGATTGGCTGCCTCCTGCACACTACTCAGGATCAAGCCTGCAACCCGGGCATGTGCCCTCTCAGTCCATGGGATAATGCTCAATCCACTGAGCCACACTGGCCGGGCAATATTTCCAAATGTTTAAATGATCTTTGTTGAGCATTTTACATAATTTTTATGAATTGCAAACATCAAAATTTGTGAAACATTTATATGTGTTAATATGGGAAAGGTCCCATGTTATGTTATGTATTCAGCTCAAACAAGTTGTATAGCAGTATGCATGTTATTTCACTTTTATAAAACCAAACTGTGTGTACACACATATTAACTGTATACATAGGAAAAAACCCTGAAGGACATAATCTAAACTCTTAAAAGTGTTCATGTTACTGTCATTCTTTTGATGCTGTTCTCACATGAAGATACTTGTTTAGTTGTAGACAAGACATTAGTTTAACAATCCCTGAACCTTTATGGAAAGGTTCTGTTTGGGGGAATGTGAGGAAGATGGTCAACCTACTTTAAGACTGAATGTGTTCAGTTTGGGGTGTCAGAAAATGTCATCTGGAATTTTTCCCTTTGTTCTCCCCATATAAGGAAGCTAAATCTAAAATTTGAATAGCTTAGACTAGCTGACAGTAAGTAAACTGGATTGACTGACCTAATCATTATGGTGGTAATCTCTCAATGAGGAAATTGCAAATTATTCTCCAATTGATAAATTGGATAGTTTAAAAAAAAATTTTTTTTTATGAGTATAGGAGATGCTTTCTTGTTCTTTTCCTTGTGGGCATGAATGTCCAGTTGTAACCCCTGTTTATATGGGAATAAATGCAGTGGAATCAGTATTTTTTAAAAATGCATCTTTCCCTCTTTCTCTCATTTATAGCTGACTATATTCCAGAAGGATCCATGAGGAACAAATGTCCTTTGATGATGTGAACTCTCCCCTCTCCCCCACCAGACATAATTGGTATTAACTTCTATAGCTAGTTAAGAGCTCTTACGTTCAGAAGTGGGGAAGATAATACTTGGGCCACCTGCGGTTAGGGAAGACTTCCCAGAAGTGCTAATAGGACCATACTTTGGACTATATTGAATGAGTAAAATTTAGATAAGCAGAAATAGGGGGAATTTTATCTGGCAGGACCTTGTAAAGTGAGAGTATAGGTTTTGTGTAGGGGAGTAGTTGGAGATACTTCTAGAAAGATCAGCTGGGGTTAATTATGAAGTCCTTGAATGTTGGAGTTAAAGATATAATTGCCACCATTTTTAAAGCTTTTATTTTATTTTTTGCATTGGAACCAATCTGAAATACATTATTTCTATCCCTCTCATCCACTCTGTAAAAGGTAACGTTTCAGTGTATAGACAGTGAACTGCTGTGCAAAGTTTATTTGAGCCTCAGTGGGAGAGATGAGATTCAAATACAGACTTGTCCCAAAGTCTGCCATTGTAATGCTAATCTAGTTTTATGTCAGAGTTGGCAAATTTACATGCTTCAAGGGGCAAGCAGGTAATGAAATTAAGTGAAATCATCTGGGTACTGAACTGAGGTCAGGAGAGGTAGCTGCAAAGAAACAAACCACAGAACATGGTGGGTCATTGGTTTGTGGCTGCCTGTGGGCAACAGTGAGGCTCTAGGGAAGATATTTGAGGATGAAGCAGCATGACTACCATGGTGGTAGAAGTTTTCAGGAAGAGTTGGAACAGGATGGAGACTTAAAGGCAGCAAGAAGCATTTTTAGGCTCTAAAATAAGGATAATGTCATTTGAAAATGAAGGGTTGGATTGTGAAGGAAAAAGTGGATTGGATTTAAATAGAAATAACAAGTTTTGAGTAACAAGGGAATGATAGGTTTGTTGACAGAAGAAGTTAGGAATAGTTTTAAAGGAAAACCACTGAATTGAAATATGTACATGATGAGTTTGAAGTAACAGTATGATTTCTAATTGGAGATATTTAGCATCAGCTAAGTTCAGGACAGAGATCTGGATTAGTTAATAACAGTAACTGATGTTTGTATTGCCCTTTATTTACTGATTTATTTTTTTACATTTTATCTTCAGACAGTGGAATGGAGAGAGAGAGAGAAAGAGAGAGAGAGAGAGAAACATCAATGTGAGAGAGACACATTGGTTGGTTGCCACCCACACAACCCCAACCGGGGCCAGGGACGAACCGCAACCGAGGTATGTGCCCTTGGCTGGGATCGAACCCGGGACTCTTTGGTCCACAAGCTGACGCTCCAACCACTGAGCAAAACCGGCCAGGGCTGCATTGCACTTTCATTTGCATAGCTCTTCTGTATATGTGTAGATGCTTCTCTTTACTTCCTCACAATAATCCTATGAAATATAGGTAGTTTCTTTCCTTTTTGTAATCAAAGTAGTTTGTTAAATAAGGTCAATCAAGGCCACACAGTCAGTAGTTGGAACAGGAATTGAATTACCGGTCTTCTGATCCCAAATCGCATGTTTTGTGTGTGTGTGTGTGTGTGTGTGTGTGTGTGTGTGTTTAATAGTTCTATTCTCTATTTTATGTGTAGTGTACATAAAGATAACAGTTGGAGCCCTGGCAGGCTCAGTTGGTTGGAGTGTCATCCCGTACACTGAAAGGTTGCCGGTTCAGTTCCTGGTCAGGGCACATATACAGATTGTGGGTTCGATCCCTGGTCGGGGCATGTACAGAAGGCATCCGATCCATGTTTCTCACATCGATGTCTTTCCCACCTAAAATCAATAAAAACATATCCTTGGGTGAGGATTACAAAAAAAGATAACAATTGGAGAACTAAATATAATTGACTCTAGGGAAGACATGCAGAGTGGGGAGGCAGATCTCTGCTGGGACATTAAATTGGGAACTGCAGATGAGGGTCATTGTCTTGCTCTCTTTCATTCTTCTAGGGCAGCATGTTCAGGTTCTTCAGTTCCTTGTAATGTATAAAATATGGGGTCTTCTTCTTTTTTTTAATGGAAATAAATATACCCCTCACTACAAATGTGATTTTTAAGGACACCAGAGAAAGTGAAAGTCCCATATCCAGAGATAGCCATTGTTAAAAAGATTGATGATAAACTGTCCAGACTTTTTTGATGCTTGCATATACATGTACATACCTGAGCATTAGTTAATAATTAAAAATAAAACCCTGAAATGAAATCACCCAATATATTCTGTAACTTGATTTTCTTACTGAATATATCATTAATCAATATGTTTAGATCTAACAAACATTTTAAATGTTTAAATGTCACATATAAGTACACCATAATTCATTTTACCAACCCCTGTTGATAATCAGTTTTCTAATTTTTTTATTGTTAAAAATAATGGGGTAACGAAAATCATTGGATGTATACCTTTGTATTGTGTTATTACCTGCCTCCAATATATTTCCAGAGGCAGAATTGCTAGTTTGTATATTTTAAATTTTGGTACATATTGCCAAAATTAAATCTTTGACATCCCCCTTAGCAATATCTTCTTGGCTGTGTCTCCTCTGGCAAGGGAAACAAAAGGAAAGTGGGACTACATCAAACTAAAAAGCTTATGTACTGCAAAGGAAACCATCAACGAAATACGACAACCTATTGAATGGGAGAAGATATTCACATATGATCTATCCGATAAAGGGGTTAATATCCAAAATATATAATGAACTCATATAACAACACCAAAAAAAAATTGATTTAAAAATGGGTACAAGACATGAATAGACATTTCTCCAAAGAGGACATACAGATGACCAGCAGACATGAAAAGATGCTTAGCATCATTAATTATCATGAGAATGCAAATTGGAACTTCAGTGAGTTATCACCCCCATACCTGTCGGAATGGCTATCATCATTAAATCAACAAATAAGTGCTGGCAAGGATGTGGAGAAAAGGGAACCCTTGTGAACTATTGGTGGGATTGTATTATTGCAGGCACCATAAAAACAGTATGGAGCCCTGGCTGGTTTGGCTCAGCAGTTAGAGCGTTGGCCTGCAGACCAGAGAGTCCTGGGTTCGGTTCCCGCTAAGGGCACATACTTCAGTTGCAGTTTGTCCCCAGCCCTGGTTGGGGTTGTGTGGGTGGCAACCACTCCATGTGTCTCTCTCACATTGATGTTTCTCTCTCTCTCTTCCTCCCTCTCTCCCTCCTGCTCTATCTGAAGATAAATACAAAAATGTCCTCGGGTGAGGATAAAAAAAAGAAAACAGTATGGAGATTCCACAAAAAATTAAAAATAGAGTTGCTGTATGATCTGTCAGTTTCCATTATGGGTATCTATTCAAATAAAACAAAAACACTAACTTGAAAAGATACATGTACCCCTATGTTCATTGCAGCATTAGTAGTAATAATCAAGATATGGAAACAACCCAGATGTGTCCATCGGTAGATGAATGGATAAAGAAGATTTGGGGTGTGTGTGTGGGTGTGTGTGTGTACAGAGGTTGGCAAAAGTAGGTTTACAGTTCATTTGGGAAAATATAAATTAATTAATAATATAAGAATTATGTTTTGTGTACTCACAAGTGTAACCCCCCCCCCCCCCAATATTATTTGGCAATAAAAAAGAATGGAATCTTATTATTTGACAACGTGGATGGACAGGGTATTGTGCTAAGTGAAATATGTCAGACAGAGAAAGACAAATACTATGTAATATCACTACATGTGGACTCCAAAAAACAAATGAATAAGAAAAAAAAAGTAGTCCTGGCCGGTTTGGCTCAGCGGTTAGAGCGTCGGCCTGCGGTACAGAGAGACCGGGGTTCAGTTCCCGCTAAGGGCACGTACCTCGGTTACAGTTTGTCCCCGGCCCTGTTGGTCGTGCGGGTGACAGCCACTCGATGTGTCCCTTTCACATCGATGTTTCTCTCTCTCTCTTCCTCTCTCTCCCTCCCACTCTATCTGGACAAAAAATGAAAAAATGTCCTCAGGTGAGGATAAAAAAAAAAAAAAGTAAAGAAAAGAAAAACAAAGTAGAAACAGACACATAGATATTGAGAACAAGCTTATGGTTGCCAAATGGAGCGGGTGGGAGGATAGGAATAAAAAATACTGAAAAGACAAAAAAAAAAAAAAAAAAGAGGAATCACACCCTAAAAATTTTTTTTGAAGAGCAGTGGGAACCAGCCATTTGGAAGAGTATGAGGAGATATATAAGTAGGAGATGCCAGTTAGTAGTAATGCTGAGGAGGAAGTATGCAAGCTTATTTACCTAGATTCTTATAGGCTATTTATAGAAAAAAGAAGGGCCTACTGTTGATCCAGGGATAGTCTGTTAACTGCTGCCCCCACCCCACACCATTCTTTATATATCCAACTTTGTTTTCTAATGCCTTTGACCTAGTTAAAAAAAAAAAAAAAAGACCTTACCATGTCATGTTTTGAAGTATTCTGCTCCCCCTCCCCGCCCACACACACACACTTAATCTGGGAACTGCTTGTGTATTGTATTTAGAAAAATGAAGACTTAAAAATGGTTGTAGAAAGTGGTAAATTTGGTGGGGAAAAAAGTATTGGGATTTCTAAAAGGAACAATACAATGTCAAGCCATTGAAGGTACTTAATACATACGTATGTTTTAGTAGTATATTCATGTTTTTGTTTTTCCCTAGATCTAGCCATGGATATTAACTCTGGTTATACTTGTTTGCTCTCTCTCTACATGTCTTTGGAAAATAATTGAACTTTTTTGTGCTACAGTTTTGTCATTTGATTGATGGATATAAAACTAAAACTAACCTTTCTCATAGTAGGAATTATAAGGATATCATGTAGCTGGCATAGTATTTTTTAAAAATATTTTTATTTTTGCCCTGGCCGGTTTGGCTCAGCGGTTGGAGCGTCTCTCCCTCCCACTCTATCTGAAAGAAAAATGGAAAAATGTCCTCGGGTGAGGATTAAAAAATATATATATATTTTTATTTTTTTAGAGAGAGGACGGGGGTGGAGAGAGAAGGAAACATCAGTGTGAGAGCAGATCATCAGTGTGACAGCAGAACATCAATGGGCTGCCTCCTGCATATCCCCTACCAGGGATCTAGCACGCAGACCAGTCATGTGCCTTAACTAGGAATCAAACCAGTAACCTTTTCGTCCACAGTACAGTGCTCCACCAACCGAGCCACACCAGCCAGGGCTGATGTAGTCTTTAGTTCATTTTTTCAATCAGTGGTAGCTGTTAAGCCAACAATATCATTATCTTTAAAGAATAAAACATAGAAATGCGCAAGCTTGTATTTTGGAATTGTTTTTACTTAAAAATAACTGCTTTTTTTGTAGTTATTCTTTCTGAAAGTAGATATCATGGAATTTGTGTATAGATATAAAATTTTCATGTTGTCAACTAGACTGTAAACTTCATGAAAGAAGGCAATTTTCTCATATTGTTTTCTGTTTTATTTCCAAAGCTAAGAAAATGCCCAGGACACATTAGATTCTTAGGTGATATTTTTATTGAGTGATATTTATTTTAGTGAATGTTGTAAACTGACCTGGTTTTAAACCTCTGGAACTTTTATTTACCAAGGTTCCACCTTTAGGCAAGCTGAGTAACCTCTGAATCTTATTCTTCATCTGCAAAAGGAAACAATAGTAAGTTGGATATCTTACATGTTATGAAAAATAAGTAAATAATGCCTACAACACAACTGAGCATCATGACTGGCTTATAATGAATCATTCAAATATTAGTGATGATTATTTTATGTGCCGTGTATTTCATACATGTGGAATAAATATGAGTAATTTGTGGCCATGTAAGTTATAAGCCTGACATTTACTCACAGACCACCATCCCTAGTAGACCCATGGGGAAATGATGAGTGATCTTACTAGTTAGATTTTTCTCTCTGCCATTCTAGAGTAGTCCTTTGATAGTAGTTGACATTAAATGAGGATGTAGAGAGTGAAGATTCAGAAAGGGTGCTTCTGGTTAAAGCTGCCAGTTTGATGACCATAAATAATAGATAATGGATGCATGGGATGTCATATCAGCGTAGGTCAATGATCTCATCCTGTCATTAACATCACTTAGAAGCTGTTAGGCATGAGCTAAAGGATAAATAGAAGTATCCAGTGTGCCTAGATAGTGGAGCCAAAACTTTTAAGTTCTAGAGCCACTGCAAGCAATCAGAACTATTCTTGAAATTGTTTACATTGTTGATGAAGTATACAAATTCTCAAATAAATTTTGTTAGCTCAGGTTTTTTTTTTTTTAATCCTCACCTGAGGATATGTTTTACTGATTTTAGAGAGAGAAGGGAGAGAGAGAGAGAGAAACATCAATGTGAGAGAGAAACATCAATCGTCTGCCTTTTGTACGTACTTGGGACAGGGGATTGAACTCTCAACCTAGGTATGTGCCCCGACGGTGAATTGAACCCGAAACCTTTTGGTGTACGGTATGATGCTCCAACTAATTGAGCCACCCTGCCAGGGCATGTTCACTCAGCTTTTTTTTTTTGTCAGCATTGTTAATGATTGTGGTTCTTAGGTTGAGCTGTTTCTTATAGTCAGTATCATATGAAGTGATTGGTGTTTGTTTGAATACACACAGTGGCCGCTACAACTTGTCAGAGTTTCCTTCATTTACTATAAGTGTTATGGAACAGGGGAATGGCACTGAGGTCATCTTTACTCTAACAATTTCTAAAGCCTGTGATTGATTGAGAGCATTATTTGTCCCAGATCATGAAAAGAAAAAGATCGATGGACTGATCCAGAATGAAGGAGAGTGAATAGATTTTACTACTAAATGCAATATATGATCCTGAATTGGATCCTGGAAGGTGGGGGGGAACACTATAAAGGTTATTATTGGAGTAATAATTTGCATATGGACTGTGGATTAGATAATAATGTTGCTTCACTGTTAAACTTAATGATTTGATAATTACCTTGGTTATATACTAGAAAATCCTGGCTCTTAGTAAACACACATTCTAAAGTATTTATGGATAAAGAGACATCTGTCTGCAAATTACTTTCAAATAGTTCAGGGGAAATACATATATATAGAGAGATGTATGGGGCATGAAGTGGTTCAAATGATAAAGTAAATGGTACACAATGTGCACAGTTGGTGAATCTGGGTGGAAGGTGCAGGGGAGTTCTTTGTACTATTATAACTTTTCTCTAAGTGTGAAAATATTTCAAAGCAAAAAAGGTAAACTATTTAAAAGGAAACAAAAAAACTCAGAGTAATATAGTGATTATTATTATAAATATTTTATATTTAGTATCACAGAAATGTGCCTTCTTTTGTACTACTTTATCTTTGCAGGACAGGCCTTTTCTTATCCCTACAACCCCATTTATTTATTTTTATTTTTTTCTTTATTGATTTTAGAGAGAGAGGAGGGGAAAGGAAGAGAGAGATAGAAACATCAATGAGAGAGAACATTGAATGGCCACCTCCTGCATGCCCCCCACTGGGGATTGGGCCCACAACCTGGGCATGTGCCCTGACTGGGAATCGAACCGGCGACTTCTTGGTGCATGGGTTGACGCTCAACCACTGAGATACACCGGCCAGGCCCTACAACCCCATTTAAATATAACCCACGTAGAGGCCTACTTTGATCACCCAAATCTAAAGGAGGATCTCCTTCCTGCCCACTCTTTCATTGCATTTATTACAGCTTATGTTTGCTTGCTCGCCCTTCCTTCCTTCCTTCCTTCCTTCCTTCCTTCCTTCCTTCCTTCCTTCCTTCCTTCCTTCCTTCCTTCCTTCCTTCCTTCCTTTTTTAATGCCCTTTTCTCCTTTAAAACTGAACTCCATCAGGACAAAGATCATTTCTGTTTTGTTCACAGAATACCCACTCCTGGCACATAAGCTCAATAAGTGTTTGTTGGATTTGGATGAATGAATGAATTAATCACCAATATTCCCTCCATGTTAGTTACCATTCTTTTAGCTACCTAATCCTTCAAAAAACAAGATGACTTCTTTTAACTAATCTATTTAATCCTTCATTTATAAAGCCTTTATTGAACACTGTCATGTGATTTCCTCATTATCTGGCTAGCTTCCTCTCTTGCCAACTTCTCTGAGATCTGCATGTCATTTCTGGGGCTGCACCCTCTGGCTACTCATCATTTGTCAATATAAGTGCCTTTGATATTTCCCTGTTACTCTCTGCCACTTCTTAGAAAGTATCATGTTTATGTGCCTACTTTTCCTGGCCACAGATATTACAGCTTTCCCCATCATTTTTATATTTCCAGTGCCTGGCTTGTGAATGTACAAAATCTGTTTGTTGAATACATTTATTGAGTGCTTGTCTTAGGCATTGTGTGGGGTGCTTTATATATATGTTGTTTTTAATTTTTAAGCTAACCCTGTAAGATAGGGACTTTGTTCTTTCTGGTAAGAACATAGTTCATAGTAGTCCTGGGACTATGTTGACCTTATTTACTATTACATTCCCTGCCTGACATAGTGCACGATACACAGTAGACAATCTGTGAAAGAATAAAGTTCAAACTAAGTAATGATTAGAGACAGTGTTTCAATATTAAATAAATAATATTAGCAAGCATGTAAAAATATGATGTTAAAAGGATGTAGTCAACTGGTTAACCAGATATGTTGCCTGAGGAGTATAAATTGGTAAAGGAATCAATCCTAATAGCCTTAAAATATTTGAATGCTTTGACCCAGCAATTTTACTTTTATGAATCTACTTTATGGAAATAATTGCAAGCACAAGAAAAAAATGTATATCTGTGAAATTAAAAAACAAAACAAAACACTGGGAGATAGTAAGTATATAAATTATGGTGAATTCACAAATTGGAATGCTTTTGGCCATCAATATTGATGTTTATGAAGCATTTGCAGTAATGTGGAAAGATGATTATTAAGTGAAAGACAAATGATAACGTAAGTCAGTATATACTGGGTCATGCTCTGGTATGAATTGCTCAAACTTTTAGTGACTTAAAATAGTTTTGTTTTGTTTTTTTAATTGAAAAAAATTTATAATGAGGGAGGCAGGGATTTGTTCTTCCATTTATTTGTGCATTCATTAGTTGATTCTTGTATGTGCCCTGACAGGGGATTGAGCCTGCAACCTTAGTGCATCGGGATGACACCAACCAACTGAACTACCCGGCCAGGGTGTTTTAGTGACTTTTTTTTTTTTTTTTTCATCCTCACCCGAGGACATTTTTCCATTTTTTGTTCAGATAGAGTGGGAGAGAGAGAGAGAGAAACATCGACATGAAAGGGACACATCGAGTGGCTGCCACCCGCACGACCCAACCAGGGCCAGGGACAAACCGCAACCGAGGTACATGCCCTTAGCGGGAACCAAACCTGAGTCTCTCTGGACCGCAGGCCGATGCTCTAACCGCTTAACCATAACGGCCAGGGCATGTTTTAGTGACTTTTAACAAATATTTTTTTCACCCTACACAGGTTGGCAGGGGACCTTGCTTACTGTTATTCTTCCAGGGACCCAGCTCTTACTTGGAGGCTCTGATAGTCAATTATATTTGTTACTTTAATTTGTTGGCTTCCTAGTCACTTAGTTTTATTCATTAAAAGATTTGGTGCCAATCTATAGCATAACAGTAGCATACATCTTAGTGTCTATTAGCTAGGTAGAACTTTAGTATCTGTTCAATTGGGCCAGGTCATTGGGGTTGCATTTGTAGGGCATCTGAATGGTAGTGGTGGGCTGATGAATGAAATGGAGTGTTATTGTCATGAAGATAATGATGTTGGAAAATTTTGGGATCTTTCTTTAAGAACAACCTGAAGAAATTCTGTGGTAGATGTCAAGTATGTAACTTCTTAGAAGTCTTCACAAGGATATAAAATAATCCTTTACTAGTATAGAATTACTCATTTTTTTTCTTTAATTTTAGAGAGAGAGAGTAAAGGAGAGGGAGAGAGAGACAGAAACATTAATGAGAGAGAACATCGATTGGCCGCCTCCTTCATGCCCCTTCCCCCCACTGGGGGTTTGGCCCACAACCTGGGCATGTGGCCCCACTGAGAATCGAACCAGTGACTTCCTGGTGCCTGGGTCAGTGCTCAACCACTGAACCGCACTGGCCAGGCAGAATTACTCATTTTTATTTAGAAAACATTTTAGAGCTAGTTCCCAGGAATGTATAATCTTTGCTTTAAAGAAGCTTGCTATTCAGTAGAGGTGTGAAAGATGAACAGAAACATCAAAATAAATGCAAGCATAGAAAGACAGAGCACATAGTTAGCATAACTAATGATATAATTGTAATTAAATTTGTGAAAGAAAATGTGAGGCTGGGGAGTAGGGCAAGGGGGAAGGGGAGTAATAACAGCAGGTAGAGGAAGGAGGATTTTAAATAGGGAAAACAGTTCTGATGAAAGCTCAGAGGCTTTAAACAGGTTGTTCTGTTCAGGGAGCTGAAGTGATGTGGTGTTTGGGAGTTGTGGGGAGGATGAAGATGGTAGGTTGTGGTGGAAAGGAAGCAGCCATATAATGTTTGCTTTCTTATTGGATGTTTTTGTACTGGTTAAAGGGATGAGAAGGTGCAGTTGGACTGACTGGGTTTGATAATTTATTGACATTATTTAAGTCCTTAATTAATTCTTAGTTTTTAATCTATAAAATGAGGATGATAATATTATCTGCTTACCACAAGGATTCTTGTGAGGATCAAATGAAATAATTTCTTTTAAGAAAACATTTAGAATAGTTGCCTGGAATATAGTAAATACTCATAAGTGGCAGCTGCCCTAAAAATCATAATCACAGCTAGTTTAAAGCGGCAGAAAACTCTGTTAGCCTGGCATTTAGAATGGTCTCTTTGGAGGTAATGTGGAGGTTGGTGGAGTAGGGATAGAGGACATATGGAGCAGGTTGTAAAAAGCTTTAGTAAAATTCCAGAATCAACGAGGGCCTGAGGCAGTAGCAATATTAATAGGAATAGGAATAGATAGTAAATATTTGTGTTAGAATTGACTGGACATAAGTACTTAACTGATGTTTATATATATAATCTGTGAGGAAGACAAAAGATCTAGGATAGCACTTGAAAGACTGGGTCAATGTATCCATCAACAGAAAGAAACAATTGAAAAGTAAGTAGGTTAAGAGGCAGAAAAAAATAAGTTGTTCAGTTTTAGAAACAGTAGTAATGAAATGCATATGGGAAATTTGGCTTTGTTGAGTTTGAGAGGGATTGTAAAAATAACCCAGGTCGAGAGAGAGATTTGTGCTGGGTTTGGGAATCAGCAGTGGTGGTAGCTGCAATCCTGGGAGCAGGTGAGCTGCAGTAAAAGCGGAAGAAGGATGGCTAAGATCCCATCCTAATGAACACTGGAGAGTTAGCAGAGGAGGAGGTGCCCAAGAAGGGGTGCCTGGGTTATTTATTGAATTCTTATCTGCAGAGCACCATACTAATACATTAACCTTTTTTTTTTTTTTTTAACAAAAGAAGAAACTGAAATAGTTGAGTAACTTGCTCAAGATCATATACAAGTAATGGGGCCACAACTCGGGCTCTTTTACCATTATATATATATATTTTTAATCCTCACCTGAGGACATTTTTTCATTTTTTGCTCAGATAGAGTGGGAGGGAGAGAGAGGAAGAGAGAGAGAGAGAAACATCGACGTGAAAGGGACACATCGAGCGGCTGCCACCCGCACGACCAACCAGGGCCGGGGACAAACTGCAACCGAGGTACATGCCCTTAGTGGGAACCGAACCCGGGTCTCTCTGTACCGCAGGCCGATGCTCTAACCGCTGATCCAAACCGGCCAGGGCTTACCATTATATTTTAAGGAATGAGAATGGTTGTAGGGTTTAATGGTTTGGGGGAGTTCTTTGGAGACTTTTGTTTGATATCTTTTAATGGTGGAGCGGTGTGGGTCAAAGTCACATGCTTGTAGTTTCAGTGAATGTGCAGGTAGGAAAAAGACTGAGTAGAGATTACTCTTTCAGAAGGTAATTTTAAAAGAAAGAGAATAGTAACCATATATTATTGCCACATACTGAATTATTACTCTCTGTAATAATCCAGAACTTTTTTCTTTTTCAGTTCACTGAGTTTAACCAGTAATGCCATTCAGTTGCCAATATCAAATGAAGCAAACATAAACCAGTTTTAATCTGCTTTTTAAGCAAAGTGGTAGGCCTTTTCACGGTGCCTGACGGTAAGTCACAGTTCCTACGTTTGTAATAGAGTGTTTATTTTTTTAAAATAGATTTAAAATAGATCTAAGGCATTTAAAATAATGATTTGGGAAGCATTCATTTTAAAACCTTATTTGCCTTTTTCTTCTTTCCTGACAATTTTACTCTAAATGTCATGGGGAAAGAATATAAAGATACTTCTAGTTTGGGGGAATTTATTGTTATCTTTCACCACTTTCATTAATCTTAGGGATTTTTACCTCCACTTGTTAAAAATAAAATGCTAGATGTTGAAATCTGTCCCTTTATTTTATAGATGAGGTAATTTTATTTTATACATGAGGTTTTGACTTTGACAAGTATTAATGGCAAAGCTACTTTAAATATTCTGATTTTCACACTCTACTGTTCACGAGGTGATAAAACTATTAGGGTCAGAGTTTCTTATATGGAGGATTTCTAACTCAGAGTGCAGATGGAACTCAGAGGCAGCTGAGTAGAAGGAATTGGGACTAACTCATTTCCCCTAACTTGAAAGTTAGTGGCAACTTTTATTTGCTCTTTGTAAGTCTAATCTTAAGATTTCTTTTGTTGTTATAAGGAAAATGTGGAGTTAGAAAGACGTTTGACCAAATTTTCTGTTTTTCTTTGTTGTTTTATTCTTAATGTAAAATGATGTGACATGTACACAAAACTTTTTTAACCACTGGCCTATTTCTTTATTTTTTAACGATGAAACAGTTATGCTTTTTACTTGTCTCATTACTATTTATTTGTTCTTAAGCAAGAAGTTTACTTAATTGTTCAGTTAGCCATTGTAAACATAAAAACCTGTATGTTTTTGTTGTTGTTATGTAGTTGTTATGTAGTTTTGTTTATGTAGTACAACTGGGCTGTACTTTATGTGAGGGTATTTGTATGTGTTTTTAAATTTGACCACTTTTCTTGTCTCTTGCTTTTAGTAACTGTATCAGAGTGTGAGGTATAAGCCCACAGAATCCAGAGAAATCATCATGAAGTTATATGTATTTCTGGTTAACACTGGAACTACCCTAACATTTGACACTGAACTTACAGTGCAAACGTGAGCTGTGTTTCATTTATTCTCATCAGCTTTGCATTTTGTGCATGCAAAAAGTTAACAGGAACAATTTGATTTTGTGAAAACTATTCCTTTGTTAAGTAAGAGTGGTGATATAGCAAGTCTTAAATACAGTATTTCATCTCAGCATATTATCTTTCTGTAAAATGCTAAAGTTAAAATTTTTAAGTTGTGCTTTATTCTGTTTGTATGACTATGTTATTCACAAGAAATAACTCACCCACAAACATACTGATTCCAAACCAAAGGTACCAACTAGAAGTAAGTTTTCATAACTGATTGCTATTCTAAGTTTCATAGGACACTGCTAAGGGGACTGTTATTATATACACTATATACAGCAACATGTATCAGTCCCATGTTTTTTAGTGATTTTTTTAATCTTTATTGTTGAAAGTATTATGATGTCACCCTTCTTTTTTTCCTCATTGATCCCCTCCTCCCTGCTCCCACTCCCTTCTGCTCTCCCCGAACTATTGTCTGTGTCCATTGGTTGTGTATATTTTTAAAAAATTATTTTGTATGAATAAAAATAATAGTTGACTTTTAGCCAAATTAATGAGACTCATATGTCTAATAATTCTCCAGCTGTGCAGGGGTTTCACATATTTGACTAATAAATGCCCTCTTACATTTGTAAAAATAGGGAAATGTCTCAGGGGAGGAAAGATGAATTTTGAGGCCAAACAGGAAGGGAATAGATATACCAAATACATGTGAGGCAAAAGTCGGTTTACATTTTGTAAGTACAGGAAACACAGAGTTTATTCTTGTATTATTATTATTTATTATCGTCTATATGAACAATTATAAACCTACTTTTGCCCCACCCTGTATTTCCAGACATGCTTATATTTTTATGGTGGCCATAATAGCAAAGATTTGATAACAATATAGAATGAGTAAATCTGACTGAAAATGTTATGAATAATTTGTGGAATTAATAATCTTTGTTTCAGAAATGGAACTGTGAAATTATTATTTTTTAAAATTTTAGTTCTTATAAAATATGACTTTACCTGTGAAGGAATGATCTTTTGAAAGATAGGGAAAGGAAACAGTTTTCATATGGTTTAGATTTAATATATGATTGTGTAGTGTGATGTGGAGATTTTAGCACACAACCTGTGTTCTGAGGATTTTAACAGACCTGATGCTAATTTGAGCATAGTCCTTTGCTACATTATATAAAGAACACAAAAATCAATATGTCTACTGCCTGTATTTCATAGAGTCACTTTTAGATGTGGCACGTGGGTGACTTATTCACCTAAGATCAGCCACTTAATTATTAAATCCAATTCCGGAGATAAGCTTATACTTTTTACTTCTGTTTTGGTGGAAAACTTACAGAGTGAAATTCATTAGTCAGATATTTTTACATAGTGCTACTTTGATAATAAAAATGTTTGTCATTGGGCCAATGTAAATAACTGATTTTTTTTTTTTACCTTTTTATTAAAGTGTGACAGACCTTAAGCATGCTATTCATAGCAAATACAAGATTGCTATTCAGCACCAGGTGCTGGTGGTCAATGGAGGAGAGTGTATGGCTGCAGACAGAAGAGTGTGCACCTACAGTGCTGGGACGGTAGGTGTCTAACAACCTTTTTGTTCAAACATGCTTCCGCTTCACATCAGATAGGGAATTGGGAACTCAGTGTTCAGAAGTAAGATTTATCTGCTTCATGTATTGAGGGCATGTGCATGTTCAGTATTTGTAACATTTTACTTCAGTTTTTGTTTTTGTTTTTGTTTTGCATTTTTACTTTCATAGGACACAAATCCAATTTTTCTTTTTAACAAAGAAATGATCTTATGTGAACTTCCACCTGCTATTCCTAAAACTACCTTTTCAACAGAAAATGACATGGAAATAAAAGTTGAAGAGTCACTTATGATGCCTGCAGTTTTTCACACTGTTGCTTCAAGGACACAGCTTGCAGTGGTAAGATATAAGTATTTTTTGAGATGTAATCTAGTACAGTTTAAAATTAAAAAATTGCATTTAACAAATATAACTCTAAATAGAAGAGTATTCTAAATTACAGAGGAAACATGCAAAAAATGGGATAAATAACAAACGTTAAGAAAAATATTTTGTTGTCAGTATGTCTGGTGTTTAAATTTCAGGACCAGTCATTATTAGTCATTCTATATTGTCAAACAATGACAAGATCTTAGAGTGGAAAGTGGTCTTAAATATGATTTGTTCAGCTTCTTTCCTAAATGTGGTATGCAGATAATGACTTCTCAACATTGCTTTAATCAATGAAGTACTTATGTTAAAATAGACATAAACAAAGAGAACTTAATTAACTATTAAAAATGTGATTTTTTCCCCCCTGTCCATATTTAGGTCCTGGAGGAAAACCAAGTTTCTTTCCAATACATACATTTTGTATTATAGTCTACATGGATTGTTTGCCAATCAGTGGTTTTCCTTTTTTACTTACCTAATACTTGTCTGTAATATTGACTCTAAGCTATCGGTAATAAGACACATGTTACCTTCAGACATGAATAAATGCTTTTTTAAAATCCACCAACAGTATTTACCTTTTAATTCTTTTTTTAATTGATTTTTTTAGAGGGAGGGAAGGAGAGAGAGAGAGAGAGAGAGAGAGAGAGAGACAGAGACAGAGACAGAGACAGAGACAGAGACATTGATGTGACAGAAATGTCGATTACTTGCCTACCACAGGCTCCCCGACCGGTGATTGAACCCGCAGCCTGGTTATGTATACTGACTGGGAATTGAACCTACCACCTTCTGGTGTATGGGATGATGCTCCAACCAACTGAGCCCCACCAGCCAGGGCAGTATTTACCTTTTATAAAAATAAATTAATAAAATAATAAATTATTATCATTGATAACATTGGCTTTTTTTTTTTTTTTTTTAGTAAATCTAGCAATGTGGTTGAATGTTAACATGTACATTAATGAAACTACACCTTGTTTACATAGGATACAACATAGAGAATAATGTCATCTTTTTAGAACATACTTAATACGCATTAACGGGTCCAGAAATGTTTTTGAGAAGCCATAATTATTTTTAAAATTACTAATTCTTTAATCAGTATGTATAATAGAGTTCTTTAGATTTGTTTTAGGATTATTATTAATACAAGAATATTGATGTGCAAATGTTTGTGTATAAAAATTTAGGCTACACAATTGAATGCCATTTAAAAAGTAATAAAGTTTTGCCCTGGCCAGTGTGGTTTGGTTGGTTGGAATGTCGTCCCGTGAACCAGAGGGTGGCGGGTTTGAGTCCCAGTCAGGGCACATGCCTAGGTTGCAGGTTCAATCCTTAGTTGGTGTGTGTATAGAAGGCAACCGATCAATGTTTCTCACATTGATGTTTCTCTCTCTCTGCTTTCCTCTCTCTAAATAGTAATAAAATTAAAGTAATACAGTTTTGATTTGGTTGAAAAGTATAGATACTACACATTAATAAGAAATGTAATATTAGATATAAAAATTAAAGGATAACAAAATAGGATATATAATTTTAAGTAAGAGAGAAATCAAAGGAACAAATAAAAATTGGTGTGACCAGAAGTAGTAGATAGATATAGAAAAAATAAAAATAGCAATATTAGTATTTGACAAAATGGATGTTAAATCATTAAGCTAAACAAAGTGAAATTAATAATAAAAGATTTAATTTGTGAAAAAGATAAATCAAATTTGGATTTGCCTGTTAATACCAGCTAAATGATAATAATACTTATTCCAGAACATCTTAATTAAACAGAGTAATGTACACCAGTGTTTATAGAAGCATTATTTACTATAGCCAAATGGTGGGAACAAGTCAAATGTCCATCAGAGGATGAATGGATAAAATGTGGTGCTCAGTGAAATATTATTTAGCCTTAAACAGGCAGGACATTCTAATGTGAGCTACAACATGGATGTAGCTTTAAGACAGTATTCTAAGTGAAATAAGCCAAACACAAAAGGACAGTGTATGATCTCAATGATATGAGGTACCTAGAATAGTCAAATTCATAGAGACTGAAAGTAGAATAATGGTTACCGGTGGCATGCTGAGGGAGGTGAGGGTAATGTTGAGTTGTTTAATGGATACAGTTCCAGTTTGGGGTGATGAAAAAGTTCTGGAGATGTATGGTGGTAGTAACAGTTACATAGCAGTTTGAATGAGTTAATGTTACTGAACTGTACACTTAAAATGGGTAAATTTCATGTGTATTTTACCACAATAATTTATAAAATGAGTGGTTTTAATACCTTTTTTATACTCAGAAGGTTCTGTGGACTAGATATTCTGAAAATACAGAATATACTCTTTGTTTTTACAGATAAAACCCAGAAGATTATCAAAACAGTCCTATATTAATAGCAAAGAGGGACAATATAGGAATGCAAGGATGGTACAGTATTAGAAAATGTATTAATATAGTTCATTGTCTCAATCATTAATATTTTATAGGAGAAAACATATAGGGTCATATTAATATTATCTAAAAGAGGCATTAGTTAAAATTTCAGCAGCTGTTCCTAATAAATAAATAGAAGGAAACAAAATAAATTTAACAGACTTGACCAAAATATAAAAAAATACCAGCTTTCAAATCATTGAAATGCTAGAGAGCCATTTTTGCCTAAATTAGAAACAATCTATTCAGTATTCTTTTGGAGCTTCTGAGTTATGTACTAAAAAAAAAAGTGAAATAAGTGGTAAATTAATGGAGAAAAACAACCCTCTAATTTAATAAAAACCTATTAGAAGGAATTTTGGTAAGGTGACTGGATATGTGATAAATATATAAACATTATTCAGATTTTATTGAACTGGCTCTGCTTTGGAATGGAAATAGAAAGTACAATCTCAGTAGCAACAAAATAAATCTAGTCAAGAACATAAATGATAAATGAACAAAAAGACAAATTCTTAATATTATATTCTTAATATTAATGATAATACATTCACAAACTCAATGAATTACAGTTAAAAATGGTCTTGATGATGAAGCATTTTTTGCTTTATGGGGGGTAAGGAGAACTGAGTTATTTGGTTTTGTTTTAGATAAAATGAACTTTAAGTTCATGTGGGAGGTTTAATGTCCAAGAAAGTGGTGAGAAAGAAGAATGGAAGGTGGAGGGAAGAATGTATCTTAGATTTTAAAACACTCAGAAGCTACTCTAACCAAAACATAAGTGACTTAAGTCAAACAGTTCATTACTATATAAGGAATTAGAGACACTGATGGCAAGTGTGAGGCCTCCTAGTCATCTTGTCACCACAATTACTTGTGGTGTAACCTTGAACAATGATACCTTAATTAGTAAAACAATACATTTTTGTTTATTAATGTTTATGCACATTAATTTTTAGTGCATTTCCACAAACTAAACACAAATTTTAAAACATTGTATCACCTCAGAAACCCTGCCTCATGCTTTCTCCCAGTCAGTATCCATTCGCCTCTTCCTTAAAGCATAAATTATTTGCCTCTTTTAGAACTTTAAGTATAATCATACAGTTTGTTTTTTGTGTCTGGCCTCTTTTATTTAACCTTATGTTCCTGAGATTCACTCATGCAATTGCATGTATTAATGATTTGTAGTCACTGCTACATAGTATTCTCTTGTACAAGTATGCCAGTTTGACTATTGATGGATATTGAAATTGTTTCCAGTTTTAGACTATTGTAATTAAATATTAAATTAAAGCTGCTGTGAATATCATTGTATATTGCTGCAGCTTTTGCTTTTCTCTTGGATGTGCCTCTTTTCAACTTTATGTACTGCTGTGTTGTTTAAAATGGTTATATCCATTTATACTCTCACCGTCAGTGTGTGATTGTTCCACTTGCTGAACAAACTCACTGAGACTTGGTTTTCTTGGTGCTCTTAATTGTAATCATTCTGATGGGCCATTGTGAGTTAATTTGTATTTGTTTGATAATTAAGAAGGATGAGCAAGTTTTTTACATTTATGAGACATTTGTATATCCTTTTTGTGAAGTTATTATTGTAGTTTCTTGATTATTGGGTTGCTAATCTTTTTCTGATTAATTTATTAGTGCCTTTATATATTCACATAAGATTTTTTTTGGTTTTATGTGTTTAAAATATCTTCTGCCATTAGGTGGCTTGCCTTTTTATTCAACTAATGGTGTCTTGTGATGAATAGAAACTCTTAGTTTAATGTTTATACAGCCATGTCTTGTTCTTGGTTCTTAAGGAATCTTTGCATATCTCAAAGACATAAAGGGAACAGCCAATAGAGATAGAGGTACTGGAGTATGGTATGCTTTATTCCAGATGCCACTCCCCTCTCCCCCCACAAGCCCTTTTTAAAAATCTCTCACATTTATATCTATAGATCACTTGTAATTGCTTTTTTATGTAATAGATAAAAACAGATGCCCTGGGTGGTGTGGCTCAGTTGGTTGGAGCGTTGTCCTGTGCACAGAAAGGTTGCAGGTTTGATTCCTGGTCAGGGTACATACCTAGGTTGCAGGTCAATGCTTCTCTCTCATATGGGTTTCTCTCCTCTCTCTCTCTCTCTCTCTCTCTCTCTCTCTCTCTCTCTCTCTCTCTCTCTCTCTCTCTCCCCCTCTCTCGCCCTCACCCTCCCCCTGTCTCCCCCCACCTCCCTCTCTAAAATCAGTGAAAAAAAAATAGAAAATTTAATTTATGAATTCACCCTGCCTTTTAAATTTAATACTATATGTTGATCTTTCCATATCCTTATATATAAAAATATTTCATCTTATGCTACATACATTTCATTGTATTGGTGTAAATAAAAACTGAAACATTCCTTTAATGCTTTTTAAAAAATGTGTTCAGAATGCATTCATGCATACATGTAAGTACGTATATGGAAGTGTTACATATATGTACATGAAACATCACCTTCTTTTACTGTTTCTTTTTTCTTTTTCAATATAGGAAATGTATGAAGTTGCCAAGAAACTTAGTTCCTTTTGTGAAAGTCTGGTCCATGATGAACACCTTCAACACCAAGGCTGGGCTGCAATCATGGCCAATCTAGAGGACTGTTCAAATTCATACCAAAAGCTGCTTTGCAAGTTTGAAAATATTTATTCAAATTATCTGCAATCCATAGAAGACATCAAGTTAAAACTTACTCAGTATGTGTGCCATTAAAATGGATATGATGTTTGTTTAAAATATCTTGGCGATTTATCAGTAGTTTTAGTAATTAATATTGTTTCAAATAGACCATATGTTATAATTGAAATTCATTTTTTGAGACTTTTTTTTTTCATTTTGATGACTTTTATAGACTCTAAAATTATGGTCAGTTTTACCATATATGTTACAGATCTCCCACATTTCTTTTCTTGTGTTGTTTTCTTTATGTAAAAGGCTTAAAATACATTTGAAATCTTTTACAAACCCAAGAATCTTTGTGTCCTCTCACCTTGCTACCAACTTTCCAATTAAGTAAAGGTAGCATGAAAAAATAACACATCTAATGGAAATGGGAAAATTTTCAAACATTAACCAATCAAGGAAAATTTAATATTCTTTTTAAATGTGGCCATATGATGTAGGCTTTCTAAGATGGAAAAAAGCCATTGTGTTCTGGCTCTTGTTTAGATGGTTTTGTTTGCATATAAGCACATCTGATGCTTTGCTTTGCTTCTTTTAAAAGGGCTATAATGAATGTAAAAATATAGCAATAATTCATGAATGTAGCCCTTTAGGGGTGTGGGTGTGTGTGTATGTATGTGTGTTTGTGCCTTCAGTTTTTTGTGTTCGTTTGTTTGGTATTTTATTGCCTTGAATTGGGATTTTTAAAATTCATTCATTCATTCATTCATTTATGCAAGTGAACCTTATAACATCAAGTTTCTCTGTTTTGTGGAATGAATCTTTAGAAGATTTTGACCTCAAGGTGACAATGGGACAAATCTTGAGAAGGAAGGGAATAATTAAGACTAGAAATATCTTTTAAAAGTTTATGTAAAAACCTTTTCAAGTAACTATTTTGTAGAGAATCTCTAAGAGATGTTAATTTACTGTAGGACCCTGAATCATCATTTTACATGTGTTTTTACAGAAGACAACATCAAAATTTTATCTTTTCCCCATGCCTTTTCACAACATACATCTACCTGTCTATTTATTTTCAGGGTCTGATGAATGTAAGAGTTACCTTAATCTTTAATAAGGTTGTTAATTTTATCCTGTGCTTTCAGTATATCAAAAATAGTTGATTGACTTAAGGACAAAAAATTTTACTTTAAGGCACTACTATAGCAGATCTCTTTTGTAAATTTGAATTTCACATATATTTTAAGGTTTTATAAAAAATCAGGTGTTTGCTTTTTTAGTATAAACTGGCAAACTTTAATTTAGAATAGAATTTAAATGTGTTGATACCCTTCTTTCTATCCAACTAGGTTTCTTGTAAAGAACACCTCCTAGATTACTTTATATATGTATAACGTAATAGAGAGGTGGTAAGATTTGTGTCTGTAATAATAATAACATGGTAATCTCCTAAAATACTAATCTCTAATTAGAGTAGTCCTGTTATTTTACTGACAGAACTTTTGTGTTTTAAGTTTAGGAACTGCGGTTTCAGTAATGGCCAAGATTCCGCTGTTGGAGTGCCTAACCAGACATAGTTACAGGGAATGTTTGGGAAGACTGGATTCTTTACCTGAACATGAAGGCTCAGAAAAGGCTGAGGTGAAAACTTCCACTGAACTGGTGCTCTCTCCCGATATGCCTAGGACAACTAACAAATCCTTATTAACCTCATTTCACAAGTCAGCGGAACATGTAGCCCCAGATACCACAGATGCTGAAAGTGGAAAAGAAATTAGGGAATCTTGTCAAAGTACTGCTCAGCAGGATGAAACTGCAGTAGATGCTAAAGATGGAGATGTACCTTTTTTTAATGTTTCTTTGTTAGACTGGATAAATGTTCAAGATAGACCTAATGATGTGGAATCGTTAGTTAGGAAGTGCTTCGATTCAATGAGCAGGGTAAGTAACGTTAATTTGATATTTCTTGTCATTTTTCACTATTTGAAATTATATTATTTATACTAAATATTTTATAAAATGGAAGAGGGAGTATTTTGTTAAAGTAGAAATAATGAGTTTGGGAGTGAAAGAAAAAAATTTGTTTTTATTTTTAAAGTTTTTGTTTATGTATTTATTTCTTATTCACACTGATGATTTACATTGAATGAAATACACACATTCTTGAGAGGTTAATTCACTAGTAACCACCACCCAAAAGAAGACAATGAATGATTCCATCTCCCAGAAAATTCCTGTGTGTCTTTTTCTAATCACCCCAGAGTACACCTTTATCAGACTATTAAAAGAAGAATTATGAGTTCTGGCTGATCTGGCTCAGTTAGTTGGAGCATCATCCCATACACCAGTGGTTCTCAACCTGTGGGTCGCGACCCCTTTGGGGGTTGAACAACCCTTTCACAGGGGTTGCCTAAGACATAACAGTAGCAAAATTACAGTATGAAGTAGCAATGAAAATAATTTTATGGTTGGTCACCACAACATGAGCAACTGTATTAAAGGGTCATAGCATTAGGAATGTTGAGAACCACTGCCATACACCAAAAGGTAGCAGGTTCAATTTCCAGTCAGGGCGTATTGGAGAGGCAACCAATCCATGTTTCTCTCTCACATCAATGTTTCTCTCTTTCTCCCTCCCTCTAGCCCTTCCTCTTTCTAAACTCAATTAAAAAAAAAGAATAATAAATAGGAAATACTGCATCTGCCTGAGGTGTTTTAAATTTCAGAATTTAGACACATTGTGTTTTTAGTTGTGTTTTGTAATTATAGTGAGCCTATGTCTTGGATTAAGTTCTCCTAGGCAGCACATTGTCTGGGATGCCTGAAATATAGCACATACCTTTCTTAAGTTATAGGACAGTAAAATGAAAAATTTGTAAAAGTAAATTCTAGATTTTTTTCTTAAGTCTTTCAGTATCCATTACCTTGATGACATCTTTGAGTAGGTGTTTCATTTAAACCAGCAGTTCTCAACCTGTGGGTCACGACCCCTTTGGGGGTTGAACGACCCTTTCACAGGGGTTGCCTGAGACCATCGGAAAACACATTTCCGATGGCAATTCATAACAGTAGCAAAATTACAGTTATGAAGTAGCAACGAAAATAATTTTATGGTTGGGGGTCACCACAACATGAGGAACTGTATTAAAGTGTTGTGGCATTAGGAAGGTTGAGAATCACTGAACCATTTATTATTTAAACCATCAAAGAAAGCTTCAATTAAGACATTTGCCAGGGCAGGGGAGTATGTAATACATTATGTAAAAATTAGTGCCAAAAATGAGTGAAAACTAGTGTTCCTGTATGAACTATTGACATTTTAGTAGCCTAAAAATTTCATTTATGATTGTGAAAAATCAGTCACATGATTGTGATTAGGATGATTAAGGTATCATATTTTATATTTCTGAGTGAGTCAGTGAATAAGGCCATTGACTTTGAGGAGAACCACTTTTTTAAAGGACTAGACATTGATTTTGTGTTTGCATATTTAAATGAAATCTACCATACGTTTTATTCTAAACTTTATGTGGCAAGCAGAGAAGATACAACAATCCTTTTCTATCATAATAAAAATTCATAGGAATTTATATCTACAGAAAACAGAAATTAGCTTTAGTATTTTTACTAGGGCATCACATTGACTTATCATAGGTTAATGGTTACTTTCATAAAACATAGCAACAATATCTGAAGTCTTTGTGATATTTTTCATGGCCATTTTATTGTGAGTGAAATATAAACTTTTATTTGGTTATGGTCATTTGTTATAAAATTAGTTAACATGGCTTAAAATAATACCTACAGCACTGTCATTAGTAGCATATGCCCATTAGATTAAAAAACACTGTTAATTCAAAAGCAATGAAAATCACCCTGGCCAGTTTGGCTCAGCCATTAAAGCATCGGCCTGCAGGCCGAAGGGTCTCAGGTTTGATTTCTGGTCAAGGATACGTACCTGGGTTGCAGGTTCGATCGCTGGCGCCAGTCCAGGTTGTGCAGGAGGCAACCAATCGATGTGTATCTCTCACATCAATGTTTCTCTCTCTCTATCTCACCTTTCCTCTCTCCCTCCCCCCCCCCCCCCTTTCTCTCCCTTCCACTCTATCTAAAAAAAAATCAATGGAAAAACGTCCTGGGTGAGGATTAACAAACAAACGAAACAGGCAGTGAAATCTAAATAGCACTTTGCTGCGATAATTTTAGTAGATCAGTATTTTTCTTCTTGGTAGTTTTATGTGTTTATTCCTGATACCACTAGTGCCATTTCTAAAGACTAATTAAACTGAGTATGAGATTTCTACTATCAGAGATGCCTTCTCTTTATATCACATTACATAGTTTTCCAAAAACAACTAACCTACTTGATTATCTAATATTAGTAATGCTACTTTCCAGTGAATTTTAAAATGTACCAAGGTATGATGTTCTTGTATAACAGCAAATTCTATTTAAAACTACTTTTACAGACTAATCCCAATTTTAGAAGTATTTGTAACATGTATTGTCAACTACTAAAATCAAATCTTTTTAAAAGAAATTAGTCAAGACATAGGTATTATGGAACTTGCATAAGATTTAGAATTATAAGGACCCAAATCCTATACTGCCATTTATTTATTACTTCTGTTATTCATAATAACTCATTTGAATCCTCTGTTTTTACTGCTATTAGTGTGGACTGGTAGAGGCTAATTTCATGAATTATTTAGTTTTCACCCTCGTATAGCAAGAAAAATTTAGAATTGTTGCTCACATATTTTCTTAGATTGTAGTGTGTTTAAGTTAGAATGACTCTTGGATCTTCTCTTTCCAGTTATGTTATAAAAGGCAAACTGATTTGCTAATGATAAGTAATTGGAAACATGTAAATTTAGTTCATTTCTAAGCTGTTCTGAATAATATAAGCATAATTTATTTAATCTTATCTTAGTATTTCATATAGGAGACTTGTGATCTTATTGGGGTATTATTGTTTGCTCTTCTGTAGTGGGGATGGGTTTAGAGGTGTGATGGAAGAATGGAGAGGGTAAGAAAACTTTTATAGTTTCTTCTAAGACAATAATGTTAACCTTTGTAATTGTTAAGGAAAGAGCCCGCCCAACAGTAAAAAAATTAGTGTAGCGCTATGTTCAATTATTGAAAATTGGGTAAACTATTAATATTAATATGTGTATTAATATTCAGTGATATACAATAATCACTGTATTCAGTGATTCACTAAAGATTCTTCAGTACTCGTCAGTGTGTTTGTATTATACTTACAGGGAATTATGAAATAAGGAAACATCAGAAGCCCTGGTTTTGTTTTTGCTTTTTCTTTAAAGCATTGATATATTAATTCTATGTAGAGTTGTAATTTTGCCCAAGTTGAAAATTTGAGTCTATTTTAGTCCTTTATCACCCTAATGTTTTACAGATAGTCTTTGGTTTGTACAATAATTTGGATCAGAAATGTGTGCACGTTGGACTCAGTTACCATGAAATTGAGAAACGTGAGAAAATGTTCAGATGTGGGAAAGTTTTAGTGCAAAACAAGTGCAGCTTATATTTAAACAATGTCTCTGTTAACTTTTTTGTGGTGTCACAAATGCAGCCTCTTATTAACTACATTGCATTCTTAATAATAACAGTAGAGTAGTTTAGTTTTAACTGCTTTTGTATGTTCTCTATGTACCAGATGCTGTACATAAAACAAATAATTTATGTTCCTTTTGACTGTAAAGATCATGAAAGGCATCATGAAGGAGGTAGCATTTGACTATGACCCTTACAGAGAGGCAGCACTGGGCTTAAAAAACTAGGCAGGACAATCAGGGTGAACCAAGATCAGAGGTAGAGAAACGGGGGTTTGTCGGGATGTAATAGACAATTCAGTTTCAAAAGAAGGTAGGCCTAGAAGGAATTATTGGTATCAGATCACAGAAGCCTTTACTGTATTCTGTGTTTTTTGGATGTCATTGTGGGCAGAAGGAAGCCATTCAGGGATTTCCACAGGAGACAATTATAATGAGTTAGTAATAGAACATATCATGGTTGATATCCACACATAGATATCAACAAGAGGTCAGAAACACAGGCTGAAAATGTATAAGGAGCAAGGATTCAGAAGGGGTTGGGAGTTAGCTTCATAGAAGTTATGCTAAAGAGATATAAGGAAAAATAAAAATGGGCTAAGCACTGAGTCCTTCTGGTTCATCTATATTTATAGATTAGATAGGAAAAGGAGCCAGAGGAGGTTCCTGTGAAGGAACTCCTGAGGTAAAGTATTCAAATGAAAAGGGGAGACTGGTTGATCCAATTTCTTCAGGAGCTAGGGATGGAAAATAGAGATTTCTCCAGGAGGGAGGTAAGTTTGAAGATGTCATGTTTTAGAGACAAGTTGGATTGATAAGGTATTCAATGACCAAAGAATGTATTTTAGTTTTTAGCTCTGCTTTACTTTATTAGACCTTTAAAAAAACATTTTCTTTTTCTTTCTTTTTTTTTGGTTAATCCTCACCTGAGGACATTTATTTTTTAATTTTTATCCTCACCTGAGAACATTTTTTTTTTTGCATTTTATCTTCAGATAGAGCGGGAGAGAGAGAGAGAGAGAGAAACATCGATGTGAGAGAGACACATCAACTGGTTGCCACCAGCACAACCTCAACCGGGGCGGGGACAAACCGCAACCGAGGTACGTGCCCTTAGTGGAAACTGAGCCTGGGACTCTCCGGTCCGCGGGCGGACGCTCTAACCACTGAGCAAAACCGGCCAGGGCACCTGAGGACATTTTTTCCATTGGTTTTTTTTTTTTTTTTTTTGGATGGGAGGGAGGGAGAGAGAAACACCAACATGAGAGACACTCATCGATTGGTTGCCTCCCGCATGACCTTGACCAGGGCCAGGGATCGAACCTGCAACCCAAGTACGTGTCCTTGACCTTTTGGTCTGTGGGCTTGCACTCTTAACTGCTGAGCCAAACCAGCCAGGGTGAAAACATTTCCTTTGGGATATTGACAACTGAATAATTTGTCTCACTGATTGAAAGGTTTAATTCCTGAAAATACTGTATATATTCTTTTTAAACTAACTCTGCTTTAGTGCCTAAAGTATCACAGTATCATACACTTAGAGGTAGAAAGAAACCATACCTTTCTATTAAGTAGTTATTGTCGTGCCATATAGTTTTGTTTTGTTTTGTTTTTTATCCTCACCGGAGGACATTTTTGTACTTATCCTCAGATAGAGTGGGAGGGAAAGAGGGAGGAAGGAAGGAAGAGAGAGAGAAACATCGATGTGAGAGAGACACATCGAGTGGCTGCCACCCACACGACCCCAACCGGGTCCAGGGACAAACTGCAACCAAGGTATGTGCCCTTAGCAGGAACCGAACCCGGGCCTCTCTGGTCCGCAGGCCGACGCTCTAACTGCTGAGCCAAACCGGCCAGGGCAATGCCATATAGATTTTTTCAATGTTGGCAAAAATAAAGAAAAAAGTCCTTGAAAATATCTTATCCAAGGGAATGAAGGTATTGATTTCAATATAATCAGTAGTACTTGTGTTTTATTAACATAATTATCCTGTTCTTGACCTTCTGAAAATATAACTTAGATTCCTACATTTTTCTCTGAAGCTGTATCAGAATAATGTGAAATGTATTTTAAACTATTTGATGAAAATTTATTCATATGTGTGTCCTTGTCATTTAGCTTGATCCAAGGATTATTCGACCATTTATAGTAGAATGCCGTCAGACTATTGCCAAACTTGATAATCAGAATATGAAAGCCATCAAAGGACTCGAAGATCGGCTGTATGCCCTGGATCAGATGATTGCTAGCTGTGGTCGACTGGTGAATGAGCAGAAAGAACTTGCTCAGGTACTTATTTCAAACTTCTCTTAGGAAAAGGAATTTGTAAATTTCCTATACAGTTATTTTATGTGCAATATCAGTTTGTATGCACCATGTTTTCACATCATCCTTGAATATTGTTAATGCAGTATTACTGTTTCCATGTAATAAAGAAGTCATGTTCTTAATGTTTCTGTTTGATAAAATAAATTGAACTTAGGCTATTTTAGGTGACAGTTGAAAGATAAACCATGAAAATGCTGTGAGCAGCTGATAAAATACGTGTTGAAAGAACATGTAAAGTAATCATTGCACTAAACATTTGAATGCCTTCTGCTCCCCTCTCAAAAAGCTAAGAAAAAAATGAAATTTATAAAGAACAGAAGGAATATATAAAATGTTAAAGACTTTACTAATACTTAGGCCTTTAGGTCTAATTTAATGCAATGTTTCAAGAACTCTGTCAATTCAGATTTAATCACACACACAAAAAAAGAGGGATTAATTAACCTAGACATTTTCTCCCATACTAGTGACTTAATTTAGTTCATCACAGCCTTGTGCTCTACCCACCCTGGCAAGTACTCTGGTGAAATAGCCTATAGCAAAAGACTTGACTTTTAAATGCTTTTACAGATGTGTAAATGTGTTCTTTCATTAGAAGATACGAATAATCATTTTAATGGGTACAAATGAATAATTTACTGATTGAATTTATCTTGTAATTTCTACACTCTCTCCTTTTCTCTTGTGATTTAGGATTCAGCCACCTTACTGTGAACTGAATTCCTTTATTTTGTTTTTTTGTGCTGACTGAAACACCAATACAGAGCTGCAATAGTGTGTGTCCTTGTTTAATTCCTGATCTATAGAAAGTGGCCAACATTTCACAATTTTAATGTTTGTAGTAGGTTTTTACTTTTCTCCCTGTTTCAGTACAAACCCTTTATGAGATTAAGAAAGTTACATTTAAGTTTAATTTTGAACCATATTCAGATTCGTGGAAGTTTTGGTGCATAGCTGGATTTAGATTAACATGTTGGTAAACTGAATTATATTAACTTGTACGTGTAGTTTTTGTTTGTTGTTGTTGTTAATCCTCACCCACAGATATTTTTCCATTTATTTTTTTTTTAACAATTTATTTAAAAAAAAATCTGTTTTTCTTTTATTGATTTTAGAGAGAGAGGAAGAGACAGATAGAAACATCGATGAGAGAGAACATTGATTGGCCACCTCCTGCATGCCCCCCACTGGGGATTTAGCTCACAATCTGGGCATGTGCCCTGACCGGGAATCAAACCAGTGACCTCTTGGTGAACATTCAACCACTGAGCCACACCGGCAGGGCTCCATTGATTTTTAGATAGAGTTGAAGGGAGGGAGAGAGAAAGAAATTTTAATGTGAGAGAGACAAAAGGATTGGTTATCTCCCGTATGGCCAGGGATGGAACCTGCAACCCAGGTATGTGCCCTTGACTGGGAATTGAACCCTCAACCCTCGGGCCTGCGCTCTTAACCACTGAGCCAAACTGGTCAAAGCTATAGTTGTTATTATGTTTTTGTCAAGTTTTGGCATCAAGGTTATGATAGCTTCAAAGTACGTTGAGAAATCTTTTTTTTTTTTTTATCCTCACCCGAGGACATTTTTTCATTTTTTGTTCAGATAGAGTGGGAGGGAGAGAGAGGAAGAGAGTGAGAGAGAAACATCGACGTGAAAGTGAGAAATCTTTTAATTAGAACATTTAGTCTGCTTATTTGTTGTAAATATTGAATATTTGTCTTTAAATCAGTCATTTCTAATTTTTCTTCTATTTTCCTTTTAATTCTATGTCCTTTTTTGTGTCTACTTTTGCCTTTTGGATTACTTTAAAATGTTTTATTTTACTTTTAATTCTATTCATCTTATTAGCTTTTTTTTTTTTTTACGTAATACTTCATGTATTAAAGCCTAATATACATTAAAATGTCCTTGATTGTTTCCTTTTAGTGGCAGATTCCGTTTTTGTCATTGGAAAAATATCTTTAAATCACCTTTATTTCTGAAGGATATTTTCTTGATAGAGAATTCTAGGTTGTTAGTGATTTGCTTTTTAGCACTTTTGGTTTGGTTTTTAGCAGTTTGACTATGATAAGACAAGGTGTGGGTTTCTTTGTATTTCTGCATTGGGCTTGTAGTACTGCTTGAATATGTGGCTTTCAATCAGTTTCTTTTCAAATCTTGCTTTTGTCTCTCTCCCTTTTCCTCATTGATTCCAATTACACATACATTAGACCTTTTACCTCATCCTTTCCATTTACCCATTTTTTTCTGTATTTTGTATTATTATATCTATCTATGCTTTGTTTTGGATATTTTCTTTTGACCTATCTAACAGTTCAGATTAACTTTCAGATTTTTTCCAGCTGTTAAACTTGTTTATTGGTTTGATATTTTTTCTTAATTTTAGCTCTGTATTTTCAATTTATTTTTTTTATTTATATAGTTCCAAATTAGCTATCAAAACAGGCTTATCCATTATCTCTTTGATTACTTTAAGCATATAGTAATTGAAGGCTGTATTTGTTAACTCCATTATCTGTGCCTTTGTATCTGTGTGTATTTTCTGTTGTTTCTTAGTTTTCTAGAGAGAATCTGTTTGCTTTTGGCATATGGTAGGGGCAGTTACCACCTTAGATCACCTTAATCCAATTTCAGAGATTTAGATGGGAAGTTGGTCTTCCAGTCATTGTGGTGGTTAGTCTACTTATTTCTTAGGATATAGCTTTTTGGGGGTGCTAATGCAAAGTGTGTTCCATTGTCATTTTCTCTGGTTGGCACTGGTCTCTGATTTTTTATTTCATAGCTCCATGAGGAACAATCAGAAGGATTGCTAATCTTATTCTTAGCTTTGGACTCTTCTTCAGAAATCAGCAATTGTCTCTAGGGCAAAACATTCCCAGTTGCATAATTCCCCTCTTCAGGTTTTCTCCTTCTCCTAAATCCTGGGGCCTTGATTAAGTCTGACTCCTTCACTACTTTCTTGGAGATCCAATAACTAATGCCACGGGAATGTTGGTGTACATTTCCATTACGTTACAGTCTACCATCACTAAAGGCAGAACTCTGAATTCTTGATCTTTTACTGCTTCTCCAAGGTCATTCTTTTAAGCCTCCGTACAATGAATCAGTTTATTTAACTGTACTTCTTTTGATAGTCATTTAGTTTATTTCCATTTTTCCTTATTACAAACATTGTTTTAATATCCCAATGCATCTATCTTTATGTGCATATTCTAGTATTTCCTTTTTTTGCACTTTATTTTGTTTTTAATTTTTATTATAGTTAACATTCATTATTATATTAACATTGCTTTAGACACAGCCTTCAATAATAAAATTGCTAGAATAGGGTATTTGTGTATTTTAAATATTAACTGATAATGTTATAGTACCCTCCATAATGGAAAAAAATCAATCAGTATTCCTAGTAATTAATGAGAAGAACAATTTGCCATGTATTTCCTCTGAATTGTCATTTGCCAAATTTCCTTTAGCCTAATATTTTTGTAAGAATTTATTATACATAGTCTGGATAACCTTTTGCTATAAAAATACAGGTACTGTCTTTCTCTTTGTTGACAGGGATAAGACTGTTATACAGAAATTTTTAATTTTGTAGTCAAATATATTAGTCATTTTTTCTTAATTTTATGAACCCATCATTCCTTTAAATCTCCAGAATTCTTTATAGATTCAGTTTGCTTTTCAAATTGAATAAATCAGGAGTTCCAGTTCTCATATCTTAGATACTTTCTTTTTTCTCTTTAAATCTCTTTGTTTTTAAAAAATATTATTAACATTTCTATTAGAATCACAAAATGGATTTATATTTTATTACATTTAAAAATATATATATATTGCTGATGTTATCTTTGAATCTGTATTGGATTCAATAAATGGAGCTTTGTCATACAAGGATAAGTAATTTCCCTGGGAGTATAGTTGCTGTAATAAAGGGGATGACAGTACTTTTACATATTCTCAAAATGATAGAAGAAGCATTTCTTTAAAATTAGAGCCTTTCTTGTTTGCTTTTTAGGTCTTGACTCTTAAACCTTCTGGGAACCAAAATGAAATGAAATTTAGTAGACATCCCATATACTGTTCCTATGGAAATTAAAAAAACTAATTTTTGATGTCTTGTGATCAAAGAAGTATCCTGTCTAAACATCTTCTCTTGCCCTAATTTATTTGCAGCTTTTGCCAATGTTTTAAACTACAGTAATATCTTAATAGAATTTAACTTTTAGAACACCTTATCCTAAGTAAAGATAATATTCTTACTTTTTAAAAATATTTTTGTTTTGATTTTGATACCTGAGGTAGTATAGTCGTTTTATTTTTTATTTTTTATTTTATTTTTATCCTCACCTGAGGACATTCTTTCATTTTTTGTTCAGATAGAGTGGGAGGGAGAGAGAGGGAGAGAGAGAGAGAGAGAAACATCGACGTGAAAGTGACACATCGAGTGGCTGCCACCCGCACGACCAACCAGGGCCGGGGACAAACTGCAACCGAAGTACATGCCCCCAGCGGGAACCGAACCCGGGTCTCCCTGGAACGCAGGCCAACGCTCTAACCGCTGAGCCAAACCGGCCAGGGCAGTCCTTTTAGACTTTGAGAGGCAAATGCTCATTTAATTATTCTTCAGTTACTATTTCTTGATATCCCTATGTACTTAATATGAGTATGTTTAGAAATTATCTTGATAACCTGGTTACATATTGGGAACAAAATTGTAAAATAGAAATGAACACCCTAAGGTAGATGAATTTCAACTGGGCTTGCCTGAGTGAATCTGGCTGTTAGAGAAATTGGATATAATAAGATTATTCTCAAGGCGCTCATGAGAAATGGGGGATAGATAACCTATTGAAATTAGGTAGTGTGTGGTCATTGGAGCAACTTTTCATTCAGCTATCTCTATGTATTTGGCTGCCAGTGGATTACACAGGCAAGGTTTTTAACTGAAACATTTCCACAGGTGTGCTTTTTCTGATCTTGTGGTCTTGATCAGATCAAGTGTATTTTCTGTTAGTGTGCTGTACTTGTGAATATGTGATTTTGGTGTCAAGAAATTCTTTATTAATGGTCTAGAATTTAGGTTTGGGGATTGATTCTGTGTTCTTGTAAAAAGCAATTAAAAATCTATTAAGACTTTGGCAAAGGAGATTAAAGCAGTATGTTATTTTTAAATGGATTAAATTACAGAAAAGGCATAGCCACAGTTGAGTATATTCCATGTCAAAAGAAAAGTAAGATAACATTACTATTAAAATTGTCTTATTTTTATATATAAACTATTTTTACTTAATTTTAAATAGATATCATTTAAATTTAAATATTTTCATGATATTTAGAAAAACCTGAAATGGAAAGAGAGAGAACTACTAGAAATTAGGAAGACACTTTCTGTCCTTTGCTGATTAATATGGTGTTAAATATTGCTTGGCCGGTGTGGCTCAGTGGTTGAATGTCGACACATGTACCAAGAGGTCGCCGATTCGATTCCTGGTCAGAGCACATGCCCAGGTTGTGGGCCTGATCCCTAGTGGGGGGCATGCAGGAGGCAGCCAATCTATGTTCTCTCTCATCGATGTTTCTACTCCTTCTCCCTTCCTCTCTCTCTAAAATCAATAAAGAAAAAATGTATGTACATATGGTGTTAAATATGGTGTAAATCCCTAGAAGGGTAATTAAAACAGCAAGTATGGCAGTCAGATGGATGTGCAAGTCCTAATACTTATATAACAGAGTACTTATTTAGTAAGTAGAATAGGAAAAGAACACCTATAAACACAGTAAAAATACTTAAAGTGTTTGCTGTTGGGTTTTCATTTGGCTGGTTGTGTGAACAAAAGACTTAAATATGGCACATCTGCCCAGCCAGTGTGGCTCAGTGGATTGAGCGTCAGTCCATGGACTGAGAGGTCCTGGTTCGATTCCCAGTCATGCCTGGGTTGTGAGCTTGATCCCCAGTAGGGGGTGTGCAGGAGGCATCTGATCGATCTTTCTCTCTCACATCAATATTTCTATCTCTAAAAAAATCAATAAAAAAATATTTAAATCTGGCACATCTTTCTAACTTAATTTACAACCTAAAGACAATCCTTCCTTACTCAACAAAGTGATGTAAAGTTCACCTATGAACATAAATTAGGAAGGACAGCTAAGAAAAAGTATATTTCCTACCAAATAATAAAATGTACTGTAAAATTGTACAGTTTAGTCATTGTTCTAAAGATAGCACAAAATCTGTATATGTCAATGGAACAAAATATAGTCCAGAAATACTAAGAGAGTACTGACTGCCTTTAAAAAAAAAAGTGCAGTTAATTGTTTTTTTTATTTCTGGAAGTACACAATATACAATTGAATATCATTGGTCAAGATTAAATCAGTTGCTCTTTTCCATGGCTTTAAATTATTGACCCTATTTTATTTAATATGCGCTGACCTATGCATAGTAGGAGTCTAGAAACACAGTCTCCAGTTCTAATTTAGCTATTAAATGTGTCTTTGGATAAGTTACTTTATCTTCCTGGGTTTTACTTTTTTTCTAGCAGGAATAGAATTAAATGAGCATAGATTTCTTAAAAACTGAATTTTTTGTTATGACCACATGTACCACGTTAAAAAGTAGATTTAAAAATCTTTTTTGGAAGTAAGACAGTTCTTGTTTAACATAAAGATTTCCCTCCTAAATGAATGTCTCTCATGAAACAAAGTTAATATCTTTTAAAATATTTTCACTCAAAGGGATTTTTAGCTAATCAGATGAGAGCTGAAAACTTGAAGGATGCATCGGTGTTACCTGATTTATGCCTGAGTCATGCAAATCAGTTGATGATTATGTTGCAAAATCATAGAAAACTGTTGGATATTAAACAGAAATGTACCACTGCCAAACAAGAACTAGCAACTAACCTACATGTCAGACTGAAGTAAGTGATTTTGTTATATCTAATTTAGGATGTTTAAAGTTAATGTTATTTAATTTCTTCTCCCAAGTGGTGGAGTAATTTTCTCTTACCACTATATTGAAATACTTGATTGTTTAACTTGGAATTAGATTATTTTTATATAGAGTTTGTATGTCAATTTCATTCCATAGGTGGTGTTGCTTTGTAATGCTTCACGCAGATCAAGATGGAGAGAAATTGCAAGCTTTGCTTCGCCTCGTAATAGAGCTGTTAGAAAGAGTCAAAATTGTTGAAGCTCTTAGTACAGTTCCTCAGATGTACTGCTTAGCTGTTGTTGAAGTTGTAAGGAGAAAAATGTTCATAAAACACTACAGGGAGGTATGCAAGTTGAATTCTGTTTTAATTGTGTATAAGTCTTAATGAGTAAGTATGTGATATTAACAAGCTTTCCTCCTTTTAGTGGGCTGGTGCTTTAGTCAAAGATGGAAAGCGATTATATGAAGCTGAAAAATCGAAAAGGGAATCCTTTGGAAAATTATTTAGTAAGTGTTCATTAATAGTTTAAGTTACTTTTAAGTAAAAAATGCTGTTTTTATAGATATGAATGTAGTATTTTATAGCATGTATGTGATTTTAATTAGCATTGAAATGTATAGAAACATTTAAGATGTGTAGAGTTAAATCCATTATTAGTTTTTAAATATGAAGAAGTATTGGCAGAATTTTTTTTTCAAGAACCAGAGACTTTTTTTATTATTGTTGGTGTTTATCTTAAATAAAGTTTTAAAATAATCATATAAATTTCTTTATACAGAGAAGTCTTTTTTAAGAAATCGCCTGTTTAGAGGATTGGATTCCTGGCCTCCATCCTTTTGTGTATGTATTTATTTCCTAACCATGACAAAATTCTGTATGTGTTCAAACCTTTATTTCAGAAGTAGAAGTATTTATCAGAATTTTTTATCAACATATAAGTTTCTGGCTTTAAAAACACCAGTTGTTATAAAGCTTTAAAATATATTTATAGTTTTTGATCTAGAGTTTTTATAACACAAGGGGATGTCTTACTCCATTGTTGAGAAAAATATACTCTTATTTTTATTTTGTCTTTCTCTTTCTCCTCTTTACCTTTTCTTCCTTTTTCCCTTCTCCTTCCTGCCTTTCCTTTTCCTCCTGTACTCTCCTGTTTTCTTCCTCTTTTCATTCTCTTACCCATCAGCCACCCTCTTTTATTTATGTTGTGACAAGTCAGAATAGGGTGACTCTTCAGGTTGCTTTCATTGAAACCATGACAAATAAGTGATATATTTCTAAATCAGATTACACGGTCAAAGAAGTTTAGGAAATGCTGTAGGTTTTGTAGTTCTTTCTGTTTTTTCCCTCAGACATTCTGCTTAACTACTAAACAATTTTCTGTGCTGCAGGCTTTCTTAGGGCTTTAAATGTATGTATTTTTGAATATCTAAGAATGAGTGATGTAATAGGGTTCCCATACTTATTTAGGAAGGGTTAAAGGTACATTTCTTGGTCATATTATAAAGAAATGGTAGGACTCACCAGATAATTTTATTTATTCATTTTTTTATATTTTTATTGATTTTTTTAGAGAGAGAAAGGGAGAGAGAGAAACATCGATGTGAGAGAGAAACATCAATTGGCTGCCTCCTGTACACCCCCTACTGAGGATCGAGTCCACAACCCGGGCATGTGCCCTGATGGGAATTGAACCAGGACCTCTCAGTCCATGGGACAATACTCAATCCAGGGAGTCACACTGGCTGGGCAGAGATAATTTTTTAAAAATTAATTCAGGGTTTGTATTTTTAAAAAATGTAAAGGTCAACTGAATGTCAAGGATGGAGATGTTACATGGGAAAACATTATTTCTGCCATGTTAAAACGAAAAGCTATGCTAATAGGTGATAGAAATAGATGTAGGGCTGGGGCTAGAGAGCTCTTCATGATCATTCAAAAATCTGATAGTAATCTGTGTACTAGTGAAACAAATTATTCTTTTAATGTTGACCGAAGTACTAGACTTCCCATAAAAAGATGCTGAAAACAAAAGGGCAGGAATAAGCACATCAGTTGATTATCAACAGCTGTGTATCCCAGTTGTTAAGACTCAGAAAAGTAGTATATCATGTCATTGAATAGTTCTTCATTTTTCATTTATTATTTTTATTCTATTTAAGTGTGAGTAGATCAGTGGAAGCATTTTGGTTGTTTTACTGTATTTGATTATAGTAAGAGACTATTAATTCTGTATATTTTGTGGTAAATTGTTATTAGTTAATTGATTAATTAATTTTTGTACAGACACAGAAACCTCGAAAGTTTGACTGTGAGCTTCCAGATATTTCATTAAAAGATTTACAGTTTCTGCAATCATTTTGTCCTTCAGAAGTTCAGCCATTCCTCAGGTAAATGTCATTAGTATTTTTAACTTTAGATATCACCTTACAATGTTTTCATTATTCTGGAGCTCTGGAAAGTAGCACCAGCACTCCTAGGAGATGCCAGAATAAAGAACTATTTTATGATAGACTGATTCTCCTATAGCTACTTTAGGAAATTTCTGGGAATATAAAAATGATCAGACTATAAGGAAATTAATGTTTTATGTGCAGTTAATATTTTTCTAGTGGTAACTCTGACTTTGCATACTGTGGGAGATTTCTAATATCATTTTAATGATTATATCTTAAGCTTCTTGAGCTATTCCTGGTATTGATTGAAAGAGGATGATAATGCAGTAGTGATTTTTGACATAGATTAAAATATTTGATTATACTGATTCATCTTTTTATTAAGAAATCAGAAATCTAATTTTATTACATTTTGTTACAGGGTCCCCTTGCTTTGTGACTTTGAACCTCTACACCAGCATGTACTTGCTCTACATAATTTGGTAAAAGCAGCACAAAGTTTGGATGAAATGTCACAGACCATTACAGATCTACTGAGTGAACAAAAGGCAAGTTAAGTTCTTTCAAATGGTTTCCTTTATTAGTGTAAAATGTTTATGTTGCTGCAGCTGTATAAGCCTGTCTCTCTCTTTTCCAGGCATCCATGACTCAGACATCCCCACAGTTGACTTCCTCACCAAGAATAGAAAGTGCAACAGGAATTACAACCACTACCTCACCGAGAACTCCTCCTCCACTCACTGTGCAAGATCCTTTATGTCCTGCAGTATGTCCCTTAGAAGAATTGTCTCCAGATAGCATTGATGCACATACATTTGATTTTGAAACTATCCCTCATCCAAACATAGAACAGACTATTCACCAAGTTTCATTAGACTTGGATTCATTAGCAGAAAGTCCTGAATCAGATTTTATGTCTGCTGTGAATGAATTTGTAATAGAAGAAAATTTATCATCTCCTAATCCTATAAGTGATCCACAAAGTCCAGAAATGATGGTGGAATCACTTTATTCATCAGTTATCAATGCAATAGACAGTAGACGTATGCAGGATACAAACACATGTGGTAAAGAGGATTCGGGAGATCATGTGTCTCTAAATGTCCAGTTGGAAAAATGTAGGGTTGTTGCCCAAGACTCGCAATTCACTATACAAACCATCAAGGAAGACCTTTGCCACTTCAGAACATTTGTACAAAAAGAACAGTGTGACTTCTCAAATTCTTTAAAGTGTACAGCAATAGAAATAAGAAACATTATTGAAAAGGTAAAATATTCTGTGGAAATAACACTAAATGAAAAACATCAAAAAGACCTACAGTCTTTAAAAAGTGAATATGAAAACAAACTTGATGCACTAATAAAAGAGACTGAAGAAAATGAAAGCAAAATTAAAAAGCTTAAAGGAGACTTAGTATGCCTTGAGGAGGTTTTACAAAATAAAGATAATGAATTTGCTTTGGTTAAACATGAAAAAGAAGCTATCATATGCCTGCAGAACGAAAAGGACCAGAAGTTGTTAGAGATGGAAAATGTAATGCACACACAAAATTGTGAAATTAAAGAACTGAAAGAATCAAAAGAGAAAGTGTTAAAAGATTTTAAAAAACTCCATGTTGAAAATGATGAGAAGATCCAGTTGTTGAGGACAGAACTTCAGAGCTTAGAACAAAGTCATCTAAAGGAATTAGAGGACACTCTGCATGTCAGGCACACACAGGAGTTCGAGAAAGTTATGACAGACCACAAAGATTCTTTGGAGAAATTAAAAAACGAAAACCAACAAAAAATCGATCAGATACAAGAGTCTCATGCCACAATTATCCAAGAAAAAGAACGACAACTACAGGAGTTAAAACTCAAGGTTTCTGATTTGTCAGATATGAGATGTAAGTTAGAGGTTGAACTTGCATTGAAGGAAGCAGAAACTGATGAAATAAAAATTTTGCTGGAAGAAAGCAGAGCCCAGCAGAATGAGACCTTAAAATCTCTCCTTGAACAAGAGACAGAAAATTTGAGAACAGAGATAAGTAAATTAAACCAAAAGATTCAGGATAATAATGAAAATTATCAGGTGGGCTTGGCAGAGCTAAGAACTTTAATGACAATTGAGAAAGATCAGTGTATTTCAGAGTTAATTAGTAGACATGAAGAAGAATCTAATATGCTTAAAGCTGAATTAAACCAAGTAACATCATTGCATCACCAAGCATTTGAAATAGAAAAAAACCTGAAAGAAGAAATAGTTGAACTGCAGAGTAAATTGGACTCAGCATTGTGTGCTCTTGAAAAACAAAAAGATGAAAAAATCACCCAAGAAGAAGAGAGGTATGAAGCTGTTATCCAGAAACTTGAGAAAGACAAAGAGAAATTAGTCATGAACCAGGAACAAGACAGAGAAGAGTTAATTCAGAAGCTTAATTGTGAAAAAGAAGCAGCTATTCAGACTGCCCTAAAAGAATTTAAATTGGAGAGAGAAGCTGTTGAGAAAGAGTTATTAGAAAAAGTTAAACATCTTGAGAATCAAATAGCAAAAAGGTAAGAATTAACTTTAGTCTGTGATTATAAAATAAAAATATTGGTGATTCAAATTTCAATATTGTGTGTAATCACAGCACTTTGATTTACTCATTTATCCTACTTAGGTAAATGTAGCAATTGAGATATATTTATGACGTAAAAACTTACTTTTTAAATAGTTAATGTGTGTTGCAGACATTTTGAAAATAACAAATCTATTGGTGTATTTTAATAATGAATTAGTTTTGGATTTCTAGAGGAATTATTTTGAAAATTTCAAATATTTTCAAGAGCTTTTTTCTTTTTTAACTTATTAATTTCCTTCTTTGGTTTATTTGAAGTTTTTTTCACTAAGTTCTTCAATAGAAAATTATTTATTTTTGCTCTTTTTAAACTGTATATGTATGTATAAAAGATAACAGTTTTCTTTTAGCAGTGTTTTCGTAAAGGCTAAATTCTAGCTTAGGGCTATATAGTTTTCATCATTGTTATTTTCTTGATGTTACAATTTTAGTTATTTGGTGGTTCAAAAGATAATGTTTTTAAATCCAAGGTTTTTATACAGTGGTGAGTTTTTTGCACTTTTATTATTGTTACTGACTGTTGTTACAGCTTTTTATTAGAGAAAATGATCTTCAGTTACTCTGTTCTTTAAAATTTATTGAGGTGTTTTGTGGTCTAATAAAAACTTTTCTAGAACATTATCAATTAGTTTTATCATTAATTTTTCCAAGTGAATATATTTATAGTTATATATACATTATATATTTTAACCTCTGTTTCTTGCCTTATCACTTTTACAGTCTCTTATGACTGACTCTGCTGTGTCATCATATATTGGTATACAGTTAAACCTCTTCTGTTTTGAAAACAGATACTCTTTATGTATCCTGGGGGAATTAGAGGGTTTAATATAGGAATTAGAGTCTACATGAATGTTTATAGAACTGGGGCATGTAAAGTCAGGGTAGTCACTACTGAAGGCCAGGAAAATTCTAAGTGAAATATAAGGAAAACAGACACTAAGCACCCACCAAAGCTCATGGTTTCCATGGCTCACTGGGAAGCTGCTGCAACATTCAAGAATTTCTTCAAGCCCCAGTGATGTGGCTCCATCTGCAGCACACAATGGGTAGTTCTCATTTCCTTGACAGGAAGCTCCTGTGAAACTGCATCTGGATACAGCCCCTTCTGGAGAGTTAGCCTGGGCTGCTTTTCTACTCTCCAAATCTTGTACCTGTTCTTTTCATTGGCAAACTTGAAGTTATAAAGGGGATTCTGGAAAATATAGAATCTGCATTACATTGCAGATGAGATTCCAGAAAAGAGGTGAGAGCCATGGCAAGATGACAACAGACAGTCTAGCACTGTACACCTTGTTTTAAACTCAGTATCTTACATATCTCTTTTATCCATATTGAACTTCGAAATAAAGATACTTACAATGTCATGTTTCTGTCTAACGTGATTTAGCTTATATCCCTCATGTCTCCTCAGGTATCCTAACCCTGTCTTCAAAAGGTGAGACTCAAACTTACGTCATTCTAGCCATTCCAGAGTGAACATATTCCCACACAGATACAATCTCTCTTTGATGTTCTATAAGTTAAATGCTGAAATATAGGGTTAAATACCATTATCACAACACGTTACGAGGAATGGGGGAAGGAAAGAAGACGAAAAATTGATTAATGTACGCAGGTTTAATTACTATAGACTTTATTTCTGTAATTAACCTTGTAACTCTACTAGGAATTTACAGCTTGCTTCTACTACACACTCCACTTTTTACCTTACACATTACCTCAGCTGGTTTTACTTCTTGATCTGAGGAGACTGTCATTAATGGTTCTTTCTACAATATAATTGCTGTAGTTTTTCATTTGACTCTCTGTCATTGGACACGGCAGTGCCAAGAGACACCCTGGAAAAGCCCCTGACTTCCAGTAATGTTTCTCCCTGCCCTCATAAGAAACTGTTTCCCATTGATAATTGAGTTCAATTATGTTAATACAGCCTCCTTCTTTGCCTATTGGTTCAGTGGCAAGAGGAGCCCTAATTAGCCAAGTAGTAGTATCTCCTGGTCAAGGATTTTTTTTTTTGCAGGGGATTGGGGGACTATATGCTCTGTAAATCAGGCTGTCCCAAAATTACAGGGACAAGAAACAACATTTTTGCTAATGTCTCTAGGAGTAATAGAGTAGCTATTGTAATTTGTATGTTCAGTTCTCCAACCTGTGTATTCTAACTGTGGGAGAATTAATGTCACAGAGTAGTGTCTAGTTCACAGCATGTACTGCATTCTTGATCCTAGCCATGCAGAATGTCACCCATCTGGTACTATAACTGAGTTTTCAGTGGTTTAATCCACATTTGTATCAGGCCAACTGCTTTAGGGATTGGCATATGTGGTGAGTCCAGTGACTCCCATGGACATGAGGCTGTAGCTACACATCTTTCACTGTAAAATAAAACCCCTTCTTTAGAAGCAATTCTAGTGGAATACCATAGCAGTGAATAAGGCATTTTGTGAATTCAGGAATGGTGTTTCTTGTAGAAACAGTGTGGGCATGGAAAGTAAATCTGTATAGAGAATAATGGACTTTTTGTGGTAACAGATTACTGTCCTCTTCATGATGAAAGTGGTCAAGAGTAGTTGACCTGTCACCAAGTGGCTGGCTGGTCTCCCGAGGGAGCACTGCAGTATTCAGGGCTCAGTGTTCGTGCCTAGATGTTTGGAAGTCCATATTGCTCAGCCCATATATAACCTCACTTTCTACATGTCATTAACATTTTGAACAAGACTGATGTGACTAAAGAATTCGACTGATAACTCACAGAATGTTCAACTTGCCCTTCTGATTATTTATTATGAAGTGTCTTGCAGTGGGACATAATATACTCAGAGGGCTTACATATCCTTATACTTTGTGCCCATTTCAAGAGGTTTATCTCTATTTTTCTTCTGCAAATCTTGTTACCAGATCTCAATTTCGTTTCTTCCAAGTCCCTCACTGTCCAGTCAAGTCTTTGGCTAGTATCCATGAATCACTGTTGATTTATAGCCTGGCCATTTCTCCTCCTAGGCAACTTCAAGTACACTGCTTGACATATTGCTACTGGGAAGATTTCCTTTCACTACTGTTCTTCAGAATGGGGCTCTAACTTCTCAATGGGGCTCTAACACTGAAACTGTTCTTTTGAATAGTGTCAGCATATTGTGCAGAATTTTCAGGAAACCCGGTCTGCCCATTTCCCCCCTCATATTGAATGCCATACTTGTGATGGAAAGAAAAGAAACAATGTAGCAGGAGTAAGAATCTTGGGAACCTGAACGTCTTGGACCTTACTTGTGCCATCAGGACTTGTTTGAGTTCCAGCCTGTATATGTCACATCTACTTGATGATGGAGTACCTCATGGGTTGATGAGTTAGTATCTACTTTATGATGGGCAACTCAGGTAACATGGTAACTTAGAAGACCATGGTCAGTCTTTCAATTTCTACACAGACCCATTAGCAAGCCATTTTACCAGAGGAAAATAGTTACCTGCTTCAAAAATTTTTCCTAAGGGTCTCGGCTGACTCTCCTGTAGGACTTGCTGCAAGTTCCATACAGTATCCATTTCTGCTGCAGACACTTCAAGCATCTGCTGGGAAATATGGCTCAAGGGGTAAAGCAACTTGCATGTTACTGTGGACCTATTGCAAGAGTGTCTTGGTGTGGGCTTTACACAGAATAGGCAGCCTTAAAAGTTATTTGGTAAATGAGTCATAGCAGCATAGTCAAATGTACTATAGTGTCCAAAATTCAGAGATGCTCACCTAGCAGCAGCTTGTTTATTCACCTTGGAGGGAACATCTCACATTCCCAGACCACTGGATACTTAGAAATTTTTCAGTGCCAACCAGCCTCAGACTTTTCATGGGTTTTATTGCTCACTCTCTGACACTTATGTATCTTCCCCTGGTTAGCTCAGGTAGTTTCTTCCTGTTTACTAGGTCTAAGGAGCATAGTGTTATAAATGTATTAGTGTGCTATCTTGACGACTAGCAAGAAGACCAGTATCCCTGCCAAAAAGATTTTAACAGAGGACTAGAGTTGATATAATCCAGAAATAAGACAGTGAAAGTATACTGCTGTCTCTGTACGTAAAATCAAACTGCTTCTCGTGGTCTGCATCAGAGGTTGACAACCGTGGCCTGTGGGAATCCAACCCACTGCTTGTTTTTGTCAGTACAGCTATATTGGAATACAGAGATGCTTGTTCCTTTTCCTATTGCCTGTGGCTGCTTTTGGCTGAGTTCGGTAGTTGTGACAGATCATCTGGCTAACATTTTTAGTAATTTCCCCCCTGCCCCCCCCCCGTGCAAAAAGCTTGTTAACCCCTGATCTATATTAATAGGTATAGATGAAGAAGAAATCACCAAATCATTAGCTACACGTTAGATAGTAGTGGCCTTGTTGATTTGCTCCAGTAAAGATGTCATGTGAAACAACAGATTTACTGTAGTCACTACCTGATTAAATTTATGATAATCCCATTACATGTTTTTATACATTTTCTACAGGACACATATTTACATCAAATAAGAATGTGCTAGAAGTCTCCTCCCCTGTATGATTTGAAGTGACAGAGTTTTAGGGATTTGACTTGGTTCTTTCTACCATAATAGTCTTCATTCTATGAGTAAGGGGACAAACAGGGATCCCCCATCAATTGCTTTTATGTCTATTTCACTGCAGATTCTGAATATAAGGAGATTTCTCTTGCCTGTGATGAGGGACCCACTGGGCCCAGACTCCTCTTGTCACTTGATCATCAGTAATCTGGTGAACTACGGTGGCATTACAATTCCCTCAGAGCCAGTGTTAGTAGTCCCCACAAACTGGTTAATTACCTTCCCTGAATACATACTCACTTGGAAAATCGCAACAGGTACTTTTGGTGAAGGCTAGAAAAAGACTTTAACAGTATAAAATTTTTGCATTATAGTTGGTGACCGACTCAGGTCTTGGAATTGAGTGAGGGACAGTGAATCTTTTGATTTAGGTTAGCTCTCTGAACACCAGGTACCGAGTTTTTTAAAAAACTCTTTTAATAAGCATTTATTGGCCTATTCTATTAGAGCCTTAAGGACAGCCACTGCCAAAGATTTTTCTTGGTGAAACCTGAGTACTGACACCACATCATGCCTCTGGTTGAGGGTCAGTGATTGGCCTCTTGTCACTCCAGAATCCTGTTATTCCACTTAATTCATTGAATTTCAGTGGTTTTATCTCCCTCTGCTATCCCTGTCCTGCAGAGAGCCTTTTGAGATTGTATTTCTCAAAGGCTTGATAAAGGGAGTATTCTCTGTCCCCTACCAAGGTGTATATGATAACTCCTAGCATGCCTATCACCATCATTCTTTGGATGCCTTCCTGTCTGTAGACCAAGGACCAATAAATTTTTTCTTTAAAGGACATATAGTAAATATGTTAGGATTTGCTGGTCATGTGTAGTTTCCATCACATTTTTCTGTGTGTGTGTGTTTGTTACCACCCTTTAAATATGGAAAAACTAAGGGTAAGTAGTTCTAACTATGGTCTCAGTACCCTTTTACACACACAAAAATTATTGAGGACTCCAAAGTGATTGTGTTTATATGGATTATCAATATTTTCTGTATTTGAAATTGAAACATTTAAGAGATATTTAGTCATTTTAAAATAATAAACTTACTACATGTTAGGCTAAGTAAGATTTTTTTTAATGAAAACTAATTTCTAAAATGAAAATTAATGAGAAGAACTGCATTGTTTTATATATTTGCAGATCTCTTTATTTGGCTTAGTGGATTCTTCTATCTGCTTCTGCATCTAATCTATTGTAATATCTTTTGATTGAAGTAAATGGAAAATTTCAGCCTTTCACTTATATGAAATTGGAAAGAGAGGGATGTTTAAATAGCTTTTCAGATAATTGTGGATATTTTTCCTTGATACTGAATTAAAATGCAAAAACTGATAATTTCTTCAACAGATTCATTGTGAAATATGAATCTATGTCGAAGGATTTTTAAAATAGTCTTTATGTGAATAGTCATTGAACTATCTTTCACTTTGAATGGATAATTTACTCATGCATGATTTTGTAGCATAATCAATTGCTCATTTGGAGAACACTGGTTCATTGAGTAATGCAGATTTTGCAGATGTTGATACATTTTATAACAGCAAAATCACATTTGTTAATATACCTATCGATTATATAAGAAAGATCTTAGGTACTGGCAAGCTCTCAAACTCAAGTGGCGAGTACAAGCTTTCTTTTTAAAGAGTCACAGTTTATCATTGGTAATAAATTTGTCAGTTGTTCATTGAATTAACAGGCTCATGTTGATTTTTTTAGTAGATGTCTGTCAAAAATCCAAGTCTGAATAATCAAAGATTGTCATTTTTCAGAAGTATACCATGAAAAAAGCAGCTAGTTCTGCACACAACCAAACAATTGTACAAGTATTTTTCCATGAGGCAGCCATACTTTGTAAGTGGCAGAACTGCTTTACTTATACTTGTCATTTTGTCACACAGACTATTTAAAAAATGTGTACTTAATGGTCGGGATTCAATATTAATAATTTTTACTGCATCTAGATATTTCAAAATAAACCTGCCTGCTTCTTTTTCATTTTGGGTACTTTGAAGTAAAGGATATGATGACTAAAAGTTCAGTTGGGTTTTACTGTCTTTAATATATGTGAAGGTGTCAGCAGTTTTATCATCTGTGCAAATGTCAACAAATATCATCTTAGTATTGTTATGAAAATAGTTTTGACCTTACTGATCCCGTGAAAGTGTTCTAGTTACCCCCAGGGTTCTTTGGATCAATCACACTTTGAGAATCATTGGTGTAGAGAATGGTTGGCAATCTTTCTGTAAAGGGCCACATTGTAGATATTTTAGGCTCTGTGGGCCAGATGGTCTCTGTTTGAGCTACTCAGCTTCACTGTTGTAGCAAGACAATAAGGATTTGGCTATGTTCCAATAAAACTTTAATTACACAAACAAGTGTAACAGTTTGGATTTGGCCTATGGTTTGGGTGTCTCATTTTGGCATCTTATTTTTGTTTAATATTGGCCATTGGGTCCAGGTTTCAAGCAGTCAGCCTAGTAAACTGTTAATAGTTAACATTTAAACTAGAATCTCTGGTCATTACATTCATACAAATAATTTTGGCTTGTTTTAGCACTTTGTCCTTTTTGTTTTAACTCCTATTGGATCTATTTCCATATGTATTTCTTATGTTTCTTCCAAAATAAAGGAAACATCATGGAATTGCAATTTCTCCTTTTTTGTTTTTGGTGTTTTTTGTGTTTTTTTTTTAATCCCCACCCGAGGACATTTTTGCATTTATCTTCAGACAGAGCAGGAGGGGGAGAGGGAGGAAGAGAGAGAACATCTATGTGAGAGAGACACATTGAGGGATTGCCACCAATACGACCCCAGCCGGGGCTGGGGACAAACGTACCCTTAGCGGGAACCGAACCCAGGACTAGGCCCAAATCTAATATCGTCTGATAGGACAGAATTGAAGCATCAAGACAATGTAGTTTGTTTTCAGTGCAGATTTTCTAGTTACTAAAAATATGTATAGTAGAACCTTTTGTTACACAGTTTATTAATGGTGGGGAAACTGTCAACCAGAGATGTTTATTTTGAGTTCTGTGTATAATATAGAAGTTCCCAACTGAACAAATATATTAGCTTTTTTTGAATTCTAATTTCCAGGTCTTGTTAGGGTATTAATATGTGCAAAGGCGGGAGTAATTTTCTCCTGTTTTGTTTTATTTGTGTGTATGTGTTGGGGGGATACCTTTACTGATAAAGTGTCAGTTAAATTTGAGTAAGTGTACATTTATAAAACAGTCAGTTGACTTAGTTGCTCAAATAACTTGGGAATATTTACTAATATGAGGTAACCTCTTTTCTGTGGTGTAGCATATTCTGACACCTTTGATGGGATTGATTATCTGCTTGGACAAACATTTTTGATGTAAAGGATTATGTGGCTGAAAGTAGATAAGATTGCTTCTGTAGCAGAACTTAAATAATGGTTAGGTTGTGTTTGTGCTATTCTCCTGCCCTTGTCCTCTTTTCTGGAGTGGGCAAGTTTTGAGGGAAATGAATATGAATTGAGGAATATGTAGATTTGCTGTGTGCGAACATTTAAGTTCAGCTTTAGTTTTATTTATTCATTAGCTAACAAAGTAAACCAAAATTTATTTTAAAAATTGAAAAATTTTCAACATATATAATCTTTAGGCATATGTTTCTTTATTCACTTCTCAGTTGTAAGACTAGTAAAATTGAAATGTGAAGCTGAGCTCTTGAGGCATATTGATTTTTATATTTAAACATTACTGTTTTCTGGTAGAGGCAGGTATAATCATTCCATCATATTGGTGTTAGAGAATATATGATCTATTAAACTTCAACCTTGTACTTGTTTCCTTTTCCTTGGTATATAAAAAGGGAGGGTTCATATGTCTTTTTTTTTTAATTTAATTTAATTTAATTTAATTATTTAATTGAATTTATCAGTGTGACACTGGTTAACACAATTATACAGGTTTCAGGTGCACAAGTCTACAACACATCATCTGTGCATTGTAATGTGTGTTCACCACCCCAGGTCAAGTCTCCATCACCATTTATCCCCCTTTACCTTCCTCCACTCCCTACCCCCCACCTCCGCATCACCACACTGTTGTTGGTGTTCATGAGTTTTTTCTCTTTTTTTTTCTTATTGCTCAATCTCTCCACACCTTCCCCACTGCCCCCCTGTCCTGCCCCGACAGCTGTAAGCCTGTTCTCAATCTATGACTCTGTCTCTATTATGCTTGGTAGTTCATTAGATTCCACATATGAGTGAGATCATATGGTATTTGTCTTTCTCTGAGTGGCTTATTTCATTTAGCATAATACTCTCCAGGTCCATCCAGGCTGTCTCAAAGGGTAAGATTTCCTTTTTTTTACAGCCAAGTAGTATTCCATTGGGTAAATGCACCACAGCTTTTTTTTTTTTTTTATTGATTTTTAGAGAAAGAAGGAAGGGAGAGGGGGAGAGAGGTAGAAACATCAATGAGAGAGAACATTGATTGGCCATCCCCTGCATGCTCCCCCACCAAGGATTGAGCCCACAACCTTGGCATATGCCCTGACTAGGAATCGAACCAACGACTGATGGTGCATGGGTCGATGCTAAACCACTGAGCCACACTGGCCGGGCACACCACAGCTTCTTTAACCACTCATCTACTGATGGACACTTCAGCTGCTGTAAATATTGCTGCAATGAACATAGGGGTGCATATATTCTTTTGAATTAATGTTTTGGATTTCTCTGAATCAGTTCCCAGAAGTGAAATCGTTGGGTCATAAGGCAGTTTCATATTTAAAAAATATTTTTTAACTTCACCCAAGGACATTTTTTGCATTTATCTTCAGATAGAGTGGGAGGGAGAAATGGAAGAAGACAGAGAGAAACATCAAAGTGATGTTTCACCCACATAACCCCAACTCCTTAGCGGGAACTGAACCCGGGACACTCTGGTCTGCAGGCTGATGCTCTAACCGCTGAGCCAAACCAGCCAGGGCGGCAGTTTCATTTTTAATTTCTAGAATTAACTCCGTACTGCATACCACAGTTTCTGCACCAGTCTTCATTCCCACTAACAGTGCATGGGGGTTTCCTTTTCTCCACATCCTCACCAACACTTGTTGTTTGTTGATTTATTGATGACAGCCATTCTGACAGGTGTGAAGTGATACGTATCTCATTGTGGTTTTAATTTACATTTCTCTGATCATTAATGACGATGAGCATCTTTTCATATGTCTATGGGCCATCTGTAATGCCCTCTTTGAAGAAGTGTCTACTCAGGTCTTTGGCCCATTTTTCAATTGGATTGTTTGTTTTGGTTGTTGAGTTTTGTAAGTTCTTTATAAATTTTGGTTATTAACCCTTTATCAATTGTATCATTGTCAAATATGTCTTGCTATTCAGTGGGTTGTCTTTTCATTTTGTTGATGGTTTCTTTTGCTGTGCAAAACTTTTTAGTTTTGTGTAGTCCCATTTATTTTTTCTTTTGTTTCCCTTACCTGAGATATATTAAAATAATATTGCTATGACAAATGTCTGAGATTTTACTCCCTGTGTTTTCTTCTATGATTTTTATGGTTTTGAGTTTTACATTTAAGTCTTCAATTCATTTTGAGTTTTATCTTGTATATGGTATAAGAAGGTAGTCTAGTTTCATTTTTTTGCACATATCTGTCCAACTTTGCCAATACCACCTATCGAATAGATTATCTTTACCCCATTGTGTGTTTTTGCCTTCTTTGTCAAATATTAATTTACTATAAAGATGTGGGTTTATTTTGGGGTTCTCTATTCTGTTTCATTGATCTATGTGTCTTTTTTAGGCCAGTACCATACTGTTTTGATTACTGTGACCTTGTAATATAGTTTGATATCAGGTAATATGATTCCTCCAACTTTGGGGTGAAATACTCTGCAGATATCTTTTTTTATCCTTTTACTTTTAGTCTGTGTGTATCTTTTGTTCTGAGATGGATCTCTTAGACAGCATATATATGGGTCTTGTTTTTTTTTTTTTTTTTTTTTTAATGTTTTTATAATTTTTTTAGAAAGAGAGGAAGGGAGAGAGAGATAGAAACGTCAATGTGAGAAAGAAACATCGATCAGCTGGCTCCAGCACACTCCCTCCTGGGGATGGAGCCTGCAACCCAGGCATGTGCCCTGACCAGGAATCAAACTGGGACCTCTCAGTCCATGGGACGATGCTCAATCCACTGATCCGTACTGGCCTGGCAGGGTCTTGTTTTCTTATCCATTCATCTACCTTATGTGTTTTGATTGGAGCATTTAAACTATTTACATTTAAAGTGATTATTGATAAGTATTTATTGCCACTTTATTTTTCTAACTATATTCCTCTGTTGTTTTCTTCTTCCTCTCCTTTCTTCTTCCTTCTTCTCCTTTTTCTTAAAGCGGGCCTTTTAACATTTCTTGTAATGCTGGTTTAGTGGTAACAAACCCCATTAGCTTTCCTTGTCTGAGAAGCTCTTTATTTTTCCATTTTAAGAGTTAGCCTTGCTGGGTAAAATAGTCTTGGTTGTGGGTCCTTGCTTTTCATTACCTTGAATATTTTATGTCAATCTCTTCTGGTCTGAAACGTTTCTGTTGAGAAATCAGCTGACAGTATTATGGGAGCTTGTAGGTAACTGTCTCTTCCTTGCAGCTTTTAATATTATTTATCTTTAATCTTTGACATTTTAATTATGATGTGTCTTGGTGTGGGTTTCTTTAGGTCCATCTTTTTTGTGACTCTGCCCTTCCTGAACTTGTGTGTCTTTTTCCCTTCACCAGATTAGGGAAATGTTTGGTGATTATTTCTTCAAATAGGTTCTCAATCCCTTCCTTTCTCTGTTTCTTCTCCTTCTAGTAACTCTATGATGCAGATGTTTTTATACTTCATGTTGTCCCAAAGGTCCCTCATTTTTTTCCACATCCTTTTTTCTGTTTCAGTCTGATTGGGTGTTTTTTTCCATCTTGTCTTTCAAATCACTGATTTGATCCTCTGTTTCATCAAACTTACTATTTATTTCTTTTTTGAAACAATAAATATGTTTTTTATTGATTTTAGAAAGAGAGGAAGGGAGAGGGAGAGAAAGAAACATTGATGTGAAAGAGAAACATTGATTGGCTGCCTTCTGCACACTTCTTCTACTGGGGATCCAGCTCACAACCTGGGTATGTGCCCTGACCAGGAATCAATCTGGTGACCTTTTGGTGCATGGGATGAGACTCAACTAACTAAGCCACACCAGCCAGGGCCAACCTCCTGTTTGTTTCTTCCACTGTATTCTTCGTTTCAGATATTGTGTTCTTCATTATTTCTGTGTCCTTTTTCATGCTGTTGAGCGTCTTCATAACCATTACTGTGAACTGTATATCTGATAAATTGCTTGCCTCTGTTTTATTTAGCTCTTTTTCTGGAGGTGTCTCCTGTTCTTTCATTTGGACCTGTTTCTTTGTTTCCTCATTTTGGTTGCCTGTTTGTGTTTGTTTCTATGCATTAGATAGCTCTGCTTTGAATCCCAGTCTACTTGGGATGGCCTTATGTACTAGGTGTCCTATGGGGTCCAGTGGTTCGAGCAGGGTGCTCTGAGACTGTTCCTTGTGTGGATTTTGTGGGCCCTCCTGTTGTAATTGAGTCTTGATTGCTATTGGCTCATTTATGCATGGGATCTATCCTTAGGCTGGCAAACTGTGAGGCTCAACCCCAACCACGGTGTGTTAGCTGCTGTGCAGGTGCTGACTCCATGAAACGGAATTCACCTCAGCAGGGTTTGGTTCCTGCCGAGATCTCCCTTTGGATACACTGCTTTTGAAGCTTATTGGAACATGCTCTGATATTGTCTGAAGCTGGTCACTGAGTGTGTTGGTTCTCAACCTCTCGGGAGGGACTCTGGTGTAGGCCAATGTCAGATGCTTCCTGTGACTGGCCCTGGGCAATGTGTTTTGAGCTATCAGCAATCTACAGTTTGTGGCTGCCTCTGCTGGGCCTGGGTGCATGTGGAAGGACCAAACTGCACACCAAGACTGGCTTTTACCGGCGCAGAGCCCACGAACTGGTTAGCAAAAGTCCCAAGGCACCCAGAGATCCACCCCTTCCTGCCTCTGCCTGTGGTTTGCCTTTAGGCTCCATCACTGAAAGAGCCTCTGGCTGTACTCCTCAGCAGGGCATAAGCTCCCCAGGTTTGGGCAAGAGGGGAGTCCAGAGGGTGGGACTGTTGCTTTCCCACAGGCTGATGTTGCAATGAGGGAAGAACTCCATCCAAGAAAGATGGCTTTTGCAGCATCAGAGAATGACTCAGCACAGGGATCCTGTCAGCTGTCTCCTCAGCTACCCCCAGAGCCACAAATCCCAGATTCTCCTTACATGTCTCTGGTTTGCCTCATCCACCCTCTGCCATAGCCCAGGGTGAGTGGCTGTGAACGAAATTTTGTGTGTTGGCCCTTTAAGGGGGTTGTCTGTGTTTCTAGCCATCTCTCCCTGAAGGACAGAAATCCCACTGCTTTTCACAGCCAGATATTATCTTGGTTCCTCCTCCTGGCTCTGGTGCTCTGAGCTGGGGAGCCCAGCTTGGGGTTTAGACCCCACACTTCTCAAGGGGATTCTCCCACAGCTAAGAAATCCCTCGGGAACCTCAGCCACTGCTTGTAAGAGCAGGGCCAACCCTTTTTGTATCTTTGCCCTATCTATCTACCAGCCCCGATGTGGCTGCTTCTGTAAATACTTGATTACAAAGCTTCTCTTCAGCAAGTCTTCAGTTGGTTTTTCAGTGTGATTGTCCTATAATTTAGTTGTAATTCCAGATTGGTTTGGGAGGAGATGAGTGTAGTTTCCACCTACTCTGCTGCCATCTTGGATCTCTCTTTGAAGGTTCATATGTCTTTAACACCAGTTAACTGCTGTTAGATTTAAAGACGATCTGTAGCCTTTTTGATGTCAACTAGTTATGGTTTTTGGTATATTGGGGATTACATCTGCAATTTTGGAAAAAAATTTTAATATAATATTTAACTTTTAAGTTCTGCCATTGAATCTACCAGAGAAGATTCTTCAAGCCTGGTTGCTGAACTTCAAGAAAAGCTTCAGGAAGAAAAAGCTAAGTTTTTAGAACAACTTGAAGAACAAGAGAAAAGAAAGAATGAAGAAATGCAAAATGTTCGAACATCTTTGATCGCTGAACAGCAGGTATGTCCCCCTGCCCTGATTTCATTATTTTAGGCTAAAGAAGGGCAACATAAATTACAAAATATAATTTCTTTGTGCAGCTGATGATTTATTATATCTTAGATGTGATTTTCCTACATTGACCCTGTTAATATTTATTCAATAGCTTCTTCCTGATAAAGGCATTTTCTTTTCTTTTTTAAAGCTTTTTAATATATGTGTATATATATATTTTATTGATCTTTTTAAAGAGAGGAGGGGGAGAGATAGAAACATCCATGTGAAAGAGAAACATCGATTGGCTGCCTCCTGCACGCCCTCTACTGGGATTCAAGCCCACAGCCCGGGTATGTTCCCTGACTGGGAATCAAACCAGCAACCTCTCGGTGCATGGGTCGGCACTCAACCACTGAGCCACACCAGCCAGGCCTTTTTTTGCTTTTTATAGTTTTTATTCATGATAGGCTGGTGGTAGATTATAGTTAATTATTGTTGAACATTATTGATTCAGTTATTAGTATTGATCAATGGTGAGTGGTAAAGCTTGTGGGATAAGCAGAGACCAGATCATTAGGACTATAGTATGCCTTGTTAGGGAAGTTGTACTTACTTCACATAAGATAGAGGAATGACACAACTTGATTACATTTAATCAAAATTGCCCCCTTGGATGTGAAGAAAGAGTAGAGGATTGCAAGACACAGGCACATGCAGTTGGTTGTCTGCTGTTGTAGGTCAAGCCAGGGATAATATTGACATATGTTTTTTCATCCTAAGAAATACATTTCTGAAACTTATTCACATGTTATAGTTGTTATAGGCATTTAATATTATATGTTACTATTTCTCCTTAAATGGTCATTTTAAATTGTCTTTCTAGAGTTTAAAAAAATGTCTATCAGAACATAAAATATAGTTCAAACCTTTAGGAACTTTACATTTTTAAGGACTGGGGAAGGAAAGAAGAGCCTGAAATAGGGAAATGAGAAAGAGTAACCAGAAAAAAGAAGAGAGTGGCTTCATGAAGCCAAGAAAAATGTTCTCTTCAGGGAGTGGAAGTAGCCAGCAGTTTTAAGTAGTAACTATCAATGACAAGTGGTCATTAATAATGTCTCAGTTTATTTTTAAAAAATCTGACTTGTACATTCTTTTGCGTGACTCATTTTACATAAAATAGATCTTTTTCACTCTGTTGACTTCTTTTTCTCTGTATGCACCTTTGTGAGCACATAGGCAATTTCAGATTTACAAAATTAGGCTGAGGATGAATTAACAGACAGAAACTAAAAATATAAAATTGGCAGCTAATTTAAATTTAGATCATTTCATTTTAAGGCTTCTTTTACTATTTGTAAAATGATATTAAGAGAGGTGACTGTTTTAAGTATCTTCCAGTTTCAAATAGTTTGGATGTTAAGTGGTAGTAATTTGATTTGTAACTAGTTTTATATGGGTGACTGGAGCCTAGTTGGATATCTTAACCAGCCCTTGTTTCTAATATGTTTATTATAAATTACGTTAACTTTTCTAAAAATCTATTTTATATTACAGAAACAGCAAAGATCATGAAAATAAACCAATGACTAACATACCTTTAGAAATGTTTATTAATTTTCTATATGTAGAACTGGTATAATATGAAGACATAAATGTTATTTTGGCCCTGACTGGTTTGGCTCAGCGGTTAGGGCGTCAGACCGCGGACCAGAGAGTCCCGGGTTCGGTTTCTGCTAAGAGCATGTACCTTGGTTGCGGTTTGTCCCCGCCCCGGTTGGGGTCATGTGGGTGGCAACCAGTTGATGTGTCTCTCTCACGTCGATGTTTCTCTCTCTCTCTCCCTCCCTCTCTCCCTCCCGCTCTATCTGAAGATAAATGCAAAAGTGTTATTTTGAGGGATCTTCCTGTATGCTTTTTGGCTAGGAATGATATTTAACTCAATGTCTAATGAATTCACTAATTTTGATCTAAAAATGTCATGTTCTTATTAAATCTCCCTTTTCTCAACATTATTAGCACTATTCATTGGTGGAAGGATGATAGATTCTCAATTTTTGAAATAGAAATGCTGGACAAGTTGTAAGAGTTGATTTAGAGATATTCTAAATGAAATGTTTGACGATTTTAGTTATGTTTATAAAAGAAACTGTGCAGTTAAGTTTATGCAGACAGTTGGATATATAGTCTAGCCATTATAAAGCAGGTGTGCAATGAAATATCCAGATAAGAGATGGAGGTGGGATAACGTCATTCTGAAACGTATTGTGGTAATGAACGTTTAGCTAAAGACAGGAAGATTTCAGAAGTGGGAAGATTACTAAAAGAATAGGTAAAGTATATATTAGCATTTGTTAATTTGTTGATCTTTTTCTCAAATTTTGCTTTTCTTCTGACAATGAATATGTGGACAATAATGTCTTAATATGGGGCCAGGAAAATATAATCACATTGTATTTACCACAGTATAGCATTTTCATATAAAAATAAACATCCTTAATAAACTGCACTTTATTTTCTTCACATACAAATAAATGTACCATATAAAAATATTTGCAAGGTTATTTTTTTTAGCCCTAGTTTCTGTGTGCATGTAGGTAATTTACGTACTTATCATTTTTGTGTTCCAGACCAATTTTAACACTGTTTTAACAAGAGAAAAAATGAGAAAAGAAAACATAATTAATGATCTTAGTGATAAGTTGAAAAGTACAATGCAGCAGCAAGAACGAGATAAAGGTTAGTAATGTTTTGTAATATGTATTTTAATTACATTTTAAAATTAGAAAAAATTATTTTAAATGTTCTGTAATGCATACTTCAACTTGAGATGTCCTTCAGATTTGATAGAGTCACTATCTGAAGATCGAGCACGCTTGCTAGAAGAAAAGAAAAAACTTGAAGAAGAAGTCAGTAAGTTGCGTGGTAGCAGTTTTGTTCCTTCACCGTATGTAGCTACAGCCCCAGAACTTTATGGAGCTTGTGCACCTGAACTCCCAGGTGAAACAGAGAAATCAGCCATAGAAACACAAGATGAAGGAAGAGTGGACTCGGCAATGGAGACAAGCATGATGTCTGTACAGTAAGTATACCTTTCTTCAGTTGTCTTAAATATTAGGCTTTAAAACCACTAGTGCACTTCTGTAAGCTAAAAGTTCTGAAGATAGGAAATATATTTATCACTACTGGTTGTCCATAGCTCGTATGTCTAAAACTTGTGCCATTTTAATTCTTTAAGCTGTAAGTATGACAAATACTTTAATATTACTGATTGTGTGTCTTATGAATCACTCTGGCATATTTTCATAGGCTTCCAGGATAAGTATCACTATAATAGTATTAAGCTATTCTTATTTACAGGGAGTGTTTAAACTTTGAGATACATGACCTAAGAGGAAAAGGCGTTTCTGTAGTAATGATTATGTTTATTTTGGTGAGGGTGTATTGGGTAGGGGAAGGCAGAGGAGTTTTTTGAAAAGTAAAAATGTATGTAGGTTTCTGTTTAGTTCAAAAGAAGGGACTAGAAATGGATTAACTTGAGACATGGAAAGGTATGAGGCTTAAGAGTGTATGTGAAAAATAGAACAAATAAGTGTAACTCAAAAACAGAAAGCGTGAACATGTATAAAGAGACCATGCATTAGAAAACATAACTATGTATGGTGCCAGGTGGGTACTACATTGGGGGGCTGGGGGCACGCTCACATAGTAAATTATATAAATGTCTAACCCCAAGTTGTACACCTGAAACTAATATAATATTGAATGTCAGTGGTAATTGAAAAATAAAAAAACAAAAATAAATATTTCAATAAAAATTAGTAACAAAAATAGGAGTTTATACATCTGGAAATTTGTATGCCTATATATTCATCTTTATACATAGGCATTGATAGGAAAGTGTACATTGAGTTATTCAAGACTACACAAAAGTATCAAAAAATGACAGATATAATCAAGGTAGTACACTGGGAGAATAATATAACCTCAAGTACATTTATTAAAAAATGAAATTAAAATAAATGACCTACAATAAACAAAATATGATTAAGTAAAACGATACATTGTGGAATGATTAGAATTATAACCACAAGTATGGTTTTTAAAATTATTGAGAATAAGATATGGGTTAATCTAACTTATGAATATAGATGTGAAAAGTCCTAAAGACAATTTTAGCATGTTTATTAACAATGGGATATGAAGATGATATAGTCAAAATAACTCAATGGAATATTTCAGGAATGCAATAATAATAATAATTAAACATCTGAATTCTTTCAGTATAACTGTATTCACTGATCCCATGAGAAGGATATGGTCATCTCAGTAAATACAGAAATGGCAGTTGGTAAAAATTCAGTGCCCAGTAATTAAAAATAATATATTTTTTGAAAAACATTGGCAAACTAGGAATAGAGAGGAAGTTTTTTTTAATCCTCACCCAAAGATATGTTTATTGATTTTAGAGAGAAAGCAAGGAGCGGGGAGAGAGAGAGAGAGAGAGAGAGAGAGAGAGAGAGAGAGAGGTCCATGTTTCGGTTGCCTCCCGTGTGCGCCCCAATCTGGGATTGAGCCCACAAATTAAGTTCTGTATGTGCCCTGACTGGGAATCAAACTCACAACATTTTTTTTTTTTCATTTTTTGCTCAGAGTGGGAGGGAGAGAGAGGAAGAGAGAGAGAGAGAAACATCGACATGAAAGGGACACATCGAGTGGCTGCCACCCGCACGACCAACCAGGGCCGGGGACAAACTGCAACCGAGGTACATGCCCTTAGCGGGAACCGAACCCGGGTCTCTCTGTACCGCAGGCCGACGCTCTAACCGCTGAACCAAACCGGCCAGGGCCTTTTTTTTTTTTCAACAACATTTTTGATATATGGGATGATGCTTCAACCAGCTGAGCCACCCAGCTGGGGCAAGGGGAACTTCCTTAATTTGAGAGGGTGTGTATGAGAGTGAGATACTTATAGCAAACACATTTAATGTTGAAACATTTAGAAGCATTTTTTATAATTTAGGAAGAATGCCCACTGTCACTGTCACTATTCAGCAAGACAATAAATAAACAATAAAAACTGGCAATTAAAGTATGTATTGTCATCATTTTGAGATACTATTGTTTTCAAACTACAAAGAACAAAGTATTAGAGCTAATAAGACCATCAGAGTGTAGGAAGTCTACACTCTATATCTAAAAAGCAGTTTGTGTATTTCCTAGCAAAAGCTGATTTGAATATATATAAACTATATATAAAAGATCCCAATAAATACTTGGGGAAATTACTTGTTATTAATGAATTTAACAAAAATATAAAAAACCTTTCTGGAGAAAATGATAGAATTTTATGAAAGATATTAAAAGGGCTAAAAGTTAAAGATGGATGGAAATGCAGTATTATAAAGATACCATTTTCTCTTCACATTTATTCAGTTATTTAATCTTAACCCAATTAAAATTTCAACAGGATGGTTAGGTAAAATTTGCTTTTGAATGTGATAAAATTTATATAGAAAAATAAACAAGGAAAAATAGTTGATAACATTTTCAAAAACATTATAGTAAATAGGAATTTATCCTGCTAGGTACTAATTTATCCTGCTAGTCTTAAGCTCTATAGATAGTAATTAATCCTACATATTGTTGGTAAAGTCACAGAAAGGTTGGTTTAACATCTGAAAGTCAATATGTAATACACCATATCAATATCAATGGATGAAGAAAAAGCATTTGATAAAATACAACAGCCTTTTATTATATAAAACATTCAACAGCCCTGGCCAGGTAGCTTAGTTCGTTGGTTCACCATCCTATACATCAAAAGGATGTGGGTTTAATTCCCAGTCAGGGCACATGACTAGGTTGCAGGTTTGATACCTGGTCAGGCGCATACAGGAGACAACTGAGCGATGTTTCTCTCTCTCTCCCTTTCTCCCTCTAAAATAAATTAAAACAAAAAACAGAAACAAACATGTCCTGGGTGAGGATTTAAAAAAAACATTCAACAGTCCAGCCAGTGTGGCTCAGTAGTTGAGCACTGACCCATGCACCAAGAGGTCGCTAGTTCGATTCCCGGTCAGGGCACATTCCCAGGTTGTGGGCCAAAACCCCAGTGGGGGGCATGCAGGAGGTGGCCAATTAATGTTCTCGCTCATCGATGTATCTATCTCTCTCTCCCTCTCCTTCTCTTTCTGAAATCAATAAAGAAAAAAAAATTAGAAAAAAGAACACATTCAACAAACTGGGAATTGGAGAGAACTTCCTCAACCTAATATCTATGAAAACCCACAACTAAGATAATACTCAGTAGTGTAAGACTGAATGCTTTTCTTCTAAAATCAAGAAAAAGAAGATGGTTCACTCTTGCGACTGATCCTCAACATTGCACTTGAAGTTCTATAAAAGGCACTGAGACAAGTAAAGTATAGGCACCCAGATTAGAAAAGTAGAATAAAACTATCTCTATTTCATATATATCTCATCTTCTATAACATAATGTTATATACAGACAATTATAAGGATTCCATTAAAAATCTGTTGGAACTGCCCTGGCCGGTTTGGCTCAGTGGTTAGAGCGTCGGCCCGCGGACCGGAGAGTCCCGGGTTTGGTTCCTGCTAAAGGCACGTACCTTGGTTGCAGTTTGTCCCCGGCCCCGGATGGGGTCGTGTTGGTGGCAGCCACTCCATGTGTCTCTCTCACGTCGATGTTTCCCTCTCTTCCTCCCACTCTCCCTCCTACTCTATCTCAAGATAAATGCAAAAATGTCTTCGGGTGAAGATAAAAAAAAAATAAATAAAATAAATAAATAAATAAAAAATCTGTTGTAACTGATAAACTAGTTTAGTAAGGTTGCACAATGCAAGGCCAGTATATAAAAAATCAGTTGTTTAACAGCCCATCCAAAAATGAAATTAAGAAAACAAATTCCACTTATGATACCATCGAAAAGACAGTACTTAAAAATAAAAGATCAAGTCTTGATCACTGCAGATTGCCAAACATTGCTGAAAGAAATTAAAGAAGATCTAGAAAGACATCTCATGTTCATTGATTTGGCAGACTCAGTCTTCTTAAGGTGGCACTACTCCCCACATTGATCTGCAGAGTCAACACAATTCCTGTTAGATGCGCTATTTTTTTTTTCTTTTGCTTAAATGGGCACACTGATCCTAAAATTAATATGGAAATGTAGGAACGCAAAATAGCCAAAACAATCTTTTGGTGAAGAATTAAGTTGGAAACATACACTCTTATTTCAAAAATTCAGTGCTAGTACAGTGATACTAGCCTGATAAGTACATATACATGAATGTGTATGTATATGAGATAAAAAATAAGTGTTTATATTTATTGTCAGTTGAACCTTTGCAGTATGGTCAAGAGTGCCAAGACAATTCAGTGGGGGAAATAGCCTTTTCAACAAATGGTTCTGGGACAGCTGAACATGGAGAAGAATTAATTGGAACTTGTCTTCTCTGTACAACACAAATTAACTTAAATGTAAAAGCTGAAATTATAAAATTCTTATGGGAATAAATCTTCATGACTTTGCGATAGGCAAAGCCTCTTCCTACAAGAATTACCATTTAGGAGAAGACACAATTCCTGCCTTTAGTCAAGTTGCTTAAAATAATTGGGGAATTATACTTGCAGAAGAATTTAAGAGTCTGTGTAATAGCTAATACAATAGAAATACAAAGAATTAGATGACTGTGAATAGTTATATGCCAACAAATTTGACAACCTGGAAGAAATGCATAAATTTCTAGAAACACAAACTTCCAAGACTGAATCATGAAGAAATAGAGTTTGAGTAGACCAATTACTACTAAGGAGATTGGATCACTAATCAAAAACCTCTCAGCCAAGAAAAGTCCAGGACTAAATGACTTTATAGGTGAATTTTACTAAAAATTAAAAAAAAAAAAATACTAGCACTGGCCAGTTTGGCTGAGTGGTTAGAACGTCAGCCTGCAGACCAATAAGTCGCAGGTTGGACTCCACCAAGGGCATGTACTTTGATTGCAGTTTGTCCCTGGCCCTGGTCAGGGTTGTGCTGGAGGCAGCCAGTCGGTGTGGCTCTCTCACATCGATGTTTCTCCCCTCTCCCCTTCCTCTCCCTCCTTCTCCCTTCTTCCCAACTCTATCTGAAGATAAATAGAAAAATACCCTCAGGTGTGGATTAAAAAACAACAACAACAAAAAACTAATAACTTCTGAAACCCTTCCAAAACATAAAAGAGGGAGGAACATTACCAAACTCATTTAACAAGTCCAGCATTACTGTTATAACAAAGCCTGACAAGAACGCTACAAGAGAAGAAAATTACAGGCCATTATCCCTGATGACCATAGATGCAGGAATCCTCAACGGAATATTCAACAGTACATTGAAAGGATCATACATGATCAATTGGGATTTATTCCAGGGATGCAGGATGATTCAGCACCCACAAATCAATCAATGTGATAATCACATTAACAAAATGAAGGAGAAAAAAGCATGTGGTAAAGTTCACCATAGTATACTGGAAGTTTTAACCAGCGCAATTAGAAAAGAAAAGAAAATGCAAAGCACCCATTTGCACATGTTATTGTATATAAAGAATACAAAACCAATATACAGAAATTAGTTGTGTTTCTATTCACTAGCAATGAGCTATCAGAAAGAGAATTGAAGAAAACAATCCCATTTATGATTGCATCAAAAAGAATAAAATACTTTGGAATAAATTTAACCAAGGAGAGGAAAGATCTATATATATGCTGAAAGCTATAAGCCACTGATGAAAAAAATCGAAGAAGACACAGATAAATGCAATGGTATCCAGTGTTCATGAATTGGAAGAATTAACATTGTTAAAATGTCCATACTACCCAAAGTGATGTACAGATTCAATACAAGCCCTATAAAAATTCCAATGGCATTTTTCATAGAGAAAGAAAAACAATGCTGAAGTTCATATAGAACTATAAAAGACCCTGAAATAGCTGTAGCAGTCCTGAGCAAGAAAGATGCTAGAGACATCACACTTTCTGATTCCCAACAACGTTACAATGCTGTAGTAATCAAGCATATGGTATTGGCATAAAAACAGACACATAGCTCAGTGGAACAGAATAGAGATCCCAGAAAACCCCACATATATGGTCAACTATATTTGACGGGGAGCCAAGAATACGTAATGAGGAAAGGATAATTTCTTCAATGAATGGTATTGGGAAAACTGGATAGCCACATGCAAAAGAATGAAACTTGGACCCCTTCTACCATACATAAAAATAAACTCAAAATGAATTAAAGATGTGAACATAATCCCTGAAACTATAAAATTTGTAGAAAATATAGAGGGTAAATTTTTTTACATTGGTCTTGGCAGTGATTCTTTTGTTTTACACTGAAAGCAAAAGCAACAAAAACAAAAATAAACAAGTGGGACCACATCAAACTAAAAAGCTCCTGTGCAGCAAAGGAAACAATCAACAAAATCAAAATTCACTCTATGAAATGGGAGAAAATATTTGCAAATCACATGTCTGATAACTTGTTAATGTTCAAAATATGTAAAGAAATCACAACTCAGTGCCAAAAAAATAACCCAATTAAAAAGTAGGCTAAAGGCCTGAAGAGACGTTTTTTCAAAGAACACATACAAATGGCCAACAAGTACATGTAGAGGTGCTGTACATCACTAATCATCAGGAAAATCAAAGTCAAAACCACAGTGAGATACTAATCACTTCAAACCTGTTAGGATGTCTATTACCGAAAGGCAAGAGACAACAAATCAAAACCATAATGAGATATCACCTCACATCTACTAGAATGGTTATTATAAAAAAGATGAGCAATAACAAATTGTTGACCGGTGGAAAAAAGAGAACCCTAGTACACTGCTGGTGGAAATGTAAACTGATACAGCCACTATGGAAAACAATATGGAGGTTCCTCAAGAAATTAAAAATACCACTACAATATGATCCAGCAATCCCATCACTGGGTGTATGTCCAACGGAAATGAAGCCTTTATCTCAAAGGGATGTATATCCATGTTCAATGCAATATTATTCACAGTTGCCAAGATATGGAAACTTCCTAAGTGTCAATGAGTGGGTGAATGGAGTAAGAAAATGGTGGGAAGCTCAGCCTGTGTGGCTCAGTGGTTGAGTGTCAGCCCATGCACTAAGAGGTCGCCAGTTCGATTCCCGGTTAGGGCACATGCCCAGGTTGTGGGCCTAATCCCCAGTGGGGGACATGGAGGAGGCAGCCAGTTGATGTTCTCTCTCATCGATGTTTCTCTCTCTCTCTCGCTTCCTCTCTAAAAATCAATAAAGAAAAAAAGAAAATGGTGGGAAAGAAATTATATATATATATATAATTTGGATTTTATACAATAATCCATATATATATATATGCATATATATATATATGGATTATTGTATAAAGAAGGAAATTATGCCTTTTGCAAAAATGTGGGTTAACCTGGAAGGCATCATTATATCAAACAAATAAGCCAGACAGAGACAAATAGTGAATAGTGCATGGTATCCCCAACAGTATATGGAATCTACCTTTTTTTTTGGAAAAAAAAGGACAAACTCATAGAAACAGTAGAAAAGTGGTTGCTGGGGGTGGGGGAATAGGGAGAGGTGGTTGCTAAAATGGTGCAGATTTTCAGTTATAGGATGAATAAGATCTGAGGATGTAATGTATAACATGGTGACTCTAGAGGTAACACTGAATTGTACAGTTGAAATTTGGTAATAGAGTAGAATTTCAGTGTCATCTCCCCTTTCACTCAAAAAGGTAAGTGATGTATGTGTTAATTAACTCAAAAGAGGGACTCCTTTCACAGTGTATGTATATATCAAATCATCACATTGTACACTTTAAATATCTTAGTTTTATTTGTCAACAGTGCATCAATATAAAATGAAACAAAAGCCTACACACTAGTTCTTTTATTTTTTTCTAGTTAGTTTTTAAACATTTTAGTGTGATGGGCAAATTCACACACAGCATATTGACTAGCACATTATACCATTTAGTAATACTTTCGAAGTCTTTATTGAGATTTGGTTTATTTATTTATTTTTTTTTGTATACTGAAACTATGAGTTATGTAAGCTCACTCAGGAGTATGTGGCGTTTTGTTTTTCGTTTGAATGGTGAAACCACCCAAGAACTACCACTTTATCCATAACATGGATTCATCCACACAAAGGAAGAACTTTCTTAATCTTGAAACCGACATTATCTTAGAAAAAGGCATAAACAAATGTTTTGCTTATAATTTCGAAAGATTTATAGGTCTAATTTCAGGAGCTCTGGTACAAAGAATGTACACCATTGAAATGTACCCTGACTTAAACAGGATGCTTTCTAACATTTAGTACAGACCCTTAAATTTTAAAGTGCTTTGTAGTAATAGTTAAATTTCTAAAATCCTTTTGAAGAATGTAAAGTCCAGAATTTTACACTTAAACTAAAACAATTCATTCTCTCTTAGAGAAAATATCCATATGCTATCTGAAGAAAAACAGAGAATAATGCTGTTAGAACGAGTAAGTAAATTGTTTAAAGTGCAATATTTAATATGTTCACTATGCGAATGCAGTTAAATAAACCTTATGCTGAAAACCTACTCTGTGTTTATAAATTAGATCTTTTTTATTGGTTATTTTCGTAGTTAATATTTTGAGAAATGGCTAAACATTTGGCAATATTATTTCAAGCCTCTTATTTGTCATAGCTTTTCAATAAATGAAGTCTGTATTAGAGAACAAAAGGTTAGTGGTCTTTATAAAATAAATATATACAATAATAGTTTTATTCAATACTTCAGAATTCATTAAAACATGAATTCTGCATATTTCAAAATCAAAGCATTAGATACTTACCTGAATAGTCCAAAAATAGGTTATGTGAATGATGAAGAAAAGTTATGTTTTTTATAGAGATTAATTGAAACAAACATGAAAAAAATGGTCGAGCTTTCCTCTCAATTTTATCAGATAATAATGTAATTTTTATTTAAATTTAATATATCTGTTTATAGAGCACTACTTATTCCTTAGGTTTTTAAGATTTTCAGCATTATTTTTGCTCTTTATAAGCTTATCTTAAAAAATCGAGTCAAAATTGTACAGCTTTGTGTTCTAGCATGCATTTTTGTTGTTATTAAAAGGTTGTATGATCACTTATATCAGAATCAACTGGAGTATATGCAGATCCCTCTTCTTAGGCCAGACCTGCTAGCAGAGTCTTTGGGGATAGATCTCAGATATTTACTGTATACTTAAATATTACACAGTGATACGATTCTAATGCATATTAAACTTTTAGAACCCTTGGCTTAAGTAAATATACCTTAAGTTAATTGCTCTAATTATATTTTAAGCCAGTAAATAATTAAAACAGTGGGAATGGATCTATAAAAAAAATATTTCCCACTAACTTTTTGTACTAGAACCAAACAGTAATCTGAAGTTTAAGAAAATTTTGTCAGTCATTATGTTGAGATTTGAGTAGGTACAAGGATAAACCACAGGTCTCTCTTTTTTTCTGTGCAGACATTACAATTAAAAGAAGAAGAAAACAAGCGATTAAATCAAAGACTGGTAAATTTTTTCTTGCCCAATTGTTCTTAACATTTAAAAATTTTTTTCATTGTATTTCATCATAAAGATTTACCATCAGAATGTATGGTTTTATTAGTTTATTTATAGTAGCTTTGTTGAACCATGTTGGTCATTAACTAGTGACAGTATACCTGACCAATATAATTTTAAAAGCAGTGAACCAAAATCAAGACAGTTTTTTCTGATTATTAATAAGCTATAATCTCTTAGGACTTTATAATTATGTGTTTATAACATCAGTTAGGATTCTTGATAACCTTTTTGAAAATTATCATGTTCACTCAAGTGTGAATAATTAATATATTGTATCCATTCATGAGTCCTTGTTTTTTTAACTGAAGGTATTTGAACCTGACACCTTGCATGAGTTACCCTGTATGGTCTGCTACATTATCTTGGCTTTACTCTAACCTGTGAATTTAACCAAATACTTGAACAGTCATTTCTACAGTCAATCTTTTATGTTTTAATGAAGCAATTAATTTGTTTTTCAAATTCTAATAATTACAGTTTACAAGGAAATATTAACAGTTTAAGGCCTGTGTTGTAGGAAAACACCTTTCTTTCGTATGCCTTTCTTAACTTGAACAAAAATTAATTCTCTAGTGATTATCTGTAAGTCATTAACTTACTGCCATAATAATCTTAAGGCTATTTGATATTTTTATAAGTAGAGCAAACTTTTTTCAAAAAGACTTAGAAGAGTTGCCTATCCTAGACATCATTCAACATTTTGTTTTATGTAGTTTTCCCAATAGAATATAAGCTTTTTTGGTAAGGGTTTTAGTCCATTTTATTCATTACTGTATTCTTAGGACCTAGGATTATAACAGGTAGAGTCCCCAATACATGCTTGGGAAATGTTTATGAATGAAAGAGTTTTACACTTCAGATCCAAAGAGTATTCCACTCCTACCCAGAGTGTCTCAATGGAAATCATATTTTCATATCAATTTACAACTGTATTCACAGTGCATCCTTGAATCTAAGCCTTCATTTTAATAAATTTATGAAAAAGTTAAATATTTTTTTAAATATGTTTTTATTTTTTTATTGATTTTTTTTTTTTAGAGAGAGGAGAGGAGAGAGAGATAGAAACATTGATGGGAGAGAAAACCATGCCCCCCACTGGGGATCGAGCCCCAAACCCCAGGCATGTGCCCTGACTAGGAATCAAACTGGGACCTCCCAGTCCATGGGATGATGCTCAATCCACTGAGCCACACTGGCCGGGCAAAGTTAATCTTTTTTAAAAATCTAAACTTGAATACATTCTGAAAAATGGATGGTCAAACTTATCTTTACTAGCAGCATATAGACCATTTAGATGATTTTGATAATCTTGCCATACAATTTTAGGCCTTTCTAGTCATTATTTGTTAGTTTTTTTCTTTCTCTCTCGTTTTTAAACACTAACAGAGACCCTACATTGTTCCAGTTAGTGTTCAGAGGGAAATGGAAGAAATTCTGAGCATCAAAATTAGACTGGATATCAACAAAGAGAAATCTATTCAATACCATTTGTTGATCTGTACAATTAGGTTTTGGGCCCACTCTGCTTGGAAAGTATATGTATCAGTCTCTTTCCCTGTGAAATTTTTAAGATTAAATATGTAATTATAAATAAAATATAATTCTATATTATTTTTAATCCAGCCAAATTGGATTCAGAAAATAATATAAAGTAAAAGTGTAGGTAGATTTGTCCACTGAAAGTAATAGTTGAAGGAAAGGAATTATATTAATGAACTATATAAATTTGGGTTCTTAAAACCTAGAAGAGAGACAATATGTATAACATTGAACAAAATTTTTGCAATAAGAACCTAATAAAGTCATGCTTTAATTGTATAAGCTTTATAAACTGTTCATTTGTTTATTTTTAGATGTCTCAGAGCATGTCTTCGGTATCTTCAAGGCATTCTGAAAAGATAGCTATTAGAGAGTAAGTATTTCATTTATATTTTGTGGGGGTTATTTTTTTAGACTGAACTGAATAATGTTGAATTGAATTGGAAGTGAAAAAAATTATTAAAAAACAAGGTTTTTCTAAACTATTATTTCTGGTAACGTTAAGATTGCATTAGAAGTCTTTCCTATTAGAGCTTTAATTATCATTTATATATAAATATTCCCGAAGTTTTTTTGACTCTAGTTCACTTTTCAGCTGGTGCCACTGCTTTTAAATTCCATTTATCTCCTTAATCTTTTTAAATTTTAGATTGGAGAGTCTTGACTCTGTGTTGTTGTTTTTTTAATCCTCACCCTAGGATATTTTTTCATTTATCTTCAGATAAGGCGGCGGGGAGAGAAACATTAATGTGAGAGAGAGACATCTATTGGCTGCCTTCTGCCTCCTGACCAGGGCCAGGGACCGAACCGAGCCCTTGACTGAAATGAAATCTGTGACTCTTTGGTCCGAGGACCGATACTCTTAACCACTGAGCCAAACCAGCCTTGACTTTTTAAGTTACAACGTTTTCTCATTTTTATTGTTCAGCTATTGTTTCACCAATATGCTAAAAATTCATATGTTGTTAAATATATCAAATAGTAGATCATCTTCCTGGATCAAATTACCCCATATTAATATATTAGTTTTTGATGTGGGCTATTTAAAAGGAGGGTGTCTGGTAATAAAAGCATTGTTAGCAACTCATGAATATTGGTCATTTTCCTATACTTGTCAGGACTGATACAAAAATCAGTAAACTAAATATATATATATAGTTTTTTGTTTTAATCCTCACCTGAGGATATTTTTCCATTTATCTTCAGATAGAGTGGGGGCGGGGGGAAGAGAGAGAGAAACATTGTGAGAGAGATACATCGACTGGCTGCCTCCCACACGACCCCTACCATGTCCAGGGACCAAACTGCAACTGACGTACGTGCCATTGACCGAAATCAAACTTGAGACTCTTTGGTCCAGGGACCAACGCTCTAACTGCTGAGCAAAACCAGCCAGGGCAGTAAACTAAATATTTTAAATATTTTGTCTATAATAGATCTGTTGACCACATTTTTGATAAAAGTGATTATTAGAATTTTATCTTTTCTCAATGATTTGAAAGGGTAATATCTGACTTTACCTACCAGCTCTATGTCAAATCAAATCAATTTATGGTGTTTCAGAGATTTAGAGAGAGGTGAACTTTATTTATTTTTTAAATATGCTTTTATTTATTTTTAGGAGAGAGAGGAAGGGAGAGAGAGAGATAGAAACATCGATGTGAAAGAGAAACATCGATTGGCTGCCTCCTGCACACCCCCTACTGGGGATTGAGCCTGCAACCCAGGCATGTGCCCTGACCAGGAATCCAACCGGGACCTCTTGGTCCATGGGACAACGCTCAATCCACTGAGCCGTACCAGTAGGGCAAGAGAGAGATGAACTTTAGAAAAATAGAAAGGAAGAAAAAACTTTCTCAGAGGGGCCCCATCTACTTTTTTAAAGTCATCTTCTGGTGTTTAGCCAAAGTAGTACCTTCACATCTTGTTAGGTAGGCAGCAGATATTTGCAAGGTAAACAATTATTGAATTAAAAACTGTTATCATTTAAAAGCTTCCCCAGTGATTTTGATGATGTATTAAGTGTTAGAACCTACTAAATTGAATTATTTTAATAACTAAGGAATCCAAGAATAACTTTCAACGGCTTTTGATACTTAGAACATTTCTAAAAAAGACTGAAGAAACAGATACCACTTAAAGCATATTGTCAATGGTGTCATTTCTTTTCTTGCTCCTGTCTTTGAGGCCTTCACCCTAAATTAGTAATTTCCATTGTTTAAACCTAATTAACAACATGAATCTCGCTCACTTGGCTTTTCTTTCAAGTTGAAGAGCACTATACTTGGAGACTGGAGAAATAGTATACAGTAATTTCTTTGCCACTGTTTCATATGACTAGATGAACTGTAATGGGGGTTTTTTCTCCCTCGTTTTTTCTTTTCTTTAAACAATAGGTAGTATTACAAATTTTATTTTTAAAAACTTTTAGTCTCTGACAGTCACTGGCATCATTCTTTGAACATCTTCTATAAATGACCAGCACTTCCATTAGGAGCTGGGTAGAATAAAAAATGTATATACCATGTAAATGTGAAAATTAATATTGCATTGATATTATTTCAATATATAGTTGAACACTGCAGAATATATACTTAAAGTTTTCAGCATAGGGAATAGTAACTTTTAGGGCAATAAAATGACATTGCTTTTTTCAGTTTTCAGGTGGGAGATTTGGTACTCATTATCCTAGATGAACGCCACGACAATTATGTATTATTTACTGTTAGTCCAACCTTATATTTTCTGCATTCAGAGTGTTTGCCTGCCCTGGATCTCAAACCAGGTGAGGGTGGTAAGTGTCACATCCATAACTAAAATAAACCTGGAGTGGAGAGAATATATTAAAGATTTTTCTTCCTTGTCTAAATATATCTGAATTAAATTAGAGGGAACTCTGATTCATCTGTTTGTTTATAAAATCTTCAGTATCCACATTGTTTTCCTGGATCCTGTTGATAATTCAAAATTAACGGTTAATGCAGTTGGGCCAAATATCTCATATCTTAGCAATTGCAGAATTAAGTTGTCACAATTCTTATATAAATACAGCCTATTTAAGCTTACGTGGTTATTTGTTTATAACATTACCTTTTTTTAGCAAATTATAAAATGTCTTTTCTGTCTTATTTATCATCCCATATTTCGACTTTACTTTTTATTAAATTTGTCAATACTTAAACATTTTTAAAAGGCAATAATAAGCCTTGTTAAAATATACTGAATTATAATGTCTATTATCTATTACCTTTTTTTTCCTTTATTGATTTTAAGAGAGAGGAAGTGAGAGGGAGAGAGAGATAGAAACATCAATGAGAGAGAACATCGATTGGCTGCCTCCTGCATGCCCCCCACTGGGGATCCGGCCTACAACCTGGGCATGTGTCCTGACCAGGAATTGAACCAGCGATCTCTTGGTGCACGGGCTGACGCTCAACCACTGCTCCACACTGGCCGGACTATTATCTATTACTTTTAAAAAATATATACCAAGTTTAAATAATTTGCAGTTTTGCTGAAGGCTTTAATAATTATGAGATGCTTCTATGGACCAGTGATTCCTGAGTCTGATGTACTGAACTATTTTCACCAATCAGGTATAAATCTTTGAAAATAATTTAGACTACTTAATAATATAGCCTAAAATTATGCTAAAAATAAGTAGCTCTTTGCTGCTGCAAGCTTTTTTTTTTTTTTAATGTTTTTATTGATTTTTAGAGAAAGAACAAGGGGGAGAGAGAGAGAGATAGAAACATTGATGAGAGAGAAACATCAATTGGCTGCCTCCTGCACGCCTCCTACTAGGGATTGAGCCTGCAACCCAGACATGTACCCTGACCAGAAATCAAACTGGCAACTTCTTGGTGCATGGGTGGATACTCAACCACTGAGCCATACCAGCCAGGCATAAGCTGTCATTACTCCCCTACCCCTCCACTTTTCCTAGTACCTATTTTCCCACCTCAAAATAAGAGAAAAGATGAAAGGGCAGGGGGTTATTGTTTCAGTAATCTGCTATCACTATACTGACCAATATTAAACATCAATTTTCTTTGCCAGCCCAGTGTAGTTATAAATCCAGTTAGGGAGGGAAAACAATACACAAATGTCCTACTTTTCTCCCTCTCACACTGATTGTTTAATGGTGTGTGGTACATGTTTTCAGGTCAAGCTGCTTCTGTTCCCAGTCCTGTTACGGGCTTTTGTTTGACTTGTGGAAACCGTTGTCTGTGTTTCTGTGTGGCAGCCTACTGCTTAGCTGCATTCCTCTTCATAGCTATTCCTATTCTCTCATTTGCTTATATGTGCATTTTTAAATCTCACCTAGAATTAAAGAATACAAGATTTCAGATGAAATTGTGTTAGGACAAAGATTTCACATTCTGAAGTAGTTCTGCCTATGGTTTTAAGTGATTGTTTCTGGATATACACCAGTTAGTGGGCCATGATTTTTGTATATTAAAAGCCTGTCAGAAAAAATGTTCACCATTTAGAAGGAAAGTTTTTCCACTGTTAGGCTCGTGGAACAGTGGTAACGTAATCTCAGTGAACAGGAGCCTCAGGTAAGCTGGGTCTCTTCTCATCTTCATCCCTAGTTAGTCCCAGAGGGAGACCATATAATTAGGTTAAAGTAGGCACATAAACATCTAAATAGCACTAGACAAAAGTGATAGGGGAAGGGATCCTTCCTATTACTATTCAATTTTTCCTGTTACTTTGAAAAATTCCAAAAAAACAGAATTGCTACCCTGGGATATTTCACCTAAATAGGAAAACAAGAATATATGTTTATTTAGATTGCTGTTCCTATTTAGAATGATAACCTGGTCAAATACCAATTTCTGAAATAGGCCAATGTCACATGATTACTCTATTGTGGCTGTTGGTGGTGGGTTATAGAGAATGTCCATAAATATGTACATATTTCATGTAACCGTGAGAAATGAGAAAGCTTTGTACCTTGAAAACAATGAACTTGATTTTTTTGTGTGTGGGTTTTTTGTTTTCTTTATTGATTTTAGAGAGAGAGGAAGGGAGAGGGGGAGAAAGATAGAAACATCGATGGGAGAGAATATCGATTAGCTGCCTCCTGCATGCCCCCACTGGGGATCAGGCCTAGAACCTGGGCATGTGCTCTGACTGGGAATCGAACTGGTGACCTCCTGGTGCATGAGTCAACGCTCAACCACTGAGCCACATCGGCTGGCGTAGGTTTTGCTTTTTTTTGTTTAAAAATTTTTTTTTCTTTATTGATTTTAGAAAGGGGGGAAAGGAGAAGGAGAGAGAGATAGAAAACATCGATGAGAGAGAACATCAATTGGCCGCCTCCTGCATGCCCCCCACTGGGGATCAGGCCCACAACCTGGGCATGTGCCCTGATTGGGAATTGAACTGGCGACCTCACTGTGCATGGGTCGATGCTCAGCCACTGAGCTGGGCTGTTTTTTCACTTTAGCTTTTTACTTGAAAATAATTTTTAAATTTACCAAAAAATAGCATAATGAGTATAGTACCAAAAACACCCATATACGTTTACCCAAGTTCACCTTTCATTAACATTTTTTCCCATTTCTAGTATCTCTATATGTGTATGTCTAAATGTACAAATACATAAATATATACATGTGTTGTGTGCATATTTTTTTTTTCAGAACCATATTGAGACTATGTTATATCATGGTACTTTATATATTTTCAGTGTGCATATCCTAAGGATAGGGAGAGAATTCAGTGTTTAAATTTCTTAAACACTCACTATATACGCAGAGATTCACAGTGCATATTATCATTTTAACGCCTTTCACAAGTCTTGCAGAAAAAAATTGTTTAACAATCTTACCATGGAACTCCATACCCTCCCTACTCTACCCACTCACCCTTTTTTTTTTTGAGGAATTCAGAGCAGAGGATATTAGTTGGGATAATGCTACCCTCCCCCTGTGCCATTGTCTTAGGGATGTGTGGATTACCAGAGTGTTTTTATGCCTGAGACAGTGGGACTTACTAGTTCTCATACATAAAGCCATAAGCATTTCATTTTAGAATGATTATTTTCATAAATGATTGTTTGAAATGCTATATTACTCTGCATAGAATTTTTCACATGTAGTCCAGAGGCTTCTATCTTTCTATCATGATAGTCTCTATGTTTGTACATTTCTGATTGTTTTCCAAGATATCTTTTATTTATATTTATTTTTATGGAATAAAAATCAATTTTGTCTTCTCTTGGGAATCTCAAAGGTTTTAGCTTAAACAGATAAAGTATTGGCCAAAGACTATTGAAAGAAACTTTTTGACAATTTCTGATGATTATAATGAGAATGAGTATTTATTTACCTCTTAGTTTGTCACACTTGGGCTCTATGAGGGCTAGCTTTTTCATCCTGTCTCCTCCCACATTTTCCATCTCCCTTTTCAAGTACTACCCTTGTAAACTTACTTTGCTTCTTAACCCTGTTATTTGTGCACTGACTACTGTTCACACTGTCCCGCGTGGCACTGTGGGGTTCAGATGTGAAAAAGGTGCAGTTCCTGCCCTGAGCACTGGTGTTTAAAAGCACTGCCTCTCAAAAAGTAGGGCTTTTCTTAGAATCTGGAAAATAAATTTTGTCTGCATAACTTTGTCTGCTTTCAAATAGGAAAGATCCCCTTTGTTAACACATTCAGTAGATGACACTGTTGAGCTAATTTAGAATTTCTAGATTTGTTTTTAATTTATACTTAGATTATTTGTATTTCTTTAACTTTGTTAGTTCTGTGATTTGACTTACCGCCTATATTTAATGAGTAAATGAAGTCAAAATTACTGGTTGGAAAGTAGAATGAATTCAGTGTTGTTTTGAAAATGGTTACACGTTTTTGTGATTTCAGCCATTTTAATTCTTACACATTATCTAATTCTTGGAATTGCATTAGTTTGTTTTGATTCTGACAGTTATATTTTATGATAATTATAACTACTTTTAAAAAGAAACTAACGGTTTTATTTAATAGCTTCAGGTGTATCTAGAAGACCCTGGGTTCTTGGGAAAGTAATGGAAAAGGAATACTGTCAAGCCAAAAAGGTAAAAATCATGTCAATATGTTATAAACCAAGGAATTATGTAGAATATTCTTATACTACTTTATATAGAAATCTTGAATAGTGCTGTCCTTGGTCTTTTTGCTCACTTGAGTTAGATCTTGAATTTAATGGATGTGAGTTTGAACCAGCAATTTTATAAGTATTTATGTTTTTTATGTTTAGATAGTGGAGGTAGATGACCAACAATTCATTTATCTGTATTGCAAAACTACTACAAGTTACTGTTCTATGACTGTTGGTATTAGTGTTTTCATGTGGAAAAAATGAACACAGCCTGTTGATTAAAAGTGAATCTATTTATAAAGTTAATATTTTCTTGTTTTCATATGCTACTCCCATTGACGTAATATATTGAGGGCTAAAGTGCACCTGACTATAATATTAGCAATGGAAATGCAATACAATCAGTGAAATCTAGTGAGCAGTCTTCCTAACTCACTGTAATTTGGGGCCCCTTTGCTCCAAAACACTAATAGAAATTAAACTGTGTAGTATTTAGGGTTTTTGTTTTTTTGGATACTTTAAAATAATGACTTATGGCTCACTTTATATTACATTCTTCTATCAGTATTAGTGGCTCAATATATTTTCACTTGTATAGTTTGACAAAGACCCCCCCCCCCAACCCCAGCCCAATACTCTAGCATTGACTAGTATGATATGATGGTACCTGTGTAATTTGATTTCTTTCCTTTTTAGGCACAAAACAGATTTAAAGTTCCTTTGGGAACAAAATTTTACAGAGTGAAAGCTGTGTCGTGGAATAAGAAAGTATAACTTATGGAAGAAATTAATACAGTCTGACATTTTCCTGATGTATTCTACAGTGTTCATTCATCACTCCAAAAACAGCAAGCCATCTTTTTATACAAAACTCAACATGACAGTATGCTTCATTGATGAATATCATTTACTTTTTAACTGGCTACATACACTTTGAAACTCAACAAGACCCTTGGCTGAATTAAAATGGTTTTGTTACTGTTTTTACCCAAATAACTAGAAATGCGGACCAAACTAGTTCATTTCTCAAAGGGCATACCCTGTGCATTGTGGCTTATGATTAGCCATATTAATTGCCTGTTACCATATACATTAGCTTGAACTTAGATAGTAAATGTTAGTTGTTATTACCAGCATTTGTCCTTTTGTGAAATCAGTATCAAACACTTGCACTCTTAACACATTCTTTATAAAATGTATAAATTCTTCAAAACTATATTAAAGAGAAGTGTTATTGCATGCAGATAATCATAATTTTGAGTTTGCCTCTGTAGATTACTAAAGCAAATTGTTTCATTTATTATTTTAAATGCCCTTTGATGTTTCCAAACAAAAAAGAACTCAATTTGATTGATTTTTTTTTTTTAGGTCAGCCATAATCAGCAGTCTTTAAAAGCACTTTCAACAGATTGGTCACCTGGGTTCTAAAGGGAAGAGTCTGTGCTAGTGACACTTTCGAATGCAGCACTGAAACCTTCCTAATATCTTCATTATTCTGTTTAGAATAATTAAATTAATGAAATTATAATTCATGGTTCAGCTTCAGACAAAACATTCATTGTACATTAGTCATTTAGAGGTCATTTAAATAACAAATATTGTATTGTAAAAGACATGTAGAATTTTAAAACAATAAAGATTTGAACCTGTAAATGTGTGTGCCTTTTAAGAAGGATACATTTCTAATATATTTGCGTGATTGCTGGGTGTGGGAAAAATTTGTTCTGTATTATAGCAAAAGAAACATGTTAATTACAAAAATGTTCCTTAATTATATACTATGTAACAGGGTAAAACAGTGTTATGTAGAATAGAATTGTGTAAACTAGATCTTTAGACAAATTGCCATGTCACAAAGGTATTTAAATGAGTTGGTTGAGTTGGATAAAACTTGTTGAGGTTTGTTGCTGGAGAACAATAAAATGATTTTTTTTTCCAGAAAATATTTAATTTCTTCATAAAAATAAGTTAAATATTTTTTTAAATATGTATGTCTAATAGTACAAAAATGGAAGAAACACCGTAGTGTATAGAAAACTGAATTTGACATATTAATGAATAAATGAACAAATGACTTCACATGTTTCTATTTAATCCTTTCAGCAAAGAATACCAAAACAATAAATTACTTTATATACAGAGTGGTTTTTTTAAGCAGATTTGTTTGAGTCTAAATGCATCTGCCAGGTGGGCCATTTTTACTTAACTGGTGCCTTTGAAATTTAATATGTGGTCATTGTGCTGTGGATTTATGGTGGACTGACACATGGCATCAAATCAAATCCATCGTTTCATTAATGTGTCTCTTTAATTTTGTTGCTTATAGTTTTTCTTATATCCATCTTGTCAGTGTTCACATATACATATAAAAAGCAAAAAAGAAATGCAGTTTTCTTTGTTAAAAAGAAGAAGAAAAGTGAAATCTGAAAATCAAAACTCATCAATTGTATCCTTACTTTTGGGTGGTGAAGGAAAATGTACCATGAGCTTTGGCATCAGAAGGTTTGCATTCCAGGTCTAGATATAACTTAACTTGGGGCAAGTTGCATAAACTCTGAACCCAGTTTTCTCATGTATAAAATAGTGTAATAATAGGACCAACCTCACAGGGTTAATTTGAAGATTAAGTGATAAAAATTATAAATCTATAAAGTGCTTTGGAAAAAAGTAGTCAAAAGAGATGGCGGCAGGCAGGACTGCAGCGAGGGTATATGAATGTGAGAGTGTGAGTGGACATGAGTGTGGATGAGCAACCTCAAGCAGTGCAGAAATGTGGGGCAGAGGGTTCCTGTGCAGTGGCTGGGGAGTAGCTGGCTACCGTGGTAAGCAGCTTGTCAGGGCACTGCCCCCTGTGTGGCTGCTATTTTGGAAGATCCCTTGTCTCTGGGAGGAGGCAGCGGGGAGCAGCTAGGGCTGGGCGACCTGAGTCCACCAGTGCACCTTGCACCATTGGACCAATGGGCCACACTGTGTCAACACGAACCAGTGCACAGTAGGGCGCTATGGAGGTGCCTGCTGTGTTAGCTGCAACCAGCCAGGAGCCAAGCACCTTCCCCCACAGCAGCAGTCTGATCAGAGCCCAGCACTATCCCCCATGGCAGCAACCTGATTGGAGCCCAGCACCATCTCCCACAGCAGCAGCCTAATCAGAGCTGAGCACCACCCCCAGCAGCAGTAGTGCTAGCTTGGGAGCCCAGCACCTTCCCCCACAGCAGCAGTGACTGGGGCGGAGTGGAGCCCCAACCCCAACGGCAGCAGAGGCTCGGGAGTGGACATCCATCCCCAGGCAGCAGCAGCACAGATCAGCTGAGACCCATCCCCAGGCAGCAGCAGCAGAGGCTGATCAGGAGTGGTGCCCCAGCCCAAGCAGCAGCAAGGCTTGTGCAGCCGAGACCTGCCCTTGACAACTGCAGCAGTGGATTTGGCCTGGAGCCCCTCCCCCATCAGCAGCAAAGTCCCGGGAGCTGAGCATCTTCAGCCCCCAACAGCAGCAGAAGATTGGGAGCTGAGAGCACCGTCTGGCAACAGTAGCAGCAGTAAAAGCACAAATTGGGAGCTGACACTCGCTCCCAGCAGCATCAGCAGCAGTTGATCAGGAGCTGAGCCCCACCAGGCAGCAGCGCACCCCAGCAGTGCTCCAGCAAAACCCCAGCAGCACACTAGTGGGACCCACCCACCCCAGGAGCACCTACCATGATAGACCAGTACCAGCTCCAGTTGTCAATCCTCCAGGACCCACAGCAGGCAAGAGGCACCACACACCAAAACATTCTAGGAGGCACAAAATCCTTATTTGATGCACATTGACCTGCCTACACATTCCAACATACTTCACCAGGCTTAGAACTACCAGAATGCTAAAATGGTGAGACAAACAACACCCAAATGAAAGAAAAGGAGAAATCCCTACAAAAAACTACATGAAATGGAAGAAAGCAATTTGTCAGATAAAGAATTCAAAGCAATGATTTTAAAGGTGCTCAAACAATTTAGTGAGAACTACAAGCAACTTAAGAATTATGAAGAGCTCAGTGGGAACTACATCAGCTTAAAAAAAGAGGTAGAAGCTATGAATAAAAATCAAGAGGAAATAAAGACTGACACAGCTGTTATGAAAAATACCTTAGAAGGATTGAATAGTAGATTAGAAGAACCTGAAGACTGAATCAGCGAGTTAGAAGACAAAGTAGAAAAAAACACCAAAATAGAGCAGCAAATGGGGGAAAAAATTAAAAAGCAGGAGGAGAGTTTAAGTGAGCTTTGGGACAATGTGAAACATAAAAATATTCGCATCATAGGGGTACCAGAAGGAGAAGAATCAGAGAAAGGAATAGAGAACCTGTTTGAAGAAATAATGACAGAAAACTTCCCTAATTTGGTGAAGGAAAAAGTCACACAAGTCCAGGAAACAGAGTCCCAAGCAAGATGAACCCCAAAAGACCCATAGCTAGACACATCATCATTAAAATGGCAAACATTAAAGACAAAGAAAGAATCTTGAAGGAAGCAAGAGAGAGCCAGAAAGTTATCTACCAGGGTGCTCCCATTAGACAGTCAGCTGATTTCTCAATAGAAACACTGCAGGCCAGAAGGGAGTGGCATGACGTATACAAAGTAAAGAAAGGCAAGTGTCTGAATCCAAGACTACTTTATCCAGCAAGGCTATCATTCAAAATTGAAGGTGAAATAAAGAGCTTCACAGACAAAAAAATGCTAAAGGAATTTACCACCACCAAACCAGCACCACAAGAAATGTTAAAGGGACTGTTGTAAGAAGAAGAAGAAATAGAGAGGAACACAGACATAAAATTAAAATGCTAACTAATAAGTATCTATCAATAATAACCTTAAATGTTCCAATCAAAAGACACAGAGTAGCTCATTGGATAAAAAAAGACTCATATATATGCTGTCTACAAGAGACTCACCTCTCAACAAAAGACTCACACAGGATGAAAGTGAAAGGATGGAAAAAAATTTTCCAAGCAAATGGAAATGAAAAAGAAGCTGGAGTAGCAATACTCATATCTAATAAGATAGACTTCAAAACGAGGGCCATAATTAGAGACAAAAAAAGTCACTACATAATATTAAAGGGATCAATCCAACAAGAGGATATAACCCTGGTAAACATATACACACCAAATACAGGAGTACCAAAATATATTTAAAAACTCCTGGAGGACTTCAAGGAAGAGATCAATAGCAATATAATCATAGTGGGTGACTTTAACACCTCATTGACACGATTGGATAGATCTTCTAGACAAAAAAATTAATAAGGACACAGAGTCCTTAAATGACGAACTAGATCAGTTGTACTTAATTGATATTTACAGAACAATTTATATTCACCCCAAAGCTGCAGAATATACATTCTTCTCAAATGCACATGGGACATACTCGAAGATAGACCACATGTTAGGACACAAAGTAAGTGTCTACAAATTCAGGAAGATTGAAATCATGTCAAGCATCTTCTCAGGTCACAATGCCATGAAACTAGGAAGTCAATTACAACAAAAACACACAAAAACATTCAAACACATGGAGGCTAAATAGCATGTTATTAAACAATGACTGGGTTACCAAAGAGATCAAGGAAGAAATTAAAAACTTCCTGGAAAACAATGAAATGAACACACAACAACACAAAAACTATGGGACAATGCTAAAGCAGTCCTGATACGGAAGTTCATAGCACTACAGGCCTACCTCAAGAAACAAGAAAAATTACTAATTGCCTTTCTAACTTCACAACTTAAAGAACTAGAAAGCAAACAAAAAGAAAAACCCAGAGCAAATAGAAGGAATAAAGGTCAGAGCAGAAATAAATGACATAGAAACTAAAAAAATAAAAATAAAAAAATAAAAATTCCACAGATCAGTGAAACAAAGAGCTGGTTCTTTGAAAAGATAATCAAGATTAATGGACCGTTAGCAAGACTCATCAAGAAACAAAAAGAGAGGACCCAAAGAAACAAAATCAGAAACGAAAGAGAACAACTGACATCACAGAACCAGAAATGATCATTAAATCATACTACAAACAATTATACGCCAACAAATTGGACAATCTAGGTGAAATGGACACATTTCTAGAAACACATATGATCTTATCAATAGATGCTGAAAAAGCATTTGAAAATCAGCACCCATTTCTGATAAAAACGCTCAGCAATGTGGGAATAGAGGGATCATATCTTGATATAATAATGGCCATATATGAAATACGTACAGCCAACATCATACTCAATGGGCAAAAACTAAAAGTATTTCCCTTAACAAGAACAAGACAGGATGCCCACTTTCACCACTCTTATTTAACATAGTATTGGAAGTCTTAGCCACAGCAATTAGACATGAAGAAAACATAAAAGGGATCCAAATTGGAAAGGAGGAAGTGAAACTGTCATTATTCGCAGATGACATGATATTGTACATAGGAAACCCTAAAGACTCCATCAAAAAACTACTAGATTTAATAATTTGGCAAAGTAGGATACTACATAATATTGAAAGGATCTATCCAACAGGAAGAGATAACCTTGGTAAACATATATGCACCCAATATAGGAGCACCAAAATACATTAAAAATCTTCTGGAAAACTTCAAAGGAGAAATCGACAGCAATACAATCATAGCAGGGGACTTCAACACCCCGCTGACATCACTGGATAGATCCTCTAGACAAAAAATTAACAAGGAAACACAGACTCTAAATGAAGCACTAGACCAAATGGATTTAATAGATATTTACAGAGAATTACACCCCAAAACTACAGAATTCACTTTCTTCTCAAGTGCACATGGGACATTCTCAAAGATAGACCACATGTTAGGACACAAACGAAGTCTCTACAAATTCAAGAAGATTGAAATCATATCAAGCATCTTCTCAGATCACAATGGCATGAAACTAGAAATCAATTGCAACAAGAACATGCAAAGACATTTGAATACATGGAGGCTAAATAGCATGTTATTAAACAATGAATGGGTTACCAAGGAGATCAAGGAAGAAATTAAAAACTTTCTGGAAAAGAATGAAAATGAACACACAACAACACAAAATCTGTGGGATGCAGCGAAAGCAGTTCTGAGAGGGAAGTTCATAGCACTACAGGCCTACCTCAAGAAACAAGAAAAATTTCTAATAGAATATCTAACCTCACAACTTAAAGAACTAGAAAGCAAACAAAAGGAAAACCCCAGAGCAAGTAGAAGGAAGGAAATAGTAAAGATCAGAGCAGAAATAAACGACATGGAGACCAAAAAAACAATTCAAAGGATCAATGAAACAAAGAGCTGGTTTTTTGAAAAGATAAACAAGATTGACGGACCCTTAGCTAGACTTACCAAGAAACAAAGAGAGAGAACCCAAATACACAAAATCAGAAACGAAAGAGTAAAAATAACGTCAAGAAATCAACGGCATTCTCATATACCAACAATGAACTCACAGAGAAACTAAAAAAAAATCCCATTTACCATTGTGGTAAAAAAAATTAAGATACCTAGGAATAAACTTAACCAAAGAAGTAAAGGACCTATTTGCAGAACTGTAGGACATTGAAAAAAGGAATAGAGGAAGATATGAAAAAGTGGAAGCATATACCTTGTTCATTGATTAGAATAATTAACATCATTAAAATATCCATACTACCAAAAGCAATCTATAGATTCAATGTAATCCCCATCAAAATACCAATGACATATTTCACAGAACTAGACGAAATACTACAAAAGTTTATATGGAACCAAAAAAGACCCCGAATAGCCACAGCAATCTTGAAAAAGAAGAACAAAGTAGGAGGCATCACAATACTGGTTCTCAGGTTATACTTCAAAGCCATTGTAATAAAAACAGCCTGGTACTGGCACAAGAACAGGCATATAGACCAGTGGAACAGAACAGAGAACCCAGAAATTGACCCAAGTCATGCTCAATTAATATTTAACAAACTTGGCAAGAGCATACAGTGGAGTCAAGATAGCCTCTTCAATAAATGGTGTTGGGGAAATTGGACAGCTACATACAATAAAAATGAAGCTAGACCACCAGCTTACACCATACACAAGAATAAACTCAAAATGGATACAGGACTTAAATGTGACTCGTAAATCCATAAAAATCCTAGAAAAAAATTTAGGCAACAAAAGTTCAGACATCACATGCAGCAGAATTTTCACTGATACAACCCCTAAGGCAAGAGAAACAAAGGAAAAAATGAACACCTGGGACCACATCAAACTAAAAAGCGTCTGCACAGCAAAAGAAACAAGCATCAAAATGGAAAGGGAACCCACTATATGGGAGACCATAATTGCCAATGATACTTTAAATAAGGGGTTAATTTTCAAAATATATAAAGTACTCATACAACTCACCAAAAGGAAGACAAAGAACTCAATTAAAAAATAGGCAGAGGCCCTGGCCGGTTTGGCTCAGCGGTTAGAGCGTCGGCCTGCAGTCCAGAGAGACCCAGGTTCGGTTCCCGCTAGGGGCATGTACTTCGGTTGCAGTTTGTCCCCGGCCCTGGTTGGTCGTGGGGGTGGCAGCCACTCGATGTGTCATTTTCACATCGATGTTTCTCTCTCTCTCTCTTCCTCTCTCTCCCTCCCACTCTATCTGAACTAAAAATGAAAAAATGTCCTCGGGTGAGGATAAAAAAAAAAAAGAGGACCTACATAGACACCTCTCCAAACAGGACATACAAATGGCCAAGAGACATATGAAAAAATCCTCAACATCACTAATCATCAGAGGGATGCAAATTAAAACTATGAGGGCCCTGGCTGGTTTGGCTCAGGGTTAGAGCGTCAGCCTGCGGTCTGGAGAGACCCGGGTTCGGTTCCCGCTAGGGGTGCGTGCCTCAGTTGCAGTTTGTCCCCAGCCCCAGTTGGGGTTGTGTGGGTGGCAACCACTCGATGTGTCTCTCTCACATTGATGTTTCTCTCTCTCTGTCTTCCTCCCTCTCTCCCTCTTGTTCTATGAATGCAAAAAGTGTCCTCAGGTGAGGATTAAAAAAAACAAACAAACAAAAAAACAAAACAACTATGAGGTATCACCTCACACGTGTCAGGATGGCTGACATCAACAAATCCTCAAACAAGTGCTGGAGAAAAGGGGACTCTAGTACATTGCTAGTGAGAATGCATACTGGTGTAGCCACTATGGAAAACAATATGGTGTTACCTCAAAAAATTAAAAATTGAACTGCCATTTGATCCAGTGATCTCACTTCTAGGAATATATCCTAAGAAGCCTGAAATACCAATCAGAAAGAATATATGTGCCCCTATGGCAGTACTATTTACAATTGCTAAGATGTGGAAACAGCCCAAGTGTCCATCAGTAGATGAATAGACAAGAAAAGCTGCAGTACATATACACAATGGAGTACTATGCAGCTATAAGAAAGATCCCTTATCCTTTGAGATGACTTGGAGGGACCTGGAGAGTATTATCCTAAGCGAAACAAGCCAATCAGAGAAAGACAAATATCACATGATCTCACTTACTTGTGGAATATAATGAACAAAACAATCTGGTGAACAAAATAGATGCAGAGTCATAGAAGTAGGGTACAGACTGACAAACCTCAGAAGGGGGTTGGGGGAAGGAAGAGGTAAACCACAGAACTTATATGCATGTATGCATAACCATGGACATAGACAACAATACTGGGGGTTGGGGGGGGGGCGGGAGTGGGAGGAGGGTGTCCATAGGGGAAAAAGGAGAAACATCTGTAACAAAAATAAATTAACAAACAAAAAATAAAGTGCTTTGAACAATGTCAAAACAGATTCAGTACTCAGTAAACATGAGCTATTATAAAGATTCCTTTAAAAATCTGTGGATTCAGCCTGGCTGGTGTGCCTCAGTGGATTGAGTGTTGTCCCATGGACTGAGAGGTTCCCAGATCAATTCCAGGTCAGGGCACATGCCCGGCTGGATCTCCAGTAGGGGGTGTGCAGGAGGCAGCCAGTCAGTGTTTCTCTCTCACATCGGTGTTTCTATCTCTTCCTCTCTCTCTAGAAAATCAGTAAAATCATATTTTTAAAAAAGTTCTAATAGAAATGTAGCTTTCTTTATTACAAGAATAAATAAATCATGTTTCACTGCAAAGTAAACTTGAGGTATATGTAAGTTGTATGGATAGTTTTACTTATTTTTGCAAAGGTGCCTGGATATACTAAGAACAGAATGTGCAAAAATTATTTAAACTTATATTTGTGTTCATTTTAAAAATAATTATGGTATAAAACAAAACAAAATTTAGTATGCCCCTAAGATCCTGTCATATTTCCCAGTTTTGCCACATAGAGATGATTTTACTTGGTCACTTTTATATTCCAAATTTTATGACTATACTACTGCTTGATAAATGAATTTACACTATTGATTTACTTTCTCATATGATATGAAGACTTAATTATTTCATAAGAACTCTGATATCATTCTGTTACTTTGTAGTTGGTTCATTAGCATTTACATTGTCATGACTCTCAAAATATTGTCTGCTGAGCCAAGTCCTGAACTATGATTACATTTCTTTCTTGTACAGTTCATAGTCTTTATTTGAAGCTTTTCTGTTTTTTTTCCCCCCCTGTGCTATTATTGTGTAATTATAGCTTTCAAATGTTTCTTCATATTTTATTCTGTCAAGTCACATTTTTCTCAGAGGCCTCACCTTGGAAACATTAGGGCTTCTGCTTCAAGCAAATCTGGTTGCTCTCTATGCCTACTATATCACATTCTAAGAATATGAAGTAACGTTAACACGTTTCGTTAGAAAGCCATTGTTTCTTGGCTCTCTTGCTTGAGCTATGTTCAAGTTACTTCCTAGGGAAGAACCAGTAGAAAATAAATTTTCTGAATATCTGCATATATAATAGGCTCACACTAGTTTAACTGCATAGATAATTTTTTCAGAAATTAACTACATTGTCTTTTTTTTTTTTTATCCTTACCCGAGGACATTTTTCCATTTTTTGTTCAGGTAGAGTTGGAGGGAGAGAGAGGAAGAGAGAGAGAGAGAAAGAAACATCGACATGAAAGGTACACATTGAGTGGCTGCCTCCCACACGACCCAACCAGGGCCAGGGACAAACTGCAACCAAGATAGGCGCCCCCAGCGGGAACCAAACCCCGGTCTCTCTGGACCGCAGGTTGACACTCCAACTGCTGAGCCAAACCGGCCAGGGCTACATTGTCTTTTACTTTCCAAGTTATTGTGAAAACAAATGCTATTTCTATTATAGCTCATATATTTTTTTACCCCACTTCTACACTCCCCGGACATCTTTAAAAGCTTTTTAGACCTAGAAATATATAATGGCATGATATTGTCTTGCAGTTCCCAGTCTCCTTTCTTGCTGTTAATCAATGAATCTTTTCAACCTAGGGATGCACATCCCACAGCACTAGGGGAAGTTTTTATATTTTTTGTTTACTTCTCAAACATTGTATGTTAAACACTTTATATCTCCATTTCCCTTGTATTCTCATTTCCTATTTTTTTCTGATTAATTGTAGTCTTCTTTGAGCTTTCTCAATGTTTTCTTTAAACCATTTTATTGATTTTTTTTACATTTCCACATACATTTTATTTTATTTTATCTTTATTGTTGAAATTATTATAGATGTCCCCCTCTGACCCTCTCCTCCCTGCTCCCACCCCCTCTCCTGTCTTCCATACACTATAGTCTGTGTCCATTGATTATGCATGTAAGTTCTTTGGTTTATTTTTTCCCACCCTCCCTCCCCACTTCCCTCCGGTTCATCAGTCTAACAACCAATTTGTACTTCTTAATCCCTTCACTTTTTCACCCATCCTCCAACCCTCCTCCCATCTGGCAACCAACAAAATGTTCTCTGTATCTGTGAGTCTGTTTCTGTTCTGCTTGTTCCTTCTGTTTGTAGATTCAATTGTTGATATGTATTTATTGCCATTTTATTGTTCATATTTTTTATCTTTAAGGAGATCCCTCAACATTTCATATAATATTGGTTTGGTGGTGGTGAACTCCTTTAGCTTTTTCTTGTCTGGGAAGCTCTTTATCTGTCCTTTGATTCTAAACAATAGCTTTGCTGAGTAGAGTAATCTTGGTTGTAGGACCTTGCTTTTCATCACTTTGAATATTTTGTGCCAATCCCTTTTGGCTTGCAAAGTTTCTTTTGAGAAATCAACTGAGTCTTATGGGACCTCTCTTATAGGTAACTAACTGCTTTTCTCTTGCTGCTTTTAAGATTCTCTGTTTGGCCAGCTGGTGTGGCTCAGTGAATTGAGCATTGTCCCATGGATTGAGAGGTCCCAGTTTGAGTCCCAGTCAGGGAACATGCCTGGGTTGCAGACTCGATCCCCAGTAGGGGGTGTGCAGGAGGCATTGAATCAATGTTCCTTTCTCACATTGATGTTGCTCTCTCTCCCTCTCTAAAAATATCAATGAAAATAAATAAAAGATTCTCTGTCTTTAACCTTTTGCATTTTTATTATAATGTGTCTTGGTGTGGGCCTCTTTGAGTTCATCTTGTTTGGGACTTTCTGTGCTTCCTAGACTTGTATGTCTGTCTCCTTCACCAAGTTAAGAAAATTTTCTGTCATTTTTTTCAAATAGGTTTTCAATTTCTTGCTCTCTCTTCTCCTTCTGGCACCCCTATGATGTGAATGTTGATACCCTTGAAGTTGTCCCAGAGGCTCCTCACACTATCCTCATTTTTTTTTGGATTCCTTTTTCTTTTTGTTGTTCTAATTGGGTATTTTTTTTGTTTTTTTTTTTTTGTTTTTTGTTTTTTTGCTTCCTTATATTCCAAATCGATGGTATAATTCTGAGTTTCACCTGCTTTACTATTGATTCCCTGTAAATTATTCTTAATTTCAGTTAGTGCATCCTTTATTTCTGAGTGATCCTTTCTTATGCTCTTGAGGTCCACACTAAGTTCCTTACACATCCTTATAAGCAGTGTTTTGAACTCTGCATCTGTTATATTGCTTATCTCCATTGTTTAGTTCTTTTCCTGGAGTTTTGTTCTGTTATTTCATTTGGGACAAGTTTCTTTGTCTCCTCATTATGACTGCCTCCCTGTGTTTGTTTCTATGTATTAGGTAGAGCTGCTATGTTTCCTAGGCTTGGTATGATGGCCTATTGTAGCAGGTGTCCAGTAGGATCCAGTGGCACAGCCTCCCTGATCACTTGATGTGCACCCCCTGTGTGGATTATACACCCTTCTGTTGTAATTGAGTCTTGATGCTGTTGGCACATCAATGGGAGGAATTTACTCAGGCTGACCAGCTGCTAGGACTGGCACTGACCACTGACCTCTGACTACCTTGGAGAACCAACTGTGCAGGGATCCACCACACAGAGCAAGACTTACTTCATCAGGGCTCTGGTACCCAGAGTCCACTCCTTGAGTGTGTTGATTATAGAGATGGTTGGGTGGTGGTGCTTCAACATGGTCTGAATCTGTCCACTGGGTGTGTTGGCTCTGGGCCTCTCAGGAGGTGCAGGCCAAGGTCAGCCACTGACTGTGTTCTACCCAGGACCACCAGGCATAAGCTACAAAGTGATCTGCAGATGACAGCTTGGCCTTGCCTGGGCACCTTCAAACTCAGCACAAGAAGCAGTGAACCAAGGCTGGCTGTTTCTAGTGCTGGGTGGGGGCCACTTAGCTAGAGATATGGGGCTGACTTAGGCCAGATGCTACTTGTTTGAGAAATTTCCTATGATGAAGCCACTAGAAACTGCTTGGGTAGGCCCAAAAGTTGGGTGAGACAGGGCCTCAGGGAATCACCAAGGTCAGGCAAACAGAGTGAACCAGGTTGCTGGAGTCCCAGATATGGTGGCAGGCTGCCTGCCTGTGGGGGAAGGGCTCACCAAAGGAACAATGGCCTCCATCAGCACGTCTGTCCAGCCGAAAACTGCCTCTCCAGCTCTCACCCGACGCCAAACAATTTGGTTCTTCCCAGTACTCTGGTGACTTTCAAGCTGCCTCCTGATGCTGGAGCCTGGAGGGAGTGGCTCTGAGTAAGTCCATGCACAGGCCCCTTAAGAGGAGCTGCCGGGGGCTCCAGCAGCCTCAGCCTCCCTCAGCCTCAGTTCCTGCTGGTTTTCCCAGCCAGAAGTGATGGGGATTCTCTTCCTGGCACTGGAACTCTGAGCTGGGCGCCTGGTGTGGAACAGGGATCCCCTCACTCCTCAGGGAGGACCTTCCCAGCCGAGGTGTCCTCCTGATTTTTATCTGCTACATGTGGGTGTGGGACTAGCCCGTCTGCGCCTCCGCCCTTCCTACCAGTCTTGATGTGGCTGCTTCTTTAATTTCGTAGTTGTAGGACTTCCATTCAGCTCGATGTCAGGCAGTTCTGAATGATGGTTGTTCTGTAGTTATAATTTTGATGTGGTTGTGGGAGGAGGTGATACCACATTTACTTATGCCGCCATCTTGACCAGAAGTCGCTCATTTAATTTTTATTGGCAATTTCATGTTTAGCTTACAAGAGTCTGATTACCACCCTGGCTGATTTGGCTCAGCAGTTAGAGCATTGGCCCGTGGACCAGAGAGTCCCAGGTTCTGTTGCCGCTAAGGGCAGGTACCTCGGTTGCAGTTTGTCCCCGGCCCTGGTTGGGGTAATGTGAGTGGTGGCCACTCAGTGTTTCTCTTTCACATTGATGTCCCTCTCTCTCCCGGCCTCTCTCTCCCGCTCTATCTGAAGATAAATGGAAAAATGTCCTCGAGTGAGGATAAAAAAAATTTTTTTTTAAAGAGTCTGATTACCTTATGATAGGATCCATTATCTTTTCACATCTGTCTGAAGATATAAATCATTTTTCTGTAGTTCCCTTTAATCTCCTCTATTGTCTCCAAGACATTTTTTAAATTAATTTTTTAAAAATTTCATATTGGAAGTGTTACTGAATTGTCTGGTGTTCCTTTTTTATCCCCTCAGATTCAAGAGTAAGGCATTATAGGAGATTCCAAAATGGCAGCAAAGTGAATGGAAGCTACACAGACCATCTCCCAGGACCAAACTAGAATTACAACTAAAATAAAGACAAATCGTCAGGAAAAAGCAACAGAAAAGCAGCTTGCCAGGACCACATAACCAGGGACACTGAATCAATCCTGGTAGAATTGGGGAGGCATGATAGGGAGGCTGAGAGCCCATGGACAGCAGCAGTCTTAGCTGTGAGCAGCGCCCTCAGTGTTAAATTTCCAAGCCCGCTCCACAGCGCAGAGGGCCGGGACAGAGTGCTAAAATAGCCACAGCCACTCACCTTGGGCTCCAGCAGAGGGAGGACGGACTGGACTGGAACCATGTGGGGACACTCAGGATTTGGAGGGTGCTCAGAGCTTTTGCTGAGTTTCTGTCACATAGGACAGTGGCCATCTTACTCCTTCCCAGGGCTCTGGGGAGAGGTGGCAGCCCCTCCCTCGAAGATTCAACCCCACCCAGGTGGGCTATTGAAATACAAATTGAGGCTCATTAACAACCAGCATCTGCCCCACCCTTGGGAAATCCTCTTACGATGAACACCTGGGGGAGGTTTTCATTCAACTGAGAACCCAAGGCTCTTCAAGTAACCGCTACTAATAGCCACCAGGCAAAAAGGTAGAGGATAACTGAACCTTTTCTGGGCTAGCAAATCCACCAGGAAAGTAAGACTTGACAGTGGTGTTCAACGTGGATCCTCCCACACTCATCCAAACCCAGTAGAGGGAACCACAAACAGCAGAACACCAACATCCACAGGGAAAATTTGGCAGGCTCCAAAACCCACTGAGATAGCCAAAATGGTGAAACAAAGAAACAAATCCCAAATGAAAGAATAAGAGACCTCTACCAAAGATGAGATAAATGAAATGCACTTAAGCAAGTTAACAGAATTAGAATTCAGAGCCATGATCTTAAGGAAGCTCAACAGCATGAGTAAGGACATCAACACCATGAGTAAAGACATAGAAACATTGAAAATCAACCAATTGGAAATGAAGAAGCACCAAGAAGAAATGAAGAATGACATAGCAGAAATGAAGAACACATTGGAAGGACTAAACAGCAGAGTAGCGGAAGCTGAGGACCAGATCAGTGAATCAGAAGACAAGGTAGAAAAAATCAACCCAAAAGGAGAAAACAATTAAAAAACAGGAAGACAGCTTAAGAGAACTGTGGGACAACTGGAAACGTAATAATATTCGCATCATAGGAGTCCCCAAAGAAGAAGAAAATGAGCAAGGGTTAGAGAATGTATTTGAAGAAATAGTGACAGAAAACTTCCCTAATTTGGTGAAAGAAGAAGGCATTCAAGTTCAAGAAGCACAGAGAGCCCCAAGTAAGAAGAACCCAAACAGGCCCACAGCAAGACACATAGTAATTAAAATGCCAAAATTTAAAGACAAAGAGAGAATCCTAAAGGCAGCAAGAGATAAGCAACAGGTTACCTACAAAGGAACCCCCATAAAGCTATCAGCTGACTTCTCAACAGAAACACTACAGGGCAGAAGGGAATGGCATGAAGTAATCAAGGTCATGAAAAACAAGGATCTAAATCCAAGACTACTCTATCCAGCAAGGCTATCATTCAAAATTGAAGGAGAAATAAAGAGCTTCATGGATAAAAAAAAAAAAAAAAAAAAAAGCTAAAGGAATTTACCACCACCAAACTAGCACTGCAAGAAATGCTGAAGGGACTGTTGTAAGAAGAAGAAGAAACAGAGAGAGAGAGAGGAACACAGGCATAAAATTAAAATGGCAACTAATAACTATCTATCAATAATTACCTTAAATGTAAATGGCTTAAATGGTCCAATCAAAAGACATAAGGTAGCTGATTGGACAAGAAAACACAACCCATATATATGCTGTCTACAAGAGACTCACCTCACAACAAAACACTCACACAGGATGAAAGTGAAGAGATGGAAAAAATTTTTCCAAGCAAATGGAATTGAAAAAAAAGCTGGTGTAGCAATACTCATATCGGACAAGATAGACTTCAAAACAAGGGCCATAATAAGAGACAGAGAAGGTCACTACATAATATTAAAAGGATCAATCCAACAAGAGGATATAACCCTGGTAAACATATACGCACCAAACAAGGGAGCACCAAAATATATTTAAAAACTTCTGGAGGACTTCAAGGGAGAGACCAATAGCAACATGATCATAGTGGGTGACTTTAACACGCCACTGACACCACTGGATAGATCTTCTAGACAAAAATTAACAAGGACATAGAGTCCTTACAAGACAAACTAGATCAGTTGGACTTCATTGATATTTACAGAATATTTCACCCCAAAGCTGCAGAATATACATTCTTCTCAAGTGCACAGGGGTCATTCTCAAAGATAGACCACATGTTAGGACACAAAGCAAGTCTCTACAAAGTCAAGAAAATTCAAATCATATCAAGCATCTTCTCAGATCACAGTGGCATGAAACTAGAACTCAATTACAGTAAAAACACACAAAAACATTCAAACACTTGGAGACTAAATAGCATGCTATTAAACAACGAATGGGTTACTAACAAGATCAAGGAAGAAATTAAAAATTTCCTGGAAACCAATGAAAAGGAACACACAACAACACAAAATCTATGGGATACAGCGAAAGCAGTCCTGACAGGAAAGTTCATAGCACTACAGGCCTACCTCAAGAAACAAGAAAAATTCCTAATTGACTTTCTAACCCTACATCTTAAAGAACTAGAAAGTAAACAAAAAGCAAAACAGAGAGCTAGTAGGAGGAAGGAAATAGTAAAGGTCAGAGCAGAAATAAACGACATGGAGATTAAAAAAACAATTCAAATGATCAATGAAACAAAAAGCTGGTTCTTTGAAAAGATAAACAAGATAGATGGCCCTTTAACCAGACTCACCAAGAAACAAACAAAAAAAAGAGGAACCAAATAAACAAAATCAGAAATGAAAGAGAAGTAACAACTGACACCACAGAAATTCAAAGGATCATTGAAACATATTATGAACAATTTTACGCCAACAAATTGGACAACCTAGGAGAAATGGACAAATTTCTAGAAACACACAGTCTCCCAAAATTGAACCAGGAAGACACAAAAACTTGAACAGACCAATAACAACAAAGGAAATTGAAGATGTAATTAAGAAACTCCCAGCAAACAAAAGCCCAGGCCCAGATGGCTTCACGGGGGAGTCTTACTGAACATTCAAAGAAGATCTAATACCCATTCTCCTCAAACTATTCCAAAAAATCCAAGAAGACGGAACACTTCCAAACTCATTTTAGGAAGCCAGCATAATCCTAATTCCAAAACCGGATAAAGACACTACAAAGAAAGAAAACTACAGGCCGAAATCCTGGATGAACACAGATACCAAAATCCTCAACAAAATATTAGCAAATCGGATCCAGCGATACATCAAAAAAATTATTCATCATGACCAAGTGGGTTTCATCCCAGGCATGCAAGGATGGTACAATATTCGCAAATCAATAAATGTGATACACCACATAAACAAAATGAAAGATAAAAACCATATGATCATATCAATAGATGCTGAAAAAGCATTCGACAAAATCCAGCACCCATTTCTGATAAAAACGCTCAGCAATGTGGGAATAGAGGGTCCATATCTCAACATAATAAAGGCTATATATGAAAAACCTACAGCCAACATTATTCTCAATGGGCAAAAACTAAAAGCATTCCCCTTAAGAACGGGAACAAGACAGAGATGCCCACTTTCGCCACTCTTATTTTGCATAGTACTGGAAGTCTTAGCCACAGCAATTAGACATGAAGAAAAAATAAAGGGGATCCAAATTGGAAAGGAGGAAGTGAAACTGTCATTATTTGCAGATGACATGATATTGTACATAGAAAACCCTAAGGACTCCATAAAAAACCTACTAGACTTAATAAATGAATTTGACAAAGTAGCAGAAATCAAAATTAATGTCAAGAAATCGACAGCATTCTTATACACCAATGATGAAATCACAGAAAGAGAAACTAAAAAAAAAATTCCATTTACCATCGCAGCAAAAAAATTAAGATACCTAGGAATAAACTCAACCAAAGAAGTAAAGGACCTCTTCACAGAAAACTACAAGTCATTGAAAAAGAAATAGAGGAAGATATAAAAAAGTGGAAACATATACCTTGTTCATGGATTGGAAGAATTAACATCATTAAAATGTTCTTACTACCCAAAGCAATCTATAGATTCAATGCAATCCTCATCAAAATACCGATGACATATTTCACAGAACTAGAACAAACACTCCAAAAGTTTATATGGAACCAAAAAAGACCCCGAATAGCCACAGCAATCTTGAAAAAGAAGAACAAAGCAGGGGGGATCACAATACCAGATAACAGGTTATACTACAAAGCCTTTGTAATCAAAACAACTTGGTACTGGCACAAGAACAGGCATACAGATCAATGGAACAGAACAGAGAACCCAGAAATTGACCCAAGATATTATGCTCAATTAATATTTTACAAAGGTGGCAAGAGTGTACAGTGGAGTAAAGATAGCCTCTTTAATAAATGGTGTTGGGAAAATTGGACAGCTACATGCAAAAAAATGAAACTAGACCATCAACTTACACCATACACAAGCATAAACTCAAAGTGGATAAAAGACTTAAATGTGACTCATGAATCCATAACAACCCTAGAAGAAAATGTAGACAACAAAATTTCAGACATCATACACAGCAGAATTTTCACTGATACATCACCTAAGGCAATAGAAACAAAGGAAAAAATGAACACATGGCACTACATCAAACTAAAAAGCTTCTACACAGCAAAAGAAACAAGCATCAAAATGGAAAGGGAACCCACTGTATGGGAGAGCATAATTGCCAATGATACATCAGATAAGGGGTTAATTTCCAAACTATATAGAGTGCTCATACAACTCAACAAAAGGAAGACAAAGAACCCAATTAAAAAATGGGCCGAGGACCTAAATGGACACCTCTCAAAAAAAGACATACAAATAAATGGCCAAGAGACATATGAAGAAATGCTCAACGTCACTAATCATCAGAGAGATGCAAATCAAAACAACTATGAGGTATCACCTCACACCTGTCAGAATGGCCACCATCAACAAATCATCAAACAACAAGTGCTGGCGAGGGTGAGGATAAAAGGGGACTCTAGTACACTGGTGTTGGGAATGCAGACTGGTGCAGCCATTATGGAAAACAGTATGGTGTTTCCTCAAAAATTAAAAATTGATCTGCCATTTGACCCAGTGATCCCACTCCTAGGAATATATCCCAAGAAGCTTGAAACACCCATCATAAAGAATATATGTATCCCTATGTTAATAGTAGCACTATTTACAATCGCTAAGATCTGGAAACAGCCCAAGTGTCCCTCAATAGATAAGTGGATAAAAAGCTGTGATACATATATACAATGGAATACTATGCAGCTATAAGAAAGAAAGATCTCTTATCCTTTGAGATGACATGGAGGGACCTGGAGAGTATTATGCTAAATGAAATAAGCCAATCAGAGAAAGACAAATACCACATGATCTCACTTATTTGTGGAATATAATGAACTATGTGGGCTGATGAACGAAATAGACCCAGAGACATAGAAAGTATATGGTTCAGACTGACAAACCTCAGAGGAAGGGGGCTGGGGGATGGATGAGATGAACCAAGGAACTTACATGCCTGTATGCATAACCAATGGACATAGACAACAATGCTAGGAGGTTGGGGGGGCGGAATGGGGAGGAGGGTGTCTAGGGGGGAAGAAGGAGAAACATCTGTAACAAAATTAAATGAATAAAAATTGAAAAAATAGAAAATAAAAGACTAACAATACCAAGTGTTGCCAAAGAAGTGGGGGCAATTGGAACTCTCATATACTGCAAGCAGGGGGAGTAATTTGAAATTGTAGTAGCATCTTTTCAAAATAAACAGGGCAATTCTACTGCTAGGTATTTATCCAAGAATAATGAGTGTACTAAAGGCACATATAATACTTTTCATAGATAAAAATTGGAAACAGCCTAAATGCTTTTCAGTACAAGGATGGATAAATAAATTGTGGTATATTCACACCATGGTATCATATGTAACAATGTAAAAGAAGGAACTATTGCCCAGCCGGTGTGTCACAGTGGTTGAGCATCAACCCATGCACCAAGAGGTCGCCAGTTCAATTCCTGGTCACAGCATATGCCCAGGTTGTAATCCCCAGTGGGGGCATGCAGGAGGCAGCCAATTGATGTTCTCTCTCATCGATGTTTCCCTCTCTCCCTCTCCCTTCCTCTCTCTCTAAAATCAATAAAGATAATTTTTTTTAATTTACTGTAAATATTATTTTAGGACTTAATTCTCTTTTCTGTTACTGACAGTATTTTACTCTGCTTCATTTTTATTTCTACTTGTGTAAAATTATACACTTAAAAAACTTTCTGGTGATTATCTCTAGTTTATAAAGACCCGGATATATCTGTATTTTCCCATAAGTGTCTATAGCTTTATTTATATTTATTCCTATTCATGCTTTTTCCTAAATGGGACATTTCCCCCAAGTAAATTCTTAGCAAGCTTATAAATCCTTTTTGTTTTTCTTGACACTATTCAGATTAGTATTGTTCAGAGGTTTAGTTCCAAATTATTTTGACAATCTATTTTTTATAGAATTTCAAGGATTGAGTTGAATTCACCATCTTTTCCAACCTTGAACTACCTCTTTCTCTCTCTGTTTTTTTCATATAAGCACCCTGATACTTAGAGAGGTTAATGGACTAGCCCAAGGTCAGCACCAATTCTACTATTAAAGACAGATGGACCTACTCTCATCTGTTTTTCCTGCTTCCCATTTTCTACCCCAGGCAGCATTGCTGTCTTTGCTTCCTTTCACTTCCACTGGAGAGTCCGTTTCATTCATAACCTCATTCACTATCTGCTATATGCAAATCATTGTGAGAGTGGAGGAATATAGTGTGGGAGGATGAGGGGACAGCCTTCTATCCTTGTACTCAAGTCTGACCTCCAAAGTGGCCACAAGCTTCCTTTTGGTCTCAAAATTCAAACACTGAAAGCATAATATTGTACCACTATGCTAAGATACTCAATATACAGGGAAGATGACTTAATTTTTAAATGTATTGTCTGCCTTTGTATGTCTTTATCTTGCATCTGTCACCCTTTCTGCCTGTCATTCTAGGCTATGAGTCCAGAAAGGCAAGAACAGTGCTTGGCAGAGAAGCTCAAAACAAGTTAATTCCCTTCTTGTCATTTTGGAGAAGTTCTTTAGACTAAATCCAACCTGACACAATTTTAAACAACAGAACCTTTGTCCATGTCTGCTCATGGATAAATATAGAAGAAAGGGGGAATTCAAAGAAAGAAAATGGGGGAAAGCTGTGTTTTTCTTATCACTGACACTTCAAAAGAATATGCATTGCTTCCTTGTTAACAACATCCCTAAAAAAGACTCAGTGCTCAGAACAAATGACCTGTACTTGTTAAAAAATGCAAGTTAAATCGCATTAATGAGGTAACTTATAGCCTAAGAAGTATATGCATAAAAAAGAAGGGCTGGACGGTGTGGCTCAGTTGGTTGGGCATTCTCTCAAGCACCAAAGGGTTTCCGGGAATCCCTGGTCAGGGCACATGGCCGGGTTGTGGGCTCAATTCCCAGTAGGGAGTGTGCAGGAGTCAGCCAATCAATGTTTTGCTTTCACATCAATGTTTCTCTCTCTCTCTCCATCTCCCTTCCTATCTGTCTAAAAATCAATTAAAAGTCTTTAATGCCCTGGCCGGTTTGGCTCAGTGGTTAGAGCACTGGCCAGCAGACCGGAGTCATGGATTCATTCCCCATCAAGGGCATGTATGTCAGTTGCAGATTTGATAACCTGACAGGGTTTGTGTGGGAGGCAACCAATTGATGTGTCTCTCTCACATCAATGTTTCTCTCTCTCTCTCTCCCTCCCTCCCACTCTATCTAAAAAATCAATGGAAAAATATCCTCAGGTGAGGATTTAAAAAATAAATAAATAGTAAGAGAGAAAGGCAGCTTCATATAATTGATGATAGTGAAAACATAGTAAGAGTGGGATGATTTCTTTTGTTTTTAAACCAGACCTCACTTCTCCACATTGTAGGGAAGCTCCCTGGGTCAACCATGCTGGTACCTGGTAGTGCCAGGTGAAACCCCACAAAATGCACCCCAGCCCACATCTCATGCTTTGGTCCCTGGCCAAGACCATGAGCAGCTCTCCGCCCTCAACCAAATCCATCACTGATGCCTGCAACACATCAGAAGTGAAGAACCTGAGTTCACAGAATCCCTTTTATAAAGCAGCAGTGGAAAAAGGCCAGTTTATCCAAATCAACACACTTTATAAATTTAGGAAGAGGAGACACCAGCCTTGCTTTTAAAGAAAAAAATACCAACTTAGTTTTTTGCCCAAAATAACATCCAGAGAAATTAAAGGTAGAAACTGTAGATACCATTCAAAAGTGAGAACAGTGATAGAGTTAAATACTTGTCATAACCCTGGAAGGGGGAAGACTTTCTAAACTTACAAATAAAAGAAATTATAAAGAAAAGAAAAAAGGTGGATTTGTTTACATACTCATGAAAAATCATCTTCAGTGAATGTAATAACCAAAATAAAATGGTCAACAGCTAACAAAGAAATACCATTTCTACAAATATGATAAAGGTTTACTATTTTATACAATTAAAATAAATACAAATTAGCAAGAAAGTTAATAAGATCAATAGATAAATGGGTCCAATTACTTCAAAATATGCTAAGAAGTTCTCTAAACAAATGGGAACCGTCTTAAAACGTTTGAATAGGTTGTATCAAAAGAAAATATTGAAACTAAAAAGTTTGGTGCTCAGTGGTATAAATCACATACGATTTACTATGATGGTTGTCTTAATAATTTAATCCTACCTACTTCTTGGTGAGTTTTAATTTATCTTCAGGGAGAAATTTAACTTTCAGTAGCATCAGAATCATTACATCAAGATGCTTTTGAGCTACCTGGTTAGTGAACACAACTGCTTGTGGGAAATCTCAGAGCTCCAAACTTTTATTTGGATAGCAAAAGGTATAATTATGTGTCTTAATAAATTCAACAACATTTTGGCAATCTCGTCAAGCTTGGATTAATCTGTGCTGTACAAGTTGTTATGTCATAGTACTTGAAGAGTTTTGGGAAACTGCTTTTCATCAAGCATCAAGTTCTTCAAAATTTAAAAGACCAGCATTGACATGTCTTTCTAGGAAACTCGGGTGATTTACGTTCCTGTGTGTCACGCAGCACAGTCAGTGCACTGGGTGAGAAATGCCCAGGCAGCCTCATTTGCTTTCTACCTTTGGAAATGTAGTCCTTGACCTCACCTTCCAGATTCAGCTCATCTCACTGAATTTACATTGTAAACTGACTGCCTTCTCCTAGAGAAAAAGGTCTCTAAAACAAAGGTGGCTGACTGCCCATCACTATTGAATTCTGCTTGCAATGGCCATGGCAGTGACTCAGAAAGGAGTCTTAGAAATCCAAGTTAGTCCACAGATTAAACATCAGTAATGCCTCTATGTGTTCCTCCTGCATTTCTGAAGAGGGCTGCACATAAAAACGCTAATGAAGAGAATATTGAAAGAATGTCTGTTCTCTATGTGTGCAATATTGTTTGTAAACAATTATTAACATATATTTAAGACTTACATTTTTTAAATTGCCTTAAATTAGTAAATTATGCCATAAATAAATGTTACCTTGTAAGCACCTTCAGGACAGGAGGAAATCTACTCAGAACTACTAATGTAAACACTTCAGTGCCCAGAGTGATTGTCCACCAGCCTGATGGGTATGCTGACTTCCAGTCGAAGAGGCTCAGCATTCCCAGGTGGCATAGGGTGCCACACACAGTGACCATCGAGTGCCTGTGTGGTGTGGACAGTGCTATTGCAGGCAGATAATACTTCTTAACTTCCATTTAAAATTTTGGTCCTTTTGTGCCTGTTGCATTCTCACAGATAACAGCTTATGGAAAAGTAGGAGTTGTTTATTATCTTAGCAGTTATGCAAAAATGCTTACAGCCAAGCCAAGGAAATAATTGCTAATTTTGTAGAGATGCAAATGTGATGAGGTAAGCCAAATTAATAACAATCTCTCAAGTACCATCCTAAAACAGGTCAGGAAAAAAAAAAAGCCTCCTAACATGCAAAACTGGTGAAATTTGATTTGGTTTAGATGATTATGTTCAGTGAATAAATTAATGAAGAATGGAGAAACTAACATGGTATCTCAGGTGAGAGTTGAGAACATAAAGTCTGGAGCAGACTACCCAGCTCAAATTCTGAGTCGGCCATTGTGACATTCTGACCTTGGAGCAGTGACCTTCTCCATGATTCAGGGCCTCTCTCCATACAAAGAAAATGGGGATAGTCATAATATTAACAACTCAGATCAGGGTTGTGAGCATTAAAGTTGTTGTCGTACATTAAGAGCTTAGAATGATGCTGTCATTGTCTACATGGTAGATGGTTAGCTCAGGGTAAGTTATTTAGCATGTCTTAAATTTTCCTATAATTAGCACAATATCCCTCCAAATTAACATATATTAATAATACAAGGGAAGGTTATGATGTAGTTCAGTAAAATTACTCTGTATCTATACATAGAAATAATGACTCAATCCTCTCAGTGATTTTTAGTAATTTCTTATTTATGAGTATAGATTATTTTAAGAATATGATCTATTAGAAATTGTGACTCAGAACCAATAGAAATAGGCTTCGATACTCAGTTTTGTTTCATCAAACTTAATATTACAACTATTTGTATTGAATATAATCTAAACAATAGCTATTTTTTTCATTAAAATTATATATTCTATGATCCTAAGGATGTGCTAAACCATAAATTATAAGCCAGTGTTTCTCACATTAGTGTTCACAGGTGTATTCTAATGGTTCTATTAAAGTTTTCTTTTAAATTAGATATAATACTGCCCGGCTGGTGAGGCTCAGTGGATTAAGCGTCGTCCCATGGACTGAGAGGTCCCAGTTCGATTCCCAGTCAGGGCACATGCCTGGGTTGCGGGTTCGATCTCCGGTGGGAGCTGTGCAGGAGGCAGCCAATCAATGTTTCTATCTCTCTTTTCCTTCCTCTCTCTCTGAAAAATCGATAAAAACATATTTTTTTCTTTATTTTTTTTTCTTTATTGATTTTAGAGAGAGAGGAAGGGAGAGGGAGAGAGAGGTAGAAACATCTATGAGAGAGAACAGCAACTGGCTGCCTCCTGCATGCCCCCCACTGGGGATCCGGCCACAACCTGGGCATGTGCCCTGACTGGGAATCGAACCGGCGACCTCTTGGTCCATGAGTCGACGCTCAACCACTGCGCCACACCAGCTGGGCAAAAACATATTTTTAAAAATAAAAATAAATTAGTTATAATACTTAAATAGAATTATTTCACCAGTAATTATGACAAAATAGATAAATCACATTTAAAAGGATATTTTCATATAGGATTATATTTAGTGCTTTAAGACCATTTTATTTCATTCTAATTTCTTATAAAAGCCAGTAGGCCAATTTATAAAAAGGCCTTAAATATACATTACAAAATGTTACTGCAGAGGCACAGCAAAGGCCTCCACACCCTGCTGGCAGGGTCAGAAGAGTTCACATATTAGCAACTGCAACAACATCCTGTGGATGAGAGATGCCTTAAAAGGAGGTAATTTAGGTAGCTATTAAAAATGTACAAGTAGTCTAAACTCCTCTAATAACACAATAAGGAAATAAATAAGTGAGAGGACATTTGGATTTTGGGTAACATACTTAGGAAACACATTATTACTGCCCATCTGTTCCTCTAAAATATGCCTGGATGTGTTTCCTAGTGGCAGAAGGTAAGACTAAGCAAAATCTCACAATTGTCAGAGTATGGTCCCACTGAAAACAATAATAATCATCTTGCTAAAGTAACTGTGGTGTTTCAATGATTGGTAATCAAGTTTATGATATTGTATTTCCTCTCTTCTACCTGGTATCTATGAGTACGGGTTATAAAAGTGGCTTTAATAATTAGGGCACCAAAGGATCATAGGAGATTAACCTCATTTTCATCAAATTGGCTAATATTCACATGCAGAATATGTCAAACCTCTTTACCATACATCTAGTGCAAATCTCTCTTTAAGGTGAGGAATAATGGAAACATTACATATAAACATGCAGTTTTTTACATGTTTATCCAGATTTTATTCCAACAATACATATTTGATAGAGTCTTCCTGCATAATGATTTAAAATCTATTCTCTTAATTAGTAGGCAACTTCTTAGGAATACCAAAATTTAATAGATGACATCTTTGAATGGCATATGATCTTTTCTGTTGTAATTTAGATACAAAACATGAATCCAAATATTTGCCTTGGCATTCAAAAATCTAAACTATTATAAATTATCAGTAAGGTTGTATATAAAATATCAGAGATCATTAAGACCATCATCACCAAAAACGTAAGCAATACTTCAATCTTGTCTGCAATACATATGAATTCCCTAGGGATCGCCAGCTGATGCTTGAATTGCTCCAGAGATGTAAAAAGTTACTGCCACCCAGGATAGTTCATTTAATCTTTGCATAATTTCTGATTCTTAAAATAATCCCTTTGTAACTCTAATTAATGGGTCTTCTTGAAAGCATACAGAATAATTCTGAGCCATCTTCCATAATGAAAACCTTCAAATATGGACATTAACTATCTTACACATCACAGCTCCATCCTTAATTTGAATTAATAATTTAACTGCAGTGAAGTTTAATTTCCTAAACTGAAGAAAAACTGAGAATATGCATGTTAGGTATTCTGAAAAGCTTAAAGTAGACCTCAGAAATTCATTATAATATAAGAGTATTTTGAAAGAAGCAGTTTTAAAACTAAGTATTTTAGCCTGGCCGGTGTGGCTCAGTGGATTGAGCATTGTCCCATGGACTGAGAGGTCCTGGTTCGATTCCCAGTCAGGGCACATGCCCGAGTTGCAGGCTCGATCACCAGTAGGGGCCATGCAGGAGGCAGCCAATAGATGTTTCTTTCTCACATCAAAATTTCTAACTCTCTCTCCCTTCCTTTTTCTCTAAATAATCAATTAAAACATTACAGAAAACAAAACTATGTATTTGAGAAAATTTTTAATGAAATTTAAGAATTTCTTGGATAAAATGTGAGCACATAGGACAACTGGGCTCTGAATTAACCTGATATGAATTACACCAGAAAATGATGATGTCTGCTCTATGTAGTGAAAGGATCAGGAAAAGGGAAGCCTCTCAAGACAGAACTTGAGAACATAATCACGCTACTCAAGCCAAACAAAATGAGAAATGTACTCCCATCAGCAAAAGTGAAGGGGTTACCCTAAATTTTCACTTTTGCCTGGATGTTAAGAGCAAACTCAACTAGATATCTTAGTTATTCTAACTCATAGATATTCTAAAGTCTTTGGTTTACTGTTATGGGTACTTACTTGTTTCCCTGAACCTGGAGGTGCTTGTCTATATTTTGTTATTTTTGTAGTTTTGGGAAGGTTTTCATTTTATCTTTATTATGTATTAATAGTAAAGTGTAATTCCTGTTTTACCTGGAAAATATATTTTGAAATATTTTTATTTTCCATTGGTGTCATTTAACTGTACACAATAACAGCATGTAGCATGGAGCTAGTTCTACTGTCCCTGGTGGGGACATGCTTACACTCTTCTTAAAGAAATCTTCCAAAATAAAAAAAACCAAGGACTGTGAGCCAAAGTACAAGTGAGAGGAGAAAAAAAGTTTATTATATATATATATATATATATATATATAATAAACTTTTATTCCTATGAAAAAATAATACAATAATTAATAATTAATAAATAATTATTTAATTATTTAATACTGAATAAATAAAATAATTAAATTGTTTCATGTACTTACAAATATAAGCCTACTTTTGTCCCATCCTGTGTGTGTGTGTGTTTGTGTGCGTATATATATATATATATATATATATATGTATGTATGTAATTGTGAACATTTGATAACGAGCTTTGAAATCAAGAGTAATTTCAGTTTTTGGTGGACCTTTGATTTTTTAAAAATGTTTTTATTGATTTTAGAGAAAAAGGAAGGGAGGGAGAGAGAGAGAGAAAGTCATTGATCGGTTGCCTCCACATGCACCTCTACCAGGATCAAACCCATAACCTGGGTATGTGCTCTGACTGGGAATTGAACAAAGCTACCTTTTGGTGCACGGATGACACTGAACAAACTGAGCCACACCGGCCAGGGCTGTCCTTTGATTTTTCAGGTTGGGCACCAGCTCTCTACAGTTTGCAGCAGAATAGAAAAATAAGTGGCTTCAAGTATTTTAAAGATAAAATGAAACAAACAAAATAACCCAACCAAACCCATCTCCCCCATAGCTAGGATTACAAACCCTCAAACAGTGTATTGTGATTTTGCACTCACTCCTTTTCAGGGCTGAATAATATTCCATTACATGCATATCATTAATCTTGGGTTGTTTCCACCTTTGCCCATTAGAAATAATGCTGCTACAAAAATGTGTGTACAAGTATCTGAGTCTCTGCTTTCAATTCTTTTTGAGTGTATATCCAGAAGTGGAATTGCTGGATCATATGTAATTTTATGCTTAATTATTGAGGAACTACCATACTGTTTCCCCCAGTGTCTGCACCACTTTACAATTCCTTTAGTAATGCACAAGGATTCCAGTTTCTCCCCATTCTCACTAATGCTTGCTATTTTCTGTACTCTCTAGATTTTGGCACTGAAAACCCCATGTTCTGGGAACCCCTCTTCTCAGGCAAACCAAAATTGTTGATGACCGTAATTCTAGCACGTTCTCCTTTACCTTATGTGAGCTACACGTGTTTATATCAACCACTGGGCTGTTCATTATTGGTAAGGACTATGCCTTCCTAGTAAATTCGGCTGGATAGCTCTTCTTTATTCCTCCTGATTCAGTCTTTCCTCTTTCACCCAGCTCTCTGCCCTGCAACCCTGCACAATCCGATGTCCTCAGGCTTCTGGTGGGATTTATCCAGTGGGGAACATCAGCCAGAGATGGGAGGGAGATGGAGGTATGGCTGTCTCCTCGCACTGGCATCTGTCCGACTCGCCAGGCTGCTCTGCTGCACAGCACTCCCTGTCTTCAGGTTGCCTCTCCTGTCTCCCTGAAACATGGTGGTGTTGGTACCTCCCCTGTTAACAGCACTTACAGCTTCTCTTCACTCCCCACTCATTAAACTCTCTTCAAAGTATCCAGATTTGCTGGGGATCCAAGTATCCCTGTGTTGCTGCTAGGACCCTGACTAATCCTCCAAGCCCTTGGTTATCACACACAGGAGCATCTGCATCCATGTCAGCGGGTGAAGGCCCAGGTCTAGCCCCGCCCGACAGCTTCAGGATCAGCACGTCTGGGAGGGGTGGAGTATTTCTTTCTAACAAGTTCCCAGGTGAGTCCTGGGGAACCTCTTTAAGAACCACTGCTCTAGTCTTTACATTTTCTGGGAAATGACAGTCCAAGTGCCTTTTTACTTATTTATTTATTTTTTGTAAATCCTCACCCGAGGATATTTTTCCATTGATTTTTTTTTTTTTTAAGAGAGTGGGAGAGAGGGAGGGAGAGAGAGAAGCATCAATGTGAGAGAGACACATCAATTGGTTGCCTCCTGCAGGACCCCTGGGCTGGAATGAACTGCAACACAGGTACATGCCCCCGACCAGAACTGAACCTGCCACCCTTTGGTCCACGGGCTGTCGCTCTAACTGCTGAGCCAAACCGGCCAGGGCCAAGTGCGTTTTTTAAAGGAAGGCAACTGATATAGGACACAGAATTGAACAGAATGAAAAACAGAAATGATTGCCCTGTAAATCTGGAGAAACAGGAGAAGGGTCAGAGTTGAGAATAGTGTAAATCTTTACCATAATAGTAATGTACAACCAGATTAGAGGAAGGATATCTCAGACTGAAAGGCTGAGCTCTCCACGCTGAGGTTCTGGGCAGCAGTCGGTAGGGCAGCAATACTTGTTCAATGTGATAAAGGGGGGTGCCTTGTCTTCTTGGTGGTAAAACGGCTAAAGAGACAGAAAACATTTTATATATGACCTTGGGATTTAATTGTGAACAAGGCAAGGCTGAGATGGTGTCGAATGTGGAGGAAACAGCTCAGCTCTGGCCATGGACTCCATGTACAGGGATAGCAGGAATGATGGCTGAACAGCTGAGGGGAAAAAGACCAGCCATAAAATACCAAGTAACTAATCCCTCATAAAACTGTCAAAAATCTCCTTTGGATAGTTGGGTTTAAATAATCATATTTTCACCCTCAGGAAATTTATAAGGAGATTAGCAGATAAATAAGGTAACTTTTTTCTTAAAGGCTTTGAATTTGTTTTATACAATTTGTTTAAGAAGATAGAAGATTGAATTTAAACAAACTGTATAGTAAGCTTAACGTGCTCAGCAACACAGGAGGGCTAGACTTTTCCTCTCACAGTATTCTTAGCTCAAACACTGATCTCACGCAGAAAAAAATCATTAATTTAACTTGTGGCACAGAGTCCATTCATAAGAAATAAACCATCATATGAATGGTTTATTTAAAGCAATAAGTAACATTTCTATTTATATACATCAGATTATTTCTCAAAACATTGTAAACAAGCATTATCTCTGCTGCTGAACAGGTAAAATAAAACTAAGAAACTGCAAGTAAATTAATAGTCCAGTGAGTTGGAAAAAGCCATTTCCCCCATTATTCTAAGCAATTTAAGCATTTTTAACAATCCAAGTAGAATGTAATACTTTGTTTATGGCACTTAATAAGAAAGAGCATAGGAGTTGAAATAAGAAGTGCTTTCCTTCATTATGATCTCACTGAATCCTCTTCCATTCTTTGTACAGCTGGCACACAAATAATAGGGTCACTCTTGCTGATAGAAAAGCTGAGATTCACAGCTCTTAGTAATTTGCCCAAATTCACAAGCAAGAAAGTGAAGAAGCTGCTTTTAAATCCTGGTTTTTCACTACCAAAACTACAAATTGACTCTATCCGGGCTTACTGCACTTCCAGCCCCTTAGGAATGAAGTGAAAGTTATATAAACATATACAACTGCCACTGAGTCTACTTAAACATTAAACGTTCATTAGCTCACTCCTTTCTGCTGGTGGACGCTGCCAAGTCTCCTCTCCCACAGCTGTCCTGAGTCGGTCTCACAAAGGGCAGAACAGCTGCGGAAGCTCTTTATCGGAGGGTTGAACTTTGCAACAACCGATGAGAGTCCGAGCAGCTGTGCTGGGCAGGGGGGACGCTCACAGACCGTGGTGATGAGAGATCCAAACGCCAAGCGCTCAGGGGCTCTGGGTTTGTCGCGATGCCACCGTGGAGGATGTGGATGGAGGCAGCCACGAATGCAGGGCCGTAGGAGGTGGATGGAAGAGCTGTGGAACCAGAGAGGGCTGTCTCAAGAGGAGATGCTCAAAGACCCGGTGCCCACTTCACTGTGAAAAAGATTTTTGTCAGTGGTACTAAAGAAGACACTGAAGAACACCATCTAAGAGATTATTTGAACAGTATGGGAAAATTGAAGTGACTGACAGAGGCAGTGGTAAAAGAGAGGCTTTGCTTTTGTAACAACTGATGACCCTGACTCCGTAGACAAGATTGTCATTCAGAATACCATACTGTGAAGGGCCACAACTGGGAAGTAAGGAAAGCCCTGTCCAAGCAAGAGCTGGCTAGTGCTTCATCATGGAGGTGGTTTGGGTGGGAATAACAACTGTGATCATGCAGGTGTCGACATGTAATGTGTAGGTTCTTGACTTCATGTAGGAAAGATGTCACAAGACGAGTCCAGGTGATTTTGAGAGAACGTTTATTAAAGCTGGGGCAGTGAGACAGGAAGGACCTAGGGTAGAAGAAACAACAGGAGAGAGCCTACATGGTCTCTGCTCTGGCTCCCTAGAAACGTTCTAGGAGAGAAGTGAGCCAAGGCAGGACTTCGTCAGCTCACTGGGAAGTCAGAGAAAAGGGGGCCTTGGAGACAGGATCGGGGGTAAGCCCAAAACAAGCTCCACTGCCCGCTACTCCCCTGGTTGCAAGTTTGTGGGGACCCTTAGAGTTTAGCAGTAAGTAAAGACTTCATGCTGGAGAAAGGGCATGGGTGCCTTGAGTTTTTTTTAATCCTTTTTCCTGTGGGCAAGAATCTTAAGGGAGGGTTTCAGCAGAATAGTCATCATCCCAGGAGTGTTTTTAATATGCTGATGCATCAAAATGAGCTTATAGGGGAGTTTGGGATAATTCTTGGGTCTGCTTTACCGTCACTGTGGTTTTCCAGAATGTCATGTAATTGGAATCATACAGCATGTAGCCTTTTCATATTGGCTTTTTTCACTTAGCAACGGTCATTTAAGATTCACCCAAGTGCTTTTGTGGTTTGATAGCTCATTTTCATTACTGAAAATATTCCACTCTATGGATGTACCACTCTTTATTTACACATTCACCGGTTGAAGAACATTTTGGCTGCTTCTAGTTTTTGGAAATTGGTTTAAAAAAAAAAGCTGCTATAAATATTTGCATATAAATGTGTGAACATAATTTTTCAAATCAGTTGAGTAAATACTCAGGAATGTGATTACTGGATTGTATTAAGACAGTGCTTGGCTTTTTTTAAAATTTATTTTTTATTTTTATTTTTTTACATTTTATATTTGTTTAATTGTTGCTGAATGATAACATGACAGTTTTAGCTCCTCTTCAAAGGAACAGAAAATGGCAAGAGAGAGCAAGAGGAGAGGAGGAGGAGAGAAAGAATCCACTGTAAAGATATCACCACCACTCCCACTCTGCCCACTGAACTTGAGGGACTGAACAAAGAAGAGACAGGCCACTTCTACGGAAAAGTCCCCAGGGTGCAGGGTGCAGGGTGCAGGGTGCAGGGTGGGGCAGCCCCAGATGACTGGGGCCAGGGAGGAGAAAGAAGAGGTTAGGATAAAGACTAGAACCCTTCCACCCAAGTTTCTGTTTTACAAGCCTGTTAGGTAATGAGCTCTTTGTCACTGGAAGTATGTAAGTGGAGGCAGCCATTTGGAAGGGGCTATAAAGGAGTTCTCAGAATATTATAGAAAATTGAGATACGTGGCCTCTGAGGCAGCAATGTAGCTGGGATGTTAAGGACATGGGCTTCACTGGCAGGGGCCTCTGGTTCAAAGTGCTTGGCTTTGTACGAAACTATGTAAATTATCTTGCAAAGTGGCTGCACCATTTTGTATTTCCATCAAAAGTTCCTGTTGCTCCAGCAATTGATGTCAGTTTTTTGTTTTTTTTTTTAAGTTTATCTATTCTAACAGAGGCATATTGGTATCTCATTGTTTTAGTTTGAAATTCCCTGTTGGGAGCGGTGTCACTGGAACAGCAACCACCACGGTTTGACATAGTCCCTGGAGATACGAGGACCACCACGGTTTGACACAGTCCTGGTTGAGCTCCATGGTTTGACATTGTCCCTGGAGAAGTGGATTCACTGTGTGGCAGGAATCACGAAGAACAGTGACTGAAGATATAAAGTAAAGGGGAAAATAAAAATGCAGGATGGCAACTGAAGGAGACTAATCTTTGCTTTCTCTGTCTATCTGTTAGCTGTCTGTTAGAAATTATTATAGAAGTAACATATAGATGACTAATTGCAGGAAGAAAAGCAAGAAAATAATGAAGATTTAGGATAGAAATGTGGAAGCTTAAAAAGATCTTAGATAGGAGGAAAGGTCAGGAATTTTAAGAGGATGTCTGGGTGAAGGGTGAAAATAGTAATTAACATGTAATATACATAAGAGTTGGATAAACAACCAAAAGAATGTCTGTACTTTTTTGCCTAAAAGGTTTGGGGGAAACAATGTAACCTGTGGATCTATATACATAATAAAAGACTCTGCTAGTCGGGTACTGAGGCAGAAGCAGAAGCATTAAGACTAAGCAGAAGAAAGATCAAGGATTTTTCTGTCTCCTATGTTGTGCTCTCTCTCTCTCTCTCTCTCTCTCTCTCGCCGACTCCGTCCACACCTTTGGGAACCCCTGGACCTGCCGAGGCTGGACCCCGGCTATTCCCTAATTACAAATATTGTTGAGCACTTTTCATATGCTTTGCCATCTGATTATTTTCTTTGGTGAGGTGTCTCTTCTGATCTTTTGTCCACTTTTAAACTGGATTGTTTGTTTTCTTGTTGAGTCTGAGTTTTTTATATTTTGAAAACAAGTTCTTCATCAGATATATATTTAAAAAATATTATCTCCTAGTGTATAGCTTGTCTTTTCATTCTTTTTACAGTGTCTTTTGCAGAGCAGTTGTTCATTTTAATAAAGTCCAACTTATATATTTTTTTCTTTCATTGGTCTTACCTTTGGTGTTGCATCTGAAACTTTTCACCAAATCCAAGTTTATCTGGATTTTCTTCTATGTTTTCTTCTAGAAGGTTATAATTTTGCATTTCACATTTAGATCTATGATCCATTTTTAGTTAATATTTGTGAAAGGTGTAAGGTCTGTGTCTGTGTTTATTTTTTCTTTTGGAAATATGGGTGTCCAGTTTCTTTGCAAAGGCTACTCTTTCTTTATGGAGTTGCTCTTGCTCCTTTGTGGTGGTATTGGTAAGACTTTTGTGATCAAAACACAGTGACAATTTGTTAAACTGTGTAGCTAATTCCACCCCCCCCCCCCCCCGCCATGATCACATACATATTCCTCCCTTTTTCTGGAAGTTTGTAAGACTGCACATGAACACATGTCTCTAATCTGATCTTGAAAACCACCCTGGAGGGATAGGAAAGCCTCAAGTAAAACAAGGTGCTTTGGGATGAGGAATGAAAAGGCATATGGCACCCTCGTTTGGAAGAACAGTTGAGAAGACTAGTTTAACCAGATAATAAAGAAAGAGCAAAACTTACAAAGGTTCTAAATAAAGACAGCTTGGTTGTTTGGACTTGGCACCATAAACCTGGGGGAGCCCCTCCAGGTTTGAACCGGGGATTGACATGACCAGATCAGGTTTTATGAATGTGATTTAGTAGAATTACGGGTGGTTGCTTGGAAGAGAGTTGAGGCTGGGAAGAGCAATTAAGGGAGCTACTGTAACTACAACTGTTCCGGCAGCAGTTACTAAGGGTGGTAGCAGATGGCTGACAGAGATGGTGGGGGCATTAGAAGCTGGTAGAAAACGAAATTAGGCATTTTTGGCAATTTACTACATTTGTTTTACTGATCTGTCCAGAAATTAAATCACCACTGCCACCCAGTGGTAAGTTAGCTTCCCATTCTAACATTGCTCTACACAAAAAGAGTAACATTTTATATTCCTAAGAATAATGCTGATTTCTCTCTTGTCAGCCCCAAAATATTTACTGAGCTCTGTTCAAGGTACTGAGGGGAGTGAAAAATAAATGCCCTGTCTTCAGACTGGACAAGTTTAAGATATGGTTGAGGAAATAACATGAAAAACAGTTACCTGCTAATCTGTTTTAGGGCACACAAGGTCCCAGAAGGGGGGATTTAATGGAACTAATTTAGTTTGTCACTGGCTGAAAGGATGCTTGGTATGTGGTTCATCTGAAAGGGACATACACCGAAGGCAAGTTTTAGATGTGGTTGAAAAGTCTAGTGTACCCAGGAGAACTTTCAGCCTCAGACTCTGGTTATATTTTTAACAAACAGGTTTCACAGTTAATTGTCCCAAGCTGTAAGCCAGCTAAACTTTTTAGAGATGTATAAGATCCTACGAAAGGGATAGAAATATCTCCCTTCTTTAAAGCAGAAACTGTTTGTAGGTAAAAGCTCTCCGTAGCCACCCCCTCAAAAGTAGAAGATACAGATCTTTTTAACACACACACACACACACACACACTAGTTACATGACTAGCAGTGGACTGAAAACTGTGAGCAGATAACTGAATGTGCTAAAATGAAGAATCAAATGGCAGCTGGTTTTTGGCTGTCCTGGAGTTTCTACCTTTGTATTTATTATAAAGGAACCTAAAATTAAATCTAACCTAGACATGGCAGTCAGTTTTACTGTGAAGAACAGAGGCTTAGAGGGAGTTAAATACTCCTTAAGGTCACACAGCTATGAAGTGGTTGAGTTTGGATTTGAATACAGGTAGATTAATTTGGGATCCCATTTTTTTATTTTAAACTACCACATTAGACTGTTTCCTATACTCTACTCTTACTTGAGTTAATAGCAGTTAGTCAATATGGCATGAGTAAATTGCTGGTATCATAGACTATCAGTAAGTTTTATTATTTTAAGCATAGTCCAGCAAATGCTATCTTGTTTCTCCTTCAAGGTGTCTTATAATTCATTTTTCCCTGTAATGCTAATTTTACATATAAATGTTTATTAAGTACTTTTAAATTCCAATCTTTACTTTCTTGAACTACTCCCAATCACTTGGATGGTTTCTATGCACTTGGCAGAGGACATAGACATTTAAAAAGTTTGTTATAATTCAAACATTTACCTAAGAACATTACAATTTCTTTCTTCAGTGTTGTATCTGAGTATCTCAGGTCAAAAACATGAATAGAATGCACCATGAAGCACTTGCTAAAGGATTATAAGTAATATCTTTTTCCTCTCACTTCTTTTGAGTATGCTAGTCACCTGATTCAGAATCATAAAAGAGATGGGAAGGTAGCTCAGACTAAACATGTAAGAGAAGTGCACAAACATTTGTCACTTAAGCTCCTATAATTCTGATGCAATTCAGTAATATCTTAAAATCCCGCCTGTGTTCAGAGTGACCACTTTGTACTGCTCTGTCACCTGTGTTTGTACCCAGAGCAGGTGCCTATGAAGCCCAGTTTGTTATCTCCTTGGCAGAGATCATCAGTGTGGAATCCGCGCGCATCACCTAATATACTGCTCTTGCTTGGCCTTGATTAAAAGGGAAAACGGACAAGGAGTCTTGCACTGAGAGAAAGCATTTCCCAGTCTCCTCAGACCTAAACATCTGTATTTAATTCAGATGCTGCACTGTAAAATGTTTTCTTTTTCCTGAGATAAGAAATACAGAATACTCAGCATACTAAACAAAAAGCCTTATGTTACCTGTCTCTTCGGTCTAACAGCTCAATGATTTTAAATAAGATTGGCTGTCACATTTATCATAGTTTATAGATTCTTTATTTTATTTTCCTGACATTCAGTGTAGAGATAAGGATGTTGTGTTGTCAATTGTTTTGTTAGAGTCTGAAATTGTCCATAATGTAACTAATTAAGTTCAAAGCTTGTTAATTTAAAAAATTTATGAAGTATATTAGTGGGAATTTCATATTATCATAAAACCAATTTGTTATAGGAAAGTTAGTTCATAAATATGTCTATTACTTATTCATTTAAGTTATAAATGACCTTACTGATTTTCTTCCTTTCTTTTCTATTCTTTGTTCTACTATACAATTGTATGAATTATATATTATATATGTAGTATATATAATATATAATATATAATATAATATATAATTTTGTATATATTATATATAGTATATAATATATATGACTGTGTATATGTGTGTATGTGTAAATACAATGAAACTCTGAAAAGCTCGTAGCTTAAAAAGGTAAAATTAAAAACATATTTGAAAAATAATTTTAAGGAAGAGCTTAGTAAAGTTACACTGGAAACAACCACATGACTCATGACCTTTATTTATTTATTTTATTACAAAAAATTTTTTTTTCTTTATTGATTTTAGAGAGAGAGGAAGGGAGAGAGAGATAGAAACATCAATGAGAAAGAACATCAATTGGCTACCTCCTGCATGCCCCCCATTGGGGATTGGGCCCACAACCTGGGCATGTGCCCTGACTGGGAATCAAACTGGCAACCTCTTGGTGCATGGGTCAATGCTCAACCACTGAGCCACACCAGCCTGGCATGACTCATGGCCTTTAAAACTTAGATCTTTCATACTCTGCTGTGTCATCCACCGGTCATGTTTTACCATGTGAAGCAATCTGATCTTCACCTCTACCAAAACTCCTGGACAACAGCCAATTCAATATGTCTCTCTGATAGAAAGGAATCGAGGGAATCAAGATGTACCTGGACAGTTTTGTTGGTGCTAGTATCACAGATGTTTGTGGGATGTCAAAGAGAAAAGAAACATCTTACAGGCTTCCAGTTAACCACATTGTGTTGTTCGAGCATCAAAAATAAATAAGTTTGGAAAATTATTATGAATTTCTAATATTACTCCAAAAAGTTAGGTAAAAGCATATGTGATTCTTCACAGAACATGGTGTGTATTATCAAATTATGTGTGTGTTCAATGAAGTTTAGGTAAAATCAAATAGTAAAATATTATGTAATAATCTTGTAGTCATAGTTATGTGTGTGCACCAAATTCCATTAATATAGGCAGAAAAAGCTGTGAAAGAAATTATTTTGAAAGTTGGGTAGGAGATTGTATTTAAAAAAGAAAAAAGGTGTGGCTCAGTGGTTGAGCATTCACCCATGCATCAAGAGGTCATTGGTTTGATTCCCCATCATATCGATGTTTCTATCTTTCTCTCCTTTCCTTTCTCTAAAATAAATAAATAAATAAATAAATAAATAAATAAATAAATAAAAACATATTTTTTAAAAAAAGGCAGAGGAACTGAATGGCTACTTTTCCAAAGAAGACATACAAATGGCCAACTGGTACATGAAATGGTGGTCAACATCACTATGCATCAGGGAAACGCAAATTAAAACCTCAATGAGATATCATCTTACACCTGTTAGTGTGGCTATGATAAAAAAAAGAGGTAAGTGTTGATGAGAATGTGGAGAAACTTTATGGGAATGTGAAGTGATGTAGCGATTATGGAAAACAGAACTACCATATGATCTAGCAATCCCACTTCTGGGTATGTATCCAAAGTAAATGAAAATAGGACATTGAAGAGTTCTGCATTACCATGTTGATTGCCATATTATTCACAATAGCAAAATATGGAAACATCTAAAGTGTCCATCAATAGATGAATGGATAAAAACATGTCTCTCTCTCTCTCTCTCTCTCTCTCTCTCTCTCTCTCTCTCTCTCTCTCTCACACACACACACACACACACATACACACACAATGTGGAATATTATGCAGCCAAGATAAAGGAAATCCTGCCATTTTAAACAACATGGATGGAACTTGAGGGCATTATGCTGAGTGAAATAAGCCAGACAGTAAAAGACGAATACTATATGATATCACTTATATGTGGAATTAAAAAAAAAAAAAAAGTCAAACTCATAGAAACAGAGAGTAGAAAAGTAGAGGCCAGGGGCTGGGATGTGGAGGAAATATGGAGAAGTTGGTAAAGGGTACACACTTTCAGTTTTAAGATGAATAAGGTTTTAGGATCTAATACATAACATAGTGACTGTAGGTAATAACACTGCATAGTATAATTGAAATTTGTTGAGAGTAGAACTTAAATGTTCTTAACTCCCTTCCCCCATAAAAATTGTTTGAGGGAATCAAATATACTAAATTTGTGATTGTAATTTGAAATGCTGAATAGGATTTGTTGGTGTTAAATATTTAGGGATACTTAACTTGTTCATTTTATTAATTTTAAAGAAAATAAAATATTAGCTTCAAGGCTTACAACCGTTTTTAACATGTGCATGGTTAAATGTTGAGTTATTTAAAACATCTGTTACTGTGTAAGTACCCTTTTCTACACAGATACCCCTCCTTTATACATTAAAAAACAAGTCAGCAACAGAAAATGATGGAGAGGAAGTGGAGCAACAGGAACTCTCATTCATTGCAGGTGCAGATGCAAAATGGTACAGCCACTTTAGAAGACAATTTGGTGGTTTCTTACAAAACTAAACACTCTTATCATATGATCCAGCACTTGTGCTCCTTGGTATTTACTCAGAGGAGCTGAAAACATACATCTATACCAAAACCTGGACACAGATTTTTATAGCACTTTATTCATAATTGCCATAACTTGGAAGCAACCAAGATGTCCTCCCTTAAGTGAATGGGTTAATAAACTGTGGTATATCTGGAAAATAGAATATTATTCATGGCAAAAAAAAAAGAGCCACCAAGCCATGAAAAGACCTGGAGAAACATAAATGCACATTATTAAGTGAAAGAAGCCAATCTGAAAAGGCTAGCTACTATATGATTTTAACTATGTGACATTTTGGAAAAGGCAAAATTATAGAGACAGTAAAAAAAAAAATCATTGGTGGGGGTGTAGAGGGGGAGAGGGAGGGATGAATAGGTGGAGCACAGAGGATTTTTAGGGCAGTGAAATTACTCCATATAACGCTATAGTGGTAGATACATTTGTGTGATCCACAGAATGTACAACAATGAAGGTGAACCTAATGTAAACGATGCACTCTGGATGATAATGATGTGTAAATGAAGATTCATCAGTGTCAGCTGTAACAAATGTCCCACCCTGGTCAGATATGTTGATAATGGAGGAGGCTGGGCTATGTGTGTGTGTGTTGGGGGGGGGGGGGGGGCACAGGTGGGAGTGGCAGGAAGTACATGGGAAATCTCTGTATCTTCCTCTCAATTTTGCTGTGAACCTAAAACTGCTCTTTTACAAAGTCTATTAAAAATAAGTTATTGTATGTTCCCAAGATTCTATCTACATGAACACTTAAAGTTGCCTCTGAACTAATTAGCAGGAAGTAGGGCAGGTAGTATTTAGTTGAGGCAATAAGAAGTAGTCAAGGGTTCCAGGATTGAAATAAGCATTTGTGAACGTGTTTGGTAGTTTGTGGGTTTTCTCTTACAGCTGAATTCTTTCTAAATGATAAGCCCTATATGTTTACTTACTTTCCATATTTATATGTGGCTACTCAGTTTTTACATTTTTTATATGTGATTTTAAACAATGTGCATTTTTGTAAAATATAGCTTTCTACATTGTTTCTTATGAAGCTATTATTACCTAGGTTTTCAAATCAGGTGTATACTAACAATTGTTATGTTTTATTAACTAAGAGGATATGTTAAAATGTCCCATTCTGCACAATTTTAAAAAAAGGTAGTTAAGGATAAACAATGAACAAAACAAAGAACAAAAATCAAAGAGTAACTTAGATAAAAGCAACCTGTTTAGTTATGGTAAAACCCTTATGTTGGGGAACTAAGATCTTGTCTATCACTTTGAATCACTGTTGTAGCGCCGGTGTTTTCCACTGTGCCTGGCCTATAGTTTGCTTTTGGATCATTTTTGTTGAATGAGTAACAGTGAGTTTCAAGGACCACTTGCTTCAGAACTACCCAGAGGCCTTTCAAATGCAGATTCATGGCATACCTGCTATGTGGAGCTGAAATCCCTGAAGTGTCAGAATCTGCATTCTTCAGACTCACACATGGTACATTCAGTCTGAGCAGGATGGAATTCAATCTCTTTGCTTTGTCAGAGAGAGAACTGAGGCTAAAAAGTTTGCTTGAGGTCCCATGGCTAAGGGCTGTGCAAAAAGTAAAGCTCAAACTGCCAGGCTGTGAAAAGGTCATCACTTTGCTTCCTCTAGTTTTAAATTTCTTTTTTTTTTTATCCTCACCCAGGACATTTTTCCATTTTTTGTTCAGACAGAGTGGAAGGGAGAGAGAGGAAGACAGAGAGAAACATTGATGTGAAAGGGACACATTGAGTGGCTGCCTCCTGCACCACCCAAACAGGGCCAGCAACAAACCGCAACCGAGGTACGCGCCCTTAGCGGAACCGAACCAAGGCCTCTCTGGACCGCAGGCCGACACTCTAACCGCTGAGCCAAACCGGCCAGGGCATTTCCTCTGGTTTTAATGTGCAGAAATCAGGGAAATAGTCCAGCTTCCAGGGTCCGCCCCACTCCCCCCCCCCCCGAATTTTCTAGGTCTAGAAAAAAAACGGGTTGATGGCATTGGGATTATTTTTCAGGGTTTGTGACTGACAAGATCTCTTTGTAATTGAAAGTTGGACAATGCCTAGTGTGGTTATTCCTTCCCTCACACGTTTGCCACTTCACAAATTAGCAATCAATTGATAGTTAGATAATTAACAATCAATTGATTGGGGGGCAATTAGGTAATTAGATAATTAGCAATCAATTTAAACATTTCTTGATACTTAATGTAAAACAATAAAGCAGGTTAATGAAATGACCCAAACCACAACAATTTACAGAGCACCATTTTTTCAGAGATGCCTGCCCACTTTATTTTAATCAGAACAAGTGGACTTAATATCATTTTCTCTCATTAGCATCGACAAAACGTTTGGAGTGGAGCTCTTTATCTTAAAAAAAAAATCTAGCCGTCTGTGGTCTTGGGCGTAAACCTTGGTAAACACTGTTGACTTCAGGCGCAGGAGGGTCGAACAGGTGACTGGGGAGTAACCCCAGGGAGTCTGCGGAGCTCAGGTGCAGAGCCGGCTGCCCGGGTCTCAGCTCCGCGCCCCGGGGGAGAAGGCGGAGCCGGCACCGGGCAGGTCTGGCCGGGGACCTGGGCTGGGGAGGCAGCAGGGGCCTCCGACCAGCGCTCCGAGCGGAGCAGGGTCCGGGCAGGAGAGTGAGCTCGGCACCGTGAAGCCTACGGCCACGTCCCGGAGAGGCCTTCTTCCGTCCGGACCCAGAAGTAGACGAGGAAGGGAGCGAGACGGAGCCGGGAGAACGGCCGTGCGACCCCAGGGTCCGCTCCTGGGCCGCCCAGGGCCGCGAGCCGGAGCGTGGAGTCGGGTGTCCGGCCCAGGGGGCGTTCCGTAGGGACCAGGCTGAGCCCGACGCTCGTGTGGCGGGAGGCAGCGCGGACTTCCGAGGGTCCCCTGCGCTGGGACTTTCCCTTGTCCCGGGACAGTCTCGTGGTGTCCAGCCGCCGCCAGGCCTCCCACGCGTGGGAGGACTCCGCCCTTCCTGGGCCTCGGACCCTCCACCACCTGCCTCGGACCGCCTGCCGAGCCTCCAGCTCTGCCCCAGGGCGCGGCCATGTGGCGGCTAAGCCAGGCTTCCCGCTGCTCCTCCCGGCTCCTCGCTGGCGCCGGCTGTCCCGGCGCAGGACCCTGGGGCGGCCCTGGGTCGCGGTGGAGCCTACTCTGGGCTGTTTCCTCCCAGCGCCTCGCGGAGCGCTGGCAATCCCGGTCCCAGCCAGTCCTTTGCTCGGAGCCTGGGTCTCTGGGAGTTACTGTTGGGACGGAAAGCCTGTCGCTTTTGCAAGCCTGTGTTAAGCACAGTAGAGGACAGACCACGTTTGCTGGTCATCGATTCTTAGGAAAATGAGGTCAGGAGTTCATTAGGTTTACCATTGTTGAGACTTAAGTAACAACAACAAAACCCATCTCGTGAAGGAACCAGCTTCTTATGCCCCTTCCGAGGTGTGGGAGATCTTTTAAGGTGCTGATAAATCAGCCAAACACTCTGAGTCTCAATCCCAGCCGGCGACACGCAGCGGACAGGTGATGTACTTGTCAGCGTCTCCTTATGGGTAAAATCCTAACCATCACATGCCCGCAGGTGCTTGGATCGGATGCTCCTTTGCTTCCCCCTTCAAGCTGGCCACAGGGCAAGGTGGAGGACCGCGTGGATTTCAGCAGGCTGCCTCTGTATTAACTTTGACCTTTTGTAGGCCGGTTGAGGCGGCCCAAAACGCTACCCGCAGCACCCAAATCAGCTCTGGGCACTCAGGTTCCTGGCTATTTACTTGCCCAAAGAGGAGTGGGGGAGAATGAGAAGGGAGAAAAAACTGCCAATATAGAGGGTCATGAGGCCCCGAAGTAGAGAAGTCCAGCGAATGAGGTGGATGCCACAAAATCCCAGGGCACAAGGAGGTCAGAGGGGTAGAGAGGAGTGCAGGGCATGCAAAGCAGAAGGAAGGCAGTGAGGAAAGAGAGAAAGAAGTTCCTCAAGCGTGTCTCTGTTTAGAGCATGTGAAATAGAGAGCAAGGTGGATCGCAGGGGGAGGCTGGGACAGAGGGACCCCTCCTCAGGGCCACCAGACTTGCTGAGAGGACACAGCCCAGGCCCAGCAGGCTCCACCTTGTTGTCATCTCAAAACTCTTGTCTCATACTTCACTTTTTAGAAAGCTAAGAGGGACTACTTAGTATTTTTCTTTCATAATTGTTATGATATAAATACTTATTCACAAACTTTCATTGAGTTTTTATTAAATGCCAGTCATGGTGCAGAGGACTGAGGCTACCCAGAGGCAGCCAGGTGTCTGTGCTCTCCCAGCGCATATCTGGGTGTGGAGGGAGGGGAGACTGGCACAAAGGTAAACCCTAAGAGGGAGAGTGGGGAGGACCTGGGAAGCTTCCCTGAGTGCTGAGCTCTGGTATCTAGGACCTTGGCAGAGCTTTCCAGGTGGAGTGTGAAGGTGACTACAGCAGTGCCACATCCTTTATGTACTTGGACTTGAAACTATTGTTAATCCAAATATTTATCTCAAAGAATAAAATGTCACTTTGCAATGTAAAATAGAGTGGGAGAAAGTCTCAAACTACAGAAACATTTATGGTAATACATTAATTCAAACCTGTTTCATTTAAATTTAACAGATCTTTTTCTCTTTTATTAAAAGACAATGAAGACTTACTGAAGTGAGCTACAAGGGAGAAAACAGAATATTTTATTAAAAGTTTAAAAGTGGTAACAACTAAAGTTTTAAAAAACAATATAGCTGGACAGAGAGTGATCTATGGGTCACCCTCAAAGTCCATTGCTTTCTCTAGCTGTTTGTGATGGTCTCATCTTTTGATCATTGTACTTTATGAACATGAGGGGAAAAGGTGGCTCATGAAATCTATGTCTGTGTCTGAATGGAACACCTGGGTGTGGATCAGAGACCAACAAGGACATGAGAAGAGAGGATCCATCTGGATGTTCTCATAGGACTTGCTCAAGGGGTGGTGGTGTGAGTGGTGGGGGAGGGGAGGTCATAGCTCATTCAGAAACATCTTCCAAGTTCTGGAGGCCAAGGACTCTCATCCCCTCCCGATGCATCTGAAATTTTGCCCCTTTAATTCTGCAACATAATTAGCACTATCACCCAGACCACACACATGCCGTGGGCTGTGATATCCTTGCTGCGTGCGCAGTCGTGCACTCCCCTTTTCTATGGATTAGGCAACCTCTCTAAATACAGATGTGAGGCTGGAGGGGGATGGGGGGTAGTTATTTCAGGTATTGGGAGTGGTAAATGTGAAAGCCTGAGGCAAGAGGACGACCAGTGAGGAAGCCTTTGGGATTGCCAGAGGGAGGGGCAGATAGGAGGAACTGTGTTAGGTTCCCAGGAACACTCAGGATTAAGCATTGTTGGCTTTCCTCTCCACAGCCTGCCTGTTTTTCATGCATTTATTCATCCATTCATTTAGCCATTTAACACATATCTGAGGTTGCTCCGATGGGTTTGGGAATATGAAATTAACCACTATTATTGATTCTTGTTCTTAAGGAGCTCAGTTTTGTTGACAAATCCTGCCTCAAATGTCTCTAGAATCTAATTCTCCCTTTTTATTGTCCTTCACATCACTGTAGTTCAAGCCTTCATGACAGTGTTCGGTTGACCTTCCAGATGGTCCCCCTAGCTCCATGAATGCTCCCTGCCAGTCTATATTATTGGGATAAGACTTAGAAAGTGTGTATTTTCATGGCCTTTGCTCCTCTCCTCCCATTGTCTCTGACCATCACACCAGCAGAATGGAGTGAAAAATTCTCCCCAGAACTCTGCAGAAAGAAAGGGAGCACTGGAATACTTGCCTGCTGAACTAAGGCAAGATCCGAGGTCTGGGAAATGGCCAGTGGTGGGAGTAGAGAGGTTTGGAGGAATTTGGGACAAACAGGAATAGGTGTAAATGTGGGGAGATAGAAGTACTATATAAGGGAGCCTTTGGGAAAGTTTTGATTTATATTTTCTCCCCTTTGCTTTTTTAAGAGATTTTAGTAAACATTTACATTATTTAGCAGACTTTTTGGAATCAGACTTGTGTTACTGTATTTTAAGTATAAAACCTTGCTGGCTTGGGGCTTAAGGCAAGAGTGTGAAGGTCATTTTGGTGAGGTAATTCTGAACAATTTCAAAGGAATATTCTTAGTAAATAGTGCATGCTGGTTCCTGCCCACTCACAGTGGTCTGCAGTGGCTTCTCTTGATTTTCAAAGAAAGTTCTAAATTCTCTTGAAGGCAGGACCTGCCAGTCTCCCTGTGGCCTGCCCCATCTGCCTTTCTATGGTTCTCACAGGGCACGACCAGTGAGTGCCCCTGTGCCACTCCCAAGGGTGTGGCCTGCTCCTTGCAGATGCCCTCGGCCTGGCCTCTGCTAATGTGCCGTGTCCTGGAATGTCCTTCTCTCACCTTTGCCTGTCAGAATTCTGTGTATCCTTATAGGCCCTCTTCCTTTGTGATGTCTTTGCAGTTATTTTCATGTTCAAAAATACCTAAATCCAAAATTCACTTTGCAAACATCTCCCCAGGTCTGATAAAACTTAAAAATATATATAATACTAAGACTTGCGTAGTAGTAGAATTTTATATGCACAACCCAATTCCTTCTATTATTATTGTATCTGACCACTTAGCCAGGCCTACTTGGTGAGTAAGAATTTCTTCTATATGAATAATAAAAATAATGTTTCCCTATTTTGCATATCACCAAGAAGGGGTCACAGATGGGTACTTATAAATATTTTATTTGCAGAGTTGCTTGAAGCTATTTGTGTTACTGAAAACTGTTAGTGTAGGAAGAGGTCAAGATTGAAAGTTATGTATGATATTTTGCTAAATATATTAGGCAGGTACTATTATCAGGACACTTATGCCAGAGTTAACTTAAATGAATGAATTTTTGCCCGTTAAAAGTATTTCTGGGTAGTAATTGTTACTTCTTTTTAGGAACGCGTTTATCTAGCTGCGAGGTAGGGAAATTCTGTGCAGGAAATTTGCAGGATCACACATGATGACTTCTCTTTCCCTGGACTGACACAGCCATAAGAGACTGTTTCAATCATGTATTGACTAGGATTTTAAAAATTCGGTTTTAATGTTCACTTTTTCCTTTGACCTTCACTTTTATTGTTGGAATTGAGCTTTAAAGCATTTGAGAATAGATTTCTGAGATCTTTGTTGCTGTGTAGGAGGGCAGAAAAATGTGGCCAGGTGACTGGCGGGGGTCTGGATGTTCTGTTCCTTATCTCCATTGTACAACACGTCACAGAAGTGGGAAGGGGCATGTTCTGGAGTTTAGGTTTTTGTTATAGCTCTAATTCTATACCTGTCAACGTAAACTACCAGGAAATCGTAGCTAAAATATTCATATCATGTTGAAAATGTATAGTCTTTTACATTTTAATACAATTAAAATACTATTAAAATATGATTTACTTGGACTTATTGTTAGCCTTTTCAGGTAGATGATCTCATTCAGTGATTTCTTTCGAGTTTAAATGCACACAGTGTTTTTCTTATTCTACACTTCTCATATTATAATTTGTGTACATTTGATATTATATTACTATATTTGTCTGAATGTAAGCCTCTTTAATTTGAAGACTGAGGATTAATCAGTTTTTAATATGCTGTAGCCCACCAAAGATACTGTACAAAGTTGACATTTAGCAAGAATTTTTTTCTTTGGAACTGAAATTTTGAAAAGAAAATTTGAGTGTGTGTGTGTTTTAAATTTAACATTAAAAGTAAAATAATTTGAGTTTTTATTTGCCCCCAGAGCCAAATTATATCTATCATTTTATCATTTAATCTGAGCCATTCTGAGTCATGAGCTAATTTCTTAGCATTTATAGCCAAGTTCAGATAATACATTTGCTGCCCTTAATGCCTTCCAGAACGATGGTTCCTAAAATGAGGCTCCTGTGGCCACACGCCTCAGAGTCAATCACGAGGCAAATTTCAAATGTAACTGTTGCCCTGGGCCCTGGATACCCTAATTCCCTGACTGTAGCTCATGCATGTGCCTCATGCTCTTTGAGGACTCTTGTGTACATTGAATTCTGGGGACCACCAGAGATTTTTACCTGGGGAGAGTGGGGAGGAGAAAAGTGTTATATCAGTATCTTCTGGAAAGTGTCTGAGATAAAGATAATTCCTGACTGCCCTCCACACCCTGCCTACGCCTCCATTTCGGTAGCTCACTTCCACTCTGTCATCCCCACATACAGCTACAACTCTCTACCTACTTTTCCAGTGCTTTTGGAAAGCTAATTTATAGAAAAGGCTTCCTTGGTTTACCAGCGTCAGGATCATGGCCATTACGCCCCTTGAAAAGAAGCACTGTACAGGAACTGTAGAACAGGAAACTGTGTGAACCAGTGTCAATCAAACTTTCCTTCCCTCCTTCCCGCCCTTGCTCCCTTCTTTTTCCTTCTTTCCTTCCTTCTCCTCCCCCATTTGTAAAAATCTAGCATTTATTTGCATCCAATAGAACTAGTTTTGAAGGAATCTGCTTTGGAAACATTTGGGCCACGGCATGAGCCCAGCTTTTCCTCAGCACCTGGGGAACCCTAGAAAGAAAAGGCAAGGCCAGAGTAAAGTAACAGGGAAAGGTGGCCCTGGGAGGGCAGAGCAGGGGAGAGGGGCCACAGACATGACTCATGGGGTGCTTAGTCCTTTCCAGAGTGGCTACAATACAAGGAATAATCCTGTTTGATGGGGAAATAAATATTGAGATAAATTTAGTAAAATTACAAGCTATTCATCTAAAATTTAACTGTTGTCCCTGAATAGTGTGCCTACTGTGAACATTTTGTACTCTTGGTAATATTTTAAAAAATTTAATATATGGACCTTCAACTTTGCTTAAATTCTATAGAATGGTTAACACTGTGCACTACACATCTATGTCACTCTTGACAGAGTAGGTATTCTCTGTGTACATAAATGAAATTATGTGAGCCAACTGTTCAAAAAAGATCTTATCTTGTCCAAAATGGTGGCAGAGTGAATGGAAGCTACACAGACCATCTCCCAGGACCAAACTGGAATTAAAACTAAAATAAAGAAAAATCGTTGGGAAAAAGCAACAGAAAAGCAGCTTGCAAGGACCATACAACCAGGGACACTGAATAGATCCTGGAAGGATTGCGGAGGCACGAGAAGGGGGCTGGGAGCCCACGGACAGCAGTGGTATTAGCTGTGAGCAGTGCTCTCGGGGTTAAAATCCCAAGCCGGCTCCACAGCGCAGAGGGCCAGGACGGAACACTAGATTGGCTACAGCCACTCACCTTGGGCTCCGGCAGAGGGAGGGCATACTGGACTGGAATTCTGTGGGGACACCCGGGATTTGGAGGGCAATCAGAGTTTTTGCTGAATCTCAGCCACAAAGGACAGTGGCCATCTGATGCCTTCCAGGGCTCTGGGGAGAGGTGGGGGGGGGGGAGAGGGCTCCCTCTGAGATTCAACATCACCCTGGTGGACCAAAGAAATGCAAATTGAGGCTCATTAACAACCAGCATCTGCCCCACCCTCGGGAAATCCCCTTATGCTGAACACCTGAGGGAGATTTTATTCAACTGAGAACCCAAGGCTCTTCAAGTAACCGCAACTAATAGCCTCCAGGCAAAAAGCTAGGGGATAACTGAACCTTTCCTGGGCTTGCAAATCTACCCAGGAAAGTAAGACTTGACAGTGGTGTTTAACGTGGGTCCTCCCATGCTCATCCAAACCCAGTAGAGGGAGCCACAAACAGCAGAACACCAACACCCACAGGGAAAATTTGGCAGGCTCCAAAACCCACTGAGGTAGCCAAAATGGTGAAACAAGGAAACAAATCCCAAATGAAAGAACAAGAGACCTCTACTGCAGATGAGATAAATGAAATGCAGTTAAGCAAGTTATCAGAGGTAGAGTTCAGAGCCATGATCTTAAGGAAGCTCAACAGCATGAGTAAGGACCTCAACACCATGAGTAAAGATATAAAAGCATTGAAAACCAACCAAGTGGAAATGAACAATGACATAGCAGAAATAAAGAACACATTGGAAGGACTAAACAGTAGAGTAGAGGAAGCTGAGGACCAGATCAGTGAATTAGAAGACAGGGTAGAAAAAATCAACCAATCAGAAAACCAAAAGGAAAAAACAATGAAAAAACAGGAAGACAGCTTAAAAGAACTATGGGACAACTGGAAACGTAATAATATTCACATCATAGGAGTCCCCAAAGAAGAAGAAAATGAACAGGGTTAGAGAATATATTTGAAGAAATAGTGACAGAAAACTTCCCTAATTTGGTGAAGGAAGAAGGCATTCAAGTTCAAGAAGCACAGAGAGCCCCAAGAAAGAAGAACCCAAACAGGCCCACACCAAGACACATAGTAATTAAAATGCCAAAAATTAAAGACAAAGAGAGAATCCTAAAGGCAGCAAGAGATAAGCAACAGGTTACCTACAAAGGAACCCCCATAAAGCTATCAGCTGACTTCTCAACAGAAACACTACAGGCCAGAAGTGAATGGCATGAAGTAATCAACGTCATGAAAAACAATGATCTGAATCCAAGACTACTCTACCAGCAAGGCTATCATTCAAAATACAAGGTGAAGTAAAGAGCTTCTGAGACAAAAAAAAAAAAGGCTAAGGGAATACAGTAGCATCAAACCAGCACTGCAAGAAAAGTTAAAAGGACTGCTGTAATTAGTAGAAGAAATAGGAAGGAAAATAAAACCACACTAAACAAAAATGGCAATCAATAAGTACATATCAATAATCACCTTAAATATAAATGGATTGAATGCTCCGATCAAAAGACACAGAGCAGCTGATTGGGTGAGAAAGTATGACTCATATATATGTTGTTTACAAGAGACCCACCTCACAACAAAAGACTCACATAGGTTGAAAGTGAAGGGATGGAAAAAAAATCTCCCAAGCAAATGGAAAGGAGAAAAAAGCTGGGGTAGCAAAACTCATATCTGATAAAATAGATTTCAAAATGAAGGCCATAACTAGAGACAAAGAAGGTCACTACATAATATTGAAAGGATCTATCCAACAGGAAGACATAACCTTGGTGAACATATATGCACCCAATATAGGAGCAGCAAAATATATTAAAAATGTTCTGGAGGACTTCAAAGGAGAAATTGACAGCAATACAATCATAGCAGGGGACTTCAACACCCCGCTGACATCACTGGATAGATCCTCTAGACAAAAAATTAACAAGGAAACAGAGACTCTAAATGAAGCACTAGACCAAATGGATTTAATAGATATTTACAGAGAATTACACGACAAAATTACAGAATTCACATTCTTCTCAAGTGCACATGGGACATTCTCAAAGATAGACCACATGTTAGGACACAAACTAAGTCTCTACAAGTCCAAGAAGATTGAAATCATATCAAGCATCTTCTCAGATTACAATGGCATGAAACTAGAAATCAATTGCAACAAGAACATGCAAAGACATTTGAACACTTGGAGGCTAAATAGCATGTTATTAAACAACGAATGGGCTACTGAGGAGATCAAGGAAGAAATTAAAAACTTCCTGGAAACCAATGAAAATGAACACACAACAACACAAAATTTATGGGATGCAGCGAAAGCAGTTCTGAGAGGGAAGTTCATAGCACTACAGGCCTACCTCAAGAAACAAGAAAAATTTCTAATAGACTATCTAACCTCACAATTAAAAAAACTAGAAAGCAAACAAAAAGAAAACCCCAGAGCAAGTAGAAGAAAGGAAATAGTAAAGATCAGAGCAGAAATAAATGATATGGAGACCAAAAAAACAATTCAAAGGATCAATGAAACAAAGAGCTGGTTTTTTGAAAAGATAAACAAGATTGATGGACCCTTAGCTAGACTCACCAAGAAACAAAGAGAGAGAACCCAAATACACAAAATCAGTAATGAAAGAGGAGAAGTAACAACTGACACAACAGAAATACAAAGGATTGTTAACAAATACTATGAACAATTTTATGGCAACAAATTCGACAATCTGAGTAAAATGGACAAATTTCTAGAAACAGTCTCCCAAAACTGGACCGGGAAGAGATAGAAAACTTGAACAGACCAATAACAACTAAGGAAATTGAAGATGTAATCAAGACTCTCCCAGCAAAGAAAAGCCCAGGCCCACACGGCTTCACAGGGGAGTTTTACCAAACATTCAAAGAAGAACTAACATCCATTCTCCTCAAACTATTTCAAAAAATTCAAGAAGAAGGAAGACTTCCAAACTCATTTTATGAGGCCAGCATAATTCTAATTCCAAAACCAGAAAAAGACACTACAAAGAAAGAAAACTACAGGCCAACATCCCTGATGAACATGGATGCCAAAATCCTGAACAAAATACTAGCAAATCGGATCCAGCAATACATCAAAAAAATTTTTTACCATGACCAAGTGGGTTTCATCCCAGGGATGCAAGGCTGGTACAATATTCACAAATCAATAAATGTGATACATCACATAAACAAAATGAAAGATAAAAACCACATGATCATATCAATAGACGCTGAAAAAGCATTCGACAAAATCCAGCACCCATTTCCAATAAAAACGCTCAGCAATGTGGGAATAGAGGGTCCATGGATCTCGACATAATAAAGGGCATATATGAAAGACCTACAGCCAACATCATACTCAATGGACAAAAACTAAGAACATTTCCCTTAAGAACAGGAAGAAGACAGGAATGCCCACTTTCACCACTCTTATTTCATATAGAACTGTAGGTCTTTGCCACAGCAATCAGACATGAAGAAAAAATAAAAGGGATCCAAATTGGAAAGGAGGAAGTGAAACTGTCATTATTCGCACATGACATGATATTATACGTAGAAAACCCTAAAGACTCCACCAAAAATCTACTAGGCTTAATAAATGAATTTGGCACAGCAGCAGGATACAAAGTTAACATCAAGAAATCGACGGCATTCTTATATACCAATGATGAACTCACAGAAAGAGAAATTAAAAAAACAATCACATTTACCATCATGGCAAAAAAATTAAGATACCTAGGAATAAACTTAACCAAAGAAGTAAAGAACCTATTTGCAGAAAACTACAGGACATTGAAAAAAGAAATAGAGGAAAATATAAAAAAGTGGAAGCACATACCTTGTTCATGGATTGGAAGAATTAACATCATTAAAATGTCCATATTACCCAAAGCAATCTATAGATTCAATGCAATCCCCATCAAAATACCAATGACATATTTCACAGAACTAGAACAAATACTTCAAAAGTTCATATAGAATCAAAAAAGACCCCGAATAGCCACAGCAATATTGATAAAGAAGGACAAAGTAGGTGGGATCACAATACTGGATATCAGGTTATACTACAAAGCTATTGTAATCAAAACAGCCTGGTACTGGCACAAGAATAGGCATATAGACCAGTGGAACAGAACAGAGAACCCAGAAACTGACCCAAGACATTATGCTCAATTAATATTTGACAAAGGTGGCAAGAGCATACAATGGAGTAAAGACAGCCTCTTTAATAAATGGTGTTGGGAAAAGTAGACAGCTACATGCAAAAAAATGAAACTAGACCATCAACTTACACCATACACAAGCATAATCTCTAAATGGATAAAAGAGTTAAATGTGACTTGTGAATCCATAAAAATCCAATAGAAAATGTAGGCAACAACATTTCGGACATCATACGCAGCAAAATTTTTACTGATACATCACCTAAGGCAACAGAAATAAAGGAAAAACTGAACACACGGGACTACATCAAACTAAAAAGCTTCTGCGCAGCAAAAGAAACAACCATTAAAATGGAAAGGGAACCCACTCTATGGGAGAGCATAATTGCCAATAATACATCAGATAAGGGGTTAATCTCCAAAATATATAGAGTTCTCATGCAAGTCAACAAAAGGAAGACAAAGAACCCAATTAAAAAATGGGCAGAGGAACTACATAGACACCTCTCCAAACAGGACATACCAATGGCTAAGAGACATATGAAGAAATGCTCAACATCACTAATCATCAGAAAGATGCAAATTAAAACAACAATGAGGTATCACCTCACACCTGTCAGAATGGCCGCCATCAACAAATCATCAAATAACAAGTGTTGGCATGGGTGTGGAGAAAAGGGGACTCTAGTACACTGCTGGTGGGAATTCAGACTGGTGCAGCCACTGTGGAAAACACTATGGTGTTACCTCAAAAAATTAAAAATTGAATTTCCATTTGATCCAGTGATCCCACTCCTAGGAATTTACCCTACGAAGCCTGAAATACCAATCAGAAAGAATATATGTACCCCCATGTTCATAGCAGCACTATTTATAATACCTAAGATCTGGAAATAGCCCACGTGTCCATCAGTAGATGAATGGATAAAAAAGCTGTGGTACATATACACAATGGAGTACTATGCAGCTATAAGAAAGAAAGATCTCTTATCCTTTGAGACAACATGGAGGGACCTGGAGAGTATTATGCTAAGCAAAACAAGCCAAACAGAGAAAGACAAAGATCATAATATCTCACTTATTTGTGGAATATAATGAACATAACAGTCTGAGGAACAGGGTAGATCCAGAGACGTGGAAGTAGGGTACAGATTGACAACCCTCAGAAGAAGGGGTGGAGGGGAGGGAAAAAATAAACCACAGAACTTGTATGCATGTTCGAATAACCAATGGACATGGACAACAAAGCTGGGGACTTGGGGGGGGGGATAGGGAGGAGGGTGTCAATGGGGAAAAAAGGAGAAATATCTGTAACAAAATTAAATTAATAAAAAAACAAAAAATGTCTTATTTTTATTTTATTTTATTTATTTTTAATAATTTTAACCACTTTTTATTTGGTAGGATAATGCCTTTACATATGTATTTTATTATTTTTTATTGATTTTAGAGAGAGAGAAGGGAGAGGGAGATAGAAACATCAATGTTTCATTGATCAGCTGCCTCCTGCATGCCCCCTACTGGGGATCAAGCCCACAACCTAGGCATGTACTCTGACCAGGAATTGAACCTGGAGCCTCTTGGTGCACGGGTCGATTCCTAACCACTGAGCCACACCGAGTGGGCTTTTTTTTTTAAAAAACACTTTTAAAAAAATATGTTTTTATTGATTGTTTAGAGAGAAAGGAAGAGAGAAATAGAAACATTGATCTGCTGCCTCCTGAACACCCCACTCTAGGGATGGAGACTGAAACCCAGGCATGTGCCCTGACTGGGAATCAAATCGGGACCTCTCAGTCCATGTAATGATGCTCAGTCCACTGAGCCACACTAGCCATGCAGGTCTTATCTTTATTAAGTGGTACCTACTTGTGAGAGAACAAGAAAACAAAAACACTAAAAAATGTAAGCTCTGAAAGGCCAGTATTTCCAGCTGATAAATTTATAAAAAGAATATCGATGCTATCAAATTGGCCGTTGATCAGGGAGCATGCTATGAGACAGAAAGCACTGGTCTAGGCTTGCTTAGGTCACAGAGCTGTGGCCCTGGACAAGGTACACTCCTGAGTTTCAGATGTCTGTGCCACGGGGAAGAGCCCATTGTGGAGATTGTTGTCGAGATTAAACAGAAGAGGTATATAAAGTACCTGACACGGCTCCCCGGCCTAGGGGGAAGGAAGGGGTGTTGACTCCTTGTTTGCTGGAGTCAGAGCAATGGCAAATCTGGGAATGTGAATGTCATCATGACTGCTTCAAAGCTTGGTTAAATTTACAGATTTTCTGTTCCCAGAAGACATGCCTGTTACTAAGAAGAGAAATAGACAACCTATATGTTAGGTTTGGAATGTTATCCATTTGTGTAACTCTTTCCTGTGACTGTCTCCTTCATTATGTAATAGCTTTAAAAGTAAAGTCCTATTTATAAAGGGCAAGATTTATAGTTTGAATTTTAAGTAAAAAGAAAACCAAATTAATTACCACATTGAATGTTTACTCATTAATACTACATGAATTGATGAAGTAATAATATAGTCACTCCTTTAAAAATTCTTCATAGATCACAGTGAAAATAAAAGATATTTAAGCAGAAAGAAAAGAAACATAAACACATAGACTAGGTAATGTGGACGATGAATAGTAAACTTGCTTATCTCTATGTTGATGAATTAAATTTTGGCTGAGTTGTATTACTGTTTGTGATTTTTATCTATCTAATCTTCTATACCCACTTATATTTCATTCTTAAGAAAAATCTTTCCTGGGATTGTTTATTCTATTTCAATATCTAATTAAATAGTTTACATTATTTTGGTAAAACTTTTACCATATGATAATCAGGTAGTAATTACACACTTCAATAACGTTCATAGTAAGGTAGTTTGAAATATAGCTTGGACAGGCACATGCAAAAAAATGAAACTAGACCACCAACTTAGACCATACACAAGAATAAACTCAAAATGGATAAAAGACTTAAACATAAGTTGTGAAACCATAAAAATCCTAGAAAAAACCATAGGCAGCAAAATCTCAGACATCTCACACAGAATTTTCACCAATACATCTCCTGAGGCAAGAGAAATAAAGGAAAAAATAAACAGGACTACATCAAAATAAAAAACTTCTGCACAGCAAAGGAAACCATCAACAAAATGAAAAGGGGTCCCACTTTATGGGAGAACATATTTGCCAGTGATTCCTCTGATAAGGGGTTGATTTCCAAAATATATAAAGAACTCATACAAATAAGAAAAGGAAGACAAACAATCCAATAAAAAAATGGGCAGAAGACCTGAATAGACACCTCTCCAAACAGAACATACAAATGGCCAAGAGACGTGGAAAAATGCTCAATGTCACCAATCATGAGAGAGATGCAAATTAAAATGATTATAAGGTATTACCTCACACCTGCCAGAATGGCTGCCACCAATAAATCAACACAAACAACCAGTGCTGGCGAGGATATGGAGAAGAGAGAACCCTACCTAGTGCACTGCTGGTGGGAATTCAGACTGGTGCAGCCACTGTGGAAAACAGTTTGGAGGTTCTGAAAAAAATTGAAAATGGAACTGCCTTTTGACCCAGCAATCCCACTTCTGGAAATATATCCTAAGAATCCCAAAACACCAATCAGAAAAAAATATATGCACTCCTATGTTCATAGCAGCACTATTTACAATAGCTAAGATCTGGAAACAGCCCAAGTGCCCTTCAGTAGATGAGTGGATAAAGAAGCTGTGGTACATGTACACAATGGAGTACTATGCAGCTGTAAGAAAGAAAGATCTCTTACCCTTTGAGACAACATGGAGTATTATGCTAAGAAAATAAGCCAGTAAGAGAAAGACAAGTATCACATGATCTCACTTATATGTGGCATTTAATGAACAAAATAAACTGATGAATAAAATAGATCCAGGGACAGAGAAGCAGGGAACAGACTGACAAACCTCAGAGGGAAAGGGGCTGGGGGGCAGGAAGAGATTAACCAAAGAATTTATATGCATATATGCATAACCAAAGGACACAGACAATAGCGTGGTGAAGGCGGTGGGGGATGGGGTAAGGGGGGTAAGGGGAGTGGGTTTGGGGAGGAGGGAGGTCAATGAGGAAAAAAAGAGGGACATCTGTAATACTTTCAACAATGAAGATAAATTTAAAAAAGAAATATAGCTTGTCAATTATTCCCCAATAAAGCTGAAATTTAAAAGTATATATTTACTGGAAAACTCTTGCTGTGCATGTAATTCTTTCGCCTCATTTAGGAAGCAATATATTTACAAACAAACAGTTAGTTTAAAATTGTTATAGACGTTTACAAGGAGAAGTAGAAGCTTTCTTATAACCATTGTTTGCACTGTTGCCAGATGATATGAAACAACTACAATTAGGTTATCATTTCAGCATCTGCCACCACGCATGCTTTGAAATGCACCCAGGCTTTGTTTTAACCAGGTTTGGCAAGACAAGTGGACTTGGAACGACCATCATAAAGGAAGAAGTTTTACTCACAGATCCTTAGAGATGAGGTGCAGCGTGCCAGTCGGGGGAGCGAGACGAGGGCAAATGAAAGCACTTTTACTACAGGCTGATGGATATCGAGAGTTAAGTTCATCAAGGTTGTGCCAAAATGACGCCATTCGAAGGCCTGCTGTAGTTCAACACACCTGGGTGTCATTACGGTGCTAAGTCCACCAGTTAAAATGATACTTTAAAATGCGTTTGGAAATAGAATTATTTACAGCCTGAGAACAAGCTTAGCTGCAGGACTCTGCCTTCAGAAAAGGCCAGCAGAGCAACCTTGCCAGGTACAAGGCGACAGGCTGCACGCCCGCCCGCCCATGCCTGGGTTTGGGGAGGTATGGGGCCAAGAACCATGTTCAGGGTGGAATAAAATTCATGAGAATACCAGAATATTTCTATAAAGAAATACTTTCACCTTCACTTTTGCTTTTTTCCCTGGATTATTTTGATTGTAAAGTGCAGGTGTTTGTTAGTGGGAGGGGAGCTTCCATCCAGCCACACTCCTGGGCTCAGCCGGGCTGCCAGGAGCCGGGAAGGGCTCTTAGCCCCACGTTGACTTCCAGGATGTAAAGGAATGTTAGAAATCCCCTGTCTTAATTTTCTACTGTTTTGTCTCAGTGAGGTCACACAAGTCAATTCGGTCACTCAGACTCACCTATGGGGAGGTGACAAATGTCCACATCTCCACCCATATTCATAGAATGTCTGACATGACCAGGAGTCAGTGTGTAATAAGGACACTGTGAGTTTCAATGTATAACTGCCAACAAATATTGAGGCTCAAGATTTTATTAAAGTTCTAGTTTTTGTCCTCTAAAAGAGTTGCATATGCTCGCATTATGAATTGCATTTTCTGGATGGTGTATTTATAGTGAGTACAAAGTGAAGTCTGAGGTGTAGTTTGACTTATTCTCTTTCATTTTAAGCATAAAGCCTTTAAGGGAGACAGTGTCATGACCTGTGTGCATTTCAGTTTGTTCGCCCAGCAGCTTTGAGGAAAATGGGTTACTGGCGGGAGACCAGTTAGGAGGCTGCCACCCAGGTATAGTCACAGAAGTGTGATGGTTTGGATGAGTTGGGTGTTAAAGAGAGTAAACAGAAGTGTGTAGATCTCAGATTAATTTTGGAGGTGGGATATAGAAAATTCAAAAATGGATTGGATGTAGTAACGGGGAAAGAGGAAGTCAAGCATATCTTCTTATATTTGGTCTGAATAAAGGTAAAGAATGATGCCATTTACTGAGACTGAGGAACACAGGGAGAAAGAGGTCTGGGGTAGAGGGGAAATCAACGTTCAGTTCTGGCTATATGGTGCCAAGAGGTCTCTAAGGCTCCCTAAGAGCAGTAGAGTGAGCAGTTAGTTCTCCCAAAGGTCTGGGGTCCTGGGGGATGGTCTGGGCTGGAGACACAGGTTTGGAATCAGCTTCATAAGCAGCCACAAGTTCATGTGTTCAGTGCTTGTCTATTTGTAAGGATATTTTCAGTGGTGGAAATGCATTAACACTTTTTTCCAGAAATATTCCCAACAGATTTGAACTTAAAGGACAAATTCATAAAGCATTTCACAGGTATGCATAAAATTGATCAGTGATTCAATGAAATAAAAAAAAAACTTTATGCAAATTACTGTTAGGCACTGGGGATGTGAAGATAAATATCTGTAAGGAGCTCACAGTCTAGTTAGGGAAGTGCACACATGCTGTTAAATTGCATTAACTGTCATGTAAACTAGAGCTTGAGAAATAATAGAATTGTAAACAAAGTATTAGGGATACACAGGTAATGAATAATTTTGGCAAGAACTTCCAGGAAAGGCTTGTGGTGGACATGATATTTAAGTTGGGCTCTTTGGGATGAATAGAACTTTTCCAGATCACAGAGGCATTCTGATCCAAAAGAACCCTTTGAGCACATGGTGTGTTTGGTGGCAGGGCAGATAGATGGTGTGGATGCACTGAGGGATGATTTTAGGTAAGGGTGTGTGTGGCCACTGGGCCAAAAAGTATGGTGGAAAGGTAGGCTGAAGTCATATTGTGAAGACTCCTAAATGGTATGGTAAATAATTTAGACTGCTTCCCAGCCAGTGGAGCAAAGAAGTTTTTTTGTCTAGGAGAAACAGACTTTCAAATGCCACATCTTAAGCAGAGATGAAAAAGGCTCTCATGACACTGTTTGTTCTTCATGTCAAGTTTGTGAATCAATAGCAGTGCTCCAAGTTCTAGCAAATCACGTGCATGCCCACTGTTAGTACTGCTGTCCGTGCTCTTCCTAATCATCCCAGCTACCTTTCCTTGTTTTACATTTCAGGCTTACAAGCTGGGAAAGTGTGGTTTTCCACTTAACCGAAGCCAAGGCCATATTTGTTAATTAACTTCAGACTGATGGAGGATGGAGCCAGGACCCACCTCAGCCACGGGGAAGTGCTGAGAGTTTCTGGGAGTCTGTTAGCAGCAGGACTGTGGCTCTCCCACTTCCACACGCCTAAAGACCAACTCGGGTGCAGGGGTGAGTTTGGTGGGCTCTATCTTGGGTTTGTGGGGCTTGGTAAGGGAAACTTCATGCCCCTATCCACTTTACAATGGCCCTTGACACTAATAAGACACAAATTACTATAATTAGAAATGTCCCTGCACATAAACATAATTCCTATTATAAAAATCTGGAGAACAGAAAGTAGAAAAAAAGGATATTTGTTTTTTATTCCTCACATCCTCATGATTTGCACTCTACAGACTTTTTTTTTTTTTTTTTTCAGTCTAGAGCTTTTCCCTCTTAATTATTCCAGAGAATTCTCATGACACTGAAGGTTTTGTTATGTGAAATGTTGACAATGTGGGATGAATTTAGATTATTTTTCACAGATTACAATTTACTACCTCCCACCAAGGCTGGGTGAGGCGAAGAGTTCTCAGGGAAGTTTTTTAAGAGCATAGAAAGATGTAAACTATAGTTATAGTATTTCCATTTACAAAGTGCTAGCAAATTTGTTGGGAAAACAGGCCTATGTGTATCATAAGCATTTTTTTTTTTTCCTATCCAATAGAGCCAGTCACATTTTCAGCTGAATATAGCAAACATTTCCATTGACTATCACAATACCAGAGATTGCTCAACACCAATTTGTAAGTAGTTTGGACAGTTTAAAAAATAATAATAATAATCCTTATCCAACAATAAATGCTTGTAATTTTAAATTTCAACTATCTGCAGGTGGGAGGTAATAGATTAAACATTGATTGAGATGCTACTTATAACATTGACAGCATTTAAATTAAGGTATCCTCTTGACACTACAAGGAACGAGACCACATTCTACTTGGGATTATATCCAAATCTGAAAATAGCCAGATTTCCTTAAGGATCAAAATGTTTGTCAGGATCTATATCTTTAATCATTTTTCAAATTAACATAATAAGGTGCTTTTTCATCTAAATAAAAAAAAAGATGATCATGAAGTATAAGTCAAATTTCTTAAGTTATGTTAAGTGAATATTTTCATATCTTATCATTTTTAGAATGAGTGACAGATTTTTTTGAATAATAGTAGCATGCGTTTTAAAGGTTGCTCTAATGAATTCTTTTGGACACTTAATTACTGAAGTTAGTGTTCCAAACATAATATTTAAATGCTATCATTTAAACTACTCAAATCATGATTATGTGTGGTAACTCACTCAGTGGCTCTTTTGAAATTCCTTTCTAGAACTAAACTTCTCTTTTAAAGAAAATAAATTTTAAGCATTTTGTTTCTTTTTAACAAGATTAGTATTTTGAGGATTATTGAGTCAGATTTTTAATAATTGTTTTCAAAAACAACATGTGTATATTGACTGGAAAAAATTAATCATGTTGGGATCAAAGCACAATGACCACATGGTAGCAAGCAGGGTCGAGAAAGTGCGGGCTTTGGGATCACACTGTTTACTAGCTATAAGATTCTTCACATTTAAAAACAATCTTTTTTTCTTTATTGATTTTAGAGAAAGAGGAAGAGAGAAGGAGAGAGAAATATCGATGAGAGAGGACATCGATTGGCGGCCTCCTGCATGCCCCCCACTGGGGATTGGGCCCACAACCTGGGCATGTGCCCTAACCGGGAATCGAACTGGTGACCTCTTAGTGCATGGGTTGATGCTCAACCACTGAGCCACACCAGCCAGATAAGATTCTTCACATTTTGAGGCTGTTTTCTCATCTCTAAAGTGAAGATAATGATACCTGACTGTGTTATTAGGAGAATTAAGGAGAAAATCAGGTTAAACATTTGATATATAAGGCGCTTATTAGATTGCAACTATCATTATTGTGAATTAGTGGCCATAGTTAACATGATTTTCACATTTGTAGTAACTATTTACATAATTTACTTTTAAATGTTTTTCCTAGATTACAAAAGATATGCTACATTGGTAACAAGATTAGCAGTGAGTCCTCTGTGCTCGAAGATCTAGAAAACTTACCCTGTGAGTATGTATTTATTTCCTTTTCTTATTCAGTTCAACAGCCTAATTTTCAATTTTTTTTTTAATCCTCATCTGAAGATATTTTCCCATTTATCTTCAGATAGAGTGGGAGGGAGGGAGGAAGGGGGGGGGGACAGAAGAGAGAGAAACATTGACATGAGAGACACATCGATTGGTTTCTACCTGCATGACCCCAACCGGGCTGGGGATGAACCGAAACCGAGGTACATACCCTTGGCCGGAATCGAACCTGGGACTCTTTGGTCTGAGGGCCGATGCTCTAACCATTTAGCAAACTGGCCAGGGCAAACAGCCTAATTTTTAACAGAAATGTTGAACAATTGAAAAAAGCAGGAAGCTGATTTTAGCAGCACCAAGTGGACTTAATCTGCGGATTTTTCATTTAGTGTTAAAGCTTGAAGTAAAGGCACAGACTGGCTTATTAAATTAATTAAAAATGCCCTCAACAGTGATTGAATTGAGTCAGATAAACTGCTTTATGGCATCCTTAACAGTCCTGACTGATTTTTAAAAACCTTTCAACATTTGGTGTTCTTTTATTGTACAGATATCTGTAATATCTAATACAGATAGATATTAGATGAACAAAACTATTTAAAGGTCTACCTTTTCTTAACTGGCCAAAAGATATAATAAAAGTAGAAGCAGGTCCCCAAACTTTGGTTTACACAGTATAGTTAAGGAATAGATAGCGTATTGAAAGAGTAGACAAAAAGGCAAAAGATAAAAAATATAAACATGTAATCATCATCCACTCTAGCATATACTTTGCCAGAGTGAAGTAAGTCAGAATTTTTCATTCTGGCTAAATTCCCAGGAGCCCTAGGGCAATAAAGTATTTGTATAATCTAAATCTAATGCAAATTGTAACATTTATTTTCAAAAGTACAATATTTACAAAAGATTTGAAAGACACTTGTTTCTTTGCAATTATATTTTGAATCAGTAGTTCTTTCAGAGTAGTGTAAGTCAACATTTTTGAGGGTAGAGTTTCAGTAACATGGATAGATTCCTTTAAAGAAACTGGTTCCTCCCCTTGTGAGGGTGGAAATTAAGGTGATGGAGTACCATTTTTAATTTTTTGAGGTAACTCCATACTGTTTTCCACAGTAGCTGCACCAATCTGTAATCCCACCAACAGTGGACAAGGGTTCCCTTTTCTTCACATCCTAGCCAAAACTTGTTAATTTATTGATGATAGCCATTCTGACCTAGCAATTTCATTTCTGGGAATATATCCAAAGAAACCTGAAACACTAATTCAGAAGAATACACAGTCATCCCTCGCCTCTTCGCGCTTTGACTTTCACGGCTTCACTCTATCGTGGTTTTCTCAAAGATATTCATTAAAAAGTTGATTGAGACAGTGAAAATGATACAGCGTGCGCTCGGTTGTCTGAGTCAATTATATACCCCTGTATTACAATTAAAATTAAAATTAAAATTAAAATTACTGTACGTATGGACTGTAGGCCTATGTATTCGAGCACCCCAGGAATCCTTCAATGGCTGGTGCAACTGCTAGAGTCTGGAACGGATTAGCCATGATAAACGAGGGACGACTGTATGCACCCCTATGTTCACTGCAGTGTTATTTACAATAGCCAAGATTTAGAAGCAGCCCAAGTGCTCATCAGTAGATGACTGGATAAAAAGGCCGTGGTACCTTTACACAATGGAATATTACTCAGCCATAGAAAGAAGGAAATCTTAACTTTTGTGACAGCACAGGTGAACCTAGAAAGTATTATGCAAAGTGAAATAGCCAGTCAGAGAATGACAAGTACCACATGATTTCACATATATGTGGAATCTAATGAACAAAATAAACTAACAAAGTGGAGACAAACTCATGGATACAGAGAACAGTCTGACAGCTGTCTAAGGGGAAGGGGTTGGGGTCTTGGGGTCTGAGTGAGAAGTGTGAAGAGATTAAGCAATAAATAAATAAAATAAAAGAAAGACTCATGGACACAGACTGTTGTGTGGTGATTGCCAGGGGGAAGGGGGTTGGGGGAGGTAGAAGAGGGTAAAGGGGGGAAAATATTGATGGAAGGAGACTTAACTTGGGGTGGTAAACACACAATACAGTGTACAGATGATGTATTGTAGAACTGAATACCTGAAACCTATATAATTTTATTAACCAATGTCACCCCAATAAATTCAATTAAAAAATAGCTTTGGGGGGAAAAAAGAAAGAAAACCATGGAGGATCTGTAGTCTAGAAGTGTTTGTCAATATTTCAATCTGGCCAATGTAATTTACTTATCCCAAATAACTGCACGGGGATTTACTTACCCCATCTCAGGATTGTTGTGACAATTTCTTTACCTGATGCATTGTTGTTGTTATTCTTATTCTTATTTAAAAGGTAATTGTAAATTAATAATAATAGTTGGCACTCTTAATTCTACTAAATTTAAAATGTTTCTCTTTTTTTAGATTAAGAAAATGAGCTACATTATTTCAGTGTTTAGTGGCAACATACTCAAATCAATTATTCTTAACCCCTCTACCTTTGAATAATGTAAGAATGAATAAATCAAGAAAATGTATTAAGCTGTTGCAATTACCTATATCAAGCCATATATTTGTTGTAATGTATTTTATGTAAATGAGTCAGTTTACAAAAGTCCAAAAACCAACATAACTGGAAATGTTCTAAAAAAACCAGTACTGAATTATAATTTAAAATATTATATCCAAACGTATATTCTTCTGGCAGTAGATTCACAGAAATCAGAGCTCATAAATATGTCCCTCTAAAATGACAGAGTTTGGACATTTAATGATTTCCTCTGTAGAAGTCATCTATGATAATATCTTTGTCTGATTATTTATTGAACAAAATATTGCAATCACAGTATTACAGATGATATAGTTTAGAGATATATTTGAGTTGTTTATGTGATGTCAAGTTTATTTATTATTATTTATTTATTTTTGGTTTATTTAGATATCATGAAACTTTAATGGGGAAGAAGAAGTCATTTAAAGTCTCTAAAAATACTGATTAATCCCTCTCCCCCTCCACATTAGTCCAGATTTTTAGGATTAAAATACAAATTAAGAGTCCACAAATTCCTTAAGCAAAATAAAATAATAAATAAAATAAAATAAAAATAAAACTATAATAAATCTAAATATATTTTTAAGTACTGTATGTAAAGAAACAGGTCATAAATGACATTTTTCTTCTTCCCTTTCCCACAGGCATTCCTTAAGAATGTAAATCTAATTTGGTGAAAAAGTGCCTGGCATCATATTAAATGTAAAAAGAAACTTTTAATTTTATGGTATTAAGATGAGTATAATAAGAGACTTTTTAGAAATAACTGACTTACTGTTCCTACCATAGAATGGGATCTTTATTGATTTATCTTTGTATATAGAGTAATTTCAAGTTTTTAAAAACAAAGTTTAATCCACACATTGCAAATAGAATATAAATAATTCTACTTTATTTTCACTATATATTATTTCCTGATATGATTAACATTTCATATATGTGTGTTATATATTTAATTATGTAATTATATCTGAGTGCCAATGATAAATTATTTTTATATGATTTTTAGTAATATGTCAAATAATCATGATCAAAGTCCACTTTTATCATTCTTATTTAATAATATTTAAATTTATTTATTCAGATTTTTATCTTTATTTGCATTAATTCAAAACATGAATTTTATTAAATTGAAATAGAAAAAATCTGTTTTGTTTTTCTTTGAATTAAATATATTTGTAGCAAAAGTTATGTATAGGAATATGACTACTATATGTGTATATATGTATAAATATGTATTTTCTTAACTGAGAAGTAGGATCCTGTTTCTTTTTTTGTTTAAGTTAGAACATAAGATATTATTATCTTAAATAAAAAGAATTCCAATTGTACTTAGACTGGGGAGATACTTAGCATGGAGTGAGAAGAATGTGTAGATTGCCTGGATGCTCTGTTTAGAATGTAGCAAAATGTAGCAGCACACTGTGACACATTCAATTAGTTTCATTTAAAAACAACAATGAAAAAATAGGAAACCTACAAAAAATGATAGAAAACCCTCATTCTTTCAGAGCAGACAAAACACGAGTTGCTTAACAATGAATAGTCAATACAGTCATTGACTTTTTCTCACTTTCCCACTGTGTTGGTGTCACAAAGACATATGTGTGTCTGTACTAGCAATCACTTTCATTTTTCAGCATCTTTGTTCTCTCCCATAATTGAGTGTATCGAGTCTATTTGTGTATGTAAACATATATACTCCTTTGTCCACCAGAAAAACAATCTCAAAAATGCCCTTTGGTTTCAGACACATTGTGAAGCTACATTTTAAAAAAATGCTAGGTATTGAAGAATGAGAATAGCGTTTTTAGTTAGTTGCACTTAGCATAGTAATTATTATATTTACAACATTTGGAAAAATAAAGGAGCTTTTGCTCATAACTATCTAGAGAGCTGGAGAGCTATTTTTATAAAAGTGAAGAGGCTATTGACTGATGGCAAAAAATAATTTATCAGTGATACATATTTGGCTGAAACACAGAAAACAGCTTAAAGGGCTTTCATGATTAGTATGGTTTCAATAAAGTAAATTACTTCAGATGAAATTATATGAAATTAGATCTTAAACATTCTCATAGATAATTAATGTGCTTCAGAAATATATTTTATGCTAAATATATATTTAAACTTACAAAGATTGATTAAAATATCTCCAGTTAAAAATGTTTATTTTACTATATGATACTCATTTTCTCACTGTATTAATCTCAACAAAGAGATTGAGAAAGTAATGAATAAAGAGACTTAATTTGTCTCCATAGAGAAAATGTTCTCACATAGGGAAATAAGTGACGGACAGTTGAAAAGGGTAAAATACTCAAGGTTTACTTTGTAAAGGTAATATCCCCATATCACAGAAATAATCTCATTATTTAAGCAGCAAGTCAGGAGGTTAACAATGTTTACACCAGAATACTGAAAACTAGATCAATTAAGTTGGCTGTCCTGAACTAGCCACCTAAGGGGTTTAGCAGACAGCACAGTTAATCTCTGAACTATCTGATAATTACCTGAACTTCCACTTCACGTTGTTGTACATCCTTTGCCTTGAAAGGCAAAGATGCAGTTACTGAAGACAGCACCTAGAAGACAGGAAGGTATTTGATATTTTGGGGGTAGGGGGTGTATGTGTCGTATTGCTTTCTATATGTTTAAAAAATGGTTAATGGATTGGAAGATCCAGCCCTATCTAAAGTAGCCTTTCCCCATATTACCTTGCTTAATTTGCTTCATTTCATTTATCATCCTATGTAATAATGATATTTGTTTGTTTCTTATCTCTCTCTTCACAATAAATAAGGCCTATGAGAAGAGAAACTATCTTCTGAAGTATTTCTAGAACCTAGAATAGTGACTGGCTCATAGTAGGTGTTTCATGTAATGAAAGAACAAACAGTTATCTCATAAGACAATGAATGAGATTAAAAACATATTTTAACTCATAATAAAACACAGTCAATGATTTATGAAACACTATTGAGTGGTTGCTTAGTTATGTATCAAAACTATTGTTTTATATAAATAAGCTAGGTAAAACCCACAAGGACAAGATTGTCCACTTCATTTTAACCTATAACTGCTTCAATTTATCCAACTCATAGACATGAACATCCTATTAAAACTACGAAAGCAATTTAACCTTGGACATGGGAACTCAAATGCCTGTGGGGCCTGGTGACTAACAAGTGATTTGAATGGACCACAGGGACAGTGAATGTGTTCACTATCTGAGAGGGTGAGGTCAGGTGTCAGCTCTGGAAGCTGAAGCCTTGGTAGGATCCGGCTCCCTTTCTAGCAAAGCTGGAATCTGGATTTTTATGTGAAATATCTCAATTTCTAAAATTCTTGAGTTCTCTCCTTGGCTCATAAATTGCTGTTATTTCGCATCTGATGGAAATTTAAAAAAAAAAATCCTCACCTGCCCTGGCTGGTTTGGCTCAGCAGTTAGAGCGTTGGCCTGAGGACCAGAGAGTCCCGGGTTCGTTTCCCACTAAGGGCACGTACCTCAGTTGCAGTTTGTCCCCGGCCCCTGTTGGGGTCGTGTGGGTGGTGACCACTCGATGTGTTTCTCCACATCGATGTTTCTCTCTCTTCCTCTTGCTCTATCTGAAGATAAGTGCAAAAAAGAAAAATGTCCTCAGGTGAGGATAAAAAAAAAAAAATCCGAGGGGATTCCAAAATGGCGGCGGAGTGAATGGAAGCTACACAGACCATCTCCCAGGACCAAACTGGAATTACAACTAAAATAAAGACAAATCATGGGGAAAAAGCAACAGAAAAGCATCTTGCGAGGATCATACAGCCAGGGACACTGAATCGATCCTGGTAGGATTGTGGAGGCGCGAGAGGGGGGCTGGGAGCCCACGGACAGCAGCGGCCTTAGCTGTGAGCAGCGCCTGCCCTCGGGGTTAAAGCCCGAGCCGGCTCCACAGCGCAGAGCTGGGACAGAGCTCTAAAATAGCCACAGCCACTCACCTAGGCTCCGGCAGAGGGAGGGCGGACTGGACTGGAACTGTGTGGGGACACTCAGGATTTGGAGGGTGCTCAGAGCTTTTGCTGAGTTGTGGCCATGCAGGACTGTGACCTAGCCAGGACTGTGACCTAGCCGTCTTACTCCATCCCAGGGCTTTGGGGAGAGGCAGCAGCCCCTCCCTCAGAGATCCAGCCACACCCTGGTGGGACATTGAAATGCAAACTGAGGCTCATTAACTACCAGCATCTGCCCTACCCTCTGGAAATCCTCTCACACTGAACACCTGAGGGAGGTTTTCATTCAAGTGAAAACCCAAGGCTCTTCAAGCAACCAAGACTAATAGCCTCTAGGCAAAAAACTAGAGGATAACCTAACTTTTTCTGGGCTTGCAAATATACCCTGGAAAGTAAGACTCCACAGTGGTGTTTAACTAGGGTCCTCCCACGCTCATCCAAACCCAGTAGAGGGAGCCACAAACAGCAGAACACCAACATCCACAGGGAAAATTTGGCAGGCCCCAAAACCCACTGAGATAGCCAAAATGGTGAAACAAAGAAACAGATCCCAAATGAAAGAACAAGAGACCTCTACGGAAGATGAGATAAATGAAATGCAGTTAAGCAAGTAAACAGGGCTAGAATTCAGAGTCATGATCTGGAGGAAGCTCAACAGCATGAGTAAGGACATCAACACCATGAGTAAAGACATCAACACCATGAGCAAAGACATAGAAACACTGAAAACCAACCAAGTGGAAATTAAGAAGCACCAAGAAGAAATGAAGAATGACATAGCAGAAATAAAGAACACATTGGAAGGACTAAACAGCAGAGTAGAGGAAGCCAAGGACTGGATCAGTGATTAGAAGACAGGGTAGAAAAAATCAACAATCAGAAAAACAAAAGGAAAAAAAAATGAAAAAACAGGAAGACAGCTTAAGAGAACCTTGGGACAACTGGAAACGTAGTAATATTCGCATCATAGGAGTCCCTGAAGAAGAAGAAAATGAGCAAGGGTTAGAGAATATATTTGAAGAAATAGTGACAGAAAACTTCCCTAATTTGGTGAAGGAAGAAGGCATTCAAGTTCAAGAAGCACAGAGAGTCCCAAGTAAGAAGAACCCAAACAGGCCCACACCAAGACACAGAGTAATTAAAATGCCAAAAATTAAAGACAAAGAGAGAATCCTAAAGGCAGCAAGAGATAAGCAACAGGTTACCTACAAAGGAACCCCCATAAAGCTATCAGCTGACTTCTCAACAGAAACACTACAGGCCAGAAGTGAATGGCATGAAGTAATCAAGGTCATGAAAAACAAGGATCTGAATCCAAGACTACTCTACCAGCAAGGCTATCATTCAAAATACAAGGTGAAGTAAAGAGCTTCCGAGACAAAAAAAAAAGGCTAAGGGAATACAGTAGCACCAAACCAGCACTGCAAGAAAAGATAAAAGGACTGCTGTAATTAGTAGAAGAAATAGGAAGGAAAATAGAACCACACTAAACAAAAATGGCAATCAATAAGTACATATCAATAATCACCTTAAATGTAACTGGATTGAATGCTCCAATAAAAAGACACCGAGTAGCTGATTGGATAAGAAATCATGATTCATATATGTTGTTTACAAGAGACCCACCTCACAACACAAGACTCACATAGGCTGAAAGTAAAGGGATGGAAAAAAATCTTCCAAGCAAATGGAAAGGAAAAAAAAAGCTGGGGTAGCAATACTCATATCTGATAAAATAGATTTCAAAATGAAAGCCATAAATAGAGACAAAGAAGGTCACTACATAATATTGAAAGGATCTATCCAACAGGAAGATATAACCTTGGTAAACATATATGCACCCAATATAGGAGCACCAAAATATATTAAAAATGTTCTGGAGGACTTCAAAGGAGAAATTGACAGCAATACAATCATAGCAGGGGACTTCAATACCCCGCTGACATCACTGGATAGATCCTCTAGACAAAAAATTAACAAGGAAACAGAGACTCTAAATGAAGCACTAGACCAAATTGATTTAATAGATATTTACAGAGAATTACACCACAAAATTACAGAATTCACATTCTTCTCAAGTGCACATGGGATATTCTCAAAGATAGACCACATGTTAGGACACAAACTAAGTCTCTACAAGTTCAAGAAGATTGAAATCATATTAAGCATCTTCTCAGATCACAATGGCATGAAACTAGAAATCAATTGCAACAAGAACATGCAAAGACATTTGAACACATGGAGGCCAATTAGCATGTTATTAAACAATGAATGGATTACCAAGGAGATCAAGGAAGAAATTAAAAACTTCCTGGAAACCAATGAAAATGAACACACAACAACACAAAATCTATGGGATGCAGCAAAAGCAGTTCTGAGAGGGAAGTTCATAGCACTACAGGCCTACCTCAAGAAACAAGAAAAATTTCTAATAGACTATCTAACCTCACAACTTAAAGAACTAGAAAACAAACAAAAAGAAAACCTCAGAGCAAGTAGAAGAAAGGAAATAGTAAAGATCAGAGCAGAAATAAATGACATGGAGACCAAAAAAACAATTCAAAGGATCAATGAAACAAAGAGCTGGTTTTTTGAAAAGATAAACAAGATTGATGGACCCTTAGCTAGACTCACCAAGAAACAAAGAGAGAGAACCCAAATACACAAAATCAGTAATGAAAGAGGAGAAGTAACAACTGACACCACAGAAATACAAAGGATCATTAGCAAATACTATGAACATTTATATGGCAACAAATTTGACAAACTAAGTGAATTGGACAAATTTCTAGAAACACATAGTCTCCCAAAACTGGACAGGGAAGAGATAGAAAACTAGAACAGACCAATAACAGCTAAGGAAATTGAAGATGTAATCAAGACTCTCCCAGCAAACAAAAGCCCAGGCCCAGACAGCTTCACCGGGGAGTTTTACCGAACATTCAAAGAAGAACTAACAACCATTCTCCTCAAACTATTTCAAAAAATTCAAGAAGAAGGAAGACTTCCAAACTCGTTTTATGAGGCCAGCATAATTCTAATTCCAAAACCAGAAAAAGACACTACAAAGATAGAAAACTATAGGCCAATATCCCTGATGAACATAGATGCCAAAATCCTGAACAAAATACTAGCAAATCGGATCCAGCAATACATCAAAAAAATTATTCACCATGACCAAGTGGGATTCATCCCAGGGATACAAGGCTGGTTCAATATTTGAAAATCAATAAATGTGATACACCACATAAACAAAATGAAAGATAAAAACCACACGATCTTATGAATAGATGCTGAAAAAGCATTTGACGAAATCCAGCACCCATTTCTGATAAAAATGCTCAGCAATTTGGGAATAGAGGGATCATATCTTGATATAATAAAGGCCATATATGAAAGACCTACAGCCAACATCATAATCAATGGGCAAAAACTAAAAACATTTCCCTTAAGAACAGGAACAAGACAGGAATGCCCACTTTCGCCACTCTTATTTCACATAGTACTGGAATTCTTAGCCACAGCAATCAGACGTGAAGGAAAAATAAAAGGAATCTAAATTAGAAAGGAGGAAGTGAAACTGTCATTATTCGCACATGACATGATATTATATATAGAAAACCCTAAAGACTCCATAAAAAATCTACTAGACTTAATAAATGAATTTCGCAAAGTAGCAGGATACAAAATTAATGTCAAGAAATAAACGGCATTCTTATACACCAATGATGAACTCACAGAAAGAGAAACTAAAAAAACAATTTCATTTACCATCATGGCAAAAAAATTAAGATACCTAGGAATAAACTTAACCAAAGAAGTAAAGGACCTATTTGCAGAAAACTACAGGACTTTGTAAAAAGAAATAGAGGAAGATATACAAAAGTGGAAGCACATACCTTGTTCATGGATTGGAAGAATTAACATCATTAAAATGTCCATATTACCCAAAGCAATCTATAGATTCAATGCAATCCCCATCAAAATACCAGTGACATATTTCACAGAACTAGAACAAATACTTCAAAAGTTCATATGGAACCAAAAAAGACCCCGAGTAGCCACAGCAATCTTGAAAAAGAAGGACAAAGTAGGTGGGATCACAATACCGGATGTCAGGTTATACTATAAAGCTACTGTAATCAAAACAGCTTGGTACTGGCACAAGAACAGGCATATAGACCAGGGAAACAGAAGAGAGAATCCGGAAATTGACCCAAGACATTATGCTCAATTAATATTTGACAAAGGTGGCAAGAGCATACAATGGAGTAAAGACAGCCTCTTTAATAAATGGTGTTGGGAAAATTGGACAGCTACATGCAAAAAAATGAAACTAGACCATCAGCTTACATCGTACACAAGAATAAACTAAAAATGGATAAAAGACTTAAATGTGACTCGTGAACCCATAAAAATCCTAGAAGAAAATGTAGGCAACAAAATTTTGGACATCATACGCAGCAGAATCTTCACTGATACATCACCTAAGGCAACAGAAACAAAAGGAAAAATGAACACATGGGACTACATCAAACTCAAAAGCTTCTGCACAGCAAAAGAAACAACCATCAAAACAGAAAGGGAACCCACTGTATGGGAGAGCATAATTGCCAATTATACATCAGATAAGGGGTTAATCTCCAAAATATATAGAGTGCTCATACAACTCAACAAAAGGAAGACAAAGAACCCAATTAAAAAACGGGCAGAGGAGCTAAACAGACACCTCTCCAAACAGGACATACAAATGGCTAAGAGACATATGAAGAAATGCTCAACATCACTAATCATCAGGGAGATGCAAATTAAAACAACAATGAGGTATCACCTCACACCTGTCAGAATGGCCACCATCAACAAATCATCAAACAACAAGTGTTGGCAAGGGTGTGGAGAAAAGGGTACTCTAGTACACTGCTGGTGGGAATGCAGACTGGTGCAGCCACTGTGGAAAACACTATGGTGTTACCTCAAAAAATTAAAAATTGAATTTCCATTTGACCCAGTGATCCCACTTCTAGGAATATACCCTAAGAAGCCTGAAACACCAATCAGAAAGAATACATATACCCCCATGTTCATAACAGCACTATTTACAATAGCTAAGATCTGGAAACAGCCCAAGTGTCCATCAGTGGATGAATGGATAAAAAAGCTGTGGTACATATACACAATGGAGTACTATGCAGCTGTAAGAAAGAAAGATGTCTTATCCTTTGAGACGACATGGAGGGACCTGGAGAGTATTATCCTAAGCGAAACAAGCCAAACAGAGAAAGACAAATATCACATGATCTCACTTATTTGTGGAATATAATGAACATAACAGTGTGAGGAACAGGGTAGACCCCGAGATGTGGAAATAGGGTATAGACTGACACCCCTCAGAAGAAGGGGTGGGGGGGAGGGAAGAGATAAACCACAGAACTTAAGCACATAAATGCATAACTGATGGAGATGGACAACAAAGTTGGGGACGGGGTGGGGGGATGGGGAGGAGGGTGTCAATGGGGAAAAAAGGAGAAATATCTGTAACAAAAATAAATAAATAAATAAATAAATAAATAAATAAATAAATAAATAAATAAAATGGCAAAAACAAAACAAAACAAAACTAAAACCATCAAGGCATATTATAAATAAGCAACATAAAATAAATTAATTTCTTTAAAAAAAAAAATCCTCATCCAAGGATATGTTTTTACTGGTTTTTAGAGATAGAGGAAGAGAGAGAGAAAAAGAGAGAGAAAGAGAGAAGCATCAATGTGAGAGAGAAACATCTATTGGTAGTCTCTTGTACGTAGTCCAACTAGGGATTGAACGTGCAATTTAGGTATGTGCCCTGACCAGAAATTAAACCTGCAGCCTTTGGTGTATGAGACGATGCTTCAACCAACTGAACCACCCAGCCAGGGAATGATGGAAATTTTTAAAAAGTATTATTGAATTTATTGGATTGGAGTGACATTGGTTAATAAAATTATATAGATTTCAGGTGTACAGTTCTATAATACATCATCTGTATATTGTATTGTATGTTCACCATCCAAAGTTGTCTCTTCTGTCACCGTTTTTTCCCTCTTTACCCTCTTCTATTTTCCTCCATCCCCCTTTCCCTCTGGTAATCACCATGTTGTTGTCAATGTCTATGAGGTTTTGGGTTTTTTTTTTTTTTTTTCTTAATCCCTTCACCTTTTTCACCTAGCTCTCTATACCCCTCTCCTCTGACAGCTGTCAGTCTATTTTCTGTATCTATGAGTCTGTTTCTATTTTGTTTGTTTATTTTGTTCATTAGGTTCCACATATAAGTGAAATCATGATGGAAATTTTAACTTGGGAGTTTCTTCAGTTTTATTTCTTTTTATCCTCTGAAGAACTTTGGACCTCTCTTCTTTCTGGTCCTTATGGAGATACAATTATGAGTTTCAGAGTTTTAACTTGGCTTTGGCCAGGCAGCTCCCTAGTACCCTGTTTCTGGAAATTTCTCCTGGGCTCCATGCTGTGTAGCCCCAGGCAACATAAACCACATCAACCACATGTCTACATCTTTGACAGTACCCTGAGATGCCTCTTGATCCTGGTCAGAGGTGACAGTTTCCAGCCTCTTCAGGCTGTGCCAACAATAGACAGGGAGGTAAATAAAGAGGGGAGAGAGAGAGAGAGAGAGAGAGAGAGAGAGAGAGAGAGAGAGAGAGAGAGAGACAGAGAGAGACAGAGAGAGACAGAGAGAGAGAGAGAGAGAGAGAGAGAGAGAAAAGAAAAGAAGAAGAAGAAGAAGAAGGAGGAGGAGGAGGAGGAGGAGGAGGAGGAGAAGAAGGAGAAGGAGAAGAAGAAGAAGAAGAAGAAGAAGAAGAAGAAGAAGAAGAAGAAGAAGAAGAAGAAGAAGAAGAAGAAGAAGAAGGAGAAGAGAAAAGGAGAAGAGAGTTTGAGGCACAGAAACTTCACCTTCCCGTGTGCATCAGGTCAGAATATTGTACATCTTAGGAGCGTGGTATAAAAAATATATCCGAGTGAGTGGTCTGTTCATAAGTACTGGGTGGTATCACCTTTACAACCTTCTTAGTTTAACGGAGCAGCTACTTTTCAGATGTGTGGATTGTGAAGCAGCAGCAGTTAGGACAACCAATAACAGCTCTGATGAATAATTGTATTTGGAAGATTAACCTTCAACAATGTGACCAGTTCTTCCATTGAATAAAGGAGGTGTCCATGCAAGTTTTTTCAGTTCTGCTGTAAAACAAATAAATAATAATTACAAAAAAAAAACCTCTTGAGCTTCCTAGTCATTATGGGTAGCTATTAATGCATCAGAAATAGGTGTTCAGGACTGCTAGAGCATTCCCTAACTGCCAAGTGAAAGGTCTGTTCAGCCACATAGATCCTCTTTCTGTAAAGTGACCTCATCAGACTTCTGAGACATGCTAGGACTGCAGCTCAGGTTCCAAAATCAAGGAGAATCTTTCTTTGATATTTTTGTGTTACTTGATGTCTTTAAAAGTACAGAACACAGGAGGGGAGAACATAAGCTTAGAAGAAGGAGTGCATTTATATGGGGACAGGAGCAGGAGCATCCAGTTCGACATGACCAGGAGGCAATTGCAAAGAAGTCTTCAGGGTTCAGATGGGAGTTCTTGGCCTCAGGCCAGGGCTGTGCTACCAGTGCTCCATGACTGCTCTCTGAAAGTGAATGGAATACACACATGCATGGGTATATATACATATAATTTGTATATATATTATTTTATATTATCCGTGTTTCCTTTTTCTCAGAAAAGAATCCATGGCTTTTATTAAACTAGTAGAGATATCCATGACCCCAGAAAGTTAAGAACCACTGATTTAACTGACTGGAGCCCCTGAGAGTGAATTACAGTGTGAGATGCAAAAAAGCCTCAAATAGGTTCTGAGGAACAGCCTTTGCAGGATGATGTCAGTGGTGCTAGCAATGTCAGTGAGTTGATGACAAGGTTCTAGGGTAGTGAGTGGCGTGATGTATGGGGGTTAAAAAGAATGGAGGCCGTGAATGTAGACTGTTGTTCAAGAAGCTTGAACTGCCTGGCTGAGGCAGAGAGAAGGCACAGTTGGAGGGCAATGCAGGGACCAAGGAGTTTTATAGGATATCAGATGTCTAGTGCCGCTTAACTATAATATTAATGAGAGAAACACAAATCAGTAGAGCAAACTTATGAGGAAGTGGGAGGGGATGGATTCTGAAAAAAAGAGGAAGAATTATTACCAGTTTCATGACCTGGGGTAAGTTGTCAAACTTCTGCTGTCTCCATTTTCTTGTCGGCATGGGGAAAATAACAGAAGCTACCTCACAGAGAAAGAGGTCAGCTGATATAAAAAGCCTAGGACACACTGAGCATTAGATATTGTTAAATAAATAAAGGAAACATGCCAGACGTATGGAATGCATCACACCTAACATTGTGGGCGTAGGCTCATCATCTTGCGCCTGCAGTTGCTGTGCAGTTCTGTCTAGTCCTGCTCCCAGGCTGGCCTTGCCTCCCACGCCTCCATTGCTAACACTGGGCATTTCCAGTAGACCCTGTAGGTGTTGGAAGAGGGAAAAAACAGCTCTCAACATAACTGTAGTTAGTTGACTCTGGTTACAACACCTTTGTGTTCCTTAATTATGTGCTCAAAACTGAGGGGTGAACTTACTTTTGAACTGACTCTTGTTATTATGAACAGTAATTAACAATGAACAATTTTATGTTGAAAGTAATGTGCAAACAATGGGTCCATGAAGCCGCTCTGAAACCCTGACATTTTCCTTTGAATAAAGCAAATAATAGAATTTGTTCCAAATGACTGTCAAGACCATAAAAGATCAGTTTGAGAAACCCAAATAGGTTCATTATAGAAAATATACATCAGCAGAAGTATGAATTTCTGTTGTATTCAATGCTGACGGACATCACTGACGAATCAGCGCCACCACAGGAAGGAGGCAGGCAGATAAATGCATTTCCTGAGCCAAGATCGAACAGAAATCTCCAGATGTTACAGCTGCTAAACGTTGTGTATCTTGATTGGTAATTGAATGTTTCACTCCAGAAAATAAACTTCCTTCAGAATTCATTAGAGGCTTATCTTTAAAATTTATTTTAATCTTAATAAACATTTATTGATTTTTTTTCATCATGAATTTAGAGTGTTTTTGGTGCCCTGCCACTTTGCCTGGCTCTGGCTCACCTTGCCAACCTCAGCAGATTTGACCTCCTCTGGGAAGACTGGCCCACCTCTCCCGCCGTTCGTCAGTCTGCCAGCAACCAGATTGAAGCTCCTGCGGCAGACAAGTTTGGTAAATATATTGACTATTCTTCAACAAAGATTATTATAGACTAAAGAGATGGACAGTGAGGAGACTATAAAACCTTAGAAATTAATTTGAAGGCATTAAAGAATATTTTCTCATTAATACTATTTTATATTATATAACCACCTATGTTTAATTTTGTGTGCTTTAAAATTTAGGAATTCACTCTGTATTTTAAAACTTTATTTTAATTCTTATTACTAAAATAATTTAAAATAAATGCATTTCAGAAAAATCTGGAAATGTATAATTTCCTTGCTCATCACAATAATTTTGAAAAATTTTTTGTATCTTTTCTGCATGTTTAACATAATTGTATCTTGCTTTGATTAGTATTATACCAAAAACATTTTATTTGTTTATAATATGGCCTTTCTAGGTTTATTAGGGATGTGTCCTATTTTATTTTAAAACATTTTTGTCTATGTAAGTTATTCAAAGATTTTACTTAAAAAGAAAGCTTGAAAAAAGTTAAAAATTCTTTTCATAATCAGTTTATAGCTCTTCTAAAAATAAAATAATTAATATTCTGTTTGATTGAAAGAACTAGCTGTCCTTTTAAAATTAAGCATAAATTGATTTGTATAGTTTCCTTTCCATGGCTTGGAGAAAATTCAGCTGAAAACTTTCCTGACCCCCAGTGGATTTTAATGCCAAAACACATAAAACAATTTCTAGTTTTTGTAGCAAAATATTTTACACAGATAAATGTTTAGTTTCTTCTATTTTATCAATATCTTTGTGCACATGTTCAAAATTACCTATGTTCTAAATAACAGAAACAACGAGCTTTAGATGAAGCAAAGAGATATTTATGGAAGGATGCCAAGGTAACTCAGGAATTCAGGCATCGGCCTTGGGAAAGACAGGAATCCAGGATCCTGGGACTTAACGATAAAAATTTGTGGCCCTGGCTGGGTGACGCAGGTGGTTGGAGCGTTGTCCCATTCATCAGAAAGTTTTGGGTTTGATTTCTGGTCAGGGCACATACCTAGGTTGTGGTTCAATCCCCAGTCGGGCCATGTACGGGAGACAACCAACTGATCTCTCTCTCTCTCTCTCCATCTATCTTTCTTCCTCTCTCTCTGAAATTAATAAAAAAAAAAAAAAACAACAACAAAAAAACATATCCTTGGGTGAGGGTTAAGAAAAGTTCATCGGCTATTTTGCTTTGTAATGGTTACATATTTCCTACAGTCTGCCAAAGCTGCTTCTCACTTCTGTGATATATTGAACGTCTCTTTAATCCATTTGCTTGAGTTAAGTGCCAAGATGAAAAGTTGTAACAGGGTCAAGAAGGAAGAAGTTAAGTTTTGTTTATTTTACTAATTCCACCCCATCATTGATTTATCATCAGTTTGCAAAAGGACCTTAAGTGATTCATGGAATGTACTTGGTTTGCTGTAAAGAATTAGAATCTCCTTCCATCATCATTGGGAATTATGTCACTAGTATTAAAATAGCAGCTTCCAAAATTAGAATTTAGTTCAGCAGCTTCAAAGTATTTGTGGAATGACTTTAAATATGAAAATATCAATAAATGAAAGAATTTCTGAACTGTGTTCTAATGGAAACTATTTTATGTGCATTAGAGTGAAACATGGAGACAGTAACAGTTTGTTTTTTTAATCCTCACCTGAGGATATTTTTTTCATTTATCTTTAGATAGAGTGGAAGGGAGGGAGAGAGAGAGAGAGAGAGAGAGAGAAACATCGATGTGAGAGAGACACATCGATTGGTTGCCTCCCGCACGACCCTGACCAGGGCCGGGGTACGAACCACAACGAAGGTACGTGCCCTTGGCCTGAATCGAACCTGAGGCTCTTTGGTCTGTGGGCCGACACTCGAACTGCAGAGCCAAACCAGCCAGGGTGTGACAGTTTATTTTTGAATGTATTATATGTGCAAAACATTAGACTGAACACTTTTCCATGTTGTCTCATTTAATTCTTATGAAATAAAATTATTAGGTAGATATCAGAGTTTAGTCTTAATTTAGACACAAGGGGACTGAAACTAAGAGATGTTTTAATAACTTCCCAAAATGTATACAGATAAATAGCAGAGTTAAGATTTGGACCCAGATTTTCTGATTCTAAGTTGATATTCTTTGGACTGGATCACATTATGAGAGTCAAGGATATAGCAGAGATACAAGCTTGGTGTCTGAGAAAGTGAAGGGAGAGCAGAGGAGATTTGATGAGGCGTTAGTTTAAGTATTTAGGAGACAGTCTAGGAACTGAAGGAGATTAGAATCGTTGGGATGTTCAGGAGAGGCACAAAGTGGCATTCACTGCTTAAAGGAGCTACATGGAGCTTGTGGCCTCCTTTCTTTCTATCCCCTATAACTGGCCAAGCGGCACAGAACCAGGGTTTCTCTGGGGCTTTTTGGTTCTATGTTGTGAGTCTGTGTTGTGTCTGCAAGGATGTATGAAGTGAGATCCCAGATACATGTCTCCCAGCCACAGCTGTTTTACTGAATCAGATAAAGGCAACTATTGTTGGTGGTGCTTGGAGTTTAGGATTTCTTGTTCCAATGACTTTGGTTGTATTTCCCAGTAATGATATGGGTCTTGAGGCCAAGAAATGGAAATAATATGGTTCTAAGTATGTTGTCTGAAGCAAGAGGTGGTAAAATGGGTTAGATGTTGATGGAGTGGGAAGCTCTAAATTGTTAGCTGATGGGTATGTGATCCCAGATATCTATGGTTTCTCCAAAGATTGATGCTGCAGATGGTTCAAAGCTGCTTCCTGTTGACTGAGCCCAGATGCTTCTGGTTTAAGCCTATGTAACACGCAGACTCATTCAAAGACCAGGTGATTCTTCCCTGCTTTTCTCTGATGGTTAAGTACTCCCACGTGGCCTCTACCATTCTAGCATTCCATTGTTCCCACTATATTCTATTAGGTGAATTAATTTCACTGTAGCATCCCCCACAATGATCTCTGCCCACAGACCCAGAGAGCTCTTCAAAGTTGTTGGTGTCCCCCATGGCAATGCATTCCCTGTTGTCTTGATGAGTGCAGTTTCTTTAGGGCTCTTATAAGGAATAGCTAGCAGATTCTTCCACTATGATCATATGACATATCCATTTGCTGTAGGCTATTGCTAAATTCAATCTTCAGTTAGCCAACCAAACAGACTTTAGTACTAGTCCCAGGGGCTCAGACTAACCCAGTAAATCCCAGATCCCAGATTTGGAGAGGCAAATAGAAGACTTCTAGTACATCATGCAATGCTGTATACTACTTCCTTCAATTTGGGAATCATATCTAAGCAATGAAATCAATATTCATGTTTATAATTATCCACAAAATGGTTGAGTCAGCATTTGTTGTGTATATGTGTAAAAATATCTATTCTTCTTTAATTATAAAATGCTTTGTAAGAATATTTATATTTTGTTTGTATCTTGTGTTAACTGCTCTGAAAAAATGAGTTTCCTCAATAATGAGTTAATTTAATTCTGATCACAAACATGGAAATAGGAACAAGTGATAAGCCTCTAGGCAACCACTTACAACTAATTATGGCAGCAGAGAGGACACAAAGACAGATTCTCAGGCTATGTGTGCTTCCAGACCACCTGCAATTTTCTCTATCTGTTGGTCTTATGACCTGTACAAACCTAGCTATGAGACACTAATAGAAGCAAGAGAAAACTTATATGGAACCACAAAAGTCCCCCAATAGTCACAGCAATCTTGAGAAAGAATAACAAAGTTGGAGAAATCATGCTACCCGATATCAAACTATACTACAAGACCATAGTAATTAAAACAGCATGGTACTGGCATAACAACAGACATATAGATCAATCAGACAGAACAGAGAGCCCAGAAATAAACCCATGCCTTTATGGTCGATAAAGAATGTCTAGTATTCACCACCCAGATTCAGTAATTGACATGTGTTCTGTATCTTCATCCATTTCCCTCTGGTCCTGAGTTATTTTGAAGCAAATTTCAGTCATTTATTTAAACAGCAAATAATTCAATACAGTTGGCCCTCGTTTATCATGGTTAATCAGTTCCAGACTCTACCTCGATAAATGAATTTCCGTGAAGTAGGATTCTTTATTTATAAATCGAATATTTTTGCAGTTGGAGCATAGAAAACCAGTTTGCAACCTTCTAAATAGTTTTTTAAACATTATTAGAGCCCTCTAGACATGAAATAACATGCTTTAGTCACCATTACACTCATATTACCCAATATATTAGACAAAATAAGAGAAAATAAGACATATTAGATGTTACAAATATCATATTATTATTGTACATTTAATTACACACACACACAGTTCTTACACACAACAACTAACCTTTGAAATAGTGTAACTTGTTTGATGATGAAGCGATGAAGATGAAGAGACGTACTGCACAGCAAAGAAGAGCAAGGTCACTGCTCCTCTGAAGGCACGACCTCAGTAGGAGAGTCTTCAGGTGGTGCAGTATCTTCAGCAGGTGCATTGTCTTCTTCCGCTGAAGGAGTACTAGGAGTAGGCAGTGGGTGTCTGGGTGCGCAGCTGAAGAACATCATGATAGGCAGTTGCTGGCGCTGTCTTTTCACATGCGTGAGGAGGCTTTTGTAGGGTTCTATTGCTCCATCAAGTGCATTCTGGAACCACAATGCAAGCATCATTTGTGGGTCCCATTCACCAATCATGTCCTATACTACCTTAATAGTTCTCACGACTTGCGAGAGACGCTCAAGTGTAAGGCCAACTTCCTCCTCTTGACCCCCAGGAACCTCTGGCTGCTCTTCCTCCTTCTCACTCGCAGACTTCGTCATCTCCACCAGATCCTCGTCAGTTAAGGGATCCGAATGTGTCTCCAGCAGCTCATCCACGTCATTGTGGGTCATATCCTCGAAACCTTCTCCTCCCAGCATCCAGGCTAGCCTAATTGCCTTATCCACTGCTGAGTTGCTTATATCCTCTGGGGTGAATCCTCTGTAGTCATGGACAATTTCAGGCCACAACATCTTCCAGCTGGACTTCACGGTCTCTGTCTTTATGTCCTTTGACACGGCCTGGATGTTCTTCAGACAGGTTGCGATGGTATACTGCCACCAGTACTCCTTCAGGAAGAAGTTCTCCTCAAGGTCCATGCCTTCGACGAGGTTCTGCAGGGTGTTTTGCATGTAGAGGGCCTTGAACGCACGAATAATGCCTTGATCCATGGTCTGGATCAGCAAAATGGTGTTGGGAGGAAGGAACTCGATCCGCACACTGTCATAAGATAGGTCTTGCACATGACCTCCTGCATTTTCCATGAGGACAAGGACATTAAACTTGAGCCCCTTCTCCGCGAGACACAGCTTGACTTGGGGGATGAAGCACTTGTGGAACCAGTCAGATGACAGCTGCTTCGTGATCCAGCCCTTGTCATTGTGCATCCAATGCACTGGCAGCAGGTTCTTGTTTTTATTCTTCAAGGCCCTAGGGTTCTTGGCCTTGTAGATAAGAACAGGCTTGAGCAAAAATCCCTCAGCATTTCCACACATAACGATAATCAAGCGATCCTTATACGCCTTGAAACCACGGACCTTGGCCTCATTCTTGAAAATGAATGTCCGAGAAGGCATTCTTTTTTAGAACAGTCCTGTTTCGTCCATATTGAACACCTGTTCTGGATGATACTCACCCTCCTCAAGGATCTTCTGGAGTGTGTTGTTCACGTAGTCCTCTGCTGCAGGCTGGTCAGCAGAGGCAGCTTCTCCATGGAAAACGACACTCTTCAGATGATACCTCTTCTGGAACTTCTCGAACCAACCCTTGCTCTCCCATGAAATCCATGAACATTGCAGAAGAGGGTCCTGGTTGAGGTTCGTCCTCCGTAAAGCACTGATAGAGCTGCTTTGCCTTTTCCCGGATGACCAGCGAATCCAACGGAATGTTTTTCTTGCTGCTGTCACTGATCCAAACAGCCAGGGCAGACTCTATTTTCACTATGATCTTATTACGACTTGTCACAACACACTTTGCTTCCTTATTGAAAGAGACAGTAGCCATTGCACGGATGTTCTTTTCATCTTTACAGATGGAGTGAACAGTAGACTCATTCAAGTCATAATGGCAGGCAACCTCCACAATTTTCTTGCCATCTTTGATCATATCCAAGAGTTTCACCTTCTCCTGGATGGTAAGCATCTTCCTCCGGCACTTAGTTTCATCGTCAGAAGGCTTAGAACAGTGGTTCTCAACCTTCCCAATGCCGCGACCCTTTAATACAGTTCCTCATGTTGTATGTGGGCGTATCTGCATGTGGGCGGACCCGCCTGGAGACGGATAGAGGAGCGATGTCTCAGTTCCTAAGACCATCAGAAATATATGTTTTCCGATGGTCTTAGGCGACCCCTGTGAAAGGGTCGTTCGACCCCCAAAGGGGTCACGACCCACAGGTTGAGAACCGCTGGCTTAGAAGAAGCAGCACGTTTAGGAGCCATCGTGGGGCTTAGATAAAAGTTCTCAGAAATCACAAACACAAGAGCAAAGATGCTTCCGATGCATAGCAATATAGAAGCCTGTATGAGAGAAATGAACTTGCATGAGGCTGAGCCAATCAGTGGCCAGGATAGGAAGAGGATAGGATAGCTAATCAGTGAACAGCACAGTCTGATTGGCTTGGTTTCACCACACCCAATTTTTTGGAAAAAAGTTATTGCCCACACACAAGGAGTGGTCGAGCGATTGCACCTGGCGTTGAAGGATTTGCGGGGGTGCTCGAATACATAGGCCTACAGTCCATACGTACAGTAATTTTAATTGTAATTGTAATACAGGGGTGTATAATTGACTCAGACAACCGAGCGTGTGTTGTATCATTTTCACTGTCTCGATCAACTTTTTAATGAATATATTTGAAAAAACTGCGATAGAGTGAAGCCGCGAAAATCGAAGCGTGAAGTGGTGAGGGACGACTGTATGCATTTTTAAAAGACAAGGACTCTACAAAAACTCAACATAACTATAATATCATTATCACCTCTAAATAGTTACTAATAAGTCTTTAACGTCATCAAATAGCCAGAGTTAAGTTATTCAGTTGATTAGCCATTCTTTTTTTTTTTTTTTTTTAATATTTTTTCTGTATTGATTTTAGAGAGAGAGGAAGGGAGAGGGAGAGAGAGATAGAAACATCGATGAGAGAGAAGATCAATTGGCTGCCTCCTGCATGCCCCCCACTGGGGATTTGGCCCACAACCTGGGCATGTGCCCTGACTGGGAATCAAACTGGTGATCTCTTGGTGCATGGGTCGACGCTCAACCCCTGAGCCACACCGGCCAGGCTGATTAGTCATTCTTAACCTGCACGAAGTTTACCAAAACAAAAAGAATTCTAAACGGTATTAGGAAGATTTAAATTTTTGATATAACTTAAAGGAGAGAATATTTGGACATTAATGACAAATGTTAACTGCACTGTGATTTCCTTTGGCTGCAGCTCAGCTCTGCATTGTCCATTTCAGTAGACACAGTGGCAGAACTGTTCCTAATTGCTTCAATTTTGTCTTCTTAATCATTCACTTCCATGTTTTACTTAAAATACCCATTTCTAGTTTCCAGGATGTTACTCAGGAATAGTGTGAAGCACCAGGTCTGTAGTACGCCTGTGGCAGAGATCATTTTGTTGGGCAGCACAAGAGAGTTCATTTAGTGATGGGAGATTGGAGAACCAGACTGTGAAGCCAAATTGGGGAAACTTAAGAAGTCTAGGTAGCAGACTTGTTAGAGCCCAGCTACTGGAATATCTGAGTGCATATGCTTTGTCCCTCTGTTCCGTTTTCAGATTCTAGGGAGGCAGTAGGACTGTCCTAACTTGACCCTGTGTCCTGCCTTGGCCAGGGAGGCTCCACAACTGGACTCACAGTTGCACTAGACACTGCTCATAGGGCGAGGTAATCTCCCAAGCTATTTCGGTGCCATTATTGAAATAAAATAGGATAAATACCTGGAAGAGCTACAGGGAGAGTGGAAGTGGTCTTGGTGACAGCTTTCTGCTTCACTGAGGCAGTTAAGAAAAACATGAAATGGAAAACAGAGGAACACTTAAAAAAAAGTACTACTTATGGCTGAAGGTAAAATAGAAAGAACAAGAATTGAACACTGTAATGAAATGATGAAAGCTGTCTTTCCTTCCAATTGTGCTCAGCATTAAAAAACAAATAATCTTTTTTTTTTTTTTTTATCGATCTGGTCATACTTTCACATTTTTAGTCTTTTTTTCCCCCTTACATTAGTTATAAACAATAAAAAATAAAAACAATAAAATAAAGAAAGTCCAGGCAAAACATGGGGAGCGAAAAAAAAGTTAAGTTTATCAATAGTTTAAGGTCATTCAACATTATTTGTTATTAAATGATTCATAGGAATTAATCATAGGTCATGTTTAAATGATACCATAAGAAATGGTTAGAAAACATGTTGAAAAATCCAATCTTCTGTAAGCACCAAGTTAGTCTGACTTGCTTCTGGCAGAAACAAGCTGACAGGCTGGTACATTGTATGTCGTCCCATAAAACATTTTCCATTGGAGAAGTCTGCCCTACCTATTGCATCTCCTCAAGCAAAACATGTAGTCGACACTGTAAGAACCCTGTTTTATGACTTCTTTCCCTACTCTACAGTTTTCCTTATTTAACAGATGGGGAAACCCAAGGTGCCATTTATTATAAAATGAACTCTTGTCAGTCAGAAAAAGGAGAATGTTGTTGTAACCAAAACTATAAATTATTTCTAATTTGCATGTGTCTGGGACTTGAAGGTTTTGTAAGCCTTGAGGAAGATCTCCTGGCCTTTCCCTCTTACTCTCAAGGCTGGTAAATTCATGGTCCTTGCTGGGCTGGGAAGACCAGCAGATTCGCTGATGAGTATATTGACAAAAGTCAGTGTTTCTCTTGCATGGTGAAATTGGGCAGAAATGGAGTTTGGTGTTCTAGTAATCATCCAGGGTAATCAGGAATCAGGTTTAGAGAATCAATTGAAAATGAAATACAAAAATTTGCCTTTAAATTTGTAAATGTTCTCAGTGTTTGTTCTCAAATGCTTCTCATGTGGGCCTGTTAAGCCTAGCCCGGTGTGGGACAGAGCAAGCCAGCCATAGGTCTCTGTTGAATGATGCTCTGGCCTCATTCTCAAGGTAGCACCAGTGACAAGCTAAAAAGAGAGAGGGTGGATTAAAAGTATATTTTAAGTGACATTAGTGGGGTCTTTCTTTCCAAAGAGAGATGTAAGTGCTTCAGAGAGAACACCAAACAAGAGGGAAGCAGCAGATGGGACACACTTGGAATTAAATCTGAACATTTAACTTTATATAAAAAGGAAGGTGGTAGCTTACGGTTCTTCAAACTCTAGGATCAGAATCAGAATAATTTGGCTTAAAATCTTGGCATCTGCAAAATTAAGCAAACACCATTTTAAGCCTCAGAACACAGCTTGTGGTGATTTCTGATGCTGCTACAGATTTAAACTCCCTGAGGAAGAAAAGGCACATATGGGTTGAATAGTCCTTAAACACACACACATATTTACACGGACAAATTTACAAAGATGTAACATTATTACGACAATCAATTTATATGATAAATAAGCAAGCTTTGCCATACAGGATATAGTCCCCAGAAGTTGGCAGTTGAGGAAAACGTAAAATATTTCTCAAGGGGTAGGTTTTTGCAGAAGATAAACATTTTCAACAAAACCTATAAAAGACAGGTAGAATATCTGTATTTAATAGCACTTCATAAAGACCAGTTAGGTTTATAGGTTCTATATAGCCCTTGATATTATTACTTTTTAAAATCAGAATGTATGAATTATGTCCTTGTATTATAATACTTTGTCTATTTCCCTGGCAAGAATATAACTGTGATCAGAGACCACTCACAATTTCATCTGCAGTGTATAGCAAGTACTTACTATATATTTGTTGAATGAGCAAACTGTAAAAAGGAGATATAAGATTAACTTGTTTCTAGCTTTGTCATTATATAATCTTATGCAAATGCAGAAAATTAAGAAAATATTTAGAATATTCTATAAATGTAGGTAGAAATATATCTTGATTTTTTGAAATTCAGATTTTTTCGTGGCATAACCGACAGAAATTGTTCCCAATCTAATGTCATGCAATAGATATCTATTGAGAGTAAGTTTTGAGCATGGCACTCTGGCAAGGGTTTTGGAAACTGAAGGTGAATAGGGCACTGTCTCTGCTTTTTAGAGGTTCAAACTATGGCAAATGTTTGGCCCTCCCACTGTGTGAAATAGATACACAAAAAACAAGGAGAAAGAAATCTAAACATAACATTAAAGAAAGTCATCAATTCACAAAGGAAGGGAGCAAGAGAAGAAAGAGCTAGAGAAGAACTATGAAAACAACCATAAAACAATTAATAACATGGCAATTACTACATACCTATCAATAATTTAAGTTTTTTTTTTCTTTACTGATTTTAGAGAGAGAGGAAGGGAGAGATAGAAACATCAATGAGAGAAAACATCAATTGGCCACTTCATGCATGCCCCCCCACTGGGGATTGGTCCCACAACCTGGGTATGTGCCCTGACCGGGAATCAAACCGTTGACCTCTTGGTACATGAGTCGACACTCAACCACTGAGCTCCACCGGCCAGGCTATCAATAATTACTTCAATAATTACTTTAAATACAAATGTATTAAATGCTCCAATTAAAAGTCATAAGGTGGCTGAATGGATTAAAGTAAAAGACTTAATCATATGCTGGCTACAAGAGACTCATTTAGATCTAAAGACACATGTGGACTGAATGTGCAAGGATAGAAAAAGGTATTCCATACAAATGGAAACAAAAATAAAGCTAGGGTAGCAATACTTATCTCAGAAAAAATAGACTTAAAACAAAGACTGCAACAGGAGACAAAGAAGGGCATTACATAATAATAAAGGGTTCAGTCCAACGAGAGGATGTAACACTTGCAAATATCTATGCACTCAACTTATGCACATCTAAATACATAAAACAAATATAAACAGACATAAAGGGAGAGATCCCACAGCAATAAAATAATAGTAAGGGAATTTAACACCCTACTTACATCCATGGATAGATCATTCAGAAAGAAAATCAACAAGGAAACATTGGCCTTAAATGACACATTATAGCAGATGAAGTTCATAGATATGTTTGGAACATTCCATTCAAATAGCAGAATACACATTTTAAAAAATAGCACATGGAACACTCTCCAGGATAGATTACATGTTAGGCCAGAAAATAAATCTAAATTAATATAAGAAGACTGAAATCACACCAAGCATCTTTTTCAACTACAGCAGTATGAAACAAGCAATCAAGTACAAGAAGAAAACTGGAAAAAGCACGTGGAGGCTAAACAACATGCTACTAAACAACCAATAGGTCAACAAAGAAACAAGTGAAGAAATAAAATATCTAAAAACAAATGAAAATGGAAACACAACGTTCCAAAAATTTATGGTACACAACAAAAAGAGATCTAAGAAAGAAGTTTATAGTGATACAGGCCAACCTCAATAAACAAATCAAAAATTTCAAATAAACAATCTAAACTTACACTTAAATGAACTAGAAAAAAGAAGAACAAACAAAACCTAAAGATAGTAGGAGGAAGTAAATAATAAAGATCAGAGTGAAATTAATTAAATAAAGACCAAAAAAAGAAAGAAAAATCAACGAAACTATCTTTGAAAAGATAAATAAAATACATAAACCTTTAGCCAGACTCACAAAGAAAAAAGAAAGCAGGTCCAAGTAAATAAAATCAGAAATGAAAGAGAAGTTACAACCAACACCACAAAAATAGAGGACTATGAAACTACTACAAACAGTTATATACCAACAAATTGGACAACCTAGAAGAAATGGATAAATTCTTAGAAACATAACAATCTTCCAAGACTGAATCAGAAAGAAATAAATGTATGTACAGACCAATTACTAGTAAAGAGATTAAATCAGTAATAAAAACCCTTTCAACAAACAAAAGTCCAGGACCAGACAGCTTCACAGGTGAGTTCTATAAAATATTTAAAGAAGAATTAGTACCTATCCTTCTGATAAAAATTGAAGAAGAAGGAACACATCCAAATTCAGTCTATGAGGCCTGTTTTACCATGATATCAAAATCAGAAAAGACATACAAAAATTATAGGCCAATATTCCTGATGAAGATAGATAAAAAGATTCTCAACAAAGTATTAGCAAACTCAATTCAACAATACTTTAAAAGTATCATACACCATTATCAAATGGGATTTATTTCAGTGATGCAAGGATGGTTCAATATCTGAAAATCAATCAACATGATACACCACATTAACAGAAAGGACAAAAATTATATAATTATTTCAATAGATGTAGAAAAAACATTTGACAAAATTCAGCATCCATTTATGATAAAAACTCTCAATATAGTCAGCATAGAGGGAATATACCTCAACATAATAAAGGCCATATATGACAGACCCACAGCTAACATCACACTCATTGATGAATAGCTGAAAGATTTCCCTCTAAGATCAAGAACACAAGAATGCCTGCTCTCATCACTTTTATTCAACATAGTATTGAAAGTCCTAGCCACAATGATCAGACAAGAAAAATAAATAAAGGCATCCAAAAAGGAAGAAGTAAAACTATTTTCAGATAACATGGTATATATAGAAAACCCTAAAGACTCCATCAAAAAACTATTAAAACTAATAAATTCAGTAAATTGCAGGATACAAAATTAATACAGCAATCTGTTGTGTTTCTACATTAATAACAAACTATCTGTATTTCCAAATACAGTTACATTCCAAGGCACTGGGTATTAGGACTTCAACACATGAATTTGAGGGGGTCACAACTCAACCCATAATACTGTCTTTGCCCAGGACTAGAAGCTACTGTTTGCATTGCTTCCAAGGACCTGCTGCCAGCACCAAGGCCTGGCAGACACCCTGTAACAGAAACCTCTGTTGTAATTGAGCCAGCCAAATGCATGTCTTACTTTGAATCTTTTCCCTCATTTGCCCTCTTCCCAAACAGCCTTGCACAGGTGAATCAGACTGGGAGAGCCATGCTCACAGGTTATTGAGCCAGCCAAATGCATGTCTTACTTTGAATCTTTTCCCTCATTTGCCCTCTTCCCAACCAGGCTTGCACAGGTGAATCAGACTGGGAGAGCCATGCTCACAGGTCTGAATTCAAGCTGTAAGAGACGATTTAGATTTCTTAAAGCACAGCTAAAAGGGGACCTTCACTCCAATGAGCAAATGCTTAGTGACATTTTTTTTTGAGATTATTGTTGTCAGATGTAAATATTTCTCTGCAATTGTTATTTAGTTTCTTTAACAGTCAGATACAAGGAGTTCCCTGTAAAATCCCATTAATGTAAGAATCTTTACCTGCATTATGAAAGGGTGCTCCTTATTTCTCTCTCGTTGAATGTATTTGAAAAAGACTGTCAATATTTTTAGAACATTTCTGTCAGGTGTGCTAAAAAATAAGCTAAAAGTTTGTGATAGCAGATGGTTTGACTTTCCTTATACAAATAATAGAGGAAGGAAAAAGCCAGTAACAGGTACATTTTCTTGATGAGCTTTCTTCAAGGGAAAAATTCATTGGAATACATTTTATCTTATGTAAGCCTCATGATTGGAATAAAATTAGATCTGATTTTCTTGCAAAATAATGCCACTATAAAGAGTGGTGGCCTTTACATTTTGTGAAAAATGAGCCCAGCTGAGTCCGTTTCCCACATGAGCAGGGAAGCTTTGTGAAGGGAATTAAACAAGGGAGAGTAGCAGGTTCCCCACAAAGCACTTCATTTTATAAATATATATTTTTTAAATTTAGAATTGTGGTAAAATATACATAACATAAATTTTACTATTTTTTTGTTCTTGGTCCAGGAAGAATTTCTTTTTATTTTTTTAATTGTTATTTTTAAAATTAATTTATTTTTGTTACAGATGTTTCTCCTTTTTCCACCCTAGACACCCTGCTCCCATGCCCCCCCTCCCCTGCCCCAGCATTGGTGTCTATGTCCATTGGTTATGCATACATGCATATAAGTTCTTTGGTGTATCTCATCCCTCCCACCCGCCCCTCCTCCTCTGGGGTTTGTCAGTCTGAACTGTACTCCTTTCTATGTTTCTGGGTCTATTTTGTTCATCAGCTTATTTTGTTCATTATATTCCACAAATAAGTGAAATCATGTGATATTTGTCTTTCTCTGATTGGCTTGTTTCACTTAGCATAATACTCTCCAGGTCCCTCCATGTCATCTCAAAGGATACGAGATCTTTCTTACAGCTGCATAGTGTTCCATTGTATATATGTATCACAGCTTTTATGTCCACTCACCTATTGATGGACACTTGGGCTGTATCCAGATCTTAGCTATTGTAAATAGTGCTGCTATGAACATAGGGGTACATGTATTCTTTCTGGTTGGTGTTTTAGGTTTCTTAGGGTATATTCTTAGAAGTGGGATCACTGGGTCAAATGGCAGTTCAATTTTTAACTTTTTGAGGTAACACCATAGTGTTTTCCATAGTGGCTGCACCAGTCTGCATTCCCACCAGCAGTGTCCTAGAGTCCCCTTTTCTCCACACCCTCGCCAGCACTTGTTGTTTGATGATTTGTTGATGGTGGCCATTCTGACAGGTGTGAGGTGATACCTCATTGTTGTTTTAATTTGCATCTCTCTGATAATTAGAGATGTTGAGCATTTTTTTCATATGTCTCTTGGCCATTTGTATGTCCTGTTTGGAGAGGTATCTATTTAGGTCCTCTGCCCATTTTGTAATTGGGTTCTTTGTCTTCCTTTTGTTGAGTTTATGAGCACTCTATATATTTTGGAAATTAACCCCTTATCTAATGTGTTGTTGGCAATTATGCTTTCCATATAGTGGGTTCTCTTTCCATTTTGATGCTTGTTTCTTTTGCTGTGCAGAAGCTTTTTAGCTTGATGTAGTCTTATGTATTAATTTATTCCTTTGTTTCTCTTGCCTTAGGCATTCTATCAGTGAAAATTCTGCTGCGTGTGATGTCTGAAATTATGTTGCCTACAGTTTCTTCTGGAATTTTTATGGATTCATGGGCCACATTTAAGGCTTTTATCCATTTTGAGTTTATTCTTGTGTATGGTATAAGATGGTGGTCTAGTTTCATTTTATTGCGTGTAGTGGTCCAATTTTCCCAACACCATTTATTAAACAGGTTGTCTTTACTCCATTGTATGCTCTCGCCCCCTTTATCAAATATTTGGGGTCAGTTTCTGGGTTCTCTGTCATATTGATCTATATGCCTGTTCTTGTGTCAGTACCAGACTGTTTTGATTACAATGGCTTTGTAGTATAACTTGACATCTGGTACTGTGATCCCTCTTACATTGTTTTTCTTTTTCAAGATTGCTGTGGCTATTCAGGGTCTTTCCTGGGTCCATATAAACTTTTGAAGTATTTGTTCTAGTTCTGTGAAATATGTAGTTGTTATTTTAATGGAGATTGCATTGAATCTATAGATTGCTTTGGTAGTATGGACATTTTAATGATGTTAATTCTTCAGATCCATAAACAAGTTATATGCTTCTACTTTTTTATATCTTCCTCTATTTCTTTTTTCTATATCCTGTAGTTTTCTGCAAATAGGTCCTTGACTTCCTTGGTTAAGTTTATTCCTAGGTATCTTAAATTTTTTGATTTAACAAGTCCAGGAAGCACAGAGAGTCCCAAACAAGATGAACCCGAAGAGGTCCACACCAAGACATATCATCATCAAAATGCCAAAGGTTAAATACAAAGAGAGAATCTTAAAAGCAGCAAGAGAAAAGCAGTTCATTACCTACAAAGGAGCTCCCATAAGACTGTCGCTGATTTCTCAAAAGAAACTTTGCAGGCCAGAAAGGAGTGGCAAGAGATATTCAAGGTGATGAAAAGCAACGACCTACAACCAAGATTTCTCTATCCTGCAAAGCTATCATTTAGAATCAATGGACATATCAAGAGTTTCCCAGACAAGAAGAAGCTAAAGGAGTTTATCTCTACTAAAACAGTATTATATGAAATGTTGAAGGGTTTTCTTGAAGGAGAAGAAGAACAAAAATATGAACAATAAAATGGCAATTAATACATATCTATCAACAATTGAATCTACAAACAAAATGAGCAAGCAGAATGGAAACAGACTCATAGATACAGAGAACTTTTTGTTGCTTGTCAGATGGGTGGGGGCTGAGAGGATGGGTGAAAAAGATGAAGGAATTAAGAAGTACAAATTGATTGTTAGACTGATGTACCTCAAAGGGAAAGGGGCAGGGAGGGAGGGATGAGATAAATTAAAGAACTTCTATGCATATATGCATAACCAATGGACACCGACAATAATGTGGGAAAGGCAGGAGGGGGGGCGGGATTGGGGAGGAGGGGGTGTCAATGGGGAAAAAAGGGGAGGAAACATCTGTAATACATTCAACAATAAAGATAAAATAAAATAAGTGGAATCATATAATATTTACCCCTTTGTGTCTTATTTCACTTAGCATAAGGTCTTCAAGTTCATCCATGATGTAGCATATGTCAGAATCTCCTTCCTTTTTAAAGCTGACCACATTTTGCTTATCCATTCATCATTGGATATTCAAGTTGCACAAAGTATTGTACAGTCATGCACCACATAACAAAGTTTCGGTCAATGACAGACAACATATACAATGTAATCTCATAAGATTATATGGAGTTGAAAAGTTCCTATTGCCTAGTGACATCTAGCAAAGGCATTACTCACATGTTTGGGGTGCCACTGCTGTAAACAATCCTACCTCATGGCCAGTTGTATAAAAGTAGCACACATTCAATTATGTATAGTACATAACACTTAATGATAATAACAACTATGTTACTGGTTTATGTATTTACTAGACTATGCTTTTTATTGTTAATTAATGAATTAACTTTTATTTAAGTATAGTTTGTGTACAATATATTAGTTACATTAGTTTCATGTGTACAATATAGTGATCTGACATTTTATACCTTACAATGTGATCACCCCACTAATTGTAGAAATCATCTGTCACTGTGCAACTTATCAGAATATTGAATATATTTTTCTTCATCTTTTATACCCTAACCCTTCTCCCCTCTGGCAATCATCTTTTTGGCTTCTGTTTCTATGAGTGTGGTTTTGTTTTGTTTGTTTGTTTTGTAATTTTAGATTTCACATGTAAGTGAAACCATATGGTATCTGTCTTTCTCTGTCTGATTTATTTCACTTAGCACAGTACCCTCTAGGTTCTTAATCTTCCATGTTATCTCAAACAGCAAGACTTCATTATTTTTTATTCTTGTGTAATATTCCATTCTATATGTATGTCATAACTTTATACATTCATCTACTGATGAATACCTATTATTTAAGACTACTCTTTCTACTCATAAAAATAGTTGTTTTTAAATAGTATGCCATGTTCTGCCAACAGCAACCTCATACATTTCATGTTTACCAAATCTCTTGATTGCATCAGGTTCTCTTGTGCTTAATTTAATCTCAGCTGTTTTATAAATTTAGTGTAGTCTAGGTGTACAGTGTTTATAAAGTTCACAGTCATGCACAGTAATGTCCTAGGTCTTCACAGCTCACCACTTCTCACTGACTCACCCAGAGCACCTTCCAGTCCTGAAAACTCCATTCATAGTAAGTGCCCTATACAGGTGTACCATTTTGTATCTTTTATACCATATTTTTACAGTACTTTTTCTATATTTAGGTATGTGTTGACATATAGATATGTATCATTGTGCAATAATTGCGTATAGTATTCAGTACAGTAACATGCTGTACAGTAGCCTAGGAGCAATAGGCTATACCATATAGCCTAGGTACACAGTAGGCTATACTGCCTAAGTTAGTGTAAGTAGTCTATGATGTTTGTACAATAATGAAACTACCTAATAACGTATCTCCATCAGTAAGCTCTACATGACTGTATTTTGAAGAAATACTCATGTTAGGAGACACCTGGGTTCCTAAATCTCCTCTGTCTACCTTCCCTGAGATCTAGGACTATGTCTTGACTCGATGCGAGGATTGTGAAGTGGGCGTGGGTGGGTGGGGGGCTGCAGAGCAGGCGATGCTTGCAGAACGACTCTTGGAGATTTTGCTTCATATCCTAACCTCCTGGAAGGAATTACATTGTTTAGTGCTGCTCAATGAGCAGGCAGCTTCAGCACCATCTGGGAGCTGGCTGGACATGAAATTCCTCAGCCTCACCTCTGGCCTGCCTAATTAGAAGCTCTGGAGGTGGGTCAAAGAATCTGCATTTCCTCAAGCCCTTGGGTGATTCTTATGCACGTTATAGTTTTAGAAGCTCTGTGCTAGAGGAAAGGAAAGAAAAGCAAGGAGGGAGGGATGACTAGTTAAAGCTGGAGGAAGGGGCTGCACCTTGGGCAGAGGAACAAGATGACCAATCCAGAAGTTCCCTGGAACTTGGCCTCTCAGTGTTAAAACTAGGGGAGCTCTGGCAGAACTGATGGTCAGCTGTTGTAGTTGTGGGGCTATTTGTGTGTTTGTTAGTGTGTGTGAGCATGTGTTTGTGAGTGTGTATGTTTGTATGTTTGCTTGTGAGTGTGTGTTTATGTACTATGTTGGTGAATCTGTGTGACGCAGTGCTATGGGATCCAGCAGCTTCAGCACCAGGAAGGCCCCTTCAGCCCCGACCCACACCTTCCGCACAGGGCAGAATTTCTGTCTGGATCCTTCTTCACTTGATACTTCCCAACTTTCCTTCTCCCTCAGCTCAGGTATCACCCTGTCAGAGTGACCTGCAAGACAGATGCCTCCTAAGCTGCTCTCTGATGTGGCACTTAGCACCTGTGGGCACCTAACCTCACCTCCCCTTCCCCTGAGCTCCTTGAGTGCTGGGCTGGGCTGCACCGCCTGTTGTATTTTGGACACCTTGCAGAGTGCCTGACACATACCTATAAATGAATGAACAGTCTATGATTCTAAGAGGAAAATATAGAAAAAACATGCATTACCCACACCTCTGTGGACAACCTTGTAAATTATTTCTAGAATTTTCTTTAGGTATCCCCTTCTTTCTTTCTACCCCTTTCTCTGTCAATGAAAAAAAATACCTACTATATCCAGGGACCATGCTGGACATACTCAAGTTCTCATATGATTGAAAACACTCATTATAGTCAGAGAAGAAAATAATTGATTACATTGACTATTTTCCAATTTCTTTTTTTCTTAAAAATCGAAAGTTCTTTCTTTTTAAATTTCACAGAATTTGCCAGTAACACAAATCTCCAAGAAAATCAAAGCCCGAAGACTTCAATAAAGGAAATGTAGATGGCGATAAAATTGACCCTGGGATTGATTACTGTTTCATCAAGATTGAATTCTAGTCTAGTTATTTCTTCCTGGTGCTGAGCCTGTGAGTGAGCACTGAAGGCCACAGCTGGGATAGAAGATGCACTTTGCTGGCTTTCACTGGTTTGGCCAACATTTAGAGGTGTGTGGGGGATCCCTTTAGCAACTGGGAGAATCACTTTCCTGGGGCTAGTGGCTTCTGTTTGTTAGAAGTAATACCTATACTTTATTGAAGACCTGCCAGGTGCTTTACTGGGTGCTTTAACCAGTGTTTAGGGCCTGCTTGTTGAACTGCACCACCAGAGCCCTAGGTAGGATGGTGTGGGGGAAGTGTACCCAAATGGAAAGCCCACCTTCCCATTAGCTGTGTGACCTTGGCAAGCACTTAACCCCACTGTGGCTCAGTCTGTACCTCAGGTAGGTGGGGATGATGGTGATGATAATGATGCTGATGCTGACAGTGCCTCTCATTAGGTTATTTTGACATTAAATGCATTAATACTTTTGTGGTACTTGTCATAGTAGCTAGCACATAGCAAGCATTCTATTTTAGAAATTGAGATATGCATCTTAAAATCAAAAGCACAGCACAGCTTAATTGACATCATGTTTTCTTAGTGGTATACAAATTTATAGTATTTAAAAAAAATTAAGGCCTCTTAGATTTGATGAAGCCACTGAGTTGGTTAAATAATATTAATGTCTTGCTTTCCTCATCATTAAGAAACCTCCCACGTTAAACTAGTTTTCTGCATCTTGACCTTCTTTGAAACCCTTTAGGATGTATGGGGTGTGTGTGTGGGAACTATATCATACAGTTAACAACTCTCTACAGCACATGGCTACATTTTGTTTTAAGATCACATCATTCTTTTGTTTACAATCCTGCAGCTCTGCACATGACTTCTTTTTTGTTAGAATGAAATTGTCTCATTGGTGAAATTCACCCCAGCCTTCTTCCTGCTGAAATGCCATCTTCTCTGGAAAGCCCCCGACATGTCCTTGTCTGTGCCTTGTGTGGATTGCAGCTGTAGTATTCTGCAGCTACCTGTTTGTTGGCGGTGTCCTCACTGTGTGCTGCATATTTGAGCACGAGGTTTGGCATAAGCTTATTTTCAATAAATGTCTATTAAATTAATAAAGAGTTAACAAACTAACTGACTATTTAACCTTTGGTTCACAACCTCCGAGAATCTTAATTTTATTTTCTAAACAATGGGTGATTAGATTCTTGGTTTCTTCTAGCAAAGAAAAGTACCACCCCATTTCCCAACTCCACCCAGACAAAACTCAACAAGAAAGTTTTTTCTTCCTGAGAATACCTTTGTCCTTGATCTGAAACCATAATACAGTTTTCATGGATTTCTATAATAACGGCAGAGAGATATATAAAGAAACACTTATAAGTGATACCAGACTCTTTTATGAACAATTTACATTTTGATTGAAAAACTAAAATTTATTTTAAATTTGTCAGGGGCTTGTTAATGGTTCACATAATAATAATAATAATAATAATAATAATAATGTAGTACTCTTTCCCAGAAGTCATTTAATTAAATAGGATGAATTAGATATTTCTTAAAATTTACAAATAATTGGAAACTAGGAGGAATAGCATTTTAACAAAAATTTGTTAAATCTACAAATGAGAAAATAATTTCCATAAAAGCTGATTTGTTCAATCAATACTGAATTATATTTTATGCAATTAAATTATGGATAAGCAGCTTGGAAGTTCTCAGTAATCTTCCAAAAACATAAACTTTAAAAGTTTTGACATGCATGTGATTTAAAGGTGATGATAGGAAGAAAATTCATTTAAATAAATCTTCAATAAATTTTATGTTTAAATAATAATCACATGATTGCTTGCAATTTGCTTTGTTAATTTTTTCAATACCTTTTAAGGCAACTTGATTTTATTTCAAGTTTTAATTGTTTTATTCTTCCAGACACCATTTTAACGTTTAGTAATGCAAATTAATGTTCACATCTGCCTTATATAAGGTTGACTGAATTCCTGCTTTCTGGTTGGCTTGTCTCTAAGCAGGCAGCTGATTGGTCAATTAGATTAAAAACAATAAAGCCTCAAACTCCTATTTTTCTTTTAGTCATTTGAGTTTTTAACCCCTCACCACTTAATCATTGGGGTGGTATTGTGTAATTGGTACCAAACTGTCAAATGCAAAGTATAATAAATAATGAAAAGAAAAAAAATATAGATGTAGAAAGGTTTTTGTTTTTTAAAAAAAATATTCTCATGTTAACTCATAGCAACAAATTGTTTTAGGAATATGAACTCTTTCTCTTTGTAAAAAGAAAATAAAACAAAATTTAGAAACAAAATACTTTGTTTTGTGCATTTTTTATTATTATCACTATTATCATTAGCAGACAATCAAGCACAATGGATTCTGCGCTCAACATCAATCCGTAGGTACACAGCCTTGTCGGTGTCTGGGGATAGCTGTCTGCCTCCAATGTCAGCGGAGTTTGATCCGAGCGGAGACTTCGTGTCCATGGCAGGCAGAGACAGGGGTAGATGTCCATTTGTGGTTAGGCGCCTGTTAAGGTCCCTTCTGGTGAGGTTGGAGAGTGTCTTTTATTTGATGTCCTTTCCAAAATACAAAATCTCCAGGTGGCAGTCAGTTATCTTTAAGGTCTGTCTCCTGGGAGCTGGCTGTGAAAGGAAGCAGTTAACAACTTGACATTTTCTTGAAGTAACTCTATTAAACCTTGGCAATAGTGTCAGATGTCTCCTTTCAATAATGTCAGCTCATAAATTCCTTCATCTAAATTCAGCTTAAATGCACTATGATGACACCAGGGGGCTGGGAAGAACCAAGTGGCCGTCTTGGGTTTCCAATAGTCCTCACTATTTGTTTAATTTACAGCTGTTGTTTACCCATACAATATACTCTAGAAGTTTCCACGTATTTTACAAAGCTCCCCATGCAATTTAAAATCTATTGTGTTTCAGGAGCCCTTCTCGAATGCCACAGTTATCTATATGTATTGAGATTTTAACCCTTAAAAACCTCAATTTCTAATAAAAACTAAGAAGTAAGTAATTAGAATTTTGTAGCTTGGACATTTTATAATCTCTAGAAATATTTTTCATAGATATCAAAGTCAATTACTTACTTTTGTAAGACCCAGGCAAAATAAAGACATGTCTGTTTTACTTAAACCAAGAAACTTAAGCTAGCTTTATTTACTAAAGATTACTTTTAGATCACATAAACTTGAAAAGCATTTGAGTTAGTTTTTATATTTCTGAGAATTTTAGAATACTTAATCCTTACAAACACTTGCCTTTAAATTAATTTTAATAATACCAACTTGAAGTAGAAATTATCTCACATTTACAACATACATATATAGATATATACAGACAGAAACAAACATAGAATAGTTAGATCCAAATTTTGTTTTGGCAGCATTTACACTGTATATCTGTCCTTGATAAATCAAGTTCCAAATAACCTTCCTCCTAAACCATTAAAAAATGGTTGACACCTAAATGACATAAGTTCATTTCTTTATCTAAATCTCTTTGAAGCCTTAGAGAAACCAATGAAATGTGATTTACATTCATTTGCCTTATTTCTATCTTGGCATCTTTTGTGTTTATTTTATTTATTTATTTTTTTGTCAAATATATATATATTTATTGTTGACAATATTACAGATGTCCCCCATTCCCCAGCTTTTAGCCCCTTCCACCCAGCCCCTGTACCCCCAGGTCTTCACACTATTGTCTGTGTCCATGGGCTATGTATATAAGTATACAAATTCTTTGGTTTAGCTCTTCTTATTCCCCCCGCGCCCCCTGAGATCTGTCAGTCTGTTCCATGCCTCTGTGCCTCGGGATTTATTTTGTTGGTCATTTTGTTCATTAGATCCCACAAATAAGTGAGATCATGTGATATTTGTTTTTCTCTGACTGGATTATTTCACTTAGCATAATACTCTCCAGGTCCTTCCATGCTGTTTCAGAGGGTAGGAGATCCTTCTAAATTAATCTTTTGTGTACAGAATTAGAAAAAGCTGGCTTTTCCCAATTCTGCACACAAAAAATTAATTTAGAAGTATCAAAGGATCCTCACCTTGACCATCTCAGTATTAATGAGAAGCTGACTGCTGGGGGCTTGTTGGCCTCAGAGGCACAATCTCCCATGTTAATGTTGAGATCTGTAGGGTCTGAATAAACTGCCTGGAAAAGCAGCTCCCACAAGCGTGTCTCTGGACAAGCCAAATGAGGTGGGTATCCCTGTGGAACTGTTTTACACCCTAGGAGAAAGTTTTCCTCAGGCCACCCCACAAAGATTTTTAGTCACCTAGGAATACTCAAGCAAGGGCCACTAACAGCCTTCCAGATACCGTCAGAACTGCAGTGCTTTCTGCCATGGGTCTCGCTCTGCAGGTGCACGTGTGCCAGGGCGCCTGGGGCTCCCGCCCTCTCCGGGGCAGCTGCACTACTGCACTGATGCCTCATGAGCCATTTGTGTCACTGGGAATTTGGGGATCCGAGCAACTGTCATCAACCCCGTGGCTTTTCAGGCTGGGGAAGCAAGTGTCCTTTCTCTTTCAGAGCCAGAATTCAGTCTGTCATTCAAAAGTCAAAAATTTTCTTCAGACTCTCAGTAAACCATCCAATTAAAAATCCAAAATTTAAAGCAGCAACCCAGTTTGTCTCTTTTCCTGGGTTATCTCAACCCTTATCTAACTTGAGGGTTTTCTAAGAACAGCTCAGATAAAGTTCTAATAAGGTCGTCTACGTAAAGCAAGGGGGCCTGGAATCCTGAGAGTAACTCCCCCAAGTCCTCCTGATGTGAAACGGGGAGCCAGCACTGGGTCTGGTCTGCAGGGCAGTCCTGGGTGGGCTTCTTCAGAATCCTGCCGACTATGCAAAGTAAATGCTGATATAAGAAACGTCCAAACCTGTAGAGAAATAAGAGTTTATCTGTGACAAACTGATGACAAATGCCAGGGGGCAAGATCTCAAATGCTCCCTGTTTTGTGCAATTTGTATGGGTTAAAAAACAAGATAACAGACCCAAAATGGAGTCACTAAGGACCATGGCATCAAACAGACTTAACTACAGTTTTGGCGCTCCAAAAAATGGAATGTTTTTTAAAAAAATATGTTTTTATTGATTTTTTAGCGAGAGAGGAAGGGAGGGAGAGATATAGAAACATCGACATGAGAGAGAAACATTGATGGGCTGCCTGCTGCATGCCTCCCACTGGGGATCATGTCCACAACCCCGGGCATGTGCCCTGACAGGGAATCGAACTGGAACCTCCCAGTCTATGGGAGAATGCTCAATCCACTGAGCAGCACTTGCTGGGCCAAGAAATGGAATCTTAAACCACTTAATGAGGAATCGCCTGACCAGCACTAGATAGCAATCTGCCTGAGAGACCTCGGTCATCCTAGAGGAAAGGAAACTTGCCATACCCAATCCATTGTATTGCCTATTGTAACTTTCTGGTTCCCTCTCCTCTCTGCCTACTCTTTCATTGTGTCCAGCTCCTCAGAGTTTCTTTCTGCCAGATTGGATGCTGCCCGATTCATGAATCACTGAATAAAGCCAATAAGATCTTTAAAATTTCCTCAGTTGAATTTTTTTGAACATGTTTGCTTAATTTTATTTTTCAAAAACTTTAGTGTCTTTTACAAACTATTTATAGGCTATGACAGATTGGAGGAAAAATAAAGCAAAAAAACCCCCAAACCTTGTCCACCACGTGTTACTTTCATGAACTGCCACATTTGTCCACAAGATGTCACCTTACTGCCAGAGTTGATCTTCAAAAGGACAGAGAAGTTCGGAACCTGAGCAGCCCCCAAATTGGCTTTATACTACTGCACTATACCAGTTAAATATTTAGAACAGAACATCAATCCTTAAACAACAAGTGCCAATAGATTGCTATTTGGCATACTTACTTAATCTCATCAAGCACACAGAAGGTATAATTCCACTGACAAGTGAGTGGAATTCCTGGGTGCCATTGTCTAAGTGTCCCCTGGGTGCTGTGATTCCAGGGCAATCACGCCATGTGGTGAATGTGAGGAAGAAGGTTGGTGTGCCTTCCAGAACAGGTTTCAGTACAGTTCATGGGAGTGGTTCTCAAACGGTAGCACTCATCAGAATCACCTGGAGGGCTTGTCAAAACAGGGGTTCTGATTTGGCAGGGAATCTGATGTGACTGGTTCAGGGAACACACTTCAAGAACCTATGGCCTGTGACAAGCGCTTGAGCCTGGGAGTTAGATACTTGTTCAAATGCAGGCCCTGTCCCAGAGATGACCGAGGAACCTGGGCAAGTGACCTAGCCGTTCTAGTTCTCTATTTCCTTGAGTTTAACTGGAGATGCTGATGGCGGTAAGAAAAGGTTGGGACAATCTGTGTGGCAATTTAACAGAGAGCCTGGTGTCCAGGGAGAATCTAGATTTTGTGGACCTGGAAGCTTATGCAAATTTGAGATAAAATACAAAATTATAAATGTAAAATTGGGTTAAAGTTATATATTTATATAGAATGAGAAAATAAAGGAAAAATCAAATATATAAAAAACTGACCAATCTCACATTGTCAGAAAATATAATAAGCTATCATATTCTTATCAATTAATTGCCCGACACATCTCTTTAATAGTTATTCTTTTCCGCACTTTTACCATAATTGCCTCTTCATATGACAAATATTCTGTACTGTGATTTTCTATACAAATATTAGAAAGAAAATTCAGTCTTACCTCTAGTATAGTTGATCAAAATCTGTTTTTTTTATTAAAAGTTTAAGAAATTTCTTTCAGCTTCATAATTGGTGATGTCATGTAAAATTTTAGGATGATTATCAAATTGGGCCTCTATCACCTCTCCTTTATATATGAGCTGTAAGATTTGAGGGCATTTCAAATTTCCTGTGCAGAGCCTAATCTTAAATGCTCTTTAAATTGTTGATTCACTAACCACTTGTATAATTTCAAGTTTTATGGTATTGTAGTCATTTCTTATTGCTACTGTAGCAGGTTACTACATTCTTTGTGGTTAAAACAGGTCAAAATTATTCTCTTATGAGGTCAGAAGTCCGAATGGATCTCAGTGGGCTAAAATCAAGGTTTTAAGAGGGTTTTGTTACTTCTGTAGGTCCAGGGGACCATCTGTTTCCTTGCCTTTTTCAGCATCCAGTAACTAACCACATTCGGCTTGTGGTTCCTTCCTCCATCTTCAAAGCCAGCAGCCTAGCATCTTCTGATCTCTCTGCTTCTGCTTCTCAGGACCCTTGTGATGACCTTGAGCCTCATTAGATAATCCAGGACACTTTCTCCATCTCAAGGTCAGCTGATGAGCACCCTTAATTCCATCTGTAACCTTAAGTCCCCTTGCCATGCGACCTAACATATTCACAGGTTCCTGTGATTAGGAAATGGATATCTTTGAGTGTCCCATTCTGTCTACCACAGTTATGTTCATAAACATTGATATTTTAGGTCAAAATAGTAAAGTATGTAACTCTTTTTCACTGTTCTTACAAGTCATTCCTCTATACAAACAATGAAGGTGTTGGTTCGTTATCTCTATTTGAAATTTATTTCTCTCTCTTAATGTGTTACTGTTAGGTCCAATCTGAAAATTTCAAAAAGTCTCTTCTCAATATCAGTATAATTTCTATTGATTTCACTGCTGTTCTTTGCTAATATTACTTCGCAGACTATTAATTTTTATTTTGCTATTCTCTACACAACTAAAGATGACAAAAGAAGGTATGTCCAAATCAAGAGGCTGTAATATTTTCATCTGTTTTAAAGAAGTATTCCAAACCTTCTTTCCAAATTTCATATGGAAACATTATCAACTCTTTGAATAAACTATTGCATATTGTTTGTGTTCATGTTTTTTTCTAGTTTTAGAAAATACATCTTAGATTTGTAAAACATTGCAGTTGCCTCATTGCAAAGCTCAAAGGGCTGTAAAATGAGCAGATTGTCAGGTTAAATTCTTTAAAGAATAATCCAACTTATATACGTAAATAAAACACCTATGTGATAGACCCCAGAAGAAAATAAATATACATCAGTTGTAAAATACAGAAGAGGTCTATATCTTTGGTGCTTGGTTATAATTTTTCTCCAAAAAGATCAAGAGAATAAGTTGTGTATGCATGCACATCTGTGATACCCTGAATCATGATTCTGGGTAAGTTGCCACAGTGGGTGGTGAAAGTATTTCTGGAAACCATTCTTATAATAGGACAGCTGCCCAAGACTTTATCATACACAGAAGTAACTGCTAACCTCACAAATGCATCCCACTAATCCCCAAATAAGTATATTCCTACTTGAACATTCCCTTAGCTGTACCCCCAAACCGTTATAACAAATTGCAGCCAAAATATTTTATTTTGCACATCATAAGAAAACGTGACCATGTGAGTACATGTCTAGGACCCTTCTTAGGGCTTTGGAAGGGGCCCATGCCCAACAAGGGCCTTGAGGCTCAAACTCCATGAGCTTTATGGCATAGCTGCTTCTGCCAGGCATGGTCTAAGCCAGAAGTGGGGTACATCTGGCCTTTGGGCCGTATAATACCTTAGAAGTCATTTGGTCTGGCCCTGCCAAGGCAACTGCAGGTGGGACTTGAAATTCAATAAATTTAGGAGCTTTTTTTTCATAGCAACATAAATTTATATTAAGTGAATCATAATACTAACGTAAATTTTGAGGGACAAGCAAGGAATGCCCATATGGAATAGACAGGACACATATGAGTACATGATGGGACAGACACATATGCTTCTCGTTGGCTGCCCGCAGCCCCTCTGCCTGTATTGTGGTGACTCAGAGGACAATCAGGGCCAAGCAGGCTGGGAGTATATGTGTTGTGAAAGGGTTAACACACTGTGGCAAAAATACAGCGATCCAGTGATGATGAGACGAGATGCAATGAGATGACTCCTCATAAGGATGATGACCTTGTTTCTGTGATGACGATGTTGTCAACTTCTTTGTTGACACAGACAGTAACTCCAGTCCCACCTTTAACCACATGTCCACAATCAACAATCCTCCCAAAAACTGAATCTCAGATGAAAATTAAGGAAATTACAGTACACAGAAAAGACCTCAAGAGTTGATGATATGAACGTTGGATATGCTCCAAATCCAAGATGCAGGATTAGAACAGCAATCAAAGCAAAATAGTCATGTCACTGGCAACACACACTCACTGGATAGTTATTAAAACTTAAGTGGTGTGACATCCTACAAATGGTGACTACAAAGAAAAGAAAAGTTGATGCAGAGTGTCAATTTCTCCAAGAGAAATGGAGAAATAATTATTTTTTTTGTTGAAGTCAAAGGCAAACCTGTGGGCCTAGCTTGTGGCGATGCATTATCAGCAATGAAAAAAGCCAGTCTGGAGTGTCATTACAGCTCATAACATGCTAAACTCAGTGCATTGGCAGGCCAAATGCATCTGGATAAAATCAATGCTCTTCAGCGGAGTTTGGAAACACAACAAGCCACTTTTACTAGGCCTCGTTGTGACAGAGACAACGTTATTCAGACGAGTTATGTAGTGAGCAAGCTAGTCACACAGAAGCTGAGGCCTCATGTACAGGGAGAGTTTGTGAAGAGTGCATGGTGGCTGCTGTGGAGTCTTAGCACCAGACAAAGTAAAATTATTTCAAAGGGTTAATTTGAGGACTATCTAGGAGAACCATCTCAGATTGGATTCCTGACTCAGCACAAAATATTGAAAAAACACAAGGATTCTGCAGGAGATTTCCAATTTTTCTCTCTGGCTTGTGACGGGACAACAAACATAACAAATACTGCCCAACTGGCCGTTTTCATTTTGTGGGATAACTGCAGAGTTTGACATATGAGAGGAACTGCTGTCACTGTTCCTCTATAGGAGGTGAGGACTTGTTTGAGAGACTTGTTTTATCAATGAAAAAACTTGAGCCAAATTTGAAAAGTTTAGTGGCCTCATGAGGTTTTACGAACTGCAGAATGAAGTCAAGCAGTTCATGGAGATGAAGGGAAAATCTGTCAGGGAACTCAATGATAGCAAGTGGCTGTGTGATTCAGCATTCATGATAGACATTACCAAGTACCTCTCAGAGTTGAACGTCAAGCAACTTCTCAGCTCCCTGCTTTCAAATGTCAAATCATTTGAAGCTAAATTGAGGCTGTGGAAAGTGTAACTTGAAAGGAATAACATGGTGCATTTCCCCACTCTGGAAGGAAAAAAGCCTTCTAGGACCCTTCAGTATGCTGGTGAATGCGCAAAACTAATTGAGGAATTTAATGAAAGATTCAAGAATGTGAAAAGTAGACAAGTGGAAGTGAACATCTTTGCTACACCGTTCAATGTGGAACCAGCTGATGTGCCTGATAACCTACAACACAAAATCATTCAGCTGCAAAGTGACGATGAGCTTCCACTGCCTGAGTTCTGTAAACGTTACATAAACAATGATGAATTTCCCACTTTGAGGAGACATGTACTGAAATATGCACCTGTGTTCAGAACAACTGACTTCTGTGAGCTGTTTTTTTGTAAAACTTACCATTGCAAAGAGTCGACTGCGCTCCAGACTGACCAACGTAAACCTGGAAAAGCAGTTTTGAGTAGCAGCATCATCAATATCAGCTGACATCACATGCATCACCACAGAGAAGTAATTCCAGCCATCACATTAGGGGTGAGTTCATTAAATATTTGACCAAATATAGCAGGCTAATTTTTCAGTTGATAATTTTGTATGGCCCTCGAATGATGTTATAAATATCTGGCCCTTGGCAGAAAAAAAGTTCCCCTCCCCTGTTCTAAGCCAATGGTTACTCATTATTATTTGATAGGATACTTTTATTGGAAGTCAGGAATTAAATGACCAAGTATGGGATTTTGGTCTAGATAGAGTATTTTTCTAAACTGTATTTAGCTTCTAAATGATTATTATAAACCAGAGCACTAAGTAAAGCCACACATGATGATGGAACTCTCAACCCTCCATCGCAGTCTGTGTTCTGGGATTGGTTGATTGATTTAGCCACAGAACTCCATTCTACTTAACCCAGTGATTCTTCATTTTTGTTTTCAATCCTTACCTGAGGATATATTTATTGATTTTTTTTTTTGAGAGAAGAGAGAGAGAGAGAGAGAGAGAGAGAGAGAGACATCAATTGATTGCCTCCCATAGATGCCCCAACTGGGGTTTGAATCCAAAACCTAGGTATGTGCCCTGGCTGAGATTCAAACCTGCAAACTTTTTGGTGTACAGGGTGATGCACCAACCAACTAAGCCACCTGGCTGAAGCTCTTTTCAAATTTTAAGACAAAACCCAGATAACTAAATACCTTTTGTAAATATTAGAAACCAACCCAAATCTAGGTTAGTTACCAAAATTCAGAGGGGAGAGGAGAGCTCTTAGAACTTAGACTGAAAAACAAAATATAAACACACTCCAATAAATGATGTCTTCATTATTTCCACCATGCTACCAATATATGCAGCTGTACCCCATGACTTTGTACATCAAGGAAAACCTCTAAACTCCTTAAGCACAAGGATTTACCTTCCTGGTGAAGAGTTTCTACACTTTTTGGTTTCTTAAGGAATCACATGGCCCTTTCCCTGAATATTATAAAGATAATCACAGACTTAGTCAATATTAAGTGTCTATTATGTTTCAGGTATTATTGGATACAGAGATCAATAATCATCTAGTCCTGGTTCTCCAGAAGTTCATTATCTAGAAAAGAAAACAGAATCCCAATGAATTAATAACAGACTGATATTGATGCTAAATAGTATAAAGTATAGCCCTGGCCAGTTTGGCTCAATGGTCAGAGTGTCGGCTGAGGACTGAAGGGTCACAGGCTTGATTGATTTCTGGTCAAGGGCATGTAACTGGGTTGCAGTTTCGATACCAGGGACATCAGGAGACAATCAATTGTCTCTCTCACATTGATCTCTTTCTCTCTCTCTCTCTCCCCCATCCCCCTTCCACTCTATCTAAAAAAAAAAAAAAAAAAAAGAAAAAGAAATCAATGGAAAATATCCACAGGTGAGGATTAATAACAACAACAAAATAGTGTAAAGCATAAAGTGCTAAGACACTAAAGAAAACAGAACATTTAAGAAATTGAGGGTGTAGAAGAGATTCCAAAATGGTGGTGGAGTGAATGGAAGCTATACAGACCGTCTCCCAAGAACAAACTTGAATTACAACTAAAATAAAGACAAATTGTTGGGAAAAACCAACAGAAAAGCAGCTAGAGAGGACCCATATAACCATGGTCAGAAAGAGGACATAAAATCGAGCCTGGTAGAAACTGCAGAGGTATGAGAGGGCAGGCTGGGAGCCCACAGACAGCAACTGTTTTAGCTGCGAGCAGCTCCCTCGGTGTTAAAATCCCAAGCCAGCTCCACAGGGCTGAGGGCTGGGACAGAGCACTAAACTAGCTACAGCCACTCACTTTGGGCTCTGGCAGAGGGAGGGCAGACTGGACTGGAACTGTGTGGAGAGACTTGGGAGCTTGGGGAGCTAGGACAGCAGTGGGAGTTTTTTTGCTGAATCATTACCTCAAAGAACAGTGGTCATCTTACTCAAAGAGCCCTTTCCCAGAGTCCTAGGGAGAAGTAACAGCCCCTCCCTCAGAAATTTAACACCACCTGGCCAGGTCACAGAACTACAAATTGAGGATCATTAACAGCCAGCAAGCATCTGCCCCACCCACTGGAAATCCTCTTTCCCTGAACACCTGAGGGATTTTTTTTCCATTCAGTTGAGGGCTACAACCCAAGGCTCATCAGTTAACTGAGACTAATAACCTCCAGGCAAAGAGCTAGAGGCTAACTGTGCCTTTCCTAGGCTTGCAAATCTATCCAGGAAAGTAAGACTTGACAGTGGTGTTTAATGTGGATCCTCCCACACTCATCCAAACCCAGTAGAGGGAGCCACAACCAGCGGAACACCAACATCCACAGGGAAAATTTGGCAGGCTCCAAAACCTAATGAGACAGCCAAAATGGTGAAACAAAGAAACAAATCCCAAATGAAAGAACAAGATAATTGGACAGAAGATGAAATAAGTGAAAGGGAATTGAGCAAGATATCAGAGGGAGAGCTCAGAGTAATAATCATAAGGAAGCTCAACAGCATGAGTAAAGATACAGAAGCATTGAAAACCAACCAATTGGAAATGAAGAATGACATAGCAGAAGTAAAGAACACAGTGGAAGGAATAACCAGCAGAGTAGAAGAGACTGAGAATCAGATCAGTGAATTAGAAGACAGGGTAGAAAAAATTGCCCAATCAGAGAACCAAAAAACAAAAAACAAATAAACAGGAAGACAGCCTAAGAGAACTGTGGGACAATATGAAATGTAACAACATTCACATCATAGGAGTTCCAGAAGAAGAAAATGAGCAAGGGTTAGAGAATATATTTCAAGAAATAGTGACAGAAAACTTCCCTAACTTGGTGAAGGAAAAAGGCATTCAAGTTCAAGAAGCACAGAGAGCCCCAAGTAAGAAGAACCCAAACAGGCCCACACCAAGACACAGAGTAATTAAAATGCCAAAAATTAAAGACAAAGAGAGAATCCTAAAGGCAGCAAGAGATAAGCAACAGGTTACCTACAAAGGAACCCCCATAAGGCTATCAGCTGATTTCTCAACAGAAACACTACAGGCCAGAAAGGAATGGCATGAAGTAATCAAGGTCATGAAAAATAAAGATCTGAATCCAAGACTACTCTATCCAGCAAGACTATCGTTCAAAATAGAAGGTGACAAAAAAGGCTAAGGGAATACATTAGCACCAAACCAGCACTGCAAGAAATGTTAAAAGGACTGCTGTAATTAGTAGAAGAAATAGGAAGAAAAATATAACCACAATAAACAAAAATGGCAATAAATAAGTACATATCAATAATCACCTTAAATGTAAATGGATTGAATGCTCTGATCAAAAGACACAGAGTAGAATAGGGGATTTCAAAATGGCAGCAGAGTGAATGGAAGCTACACAGACCATATCCCAGAACCAAACTGGAATTACAACTAAAATAAAGGCAAATCATGGGGAAAAGGCAACAGAAAAGCAGCTTGCGAGGACCACATAACCAGGGACACTGAATCGATCCTGGTAGGATTGCGGAGGCGCAAGAGGGGGCTGGGAGCCCATGGACAGCAGCGGTCTTAGCTGTGAGCAGCGCCCTCGGGCTTAAAGTCCCAAGCCTGCTCCACAGTGCAGAGGGCTGGGACAGAGCGCTAAAATAGCCACAGCCACTCACCTTGGGCTCTGGCAGAGGGAGGGAGGACTGGACTGGAACTGTGTGGGAACACTCAGGATTTGGAGGGCCCTCAGAGCTTTTGCTGAGTTGCTGCCACATGGGACGGTGGCCATCTTACTCCTTCTCAGGGGTCTGGAGAGAGGCGGCAGCCCCTCCCTCAGAGATTCAACCCCACCCAGCAGGGCCATTGAAATGCAAATTGAGGCTCATTAGCAACCGGCATCTGCCCACCCCTCGGGAAATACTCTTACACTGAACACCTGAGAGAGGCTTTCATTCAACTGAGAACCCAAGGCTCTTCAAGTAACCGCTACTAATAGCCTCTAGGCAAAAAGCTAGAGGATAACTGAACCTTTCCTGGGCTTGAAAGTCTACTCAGGAAAGTAAGACTTGACAGTGGTGTTTAACGTGGGTCCTCCCACGCTCATCCAAACCCAGTAGAGGGAGCCACAAACAGCAGAACACCAACATCCACAGGGAAAATTTGGCAGGCTCCAAAACCCACTGAGGTAGCCAAAATGGTGAAACAAAGAAACAAATCCCAAATGAAAGAACAAGAGACCTCTACGGAAGATGAGATAAATGAAATGCAGTTAAGCAAGTTAACAGAACTAGAATTCAGAGCCATGATCTTGAGGAAGCTCAACAGCATGAGTAAGGACATCAACACCATGAGTAAAGACATAGAAACATTGAAAATCAACCAATTGGAAATGAAGAAGCACCAAGAAGAAATGAAGAATGACATAGCAGAAATAAAGAACACATTGGAAGGACTAAACAGCAGAGTAGAGGAAGCTGAGGACTGGATCAGTGAATTAGAAGAGAGGGTAGAAAAAATCAACCAATCAGAAAATGAAAAGGAAAAAACAATGAAAAAACAGGAGGACAGCTTACGAGAACTGTGGGACAACTGGAAACGTAATAATATTCGCATCATAGGAGTCCCTGAAGAAGAAGAAAATGAGCAAGGGTTAGAGAATATATTTCAAGAAATAGTGACAGAAAACATCCCTAATTTGGTGAAGGAAGAAGGCATTCAAGTTCAAGAAGCACAGAGAGCCCCAAGTAAGAAGAACCCAAACAGGCCCACACCAAGACACACAGTAATTAAAATGCCAAGAATTAAAGACAAAGAGAGAATCCTAAAGGCAGCAAGAGATAAGCAACAGGTCACCTACAAAGGAACCCCCATAAGGCTATTAGCTGACTTCGGAACAGAAACATTACAGGGCAGAAGGGAATGGCATGAAGTAATAAAGGTCATGAAAAATAAAGATCTGAATCCAAGACTACTCTATCCAGCAAGGCTATCATTCAAAATAGAAGGTCAAATAAAGAGCTTCCCATACAAAAAAAGGCTAAGGAAATACATTACCACCAAACTAACACTGCAAGAAATGTTTAAAGGACTGCTGTAATTAGTAGAAGAAATAGGAAGGAAAGTAGAACCACACGAAACAAAAATGGCAATAAATAAGTACATATCAATAATCACCTTAAATGTAAATAGAGTGAATGCTCTGATAAAAAGACACAGAGTAGCTGATTCGATAAGAAAGCATGACCCATATATACATTGTTTACAACAGACCCACCTCACAGCAAAAGGCTCACATAGGTTGAAAGTGAAGGGATGGAAAAAATCTTCCAAGCACACGGAAAGGAAAAAAAAAGCTGGGGTAGCAATACTCATATCTGATAAAATAGATTTCAAAATGAAGGCCATAACTAGAGACAAAGAAGGTCACTACATAATATTGAAAGGATCTACCCAACAGGAAGATATAACCTTGGTAAACATACATGTACCCAATATACGAGCAGCAAAATATATTAAAAATCTTCTGGAGGGCTTCAAAGGAGAAATCGACAGCAATACAATCATAGCACGAGACTTCAACACCCCACTGACATCACTGGATAGATCCTCTAGACAAAAAATTAACAAGGAAACAGAGACTCCAAATGAAGCACTAGACCAAATGGACTTAATAGATATCTGCAGAGAATTACACCCCAAAACTACAGAATTCACATTCTTCTCAAGTGCACATGGGATATCCTCAAAGATAGACCACATGTTAGGACACAAACTAAGTCTCTACAAGTTCAAGAAGATTGAAATCATATTAAGCATCTTCTCAGATCACAATGGCATGAAACTAGAAATCAATTGCAACAAGAAAATGCAAAGACATTTGAACACATGGAGGCTAAATAGCATGTTATTAAACAATGAATGGGTTACTGAGGAGATCAAGGAAGAAATTAAAAACTTCCTGGAAACCAATGAAAATGAACACACAACAACAAAAATCTATGGGATGCAGCAAAAGCAGTTCTGAGAGGGAAGTTCATACCACTACAGGACCACTTCAAGACACAAGAAGAATTTCTAATAGACTATCTAACCTCACAACTTAAAGAACTAGAGAGCAAACAAAAAGAAAACCCTAGAGCAAGTAGAAGGAAGGAAATAGTAAAGATCAGAGCAGAAATAAACGACATGGAGACCAAAAAAACAATTCAAAGGATCAATGAAACAAAGAGCTGGTTTTTTGAAAAGATAAACAAGATTGATGGACCCTTAGTTAGACTCACCAAGAAACAAAGAGAGAGAACCCAAATACACAAAATCAGAAATTAAAGAGGAGAAGTAACAACTGACACCACAGAAATACAAAGGATCGTTAACAAATACTATGAACATTTATATGGCAACCAATTCGACAATGTAAGTGAAATGGACAAAGTTCTAGAAACACATAGTCTCCCAAAACTGAACTGGGAAGAGATAGAAAACTTGAACAGGCCAATAACAACTAAGGAAATGGAAGATGTAATCAAGACTCTCCCAACAAACAAAAGCCCAGGCTCAGACGGCTTCATGGGGGAGTTTTACTGAACATTCCAAGAATAACTAACACCGATTCTCATCAAACTATTCCAAAAATTTCAAGAAGAAGGAAGACTTCCAAACTCGTTTTATGAGGCCAGCATAATTCTAATTCCAAAACCGGATAAAGACACTGCAAAGAAAGAAAACTACAGGTCAATATCCCTGATGAACATAGATGCCAAAATCCTAAACAAAATACTAGCAAATCGGATCCAGCAATACATCAAAAAAATTATTCACCATGACCAAGTGGGATTCATCCCAGGGATGCAAGGCTGGTAAAATATTCAGAAATCAATAAATGTGATACACCACATAAACAAAATGAAAGATAAAAACCATATGATCATATCAATAGATGCTGAAAAAGCATTCGACAAAATTCAACACCCATTTCTGATAAAAACGCTCAGCAATGTGGGAATAGAGGGATCATATCTCAACATTATAAAGGCCATATATGAAAGACCTACAGCCAACATCATAATCAATGGGCAAAAACTAAAAACATTTCCCTTAAGAACAGGAACAAGACAGGGATGCCCACTTTCGCCACTCTTATTTAACATAGTACTGGAAGTCTTAGCCACAGCAATCAGACGTGAAGAAAAACTAAAAGGGATCCAAATTGGAAAGGAGGAAGTGAAACTGTCATTATTCACAGATGACATGATATTATATATAGACACCATCAAAAATCTACTAGACCTAATAAATGAATTTGGCAAAGTAGCAGGATACAAAATAAACGTCAAGAAATCGACGGCATTCTTATACACCAATGATGAACTCACAGAAAGAGAAACTAAAAAAACAATCCCATTTACCATCGCAGCAAAAAAATTAAGATACCTAGGAATAAATTTAACCAAAGAAGTAAAGGATCTATTTGCAGAAAACTACAGGACATTAAAAAAAGAAATAGAGGAAGATATAAAAAAGTGGAAGCACATACCTTGTTCATGGATTAGAAGAATTAACATCATTAAAATGTCCATATTACCCAAAGCAATCTATAGATTCAATGCAATCCCAATCAAAATACCAGCGACATATTTCACAGAACTAGAACAAATACTCCAAAAGTTCATATGGAACCAAAAAAGACCCCGAATAGCCACAGCAATCTTGAAAAAGAAGGACAAAGTAGGTGGGATCACAATACCAGATATCAGATTATACTACAGAGCTACTATAATCAAAACAGCCTGGTATTGGCACAAGAACAGGCATATAGACCAGTGGAACAGAACAGAGAATCCGGAAATTGACCCAAGACATTATGCTCAACTAATATTTGACAAAGGTGGCAAGAGCATACAATGGAGCAAAGACAGCCTCTTTAATAAATGGTGTTGGGAAAATTGGACAGCTACATGCAAAAAAATGAAACTAGACCACAAACTTACACTATACACAAGAATAAACTCAAAATGGATAAAAGACTTAAATGTGACTTGTGAATTCATAAAAATCCTAGAAGAAAGGGTAAGCAACATAATTTTACACATCACATGCAGCAGAATTTTCACTGATACAACACCTAAGGCAAGAGAAACAAAGGAAAAAATTAATACATGGGACTGCATCAAACTCAAAAGCTTCTGCACAGCAAAAGAAACAAGCATCAAAATGGAAAGGGAACCCACTATATGGGAGAGCATAACTGCCAACAATACATCAGATAAGGGGTTAATTTCCAAAATATATAGGGTACTCATACAACTCAACAAAAGGAAGACAAAGAACCCAGTTTATAAATGGGCAGAAGATCTAAATAGACATCTCTCCAAATAGAACATACGAATGGCAGAGAGGCATATAAAATTTTAAAATGCTCAGCGTCAGTAATCATCAGAGAGATGCAAATTAAAACGACTATGAGGTATCACCTCACACCTGCCAGAATGGCTGCCACCCACAAATCATCAAACAACAAGTGCTGGTGAGAGTGTGGAGAAAAGGGGACTCTAGTACACTGCTGGTGGGAGTGCAGACTAGTGCAGCAGCTATGGAAAATGATATGGTGTTTCCTCAAAAAATTAAAAATTGAACTGCCATTTGACCAATGATACCACTTCTAGGAATATATCCTAAGAAGCCTGAAACACCAATCAGAAAGAATATATGTACCCCTATGTTCATAGCAGCACTATTTACAATTGCTAAGATCTGGAAATAGCCCTAGTGTCCATCAGCAGATAAGTGGATTAAAAAGCTGTGGTACGTATACACAATGGAACATTATGCAACTGTAAGAAAGAAAGGTCTCTTATCCTTTGAGATGACATGGAGGGACCTGGAGAGTATCATGCTAAGCAAAATAAACCAATCAGAGAAAGATAAATATCACATGATGTCACTTATTTGTGGAATATAATGACCAAAAAAAGCTGATGAACAAAATTAACCCAGAGACATAGAAAGGAGTAGGGTTCACACTGACAAACCTCAGAGGAGGGGGTGGGGGGGGGAGGGATGAGATAAATCAAAGAATTTATATACATGTATGCGTAAACAAATGGACATAGACAACAATGCTTGTCGGGGGCCTGGATAGGGAGGAGGCTTATGCGAGGGGAGGGGGAGAGGAGAAACATTTGTAACAAAAATAAATTAACAAACAAGAAAAAAAAGAAATTGAGGGTATGAACTTTTCTTATTGTTATTAATAACTATTCTTTATCATGATATATCATACTTGTTAATCCCCAAATACCAAGAATTAATTCTATTTGACTTATTTTGTGTAATATCAGGAATGACTGACCCCATGGCCTCAAAAACATGTGAAATTACCTAGGAAATTCTCAGCATAATTTTGAGAAGGAGAATATGGCTATATTTCCAAATGTTTGTTGTAACTTCTATGGCACAGAATTGGAGTGAGGCCCATGGCAGGGAGGCCTGTTGCAGATTTCGAATTGTCTTTTTGATTAAAGCCCACTATGTTTTATTCTTTCCTTTTAAAAAACTTTATGGTAAAATACACATGACATAAAATGTACTATTGTAACAATTCTAAAGTATACAATTCAGTGGCATTAAGTACATTCACAATGTTGTATAGTCATCACCATTACCTAGTTCCTAAGCTTTATCATCACCCCAAATGGGAACCCCATCCCATCCTCCCTCCCCTCTGCTCCTGGAAAACACTGTCTCTATGGATTTGCATATTCTGGATTCCCTTCTTGTTTTATTAACAGTGTATTCATGAGTTATTCTCTTTGTGTTACTTTGAGAAGTACAATTAACATCTTAAACTTAAAACAACCTAGTTTGAATAAATACCAACTTAACTTCGATAGTATGTAAACACTTTGATCCTATGCATCTCTATTCATCCCTTTTGATGTTGTTCTCATAGATGACACCTTTTTACATTTTATGTCCATTAACATAGATTTACAATTATTGTTACATGTATTTGTCTTTCAGGTCACAGAGGAAACTAATAGAGGAGTTATAAACCCAAAAATACAATATTTGCTTTTATAGTTTCCTCTGTAGTTACTCTGTAGTTCTTTGTTCCTTCACATGGCTTTGAACTACTGCCTGATGTCTTTTCATTTCAGCTTGAAGGACACCCTTGAGCATTTCTTAGAGTAGGTCTACTAGTAATGAAATCCCTCATCTTTTGTTTATCTGAGAATCTCTTAAGAAAGATAGCTTTGCCAGATATAGACTTTTTGGTTGACTTTTTATATTGTCCTTGGAAAGAAGGTCCTCTTGGTTCCCTCCAGAACCAGGTACACACACTGGAATGCAGGTGGTGGCTTTAAGACCTCCACCAGGCTGGGGTGGAGGGGAGGGGAGGGTAATGACACACAGCTCTCCTGCCCTGTGACACTGTGGACACTGGCTGAGTGCTCATTTTGTTGCTGTATCTTGGACTATTTCATAGAGTTCTGATAAGGTTGATTCTGACCATTTTAGTGTTCTATGGAGGATGGACTCGGGTTGTCCCTACTCTGCTCCTCTTGTTGATATCACTCTAAGTATATATTTTAATATTCATTTTTTAACCTATAAGTAATTCTAGCATGCACTAAGCAAGTATAGAGTCTAACTGTGCATTTTACTGGGTAAGATCACTAAAAATCTGAATGGAGCCTATATTCAGATGTGTACCATTGTCAGTTTGGCTGCAGGAATTAATATGCATCTCTTTATATGGCTTCTGTCCTTTATTCCTAAGCAAATCACTTTTATTACTGATTTACGTAAACTGTCATTTTTTCATTATCTGTTTGATTAATTTAATCTTCACATGGTCCCATGCAATAGACATGAACTTGCTCACAAGGAATCCACAGGAAAGAGACTGTATGGAAAGGAGGGAAGGCAAAGGCAATCTCAGTGTTCAGGCGGTACACACCTGTCTGGAAGCCAGCTGGAGTTTTCTTGCATTTGAAGCTCTATGAGAGAAGATGGTAGATTGTGTAGTTAATCCTGTGTAATGTTACTCCTTCAAGATATACTCAGGGCCAATTCCTTGTATATGAGACTTATTTATTTATTTACTAAATCCTCACCCAAGGACATGTGACATGTTTTTCATTGATCTTGGAGATAGAGAGAGAGAGAGAGCGAGAGAGAGAGAGAGAGAGAGGCATCAGTCGGTTGCCTTCTGTATGAGCCACGACCAGGGATTGAAACCTGAAACCCTGCAACCTGGGTATATGTCCTGGGAATCAAACCCCTACCTTTTGGTGTACAGGATCCAACCAACTGAGCCATACCACCAGGGATGGATATGAGACTAAATAAAAGCAAAACATTTTCTTTGAGAAATTTCTGAGTTGCTTTTTTGCTGTAACACTATAATGCAATGATAAAATGGAGAGCTTTTGGAGCATGAAGCTATGACATTTGAGATCTTAACGGTCACTAATAAGTTCAACATGTCATGCCCCTCTCAGGGTTAGCAGACATGAAGATTTTCTGTTGGTCCGTAACCTCTTTGAGGGCAGGCATCATGTATTTCGCTTTCCCCACTGCCCACCCAAGTGCTTACATCAGTGTTTCACAGTTAATAGCTGTTCATTAAATTTTCTAAGTACGTGTATATGCTGAATGTCCTCATTTGTAATGAATAGCTTTTAGACTCAATCATCTTGGAGGTTTTTCAAGTTCTGATGTCCTAACACGAAGTATTTTAAGCTAGTTATTTTAATTCATTTGTTACATAAAATTAATACAATCTATTTTTCTTTTACTTGAGAAACTGTTCAATGTTATTTCAGGCAAGAGAAATGAAGACTACTGTCTCTGGAGTCAGGCCTGACATTGCATCCTGACTCCACCTTTGCTGCTGGGAGCTTTGGGCAAAGATTAAGATAACACCTCTCTTATAGTGTTGCTGTGTAGAGTAAATAACAATAGGAAAAATAATCAAAGCAATAGGTAATGGGTTTTAAGCTTTTACTATAGGCCAGAAACCTGCCACATACCATATATTATATGCCTCACACAGTTTGCAAATGGGGTCACTGAGGCACTGAGAATCTAAGCAGGAGACCCATGGCCACACAATTGGTGAGTGGGGAATGAAGGATTCTCACCCGGGCAGATCAGGACGAGGCTACGCCTAGTGCTGGGGGTACGTACGAAGTGCTGATGACTTGCAGGGGCAGCTGCCACACAGTGGAAGGCATGGCAGCTGTAGGGACTGCGCACAACACAGGCGCACTGCGTGCATTTGTAAGACTGAGCGCCTTCCCTCAAAGGTCTGGCAGACTCACAGGGAAGTTAAACATAGACCTAAAAGATGTAATGAAGAAATAACCTAAGTGCTGTTGGGGCACAGAAAGAGTATTTGGGGCCAGTGAGAGGGATAAGAGGAGCTTTCACAGGAGTGGCCTTTCGGCAGAGGCGGGTGGATTCTGGCAGGTGGACAGGAGGGCACCTCAGGTGGCGAGATCACGAGGAAGTGAGCAAGAGCACGGGAGTACAGATTGATGATTGATTCAGTGGAGCGCGGCTCTAGGAAATGAAGCGGTGGGGTCCAACTTGGAAAGGTTGTGTGAGACTGCATTGTGGAGACCCCTGAATGTCACGCTAAGGAGTTTGGATTTTATCCTGCAAGTAATGAGGGTTTTAGTACCGGTCTGGATAGCATCTTGAGCACTTTCATGGAATGTCCTGCCTTTGGCGAGGATGCATCCACTGTAGCTGTTGGCCTAAAATTTGAACTGAACAAATGGGTGTAGTATAGAAAACGCCTGCCAGGACACAGAGGCAGACACAGGACAGGGGCAGGGAGCATCTGCTCCTCCTTCGGTGCTCTATCCGGCTCCCCCGCCCAGCCCCACGGTTTTAATACCAGCATCATTTGGTAGTGTTTGCCACCCGCTGAAAAATCTCAAAGTCAGGTTGCTGTTCTCGCCTCAATCTCCTCTCCCCTATCACTACTCCACAGGCCACTTGGCTTTGCAGAATCATTTTCAAAAATGTTTATAATGTCTTACGACTGCCTGTTCCATCTGCTCCTCACTCATGGAGGTCTGGCTCCTTCACAAGGCCTGGGAGTCAGGCACAGGCGCCAGCAAAGGTTAAAAATGCAGCTTTGCTCTTTCTCTCATGTGGTCGTTAACAATCTTTTCATCCATTTTTCCACAGACGACTGAACGTAATCTTTCCTTAGAATGAGGCCAAACCTTGAACTAATTCTCAAAGTAATTAAAAAAAAATAAGATTGACCATCTTACCATTAATATCAATGGGCAAGCACAAGAGTGTGAATACAGACACACATAGGAACATATTAACACACGTGCACACATGGACACACACACAGCAGTTCAAAATAAATTTTCCATAGGTGTATTTTGCTAAAACTTTGTATGTGAAAGCGTATATGTATATACTCTATTTTTCTTAATAGATGCCAAGTTAAAATTATAATCATAAAAAACCATTCTTAACAGTCAATACATTGACATATGGGACATCAAGGCCATCTGAGTGAAACCGATATGGGTGTGCAGGTGAGCTTTTGAATTCTGTAGAAGCATTTGACAGAAACATATTTGATCAATATAGAAATGGAATGTTTTGAAACAAAAATATTTCATTGAAGTTTTAAGAAAATCTCAGATTTATATGCTCCTGTTAAAATATATTATACTTTTGAAGATATCAGTCATGTTTAATTATCTGCAAATGTATGTATTTTTATCCTTAATTTAGATGATAAAACAAGTTCTATAAAAATTATCCTACATTTCCATCTTGTTTCTTTGATTTAATAAACTTTTATTTATTTAAATGTTTTTATATTTTGCGTTTGCTGCCTATTGAGTGTGTGATTTTTGCCAACTGAAGTACACAGAGAAATTGAAGGAAAATATTATACCAGAGGCTTCAATGGGCAAATGGCAAGAGCTGTCTTTATTTTATAGTTGTAGTAAGTACGCCTTAGTGGACTTTGTCCGAATTATTTACTACATCTGCAGACAAAGGCATGAGGAAAATTGATGGCACAATATCAATAAATCTTAACAGCTGGTATTTTTCACTAGTGGTACAGAAAAACTTCTTTCTGCCATTATAGAATAAGTCGAAATAACTAATAAAGTATATAAAACAAGAATTGGTAATTGAAAAATACCTAGATTCAATTTTTGATTGTTATCTACCTTACACCTTACTATTCATTGGAAACAAATATAGTTCTAATTATATTTAGAATATATGATATTATACTATAAAAATATAACTCTAATCATATAATGCTAATTATAGAATAACAAAATGAGACATTTTAAAAAAAGCCATAATCCTTCAGTTCACCCAAATGGAAAAGACTTTTCATCGGGGCACAGTACTTTTTGTTTTTGCTTTTACAAACAGATTAATTATAGTACAAACTATTATCCCATATGTTTGTAATATGAGAAGTTGTAAGGCACATTCTTGACTCAAATTATTTCTTATTGGGCCCTGGCCAGTTTGGCTCAGCGGTTAGAGCGTCGGCCTGAGGACCAGAGAGTCCCGGGTTCGGTTCCTGCTAAGGGCACGTACCTCGGTTGCAGTTTGTCCCCTACCCCAACCTGTGGGTGACAACCAGTCGATGTGCCTCTCTTGTATCGATGTTTCTCTCTCTCTGTTCCCCCCTCTCTCCCTCCCGCTTTATATGAAGATAAATGCAAAAATGTCCTCGGGTGAGGATAAAAAAAAATATTTCTTATTGGTAGTTCATATGGTGCAAATGGCTTTCTAAAATAAAGCTTTTTGTGATTAATGCACCTCTATTATGCAATTCAATGACCTCATTTTTATATATTTTTATGACTAACTACAACTCCTCTTTAATCCTGAGATACCATACTATACATGTAACATATTGAATGCACACAGTTTATTAAGCATTACTGCTTTGAAACCAAATGTTGGCTTATTACTGCTTACAAAGAACGTACTCTTGTTTCCAGTATCTGAACAAATTTATGATTTAATTGGTACCCATGGAATGCTAAAGGTAAACTAAACAAACACTGTCAAACATAACACCATCTTACGGTGTCTTTATATACCAGTCGTGATTATTCTGATGGCTATATTTTAAATGTGAAACCATTAAGAGCAACTGTTCCACCCAGACTCGTTTTCGAGTGGGGTGTGTGACTGAGTACAATGGATGGCCAAGGGTCATGACAGGAAGAGAGCTGTACTCTACAGGTAACTGCCACACAAAAATAATGGGTTAGCATGGCAGGAATAATCCCTGGTTTGATTTGTTTATAACACATTTTACTTTTAATATATTACCCGCTATCCTCCAAAACGGCCTGATTCCTGGATTCGATTTTCCGAACGCTCCCCAGCCCCTAGCATCTCTCCATTTCAGTGGTGCTCAAACTCGAGTTGGAGGTCTGGGCTCATCCCCAGAGGTGCTGCTCCCCTAGGTCTGAGTGGGACCTGGGAAGATGTGTTCATGACAAGTGCCCAGGAAATGCTGCTGTGGCTGGGTGGCAACCACATTTGGAGGAGCACTGCTGTGCCTGAATCTCACGTTCATCAGGCCCCAAACCAGTCTCACACTGTCCACACGCATCTCATTTTCTTCCTTTTCTTTATTAAGGTTCATATACCTCTCGGTATTTAGTGTATACCAGGTTATATTACTTAATACATATTTGGTTTCACTGCAAACCCTTGAAAGCAGAGCATAGGACTAACATTTCATTAGAACCATGTATCTCAAAGTGTGGTCCCCCAAGTACCCTAAAAAGCAAATTTCCAGCAGTACTCCAGAAAAGTGGCTTTGGGATGGGGTTCTAAGAGTTGCATATTAACAATAATAAAAATGGGGAACAGCTTCCTGGAAAAAACACCCAGCACATCAGAGGGACTCCACGTCCCCTCACGACCGCTGTGCTCAGAGCGGCGCACCGTGCGGAGGCTGAGCACAGGGGCCCAAGCAGAGCAGGGCGCAGCGCTGCCCTCTCCTTCTACTCCCAGGGGGTCTGAGGATGTGTTTGAGATTCCAGGTCAGTAGCACAGCGACTCCTCACAGCTCAGAGCGAAGCAGGCCCATTTCCAACCACTGCCATGGGAGGTACACTGTGGAATGATGGAGGAAGAACACCCCAGCCTGGCCGGGCAAGCACGATGCACCAGCCGGGAGGTCAGGTTATAGGGAGGGTCAGAGTCAGATTTTCTCTGAGATCAGGCTGTAGGATCAGACTTAGTGAGTCCACGCTGATCTCTATAGGACATACAGACAATATAGGGAACAGTTCAGGCTTGAATTCCATGATACCCTAAACTACTTATATCCATTGCTTGGGAGCTACTCTCTCTTTTCCAGAAAGGCCTAGTAGGGATGAGAAGAGGATACAACCAAAGGCAGTTTGGGCCGGAAGATCCTCTTTGAGATGGCTTCTTCACCTGTATGCTTGGTGCCTTTCTGCCTTTTGACATGTTCTCTGTCTCCATACTTATAGTTTCTCATCTTCTAGGTACTCTCCACATGGTCTGGGCCTTTCACAGCATGGTGGTCTCCTGTAGTCAGACATGGCTGGCTGGCTTCCAAGAGACAGGGAGTGGAATTGTATCTTCCTCCTGCGCAGTATGCTGGGTAAAGCAGTCTCAGGGCCCCTGCACCTGGGGTGGAGAAACAGACTCCTCCTCCTGACCGGAGACTGGCAAGTTCTCACTGCAGAATAGCATTTCTGGTGGGGGATAGTATAGTGTCCATTGGTGGAAAATAAAATCGACTACTTTTAGTAATGAAAATTAGCAAAACATAATAATTGATTGGACATTTAGAGAGAGGGAGAGGAATGAGTTAGGGATTATTCCAAGGTGTCTAGGTTCAGGAATAGGAGATGATGTTGGTTCTACCAACAATCTTTTATGTAAAAGCTAAGTCTAGTTTCCTACATGTTACATATGTGGTATTAGGGACTATGTAGGTAGAAATATTCAGTATTTAGCTTGGGTCTGATGTTTGGGTCTGGGTTCACTAAGTAGATTTAGTGATCAGCATGTTTTTGGAAAACTCAGGGTAAATATTGGCACATAGGGAGAGGGTATGAGTTGCCAAAACACAGGCTGAGCGCAGAAAACCCGGACCACTGCCATGTAAGAAGAGGAGGACTGAAGGGCAGTCAGAGGGGAGGCTGGATGGTCCTGGAAACGAAAACTCACTAAGAAATGACTGACCAGCAGTGGCAGAGACGTAAAATCAGATGAAGACTGAACACATCCTCTGACATTTTTTACTAGAATTAATCAAATGTACCTGTGATTATAGTTTCAGTAGAGCTGTAGGAAGACGAAGAGAATGAAAATGAGAGATGAAGAAGTTAGAGACTGCTGGCATTTTGAGGAAAGTATTCAAGATTTGGAATATTCAGTCTAAGTGAGAAAATGGGCTAGAGATAAGAAAAATGACTAACTGGTGGTGATGATTGCCCAGTTGAGTCGAAGACTATACCTTTTAATGACATTGCTCTGAGTGACTTTCTGAATTATTTCATTTGTACTGGGAAGTATGGAAGGAGAAAAGGGTATGAAGGAATTAAGGGTGTTTGTGAGTGAGTAATTCCTGCCATCAGTTACGAGATCCGAACAGGACAGCAAAGGAAGAGAGTGGCAAGCTTGGCTAGCTCAGTGATTAGTATACAGAGTAGGGTCTGCTATTAATCCTTGAATTGAATTATTCAGTTACTGATTGAAAAGCCGGTCTCTTTCTTTTTATATCCTGAGTATGGAATTTTATGGTACAGCTATTTTGTGAACCAAATGATGTCATACATATAGAATATGCAAAAATATAATAATGCACATACAGTAAAATAAACAAGGACCCCTTGTAGTTACTTAGTATTTTACAGTTCTTAAAGAGATCATTAAATTGGTTTTATCTTTCGTAAACCAAGTAATGAATAAACATATTCTAGTTGTAAGTGATTCAAATGAAATAAAACAGCAAAAGATGCAAGTCCCCTGCCAATGCTATTCCCCACCCCGATGGGACTCAGCACCAAGGGTCTGGTGTGCAGATCGCTCCTGCTTGAGTCTGTAGATGGGAGGTGGCAGGGCAGGCAGTGGAGAGAGCAGTGCTGAGTGATTGTAGGCAGGCTTCTGAAATTACCAGGTCCTCAGTTTCCTCATCTCTAAAATGGGTTAGGGAAACTTTTCATTGGAATCTATTTTCAAATTTAAAAATAATTTTAAAAATAATTTTTACAAACTATTAAGAGAATTTGTATTGTAAGAAAGTGTGTCCTTTCTAAGATTTAGTTTCTTCTCACAAAATGGGTATGAGTACCAAACACAAATGAGAGAATAAAAATTAAAGAGTCACACCAGTGTCAGGTTTTATTAATTCTCATAGAAAAAACAATATCTGTGAAGTGCCAATTCAATTTTCCCGTGCACCAAAAGGTGGCAGTTCCATTCCTGGTCAGGGCACACACCTAGGTTGTGAGTTCAATCCCTGGTCTGGGCACGTACTGCAGGCAACCTATTTATGTTTCTCTCTCACATCCATGCTTCTCTCTCTTTTTCTCTCCCTTCCTCTCTCTCTAAAATCAATTAAAAAATAAAAATAAATTTAAAAATACAAAATCTCCACTTCACTACTTGCTAAGATAGATGGTAAATTTTAAATACAGGTGCCTCAAGACACTGGAGAGAAGCACAATTTCAATCGTGCCATGACTTATCCAATGTCCTGGTCCAGGGACAGGACTGGTCATTACAGCACGTCCATGGTCAGGAGCTCAGTCTGTTCTGGCCTCTAGGTAGTGTTTGTATCTAGATAGAGGAAAGCTGTCTGGCTCATGGATGCCAAGAAGCAGATGACTTACAAAATGGACGAGGAACCATGGCCAGCACAATATCTCATTATCAGTTACTTTCAATGGCTCTTGATAGTAGCATTTATTTTTATTTTAAAAAATTATTTTCACATTTTCTTTCTTTTTTTAAAAACATGTTTTTATTGATTTTTTAGAGAGAGAAGAAGGGAGAGAGAGCTAGAAACATTGATGTGAGAAACATTGGTTGGCTGCCTCCTGCATGGCCCCTAGTGGGGATCGAGCCTGCAACCCGGGCATGTGCCCTGACCGGGAATCAAACCGGGACCTCTCAGTCCATGGGATGATGCTCAATCCACTGAGCCACACAAGCCAGGCTGTTTTTGCATTTTCAGTTACAGTTTACATTCAATATATTAGTTTCATGTGTGCAGCATAGGGGTTAGACAGTCATATACTTTACAAACTGGTCCTCCAATATTTCCAGTACCTACCTGGCACCACACATAGTTATTACAATATTATTGACTGCATTCCCTATGCTGTACTTCACATCCCTGAGACTATTTTGTAACTACCAATCTGTACTTCTCAGTTCCCTCACCTTTTCCACCCAGTCCTCCAAGCCCCTCCCATCTGGCCACCCTCAGTGTGTTCTCTGTATCTATGAGTCTGTTTCAGTTTTGTTTGTTCATTTATTTTCTTTTTTAGATTCCACATGTAGGTCAAATCATAAGGTATTTGTCACTCTCTTGACAGTAGAATTTAATTCTCTATTGCTGTCTGTAAGGACAGAAAACAGGATTTTTATTTTTTTATGATTTTTTCCCACAATTTATGAGAAGCACATGGTAATTAAACACTAAGATTGCTGGTGTCTGCAACTTCAAACCTCCTTTCTACCAACTGAAAGGGTCAGGAGAGAATATTAGAATTATTAGAAAATATTAGAAGAGTAAGAAAACTAATCATAGTGGGGCACTAGCCGTAGTTGGAAGAATGTTAATCATCCTTTATAATGTTAATCATGATTGCTTTGTTCTCATTAAAGAAAAGCCCATTCTGACCTGGCTGGGAGGTGTGTGCATTGGGAGTTTATCTTGGGAATACTGTCCATTCTCCTGATCTGAGGACAAGGGGGACTACCTGCCATCATGGAAAGACTAATAACCTGGTTATCGGAACACTGGACCCCTGACTGTGGCTCACTGGCGACCAGCCCCTCCACCCCCTGCCCACATTCCTTCTCTCCTTTTTCCCAGCATATTTTACAGGCTAAAGAAGAGATGATAAGAAACCCCCTTGGCACATCTGTCCTTTACGCCCAACAGCCCCCAATATAAGAGCAACTCACTCTTTCTGCTCAGCCCTTGTATTGCCAGTCAGTGCATGGGCCCTTTCCCTGTCTATGGGGAAAAACAAAATAAATTTTCTCCCTTTTCTCTCTTCTCTCAGTTGTGAATTCTTTCACAAGCCTGCTGAATGAGTTCTGCTGTGAAACTATAGAGTGTGTTCCTATTGCAGAAAGCCAGGTTACCTTAGAAAGAATTATAGGAAATCAAGGTTGGATTTGGGGGAGAAACCAAAAGCAAGCATAGGGTTGCTCCAAGGGTGTCTCCCCTCCTCCTCAGTAATAGTCTGGGAGAAGTTAAAATTATCAAAAAAGGGAAGCCACTAAGGCCTCTATATATGACCTAGAGATGAACCCAGTCAGGTGGAAACACAAGCCTTAAAATGTATGGATGTTGCTAAGGCAGAATTCCTTGAAAGGACCAATCAGAGGCTAGCAAGACATACATCTACCCTAGACAACAGAGCCCCACCGGCAACCCACTTGGGTCCCCTCCCTGCTGTGGGGAGTCTGTCTCTCAAATAAACTCTCCTTTCACTTACCCGTTTGTCTGTGAACTCATTGTTCAAGTTTGAGAGACAATGAACCCGGACCCAAACACTGCTGCTTGGTTTCAATATGGTAGATTTATTTTTAATTATATGAAGAACTATGTTTTCAATTTCAGTTTTTTATCATCAAGCAAGTAAATCTTCACACATTTAGAGACCAGAATGCAGAACTAGTCTTGTGTATATCCACTTATCTATTAATTTTAATTAAACAAATGTGCATTTCATGCTTTCTGAAGGCTACCCTCTGTGAGGCTGTAAGGATGTTGCTTTGTGCCTCACGACATTCCTTAACTGTTCGTAGCTTTAGTTTCTTCATATGTAAAATGGAAATATTATGTGAAGAGGGTGCTGCCTTTACTCGTTAATTACAAATATTTACTCTTTGAAGAATTCCAGTGCCAAATAGAATGCCCAGAGCGCCTTGCTAGGACCTGGGGTGAGCAAGGTCTCCTACTGGCCCAATCTCCCGAGGAAGGTCCCATATGTCTTCCAAGGAAGTGTGGAGTTTGAAATGAGGTGGTTACAGGTTCAGAATTCCATGCTGACAACGTGACCTTGAGTGAGTACTCTCTGTTCTTTAGTATTTTTTCTTTTAAAAACAGCTATAATGATTACAGAGGGTTCTTTCAGGAATTCCAGATAGTGTCAGAGTAAAGGCCCAATGGGCTGGTTCTGCATGAAGTGAAAAACTTGGTGGTTTTGCCTTCAAGTATTTCCTCCACTGTCCCTGTGACAGTGCTTAACCTGTGCAGTTCTTTCTGTTAAGACACTAAAACATGCTGGCGAAGTTCAAGTTCTAAAATGATCTGTGAGGGGAAGGACTTGATCAGTGACTGGTCATGAACACCAGAGTTTTCTCCTGGGTGCAGTGGCACCCAGAGTAATGAGTAAGGGGGTTCTGGCAGTGCCGTGGGAATTTAAAGGGCAGGGCCACGTAGCCTAGAACAGAGGTCAGATGGAGACCCTAACTGTGGGCACCGAGGCCCAGAATCAGAGCTGAGGGAAGAGGGGCAAGCTCTGGGAGGAGCATCGCCTGTTCTTGGTTCTGAGGGGCAGCACGGGGGCACACAGCAGACCATGCACAGTGCTTCAGATCAAGGTGCTGCTTAGAAGCAGTAGGTAGATCCCTCTTTCCAAGGATACAGAATGATTATTACTAATGGAATTAAACCTGATTTTTAGTGATAAGTTCTTATCAAAAAAAGAAAAAATTACCTTAAAAAGCAGTAGCTTATCTAGTAGTCAATAACCATTGAGTAAGTATAGCTTTCTGCAGAGGACATTAGAAGAACGTGTGTTGAAAGTGTTTTGTGGTCTGCCATCGACAAGGGGTTACAGAGGTTTCAGTAGTGAGAGACCAGGGTAAAGAGAGCTCTTGGAGCCGACACAGGAGGAATAACAGCAGCAGCAGCAGCAGCTTTACTCAATACTTCTAACAGCTTTACAGACGAGTGCAATGGGATGATCTACACTGGGCGGTATGGGGCGCATGCGTCCTACGCTTTTGCTGTGTCATGCGCATGAAAGAAAACATGGTCTGTATCTGCGCAGCCAGTTCCAGGTCATGTCCTCACCCACGACCTCTATCAACAACAGGCCAAGTTCCTAGGCCCTAACATGGTCAAATCAACTTGCTACTTGTTTTTTTTGTTAATACATATTAGGGCATTCAAAACACTGAGAAGTTCTGCAGTAAATAAGTTTGCTTACCTTCACTTAAGCCAGTGCTTCCCAAATTCATCTGACCACAGAACCTGAGAAATATGGCTCTATGGATGAGGTGCGCACTGTGCTGGCATACCGTGGGCACCTCTTCTGTGTATCCTGCGGCCTAGAGCAGTTATTAGACCCTCAGAGTTGCCTTACTGTCAGAAACATGATTTACTCTTTCAATCAGTCAGTTTATATTGAGGGCCTATCCTGTGCCAAGCATTGTTCTAGGCAGTGTAAATACTCTCTTGAAGCTTCCATTTCATTGAAGAAGCAGATGGTGAACACACAAATGTTTAAATTGTAGGCAGTGATCAATTGCTCTGAAGAGAAGTGAAGCCGGGAAGGTGCTTTTCTTCCCTGTGTGGGAGGAAGGCCTCTGCGCTAAGGTGAGAGTTGAGCAGAGGCAGGAGTGAGCCAGGAGAATACTTAGGGAAGAGCCTTCCAGGTAGAGAGGGCAGTGATTGCAAAGACCCTGACAGGGAGCCTGCCTCAGCTGCTCTAGGATTAGCCCAAAGGGTACTGATCTGAGCTGGGTGAAGCAGGGAAGAGATGAGGAGGGCAGGGCTGGGGCAAGACAGACAGGCCCTCCAGGCAACCACAAAGACCTGGGGCTGGATGGGAAGGTAGTGGATGGTGGTGGGGTGGGGGTGGGGCTGTAATTCCTGAGCAGAACAATGTCAGACTGGGTCTTTGTTTTGATAGGACACCCTGGCAGGCGTGTGCAGGGTACACTTCACAGAGTGGAGGGCAGACTTCTGCTCTACTTCTAACCAGCTGTGTGACCCAGAGCTTCTCTAACTGTCCTCCCTCCTCTGTGCAACAGAGGTCAAAGTACCACTTCACAGGATGAGATGTGACAGTGCAAATCCTGGACCTATAAGGGTCCAACTGCCATCATTTTTAGCACCCACAGTAGAAATATTTAGAAATGGAAATAATTGCTACTTAAATAATGAACCACAATTTTAGAACATGCAATCAATTAAAGACATATAATTAAAGAAGTGGATACTGGGAAAGGGCAAAAGTTGGATTTTAAAATATAAGTTTATTCTGATATATGAGCATGAGAATAAAGATGCACAAGGAACTGAGAGAAAATGGTGAGGGATACATCTCTATTAACAAACATCTAGTCAAACTTGTGGGAGTCTGTAAGCAAATGGGCAGCACCAGGTGTGCATAATTTATCTTTTGTTCCCATTCTGAATGCAGTACAGGTGTCAGCTCTTTAGAAATCCTCTTCTCACTTATTGTTAAAGCTGTTGTGGCCAGGTGCCCTAAGTCTGAAGTAATTAAAAACCCTCAGTCTACAGCAGAAACCTTCTTCTTGAAAAACAATGCCAAGCTGTTAGCAAAGAAATGTTAGGAGTAGAGATAAAAGAAAAGATCTTTGTGAGATAGGTTTTTCAGGGTTTGCACAAATAAAGGAGGAGATGGCTATGATTCCATGACCTCTTTGAGGTGGGGGGCACTTAGAGGGGTGTTTGTACTATAAGGTGTCTCATGGGGAAGACACACACCCTGTGGTAGCTATTTATGCTGCGTGAATATGTGAACTTGAACACTGCTTGGCAATCTTATTTGGATAATGTGGTTTTACTAGTCTGGCAAGCTCTTCAGATGTGAACTTTACCTAAGTAAATAAAGCCATCTGTGTAGTCCAAAGTTTTCTTTTGTTTTGTATTGAAGTGGCTTCTTAGGAAAATAACTAAGGATTCAGCTGTTTCAGGAGAAACAAGAAACCCTTCTTTTCCTTTTTTATGTTTAAGGAAAATAACCACTTTAAAATGGAAGATTAAAGAAAAATCTACAGAATTCAAGTTCAGCAGAGTGCAAATTTATTTTAAAGAAAAATGCTAGGGTAGTTTGAAGTTTTTTTTTAAAAAATTGTTGAGTTTTTGAAGAGTGGTAACCTAAGGTAACTAAGAAAATCTATTTTTATTTGTATATTTAATGAATAGCCAAGCTATGTATAATTTATCTATTTATAACTTTATAAGCCAATATAACTACAATTAAACACATAACTAATAACTTGCTCTACTCGGCATTGCAAATTTAAAATTTCTCTCCCTGGAATAATGCGTTTAAAAATGTTTTAGGTCAGTTTGTGAAGTGACTGAGAGGTTGCTCTCACACTCCTTGTTTTAATAAATATCTAGGCATTAACATTGAGGATCTGTGTCATCACAGAATTAGTGAGGCCATAAATCAAATACAGGAAGCTGTGGTAAGCTGCTCAATTAAAAAGCAGTTTTTCATGAAAAGATAATTTTCAGTTTCAAATTGAAATTAGTTTATGGTAAATTTTGATTCAAAATTAAGAAGAACTGTTTGTTTTAAAACTCAGGAAACTGCAAGCTTCAAAGTTGTTACTAAAAGTTATGGAAATTAGCTTATACTGATAATGTAAGGCTTGAAATAAATGGCAAAAATATATATATATATATTGTTAACAAAAGTACTTTTGAACAGATCCAGATTCAGTTAGTTGGATTAAAATTTTAGGTATCTTACTTTTTATCAAATGATAGTGATAAATAGACAATATGGAACTGATTTAAAATTATTTAAATTTTGTCAGCTTCCAAAGAGAAATAACATACAATTAAACAGAAAAACTACCAAGGGTAGTATTTTTTGATGAGGTCTTTCAAGTCCACCTAGAGATCTTTGATCTAAAGTGTATGGATACTTTTATTTTTTATTTTATTTAAAAAAATTTTTTTTTCCTTTATTGATTTTAGAGAGAGAGGAAGGGAGAAGGAGAGAGAGATAGAAACATTGATGAGAGAGAACATAGATTGACCACCTCCTGCATGCCCCCCCATTGGGGATTGGGCCCACAACCTGGGCATGTGTCCTGACCGGGAATCGAACCGGCGACCTCTTGATGCATGGGTCGACGCTCAACCACTGAGCCACACCGGCCGGACTTATATGCTGGATTTGATATATAATTGTTTTGAGAGAATGCTGTCTGGTTTATTAATATATGCTATTTATAAGCTTTTATAAATTATGCTTTGCATCTTTCTTGATTCCAGTGCTTTATCAAGTAGCGAGAAAGCTGAAAAAAGAAATTATCACATTGAAATGGATAAACTGGATTCATGACCTAGGAAATCCATATCACCTTGACTGGCATGTAGTCTCTGAATGACAAGAAAAGCTGGTAAGAGATATTGCAGCATCATAGCTTTCAGTATTATTCAGAGTGGCAAAAGAGATACAAATAAAAGTAGTAGAAGGATAATGAATCCATACATTATGACTTTTAAAGTAATCATTCACAAATTTCAGCACTATTAGTAACAAATTATTTGATGGTACTTGGATTTGTATGTTACATAGATACTAAAATATCAGCATACTATCTGCATTTCATGGTCGAGGACTATTTGTCTCAGTTTTCCTTTCTGCAATTCTCTCTTTGATCTTTTCAGTGCATGAAACAGTTGATTTTACTATTGAATATTGAAGGACTATTGAATGTTGATTATTGAACATTCTTTCTTTAGCTCAACTGAACTTAGGAGTGCAATTTAAACCCATTCTTTCTTTCTTTGCTCTGAAAATATTCATGTGGGACAGATAAAGAGTGGAATTTATGGACCAAAAGAACTGAAAAAAATATATTTTTTTGACAATCCATTTTTATTTTATTTTTAAACTTATCTTTATTGTTGAAAGTATTATAGATGCCCCTCCTTTTTCCCCTATTGCCCCCTCCTCCCCACACTTGCCCCCCTCCTGCCTTCCCCACACTATTGTCTGTGTCCCTTGGTTACGCATATATGCATATGAGTTCTTTGGTTTATCTCTCCCTGTCTCTGCCCCCCTCTTCCCTTTGAGGTTTGTCAGTCTAACAACCAATTTGTACTTCTTAATCCCTTCACCTTTTTCACCCATACCCCAACCCCCCTCCCATTTGTCAACCAACAAAACATTCTCTGTATCTATGAGTCTGTTTCTATTCTGCTTGTTCATTTTGTTTGTAGATTCAATTGTTGATAGATACGTATTTATTGCCATTTTGTTTGTTCGTATTTTTTATCTTCTTTTTCTTCAAGAAGACCCTTCAACATCTCATATAATACTGGTTTGGTGATGATGAACTCCTTTAGATTTTTCTTGTCTGAGAAACTTTTTATATGTCCATCCATTCTAAATGATAGTTTTGTGGGATAGAGTATCTTGATTTTAGGTTCTTGCTTTTTATCACTTTGAATATATCTTGCCAATCCCTTCTAGCCTGCAAAGTTTCTTTTGAGAAATCAGCTGACAGTCTTATGGGAGCTCCGTTGTAGGTAGCTCCCATAAGCTTTTCTCTTGCTGCTTTTAAGATTCTTTCTTTGTCTTTAACCTTTGCCGTTTTGATAATGATGTGTCTTGGTGTGGGCCACTTGGGGTTCATCTTAATTGGGACTCTCTGTGCTTCCTGGACTCATATGTCTGTTTCCTTCACCAAGTTAGGGAAGTTTTCTGTCATTTTTTCAAATAGATTTTCAATTTCTTGCTCTGTCTCTTCTCCTTCTGGCACCCCCCAAGATGCGAATGTTGGTATGCTTGAAGTTGTCCCAGAGGCTCCTTACACTATCCTCATTTTTTTGGATTCTTTTTTCTTTTTGCTGTTCTGATTGGGTGTTTTCTGCTTCCTTATATTCCAGATTGATGGTTTCCTTCTTGGCTTTACCTACATTTCTATCGATTCCCTGTAAATTATTGTTTATTTCAGTTACTGCATTCTTCATTTCTGACTGGTCCTTTTTTATGCTCTTGAGGCCCTTACTAAGTTCATTGAGCATCCTAATAATCAGTGTTTTGAACTCTGCATCTGTTAGATTGCTTATGTCCATTTCATTTAGTTCTTTTCCTGGAGTTTTATTCTGTTCTTTCATTTGGGACATGTTTCTTTTTTTTTCCTTTTATTTATTTATTTAATTTATTATTGTTACAGATGGTTCTTCTTTTTCCCCCAGCCACACCCTCCTCCCAATCCCGCCCCCCTTCCCCCCAGTATTGTTGTCTATGTCCATTGGTTATGCATATATGCATATAAGTTCTTTGGGACATGTTTGTCTCCTTGTTTTGGCTGCTTCCCTCTGTTTGTTTCCATGTGTTAGGTAGAGTTGCTATGTCTCCTAGGCTTCCTAGGGTGGCCTGTTATAGTAGGTGTCCTGTAGGTTCCAGTGGCATAGCCTCCCTGATCACCCCAGCTGTGCCCTTGCGGTACATCCCTTGTGTGAATTGTATACCCTTCTGTTGTAGTTGAGTCTTGATTGCTGTTGGCATGTCAATGGGAGGAATTTACTCAGGCTGATCAGCTGCAAGGACTGGCTATGCCCACTGACCACTGGCCTTTGACTACCATGGAGGATCAGCTGTGTAGGGGCCCACCACACAGAGCAATATTTACTTCAGCAGGGCTCTGGTACCCACCGAGTCTGCTCCTTGAGTGTGTCACTTGTGGAGGTGGTTGGGTGGTGGTGCTTCGCCATGGTCTGAAACTGTCCACTGGGTGTGCTGGCTTTGGGGCAAGGTCAGCCACTGCCTGTGTTCCACCCAGGGCCACAGGCATTAGCTACAAAGTGATCTGAAGATGGCTGCTTCTTGCGCTAGGCTTTGAGGTGCCCAGGCAAAGCCAAGCTGTGAACCAAGGCTGGCTGCTTCTAGTGCCAGGCCTGGGGCCACTTAGTGAGAGGTATGGAGCTTGCTGAAGCCAGATGCTGCTGTTTTGAAAGAATTTAGAAAAATCTGAAACAGGAGTCAAGACAGACCATTCCTATGGTAAAGCCACTGGAAACAGCTTGGGTGGGCCTAAAAGTTGGGTGAGGCAGGGCCTCAGGGAATCACCAGGGCAGTGCCAACAGTGTGAGCCAGGTTGTTGGAGTCTCAAGATAGGGCTGCCGCCCTAGGGAAGGGCTCACCAAAGGAACATCAGCCTCTGCCAGCACGTCTGTCTGGGAGAAAGCTGCCCTACAGCTCTCGCCTTAATGCCAGACAACTCAGTTCTTCACTGCATGTCTCTGCTGCCTTTCAAGCTGCCTCCCTCACGATGGATCCTAGAGGGAGCCATTCGAAGTAAGTCCGTGTGTGGGCCCTTTAAGAGAAGCTGCCTGGGGCTCCCTCAGCCTCAGCCTCCCTCAGCCTCAGCCTCCCTCAGCCTCAGTTCCTGCTAGTTTTACAGCCAGAAGTGACGGGGATTCTCTTCCTGGCTCTGAAACCCTGAGCTGGGCGCCTGGTGTGGGACAGGGACCCCTCACTCCTCAGGGAGGACCTTCCCAGCTGAGGTGTCCTCCTGATTTTTATCCACCACATGTGGGTGTGGGACCAGCCCCTCCGCCTCCGCCCCTCCTACCAGTCTTGGTGTGGCTGCTTCTTTAATCTCGTAGTTGCAGGACTTCCATTCAGCTCAATGCCAGGCTGTTTGGAATGATGGTTGTTCTGTAGTTTAGTTGTAATTTTGATGTGCTTAGGCAATACCATGTTTACCTGCGTCACCATCTTCTGAAAAAAATTCTTCAAGTTCATCTATCTGGTCTACTCTCTCTGTCCAGTCTACATTTTATAAATTATTTAAAAATAGTCTGTGTTATCCTTAGTGTTTTGTATAACATTCACTTTACTTGCTTCATTGTTTTAAAGCAGAAACAAATATCCTGTAAATGTATTAAGGAAATTTGTCTTTTTTGTAAGGCATTTCCAACTGCCTGTATTGTGTTTCCTGCCCTCACGGCTCACACACGCAAGCAGGTGTAATGTGTAAGGATCATGAGCTGTGAGTGTGTCGTGTGCCCACAGCCCCAGGGACAAGTAGTGAAAGATGAGCCTAGGAAGCTAAACTGAATGAATTTACCAAAATTAAAAAAAATAATGTGGCTTTTATCCTCTAGGTGAGTGACATGTCTACATCATCATTAGCTGTAGTAGGAAGAGGGTTGAAGCATTAAGAGGTCAGTCAGCAGCAGATTCTTGAAAAGTCTAGGCAAGATGTTAGGGGGGCTTGAAGCAAGGCAATCAGGATGAGAATGAACAGGAGGAAATAACATTGGAGAGAAATTTATTTCATCGACAAAATTTGTGGAATTTTATGACAAATTCAGTGTTGACTAAAAATGAAAAAAAGGGATTGAAACCTCTGGGAGGTGTATCCTGGGCACCTGCTGATGTGATTAACTGCGGCAGAGGATATGGGATAACTGGGATGAGGGCGGCATACTGTTACCGAATATAAAAGTTTTAAGTGCTACAAGCCACAAGCTGGGGGTTTAACAACCCTATCCAAATTGTGGTCAATGCTGAGACACTTCTGCCTTTGTATTTCACTTCTTCATCTAGGTGAGCAACTTGGAAAATCTCCAAAATCTATCTACCTTATGGATAAAAATTAGGTCAGGTCCTCTGAGAGTAATTAACCTAAACAGCAACTTTTTCTGACAAAATGCACATAATTTTTACCTTGTTTATTATTGGGTAGAATTTGTTAGAATACTAACTAACAGGTAGGGTACCTTTTAGTATTTATGCCATTAAATTCTGCTAAGAGTATCATTGCAAAAGTTGTTTCTGGATGTAATAAACGGAGCCCTCAGGTAAGGAAGCCAAATACTAGTCTGTGTTGCATTCTAACACCAACACTTGTTGACTGCCTCCAGAAGGCTCCACTTCAGTGGGAGGGAGTTTGTTCTGCCTCTAAAATGTGGCAATATTTATTGAGTATCTGTAGCATTTTAACAATTTGGGGAGAGCATAATACATGTTATATTTTGTTAGCTAAGCGAGTTAGTGGCAATTTTATCAAATCTTCAGAAAAACTCTGCAGTATGTTAGAAGATCAGATACATCCTTTCATGTTTAACTTGTTTATTTAGGTGTCATTATGTTAATTTCCATACTTCCTCAAAGGTTGGAGCATTTCAAAATATCTGTCAAAGTGGTCATTGTCTAGAATTCTATTGAGCTGAGTAAAAAATTATGATGAAGGATCACTTTGACTATTGGATTCAATATTTATTTTCTTACTTATGATGGAATTCTCATTCCTAACCATGTAGTAGAAAGGATAACTTTGTGCATGTAAACCAATGCAAAGTTGCTCATGCAAATGCTTTTCGAATGCTAAAGTATTGCTCTGGCTAATTTGACTGCTATTTTGGATTATTTTATTGTTGTACTTGGGTTCCAAGTAAATTTCTAAATGTCAAATATATTTAAGTTTTAACACACCTCAAATTATTTTTCCTTGATTATAAAATAATGTTATTCACTGAAAAATTTGAATATAATAGATGTTTCATAGGTTCTTCAAGCATCATTCAGAATTTCAAGCCAAAATTCAGAATGTATAATAGTCTGTAAACTGATTTGAATCTTTGCCAAGAAGAGCTATAAAAGTTGACCTTTAAAGTTTTACAAATGTTCAGTTACTTTTTTACTCTTTCTTATTGTTTGAAGCAGAAGTAAAGCATTTTCAAGAAACAACCCAACCAAGATGTTTTGAAAGAGATTCCTATCTTTTATTATTGTTCATTTTATTTCTATAGGAACAAAGTCCTGGGGTATTTGCTTTTCAAATATATTTGGTTACAGGTATTGATACTATCCAGAGCTAGTATCAAACTATTTAATGCTAAAGCTAACCATGAACACCTGTCCTAAACCTTAATGATAACAACTTTACATTGTTATTTTCCAGACTCCATTAAACAGGACAAAATTGCAATTGAATAGAGGGATTGCTGTATCTGACACAGCGTCAGTTTTCACGTTACCTTCCGTTATTTAACTATTATTAAAGAAGCAAATTCCAAACATATACTACTGACTGGGTTGCTATATTTTTGGTAAACAAATCTTGCTTCTGAATGGAAGTTGCATTACCACATGGCTAAGACTGGTAATGGGTATTTTTTTATTGCCATTTTTCTAAGAATTATATATTTTAAGTATAGTCAACATTGATAGCTATTTTTGATACTGTAGAATCTAATTATAAGATCTGAGACTAAATTCTTTGGTTTGGCTTTAAAGACCTTCCAGTTTATTTGCTTTTTATTGTTGCATTTAAATCAGAGTTTCTAAGAACTATTTTTGAAAAATAAATTTAATATAGTTTTAACAATCTTTCCAGAAAAGCAGTTTAGATTTTTTGGTTTTTTTTTTTTGTTTTGTTTTTAGTAAATAATCAGTAAATTTCATTAGAGATGTCAACAGATATTTTCTATTTAGCTCCATCATTTACAATTACAACTTGGGCTGGGTTTTTTAAAAAAATTCTGTGCTTTAGAAAACAAAAGCTAAGGAAAGACTCATATTAATCTCCCCCCATCCCTCACCCCAAGAAACTCCTTGCACATTTTGATCAACTTGAATTGTGGCTAATGATCTTTATTTACAAAGACAAGTGGCTAATGATCTTTATTTACAAAGACAAACTTATCAGCAAGTATAAGCCTGAATCGTTTACACAGCAAAAGGATTTTTTGTTTTGTTTTCTCTCTTAATTATTCATTTAACTATATAACAACACTGGTTATTTTACGAAGATGAGAGAGAAAGGGATTTCTATGTTGATCCATGTAGGACAAGGTTAAAGCTAATTTGAGAAATATTGAACCTAAGACCACAGTATAACAATCAGTATGGGTTTTGTTGTTTTACTTTTGCTTTTTTTATGAATACTAATTTCTTAAAAAAAAAAAAATTATATATATATATATATATATATATATATATATATATATATAATGTGAAAATGAATGCTGGGTCCAATACTGCACCAAGTGGTGCTCTATTAATGAGCCTTGGGTATGTTTTTCTGTCCCTAACAGTCCCCTGGGTCCCCAAAGGCTCTCCTCTGAAGCTGGCCATGCTGGTACCAGGGCTTCTCGGTGACATTTTCCCTCTTGAATTTTCATTTACTCTTCATACCGTTGAACAATAATAACCTTTGGTGAATTAGGTAAAACTAATGGCAAAGATCTCAGAGCAATTAAAGGAGTCTTCCTCGTGAGTGATTAACATAGAAAAGACTTTCAACTTTTCACTTAATTTCTCATTCAGTCTAACAGAGAAGAACTAAATGCAAAACACCTGCTTATAATAAATAAATCTGTGTACATTAGCATGAAAGTTTTGAATATGACCAAACAGGGAAAAGGAGAAGTAGTTACAGGGCTAAAGTTGGAGTCACGTGGTTTCAAAGTTTGTGGAAAGTTTTTTTCCTTTTTTAATGTTCTGTGTGTGTGTCAAGGTTTTAGATGTGAGTCCTTCGAAGCTGTCAGATTACATTTCCCTTCAGCTGGTTTGGAGCTGATTTTCAAGCTTCTTTCACAAGTAAGATTTTGAATAATTTTAAAGAGATTATACACTGGTTTTTTACTTCAAAATTCAGGTGGATATGTTGCTATGGTTTCATTGCTAAGAATTCTCCTTTTCCTGTCTTTTCTTTCTGACATGAATTTATTAGGACACTTCAAAATTCTACTGCTTGTGTAAAAAAATGGTCTCTCTTTTTAGTGTAAGATGAATGATGTTTGGTTTGGGATGATTTTATTTTCTGTGTTATTTTTTACTAGTCTGTGGGAACTAGTAGATACTACCTTTTGAAAGCCACAGTATCATTTATATTTGGTAACTAAAGCTAAATGAACATTGTTAGATGTGTCCATAAAAGCATATACTGTATTCTTACTGAATTACCTGATCCATACTGGGGAACAGGGATGGGAGATTATATCCAAAACTTTGCTACTCTTATGAAGTTACAAAATATAAATTTTTTTCAAATCCCAGTGAGTCACTACACTCTCATGCAACTGTTCTGTGTTACTCATCAGCAGATCTACCACAGACTTCTTAAAATCCCAGGGCATGGCCTAGGGCATATCTCCCAGGAGCCTCACTGAAGCTGGTCCTCTTCTCCCCATTTTCCCTCAGTACTTGAGAGAAATGCAGAGCCCATCATGATCCTCGTACTTATACATCCCTTCAAATGTGTTCTTGGGCATTTCATGAATTTGTATTTTGGTTATTCACCTAAATTTAAGAACCTCATGGGACAAGTATTGTTGTCATCTTAAAAAATTTTTCCCCCTCTCTAGCTTGAAGTGGTGCAAGTTTGCATGTGTAACAGGCATTTAAAGCATTATTGCTAAACAAAGTTAAATGTCTCTTTATCTGTAGAAAATAATTATATTTGATATTATAAAAATTATCATATGCTGAGAGTTCTATTTATTAATTTATTAGTTCTGATGGTGTAAGATTTGTCCCATAATCCAGGTAGAGTTTGTGACAAAAATATCTTCGGTCTTCTGCAGAAGGAAAGGTGTGAGGTAACTACTTTGTCTTTAAAACAATAAGCCACAAAACCAGCTGGTGAAGATCATATGATGTATGATCACTAGTACTCAGGCTAGTAAGCCTTAAATCCACTCATTGTTTGTTATGACAATATTAGATTAATGGGTTGCTGAATGCAGGTGATCAAATAAATTTATATTTGTTGGATTCCAGGGAGTCAGCAGAAAATGACATTCTATATTTTTCCCTTTTTATTGACTTTTTGGAGGTGACACTGGTTAACAAAATTATACAGGTTTCAGGTACACAATTCTACAACAAAACATCTGTACACTGTATTGTGTGTTTACCAGGTCAAGTCTCCTTCCATCACCATTTATCCCCCCTACATCCTCCTCTACCTCACCTCAATACCCCTCCTCCCACCAATCACCACACTGTTGTCTGTCCATGAGTTTTTTTCTCTGTTTTTTTCTTTTTTGCTCAACCTCTCCACTTCCCCTATCCAGCCCCACAAAGCCCTCCCCCCAGCAGCTGTCAGCCTGCTCTCTATCTAGGAGTCTGCTTTTATTTTGCTTGTTAGTTCGTTTTGTTCATTAGATGACACATATGAGTGAAATCATATGGTACTTGTCTTTCTCTGACTGGCTTAGTTCACTTAGCATAATGATCTCCTGGTTCATCTATGCTGTTGCAAAGGGTAAGATTTCTTCCTTTTTACAGCCATGTAGTATTCCACTGTGTAAATGTACCACAGCTTTTTTATTCACTCATCTACTGATAGACACTTGAGCTACTTCCAAATCTTGGCTATTGTAAATAATGCTGCAATGAACACAGGGGTGCATGTATTCTTTCAAATTAGTGTTTTGGGTTTCTTCGGATAAATTCCCAGAAGTGGAATCACTGGGTCATAAGGCAGTTCCATTTTTAATTTTTTGAGGAATCTCCCTACTGTTTTCCACAGTGGCTGCTCCAGCTAGCATTCCCACCAACAGTACATGAGGGCTCCCTTTTCTCCACATTCTCACTAACAATTGTTTGTTGATTTATTGATGGTAGCCATTCTGACAGGTATCAGGTGATATCTCATTGTGATTTTTAATGTACATTTCTCTGATGATTAGTGACATTGAGCATCTTTTCATATGTCTATTGGTCATCTGTATGTACTCTTTGAAGAAGTGTCTATTTAGGTCCTTTGTCCATTTTTAAATTAGATTGAGAAAATGACATACTATTAACACTTTATGTCTTCCCTGATTAGGCAAGAGTTCTGGAATGTCCTTTGCTGAAATATTTTCTTACTTCTTTACAATAAGCCTCATTTGATTTATTTTAGTAACTACAAAGAGGTGCATGAAATTACTTTTATGGTTATAAAACAAAATGCAACATCAAAGATATATGACTAGTTGAACAGAGGGCTAAACAAATTGGATTGTGATCACTAATTATTCTATTAAGGACAGAAACTATTAAAGAAGCTACTCTGAGTTAAAACAAATAACCATCTCATTCTAAAAAGAGATGATCCATACGATCCTTTACAATGGAAGACATAACATATTTCAGTATAAAAATGCAGAGAGAAAGTATGGACAAGGGAAAATAGCTTAGATGTTATAATTCCAGGGTGGTTATTTAACTAAGTGCAGTGACTACTGGGTTGTTTCTAGAGGTGTACTACAAATTTGGCTCTGAGCTTCCTTGCAGTAAAGGAAGCTCATTCTATATAAAACTAAATCAGACACTCAGGTAAGTGCAGCTTTTCCTTTGATCTATTTGTGGTTCTTGTTTAAGTGCTGTGCTGTCCTAATTATTGGAACTTTAGAGTGATTCTTGGAGTCAGATAGTTGTAAGTCCTCGAGTGTAGTTATTCTTTTGTAAGATAGCTTTAGGCATTTTAGGTCCTCTTTCATATTTCCATAAAGACTTTATAATCATTTTATCAAAATTTACAAAAAACAAAAAACACAGCTTGTTGGGATTATGGTATGATTATTTTGAATCTATAGGGCAGTTGGAGGAGAACTGACATCATAACAATATTGAATTTTCAATCCTTGAACATGGCATATATGTAGGGTGTTCCCCCAAAATGTACACACACTTTAACAGCTCATAACTCACTGAATTTTAACTCCTTTTCAGGTTTAACTGATTTGAAATAATGGGTTAAGCCAGACTAAGCTCTGAACAAAGAAAACTTATCCACTAGACTTTTTTATGGGGATACATAAAAGATAAAGCTTATGGTACAAAACTGGCCACAGTTGAGAAATTGAGGGCAGCTATTGAAAGATAATTCACACAGATACTGAACAAGATGATTGTTGATGTGCACAACTCATTAATATCACTTATTAGTTCTGTTATTAGAGTTTTTGGATAAACAATCATGTTGCATAGAAATAAAGACAGTTTTACTTCTTTCATTCTGATTTTTATACCTTTTATTATTTTTTCTTGCCTCTTTGCAATGGCTAGCACTTCTAGTACAATGTTGAATAAAAGTAGAAAGAATGGATATTCTTGCTTTATTACTGATCTTGGGAAGAAAGTGTCAATAATGAATTAACATTTTCCTCTGTCATCTCCATTCTGCTGGCAAGCTCATTTAGTGATTTTTTTTTTTATCCTCACCCGAGGACATTTTTTCATTTTTTGTTCAGATAGAGTGGGAGGGAGAGAGAGGAAGAGAGAGAGAGAGAAACATCAACGTGAAAGGGACACATCGAGTGGCTGCCACCCACACGACCAACCAGGGCCGGGGACAAACTGCAACTGAGGTACGTGCCCCTAGCGGGAACCGAACCCTGGTCTCTCTGGACTGCAGGCCAATGCTCTAACCGCTGAGCCAAACTGGCCAGGGCTCATTTAGTGATTTTAAAAAAATTTTTACTTGCCCTGGCCGGTTTGGCAGTTTGTCCCCGGCCCTGGTTGGGTCATGCGGGAGGCAGCCACTCGATGTGTCCCTTTCACATCGATGTTTCTCTCTCTCTCTCTCTTCCTCTCTCTCCCTCCTACTCTATCTGAACTAAAAATGGAAAAATGTCCTGTAGTGAGGATGATAAAAAAAGAAAGGAAAAAAAGATCTTCACTCAAGGACATTCTGAAAGAGAGAGAGAGAGAGAGAGAGAGAGAAACATTGATAAGAGAGACACATCTGTTGGCTGTCTCCTGCACCCCCCACACTGGACATCAAACCTGCAACCTAGGCATGTGCCCTGACCAGGAATCGAGCCGGCAACCTCTTGGTCCATGAATCGATGGTCAACCACTGAGCCACACTGGCTGGGCTCATTGAGTGATTTTTTTTTTTTTAAATTCAGAATTAAAAATAGTTCTGAAATTTTCATTTGATTTTGCTTTTATCTCTCTGCTGAATGCTCCTGCTTTTCCATTCTACTAGCCATCTAGGTAAATAGCCATCTGGGAATCACTCTCTTTTCTGGGAACTATGGCTTTATTATCCTGCTAGTGCTACTGCACTTCTGTGGGCAAAACTCCACGTGGGGAGCCACCTTCCCACTCACCATCATCTTGCTGGGTCATGCATAGTGTTTACCATAGTGGGATAGCAAGTCTTTAACATATGTTTTCAAAATGGAGGATCAATACCTGAAACTAATATAATGTTATATGTCAGTTATAACTCAGTAGAAAATTAATGCTTAGAAAAACGCTCAGTCACATCTTTCAATGTGCTAATTACTTTAAAAAAAACCTTCAGGCAACTGTTTGGTGATTATGATAAGGTTAACAGTGATATATCATAGGAAGTGACCCCATGCCTCTCATTGAGATTATTAGATTGTTGAACCCTTAATGATTTCCTGGATCTCCAACCCAGGAGTCAAACAAGCAAGAGTCAGAGAAGACTAGTGGGGACAGAGGGTGGTGTATGGCTAAAGGGCTATGCTGTTAAAAAAAAAAAGGAGCATCAAAATTCATTATTGTTCTTCCCAATCAGTGTTATCTCTCAACAGATCATTCTCACAGATTCTGATGCTTGTGGTGGCACTAAGGGGCAGGTTTTTCACAATAATCATTAGCCTAGGAGCCTGGAGGGTGCATCACTGGGGGACAAAGGAGAAAGTCTTACCGTGCACATACAGTATGGCCCTTACAGTTCCATCTCAAAGGATGACCAACACCTTGTTCTGTTTCTTGCCCTACTTAATAAGCAGATTTCTAACTAAGAAATCTAAATTCTTATATCTTATTTGTATTTTAATTGGCTGGAATATATTTCCAAATATTTTTTTCTTAAGGACACATCAAGAATATATTTCCTAAGGCCCTTCTTATTAAAAATTGAGATATAATTTACATACCATAACATTCACTCTGTTAAAGTATACAAATCAGTAGTTTTTCGTATAATCATATAGTTGTAAAACCATCAGCATTGTGTAACATTATTTAATTCCAGAACACACTTGGTGGTCACTCTGCATTCCCTCTCAACCCAGCCTCTGGTGAGCTCTAATATAATTTCTGTCCCTAAGATTTCCCTATTCTAAACACTTTTTATAAATGGAACCATACAATATATGACTTTTTATATCTGACTTCTTTCACTTAGCATAATGTTTTCAAGATTCATCCATGTTGCAGTATATACCAATACTTCATTCCTTATACGGCTGAAGAATATTCCATTGTATGGAAATTATTTTATTTTCCATTCATCTGTTGATAGACATTTGGGTTGTCTGCTTTTCTGGCTATTAAAGTAATGCTACCATAAACATTCATGTATAGTTTTTGTGTGAATATATGTTTTCATTTCTCTTGGGTATATATCTCCAGGATTTGGAGTTGCTGGGTTCTAAGCCCTTTCTTAGAAATTTATTCTGTTTTGACAGATAACACAACTAATGACAATATTTTTGGGTTATAACTCTATATTTTAAAAACAAAGTAGATATTTCTTTGTAATCATTTTTCTTGACATAGATATTTAGAGAATGTTTTTCTTTATCAAAAATTCAGATAGTCTACAGAGATGTGATCTAGGGGAGAAGAATTGTTGCAGTATGACTTCTGCTTGTTCTCTTTCCAGCAGCTTTTGTTTGTACTGATTGTGTGCAGATGCAGGTGTGTGTATGTTTTCATTAACCTTATTTTAAAGTGGAAAAATAAACTTTCTAGTGAAACATACTCCAAGATTCTGGCATTAGGCTTTGAAGATAGTGTAAATTTTTATCTTTTCAGTTTTTTTCCCCTTTGTTATTTTAGGAAATTGAGTGAGACTGTGACATGAACACATCTTAAACAGATGCTATTAAAAATAAATATTGGATTTCTCCTTTTTTCTGAAGCTAGCCCATATTCTGAGTTAAATAATAGAGCTATACTTATAGGATTAAGATAGGTCCCAACAAATTGGCAAGAAACAGAGTCGTTATTCAGAGAGTACCCTGGACAATGGCAGTAGCATGTACTTTTCACAAGATATTTTGTTTGGGATTATATGAGGGCATCTTACTGGGACATTTTAGTTATAATTGACCTTTGTTTTTGAAATCTCCCCGTATTAAGAGCCTCCATCGTAGAATATAAATTTCTGGATTCTTAGTCACCAAAAGTCTGCCATTAAATATAGTTTGAAAACAATACATATATTAAAAGATATTCAGGGACAAGGAACAAAGTAAAGGCACTATACTGCTCTGTTCAAGGCAGGATGGAAACAGGCCTGGGAAGGAAAGAGCTCAGGAGGGCTTCTGAATGCTGACCCCAGAGCTGGCCTAGGACTGGTCCCAAGAAGCTATTATTCCTTTTACAAATTAGTCTGTGACATTAGTTCTTATTTAGGTTTCCTGAGCACATTTATTTAGCTTTCCCACTAGGGGTATTTTTTAATGTTCTCTTTTATTAAATTAATATATGTCAAATGCAACCACTATAAAAAGATATTTCTCGCCTGGCCAGTGTGGCTCAGTGGTTGAGCGCTGACCCATGCACCAAGAGGTCGCCAGTTGGATTCCTGGTCAGGGCACATGCCCAGGTTGTGGGCCAAATCCCCAGTGGGAGACATGCAGGAGGCGATCTATCGATGTTTTCTCTCACCAATGTTTCTATCTCTCTCTCCCTCTCCCTTCCTCTCTCAAATCAATAAAGAAAAAAAAAAAAAAGATATTTCCTGATCTTTCCCAGAGCTTTCCACATCAGGTATGCAATAAAATCTATACTTTATATCACTAGAAAGTGAATTCTTTTAGGAAAATGATCTTAATTTATCTATGCTGGTGTCTTCAGGGCTTGGTATGCTGCCTGGCTCATTCTGTCTTGGTAAATGTTTGGCAGTCCTTTCTGTGGCCCTGAGAATACGAAGGTTACCAAGATAATCACATGACAGTTGGCTCTCAGCCAGCTGTCTACCAGGAAACAGATAATGACAATCTGCAGCCTGAAGCCGAGATTCTGTTTTAAGAACAGCCCTACAGGTGCACTTAGACGGGACAGAGGAGTGCCTAGGCTTTCTGGAGGCATTGTCTTTTCTGGTGAAATATGAAATGTGTGGACAGTCAGGTGAAAAGGGACAGAATAGGTGTCTCTGGATGAAGGAAGTGCAGGTGAGAGAGGTTTGACAGGTCTGAGGAAGCCAGAGGAGTGCAGCGGTATGAGAGAATGAGTGCCGAGGAGAACGTGGTGTGGGGCGCAGTGGGGAGACGGCGGCAGGACCCCTACAGCGTGGAGGAGATGGCATTTTATCCTGAAGTTTGAAGTCGGGATGTGATATCACCCATCTTGTATTTTGAGAAAAGATCACTTTGGTTGTGGGGTGGACAATAGATTGGTGGGATAAGACGGGATGCAGAGTGTCCATTTGCCTCGATGGTGGCTTCAGTTCCAGTGTAGCAGTAGACACGCAGAAAAATGGATGGATGCTTAGAGACATTCTGGTTGGAAATAGCAGAGTAAATACATATATGAACCCCAAACTAGTAAAAGCAAGGAAAAAACATGTAAACAAAGAAGAAAATCACATTTTTCATGACTTTGAGTCATGTGATGACAATGTCTGCCACATATAGTAAAGTTTGGGTTGAATGAAGGGAGAACACACAGGATGGAAGTCTACTTCTGACATTTCATGTTAGGCCATATTTTTTCAGCAGTAGGTGGCACAGATCAGATGGGGCCAGCATGGTCTGGAGCCATTGGGCATCTGCAGAATCCTGACCCCATCACACAGCACAAGGTGTTGTGGGGAGGCAGAATCCTCAAAGTCATCTTTATAAAAAACAGACTTCAAGGTGTCAGTTAGCTTTGAGGATGCTGTTCACAGTGCATACATACATGCACTTATCCAGGTTAAGTATAAAGCACCACCCTCGTGACGTACAGGGGTTTACTGTGTAATGAGCAACTCTCCTGTGACTACAGGACAGAAGCAGGGAAGGCTGAGGTCACACAGCAGATCTTTTCAACTGAAGCTTCCTGTGGCTTTATTTCACTTCCTTTGCTCTGTGACTTTATTTCACTTCCTTTGCTCTGTGACTTTATTTCACTTCCTTTGCTTTTCTCCTCACATTTTTTTTTTTCTTCAAACTAAATCTTAGGTAGGAATAAAGGATTCATAAATTATGAATACAAATTGGACAAAAAAACCTAGCATGGAACCTAAATACAGTAGTCCCCCCTTATCCATGGGGATATGTTGCAAGACCCCCCAGTGGATGCCTGAAACTTTGGATAGTAGTGAACCCTATACATTCTGTCTTTTGTCCCTTGTCCATACATGTGTATGTTAAAGTTTACCTTATAAATTAATCACAGTAAGATATTAACAACAATAATAATAAAATAAAATAATCATAACAATATACTGTAGTAAAACTTATGTGAATATGATCACTCATTTTAGGGGATACCTTGCTGAAATGAAGTCTTTGTATAGGCTCAATGCTTTCTTGTGCAACCTGCTGCCGTCAATTGGAACATGTGTTCTGTTCCTGTCTTCTCACCACAGATTTAATGCCTTTTCCATCTTAACTAAGCACTTATGCATCATGGACATAACTTTTGCACTTTGAGGTACACCAGCAAAACCAACACACACTTTTTTCCTTCTTCACAATTTCATGGATAGAATATTCATTCTTCCAATAGATCTCAGCAACCTCAGTCTACAATTTCCCCCCTTCCTTATTAAGTCAAGAACTTTCACCTTTTCACTTAAAGAAAGCACTTCACAGCTCCTCTTTGGCATATCCCAATTGCCAGTGTCACTACTTTTGTGCTTTGGGGCCATTTGTAAGTAAAATAAATGTTGCTTGAGCACAAGCACTGCGATGGAAGACAGTTGATTTGATAACCAAGATGGCTACTAAGTGACTTATGGATGGGGAGCGTGTACATTGGACAAAGGGAAGATTCACATCCAGGGCAGGATGGAGCAGGAGGGCACGAGATTTCATCACACCACTCAGAACAGCATGCATTTTAAAACTGATAAATTATTTATGTCTGGAATTTTCTATTAAATATTTTGAGACAGCAGGTGACTTGGGTAACTGAAACTGTGGACCAGTGGGACCATTGTACCAAAAAAAAAAAAAAAAAGGCAAAATTTTGCATAATACAAAAATTTAAGAACACATGTAAAAATAACTGTTAAAGTGTAAATGCTTGCTATTTCTCCATAATATAAAAATTCTATTATTTTATAATACATAAATATAAATAAATAAATAATATAAAATTATATTTATATTATATTATTTGCCCTTAATCAATAAGAAGAGAGGAAAGAACATGTAAATGACTGGAACTTAGAAACAAAATGTTAGAAATAAAAATCATTTATATGCAGGAGAATTTAAGATATTTTTGATCATGCAGTTGTGATAATTGGAGGACAGATAAGCAAACTTACATAAAAATAATAAAAATTTAAAAAATTTGGACACATATTACAGAAAACAAGAGAATCAACATTTATGTAACTGATACACCTGAAGACAAGATTTAACAAAAATCTATACAAAGAACATGCAAATACATAAGAGACCACCTTTCATAAAGAAACTTGAATTGCTTCTGGATATTGGGAGCATATCTCTATCTCGAGAGAGGGGACTTGCTAGTATGAGACGTGGGGCAAGTTACTTAATTCTCTGCAGCTCATTTTCTTCTTCTTTAAACTATGAATAAGACTAGTACCTATATTATAAGATTTGGAAGACAAATTAATTAATTTAAATAAAGTACTCAGATTATTAGTGTCTAAAAAATAGCAATATTTTTTATAAGCATGAACTCTTCTTTTTCTTTCTCCTCTTTTTCTCCACTTCTTCTTCCTTTTACTTCTCATCCTCCTTTATTTTATTATAACTGTTATCATTTAACAAGTTCCCAGAAGTTTTGGCCAGAAAAAAATAAGCTAAAAAAAAATTGGAGGAAAGTGAGAAACTGTCATCACTTGCTGCTAAATTGATTTTCTTAGAAAAATCAAGAAAAAGATTCAACCGTATTTCCAGATATACGTGAACATAAAAAAATCAGTAGTTATACATACTGCTATTAATCATCTAGAAAAATAATTGAAATGTTATCAACTAAAATAACAATAGAAATATAGAGTTTGTAGAAAATTATCTAGCAATGTATCATATCTTTGGGATAAAATAAAAAAATATATAAAAACATTTTGGAAGGGTTTGGAAAAATATATATATAATATTCAAGGATAGAATAACCATAATGATAAAAATGTTAATTTTTCTAAATTAGTCTATATATTCAATTCCATTTCAATATTTGTGGACCCTGGGAAAACAAATTCTAAAATTTACATGAAACAATAAGGGTCCACAAAAATGTTAGCCAACTTTGAAAACATGGAGCAAAGATATGGAGGCCATTCCCTTTTACAAAGCTGTAATAACAAAGCATGGTTCTCTGTGGAAGCCAACGAAGAATCTGGCAGAGCAGACCAGAAACCTGCTTCAGAGAAGGTTGATGTGTTGTAGCAGAGGCAACACGTATTGGCGAGAAGCATGTCTTATTTGCTAGTGATACATGAAAAATTGGCTCACTGTTTGGAGGAAGACAACATTAAACCCCTTTTAACTTTGGATACAAAGGTAAATTAAAACCTTAAATGTGAAGGGTGAAAGTATAAATCAAATAAAAATATATAGGAGAATATCTTTGTGATGTTCAAAAAGAAATTATTTAAAGGGGACCAAAGTAAAAACTAAGTGAAAAAAATAGATGGATTTTGCTATAGCAAAACTAAAAATTTCTGCTGTATGAAGGACATCAAAGACCAAATTAATAAATGGATCATGGACTAGATAGAGATCGTTGCAATGTAAAATGCCAACAAGCAATCAATACATAAAATATTAGTAATCAGAAAGAAAAATACAATAAATCAAAAAGAAAATGGAATAAATGGAATAAAAGGTATATATAAATAGACATTTTACAGAAGGAGAAAATTGAATGGTTAATAAGTATGTGAAGGAATATTAATTTCCATAGTAAATGAGAAATGCAAAATGAAACAACAGTGATATACAATTTAAAACCCATATGGATAGCAACATTAGATAACTGACAAATATTAATTGCTGATGAAGATATGAGTAACTGGCACACCCCTCTGGCAGTAATCTGACAGCATTTAAATAATATTAATAATTTACATATTTCTATGACCCAGGAAGCCAATTCTTGGTTGCACATTCTAGAAAAAAAATTTGTATAAGTCAATAAAGAGATGTGTATAGAAATATATATTGAATTATAGTTTGTTTTACTGAGGTGGTCATAAGTAAAAGAATAAAGAAATAAAACCTGAGACAAATGTGTAGAGTTTTGTGTAGCAACCAGAAGACATAAACTAGAATTTACATGGAGCAAAGAATAGACTTGAGAACACATTTTTGAGTGTAAAATAGTAAGAAACAGGATAATTTTGTTTTATAATATTATAATATAGATTAAAATTAGCACACAGTAAAGCACTATATATTTTTAAACAATACACACACATATAGAGAAGTTATTAGATGTGTATATAAAGTAAAAATAATAGAGCAGAATCCTGAGAATAATAATAATAATAAAGGGTAAAGGGTAGAAAGTAATAAAATAAAACAAGAGAGGCCTCGTGTAAAAGATTTATGAAAGGAACTAAGGAATATTATCTTCCAGTTCTATGTATCTGAGGTCTTCATAAGCACACACACACACACACACACACACACACACACATGCACACCAACGACAACAACAACAGCAACAAGACAACAGAAAATCTCAAAGACATAGTAAAGAGAAAATATGCTTAAAGGAAGGCCAAGTGGATTAAAATAGCACCCGGAGTCCCAGAAGAAAAAGGACAAAATGATCTCTAACATATACTAGTGATGTTGCTGGGCTGCACGAATAGAGGCAGAACCCTGTGGCTCAAAGCAAACAAAAAGAAATACATCAGTAATATTTTCAACAATAAAGATAAATAATAAAATACAATAGAAAAAGAAGAAACACAGAGGAGGAAAACCCACATCGGGCTCAGACTTTTAATGCTAGTACTTTTATTTCTTAAATCATTTTTTACTTTTCAATTACAGTTGACATACAATATGATATTAGTTTCAGGTGTACACCCCAATGATTAGACATTATAAAACTTATTAAGTGATCATCCTCAAAAAGGTCATGCCCATCTGGCACCATACATAGTTATTAGAATATTATTGACTATATTCCCTATGCTGTAGTTTACACCCCTATGACTACACTATAACTACTAATTTGTACTTCTAGATCCCTTCACCTTTTTCATATATCCCCCTTACTCCCAATCTGGCTACTATCAAAATGTTCTCTGTATCTATTAGTCTGTTTCTGTTTTGCTTGCTTATTTTGATTTTTAGATTCAATTATTGATAGATATGTATTTATTGCCATTTTATTGTTCATATTTTTTTATCTTTTTTCCTTCCTTTAAAAGGATTTTTTTCTTTATTGATTTTAGAGAGAGAGGAAGGGAGAGGGAGAGAGATATAGAAACATCAGTGAGAGAGAACATTGATTGGCCGCCTCCTGCATGACCCCCACTGGTTATTGGGCCCACAACCTGGGCAAATGCCCTGACTGGGAATCGAACCAGTGACCTCTTGGTTCATGGGTCGACATTCAACCACTGAGCCATACTGGCTGGGCCCTTCTTCTTCTTAAAGATTCTTTAACATTTCATATAATACTGGTTCGGTGGTGATGAACTCCTTTAGCTTTTTCTTATCTGGGAAGCTCTTTCCCTGACCTTCACTTCTAGATGATAACTTTGCTGGGTAGAGTAATCTTGGTTGTAGGTCCTTGCTTTTTATTACTCTGACTATATCTTGCCTCTCCCTTCTGGCCTGCAAAGTTTCTATTGAGAAATCAGCTAACAGTCTTATGGGAGTTCTCTTGTAGATAACTAACTACTTTTCTCTAGAGGCTTTTAAGATTCTCTCTTTGTCTTTAACCTTGGGCATTTTAATTATGATGCCTCTTTGGATTCATCTTGTTTGGGATTCCTTGTGCTTCCTGGACTTATATGTCTATTTCTTTCACCACACTAGGGAAGTTTTCTGTCATTACTTTATCAAATAGGTTTTCAATTACTTGCTCCCTCTCTTCTCCTTCCAGCACCCCCATGACACAGATGTTGGTACACCTGAAGTTGTCCCAGAGGCTCCTTACACTATCTTCATATTTTTGGATTCTTTTTTCTTTTTGCTGTTCTGATTGGGTGTTTTTGTGTTTCCCCATATTCCAAATCTTGGATTTGGTTCTTGGTGTCCTCTACTCTATTGTTTATTCCCTGTGAATTATTCTTCATTTCAATTAGTATATCCTTCATTTCTGACCGGTCCTTTTTTATGTTGTTGATGTTCTCACTAAGTCCCTTGAGCATCCTTATAACCATTGTTATAGTTTACTTGCTTCCATTTCATTAATTCTTTTTCTGGAGATATCTCCTCTTCTTTCATATGCAACATGTTTCTTTGTGTCTGCATTTTGGCTGCTTCTCTGTGTTTGTTTCTATGTATTAGGTAAAGCTGCCATGTCTCCCAGACTTGGTACAATGGACTTGTATAGTAGATGTCCTATAGAGTCCAGTGGCTCAGCCTCCCCAGTCACCTGAGATAGACACTTTAGGTATGCCCCTGTGTAGATTGTGTGCACTTTCCTGTTGTAGTTGAGGCTTGATTGTTGTTGGTGTCACTGGGAGGGACTGACCTCCGGGCCAATCGGCTGTGAGGACAAGCTGCAACTACAGCTAAAGAGTTGCTGTGTAGGAGCCAACCCTATGGAGCAGGACTTACTTCACTGGGGCTTTGGAGCTTACTGAGTCTGCTCCTTGAGTGTGTTGCTTGTGGTGATGGTTGGGTTGTAATCAGGTGTGGTCTGAAGCTGACCACTGGGTGCACTGGTTCTGGGGCAACCCAGGAGGTACAAAGTCAATCACTGCCTGTGTCCTGCCTGGGGCCACCCAGCACAAGCTACAGAGTGATCTGCAGATAGCTGCTACTTATGTTGGGCTTGGAGGGCCAAGATGTGAACCAAGCCTGGGTGCCACTAGTGCCGGGCCTGGGGCTGCTTAGCAAGAGGTATGGGGCATGCTGAGGCCAACTGCTGCTTGTTTGTGAGATTTTAGGAAAGTCTGAAGCATGAGCCAAGACAGGCCATTCATATGGAAAAGTCATGGAAACAGCTTGGATGAGCCAGTCTCAAAGTGTCTTCATTAATTCCCTAGTTGTAGAACTTCTATTCAGCCTGATTTCAGGCAGTTCTGCATGATGGTTGTTCTGTAATTTAGTTGTAATTTTAATACGGTTGTGGGAGGAGGCAATACCGCGTTTACCTACGTGCCATCTTTTATTTATTTATTTATTTATTTATTTATTTATTTATTTTTTTTTTTTTATCCTCACCCGAGGACATTTTTTCATTTTTTGTTCAGATAGAGTGGGAGGGAGAGAGGGGAAGAGAGAGAGAGAGAGAGAGAAACATCGACGTGAAAGGGACACATCGAGTGGCTGCCACCCGCACAACCAACCAGGGCCGGGGACAAACTGCAACCGAGGTGCATGCCCTTAGCGGGAACCGAACCCGGGTCTCTCTGGACCATAGTCCAACGCTCTAACCGCTGAGCCAAACCGGCCAGGGCTTTTTTTTTTTTTTTTTTTTTTTTTAACTTATCGTTATTATTGAATGTATTACAGATGTTCCTCCTTTTTCCCCTACTAATCCCCTTCCTTCCCGCTCCTGACCCCTTCCCCTCCTGCCTTTCCCCACACTGTTGTCTGTGTCCATTGGTTATGTATATATGCATATAAGTTCTTTGGTTTATTTCTTCCCACCTCTCACCCACATTCCCTTTGAGGTTTGTCAGTCTAACAACAAATTTGTACTTCTTACTCCCTTCACCTTTTTCACCCATTCCCCCAAACTCCCTCCTATCTGATGACCAACAAAATGTTCTCTGTATCTATGAGAATGGTTTTGTTCTGCTTGTTCATTTTGTTCGTAGATTCAATTGTCAATAGATATGTATTTATTGCCATTTTGTTTGTTCATATTTTTTATCTTTTTCTTCAAGAAGACCCTTCAACATTTCATATAATAATGGTTTGGTGGTGATGAATTTCTTTAGCTTTTTCTTGTCTGGGAAACTCTTTGTATGGCCATCGATTCTAAATGACAGCTTTGCAGGATAGAGTAATCTTGGTCGTATGTTCTTGCTTTTCATCACTCTGAATATTTCTTGCCACTCCCTTCTGGTCTACAAAGTTTCTTTTGAGAAATCAGCTGACAGTCTTATGGGAACTCCCTTGTAGGTAACTAACTGCTTTTCTCTTGCTGCTTTTAAGATTCTCTCTTTGTCTTGAACCTTTTGCATTTTGATAATGATGTGTCTTGGTGTGAGCCTCTTAGGGTTCATCTTGTTTGGGACTCTCTGTGCTTCCTGGACTTGTATGTCTGTTTTCTTCACCAAGTTACGGAAGTTTTCTGTCATTATTGTTTCAAATAGGTTTTCAATTTCTTGTTCTCTCTCTTCTTCTTCTGACTTCCCCAAGATGCAAATGTTGGTATGCTTGAAGTTGTCCCAGAGGCTCCTTACACTATCCTCATTTTTTAAATTCTTTTCTCTTTTTGCTGTTCTGATTGGGTGTTTTTTGCTTCCTTATATTCCAAATCGATGGTTTGCTTGTTGGCTTTACCTACTCTACTATGGAATCTGTGTAAATTATTCTTTATTTCAATTAGTGCCTCCTTCATTTTTTACTGTGCATCCTTCATTTCTGACTGGTCTTTTTTTATGCTCTTGAGGCCCTCACTAAGTTCATTGAAGTTCTCACTAAGTTCATTGGGCATCCTTATAAGCAGTGTTTTGAACTCTGCATCTGTTAGGTTGCTTATCTCCATTTTGCTTAGTTGTTTTCCTGAAGTTTTATTCTGTTCTTTCATTTGGGACCTGTTTCTTTGTCTCATCATTTTGCCTGCCTCCCTGTGTTTGTTTCTATGTGTTAGGTAGAGTTGCTATGTGTCCTGTGCTTTCTAGGGTGGCCTGTTGTAGTAGGTGTCCTGTAGGGTCCAGTTCACAGCCTCCCTGATCTCCAAGCTGGGCCCTCAAAGTGCACTTTACATCCTTCTGTTGTAATTGAGTCTTGATTGCTGTTGGCACATCAATGAGAGGGTTTTACTAGGGCTGATCAGCTGCAAGGACTGGCTGTGCCCACCATCTACTGACCTCTGACTACCTTGGATGATCAGCTGTGCAGGGGCCCACCACACAGAGCTAGACTTACTTCAGCAAGGCTCTGGTACCCACTGAGTCCATTCCTTGAGTGTGTCACTTGTGGAGGTGGTTGGGTGGTAGTATTTCGATGTGGTCTGAAACTGTCCACTGGGTGTGCTCGCTCTGGGGCCAGGTCAAGCTGTTATGACGTGTCAGTAAGATAGTCAGAGACGCACAGCCAAAATGTAAATGAAAGGAGCATTTTATTCACCAGCGGGCTGTGGGGGGCATAGTCTCCCCAAATCAACAGCCCCGATTGTTCTTGCTCATTCACTTTTAGAGACAGAAGCCACATTCCCTTTTGGCTCCTCCTCAGGAGACCAATACAATAGTGGGTGTGACAGTGATTACAGAAGTCAAAATAAGCATTAGTCACTGGGCTCATGATTTTCAGCTCCTGATACTCAGAAACTGCAAGATACATCCCAACACATAGGTCAACTATAACCTTAGGCAAAGTTCCTTTTACTTCTAGGGGTAATTAACCTATTATTGGAAAAATACTGAGGAAGGTCCACTGCCGATAAAAACGGAGTCATTTAGTGATAAAAATGGAGTCATTTAGTCACCTTAGCTGAGGGGCCTAGATAAGAATGGATTCTAGTCACCTTAGCCTCAGAGCCCAGGTCAAAGCCACTGCCTATGTTCTACCCGGGACCACCAGGAATAAGCTACAGAGTGATCTGCAGATAGCTGCTTCTTGTGCTGGGCTTGGAGGTGCCCAGGAAAAGCCAAGTTGTGAAGCAAGGCTGGTTGCTTCTAGTGCCAGGCCTGGGGCCACTTAACAAGACGTATGGGGCTCACTGAGACCAGATGCTGCTTGCTCGAAAGAATTTAGGAAAACCTGAAGCAGGATCCAAGAAAGGCCAATCCTATGGTAAAGCAACTGGAAACAGCTTGGGTGGGCCTAATAGCTGGGTGGGGCAGGGCCTCAGGGAATCACCAGGGAGGGGCAAACAGTGTGAGCCAAGTTGCTGGAGTCCCAGATAGGGCAGCTGTCTGCCGCCCTAGGGAAGGGCTCACCAAAGGAACAAAGGCCTCTGATAGCACGTCTGTCCAGGAGAAAGCTGCCTCTCCAGCCCTCGCTCCAATGCCAAACAACTCAGTTCTTCCCCATATGACTCTGGTGCCTTTCAAGCTGCTTTCCCCATGCTGGAGCCTGGAGGGTGCGAGTCCGAGTAAGTCTGTGAGTGGGCCCTTTAAGAGGAGCTGCCTGGGGCTCCAGAAGCCTCAGCCTCCCTCAGCCTCAGTTCCCGCTGGTTTTCCAGCCAGAAGTTATGGGGACTTCTCTCCTGGCACTGAAACCCTGAGCTTGGCGCCTGGTGTGGGACTGGGACCCCTGACTCCTCAAGGAGGACCTTCCCAGCTGAGGTGTCCCTCCTGATTTTTATCCACCACACGTGGGTGTGGGACCAGCCCATCGTGCTTCCACCCCTCCTACCAGTCACCATGTGGCTGCTTCTTTAATTTCGTAGTTGTAGGACTTCCATTCAGCTCGGTGTCAGGAGGTTCTGAAGGATGGTTGGTCTGTAGTTTAATTATAACTTTGATGTGGTTGTGGGAGGACGTGGTACCGCATTTACCTACGCCGCCATCTTGACCGCCTACGTGCCATCTTGATCCCCATCAATGCTAGTACCTTAAATGTGACAACTTTAAAAAAAAATTTTTTTTTCTTTATTGGTTTTGGAGAGAGAAGGAAGGGAAAGAGAGAGATAGAAACCTCATCAATTGGCCACCTCCTGCATGCCCCCCACTGGGGATTTGGCCCACAACCTGGGTATGTGCTCTCACCGGGAATTGAACTGGCATCCTCTTGCTGCTCAACCACTGAGCCACACCGGCCAGGCATAAATGCAGCAACTTTTAATGCAAGAAAATAGTCGAGAAATGTGAAGCATGTCTTTTTTTCATTTTTTATTTTTTCTTTCTTGATGTTATATGTAGAGAGAAACATCGATGAGAGAGAACATCGATTGGCTGACTCCTGAATGCCCCCACTGGGGGTCAGGCCCACAACCTGGGCATGTGCCCTGACTGGGAATTGAACTGGTGACCTCCTGGTGCATGGGTTGACGCTCAACCACTGAGCCACACCGGCCGGGCTGAAGCATGTCTTTGGAAAGAAATAATTTTACATAGAACTTAGTGCAAGTATAATTCAATTATAAAGGCAGAAAGACAGACAGATAGATAGATGTTTTCAGTTATTCAAAAACCCAGGAAACATAGCATGAGCCCTTCTTAAACTCCTTAAGAGGAAGACAGCTAGCCAAACAAAAGATAAATATTAAAATGGAATTAAGGCTACATGTCCACAAGAATTCTGGAAACAGGATTGAATATAAACATCCTATATCCTCACAATATAGAAGTAATAATAGAACTTATAAATAGCAGGTGGTGGGAGGGGAAAACCTGGGGAACAAGAGGAGAAGTCTTTCCTTATGCTGCTTTGTGAGGACAAAAAAGATAATATTTAAAGCTCATGAAAATAAATAATAATAGAGATTTAAGCACACAACTATTTAAAAGCAATAAGAACATAAAATATGATTTATTTAATCAAAGTTAGGAAGGGAGGTTGGGAGATAAGTTGGGGGGATTGTAATATGCACATTTATTGATCTTTCATGATTGGGAGTCAAGAGAAATAATCTAACACTGGAAAATAAAAAGTGGAACTTAAACATATATTATTGAAAGTTAAAATAGTGACTCCTAGAAGAACTAAAATCAGACTAAATGAGTGAGCATGTGGAAGAAATGGAAATTGGGTTTAGACAGTGGAATTTTAGAAATAGTGATTTCAGAGGTGGTGTCTACTTTTCTGGTCCATATAAGGGGAATAATAGGAAATTTAACATTTTTATAGTTTATGAGAAAATGGTGATTGTTTTCTAAGGTGTGTACTTCTGAATCTAGTTATAAAGTATAACATCCCCTTTGATATGGGGGCTCCTTGATGTGCAGCAGACAGAGGAGCCTCCAGTCACTAAGCAGTTACTGCCTCCAACGTCTTGAAATGTAAAATCAGGAGACAGGTGAGGACACGTGTTTCTTTTGGGACAATAGGAGGAGATAAAATGAAAGGTCTATAAGAGATGAGATGAATAAAAACTTCCTTTGATACCTCTGGATTTGGCTACATATTCTAATTTACTGAAGTGTTTCTCAGATGGGCTTTTCACATAACTAGAGTGCCAGACTGGTGAGCTCTTTCATGGTGCATTCCATGAGCGGAGGAATTAAAATCCCTGTAGAGGTTCTTTGGTAGTTACTTTGAATTAAGGTTACTAGATAAAAAATACAGTGTCCAATTAAATATATATCTCAGATAAACAAAGCATTATTTTTTTAGTTTGAGTATGTTCCATGAGATATTTAGGATACATTTATACTAAAAATATTTATTGATTACCTGAAATTCCAATTTACTGGTGTCCTGTATTATTATTTGCTAAATAGACAACGTTATTTGGGATAAATGTGAAACTGCTAGAGGAGACAAAAAAAGAGGAGGAATCCTCTTTTAGAAATATAGGTTATATACTCTAAAGCTGGTCAAAATTATCAAATGCTTTGGGACCACATTTTCCTGAAAACAAATGAGATGTGTACTAAATAAATATGAAGTCATCACCTTCTATTGCCTTCATCCCCTCAGCTGGATGAAGCTACATACCTGGTGATGGAATGGGTGCTTTTTACATTTTCACGTGTTGCCATTTTCCTCAGTTTTACCTTCAAGTTTCTGCTCGAAGGCCCATTATCATTTTCTTTAATCAATGGAACAAATGGATCAAGCCAGCTTTTCTCTTCTTTTAAAGGAAGTTCAATCTCCATTTTTTTCTTATGTCAGCTGGGCATATGTTAATAAGGGAAGGGGAGGGGTCACTGGCTAAGCTGAATCAATGATAGAGACAATTATCAAAATGCTAAGACTAAAAACCTATTTTATGTGTGTGGGAAGGGATGTTGCTGGTTTGGGGATGATCCTGAAGTATGTCACCAACTCTTTCTCCCATGTGGCTCTGCCCTGGCCGCTGGCTAATTGTGGTTCTCAGTGCTTTACATTTCATAAAGTTTAATTTGCCTTCAGCTCTTTCACAGAATTAAATCTTTGAGAAAATCAATTATGAAAAATTGCTTCCCCTTCCTCATGACACCACTGAAAAAATAAGAAGAGTAATAACATCTTCACAAAGTGGTTTTGAGGATGAAATGAAATAATATCTATTAAATTGCTTTGTGAGCGCACAGATTTAACTGGAGGCTGTTCTGTGAGTTAAAGACATTGTAAGGTTTTGTTAAAATTCTAAAGGCAAGTTAAAATATGAATTCTAAAATTCATATTTTAATTATGAATCATAACTCTTTTAAGCATAGAGTTTTTGTCACACTTTATAACCCTCAAATAAGTAAATATTAATTGCTTTAACACATTTTATTATCAACAGTTCTTAAGACTACTGAGAGTTGCAGTGAAGCAGTACTGTTTCTCTTAGGATTGAAAAAAGGTGTGTTGGAGGAACACACCGGTCTGGGACTAAAAATTCAGATTTTAATTTAAAAAATTAAAAAAACAAATTTTTCTTTATTGATTTTAGAGAGAGAGGAAGGGAGAGGGAGAAAGAGATAGAAACATCGATGGAGAGAACATCGATTGGCCGCCTCCTGCACGCCCCCCACTGGGGATCAGGCCCAAACCTGGGCATGTGCCCTGACTGGGAATAGAATCGGGACCCCTTGGTGCATGGGTCGATGCTCAACCACTGAACCACACCAGCCAGGCCAGATTTTTATTTTAATTTAAGGCTAAAACTTACCCTTTGCTTAGTAAAGTATGCTGTTTTTCCTCTAAAGAGAGAGAAAGGAAGACAATTTTTTATAGGTGGATTCTACTGTATATAAACATGTATCTGAATAGATTTTTGGCAAGCATAGTTCTATTTATTAAAAAGTCCTTTGTCTTTATTCAAACTGATGCTAATTACAAACAGGATAGTTGAAATGTGGGTATAGTAGGCAGAAATGAATTAGGTGACTCCAGGAGATACTAAAGACAATAAGAAGAGATACCTTAAAGTTAACTGTCCAAAGCTGAGCTTCTGATGTTTCCCTCCAAAACCTTCAACTTGTTAGGCTTTCCAATATCAGTAAATGGTAATTTCATTTTTCTAGTTTCTCAGACCCAGTACCTGGGTGTCATTCTCCACTGCCCTCTTCTCTCACACTCTAGTATCCAAACCATCCTCCCCGCCCCTCAGCACTACCTCGGCATATCAGCAGTTAGCTCGGGGCGCTGCGTCCTCTCCCTGGCTAGCTGTGGTCCTGCTCTGCCTTCTTCCCCGGGTGCGCCAGAGTATATTCAGTAGCCAGAGTAACTCTGGTAAAATGATGGTCAGATCTTGACATTTCTTTGCTCAAACCTTTCACTGATGCCCTGGCCGGTTTGGCTCAGCGGTTAGAGCGTCGGCCTGCAGTCCAGAGAGACCCCGGTTTGGTTCCCTCTAAGGGCACATACCTTGGTTGCAGTTTGTCCCCGGCCCTGGTTGGGGTTGTGGGGGAGGCAGCCACTCGATGTGTCTCTCTCACATCAATGTTTCTCTCTCTCTTCCTCTCTCTCCCTCCCACTCTATCTGAACAAAAATAGAAAAATGTCCTCGGGTGAGGATTAAAAAAAAATTAAAAAACCAAACAAAAAAAAACCTTTCACTGATGCACTCAGATTAAACATCCAGTTCCTTAGAAGGCACAAGGTCCTACATGACTTGCCTTTCTTTGTTCTCTGACTTCTTTCTCCTATTATCCTCCCCCCTGCCAGCCACTGACACTGTAGCTGTTTCTTAAACATGTCAGCATATCCAGGCGCTCTGTCCTGAGCGCTCTACCCCGCAGCCCCCAGCTCTCTTGCCCCATCCTTCAGGTCTTTATTCAAATGCTGATAGCTACAACTGCAGCCGATGCCCCCTCCTACACACACACACACACACACACACACACACACACACACTCACATTTCTATGCCCCTTCTCCTTAGCAGGTACACAGCTTCACACTATATATTTGACTTATCTTGCTTGTAGATGTCTTACCTGCTTAGTGGAAGCACTGTGAGGACAGGGATTTGTATCTGTTTTGTTCACTGTTCTCTCTTCAATACCTAGAACAGTACCTGGCCCCAAACATATTTATGGAATAAATTAAATATACTGCAGCATTCAGGAGTTACTAAATATGATTCTGTTTGAAGTCACAGGGGAATGTAAGAGAGTGGGCTGGACAGGAGAGTTAAAAGTCCCTGCTACTTGCCCTGGATGATTTGGCTCAGCAGTTAGAGTGTCAGCCCATGGACTGAAGGATCATGGGTTCAATTCCCAGTCAAGAGCACGTACCTGTGTTGCAAGTTCATCCACTGTCCCGGTCGGGGTCATGTGGGAGGCAACCGGCCGACGTGTCTCTCTCACATCAGTATTTCTCTCTCTTTCTCTCTCTCTCTCTCCTTCTCTCCCTCTCTCCCTTCCACTTTAACTAAAAAATCAATGGAAAAATATCCCTGGGTGAGGATTAACAACAACAACAAAAATTCCTCTGCTACTCTATATGCTGGTTTTCTGATCTGTTACCTCAAATTAGCATCTGTAAGCATTTCTAAGGAACAATAGTAATTAGAGAAGTTCCTTAAGCATACATTTCCATGATACATTGACAAGTTAACTGAGAGGTCCACAATTAAAAATAATTAACCTTGACCTAACATTTCCTAAACTTTCAGATCATAGATTCTTTTTCACAAAAAAACCCTTAAAATCCCTGAGAACAAATATCATGTGGAACATACTTTGGGGAAGAAAAGTACAGTAAACCCTCGATTTTGCGGACCTCAATTTAACAGACTTCAGATTTTAATTTTTTTTATCCTCACTGGAGGATATTTTTCCATTTATCTTCATACAGAGTGGGAGGGAGGGAGAGGGGGGGAGAGGGAGAGAGAGAGAGAGAGAGAGAGAGAGAGAGAGAGAGAGAGAGAGAGAGAGAGAAACATTGATGTGAGAGAGGCACATCGACTGGCTGCCTCCTGCATGATCCCAGCCAGGGCCGGGGACGAACTGCAATGGAGGTACGTGCCCTTGACCAGAATTGAACCCACGACTCATTGGTCTGCGGGCCGACGCTCTAACCACTGAGCCAAACCTGCCAGGGCATTGGACTTCAGATTTAATGGACAAAATTTCTGGTCATATATGAAAATTAACACCCTGTTGATTTTAAAATGCTTTTAACCAAGATTTGCTTACAATTAAATGGCCAGGTTTTTGTTGTTGTTGTTGTTGTTGTTATTAATTCAGTTATTTTTAACAATTTTTAGCCAACAGGCTGTATGTTGGAAAAAACACTGTAGTGAATTCGCAGACATAAATAAATATTACACATCTACAACTATAGTCTACATATTTAAATCCAGGAGTCACAGCTCATAAACAGTGTTGGCGAATGGTTAGCATGTGATCACACCGCACCCAGCACAGCCATCGGTTCTGTTGTTGCGTGGCGTGACTTTCTGCAGAGTTTTAACTGTGCTGCCAATGTTCTGACGTGCGTTGAGCCACACCCAGCCATGTGCACTTGTTTATGCATTTACTAGACCTATTCAGTATAAATGTAAAATTACTGTAATACATATAGAAAACTTTCCTGTGAAATTAAACTTTCATACATACTTTATTTTAATTACACAAACGTGTCTACATAAGTAAAAACAGGTAAACTAACTAATCTGTCAATTTTTTTAACATACAAATTCGGGAAACCTGCTTTATTATATAACGGACTTTCAGCTTTAACAGACACCCCCTCACCTGAATAGTCCGCTATATCGAGGTTTTACTGTATTCTGTCCTATAAGAATTCATTGTTCTCAAAAATACTTGGTACTATCTGATTACACTCAATACAGGAAAACTACTAGTTAATGTCAGAAGTATTACTTTAGCATCTGAATCCAGAATTTTGATTGAGATTTAGGTATGACTTTGTTAGAAAGTATCCCAGTCAGACATGCTGTAACAGATAAATCTCATGGTGGTCCATTCAAAGCAGGAGTGAAAATACAGACAGTGAAAAATTGAGCCCAAGACTTTGTGTGCTGGGTGCTTCTTTAAATACATCATCTTCATCTAATTAAAACAAGTACAACAGCAATCTTTTTTAAACAAACATTGATTGAACACCTACTCATGCCAGATAGTTTTTAGGTGCTAGGGGCAGAACAGTGAGCAAAACAAAGCCCCTACGCTCATGAAGCTTGCGTGGTAGTCAGGGGAGGAGGACAGATGAACAAGTACACCATATGCCAGGTGGTGATGGGCGTCACAAGGAGAGCAGAACACCCTGTGACAATAGGGAGTGCTGGCCAGTGAGACCCACTCGTGACATCACTCCTTGAGGCTCACACATATCCAGGACAGAGAATGACAGAAAAGGTAGGGGGAAGGGGGCAGTTTCAGATCCTATGCCAGAGAAAGTCTCACTGAGAATGTGACATGGGAATGAAGACCTGAAGGAGGGGAAGGAGACTGTAGGGGTGTGCCTGGTGGATTGCTCTTCTGGTGGGGCTGGGACACAAGGCTTGGGAAGTGACAGGAATGCCTCCCATTAGACAGCATTCTCAGGCTATGTGTAGAGTCAGGGGCAATAAAGAGCAGGACAGCACCTGGAAGACAAGTGTTGGCGAGGATGTGGAGTAAATGGAACCCTGTGCACTGCTGGTGGGAATGCAGACGGGTGCAGCCACTGTGGAAAACAGCATGGAGTTACCTCAAAAAATTAAAAAGGGAACTCCCTTATGAAGATTCCACTTCTGGGAATTTATCCGAAGAAACCTAAAACACTAATTTGAAAGAATATATGCACCCTTATGTTCATAGCAGCATTATTTACAATAGCCAAGATTTAGAAACAGCCCAAGTGTCCATCAGTAGATGAGTGGATAAAACAACTGTGGTACATGTACACAATGGAATACTATGCTGCTGTAAAAAGAAAGAAAGAAAGAAAGAAAGAAAGAAAGAAAGAAAGAAAGAAAGAAAGAAAGAAAGAAAGAAAGAAAGAAAGCTTACCTTTTTCTACATCATGGAAGGACCTGGAGATTCTTCTGCTAAGTGAAAAAAGCCAAAAAGAAAGACAAATACCATATGATCTCATTTATATGTAGAATCTAATGAACAAAATAAACTGACAAACAAAATAGAAACAGAGGTATGGATACGTGGAACAGACTTATAGCTGTCAGTGGGGAGGGGGTTTGGGGGCTGGAAGAAAGAAGGTGAAGAGATTAAGCAATATAATCACAAAAACACAGACAATGGTGTAGTGATAGCCAGAGGGAAAGGGGCGTGGGGGGTACATGGAGGTGGGCAAAAGGGGGGAACATGGGGACAGAAAGAGACTATGCTTGGGGTGACTGCACACGAGGCAGTGTGCAGATGACGTTTTGTTGAGTTCTACACTTGAAACCTGTGTGGTTTTGTGAACCAATGTCACCCCAGTAGATTCAATTAACAAATGACTTACGGTACATCTCCTGTAGGTCCTTATGTAGGAACTAGTGGGGTTCTGGGTTACCCTGTGTCCCCAGACTCCTCAAAACACCAGCAGAAACCCACATGGGCTTTTTTCCTAAGGATACTAGGTAGGCATAAAGAATGTACCCCCCAAATAAAATTAAGGCCTAAGTCCAGTTCTCATCTTTAGAAGATAGTAGTTGGTTTCAGTTTTTATTTAAGGTTCCTAATTATACTGAAAGTTACTTGGCTTAACACTTGGAGGAAGAGAAAGCAGTGAGTAAGGGGAGAGCAGAGGTAATATAAGAGACAGGATGCATTCTATGTACTTAATACTGTCACTCTCTCTGAATCAGAAGAGATATCAGGATTTTGGAGAATCTCAAGGTCTCATCAATATTAGTGATAAATAAATTAGCAAGACTCTGAAGGATTGATTAAGGGAAAGTTTTGGTGAGAAGCTGCTGGATGGTGGTAAGGCTGGTTACCTGTGCTCTGAATGCCTCTGAAGCAAGTTTTGGCATAAACCAGAGAGTATCTTCTATTTTAAACTAAAATAAAAATAAAAATTAACTTCTCCAGCCCTGGCTGGGTGGCTCAGTTGGTTGGAGTGTTGGCCTGTACATCAAAAGGTGGCGGGTTCGATTCCTGCTCAGAGCACATACCTAGGTTTCCGGTTTGATCTCCAGTTGGGGCACGTACAGGAGGCAAGCGATCAATGTTTCTCTTTCACATAGATGTTTCTCTCTAAAATCAATGAACATATCCTCAGATGAAGGTAAAAAGATTTACCTTCTCCATAACATTATTTTCCCTCTAAATATTTATTTATTTTTTTTTCAGGTAGAGGAATGGGCAAGGTTACTGACTAAGCTACTTGTTTGGGAATAAACAACATAAAATTTCAATACTTTTGAATCATAACTTTAACAGAAAGTAGATTTACTAAATTAGTGGTCATTGACTAATTCTATATATCAAGGGATTTCATTTACTTTTTAAAAATATGAGGATGGAGAAGTAAGGCTAGGACTAAGCTTGAAGTGGAACAGTTAAGGCTGGAGCTGAGCTTTGCCAACCCTGTGTCTTTTGCTGCTTCCCCCAAAGCCAAATGACAGAATATTTTTGCACTTGGAATGAATTTTTACTTGAATGTCAGTTCTGAAATAAACAGGAGAGTTTGTTTCCACTCTGAAAAGTTTCGTGAAGGTTAAATTAGCAATGATTCTAGTGAAGCCATATTATACATAGTTACTGAATTGGTAGAAATGGTCTCCATTAATTTTTTTTTTCTGTGAGCTGCTAATTGCTATTTTCAGCCTACAGTTTTTTTGCAGATGATTTATTTGAAATCATGATTGTGGCTTCTGCTATATCTTTTGAAAGTCAGACCTTAAATCCTATGCTTTACAAATTGTTTAAAAAGTACTGATCTGCCCTGGCCGGTTTGGCTCAGCGGTTAGAGTGTCGGCCTGCGGTCCAGAGAGACCTGGATTCGGTTCCTGCTAAGGGCATGTACCTCGGTTGCAGTTTGTCCCCGGCCCTGGTTGGTCGTGCGGGCGGCAGCCACTCCATGTGTCCTTTTCATGTCGATGTTTCTCTCTCTCTCCCTCCCACTCTATCTGAACAAAAAATGAAAAAAATGTCCTCGGGTGAGGATAAAAAAAAAATAAATAAAAAGTACTGATCTAATTAAGCAAATATCACTTGCCAAGACCAAATTCTTCTTGTGTAATGGATACTCTTTGTTCACATCATAACTTTAATTAAAACTCATGGATTCTGACATGCATAGTCAAGTGTGCCTCAATAATATGTAGCATCAGTGTTCACGAAGTTGGGAGTGCAGCTTAAAAATATCACTAGCCATGTGTTTTGTTTGTTGTCACTGGAAAGCTTTTGTATTTATGAACAAAGATGACATATTTAATGGTTAGAATGATGTACTAAGAAATGATGACAATGTATTTTTCATCTCTATAAGTTTTATGTGATTCTTTTGTTGTTAATCCTCATCCAAGGATATTTTTTTCCATTAATTTTTTATTTTCTTTTTTAGAGAGAGTGGAAGGGAGGGGGAGGAGGAGAGAGAGAGAGAGAAGAGAGAGAGAGAGTGAATGTCAATGTGAGAGAGACACGTCAATTGGTTGCCTCCCACATGCACCCCACTAAAGCCTGGGATCGAACCTGCAACCCAGGTACATGCCCTTGACCAGGAATCAAATCCTCAACCCTCCAGTGCACGGGTTGACACTCTAACCACCAAGCCATGCCAGCCAGGACCATGTGGGTCTTTTTTATATCTTCCGTTCCTCCTTAAATTATGTTCTTGTTTCCCTCTAGATTTTTGAATATAAGAACCATATTTATAATAATCGTACTAATATTCTTATCTGCTAATCCCATTATCTCTGAAATTTTTGAGTCTGCTCCTCTCAATTAATTTATCTCCTAGTTATGGATCACATTTTCCTGTTTCTTTTATGCCTGGTACATTTTCTATAGCATTATTTAAGTTTGTGTATATTTAAGGTGTACAATGTGTCGTCTTGATATACATATACATTGTGAAACAATGACCACAGCAAGCTAGCTAACATAGTCATCATCTCAGTTACCTTTTTTCTTCCCTATAGAAAGAATACTTGAGATCTACTCTTTAGCAACTTCCAAGTATGTAATATATTATTATTATTAATATTATTATTATCATTATGTCACCATGCTGTACATTATGTCCTGAACTTATTTATCTTAAAACTAAATGTACCCTTTGACCAACATCTCCCTATTTCTCCACCCCCTTGCCTCTCCTAACCAGCATTCTACTCTATGTTATTATGGGTTTTTTATTTTTATTTTTTATTATTATTATTTTTTATCCTCACCCGAGGACATTTTTTCATTTTTTGTTCAGATAGAGTGGGAAGGAGAGAGAGGAAGAGAGAGAGAAACATCGACGTGAAAGGGACACATCGAGTGGCTGCCACCCGCACGACCAACCAGGGCTGGGGACAAACTGCAACCGAGGTACATGCCCTTAGCGGGAACCGAACCCAGGTCTCTCTGGATCGCAGGCCAATGCTGTAACCGCTGTGCCAAACCGGCCAGGGCTGGGTTTGACTTTTTTAGATTCCACACATAAATGAGATCATGCAGCACTTGTCTTTTGAGTCTGGCTTATTTCATTTATCGTAACGTCCTCCAGGTATATCCATGTTGTTGCAAATACCAGGATTTCTTTCTTTTTCAAGGTCAAATAATATTCTATTGTGTGTGTGTGTGTTTGTGTGTATCACATTTTCCTTATTTATTTGTTCTTTGATGGACACTTAAGTTATTTCCATATCTTGACTACTGTGAATAATACGGTAATGAACATGGGAGTTCAGATATCTCTTTGAGATAGTGATTTCATTGCCTTTTCATATATAAAAAGAAGTAGAATTGCTAGATCATATAGTAGTTCTATTTTTAATTTTTTGAGGACTCTCCATACTATTTTCCATAATGGCTGTACCAATTTACATTTCCACCATCAATGTATAATAATTCCCTTTTCTCCACATTCTTGCCAACACTTATCTTTTGACCTTTTAATATATCCATCCTAATAGGTTTGAAGTGATATCTTGTGGTTTTGATTTATATTTCCCTGATATTTAGTGATGTTTATCACATTTTCATGTACCTGTTAGCCATTTGTATTATTCTTTGGAAAATGTCTATTTATTAGGTCTATTGCCCATTTTTAAAACTGAATTATTTTTTTTGCTATTAACTTGTATAAGTTTCTTACATATTTTGGATATTAATAATGTATCACATATATGATTCACAAATCTTTCCCCCCATCTTGTTGGTTGTCTAGTCACTCTGTTGATTGTTTCCTTGGCTGTGCAAAAATATTTTAGTTTCATGTAGTCTTACTTGTTTGTTTTTGCTTTTGTTACCTGTATTTTTGGTGTTAAGTCCAAAATGTTTTATTGACTAGACCAATTTCAAGGAGCTTTTCCCCTGTGTTTTCTTTTAGGAGTTTTATGGTTTTTCTTATGTTTATATCTTTAGTCCATTTTGATTGATTTTTGTGTATGGGGTATGATAAAGATCTAATTTTATTCTTTTGTATATGAATATCGAATTTTCCCAAAACCATTTATTGAAGAGACTGACAAAGCTTTCTTCATTGGTATTCTTGGCATCTTTGTTAAAGATTAGTTGACTGCATGTGCATGGATTTATTTCAGGGCTCTTTGTTCCATTGGTTTATGAGTCCCTTTAAAATGCCAGTGTCATACTGTTTTGATTACTATAGCTTTGTAACATATTTTGAATTCATGAGTTGTGATACCTCTAACTTTGTTCTTTGTGCTTAAGATTGATTGTTTTAGTTATTTAGGGTCTTTTGTGGTTCCACACAAATTTTAGGATTGTTTTTTTCTATTTCTGTGGAAAATGTCTTTGGGATTTTGATAGGGATTGCATTGAATTTATACATCACTTTTGAGTAGTATGTACATTTTAACAATATAATTCTTCCAGTCCATGAACATGGATATCTTTTCATTTAGTGTTTTCTTCAATTTCGTTCATCAATGTTTTATAGATTTCAGTGTACAGATCTCTCACCTTCTTTTTTTTTTTTTTTTTTACACTCACCCAAGAATATGTTTATTGATTTTAGAGAGAGAGGAAGGGAGAGAATGAAACATCAATGTGAGAAAGAAACATTATTCTATTGCCTCTTGTATGTGCCCTGACTGGGTATTGAACTTGCAACCTAGGTATGTGCCCTGAGGGGAATCGAACTGCCAACTTTTGGTGTACAGGATGACTTTCCAACCAACTGAGCCACCCAGCCAGGACCAGATCATTCACCTTCCTGATTAAATTTATTCCTAAGTGTTTTATTCTTTTTGATGCTATTGTACATGGGATTATTTTCTTAATTTCTTTTTCATATAGTTTCTGTCAGTTTGTAGAAATGAAACTGAATTTTATATGTTGATTTTGTATCCTGCAACTTTCCTGAATTTTTTTATTAGTTTTTTTTCCTGGAGTCTTTGGGGTTTTTATATACAACATGATGTTATCAGCAAACAGAGGATTTCATTTCTCCCTTTCCAGTTTGGATGCCTTTTATTTCTTTTTCTTGCCTATTGCTCTGGCTAGAATTTCTAGTACAATGTTAAATAGAAATTGTGAGAGTGGGCATCCTTGTCTTGTTCCTGATCTTAGTGGAAAAACTTTTAGCTTTTCACTATTGAATATGATGTTAGCTATGGGTATGCCTGGTAAATTTTTATTGGACATTTGTCATTATTGACCATTGTGAGTCATATTGGGTACCAGATATTGTCATATTATTTAAATAGTGTTTGACTTTCTTTTGTAATGCAGTTACTTAGTTGGATTCTTTCAAGGCTTGCTTTTAAGCTTTGATAGGAAGAGTCTAGAATAATTTTTGTCGAGAGCTCATTTAGTCCCAATACTGAGACAATACTCTTCTGAGAATTGTACCCAGATTTTAAAAATCTTTCTACTTTGGTTGGTGGAAACACACAATGATGATTGTCATTGTAATGTTAGCCCAGTGTATTAAATTCCCACATAGTATTATGAGGTTCCTAAGCATGCCATGATCTTTTTGTTTCTCCACTAGAGCCTTTAATGTTTCTGTTTGAAATATACTTTCTTTCCTGTCTCCACAGCTCAAATCTATTAGCAACCCTCCCCAGAATATGTGTGTGTGTGTGTGTGTGTGTGTGTGTATAGATATACACATACACATACAGAATAAGTATTAATATATATGTATATATGTGTGTGTATAATATATGTAATATACATATATATATACATATGTGTGTGTGTGTGTGTGTGTGTGTATATATATATATATTACAATTCTGACTCAATCCATCCAAAGTCTGGCTCCAGCACTGGTTGTTTTAAAAAGCTTCCCAGATGATTCTAATGTGCCTCCAGTCTTGGCCCCAGAGCAGGGCTGGGGAATGTCTGGCCCAAGGGCCGTATAAGACCTGTGAAATCAATACCAGCTAACATCATATGCCTCACCAAATTACCCTGACCAAATATAGCAGGCTAATTTTTAAGTTGATAATTTTGTATGGCCCATGAATGATGTTATAAATATCCAAATGGCTCTTGGCAGAAAAAAGGTTCCCCACCCCTGCCCTAGAGCAAAGGTCCTCACACTTCAGCCTGCATCAGAATCATCTGGAAGACTTGGCCAGCCACAGACTGCTGGGCTACACAGCCAGAGATTCAGACTTAGTAGGCCTGGGCTGGGGCCTAAAGCTTGCATTTCTAAGAGATTACAGGTGATGCTGAAGCTGCCTCTCTGGGTACCATACTTTGAGGGCCACTGGCTGTGATATTGTGATTTAGCAATAGAAATATATATTTGGTCTTTGTCTTGTTTCTGGCACAGAGCTCCCCAAACCCTTGGAATTTACTGAATAAGAGCTATAAGAACAATGGGAACATCTTTTGTTATAATATTTGATTTCTTGTCTTTAGTTCCTGAAAATACTTCAGAGCCATAAAGGTGAAATGCTATCTTGTTATTCATAACAAGCCCCTCTCAATCACAGCTAGGTTTATGTTAATTAGGTGACTTTTGGAAATCCTGTAAAGATGATGGAGCTGGTTGCGAGGAGAACCAACCAGGCAACCAGAGGGTTGGAACTTTCAGACCCACCCACCTGGCTTCTGAGGAAGGGGAGAGGGGCTGGAGGTTGAATCAGTCATGAAAACCTCAAAGCAGGGTTTGGAGAGCTTCCAGGTTGGTGAACATGTGGAGATTTGGGGAGAGTGGCATGCTTGGAGAGAGCCTGGAGAGCCCGACCCCCTTTCCTAAAACCTTGCCCTATGTATCTCTTCCGTTAGGCTGTTCCTGAGTTATATCCTTTTATAATAAAAGAGTAATCTAGAAAGTAAAATGTTTCTCTAAGTTCTATGAGATGCTCTAACAAATTAATTGAACTCAAGGAGGGATTGTGAGCACCTCTGATCTATAGCCTCTTGGTCAGAATCCCAGGTAACAGTCTGGATTTTCAATTGGCATCTGATGTTGGGGGGAGAGGGGGGCTGGGCAGTCTTGTAAGTCTGAGCCCGTAACCTGTGGGCTCTGATACTATCTTCAGGTAGATAGTGTCAGAATTGAATTGAATCATAGGATGCCCAGCTGATGTTGGGAATTACTTGTGGTGTGGGAAAACTCTCCTCTTCATACATTGGAATTAGTGAGCAGAACCCTTTTATTGGCCTGGGCAGCCATCAAACATGGACCATAATAGCCTTCTACCTGGTCCTTCTTCACTTAGTTGCCAGTGAGCTTTTGAAAAAGTAACTAGGATCATATGAACCTCTATATTGCTTACATTGCCCTGCTAAAGCCTCCCAGAGTCTAGCCCCACACCCCACTCAGAGCTCATCTCTTCTTGCTCTGCCCTTCATCACTGTTCTCAGGTCCTGCTGGCCTTTCTCTGGGTTCTCAAGCACACCAGTCTGTTTCTGCTGTGGGCTTTTCCAAGACTCTCCCCTTCTCCTGCAATGTCCTTCCCAGATATTCATGATTGCCTTCTCCTTATCACCCAGAGCTCAGCCCAAATGTTGCCTCTGTGTGCCCCCCTCTCTGAAGTCACTCTCTACGATCTGATTGTATTTTCTTCATAATACTTACCTCTGTCTGTTGTTTGCTTGGTTATCCCTGCCTCCCTCATTGAAATGTAAGCTATATGAAAACAGGGACCTAGTCGCTCTGTGACAGATCACTATGTCTGCAGCACCTACAATGAGGCCTAGCTTGTTGAAACTTATCGGTGGGGTATCCTCTGTGTCCCCACCAGTCACTGGTGGAAGTGAGCTTCTTGGGTGCCATGGGAATAAGAATTTTCTGAGGCCCCCATGAGAGGGTGAGGTATTGTGGAAAGCTTTATTGATGAGCTAACATTAAGGGAGGTCCCCTTCCATGTCCCATCTCCCTCCATCCCACCATAGAACAAGTCCCATCTTGTTTTCAGCAGGGCTAAGGTCAAAGCCACCGCCCAGAGCCTTTGCTCCATATTAAAGCACAGTCCAGTCAAACATCTGGCTAGATTAACTTGTGTTCCCAGCTGCAGTGCATTGCATGTGGGCCATGCGGCTTCTAGGGCCACATGGCAGGCTAGCATGTGTCATGGAGCAAGTAAGTGCAAGGAAGCAGGAATGAAACAAGGGGGACAAGAGAAAGAGAATTCCTTTGTCTCTGAATTCTTAACTAGGAGCTTATCCAATGAATCCTTCAGGATTTTGTGCTTGCAGTGGCTCTACCCTCTCTAGCCAATTACCTTTTTCCCAGGTTAGACTGACAGGCAAGCACCTTCCCTATTTCACCATGTCTTCACTACACATGTATCCATCTTCCCTTTTGTTGGATCCCTTTCCCCAGTGATTTGCAGGGAATGGACGTTCCCTGGGGAGTATAAAGTTGCATCTTCCTGGTGAAGCTGCCAGATGACCATGCTTATAATATCTGGCCTTCCCTTTGCTTTCTTCCTATTATTAGTATTAATAACTAGCTAGTTACTATGGTAACAAAACCCTTAATAAATATTAGTTGAATGAACACAGTAACATACTATTACAAGGAAAAATATCTGAGGAAAAGAAACAATAAACTTATATGTATTTTAAGGTGACTAACCTTCCCCGTTTTTAGGACTGGGGAGGGGTTTCAGGATGGGCAGCTTTTAGTGTTAAAATTGGGAAAGTCCTGGGTGAATCAGCATGAGATGGCCATCCTAGTACTTATGCATGTGCATTGGGTACCTTCCAGTGCATTTGTATTTGAGTGTGCACTCTGTCATACCCTTGCATTCCCTTACTCTTAATTTCAGTGCCTGTAGCTTCTCTAACTTTTAACACAATTATAACAGTGTAAATGGGAGAAGTTTTCCTGTCTTTTGTTGTTGCTTTCAGGTAGTACCAAAAAATAATTCTGGTTTACCTGGTTATCTTATCCTATCTGCACTGGTCTTTGTTAAAACATCTTAGGTAAAAATTTAAATTCTTCTCCTACAGGTTGAGGATATTTCAGGTAGACTGTGGACAAGCCAGAATAAAAATAAAGAACATCTATTACAAGAAAGAGAAAAATTGAATGGGTGTTGAATTGCAGGACTAGATCTGGTGAGCAAGGGGGACCACTAGTTTAGTGAGTCTTTCCCTGATCCATAAAATAATGAGTGAACAAATCATATAGCCATACTAATAACTATGACAGCAAAAGACAATATATTCTCATTCGGGCAGTTGCACACCTTCCTGCTCATTGGTGGTATTTGATTTCGATGAGATGCTCTCTCTTGTCCTCTCCTCCCAAGGTTCTGCATTTTCTTCCCCGTACTCTCAGCTCCACAATACCCTCAGGTGCCAATTGTCTCAGCACAAATTTACATACATTGCGGTCATCTCTGAGTGCTACACTGTTATAACAGCCTAAGTTATACTATAGACTGAGTGGCTTAAACAACACATATTTATCTATCATAGTTCTGGAAGCTGAGAAGTCCATAATCAAGGTGCTAGCAGGGTTAGTGTCTGGTGAAGTACTCCTTCCCAATTTGTAGATGACCATATTCTTCATATGTCTTCATGTGGCCTTTCCTTGATTTTTGCACAGGAGGAAGAAGGGTGGAGAGAGAAAAAGTGAGAGGGGAAAGGATTGATATTTTGCGTCTCTTCTTTTTATAAGGGCATTAATCCCATCATGAGTGCCCCAACCTCATGACCTAATTTAACCTCAATTACTTCCCGAAGGCCCCACTTCCAAATAACATCACATAGTAGATTAAAGGCTTCAATATATAAATTTTGGAGGTACACAAAAATTCAGTCCATAGCATTCTGCCCCAGACCCCCAAAATTCATGTCTTTGTCTCATGCAGAACACATTCATTCCTTCCCAACAGCCCAAAAGTCTGAACTTGTTCTAGCATTAACCCTGAAATCTAATGTTCAAAGTCTTCTCTATATCTCACATAAATCAGATATGAATAAGACTCAAGGTATGATTCATCCTTATGCAAATTCCTCTTCAGCTGTAAACCGGTGAAACCAGATAAATTATGTACTTCCAAAATACAGTGGTGGGACAGGTATAGGGTAGACATTCCCATCCCAAAAGAAAGAAAGGGGTGATGGACCCCAAGGAAGCTGAAAATAGCCATACACATTCCATGATGCCCTACAGCTAGAGAAATCTTCTTTAATTTGATATACTGCCTTCCAGACCCACTGGAGTGATGGTGTCACCCCCAAAGCTTGAAAGGTCACCTGCTTTCTTTCTGTATCTCCACATGGCAGTCTCTTCCTCTCCTTATAAGGGAGACTCACCCTCATGACATAATCTAACCCTAATTGTCTTCCAAAGACCTCATCTCCAAATATGGTCACACTGGGGATTAAGGCTTCAACATATGAATTTGGGGAGGGGGGGGACACAAAAATTTAGTTAATAGCACAGAATTTCTTGTCTTAAGAAGGATTTAGACAATAAGCATGTTGAGAACAGAGATATGTGCTTAGTTCAGGGTTGTCACAAAGGAGGTTTTTTATTGATAAATAAATAAGCAAATAAGTAAATGAATAAATACAAAACATAACTACAACAGTCTTTTCAAAGATTGTCCCAGCATTTCACTAAAGACAAATCATGTTTTATTCAGTTAAAAAGTGAGCCATTTTTGCCCTGGCTGGTGTGGCTCAGTTGGTTGAGCACCATCCTGTGCACCAAAAAGTTGCTGGATTAATTTCCGGTCAGGGCGCACGCCAGGGTTGTGGACTGGATCCTCAGTAGGGACTGTGCAGGAGGCAGCCGATTTATGGTTCTCTCTCATTGATGTTTCACTCTCTCTCTCCCTCTCCCTTCTTCTCTCTCTAAAAATCAATAAATCATTAAAAAAATTTTTTTAAGTGAGCCATTTTTTCTACCCATAATCCTAATAATAAATATATAGATGGAATGTTTCTATGGATCATATGTAGTACCAGATTCCTTATATTTATTAACTCACTTGAAAAAAGGTGCCATTATTACTCTGTTTTGTGGATGAGAAAACTGAAGTGTAGGAAGGTTAAGTAACACGTGAAAAATAACCAACTTAGAGTCAACTTCTGCCAGTCTGATTCCAGAGGTAGATCCCAGGTCGTTGTAATTTATAAAAATCAAACTTGAGAGAAGTGACTGGGGTGTTTCCTTCCAGAATGCCTGAATTAAGAATGTTTTCCATGCTTCACTACAAAGTGACCGTGCAGTGTTCAAATGCTCTGTATTAGTGCCAAGTGGCAATTCCTCATGTATTGAGTGATTTTATAATTTTTGAAATAAATGCAGTCATCACTCTATTTCGATGTAACCAGCACATTCAGGTTTCATTAGAGAGCACATTGCAGTTTGCATGAACTGTCCATCACATGCCTAATCTCTACCTTGGCTTGTGGCATCATTAAAAAAAATTTTTTTTTTTTTTTTTTACAAAGCACTAGTTAAGAGGAGTGCTTTTTAAAAATCATGCTCAATAAACCAAAGCATTTAAAAAAATAATTTGCTCAACTTGTCCAGCATATCAAATACAAGGCTGACAATTAATGCCCATTATTTGAATAGTCCCCAAATGATTATAGGCTTCTATGAGGGAAAAATTTGAAGTGGTCACGTTTGGTACCAGGTGTTTGAGTAGAGCGTGTTATTTGTCTTGAGATGTAATTGGGGTCAGCTATGCAATAAAGAGGTTTAAACTTTATGCCTCAGCTATTATTATTCGGCCAACCCCAGCCCCTTTCATCAAACTCTGGCTCTATTACCATCTCTAACAATCATTTTTTTTTTCCCCTGGGAATTATCAGTAAGATTACAGCTGTTGTCAGAATCTGTTAGCCAAAATTTACTGACTCAGCATTTGAAGTTCAACAGCTGCAGTGTTATGTCATTCAGTAAGACACTTTACTGTGTGTATATGTGTGTGTGAAATACAGTGATACATAAATACATGTATGTTAAACTATGTACATACACACAAAGATTTTTTTATGGCTTTCCAAGGAATTAGTCAGCTGTATTTGGAGGTAGAAATCATTTTACCAATGGAAACTATGCAAATTGGCTACCATTTTCTGTTTTAAAACGTCAAAAGGAATTATGTAGTTTAAAACCTAGAAGTCATAAATAACATTATCATATTAAAAATATAATACTTTTCTATATATAAATATAAGACATATACAGATTACATATAAATGATGACTAATAATTGGAGATCTGAAACTTTAAACAATTATAAAATCTGAGTAAAATTTTGAAGAAAATAATATGTAATTGTATCAACATTTTTCAGTTACTCTCTTGGTAACATTTCATCATTTTTGGTATTCTGACATAATATAGAAATCCATTGAGTATATGGAGTAATGTCTGTTTAGTATATGGAATATAATTACAACATAGACTTTCTTACTATATGGGTCATATAAAACTTTGCTTGAACTATTATTCATGAATTCCTGTTATGGAAAACTCTTTCCAGCTGCAATTATTGTAATGGCTTTCACTTTAAACTAAGTCTTCACCATCTGCTCTTCCTTTTATTCTAAATGCTAAAAGAAATTAATTTAAATGCATCATAAAAGACCTATTTTATGTTTTTTAAATCCCTGTCTGTAGCTTAATTCTCAGTTTAAATATACATTGGCGATCTCCAATAACATCTGGAGGAAAACAGCTGTCTTTTGACATCTAATTTGGAATATTTCCCAGGGAGGTTACGAAGTCATCCTAAATGGATGTATTGTACTATACGGAAATGTCTCCCCTATCTAAAGTCTACCATTACTAAAAAGGAAGGGTGATCTTTAATATAGCACTACCATTGTTTTATAAATAAATAGAGATTTTATACTTAGGTAAAATTTACTTCTCAGTATTTTCTAAAATATTAGCACTTACAAATTGCACTGATTGATTATATTTTCTTTTCAGCCAAACCTTACGAAGCACTGCTTCTGGAGTGTAGAGAGCAGTGCTGACAGAGAGAGGTGTCTGTCACAGCACTACTTTTCAAATGTTTGAGAAATAACAGAGGAGGGGGAATCGTGCCCCTCACACCTTAGTGCCTGGCAGCATTAGGAAGCAGGCAGCAAGGGCTAGTTTTGCCAAGGAGGCGATAGCGAGAACTCAGCATATGCAGTAATTAGTGCTGAGTGTACTTTTTGGTTTCTTTTTCCTTCTACACTTTTGTTATCACGAACTAAGATAGGCTGTGAATTACATTAAATGTAGTGTCATTATACTTGCACAAATGCGGCAAATTTGACTTTCTTATGTCAGCCTTTGGGGAGATGAGCCGTATGACTTTGACGCTGTGGTTTTCTGAAAAGTCCAGTCTCAGTGTTCAGAAGTATCTAGGGGATGTATTCTCTGTCATAGTCAAGACACTGCACACTCCCTGCTGTACCAGGAGCTGCTCCCTCTGTAGGACTTGCAATGTGACACCAACACTGTCTGTCTCTCATTCCTGAGTGTTCCAGCTTCATTTTCAAGTTCTCCAGCTGTAGGATGGCATTTCTTTGGGGCTGGCATCCAGATGACAGGATTTTGTATCATCCCTTTTTTCCTGTAGGATCCAAAGGTACTTGATGATGTTCACCCCAGTGAGTGCTGTGACTTGGGGAGCACTTGTGCCACCACCTGTCCTCAGACCCTTGTCCTTCTCTCGAGGATCTCTCTGGAAATACAGTGGCCTGAGAAAAATGGGTCCCATTCCTAGGAAAGCTGAATGTCAGGCATAATTACAGGAGTTTGGAAGAAGGCATAGAGGAGTAGAATTCTTTCTATTGAACATCATTGAATTATAGAAAGAGAAAGAATCAGTTGTTATAACATGCATAAAAGGAAATAAATTTAATTTTTAAATGAGACACATCAAATGCCTAACCAATGTTATCGAAAAATGAACAACATGCCTGGCCAGTGTGGCTCAATGGATGGAGTGTCATCCCATGGACTGCGAGGTCCTGGTCAGCGCACATGCCCAACTCAATCCCCAGCAGGGGGCATGCAGGAGGAAGCCAATCGATGTTTCTCCCTTCCTTTCTAAAAAATCAATAAAAAAATATTTTTAAAAATGAACAAGGGAATATGATATATTTAATAAATAGAACAAGTAGTAAGACAAAACTATTATATTTCATTAAATATAGAAAAAGCAGTAAAAACAGCAAGATTTGGGGAAAGAGGACAGAATTGGTCTCAGGAAAGTAGAAAAACACACAAAAAGTGGTGAGAAAGGGTGGGAGTGAGAGTCACAGAGAAGGAAACATTGGGAGGTAAGGCATTCTAAGTGAGTATTAGCTACATTTGTTTTAAGTTGAGCATTATAACCAGTTGTTCATCTGGCTGTGAGCTTCAGATTGTTATCACTTATTAACTAAAACTTTTGTCTTTTGTAAGTTGATGTTGCTTACTGAGTTGCTCCAAACCTTAAACTTTTAGAATAAGCATTACAAATTTTAAGGCCTTCAGAGGCCAGGTAGGAAATGTAAGTAATTAAGTTGTCTGAATGTAAAAAACAAAACAAAAGAAAGAAAAAAACAAAAACAAAAAAAACCAAAATCATAATCATATTTTATTGTTACTGAACAATAAAACTGTGATTTTATTTACTGAACTGTGATTTATTTATTTACTTTTATTTTTTAATTTTTTTCCTTTATTGATTTTAGAGAGAGAGGAAGGGAGAGGAGAGAGAGATAGAAACATCGATGAGAGAGAACATCAATTGGGGAATGTAGGAGGCAGCCAATCAATGTTTCTCCCTCTCTCTAAAATCAATAAAACATATTAAAAAAAACAAACAAACTCTGACATTTTATTTCTACAGCAACATCTCAGTGTCTGGTCTTGCATTTTGAATTGTGATGTGAGTACAGAATTCAGCCTTGGTTTAACTGGGAGGGAGATTTAGGTTAATTCAATTTTATTATTTATTTTTAAAAGAAACCTATAAAATTAATTTTAATATTTAACCCAGTATATTTAAAATTTTATCATTTTATTATATAAGCAATATTAAAATTATTGATGAGGTATTAAAATGACACCTGTGCCCAACACATGTGCTCTAACGCAACAGTAACTTCTAGCACAATGCAGCCACCGGAGTACAGTGCAGTACTAGCAAAAGAATCGAGTTGTGTTTAATATAAAGACATTTACACTGTCTAACCACTAAGCTGTACACCTGAAACCAATATAAACAAAATTGAAAGAAAAAAGATATTTACACTACTTCAATTTAAAAATTTTAATTTAAATTAAAAGAAAAATTAAAAAGTCATGTCCTGAGTCAGGCTAACTACATTTCAAGTGTTCAAAGCCACATATAACTAAGTAGCTACCAGGTTAATTCAATTTTAAAAGCAGCTGTTCACAAGACAGATAATTATGTACATAGACAATCTTTGTATACTGATTTTTGCTCTTGAAGTGACTACTCCTGAGGTAGTTGAAAAATTCTGGAATTTCCATGTCATCATATTTGGATTTTAGTATTTTACTAAAGTTTGGCAATTTCCATTTCTACTTTTCTATTCAGTTTCAAGGGGTCGGGGAGAAGGGAAGAGATAAACCACAGAACTTATATGCATGTATGCATAACCATGGACATAGACAACAATGCTGAGGACAGGGCCAGGGGGTTGGGGGGAGGAGAGAGCCCGAGGAGGGGGGCAGATCAGGAGGAGGGTGCCAATGGGGGAAAAAGGAGAAACATCTGTAACAAAAATAAATCAATAAAAAAATTAAAAATTAAAAAAAATCAATGGTATTTGAGAAAGGAAAAATTAACCTGTTGGTTTAATAATTCTAGGTATGACTTGTTAAATTCACAAAATGATATGCATATGTAACTGTGTAACTTGAGTTCTCGGTGTTTTAAGCTTTAAGAGCTGGGAAGTTTTCTGTTCTTCCTGACAATAGTTTTTTTTTGCAAACTGTGTCTCCCTCTAGTGATAAAAATATCACTGTTCTTTTTAAAATACAGGGAAAGTTGGATCCTCTGAAAGAAATATGTTTTCAAATCTAGAATAAAAGCTTATTATTAAAAACTAAAGTTAACATACTTATATCTGGATTTTTTTTTTTTTTTTTGGCTACTGTAGCAAGAGATGTGAAGACTTTTGTTTTTTATTACGGTTTTGAGGTAGGTGTTCATTCTAGACGATAATCATCCTTTTAGAAAAGTTTTTATGAAGCACAACTCCCCAAATATATGTTGTTTTATTAAATAAAAGGATTTAGGCAATTTAGATATTAATTGCTACTGTAGAAAGACGGAAGCCCTTCAGCTGTCAGACTCCGAGGATGGAAACAAACACAATGTACTTATGGCTCATTACGGTCTGTGATGATTACCAAGGTAAATCCCCTCCCTCCCTCTCTCTTCCTCTCCCTCTCACCCTTTCTTTTTCCCTCCCTTCTTTCCTTCCTCCCTCAAACCTCTCCAGAGTACTTACAAAGCTAGGTATTGAAGATGATTAGATGAATAAGCCCCAATTGCTTTCAGTTTATTGTCATACTAACTTTATTTCCAAAAAACATTTCAAAAAATGTCACACACTATTTTAGCATGCAAATATTTTTGTCAAGACTATTTATTTTGTGATGGGGCCATGGTCCTTCACTCAGCTAGGCAAGCTCAGAAGTAAAGGAACATCTGCTCAGAGGAAAGCTTCCTCTGGCTGGAAGGAATTCTCCAAATAAACCAAGAGCAGATGTCCTGGCTCAAGTTGCTTCTAAGTAAAAAAAAATCGCAGGTTAACTGGGTGTGCTGGTTTAAAAATGAAAGAAGACAGTTTCTAAAGTAAAACTACTTAATTCCCCAAATCTGTGACCATGGGTGTTTGGGGCCGGGTTGGGGCTGTGCAGTGGGACTGAGAGTAGAGAGGGAGAGCTTAAAACCTCAAGATCCAATTTCAGAACCTCCCCTTCCCTCTGAGGTTTGTCAGTCTGTTCCCTACTTCCATGTCTCTGGATCTATTTTGTTCATCAGCTTATTTTGTTCATCAGCTTATTTTGTTCATTATCTTGCACAAATAAATGAGATCTTGTGATACTTGTCTTTCTCTGATTGGCTAGTTTTGCTTAGAATAATACTCCCCAGATCCCTCCATGTTGTCTCAAAGGGTGAGAGATCTTTCTTACAGCTGCACAGTGTTCCATTGTGTAAATGTACCACAGTATTTTCATCCACTCATCTATTGACGGACACTTGGGCTGTTTCCAGATCTTAGCTATTGTAAATAGCGCTGATATGAACATAGGGGTACATGTATTCTTTCTGATAGTGTTTCAGGCTTCTTAGGATATATTCCTAGAAGTGGAATCACTGGGTCAAATGGCAGTTCCTTTTTTAATTTTTTGAGGAAACACCATATTGTTTTCCTCAGTGGCTGCACCAGTCTGCGTTCCCACCAGCAGTGTACTAGTCCCCTTTTCTCCACATCCTCACTAGCACTTGTTTGATGATTTGTTGATGGTACCCATTCTGGCAGGTGTGAGATGATACCTCATAGTTGTTTTAATTTGCATCTCTCTGATGATTAGTGACGTTGAGCATTTTTTTTTTTTTTATATCCTCACCCGAGGACATTTTTTTCATTTTTTGTTCAGATAGAGTGGGAGGGAGAGAGAGGAAGAGAGAGAGAGAGAGAAACATCGACGTGAAAGTGACACGTCGAGTGGCTGCCTCCTGCACGACCAACCAGGGCCGGGGACAAACTGCAACTGAGGTACATGCCCTTAGCGGGAACCGAACCCGGGTCTCTCTGGACCGCAGGCCGACGCTCTAACTGCTGAGCCAAACTGGCCAGGGCCGTTGAGCATTTTTTATATGTTTCTTGGCCACCCACATGTCCTGTTTGAAGAAGTGTCTATTCAGATCCTCTGCCCATTGTTTAATTGGGTTCTTTGTCTTATTTTTGTTGAGTTGTATGAGTACTCTATGTATTTTGGAAATTAACCCCTTATCCAATGTATCATTGACAGATACATTCTCCCATACAATGGGTTCCCTTTTGATTTTGATACTGGTTTCTTTTGCTGTGCAGAAGCTTTTTAGTGTGATGTAGTCCTGTTTATTAACTTTTTCCTTTGTTTCTCTTGCCCTAGGTGATGTATCAGTGAAAATTCTGTTATGTGTGATGTCTGAGATTTTGCTGCCTACATTTTCTTCTAGGATTTTTATGGTTTCATGACTTACATTTAAGTCTTTCATCCATTTTAAGTATATTCTTGTGTATGGTGTAAGTTGGTGGTCTAGTTTCATTTTTTTGCATGTAATTGTCCAATTTTCCCAATACCATTTATTGAAGAGTCTGTCTTTACTCCATTGTATGCTCTTGCCTCCACTGTCAAATATTCATTGACCATAATGTCTTAGATTGATTTCTGGGTTCTTTGTTCTCTTCCATTGATTGTTATGCCCATTCTTGTGTCAGTACCAGGCTGCTTTAATTATAATGCTTTGTAGTATAACTTGACATCTGGAATTGTGATTCCTCCAACATTGTTCTTCTTTTTCAAGATTGCTGTGGCTACTCAGGGTCTTTTTTGGTTCCATATAAACTTTTGGAGTGTTTGTTCTAGATCTTTGAAATATACCATTGGTATTATAATAGGGATTGCATTGAACCTATAGATTGCTTTGGGTAGTATGGACATTTTAATGATGTTGATTCTTCCAATCCATGAATATGGTATATGCTCCCACTCTTTTATATCTTCCTCTATTTCTTTTTTCAATGTCCTGTAGTTTTCTGAGAACAGGTCTTTTACCTTGTTGGGTGAGTTTATTTCTAGGTATTCTAATTTTTTTTATTGCAATGGTAAATGGGATTGTCTTTTTAGTTTATCTTTCTGTGTGTTCATTATTGGTATATAAAAATGCCAAAGATTTCTGGATGTTGATTTTATATCCTGCTGTGTTGCTGAATTTCTTGATAAAATCTAGTAGTTTTTTGGTGAAGTCTTTAGGGTTTTCTATGTACAATATTATGTCATCTGAGAATAATGACAGTTTCACTTCCTCCTTTCCAAATTGGACACCTTTTGTTTTTTCTTCTTGTCTAATTGCTGTGGCTAACAGTTCCAGTACTAAGTTGAATAAGCATGGTGAAAGCAGACATCCCTGTCTTGTTTCTGTTATTAAGGGAAATGCTTTTAGTTTTTGCCCATTGAGTATGGTGTTGGCTGTAGATTTGGCATATATGGCCTTTATTGTGTTGAGATATGATCCTTCTGTTCCCACTTTACTGAAAGTTTTTATCAAAAATGGTTGCTAGGTTTTGTCAAATGCTTTTCCAGCACCTATTGATATGATCATATGATATTTATCTTGCATTTTGTTTATTTGGTGTATCGCATTTATTGATTCATGAATATTGTACCAGCCTTGCATCACTGGGATAAATCCCACTTGATTGTGGTGAATAATTTTGTAAATATATTGCTGGATCCAATTTGCTAATTGTTTGTTGAGTATTTTGGCATCTATGTTCATCAGGGATATTGGCCTATAATTTTCTTACTTTGTTGTGTCTTATCTGGTTTTGGGATTAGGATTATACTGGGCTCTTAAAAAGAGCTTGGAAGTCTTCTTATTCTTGAAGTTTTTGGAATAGTTTGAGAAGAATAGGTGTTATTTCTTCATTTAATGTTTAGTAAAACTCCCTTTAAAGCTGTCTGGACCAGGGCTTTTGTTTGCTTGGAGTTTATTGATTACTGTTTCTATTTCCTTGGTTGTTATTGGTCTGTTCAGGTTTTCTGACTCTTCCTGGTTGAGTTTTGGGAGATTGTATGATTCTAGAAATTTGTCCATTTTGCATAGGTTTTCCAATTTGTTAGCACATAATTGTTCATAGTATTTTCTTACAATCCTTTGTATTTCTGTGATGTCAGTTGTTACTTCTCTTTTGTTTCTGATTTTGTTTATTTGGGGCCTCTCTCTTTGTTTCTTGGGGAGTCTGGCTAAAGGTTCACCCATCTTGTTTATTTTTTCAAAGAACCAGCTCTTGGTTCCATTGATCTTTTGTATTGTTTTTTAGTCTCTATGTCATTTATTTCCACTCTGATCTTTATTATTTCCTACCTTCTACTAACTCTGGGTTTTTCTTTTTGTTCTCTTTCTCATTCTTTACATTGTATGTTTAGAAAGATTATTAGAAAATATTCTGTTTCTTGAGGTATGCCTGTATTGCAATAAACTTCTCTCTCAGAACTGCTTTTGCTATGTCCCATAGATTTTTGTTGTTGTGTGTTCGTTTTCATTCATTTCCAGGAAGTTTTTTATTTCTTCCTTGATCTCATTGATAACCCATTCATTGTTTAATAACATGCTATTTAGCCTTCATGTGTTTCAATGTTTTGGAGTGTTTTTATTGTAATTGATTTATAGTTTCATGCCATTGTGATCTGAGAAAATGCTTGATATGATTTCAATCTTCTTGAACTTGTAGAGACTTAGTTCTTGTCCTAACATGTGGTCTGTCTTTGAGAATGTCTCAGGTGCACTTCAGAAAAATGTATATTCTGAATCTTTGGGGTGAAATGTTCTGTAAAAATAAATGAAATCCAGCTGATCTAGAGCATCATTTAAGGTCTCTGTTTCCTTGTTAATTTTTTATCTGGAGGATATATTCAGTGCTTCCAGTGGGTTGTTAAAGTCCCCTACTATGATTGCATTGCTGTCGCTCTCTCCCTTGAAGTCCTCCAGAAGTTTTAAAATATATTTTGGTGCTCCTATATTGGGCGTATATATGTTACCAGGGTTATATCCTCTTGTTGAATCAATCTGTTTAATATTATATAGTGACCTACTTTGTCTCTTATTATGGCTTCATTTTGAAGTTTATCTTCTCAGATATGAGTATTACTACACTAGCTTTTTTTTTGTTTCCATTTGCATGGAAAATTTTTTTCCTATTCCTTTGCTTTCATCCTGTGTGAGTCTTTTGTTCTGAAGTGCGTCTCTTGTAGACAGCATATATATGGGTTGTGTTTTCTTATCCATTCAGCAACCCTATGTCTTTGATTGGATCATTTAAGCCATTTACATTTAAGGTTATTAGTGATAGATACTTATTTGTTGCCATTTTTATATTTTGTGCCTATATTCCTCTCTCTGTCTCTATTTCTTCTTCTTCTTACAATAGTCCCTTTAACATCTCTTTCCCCTTCAATTTGGAATGATAGCCTTGCTAGGTAGGCTAGTTTCAGATTCAGACCCTTGCCTTTCATTATTTTGTATACTTCATGCTACTCTCTTCTGATCTGCAGTGTTTCTATTGAGAAATCAGCTGATAGTCTAATGGGAGCTCCCTTGTAAGTAGCTTTCTTTCCTTCTCTCATGTTGCCTTTAAGATTCTTTCTTTGTCTTTAATGTTTACCATTTAAATTATGATGTGTCTAGGTGTGGGTCTTTTGGGATTCATCTTGACTGGGACTCTGTGTTTTCTGGACTTGTGTGACTTTTTCCTTCACCAGGTTAGAAAAGGTTCCTGTCATTATTTCTTCAAACAAGTTCTCTATTCCTTGCTCAGATTATTCTCCTTGTGGACTCCTATGATTCAAATGTTGCTGTTTCGTATTGTCCCAAAGCTCCCTTAAGCTCTCCCCCTGCTTTTAAATTTTTTTCCTATTGCTGCTCTAATTGGGTATTGTTTTCCAGTTTGTCTTCTAACTTGTTGATTTGGTCTTCAGCTTCTTCTAATCTACTATTAAATCCTTCCAGGATATTTTTTATATCAGTTATGTCATTCTTCATTTCTACTTGATTTTTTTTTCCTTTTTTGATTTTAGAGAGAGAGGAAGGGAGAGGGAGAGAGAGATAAAAACATCAATGAGAGAGAACATCGATTGGCTGCCTCCTGCATGCCCCTCACTGGAGATTGGGCCCACAACCTGGGCATGTGTCCTGACCAGAAATTGAACCAGCGACCTCTTGGTGTATGGGTCGACACTCAACCACTGAGCCACACCAGCTAGACGTTATTTGATTTTTATTCATAGCTTCTACCTCTTTTTTCATAGTGGTATAGCTCTCATTAAGTTGCTTGTAGTTCTCACTAAGTTGTTTGAGCATCCTTAAAACTATTGCTTTGAATTCTTTATCTGACAAACTGCTTGCCTCCATTTCATGTAGTTGCTTTTCTGGGATTCCTCCTTTTCTTGGGCGTTGTTTCTTTATCTTACCATTTTAGTAGTCTGGTAGTTTGGGGCCAGGTGAGGCATACTGGGATGTGTAGTCAGGTCAGTGTGTATCAGATAAGACTGTTATGCCTCCTAGTCTTGGTGTGGTACCCTTCTTGTGGGACCCAATGGAGTAGTTTCCTTGATCTTCTGAGCCTGCTTCTCTAAGAATAACCCTTGTGTGTTCTCCTGTTGAATTTGGATCTTGATTGTTGTTGTCCATTTGTGGGTGGGCTCAGCCCTCACGGTTGTTAACTGTGAGTCTCAACCTTTACCCTGTCGACCCTGTCATTGCCAACTGTTATATAGGTATGGACAGAATAAAACAAAACAAAACCAGACCAACTAAAAAAGAACCTGAAAAAAAATATCAGCATCAACAATGATAAAAACACAAAACATCAGCCTCAACAAAAAGATGAAAAGACAAACAAACATAAAACACACACACACACACACACACACACACACACACACACACACAGACACACACACAGAAAGAACACTAGAAGGCATGACCAAGAGTTAGAAGAAGGAGAAAAAATAATAATAATATGAAAGCAAAGAAGGCAGAGGCCAGAAATAAGGTAAGTATAAAAAATAAAAGTTAGAAAATAATGACTGAAATAATAATAATTATTTTAGAAAGTAATAATACCTAATTGAATAAAATATAGAATAAGAAAGTAAAAAATGGGAAAAGAAAGGATTTGCTATTTATGGTGCTCACTGGAGTTTGATTCGATGTTGCTGGATCTGGCCCCTTGGGTGTGGGTATCTGTCCTCTTGGGCAGTTCTCTGGTACAGGCCAATGTGAATTGCTATCCCTGCCTGGCTCTGGGCCTCCTGGCTAAATCCCTGAAGGGTGGGATCCCAGGTACTCCTATGGGTAGGGATACCTAAGCTTCGAGTTGGGGCCACCTTTGGGGCTTGCCACTTGTATGTATTTGTTCTGGGCTGTGTTCCCTTCCCCCATGGCACTGGGCTCTGCAGGGTATCAGGTCCAGCTAGGGTGGTTTAAACATATTTATGTTGGAGGCAGTGCCTATAGCCTATAGGAAGGGAAAGCAGTCTCTTCCTTTCCTTCCAATGCCTCAGCTCTGCCTGGGTTGCTGGCACCCCCTGGTCACCACTCCAAGCAGGGGAGAATTAAAAAAAGAGAGAGAGAGAGAGAGAAAAGAAAAAAACAATGCCCTGCTTGGCTCTTTAATCTTTTAGCATGGCCAGCTCTTGCTGGGCGGGGCTTCTGCCTTGGCTCCTACCTGGCCAGACATCTGAATCCCTAGTGCTGCCAGGCCCTGCTGCTGGGGTGACAATTTCCAGCCCAGTGATGTTCTGCTGAGGTGAGGGAAGAGATGCCTCCTCTTTTGCTCAAGGTGGGGAGGAACGTGCCTCTTTCTGAGGTCACTCTGGCTAGCCCCTGTCAAGGTCTTTCAGGGAATACCCAACCCCTCTGATTCATTCCTGTGTGATTCACTCAGACCCCTGCTCAGGTGTGCCACTCTGCTGTGTGGCCTCCCCGCTCCCACAGCCAGGGAGCCTTTCAGGCTGGTGTGACCACTCACTGGCTTTCAGCCTAGGATAGTGCTGAATTCCTCCCCAGTGGGCCAGATCACCTCTGATTCCCACTGTCTGATGCTACATGGGTTCCCATTCCCTGCTCTGTTGCTCTCGTTTGGGGATGTCTGTGTGTGGCCCAGTCCCCATCTCCCTGGGGCAGGAGCTGCCATGCCCACCTTCCCTCCATCTTCCAGCCACACTGCGCAGCTGAGTCCGCTCACCCACTGGGCGTCTTCTCCTGTCTCCTCTGCCGTCTCCTCTCCATGCTCCTGCCCGCAGTATTTCCAGTCAGCAATTTTCAGGTGGGTTTTCAAGTTGAATATTCTGCAGTTTAGCCTCAAGTTCAAGTGGACAGAACTTCCTTAGGCTTCAGCCATCTTGCCTCCCTTGCTTTTTTTTTTTTTTAATGAAAATGGTGTGTTACACTGGGGGCTTTTCCTTGGGAGCAAAATGCAGAAACTTACTTTTCTAAAACAAAATGCTATAAAAAAAAAAGGTGGAAGCACAGCCCAAGTTTGTTAACTTGCCATACACAGATTAGTTTATGGTCTTGTGTTACTTATGAATCACGTTTTTAATTCTCCCTAGAATATTCTATGAGGTCTATTGTTTTATACTTAAAGGGAATATTGACAAGAACATGGAAACAGATGTAGAGATGAGGCAACCCAGACACAGAGATCAGGAGGCCGAGATTGGCCCTTACCTGCTGCCATCTCTGTGACCATGTCCCTCTTCCCCACCCTGGACTCCCCCTCCTTTCCTGAACTGCTTTTCTCAACACAGCCTTTTTACATGCTGTTCCTTGGTCAGGAAAGAATCCTATTCCCTAACTAGTTCTTATTGCTTTTTCAGCTGTCTCAGATTGAATGTCATTTCTCTAGGGAAGTCTTTCCTAGTTGCACTGGAATGAGGGAGAATTCCCTTGCTATTTGCTCCATAGCACTTTATGGGTTTTTGGTTGTTGTTTTGTCCTTTTTTCTGAAATTCACCCCAATGTTCTATTTGTTCCATATCTCGCTTGGCCATGAGACTGCAAACTCCATGAGTGGGGGAATTTGTCTTTTTCACCAGTGTGTCACTAACACCCGACACTTTGCCTGGCTCATAGTATATGTTCTGTAAATATTGGTTATTGATTGATATTATTGATGTTCCACAAAGCCCCAGCCTTTGTAGCCAGGCTGTTTCTGACTCAATGCTGTTTTTGAATAGTCCTAGGAGGTCCATTAGTTGAACTTATCCCTGTTTTTAATGCTAAACCTGAAACTGATATTTGATTCTGGGCTGTTCTAGAAGGATCCTGAATAAGCATGAAGGAGAAGTTTGCAAGCTGAGTTCTAGAGCTTGAGGTCTTTTAGATATGATTTAAGGCAGCTGCAGGGTGAGGAAGAGAACATGTGCTGGGCTGTCTCTCTGTCCTTTAATCTCCGTGTTACAATACTTACAAATGCGTAGACAGCATCTGCTATGGAACAGGGACCACACTTTACACAAATTAATTCAATTCTCATGACAACATTGAGTGGAAAGTAGAATTTTTATCACTTGGGGATACTGAGGCACAAGACAGGCTAGTGCCTGCTCAAGGTCACCTAGATAGTAAATGAAGAGCTAGGTGTGAAGTCAGCAATCAGGCTCTTAATAGCTACAATCTAATGCCTCTTTCTTATCATGGCAACTTGGCTCTTGTATGTTTTGAGGGTCATGGTGCAGCATTTGAAAAAAGGGTCTGCCACTATAAAAACTACCATCACCTTGGGCAAGAGATACAAAGGGAAAATAAATAAATGGGACTATATCAAACTAAAATGTTTTTGCACAGCAAAGGGAACCATCAACAAAATGAAAAGACAACCCACTGAATAGGAAAACATATTCTCCATTGATACATCTGATAAGGGTTTAATATCCAAAATTTATAAAGAACTCATACAACTCAAAAACAAAAACACAAAACACAAAACAAAACAAAACAAAAACAAAACCCAATTAAAAAATGGAGAAAAGACCTAAATAGACACTTCTCCAAAGAGGACATACAGATGGCCAACAGACATATGAAAAAATGTTCAACATCACTAATCATCAGAGAGATGCAAATTAAAACCACAATGAGATACATATCACTTCACACCTGTCAGAATGGCTATCATCAATAAATCAACAAACAAACAAGTGTTGGAGAAAAAGGAACCCTAGTGCACTGCTGGTGGGAATGCAGACTGGTGCAGCCACTGTGGAAAGCAGTATGGAGTTTCCTAAAAAATTAAAAATGGAACTGCCTTATGACCCAGCAATTCCACTTCTGGGAATTTATCCAAAGAAACCTGAAATACTAATTTGATAGAATACATGCACCCCTATGTTCATTGCAGCATTATTTACAATAGCCAAGATTTGGAAGCCGCCCAAATGTCCATCAGTACATGAGTGGATAAAAAAGCTGAGCTACATATGCACAATGGAATACTACTTAGCTATAAAAGAAGAAGGAAATCTCACCATTTGTGACAGCCTGGATGGACCTGGAGAGTATTATGCTAAGTGAAATAAGCCAGTCAGAGAAAGACAAGTACCATATGATTTCACTTATATGTGGAATCTAATGAATAAAATAAACTAACAAGCAAAATAAAAACAGACTCATAGATACAGAAAATAGACTGACAGCTGTGTGTGTGTGTGTGTGGGGGGGGGTGTTTGGGGGCTGGGTGAAAAAGGTTAATGGATTAAGCAAAGAAAAAAAAACCTCATAGACACAGACAACAGTATGATGATTACCAGAGGGAATGGAGGTTGGTTGGGGGAGGTACAAGAAGGTAAAGGGGGCATAAATGATGATGGATGGAGGCTTGACTTAGGGTAGTGAACACACAATACAATATACAGATGATTTATTATAGAATTGTACACCTGAAATCTATATAATTTTGTTAACCAATTTCACCCCAATAAATTTAATAAAAATTAGAAAGAAAAACAACAACTACCATGCTAGTGTACCTGAACACCCAAGGTCTTCTTAAGCAGCTTTCAGAGCAGTATTGTTTTAGTTTTAGCAGTTCCCGTGCTGAGCTATGAGTTTGCTTACAGTTTCGTGATGGTCTGTGCAAATGTATAGAGCAGCACTAGGTCGGAAGCAGGCCTGGCTGGATGAAAAAGGAAGACCAGGGAACGAACTCCTCAAGGAGCATATAGGTGAGCTGAGTAGCAGCTCGCTCTTCAGTTCGGGTAACCTCTTAGTCTTCCCGACCGCCCCTGACGGTGGTTTTTTCTCCCCATCTCACACCAAGTGCGGTCAGTCTGAGTCTGGGAGAGCCTCCTAACGACGGTGTGTGAAGGGAGCCTGTAAACCCTGTTTGAAGTAGCTAACCTTGAAGAGGACAAGTGCGCCAATAGGGGGCGCCCCTTGTAAGTTTTGAAAACATGCAGCTCTAAAGCCGGGCGGAGCTTGCTTTCACATGCCTTACCCAGTTCCTCAGATGTGTGCACATAGCCACTGGCCGCCTCTTTCCCCAAGTCCGTGGAACTTGCTGGGAACCGATTAGGAAACAACCGTGTTTATATTTTCTGGATGCACTGAGGCGAGTCTCCTTCCCTAAGCAAAGTTTGGTTTTATATGAAGTAAAGAGGTTTCTTTCATTAGTGGCATCAAATTGCATGCACAAAACAATAAGGCAACAAGCCTTTCACCACATTGTAGAGCAGCTCCAACGACTTTTTTTTTTTTTTTTTTTTTTAATTGGTTGTTCTTAAAATGTTGTGTGCATAAAACACCCCATAGGCCGCATGTTGAGTGGTGGCTGGTGGGATTTATTGTACATAGACAAATTGGGGTAGGTGGGTCTCAGTCCCCGTCACTCCGCGCAGGCAGCTGATGGGGGCTAGGCTGGGGCAGAAGCGGGTGGCGGGTGGCGGGGGCGGCAGTGCCAGGCAGAAAGGAGCACAGAGTGAGGCGCCATCTGGATCCACGAGGACGCGCCTGGAAAGGCGCGCAGGCTGTGCGCTCCGCTCCAATACCGTCTTCTTTCCTTTTGCAGCTTCCCACTTCCCATCTGTGCCCACCCACTGGTTTCTCAAAGAATAATAAAAATATTTGGCACATGGTTCAAGGAAAAAGACTCAGGAATCTGTGGGCTCCCCGTTCTAGGTTCATGCAGTGTTGGAGACACATGGCCACCATGGCCTAGCTGGCTTCTCCCATCCACTCCCGAAACTGTGATCCAGCTTGACCAACTAGGGCTGTGCATTTTACTGCACAGTGGATATCGCAGTGATAGTTGTACTTCACAAGGTGCCAGGAAAACGTTTTCTTTTTCTTTGTCTTTGCCAGTGCAGCCTGCAGGCTCCAAAAGGCATCTTTAGAAAGCTGACAATTAAAGCTCTGGGATTTCAGCAGGAGTACTCATTACCTGTTTTGCTTGGGTGCAGTCCTTCAGAGAAAAGGATGTCCTTGCCAATAATTATTAGGTATCACTTTGTTCTATTACTCCTCCAGGAGCCTCAATTGGAGTATAAATGTTAAGCCAAACCTTGCTGTTCAAACCTCTGATTTAAATAAATCTAGTATTCCAGAAGAAACAAAACCAAACAGAAAATAAAAACAAGCCAAGAACCTTAAGAAACAGTTATACATATCTGAATAGAACACCATTATATGATTGTTTTAAGTATAGTCTAAAAAATGAGTACTTAGTAAAATGACAGTTTTATCCACTAGTAAACACTCTGAAGCACCAGGAATTCAGATTCTCAAAGCACATTTTGTGGAACGATGTCTGTACCCTGCCATCTTGCTGGAATGCTCCTACATTTCTCATAGTAAAAGCTTTTTATTTATTGACGAGTGAGTCTTTATTGTCTGTAGATGGATTACTGCGGATTTGACTTCCGCAAAGCATGTATCCTTGAACAATAGGTACTTGCAGACATAGTGCTTCATTGGTGTGCTTTGGAAGTGGAGGGAGAGTTGATGGACAAACACTTGGAATTTGCGTTTGGGCCGATAGACAGGTCTCTTTCTTGACCTTTTCTCAGTGAGGAAAGAGACAGATGTGAGCAGAACAGTCAGTCTCATGGGGTTGTCTTCAGGAAGAAGGCCCCCATGGGTATTTCTCCCAAGGGATGTGTCCCTGGGTGGAGCCCCAGGGGAAATTCCTCAGCTTCCTTTGTCAAGGTATCTAGTCCTGAGCCTGAAAAAGTTAGTTTCTGTGTGAAAAGACTCTTCATTACAGACATAGGAAAGGACATGGTGTGAGGGGGATTCCTTCATGAAGGGCTTTCAGTAACAAAGGGATTGAATAATTAAAGTTGTATTGGCCTCAAAAATGTGTGTTTTAACACCAGCATCTTTGACATCACTCACTCCCTCTTACACACCCATTCTCATCTTGAGGAAAAGGACTTGGCCTTAGCTAGTCCTGTATTTTCTCAAGCAGCAACTGTTTTTGTTCTGGATCCGTATTTTAAAAGGTCAGGACCCCATCTTTCCAAATGTGCCCCCATGTTACTTGTCTTCACTCAGCAAGTAAAAAAAAATAGTTCAGAATTACACGTAGGGAAACTCTTCCCATCTGAAATGTGAAGCAGTAGAAGTTGGATTTTGCGAGTTTGTTTTGGGTAAGAAGCAAGCATATTTCCCTGGGTTGGTTCAGCAACAACATTTCTGTCCCGTCATCTAGTGAGGGATGAATGGCATATTGTGGTTTCCAAAACTGAGACTGCAGATGCTACACCCAAATTTGCTCAGTTTGGGAAGCTCACAAGTAGGCTTGCCTTTGATTCCCCCACCCCCAACTTTCTCTTTTGGCCAAAGAGAAATTGCTTCTGTGCTATTCAAAATACTTGAATTTATCTGCAATCCAAAAGAGAGAAGAAGCTAGTGAAGGCCCTTCTCAGCAATTCACTGACATGTGGGGTGGGGTGGGGGGCAAAGGAGCAGGAAGGTCAAAAAGAGTTCTGGTGTCTTTTTTTTTTTTCCTGGCAAAAAGAATTGATATTTATCCACAAAAAGAAGCTCAGAAGAGAAACTGCTGATGGATTTTCTGATGTGCCTTAAGCTTCTCAGATAAGCTTGTTAAAGTGTTTTCTGATCCCTCTTCTTTTGATTACTGATAATCAAAACTAGCATAAAATTCAGCTTGTGCCTTTTGCATGTGGTCTAATGTTTTATTTGTAAGACTAGGCAGACAGAGGTAGCATTTGGGAAAATATGGAAAGGTAACAAATTAATAGTAAGGATGTCTTAGAGACGATGAAGAAGTTTGTGAGAACATACATTCATCCAGATTTCTCTAGCATGATCATGATGAACAGGAATGGCCTAAAGCAAAACAACCAACTGAGAACAGGCAGGACAGCTAGTTGGCAGCCATGGGCCAGGCACTGCAGTAGACTCGGAGGAAACCTTGAGGAACATAAAACACAGGGTCCCTGTCTTCCTGGAACTTCTAGTCTGGCAAAGGAGTTTATCGTGTGCAGCTTAAGTAATGGAAATGTTGAAAAAGCACTACCCTGTATAGAACCAAAATACAACTTGTTCTTGTGAAATTTATTCAGTGGGACCAATACTCTTGACTCCTGGAGAAAAAACTCTGGCAGGCCCCCTGGCTGTTCTGCCCATTCTTAGATAATACAGAAGGTCCCCTGATCAACCTGAGTCACAAAAAGTCTCATTTCAGCACTTAAAATGTCTAGTCCCATGATCTAGTAAAAACCTGAACCTTGACTTAGTGACACACCATCAGGTCTCCTCCATGGGCCTGACTACCCACAGCCAGGCTGACAAGTCCTTCTGCTCTCTAACTTCTGCATTTCACCAACCGCTGCCATGGTTGTAGGATGTGTGTGTGTGTGTGCGTGTGTGTGGGGGGCATTGGGGTGCTTGCAGGAAGGAGAGGGAAGAGTGTCACCCTTTCTCACTTGGCTGGTTGAAGTCCTGTATTCTGCCCTGGCAGAAGTTTGAGCTAACTCGATGATAGGCTTTCCAGAGTATTGAGCCTTTGTAAATTCCTGACAGCAAGGCTCCTTATTCCTGGAGTTCCCTTGACTCCTGGTGGATGCATCTCGCTTCCTTGGGTCATCCCGGTGGTGCCTTCCTGAGCACCTGCTGTGCCCCTCCAGCCTCTTCCTTCCGGGTCTCCTCCCCCTATGGGACCCTTTGGGCTGAGTTACTCCTGCTGGCCCCAGGGACACATATCTGTGCCACCCCCTCCCCAAGCAGGTGTAGTACTTTCTGCTAGCCTCCCTGCACTGTGCTCCAGCTTCAGCTCTGCCCTCGGTTCTGTTAGTCAGCACCTCTGTCCTCCCAGACATTCTGGGACAGACCCAGACTCCATGCACAGTGGGCTTCGGCTTTCTGTGGCCAGCTCCTATTTTCCAACAGCAAGGAAACTGCCTGGCAGCTGCCCTCCACCCGGCTGGACTTGTGGTTGGAAGGTAGCATCCCCCAATAGACAGTGGGCGGCCATGGTATAGTGCGGAGATGGTCTCTCTGGCCCCCTCTTCCTACTTCTCTAATCTTTTTCTCTATTCTTGATCTGGTGGGGATGGGGGGTGGGTGGGTGTCCAGAGCCATAGAACCACTTCCTAGGCTGCTTTCTCTGCACATCTGTGGCAGTGGGGATGTGGGACGAGTTTTGCACTGAGATCTGAGTGTTGGAGCCTCAGCTGGACCTAGAGAGAGAGTTCTGTGCTAGAACTCCTTACACTTCTCTGTTCCAGATGCTGTCATAGAACTCTGCATGATTATTTCACTTAATCCTCAAACAAATGAGATAGGTACAGTCAGACCGGAACATGACCAGAAAAGAGGGAAACTGAACCTACATGGTTGAAATCACTTGCCCAAAGAAGGAAACTCAGTACTGAAGTTCGGCCTCCAATCCAGGCCTGGGGGCTAGATTGTGTGTTTGTAGCCTCGGTGTTGGCAGAAATGAGCCTGAGCCTGGAGGAAGAGGACAGCCTCCTGACAGAAATTTTGGGCAACCAGGCAAAGAAACTTGGGGTGAGAAATGAAACGACCCCCGCCCTCGCCACTGTCTTTCCTCCCACGGTCTGTGCGTTCCTGCGCACTGTTGACAACGGTCCCTTGTAGGATGCAGTGGGGCAGTGCCACCCGGCGCCGGCCCCGTGGCAGCACCAGCCCGCTGGAGGTGTGACCATAGCTCGGGACATGAGCCCGCTTGTTCGCTCACTCTCAGTGAAAAGAGTTTTGAAATGAGTTCTGAATAGACAGCATTTTCTTTGTGCAGTTGGTAAATAACAGAGCAAAGTTAGCAAGTCGCTGCGCTTCTGCCCTCTGAGTCTATGGAACCTTTTTGTAGGGAGAAGGGCAGGATGTTTTTAACAGAATGTGACCTCACTGGAATACTGGAGGTAAGCAGAAAACAACTGTTGAGATAAATGAATATTTTACATCTTGGAAAACATGGCTTTTAATAAATCTACATGAAGAGAGAAGATTTCCACATAAACACAAAAAACAATGCCTTGTAGAGTTTTGGAAGGTGCTATTCACATTGGTTTGGCGTTTGTTTAGATTTCATTAAAAATCAGTGACTTTCTTGTGATAATTTTCATATGCACATTTTTTTTCCTCTTTCCTTTAGAAAGTAATAACATTTCTGAACGGGGCAGTGTGGAGAAATCCTAAGAGAAATAGCATAAGAGCATTTTGGAATATATCTCGGAAAAGATAATTTTCTACACATCTGTAGAGATTCACCAGGTAAAGGTAAGAACATTGTAAAAAAAGATTCAAGTTATTTTGTTAGATCACACTGGATCGAATTTTGGGAGAAAAACACCTCTCACTGATGTAGGGTGAACGAAGAGGTATTAGGAGGGCCCATCTTTTGCCCCTCCTTCTTTTAGGAATGGGCATGAACACGGTAGCCCTGGATCCTCGGGGACAGTTGGTGGTCACCGGATTGTTTCAATGCCAGCTGGAGGCCATAAAATCATGCACATGGGGTGAGGGGACCTGACGGATGGTGACATTCAGCAGGCACTCTGCTACAAACTTAATGTGTTTAATACTACAAATGTTACTTGTACGGTATGGAATTGCTTTTAGGTTTATATTTGCACTGACTAATTCTCTATTTAGGATTCTTAAAAAATCACTTTTACAGTGCTCAGATGAGAAGTACATCTGTTGCTTACATATAATAAGCATCGAATATGAAGACATGCTGAATGCTGGTGCCATTTGTTTGTCATTATAGGAGACCTGTAACATATGCATGGTGTGTGTCTCTTTACTGGAATACCAGCACGGAGGAAGCCAGCTTTATGGTTCTTCCCTTGAGCGATAAGATTTTTTAAAAAAATCTCCGGCTAATTTAGGTCACTGTAATAAACATCATTTAGAACTCTCAAATGGGTACTTTGAATGAAGTTCAAAGGAACAAAGATTGTATTGGTTAGTATGGAGTATTTGGGATTCTGGATGAATTTCTTAAGCAAAAGCACAGCTAACACTTTTATGTATTGGTAGGTCACATACACATAACATTAGCACTAGAGCAAGGTTATCTTTTCAGCAGGTATAGGAATCAAGCTGTTGGTTCTCAGAACTGTCAGTTTTATGTCTCATAATTGTGGGTAAAGAATTATATATACTTGAGTACAAGTTATATTGGAGCAGGATTCCAGTGGAGAAGACCTTCTGACTTTTCGAACAATCAGTGCGATACATTCGCTGCATATAGATCAGAGCCTGGATCTTTCTACTTTATCTAGATTGCTGTCACATGAACTGAAATGGTCCCTGCAGATCAGCTCTGAGTAATGCTAAAGAAGTTATTCTGTAAGCCATGTTCATGCAGTTAAGATAAAAATTGTGACCTTCCTAATAAAATCATCCTAGATTAAATAAATACAAAATTATACACTGTTTTCTTTCCCAACTTTAAAACCAAACTCTTTAGATAAAACAGTGTATTTACTTTGTGATTAAGTTGTTATGCTCTGGAAAAACCTGTACCTATAACATGAAATAAAAATTAAATCCAAAGATCCTTAACTTTTCAAGCAAATTTTACTTTATTTCTTTAAACATTTAAATTGAAATAAAGCTATGTATATACATCACCCCATAAGAAACAGAGCCGCTTGAGCAATGTATTTATGAATTTTGTGGCAATGTGGGTGAGTGGAAGCCGTAGCCGACCCGGTTTCCTGAAACCATTTACAAGAGATCGCCAGCAGAGGGCATCGCAAAGCAATGAACTCAGAGGAATTTCCAACTAGATCCCTACAAATTTAAGTGAAAATATCTGTATGAAAGCAGTACTTTTTGAACAGCATCCTCCACCATAATCATAGATTTGTAAAATAATTTTCAAAGAGCCTCAAATATATTAATCCCTAACTGAACCTCTTACAATAAAAGTGTTCGGGTGTGAGGACAAAACCTGATTTCCTTGTGGTCATCAAAGGTGTTTATTTGCCCTTTGATTTTCCTTTTGATTTATTTTATTACAAAAGACTATGTGAATAAAAGTACCAGTAATGTGCACAAATTTTCATGATAAAGCTTTTCAAGATGCATTTTTTTCCCCAAAGAATATTGAAGAACATTCTGATTCATGGAACAATCCCTTACCAAACTGAGCATTTGAAGCAAATAGAGCTCAGAAAGATTTCCATTAAACACAGATTTCTTGACACAAAACAATGGAACATTGTTCTATTGTTAAATTTTTCTCCTCAGAATTACTGTAGCAAACATTTTATGTTCTATTAAAAAAAAACATGTAATTTTCTATACTTGACATGCATTTTACACTGGAAGTCTGGAAAGAAAAAGATATGTTAGACTGGAACAGGATCCTAATGAACTAAGAGGGACAATTTTCTGAAAACATGTTATATTTTGTTACTGGGTTTTTTTATAATAACCGTTTAATGGTCAATGCATAAATGTTTAGGGAATCTAAATGTCTTTATTCTGAATTTTCTCCTGTAACCTGAAAGTTAGCATTTAAGATTATAATTTTTATAGGCTAATTAGAATTTTAATACACCTTTTCTCTTTTCAAAAGTTCATGAGCACATAACAAGTTGGAACTACTTTTACAAGCTAAGTGTCCCTCTTATGTCTTTAGTTTTCTTGGATTTACCTTCTAAATGATGTTGGCTCATATTGACCTGAGATAGCTGACATATCAAGTATTGTTGTCCTCAAAGGTTTCCCAGGCAACTGTAACAATTCACCTGGTTGCAGTCAAAAGTGCCCTTGAACTCAGCTCACTTCCTGGTATGAGTAATGTATGCAGCAAAAGGAAAAACACCAAAGACTTCATGTAATAGGCTAATGTGAATGGGTTGGTGAAGAGGTGGATGTATTTCACAAAAGTATTCACTTGGATGTTAAAACTTCTGCTGGCTGCCTGCAGTTTTGCTTTGTCAAGCTCTCATTTTCATCTGGGGTTGGGGGAAGGACACAATCGGTACCTTATGTTCTAGGTTCTGTTTCACTTCCCATAGCTCCTGGGAAGATTCCTGAGAATCATGCCCCCAAATTCTTACCCTAACTCACCCCAAGAACTCCAAGTACAGATGCTGGCCCACCAGGGAGTGACCACCTCTGAATCTCTGAGTGGAGTCTGGGGATCTCAGCTGACTCATACACATCAAACGTCATAGATCTCGTTTCTCCTTTAAACCATCATAGAAAGTTTTGTTTCACTATGCTTATTTCCACACCCAAATGGTTCTTGAAGAGCAGAGGAGGGAGGGAGAAATTGAAATCACGGATCCTGTGGTCTGTAAAAGGTTCTTCTGTTCAATGTGGATTACATTGTGTTTTGTTGAAAACAAAACATTTCACCTCTTCTAGGCAGATAATGCAGTTAGAATGTCATTTTTAACTTTTTTTCTTTATCTTGGCTCTTGTCCTTACAACTGATTGAATAGTGAGTGGACTGATTGATGAATAAGGCACTATACTAATATAGTCAGCAAATCCCACTGGTCAAACTCTTTATTTATTTATTTATTTATTTATTTATTTATTTATTTATTTATATATTTTTTTCTACTCTTTTTTTTTATCCTCACACAAGGACTTTTTTTTGCATTTATCTTCAGATAGAGCAGGAGGGAGAGAGGGGGGAAGAGAGACAGAGAAACATCGATGGGAGAGAGACACATCCAATGGTTGTCACCCACATGACCCCAACCGGGGCTGGGGACAAACTGCAACCGAGGTACATGCCCTTAGCAGGAACCGAACCCTGGACTCTCTGGTCTGCAGGCCAACGCTCTAACCTCTGAGCCAAACCAGCCAGGGCTACTCTTTAAATGGGAGCAGATTGCTGTCTAAGTACAGGGACTCCGCAGAAGTTTCCCAGTTGGCTTCACATTGAACTTAAAGTCTAGAGAGCTGCAACAATTAATTATCTTCATCTAGATTGAGCCATAAACACAGAATTTACCACCTCTTCTCCCATCTCTAACCATTGCTTTTCCCTTGTATTTGTTATATTTTGTTCTGTTCATTCACTGGGGCATGAACATCCATCCCACTGAAATGTGTCTAAGTAAGCAGATTTTTAAGAATCTATTTTTATAGGTCTATAAGAAATTTTAGTAAGGATATATATATGAATGAAATCATTTACCTATCCTATCTATCATCTATCTATCTATTGGTCATTGCTTAACTATCAGCCTTTCTGTTCCCTACAATTACCATTATGATTGTGACCTTGAATAGTCCTTGGCTTGTTAAGATTAATGTAGATAAATGTAGTAGAAAATGTAGTTTTCAAGGTATGAAATAATAGTAATCAATTTGAATAAATATTTGTTATTTGTTTTCATAAAAGTTTAAATCCTCAAAAGAGAACTCTGACCAAAATAGGAATGTAGCAGGATCAGTGAAACAGGTGGCATGTGTCCTAACTGCTGGTTTTTAATGAAAACTGTGCTGTGGATGTTGGCGTGGACTGGACCTGTACATAGGCAATTTTAGAATTTTTTAAGCTGAAATCCAGCTGGATAGTTCGTAATCAGAATAGATTTATTTTTGCTCGTTTGTAATATATCTGTGCATTGATGCTAATTAATAATATAGTTTTGATACCTAAATCACAATTTAAAAAATTCCAAGAGGTATATGAATGCTTAGACAGGGACAGTTATTTCTGAGCCAAAGGAGTTTTGTTCATAGTGTCCATTATAGAAAAACATTTTTTTCCAAGATCCAATCCAGGATTAAGTGCTGTATTTAATTGTCTTTAGTCTCTTTCAATCAGGAACATTTTATCAGTCTTTATTTCTCCTAACCCTCACATGTTTGAAGAGTAGAGGCCAGTTCTTTTGTAAAATGTACCTCAGTTTGGGTCTGTGTGATGTTTCCTCATGATTAGATTCATATTATCCATTTTTGGCAGGAGTGATGTGTTCTTCTCAGTGTATTATGTCACTCATGGATATTGATTTGCCTCATTACTGGTTTGTTCACTTGTGTAAGGTGGTATCTGTCAAAGATATTAAAGCAAAGTTACTAATTTCCTTTTTAAGTATTAAAACCTCATAGTGATTTTTACCTCACTAGTTCTAACATCTGTTGATGATTCTTGCCTATATCAGTTATTAGTATGATGGTTGCCAAACAGTGGCACTTACTTCTTGTGAACTTCTTTATTGAGTGATTCACTGGTAGTCTAAAGAGACATAGTATCTCTAGCTTTAGTCTCTAGTCAAGTGTGCAGTGTTACTATTAGTCCAGGACCACACATAAAGCCTCACAATACTTATCTCATTAGCTCTTCACCACAGCTCCATTAGGTAGACACTACTGCATCCACATTTTTATAGATGAAGAAATTGAATAGCAAAAAAAAAAAAAAAAAAAGAGTTGGCAATATTTGCAGAAAAATCTATTACAAATTAATATTTAAAAGATCACTGGGGGCATTCACAGGAATAGAATGAGGTATAAAAAGTACAAACAAGTAAGTTTTTAAAAACCCCAGAAGGAAATTTACACAACATCGTGGCATGATTTTTAAACTTTGAAAGTAGAGACCAGGGAAAGAGATAAGACTCCACCTCACTAACATCTGAGCTGGGTGAAGTAGTGAATGAAAACCTGAAATTTTATTACCACTGCCCAGCCTGGGGAGAGGCTTACCTGCTCTACAAACAGTGAAGGAAAGGTGTGGACAGCTCCTGAGAACTAGATTCGCTCTTTTTAGCCTGAAAAGAAAGAAAAAAAAAGGCAGCAAGATTAGAATCAACCAAAATTAATCTTACCTTAGCAAATAATAGATACTTAGCAGATTGGAAGACAACAGTGAAAAGAAGACACGATTATTTAGGTAGCAGGAGGATCAAGGGATGACAGACAGAAAGTTCGCAGGGGCAGGCCCTGTCCCTCCCTGTTGTAGACTAAGAGCTCAGCACCTCACCTGTACGTTTCCCTGTCATAGTTTTCCACCGCGAGGAAGGTGCAGGCGAGAAAGCCTGACAAGGGTCAGTGAATGCGGGGGATGGACTCTGTACCCTGTGGCTCCACTGGGTAGGCGAGTCATGCAGTGTGCCCTTCAGGGTGTGGGCCAAACACTGATGCAGGACTGTTAAATGCAGAGACCTAGTCCAGCAGTCACACCTAGCCCAAACCTGGGGGACAGTTCCTTCCACCCCTTCCTAGTGCTGTTGAGTAAAACAAAATTACTAGAATAGGAAATAGCCACCTATGAAACCTACAGATAAACAGGTGTTAGAGGTGGTGGGGCATTTGTAAGGAAAGGAGAATTTCTCCGAACTCCCTTAAAAAGACAAGAAGTCTTGAAAAAAACAAACATGTAGTTAAATAAGTGTACAATGAAAGAAAATGCTGTGATGACCAAGCAAAACATTACAAAAATTGAAAAGAAAAGACAGAATGAGATAGGATGGGAAGGAGAGGCAAAAAGAGTAAAATGAAGCATCATGTGTAAGATGTTATATTTCTGAGATGCATTCTGGAGGATTTCTGGACACAGATGGTGGGTTGTACACATACACCTACTTTACTTTCCTCCCAAGTCTGCACAGAAATAATAAAGATATATATATTTTTAAAATTGGAAGCTAGGACATTGGATGGATGAAAGGTAAATAAGATAACAGGTTCCCTCCAAATCTAAATTCTAATACAGTAAGTAAGGTAAGGAGTGGAGAGCTAATGTAATTTACAGGACAAAATCTCCCAGAGGCTGAGGAGTACTTGTGGGTGTTAGAAGTAGAGAAGGGCAGCCGCTAAAACAGTGGGGCCTGACTGCAAGTCTATTAAATGGGATGAGGTCAGCAGTATCCATCCCCTCCTTCCCTCTGTGCAGCTTGGAGACTAACCCCTCATGGAGGCAGAGGACAGACATTTATTTTTTTTGGAGTTGGTAATAAAGAGGATCGCTCTACCAAAGAGCCCAAGACACACCCGAGTTTGTACGCACCGGAATCACGTGCATCAAGTGAATATTTGCATTCTGGAGGCTGAGCTGCCCATTGCCACTGCTGCCCCTCCCTAAGCTCCTACAAACTAGCAGCCAGGCCTTTAACATCCAGGAAAATATTAGAAAAAATCTCGCTGGGACTTGGACCAGCCAGAGAAGAAAGAATCTGAAGATACTGACAGTGGAGGACCAGCTCATAGTTAACAAGCCAGACTGGCTCACCCAGGGCCCCAGTCAGCTCTCTACTCTCTCACTCTTAAGCACCCACAGCTAACCAAGGAGGAGGAGAGACTGGGAGGGCCTTTATGCACAAGTGGCAAGTAGAACAAGCAACTTAAAGGAAATGAAAATAATAAAGAAGAAGAAAACTTTAAAAAATAGACTATTATTAATATTTCCAAAGAGATAAAATAATGAAAAAAGACATTTGGAGAACACAAGAACTCTTGGATATAAACAAAAACATGATAGCAAAATGAAAACTCTCATGCCAGGGGAAGTGAGACGGAGGAGAAGCTGGAGCAAGATATTAGTCTTCATCAATTATGGTTACACTATCTTGTTTCTTCAGATTTTACAAAACACATTTAACCATTGGAGCGTATCACCAGGACCTTTTCTTGGAGTGGACTTTGTAAGTGAAAAGCCTGGAAGCTTCCGGTAAATCCATCTCTGATAAGTAACGCGTGATCTCAGCAAACACTGGTGTGTTCAAGGTGCTTCTCTAAGCATTTTATCTCCATGAACTGGAATCCTCACAACTCTGTGTGGTAGCTGCTGTTGCTGACCAAAATTTACATACAAGGAAAGAGAAGCCTAAATTGATTAACTAGACCAATGTTTCAAAGCCGTGAGTGGTGTAGTTGACATTTAATACTATCTGGGTCCAGAATTGTGCTCTTAGTTACTATTCTGTTTTGTTTCTTCAGGAAAACAGAGAGCTGGGTAAACAGGGACCCCAGCTGTGGAGCTGCATTTCTCAGGCCTGAAGGACACATCAGTGGTCCTAGGGTGACCATTCATGCTGGGAAATGATAGTAAAGTCATCTCGGAGAGGGCAGTAGGACTGTGCATGTTCTTGTGTGAGAGAAAGGAGAGCTAAATATTAAACTCAAAGTAGAATTTCCATAGCTAATGAATTAAACTAAAATTAATTCAAGCACATTGTTTGAAAATATGGGGTAAAAAAAGAGTTAACTAGAAGGAAAAGCAGTAGCTTCTGAGGAGGGGAGAGAGTGGATACAGGTCACTTACAAAATGAAACCCTTTCTGACTTTCTACACTATGTCCATGTGTACTTTCAACATAAATAAAGATAATTTTAAAATTGTGAATAAAACAAAAGCACTTAAATAGCACATTATTCAACAAAACAAGATATTAATCAAGTCAATTAACAAATACACATAATTAATTTAACAAAACACAGAGTATGGTGTTAAGAAAACAAATCGAAGACCTAAAAGTACCACTCAAGAACTGATAAATACATTAGAATAATCAGGAAACAGGATGGCAATGTATTTAAAAACCAAGTCAACTTCCGGTCAAGATGGCGGCGTAGGTAAACGCGGTATCGCGTCCTCCCACAACCACATCAAAGTTACAACTAAACTACAGAACAACCATCATTCAAAACCGCCTAAAATCAAGCTGAGTGGAAGTCCTACAACTACGAAATTAAAGAAGAAGCCGCATCGAGACTGGTAGGAGGGGCGGAGGCGCGACGGGCTGGTCCCACACCCGCGTGTGGTGGATAAAAATTAGGAGGATACCTCGGCTGGGAAGGTCCCCCCTGAGGACTGAGGGGTCCCCGTCCCACACCAGGCGCCCAGCTCAGGGTTCCAGTGCCAGGAAGAGAATCCCCATAACTTCTGGCTGGAAAAACCAGCGGGAACTGAGGCTGAGGGAGGCTGAGGCTACGAGAGCCCCAGGTATCTCCTCTTAAAGGGCCCGCGCACAGACTTACTCGGACTCACTCGGACTGGCACCCTCCAGGCTCCAGCGTATGGGAGGCAGCTTGAAAGGCACCAGAATCATATGGGGAAGAACTGAGCTGTTTGGCATTGGAGCGAGGGGTGGAGAGGCAGCTTTTTCCTGGACAGACGTGCTATCAGAGGCCTTTGTTCCTTTGGTGAGCCCTTCCCTGGGCCAGCAGACTCCGCCATATCTGAGACTCTAGCTACCTGGCTCACACTGTTGGCCCCGCCCTGGTGATTCCCTGAGGCCCCGCCCCACCCAACTTTCAGGCCAGTTGATTTACTATAAGATTGGCCTGTCTTGGATCCTGCTTCAGCTTTTCCTAAATTCTTTCAAACAAGCAGCATCTGGTCTCAGCTAGCCCCACAGCTCCTGCTAAGTAATACATAGAAACAAACAGAGGTAGGCAGCCAAAATGAGGAGACAAAGAAACAGGTCCCAAATGAAAGAACAGAACAAAACTCCAGGAAAAGAACTAAGTGAAGCAACCTGGAGTTAAGCAACCTAACAGATGCTGAGTTCAAAACGCTGTTTATAAGGATGCTCAATGGGCTTAGTGAGAACCTCAGTGAACTTAGTGAGGGCCTCAAGACCATAAAAAAGGACCAGTCAGAAATGCTGGATGCACAGTTAGAAATGAAGGAGGCACTAACTGAAATGAAGAATAATTTACACAGAATCAATAGTAGAGTAGGTAAAGCCAAGAAGCAAACCATGGATTTGGAATATAAGGAAGCAAAAAACGCCCAATCAGAACAGCAAAAAGAAAAAAGAATCCAAAAAAATGAGGATAGTGTAAGGAACCTCTGGGACAATTTCAAGCGTGCCAACGTTCGCATCTTGGGGGTGCCAGAAGGAGAAGAGAGAGAACAAGAAATCGAAAACCTATTTGAAACAATAATGGCAGAAAACTTCCCTAACTTGGTGAAGAAAACAGACATACAAGTCCAGGAAGCACAGAGAGTCCCAAACAAGATGAACCCCAAGAGGCCCACACCAAGACACATCATCATCAAAATGCAAAAGGTTCAAGACAAAGAGAGAATCTTAAAAGCAGCAAGAGAAAAGAAGTTAGTTACCTACAAGGGAGTTCCCATAAGACTGTCAGCTGATTTCTCAAAAGAAACTTTGCAGGCCAGAAAGGAGTGGCAAGAAATATTCAGAGTGATGAAAAGCAAGAACCTACAACCAAGATTACTCTATCCTGCAAAGCTGTCATTTAGAACCAATGGCCATACAAAGAGTTTCCCAGACAAGGAAAAGCTAAAGGAGTTCATCATCACCAAACCAGTATTATATGAGATGTTGAAGGGTCTTCTTGAAGAAAAAGATTAAAAAATATAAACAAACAAAATGGCAATAAGTACATATCTATCAACAATTGAATCTACAAACAAAATGAACAAGCAGAACAGAAACATTCTCAAAGATAGAGAACTTTTGTTGGTTACCAGATGGGTGGGGGCTGGGGGAATGGGTGAAAAAAGGTGAAGGGATTAAGAAGTACAAATTGGTTGTTAGACTGACAAACCTCAAAGGGAAGGGGGGTTGGGGGGTGGGAAGAAATAAACCAAAGAACTTATATGTATATATGCATAACCAATGGACACAGACAACAGTGTGGGGAAAGGCAGGAGGGGGGCGGGAATGGGGAGGAGGGGGTCAATGGGGGAAAAATGAGGAACATCTGTAATACATTCAACAATAAAGATAAGTTAAAAAAATAAAATAAAAACTAAGTCAGTGAAAAGAAGGTATTTGAAACCATTTTGGAAGTAATTAGCCAAATGAAATAAAAATGGAGAGACTGGCCCTGGTCAGTTTGGCTCAGTGGTTAGAGCTCGGCCCAAGGACCAATGAGTTGCAGGTTTGATTCTGGTCAAGGGCACGTACCTAGGTTGTGGTTCGTCCCAGTCCTGGTCAGGGCCGTGTGGGAGGCCACCAGTTGATGTGTCCTTTTCACATCAATGTTTCTCTCTCTCTCTCCTTCCCTCCAACTCAATCTGATGATAAATGGAAAAATATCCTTGAGTGAGAATTAAAAGAAAAAAAAAATGGAGGTTTGGCAGTACTGATGCAAAATAGGAATAATGTACCAAAAAAATATAATAGAAGAAGAATTTCCACAGCAAAGAGAGGACTGATATAAACCTAAACTAATGTTATTCTGGCATCATATTTTTTTCATAGCATGATTCAAGGAAAAGCAAATGAAAAAGGTTTTAAGGGAAAATAGAATTCAAGAATTAAAATATTTAGCCAAGTTGTTGGTCATACAATACATATAACTAATAAACATTTTTAAAGTTTCATGAACTAGAGAAATTAGTTCCTTTGAGCTATTTAGGAAAAAAGAATTGATGATAAAGTTCAGCCATTCAAGCTGGAGTGAAGGGACTAGAGGTGAGCATCCGATCCCTTTAAAGACAACAAACATGAACTTGCTGTAAAACAGTGTTTGCAGAATGAAATAGAGATGCTTTAAAGTCAGATCAACATAATAATATTATTTTTTAAAATGGAGAGTTTAGAGCAGAGGAGAAGTTAAGAGGAAAGGTAGGGGAGAGGATTCTTCATTGTTCATAACAAGGTTATAATAGATCCTGTTCAAAACCGAATGTCTAAATTAGGTATCTGAGTTAGAGAGCAATTCCAGTTTTGCGCAGAATACTGTCACTCCTGGCTCACTCACACCCAAGGACAGGTTTGGCTAATAGACAGGCAGTGTCTGAAATTAATGATGACTGCACTGTTTTCTGTGATTGAATACCAATCAGCATGTAGGTAGGTCTCTTCCATCTCTTAGGATGGGTCCTTCTCATGGAGCACACAGTCAGTCTCCATAATAGTCATTTGGTTTCTCTTTACTGGGGAAACTTCACATTCATCGAATATGGCCCTACTATGCCTGAGCCACGTCCCAGTTCTCAAGGGCTTCTGGGCTCTCCCCTGGATGCCTCCATTGGTCTGTTGCTGCCTTACTTCCTGACTGAAGTGTGGCCTTAACCACCTGTGAAAATGAAGAACTCCACCCACTCTCCCCAGTCACTGCCTCCATTCACTGCTTTCCAAAGCACTTATCATATGTTTTGCTCATCCTCTTTGTTTATTTGCTCAATAAGGTTGTGTCTCCTTTGTTCATGGCCCTGGCTCAGCCCTGAGAGCATACTTGGCACATATTAGATGCTCAGTGACCCACAATTGAATGAAGGAAAGAGGAGATGGTGGTGGCCCTCACACGTCAGAAGAATGCAGTCTGCTCTCCTAGCCAGGACAGTCTGTGACATTCATAGTTAGAAACTTGCTTGGACAGAATTTTCAGATGGAAGACTTCCCTGGTGACTCACTTCACAGTTTCTGGCCCCCTTACCGCGCTTTCAGGATGTTCTGTCCACGCGCATCCACCCGTGTCATGCATCATGGCCTCCGCTCTGTTTCTGCAGCTTTTCTTCCCTTTGGTTGTTCAGCATGTTAACTTTCAAAAGACAACGGTTTATACTCAGCACATAGGACTAGTTTTGAGAAAGGCAAACTTTTCATTCATTTAACAAGTGTTTTCTAGGCTCTTTGCTTGAGGAGTTTTACACTGTTGTTGTTGGAGGGGACGAAGCATGTTCCTGGGCATACAGCAGGGGCACAGGTGGCAGAGCAAGGGTCGGCTGCCTTCAGGGCTCCTTCTGTGACAGGAAGACAATTTCTAAATGTAAAACCAGTTTTCTGACTTCCCTTGCCCCACCGTTTGAAAAAGGTGGCCTCAGAGGAATGTCCTTTGTCTTACAGAGCTGGATGACCATAGGAATTTAATTTTTTTTTCTTTATTGATTTTTAGAGGGAGAGGAAGGGAGAAGGAGAGAGATAGAAACATCGACCAGAGAGAACATCGATTGGCCGCCTCCTGCACGCCCCCCACCGGGGATCGGGCCCACAACCTGGGCATGTGTCCTGACTGGGAATTGAACTGGGACCTCTTGGTGCATGGGTTGACACTCAACCACTGAGCCACACTGGCCCGGCAGGAATTCTGTTTTCAAAAATTCTGAGAAATGAAGAAGTAAAAGGAAAGAGAAGGTACAAGAGGGAAGTGGGAGTGTGAAAAGAGCTGGCTTTGGCTGGGATGTGAAAAGAATGGGCTTTCTGTGTGCTTTGAGGCTTACTCCTTTCCCCACCCCCTTTCCAATCTACACTGTAACATTTTTCCAGAAATTGTTTTTAATTTTAAGAAAATTAGAGTAGGGAAAGTCAATTTATAGCAAGACCCCAAACTTAAATACCCACAAAAGGACAATTTGGCAGAAATTACTGAAGGAATGGCTGCAGGGTCAGGAAGAGGATGACCCCAGATGACCCCATGTTTCTAGCTAGACCAGGGCGCCCTCTGCTGAGACAGGGCAGAAAGGTGGTGGCTTTGCGACATTGTGGCAGAGAACCTGCCAGGCAGAATGGGTGCTGTGAAGGTTTACCAGTGGAAAATGATATGATGTGATTACATTAATATTATTTTGGCAGTAGCTTATAAACCTCTGTTTTGGAGTGAGGACAAACAGAAGGATTATTAATGATTTTATTCTTTTTTAAAATTCCCCTTAAATATGTAAAATTAGTACCAGCTAGAGTGTGATTGTTTTGCCTTGGAGTATCAGTTTTTCTAGGGGAACACATCTGTGCTTTCATGTGGTAAGTCAATAGAAAATAGGATTTTATACATTGAAATGTGTGTTGAGGTTCCTTGTTTGGGACTGTGATGCTGCTCTGTGGGACCTGCCTCCTGTCCACATCCCTCTGGTCATAGACTCTGTGAGTTCCCAGTCACAGCCCTGGAAGTGCTTTCCAAAAACAACAGAGAAGGGTACAGTTTTCTTTTTTAAAAATATATATTTTTATTGATTTTTTTTTTTTTTTTTTTTAGAGAGAGAGGAAGGGAGAGATAGAAACATTGATGTGAGAGAAATACATCAATCGGCTGCCTCCTGCATGTCCCCCACTGGGGATGGAGCCCGCAACCTAGGCATGTGCCCTGACCAAGAATCGAACCAGGACCTTTCAGTCCATGGGGTGATGCTCAGTCCACTGAGCCACACCGGCCGGGCAAGGTACATTATTCTTAACATCTGCCTGTCCTGAGTCCATTAAATCCATTTTAACAGATGTCTCAGCTGACCTTGGGAATGGACGGAAGGGGAGTTTCGTGGCCCTGGGGGGCCTACTGCCTGCTCAGAACTGTGCTCACCCGAAGCCAGGTGCACACGGATATGTCCCAGTAAGGCCATCAGTTATGCATTAGAATGGTTTCCTTTCTATTCAGGCAAGATCCCATCTCTTTTTAAACTCTGAGAAGGCAATACTTTCCTGGCAGAGTGAATCCCTTATGCCCACCAGCATCTTTCCCTCACCCTCACCCTCACTCCCATCACCATCTGCACCACCATCACCACACACTTCATCACCTCCATCACCACCACCACCACTTCACACTTCACCACCTCCATCACCACCACCACTCATTTCACCACCTCCACCACCACCACTACACACTTTATCACCTCCATCACCACCACTACCTCACACTTTACCACCTCCATCACCACCACTCATTTCACCACCTCCATCACCACCACTACACACTTTACCACCTCCATCACCACCACCACCACTTCACACTTTACCACCTCCATCACACCACCACTTCACACTTTACCACCTCCATCACCACCACTACACACTTTATTACCTCCATCACCACCACTACCTCACACTTTACCACCTCCATCACCACCACTCATTTCACCACCTCCATCACCACCACTACACACTTTACCACCTCCATCACCACCACCACCACTTCACACTTTACCACCTCCATCACACCACCACTTCACACTTTACCACCTCCATCACACCACCACTTCACACTTTACCACCTCCATCACCACCACTACACACTTTATTACCTCCATCACCACCGCCACTTCACACTTTACCACCTCCATCACCACCACCACTACCTCACACTTTACCACCTCCATCACCACCACCACCACTCATTTCACCACCTCCACCACCACCACTACCTCACACTTTACCACCTCCATCACCACCACCACCACTCATTTCACCACCTCCACCACCACCACTACCTCATACTTTACCACCTCCATCACCACCACCACCACTCATTTCACCACCTCCACCACCACCACTACCTCACACTTTACCACCTCCGTCACCACCACCACCACTCATTTCACCACCTCCATCACCACCACCACCTCACACTTTACCACCTCCATCACCACCACCACTACCTCACACTTTACCACCTCCATCACCACCACCACCAATCACTTCACCACCTCCATCACCACCACCACCAATCACTTCACCATCACCACCACCACCACCACCACCCAATTAACCACCACCACTCACTACACCACCTTTATCACTACCACCTCCACCACCCACTTCACCACCTCCATCACCACCACAATTTACCGCTAAAAACTCCACAAGCATCAGCATCTATTTATTGAAGTTACATCTTTCTAGGTACTGTGCTAAGTTCTTCACATATATGTTCCCAATGCTAGCATAGACCCTCTGAGGTATTCTTAATTCAATTGTACCCTCAATACTAAGCGCAAAGCTTGGCCCATATAAGATCTTCAATAAGTAGGTGTTGGGGACATTTTAATTTTGCTGATGAGGAAATAAAGGATCAGAGAGTCTAATTAATTTCATGAGTTCAAATAGCTAGTCTTTGGTGGATCCAGAATTCAAAATTTTATGTTGTCTCTTGCCTTCCTACCACTACCTAAACTCTCCCAATGTTGTACATTTGTTTCTACCTTTCCTCCTTTGGAGTGTTTTCCTCCTTTTTTCTGCTAATCAAAATCCTTCCCAACCCTTCCCATTCTTCAAGCCATAGTTTACATTCTACTTCTTCCTATGGTTTTTCAAATTTTACCATTTGGAACTGACTTTTGTTCCTTCCATGATTTCATGGCCATTTTGTTGCACTTCTGTTAGATCACTAAAAATGTCTGTGTTTTACTTACCAGTGTCTGTGTTTGTACCCCTCACTAGCATGTAGCAATATAGGCGATGACTGCCTTAACAGCTCTTTCAACCTCTCACTTCTTGTTTAGCACAGTGATTTGCATTCTAGGTGTTAAAGAAATATTTGTGAAATCAGGAGACTAAGAGGAGGCTCAGAGAGAGGGTTTTGGCCAAAATAAGGGGGCCCTGACACCTGCTGGGAGAGAAAGGAAGAGGCATGGGCCAGCTGGCTAGGGAGGACACCAAAGACAAACTTTGCGTAGATCACAATAGGCAAAAAAGGCTGGTCCTGGGTACACACAACATCTTTTATAAATAAAACTGTTTTATTCAGGGTGAACCAGAGAGAGGAAGAGACAACAGGTGCTAAAGATGAATAGTCTGTTGTTAGCCCATTTATTGATTGGAAACCAATCCTAGATTTTTCTTTTTCCTGTTCTATCAAGTGGCCTCTGTCTGAACGTAATTTTTACTTTTTAGTACTGTCTGCACCTGTGGCCTTTGGACCTAATGTTTATGACAGATGGGGCAGGCTGTGCTTGCACCATTTAGTGGTTAGCTTTCCTTCTGTAGCTTTCCATGCCACTGTTCATTGTGGCTTGGGCCCAGTGGGCATGTGTGTTGGGAAAGGCTCATGTCTGCATCCATTGTTCAGCTGCTGTCCTTGGAGTCCAGTGCTCCCAAGTTGGGTCCACTTATTACCCCATCATTTATCTTTTCTGCCAGGTCATTGTCCCTCAAAATATAGTGCTCAATGACAAGTCTATCAATGGGAATGGGGACACTTACCTCCAATGTCACAATCAGATGCATTTCTACTACTTTTTCAATCTCTCTCTTTATGGCTTTTAATTTAAGACATTTTCTGTTACTTTTTTTTTTTTTGCTTCCCCCTTTAATGAAGGTCTAAATGCACCAGATACACTGACATATGGGAAGACAGCCTTCTTTTCTGTCTTGAAAGAGAAAGTCATATGCATGTAAAGAATGCACTTTGGACTTTCTTGGGGAGATTCACCTGCTGACTTCCTTGCTTTTCCTCCTAACTGACTAAAAGTTAAATTTTAGACCAGCACAAAGTAAATGTTACCTACTGGGCAATGCAAAGGTAATGAAGGGAGGTGTCTCATCTTGAAGTTGTGTCAGCCTGGAGATTGGATGTCTGAGTCTAAACAACCCCCACCTCCTTCATCATGTCTTCTCTCCAGACATCATGCTTGCAGGAGAAAATAGGCTCATTTTTATAGCCATCAATTCTTTTTTCTAGAATGGCACAGTTGCCATTCAGTACCTATCTCTAGCCAACTAGAAGAGAACATACTATCTGGGCAAGAGAGGAAAGGTAAAATATGTCTCTCCATATATTACTGCTGCAGGAGGGTACAGAGCCTCTTGACAGATTTTTCTGGGTGGCCTCCTGACCCTGTATGTGCACATGTTCTTGAGGGGCAGAAGGTTGAACTTTCTGAGACCAACAGATTTTCATTCCCACTCTGCCACTTTCTAGAAGCACAACTCAGAGTGACTTCCCCTCTTCATGCCTAAGACGGAAGGCGTTAGTGTACATAAAGCACGTAGCTAGGTTCGAAGTCCTTAAGGGAGGACCCTGTTGGTAAAGGTTTTTGCAGTGATGTGTGTTGATGCGACCAAAGTTGATAGGGTAGTTCATTCCCGCATCCTTCGTTTCTGCTTCTTTGGCTTCATAATATTACATCATTTAGAAGATTTTATCCAGTCTGTTTCTGTCATCACTTGTCCAAGAAAAAATCTACTTTCCTGCAAATGCGGTGAAAGGTTTCCTCACTGGGCTCTCTGGTCTCATTCTTTTTTCCTTTCTCTACATTCTCCACACTCCCCCAGAGCGCTACCAACAGAAGAGCATTGTCTCGCTGCTCCTTTGTTTGGAGCCCTGGAGCGGCTCTCCTTCCTCCTCAGATGATGCCAGCACTCTTGCTGAGGCCTCTGGAGCCTGCACCGCTGGGCCCTGGCTTATCACATCATCCTGTCTGCAGTCCTCCTGGCTTCCTCTGTCCTGCCCAGCCCTGAAGTCTGCTCCCAGGTCTTCCAACCCCAGGCTTTCTCGGGACCTTGGTCTCCACCTTTCCTCTGCCTTCTCTAGCACTTCCAGCACCCACCACTGACAACTCTTTCGTATCCTTTAGGTTTTTGTTCAGGGTCACTTTTTGAGAAAGGCCTTCCCTGACCTGCAAGTCTAAGTATGTCTCCTCTTTATTTTCTCTCTTATCCCTGACATCTTTTCTTTAAAACACTAATTACTACAGTTAGTTATGCCATAGTTCATTATGCAAAATCACCCAATAAACACCACAGGGTTTATGGGAGAAGCAGGGTCAGGGCACAATACCCAAAACTTTATCAGTGACACATTGAACAAAAAGAGAAACTGAAAAAAAACGCTAGCATGCTTCTTCACGTGTTAGATGGTTAAGCTACATAAATAAATGTTATGATAGTAACGGCACCGCACCACGCAGAGGTCTGACGTTTGCTTGAGGACGTGGAGTTGGAGGTCCGAGTTTTGCATGTTACTGTCACGTGGTGGAAGGAGGTTGTGATGTGGAAGAAAGTTGTAATATTAGGTGTGGGTGGGTGGCTCATTTCACAAGCGGGCAGCTGTGGGAGCTGGTAGACATTCAAGGTGTGCAAATGTTGCATTTGTTTTCCTAGTTGGCTTGGATCAGCTGTGTGCAGTTTTTCTGTGTTCATCCAGCGTTTCTTGCAGATAATATCACACATAAGCAAAACAACATTTGCCTTATGCTCCTTATGCTCAAATTGCTCCCAAACATATCAATCACGTTGGAGCAAACTCACATTGTCAAAACAAGTGTTGGGGGAAAACAGACTGTACCTATAATGATTTTATTTGTTTGAACTGTTTCATCTCTCTCCAACATAAGATTATTCCCTCCTTGAAGGCAGACCCTCTGCTTTGTCACTGTCATACACTCTAGAGCAGTGCCTGGCAAGGGAGGCGCCAAGGACAGTATGTCAAGCGAATACATAAATGAGTGATCTAAGTGTTGTCTAAGCTAATTAAAAACAGTGAGTTACTTTTAATCACTAATAATGCCACTTTTACTTAAAACTTTAGAAGGCATCTGTGTTCACAAACTTGTGTTTTTCTTTTTTAAGGGTTATGTAAAATATTTTAAGTTGTCAAAGCATCTACCTAAACATCTCTGGCAGGCAAGTCAGTGTAATTATTTCTTTGCTTGTATCGTGGTAACTTCTAGGAACATACATTTTTTTATCCCTATTACAACATTAGCCTTGGGAAAAATCAGCATTTTGTATATCCTTAAAAAGTGGTGGAATCATGAGGATAATGAAATGAATTTTCATTTTGTGGAAAGGCCATCTTGTAGAAGCAGCACAGTCTTTTGGGGAAAGGAATCCAAAATAAAGCAGAAAAAAACAAACAACTTAAGGGAAGTTTAACATCCCAATGCCCAGAGCATTAAAGATAATGGTTTCGAATTTAGATTTGGCTTAACCCCAAACCTAGGGGAATGCTCTAGTAGAATAAACATGTGGGTACTATTGACAAGGTAGTATTAGATCCTTTAAACCAAAGATTCCATAAAAATGTCACTAGAACTCTCAAAGACACAGAAGAAAAGAAAGGTGATGCTGAGAAATCTAGAAGATTATAACTTTCCATTATATCTGCCATCAGTTGCTTTTTCAAAATGTCTGTACTTTTTCAATTTGGAGATAATAGACAAAAATAAAAGGTGGGGGAGAGGCGGATGGAGGGAAAAAAGAACGAATGAAAGAGACAGGAAGACAGTGGTGGTATATGTGAAAGCAGCACACACCTCCTCCCGGAGAAGAACCGGAGTACAGGAAAAATTTAGAGCAGTTAACCTGAATTAACAATAGAAGGACACTGAACTGGAATGAAGGACAATAGAAGGATTGAAAAAATGAAGCTACGAAGAGACTGGTAAGAAGGACAGAGATGCGGTAAGGGTTGGCCCAGGGGCAGCGGCTGTGAAGTCAGAGAAATGTTGTGGCTACAAAAGCTCCCCCTCTCCCCAGAGGAAAGTGGGATCCCAGTCCCACACTGGGACCCCCAACCCAGAACACCAGGGCCTGGAAGAAGATCCTGCATAACATTTGGCTCAAAATATAAGTGGTGACTTTGTTTATCAGAAAGAGGAGGGAGTCTGCTTGAACCCCGGGTGATCTCCTTAAAGGCTAATGCACAAGGACTCACTCTCAGGCACTCACCCAGGGCTCAGGTAGAGGGAAGGAGTCTCAGGGCATAAGGAAGCCATAGGGAGAAGATCTGGATGGCATAGCTCTGGAGGTCGTGAAGGTAGGCTTCTGAAGTACCAGTCCTGAGCCAACATCCCACACTGCCCTCAGAGGCCATCTCCTAGGGTCCAGCACTTCTGTTCTAATAGCACCAGCTGGAGAAAGCGCATTAACCCTGTCCTCCAAATACATGTGACTCCATCCTGCCAAACTTGAGTCCAGCATAAAGGACTCTTATGTACCCAAAAGGGACCTAAGGTGTCCTTTTTTTTCTGGAGAAACTGAGTGGCTTGGAAAACAGGAGCCAATCTTCCCCTCCCCCACCCCACCCCCTGGGTTAGGCTGGCGACATCCCCAGTGGAAAGTGCCCTGGTCAGGGCCTCAGGCAGCAGACAGCTATGGAGCTAGGGGGAGGCATGCACTTGCAAGCATCACTTCAGGACCATTGACAGGGTACTGCCAAGTTAGAAAGCAGGTAGTTAACCACCTGGCTGAGGACCCACACCACCCTCAACAAAGGGCTGCCTGGATTTGCATTCCCCAAATCTACAAGCACCACCTTCAAAGCTCAGGCCCACGGGGGCAGAAAGTGCAATCCAGAACAGGGACATCTGGAGCCACCCCCCTCGGAGACCTCCATCAGAGTCTCTGGCAGTGAATTGCAGAGATAGAAGGGGGCTACAAGCTCTCATACCTCCCAAGAGCCAGCACCACCCCAAGCAGACAGGGCAGCCTTAATCTATTCCTCCAAACCCCACCTGCACCACCAGCCTCTCAGGGTTAAGGAGGGGTCACAATTTAGAACTGGGAAATCTGGTGTGACACCCTTGGAGTAACCCTTCAGGAGCTCTGGCAGGGTGCCGCTGAGCTAGAAGGCGAGCATCTAGCTCCTTTCTTGAGGGCTCAGGTCCTGCACCATACCAACAAAGGGCTGCCTAGATTAGCATTCCCAAAATCTGCTGGCACTGTCTGCCAAGCGCAGTCCCCCAGGAGGAAGGAAGTGCAAACTAGAACCAGAACATTTGGAGTGACCCCCTCAGAAGGTTCTAGCAGTGAGCTGCAGAGATAGAAGAGGTCAATAAGCTCTCTACCCTCCCCAGAGCCGGCACCACCCCAAGTGGAGAGGGCAGCCTTGATCTATTTCCCCAAGCCCCACCTGCACTTTCTGGCAGGTACAGCCTTGCAAGGAAAAGGGGTCACAACTCAGAACTGAAATCTGGTGCAACCTCCTAGGAGCCTTCCTTCAGAAGCTCTGGAATGAAGCTAGAAGGAGGACAACTACCTCCCCTCTTGAGGGCTGAGGACCCACACAACCTCAAACAAAGTGCAGATTATATTTGCATTTCCAGATCAGCTGGCCCCACCCTGCTAAACTCATATCTACTGAGAGAAGGGTGTGCAAATCAGAGCTTGGAAATTGGATGTGACTTCCTTGGAGCACTCCACCAGGACCTCTGGAAGTGCACTGCAGAGATAGAAGGAGGGAAACAGCTCTCTCTCCCCTCCCAAGGACCAGCACCACCCCAAGTGGAGGGCAGCCTTGTTCTCTTCCTCCAAGTCCTGCTGGCACATCCCTGCTGGTGCAGCCTCACAGGGGAAGAAGGACACAACTCAGAACTGAGGCATCTGGTGTGAGCCCCTTAAAGCCTCCCCTCAGGGTCTCTGGTGGGGCACCACTGAACTAGAAGGCAAGCAGCTAGCTCCCCTTTCAAGGGCCCAAGGGCCTATGTTACCCCAGTCAAAGGGCCAATTGGCTTTACATTCCTAAGTCCTGCTGGCCCTGTCCTGCTAAACCTATTTCCATGGGGTGCGAGTTGATCCCACCCACAAATGAGCCAACAAAAATCAGTTTCCAATTACAACAGGAGGATCCACATAACCCACACAGGGGACATCCCAAGAGTATTTAGCTCAAGAGATCAAGAAGACCACCACTGTGTTCCACAGAACACTTAATACATAAGGCCACCTCACAAAGACTGGGAGTCATAGCAGTTCTATTGAACACATAGAAACACACAAAGAGACAGCTAAAATGGGGCAACAAAGAAAAAAAAAAAAAAAACCCCAGATAAAAGAATAGGAAAAATCTTCAGAAAAAGAACTAAATAAAATGAAAGCAAGCAATTTATCAGACACATGATTGAAAATAATGGTTTTAAGGATGCTCAAACAACTTAGTGAGAACTATAAGGAACTTAATGAGAACTTCATCAACATGAAAAAATAGATAGAAACTCTGAATAAGAACCAGTTGGAAAGACGATTGATATATCTGACATCAAGAATACACTGGAAGGAATTAAAAGTAGGTTGGATGAAGAAGAGAATAGAAGCAGTGATTTGGAAGACAAGGTTGAGAAAACACCCAGCCTAGCTGGTTTGGCTCAGTGATTGAGCATCGACCCATGCACCAAGAGGTCGCCGGTTTGATTCCCGGTCAGGGCACATGCCCAGGTTATGGGCCAAATCCCCAGTTGGGGGCATGCATGAGGCGGCCGATCGATGTTCTTGCTCATTGATGTTTCTATCTATCTCTCCCTCTCCCTTCCTCTCTCCCTAAAAATCAATAAAGAAAAAATATTTTTAAAAAAAGAAAAAAGGAAAAGAAAAAACACCCAAATAGAGCAACAAAAACAAAAAGGAATTAAAAAGAATAAGGATAGTTTAAGGGAACTTGCAAAAATGTGAAATGTAACAACATCCTCATCACAGGGGTACCAGAACTAGAATAAAGTGAGCAAGGGACAGAGAACATGTTTGAAGACATAATCACAGAAAATTTCCCTAACTGGGTGAAAGAAAAAGTTACACAAGTTCAGAAAACACAGAGAGTCTCAATCAAGATGAACCCAAACAGACCATGCCAAGATACATCATAATTAAAATGGCCAAGGCTAAAGACAAAGAGATTTTTTTTTAGTATGTTTTTATTGACTTTTTTTAGAGAGAGAAGAAGAAAGAGAGAAACATTGATGTGAGAGAGATACATTGATCAACTGCCTCCTGCATGTCCCCTACTGGGGATCAAGCCTAAAACCTGGCATATGCCCTGACTGGGAATCGAACTGGGACCTCTCAGTCCATGGGACCACACTCAATCCACTGAGCCACACGGGCTGGGTGAGACAAAGAGAGAATCTTAAAGGCAGCAAGAGAGAGACAGTTAGTTATCTACAAGGGAGCCCCATAAGGCAGTCAGCAGATTTCTCAACAGAAACACTTCAGGCCAGAAGGAATTAGCAAGAAGTATTCAAAGTAATGAAAAGTAAGAACCTGCAACCAAGACTACTGTATCCAGCAAGGCTGTCATTTAAAATTGAAGGTGAGCCCTGGCCGGATTTGGCTGAGCAGTTAGAGCCCATGGACTAAAGGGTACTGCGCTTGATTCCCAGTCAAGGGCACATACCTGGGTTGCAGGTTTGATCCCCAGCCCCAGTTGGGGTCATGCAGAAGGCAACAAATTGATGTGTCTCTCTCTCACATCGATGTTTCTCTCCCTCTCTCTACCCCTCTCTCCCTTCCACTCTATCTAAAAATTAATGGAAAAATGTCCTCAGGTGAGGATTAACAGAAATTAAAATAAATAAATAAAATTGAAGGTGAAATAAAGATTTTCTCAGACAAAGGAAAGCTAAAGGAGTTCAGTACTACCAAACCAACACTGCAAGAAATGCTAAAGGGTCTGCTTTAAGAAGATGAAGAAATAGAGAGAGAAAAGAACATAGGCATAAAGAAAAAAATGGCTTTAACAAAGTACATATTAATAATAACCTTAAATGTAAATGGATTAAATGTGCCAATAAAAAGACATAGGGTAGCTGAATGGATAAGAAAACATGTCCCATATATATGCTATAAGAACAAAAGATTCACAGAGGCTGAAAGTGAAGGAATGGAAGAAAACATTCCATGCAAATGAAAAAGCAGGGTTAGCAATACTTATATCTGACAAAATAAACTTCAAAACAAATTATAAAGAGACAAAGAAGGTCACTACATAATATTAAAGAAATCAATCCCACAAGAGGATATGACCCTTATAAACATATATGTAGCCAAGATAAAAGCACCAAAATATATGAAATAATTCTTGATGTGCTTGAAGGGTGAGATTGACAGCAATACTGTTATAGCAGAGAACTACTACCCCACTGTCATCATTGGCTAGATCATCCAGACAAAAAATCAATAAGGAAATGGAGACCTTAAATGACACACTAGATCTAATGGATTTAATTGACATTTACAGAACATTTCATCCCAAAGCAGGAGAATATGCATTCTTCTCAGTGCACATGGAACATTCTAAATATAGACCACACTATGACACAAACTAAGACTCAACAAGTTCAAGAACATTGAAATCATATTAAGCATCTTCTAGGATCACAGTGGCATGAAACTAGACATCAACAAATATGAAAAAACTCAAGAACATTTAAATGCATAGAGAATAAATAGCATGATATTAAACAATGAATGGGTTACCAATGAGATCAAGGAAGAAATAAAAAACTTTCTGGTAACAAATGAAAATGAACACATAACAACCCCAAATCTATGAGACACAGTAAAAACTGTCCTGAGAGGAAAGTTCATAGCATTACAGGCATACATCAAGAAATAAGAAAAAGCTCTAGTAAACTACCTAACATTACAATTAAAAGAGTTAGAAAGAGAACAGCAAGTAAAGCCCAGAGAAAGTACATAGAAGGAAATAATAGAGATCAGAGTAGAAATAAATGACATAGAGGATGAAAAAAACACAATACAAATGATCAATGAAACCAAGAGCTGATTCTTGGAAAAGATAAACAAGATTGGTGAACCTTTAGCCAGACTAACCAAGAAACAAAGAGAGAGAGCCCAAATACATAAAATCAGAAATGAAAGATGTGCTATCATAACTGACATCACAGAAATACTAAGAATTGTAAAAAAAATAATATGAGAAACTATATGCCAACAAACTGAACAACCTGGGCAAGATGGAAAAATTCCTAGAATCATACAATCTTCCAAAATTCAATCAGGAAGAATCAGAAAACCTGAATTGGCTGATAGCAACTAATAAAATTGAAGCAGTAATAAAAGACTCCCTGCAAACAAAAGTTCTGGAATGGATTGATTTATAGGTGAGTTTTACCAAACATTCAAAGAAGAATGAACACCTATTTTCCTCAAACAATTCCAGAAAATTCAAGAGGAGAGAAGACTCCCAAACTCTTTTATAAGGCTAGTATTATCTTAATCCCCAAACCAGATAAAGACACTACAAAGAAAGAAAATTATAGGCCAATATTCCTGATGAACATAGATGTTCAAATCCTCAACAAAATATTAGCAAATCAGATCCAATAATACATTACAAAGATCATACGCCATGACCAAGTGAGATTTATTCCGGGGATGCAAGGCTGGTACAATATTCACAAATGAGTAAATGTGATACATCACATATACAAAATGAAGGATAAATGATCATATCAATAGATGCAGAAAAAGCATTTGATAAAATCCAGAACCATTTTTTATAAAAACTCTCAGCAAAGTGGAAATAGAGGAAACATACCTTAATATAATGAAGGCCATATATGACAAACCTACAGCCAACATCATACCCAATGGGCAAAAACTAAAAGCATTTTCCATAAGAACAGAAACAAGACAGGGTTGTCCACTTTCACCACACTAATTCAACATAATACTGGAAGTCCTTGCCACATTGATCAGACAAGAAGTAAAAATAAAAGGCATCTAAATTGGAAAGGAGGAAGTAAATCTGTCATTATTTGCAAATAACATGATATTGTACATAAAAACCCTAAAGAATCCACCAAAAAATTATTAATTTAATAAATGAATTCAGCAAAGTAGCAGGATATAAAGTTAACATCTGAAAATTGACAGCATTTTTATCTACCAATAATGAACTCTCAGAAAGACAAACTGAAAAAAAAATACCATTTTCCATTGAAACAAATAAAATAAAATACCTAGGAATAAACTTAACCAAAGAGGTAACAGACCTATACTTGGAAAACTACAGGACACTGAAAAAAGAAATAGAGGTAGAAACAAGTGGAAGAATATATCATGTTCATGGATTGGAAGAATTAACATCATTAAAATGTCCATACTTCCCTAAGCAATCTATAGATTCAATGCAATTTCTATTAAAATACCAACAGTGTATTTCACAGAACTGGAACAAATATTTCAAAAGTTTATATGGAACCAAAAATGACCTTGAACAGCCTCAACAATCTTGAAAAAGAAGAACAAAGTTGGAGAGATCACAATACTAGGTATCAAACTATACTACAAAGCCATTGTAATCAAAACAGCCTGGTACTGGCACAAGAACAGGCATATAGATCAGTGGAAGAGAGACCCCAGAAATTGACCCATGCCATTATGATCAATTCATATTTGACAAAGGAGGCAAGAGCATACAGTGGAGTAAAAACAGTATCTTCAATAAATGGTGTTGGGAAAAATGGACAGGTACATGCAAAAAAAAAAAAAAAAGAAACTAGACCACCGACTTACACCATACACAACAATAAACTCAAAATGGATAAAAGACTTAAATTAAGTTGCGAAACCATAAAAATCCTAGAAGAAAACAGGAGTAAAATCTCAGACATCTCACATAGCAGAATTTATGCCGATACATCTAGGGAAAAATAAACAAAGGAAAAAAATAAACAAATAAGACTACATTAAAATAAAGGCTTCTGCACAGGAAAGAAAAACAAGAACAACACCCCCCCCCCCAAAAAAAAAAACAACCATCCTCTAAATGCAAAGGGAACTCATGGTATGGGAGAACTCATTTCCCAATGATACATCTGATAAGGGGTTAATTTCCAAAATATACAAAGAACTTATACAAATCAACAAGAGGATGACAAACAGTCTAATTAAAAAATGGGCAGAGGACCTGAATAGACACTTCTCCAAAGAGGACATACAGATGGTCAAGAGATATGAAAAAGTGCTCAACATACTATCAGAGAGATGCAAATTAAAACCACAATGAGCTATCAACTCACATCTGTCAGAATAGCTACCATCAACAAATCAATAAATAACAAGTGCTGGGGAGGGTGTGGAGAAAAGGGTACTCTAGTGCACTGCTGGTGGGAATGCAGATTGGTGTAGCCACTATGGAAAACTGTATGGAGATTCCTCAAAGAATTAAAGATGAGACTTCCATTTGACCTTGTAATCCCACTTCTAGGAATATACCCTGAGAATCCTGAAACATCAATCAGAAAGAATATATGCACACCAATGTTCATAGCAGTATTATTTATAATAGCTAAAATCTGGAAATATCCCAAGTGCCCATCAGTAGACGAGTGGATAAAAAAGCTGTGGTACATTTATACAATGGAATCCTACACAACTGTAAAAAAGAAGAATCTCTTACCCTTTGAGACCACATGGATGGACCTGGAGATTATTGTGCTAAGTAAAATAAGCCAGTCAGAGAAAGACAAACATCACATGATCTCACTTATATGTGGAATCTAAGGAACAAAATAAATTGACAAACAAAATAGATCCACAGACATGGAAGCATGGAACAGACTGGCAGATCTCAGAGGGAAGGTGTGAGGGAGGGTGGGAAAAGATTAATCAAAGAACTTACATGCATATATGCATAGCCCATGGACACAGACAATAGACAGGTGAAGGCCTGGTGTGGGGTGGAAAATGGGTGAAGGGGGGCAAAATGGGGAAAATGGGGGACATCCTATAATACTCTCAACCATAAAATTGAAAACAAACAAGCAAAAAACAAAAACCACATGTGCATTAAAAAAATTGAAACTATAAATTAACATAAGAAATCAATATCACAGATTGTGAATAATTCATACTTTATATTTTCTGTACATTTTTATTTTTTACCATATGCATAGATTTATAATCATGAAAACATTAATAATTCAAAAAGATAGAATGATAGGAAGGAATGAAGGAAGAAAGGAAAGGAAAGAAGGAAGAAAGAAAATTATCTGTAAACCTTATAATATAGCTTCTCATGTAATGATGGTGACAGGCTTTCATTAAATCTTTTTTTTTTTAATTGAATATATTTTCCAAAGTGCTTCCATTTAGAAAAAAAATTTTTTAAATTATATTTTAGTTTGATGACTAAAACATTTATCTTTTATAGCTTTTGTGAATTTGAGGAACAAAAAGTTATAGGATAGTGAGAGTATATGTTGTCATTTGGGAAATTGTAATTGTTTTCTGTTCTTTAAATTGGTCAACACAGCCAGCAGTTGAACATACATTAACTGTTTCCTGCTTTTTCATTTTTTCAACTAACATTGTGTAATAAAAATTCTACCATGGCTTGAACATGTTTTATAAAAATCATTTTCAATGACTGTATAATATTTTGTCTAATTCTATTTAACCACACCCCTGTTGTTGGATAACCATTAGAGTTATCTGTAGTTTTTCTGTGAGAAAGAAGGCCATTGATGTGTGTGCATCTTTATTTACATTCTGGAATTTTTCTCCATGATCAAGGCCCAGGTGTGGAATTACTGGGTCGGAGGTTGTGATGAAATGAGGAGGCTGTGGGCCACAGAAGAGGCACTGACATTTGGGCGGGCCCTTTCCGAGGACGAGGCTGAGAGAGTGACAAATCTTCCTTATTTTTGTGTGGAAATCGACACAGTAGCACCTTGGCAGGGGCCCCTCAGCCTCCATTGGAATCTCTTCAGCTCTTGGAGATGTTATTTTCTTCATTGAAATAAATGTAAATAGTGATTACATGTTGCTTCATCACATTACCTTTGAGGAAGTGTATTTTTACCACACAAACTAGAAAACATTGGCTGTTACTGTCGAGTTAGGGGGAAGGAATGAGGGTGCAGAAGAAAGCATGAGAGAGCAGGAGTGGGGTGCACAGGAGGCCCAGGTGTTATCGGAGAATTGAGTGGACTGTCTTTCTCTGTTGCTAGTGAGAGTGGGGTTCTTGGGCCACCACCAGAATAAGCATTTCTGGAGGCCCCCACAGGAGGATGAAATGTGGTAAAAAGCTTTATTTACACGAACTTACATTCCTTGGTTTGCAAAGTCCTGTTTCCCTTAAAGCGATCCATAGAAGATGAGTAGCTGGGGATTCAGCAGAGCTAAAAGCACAGCCAGCATCCATAGTTTCTGTTCCATGGTGAATCAGTTCTATGTAGCATCAGACTAGTCACAGTCCAATAGTCCATTGTGTCTGAAGGGTCCACATGGCTGTGGGCCATGCGGGTGAATGAAGAGTGTGAGAGCCCCAAGCCAGGAGCCAGGCAGGAGCAGCAATGGAGAGAACCAAGAGAGTGGAACTCCTTTGTTTAGGAGTTTAAATATCAAATCTTCTCCGCTTGCAGTAGCCACACCCATTCTGGCCAATGACCTGTTTTTAGGTGTGACTGATAGGCGAGCATCTTCCCACATTACCCAGACCTTACTGGGCATGTGTCTAAACTGCCTCTGTCCAGTCCCTCCCCCATCGATCTTCAGGGAACAGTACTGGGGAGTGCTGAACTGCAGCTTTCAGGCAAAGCTGTACAACTGTCATGCCGGTATTGTCTGGCCTTCCCTTTGCTCCTTTCCTGTTAATTAATAACCAGGTTATTACAACGGTATCACAGGGATTCAAGCTCAGATCTTTCATTCATAAGTACTTTGCGGTGTGCTTTGCTGTCCCTTCTCTTTATTTTTTTATTTTTATTTTTTTTATCCTCACCTGAGGACATTTTTCCATTTTTTGTTCAGATAGAGTGGGCAGGAGAGAGAGGAAGAGAGAGAGAGAGAGAGAGAAACATCGACATGAAAGGGACACATCGAGTGGCTGCCTCCCACATGACCCAACCAGGGCCAGGGACAAACTGCAACCGAGGTACGTGCCCTTAGCAGGAACCAAACCCAGGTCTCTCTGGACCGCAGGCCGATGCTCTAACCACTGAGCGAAACTGGCCAGGGCATGCTGTCCCTTCTGTGTTGGATAGCACAGAGAGCCGTGCCTGTTTCCTGTGCACTTCTCGGCTATGACGGGATTTATGAGGGAACCATTTTATCCCTGCTAGCTTCTACATACATTTATATTTTGTCTTTCCAGAATATAAATGCAATCTGGCTAATCAAAATCCTAGATGTCAATTATTCTATAAGTAAACTTTCTGAGTCTCACTTTTCTATCATTCAGTGGGTAAAGGATTATTGCTGAGATTAAGTAAAATAAGTACTAATTGATGTAAAGTATTAGTAACCCGACTTTCTAGTCAAATGAACTAAATTGTAACTGTAGTTTCTTTTATATTCTCTAACAATTCCAGGTGCATTTACTGATATTCTTTATACTCACAGCACTAAGATATCCAGAGTGGCTGGTAACATGATTTCCATTTTCAAGGGATGCAGTGATAGTGAGAGACACACATACATACTAACATATGTGTAAAACCAAGGTGCATAGTAGAAACAGAAGTTTTGGGAGAGGAACATGAATGTGCAAAAGTAAAGCAAAATTAATTAAAATTACATTTGGGGAAAGGCAGTTTTGAGAAGACTCCAGCAAAGAAACAGTATTAAATTAGTCATTGAAGAATGAGTAGGCAAAACAAAACAAAAAACACTAATTAAAAAAAAAGAATGTGTAGACTTTTGTACAGACTGCTAGAAAGACAGAAGTTTGGCATTTTAGATTCAAAAGATGCCTTGGATTAAGGTGCAGCTATGAAAGAGAATGCCTGGCCCGATTAGGGAACATCCAGTAGGCTGGGGTGTATGTGTGTGTACGAATGTAGGTGGTTATGTGTTTGTATGAGAAGATGTGTGTGTGTGTGTGTGTGTGTGTGTGTGTTGGGAGGATGAATAAGTGGGAAAGAAGTGGAGGGAATTGGTGGGTAGGGTGTTTGGAGATAGATCATGGAATTCTTTGATTGCCTTGCTCCTAAGAATTGTCTATAAACTGTCTGTTAAAATGCTAGAGATAAGAGGCACAACAGCAGGAGACATTTAGAGATTCAACCCTGATTTATAGACTTGACATACCCTAAGGATAGAATGTGTTCAGCATATTCAGAGTGTGTCACAAAGACATGTTTCTGTGTAAACAGTGTTTAACAGTTAAAAGTCATCACCATGAGGACCACCATCTATGCCTTTTGTTCTTCTTTTTAAAAAAATATATGTTTTTATTGGTTTTTTAGATAAAGAGGAAGGGAGAGAGAGATAGAAACTTCGATGTGAGAGAAACATCCATCAGCTGCCTCCTGCACGCCCCGTATTGGGGATCTGTCCTGAAACCCAGGCACGTGCTCTGACCCGGAATAGAACTGGGACCTCTCAGTCCATGGGACGACTCTCAATCCACTGAGCCACACTGGCCGGGCTGCCTTTTCATTTTTATTCATTAATTACATATTTAGCAGAACACAGTGGTTAACTTTTAAAATATTTTTATTTGTTTATTCTTCCTGGAGAAAGGGCAAGGAAAAGAGTTGGGAGTAATAGAACGTGTTTTCTTCTCTGACCCACAAAAGGGCACATTTAGAACTGTGCCTGCCTGTTATCTTTGTAATATAGTAAAGTTAATTTGAAGGCTGAACCCTGAAATGGAAGTCTCCCTTTGAGCTTACTCTTTCTTTCAAGTTTCAAAATATAAAAGGTTAAGTGCCTGCTTATGGCTCAGTGGTGGAGAACGCGCATGCAGGCGTTCCCGGTGGAAGGGTTTACTGGAAAGCGTGTGCTCTGTGTTACCAGACAAGCGTGATGACAGATTTGCTGTCTGTGCTTCTTCAGTCACAGGATGTCCGTTTCCCCAGGGTGTGTCACCTGTGAGCCACCTTTCCGATGTGTCTCAGGGTCTGAGAATTTATAAGTTTTTTCTGCATGCGACATATCCCTGCTCTGTATCTGGACCAAAAACCGAAGGTGAAGAAATTTCCTTGAGGGTGTTCTTTTCCTTTCTGTTCTCACTACTGAGTAGTGACTGGACTCATTGCTCTTGCTTTGCATAAGAATCTCCCCTTCTGCTTTTCATCTCTGTTCTTTCTCTTCTTAATGTCTTTTGGACAAGATGTTTTGTGTCTCAGTGATTCCAAGCAAACAAGCTGTTCTGTGATGCAAAAAATAAAAATTTAAAAAATGCCTTGAAACAGTACAAAGCAAATCACTTGCCTTCAAGATTAAGCTAAAATATTTCCTTGAGCTTCATGCTTCATGTCTGAACATCCCACCACTTAACTAGATGATAACAGTGTTTTTACATTACGTTTGCTGCTTTTTTTTTTTTTTTTTTTTGCCAGTAAACCATATCTGTACTGAACCAGGGCCACCATTCAGTGAGAACAGAGCAGGAGGCTGCCCTCTGCCATCCAAACACGCCTCTAGCCCTGTTTATTTATGAGAAGCTTTGTACTGGATACAAACTGCTGTACTGTTATCCAGCTTTGTGGACGACATCACACGGTCCTGGTAATCTGATAGAAGGCTTTAAATGCATGGGTGGCTCTGCTAGTTGTAGGTGCCAGAAGGTTTGGAGCTTTGAAGGAAAGAAACAACAAACAAACCCCAAATCAGAATCTCTAACTACGATTTAATCACAACAGCCTAGAAAACATTCAAAGTTTTACTGGAGATGCCTGTTGCAAATGCATAAGTTTTTTGCATTTCTATTTTTAAATTTATTTTTATTGTTGAAAGTATTACAGATGTCTCTCCTTTTTTCTCCCATGACACCTTCCTCTCCACTCCTGCTCCCCCACCCCCGCCTTCAATGCACTGTTGTCTGCATCCATTGGTTATGCATATATGCATATAAGTTCTTTAGTTCATCTCTTCCCACCCCCTACCCTCCTTCCCTCTGAGAGTTGTCAGTCTGTCCCCTACTTCCATTTCTCTGGATCTATTTTGTTCATCAGTTTAATTTGTTTATTAGATCCACAAATAAGTGAGATTATGTGGTACTTGTCTTTCTCTGACTGGTTTATTTCACTCAGCATAATACTCTCCAGGTCCCTCCATGTCGTCTCAAAGGGTAAGAGATCTTTCTTTCTTACAGTTGCATAGTATTCCATTGTGTAAATATACTACAGCTTTTTTATCCACTCATCTACTGATAGACACTTGGTCTGTTTCCAGATCTTGTAAGTAGCGCTGCTATGAACACAGTGGTGCATATATTCTTTCTGATTGGTGCTTCAGGCTTCTTAGGATATATCCCTAGAAGTGGAGATCGACAGCAATATAGTCTTTGTAGGGGACTTTAACTCCCCATTGACATCCCTGGATAGATATCCTAGACAAAAAATTAACAAGGAAACAGAAACCCTAAATCACACACTAGGTCAGATTGATTTAATTGATATTTACAGAACATTTCACCCCAAAGCTGCAGAATATACATTCTTCTCAAATGCACATGGGACATTCTCAAAGATAAACCACATGTTAAGACACAAACCAAGTCTCTACAACTTCAAGAAGATTGAAATCATATCAAGCATCTTCTCAGATTGCAATGGCATGAAACTAGAAATCAATTACAATAAAAACACCCCAAAACATTCAAACACATGGAGGCTAAATAACATGTTATTAAACAATGAATGGGTTACCAATAAGATCAAGGAAAAAATAAAAAACTTCCTGGAAACTAGTGAAAACGAGCACACAACAACACAAAATCTATGGAACACAGAGAAAGCAGTCTTGAGAGGGAAGTTCATAGCATTACAGAACTATCTCAAGAAGCGAGAAAAATTTCTAATAAATTATCTAACCCTACAACTTGAAGAATTAGAAAGAGAACAACAAGAAAAGCCCAGAGTAAGTAGAAGGAAGGAAATAGTAAACATCAGAGCATTTCTATTTAAATGCAATGTACTTGGAATGTTCATCTCATATTATTTTTTAAAAAGTTTTTCTTCTTTATTGATTTAGAGAGGAAGGGAGAGGGAGAGAGAGATAGAAATATTGATGAGAGAGAACATCGATTGGCCACCTCCTGCACACCTCCTATTGGGGATTTGGCCTACAACCTGGGCATGTACCCTGACTGGGAATCGAACTGGCGACCTCTTGGTACATGGGTCAACGCTCAACCACTGAGCCACACTGGCCAGCGTCTTATATTCTTTTAAATTTATATTCATGAATTTTTCATGAAGAAGGCAGGATTAATGAGTTCTTTTGGACACAACCAATTTTCATTGTTTGTAATGCACTTTGAATATAGTATTCCCAGTTTGGAAGGCAGTTAGATAAAGATTTAAGAAAATGCTTACAGGTTGGCCTCAGATTGGAGGATGCTAGTCCTGATTAGCAAGAACACATACTAATAACACTCAGTGCTTAATATTAATTGATTACATTCCAGGATATGATACAATCTGCCTAGCAGAGCTTGATAATTACTAACAGAATGAGTTATTATGGTGTAGTTGTGAGATGTATCCAATGGCACCAACCACTATGGCCAGTTTAGAATATATATAGTATGCTGTATGTAAAGTAGGTTGCATGATGGGCTGTTTCTATAGAAACCAATCAATTTGTAAATATTTCTTTATTCGTTGTGAAGTATTTGATAAGTCTTGGGAGATAGGTGGTAAAAATTAAAATCCCTTTCTTCAGAAGTTTCTGTCTAATTCAGGAGGCAAAGCTACACAGAACAAAACAGTGAGAGGAGACCGCAAAGATTGGCTGTCTGCTCCACAGTGTGGACTGTCCAGGTTAGGGGGATCAGTCTGGAGTCACCTGATAAGAGTTTATGAAAGAGGTGGGATGATTTCTATCATTTCATAGGACCTATGTATAGGGTTCCAAATTTATGTGATGTGTACCGGTTCCTAATCCATGGATAGATATGGAATTTCCTCTCTTTTCCTACCCTGTGAACACCCCTGAGTTGCTAGATAAAGGTGAGCAGTGAATTCTACGTGACTTCATTAAACCATCTTCGATACAGCAGGTCCTCAATTACGTCATTTTGTTCATCATCATTGTTTTATAACGTTGATGAGATGCCATAAGAATTTAACTCTTGTTTATATCAATGAGCCTATAGTAAAACTGGTTTTGTTATACATTATTTTGCTTAAAGTCACAGAAACTGTTGACAACTTTAGTGAGGACTTAACACTTGTTCTCCATGCAATTGGGGGAAAACAGCAGAAGGAGAGATGGGGTGTCTCAAGCAGCCCTGACAGTGAGCGTCCACAGAACCCTACTCCTCCAGGCTCAGTCACAGCCTCCCTTCTGCATCATTTAATTCATTCAGTCAAATGATACTGATTGAAGATTTATGCCCTGTTGAACTGTAAACCCTGAGAATTACGTTTATCTTATTTCCTCCTTTATGCCTGGTTTCTAACGTGTTGCCCAGCCTGCCGCAGGAAATCAGTGTATGTTTTCTTACATGAATAAACTTAGGCATTGGCATATCCAGACTTGTCAGGTTCTTCTGGCTGACTTTGGATGGTACATCATATGGGAAGATATTTTCAGCTTTGAGGTTGGGAACACCTCTAATGTGTTGCACAAACATAGAAAGAAAAATACAGGGGGAGCTAGAGGGAGGAGGCAGATGTGTTCTTCCTCTGTGGATCGATGCAGCATCCTACTTCAGTGCTGCCATGGAGCAGTTAGCTTTATCTCTCAGTCGTAGAAATGGATTGTTTTTAAGGACAATGGATGGATAGCATTATTTGGTGTGGCAACATGTTTTCTGGAGTGAAGTTTCTAATTAGATAATGACATTGTCTTATTAAAAAATGATGAGGAGAATAGCATTTTAATTTTCAAATACTGATTCTACATTATTGTCTAAAAGTGTTCATATTAAGTAGTTAACCAGATGAGTTTTAGCCCAAAAGGAGATTCACCCTCCACAATGTTTGAAACACACTCAGTGACATATAACATATATGTAGATGGAAAATATATCCTATAAAGCCTCCTAGAAAAATCTATATCAATTTATATATATAATAAACATAATAATTTATATATATAATATATTTTAAAAGGCCTTCTAGAAGTGTTCCACAGGTTCTTTAGTGGGAAATATACTTTGAGTAGAGGTGTCTTCAAATTGACCATCATCAGCTCTTATTATTAGTTCTAATAACAAAGCTCAGGGCCTCCCACTACACTTATTTTATTCAAGTTGTCTGGAAGTAACAAGATACTTGAAATCAAATTTAATTTAATACGTATCTGAAGATCTGCTTCTCTTTTGGACAAGAATGCCTGCCTTCCTAGCTGAGCCAGGGAAATGGTAAAACACTTTCAGAGCATTTTAAAAAATGTTATTTCCAACCCACATTCTTTGTAAGGTCTGAAGCCTATGGCAGCAATAAATAGTTCATAATTCTTTCTAAGATTGAATTTCCCTAAGAAGTCACAATATGAATTTTTCCCTTTCACTATTTTGTCTAGTTTTCCACCAGTTGGCCTATTTTGACTCACAGGACAGCAACTAATTAAATATGCAGACATATCAGTCACCCCATAGACAAGAGTCATGAGGTTGTGTTGCAATAAGTGATCACAAGTCGAGGCATATACACCAGAACAGAACATTGCTCAAGGCTAGTGTCCTGTGGGTTCTTTATTAATTCTTATTCAAGTGGCTACAGTCAGCATTTAGATTAGGCAATTATTTTTTCCCCTAAGTTAAAATATTTTAACTATTTTGTATACTGCAATACTTTGTGGACTTCATCACCTATTTTATCTGTGTAGTAACAGATTCAAAATGTATTTTTGGCTATAATGATGGTGCTCCCTTGGCCCACCTTCAAGTGTAAATGGCATCCTTATTAGACAAATCTATTGTCATAAGAGGCTATCAAGGCTACTCCCAGATGAACTATCAGTTAAGATATGTGATTACACATTTAATTGGCAACAGAGTTTAGCTGCATTTCAAGTACTTAATAAGGAATAAAAAACCTAAACCCATTAAAGCTCAAATTGCCTGAGATTTTATTTATAGAGATAATATGGAAGGATAGGTAATCCATCTATTACCTTAGAATTAGATCATGTAACCTTAGATTCAGCCAGATCAGTGATGGAGCTGCCCCCAAGACTCCTTCACTCTGACCTTTCTAAAAAACCGGTATTGCTTCAATGTTCACTGTAAACCAGGCTCTCTGCTAGGTGCAGGGGACGCATAATGAGCAAAGCAGATACTTGCCCCTCAAGGAGCTTGGCATCTGGTGCAGGGAGACAGACAAAAATTAATAAAATAATAAATAACTAAATTACATAATATTTGAGAAGATGATGAAAACTATGCATAAAAAGAAAGAGTAGATTAGGTAAAGGAAGTCAAAAGCCTTTAGGATAGATGAAAAATAGTTTGCATCATTAAGTAGGAGAGTCTGTGTGGGGAGGGTGAGATTTGAACAAAGATTTGAAGGAGGTGAGAGGATTAGCCAAGCGGCTTTCTTGGAGAAGGGTCTCAGCTAAAGAAAACCTCAAGTAAAAAATTTGTGGAGGGATGAGCCCAGTGTATTCAAGAAAGGAGTCCACTGTGTTGTACTGTGTATAGGGTGGAGTGGTAGGTAGAAGGGAAGGCCAGAAAGGTAACCAGGGACTGAACATGGTTCCTTAGAGGTCATTGTAGGAGCTTTGGCTCATAGGCTGAGTAAAATGGAGAACCATTGCATTGTTGAGACCACTGCATTGTTGGCTGTAGGTGGCGGGGAAAGGCAGATACAAGACTTAGAAGGGGCTACTGCTCTTCAGGGGAGAGATGGTGGTGTTGAAAACCTATGTGGTAATGACAAAGGTAATATAGGCAGCCAGAATCTGGATGTACCTTCTCTGAAGGTAGAGCCAGCAGTATTTCTTGAAGTCTTAAAAGTAGGATGTGAGAGAAGCAATAGATGCAAAGTTCACTTCTAACTTTCTACTTTGGCAAGAGAAGAAGGGAGAAGCTGTGGATAGAGCTAATTTGGGGCCAGGGAGAAGACCTCAGCTTGGTTTAGATATGTTGATTTAATATGTGTGTTAGACATCCTAGTGGAGATATCAAATAGACATTTGCCATGAGTCTAGATTGCAGGAGAAAGGTCTTGGCTAAAGAGGTAAATTTAGAAGTTATTGATATAGACAGTATTTTATTTATTTATTACTTTCCCCAACACCTTTTATCCCCTCTATACCCTCTTCCACCTCCCGCCACCCCCCCCCAACCCCCAATCACCATAATGTTATCCATGAGTTCTCTCTTTTTTGCTTGGTAGTTCAGTTTGTTCATTAAATTCCACTTATGAGTGAAAGCATATGGTACTTCAGACAATATTTAAATCTGTGCCATCACTATGGGACTGAAGATAGATAGGAAAGAGGACCAAGGGGCATTCTTCTGGGCTTCCACAGTTAAGGATTGGGGAGCAGGAAGAACCAGTAAAGGGAACTGAAAAAAACCTACAGGTGACAAAGAAGGAAAAAAACAGAATGTGTTGTCCCAAGAGCTAAGTGAAGAGGCGAGAGTCAGATGCTGCTTATTGGTCCAATGAGATGAGGACTGGGAATAGATCATTGGATTAAGCAGATTGAGGTCATTGGTGGCCTTCACATAAGCAGTTTCATGAGTGGCAAAAGACTAATATGAATGAATTTGTGAGAGAATGGGAGAGAGGGAGGTGAAATGGGGTGTAGAAGTTAGTTTGGGGAAGTTTTGCTGCAAAGAGGAGCAAATAAAAGTGATGGGGGCTTGCAGGGATAGTGGGGTCCAGTGAAAATTTTTTGTTTTATTATTTTGGTTTTAAGATGAGAGTAATAATAGCATGTTTACATGCCACTGGGAATGATCCAACAGAAATTAATAGCAAATATGGATGATGAGAGAGAGAGAAAGAGAGAGAGAGATAAGTGATAATCCTTAGTAAGTGAGAGGAATTAGGATCAAGTTGACAGGAAGAGGGACTGGCTTTAGCTAGGAGTCTGGAGAGTTTGTGTTAACAAGTGGGAAGCAAAGATCTGTGGAGACAGATGCTGTGGATGAGTGGATGAGCGGAGCCTCTGTGACTTTCTTGAAGCTACCATAATGAAGTATCACAAACTGGGGCTTAAAACAATGGAATTTTATTTCCTCATAATTCCTTATGCCAGAAGTCTGAAATTAAGATCTCAGCAGTGTTGTGTGTGTTTTTGTTCTGGAGATTCAAGAGAGAGACTCTCTCCTACCTCCTTGTGGTTGCTGGCAATTCTTGATCTTCATTGGCTTATAGATACATCACTCCATTCTCTGCTTCCATTGTCACATGGCATTCTCTCTGTGTGTTTCCTCTGCGTCTCTTGTCCTCTGATAAGGACACTAGTTATATTGGATTTAAGGACCACCTTAATGTAATATGACCTCATTTTAACTTGATCACATCTCTAAAGATGCAAATATTTCTCAATAAAGTCATATTCATAGGTTTTGGCTAGACATGAACAACCTAGTACATAGTCTCTGGAGGTTCTACTTAGAGTGCTTGAATTTTCTTGGTGGGGTAGATAGCAGTGTCATTAGCTGAGGGTGAAGTAGGCAAGGAGGTATTTGAACACTGAGACGTAAGATGAAGGTTAATGGTGGTTTACTGCATGCTCAAAGTTGGAGAATGTTAGTATACTTGCAGCTGGAGCCCACACTAAAGATTTGTGTTCTTGAATTCAATAGGAGTCAGCATGGTTGTGTATATTTCTCCAGCCATGTGCAGCTACATGGATGCAGGGATCCAGGAGATGTGGGGTTGAGTTTCACTGGGGCTGTTTTGCCAAATAAGTACAATGAAGTGAAGAAAAGGTAAGACAGTTGGGGCATGTCTAAAGGATATATTAAAGTAACTGACCCTGGGATGTAAATTAGGAAGACATCAAGATCATGGATAATGAAAAAGGCATGAAGTCTAAGCGATAACTTAGATTGTGTATGCACATGCGTCTATCTGTGAAGAGTGGTTACACAGTAAAGGGTGTCTGATGAGGCAAATGACATTCTCTTGGCAAGTACTGCCATCTTCTGTTCTAGGGGAATACAGAGAAACCCTTCAGCACATTTCTAACCTGGCAATTGTCTAACCTGAGGAACACTTCATAAACACCTTAAGGATAAATTTAGCCCTTGAGCAGAGATGGTGATTATTTTTATTACTATCTCCCTTCAAAAGCCACACATTTAATAAAAAAAACCATTAATATCTAGTTAAATTTATATTGTAGAGTTGGAATCAATACATTTATATTTTCTAGTTTTGGCTGAGTTCCCTTTTTTCATTCCCTTTTTATGACATTTTAAATGTTGAACTGGAAATGAACAGAATTCCATACTGTGTGCTCTATGTATCAGGTACAGGTTTGACATCTGTAATGGAGATTCATAAAAAAACAGTGGCTTAGCCCAGCTGGTGTGGCTCAGTGGACTGAATGCCCTCCCATGACAGGTCCTGGTTCGATTTCCTGTCAGGGCACATGCCTGTGGGCTCGATCCCCAGTAGGGGGCGTGCAGGAGGCAGCCGATCGATGTTTCTCTCTCACATTGATGTTTGTATCTCTCTCCCTTCCTCTCTCTCAAACAAAAAACAACAACAGTGGCTTAAACAAAATAAAAGTGTATTTCTCTCTCATTTAACTGTCTGGGTATAAGTAGGCTGGTATATCAACAAAATCCAGGCCCTTTGAACCTTTTTGCTCCATGATAACCGAGGGCTTTGCTCTCATCAACCTAGTCACAGATGGCTTACAAGGTCATTTGACTTATCACATTCCAGTCAGCAGGAAGGGAAATAAGTTGAAAGATAGAGTCTCCCCTTGCCTTTCAGGGCATGACTCAGACACAGTCCACTTCGTTTCCATGCTCCTCCGCTTAGCCAGAACCTAGCAACAGGATCACAGCGAAACGTAAGGGTCTTTAGTGTGGGTGACCATGTACTTCGTTAAAATGCAGGGGTCCTAATATAACAGGAAAAAAGTGAGATTGATTTGGGGACAATTAGCTATCTCTGCCACATCATAGAAACATAACTCCTTTCATTCTAATTCTGTTGGATATTTATATTAAACAGTGTGTATCTTTTACCATCTTTGCCAGAGATGGCTCTTGGTCATCAGAACCCATTTTCCCCCTTTTCCTGGGACATGGTTGTCCAGCAAAGGACTGCATTTACTAACCCTTTTTGCCTGTGGGTGTGGTAGAGGGACTGTTTCTCCACAGTGAAAGGTGAGGGGCGAAGCGGCCCTGCCCAGGCTGAGGCAGCAGAAGTGGCTGTGAGAACTCCAGCTGGTCTTTCTCCTTTGGTCATCTGCATGTCGACCATGAGGCTCCTGGCTCCACGGGGTGGCGGGCCCCATGTGGAATAAGCCTGGATCAAGATGTGCCACGTGGCAGTGAGCTGCCCACTGACAAAAGTCTCTTCTTTGGTTTGTTACAAGTAAAAGCTAAGCAAGTGCTCGTTATGTTTCAGCGTGATATATTTTGGAGTCCTTTAGTTAGTATCATGTTAGCCTACCCTAGTAACTAATACACTAACTCTTTTTAGGCTCCCATTTCTTATTGATTCTTATAAGCAGTGTGCTATGAAACTAAATGAGTCACAAGAAACAAAAATTTTGATTTCTAAGCAGCTGGTGAACATTTTTGGGTTGTAACATTTCTCCAAATTTTGTTGTTATTCACAAATTCTCCATTTGTTTGTGAATTGTGTTCTCTGTCAAAACATTTAAGACTATTTTCCGTCTTTTAGAAATTGAACAGCAGTTTTTCTGACACTGGTTTTCTGATGATAAATAGTCTTTTTTTTCCCCCTTGTATTTTTGCATGTTGGGATGCTTAATGAAAAAATATCAAAGTGTGTACTGACAGGCAGGAATTCTATATAACACTTGCCACAATATTTTCCATAAGAGATTGGCATTGGGACTTATTCTTACAGAGCAAATATCATGCATCTAGGAGACTATAATTCAGGGTGGAATATATAATCTGAGGCCTTCTCAAGTAAAAAAAAAAAAAAAAAAAGCAGCCAAGACCTTCCCTTAGCATTAAACTCCCAAGTGAAAACAATGCCATAATTCTGCAGAAACACTAGCTCAGATGTCTTGTAAACAGCATTACTAGGCTACTAATTTATACAAAGTCAATTAAAATATTTCTAAAGTCAAGAAAACATTGCAGCCACGTGTTTCCCTCCTCCCGATCTGAGTTCCGAGGTTAGGGTCAAAGACTGGGAACATGGGGGAACAGTGGCTAGGGGCTCATGCACCAAATTTTAATGGGCAACCCCTACTCCAAAGGCTACCAGTTTAGTATGATTTTTACACCTGCTAATTAATTTAAATTATTAGTCACATTGGAAAAAACATCCCCGAGAGGAGACCAAACATGAATTGGTCTATAGGTTGTACATCTTAAGCCATCACCCCTTGTTTGGGATACTGTCCTTTGTCTGATTCTTTCATGTTTTTGACAATTAAAATGTAACAATGTTTACCACACAAATTTCCTGGAAATAAATTTGCCATATATATCAATGACCTTTATATGTTATGCCCTTTGATCTGGTAGTGATTCCAATTTCTTAATATCTATCCTAAGGAAATTTAACTATTTAATTAAGCAGTTCATCCAATCCATATTTTGAAGCTCAATATTTTTCAGGCATATTTGTAGGTCTTGGAAATATAGTATAATGAATGATTCAAAGTCTCTATCCTCGTGGGGTTTACTTTTTTTTTTTTTTTAATTCTCACCAGAGGACATTTTTCCATTTATTATCAGATAGAGTGGGAGGGAGAGAGCAGGAGAGAGGGAGACATCGATGTGAGAGAGAAACATCGACTGGTTGCCTCCTGCACGACCTGACCAGGGCCGGGGATGAACCGCAACCGAGGTTCGTGTCCTTGACCGGAATCGTACCTGTGACTCATTGGTCCGTGGGCCGATGCTCTAACCGCTGAGCCAAACTGGCCAGGGCTGGGGTTTACTTTTTAATGGTAAAATGATAAACAAATCAGTGACAAAATACAAACAATAAAGTAATATCAGATAACATTAAATTAAATGATGAGGGTAAGATCAGGGTAAGAAAATAGCCAGTGATGGAGTAGGGGCAGGGGTACACTCTACGTAGTTTACTAGAGGGTAGCAAAGGCCTCTTTGAGGAGGTGACATGAGCAGTGACTCAAGTGAAGTGAGGGGGCAAGTCCTGTTGAATATCACTGGATGCATATTTCAAGCAGGAGAACAGTGAGTGCACAAGCCCTAAGAAAAAATGAAGAAGACTTATTTAAGGAGTAGCACGGAGTCTAGTGTGAGTGGAGCAGGGAATGAGGTTGGAAAGAGGACAGATGTGGTCAGGCCTTCTGGGCCAAGGAGAGGACTGTAGATGTTTTGGGTGCGATGAGAAGCCACTGAAGAGTTCTGAGGAGAAGGGAGAAACATGATAGAATTTATGTTAAAAAAAAATTGTGCTGCTTGCTGTAGAGGTGTGTTTGCCTATGGGGCCACGTTGAAACAGGGAGCCAATGAGGAGGGTATGAGCTGTTCAGGCCAGAGAAGGGGATGGCTCAGACAGGTGCAAACAGTGAAGGTGGTGAGGATCCTGAGGGGGCTGTGGGCACTGGAGGCTATGGGCCAGCATCCTGCATGCAGAACCTCCTTGTAACTGAGGTCCTGGAAGCAGAGTCCTAGATTCAAGTCCTACCTTGACCTCCTGGCAACAATGATCTGGACAAATTGTGTACCCTCTCTGAGTCTCATTTACTTCATCTGGAACAATGATAATTCTTTCAAAGTCTATTATGATGTCTAATGAGATAATTCATGAAATACACTTAAAACTGTGCTTGGCACTTAATAAGTATTAAATTTTGCAAAGCATTATATTTATCTGTTGCAATATAGTCATAAAATGAAATAATCTAGGGGTTTTAAAATATCAGTTTCTGCTTATAAAAATTGTTTGCTACAAGGAAAGTTACTGTTATAGATTGTGTTTAGAATACTTCTTAGCTTTATAATTCTTTTGGAAATATTTTTGCCAGGAACACCTCTATTTCCTTTACTTCTGTTTAGAGGCAGTTCCTAATTCTAACTCAACTCCTGGTTTTTATGCTAAGGAGATATATTTCCAGTTTGAGGTTGGTTTGCAGTCTCTTAATGAAAAGAATTAAGCTGTGTAATCCTGATTCTTGCTCCAGTTTAAGTCAGTCACTCAGCTTTGTTGAAATTCATATTTGACATCTGCAAACTACATTACACTGCCCCAGTAGAAGTTGATAGATATGCACATCATACAAAGCACTTTATAAATATTGGGTTTTATTAGTTTGTATTTGTTTTTCTATCATCTTATTTTTGTGCATGTATGTAGAAAAAAAATGTCTGAAGGAACTTTCTATGGGAGTAGATTCTACTTGAAGAAAGATAACGCTGCATTTCCTGTGGGTGGAGGATGACACCAAATCTTCACACCACTTTCTGGTGACACCTTCACCGCCACTGTAGCTGCCACAATCTTGAGCAAGAAAAGATCATAAAGTCACTTAACAGCCACAATATGTCTGGTGTTACCTCTCAATTTAGTGAAAAATACATGTTGGTGTCAGTAGATTTGGACATAATGATAACAGAACATTTGAAATGTCTTCATTTCCTCTGTGTAAATCAATCTGTTATTTCTTTCAAATAGTGTCTGAAGTACTTATGCACAAATTAGCATTTCCAGGTTTTCATCCTGTAAGTGTGTATTGATTGTGCATACCCATTTGATCACAAGCAGCCCTAGGGAAGAGAGATTGTAAAGGTCATGGAATGCAGTGAGAAAGACATGTTGATCCTCAGACTTGACTCCAGCTCACTGAGGAGCCAAATCCCTTTCCTTCCGGAGCTGGTCTTGTTAAATCTTCTTTGATTTCCTCATTTCAATGTCTTTTTTTCAGTATGGCCCAATCTGCTAGAGGATGAAAAGAAAGAAAAGCAAATGTTAGCAATTAAATTAAATAAGAAATGAATGTATGGAGAGACCCATGAAATGATGAGGGGCCATAATCTAATGATCAATGAAACTTTGCTTCAGCTCTTAATTTACAAGCTTAATGAAGAGTGTAAATTGCATAAAGCAACAACTTAAAGACAACTTCATGTGTCTGTAATGTCAGGATAGTGTCCACGAAGCTGTATGAGTGTGATAAGGAACGAGGGCTTTACACAAGGAATGTGCTCTTTCATGCATCATCCTCACAGGTCGTGAGGATCTTGAGAAAACACATCAGGTCCTCCCATGTTCTCACCAAGCCACATGGCTTTTGCCAGTGGTTTCTAGATTTTGTTACTTCATAGAACAATCATTCTAGATACATGCTTAAAGCACCTAGAATTAGGCCTTATTTTCATAAAACTGGATCATGGTTGCCATAAAAGTTCTGAAATTATTAAAACAAACCTATACACATGAATAATATCCAAAATAACAATATTTAGAATAAATAATAATGTAATTCTGGAATAAACACTTGGATTCTTCTATATGAATGGGTTATAACCAACTTGAGGCCAGGACAGTTCCTTATTTGTGTTTCTAACCTAGCTGAGATCTAGTTCATAAAATGTGCTTAATAAATGTTGAATGTATGTATGAAAATGCACTGCTAGTTGAAATGCTTTGTCAATTCTGATAAAATTACCATAAAACACAATATTTTGCCAATTTAACCATCCAGAAATATGATAGCATGCTTAAAAATATGCAGCATGGAGTGCTCTATGGTGTGTATAATTCAAACAGAGCCCATGACAGTAACCAATCTTATATAATTGTTTTGCTATTAATGAATGGGCTGAGCATGAGACAGAGAGATCTAAAATACTAAAAGGAAACAGCTTGGAAGCTGTCTCTAAATAATTCAAAGATGGGCTAATTCACCAGAAAAATGTAAAAATGCTAAATATTATAACATAAAATAGCCTCAAAATATATGAAGCAAAAGATGGCAGAATGTAAATGTGAAATAGACAAATCTGCAGTCATTGTGGGAAATTAAACTCATCCACCTCTCTAGCCACTGACAACGTCTGAAGGTGGGTTTAAGAAGAGAAGGATTCCTGGTGCTGAGGTAGAAGATGTGGATCTCGGGTTCCAGAGACACTGAGTATAAGAATGATTTTGCAAAGTAGCCCGTGTACTACTGGCTCATTGTGCTGGTAGGAACAACCGTGAAATCTACTAAATACTCTAAGTTTGAATAACTAAAATGTAAATAGCCATGAATCAAGGATTGCTTGGGTTCACCGCAAATCATGAGGAAGGTCACTGAAAAATTATATTTGCAGAATTCCATGGGGAAAATTTGTTATATAATAATATATAACAAGAACTGAACTCTTACTGTGTGTGCCAAGCATTGCATTAACTCATTTAATTTTTGCAACAATCTTGTGTTTATAAGTTGAGGTTTTACTATGATTGTCTAATTTTATAGGTGAGAAAACCTAGGCAAATAGAAGATAAATTTGCCTAATGTCACAAATTGATGAAAACAGCATTTGAATGGAGGCGGCCTGAGACAGTGGCTACTCATCTACCTGCCAAGGACTGGTAGGTGCCAACTGGATGTAATATCTCTTGGTTTGATTTAATTTCAACTTGCTCAATGACCCTGATTTTTAAAGTATTCTACTTTTTAAAATATGGTAGCTTACATTAAATAATATTTATGTAGTATACTTTTCATACAAATATGGGAATATAATTCTTAAATGTCTGAGAAATGACATCACATTATTTGCAAAAGTGATCATCAATGCAACTGTTGGCTGATTTAAATTGATTGGGAATATATTTCAAGTTCATACTCATGACTCAATCAAATAGCATGAAATAAAAGCTGACTTTATACCCTTCCTTTTTGGATGAATTAAAAGATAGGTAATGCTTTTAAAATTTGAACCAGAATATTGATTTGAAATGCTAAAAAAAATTTATATATATATATATATATATATATATATATATATATATATATAAATTAACTTAAGATGGAAGCAAAACCTGTCGAAATAGCAACAAATGCTTGGAATTGCACATATGAAATGGAGAACTGATCTTTAATCAGTTAAAATGATCACTAGTAAATTAAATCTAGAAATAAAATCCCATCTCTCAGCATGATCCCAAATACCAGCATTTTTTCATAATTAAAGAGTATATTCACGAAGATGTTAACTCTTTCGTCCTCTTTGAGCCTCCTTAATATTTCTTAGCACAGCTTAGCTGCAGTGCAAAAGATAAAGATTTGAAATTAGGTTAAAAAAGTTTTTTAAAGGAATAGAAATATGCAAAACAATTCATACTGCTTTATGAATTATAGAGGAGTCTAAAAAACATGAACAAAAGGAATTATTTAAATGTCATCCCATTTAAATGGTAAATTCTCCATGACATGTTTTTCAGCGTATTGGCAGGGAGTGAACTGATCGACATGGCACCTTGTTTTGCATGTCCTTCCTCTCCCTCTCCCACTCTCAGTCGCCTTCCATGCCTTCCATATGTCTGGATCAATCTGTTGACTTTGCTAATACTTTCCCATCCCCCTTCAAGACTCTAGTGAATCATCTTAGACTCTTTGGTATGATCAAAAATTAGGAATACTATTAATTATATATTGTCTTTTTATATAAATATTTATCTGATCTACTTCTTGTTTCTTCTTTGATTATAAAAGTAGATTAAGTTCAAGAGCAAATGATCAGGAACAATTGATTGAATGTCTAAATAAAAGAAACTGTATAGAAATGTTGCAAAAGAGAATTTCTGGGAAACTATACTAAAGTGAAATATACTGAGACCAGGACTTGATAAAACACATCACAATCTTACATTCAATATGTGCTTTTCAATTCAGGAAGTATTCAGTGGTAAGAGAAAACTCACAAAGGAAGTGAGTTTTTCCTCATGCAATTTTTCCTCATGCACTTTAAGAAAATTGGAGAAAACACATTTCAGCAGGCTTGGCAGTCACTCAAATTTGTGTGCTCTAAGTTTAGAAGCAAACTCAATCTGCCCCTGTTCAAGTTCTGTTCTATGCTGGCAAAACACCACTTGCTTGTTCAGAGGGAGAAGGGAGGCTTTGTCAAACTCGAAAAACTACTGTATAATAAATAATTCCTCAACTATTATATGATTCTGGTTGTGTAAAATTGAATTAAACACACATGGGTAACATTTTCCTTATAACATATGGATATATAATAAGTATAAAAATATGTAGCAACACTTATTTAGAACTTAGAAAATCTCAATAATGCTAAAAATTGCCTTAGTTTACTTGATTTTTTCAAGTGCTATATAGGATTTCCTAACTCTTATGTCTGTTTCCCCATCACCATCTTACAATGTGAGGAAATGTGTGTTTAGGTATATTTTTTTGCAGCATTTTAAATCCAAATATTGCAATAGTGTGTTAAGATGCAAAAGCTGAAATGTGAAAAGATGTTGTTCCATAATCTATTTATATTTAATAATGTAGACTGAATTAACCACACATATAAATATTTAAAACATATATACACACATAATATATACTTATAAAAAGTTCAACCTAAGTATTTATATAAATTTTTATTTTAAATTATTTTGCATGGCAACTCTCTAAAATCTGGTAAGTAGATCTGTGGAGCTATGAGTAAAATGGACTGAAAAGACAGTTTAAGATTTGGGGATTGAGGTATATATAAGCTTTAGCACATATTTGCAAGTTATTTAGTGTCTCTGAAATCTTTTCTTAACTAAAGAAGGTTGAAGCTAGACTTGATAATATTTAAATTTATTTCTCATACTAGTTTTATGTAAGTCAGTGATTCCAACAAAAAGCTTGAAAATTACTAGATTTTATGGTTAATAATACTAATTTTAACTGGATTTGGGTTCTCTATTTGTTACTGTATCTATTCTTATCTCAAGTGAATGCAAGCCAAGCTGAATATTCCATGCTCTCTTAAAACCTTTCAGAGTATTCACTGTGTACTTTGATCAATCTTAATATGTATCAGCCAAATTTAATTATAGCAATGACAATGTATGTTAGTAGCATACTTAGGAATTTCAGTAGTACCATCTCCACACTCTGTTTTATTCCCCCTCACTCCCCACCTATGGCATTATATAGTACAACAGTTATGAGCATAATCTCTGAAGTGAGACTTTTGGATTAAAATCCTGGCTCTGCCATTTTATAACTACTTGTCTTTGGGTAAATTGTTTTATCTCTCTGTGTCTCAGTTTCTTTACCCGCAAGAAGAAGATCATCTATTTCATTAGATAGTTCTGAGGAGTTCATGATTTTGTACTCAAAGTGCTTAGAATAGGGCCTGGTACATAATAAATGTTCAAATATTAGTTATGTCTGTGCTTCTTATGTGTCTTTTGCATTAGAATTGAAGCCCTAGGAGAACAGGAGACTCCAGTCTTGTTCATCATGATCATGGCTGCTTTACCTTCTCTTCTTCCTTTTTATAAATTGAAGTAAAAGTCACATAACATATAATTAACCATTTGAAAGTGTATGATTCTGTGACATTTTGTACATTCACAATGTTATCAACCATCATCTCTATGTGGTTGTGTAAATGTTCTTTATGATGTGGAGGAAGTTGTCTTCTATTCCTAGTTTATTGAGTATTTTTGTCATGAAAGGATGTTGAATTTCCTCAAATGCTTTTGCTGCATCAGTTGAGATGATCATGAAGGTTTTTTCTTCATTCTGTTAATGTGGTGTATTACACTGATTGATTTTTATATGTTGACTCCAGCATTCCTGGGATAAAAATCTCACTTGGTCAAGGAGTGTAATCCTCTTTCTATGCTACTATATTTGGTTTGCTAGCACTTTGTTGAGGAATTTTGCATATATATTTGCAAAGGATATTAATTTAGAGTTTTCTTTTGTTGTGCTGTCTTCATCTAGTTTTGGTACGAAGGTGATGCTGGCCTTACAGAATGAGTTAGGAAGTATCCCCTCCTCTTCTGTTTTGTTTTTGTGGAAGAGTTTGAGAAAGATTGGTATTAATTATTCTTCTTTAAATGTTTGGTAGAATTTTACCAGTAAATTTATCTGTTCCTGGCCTTTGCTTCGTTGGGAGGTTAGTTTTTTTTAAAAAAATTTATCACATATTTAATTGCTTTTCTTGTCAAAGGTCTACTCAGATTTTCTATTTACTAGGAGTTGGTTTTAGTAGTTTCTATGCATTTCTGGGAATTTTTCATTTCATCTAGGTTATCTAATTTGCTGGGGTACAGTTAATCAAAGCATTCTCTTAAAGTTCTTTTTATTTCTATAAAGTCAGCAGCAATGTCCCTACTTTTATTTTTGCTTTTAGTAATTTCAGTCTTCTCTCATTTTTTTTTGGACAATCTAGCTAAAGATTTACCACTTTCATTTATTTTTTTAAAATTGATTTTTAGAGAGTGAAAGATTGAGAGAGCGTGAGAGAGAGAGCGAGAGCGAGAGAGAGAGAGAGTAATATCAATGTGAGAGAGAAACATTAATCGGTTGCCTCGCATATGCCCCCTGTCCAGGGATTGAACCTGCAACCTAGATATGTGCCCTGACTTCTAATTGAACCCACCATCTCTTGGTGTATGGCACAATGCTCCAACCAACTGAGCCACCTGGCCAGGGCAAGATTTACTACTTTTGTTCATCTTTTCAAAGAATCCATTTTTTGTTTTATTGATTCTCTATTGTTTTTCTATTCTTTATTGCATTTACTCCCCTGTGAATTTTATTATTTTCTTATTTCATCTAGATTTGGGTTTAGCTTGCTCTTGTTTTCTAGTTTCTTAAGGTGTATAGTTAGGTTATTGACTTGGGATCGTTTTCTTTTTACAATAAGCATTTATAGCTAAAATTACCCTCTGAAAAGTGCTTTCACATAATCCTACAGGTTTGGGTATGTTATACTTTTATTTTAATTCATCTCAAAGTATTTTCTAATTTCACTTATAGTTTCTTCTATGACCATTGGTTGTTTAAAAATGTGCTGCTTAGGAGGAGAGTTTAAGGGAGCTTTGGGGCAATACAAAATGTATCAACATTCACATCATAAGTGTACCAGAAGGAGAAGAATTGGAGAAAGTAATAGAGAACCTGTTTGAAGAAATAATGACAGAAATCTTCCCTAAACTGGTGAAGGAAAAAGTCACACATGTCCAGGAAACACAGAGAGTCCCAAACAAGATGACCCCAAAAAGACCCACAGCTAGACACATCATAATTAAAATGGCAAACATTAAAGACAAAGAAAGAATCTTAAAGGAAGCAAGACAGAGAAAGAAAGTTACCTACAAGGGAGCTCCCATTAGACTGTCAGCTAATTTCTAACTAGAAACACGGCAGGCCAGAAGGGAGTGGCATGAAGTATACAAGGTAATGAAAGGCAAGAGTCTGAATCCAAGACTACTCTATCCAGCAAGGCTATCATTCAAAATTTAAGGTGAAATAAAGAGCTTCACAGGGCCAAAAAAAAAAAAATCTAAAGGAATTTACCACCACCAAACCAGCACTGCAAGAAATACTAAAGGGACTGCTGTAAGAATAAGAAGAAATGGAGAGAGAGAGAGAGAGAGAGAGAGGAATACAGGCATAACAATGGACACCACAGAAATACAAAGGATTGTAAGAAAATACAATGAACGATTATATGCCAACAAACTTGACAACCTAGGCAAAATGGACAAATTCTTAGAATTGTATACTATTCCAAAAGTCAACTAGGAAGAGTCAGAAAACCTAAACAGACCAATAACAATTAAATAAATAGAAGAACTAGTCAATAAAATCCCAGCAAACAAAAGCCTGGGCCCAGACGGCTACACAGGGGAGTTTTACAGAACATTCAAAGAAGAATGATTACCTATTCTCCTCAAACTATTCCAAAGAATTCAAGAGGAAGGAAGACTTCCAAGTTCTTTTTATGAAGCCAGCATAATCCTAATCCCAAAACCAGATAAAGATACTACAAAAAAAAGAAAATTACAGGCCAATATCCCTGATGAACATAGATGCCAAAATTCTCAACAAAATCTTAGCAAATCGGATCCAACAATATATTAAAAAAATTATACACCACGATCATGTGTGATTTATCCCAGGGATGCAAGGCTGGTACAATATTCATAAATCGATAAATGTGATACACCAAATAAACAAAGAAAGATAAAAATTATGTGATCATATCAATAGATGCTGAAAAAGCATTTGACAAAATCCAGCATCCACTTTGTTTTTTTTTTTGTTTGTTTGTTTTCTCAAAGTCAAATCTTCTTCTGTCAATAAATACTCTCAGAAATGTAGGGATAGAAGGATCATATCTCAGCATAATAAAGGCCATTTATGACAAACCAACAGCCAACATCATATTCAATGGACAAAAACTAAAAGCATTTCCCTTAAGAACAAGAACAAGACAGGGATACCCACTTTCACCACTCTTATTTAACATAGTACTAGAAGTCTTAGCCACAGCAGTCGTACAAGAAGAAAAAAATGAAAGGGGTCCAAATTGAAAAGAAAGAAATGAAACTGTCATTATTCGCTGATGACATGATATTGTACATAGAAAACCCTAAAGACTCCATCAAAAAACTACTAGATTTAATAAATGAATTTGGCAAAGTCGCAGGATACAAAATCCACATCTAGAAATCACTGACATTTTTATACACCGATAATGAACACACAGAAAGAGAAACTAAATATATATATATATATATATATATATATATATATATATATATATATATATCTCATTTACCATTGCAACAAAAAAAAAATTAAGTTTACTGGGAATAAACTTAACCAAAGAAGTAAAGGACCTGTTCACAGAAAACTACAGGACATTGAAAAAAAATTGAGAAAGATATAAAAAAGTGGAAGTATATACCTTGTTCATAGATTGGAAGAATGAACATCATTAAAATGTCCATACTACCCAAAGCAATCTATAGATTCAATGCAATCCCCATTAAAATACCAACTACATATTTCACAGAACTAGAACAAACACTCCAAAAGTTTACATGGAACCAAAAAAGACCCCGAATAGCCACAGCAATCTTGAAAAAGAAGGACAAAGTAGGAGGGATCACAATACAGGATATCAGGTTATACTACAAAGCCATTGTAATCAAAACAGCCTGGTACTGGCACAAGAACAGGCATATAGAGCAATGAAACAGAACAGAGAACCCAGAAATTGACCCAAGACATTATGCTTAATTAGTATTTGACAAAGGTGGCAAGAGCATACAATGGAGTAAAGACAGCCTCTTTAATAAACAGTATTGGGAAAATTGGACAGCTACATGCAAAAAAATAAAACTAGACAATCAACTTACATCATACACAAGAATAAACTCAAAATGGATAAAAGACTTAAATGTGACTCATGAATCTATAAAAATCCTAGAAGAAAACGTAGGCAACAAAATTTCAGACATCTCACGCAGCAGAATTTTCATTAATACAATGCCTAAGGCAAGGTAAACAAAGGAAAAAATGAACACATGGGACTACATCAAACTAAAAAGCTTCTGCACAGCAAAAGAAACAACCATCAAAATGGAAAGGTAACCCACTATATGGGACATCAGATAAGGAGTTAATTTCCAAAATATATAGAGTACTCAACAAAAGGAAGACAAAGAACCCAATTAAAAAATGGGCAGAGGACCTAAATACACACCTCTCCAAATAGGACATACAAATGGCCAAGAGACATATGAAAAAATGCTCAACATCACTAATCATCAGAGAGATGCAAATTAAAACAACAATGAGTTATCACCTCACATCTGCCAGAATAGCTGCCATCACAAATCATCAAACAAGTGCTGGCGAGGGTGTGGAGAAAATGGGACTCTAGTACACTGCTGGTGGGAATGCAGACTGGTGCAGCCACTATGGAAAACAATGTGGTGTTTCCTCAAAAAATTAGAAATTGAACTGCCATTTGACCCAGTGATCCTACTTCTAGGAATATATCCTAAGAAGACTGAAACACCAATCAGAACAAATATATGTACCCCTATATTCATAGCAGCACTATTTACAATTGTAAAATCTGGAAACAGCCCAAGTGTTCATCAATAGATGAGTGGATAAAGAAACTGTGGTACATATACACAATGAAATACTATGCAGCTGTAAGAAAGAAAGATCTCTTATCCTTTGAGACAACATGGAGGGACCTGGGGAGTATTATGCTAAGTGAAATAAACCAGTCAGAGAAAGACAAGTATCACATGATCTCACTTATTTGTGGAATATAATGAACATAATAAGGTGATGAACAAAATAGACCCAGAGGCATAGAAATAGGGTTCAGACTGACAAAGTTCAGAGGAGGCAGGGGGGAGGGAAGAGATAAACCAAAGAACTTATGCATATAAGCATAACCAATGGACATAGACAACAATGTGTGTGTGTGTGGGGGGGGAATGGGAGGAAGGTGTCAGTGGGATAAAAAGGAGAAACTTCTGTAACAAAAATAAATTTATTAAATTAAAATAGGTAAATAAAAAAATAAATGTGCTGCTTAGTTTCCACATATTTGTGAACTTTCCAGTTTTACTGTTATTAACATCAACTTTCATTCCATTGTGGTTGGAGAAGATATTTTGTATGATTTCCATATTTAAAATTTACTGAAACTTGTTTTGTGCCCCAACATATGGACTATGCTCAAGAACATATGCACTTCAGAAAAATGTATATTCTACTGCTATATGGCATAGTGTTCTCTCCATATATGTCTATTAGGTCTAGATGACTTGTTGTGTATTCAAATTCTCTTATTTCCCTATTAATCTTCTGTCTAGTTCCATTTATTATTGTAAATGAGATATTGAAGTCTCCAACTATTATTGTAAAACTGTCTTTTTCAGTCTTTGAATGTGTCACTTTTTGGTTTTTATAGTTTGTGACTATGTTCTTATGTGTAAATATGTTTATAATTGTAATATCTTAATGGATTGACCTTTTCATTTATATATAATGTCATTTTTGTCTCTTGTAACAATTTTTGTCTTCAAGTCTACTTTGTCTTATATTAGTATGGTCACCCCCAACAATCTTTTAGTTACTATTTGCTTGAAATATATTTTTCCATCCTTTTACTTTCAACATATTTGTCTTTAGATCTAAAATGAGTCTTTTATATGTAATATATAGTTGGATCTTTTTTTTTTTTTCAATTCATTCTGCTGATCTGTGCTTTTAATTAGGGAGTTTAATCCATTTACATTTAAAGTAATTACTGATAAGAAAGAACTTCTGCCACTTTGCTGTTTGTTTTCCGTAGATCTTAAAACTTTTATGTTTCTCAATTCCTCCATTACTGCCTTCTTTTGCAATTAATTTTTTTGAGTGTACGTACCTCCATTTGATTCCCTTATCATTTATTTTGGGTTTTTTTTGGGGGGGGGATGCACTAGGGATTCAATTACAATTAAAATCTTAACTTTATATCAATTGAGTTTGAATTTATAGCAACTTGGTTTCAGTAGTATACAAAAGTGTCTCCTCTACAACTCCACAAGAAAAGAAAATTATAGGCCAATATCTTTGATTAATATAGATGCAAAAGTCCTCAACAAAATGCTAGCAAATCAAATTCAAAAGCACATTGAAGTATTATACACTATGACAAAGTGGGATTTATTTTCTGGGATGCAAGGATGGTTCAACATACACAAATTAAGTAATGCAATAAACCATATTAACATATCAAAGGATAAGAAACATATGATCAGATGCTTTAAAAGCATTTGACAAATCCAACACGTTTCATTATAAAAACCCTCAACAAACTAGGAATGAAAGGAATTTACCTCAACACAATAAAAGCTATACATAATAAGGTTACAACTAACATGGTACTCAACAGTGAAAAACTGAAAGCTTTTCCTCTAAGATGAGGAACAATGTAAGAATGCCTACTCTCACCACTTCTACTCAAACTAGTATTGGAAGTCCTAGCCAGAACAATTAAGCAAGAAAAAGAAATAAGAGGTGCCCTAGCTGGGTGGCTCAACTGGTTGGAGCATCATCCTGTACACCAAAAGGTTGTGGGTTCGATTACAGGTCAGGGCACATACCTGGGTTGCAGGGTGTGTATGGGAGGCAACCAATTGATATTTCTCTTTCACATCGATGTTTCTCTCTTTCTCTCCCTTCCTTTCTCTCTAAAATCAATAAGAACGTACCCTCCAGTCAAGATTAATAAGAAAAGAAATAAAAGACCCTGGCTGGCTTGGTTGAGCAGTTAGAGCATTGGCCCACAGACCAAAGGGTCATGGGGTTGATTCCTGGTCAAGGCATATACCTGGATTGCAGGTTCAATCCCCAACCCCAGATGGGGTTGTGTGGGAGGAAACCAATATATGTGTTTTTCTCCCATTGATCTCTCTCTCTCTCTCTCTCTCTCTCTCTCTCTCTCTCTCTCTCTCTCTCTCTCTCCCCCCTTCCCTCTCTTTTACTCTATCTTAAAACACACACACACACACACACACACACAGTGGAAATCCTTGGGTGAGGATTAACAAAAAAATCTCAGTAAATAAATAAAATGAAAGGCATCAATTTAGAGAGGAAGAAATAAAATTATTTCTGATTGCAGATGACACAATCGTACATGTAGAAAATTCTGAAGACTTCATCAAAAGTCTTTTAGAACTAATAAATGAATGCAGTAAAGTTTCAGGATACAAAATCAGCACACACAAGAAATAGTTTTGTTTCTGTGCACACATAACAAACTATCTGAAAAAGACATTAGGAAAATAATCTCATTTACAATAAGATACAAAATAATAAAATACTGGGAATGGGCAAAAAAGGTGAAGGGAATTAAGAAGTACAAACTGCCTATTATAAAATAAGTCATGGGGATGTAATGTATAGCATAGGGAATATAGTCAATAATATCATAATAACTATGTATAATGAAGGATGATTATCAGACTTACTATGGTGATTGCTGTGTAAGGTCTTTCATCTTAAATTAGATAATTATAGATGTCTAATTACTATGTTATACACCTGAAACTAATATAATATTATATATCAGCTATATTTTAAATTAAAATTAAAAAATGAATAAAATACTGCCCAACCAGTATGGCTCACTGATTGAGGATTGACCCATGCACCAAAAAGTCACCAGTTTGATTCCCAGTCAGGGCACATGCCCAGGTTGTGGGCCCAATCCCCAGTGGAAAGCATGCAGGAGGCAGCCAACTGATGTTCTCTCTCATTGATGTTTCTGTTTCTCTCTCCCTCTCCTTCCCTCTCTCTCTAAAATCAATAAAGAAAAATTTTTAAAAAGAATAAAATACTTTAATATAATTAAAAAAACCTACAAATTATTGATAAAATAAATTAAAGAAGACACAAATAAGTAGAAAGACATTCTGTATTCATGGATTGGAAGATTTAATATTGTTAACATGTCCATACTTCCCAAAGCAATCTAAATATATATGTAATTCCTATCAAAATCCCAATGGCATTCTCTTTTTTTATAGAAATAGAAAAAAACAAAATATTGATATATTATCACAAAAAAAGCTGCATAATCAAAGCACTCTTGAGAAAGAACAAAAGAGCTGCAAGCATCACAGTTCCTGATATCAAAATATATAACAAAGTCATAGTAATTAAAACAGTATGGTAATGGTGTAAAGATCAATGGAATAGAATAGAGAGCCCAGAAATTAACCTACGCATATATGGTAAATTCATCTTTGACAAGGGTGCCAAGAATACACGGTGGAGAAAAGGCAGTCTCTTCAACAAATGATGCTGGGAAAAGTTTATATCCATATGCAAAAGAATAAAATTGACCCAGCTGGTGTGGCTCAGTGATTCAGCATTGACCCATGCACCAAGAGGTCACTGGTTCAATTCCCAGTCAGGGCACATGCCCAGTCAGGGCACATGCCCAGTGGGGGGCATGCAGGAGGCAGCCAATCGATGTTCTCTCTCATTGATGTTTCTATCTCTCTCCCTCTCCCTTCCTCTGTCTCTAAAATCAATAAAGAAAAAAAAAAAGAATAAAATTAGACCACTATCTTATACCATACACAAAAACCTCTAAAGTGGATAAAAGATTTAAATATAGGACCTGGAAATATAAAACTACTAGAAAAAAACTTTCATGACACCGAGATCAGCAATGATTTCTTGGAAATGATACTGAAAGCACAAGCAACAAGAGCAAAATAGACAAGTGGGAGTTCATTAAACTAAAAAATATTTGCAAGCTAAAAAGTGAAAGGCAACCTATTGAAATAGGAGAAAATATTTTCAAACCATATAGCTAATAAGTGATTAATATTCAAAATTTACAAGGAACTTCAACTAAATAGCAAAGAAAGGTTTTTTTTTTTTAATTAAAAATTGACAAAGGCCTGAATAGACATTTCTGTAAATAAGATCTATGAATGGCCAACAGGTATATGAAAAGGTACTCAACATCACTAATCATCAGGGAAATGCCCATCAAAAGTGCAATGAACTATATCACCTCACACTTGTTAGGATGGCTTTTATCAAAAATCCCCCAAAATAAGTGTTAGGATATGGAGAAATTAGAAATCTTGTATACTTTTGGTAATGTTAAATGGTGTAGTTGCTATAGCAAATAATATAGTGGTTCCTCAAAATATCAAAATAGATTATCATGTGTCTAGCAATCCCTTTTCTGAATATATTTATCCCAAAGACTTGAAATCATGATCCCAAAGTAATACCTAAACTCCCCTATTTATTACATTATTCACAATAGCTAAGATACGAAAATTTAAATGTTCATTATCAAATGAAGCAGATAAAGAAAATGTGGTATAATCACATGATGGAACATTATTAAGCCTTAAAAAAGGAAGTAAATCCTACTATATGAGACAACATGGATGAACCTGGAAGATAGGATGCTAAGTGAAATAAGCCAGACACAGAAGGACACATACTGTATAATTCCACTTATATGAGATATCTAAGATAGTCAAATTGATAGGAACAGAGAGTAGAACACAGGTTGCCAGGAGCTGGTGTGAGAGAGAAATGAAGCTGCATTAATCAAGATAAATCCTAGAGATTTTCAGTACACCATTGAGCCTATAGGAACAATAATGTATTGTGCACTTAAAAAATTGTTAAGAATGAGTATAGATCTCATGTTGTGTTCTTACCACAAATAAAAAAAAAACAAAAAAGTCTTTGTCTAGTAGGTCCAATGCTTGGGTTTCCTCATTGACAGCGTCTTCTAATTTTTGTTTCTCCCCCTGTGTATAGTCACCCTTTCTTGTTGTTGTTTTTTTGTTTGTTTTTTGCATGCCTTTTACACTTTTGTTGAAAACTGTACATTTTGAATATTATAATGTGTCAACTTTATAAATCAGATTTTCTCCCCTCCCTGAGGTTTAATTGTTGCTCTTTGTTTTGAGTTGCTGTTGGCTTGTTTGGTGACTTTTATAAACTATTTTTTTTAAGTCTGTATTTGTATGTGTTGCCACTGAAGTCTATGTTCTGTTAACTTAGTAGTCAGCTAGTTTTTTGTTTTTTTAAAATCTTCACCCAAGGATACGTTTTTATTGATTTTAGAGAGAGAGGAAGGGAGACAGAGAAAAACATTGATGTGAGAGAGGAACATCGATCAATTGCCTCCTGTACATGCCCCACTGGGGAACATACCCACAACATTCTGATGTATGGGACAACACTCCAACCAACCAAACCATGTGATCAGGGCTCAACTAGTGTTTTGACAGTTTTCCTAAACACCTAAATCTAAAAATAGGAAAAAAAAAAAAAAAACAAGATAAAAGAAAGGACAAGAAATAAATACTCTTTCAGTCTTTCAGTATTTTCAGATTGGCTCTCTGTTGGCACACTCCTTTAATAATTAGCAGGCTGTTTACAACTCTGCCTTAGCCTTCACTTCCTTCTATGTAAAGGTCAGTGAGAAGTACAAGCTTAGGATCTTCCCAGGCCTTTACTGAAAGTGCGGCCTGAGCATGTGTGTCGCCTTATCGATTCCCTGGTTTACACAAGGACCTTTAAAAGCTCTTATTCCCCATGTATCTTCTTTTCCAACCTCTTTCTTGCCATGCTTTTCATTCTGACTGTTGTTTGTCCTAACTGTTCTTTCTTGCACCCAGCTGCTGTGGCCAATCTCGTGTTTGTAAATGTTTTCAGCAAAAGCTGCCTGGGAAGTTTCCCCAGACCTTGGAATTCTCCAAATCAGGTGAAACAAAGGCAAGCCCTGTGCCAGTCCTTCAGGAAGCTACCTGATAGGTCAAAACGCACAATCTTAATTCCTTGAGAATAATGTTTGTACTCCCCACCTCTGAAACCAGCAACCTGCACCAGCATTGTGGGCTGTTTTTCACTCTCCTAAGGATGGGGGACTGTAGAGAATTTAAATGTCCCAGTGTTCTCTCTGTGCAAAGCAGCAGCTTCTTATACCACAAAGCCTTCCTCTGATTAAGTCTGACTGGATTCTAGAGTTCTGTAGAAGTTGATTCTGACCATTTTTTCGCCAGTTCATTAGTTGTTTTTGTGGCTGTATAGAGTTCTGGAGTTCTATACACTGCCATTTTCTGTCTAGCTTTTTATCCTTTATTTAAAATTTTTTTTTTATTTTTTTATTTTTTAGTGCTGTTCACTGTCATCTGACAAATGTGGATATCCCAGCACATGTGTTTTCATTTTGTTTGTATTTCTGCAAACAGCTGTTTTTTGGCTACTCTGGGGAGGAGTCCCATACAAGCCCTGGAGGCAGGTTCAAGACCATCAGGTAGGCAATTCTATGGGCCCAAAGGATAGAATACTGGCTTCAGGTGGGAATGCCATTTTGGCCCTGTGGACTTATTGCTGGGGAAGGAGGAAGAGTGTGAGCATGGGTGGAGAAAGGCCTAGGTCCTTCCTAAATCTAAGGGTAGGCTGGTATGTCCACACTTGTGCATGCAAGTCCCCTCAGAGTGTGGCAAGAGCCCTGGTGAGAAGAGAAGGGCAGGGCCTACCAGCCCTGTATTGTTGAGTTTCCTGGGGAGTTTGCAAATTTGTTATTTGAACATGGCTTTATAAGCTCTTATGAAGGTATAGTTCTTATTGCAGGAGAATGGAACATATTGTAATTAATAGTCTTTGAACCTGATTTATAACTTTCCAGTATTTAGACACATGGGAGTCTATGTTTGTGCTCTTGCCTCAAGCACTACCAATGGAAGAGGTGGGCTGTCTTAGCACCCTGAAGTTTGACATTGTTTATCTCTGTCTTCCATGCTGTGCTCTTCATGGGTCATCAGGGACACCAGCATCGAGTTTTCTCCTACCTCACTGGTGACCCTTATCACTTTCCTGTGCTTATTCTTCCTCCTCCTCTTTCTCACCAAGTAACAGTGGAGGACTTCAGAGCTCAATCCTCAGTAGTTATTGCCTTTCTTTTATATTGTTAGATCCCCAGCTCAGCCATCTTTTATGAACTCAAACACAATATATCCACGTATATTCACTGCCTCTGCAAGATTTTCACTTGGGAGTCTGATATCTTAACTTCCTCTAATAAAAAAGACACCTGTTCCATCTCAGTGAAAGGCAATCCACCCTTTCATCTGCTCAGGTTTAAAATGTTATCCTTGACTCTTCTCTTATATATCACATACAGTCATTCAATAAATTATCTTGGCTCTGCCCTCAAAGTATTGTATGCTGCCAGAGCCTTCCGGCTGGACTTCCAGGTCCCACTGTCACCCACTGCAGGTGCAGTGATTCTTGTGAAAGGAAGTCAGATCATGCTACTCCTCTTTTCAAAAGCTTCTAATGGCCCCCATTTCATTTAGAGTAAAAGCTAGAGTGTTTTCAATGGTTGAACATATAACCCAACTCCAGTCAGTGAGAACCAAATATAGAACAATTATTCAAAATGTTGAAAAGGTAGGTTCTCCCTTTGGTGTTGAACTTGGGGATGGGAGAGTACAAACCTGCACTTGAAGGAAGGCATTTTAGCAGGTGGAGTGGGCCTTCCTGAGAGGAAAAGCCAGATGAAAAAGAGTTAAGAAATGGAGAGGTGTCTACTGGGCTCTGCAGCTAAATCATCGGCCAATAAAAATGCCGTTTGGCTTAAAGACGATGGAGTTGTATTTTCCATCCCCTGTGACTAAGAATCTTCACTAAAGCATGAGTAGAGGCAGATATTGACATTCACTGAGCATTCTATGCCTTTTTGGTGGGGCATTATGCTAGATGAGTTATACCAATTATCTTATTATATTCTAGCTTTCCTTCTCTTATTTGTTTATAGTTTTAATCCACTTCCCTTACCTATAATTATCTTTCCATTCTTCTCTAGCAAACACTTTAAAATACCTGGTCAAAACATGTTCAATCTGTCTCCCATTAATATTTATGTAAATAATTTCTCCCTGTTAATTCTTAATCATTCCTACTTTTTGTGTATGTGTCTGTGAGAGTGTGTTCCTACTTTAGAACTTTTTGGCAGCAAAGGCAATACCTTCTATTTTTTCTTTATCTTCTCTCAGCCTCTAGTATTTTTTATTTTTCCCAATGGATTTTAGTGGTTTAAAAACACTATTTGTAACGCAGTACTATATTATTTATGGTGATTTAAAAATAATTTATTTATAATAATTTATTTACATCTAAGAAAGATTATGCTTATTTTACACTTTTAGAAATTTAGACAAAAATCTGTGAAGTGCCTAGAACAGTGCAAGATATGTTATTAAATGCTCAATAAATGCTATTCTTATTGTCAGCTAAAACCCCTCCCATGCTAGCACGTTCTGCTTGTCTTCTAACACACAGTTCCGTCTTATGATAGGGTCATTTGTGTGTGCATCTTACTCTCTTTAATGGGTGACAAAACCCTTGAGGCCAGGTCAGTTGTCCTGTGTGTTTGGGAGAACACTGTGGAAAGAACAAGAGTGTAGAATCACACTGGACTGGATGAGTCCTGAATCCACCCTAATATTTGTGAGGTCATAACTTGGTTATTTCATTCCACACTGAGCTTCAGTTTGCCATATGTAAACGGGTATAAAATTCATCTAATTATCAGAATACTTGTGAGTAGGAAGTGAGGTATATTCTGCATTAGCGTAGTGCCTGTGACATAGCAGATTACTCAGCTATTAGTATTTCTTCTCATACAGTTCTCAGTGATGTCTGTTCCCATCTAGTGCTTTTCCCACACTTTGTGCTTTTACATTTAGTTTCCCGCTAAATGCAGACAGAAAACACACCAGGTTTATTTATTCATCCCACTGGAGTATGGCAACTATGTCTTATTCACAATGCCTGGCAGACAATAGATGCTCTCTTAATTCTTCCTGATCCAAACCTCTTACTCATATCTATTTTCACCTGGAAAATTGTTCTAGACTTGTCGGAAGGCCTCATTTAGCAGCTGCTGTTACTTGCATTTAGAATAAAGTTATAAATATATAGAAAGGGGAGGCACACATAGGTTCTGGGAAGAGGCAGCATTGTGGATCTTTGAAACCCTGGACACTCTCTGGCTTTCATGACCATGTTTATCCTTGTTTAATAAAAAAATTTTTTTTAAATACATCCACTTGAAGGTGATTTGTCTTTCTTTTCACTCTGTTGCTCAGATATTGAAGAAATCTTTCATCAGACAACATGCAAGTGAATTTAATGCCTAGAGAAGGCACAGTCTCATGGCCTTGCCCCAGCCAAGTGCAGTCCAGACTTTGTTTCTTTTGTCTCTCCATCATGACTCTCTCCTCAAGAGTCCCTCCTAGCTGATGTGGCAAACTGCCAAAGCATATGGGTGTACAAAGGAGTGTGGGCTGGGGCTCAGTTTGGCATCTGAATCTGCCAAATCAACTACACTTTACATTTCTGGCTCTTTCATCCATTGAGTTTCTGGCTCTGCCGATTTGGGTTTTCATTGAAACCACAGATCAATTATTTTTCTGAATTTCCATTGCAGCTATTGCATACATTTAAAAAAAATTTTTTCCCTTTATTGATTTTAGAGAGAGAAGAAGTGAGAGGGAGAGAGAGATAGAAATATCAATGAGAGAGAACATCGATTGGCCACCTCCTGCATGCTCCCCACTGGGGATCAGGCCCACAACCTGGGCATGTGCCCTGACCAGGAATCGAACCGGAGACTTCTTGGTGCATGGGTCGATGCTTATCCACTGAGCCACAGAGGCTGGACTGGCATACATTTTTGGATCCCTGTAATAATTGATTACAATGTTTAACGTCTATTTAGACCAGTGCTTGAATTACTCTTCTCAGACTCTGTGACTGTGTAACCTGAAGAACATTAGTTTTTTATGCATCTTTTAGATTCTAGATTTCTAATTGTTCTTTTTATTGGACCACCCAAAAAAAACCATGCCATTTTTCCTTGAAATAAATTCAACCTAATCAATGAAGTTCTAATTTTAAGATAAAAACATCAACCTAAAATCTTCACTCACTCCCATACATATAAATAATATGATCAATGTCTGAAGAGCACATTTGAATTTTTTTAAAGCCTTTTCCCTCTCCTACTAAAGGTGTTGTAAATGGCATTGGCTCAATTTGACAGGGCAATTCGGGCATGTGTTTGCTTCCAGAGTTATGAAGAAGATATGTAAAAAAGATGTCAAAGGTGGCAATTCAACAAGATGCTCTCATGTGATGAGGATTTGTATATTTCAATCTCACTGATCAGTAAGTATTTATTATGTCCACTGAGGTGTAAAACACATGCAATTAGTCCTTTGCCTTCAAGGAGTCTGTCAATAATAATGTGATAGGAGGAATAAGTGGTGTGTAGGAACAATTACTAAAAGATCTGAAAGACAAGTCAATGCACTCTAGAGATTCAGCAGAGATAGCACTTTTAATTATGTGGAAGGCTTCCTGAGGGAATCTTCACTTGAAATGAGAGTTTATTGTTTTCTCATCTCATCATGTGTTGACATCCTTGAGAGTGATACTATGTTGTTCCAAAATTATTTGTTTTGTGTCAAGTTAGCCTTATACCAAATAGTGTCTCAGAAAATGAATATATTTTGATATTAATTTATTTAACAAACATTTATTGAGCATCTATTAATATTTGTGTTAGAAAAAAGAAATTTATTTTACTTCGGTCTCTACAATTTAATTTCTATTTAATATTCTTTCTTTATAGTTGTCCCAGAAAACAGTTAAATGACAATCTCATTTCAGTTAAAAAAAAAAAAGCATTATCTTATAACACAAGGCTATGATCAATTTTTAGACACTTTATTGGGAAGGACTGAACTCTATAAAACATACCTTTAAGTAAGATACATTTTAAAAAGTCAGCCCTGGCCAGTTTTGCTCAGCCGTTAGAGCGTCGGCCCATGGACCAGAGAGTCCCAGATTCGGTTCTCGCTAAGGGCACGTACCTCCTTTGCTGTTTATCCCTGGCCCTGGTTGGTGTTGTGTGCGTGGCAACCAATGTCTCTCTCACATTGATGTTTCTCTCTCTCTCTCTTCCTCCTTCTCTCCCGCTCTATCTGAAGATAAATGCAAAAATGTCCTCAGGTGAGGATAAAAAAAAAATCGTAGTAATATATTTACACAGTTTATTGGTTAGCAATAGATTTACCCGGGAGAAGCAAATACCTAAAATAACAGTGATAAATCAAGATAGAAATGTATTTCTCATTCACATAAAACTTAGATACTGATAGTCCAGGATAAACTGTCAACTTCACTGTACAAAGCCCTCAGGGACACAATGGGAGGGAAGAAAAAGAGGCCAAGAAGAAGGCAAAGCCATGATGCATATCAGCTGTTTTTCATAAAGATGACCAAGAACTGCCCATGACACTGCTTTAGCATTGTCCACACTTCATGGTCTTCATTGAAAATGAGGCTGAGAAGTACAGTCTTTATTTGGAGCATTCACTTACCCACCTCTTACTATAGAACTTGACTTAGTGAATTGTTTCTATAAAGAGCCAGATAAGAAATATTTTAGCTTTTTTGGACCAAATACAGAATCTGTATTTCTCCCCTTTCTACTCTTGCCACCATGTTGCTCCATTCCTTCCTCCTCTTTTTATACTTTTTCCTTTCTCTTCTTCTTCCAACTCTTTAAAAATGTAAAACCATTCTTAGCTTATGGGCTACCCTCAGAATAGGCTTTGGTCTACATTTGGTTCAAGGACTGCAGTTTGCCATTCCCTGCTATAGAAGAAGGGGAGGCTGGGGAATCACTAGCAATCTGTGCATTCGTCAGGTAGGTGCAGTGCTGTAACAGCAGGATCCACAGTTTCGTGGGTTTACATTCTCAGTCACATCACAGTTCAGTGTGACTGGTGGAAAACGTGTGTGTGGAGGGACTTCTCTGCCCTGCACGGTCATTTAAGGACTCTGGCTCCTTCTATCCACTCCCTCCTCTGCCTTGTGGGGGTCCTCTGCATTGAGCAGGCACATAGGGAGAGAGACAGAGGGGAGAGAAGACACTCCTACTCTTAACTGCTGACACATATCATATTCATCTACAAGAACTGTCTTAATTAAGCAACCCTTCCTTCACCTCCATATGTAAAGAGCCTGGATTCAAGACCCCTCTCAGAAGGAGTTAGGTCAGGTGCCCTGGAACAAGAGGTGAACACTGTTATAACACACACACTGAGAGACCAAGTAGTATCCTGGAGTTACTAAAGCACAGCAACCATCTACAAATTCTCCTTTGCCTTCCTTCTCGGCAGCAACTTTTTATAATTCTCTTTCCTTTATATGACCACTTTCATAGTTTTAGATAATATGGTTGACCTCAGGCATCTTACTTAATGATATTGCTCCTTAGTTTACTTGTCTATAAAATGAGGAATGTATTACTACCCATTTTATATATATCCATATTTTTAAAATGCAAATCAGTTCATATGAAGAACTTAGACTAGAGCCCCACACACTCACAGCATGCAGCCTGTGCTGTTTTAGGAAGGCAGCAACCGAATGCACAGCCTCTGGAGCCAGACTAGTGGATTTAAATCCAGTCTCCTCATTTCTTCTATAATTTTCTCTGGGCAGGTTCTTTTACATCTCTGTCTCAACTACTTTGTTTTTCTTTTACAGTTCACTTGGGAATTAAATGCATACATACTTTTATGTGCTTAGAACAGTGCCTGGGATATGATGAGTAGTCATTAAGAGTTAACTATATGTACCACACTATAGTTTCAATTAAATTGACCTTAGAAAATATTTATTAACTCCCCAACAAGAAGGATGAGAAATGATCACCTTTATTCCATCCCTTTCTATCCCAAAGCTTGATATACAGATATTTTCAGTTCTGTTGGTTCCCTTGACATTTGAAATAAGGCATTTGAGCTGCTATTTATGTTTCATCACCTATTGCCATTTTTTGTCAACTCCCTGGTTTATGAGTATATGCACCTCTACCCTTTCCTCTACTTCCATCTTTTTTTTTTTTAACTTTTCTACTGGCAATAGCTAAAACATTTTTTTCAATTTCTATTAATTTATTTTTGTTACAGATGTTTCTCCTCCCCCCCCCGACACCCTCCTCCCAATCCCCCACCCACCCACCCCAGCATTGTTGTCTATGTCCATTGCTTACGCATATGTGCATATAAGTTCTTTGGTTTATCTCATCCCCGCCCCCCCCCCCCCCCGCCGCCACCCTCTTCTGAGGTTTATCAGTATGAATCATACTCCTTTCTATGTTTCTGGGTCTATTTTGTTCATCAGCTTATTTTGTTCATTATATTCCACAGATAAGTGAGATCATGTGTTATTGGTCTTTCTCTGATTGGCTTATTTCACTTAGCATAATACTTTTCAGGTCCCTCCATGTCATCTCAAAGGATACGTGATCTTTCTTTCTTACAGCTACATAGTGTTCCACTGTGTAAATGTACCACAGCTTTTTTATCCACTCATCTATTGATGGACACTTGGGCTGTTTCCAGATCTTGGCAAATGTAAATAGTGCTGCTATGAACATAGGGGTACATATATTCTTTCTGATTGGTATTTCAGGCTTCTTAGGATATATACCTAGAAGTGGGATCACTGGGTCAAATGGCAGTTCAATTTTTAATTTTTTGAGGAAACACCATATTGTTTTCTGCAGTGGCTGCACCAGTCTGCATTCCCACCAGCAGGGTACTAGAGTCCCATTTTCTCCACACCCTTGCCAGCCTTTGTTTGATGATTTGTTGATGGCAGCCATTCTGGCAGGTGTGAGGTGATGCCTCATAGTTGTTTTAATTTGCAACTCTCTGATGATTAGTGGTGTTGAGCATTTTTTCATGTTTCTTGGCCATTTGTATGTCCTTTATGGAGAAGTCTCTATTTAGGTTCTCTGCCCATTATTTAATTGGGTTCTTTGTCTTCCTTTGGTGGATTTGTATGAGTACTCTATATATTTTGGAAATTAACCCCTTATCTGATGTATTGTTAGCAATTATGCTCTCCCAAATAGTGGGTTCCCTTTCCATTTTGATGATTGTTGTTTTTTTTGCTGTGCAGAAGCTTTTTAGTTTGATGTAGTCCTATGTATTAATTTTTTCCTTTGTTTCTCTTGCCTTAGGTGTTGTATCAGTGAAAATTCTGCTGCATGTGATGTCTGAAATTTTGTTGCCTACATTTACTTCTAGGATTTTTATGGTTCACGAGTCACATTTAAGTCTTTTATCCATTTTGAGTTTATTCTTGTATATGGTGTAAGTTGATGGTCTAGTTTCACTTTTTGCATGTAGCTGTCCAATTTTCCCAACACCGTTTATTAAAGAAGCTGTCTTGACTCCACTGTATGCTCTTGCCACCTTTGTCAAATATTAATTGAGCATAATGTCTTGGGTCAATTTCTGGGTTCTCTGTTCTATTCTATTGATCTATATGCGTGTTCTTTTGCCAGTACCAGGCTATTTTGATTACAATGGCTTTGTAGTATAACCTGATATCCAGTATTGTGATCCCTCCTACTTTGTCCTTCTTTTTCAAGATTGCTGTGGCTATTCAGGGTCTTTTTGGTTCCATATAAACTTTTGAAATATTTGCTCTAGTTCTGTGAAATATGTTGTTGGTTTTTTAATGGGGATTGAATAGACTCAATAGATTGCTTTGGGTAATATGGACATTTTAAGGATGTTAATTCTTCTAATCCATGAACAAGGTACATGCGTCCACATTTTCTTATCTTCCTCTTGATCTGGGCCCCAAGGCTAAGGCAACTAGATTCCATTTTATGTAGGCCCCTTGGTTAAGGCGACTAAAAGACTCCATTTTATCACCAATAGACATTCCTCGATATTCTTCCAATAATAGGTTAATTACCCCTAGACGGAAAAGGAATTTTGCCTAAGATTATAGTTGCCCCAGGAGTTGGGAGGCATTTGCAGTTTCCTGAGTATAGGTATTTGCAAGTATTTGCAAGTACTTGTACTGTCTGTAAAAATGCTAATTTTGACTTTTGTAATCTCTGTCACTCCCACTATTGTACTGGTTCCCTGAGGGGAGGGGGGCAAAAGGAGGAGGGAGTTTTTGTCTTTAAAATGGGATGAGTAAGAAGAATTGGGGCTGTTGATCTATGCCCTCCACAGCCCGCCAGCAAAATAAAGTGCTCCTTTACAATTCGGCTGTGCAGCACAGCGTCTCTGGTTATCGCCGTCAGGTTATAACACTCTATTTCTTTTTTCAATGTCCTGTAGTTTCCTGCAAATAGGTCCTTTACTTCTTTGGTTAAGTTTATTTCTAGGTATCTTTTTTTTTTTCCACAATGGTAAATGGAATTGTTTTTATAGTTTCCCTTTCTGTGAGTTCATTATTGGTGTATAAGAATGCCATTGATTTCTTGATGTTAATTTTGTATCCTGTTACTTTGCCAAATTCATTTATTAAATCTAGTAGATTTTTGATGGTGTCTTTAGGGTTTTCTATGTACAATATCATATCATCTGCATATAATGACAGTTGCACTTTCTCCTTTCCAATTTGGATCCCTTCTATTTTTTCTTCATGTCTGATTGCTGTGGCTAAGACTTCCAGTACCATGTTATATATGAGTGGCAAAAGTGGGCATCCCTGTCTTGTTTCTGTTCTTAAGGGAAATGCTTTTAGTTTTTGCCCATTGAGTACGATGTTGGTTGTAGGTTTTTCATATATGGCCTTTATTATGTCGAGGTATGATCCCTCTGTTCCCACATTGCTGAGCATTTTTATTAGAAATGGGTGCTGGATTTTGTCAAATGCTTTTTCAGCATGTATTGATATGATCAAATTGTTTTTATCTTTCATTTTGTTTTTGTGGTATATCACATTTATTGATTTGTGAATATTGTACCATCCTTGCATCCCTGGGATGAATCCCTCTTGGTCATGGTGAATAATATTTTTAATGTATTGCTGGGTCTGATTTGCTAATATTTTGTTATGAATTTGGGCATTTATGTTCATCAGGGATATTGGCCTGTAGTTTTCTTTCTTTGTGGTGTCTTTATCTGGTTTTGGAATTAGAATAATGCTGGCCTGATAAAATGAGTTTGGAAGTCTTCCTTTTTCTTGAATTTTTTGGAAGAGTTTGAGGAGAATGGGTATTCTTCTTTGAATGTTCAGTAAAACTTCCCCGTGAAGCAGTCCAGGCCCAGGCTTTTGTTTGCTGGGATAGTCTTGATTACATCTTCAATTTCCTTAGTTGTTATTGTTCTGTTCAAGTATTCTATCTTTTCCTGGTTCAGTTTTGGAAGACTATGTGGTCCTAGAAATTTATCCATTTCACCTAGATTGTCCAATTTGTTGACGTGTAATTATTCAGAGTATTTGTTAATGATCCTATGTATTTCTATGATGTCAGTTATTACTTCTCCTCTTTTGATTCTGGTTTTGTTTATTTGGGTCCTCTCTCTTCTTTTTTAGGTGAGTCTAGCTAAGGGTCCATCAATCTTGTTTATCTTTTCAAAGAAGCAGCTCTTTGTTTCACTGATCTTTTGAATTGTTTGTTTAGTCTCCATGTTGTTTATTTCTGCTCTGATCTTTACTATTTCTTTCCTTCTGCTTGTTCTGGATTTTTCTTTTTGTTTGCTTTCCAGTTCTTTAAGTTGTGAAGTTAGTCAGTTAGAAATTTTTCTTTTTTCTTGAGGTGGGCCTGTAGTGCTATGAACTTTCCTCTCAGGACTGCTTTCGCTGCATCCCATAGATTTTGTGTTGTTGTGTGTTCATTTTGACTGGATTCCAGGAAATTTTTAATTTTTTTCTTGATCTCCTTGATAACTCATTCATTGTTTAATAACATGCTATTTAGCCTCCATGTGTTTAAATGTTTTTGCATGTTTTTGTTGTAATTGATTTCTAGTTTCATGCTATTGTGATGTGAGGAGATGCTTGATATGATCTAAATCTTGTTGAACTTGTACAGACTTAGTTGGTGTCCTAACATGTGGTCTATCTGAGAATGTCCCATGTACACTGGAGAAGAATGTGAATTCCACAGTTTTAGGGTGTAATTTTCTGTAGATATCTATTAAATCCATTTGATCTAGTGTATCATTTAGAGTTTCTGTTTCCTTGTTAACGTTTTGTCTAGAGGACCTATCCAGTGATGTCAGTGGGGTGTTGAAGTCCCCTGCTATGATTGTATTGATGTTGTTTTCTCCTTTGAGGTCTTCCAGAAGTTTTAAAATATATTTCGGGCCCTGGCTTGTTTGGCTCAGCGGTTAGAGTGTTGGCCTGCGGTCCGGAGAGACCTGGGTTCGGTTCCCGCTAAGGGCACGTACCTCGTTTGCAGTTTGTCCCTGGCCCTGGTTGGTGGTGCGGGTGGCAGCCACTCGATGTGTCCCTTTCACGTCAATGTTTCTCTCTCTCTTCCTCTCTCTCCCTCCCACTCTATCTGAACAAATAATGAAAAAATGTCCTCAGGTGAGGATAAAAAAAATAAAATATATTTCGGTGCTCCTATATTGGGTGCATATGTGTTTTCCAAAGTTATATCTAACTGTTGGATAGATCCTTTCAATATTATGTAGTGACCTTCTTAGTCTCTAGTTATGGCCTTCATTTTGAAATCTATATTATTGGATATGAGTATTGTTATCCCAGCACTTTTTCTTTCTGTTTGCTTGGAAGATTTTTTTCCATCCCTTAACTTTCAAATTTTGTGAGTCTTTTGTTGTGAAGTGGGTCTCTTGTAAACAACATATATATGAGTCACACTTTCTTATCCAGTCAGCTACTCTGTGTCTTTTAATTGGAATGTTTAATCCATTCACATTTAAGATTATTATTGATATGTACTTATTTATTGCCATTTTTTTTTTGGTTATATTTTTCTTCCCTTTTCTTCTACTAATTACAGCTGTCCTTTTACCATTTCTTGCAGTGCTGGTTTGGTGCTAATATATTCCCTTAGCCTTTGTTTGTCTAGGAATCTCTTTATTTCACCTTCAATTTTGAATGATAGCCTTGCTGGATAGAGTAATCTTGGATTCAGGTCCTTGTTTTTCATTATCTTGATTACTTTATGCCATTCCCTTCTGGCCTGTAGTGTTTCTGTTGAGAAGTCAGCTGATAGCCTGATGGGGTTCCTTTGTAGGTAACCTGTTGCTTATCTCTTTCTGCCTTTAGGATTCTCTCTTTGTCTTTAATTTTTGGTATTGTAATTATTATGTGTCTTGGTGTGGGCCTGTTTGGGTTCTTCTTACTTGGGGCTCTCTGTACTTCTTGTACTTGTATGCTTTTTTTCTTCACCAAGTTAGGGAAGTTTTCTGTCACTGTTTCTTCTAATTTATTCTCTAACCCTTGCTCATTTTTTTCTTCTTCTGGAACTCCTATGATGTGGATGTTGTTACATTTCATATTGTGCCACAGTTCTCTTAGGTTTTCTTCCTGTTTTTTAATTGTTTTTTCTTTTTGGTGTTCTGACTGGGTGATTTTTTTCTACCCCATCTTCTAATTCATTGACCTGGTCCTCACTGCTGAATATTCCTTCCAATGTATTCTTTATTTATGCTATGTCATTCTTCATTTCCACTTGGTTGATTTTCAATGTTTCTATACCTTTACTCATGCTGTTGAGCTTTCTCATTATCATCACTGTAAACTCTACCTCTGATAACTTGCTTAATTGCATTTTGTTTATCTCATCTTTAGTAGAGTCCTTTTGTTCTTTCATTTGGGATTTGTTTCTTTGTTTCACCATTTTGGCTGTATCAGTGGGTTTTGGAGCCTGCCAAATTTTCCCTGTGGGTGTTTGTGTTCCACTGGTTGTAGCTCCCTCTACTGGGTTTGGGTGAATGTGGGAGGACCCATGTTAAACACCATTGTCAAGTCTTACTTTCCTGGGTAGATTTTCAAGCCCAGGAAAGGTTCAGTTATCCTCTACCTTTTTGCCTGGAGGCTATTAGTCTCAATTACTTGATGAGCCTTGGGTTCTAGCCCTCAGCTGAATGAAACAAATTCCTCAGGTGTTCAAGGTAAGATTTCCAGCAGGTGGGGCAGATGTTGCTGGCTACTAATGAGCCTCCATTTGCATTTCTCTGGCCTGGCCAGGTGTTATTAAATTGCTGTTGCTTCTCCCTGGGGTATTGGGAAAGGACTCTTTGAGTAAGATGGCTACTATCCTGTGAAGGAGTGATTCAGTACAAAATTCCCATTGCCCTCAGAGCTCTTCAAGCTCCCAAGTCTCCACACAATTCCAGTCCAGTCCACCCTTCCTCTCCCAGAGACCAAGGTGAGTGGTTGTAGCTAATTGAGTGCTCTGTCCTGACCCTCTGCACTTGGGAGCCAACTTTGAATTTTAACCCCGTGGGCTACCACCCGCCCTCTCGCACCTCTACAGTTCCTACCAGCTTGATTTAGTGTCCTTTTTCTGTCCCTGGTTATACGGGTCCTCTCCAGCTGCTTTTCTGTTCATTTTTTCCTGATGATTTGTCTGTATTTTAATTGTAATTGTAATTCCAGTTTGGTCCTGGGAGATGGTCTGTGTAGCTTCCATTCACTCCACCACCATTTTCTAGCTCTACTTCTATCTTTTTCATGGCCCATTTCCCATCAGTTTATACTTCTAGAATGGCTGACGTTGTATATGTCTGCATGCCATCGTACAATCTGCAGGTCTTTCTTACTTTGTTTATAGACTGACAATAAAAGGTGAAAAAGTAATAAACATAACTTATGCCATTATCACCTTACAAGTAATGTTTATTTTAGACCAATAGGCATTCTGAAAGGACAACATATCTACCTCCACGTGTCCAATGCCTTGATTCCTGGATCACTTAAGATTGTTTCCAGCATGATGGTCCAGCTATCTTTTCATACATGTCCCTTTTATTTTTCTTAAAATAAAACACAGTTTAATTTGCTTTTTACTTGGACCATGGTTTTTTTTTTTTTTTTTATCATTTTGGCTTTTCAGAATTTCTTTTTACATTTTCCCCCACTTCAGTCATTCCATTTATTCTATCTACACACCCCTGTTTCCCCAGAGATTGCTCTTCCCCCTGTTGCTTTTTTTTTTTTTAAACCATACATTCATTATATTTGGTCATTATCCATCTCTCTCACCTTGAATCTTATCTGTGTGAAAATGTCTATTTTTTCTTTCTTTTTTTTTTTTGTTATATTAGTTTCAGGTGTACACCCTTGTGATTAGACATTATATAAGTTACTAAGTGATCATCATGATGAATCTCATACCCATCTGACACTATACATAGTTATTTGAATATTATTGACTATGTTTCTTATGCTGTACATTTTACATCCAAATGACTATTCTGTTACTATCAATTTGTACATCTTAATCTCTTCATCTTTTTCACCCAACTCCCCTCCCATCTGGAAACCATCAAAATGTTCTCTGCATTTATGAGATTGTTTTTGTTCTAATTGTTTGCTTTGTTTTTTAAATTCAATTGTTTATAGATATTTATTGCAATTTTATTACTCATATTTTTTATCTTTTTTTCTCTTATCTTCTTTTTCTTAGAGAAGACTCTAAGAGTTCATGTATTATTGGTTTGATGGTAATAAACTTTAGCTTTTTATTGTCTGGGAAACTCTTTTTTTGTCCTTTCATTTTAAATGATAGCTTTGTTGGGTAGAGTAAGCTTGGTTGTAAGTCCTTTTCTTTTCTTTTAAAAAAAATTTTTTTTTCCTTTATTGATTTTAGAGAGAGAAGAAGTGGGAGGGAGAGAGAGATAGAACATTGATGAGAGAGAACATCAATGGCCACCTCCTGCATGCCCCCCATGTGGGGATTTGGCCCACATCCTGGGCATGTGCCCTGACTGGGAATCAAACCAGTGACCTCTTGGTGCATGGGTCAATGCTCAACCACTGAGCCACACTGGCCAGACACAGTTCTTGCTTTTCATCACTTTGAATATTTCTTGCCAATCTCTTAAGTGACTACAACTTTTCTGTTGAGAAATCAGCTGGAAGTCTTATGGGAGGTCCCTTGTAGGTAACTAACTGCTTTACTCTTGCTGCTTTTAGGATTCTCTCTTTGTCTTTAATCTTTTGCATTTTAATTATGATGTGTCTTGGTGTGGGCCTCCTTGGGTACATCTTGTTTGGGACTCTGCACTTCTTGGACATGTATGTCTATTTCCTTCACCAGGTTAGGAAAGTTTTCCATCATTATTTTTTCAAATAGGTTTTCAATTACTTGCTCTCTCTCTTCTCCTTCTGGCACCCCCAAGATGTGAATGTTGAAGTTGTTCCAGAGATTCCTTACAAGATCCTCATTTTTTTTTTTTTTTTTTTTTTTTTTTTTTTGCTATTCTGGATGTTTTTTGCTTCCTTATATTGTAAGTCACTGATTTGATTCTTGGCTTCATCTACTCTACTATTGATTCCCTGTAAATTATTCTTTATTTCAGTTAGTGTATTCTTCATTTCTGACTTTTATATGGTTCTTTTATATGGTTGCCATGTCCTTTTTTATGCTGCTGAATTTCTCTCTGAGTTCATCTACTCTTCTCCTAAGTCCATTGAGCATCCTTATAACCAGTGTTTTGAATTCTGCCTCTCATAGATTGCTTGTCTCCATTCTGTTTAGTTTTCTTTTCTGGAGTTTTGTTTTGTTCTTTCATTTGGGACATGTTTCTTTGTCTTCTCATTTTGGTAGCCTCCCTGTCTTTGTTTCTATGTATTAGGTAGAGTTGCTACATCTCCTGGGCTTGATAGAATGGCCTAATGTAATAGGTCTCCTGCAGGGTCCAGTGGCACAGTGTCCCCAGTCACCCAAGTTGGGCACTCCCAATGTGGGCTGTGTACACCCCTCCTGTTATAGTTGAGCCTTGATTGCTGTTGGTGTGTCAATGGGAGAGATGTACCCCAAGGCTGATTGGATGCAAGGACTGGCTGTGACCACTGATCACTGTAGAGGATCAGCTCTACATGCAGGGGCCCACCCCACAGAGCACGACTTACTTCAGCAGGCCTCTGGTGCCCTCTGAGTCCACCCCTTGAGTGTGTCATTTTCGGAGGTGGTTGGTGGTGCTATGATGTAATCTGAAATAGTCTACCCAGTGTGCTGGCTCTGGGGCTTCCAAGGATGTCGAGGCCAAGGTTAACTACCACCTGTGTTCTTCCCAGGGCCACCTGGCATGAGCTACAAAGCAATCTGCAGATGGCTGCTACTTATGCTGTGCTTGGAGGTGCCCAGGTGAGGGCAAGCTTTGAACCAAGGCAGTCTGTTGCTTGTGCAGGACTGGGGCCAGATAGCAAGAGGGACGGGGCACACCAAGGCCAGATGCTGATTTTTTTGAGAGATTTTAAGAAAGTCTGAAGCATGAGCCAAGATAGTCCATTTGTTTGGAAAAGTCACTAGAAACAGCTTGGGTAGGCCAGAAAGTTTGTGGGGGTGGGTTCTCAGGGAATCACCAGGGCAGGGTGAACAGTGATAGCCAGGTTGATATGGCACCCACCTGCTGACTCTGTGGGGGAAGGGCCCAGCAAAGGAACAATGGCCTCTGCCTGCACTTCTTTCTGTGAGAAAGCTACCCCTCTAGCTGTTGCCCAGATGCCAAGCAATTCAGTTCCTCCCCATATGTCCCTGGTACCTTTTGAGCTGCTGCCCCAGTGCTGAACTCAGAGGAAGGGAGTGCACATAAGACCATGGGTAGGCCCTTTAAGAGGAACTGCCTGGGGCTCCATCAGCCCTCCATCTCACTCAGCCACAATTCCTGCTGATGTTCACAGCCAGAAGTTAGTGGGACTCCTCTTACTTGCACTAGAACCCTGGGCCGGGGACCTGGTGTGGGGCTGGGACCCCTCGTTCCTCAGGGAGGACCTCCATAGTCCAAATATCCCTCCCAGTGTTTATCTACCATATGTGAGTATGGAAGCAGCCTGTTTGGTGTCTCCTCCTCTCCTACCAGTCTTGATGTGGCTTCTTCTTTATTTTTTTAATTTTATTTTTTTATTGATTGGTGTGTATGAGAGAGAGAGAGAGCAAGACATCGATCCATTGCTCCACTTATCCAAGAATTCACTGATTGATTCTTATGTGCTCTGACCGGATATTGAACCCACAGCCTTGGTGTATGGGGATGACACTCTAACCAACTGAGATATCTGGCCAGGGCATGGCTTCTTTTTATCCTTAGTTGCAGAACTTCCATTCAGCTCGATTTTGGGAAGTTCTGAATGATGGTTGTTCTGTAGTTTAGATGTTTTTTGATGTCTAAAAATGTCTTTATCTTGCTCTCACTCTTCAATAGTTTTACAGGACCTAGTGTTATAGGTTAAATTTTATTTTCCCCCAAAGCTTTTAAAGTATTAGTCTGTTAACTTCTAGCAACAATGTGGATAATGAGAGGTCAGATGGAGTTGTGTTTATTATTTCTTTACAGTGACTATTATTTTTTCTTACTGAAACTCTTGGTGTTTTGAAATGTGATGATAATAAGTTTGTGTCTCAACATTTTTAAATTACTGAGCAAGCCACTTTAAGCATTTTAGTCTGGAAATTCAACTCCCCTGTCACTAAGGAAAATTATTTCTGTTATTTCTTGCCTTCCACTTTTTTTCTAGGACTCTTTTTAGTTGAATATTGAATCTGTTGGACTGGTCTCATCCTTTCTCACCATATTCTTGGTCATTTTGTTTTTTACTTTTACATAACAGGAAATTTCCTTTTTGCTTGGCTTTGTATTTTACACTTCCTATTCAAATTTTCATTTTGGAAATTCCATATTTAAGTTTTAAGACTTTTAGTTTCTTATTTAAAAAATTTTACACGTTTGGAAAAATGGTGGTGGAGTGAATGGAAACTACACAGACGATCTCCCAGGACAAAATGGGAATTACAACTAAAATAAAGACAAATCATCAGAAAAAAGCAACAGGAGAGGACCATACAACCAGGGACACTGAACGAGCCTGGTAGGATCTGCGGAGGTTTGAGAGGGTGGAGGGCTGGGAGCCCATGGACAGTAGGGGCCTTAGCTGTGAGCAGCGCCCTCAGGGTTAAGATCCCAAGTGGCTCCATAGTGCAGAGGACCGGGACAGAGCACTAAATAGCTACAGCCACTTACTTTGGGCTCCAGCAGAGGGAGGGTGGACTGGACTGGAACTCTTTAGGGACACCTGGAATTTGGAGGGCACTAAGTGTTTGTGCTGAGTCACGGCCACAAAGGATGGTGGCCAGCTTGATCCTTCCTGGCCACACAGAACGGTGGCCAGCTTGCTCCTTCCCGGAGCTGTGGAAGCCCCTCCTTTGGAGATTCAACCCAACCCAGGTGAGCAAAGGAATGCAAATTGAGGCTCATTAACAACCAGCATCTGTCCCACCCTCAGGAAATCCCCTTAGGCTGAACACCTGAGGGAGGTTCTCATTCAACTGAGAACCCAAGGCTTTTCAAGTAACTGAGTCTAATAGCCTCCAGGCAAAAAAGCTACAGGATAACTGAAACATTCCTGGGCTTGCAAATCTACCCAGGAAAGTAAGACTTGACAGTGGTCTTTAACAAGGGCCCTCCCATGCTCATCCAAACCTAGTAGAGGGAGCCACAAATAGCAGAACACCAACACTCACAGGAAAAATTTGGCAGGCTCCAAAACCCACTGAGATAGCCAAAATGGTGAAACAAAGAAACAAATCCCAAATGAAAGAACAAGAGAACTCTACCAAAGATGAGATAAATGAAATACACTTCAGCAAGTTATCACAGGTAGAGTTCAGAGCCATGGTCTTGAGGAAGCTCAACAACATGAGTAAGGATATCAACACCATGAATAAAGATATAGGAACACTGAAAACCAACCAAGTGGAAATGAAGGATGACATAGCAGAAATACAGAATACCTTGGAAGGACTAACCAGCACAGTAGAGGAAGCTGAGGACCAGATTAGTGAATTAGAAGACAGGGTAGAAAACATCAATCAATCAGAAAACCAAAAGGAAAAAACAATTAAAAAACAGGAAGACAGCTTAAGAGAACTGTGGGACAACTGGAAACGTAACAACATTTGCATCATAAGAAGTCTCCGAAGAAGAAGAAAATGAGCAAGGGTTAGAGAATATACTTAAAGAAATAGTGACAGAAAACTTTCCTAACTTGGTGAAGGAAGAAGGCATTCAACTTCAAGAAGCACGGAGAGCCCCAAGTAAGAAGAACCCAAACAGGCCCACACCAAGACACGTAACAATCAGAATGCCACAAATTAAAGACAAAGAGAGAATCCTAAAGGCAGCAAGAGATAAGCAACAGGTTACCTACAAAGGAACCCTATAAGGCTATATCAGCTGACTTCTCAACAGAAACACTACAGGCCAGAGGGGAATGGCATGAAGTAATCAAGGTCATGAAAAACAAGGATTTGAACCCAACACTACTCTATCCAGCATGGCTATCATTCAAAATAGAAGGTTAAATAAAGAGCTTCCCAGACAATAAAAAGTCTAAGCGAATACATTAGCATCAAACCAGCACTGCAAGAAATGTTAAAAGGACTGCTGTAATTAGTAGAAAAAATAGGAAGGACAATAGAACCACACTAAACAAAAATGGCAATAAATAAGTACATATCAATAATCACCTTAAATGTAAATGGATTGAATGCTCCAATAAAAAGACACAGAGTAGCTGACTGGATAAGAAAGCATGACTCACATATATGTTGTTTCAAGAGACCCACCTCACAACAAAAGACTCAATAAGTTGAAAGTAAAGGGATGGAAAAAAATCTTCCAAGCAAACGGAAAGGGAAAAAAAGCTGGGGTAGCAATACTCATATCTGATAATTAGATTTCAAAATGAAGGCCATAACTAGAGACAAAGAAGGTCACTAATAATATTGAAAGGATCTGTCCAACAGGAAGATATAACCTTGGTAAACATATATGCACCCAATATAGGAGCACCAAAATGTATTAAAAATCTTCTGGAGGACTTCAAAGGAGAAATCAACAGCAATACAATCATAGCAGGGGATTTCAACGCCCTATTGACACCACTGGATAGATCATCTAGACCAAAAATTAGCAAGGAAACAGAGACTCTAAATGAAGCACTAGACCAAATGGACTTAATAGATGTATACAGAGAATTACACCCCAAAACTGTAGAATTCACGTTCTTCTCAAGTGCACATGGGACATTCTCAAAGATAGACCACATGTTAGGGCACAAACGAAGTTTCTACAAGTTCAAGAAGATTGAAATCATATCAAGCATCTTCTCATATCACAATGGCATGAAACTAGAAATCAATTGCAACAAGAACATGCAAAGACATTTGAAGACATGGAGGCTGAATAGCATGTTATTAAACAATGAATAGGTTACCGTGGAGATCAAGGTAAAAATTAAAAACTTCCTGGAAACCAATGAAAATGAACACACAACAACACAAAATCTATGGGATGCAGTGAAAGCAGTTCTGAGAGGGAAGTTCATAACACTACAGGCCCACTTCAAGAAACAAGAACAATTTCTAATTGACTGCCTAACCTCACAACTTAAAGAACTAGAAAGCAAACAAAAAAGAAAACCCCAGAGCAAATAGAAGGAAGGAAATAGTAAAGATTAGAGCAGAAATAAAGGACATGGAGATCAAAAAAAAACAATTCAAAGGATCAATGAAACAAAGAGCTGGTTTTTTGAAAAGATAAACAAGATTGATGGACCCTTAGCTACACTCACCAAGAAACAAAGAGAGAGAACCCAAATACACAAAATCAGAAATGAAAGAAGAGAAGTAATAACTGACACCACAGAAATACAAAGGATCGTTAACAAATACTATGAATAATTATATGGCAACAAATTGGACAATCTAAGCGAAATGGACACATTTCTAGAAATACATAGTCTCCCAAAACTGGACTGGGAAGAGACAGAAAACTTGAACAGACCAATAACAATGAAGGATTGAAAATGTAATCAAGACTCTCCCAGCAAACAAAAGCCCAGGCCCAGACGGCTTCACGGGGGAGTTTTACCGAACGTTCAAAGAAGAACTAACACCCATTCTCCTCAAACTATTCCAAAAAATTCAAGAAAAAGAAAGGCTTCCAAACTCGTTTTATGAGACCAGCAAAATTCTAATTCCAAACCAGAAAAAGACACTACAAAGAAAGAAAACTACAGGCCAATATCCCTGATGAACATAGATGCCAAAATCCTTAACAAAATATTAGCAAATCAGATCTAGCAATACATCAAAAAAAATTATTCACCATGAGCAAGAGGTATTCATCCCAGGGATGCAACGCTGGTACAATATTTGCAAATCAATAAATGTGATACACCACATAAACAAAATGAAAGATAAAAACCATATTATCATATCAATAGATGCTGAAAAAGCATTTGACAAAATCCAGCACCCATTTCTGATAAAAACGCTTAGCAATGTGGGAATAGAGGGATCATATCTCGACATAATAAAGGCCATATATGAAAGAACTACAGCCAACATCATACTCAATGGACAAAAACTAAAAGCATTTCTCTTAAGAACAAGAACAAGAACAAGACAGGGACGCCCACTTTCACCACTCTTATTTCACATAGTACTGGAAGTCTTAGCCACAGCAATCAAACATGAAGAAAAAATAAAAGGGATCCAAATTGGAAAGGTGGAATTGAAACTGTCATTATTCGCAGATGACATGATATTATACATAGTAAACCTTAAGACTCCATCAAAAATCTACTAGACTAAATAAATGAATTTGGCAAAGTAGCAGGATACAAAATTAACGTCAAGAAATCGATGGCATTCTTATATACCAATGATGAACTCAGAGAAAGAGAAACTCAAAAACCAGTCCCATTTACCATCGTGGCAAAAAAATTAAGATACCTAGGAATAAACTTAACCAAAGAAGTAAAGGACCTATTTACAGAAAACTATAGGACATTGAAAAAAGAAATAGAAGAAGATATAAAAAAGTGGAGGCACATCCCTTGTTCATGGAATGTAAGAATTAACATCATTAAAATATCCATACTACCCAAAGCAATCTATAGATTCAATGCAATCCCCATCAAAATACCAATGACATATTTCACAGAACTAGAACAAATACTTCAAAAGTTCATATGGAACCACAAAAGACCCCAAATAGCCACAGCAATCTTGAAAAAGAAGGACAAAGTAGGTGGGATCACAATACTGGATATCAGGTTATACTACAAAGCTACTGTAATCAAAACAGCCTGGTACTGGCACAAGAAAGGCACATAGATCAATGGAATAGAACAGAGAACCCAGAAATTGACACAAAACATTATGCTCAATTAATATTCGACATAGGTGAGCATACAGTGGAGTAAAGACAGCCTCTTTAATGAACGGTGTTGGGAAAATTATACAGCTACAAGCAAAAAAATGAAACTAGACCACCAACTTACACCATACACAAGAATAAACTCAAAATGGATAAAAGACTTAAATGTGACTCATGAATCCATAAAAATCCTAGAAGAAAATGTAGGCAACAAAATTTCAGACATCTCACGCAGCAGAATTTCACTGATACATCACCTAAGACAACAGAAGCAATGGAAAAAATGAACACATAGGACTACATCAAACTAAAAAGCTTCTGCACAGCAAAAGAAACAACCATCAAAATGGAAAAACAACCCACTGTATGAGAGAGCATAATTGCCCATGATACATCAGTTAAGGGGTTAATTTCCAAAATATATAGAGTGCTCATACAACTCAACAAAAGGAAGACAAAGAACCCAATTAAAAAATGGGCAGAGGAGCTAAATAGACACCTTTCCAAACAGGACATACAAATAGCCAAGAGACATATGAAGAAATGCTCAACATCACTCATCATCAGAGAGATGCAAATTAAAGCAACTATGAGGTATCACCTCACACCTGTCAGAATGGCCGCCATCAACAAAGCATCAAACAACAAGTGTTGGCATGGGTGTGGAGAAAAGGGGACTCTAGTACACTGCTGGTGGAAATGCAGACTGAGCCGTGGTACATATATACAATGGAGTACTATGCAGCTGTAAGAAAGAAATATCTCTTACCCTTTGAGATGACATGGAAGGACCTGGAAACTATTATCCTAAGTGAAATAAGCCAAGTAGAGAAAGACAAATATCATATGATCTCACTTATTTGTGGAATATAATGAACATAACGGTCTGAGGAACAGGGTATTCCCAGAGACTTGGAAGTAGGGTACAGACTGACAATCGCCAGAAGAGGGAATAGGGGGGGGAGATAAACCACAGAACGTATACGCATGTATGCATAACCAATGGACATGGACAACAAAGCTGGGGATGGGGCAGAGAGGGAGGGGGAGGAGGAGGTCAACGGGGGAAAAAGGAGAAACATCTATAATAAAAATAAATAAAAAAAGTTGTACACATGACTTTTTTTTCTGTTTTATGGAGGTAATAATATCTCAGTAAATATCTTTAACTTTGTTATTTTGAGTATTCACTTATTAATTTCCATTTTGGTCCCTGAATTTACTCTATTTCTTCTGGGGACAGTTTTTTAAATTTATACAACTGGTCTCTCTTTCATGATGATCATTTTTTTCACATAATTAATGATCCATTTACATTTTATCGGCTAGGTAACATACCATTTATTTGTTACTGTATATTTAGAACTTTTCAAAATCCCTATCTTTCCTTTGAGTAGAAATTCTGGCTAGAGATTCTGTGTAGAGTAGTGAAAGGGCTTAGCTTTTCAGAGCAGATAAGAAGTTGTCAAGGGTCCTACCATACTCCTGGATAAGAAGGGCTTTTTTTTTTTTTTGAAGGCAGAAATTCACACATTAAAATCCCTGCATCTTCTGATGCTTGATTGGTATGTCTTAGGGAAGAGCTGTTATGCTTTTGACCTGAGTAGAAATGTCAGTGCTTGTACTCTGTGGGCACAGTTGGAGGCGTTGGGATGGTAATGGCAGAAGCTGTCACAGTTGACCTATATTAAACACCCGTTTTCAGCCTCATGTCTTTGTCCTGCTTATATCATAGCTGTCATTCCATGACTCTCTGGAGTTTGTCAGAGAAACTAGCCTATATCTCTTCCGCAGCCCCTTAATAGTAGATTTTAGGCCATAGCTTGCTCCATGCTTCCATGTGTCAATCTCCTCCCCTCTACTTTTTATCTTCTATAAATATATTGAAATCACTACTCTAACATACCCCTCTCTCATTATCTTTGCTGTTTAGGTTCACTTCTTTTGATCAGTTTTAACATTCATTTCAGTGGGATATCAAAAAAGATAAGAAGCAAACCTGACTAATTTGTCACTCAGAGCCAAAATTCTGTTATCTTTTTAATTGAAAATCAAGTGATATTTCTTTATATTTGTTTGAGAATTGAAGATTGTGTTATAATTACATATATTGAGACAGCATAGCATATTAGCTAAGCACTTAGATTTTAGAGTCAGAGCAACTTAAGTTCCAATTCTGTAACTATCGCATTTTAGTTTTTCAGACTTCTCATTTGTAAATGGGAATAATAATAATAATGATAGTAATAGAATATACATAAATACCTTAAAATCAAATGATAAAATAGTTTTTGGTACATAGAAAACCTTCCATAAATATTAGCTTTATTATTATCAAATTATTTTTACTTTCAAATTTAAATATATGTATACTAACTGTAAAATATTAATACTTTCAAGTGATGTTCTGATTTGTTGTTGATTAATATACTCTTTCATTAGACAAGATTTTAATAAGATTTAACATTTCATCAGGGATGTAAGACAGTGTCCAAGGTACTGGCATAAAAACAGACATATATATCAATGGAACAGAATAGAGAGCCCAGAAAGAAACCCACGCCTTTATGATTAATTACTATTTGACAAAGGAGGCAAAAACATACAATGGAGTAAAAATAGTCTATTCAATAAATGGTGTTGGGGAAATAGATACATGTAAAAAATGAAACTATACCACCTTGTTTCACCATGTACAATAAACTCAAAATGGATTAAAGACTTAAATGTAGAATTGAAACCATAAAAATCTTAGAAGGAAACATAGGCAGTAAAATCTTGGACTTTTCTAGTAGCAATATTTTTTTCTGATATATCTCAGAAAAGGGAAAAAAATAAATAAACAAATGGGACTATATCAAACTAAAAAGTTTTTACACAGCAAAGTAAACCAGCAACAAAATGAAAAGACAACCCACTGAATGGGAGAACATATTTGCCAATAATACATCTGATAAGGGGTTAATATCCAAAATAAATAAAGAAATTGTACAACTTAACACCAAGAAAACAATCAATCCATCTTTCAGGTCCTTTGCCCAAAACAAAAAATGGGCAAAGGACCTGAAAAGACACTTCTCCAAAGAGGAGATACAGATGGCCAAGAGACATATGAAAAAATGCTCAACATCACTAATTATCAGAGAAATGCAAATTCAAACCACAATGAGATATCAACTCATACCTGTCAGAATGGCTATCATCAATAAATCAACAAACAAGTGCTGGCAAGGGTGGAGAAAAGGGCACCCCTGTGCCCTGTTGGTGGAAATGCAGATTAGTACAGTCACTGTAGAAAGCAGTATGGAGTTACCTCAAAAAATTAATAATGAAACTGCCTTGTGATCCAGCGATTTCATTCTGGGAATATATTAGAAGAAACTGAAAACACTAATTCGAGAGACTATATGCACACCTATGATCATTACAGCTATTTACAATAGCCAAGATTTGGAAGCAATCCAAATGCCCATCAGTAGATGATTGGATAAAATGCTGTATTACATGTACACAATGGAATACTACTTGGCCATAATAAAGAAGGAAATCTTACCATTTGAGACAGCATGGATGGACTTGGAGAGTATTATGCTTAGTGGAATAAGCCAGTCACAGAAAAGTACCATATGATTTTACTTATATGTAGAATTGAATGAACAAAATAAATTAACAAACAAAATAGAAACACTAGATACAGAGAACAGACTGACAGCTGCTAGAGTGGAGTGGGGTTATGGAGCTGGGTAAAAAAGGTGGAGGGATTAAGCAAAGAAAAAAAAAGACTCCAAGACATAGACAGCAGTATGGTGATGACTACAGGGAAGGGGATGAGGGAAGTAGAAGAGGGTAAAGTGGGGATAAATAGTGATGGAAGGAGACTTGACTTGGGGTGGTGAACACAGAATACAATATACAGATGATGTATAATAGAATTGTACACTTGGAACCTATATAATTTTATTAACCAATGTCACCCAAATAAATTTAATAAAAAATAAAAAAAAATAAACATTTTTTTTACCAATCATCTACATCTTTAGAAATGTTAAGAGTCTAATACTTTGTTACACAAACTCTGTGTTGGCTTTGATGGAAAAATAAGGGTTCTCTTATGATGTCTGGCTCTTTATTAATTGGCTCGGCTATTTAGAATGCTTTGGGGGCAATTAAAATTATACATAAAAGGAGTGTTAATAACTTTTTGATAACAAAAGTTCTGACTAAATTTAAGTTGATTTTATATCTTAGTATTAATAGCTGTACTGCTATTATATGTCTATTAATGATGACATAGTTATATTATAATTACAGCTATAGTAATAAATGAGGGAATTATTTTACTGTTTAAACATTACATTATTATCTGCATAAAATGGTAATTTTTTTCTCCTTGAAAATATTAGCATATTCATACAGTGTGTTTATGTTAGCTAAGAAGAGAATACCTTCTCAATATACTATATTTCATTTAATGTAGCAAGAAATATGAAGACTTTTAAGTGAAAGATAATTAACTACTTGAAATACAGTTAAAAGTATTTTAGGGATGTGGACTCAGGATTTTAAAAGTAATGTTTTGCCAATCTGTTATTACATAAGGTAATCTCATTATTCTACTTAAGTTCTTAGCTTGTGGAACAGTATTCATCTATCAGAAATTATTGATTCATAGCCATCATTTTAATCCTTTCATTATTATACCTTTAATTCAGTTACAAATGTTTTTCTTTGTGAAAGGTCATAACCACTCCGTCCTTTATGGTCAGTGATGGTTCCGCTGTGTGTGTGGGATTTAGATTTTGGCCATGGAGACGTTGCTCCTAGGACTAATGGAATTTTTATAAAGCTAGCACAGTCCCTACCGTTTGTTCTTAGGGGAGATTTTATAATCAAGCTTTAATGATAGAAATGTCTATGGTTAGTACATTCAAGGACATCTTTCCCAGCTCTGTGAGTAAAAGATATGATCACCTCATATAAAGTAGGAAGGGGAGACGAGGAGCATGAACCTGAACTGTGCATCTGGGAGCAGTTCAAGGTACGGTGCTTTGTAAAATACAGTAGTAAAACCTGACTCCCCTGAAGCTTTATTGTCTGGTGGGTTAGTAATGGCCTGGTTTATTTGTGCAGGCAGGGCATTCTCTTTCACTTTATGCCCCCAGCTCTGCCCTGGCTAAAGAGCTTTCCTTTGCTGAAAACTGGCTTTGAATCCTACTGTTGCCAGTGGAAAAGGTGTTCTTTCACGGAGTCACAAGGAGAGCATTCCAGGGACCACTGTGGGAGGCTGTGGGTGGTAAGTTGATTGAAGTTGAAGTAAACGCAATGGCTGTCCCCGTTCCGCTGCGTCCTGCCGTGGAAACAGTTCAGCCTTGTCTTCAGCAGGCCCAGAAATAGAGCTAGTGTCCAGACACTTTGGCCATTGGTTCAGTCCAGTCCAGTCTTCGTCATGTCCAGCTAGTTCAGTCTGTGTTTGCAGCTGAGCTCTGGCTGGCTGTGCCCAGGCCTGCGCTGTCTGCTGAGGGCCCCAGGCAGCTGCTAGGGCCATGCGGCTGCTGTGGAGAACCCGCAAGTGGACAAGACAAGCTCACGCTGCAGGATGAGAGAGAGAGCTTGAGAGAGCTTTTTGTTAAGCTTGGGCTATATTATCTCAGGCTTGGGAAGGACCAGGCTCTTCTTCAAACTAACTAATCAAGTCCCCAACCTTTTGCTGCATCCTCCCCTAACCAATCTATTTCCTAGATCTTTCTGGGGTTCTGTGTTCCTGATCCAATCTGATCTTTTTCCCAGGCTAGACTGACAGGCCTTTATGGTCGTCATCTTGGCCCCTGCCACACAGGCCTCATGGTAGAAGCATCTCCCCCTTGGCTATCTTGGATTCTACTGGGCATGTGCCCAGCAGAGGAATTTCCCCTTTACTGTTCTATGCCTCACCCCAGTAATCCTTAGAGAATGGACCGGTGGTTCCCTGGGGAATGTGTGAAGCTGTAGCTTCCTAGTGAAGCAGGTCCATGATCCCTAGTTGATTATGCTTAATAATGTCTCATTTTCTCCCTTTCTTTATTAATGTCTAGCTATCTATTCTAACACTACCATCCCTTGCCTATGATAGGTATGTTTCCAAATTCTGCTGACAAATAAAACACCTGCTTACTTAGTCAGTGTAAGAGCTTCAAAGTTGTTGACATTTTGAGTCATTCTATTTTGATGAATATAGGTAATGTATTTCCAGATCGTTACCTCATCCATATGTCTTTCCTCTGCACAAAAATGAGAATATACCTTTCCTTTAATTTTACCTGTCACTTTTTTATGACTTACAAAGGTCAGCATCAGAAAATATTATTGCCTTGTATAATATAGTTGTACAGTTATGACAGAAAAATCTTTTATCCCAAGGATTTTATAAAATGTTCTCAGGTGAACAGTAGTGAAATGAGGTGTATTAAATAGGCCTTGAGTTCCAGGTTCTAACTCTTTACTGCTCAAAGTGTGGTCCTTGGAACAGCACTGTCGACATCTCAGAGCCTGGTAGTAATGTGGGTCTCAGGCACATAAGATCTGCCTTGTGGCAAGGCCCCAGGAGGTTTTTGTGCACACTGAAGTTTCAGATGAACTGTCCTAGTTGACTGACTCATGGAAGGTGGTTCTGGAAATGTCACTTCCCATGGGAGCGGTAACAACATAATATAATAAAACTCATGCTCTCATCCTGGCAGTGGTCTGGAACATCAGCACTCCATAAAAGTGTGCTGAATGAATAAACAGAAGACCTAAGTTGCTCTTTAACAACAGCTCTTGGTCTTCTAGACTGTTTTGTGCTCTTTGGGTGAGTGTTATGTGAAATCCCATACAAGATCCTAAAGTCTTTCTCTCTCTCTCATTCTCTTTCTCTCTTTTGGCTTCATTTTTGTTCTGGATTCCTCCCATGAATACCATTTGTTTTTTGTTTCTTATTTATATTTTCAAAGTGCATGCTCTTTGGAAAGCTATTCCTTTCTTTATTTCAAAAAAATTTTTTTTCTTTACTGATTTTAGAGAGAGAGGAAGGGAGAAGGAGAAAGAGATAGAAACATCAGTGACAGAGAACATTGATTGGCCGCCTCCTGCATGCTCCTCACAGGGGATTTGGCCCACAACCTGGGCATGTGCCTTGACTGGGAATTGAACTGGTGACCTCTTGGTGCATGGGTCAATGCTCAACCACTGAGTCACAAAGGCAGGGTGGAAAGCTATTTCTTTAAATAATAGTAGGATGGATTTTTTTTTTTTTGTAGCCCGTTAGGGGATCCTGCCTCACCATGGTCCTGTACATGGTGCAGGGCAGTGGCAGAGCTGGGAGTCTTCAGGGCAGAGGCTGCCCCTGATCCAGCTGTACAGCTCTGGGGCAGAGCTGGGACCAAGGGGTGTGACCAAGAGCCCTGAATCTTATACATGGAACTGCAGCAATGGGTGGGAAGAGCCAAGAGAATCCATCAGTAAATCTCAGGGAGCATGCACAAAGTCAATGTTCTTATTTACAGCAAAATTATGACCACAAATGTTTTGGGAATAACCAAACACACCTGAAAAAGTGCCAATGCCTAAATATTACAGAAATTTTAAGATTGGGTCTATAAATTGATGGGAGACTGAATTTTGTTATTGGAATTCACCTTAGGTAGCAACCATGTTTTTGTTGTCTCATTTTTTTTTTTTTTAATGTTGTAAAGAATTCTGCAGACTAGATTCTTGTCTAGAATCTGCTAGTGCATAGACACTGGCACTTTTAACAAGTAGGGTCACTGTTCCCCTGGGCCCTTGGAGAAATCATTTTAGGAAAGATTATGAATTATAAATATGCAGATTGCCCCTCTTATGGAATATAATTCAGGGTTAAGATGTCTGTATTTTTTGCAATGCAACCAGTAGTTTGAATGTGTTAATCTAATAGTTAATATTATGTCATCTATTCATAATGAAAGGATAAACTCCCAGTACTAATTAAGATGTGTCAATTCAGCCCAGCCAGTGTGGCTCAGTGGTTGAACATAGACCCATGCACCAAGAGGTCACTGGTTTGATTCCTGGTCAGGGCACATGCCCAGTTGTGGGCCAAATCCCCAGTGGGGAGCATGCAGGAGGCAGCCAATCGATGTTCTCTCTCACATCGATGTTTTTATCTCTCTCCCTGTCTCCCTTCCTGTCTCTCTAAAATCAATAAAGAAAAAACATTTTTTAAAAAGATGTGTCAATTCAGATATTATTACTTCTCACAAATGGATTATTAAAGATGTGTCAGATGCTGTATTAGTTTTCTGTTGCAACCATAACAAATTACCAAAAACTTAGTTGCTTAAAACAATACAAATTTAGCCCCGCTGGTGGCTCAGTGGATTGAGTATGGTCCCATGGACTGAGAGGTCCCAGTTCTATTCCCGGTCAGGGCACATGCCCAGGTTGTGGGCTCGACCCCCAGTAGGGGGCGTGCAGGAGGCAGCTGATTGATGATTCTCTTTCACATTGATGTTTCTCTCTCTCTAAAAAAGAAAAAAAAAGAATCAATAAAAACATATTTTAAAAAAACAATAGAAATTTATTTCTTATAATTCTATAGGTCAGATGTCTGACACAGCTCCCACCAGGCTACAACCTAGGTGTTGGGAGGGCTGGATTCCTTTCTGTAGACTGTCGGTAGGCTCTGTTGCTGCACACATTCTTTGGCTCATGGCCCCTTTATTCTCTTCAAAACGAGCAAGGGTGAGTAAAGTCAATTTACATCACTTCATTCTGACTTCCTCCTGTGGCCCCTTCTTCCACTTTTAGGTGACCTTTGTGATTACATTGAGCCCTGTTGAATAATCCAGAATAATCTCCTCATTTCAAGGTCAGTCGATGAGCAACCTTAATTTCATTTGTAATTTAATTCCCCTTTTCTATGTAACCTAACATATTCCCAAGTTCCAGGTATTAGGACATAGACATCTTCAGGAGGCATTATTCTGCCTACTGTTGATAGAAGAAATGATCTCAAAGCCTTAGTGCATTTTTAGATATTTGGGGTTATTCCCTTTGGTTTTGGAAAAAGTTGAACCTTATCATTTGCATCCTTTTCAACTCATAGTCAACCTGGTGATTTGCCAGATGAAAGGGCTTTGTCACATTTCCTTCTGTGGGTTTGACTTTAGGTTCTCCAAAGTAAAAGACAAAAAAAAAAAAAAAAAACAACCCAAATTTTTGGGAAATGGATTGCAATTCATTTTGTGCATCAATCTAAGATGCCCATGTAAACTATATGTTTGCTGTACTTGCTGTTGGGTGAAGTTAGCTGGGGGCAGGGGATAGAAGAAAGTAGACTTTCATTTTATTCAGCATGATTCAGGGCAACTGCCAGTCTTGTGCAGTCTTATCCTTTTATACTTTTGGTCACAGGACTTCAGGGAATCTTATGTTTTCAGTTGTGCTTATTTTAAATTCAGGAGAGAGATAGAGAAATGCTTTGTCTTTCAGTTCGTTCATGAGGTGTTTCTCAGACCTTTCCCCTTCTAGTTGTTTCCAAGATTTGCTCTAGCGCACATCACTCTTTCTTTTCTCACTTCCCAGGGAAGACGAGTTCAGTGACAATGAGGGGAATCGTTTTAAGTAGTGCTTTGGAACAAAGTGGCATCCTTCTTTCTTTAGAGAGATCACCAGGGTGGGAAGTAAGTCAGTCAGAGAAAGACAAGTACGATCCGATTTCACTTAGATGTGGAATCTAAAGAACAAAATAAATAAACTAACAAGATAGAAACAGCCTCATGGACATAGAGAACAGACTGGTGATTGCTGGCAGAGAGGCACCTGGAACCAGGCAAAGGGGAAAAGACAGTGATGGAGGAGTGAGCTGAGCTGCACTTGGGCCTCAGACCAGGGACCCCAGCCCAGTGCCCTCCACTGCACTGTGCTCCAGACAGACAACTCAGGAGAAAGAGCCAATAGGTAAATCTGCAGGATTGGGAGCTCTTTCATAAAATCCAATCCTCTGTGTGGAGGCAGGGTTCTAATATGGCCCCCAAGTCTGTGTCTCCTACTGTCTACACCCTGCACAGTCCCTAGGACCTTGATGAGGATGGAGTTTACTGCTGTGGTTAGGTTTTGTTATGGGGCACAGAGGACTTTAAGAAGGAAATTGATCCTCAATGAGCCTGACCTGATCCCATGAGCCATTTATATTTGGGTGGAGAGATCAGAGAAAGAGGAAGTCAGAGATTGAAAGCAGAAGAGGGATCCCAGAGTTTGTTTTAAGAAAAGTAGACCACACTTTGCAAAAATTGTGTAGTGTGGGTGGAAAGAGGACAGATGACAAAGGGAAGAGGGCTAAGTGCTGGAGCAGAGGATGTTACTTGAGAATCAGCACGAACAATTCATTTCGTCTGTTCATAGGCAGAAATGAAATCCTGTTGGGGAGGCTAGACCTCCAGGGTATTATGTTACGTGAGATAAGTCAGTCAGAGAAAGACAAATACAATATGATTTCACTTATATATGGAATCTAAAGAACAAAATAAATGAACAAACAAAATAGAAACAGACTCACAGACCCAGAGAACAGACTGATGGTTGCCAGAGGGGAGAGGGCGTGAGGGTGGGTGAAAAGGTGGCAGGATTAAGAAGTACAAATTGGTAGTTACAGAACAGTCATGGGATGTAAAGTACAGCATAGAGAGTATAGTCAATAATATTGTAATAAGCATGTATGGAGCCAGGTGGAAACTGAAAATATCGGAGGGATCATTTTGTAAAGTATATGCTTGTCTTAGCACTATTCTGTATGTCTGAAACTAACACAAAATAATATTGAATGTAAACTGTAATTGAAAAATAAATTTTTTAAAAGAAGATTTAAAGCTAGGTTGAAAACAAAGAAATCCTGTCCTGGTGATCTCAAAGTCACAGACATGTGATGAAAGAGGTGTGTGTAGATTTTATGCAACATAAAGATGTGGCCCTTGTGCACTCTGTAAACATGGTTGTAGAGCTACATCTCATCTCTGCTTTTCCAGGATGGGAACCATGGCCCCAGTGGGTAAGGACCACGAGAAAGAGTGAATATTTCTCTATTTATTCCTATGTGTGAGAAATTCAAGCTTTAGAACACTTCAAAACCACACCAATGAAATGTTCCAAGGTTTGAAGAATTGTCATCCTAGCACTGATAGAGTTTTTATGCTTTAGCTTTATGAAGAGTTTGAAAGAATTTCAATGTTTGAACAATGTCCTAACTCTTTCTTAGCGCTGCTAGTCACAGTCTACTTGTGTACCAAGAGATGAAATAGTTTTTAAAATCATTTCTTGAGTTTTGCATAAATTTTTCAATATTAAATTGTCTCTACTTTACGTTAGTGGCAACAAGAAGAACTAAAACGTTAGCTTAAGGAGCTCTTCAATCGTATGTCTGAAATAACCAACTCCGTGCAGCTTAACACTTCACAGCAAATGTATACAGGGTTAAAGGCAAAGCGATGTAACTCACAGAAATAGCACTGGTAAAACATTATTTGGCAAATTATTTAAAATGTTTCTAATGCCAATATCAAAGGGTGAGAAAAGTTAATAGGCACGGGAAGAGAAGAGCAATTAAAGGCGTCAGAAGATCCACAAAAATGAGTAACACCCAAGGAACTAAAATAGAACGAGAAATGAGGTAGCAGAAGAAGGGAAAGATGATGGCAAGGAGCACTAGCCCCCATGTGGCCATGAGTGAATGGCCCTGGGCTCCTTCGTAAAATCCAATCCTTTGTGTGGAGGCAGGATTCTAATATGGCCCCCAAGACTGTGTCCCCTGCTGTCTACACCCTGCACAGTCCCTGGGACCTTGATGAGGATGGAGTTTACTGCTGTGGTTAGGTTTTGTTATGGGGCACAGAGGACTTTAAGAAGGGAGTTGGTCGTCAGTGGACCTGACCGGTTCCCAGGAGCCCTTTAAATTTGGGTGGAGAGATCAGAGAAAGAGGAAGTCAGAGATTAGAAGCTGGAGAGGGATCCCGTGTGAGGAAGATTTTTCGTTGTTGACCTTGAAGATGGAGAGAGCCACAGTGTAAGGCCTGAGAATGGCCTCTAGCAGTTGAAAATGACTCTAGATGACAGCCAGCAAGAGAACAGGGACCTCAGGCCTATAGCCACAGGAACTGAATCCTGCCATAATTTGGATGCACCCAGAAGAAGCCCCCAAACCCCAGATGAGTTTGATTCCAAATCCTTGATTTCAGTCTTATGAGACCCTGAGCAGAGAGCCCAGTCACTGTGTGCCTGAACTTCTGACATAAATAACTGTGAGTTAAGAAACAAGCATTGTTTTTTAAGCTGCTAAATTTGGAGTAACTTGTTATGAAGCTACAGAAAACTAATACACTCTCTAAACTAATTTTATAAAGAAATGTTTCATTAATAGTATTCATGAAACTTTCCTAAATATTACTGTGGTATGACTAATACATAAAATATTTTATATATAAATTATAAATTTTAATTGTGCATTAGAAATCACTGGGAGATATGCCACTAAAAAAGAAAATTTCTTGAACTGATGTAGCCACATTCCCTATATATTTTTTTACTTTATTTTTATTATTGATATTATTACAGATTTCCCAATCCCTCCCCACCCTTTGCCCACCTCCACCCAGTTCCCACCACCCCTTCCCTCTGGTCATCACCACACTGTTATATGTATCTATGAGTTATGCATATATGTGTTTTGGCTAAATATGTTTATGTTGAGAATGACATTTTCTTTTGGAAGATGCTGTCCAATTCATCCTGATATTCTTACAACTATAGATATAGTTACCATATATAAAGATACAGTGTACAGTTGTATGTCAATTTGACCTTAAAACTTGGGCAACAGAAAGAAAACCTGTTAAGCTATAGCTAGTTACACTTAGTCACCTGCATGCTGTCCAAGGACCAGTGCTGAGTGGATTAGGGTTTGCCCATCTATAGTACCTGAGACAGAGGTGCCCTGTGGTGCAGGTTAGTGAAGTCTTTGACATCTCTGTGAAAAGCTCACTCTATCAGAAATAAAGCTGATGGTTTACCCTGAGCAAATTAGTTCCAGGAGCACATACTATATAGCCTTCTGGGTTTCGCCCTATATTTCTCACATTGCCCATCAGAGGTTTCACTCTACATGTGTGGCACAGATTCAGGAACTCCCCAGTGAGTGAAACTATATGGATAAATAGCCCTTCCGGGTCTTTCAAATCAATCATGGGATTGTTTTCTTCTAAACCTGTGTTCAAGGCAGATTTGGCTCATTTCTTCTTTCTACTCTTCCAGGGTGGAGAGACAGAAAGAGAACTTGCAGTTTCCACCAGTAGACAGGCATAATGATAATCAAAGAACATGGAACTGAAGCCAAAACCTTTGCCAGACTAAGAGAAACAAATTGCTTCGAAAAATGATCCCAGACTTACTGGCTGTTGCAGTGCAGCTCTTGTTATGTTGTTTCTCAGCTCCATCTTTCTGTTTTTCTTATGGCAAATGTCACATTGTTGACTTTCCATCATGTAATGTCAAAAAGAATGATCATTAAGCAACCTTCTGAAAAACAAACATCTTTACTTGGTTTTGAAAGATTTGGAATAAAGGATTTTCTGGAAATGACTTTCCCATATTTCAATAAAGTGAGCATGTAAAGTATATGTTATTCTGACAGCACTGGTTGACTTGTAAACCAGTCACATTGCCTTTGTTCCAAAGTCATATAAAATGAAGGTATTTGAGAAGCAGGAAACTCACCTGAGTGAGTATGTGATCCTCAAATGTCAGATTACATTCCAGTGCTTGTGTATTTTCTTTCATAAGAAATTTACATGTGTCATTGACAAACTGGGAAGAAGGCTTCCGTAGACCTTCCCACTCCCCCACTTCACTCCACCTCATCTCACCCCCTTCACCCTGGGAACAGAGGATACATGTCCCCGAGCTTTTCCTAACTCTATTTTGTCCACTTAACGCTCATATGATTGCTCTTATCCAGCTAATTATGCTCATCTTAACTTTCTTCATGACTATGAAAGACAGAAAATTCAGACCTGGATCCTGAGATGGCTCTGTGAATTTTGTTCTATTTTTGGCCCAATTGATCCAAAAAGCAATATTGATGAAGAATTCCATTCACTGAATTTTTATTTGTTACTGACTCTTGAGATAGGAGTTAACTAGATGAAGAGGACATGGGAAAGTATTCTCTGGGAAGGATAGACAAAGAGTGGGGGCTGGAGAGGGGGGCACAATGAGAAATGAAGCAGGATTGATAATAGGGGCCAAACAGGCATGACTTGGTAGGCCACTTAAGGAATTATTGTCTTTATTTGAACAACAATGGGGGACCCTAAAGGATTTAAGTCTGTGGTGTTCCCTTGGACTGGGGAGGTGGTGGAAACAGAGAAATGGTGAGGTTGTAGCACTATTTAGGAATTCATATAGACAAGAATGGTGACAGACTGACTAAAATGAATGACAGGAAAGGAGACATCGTGGAAGATTCCTGGTGTTTGGAATGGTTATACTATTCCCTGGAACCTTAAACCTTGGAAAATAACTTTTTAAAAACCGCTTTGTTTTGGATAAAGGGCTCTCTTTCCATTTTGGAAATAGTAAGCTTGGGGTTCATTTTAAACAGCCAAGTGATGTCTCAGAGGCATCAGATATGTGATGTATATCATCACCCAGTGGTGAAAGAAAATTGGCTAGAACTCTAAAAATAAAATTTTATAGCATTAACGCAAAACAAAAAGAATCAGAAATTTGAGATCTAAAATTCAATTCTCAAGATACACTTTTCAAATACTGTAATTCTGTTCTTTATTGGACAAATTGTGGCGAAAATTTAATTTCTGTGAATTCTGAGAGAGAAAAACTGATGGTGATAGAGTGTGGGTGGAGCTAATTCAGAAATTGTTCAGTGGGTTAGGATGTCAAAATAGGAAGCTGGGTGGGTGGTGGGTTCCTTCTGACTTACCAGAGTGCTGAGGGAAATGAGTAAGCTGGAGCAGGTGGACTGGTTTGCGCCAAACCTTGGAACTCCAACAAGCAGCAGAGGGAAATACAGAGCAAAAGGTAGCATAGGGAAAACACTGTTTTCACAGCTCCCTTTGGAAAAGTCCCATGGTCCCTCATGTGCCTCAATGCTTGAGAACATATTTTAACATATTCTTAAAATGAAACAAGATGATTTCCTAAAAGAATGTTCTTTTAGACTAGGAAAAAAGGAACCAAATCCAAATTCCGTGTTTGTGTATATATCTTTGGCTAAATTTTAATTCTCTAGTAGAATAACCACATGATCCAGATTTCTATAATGAAGATTCATCTTTCTATGAAAGTTCTGAAAAGTAATTTATATATTTGAATGCTTTCCTTTTTTAAAATTTATTTATTTTTATTTTTTTATCCTCACCCGAGGACATTTTTGCATTTATCTTCAGATAGAGCGGGAGGGAGAGAGGGAGGAAGAGAGAGAGAGAGAAACATCTACATGAAAGAGACACATCCAGTGGTTGCCACCCACATGACCCCAACCGGGGCAAGGACAAACTGCAACTGAGGTATGTGCCCTTAGCGGGAACCAAACCCAGGTCTCTCTGGTCCGCGGGCCGACACTCTAACCGCTGAGCCAAACCGGCCAGAGCCTGAATGCTTTCCTTTGTAGACAAAATGCACTTTTAAGAACTTATAAACCAGGTCAAACAATATTTTCTCTTTACATTTTAAATCACTTTAGCAATGGAAATAAAGGAAAATTAGAAAACAGAGTTCATCAAATGTGATGTTTTTAGTGGAAATTTATTTATTTCTATATTTATTAAATTAAGGAATGAAGAAAGTCCATAAAATATGCTAAATATTGTTAACAAAAGTGTGGGAAAAGGGTTCAAATTATTTTAATAAAACTAGGTATTCTACAATATTAAATATCTTGCAGAAAATATAAAATAAAACTTTAAAAGTAAAATAGATGTTTGTGTTGAGAGCCATCGCAGTACATTTGTATTGCCCTTCTACGGAAGCAAATGGCTTCTCTAGGAATATTTGAGTCACCATGCAGCTAACACGGATTTCTCCTTGGATAGACTGACTCGCTCTTGGCTTTCTCTGAGGCCTTGGAGAATCTTGTCTCTTTCCTCTGATAAAAATAATCAATAATCAGTAAATCTAGATGTAAGATATTCTGTTTGGTGTGGCCAAGTTTCAGTAGCTGTAGAATTATACTTTTCCAGGATTGAAGGATTTACACGTGGGGCACAGTAGTTCTTAGTAAACGTAAGCACAGTTTCAAAGCTTATAGAAATGTAAAGAAAGAAATAGAAAAGTTTCTTCCTCTTTTTCTTTTCTGTTGCCTTCAGCCTTCCTTTTTTCCCCTCCCTCCAATTTCCTTTCTTTTACTTACTTTGGCATTGTCTTTTCCTGCCATTTGCTCTTTTCAATCTTTTCTCTCAAATCGTCTTCTCCTGTCTCCTTTCCACTGAAACTACAACGTGTTCATTCAACCCAGTAACTTCCTAGGTAAGAAATGTGTCTGACTAATTGGCTAAATATAGGCACCCCTGCTGAGATGGTAGCATTCTTTAAAAGATTCTCAGTGGTATTCTCTCAGCCACTTTCTTTTCTATTTAATATATATTTTTTCTTTTTCCTAATGCAAAAAGCTATGCAAATCTTATTCTGCTATAATGATTGGTTACACAAGAAAATGCAGAAAACTTTCCCATGATAAACCTTTAGGATACCTTAATTGGAAGAATTTCCTCTTTAATACTTCAAATATGTATCTCATTTTACAGTATATCAAAAAGCAGATCTCTCTTCTGGCTGGAGCAGGAGGAAATTAGTTAGATGGATGAGAGTTAGGGCTCTAGAGTCAGAAAGATCTGAGTCTGATTCCTGCCTCTGTAGTTCACATGTCCTATGTTTTAGGGCCAAACAAACTGGAGATGATAATAAGTTCTCTAAGATTGTTGAATGATTAATACTATGTGCCTAGCATGTTGGCAGGGTCCTGCGTTTTGACAAAAAAAAAAAAAAAAGCTCCTTGGTGAAATGGAAGTGTTATCTTTATCATGCTGTCTAGAAGAAAACAGGCAGAAAAATCTCAGACATTTCTTATAGCAATATTTTTTTCTCCTCATATATCTCCTCCGGCAAGGGAAATTAAACAAACAAACAAACAAATAGGACTATATCAGACTAAAAAGTGTAGGTACTGCAAAGAAAACCATCAACAAAATTAAAAAAAAGACAACCCACTGAATGGGAGAACATATTCGCTAATGATACATCTGATAAGGGGTTAATATCCAAAATGTGTAAAGAACTTGTACAACCCAACACCAAGAAAACAAATAATCCAATTAAAATGGGCAAAGGACCTAAATAGACACTTTTCCAAAGAGGACATACAAATGTCCAATAGACAAATGTCCAATGAAAAAAATGCTCAATGTCACCAATAATCAGAGAAATGCAAATTAAACCATGTGATATCACCTCACACCTGTCAGAATGACTATCATCAATAAATAAACAAACAACAAATCTTGATGAGGATGTAGAAAAAAGGGGACCCTTGTGCACTGTTTGTGGGAATGCAGATTGGTGCAGCCACTGTGGAAAGTAGTATGGAGTTACCTCAAAAAATTAAAAATGGAACTGCCTTAAGAACCAGTGAATCCACTTCTGGGAATATGTCTGAAGAAATCTGAAACAATAATTCGAAAGAATATATGCACCCCTATGTTCATTGCAGCGTTATTTACAATAGTCAAGATTTGGAAGCAACCTAAGTGCACATCAGGGGATACGTGGATAAAAAACCTATGGTACATTTATACAATGAAATACTACTCAGCCATAAAACAAGAGGAAATCTTATACTTTGTGACAGCATGGATGGACCTGGAGAGTATTATGCTAAGTGAAATAAGCCAGTCAGAGAAAGACAAATACTATGTGATTTCACTTATATGTGGAATCTAATGAACAAAGTAAACTAACCAACAAAATAGAAAGAGACTCATACATACAGAGAACAGACTGAAAGCTGTCAGATGGGAGGGGTATTGGGGGCTGGATGAAAAAAGTGAAGAGATTAAACTCAACACGAAATAAAACAAACAATCCAAATAAGAAATGGGCAAAGGACCTGAATAGACCTTTCTCTGAAGAGGACATAGAGATAGCCAATAGACATATATGAAAAGTGCTCATCATCACTAATCAGATACATGCAAATTCAAACCAGAATGAAATATCATCTCACACCTGTCAGATGGCTATCATCAATAAATCAACAAACAACAAGTGTTGGTGAGGATGTGGAGAAAAGGGAACCTTCGTGCACTGTTAGTGGGAATGCAGATTGGTGCATCCACTGTGGAAAGCATTATGGAGTTACCTCAAAAAATTAAAAATGGAGCTGCCATTTGACCCAGTGATTTCACTTTGGGTATATATCCAAAGAAACCTGAAACACTAATTTGAAAGAATATATGCACTCCTTAGCTCATTGCAGCGTTCTTTACAATAGTTAAGATTTGGAAGCAGCTCAAATTACACATTGGTAGATCAGTGGATAAAAAAGCTATGGTACATCACAATGGAATACTATTTGGCTGTAAAAAAGAAAGGAAATCTTGCCATTTGGGACAGCTTGGATGGACCTGGAGAGCATTATGCTAAGCCAAGGGTAAAGCCAGTCACAGAAATAAAAGTACCATATGATTCACTTATATGTGGAATCTAATGAACAAAATAAACTAACAAACGAAGTTGAGACAGACTCATGGATACAGAGCTGACAGCTGTTAAAGGGGAGGGAGTTGAGGGTTGGGTAACAAGGGTGAAGGGATTAAGCAAATACAATAAAGACTCATGTTGATTACCAGAGGAAAGGGGAGGTAGAAGGTAAAGGGGGGATAAATGGTGATGGAAGGAGACTTGACTTGGTTGTGGTGGTAAACACACAATACAATGTACAGATGATGTATTATAACTGTATCCTAAAACCTGTTTAATTTTATTAACCAAAGCCACCCCAATAAATTCAATAATAACATGGAAAAAAATAGCAAAAACAGGAAAAAAAAAAAAAAAAAACAGACACAGACAACAGTATGGTGATTGCCAGAGGGAAAGACGGGTTGGGGAATAAATGGTGATAGAAGGAGACATGACTTTGGGTGACTACATGATGCAATATACAAATCATGTATTACAGAATTGAACACTTGAAACCTGTATAATTCTATTAACTAATATCACCTCAATAAATTAAATGAAAAAAATTTTTTAAAAGAAACATTGTGCCAACTCTTAAAAAAAAAGAATGAATGGATTCTAGGTGTGAGTGAATGTGCTTTTGTCATAAGAAAATTCATTTTTTCTTAAATTGAATGTAGAAAGAAATACTGAGCAGAGTTTAGGGATTTCAAGATGTTTCTCAGAGTTAATTTTGTAATCATAGTTGTCAGAAGTAAAAGAAGGAAAAAGACACATCAAGTCAGTATAAATTTGGACTATGATCAAAGTTAAGTCAATCAATCAAATATTTCTGCCCTATGAGAACTATTTATCTAAAACATTAAATCTGTTTTATTACTGTTTAGATTGCATAGCATAATATTTAATATATTGCACGTAAAAATGAGTGGCTATAGTTTATAATGAAAAACAACTCATTTTGTTCTATTTGTCATATATTTGTTACATATAAATATACATAATACACTTTTTAACTTCAAATGTGAGAAGAAGAACTGTTTACCCACTACATAAAATTGTGACCCCAAAGTCCTTTCCTAGTGCCCATGCACTGCGGGACTCACACTGGTCTCCCATGAATGACCTGTTAAATTATTTGGTCAAAGTTGTCAGTAAATACAACAATGTGTTATCATTCATTCACTCACTCACTCAATTACTATGTAGCTATAATTTTCAGCTGTTTTGCCAGGTTTTGTATATGTAGATATAAATGTCCTATCTAAAATTATCAGACTTATGCTTTTTCCCTCGTCATTTTTCATTGCAGAGAGAGGTCAATATTTTGTTACTTGTATATGTGTATATGTGTGCATGTATGTTTGTAGATATGCACAATGGTGAGGAAATGACCTGTTAATAAATTGATGTTGTATTCACATGGGCCTTAAAGTCACTTAGGAGATGTGTGTGTGTGTGTGTGTGATATAACATAAATATTTTTCACAATTATAAATAAACCTATAAATACATTCTATAAATATAAATAAATATATAGATTTATATATAAGTATATAGAATATAAATAAGTATATTTCAGAGCTTCAAGTGGATGCAGGTTGAAATAATGTACAGTGTGCTAGTATTCTCCAGCCAAGGTTGTGGTCTTCTCAGATGGCTTGGCAAACAAGAGGTTAAGGGATGGGGAGGAGCAAACAAAGTAAATAAAGTCAGTTAATTGCAGGAAGCAGTTGCACAGCAACTGCAGCCAGAGAAACAATTTTCAAGTACCAGCCAATCAAATAGGGGGATGAGTTGACCAGGAAGTGCTTACTTCCTCCCTGTCCAACTCAGCTCTTTTTCTTTCTGCCCTCTCCCTGTCAGTCTCTCTCTGAAGGTCTCTCTCTTTCTCTCTGTCTCTGTGGCTCTTTTCTTTCTCTATCTGCTTCTTACTCACTCTTGGTCTCTGCCTTCTTGCCTTTTTTCTCTACCTGCTCACTAGATATACCACACACTATGGTCTGTAGAAGCCGACGAGGAAACCTTGACTGTTCTATCCTCTTTAGTTCTTTGCCCGTTGCCTGGACTCAGTGTTCATGCAAGGTAAAGTTGGCCTGCACACTGTTGCCAGGCATTACCTGTCAGGTGAGCACGGGGCCTGTCCTGAATGTGCCATCTTGATCCACAGAAGCTATATTGTATCAACACAAACTCCAACATAGCTATCAAGGTAACTTGATTTATAACAAAGAATGATACAGCTGTCATATATTGTGACTGGACCCACCAGTTGTTTTTCCTTTATCTCACATAATGAATTCTATATTAGCTACTGTTTTAAAAAGGATATTTGATATCAGGTTTCTGATTATGTTTTTAATTTTTATGAAAGAGGTGTGTGTTAACCTACAGTCTAGAAGACTCTATTTTATTTTATTTTATTTTATTTTATTTTATTTTATTTTATCTTATTTTATTTTATTTGTCTCTCAAAGCTGGGACTGGCAGGGAATTTCTCAGTATTAATTAATTAACTCCAGGTTCTTTTGGCAAAATGCCTTGAAAGGGATAGCATGTCCTGAGTGACCCTCATGTGTACTTTATGCCAGTGATCATTAAACTCGCAAAATTGTCTCACCTGGTTCCTTAGGTCATTAAATGAAGATAACAAGAATAATAAACTTGCATATTAACATAAAGGAAATATTTTAATCTACTAGACACATAAAGAAAATGATGTAAAATTTCTTCTAGATCCTAGGGCAAATGCATATTTTAAGATCATTTTTAATGTTTGCCATCTATGATTCAATAAGAGTCCTGAGATCCTCAGAGCTCTGTTACACTCAATTATTTACAAAACATGTAAACACACAAGACAAAGAGCCTTTGTAGCAGTCAGTTACATGTCATAGCACTACACAAACATTCACTAGTGAAACAACCCTCTATTAGCTAGGAAAGTAGGTTGTTCATCCTTTTGGATATGGAGAAGCAGAGGTAGTGATATTTCACAACCCCTTGATGCCTCTGGGAAAGCAATAATTGAAACAGGGTTTGGATTCAACCCTTCTTATTTTCCTTAGAGAGTTCAGGATTTCACAGACCAGGAACATCCTTAGAGAAGACCCTTTCCTGTTGTAAAAGCATGTATTTAGATATGCTAAAGGCTGTATGATATCTCCACATGGCCTATACCCACAGGGAGTATGAACTCTATTAACACCTTTAACTCTGAAAGGCCAGAGTCAGCCATTTCTTACCATTCCCAATGAACACACACATGCACACACACAGCACACACACATAGAAATGCATACATAGAACAACACATACAAGAGCACAAACATACACAAACATATAAATGTACAGTATTCCTCTAAAAACATTCTCTCTCTTTTTTAGTCATTGGAACATACTTTCTGAGTGAAGAAAGCTAAATTAATACCAAAGAAAAAAATGAACTGAAATAATTAGGGCCCACAAGATGCTGTTAAAGAAGCAATGACATATAGGAAGGGAAAGTTCTATTTTATGGAACAGTCACATTACCAAGTTTCAACGTGAATGACTAGAGTGCTTGGGGGAAAGCCAAAAGCACCAGATAGACATGACACATCCTTCACCCAGCAGACTGAAACTTCTCCTGTTTATCAGCAGCAGGTCTGGCACACCTACATCCACATTCAGTCCACTTGCTGAAAAATGCTGGTGTTTTTTACTGCAAAAACTGAAATATAAGTTGTGTCTCAAAGGCTTGTATCTTTTTGATGATTTTTAAAATTGTTGTCATTCTTATGATTTTTAAAATTGTTGTCATATGAAGTCACATCTGCCAGGATAATGTGGTACACGGTGGGCTGGAGGGTTCAGTGCTAGTGACGGTATGTTGCAAGGAACTACCTAGTCAGACTGGGGACAGAGAGCGCTTGTGTTCTAATTTAAAAATTGTTGGGAGTTTTGTAAATTCTAGGGGGTGAATACCATGTGCTAAATTGTAGATGTGAGCTATAACACATTTATTTTTCAATAGCAGTCAATAAATACCAGTTATTATTATTGTTGTCATTATTATTAACAGAGGGAATGGGAAGTTGTGTCTGGGAGCAAACCCATATTGAGCACCTACTTTGTCTAAGCATCATAACCAGGTGATGAGGATGCTTTGTCTTATTAGTTTCATTTTCCACAGAACAGATTATTAGTTTGGCCAAGATCATCCTATTAATAAGTTCTCATTCTGTTCCTATTACTCAAGGTTGCTCAATATTGAATAGCTTAGATGATAGGACATTATTGAGAATTAATTAGTGTAGGGTTATATGGGTTGTATGTCTATGCTTTCTATGTGCAATCCCAATTTAATTATAAACCAAGAGTAGGATAAATACTTAGATTTAGTTATCCTTCCTGGGTCTATTCTCTCACTTTGCTGAGGGTATAGGACACACATTCGTTTTGTTTTCTTGACCTAAGATTATTCTCACATTCTTGAGAAAAACAAAACAAAACAAACAAACAAAAAAAAAACAGTACTATTCTCACTTTTCAGATGGAATATGGGTACACATATTCATTTTGGTTGTAAAGCCAATTGCAAAAAACAAGATCTTTGAACATGAATTAATGATCATGGCTGAGTCTCCTATTGAGTTTTCCTACAGAGGTATTTCAGGGACCTGAATCACAGCTAAAATGGAGTGCCTTTGTGTGTGCTCTGTAAGAGGGAGATATTGCATTGAAGCAAGTATTGGCTCAACTTCATAATGAGAAACCTGGAAACTGATGGGGCTTAGCTTTGATTGGATTCTGGAACTTATTGCACTCAGCTGGGTGTAGTCCAGCAACTGGGTGGCACTGGCAGAGGGAGGCCTGCTTCTGCAACAATTACTGGTCAATTGCAAGTGATTATAATGGCACCGTGTCTAAAACAATATGGAGAAAAATGCTGCCTGAAAAACATGAAACAGTGGTGCTCTACAATAGAACAAGCAAGTTGCTGAGCACATCAAAGTAACAAGAGATTTTGGAAATTTGAGTTGCTACTCTAAACCACAGGAAGATGGCACTTAAAAACAAATCTCTGAGGTACATTTCCTTCTCTTTCTTAGGTAGGCAGAATAAGGCCCAGTGGGTTCTATACATACTGTCTCTCATGGTGAGTGGAGATGACCAGACAGAATTCAAGGAAGAGCAGCTGGCCAGTTTTGTCATATGAATCAATCCAAGAGATAGGAGAAACTGACAGAAAATACCTTAGTGCATCGAAGGTTACCCACCCAACTGAGGCACTCCATTGTTATGGAAGAATGAAGATTCCAGGAAATGACCTTACTGGGAAAACATTCTTGGGATGCTTATGAGTAAATGCTGGGTAGACTTGACCAGTAGATAATTGTTCTGATATTTGTGGATAGCATAGTAGAGTCACTATTTTTGCCTTTATGCCCTCTATTGCTTGTGTGTAATATGGCTACAGGAGGTTGTAATTGACTGTGGATCAAGCAAATATAATACAAAGCCCAAATGGAGACTGTGGGGCTCCTTCCCCAGCAACAACCCTTGGCGAAATATGCCTTTTCCCTTGAACACGGCCTCTCTGGCTTCCCCAGGAGCACTAGTTGGACTTAGCCTGGGTCAGTGGACTCTTCGTGAGCTGTTGATTGTCTGTTACCAGCCTCTGGGATGGTTTCCTCACTTCTGTGAAAAATTGTGACATATTCATTCTTGGCAATCACCATCTCAGGCGTTAAATCACTTTTCTCAAATTTCCTGAGGTCTGACACATATAATGGTCTCGGTGGGGGACTTGTGATCATTCTTTTTTCAGTATTTATGAAATTGTGCAGCTCCCTATGGCTTCTGGGCCTTTAAGCTGCCTTTCAGATATCCCTCCCATAAATTTTCCATGATTATCACTCCCCAGCTTGAAAATATACATCTTTATGCATTGTTATTGGGTCAAAGGAGGCACCATTGACTTTGCCTTATGTTACTGAATTTGTAAAATGTCTATGGCCTTACCTGGCTAAATAAATATATATTTAGCTAATGGCAATTTTAGTACAAAATGAGTTTTATAACTATGCATCTTTCATTATTGCAAATGTGAATCCTGTGGATCTACCCAATCACCTTCCTACACTAAACCAAAGATCACATGAATGAATGCTGTGTACATGGGGCACCTAGAGGTGCCAGAAAAGTCTTGCTTTTAGCATTCTATGCCTCTGTGTGTAGTAAATTCTCTCATTTCCAGCTCTTGTAAACTCCCTCTGTCCTGCCTCCCACTGCTATACCCTGAATCCAGTTGTCACCACTGTGGAAATGGGAATAGATGGCAAGATCAAGACTTGCCAATCAAATTTTAGTCTCGTTTTTGTAATTTATACTGCACTGATAGAAAGATAAACAGTTGAAAATATGTCTGTTGTATTTTAACGTAAACAGTTGAAAATATGTCTGTTGTATTTTGAGAGGTATAGAGGTTTCTGAAATTTTGTCTGTGTTTTGTACTTTTACACTTATGACCTGGTAACTAAGGAGTCTGAAATTAGGTAAGGATTCAACCTAAAGTTTTACAACAAAATGATTAGGTATTCTTCCCAGCTATCTCAGAAGCAGTTTAGTGATACCATCCTGATATAAGAGAACCATTTGAGAGAAACTTAAGATTTGTTGAGATTTCCAACAAATGAGTGTTATGTGGCCAGCTGTGTAATTAATTTACTTGGGAAGTTGAGAAGACTATGTGGACATTTTCTTTTGGACCCTTATCATTCCTAAATGAGGATTGGTAAGATCAGAAAAGGGAATAGTCATGCAGAATCCTGTCTAAAAAGAGTCTAGGCAAAGTTTTCTAACTAATGGTATCTAGAAATAGGGATATTAAAGAACCATAGAATTTTGTATTTGAATTTTAAGTAAAGATGCTAGAGACAAGGAAAGTCAACTCTAAGCTTAAAATACAAAGGCATTATTCTCTGTCCTTTTTTTACTGTTTCCTTCTTTGATATTAATTTATTACATTGATATTAATTTATTAGTGTGGTTCAATAATGATTATAATAATACACAGACACCTTGTTCTAATTAAGCATTTAGGATACATAGCTACAGTACTTGTAGAGAACATATCATCCTTAGCTCTAGTATACCAGAAACTAAGCACTCTTAGATCAGACCCAATGCAAACATGTTAATTTCTGTTCTATTGTAAGCAGTATGGGATCAGGCACTTAGAAATTCTTTAGTCAGGAATGCTGAACTAATTCTGTTTCAAATGATCTCCTCAGGACTTTTCTATTTCTATCATTGGTACCATCATTTTCTCAGTTACCCAGGGTTGGAACTACTTCAAATTAGCCATTAAATGTTGCAGTGATATATTGTAGTTTTACTGTTCTTTATCATTTTTTTCTCTCTCCATGATTTACACCCCCACAATGGAACTCTGCTATTGTGCTCATTTTCTACTTATCTCTGCCTCTCACTGTTTCTTTGCCTAACAATTTGTTCTGAACTTTGTAGGCTGGTTAATACTTCATAAAGTAACATTTGATCATGCTACTACTCCCTTTGTAATTTCTATTGGTTCCCTGTTGCTTAAAAATCAAGTCCTATGTCCTTAGACTGATATTCAAAACATAAACAAAAATCACGCCCATCTTAATTTTTCAAACTGTCTTCTAGAGTTTTTGCAAAAGTAGTTTAGATTGCTCTTCAGAGCTGTGAGTCCAGTTTTGTCACTTATCAGTTTTATTACTTAGAATAATAAAACTGATATGTGTCAAAATTGGGCTTAAAGTCCAGATCAAATGGAGCATCTGTGGTTAAAGTAAGGGTGGGAGTCAACACCTCTAGCTTCTTGGTCGCTCCAGGCCAATGAGTATTTCAAAAAATTCATTATTCTAGACACGTTGCTATAGTGTCTGGAACCTAGCTCTTTCCCTCCCACCCATAGAGTTACTACAGCACAAGCATTTTGTAGAATGTGATTATTGGCCAAGTGTTCCTTCAAGAAGGTGTCTCAGAAAAACTATATGACTGCCACTGCTTCAGAGCCCAGTGCATAATCAGTGCTTGAGAAACAGCTGTTGACTGATTGATTAGGGATAGCTACTGATTTCTTTGTGGCAAGAGATGAGACACGATTTTTAAGATGTTAAATAACACACCAAATCATTGGCTGCAGTTATCAGTATTGTTGTAAAGTAATTCTTGAGTATGGGTATTTTCTTTGCCTGAGGATATGACTTGACTGTTTTACTGGTTGGTTTTTAACAAAAATGAATTCTATTACAAAGGTGATTTTGTATTCCTTGGATAGTATAACAAATAGTGCATAAATGCCTTGGGTGAAGGAGCAAGACAGAATTTTGTAATCACACTAAATTCTGTCTCTTAACAAGCACAGCAATTAATCCTTAGAGAGGAGATCCTGGGTTGGATGACATTATAGAGAAAAGAGTATCAAGAAATAACACTATTATCTTTATGTTAATTTATTCTTTATTGTATAATTGAAATAGTTATTTGATTAAAGTTGTTTAAATGTAAAAACTGATCAGATATAATAAGTGTGATAACTTTTATAATTTTATTTTTATATTATACATACAAGAAATTAGAGCCAGTAAGAATATTCATTTAAGGCTGTTTGTTGCAAATTAGAAAAATTGAATCTGAACAAATTTAAGTAAATAAAAAGGGGAAAAGAACTACTGGAGGAATATTTGAATATCTTACAAGACAGCTGAGCCACACAAAGGGTGAGGATGGTAGGAAAACTGGAGAAGGGAACTCACCTACATTTTGCCAAGACTTCCTCTCCCTCTGCCCACTCTCATACTGGCTTCATCTCTCTTATGACAGAATATCTTTTTTTCCAAAAATTTCAGAGAAGAATCCTAACTGGCCCAACTTTGTGAGCTGCCCACTTCTGGTCCCATAACTCTTCCAGGAAAGCAGCGTCAGGTGCACAAAGTGGTTGCTTCCACAGGAACCATGTGGGTGGGAGGGAAAGCAGGAAGCTGGGAACAAAAACAATGTGTCTACTTTAATAACTTTTAAAAATATGGCTTAAACCTAATTATTTAGGAGTTAATGGAAAAGTTCTGTTTCGTGGGTAAACACAGAAAGAAAGAACTTGTTTTTTCTATTCAGTGGTAATTCACATGATATGTCATGACATCATTATGAAGACCTACTTTCACTGTATAAATCAATCTCTGTAAGGAATTTTTAGAAATGTTTAAAATGTATTAATTTTTGTTGACTTAGTTATTTAAAACTTTATTTTGTTTTGCTACTACTTCTGACAGGAATTGTGAAACTCGTAAATGACACAGTTGGTGACTTGTATTGACATCACTCTGTGATGATGGAAACACAGGAGCATAAGTTCGCTGCTTACCAGGGGCAATGGGACTGTTCTCCTCACAACCATTTGCAGCTAATTCTCATGCAAACCAGCCCAAAGCAGCACAAAAAAACAAGCAAAGTTTTTAAAATTGTGTCCGTTTTCTACATTATTATTTAAATAGTGATTTTATAGCTCCTTTACATTTTTTTTCTAGTTTTCATCATCAAAATAGTTTATAGCGACAGAAAAGTGCAGATAAAACTACAACTAACATTTAATAATTCAAATATTAACACTTTGCCAAATTTCTTTAGCTCTTTGCTTCTTTAACAGATTAAATAGTCATACACAGTTGTAGCCTCCTCTGGGCTCCTCCCTATCCCAACCTTTTGTCTCCCTTACATAGGTAATCCTCACCCTGACAGGGCATTGCATCTTTTCTGTCCAGGTTTTTATATTTCCACCACATTTATATACAGATATAAACAATATATGGCAATACTGTTTTTATATGACTTTGAAATTTGTGTCATTGGTAGCATACTAAAGAAATACTCCTGAAATTAAAATTTTTTCACTCCATATTATGTTTACTAAATTTTAGTATGTTGAAGCACGACATCACGAAGTAAGTTAGCCAATTATTTTACTGCTGTGCTATATTCCCTGATATGTCTCTATTGATGAGATTTACTTATTTCCACTAATACGAACAATATATTATGAGCATCCTTATAGCTATCTTCTTGTGTACAGTCCGAAGTGTTTTCTAGGCTGTATCTCCAGCTGCTGAACAGATGAGCCACTGGGTATATATCTCACTAATTTCACCAGGCATTAGCAAATTGTTTTCAAAGTTGTAGCAATGACCACAGTGTTTGAATCTCTTTGTCTTCATCCTCACCAGTATTTGGTACTGTGGTACTTTCTAATGTTTGCCAATCTGATAGTCTCTCATTGTGGTTTCAGTTTGCACTTTCCTGATTATCAGTGATATCGAGCACCTTATATTTCAGGTGTTTGGGGTTGCTCATGAGTAAATTAACTATAAATATCCTCAACTTACCCTTTTCAAAACTGGGTTGTGTGTGTGCGCATGTGTGTGTTTATTAATTTATACGAGTCCTTTATAAGTTCTGTAAAAGAATTCTTTGTGATTTGTATGTTTTTCGTGTATCATCTTCCAATATACAACTTAAGTTTTTATATTTTTAATTTAAATTTTATTTACATGTGTTAAAAAAATTCAAGAGTACAAAGTCTCCTATATAGTCTGCTTCCCATCCCTGACCTCCCGCCCTACAGCTTTCTTCCCCAGAGGCCCTACAGGATCAGTCTCTGGAATATTCTCCCTAAGATATGCTGCATACAAATGTACAAACAGACACATACACACACCTATGTAATTTTTGCAAAACACGTATTATAGCAAACCATACAAACTGTTTTATACTTCTATTTGTACTTAATATATATCTTGAAGCAAAATATTTACAGTGTATGTATGTGATGGTTTAAAATGGCCTCCAAATTTTCTGACATTCCTTTCATTGAGAGGTGGGAATTCTGTGTTTCCTCCCCTTGAATTTAGAAGAGCTTGTGACTACTTCAACCAATCAGAGATGGCTGAAGTGATGCAATGTGACTTTCAAGGCTCAGTCAGAAAAGGCCATGCAGTTTCCACCTGGTTCTCTTGAAATTCTCACTCTAGAGGGAAGCCAACTGCCATGGAAGAAGCGTGCCTATCCTGAGACCACTTTGCTGGACGGAGGCACGTGCAGGTGCAGGGCTGAACCCCGCGAGTGCAGCCCCTTGAGTCCAGCCCATCTGATTGGAACCACACGAGAGATTCCAATTGAGAACTACCCAGAGGAGCCCTTCCGGAATTCCTGGCCCACAAAATTGTGAACTACATAAAATATTTGTTTTATACTACTAAGCCTTGGAGTAGTTTGTTACATACTAGTAACCAGATCAATTACCGTAAAGCAAAATAGAATTTATGGTAAAAAATTGTAAAAACTATAATGAAAGATATTTCATAATAATAAACTGAAAAAAAAAAAACATGTTTTAGGCACATAGTCATACGTCAACAACCTAGGTCTGGATTATACAAAAAGACAAACTGGAAAAAACTATAAGGTGAGTCCACAATCATAATAAAATATAGCAGACATTTCTCAGATAACAACAGACCTAGTAGACAAAAACCTATCAGAATTTAGAGGATTTGAGTCACATATATACATATACACCTCTGTATATACGCATATAGTTTAAGTAGTTTAACTAGTATATACATATGTACATAAACAGTCTTTATATAATATAAAAGTGAATATGTATTTTTTAAAACAGCACAAAAATTTGACAAAATCACATATTGCTTAATTAAAATTTTTTGCAAATAAAAAAATTAATTACATATAGCCCACTTTCATTGACAACATGAATTTCAAATTCTACAATGAAAATGTGCTCAAGATCTTTATATACCTAAGATTTCTAAATAATTTTTATCATGAGGAAAGTCAAATGGCAATGACACATCAGTTAGAATCAGAAACAATGAAAGCACTATGCATTTAATCCTATAGAATATTGCCAAATTAGAATGCAAGAGGTAAAATGTATAGCCTTAGATGAAACTATTAGAGAAAAAGATTAAAAAATGAGCTAATATTTTATTTTAAGAACTTTTATTTTAAAAATTAAATAGATTATTCCAAAGAAAGTGAAAAAAAAAATGATGGCAGACAGAAAGAGTAGGGCTGACCAAACTATTAGTTTCTAAGAGCTAATATAACGAATTATTACAAAGTGAGTGGCTTAAAATGACAGACATTTATCCTTTCACTTTTCTGGAGGAAATAGTCTGAAATCAGGGTGTCACAAAGTTTGTTTCCTCCAAAGGTTATAGAAGAGGATGGTTCCTCGTTTTTTCCAGCTTTTGCTGACACCGCGCATCCCTAGATTTATAGCTGCATTTACCTCTGTCTTCACGTGGCTTCCTCTTCTGTGTCTGTGTTTTCTCCACTTCTATCTCTTGTAAGGACACTTGGGCTTAGGATCCACTCAGATAATCCAGGATGATCTTATCTGAAGATTCTTAAATTAATGACATCTTCAAAAACTCTTTTTTCAATAAGGTTTCATTCACAACTTTTTGAGGGTAGGATGTGAACATACTTTGGGGGACCACCATTCAACCCACTACAAGCAATAAAATTAAAAGGTGGTTTTCTAACAAAATTTACTAAGAGATTAATTGAAGTTCAAATTAAGAGAATAATTACAAAAATTTAACATTCACTCAGAATAAGCATTCTTTGTGAGCTGTAATGAAAAGAAATATTTCTTAACTTGAAAAGGAGCATCTTCCTGAATTCCTGATACTTTAGAAAAATCCCCACTCAAGTCAAGAATGCTCACTCTCACTACGTTTCCACATGACCCTGGAGGTCCTCACTAATACAGTAAGAGGAGGAGAAGTTTTAAGATGTAAACTTATTGAACAGGAGCATATGGCTACTGAACTAGAGAGCCAAAGAGAACTGAGTGACAAACTATGTAAAGAAGACATTAGCAATGGAAAATTACTAGCTTTTCTATACATAGATGATAGTGAGTTAGGAAACGTAATAGAGAAAAAAGATGTGTTTAAAATAGTAACAGTAAGTATAAAATGTCTACAATAATACCTAACCAAAATAACCATAGTCTTTATGAAGAAAACTATAAAAATGTATTAAAATCCATAAAATAAAATGTAAATGAATATAGAGTGAGATCATGTTCAAGGGAAGACTCAGTATTTTTTAAATCTTTATCATTGAAAGTGTTACAGATGTCCTCCCTTTTTCCCCCCATTGACCTGCTCCTCCCCACTCCCAACCCCCTCCTGCTTTCCCCAAACTACTGTTTGTGTCCATCGGTTATGCATATATGCATGCAAGTTCTTTGGTTTCTCTCTTCCCAACTCCCTCATCCCACTTCCCTCTGAGGTTTGTCAGTCTGTTCCCTACTTCTATGACTCTGGATCTGTTTTGATCATCTGCTTATTTTGTTCATGATGTTGCATAAATAAGTGAGATCACGTGGTACTTGTCTTTCTCTGACTGGCTTATTTTGCTCAGCATAATACTCTTCAGGTCCCTCCAAAGACTCAGTATTATAAAACCGTCAATTCTACACAAATTACCAAGGTTAGGTGGAGATCTGGTCATGGAGCTGCCGTGTGCTGCTGAGGGGAGTCTCAGCCAGCACAGGCACCTCATGGCATTTTGGCATTAACTGCTAAAATGTAAGACCTGTGCATCCCATCACCTGGAAATTCTGCTACCTGGCATTAACTCTCAAGAAATACTTGAATATGAACTAAGGAGGCATATTTAATGATGTCCACACAACCTAAATGCCCATAATTAAGAGAATGACTAAAAAAATAAATGTTAATTTATTCACACAGAGATTCTAATTAGAGATTTAAAGTTGACCTATGTGATCTAATATGTATTTGCCACTTGAACATTTAAGTTGTAGACTATATGCAGTCTGATGCCATTCACCTAAAAAACACCAAACACCACAGTCATTCTTAATGGTCCATCTATGTGTATGTAAATAAGTAGAGAAGATTCTGGAAGGGTACACAACAGATACCTCATTGTAGTTATGTTTCAGAGTGATGTCAAACTTTAGCATTTTCTGTAATAATTTTAAGGAGGCTATTTATTCTTGTTTGACTTGATTACTTGAAATAAAATAAAAGAAAGAAAATAAATAACAGGAATGCATATACCAAGAAAACATGGGAAATATTAAGTAAAAAGATTCAAATTTAAGTTTTCTTGACAGGAATACTTTATTTGCATTTGTTTATAAAATATATTTTTTAAACCAACACTTATTAGCACTACTTAATTTTGGATACTGTTTTTGGTATTTTTATCAGGGATAAAATAGGTAAATGGTTAGAAGCTTTTGGAATTTAATCTTTTAGTGCAAGAAAGTTGACAGTAAAATAATAGTAATTTAATGCCTTGGCTGGTTTGGCTCAGGGGTTAGAGAGTCAGCCTGTGGACCAAAGGGTTACAGGTTTGATTCCTGGTCAAGGGCATATACCTGGGTTGCAGGTTTGATCCCTGTCCCAGTCAATCGATACATCTCTCTCACATCGATGTTTTCCTCTCTCTCTTTCTCTCCTCCCTCTCTTCCATTCTATCTAAAAAAAAAAAATCAATGGGAAAATATCCTCAGGTGAGGATTAACAACAAAAATAATAATGATAATAATAGTGTTAATTAAATATTATGTTAATAGGTGATAAGTACGATAAAGAAACAAACAACAGGTTAAGGTGGATGGGGGGGGGTGCAATTTTCAGTAGAAATGTCCAGGTAGGCCTCACTAAAGGAATGCCATATAAGCAAAGAGTTGGTAAGATGGAGTTAGCCAAGTGAATATCTGAGGGGTTAGTGATGTAATTCATTTCCAGAGTTGGTGGGTCAATGAAGGATTGTTATTTGTGTTTAAAATGCATTGTTTTTTTTACAATGAAGCCTTGAATTATTTCCTCTAATACGACATTAAAACAGAGGGTCACTGTGAAGTATGGCAATATTTTATTGATTTCCTTATTGAATAGAATCAGTTTTATTTCTTTATAAAGGTAAAATAGAATATAATGCAATGGAACACTAGTTTGACCATTCCAGCTTATTCTACCTCTAGAGAAGCAGTGTGGAATCAGAGCGCTGACCATATATGAAAGAGGAAATCAGATGTCTTTCCAAATGGAGAATCCCAGCCAGCATGTCGGTTTTATGAGAGGTGGCGTGACGCTGCTGTCAGCACCTCCACACCTTCCTCAGTGGAGGCCAGAAGCTGCGTCCCTCCCAGTTGCATGCTTCTTCAGAAAACAAGATCTGAACCACTTGTTCTGAAATTAAGGCTTGTTTGCTTTCTCAGGGGTCAGGTGAATGTAATGAATGTTCTGATCCCTGATGCTCTGGGCTCTGCCGGAGGACCCAGGCAGAGGGAAGACAGTCTTCAGTAGGTGGGAAGGAAGGTGTCAGTGGGAAGAGTGGCAGGTGAATGCAGGAGAGCTTTTAGGACCTAAAATTTAGGTGAAGATGTGGTTGGAGAACTGTGGAAGCCACAGCTGGCTTGAAGGTCTAAAGTCAGGCATTTCAGTACACTGAAAAGGGAATCATAGCAAAAGAGAGGAGAAGCTTGGCTGCAAGTTCTTATTTACACATAATGCAAATTCTGATTTAACAGCAGGATTAGCTGTTAATCTGATCTGCTCTGGAGTTCATACTAGCTGAGCAGAGTTTGAGGCTGGTGCCTTTGCTAACTCTAAAGGAAACTGGGTTTTGTACGTTATTCAGGAACTGAGGCAGGGAGGTGACACCTCTGATGTACATGCCCAGTGGCAGGGCAGACTGTCCCTCATAGATCCAAAGGCCTGAGCACATGGAAGGGTGTCATAGTCTCTAGATCCGTATTCCTGTCCACTCACCAATACTCAGTACCTGTGTCCATTTTCTGGAAGACACTGTGGTGGTCTTCTAGGGACAGGGGCTTAGTTAGGAGTGCAAGCAGTTCATGGGGAGTTAAGGCCTGTGAGAAATAAAAGGGTGAGGGAGTGGGATGGGGCAGCAGAAGCAACCCTCAGCCAGCCCAGTGGGGGCTGTGGAGCAAGGATTTGCCCATAATCCTTTGGGACTACCCGAAGCCCCAAGGTAAGCAGCCTAGCAGGTGCCCTGTTGTGCCTGTGGTGTGGTTTTAGCTGCTGAGACTGGCCTTGGCTTCAGAGCTGAGGTGGAGCCTGACAGAAGTCATGGTGGTGTCTGCTCTGTCACCTCTGGACTGACTTTGTGAGGCTGAGAGAAGACTCTTTCCTGAAGGGACAGCTGAGACAGGCATGCTAGAGATACATGGCTGCCATCCCTGGGTCCTGTGTCTTCACTTCTCAATCTGCAGCTGGGCAGAAGTACCTCTGGGGTTCCAGTGGCCTCACAGACACTTTGAAGAGGAAGGTTAGTGGGAGGGTCACAGCTTGGGGTGGCAAAGATGCATTCTGAGTTCCTCTGAGCCTCAGCTGTTGCTCTGCCAGTCTGAGATGCTCACCTGATGGTGTGACCCAAATTCTCCATCCCAAGATTTTTTAGCCCTGGTCACCACACACTTCTCAGGCCAAGGCAGCTGCGTGTGTCCCTTCACAGTATTGGGCAAGGGAGTGCCAAGAGGTGCCCAGGCAGACAGAATCCACACATAGCCCTCTCGCCCTAATTTATAAGCAAGTTTGGGCTTTTTCTTTCATGGGAGGAGTCATTCAACTAGACCTCCCGCCCATATAGTCATAAGTACAAATTGGGGAGCAGCCCTGGATAATTAGTAGCTGACATGAATTTGGGCTGCTTGCTCCTCCAGCTTACTTGTGCCCCCAGGTCTTACTCAGGGTCAGTTCCAGACATTCCAGTTTTATCTTTGGAAGGGCTGCTGCTGGGCAGTCCAGCTTGATGACTTGGTGAGTCGAGGACACAGCTCATGATGGCTAGTGCAAGACACATAGGAGCTGAGGTCTTGCAGACAGTGGGCTCTCTGCCAGGGCCAAGTGGTAGCACACCAGGAGCTGTTTTTTTGGTATGCACAAAGTTCTCTGCTGCAAACAGCATGTTCTTGCTCCAGAAACCCAGGGTCTTTTTCCCCTGGCACTTGACATAAGCTGTGCACTACATTTTTTTCTTTACCTCTGACAGCGCCAAGATTGTGGGGTCTACAGCTCATGTGGCTGAAGTATCAAGGCTGGCTGGTAGCAGCCTGGACCTGCTGCGGAGCTGTGTCCTCCTCTCGGCCCCACTCAGAGCTAACCACCTTCCATGTTAGGTATATGGGCTGGAGCAATACTAAATGAATATTGTTGCTTTTTCTATGTGAATGGTGTTTCTAATCCTCTTTTCTGATTGGGATAGAGAAGAATGAACTTGCTAAATCAATAGCCATATACCGTGTATCTGAGACTGAATTGATCTGCTCTAGCAAAGACACTCCTGGATCCGTCTGGGTTCTGTAAGATCTATCCCAGTGACTCGAATGAAGAAATGATAGCAAACACCACGCTGCATCCTTGAGATTTTCAAGACTGAAATTAATCTGTGCAGCTCCTCTTCTCCTCCAGAGCATAATATTGTTATTGATTGACTGTCTTAGCTGAGAGGGTGGATCAAGTACAGAGATTTCCTTCGAGAAAATGTGGCATTCTGAAGGCATTACTGCTGGAGGCAGTCGCCAGCTGCCATCCTTGCAATGGGATGATGAGTTTTCTCCTGAAGGGTCATTGGTGCCACCCTGCTCCCCTCTGTGAGTCCTGACCTCAAAGAGGGTGGTTACTACTTGAAACACCCAGCTCTGCCCAGTCCCCTCTGCTTAGCCCCGCCTGAGCTCCCCTGACGGTCTGGTAAGCATTTCAGACACAACCTAGCCAAATACGGACAGGACACAGGATTGAGAGAAAAGCTGTTCAGGCTTGTCAAAGCAACTGTCTTGCTGTTTCATATGGGGAAGTCATTAGATATCTCTCTACTAGTTTCCTGAATTGTAAACATAAGATAATAACTTAAAATATTTCCTGGAGGTCCTATGGAAGGTAAATGCAAAGGAGCATATGAACATGCTTGTGTTTAAATAGCCAAAGGCACACGCACACACACACACACACACACACACACACACACACACATGCATGCACGCGCACGCACACATGCACACATGCATTATTTGGGTGAGATTGTCTTAAACTCAGTTGCTCAATGCAGACGGTGTACAATGTTTTATATTTCTAGATATTGTGATAGATACATTGATCAAGCCTTAAAAGTGTGGTCGTCAAGGCATTATTTGATCAGACAGGGGAACTGCAGGGTAGAGGAGTATCCTGGCCGAGAAGACACAGGCAGGAGGGAAGAGCCAGGGACTCTTGGAAGGTGCCAAGAGTAGGGATAATGTTAAGCTTAGTGTCACATCATCCTGAAAGCAGTGAAGGCTTTTAAATTTAGAGGAGAGAAAATAAGAGGAGGAACCAGGAAAGAGGCCTTCAAACACCCAGCTCTGCCCAGTCCCCTCTGCTTAGCCCCGCCTGAGCTCCCCTGACGGTCTGGTAAGCATTTCAGACACAACCTAGCCAAAACAGAATTGTGGCTGCTGCCTCTCCCCAGCTGCTTCTGCCCCAGCCTTCACCATTCACTCACTTGCTCTAGATAGAATCTAGGAGTTTCCTATCTTTCTATCATTTCCATATCTAGCCCACCAAGAAGTCTCTGGTACTAACTCCAAAATAAGCCATGAATCTGATCACTGGTCCCTGTGTTCATCTTACCACCCTGCTCTGTGGTATTCCTTGTGACGATTGTGATAGTTTTCCATGTACCTTCCGGCCTATACCACTGCCCACCCGCCTGTGCCCCACAGAGCACTGGGGATATTCTTCCCCTGCTCAAGGCTCCCCTAGACTCCCTGCTGCACCTTGATTGAAATACAGGCTCCTTAGCATGGCCTTCGGGTCCATCCTCCCCTCTGTGGTTAAACTGGAGGCCGCATGAAGCCCAAGAGAGGACGAGGAGGCTGGGAAGTGGACTGGAGTCACACTGTAGTGGTCTGGGAGTGTGAACACATTCATGACCACAGAAGTATAGTAGGCAAAAAAAAAAAAAAAAAGTGCTAACTTTTCAAAATTCCATTTATTTTTTTCCCTCAGAATTGATTTCTTTCTTCAGTAATTTTTTCTATCAAAATACAGACTACCACAATTAAACAACCTCACTCCACCTTGCTTGCTTATCATTTCTGTATAATTCCAATTAAAAATCAAAACTGTCACAGAAACAAGGGTTTGTATTGGAGATATTAGCAATCTTCAATTAGGGACAACAAAGCACATACCAGTCGCATAGCATCAATTGTGTTTATGACGTGTGTGTGCAGGTGTGTGGGTAGCTTCGTTAGGGAACTGTGGCTGTTTCATTACCACAGACTTGGCAGAGTCCTTTGGTTGCATTATCTGTCTTCTATCTGCCCCTACCCGAATCATTTATATCTATAGCAAGTCAGACGCATAACTGCCATGCCATCGCCACTCCATTACAGTGGATGGAAAAAAAGGAGGTCTCTTGTTCTATCTCTAGTCCATATCTTTTTTTTTAAAATCCTCATCCAAGGATATTTTTCCATTGATTTTCAGATAGAGTGGGAGGGAGCGGGGAGAGAGAGGGGGAAACATCGATGTGAGAGAGGCACATTGACTGGCTGCCTTCTACACGACCTGGACCAGGGCTGGGGTTCAAACTGCAACTGAGGTACGTGTACTTGACCAGAATCGAACCTGCGACTCTTGGTCCACAGGCCGATGCTCTAACCGCTGAGCCAAACCAGCCAGGGCTCTAGTCCATATCTTAAACATTGTAGTGCCATGGGTATGGAACATATCACAAAAATAGGACTGAAACTATTCATGGATTAAATGCAAAGTGATGTATTGAATGATTAAGCAACTAGACTAATGGTTTCTTTGAATTCAGGATGCAAAGTAATCATTTCTTGGTTGTGGTCACTGCTTCAGATGTGCAGATAAGAGACAAGGAAACAGGATGTCATAAAGCTCTAATCACTCCCACCCTAAATGTCTGCCATTTAGGTACTATTTTCATAATTTCTTTATAAGTATACATCATTTGACTACTATTTATCAATATTTTTATTTAAATAAACTCACTGTTTAAAATAAATTTTAGCCTCATACTAAGCAACAGTACCCATATATCATAATTTTAATGCACTACTTATACTTCTAACACCATTAAAAGGAACACATCACTGACCATTCTGTCTAACGTGGCCACTGCCGTCCACCACCCTTTGCTCCCTATGTCTTTACTCTGGTTGGTTTTTCTTCATTAAGCCTATCATACTGATCCTTATGTTAGATCTTTATTTATGTCTTTGTTCTTTATACTCATCAGGAGGAAGACAGGGCCTTTGTTCTGTTCCTGTTGCTTCTTGTGTCTACTAGAATGATTGTTGTACAGTGGAACTTAGCTAATACTTAGTGAACTGGTGTAAAATAAAATATCTCTCTGTGTACCATGTTGAATTCTAGCAGATTTAGAGCACTTAGTCAAAGTCTTGGCTTTGATACTGACTAGCCAACTACCCCGCCCCTCCGACTACAAAGGCATTTGGACAGGACATGTGGGAGTGTGGTGAACAGCCCTGGCTGCCTCTCCAGCATCTACCCTCGCTCACTGCCCGGGGTCCTGGGGTGAAGCCTAATTAGTTCCATAGTGGCTCTTACTCTTGCTAAGGACAGGTTCAGAAACACTGGCCAAAGCCACCCATTCCTCTGGAGGCAGTTATTTTTTCAGAAGGGGGCATATGACTCATGAACATCAATGAATTTCAAGGAGAGGATTCTGAGAAATATTTCTCACTCTTTAGAACCTTCAGTAAGTCAAGCATATTTCCTCTGAAAGAGTATAATGGAAAGGACATTGGGAAGGATTCAGGCAGCCTGTCTTCATCCCATAGCCCTACTAATCTTTGGCTGCATGAGCCTTAAGAGATACTGTAGACTGTCTGAGCCCAACTTTGTCAAATGTAAAATAATATAATTTTCTTAACCGTCAAATTAATAGAGTTATTTTGGAAATTCAGGAAGAAATTTTAAAATAAAATGTTCTACCAAGTATAAAATACAAATAAGATTTTTTGCTTTTGTTTTTTTAAAAATGGTTAGAAATGTGTAGCTTGTTAATGGGCCATCACTCACAGCCTGCGTGGGCTTGTCTGCATTGGCTTGTAGTGCTTTGGAGCCATTCTTGGTATTAGAGAATAGACTAGAGTGAATGAACACAAAAATATGCCTAGAAATGGTTAAGGAGTTTGCTGGGTCTTCCTGGCAGAGTTCTGTGACCCCTAACACTGTTTCAAATTAGGTCACTGGCAGTCATCAGGGAGAAAACAAAAGGTCCCTAAGATTACTTTAGAAAATATTTTATGCTCTTACTTCAAGATGAAGAAATTTATGCTACCCAAGATTCTGTCTTCTTCTCTATTCACATATGAAAACTAGTTTTATCCTTCAGATGCAAAATATCAAAATATTCAACATTGGAAAAGGGTCAATGAAGTCGCATATGTAAAAGATACTATGCAACCATCAAATGATTCTTGAAGAGTTGTAGCAGCAGGGAATTGCTTATACTATTAAAATAAATGAAAACATACAGAAGCATCTCTACAGTATATGTACTGTACTAAATGACATATCTATGTAATGACACACACATGTAGCACACACATAAGTGCATGCACACTGATACATAGAAAATAAAACAAGGGCTAGATAGCAAAATCTTAACAGCAATTGTTTTGGTTGACAAGATCAGAAGTGATTTTTCTTATTTTTTCAAAATTTTAACAAATGTTCATTTATTGCTTTTACAATTAAGAAAAAATACAATTATGAAAAGTAAAGATATGCAATGGCTGAGGGAAAATCAAACAGTGAATACTATTATGATATCGAATCTGCACATGACTGACTGGGTTCCCTAGTTACTAAAAACATATCCTATTTTATTTTCTTTAGCATTTTTATTAAGATATAATTGACATGTAAGAATATATTCATTTCAGGAATACAAAATAATTATTCATTATTTGTATGTATTGTGTAATGCTCACCACAATGAGTACAGTTAACATACATCATCACACATAGTTAAAAAATGTTTTTCTTGTGATAAGAAATTTTAAGGTCTACTCTCTTAACAACTTTCAACTACACTTTACAGTATTAACTATAGTTGCAATGCTGGACATTACATACCCAGGACTTACTTATTTTATAACTGAAAGTTTATACTTTTTGATCACTTTCACCCATTTCACCCACCCTCATACCCTGAATTTGGCAGTATATTCTTGGTATCTATGAGTTTGTTTTTTTGTTGGTGTGTGTTTGTTTTAGATTCCACATATAAGTGAGATCTTATGGTATTTGTCTTTCTCTCTGACTTATTTCACTCAGCAGAATGGCTTCAAGGTCCATTCATGTTGTAGCAGTTGGCAAGATTTTTAATGATTACTTTTGACATAGAATTTGACTGAATAATCCAAAGTATGATGAAGTAACAGAACTCGTCCAATCATTAATAAGTCTGAGTAGTGTTCACTGTTTGCCTTTCCCTCGGGATCTTCACATTTTGTATCTTGGAACTTGGGAAAATTCAAGGAACTTTACTTAGGGAGTCACTTTATGGGCACTGGCAACTTCACATAATTTATGGTCTAAAATCACCCCAGTATATTTTCTTTTTAGGTCAGAACTCTAGCAGTACACATTTTGAATTTTTCTATTATACAGCCCAAACCTCAGTTTGAAAGCTGTGCCTGGGAAACATACAGACCCTACTTTGTATTTTAAATTAATACTAGACTACTAAACATACTAAAGCTAATACCTAATATACCTAACAATATATTACAAATATATATATATATAAATATATATATATTTATATATCTAATATAGTATATTTAAATCAATTAAACATGGAATCAAAGATTACAATATTGATCTTTTCAGTACTTTAAACTCTCTTTTGCATGTTTGGCAAATAGAAGAAAATTAAAAGAAGTCAGTTCTAATCATTCCCTAAGGTTTTTGTTTGTCTGTGTTTTACTTTTTAATTCCAAGATCAAGAACCTCTACTTGACATTTATCTTCCATAAAAATTCATTTACTTCTGAAGCTGCTGTGTCTTTCTCTATGGTTCCCACATCCATAGCTCCAACGTGACGTAGTTCCTGAGCTTCAGAGCCACTTTTGAGCTGCTCTCCATAGAATATTTTTTAAATTAAATTTATTGGGGTGACATTGGTTAATAAGATTATATAGGTTTCAAGTGTACATTTCTATGTTACACGATCTTCATAGTGCATTGTATGCCTGCAGCCCAATATCAGATCATCTTCTATCACCATGCATTTGACCCTTTACTACCCCTCCACCCGCCTTCCCTCTGGTAACCACCACACTGTTGTCTGTGTCTATGAGTTTTTGTTTGTTCATTTGTTGCTTTTAGTTTTATATCCCATGTAAGAGTGAAATCATATGGTTCTTAATTTTTTCTGTCTAACTTATTTTATTTAGCATGATATTCTCAAGGCCCATTCATTTTATCACAAACAGCAGTATTTCATCTTTTCTTATGACTGAGTAGTAGTCTATTATATAAAGATTATGCAATCATCTATCAAAAGACATTTCAGTTGTTTCCATATCTTGGCCACTGTGAATATGCTGCAATGAACATAGGGATGCATATATCTTTGCAAATAAATGTTTTCAAATTTTTCAGGTAGATACCCAGAAGAGGGGTTGCTGAGTCATATGGCAACTATATTCTTAATTTTTTGAGGAATCTCTATACTGTTTTTCATAGTGGCTGTACCCGTTTACCAGATGGCTTCACTAGTAAACTCTGCCAAACATTCAAAGAAGATTTAATACCCACATTTTATGAGGCCAACATATTTCTGATCCCAAAACCTGGCAAAAATAACACAAGAAAGGAAAACTACAGACCAGTATCTCTGATGAATACAGATGCAAAAATCCTAAACAAAACACTAGCAAATCCAATATAACAATACATTAAAAAAATAATACATTATGATCAAGTGGGATTCATTATGGGGGCACAGGATGGTTCAACCTATGCAAATTGATCAATGTAATAGGCCACATTAAGGAAATGGGGGATAAAAATCACATGATCATATCAATAATGCAGAAAAAGCATATGATAAGATACAACATTCATTTATGATTAAAACACTCAATAAAATGGGTATAGAAGGAAAGTACTTCAACATAATAAAGGCCATATATGACAAACCCCCAGCTAATACCATACTCAATGGTGAAAAACTAAAAGCTTTTCCTCTAAGATCAGGAACAATTTCCACTCTCACCACTCTTATTCAACATAGTACTGGAGCTCCTAGACAGAGCAATCAGGTAAGAGAAAGAAATAAAAGCCTCCTAATTGGGAATGAAGAAGAAAAATGTCACTTTCTGCAAATGCATGATTTTTTATATAGAAAACCCTAAAGAATTCTCAAAAAAACAAAAAACAAAAACTAGTATAAACAATAAACAAATAAAGTTGCAGGATACAAAATCAATGTACAAAAATCCACTGCACTCCCATAAACTAACAATGACATTTCAAAAAAACAAAAAACAAAAACCACATTCATTTTGCTATTGCAACAAAAGAATAAAATAACTAGTAATAAACTGACAAAGGATGTGAAGGACTTATGTACTGAAAGCTACAAAGCATTATTAAAAGAGGTTGAAAAAAACACAATGAAATGGAAAGATATTTTGTGTTCATGGGTTGGAATAATCAGCATAGTTAAAATGTCCATATTACCCAAAGCAATATACAGATTTAATGCAATCCCCATCAAAATCCCATGTCATTTTTTAAAGGAATAGAATTAAAAAATCATCAGATTTGTATGGATTCACAAAAGGCCTTGATTAGCAAAGCAATTTTGAGAAAAAAGAACAATGCCAGAGGCATTACACTCCCTGACTTCAAATATACTACAAAGTGACAATAATCAAAACAGCATGGTATTGGCAGAAAAAACAGACACAGAGACCAATGAAACAGAATTGAGATTCCAGAAATAAACCTACTTGTTTATGGGCAAGTAATTTTTGACAAAGGAGATAAAAACATACAGTGGAGAAAAGAGAGCCTTTTCAATAAATGGTACCGGAAAAATTGTAAAGCCACATGCAAAAGAATGAAACTAGCTTATAGTTTGTCCCCATATACCAAAATTTACTCAAAGTGGATCAAGGACCTAAATATAAAATCTGAAACAATAAATTACATAGAAGAGAATACATAGACCTTGGTATTAGAGATGATTTTATGAATTTGACCCAAAAAGCAAGGGAAATAAAGATAAAAATAAATGAATGGGACTGTATTAAACTAAGACGTTTCTGCACAGCGAAAGAAACTACCAACAAACAAAAAGACAACCAACCAAATGGGAGAAGATATTTGCAAACAACATCTTTGATAAGGGATTAATATCCAAAATATATAAAGAACTCATACAACTCAACACCAAACAAATAAACAATCCCATTAAAAATTGGGCAGAGGACCTGAACAGACACTTCTCCCTCTATAGATCTTAATTTGAATTTCCCACCTGCACGTCAGTGCTTTTAATCCAGAATAGTGCTTTGAATTCTCTGTCATGACAGCTTCCTTACTAAATTTCTGTGCATTCTTGTCATCACCATTAAGGTCACTCACCATCAGAGTATGGGAAATAAATTTGATTTATACCTATTTCTTGTCACCTGTATAATTAAATCAGGTAAATCCAAAGTCCTCAGAGCCTCTAGCTTCCACTGCCACCATATTTCAGGTCTTTATTTCTTCTTTCCTGGGTATTGTAGTCCAGCAGATATCCTCTTTTTTCTCACTGTACTTAATTCTTCAAGTTGTTAATCACATTAATCTACCTAGTGTACAATTCAATCCTATTATATTTTACAAAATATTTTGTATGGAGTCCTCTGCCCCACCACACCAAATTTAGTACACACTCCCCACCTTGGCATGCAATGTCCTTCATTTTTTTTTTTTCATGTGTTCATTTTTCCTGTACTCATTGTTTCAATAAACTTACTAACCATCTCCTCAATGCCAGCCCTATTCTACACATCAGTGAACGTAGTAAACAAATATTCTTACCTTTAGGATTTTGTATTCCAGCAGAGGGACCAGAAAAAAAGCAGAATAAATAAGTAAATTATGAAGCATGCTAGAATATGATGGTTGTAAGGAGAATTCATAGTATAGGGTGAAGAGGAACCAAATTATCATCTCAGTTAGGACTGCTGGAGTGGGCTTCACTGAAAAGGACATTTGAACAAAGATTTGAAGGAGATGTGGAATGAACAATATGGAGAGATAGGGGAAGAGCATTTTGGGCTGAGAGAATCGTCAACCACACTGTCCTGATGGAGAGCATATACACATCAGTGTGTTCAGGACATGTGAGTGAGCATCAGGCTGGCAATGGAGAACCCTTGTTCTTGTCCTTGAGGACATGGATCAGATGAGGGCTTTTACTCAGAGGGACTTGGAGAGCCTCTGAAGAATTTGAGAAGTGATTTACATGATGAACACTTTAAAAGAACACTCTGGCTGCAATATTTAGAAAACACAGTAAAGAGAAAATGGTGGAAGTGAGGAGTCCTGTTCCAGGGGACAATTACAATAATCCAGGCAAGAGGTTTCAGTACTTATGGGGAGGCATCATAGAGATAGTGAGAAATGGTCTTACCTGGATAATAGATTTCAAAGAAAGAGACCTCCAAATTTTCTGATAGATTATGAAGAGGGAAAGTGCCGAGGTCTTGCCTCAGCAGGTCCAGGGTTTCCCTCAGGTGTGGATGAAGTCAGTGAGAAAAGGAGACGTGAGACAGAAGGTGCTTGATCCCTTCTGCTACTTAAGGCTAGAGAATCTTTATTTTTATATCTTTGGGCTGTATAACAAGTTACTCATTCCTTTTTCTTTTGACCTGTAAGCAAGTGTGTAGAGACACTCTCTTTTGCTTACACAGCTCTTAGGTACTGGTACAGAGTTAACCACTAACTGTTTCATCCAGACATAACAAGGACATTGTATTAGATCTTAACCTTTACAATTACTTTCACCATATGACTCATTGGCTTCTAGATTTTTGTATTGACAACTAGAAAGATGGGTTGTCATTAACTGAGACAGAGAAAACTAAGGATAGAGTAGGTATGGGAAATGGAAGAGGAGAATTTCATATTTAAAGATGTTACATTTGAGATGTCGACTTCATAACCAAGAGGGAATCCAAGTAGGCCATTTAATATAGGAGTCTGGAGTTTAGTGGAGAGATCCATATTAGAGCTACAACTTTGAGAGTCATTAGCAGTGAGATTATATTTAAAGCCATGAGACTTGGATTTGAGAAATGGCAGTGGAGTGAATGGAAGCTAAACAGACCATCTCCCAGGACCAAACTGGAATTACAACTAAAATAAAGAAAAAGTCATCTGAAAAAATCAACTGAAGAGCAGCTGGAGAAAACCGTTATAACCAGGAATGTAAAGAGGACCACAAACAGAGACTGGTAGGAAGTGTAGAGGTGCAAGAGGGCTGGCTGGATTCCCACAGGCAGCAGCTGAAGGCTATCTTAGCTGTGAGAAGTTCCTTCTGATAAGTCGGGGGTTTAAATCCTAAGGCCGTTCCCCAGCACAGAGTGGTGGAACAAGGAAAGGTGCCCACATAACATTTGGCTGAGAAAATCACCAGAGCAGAGGTTCTGCCTGACAGGGAGAGGGGATGAGAATACTGACACTTCTCTGAAGGGCCAGTGCACTAAATCAGCTACAGCCACTCACCTTGGGCTCTGGCACAGGGAGAGCAGACTGGACTGGAGCTGATTGAGGAGAGTCAGGGGTTCGTGGCACTGGGGAGAAAGCTGGGAAGGAAACCAACAGGAGTCCTATGCTGAGTCATTCCCCCACACTGCAGTAGCCACATTTCTTAAGCAGTTCCTTCCCATCAGAGCAGGTTTAGCCTGGGGGAGAAGCAACTGCCCCTTCCCTGGGAATTTAACCCCACCTAGCCAGGAAAAGTCCAACCTGAGGCTCATTAACTGCCAGAGACTATGCACCAGCCAATAAGCAGAGACTCATCTCTGAAGGCCTTGAATCTTGGGCCTGGCTCTAGGTTGTTGGGTTTCATGGCTTTGGGGACTGAGCTGTGAAGGCTGAGGCCTGGGTCCCTTTGCTGAGCCATAAATCCATGTTCCAGCAACCATTCTTCTCAAGCAGAGTTCCACATCAAAGCAGCGATAGCCCACTGGGGAAGCAACTGCCCATCCTTGGGAATTTAACCCCACCCGGCTGAGAGAAGCAAAACCTGAGGCTTATTAACTTCCACAGACTATTACTCAGCCTGCAGTTGAAGACTAGTCTCTGGGCACTCTGACCCTTAGGCCTGGCTCGTGGTCATTGATCATTGAGATTTGAGGTTCTGGGGTCAGAGCTGTGAAGGAAGCTGATTGGGCCCCAGTGCTGAATCATTAACCTGTGCTGCAGAAACCATATTCTTCAGGTAGAATTTACCTCTAAAAAGCAGCTTTAGCCCCGGGGGAAGCAATTGCCCCACTCACTGGAAATCCTCTTACCCTGCCCATGTGGGGGATCTTTATTCAGCTGAGGTCTACACCATGAGGCTCATTAAGTAACTGAGATTAACAGCCTTCAGGCAAATGCTCTGGGATAACTGAATCTTGGCCTGGCCTACTAGTCTACCCAGGAAAGTAAGACTAGACATTGGTGTTCAGCATGGTCCCTTCCATACTCATCCAAACCCAGCAGAGGAAGCTACCATCTGAAGAATACTGATACTCACAGGAGATTTTTGCAGGCTCCAAACCCTACTGAGACAGCCAAAATGGAGAAACAAAGAAACAAATCCCAAATGAAAGAACAAGAGAATTCTACAGAAGAGGGGCTAAATGAAATGGAGATAAGCAAGCTATCAGATGTAGGCCTCGTAGTAATGATTATGAGAAAGCTCAACAGCATGAATAAAGATATAGAAACAATGAAAATCAACCAATTAGATATGAAAAACAACCAAGTGGAAATGAAGAATGACATAGTAGAAATAAAGAACACATTGGAAGGAATAATCAGCAGATTAGAAGAAGCCAAAGATTGCATCAGAGAATTAGAAGACAGGGTAGAAAAAAATCACTCAATCAGAGAAATAAAAAGAAACACAGAATTAAAAAACAGGAGGACAGTTTAAGAGAGCTATGGGACAATATGAAAACTAATGACATCCATATAATAGTAGTACCAGAAGAAGAAGAAAGTGAGCAAGGGTTAGAGAATCTATTTGAAGAAATAGTGACAGAAAACTTACCTAACTTGGTGAAGGAAAAAGTCATACATGTTCAGGAAGCACAGAGAGCCCCAAGTAAGAAGAACCCAAAGAGGCCCATGCCAAGACACATCATAATTAAAATGCCAAAAATTAAAGACTAAGAGAAAATCTTAAAGGCAGCAAAAGAAAGCAACAGGTTAGCTACAAAGGAGCACCCATAAGGCTATCAGGTGATTTCTCAACAGAAACACTACAGGCCAGAAAGGAATGGCATGAAGTATTCAAGGTAACAAAAAACAAAAGTCTGAATTCAAGACTATCCAGCAAGGTTATCGTTCAAAACAGAAGGTAAAATAAAGAGCTTCCCAGACAAAAAAGGATAAAGGGAATATATTAGCCTCAAATCAGCACTGCAAGAAATGTTAAGGGGACTTCTGTAATAAGCAGAGAAAACATATTGAGAGAAACATAGGCATAATAAATAAAAATGGCCATAAATAAGTACATATCAATAACAAAAATGTAAATGGATTAAATGCTCCAATCAAAAGACACAGTGTAGCTAATTGATAAGAAAGCACAACATTATATATATATATATAACCTCTCTACAGGAGACCTACCTCACAACAAAAGACCTACACAGGTTCAAAGTGAAAGGATAGAAAAAAAGTATTTCAATCAAATGGAAATGAAAAAAAAAGCTGGGGTAGCAATACTCATGTCTGATAAAATAGACTTCAAAATGAAGGCCATAACAAGAGACAAAGAAGGCCACTACATAATATTGAAAGGATCAATCCAACATGAGGATATAACCTTGGTAAACATATATGCACCCAATATACGAGCACTAAAATATATTGAAAAACTTCTGGAGGACATCAAGGAAGAAACTGACAGCAATACAATTATGGCAGAGAATTCAACACCCAACTGACATCACTGGATAGATCCTCTAGAAAAAAAAAATTAACAAGGAAACAGAGACTCTAAATAATGCACTGAATCACATGCATTTAATGGGTATTTACAGAGAATTACATCCCAAAACTGCAGAATACACATTCTTCTCAAGTGCAAATGGTACATTCTCAAAGATAGACCAGATGTTAGGACACAAACTAAGTCTCTACAAATTCAAGAAGATTGAAATCATATCAAGCATCTTCTCAGATTATAGTGGCATGACTCTAGAAATTAATTACAATAAAAATACACAAAAACATTCAAACACAAGGAGGCTAAATTGTATGTTATTAAACAATGAATGGATTACAAAGGAGATCAAGGAAGAAATTTAAAAATTCCTGGAAATCAATAAAATGAACATACAACACAAAATCTAAGGGATGCAGTGAAAGCAGTCCTGAGGAAAGGTCATAGCATTACGGCCTACCCCCAGAAACAAGAAATATTTCTAATAGGCTATCTAACCCTACAACTTAAAAACTAGAAAGTAAGCAAAAAGAAAAACCAAGAGAAAGTGGAAGGAAAGAAATAATAAAGGTCAGAGTGGACATAAATGACATAGAGACTAAAAAACAATTCAAAATATCAATGGAACCAAGAGCTGGTTCTTTGAAAAAATAAACAAGATTGATGGACTTTTAGCCAGACTCACCAAGAAACAAAGAGAGAGGACCCAAATAAACAAAATCAGAAATGAAAGAGGAGAAGTAATAACTAACACCACAGAAATACAAAGGATTGTTAGAAAATACTATGAACAATTATACACCAACAAATTGGATAACCTAGGTGAAATGGACATATTCCCAGAATCACACAGTCTCCCAAAACTGAAGTGGGAAGAAATAGAAAACTTGAACAGACCAATAAAAACTAAGGAAATTGAAGCTGTAATCAATAAACTCCCAGCAAACAAAAGCCTGCATCCGGACAGCTTCATAGGGTAGTTTTACTGAACATTCAAAGACTAACTAACACCCATTCTCCTTAAACTATTCCAAAAAATTCAAGAAGAAAGAAGACTTCCAAGCTCTTTTTATGAGGCTGGCATAATCCTAATTCCAAAACCAGATAAAGACACTACAAAGAAAGAAAACTACAGGTCAATATCCCTGATGAACATGGATGCCAAATCGTCAACAAAATATCAGCAAATCGGATCCAGCAATATATTTAAACAATTATTCACCATGACCAAGTGGGATTCATCCCAGGGATGCAAGGCTGGTACAATATTTACAAATCAATAAATGTGATACACCATATAAACAAAATGAAAGATAAAAATCATATGATCTTATCAATGGAAGCTGAAAAAACATTTGACAAAATTCAGCACACATTTCTGATAAAACACTTTCAAAATGGGAATAGAGGGATCATATCTCAACATACTAATGGCCATATGTAAAAAACCTACAGCCAACATCATACTCAATAGGCAAAAATGAAAAGCATTTCCCTTAAGAAAAGGAACAAGATGGGGATGCTCACTTTTATCTAACATACTACTGGAAGTCTTAGTCGCAGCAATTAAACAAGAAGAAAAAATAAAAGGCATCCAAAATTGGAAAGGAAGAAGTGAAACTGTCATTATTTGCAGATGACATGATATTGTATATAGAAAACCCTAAAGATTACATCAAAAATCTACTAGATTTAATAGATAAATTTTACAAAGTAGCAGGAAAAATTAACATCCAGAAGTCAATGGCATTCTTATAACACCAATAATGAGCACTCTAAAGGGAAACTAAAAAAAAATCCCATTTACCATTGCATCAAAAATAAATAAGATACCTAGGAATAAACTTAACCGAGGAGGTAAAAGACCTCCTCTCAAAAAACTACAGGACGTTGGAAAAAGAAATAGAGGAAGATAGAAACAAGTGGAGACATATACCATGTTCATGGATCAGAAAAATCAACACCATTAAAATGTCCATACTACCCAAAGCAATCTATAGATTCAATGCAATCCCTATTAAAGTAACAATGGCATATTTCACTGATCTAGAACAAATACTCCAAAAGTTTATATGGAACCAGAAAAGGCCCCAAATAGCCACAGCAATTTAAAAAAAAAAAAAAAAGAATAAAGTGGGAGGGATCACAATACCAGATACCAAATTAGACTACAAAGCCATCGTAATTATAACAGCCTGGTAATGGTACAAGAACAATCCTATAGATCAGTGGAACAGAACAGAGAACCCAGAAATCAACCCAAGACAGTATTTGTAGTTAATATTTGGCAAAGGAGGCAAGAGCATAGAATGGAGAAAGTGTATGCATGGAGTTTCTTCAGTAAATGGTGGTGGGAAAATTAGACAGCTACATGCAAAAAACTGAAACTAGACCACCAACTTACACCATACACAAGAATAAACTCAAAATGGGTAAAATACTTAAATGTAACTTGTGAAACTATAAAAATCCTAGAAGAAAATGTAGGCAGAATAATCTCAGACATCATACTTAGTGGAATATTCACTGATACATCACCTAGGGCAAGAGAAACAAAGGAAAAAATTAATACATGGGACTACATCAAAGTAAAAAGCTTCTACATGCAAAAGAAATCAACATCAAAATGAACAGGGAACTCACTCTCTTGGAGAACATATTTACCAATGATACATCAGTTAAGGGGTTATATCTAAAATATATAGAGTACTCATACAACTCAACAAAAAGAAGACAAACAATCCACATTTTGGAGGGGACACATACATTCAGTCTATGACATTTTTTATTTGTATGTACTCTTCTTCTTCAATTACTATCTCATATTTAGGTAATAGAAGTAATTACAAATTAAAGAAGTGATTCATGTACTGAAATGTTGAAAGATTATTATTTCTTTATAAATAAAGCTTGAACACAGGCAGGAAATTTTAGAGCGTGGTTTATGAACTAGCCCCACCTAGTTCAAGACTAAAATAAAATATGTATCAGGTAACATCTAAGTGCTATTGCTAGAAAATGGCTTGTACCAAAGTAAATTGATGCATTTAACACAGCAGATCAGTTCTCCTCTTGGAAAAAGTGTTTTTACTTTAGCTTTCTGCAAAATTTGCTTAGTTTTCTTCCTAACTCAGTGGGAACTATTGCTGTTTCCAGATCTTAGCCATTGCAAATAGCTCTGCTGTGAACATAGGGGTACATATATTCTTTCTGATTGGTGTTTCAAACCAAGTAAATCTGAAATAATCAGCATGCAAATACATACACACATGCGCATACACATACATATACTTGTAAAAAGTAATGAAAGAAACAACATTTGAGAATTAAAATATAAAATATATTAATTTAAGCAGTTGAATGGAGTTTTTCAAATCTTTGCAAACAGAAATATTAATTCTAGAATTGCACCTGGTGGAAATTATTTTATATACCCAAAACGAACCCATTTTATAGAATATCTGTCCATTTGAATTTCAGTTTATTCATGATTACATTCAGTTTATGAATCTTTGGCAAGAACATCACAGAAGTGATGCTACATTATTTTCATTGCATCCTATGAGATGGTGCATGATTTCTATTTGTTCCATTATTGACATCCAGTCTAATCTCTTGATTAAGGTATATTGTGGGTTGAATTATATTTCCAAAGAAGATATGTTGCGGTCTTAACTCCTGGTACTTGTGAGTGTGACCTTATTTGTAAACAAGGTCTTTACAGATGTAATCAAATTAAGATGAGGTCATGATGGATTAATATGAGCCCTAAATTTAATTATTGTTTTTTTAATCCTCACACAAGGGTATGTTTTTTGTTGGTTTTTTCTTAATTGATTTTAGAGAGAGGGAGGGGGAAAGAGAGACAGAAATATTGATTGGTTGCCTCCTGAACACGCCTCGACTGGGGATTTAACCTGCAACCTTTTAGTATATGTGATGATGTACCAACCAACTGAGCTACCTAGCCAGGGCCAATTATTTGTATTCTTATAAGAGGGAAGAAGGCCACATAATGACAGATGCAGAGATTAGAGTGTTGTGTCTGCAAACCAAGAAACAGCAAAGATTACCAGCCACCACCAGAATCTAGAAGTGGCAAGGAATGACTCACCTCTAAAGTATTCAGAGGGAGCCTGGCCCTGCCAACACCTTGACTTTTGACTTCTAACCTTCAGATCTGTGAGAAAATAAATTTTTGTCATTTTAAGCCACTCAGTTTGTGACAATCAGATAGTACAGCCCTAGGAGACGAATACAAGATAATATATGCCAGATTCCTGTAAAATGTATTACTATTACATAAAATTTTTGAGGGGGTTACTTTGAGAATAAGTAAGAGAGTACTTTATATAACTTTCACCCACTAATTTTTAGCATCCACCATATTGTTTCCCATAGTGGCTGCACCAGTCTGCATTCCCACCAGCAGTGTACTAGGGTCCCCTTTTCTCCACCCCCTCACCAGCACTTGTTGTTTGATGATTTGTTGATGGCAGCCATTCTGGCAGATGTGAGGTGATACTTCATAGTCATTTAAATTTGCATCTCTCTGATGATTAGTGACATTGAGCATTTTTTCTTATGTCTCTTGGCCATTTGTATGTCCTGTTTGGGGAGGTGTCTATTTAGGTCCTCTGCCCATTTTTTAATTGGGTTCTTTATCTTCCTTTGTTTGAGATGTATAAGTACTCTATATATTTTGGAAATTAACCCTTTATCTGATGTATTGTTGGCAATTATGCTTTCCCATATAATGGGTTCACTTTCCATTTTGATGGTTGTTTCTTTTGCTGTGCAGAAGCTTTTTAGTTTGATGTAGTCCCATGTATTACTTTTTTCTTTTGTTTCTCTTGCCTTAGGTGATATATCAGTGAAAATTCTGCTGTGTGTGATGTCTGAAATTTTGTTGCCTACATTTTCTTCTAGGATTTTATGGATCCACAAGTCACATTTAAGTCTTTTATCCATTTTGAGTTTATTCTTGTGTATGGTGTAAGTTGGTGGTCTAGCTTCATTTTTTTGAATGGAGCTGACCAATTTTCCCAGCACTATTTATTAAAGTGGCTGTCTTTACTCCATTGTATGCTCTTGCCACCTTTGTCAAATATTAATTTGGTATAATGTCTTGGGTCAATTTCCGGGTTCTCTGTTCTGTTCCACTTGTCTATATGCCTGTTCTTGTGCCAGTACCAGGCTGTTTTGATTACAGAGGCTTTGTAGTACAACCTGATATCCGGTATTGTGATCCTACCTACTTTGTCCTTCTTTTTCAAGATTGCTCTGGCTATTTGGGGTATTATTTTACTCCATATTAACTTTTGAAGTATTTGTTCTAGTTCTGTGAAATATGTTGTTGGTATTTTGATGGGGATTGCATTGAATCTATAGATTGCTTTGGGTAGTATGACATTTTAATGATGTTAATTCTTCCAATCCATGAACAAGGTATATGCTTCCACTTTTTTATATCTTCTTCTGTTTCTTTTTCAATGTCCTGTAGTTTTCTGCAAATAGGTCCTTTACTTCTTTGGTTAGGTTTATTTCTAGGTATCTTAATTTTTTTGCTGCAATGGCAAATGGGATTGTTTTTTTAGTTTCTCTTTCTGTGAGTTCATTTTTGGTGTATAAGAATGCCGTCAATTTCTTGATGTTAATTTTGTATCCTGGTACCTTGTCAAATTCGTTTATTAAATCTAGTAGATTTTTGGTGGAGTCTTTAGGGTTTTCTATGTACAATATCATATCATCTATAAATAATGACAGTTTCACTCCCTCCTTTCCATTTTGGATCCCTTTTATTTTTTTCTCCTTGTGTCATTGCTGTGGCTAAGACTTCCAGTATTATGTTAAATGAGAGTGGTGAAAGTGGGCATCCATGTCTTGTTGTTGTTCTTAAGAGAAATGCTTTTAGTTTTTTCCCATTGAGTATAATGTTGGCTGTAGGTTTTTCATATATGGCCTTTATTATGTTGAAATATGATCCCTCTATTCCCACATTGCTGAACGTTTTTATCAGAAATTGGTGCTGGATTTTGTCAAATGCTTTTTCAGCATCTATTGATATGATCAAATGGTTTTTATCTTTCATTTTGTTTATGTGGTGTAACGCATTTATTGATATTTGAATATTGTACCAGCCTTGCATCCCTGGGATGAATCCCACTTGGTCATGGTGAATAATTTTTTTAATGTATTGCTGGATCCGATTTGCTAATATTTTGTTAAGGATTTTGGCATCTATGATCATCAGGGATATTGGCCTGCAGTTTTCCTTTCGTTTTTTGTGGTGTCTTTATCTGGTTTTGGAATTAGAATTATGCTGGCCCCATGAAACCAGTTTGGAAGCTTTACTTCTTCTTGAATTTTTTGGAATAGTGTGAGGAGAATGAGTGTTAGTTTTTTGAATGTTTGGTAAAACTCCCCTGTGAAGCCGTCAGGGCCTGGGCTTTTGTTTGCTGGGAGAGTCTTGATTATATCTTCAATTTCCTTAGTTGTTATTGATGTATTCAAGTTTTCTATCTCTTCTCGGTTCAGTTTTGGGAGATTATGTGTTTCTAGAAATTTGTCCATTTCTCCTAGATTGTCCAATTTGTTGGCGTATAATTGTTGATAGTATTTGTTAACGATCCTTTGTATTTCTGTGGTATCAGTTGTTATTTCTCCTTTTTCATTTCTGATTTTGTGTATTTGGGTCCTCTCTCTTTGTTTCTTGGTGAGTCTATATAAGGGTCCATCAATCTTGTTTATCTTTTCAAAAAACCAACTCTTTATTTCATTGATCTTTTGAATTGTATTTTTAGTCTCTATGTCATTTATTTCTACTCTGATCTTTACTATTTCTTTCCTTCTACTTGTTCTGGGTTTTTCTTTTTGTTTGCTTTCTAGTTCTTTAAATAGTAGGTTAGATAGTCAATTAGAAATTTTTCTTGTTTCTTGAGGTAGGCCTGTAGTGCTCTGAACTTTCCTCTCAGAACTGCTTTCGCTGGGTCCCATAGATTTTGTGTTGTTGTGTGTTTATTTTCATTGGTTTCCAGGAAGTTTTAAGTTTTTTCTTTGATCTCCTTTGTAACCCATTCATTGTTTAATAAAATGCTATTTAGCCTACATATGTTCAAATGTCTTCATGTGATTTTGATTTCATTGATTTCTAGTTTCATGCCATTGTGATCTGACAAGATGCTTGATATAATTTCAATCTTCTTGAACTTGTAGAAACTTAGTTTATGCCTAACATGTGGTCTATCCTTGAGCACATTCCATGTGCACTTGAGAAGAATGTGAATTTTTCAGTTTTGGGGTGTAATTCTCTGTAGATATCTATTAAATCCATTTGATCTAGTGCATCATTTAGAGTCTCTGTATCCTTGTTCATTTTTTATCTAGAGGATCTATCCAGTGATATCAGTGGGGTGTCGAAGTCCCTGCTGTGATTGTATTGCTCTCGATTCCTTCTTTGAAGTCCTCCAGAAGATTTTTAATATATTTTGGTGCTCCTAGATTGGGTGCATATATGTTTACCAAGGTTATATCTTCCTGTTGGATAGGTCCTTTCAATATTATGTAGTGGCCTTCTTTGTCTCTAATTATGGCCTTCAATTTGATGTCTATTTTATTTGCTATGAGTATTGCTACCCCAGCTTTTTTTTCCTTTCCCTTTGCTTGGAAGATTTTTTCCATCCCTTCACGTTCAACCTATGTGAGTCTTTTGTTGTGAGGTGGGTCTCTTGTAAACAACATATATGAATCATGATTTCTTATCCAATCAGCTACTCAGTGCCTTTTGTTTGGAGTGTTTAATCCATTTACATTTAAGGTTATTATAGATATATACTTATTAATTGCCATTTTTGTTCTTTATGGTTATGTTTCTCTCCCTATTTCTTCTACTAATTACAACAGTCCTTTTAACATTTCTTGCAGTGCTGGTTTGGTGCTAATATATTCCCTTAGCCCTTTTTTTGTCTGGGAAGCTCTTTATTTCACCTTCTATTTTGAATAATAGCCTTGCTGTATAGAGTAGTCTTGGATTCAGATCTTTATTTTTCATGACCTTGATTACTTCATGCCATTCCCTTCTGGCCTGTAGTGTTTCTGTTGAGAAGTCAGCTGATAGCCTTATGGGGGGTTCCTTTGTAGGTAACCTGTTGCTTATCTCTTGCTGCCTTTAGGATTCTCTCTTTGTCTTCAATTTGTGGCATTTTGATTATTACATGTCTTGGGCCTGTTTGAGTTTTTCTTACTTGGGGCTCTCTGTGCTTCTTGTACTTGTATGCTTTTGTCCTTCACTAAGTTAGGGAAGTTTTCTGTTATTATTTCTTCAAATACATTCTCTAACCCTTGCTCATTTTCTTCTTCTTCTGGAACTCCTATGATGTGGATGTTGTTACATTTCATATTTTCCCACAGTTTTCTTAGGCTGTGTTCCTGTTTTTTAATTGTTTTTTCTTTTTCGTTCTCTGATTGGGTGATTTTTTCTACCCTGTCTTCTAATTCACTAATCTGGTCCTAGGCTTCTTCTACTCTGCTGGTTATGCCTTCCAATGTGTTCTTTATTTCTGCTATGCCAGTCTTCATTTCCAATTGATTGGTTTTCAATGTGTATATATCTTTACTCATGCTGTTGAGCTTCCTCATTATTATTACTCTGAACTCTCCCTCTGATATCTTGCTCAATTCCTTTTCAGTTATTGCATCTTCTGTCCAATTATCTTGTTCTTTCATTTGGGATTTGTTTTTTTGTCTCACCGTTTTAGCTGTCTCAGTGGATTTTGGAGTCTGCCAAATTTTCTCTGTGGTTGTTGGTGTTCCGCTGGTTGTGGCTCCCTCTACTGGGTTTGGATGAGTATGGGAAGACCCACGTTAAACACCACTATCAAGTCTGACTTTCCAAGGTAGATTTGCAAGCCCAGGAAAGGTTCAGTTATCCTCTAACCTTTTGCCTGGAGGCTATTAGTCTCAGTTACTTGATGAGCCTTGGGCTGTAGTCTTCAACTGAATGAAAAAATCCCTCAGGTGTTCAGGGTGAGAGGATTTCTACAAGGTGGGGCAAATGCTTGCTGGCTGTTAATGAGCCTCAATTTGCATTTCTCTGGCCTGGCCGGGTGGTGTTAAATTCCTGAGGGAGGGGCTGTTGCTTCTCCCTGGGGCTCTGGGAAGGGGCTCTTTGAATAATATTACTACTATCTGGTGAGGGAGTGATTCAGCAAAAATCTCCACTGCTGTCCCAGCTCCCCAAACTCCCGAGTCTCTCCACACAATTCCAGTCCAATCAGCCCTCCCTCTGCTGGAGCCCAAGGTGAGTGGCTGTAACTAATTTAGTGCTCTGTCCCAGCCCTCTGCCCTGTGGAGCCAGCTTGGGGTTTAAACCTCGAGGGCGCTGCTCACAGCTAAAACAGCTGCTGGCCATGGGCGTCCAACCTGCCCTCTCGTGTCCTCTTTCTGACCATGGTTATATGAGTGTCTCCAGCTGCTTTTCTGTTGGTTTTTCCTGACAATTTGTCTTTATTTTAGTTGTAATTCCAGTTTGGTCCTGGGATATGGTCTGTGTAGCTTCCATTCACTCTGCTGCTATTTTGGAGTCCTCTATACATCTTTTTTATATACATATCGAAAACCATGATCCACACCTTATACCTCCCATTCCAGTCCAGTACTCTAGGATTTATTTTAATTTTCTTCACTTCTTCACTTGTAACTCCCTTCTCTGACAGTAGGATATGTGGTTTCCAATATCTTAAATGTACTTCCTTGCTCATTTAACACCATTGCATTTAACCAATCTCTTTTACTGCTTCTATCCCAACCTCTTTTGACCTCCTCAAAAACCCAGACAGGCTGCTTTGTGTAGATGCCCTCCACAAGCTTGGAAACTCTTGATGGGCCACAGTAGCACCCCTGTGGGAAGCCCTCCTCACTGTATGCCAGGCCTTCATGGTCCCTGTACTGTGTAGATACTACCTTTACCTTGCCTGGACTACAGCAGCCTTGCCATGTTGTGACCACACCACCTCCTTACTGCAATACCTTCTTCAACTCACTTAGACTCTGACATCTAATGACAGGTTGAAAGGAAGGAAGAAAAGGAAGGAAGGAGGAAGGGAGGCATTCATACTTTGTGTCATCATTTTTCAATTGAGTCTCTTGAGATTTTTCAAGTAGATCATAATAACATCTATTTCAGCAAATTACACTTATTGGAAAATGTGAAGCTGATATATTTTTTCTTACTCTATTTGAAATGTTTTGAGTGTTTTAGTTTTGTGCAAATATGGCAGTTGGTTTGAGGTAGACTTTTTTATATCAGATTAGAAGTAAATATCAATTATTGTTTTACTTGGTTTTTGTCAACAATGAATGTTGAATTTTGTCAAATGCATTTTTGGCATCTATTGAGATGATAGATTGACATTTCCCTATGACAGTAATATAACCAAGCATGTTAATAAATATCTTAATATTAAAACATTCCCACATTTTTAGAAAAGACACTTATTGTTTTAAAATCTCATCATTCTTTGACTGTATGGTTATTTTAATTTGATTATTTTTCAGGAATTTTCTATAATTTATTATGCTATCTTCATATTTTGGTATCAGTGTTACACTGATTTTAGAAAACATGTTGAAAGATTTTCTTTCTGATTTATGCTTCAACAGAGTTAAATAAACTAGAAATTATTGGATGTGAGGTAACTTGCTGATAAAACATTAGCACATATGACCATCCTGAAGAGACTAGTTAGTGTATCTCTATTTCAACTTTAAACATTCCTTCCATTGTTAGCACTATTCAGGCATTCTACTTCTCATGATAGCATTTTAGTAATGTAATTCATAGGCATTGTGGGCCGTACAGTCTCTATCACAACTATTTAACTCTGCTCTTTAGAACAGAAGTAGCCAGAAACAGGATGTAAATGAATGAGATGGCTAGGTTCCAATAGACCTTTATTATAGATACTGAAATTTGAATTTTATATAACTTTCATGTGTCATGAAATATTATTCTTTATTTTTCCCCCAACTATTTTAAACTATAAAAACCATTTAAACTCGAATGTCACACAGAAACAGGTGGCGGGCAGTCCCTACTTGCCAAGCCCTATTCTCTTTCACACATTTGAGCAAAAACAAACAAACAAACAAACAAACAAAAAACACTTAAATTTGTTTATCTATATCTGATTCTTTGTTCTCTAAATTACTTAACATTTTAAGAATTCAGCCATTCCTCCCATCTACTTTTATTAATGTTGAATTTTTCTATCTTCTTGAACTTAATGCTAAGTTTTTTTCTTGTTTCCACAAATGTTCAACTATACAGCAATCTGTATAATAATATAACAAACAACCATATCCTCATTACCTCACTTAATAAGTAAGAGATTACAAATCCAGGAAAGCACTTCTGTGTTTGGCAGCCTGGTGAACAAACTCAGTTTCATAACTCCCCAATGGAAGCCACTTTAAAAACCAAAAAAGCTGGATTAATTGTGTTATTGTGTTTTGAAATATATCAGTGAGCTATATAAACAGAAGGAATCAACAGAAGGCTGAAAACAATTTAAAATCAGGAATCTCAAAGGGTTGATCAAAAAGTGACAAAGCAATTTTGGCCCTGAGAGGGCTGGTCATCTCCCAATTCTTTGTGATCCCGAGCTCCTATGTTGACTCGTGACAGCACAGAGGGAAGGATTTGTCCTAGGCCCTCCACAGCTTCAGGGGCTACACCCTCAGAAGAGGGTGAATGCAGATTAAAATAGCATGACTTGAATGGAGCCTGTGGGAGTATATAAACTCCCATGAGTATTTGTAACCCAGAGTTGGCTTTCACACCCCTCTTAGCCTGAATTTACACTATGTATATATTTTAAACTCAACAGTAAAATAGCAAAGGATAGGAAATGTCAAGTTACATACCGAGAAAACCAAATGGGCACTTTTTCTGAAATGCCTGCTATGTATGCCCGGGAAAGGTCTGATCATTACAAACCATGAATAAATGGTTTTTCCCTGAGTGACAGAGAGCTGTACATAGAAGTTACTTAAGATAGAAGTTTCTCTTCTGAAATTAACGGACAAAAGTATAAAAAAAATCTACAAACAGTAGTAAAACTTCAGAACACTAAAACGAATGACCAGTTAGAAAGGAGAGATTACTGACAAAGAAGTAGACATTATACTGACAGCTGAATTTTTAGCAGTAACAACAATGGAAATCAGAAGAGAAGAGCATAATATCTTGTGTGCTATTTATATATTACAAGTCTGTACACATATTTCTCACTTTGTTAGTAGCTTTTACATTTACGACATTTTTGATGCAAACACCTTTAACTTTTTAAATCTTATGAAGTCAGACCTATTTTTTTTGTTGTTGTTCATAATTTCTTCCATTGATTCTATTCTTAGATCCCCCCAACCCACAAAAAAATTTTTTTCAGACAAGGGTTTAAGTTCTACATTAAATTTTTACTCTGTCTAAAATTCCATTTTGTTATGATTATGGGTAGGAAATAACATTTAATATTAACATTTAACAGAGGGAGGGGTGCAGGGGCTGGGTGGAGGTGGGGAAAATGGGGGGCATCTGTAATAGTGTCAATAATAAATAAAAACATTAAAAAACAAATAATTATAAAAATGCAAAAATATATTTGTCCCATTTATTGTGTACTTATCGAGCAAGTGCTAACTGCTTTACATGCATTGCTTGATTTAATCCTTGCAAGAATCTATCTTAGAGACAAAGAACAGGAGCTGAAGGAATTTAAGTATCTAGTCCACTGATACTTAAGTATCGAGTCCCCTGCCAGCCGACTGCACACCCACCAAGCCTACAGTCTTGGTTCTTTTGCTGTACAGAACCATTTTCACTTGAACGTGAGCATGGTATCTACAGTCTAGGTGATACTTTATTGTTCACAAATTTTCACATTAATTGAGGTCTGTTCATGGGGTATAAGTTCTTCCATTTATCTCTCTGATTCATACATTATTATCTCACTGTTAAAATTTTAGTAATGCTCAAAGATATCATTACATGCTATTTTACATTAGCTTTTTGTATTTCCTCAACTAATTGCAACTACATTTTCTTTTATTTCAATTATACCTTATTGATATTTTTTTCTAATTCATTCTTGAAAATTTTTAGTTTCATTTTGTTTTATCTAATACTTATTTGCATACTTGTCTTACATCCTATAAGTCTTTTTTAAAGACATGAGATATTTATTTATAGCACCTACACTGTGATTTCTTGTGGTTATTCAATAAGTAGTTGTCTGATGGAATTATTTTAATTGAATCATATGGTTGAATTTAGTTTATTTAACACATAATGATTATAGTGCCTACTATGTGCCAGACTTTATTCTAACACACATAACTTGGTAGGGAAGAACTATCATTGCTGTGTTCTAGATGTGGGGAAGCTGAGGTGTGGCCTGGTCACACACCTGAGGGGCTGGCTCTGACCTGCATGTTCTGTGCTCACTGTGCCATTGGCCCTCTGATGACTGCGGTGTTAGGTGGTGAGAGACAGGTGGTATTTGAAGTTCCTGCAGAGGCCATAGAAGTGCACTTGGAGGGGTGGTAAAATACCTCTGGACTGTGAGAAGGGGTAAAGGTATTCTCTGCGGAAGAAACAGCTTCATAATGTACGAAAAGAAGAACCATGTCATTTGTGGGAATCAACCAGACTTCAATGGCAGATGTCTGTTGGGAAATCAAATAACTTTGGGGGAAAAATATGTTACCAACAGCTCACTGTCATTTTTAAAATAACTCTTGATCCCTAATTCTTTATTGAATCTAAGCAATTTGAAATTCTACTTTCCCCTAGCATTGTACTATATATTTTTACACACAATGTTAAAACAAAAATGATGCCAAGCAGCAGAAGAATTTGCATGTTAAGTCTGGCTTGTGTTCTCTAGGCAGGTTTGTGCCAAGTTGGGGAAATTACGTTGTCTCAATTTTTTTCCAACAAGACATCGTAGAAGATTATCAGGCTGCCACCACTCATCATCATGCAGCTGCTCCTCTATTCTGTTTGTCCTTAGTTCTCTCAAACTCTGCAAAAGTCAGATAGGATGCAGAGCACACTGGGAGGCAGGCTGAGCATCCAGCGCAGAGGCAGGCTGCAACCGATGGTGCAAGTCCAGCTCTTACAGCTACTTTCTATCTGATATGCTAACACATTGTTGGAGCTTGTCTTCCTTAAGTCAAAAGAAAAAGATACACTTTTTTGTTAGAGCTTCAATCCTATGAAACTCCTTTACTTTTAAATGTTTGACCTTATTCAAGAGGTAGCATAACTATTCTGTTTTTAAATGGGGGAAGTCAGAGAGATGTCAGAGAGAGAGAAAATGAAATTTTGTATCAGGCAAAATTTCTGCACAGATATTTCAGAAGGATTCATAATTCTGTGACTATATACAAATGATCCATTTTGTTAATCTGAATTTCTAGGGTCATTAAAATTTTTTTCTCTGCTCTGGAGTAGTTTATTACTTAGAGAGGAAGGGGGGAAAAAGCCAGTTTAAAACCAGGTAAGGGAAGAAAGCTGACAAAAACATAAATTAGAGGAAGAACTTAATTTAAAAAGTGTCAAAAAGGATAGATAGTCTTAGTTCAATAATAAAGCCTGGTTCCAAAGCCTTCTATCTTTAAATAAAGCATTCAAGCACTCTATTACCTGTATACAACCAATCTTTGATTTCCAATCTAAGTCTATTTTTGCTTCTCGTGATTAGCATACAAATGTGAAAAAAAGAAAAAAGTGGTTACATGCATGACGATTAGGACATGCCTTTGACTTTAATGTCAGTGCTTGTCAGGCAAGAGGTGATGAAATGAATTGCTGCTTTGTGGACTCCGTAGAGGTAAATCTTGTCTGAAAATGACTCTTATCCGTCTCCTTTTATTTGCATTCTATGTTCGTCATACAAACTGCAAGTATATGAGCATATATTTGTTTTAAAAGGAATAAAGCTCAATAGCATATTACAACTTGCTAATATATGTGAGCAGGCAGTGAACTGTGTGTGATAACTCTGGGAACTACATCCTCTCTACACAGTAGATTTGAGTCCAGAGATTTAGCCTAAATATGGGGGCTCTGCCCTGTCAAGAATCATGTGCTGAATACAAGAAATGAGAGGGTAAGGTGTTCAGACAAATATCATGTTGGCTATTGACTCAATGTACAGAAATATTGAGGCTAAAGGCACCTTCTTCCAGTTTTATCTTTGAGGATGGTGTTGACAGGCACTACCTGTTCATGGATTTTATGAAAATGGCACCTCATTTACTTTTGTGTGAGCAAAGGGTAAGCCTATGAGAGCTAACCTTTAAAACTTCCAAATAATATTGTTAGGAAGGGACCTACGCCGAATCCCTGCCTACCAGAGTTTCCTTCAGGTCTTAAGAATCTTCTATGAAGAGAGGGTCCCTGGTCTTGAGGGGCTCTGGCTTATTTCCTGGTGCCTGGGGCATGCTGAAATAGCAAGTTCCTGGTGAGCTCTGGTCCCTGCAGGAAGGGCCTTGTAGAAACAGAGAGGTTTGACTGCGTGTGGTGGCTGCTGACGGATGGCCCCATTTACATCAAAGGCAGTTATTATGCATGAAACCACTCAAGCATCATTTGTTTCAGGGAGTTCAACCAGTCCATTTTTCAGTTCTGTTCTGATTCAGGGTCAGACACAAATGAAGGATCTCAGGTTGGCTTCATTTGGAGCTTACAGCAAATTTGTTTAAAGAGTATCACACTTATAATATGTGAAAATATCCTTTTATAGTGCCTCTATGAGGCACTAGGGAAGCCTTAATATGACTGAAACTACTGTTCACATTGCATGTAAATTTATTTAAACAGATAGGCTATGACCAGGGTTCACCAGGACACTCGAAGTCGTAAACCAGTGAGCAGTATGCAGTGCACACAGAAAACCGAGCTACGGGCCACTGGCCAACCCCCAGCCAGCTTTTATTGCCATTTGAGTCTGAACTTCAAGGAAACAATCTTTCTCCACTTTGAAGTAAGGCTTCAGATTTAATTCCAGATTGATATGGTCTTGGAGTACCACTCAAAAGATTACTAACATTTGTATAGTGCATTATAATTTAAAAACAATGTGTTATTTATAAATAATAATTATTTGATCCACATAATAACCATACAAGGAAGGCATTATTCTTAATTACCAATGAAGAAACTAAGTCTCCAACTAGTTTAATCAAATTTTAAAGACCAAATAGATAAAATAAAGGAACTAAACATAGCAAAACAAATTTTTATGTAAAGAATTCAGCCACATTCAAATTCTGAATGCAAAAATAAAAGCAAAGTGTTATGACAAAGGTTATGTTGGTTTCTGGCCCAGTGTATGGACACACTGGGCCAACGCCCTCGTTTTTAATTTTGCCTTTGAGCATGGAGCAGGTGAAAGATGTGTTCACACTAAGCAAATGTGAAAGAACATATTTAACACTAAATATGTTCTATAAGTCACTCATCACAGTGGCATATTGTGTGTATTTCATTGCCCTTGCTTTTCCCCTTTGCCTCCAGGTAGTCATCACGGCCAGCTCTGGTCCATTACAGTAAGGTCAGGACCTGCAGAATATAGGCGAAGAAAGAAATTCCCTCCTTCCCTTCTAGGTTCTTTGGCTAGTCTTATAATTAAATTGATATAACCCAGATTAACAGAAGAAAACAAAACAAATTTAATTACATATGTATGGGAACCCCATAAAGATAGGAGGAGTTAAAGGGCAGCCAGCTAACTGAGGATTTTATACCATCCTTATCTAAGGAAAGGGATAGGGGTCTGGGGATACTAAGGGAAGGAAGGCCATTTATAGCAAGGGAGAGGAGATGTTTGGAAAACAAACATTGCCCTTTTATGCAGACAAGTTTCTTAGGTAAAATAGTATCTCTGATAATAACTCTCTTACAGGTACAGGTCTTTTTTATAATGTAAATTTAAGCAGTTGAGAGAAGGTAAAGAGCTATTTTTTAATCTGGATTTTAGTTGTCTTTATTCAAAATAATCCTTATACCAAAGAGACAAATTTTGGGGTGGTACATTCTGCATCCCTTCAAGAATACAGTATTAAGCTTTATCTTCTGACTCTAAATTTTATTTATTCTACTTATTACCTTTTTAGTAACTCTCTAAAGGGGGATCATGAAGCAGTGAAGATCTAAAACACTTCATATATATTGTTACAGAACTGAGGCTTCTGCTACTTCATTCAAGTAGCAGAACCACACTGGGAGGCGATCTGTGTGGATGTGTACATATCTACACACACAGAATTCAAGGTCCAGAGGGAACACACATAATTATTATGATTTATTAACTTCCAACCTCCTACAAATATGGTTAAAGCCATAAAGGATGATATTGAATTTGATAATTTTTGTTTGCTGATTTGTTTATAGGAAAGAGGCCAGAATAACTTCATTATACACAGATCTGAGATTTTCCTCCTTTATTTGAAGGGAGGAGACAGAGTTGATTGACAACCTAATTTCTAAGCATTAGTGTCTGAGTATTACAAAACCAAAGCTTTGTGTTTGTTTGCTATGGAAAGAGGTTTTGTAGATGAGCCCCATCATTTAAAAATACTCAATTGTAAGTCTGAATAAAAGTAAAAACAATTAAACTCAATAGACACACACTGGAGTTAAATGCCTTTCTCAGTATTCCCAGTTATCACTGAAAGCAATGCTGAGCCAAGACTTTTCCCTAAAGGACAGTGTGTCAGTAGCTTATTCATTTTATGTTAATAATATGTTATAGTCTAGAGTGAGAAGATTCTGCTCGATAGACACACACCTGAGGCTGTTTAAGGCGTTAGGTGGAAAAACTTGTAAGAAATAATTTTTTCTGCTGTCATCACATCTCCTAGAAGCTATTTCATGCACACAGAATATATTTAATCAAACATTTCTTCCACTGCGACACATACATGCACAAAATGTAAACAGTTCTATTTGTCTTTGCACTGTCATATGATGTAGTACCATGTGGCTTCCAAACATCAGCACCTCTTACATCAGTGCATTTCAGTGTGTAAGTGAAGTGGCATTGCTTTGTTAAAACATATTAATAGGGCCTGGCCGGTGTGGCTCAGTGGTTGAGCACTGACCCATGCATTAAGAGGTCGCTGGTTCAATTCCTGGTCAAGGCACATGCTTGGGTTTCAGGCTCAATCCCCTGTTGGGGGTGTGCAGGAGGCAGCCTATGGATGTTCCTCTCTCATTGATGTTTCTCTCTCTCTCCTCTCTCTTTCTCTCTCTCTAAAAATCAATTTCAAAAACATATGAATAGGTACTTCTTAAGCAATGTGCAAAAACAACCAACAAAAACATTTTTTCAGATTAATGCATGAAGTGCTTGAAGTGGAATCAGTGAGCATATTTCTAAATTTGCAAGTTAAATATTTTTCTGCAAGAAGAGTTAATAGCTATTTTAGTGATTTTTAGTAAATAATACTCAACTTGATGTACACTTTCCACTGTATGAATACTATGTGAAAGAATGGAGAACATGCCTATTAATGAAACTGAGAAGTGAGAAATAAAAAAGAGATGCAACAAAATAAGGGTCATTTGTTAATCAAAAGATGGAAACATAAGAATATATTTTGGACCTGCTGATATGGCTCACTGGTTGAGCATCAACCCATGCACCAAGAGGTCGCCAGTTCGATTCCCAGTCAGGGCACATGCCCAGGTTGTGGGCCTGATCCCCAGTGGGGGGCATGCAGGAGGCGGCCAATCGATATTCTCTCTCACTGATGTTTCTATCTCTCTCTCCCTCTCCCTTCCTCTGTCTCTAAAATCAATAAAGAAAAAAATGTAAAATATATATATATATATATATATATATATATACATATATGTATATATATATTGAACAAAAATGAGCTATTACAGATCTTTAAAATCAATTAATTCATCTGGAACATAATTAATATTAAGTACCCATCAATCATACTACTAAAATAATACTTTAAAAAAGAAAGACTCAAGATCACTTTAATATACATCTTAATTTCCAACAATTTTTAACTTGGTTAAATGGTTAAACTAAAGGTAGTAGCAGATTAAATTTGCTTTTCCAAAGCAAACAACAAGAGTAATAATCCTTAACAATTTTTCAGTTTCTCAAAAAACTGATTGAGCTTACACCATGTACCAGGTGCTGCCAACCACTGTGGGAACAGAGTAGTGAACAGCTCAGAGAACAGGGTATGTGTGACCTGCCTACTGGGGGAAAAAGTCATCTGCAGAAAGTTGTAGTTCATTCAGCAAATGTTTCGTGGCACCTACTGTGTGCTCAGCACTGAGGACTGGGCAGTGGATGAGGCTGAGGATGTCTGTTCTTTTGGAGTTTATATTGTGGTGGGAGGGAGACTCTAGTAGGCAGTAAGTATCAGACTGACTGAAACTTGGTTGTGATTGGTCGGGGCACTCTGATGGAAAGAAAATAGAGGAATGACTTAGGGGTGATGCTCTTAAGGCTTCACTGCAGAGGTTCTGTCCCAGCCCGTGTTGGGCAGATATCAGTATCCAGCTGCCATACAATCAGACCTTGAGGGAGTGATCAGCGTAATGCCCTAGAATGGAAACAACAGAGTAGAGAGCCCAAATGGAGTGATTTTGAAGTGTTAGGGAGAAAAAGTTTAGGAAGTTGTGAAATCCCTTTTCAGGAAAACCTGACTTAGCCTGGGGATTGGATGGGGATAGTGGTGGTTGTGGGCTGCTGAGGAAAGGCTCCCCTGAGCTGGGTTCTATGGATAAAGGGGAGATTGCTAGACACAGAGGGTAGGGGGAAGTCTTCCATTCCTCATACTTTGTTTGGGGGACACTGAGGAATACGACTAAATGTCCCTGCCTTTTACACAAATTCTGTATTAGTCAATCAACATGTTTAGGATGTTTAGCAGATTAGTCTCCTCTTTCCAATATCAAATAGGGCAAGTATTCATCAATCTTTTGTTGCTTTTATATTCTTGATATTTTAAAGATAATTTTTAAAACATTATTTATTTGTAATAAGCAAACAGTCCATAATCTCAACCTTGTATTCATTAAGCATTCTTTACATCAGAGAAGATGTAAAGTGTTGCATTTCCCTTTGAGGGAACAATTAGTGTGTTCACCAAAAAGCCATCAGGAAAATGAGATTTCTCCAAATTCTGTCAAAAGCCCAACCCACTGAGGATCTCGGGATGTTTAGTCTGGAGAAAAGCATACTCCGGTGGCAGCCTTTAATGAGCTGTCTGTCCATAATGGGAAGATGATTACACAGAAAATGGAGTAGAATTGTGGTTGCTGCTGGGCCAGACAAAAGGCAGCATGGGATCAAAGCTGTGGGGACATGGATGGTCCCACGTAAAGAGGGGCTTGTAGCCACCAGATGTACTAGGTGTATCATAAGCAGGAATATACCATAAGACGCTGACTTAAGACCTGTGTTGCAATCCTGGCTCCATTTTTTACTAACTCCATGATCTTAGGCTTTATTTCCCATTCTGTAAAAAAGGACATACACACACCCATATCTAACAAGGGTTAAAAAGCAAAATGTGTATAAGAACCTAACACAGAGGAGTTGCCACATGAGTGGCTTACCATTTCCTATCACTGGAAGCATGCAAGGAGAAGTTGGTTCATGACTGCAAGGGCAGAGGCAGGAGAGTGCATTTCAGAGAGAATGATCATTCATTATTTCACTCTTGTGAACATGCCACCCAGGGGGCTTATTATTCCTTGAGAATGAAGTTAATAACACTTGACTTAGGTGACCAGAGTGGCAGGCCTTCTGAGAAGTGTGACATCCTAATTAAATTTGAGTATTATGGACAAAGTTTCCCACTTCCTGAAGTCTATTTTGTTTATATAATCATTACTAAGATATAATAAAAAGACCCAGGCTTAAATGTGAGTTGTTTTTTGTTTTTTGTTTTCCAGAAGTAAACCTGGTTTTTGTCATCTGTAGTGAGGAGCTTCCAAGATGCTTTCCAACCAGCCAAGGCTGGAATTCCCTAATTCTTGGGGGAGATTGATGGCTACTGTTCAGTTATGACTCACTGAAGCATGGGTGCTAATAGGAGGTTCCCTGTCAGGGGCTCTGTGATCATCTGGGACAGTGGGGAAGGTCTAGGACGTCTCACCAAGGACATGGCTCTGCAGGTGTGTGAGGAGGCCAGCGCTGTGGGTTGCATCTGTAAAGACCACATTGCCCTCCTGTCCTTGCCCCCAAACCACTCTGGCTTCCTCACCTTCATTCTTCCTTTTGACCTGTTCTATGAGAATTCCATCTCATACACCCCAGAATCTGCTCTGGCCAATATTTTTGATGGCTTTTTTGCTGATTTGAGAATTATCATAATCTTTATTCTTCAAAATTTCTGGTCAATGGACAATGCTGAATGATCATTTGTATTTCTGTTAACCTAAAACACACACACACACACACACACACACACACACACACACACACACACAAAAGAGCCAGTTATTTCATCAGCAAAATAGGTTTATTCGGGAATAGCAAAAGAGTTGCAATCTGAGACAAGCAAGTTTTGGTGAACCATAGGCAAGTCCAAAGAACAGAGGAGAGTGGCTTGCTCTTATGATGGAAAAAGGGAGCTGAGAAGGGCAGTTTCGAAGACTTTGAGGTGGTAACGGCTTCTCATTGATTGGCTGGGCTGTAACCAGGAGCATAAACCTGAAGGCAAACAGCTAAAGAGGTTCCGGAGACAGTTGACAATGGCAGTGGCATTTTGCTGGCAAGAAGAAACTTTCTTCCTCTTCCTGTTGTATGTCCTCCTGTTTTGGTCTGGATGGTGGTGCTTGAGAGCTCCCTCTTCAGGGTTTCCCAACTCCATTGTATTCATTTATTTATTTTCATTTTATTTTATTTATTTTTATCTTTATTGTTGAGAGTATTACAGATGTCCCCCCCCCATTTTTACTCCCTTTGCCCCCTACCACCCAGTTTCTGCCCTGCTCCAGGCCTTCACCACCCTATTGTCTATGTCCATGAGCAGTGCATATAAGCACATAAGTTCTTTGGGTAATCTCTTCCCACCCTCTGCCCCCTTCCCTCTGGATTTGTCATTCTGTTCCATGCATGCTTCTGATTCTATTTTATTCATCAGTTTATTTTGTTCATTAGATTCTACATATAAATGAGATCATGTGATATTTGTCTTTCTCCAACTGGCTTATTTCACTTAGCATAATCATCTCTAGGTCCCTCCATGCTGTCTCAAAGGGTAAGAGATCCTATTTTATAGCTGTGTAGTATTCCATTATGTAAATGTACTATGGCTCTTTTATCCACTCATCTACTGATGGGCACTTAGGCTGTTTCCACATCTTAGCAATTGTAAATAGTGCTGCTATGAACATAGGGGTACATATATTCTTTCTGATTGGTGTTTCAGGCTTCTTAGGATATAACATTCCAGAAGTGGGATCATTGGGTCATTCCATTTTTCGCAATTCCATTTTTAATTTTTTGAGGAAACTCCACACTATTTTCCATAGTGGCTGCACCAGTCTGCATTCCCACCAGCAGAATACTAGAGTCCCCTTTTCTCCACATCCTCGCCAGCACTTGTTGTTTGTTGAATTATTGATGGTAACTGGACTCCTTCTTTTTTTTTTTTTTATCCTCACCGAAGGACATTTTTGCATTTATCTGCAGATAAAATGGAAGGGAGAGAGGGAGGAAGAGAGAGAGAGAAACATCAATGTGAGAGAGACACATCGACTGGTTGCCACCCACACAACCCCAACTGGGGCCGGGGACAAACTGCAACTGAGGTACATGCCCTTAGTGGGAACCGAACCCAGGACTCTCTGGTCCGCGGGCCAACGCTCTAACCACTGAGCCAAACCGGCCAGGGCTGGATTCCATTTTTAAATGAAGTTTCCTTTATTTATTTTACAGACAGGTGTAAATGGGCAAAAAAAAAAAAAAAAAAGAATAATTGGATCCAAATTGTTTCTGACAGATGAACTTAGTTAAGGTTACCTGATCAGATGGCCAGAGTTTTTTATTAAAGAAAACTTCATTTGCAGTCTTTCTTGAAGTAGAATGCTTTCCATTGTCTCTGAGATGTTTGATCGTCTCTTTTCTTAAGGGTGCCCTTTAAGTGGAACTATGAGGGGTCCTGTTTTCCAACAACTGTTCCAAAACACCAGGAATCATGTGATTTCCCCTTTTGAATAGGATGGTTATTTGCCAGAAATCTTCAACAAACATAAACAGGTACTAGAAAGCTAAACGGCCTCAAAAGGCCTAAATTTAAAGGGGAAGGGTTTTAAAAAGATGTTGAGGGGTCATTTGATTCACCTGGTTAGCTGTTTGGTTGAATTATCTCCCCTTTTTGAGAGAAAGAAGTGAATAGGGTAAAGGAACTGACAAGATCATTTGAGGATTTGGCCTATAAGGAGGGCAGCATCTGCCAATGGTTAGTGTAGCAAGTCCTAACCATTTTGGTACTCCGGTGTAGGGGGTTCATCCCTGGTCTGGAGAGCTGTTTCTCCAAGCCATCTGAGAAAGGCCACTGCAGCCCTCGGAGTCCTGTAGTTAGGAATTTAGGTGGCTGAAGATGCCTGCAGTGCTTAGTCAGCCATCCGGGAGGGGTTCGGTTTTTTTAAGGACCTCCATTTGTTGGAGTTGGAGATTAAGGATTTTTGTGAACTTCCTCTTAGTTGATTCATCTAGGGTGCAGGCAAGCTAATTTGCTAAATTAACTAAGTCTGGAGTAGACAAGGCTTCCATTCCAGACTGGTCCTTTTAACTAGAAAGGAATGATTCTGGTTCAGCCCATTTATGGACATAGCTTTAAAGGCTACCTGAGTGGATTCAACATCAATAGCAAGGCCAGAATTTTTCTTAAAAACAATTTGGAGCTGGCTATGATAATTGTACATTACAAGCCTGTATCTTACTTCAATCACAGGTTCTGAGAAAGTCCTCAGGATTGCCAAGTGAAGTAGTTTAATGATTGCCTGAGCCTGATAGGGGGTTGGTATTCTATTTGTAGTTCTAGAGATTTTTCATGATCATCTTAATTAGCTGTTCTCATCCAGCATTCAGCTTGGCCTTCACCAACAAGCATGTGAACTAGCTGGTATAAATCTGAGAAACTTGACAGGTAAATCTAGATGATGATGTTAAATTCCTCGCCAAATCTATGAGGATCTTTGGCAACTAGGCTTGTCTCTGACAGGGTTCTTAGTTCAGCCTTAGTCCATTGGACATAAGAAATTAGGGGCTTAGTTTTAGGATCCCCAGAGGGTCTAATTTTATTTTATTTATTTATATATTTTTAAAAATATATATTTTATTGAGTTCTGAGAGAGAGGAAGGGAGAGAAAGAGAGATAGAAACATCAATGAGAGAGAACATGGATTGGCCGCCTCCTGCATGCCCCCTACTGGGGATCAAGCCTCACCCTGGGCATGTGCCCTGACTGAGAATGGAACCAACGACCTCTTGGTGTATGGGTTGACACTCAACCACTGAGCCACACTGGCCAGGCTGTTTGTTTTTTTTGTTTTGTTTTACAAAAGAAAGAAGGTTAGAAAGACTTGTAAGCTACTCTCTCAACCTCCCACGGTCATCTCTAAGATGAGGAGCATGGAGACATCACCTTATTCAATGTGATGAAACACAGGAGAAAAGAAACTAGTTAGTATAGCAAAACATTATTCAGACAGTTTTACTGTAATATTAGCATATAATATAATTATTAAAAAATGTTCAGCAGTCCTTGCAAAATGGTATTTTGTATTAATTGTATATACATAGAAATAAATGTTGAATTTCTTCCATTTTATCTGGACCTTTATATATTTTAATGCTAATCTTTTTAAAGACCTACTAGAGTTTTAGGTTTCTATTTTTGAACAATTTTCTTATAAAAATCACTAATATGCTTCTGCCTTAGATATGATAGATAAAATATTTTTGCCAAGTCTTTTCTCTAGACTAGTTCTCAAACTTGAGCGTGCATCACACACAACCAGAATCACCTCAACGGCTTCTTAAATCAAAGACTTCCAGGCGTCATTCCCAGAGTTTCTGCTTCAATAGGTCTGGAATAGGGCTCAAGAATCTTCATTTCTAGCAAGTTCCCAGATAATGCTGGCCTAGAGCCAAACTTTGAGAACCATAGACTTGGTGATTATCTAGTAGCCAGATAATGTTGTGAGGCAGGGAGTTTTCGTGGAATGAACATGGATTTTGGAGTCCTTCAGATGTGAGGAACACCCTGAATGCCCGGCCACACAAAATCAAAGCAGAACTGAAACTGCTCAGCTATCACAATTTTTAAAATCTTCCTAGTTTGTTAAATTAAAAGAACTTGCAAAAAGAAAGAAGTGATAATAGTGATAATAAAAATACTTTATACTTGTGTGGGGTTTACAGCTTTAAGAAAATCATAATAGAGAGGCAGAATGGCACAGGAAAATGATGGAATTGGGGTCCAACACCTGGGTTTGCTATCGGCTGTTTTCTACACAACAATATGACTTTAGGCAAGGCATTTCATCTTTTGAATGCTATTATTTCTCACATATTAAATGAGGAAAAAATAATGCCACCTTCATATTGTGCCTGATACTAAATGTCATATTACTTCCTTTTAAAGCTCACATTTTTCTGTTTTTAAGTATGGACATTTGGAAATTGACTGAAAATAAGCGTCACATGAAAGGATATTTATTTATACATGATTCTTTGCATTTTGAAGGAGTAGCAAAAAGAGAATTCACCTCAAATGTGGCGTTTTGACTTGTGAGTGGATATATATAGGGAAGGAAAGCTTCTTGAGGAAAGAGCCAGTACAGACCCATGGAAAGATGTTGCAGAGATCTGGCAATCGGTGTTTTCCAAAATATCCACAGGTCTTGACAGCATTTTTTGGCATCAGGAGGAGGCCCATCATTTCAGGTTACGCCCTGAATCACCCAGGGGGCTCTGTGTTTCCCCCTCCCCTTTTTGTGCCTTCAGAGTCTTGATCTCCCCCACTCTCTCAGATTGAAAGCTTTGTGTATTTCTTATCATTGACAGCCACATTTTTTGAGGATTCAGGAATAGATTTTATTTGCCATATAACCCTAATCTGGCCCTTCTGGGTTAGAGGTTGGCATCTGACCTCTCAGTTTTAGGAGGAGAAGCTGGATACAAAGTGAGAAAGACAACAAGAAAAATAGCAGATGATTCTAATGTTGAGGTATGGCAATCTCTCAGCAGCAGAAAGTTAAACTAAAGAGAAGTATTGGAGCCCGGCTGGTGTTGCTCAGTGGTTGAGCATTGACCCATGCACCAAGAGGTCGCCTGTTCGATTCCTGGTCAGGGCACATGCCCAGGTTGTGGGCCAAGTCCCCAGTGGGGGGCATGCAGGAGGCGGCCAATCGATGTCCTCTCATTGATGTTTCTATCTCTCTCTCCCTCTCCTTTTCTCTCTCTCTAAAATCAATAAAGAAAAAAAATTTTTTTTAAGTATTGGATATATGGAATGAGAAGTTCTATCTCTGCTACATTTAATAAATCATACTTCTAGCTTTTGTTTCTAAGAATAAAAACCAAACTGCAAAAAAGGAACTGACCAAGGACATAGCTTTCAGATTAAACCAGAATCAAGCATCACAGTAATGATGAATACAAGGATAAATATTTATTTTTCTTGTTTAATGAAAATCAAATCCAGAGAACTTTGGAATGGAAAGAGATCTTAGAAGCCATCCCATTCAACTTTCCTTATTGTGGGAAAACCCTCAGAAACACTGCCATAGTCATTCAGCCTCTCCCATTTCCAAAGGTATGTTATTTTTTAAATATCTCTTATTGTTAGGAACTTCCTTATGGCTGGCCAACATTTTATTTCTTATTACCTGTATTTATTGTCTTCTGATGTGAAACAGAATATAAAAGGGAAAAAAAAGTACCTTACAATTGTGGTAACCAAGTTCTCTAAAGATATTTCCAAACGAGAGGGCCAACTCATAATTAAAACTACATTTGATTTGGGGGGATATATTTTCTCCTTTATTCCCCATGAGGGTTTTCAAATTCCCTATTCTGTCTTTATTTTCCATTCCTTCTCAATTCCTGAAGCGTTGATGCTGTGTCCTCTGGGACTCCTGTTCCCTGTAACCTGCACTTGTTTAACCTCCTGTCCTAACCAAACCTGGTTTTCCCTGGAGACACTGCATTCCACAACTCTTCATAAGTGATGGCTGTTCTCTCTTCAGTGTTCATCGAGACAATGGGCTTCCAGGGGGATAGGTGTCCTCACCCCTGCCATTGCTGCTTTCAGACATTCTCCTCCCTCCTTAAAGAGCCACAGCTCTGCATCCTCTCCTAGGGGCCGTCCGTGGGAGATCCCTCGGTTATTACCCCTCATTTCTTGAAGATTTTAGTCCCAGGCTCAGAGTCTCTCTTTAAAACACCATGGATTTTTTTCACCCTGAGTGGTTTCAATGTTCACAGAGCATCTATGTCATAAATTATTCCTTTAAAAATTCTAGCATTTGCCCGGCCAGTGTAACTCAGTGGATTGAGCGCTGTCCCATGGACTGAGAGGTCCCAGTTCGATTTCTGGTCAGGGCACATGCCTGGGGTTGTGGGCTTGATCCCCAGTAGGAAGTATGCAGGAGGCAGCCGATCAATGTTTCTATCTCTCTCTAAAAAATGAATAAAAGCATTTTTCTAAAAAAATTACTTTAAAAATTTTAGCATTTCAGTTAGGTGTATTGCTTCCCAGCACTCATTCACAGTTATGACCCTGGCCAATAACTACTACAATGCTTCCTTGTCTCACTTTCAAGACTCTTCTGAGTACCACCATCTTCCCCCTTCAAGCAAGTCCTTCTAACATTCCAAGTCATCCATTCATCCTAAAATCTTCTAACACCAGAAATCAGACTTTCCGTAATCAAACTTTCAAGTCCTTTCCATGATGCCACCCCAGCTCTTCCTTGCTCTTGTCTTATTACTCTCCTGGAAAAATCTTTGGTTAAAACCTTGGTTAAATCCTATTTTTGCCTCTGCATCTGTACCGATGTGGCTGAAAGTGCCTGGGTTATTTTCAGCCAGGGTGACTGTTCTTATTTTAAATTCATAACCACAAATCTCAGGCCCAATTCCACGTGGCCATTATGCTACATTTCCCTAGTTTGTTTATGTTTCTAGTCCTTTAGATGTGTCTCTTCAAACTTCCAATATCTCCTCCTCCATTCTCACTTTTAGTTGATGAATTTTTACTAAGAAAATTGCAGCCATCAGAAGAGAACTTCCACAAGCTACCAACTACCCGCCTACCAGAGACTGCAGCTTACACTCAGCTTTGCTGCTAGTTGTCACTAAAAGCCAACCTCTACTTTCCCACTGACCCCATCCTTCCTCACCAAGGCTGGGGAATCACAGCACCCCACAATTCTCCACTCTTTCTCCTACATGCGTTTTCCCCATCTTTTGGATCATCCCATCAGCATAGAAACCTCCTATGACATCTCCCTCCTTTATAATAGTTGCAGAAACGTTTTTGCCTACTCCTCTGTCACCTTCTGCATGTTCCTCTGCCTTTCTTTCCAGAAGACCTCCTCCAAAGACTCGTTGGTACTTCTTAGACCAGTTCTTCTCTTCTCTCAGACGTGCTTCCACTTAGGATTGTGCCATCCTCAGTCCACAGAAACTGCTCTTACAATCAGCAGTGATTTCAAAGTTGTTGCAAGCAATAGTCAAGCCTCAGCCTTCCCTTTAGTTGAATTATCAGCAGTATTTTCTATGGTTACTCTTCCCTGATGCATTACCTTCATGATCACTGACTTCTGGAATTTTTTTTCTTCCTTTTTTTTTTTTTTTTTTTTTAAACTAGTCTTTCACTCCACTGCCATCTCCTGGTTTTCTTCCTGTCTCCCTGGCTCCTACTTCTCAATTTCTTTTGCTCATTCTTTGTCAGTCCCTCGACCTGTAAACTGTTAAGTGTTCTAGGCCACACCCTGAGTCATCTCAAAATCAGTCTTTTGGCTTTGAACACCATCATTGCATTGACCATCCTCCAGCTTTCCCTAATCTCTAAACATGTATATCGGAAAGATTTTGTTTTCAACATCTTCATTTCAGTGTCTAATAGATACCTCAGTCATGACATGCCAAATGTGAGCTCCTATCTTTTCCCACAACATGCTTCCCTCCATTTTCCCTCTTATTTTATGGAAGCTCTATCATTACTGATGTTAAGTAAGAAAAACTTTATTATTTTTTCCCTTTATTTATTTTATTTATTTTTAAATTTATTTTTGTTATAGATGTTTCTCCTTTTCCCCCCCAGATAGCCTCCTCCCCACCCCCCATCCCACTCCTAACATTGTTGTCTATGTCCATTGGTTACGCATACATGCATATAAATTCTTTGGTTTATCCCATCCATCCCCCCCGCCCCCAACTCTGAGGTTTATCAGTCTGAACCATATTCCTTTCTATGTCTCTGGGTCTATTTTGTTCATTAGCTTATTTTGTTCATTATATTCCACAAATAAGTGAGATCATGTGGTATTTGTCTTTCTCTGATTGGCTTATTTCTCTTAGCATAATACTCTCCAGGTCCCTCCATGTTGTCTCAAAGGATAAGAGATCTCTCGTAAGTAAGAAAAACTTTAGAACCACCTTGACTTCGGTCTCTATGTTCTATATCTAGTCCATCAGCAAATCATTGATTCTAACTTCAAAATATAGGAGTCGGCAAAAGTAGGTTTACAGTTGTTCATATGGAAAATAACATAAGAATAAACTCTGTGTTTCATGTACCACAACTATAACCTACTTTTGCCTACCCCTATGTATCCAGAATGGGACCACTTCTCTCTCTCTCTCTCTCTCTCTCTCTCTCTCTCTCTCTCTCTCTCTCTCTTTCTCTCTCTCTTTAAATTTTATTGAATTTATTGGGGTGATAAATTGGTTATTAAATTATACAGGTTTCAAGTGTACAATTCTATAATACATCATTTGTATATTGTATTGTGTGTTCACTATCCAAAGTCAAGTCTCTTTCTGTCACCATTTACCCCCCCTTTATCCCCTTCTACCTGCTCCCACCCCCTTTCCCTTTATGTCTATACATTTCTTTTTTCTTTGCTTAATCCCTTCACCTTTTTCACCCAGCCATCCAGCCCCCTCCCCTCAGACAGCTGTCAGTCTGTTTTCTGTATCTATGAATCTGTTTCTATTTCATTTGTTTGTTTATTTTGTTCATTAGATTCCACATATAAGTGAAATCATATGGTATTTGTCTTTCTCTGACTGGCTTATTTCACTTAGCATAATAATGTCCAGGTCCATCCATTCTGTCACAAAAGGTAAGATTTCTTTCTTTTTTATGTCCCAGTAGTATTCCATTGCATAAATGTACCACAGCTTTTTTATCCTCTCATCTACTTACAGGCACTAGGGCTGCTTCCAAATCTTGGCTATTGTAAATAATGCTGCAAGACATAGGGGTGCATTTGAATCAGTGTTTTGGGTTTTTGCAGATATATTTCCAATAGTGCAATCACTAGGTCATAAGGCAGTTCCATTTTTTATTTTTTGAGGAAATTCCGTACTGTTTCCCACAGTAGCTGCACCAATCTGCATTCCCACTAACAGTGCATGAGTGTTCTCTTTTCTCCACATTCTTGCCAACACTGTTGTTTGTTGATTTATTGATGACAGCCATTCTAACAGGTGTAAGATGATATCTCATTACAGTTTTAATTTGCATTTCTCTGATGATTAATGACATTGAGCATCTTTTCATATGTTTTTTGGACATTTGTATGTCCTCTTTGGAGAAGTATCTATTCAGGTCCTTTGCCCATTTTTTAATTGTATTATTTGTTTTTTGGTGTGAGTTGTATAGGATTTTAAAATAAATTTTAGATATCAACCCGTTATCAGATGTATCATTGGTGAATATGTTTTCCCATTCAGTGGGTTGTCTTTTTATTTTGTTGATAATTTCCTTTTCTGTGCAAAATCTTTTTAGTTTAATGTACTCCCATTTGTTTCTTGTTGTTTTTTTTTTCCCTTTTCTGAGGAATTATATCAGAAAAAATATCACTACAAGAAATGTCCAAGATTTTACTGCCTATGTTTTCTTCTAGGATTTTTATTTTACATTTAAGTCTTTAATTCATTTTGAGTTTATTCTTGTGCATGGCATAAGAAGGTTTTCTAGTTTCATTTTTTCTTTTGCATGTCTTTGTTCAATTTTCCCAAAACCATTTATTTAATAAACTGTCTTTACTCCATTATATGTTCTTTTCTACTTTGTCAAATATTAAATGACCATACAGATGTGGGTTTATTTCTGGGCTCTCTATTCTGTTCCATTGGTCTATGTGTCTGTTTTCATGCCAGTACCATGCTGTTTTGATTGCTATGGCCTTGTAGTATAGTTTGATGTCAGGTAGTGTGAGTCCTCCAACTTTGTTCTTTCTCAAGATTGCTGTTGCTATTTGCTGTCTTTTGTGGTTCTATATACATTTTTGGAATATTTACTGTGGTTCTGTAAAATATGCCATTCGTGTCTTGATAGGAATTGCACTGAATCTATAGATTGCTTCAAGTAGTATGGACATTTTAATGATATTAGTTCTTCTTTCTTGCCTTAGTTTGAATGATAAAACATTTTTCTTCAATAAATATGTCATTCTTTACTGGATACCCTAGAAACTTTTACATATATGTTATACTTAATTGGTTTAAAATTAGGTTTACCTTTACCATCATCTCAGACGGCATAGCCAGCCATAGGCCTCTGTAATCAAACCCACCCCTCCTGACTGCTGTACTATTTTCAAACCATAGTTTAATGATTCTTCCTCAAATTAGATGTTATTATTATAGTTTTATGAAGAAAATACTTGTTTAGTTTGCCCACATGTTAACCTTTTTATTTATTATTTATTTATTGATGTTTTTGTGTGTCAGAATTTCATTTTGAATGATTTCTTTTTTCCTGAAGTATATTCTTTAGAAGACCCCTTTGGGAGTGCCTATTTGTAGTAAAGTCTTTCAATTTATATCTGTCTGAAAATGATTTTTCCCCTTCTGTTTTTGAAGATAAAATTGTGCATGCTAAATAGCTAGCTTGGTGGTTATTTTCTCTTAGTTTCTCTTAGCCTTGGAGATAATGATTCCTGGCTTTTTTTGTTGTTGTTATAGAGAAGTCTCTTAGCAGTTTACTGAATTTTCTTTCAGGAATCTCCTGTTGTTTTTCAAATCTTGTTTGCTTATTAAATATCCTGAATTTTCACTATCATGCTTACAGGTGTAGATTTTGTTTTATTTATTCTGACTGAAGTTCATTGTGATTCAGAAATGTAAGGAAATTTTCATCCAATTTCTCTTTGAATATTGCAGTTCCCTGATTCTTCCTGATATTTCTTGTGAGATTGCTCTTTGGTGTGTGGTAGAACTTCTCACTCTATCCTCAATGTCTGTTAATTGTTTTAACATTTCAATTTCTTTATCTTTTTGTGCTGCAGTCTGAGTAATTTCTTCAGATTCATCTCTCAGTTCTTCAAATGTATTTAATCTGTAGTCTAGTTCACCTACCAAAGTTCTTTATTTTTTCCATTACCATTTCAGAGTTCTTATATTTGTTAATTTTTCATTCTTACATGTTATACTTAGTTCTTTATCAAATCTGTATGGTCCTTTTTGATAGTTTTGTGTACATTAATCATAGGTTAAATGTGTTCATTTATTGTTTTAACTATTCTAAATATATTTTATATTCTATAGCCATTATTTTTAAAATTTTCAATTTTTATGGGTTTGAAAGTGCTCTTTTACTTGTGTTTATTGTGTCTTACTCATTTTTCTAATATTTTTAAATCAGTTTCTCGTTTTTTCATTACTGTCTTTGAAAAAATATGCATTCAATCGCTTTCGAGCATATCTGTGGGGAGTCTTTAAGGATTGACTGAAGGTCTGTTCCTTCGGAGAAATGTATGTTTGCTTCTACCAGGAGGCAACTCAAACCACTTTAAACTGAATTCTTAATTTGGCTTTTTGGGTGGCCATAGCAGTAGGTGACGTCTAGTACCAAACCCACAATTCTTGTTACAAGTCACTATTGTTGTTTGAAAGTGGACTTGCTCACCATGCATGTCTAGGTTAGTGGTTATTTTCTACCTTCATCCAGAACCAGGTCCAAGGCAGGCAAGTTTTCTTTCAGTTACTCTTGATAGGGCACATTTTTTTTTTCTAGTTAATCTTTCTATTGTGGGCATTTCTTTCAATGGATCCAGGCTTTCCAAGCAGGTAGGGGGTGTTATTTCCAAATCACCGTGCCAAATTGCATATTCATAGGCTTTACCACTCTACTCTGTATAGCTAACTAAAACCAAAGCTCCAGGGAACCAGGGATTGACAGATGTCCCAAAAACGTCTGTCAACATGGTCTTGCTCGCATAAGTATGTTATTTATTTATTTAATCATTTTGCATATCTTTCAAAGCATTCTGTATTTTAATTATTGTTTCACAGGAAAATGTATTTATTTTTCATACTGTTAACTCTAAATATTGTCAGCAAATGGAAACTACATAACACCTTCTCATCCTCTATGGGAAACAAACAAACAAACCAAAAAACATCTCTCCCATAATTTATGATGCCAGAGGACAGTCATTCTGCTCATTCCTTGAAGGAAATCAGTTAGTAAGATAATGTCAACATTTAGATTGAAATCCCTAGTATCCAGCTCAAATAAGGAATCTAAAATTTGTGACTATCACAATAATTAGTAGATGGGGTATTGATATTATCAGCTAGGAAGTTCAGTCTGCATCCTATCTTCACAAAATAATTAATGTTATAATATATTATGTATTTATATAATATTGTGCAAAACCTGATAATGTGTCATGTTCACTTCAATAATGTCATTGTTATCAATTCTATGTGGTTGTCCTGGTAACAGACAAAATTAAGTGTTACAAGATAACAATGGTCTCAAAGATCAATTTTTCTTCATGTGAAAATATATTTATCTCAGTAACAAACCCTAAAAATGTTAATAAGAACTTTAAAAGTAATCTTAAATTTCAAGAATGACTGAAAATCCTTTTTAAAATTTAATATTTCCTAAGTATTGCTGATGATAAGGTTTTAATAACCTAGTTTTGTTTCTACTCTTAAAGTTTTAATTTGCTAGCATTAACCTTGATGAATAAATACACTATTTTCTATATTTAGCATGTTTTATTAAAACATTCATAAGTACTTCAAATTCTGTGTGGGATGAGGCACAGCATATATAATAAAAATCACAAATATAGATAAATAATTAGTAAATGTCTTCTATAGTCTAAGAACAACATGAGATGAGAAATCCTTTCCTTGGTTTGAAATCTCAACATCGTGGTGTAAGAAAGCTGAGAAATAATTATTTTATTTTAGGACAAACGAAAGATCCATGGTTTCCATGACTTGGGGGGTTTTAAGCAGGAGAGGACTAAGAAATACCCTCAGGATGAGTAGGAACAAAATTTAGTGTGATTTTTGTACGGTCTTCCTTTTTCATACCCAAACCTTTTAGACTACTCTTTGAGGTATTGCTCAGCACAAACTACTGTCTACCCTCATCTATCCTCAGACAATCTCTGATCTAAAAGTTCTCAAATACAGCTGAAACATGAAATTTTATAACTTTGAACATAATTGAGGCAAATAATAATTTGTTTTCCACTTTCAATTCCCTGTGCATTTAGAAACTGTGGAGTTGGTTTTATTAACAGTGATGGGGCTAATGGTGCGGCAGAGTCTTGGTTGTAGATTCTGAGCAGGAACCTGGAAGAGGGGCCAAGGGAAGGACCAGATTCCTTGCCTGGGGCAAAGCATTTGCTTCCTGTCATGAAATATAGGATCCCGGAAAGTCAATCATGATTTATCTAAACAAACTGGGAAAATAAGTCTTTAAGGGGTTTCTTGGAGGACATCTTGTTCAGGTGTGTGTGTGTGTGTGTGTGTGTGTGTGTGTGTGTGTGTGTGTGTGTTTTCTTGGAATCATGAATCCCTAGAGAAATGCTTCTCATATTTGTCTCTTGCTACGTTGGTGAGCTATGACCTTTTAAATTTTAGAGACTCCCAGCTTTTTCTTTCATCTTGCCTATTTGGTCTGGGGATGAAAAGCATTGTGCTATGGTGCTATGAAAAAAATCTCTTTATGCCCTGGCCAGTTTGGCTCAGCGGTTGGAGCGTCGGCCTGTGGACCAGAGAGTCCCGGGTTCGGTTCCCGCTAGGGGCATGTATCAAAAAAAAATCTCTTTATAACTACGCAATTTGTTTAGAAATAGGGTCCACAACATTTATCAGCTTCACAAAATGGTTTGTGATACTCTCCTCCTAAAAATATATGAAATGATATTATAACAGCCTATCTTACAAAGAAGTCTGCTTAGTTTCTAGAAATACCATATTTTATATAATTCCTCCAACTTTTTAGTTACAAAGATAATAATTTACCACAGATAAATATCTACTTGCATTTCAGTGATGAAGAAATTATCATCATCTTGTTTGGATCTTTAAAGATAATGGATTGAATTTGGCAAAACTTGATGATTTGACCCACCAAATGCACTGAGAAAGATTGCTTCAAAGTTGATCAACTGAAACAAGTGAATTTAAACTTGAAATGAACTTTAACAAAAGTCGTCAACTCGTTGTAGTTACAATGTAAAAGAACATAAGAGACAGCACTATAATAGTAGAATATGGTGTACAATTGCTATTCACAAGGTCAAAAGCTCTTATTTACTTATGTAGTTTCCCTATTTCCAGATTCAATAGTCAGAATTATTTTAAGTTTTTACTTGTAGTTACAAAAAAGACATATAAGTATCTATCATTAAATTATTTTAAGTATTTGAATTAAAATTTTATATCAGTTAATATCTAGGATTTTGACTATAAATTGTATAGAAATCAAACCTGCCAATATCAGCAAGTTTTCAATCTGGAGGAATGAGTAACGTTTTTTTATTAAAAGAACATCAGAATTAAATATTTTAAAGCTCCGTATATGGTTTAGCTTAATATAAAGAAATAAACAATTTTCTGTGTATTTCATATATTTTGACAAGTATATATGTAAATTTTTATTTCTTAATAAATAAATAGTTTTCTATGAATTCAAAAACTTGAGAAAAGATATAATAATACACAATTATAAACTATGGAATTAATAGAACCATTTTTTATAGACTAAACGCATATCTGTAGCCCTGGCCGGTTTGGCTCAGCTGTTAGAGAGCATTGGCCCTCAGACTGGAGTCAGGGGTTGGATTCCAGTCAAGGTCACGTATCTTGGTTGCAGTTTGGTACCTCGGTTGCAGTTCGTTCCCAGGACCTGGTAGAGGTCGTGCAGGAGGCAACCAGTTGGTATGTCTCTCTCACATCTTTGTTTCTTTCTCTCTCTCTCCCTCCCATTCTGTCTGAAATAGATAGAAAAATATCATTAGGTGAGGATTTAAAAAAAATTAAAAAATAAAAGCATGACTATAGAACTGAACAAGTTTTACAAATGAGGTTGTTATTTGTTACTAGAAAATTTTTTTGAAAATTGATTTATTATACATCAAAACCATATGCAACTAGAATGAAATACACTGTTGCCATGAGACAGGGAATTACTGTTTTTTGGTTTTTGTATTTATAGTTAAGGTGTTTAACAAGATGGAGTAAGCAGGACCTGTCCCTCACCTCCTTCCCTCTGTTTATTACATGTTATTGGAAATTATCTGCTTTTTGACATAACAAAAAAGATTGTATCACTGAAATACCATATAGCTCTTCTTTCCTTATATTTGTGTTATGTTCATTAATGGAATTTTGATTGAGAAATACTGATATCCGAAAACTAAGTTTACAGGTAAAGGACATATATTTTACGTACATATATTTTTTATATATTTAACATATGCATGTTTATAGTATATAAAAATACACACATGTAGATATATGTATGTTTTACCTACATATATATTTTTATATTGACCTTTTTTGATGTGTTTTTTCTAAAGGAACAGTATAGCACATACACATCAATCATTTCATTTCGAGAGTGAATGTGTAAAAGCGGGACACTGCTTAGTGTGATTATGGCATTTGATACATCTCCATCTTATAATTTTAATTACTTTCAATGTGTCTAGTAGCAGTTGAGTTTTTCTTTTTTAGCTGCTCTAAGACAAGATGTTAAGTTATCTGGTTTAAGGTGAGAAGTATCTTTATAGAGACCTCTGATGTAGAGAGGGTACACAGATGTGTCACGATTTAAAATAAATTCACTTAAGAGAGTAGTGTCAATGGGTTACAGAACTGCTGAACTCCTCCGAAGCATTGTGGAATAAAATGTTAGAGAAATATAGTATTCATAATTAAGATTTTTAATGAATTGCCTTGTTAATCCATATACTGTATGCATGTTGCAAAATTTTCTAGGCTTAATTAGTGTACTTGATGATTATGTTTATCTTCTGATGTACACACTGATTAAGCATTGTCCACACACTGGAGCTTGAAACAAGATCAGTCTGTAAAGTAGTACCTAGTCATCTAACTGGGGACTCAAAATGCAAATAGATCAACTTATGTGAAATTAAATTAGTTCTAATAGAACCCATTTTGCCTGAGCAGCTGGTGTCACATTATAAACAGCGTTTTCTTGTTGTAAGAAATAAAGGGCTTCTGTTGACAGATCCTTATATCCTTTTAAGCTTAAAATACTGAATGCATACGACGTTGGAGTTGAGCTGCAACTCTTAAACACAAGGAATCATGGAGTATTTTCATTTAACTCATTCTGCTGTGTTCCAGAAACACAACTCAGTGGCTGCCAGTTTCCAAAATGCTTTTCATCAAAACTTCCTGTTTTTAGTCACTTACAACTTTTGTGAATTTTCTTCTTTTATGTTGAAATTCTCCAGATAGTCTTAGATCATGTATTCAAAATATTCATATATTCAAAAATTTATTGAGTACTTGTCTGCCTTAATTTACAAATACTTTAGGCACATTCTTTTTGTTTTGTTTATCATTATTATTATTTTCCAATGCCCTTTTTTAAAAATGTGTTTTTATTGATTTTAGAGAGAAAAAAAGGGAGAGGGAGAGAGAGATAGAAATACCAACAAGAAAAAAATATTGGTCAGCTGCCTCCTGCATGCCCCCCACTGGGGATCAAGCTGGCAACATGGGCGTGTACCCTGACTGGGGATTGAACCAGTGACCTCTGGTGCATGGGACGATGTTCAACCAACTGAGCCACACTGGCCAGGCTAGGAGTATTCTTTTTACTCCTCTCCATTTGATGACTAGGTTTACAAAGTTCAATTTAGCATTTAAGATGTTGATAGACTAAAAAAAATTTTAAGTTACTTGCAACACCTTTAAGAAAGCATTTGTTCATTCATTTGTGCATTCCACAAACATTTGTTGAGTAGCTCCTTCTTTTCTATTTTATTATTTTTTACTTTTCAATTCATTTACTTTCAATATTATTCTGCATTGGTTTTAGGTGTACAGCATAGTCATATACTTTTCAAAATGTTTCCCCTGACATTTTCAGTACCACCTGGTAACATACATAGTTACCACATTATTGACTATGTTCCCTATGCCGTACTTTACATCCCTGTGACTATTTTGAGTAGCTTCTGCTTGATATCATACACTGTACTAAGCATAGGATAGGTGTTAAGGATAGTTCCTGTCCTCAGAGAGATGATGACTTAATGGGGAATATACAAGGAAAGAAGATACATGACAAAATAGGAGGCTGAATGTCATTTGGAGATATTAATAGTGTACTGGTGGAGAACAGAGAACCTAAAAAATATATATATTTTTAGCCCAGCTGATGTGGCTCAGTGGATTGAGCATCCTCCCATGAATTGAGAGGTCCTGGTTCAATTCCCGGTCAGGGCACATGCCTGGGTTGCAGGCTTGATCCCCACTAGGGAGCATGCAGGAGGTAGCTGATAGATGTGTCTCTCTCACACTGATGTTTCTATCTCTCCCTACCTTCCCCTCTCTCTAAAATATCAATAAAAACATATTTAAAAAAAGAAAATTATTTTTATAAACTTCATGAATAGTTTTTCATTTAACTTTTTAAAGATTTGTTTTCTACAACAACCTTAGATGTCACAAATCCATGAGCTTTGAGAGTGGACAAGGTGTTGGGTAAAGCATATTAAATGGTAACATTGAGTATCCATTGATAATCCACTAGATACCGAGCATCTAGGGAGCAATGTTTTAGCGAGATTCAGGAAATATTCCACAGTACTACTGATTCACGATTGGAAAGACAAAATGACCAGAGGCTCTTTTGTATTATTGGTGGCAGTATACTTGGTGTTACCATAGTGGAAAACAGTCTGGAAGAGGGTAACAAATGCTTTAAATATGCTCAGACACTTTGATGCAGTATTTTTATTTCCGAGAATCTTTTCTGAATAAAAATGTAAATAGGGGAAAATGATTTCAAAAAAGGTGTTCAAATAGATCCAGAGACATAAAAATAGGTTCAGACTGACAAACCTCAGAGGAGGTGGGTAGGGAGGGAAGATAAAAGCCAAAGAACTTATATGCATATAAGCATAACCAATGGACATAGACAGCAATGCTGGGGAAGGGGGGCGGGATCAGGAGGAGGATGTCAATGGGGGAATAAGGAGAAACATCTGTAACAAAAATAAATTAATTAATAAAAAAAAAGAGGCAAAAAAATTCTCTATGTAAAAAAGAAACCAAACAAACAAAAAAACAAAACAAAAAGGTGTTCAGCACAACCTTGCTCTTAATGGAGGATCTCAGAAAATCCTCTGTCATACAATGGGGGAAGATTGAGCATACCATGAAACAAACATTTGATGAAATTAAGATTGTTAACTCCATTCACTAAAATGATTTTTACAAAGACTACAGAAGATTTAGAAAATGCTGATGCTATGATGTTAAGTGCAATTAAGAGGAGACAAAGTTGTGTATATATACGTTCAAATGATCTAAAAGAAAAAATAAACATTTTTCCCCATGGGAAAAACTCTGGAGGAAAATAAAACAAATTATTATTGTTCTTTTCTATTTGGAAACATTTTCCAAAATTTCTTTAGGTATACATTACATTTCTTAGGGAGGGAAACTGAAAATACAGATTAGCTATGACAGGTAAAAATGTGGTTGTATCATGATGAACAAAGTAAGTGTTTTAAAATTTTACCTTTATTGTTGAAAGTATTACAGATGTCCCCCCGCCCCCCGATCTCAATAAGGTAGGTTTTTAAGAGCCTTCACAGGCTCACTTGGCAGGGTCTTCATCCTTGAACTTGTAAGAGTGAATATTCCTGAAGAGAGGGCCAACATGAAAGAAAATCAGATTTGGGACCAGAGATTTAATAAATAATTCAGTAAACTTGGCCAAAACCAACTTCTGTCAGTTTCATCTATAAAATGAAGGGCTTGTGCTAAGTGACTTCTAAGGACCCTTAAACATCTCCCAGTTTGATACCATGATCTTACCATGAAATTGGCAGTGCAGACAGAGGAAAGAGTTACTCTCTTCTAACATGCAAAATTCTGATACTCATACTCCAGATGAAGTCACTCCAAGCAGGATCCAAGCTGATCCACAGTCCTCTCTAATGTGACCATACACCTCTCTTAGACGTGATCTCAATTACATTACCCATACCTATTCACACTGAACTCATACCAGTTGAGCTGCTTGGTGGCCCAAAGGGCAGACATTATATTCTCAAACATGTCTGTGGCAGTGATACAAACTGTGCCTTCATGTAGTTCTGATATCCTAGTAAGTAACAGAGGTCTTTCAGACACTTGGTATACTTTAGAATTTGGCATTAGGTTATACCTGTCTTCACCATTGTCCTGGAGAAATCATCAGTCATTCACCTACTTATCTGTGCATTAGAGTTCATCTTAAAGGTTTCCTACAAGTAAACCCCCAGTTCCCATTCAAATGGGGGATTATGGGTCATCTTTTCAGGTGCACAGACCTGGTTAGATTTCGGATTTCCTCCAGAGTATGGGTCTGTATTTAACTGACAGATTACAGAGCTGAATTCCATGAGGGAGTATCATCAAAGCCACCACCACCGGCATTGGTCTAAATCTTCTCTAATAAAAATAATATTTGGCCCTGGCCACTGTAGCTCAGTGGTTAGAGCATTGACCCGGGCACTGAAGGGTCATTGGTTCGATTCCTGGTCAGGGACACATACCAGGGTTGCAGGTTCCATCCTCGGTCCTGGTCGAGGAGTGTGCGGGGAAACAACCAATCGATGTGTCTCTCTCACATCAGTGTTTTTTCTTCTCTTCTCTTTTCTCTTCTCTTCTCTTCTCTTCTCTTCTCTTCTCTTCTCTTCTCTTCTCTTCTCTTCTCTTCTCTTCTCTTCTCTCTCTCTCTCTCTCTCTCTCTCTCTCTCTTTCTCTCTTTCCCCTTCCCTCCCTCCCTTCACTCTAAAAATCATGGAAAAAATATCTTTGGGTGAGGATTAACAAAAAATAATAATAGTAATGTTTAGTGATGGTTGCTCAAAGGACATTCTAGGTATTCTGAAATGTATTCCAGTTTTAGTTACAGCAGCAAAACTCTATCCAATTTGGGCTCCATGCACTGTAGCTTGATGTCATCAGCCTCTACTGAGGGACAGCATAAAAAGTCATTGTGTATCCTATGAGAGTGTTGCTGAGTACACTGTTCATAGTGTTGTGCAGGGTCTTCTTAATGAGGCAAAAGTTCAGCTGGTCTCAGCATCAGGAGTGGCTTCTTCTGAGCACTGGGTCTCTTATGACCTCACGGGTGCTATGAGTTGTGTGACTGGTGTCCCTTAAGCACTGATGCTAAGAAACTCACAGCAGTGTTGCTAGCACACCCCCAGCAAGGGAAGAGGGCTTTCTGCTCTGCATTCTTCAGTCATATTCTTGCCCAATTTTATATTCCTCCAATGTGGCTTTCCTTCCTTCACTTCTCCTATAGACTTATTATGCATTCTTACATTTTACGAATTCTTTTTTTTTATCCTCAGCTGAGGACATTTTTTTCCATTTTTTGTTCAGATAGAGTGGGAGGGAGAGAGAGGAAGAGAGAGAGAGAGAGAAACATCGACGTGAAAGGGACACATCAAATGGCTGCCACCCGCACGACCCAACCAGGGCCGGGGACAAACTGCAACCAACGTACGTACCATTAGCGGGAACAGAACGTGGGGCTCTCTGGACCGCAGGCCGATGCTCTGACTGTTGAGCCACACCAGCCAGGGCTTACATTTTACAAATTCTTATAAGCTGCTTAAAGTTCTCTCTAGAACAAATAGCACATTAATAAATAAGTAAGTACATCCATGGTCTTCTCTGCTTTACCCAGTGATCTGGAGGCATGGGAAGATGCCAGGCCTGCTGAATGTTGGGCAAGATCTCTTCCCTCATGCCTGTCTTTGGTCTGCTTCATATTTTAAGACATGTAGAGGAAAAAACTTGTCTATATTTTAGTCAATACTTAGTACAGTAAATGAAATACAGTAAAAAGTTGAATCTGAGGAGACCTGTGAAGGCTGCTTGTGTTGCTGTCCAAATTAACACTCACTTTTTGTGATGAAGAACTATGGGGATTAATTTTTCATGTACAAATACTTGCGCACTGGACTAAATGCTTGCTGCTATTTCTCAATATTTGAATTTTGTCATAATCAGCAAATATGTAGAGAAGAATCTTTAGTGAAGTACATTCTATCCAAAGGGAGCTTGATGATGAGGGTGAAAAGTAACAATAACTCACCAAACTTATATTTAGGAGTGAGCTATGATTGTTATGCTTACTTTAAAACCCTGCTTCCGTTCAGTCTCACTCTGACCTCAGAGGTCTATGCCTAGATGAATTAGCTGCTCAGAAAGGTGGGAATGGGACAGCAACTGAGGGGATCCCAGAGAATGCATCAAAGATAAGATCAGGGTCTGGCAGCCAGAGGATGCTTCTGCTCTTTGTCAGTGAGTCTGACAGCTGTGTGTTACCTCCTAATTCCCAGGTGAAGTGTGTTGATGCAAATACTCCACTTAAAATTTGTATGCAGCAAGAAGAATGTAGAACACTGCTCTTAAAAACAGCTGCGTAGTAATTATTCTGCCATTTTTTGTTAATTAATAATAGATTCCCCCTACACACACACTCAATTATAAAGCTCTTAAGGACATGGGTCTTCTGGTGTTCCATATTCTGACAACACCATCATCTCTGAATCTTTCCCAAGGGCAGATTGGATTTTTATGGTTTTTTTTCTGTGTATTTGTTTGTTTTCTCTCTCTCTCTCTCTCTCTCTCTCTCTCTCTCTCTCTCTCTCTCTCCCTCTCTCTCTCCTTCTCCCTCTCTCTCTCTTATTTACCTCTGAGTTTGGAGGGCTTATTCTCATGTCATACCTGAGCTTGCTGTCAATAATACCTGCAATGTCTCAGAAGTCTACATTTTAAGTATTCACTCCTTCCTGATCACTCTCTCCTCTTTCACATAACATTGAAACTACGCTTGGCTCTCTGACTCCATCTTCCCTCTATTGTACTCACCTGCTTACAAATTAATCCTCCTTATGGTCATCTCCTCTTCAACTCTGCACTGGCAGCCAAGCAGATAAACAGGGCTAGAGAGCAAGGGACTGCCTTCTGTGTCACTCTTCTGAAGCAGCCAACACTCCCTTACCCTGATCAATGATAGGAGCATATAGAAGCTTCCTCTTCCCTACCCTGTGAATAAGCTGCCATTCTGAGTCTTTATATTTCCTTCACTTGTGCAATGAATTTCATACCCTTCCACTTCCTTAAGAGTTCACTGCAGTTACAATATCCTTCTTTCGTTTCATCGTCTGTCCTTCTCTGGTGTATAATTCCTATGAGAACAAAATGATATATCATTTTTAAATGAACTTTTCCTTGACCTCCATCTTTAACAACACCTATATTCTGTCACTCTGCTCATTGTCACAGGAACACATCTTGAAAGAGCCTTCTATTGCCCAAGTCTCCACTTCTATGCATCCCATTGTCCATCAGTACACTTTATTTTATCCTTACCTTTCTAAACCTGCTCTTGCCTGGTTACTATTGAGCTCAAATAGCCAATTCAATGGTCTCTTTTCTGTCCTCAATTTATTGAACTAATTGTTAGTATATGATCCAGTTGACCACATGCTCTTTCTTAATAAACTCTTTTTTCTTGACATCTGTGATATCACCTGCTCAGTCTCTCCTACTGACTTCTCTTGTGCTTGTTCCTAAGTGTTATCTTGTTCTATTGTGTGGTCCTTGGATTCCTACTTTTTCCTTGAGCTATACTCTCCCTGTGTAATTTTATCTAGTCCCTTTGGCTTTAAATGCTGTCTTCATGGCTACAACATCCAAATGTATATCTCCTAAACTGTATTTTCCACTGATATCCAGAATTATTCCCAGTAGGGGTATCACTTTAACATAGCCAAAAGACTCTTTTATTTCCCTACCACTACTGTAACATTTTCCTTTTAGTTTCTCTTTGTCACTAAATGCACTGCCTTCCATAAAGTTGCTCAAGCTCCAAAATAAGAGGTAATTCTTACTTTCAACAAATTCTATGAATTCTATCTCAAAAATATTTTCTGAATCTGACCATATTTCTCCATCTCCACTGCTCCCTTTTAGAACATAAGCGACCTTATAGTTGCCTGGATGATTTTCAAAGCATTTAATTGATCTTATTGCTTGCCTTCTGTCTCCCTTCAACTTATTCTCCATATAGTATCTAGAGTGATCTTCTTGAAATGTGAGTCAATGTGTGCCTCTCTTCTAGTTGGAGCCAACCAGTGACTTTCCATTGTACGTATAATACATCTAAACACTCTGCCACAGCTTAAACCCTGAAGCATCTGATCTTATCTCTTTTCTCCTCTTGTTCACTCTGCTCCACCATAGAACTCTCCTATTTTCTTTCAAACATGACAGGATCATTTTGTCCTTACGGCTTTTGCTCTTGCCTCTTCCTCTGCTTAGGATTCGCTGCTCTTGGATCTTCCACCAGCTGAATCTCTAGAGTCATTCAGTTCTAAATGTAAACATCATATTATCGGTGATGCTTCCATTATAAATCCTACCCCCCCACACAAACACACTTATTCTTTTCCCCATAGCCCTGCTCTATTTCATTTACAGATGTTACCTTGAGTTTATTTCTTCTAATGGTTATGCTTTTTTTTTTTAATTGTCACCTGAGGATATTTTTCCATTTATCTTCAGATAGAGTGTGAGGGAGGGATGGAGAGAGAGAGAGAAACATTGATGTGAGAGACACACATCCATTGGCTGCCTCCCTCATGACCTCAACCAGGGCCGGGACCAAACCACAACCGAGGTACGTGCCCTTGACCGGAATCGAACCATCGAACCTGCAACTCTTTGATCCCCGGGCCAACACTCTAACCACCGAGCCAAACCAGCCAGGGTTGGTTATGTTTTTATAATGAATAACTTATCCTATTGTTCTTAAAGTCCTTTTTAATAATAAATGTGTGAAAAGGAGGATAAAAAGTTAGGCTGAAGCTAGCTTTTATTCTGGTCTTAAAGCCTAGAGATTTCTTTAACAATCCTTGAGAATATCTTGTTTTCTGTCTCCTCAACATCTTACACTTTCCATTTGTTTGCTTCTACCCTTCTCAGTTATAGAATCAAAAACTAAGGCACAAAGACTGATCTAATTTCACATATTGATTTACTGTCAGAGCTGAGCCCCAATTCTTTCTGACTGAATATGGTGGAATATGGTGGAAATATTTGGCCAAATATTTCCTTATACAATATAAGCCTCAGTTTTGTTTTTTTTTGTCTATAGTATGGGAGATTGTAGCATATACTTCTCAGCGTTTTTGTGAGAATCAAGTAACTTAGGAAAACAAAGTGATTAGCACAGTACGTGGGTAACTAAGTGTTAATTAGTATAACACTTAGCTATTTTTAGTAATCATATGATTATTAGCTCAGAAAAAGTTTATAATGTTTCTTTATAACATAATGTATTTGTGATATTACAAAGTAGCAGTAGCTTCATACTATTATTCTGATAACAATTTGGTAGTGCATGAAATGAAGTATAGTGAACTTGGCTAGTTTTGTGCACCCACATATTTAAGTCTCTGTTGGCTTAAAGATGTGGGTGGAGTTTCTGTAACTTAGTTTATTTAGCAATTAAAAAATTAAAAGTATCCAGAACTCTGACAACACCAAGTGCTAGTAAGGATGTGAAGCAGCAGGAACTCTCTTTCATTGCCAGTGAAATGCAAAATTGTACAGACACTTTGGAGAACAGTTCGGCAGTTTCTTATAAAACTAAACATACTCTTACTATCTATTCCAGCAAATGCACCAGATAGTTTTTTTACCCAGAGGAGTTAAAAACACATCTGCACAAAAGTCTGCACATAGATATTTATAGCAGCTTTATTCGTAATTGCCAAAACTTGAAAGCAACAAAAATGTCTTTCAGTAAGTAAATGTATGAACAAACTATGGTACATCCATACAATGGAATAATATTCAGCAATAAAAAATGAGCCACGTGTCATAAAAGAACATGAGGGAAACTTAAATGCATATTACTAAGTGAAAGAAGTCAATCTGAAAAGGCTAGATACTGCATGATTCCATCTATATGACATTCTGGAAAAGGTAAAACTATGGAGACTATAAAATGATCAGTGGTTGCCATGGGGCAGAGAGGGAGAAAAGACTAGGTGGAGCACAAAGGATTTTTAGGGCGATAAAAATACTCTCTATAATATTGTAATAGTGGATATATACCATTATTCATTTGTTCAAGCCCATAGAATATAAGACACCAAGAGTGAGCCCTGATGTAAACCATAGACCTAGGGTGATAATGATGTGTCAGGTGAGGTTTATCAGTTGCAACAAATGTTCAGTTTGGTGGGGAATGTCCATAATGATGGAAGCTGTGTGTGGGCAGGCTGGCAGTATAGAGGTAGTTAGTCCCTGTACCTTCTCAATTTTGCTGTGAACCTAAAACTGCTCGAAAATTTCCCCCCATTGGAAATTCAACAAGTATTATCATTTCATTTGTTCATTTTGGATCAGTGGCTTTTGAAATTTTGAGCTTTTAACACTATTGACCTGATTGGAGAACAATTACCTTAATGAATATTTTCTTTTCCATTTATGAGGCTATTGTGAAGAGTTTTTGTTAATAAACTCCACATGGCTATCAATTTTCCTAATATTTTATTTATTAATGTTCAAGAAATAGGACATCTCCACCCCAAAATACTGGACATAAATTCAACTGGAAAATGTCACTATTTTAAAGAGTGTAAAATAACTAAAGGGAACTCAGGTAGATATCACTTACTAAAAAATGTATATGCTGTTATGAGAAATTAGAAGGATTAAATATGCACAGCAAAATGTTACGACTGCCATCATAATAATAGTTCAATATGAGGAGCAACGGTTGACACTGAGAACTCTGCAAAGAGTGAGTTGATTCCCTCAATAGTCAATTGAGTACATCCTCGTCAAGATGTTGTTTTGTGAAACTCGGGTCTGGGTAAGTACTTGCCTTAGATAACTGCAAAATCTTCCAATGTCAGTGGTTTGTGAATCTATCTTAAGATTTGGGGATTATTTAGCTTTCTTTCCTCTACGAAGGTCAAAGTATGTTGAGCTACCTATCTACCTGGGAGATGATTTAGATGGAGGAGGAGAAGGAGCAAACACACTTCCTCTCAGTATGTGATAGAAGAAGAATCCAGGCTGTCCAAATCACAATGTGCTCATCATCTACCAATTCACCAACCTGGAAATGGAAACCAGCAGGAATTTAACTGTTAGTTATGACCCTCTGAATGGGGCAGCAAAAGACCAAGAAGGCAGCAGAAGCCCTTCCCAGAAGTACTGAAGCCTCAAACAACTTGGCTCCTTATATTAGGTGTCTGGGGAAAAGCTACAACCTATATAATGGCCTGAGTACAACAGTAAGAAGTGTTTGGGCCTCTTTTGAGAGGAGTATTCTGGGAGACAGAGTCACATTTCGTGCCTCTTTTAAATGATGCCTAGAGATTCAAGTAATTCCTAGGCAAGAATGAGCATGACATTCAGTAAAAGGTGAGAAACTAACTATATAGTCTATGTGTAAACAGTAGTAGATAAGGTAGCTAAATAGGTAGACTGAAATAAAATTGAGAAAACTCCAAGTAGCACTAAGAAGTTTGGACATGCCCTGGCTGGTTTGGCTCAGCAGTTAGAGCATCGGCCCGTGAACCAAAGAGTCTCAGGTTCCATTCTGGTCAAGGTCATGAACCTTGGTTGCGATTCGATTCCCAGCCCTGGTTGGGGTCATGCAGAAAGCAACCAATTGATGTGTCTCTCTCACATTGATGCTTCTCTCTCTCCCTCCCTCCCTCCCTTCCTCCCTCCCACTCTATCTGAAAATCAATGGAAAAATAGCCTCGGGTGAGGATATAAAAAGAAGAAGTTTGGATGTAATCCTACAGATAAAAGAGAATTTAAGCAGGAGATAATATTTACTAGGCTAACAGTACTGTATAAGAAACCCACACAACAGTATAATGACAGGAACACAAAAATAGTTTAATTTTTGATCATGTAAACAGTCCTAAAAGTTCTTGGTTTGTAAGGGAAGCTGAGGGCTTTGGTCCATGCAGTCAGGACTCAGACTAACTGGGGCTCTGCCATCTTCAACATAATGGCTTTCACCTGGCTGGTGTGGCTCAGTGGATTGAGTGTCGTCCCGTGCACTAAGAAGTCCTAGTTCAATTCCTGGTCAGGGCACATCCCTGGGGTGCAGGCTTGATTCCCCAGTAGGGGGCGTGCAGGAGGCAGCCGATCAATGGATCAATGTTTCTGTCTCACATTGATGTTTCTCTCTCTCTCTCTTCCTCTCTCGCTAAAAAAATCAATAAAAACATATCAAACAGAAGAACATAAGGGCTTTCATTTTTGTGCAAAAGAGAATGAAGCTCAGAGATTGAGTTGGGGCAGTTTAGGGATGGGCGGGAAGTGACAAACGTCATGCTGCTGCACAGCTGTGGCACAGCCATGCCTAACTGCAAATGAGGGTGGGCAGCATAGTCTGGTTGTTGTCCAGGAAGAACAGGAAAGCCACAGGATGGACATAATTAGATTTCCTTTTAGAAGAATAATGCTGGAGACAGGGAAAGGGTGTCCAGAGAAGAGACACATTCCCTGGGTCTGTCAGAGAGATTGGGTACTAGATTATGTTAGGAGCTCAGATAATGGACAATGATAGCCAGAACACGGCAAAGTAAACAAGGTTGAAAAATACAATTAAAGCAGTTAGTATAGTGCTGGGGGTGGCTGTGGGAATGGTGAAGGACTTGTTGGAGCCTGGGGCCCCTAAACGTCGTGTGGGTGGGCATGTTATATAGAGCCAACTGGAAGCATGGAAAGTTGTCAGCAAGATGAGTAGTCAATGACTCCATAGGACTAGAACTTTAAAATTTGAACTTCCTGCTAAGATTGAGAAAGTTTATACTTGAGAATTGACCCAACATAAGAATGCAAAAGTGTTGCCTTGAGTCCCGGACCTGTGAAGTGGCTGAGTGAGCTCATTAACTGCACTCAGCACGTCCATGTTGTGGAGAGCCGGTAACTAAGCTGTAGACCAGAGACGGATAGTGAAAGGTAGGAGACCCACCACGCCCGAGACACATCATATTGGTCATCCTTGTCTCATTTCCTAGGATTCGGTCCAGAACGGTCTCATGTCACAATGTCTGTTCAGCAAAGTATAAGACAAATATTGTGCAATCTCTGGAAACACGTTCAGCATTTTAAATGTCTCTGTAAATAAATTATTTAGATATGTTTACTCTTTTTCTCAACTCTTTAAAAGTCAGGCAGCAGCTGCGCATCCAGAGGTCCATGTCCGCCTCACCTTCAACTCCAGGACATTCAGTGTCAGCCAACGGATTTGTCTGCTTTGCTTGAGCCATTCTGAACCCATCCTTTCTCTTTTGCTCTGTCTTTTCTTTTTGTTGTTTTAAATGCTAACTGTCCAGTCATGAAGACACTTCTTTCAAGTACATTTACAAAACTAAATGTAGAAACCACATAGAATTCTTTAAGACATTGTGATTTATTGTGTTAAATCACAGCAAGAAGGAAATTGGGAAGTCAAATGATCTGTCTAGAAAATGTGAGTTTTTTCCTAATTGAAATCATAATAGCCCTGATTTGCCTTTCTGTGACAAGGGAAATAAGCTAGTTGTTATGGACTGAATATTTGTGTTCTTTCCCAAATATGTTGAAGCCATGACCCCCAATATGATGGTATTTGGAGGTGGGGCCTTTGGGACATAATTCAATTTAGATAAAGTCATGAAGGTGAGGCCCCTATGATGAGATTAGTGCCCTTGTAAGTGGAGGAAGAGACCAGATCTCTCTCTTTTCACTGTGTGAAGACACAATGTGAAAACAGCCATCTGCAAGCCAGAAAGGCTTCTCACCAGGTACTGAATCACCTGGTCTTGGGTTTCCCAGCCTCAGACAGTGAGAAATAAACATCTGCTCTCTAAGCCACCCAGTCTCAGACATTTTGTTTTAGCAGCCTCAGCTAAGATGAAGCATAAATCTATCTGAATAGAATACTGTGTGTGTGTGTGTGTGTGTGTGTGTGTGTGTGTGTGTGTAGAAAAAGGGCATGTGCAGAGAAATGAGAAATTAAGGAGCTGCACAGCTAGAATGACTAGAATGATTTTACCTATGCCCAGCATAAGCGCAGCGCTCGAGTTTCATCTGAGAAAGTGATCGAGAACAAGCAAGAATGTTGAGGGATGAAGCAGATGAGCATATTACCATGGTGACTTTTCAGATCACCTAAGTCCATGATCCAAAGCCACCGTTTCACCACACATGTAAAGCATATAAAGAGATACACAGAATTTGTACAGCTGAGTGATGCTTAATTCAGTTGCTTGGTGCTGAAGCAGAACTTTATCTGATATTAAGGCCATATTGCAAATATACAGATATAGATGTAATAAATATAGAGACAAACATAAATACAGGCATAGGTGTTGACATAGGTATAGGAAAAGATATATTTATACAAGTACAGAACATATATTATATATAATATATACAACATGTTTCCCAACAAATATTTTGCCCCTCACTATATTTTAAACTATATTTCAGTGTTATGCAGTTCCTGATGAAAATGATCACCTGATAAAAGAAACGGCTTTAAAATTTCTTATTGATTCCATCAAGTTTACATGGAAAATTTTCACTTTCCTGAATGATATCAGCTTTGTAAAAGTTTAGAAGATGTAATATTAGAAACATTCTTCATTAGTATTAATTTCTTATGAAAATCCCAAAGGATAAAAGAAAAAAATTCCTTGTTTTTCACTAATCTGATATGATGTGTAGATATGCATAAAATTGGCAGTATTGCATTGTGGTTAAGAGTGTGAGCCTAGAGGCAGGCACCCGAGTTTGGTCTTAATGTACTAGCAGTCTGTACTTGGGAAATTTAATGACATTTTAGTGCCTTGGCTCCCAATTGATCCATGAAAATCACTTAGAACAGTTCTTGCCATAAGATAAGCACTAAGACAAATGTTAGCTACCATTACTACTGATAATATCATCATAATTATAGGACTCCTTCAAGTTAACATGTGGCTGCATTGGGGGTATCTCTTTTTTTGCTCATTATCAAAATGTCATATGATTCTATAATTTTCCTAAAATCTAATTCTATTTGCTACATTTTATTGGCTATCAATATTCTACTTTTGCAAATAGTTACAGGAAATACCAAGAGTCCATAATGTTCAGATAACAAAAAAATTAAAAATGGAATTGTCATTTGACCCAGTGATCCCACTTCTAGGAATATATCCTAAGAAGCCCAAAACACCAGTCAGAAAGAATATATGTACCCCTATGTTCATAGCAGCATTATTCACAATAGCTAAGATCTGGAAACAGCCCAAGTGCCCATCAGTAGATGAATGGATAAAAAAAAAGCTGTGGTACATTTACACAATGGAATACTATGCAGCTATAAAAAAGAAAGATCTCTTACCCTTTGAGACAGCATGGAGGGACCTGGAGAGCATTATGCTAAGTAAAATAAGCCAATCAGAGAAAGACAAATACCACATGATCTCACTTATTTGTGGAATATAATGAACAAAATAAACTGACAAACAAAATAGATGCAGAGACATGGAAGTAGGGAACAAACTGATGAATCTCAGAGGGAAGGGGTGGGGGTGAGAAGAGATAAACAAAAGGATTTACATGCATATATATATATATATATATATATATATATATATATATATATATAAAACCAATGGACACAGACAACAGTTCAGTAAAGGTGGGGGGGTGGAGGATGGGGAGGACTGTGTCAATGGGGAAAAATGCAGAAATCTATAATACAATAATAAAGGTAAAAAATTATGATGGAAAATGGGAACTGTATGGGAAATATACTTGTGAATTGAGGTCCTTTGGTTTAATCATAGGTATCAGGTGGAATTTAGGTGTGTAGTCAAACCTGACCCTGAGAGAGCATGTTTATAAATGTTGGCATGAAAGGTGGAGGACCCAGAAGCCAAACCTATTGCCTGGCCTCTATAGAGTCACTGAACTTGGGGTCCAGTTTACTTTACTACCAGAACCTGAAACACTTCAAAGAAAACATTGCTACTTAGCTCTGACAGGATGTTATTAACTTCCTTAGGGTTGTTCTGAGTCAACAAGGCAGCCAAATCTGGAGAGAATGAATTCCCATGTCAGATGATTCTAGCCATAGCTCAGCAGGCTTTAGGGAGGCAGGCAGCTAGGAAGGAAGTGTGGCCAGCACTGTGACAAATTCCATACCAGGTACTTGTAAAATTTTAGAGAGTAGAGGATTTTTAAAAATCTCTCTAGGGGTTATACCAATTTAGGGCAGTTTACTGTGTGCCAGGTAGCAATTAGCTTTTAAGTTAAAATGCTTTTAAATTTAGCTCTCAAAATTCCAAAATTAGCTAACATCATGCTTAGTGGTGAAAGGCTAAATTCTTTCCCTCTAAAATCAGGAACAAAGTAATGATGTATGTTCTTGTCACTTCTAATCCATACTGGATATTCTAGCCAGGACAATTAGACAAGAAAAGAAAAGTCATACAGATTGAAAGGAAGTATTAAAACTATCTTGATTTGTAGATGACATGATATTGTATATAGAGTTGTATGTAGAAAATACTAAGGAATCCACTAAAAACCTACTAAAGCTAATAAGTTCAGTAAGGTTTTAGGTTACAAAATAAACATACAAACATCAATTGTATTTCTCTACAATAGCAATGAACAAACTAAACCTGAAAGTAAAAAGCGATTTTACTTACAATGGCATCAAGAAGAATAAACTACTTAGAAATGAATTTAACAAGAGAAGTGTAAAACTTTGAAAACTGTAAAACATTGTTGAAAGAAATTAAAGGCCTAAACAAGTGGAGAGACATGTTCATGGATTAGAAGTTTTAATATTGTAAAGATGGCAGTACTAATCAAAGTGATCTATAGATTCAACACATTCCCTATCAAAATCTCAGCTGGCTTCTTTGCAGAAATTGACATGCTGATCCCAAATTTCATACTGAAATTCAAGCAACCTAGAAGAGCCAAAACAATCTTGAAAAAGAACCAAGTTAGAGAACTCACACTTCCCAATTTCAAAACTTATCCTTATCCTAGTAATCAAGACAGTTGGCATTGGCATAAAGATGGGCATATGGATTAATGGAATAGAACTGAGAGTCCAGAAATAAATCCCACTTCCACGGTCAATTGATTTTCTATAAGGATGCCAAGGTAATTCAATGAGGAAAGAATATTTTTCTCAATAAAGGCACTTGAACAACTGGATATTCAAATGCAAATGAATGCAGTTGGACCCCAACTTCACACCAAATACAAAAATTAACTCAAGGTGGATTAAGACCTGAAGCTAAAACTATAAAACTTTTAGAAGAAAACATAGAGGTAGTCTTTGAGTTGGAATTTGGCAATAGTTTCTTAGATATGACAACAAATCACAAGCAATCAAAGAAACACATACATAAATTGGACTTCTTCAAAATTAAAAACCTTTGTGTTTTCAAGGACAAAGTGAAGAAAGTAAAAAGACAAACCATACAGTGGGAGAAAAGTTTTACAAATTATATATCTGATAAGGGACTATATCTAGAATACATATATAAATAATTTTTACAACTTAAGAATGAAAGACAAATAACCCAGTTTAAAAATGGATAAAAGTCCTGAATAGACAGTTCTCCAAAAAAGAAATACAAATAACCAATAAGCACATGAAAATACAAATCAAAACTACAAGATACCACTTCACATGCCCTAGGATGGCCATAACAAAAAAAAGACAATAACAAAGTTTGGGTGAAAATGTGGAGAAATGAGAACCATAACACACTTCTGATAGGAATTTAAAATGGTAGATTTTTTTTTTGTATATTTTTCTTTTTTATTGAAATCATTGTGGTGACATTAATTAATAAGATTATATAGGTTTCAGGGGTACAGTTCTATAATACATCATCTATATATTGCATTGTGTGTTCACCACCCCAAGTTAATCTCCTTCCATCATCATTTATCTTCCCTTACCCTCTTCTACCTCCCCTACACCCCTTTCCCTCTGGTAATCAGACTGTTGTCTGGGTCCATGAGTTTTTTTGTTTTTGTTTTTGCTTAATCCCTTCACGTTTTTCACCCAGCCCTACAACTACCCTCCCCTCTGAAAGTTGTCAGTCTGTTCTCTGAGTCTGTTTCTAAAAAATAATAACAGCCCTGGCTGATTTAGCTCAGCGGTTAGAGCGTCGGCCTGCGGTCCAGAGAGACCCGGGTTCGGTTCCCGCTAGGGGCACGTACCTTGGTTGCAGTTTGTCCCCGACCCTGGTTGGTCGTGTGGGAGGCAGCCACTCGATGTGTCTCTTTCACGTCGATGTTTCTCTCTCTCTCTCTCTTCTTCTCTCTCCCTCCCACTCTATCTGAACAAAAAAATGGAAAAATGTCCTCGGGTGAGGATAAAAAAATAAATAAATTAAAATTAAAATAATAATAATAATAAATAAATAAAAATACATAAATGAATAAATAAAATAAAATGGTACAGTTGCTTTGGAAAACAACCTGGAAAGTCCTCAAAGAGTTAAACACAGAGCTACCAAATGACTAAGCAATTCCTCTCCTGGGTATATACCCAAGAGAAATAAAAATATATTTTCATATAAAAACTTGTATATTAATGTTTATCGCAGCATTATTTATAGATGTCCTTCAGCTGATGAATGGATAAATAAAATGTGGTATATCAAAACAAGGAAATATCATTCAGTAATAAAGAGAAATGTACTGATACATGTTACAACATGGATGAAACTTGAACCCTGAAAATATTATGCTAAGTGAAAGAATAAGATGTTGTATGGTTACTATAAGATGTTCAAAATAAGCAAATTCATAGAGACCGAAAAAAGATTAGTGGGCCGAAAGGATGGAGTTGGCCTAGGGGAGGGAATGGAGGGGTGAATGGGGAGTGACTGCTAATGGTTATAGCATATTTTTGAGGGAGTGATAGAAATGTTCTAAAACTATGTCAATGGTCATCCAACTCTACAATATAGTAAAAAACATTGAATTGTATACTTTGAATGGGTAAATAATTTAGTCATTTATATTTCAGTAAAACTGGTCTGTCAGTTAGAAATTCATATTGTTACTGCACTGTACCTGTGGCAACAACATTTGCATCTTGTATGGATTTATTTGCATCTTGTATTGGTATAGCTGATAGCTCAGTAAAGAGGTTCATTTAGAGTTGAGTTTAAGTACTATACACTCCCAGTGTGGATATTTCAGATTGGACATCCGCTGCTCCTAATTTCCCTCGCATTGGAGTGTTACCTTTAAATAGCACAATGATATTTTGCACTAGGCAATTATTTTATTTTCAGTGTATTGCAAAACATTGATGCATTGATAGCCCACGTGTTAGGAAGGAAAGTGAGTTTACACACCCCCTCACATGGGAAATGGAACTAATTTTTAAAGTGAGGATGTAAAGCATTTAGTATTGTACCTGATTTTAGCAAGTAGTAGGATACTTTGTTTAGAGTAATGTAGACTTCGAGGCTAAAGGAATCCTGTCCCTGAGAATATGCTGCCAAGTCCTTGGAGGGAAGGTGCCAGGAAAGAGGCTGGGGCCAACAAGAAAAGGTAGGCAGGAGTGGGGGTGGGGAGTAGGAAACCAGGAGAAGGGGGTCCAGGATGGGGGAGTTGAGGTGCCTCTCATAAAATGAACAAGGCGGGGAAAGGGTCTCAAACAATTTATTTATGTTGATCTTTTATCTCACACCCATGATTCTGGACAGAGAGCCTATCACAGTGTCCATGTTGAATGTTGAAAGGATGTGAGAAGGTTTTAAGTTTTTTAACAGCTGTCCTGTTCTAAGGCAATTAAGTTCTTATTGATGTCTCTCTGTCTCTCTTTTCTGTTACGGACACATAACAGAGTCCAGTTTGCTCTTATGAGATGATACTGCCATGACATTGATTTATTTATTTATTTTTATTTTTTTATCCTCACCCGAGGACATTTTCTCCATTTTTTGTTCAGATAGAGTGGGAGGGAGAGAGAGAGAGAGAGAGAAAGAGAAAAACATCTACGTGAAAGGGACACATCGACTGGCTGCCTCCTGCACGACCCAACCAGGGCCAGGGACAAACTGCAACCGAGGTACCTGCCCCCAGCGGGAACCGAACCCGGGTCTCTCTGGACGGCAGGCCGAGGCTCTAACCGCTGAGCCAAACCGGCCAGGGCCATGACATCTATTTAAAGCAATAACAAATAAGTAGACTCAAACTTTTAAAAATGTTAAGTGGTTCAACTCTATAAATGAGCAAAAGGTTAAATCGTCCCTTTTTTATTGGTTAGCATAAAAATATTACAAAGAGTGTTTAAAAATCGCTTCCAGGAAAAGATGTGGAGGTAGGAGTTTTCGCTCAGTGTTTCATCCACACTTGCTTTGCGGCAGCTCCCCTTGTTTGGCAGTTTGGTGACCATTCTGTTAGAGTATGAAAAGGGCTTGCTGCAAATTCTTAAGAATTGTTTTTCCATTACTTAATTTATAATACTATTAGGAGTGAGAGCATATCGAATATCCACTCGGTGTTAGGGATAAAAGTAGCCACATGATAAATTCCCCAGTGAGAAGTGCGAGCTGGTGTCCAGTCCTTACAGCTAGTGATGGAAACGCAGGCTGGGTCTCTGCACGAAAGGCCCTTCTGTGTGACTCACAGGGAGTCTAGTGCCGAATAAAGCTTTCCTAAGCTCCACCCAGAAGTGTGCTTGCCTTTGTCATTTTAATTGGTCTGTGTTTGTGAAGTGGGGCCTCTATTTACTTATAGCTTGGGGCTTGTGTTTACCAAGCCTGGTGGAGGCCAAGTGACGGCTCCCACAAGCTCTCCCGCTGTATCTTGAGGCACTTTTCTTTTCAGTATCTGTGCCTGCCTAATTCGTGAGCTTCTGTGAAGCAAGCACAGGAGGGTACGAGGCCTACAGGGAGGAATTACACCTAATTACTCAAATAATTGCTAGGCTGTTGCCTTCTTAGTCACTGAAAATAATTTCCAGGTCCCTGGCTTTTATAGATAGTCTTCTAGAGGCAGGAGGACACAGCCCCCTTTTTAACTCAACCCATTCACTCACAAAATCAGAACACTCGAGCCTGCAAAATTAATAAGCACCACTTCCATTACATATATTTTAGGTTGTTGTTGCCGTGGCGATAAAGTCAGGGACATTGAATCTCCTCTGTTGGGCCATTGTTATCATCCCTGGCCATCTGCTGCAGAGGAGTGATATTCCATCTCATTTGCATGATGACTGATATATGGGAGGTTTGGAAGGACATATGCCACAGCAATCATGTGATGAAAATTAAAGTGAAAGTTTTGGGCCCAGAGCCGAAAAAAATCTGTGTATGCGCAAGAGGCTGTTGATGTGCAAATGTGAATCATATTGAGAAGGTCTGAATAGGGAGGTGTGACGTAAAGAGGGGACACAAACGCAGGTGCTTATCTCTGAGCAGTCAAAGGCACTGGTTGTCATATCATGGGAACTACCTTTCAAAGAAACAGCTTTAGTGTTTCCGTTCAGCACACAAGGGAGAAGAGAAATATAACTTTTGGAAACAAACCAAAAAGTAAGTTTAAAACTTTGAAACCACATATGGCTTGCACTGATGTTAGAGTCAGTCCGAATTTCAGTAAGTTTTCATGTCTTATGTCATAACATTGAGTTTTGTGTCTGGGAAAATCATATGTTGCTATAGGCTGAAGTTTAGAAGTGTGTCGGGTTTTCTGATATGTGTTTTGAACTTCTGTTTCTGGTTGATGCTGTGGTATACTTGGTCATTATTTTAAATGCTATTTCTGTCTCCTTTTTTTGGTAAAAATGGTTATTGTATCTGCTTTAAGGAGGATTTCAGAATACAATGTCATTGTGCAATTGCATTTATACTGCATCAGTAATGCCTTTGTTCATATACATTTTTGAAATGTGCAAATTTGCAGCAGAGAATACTTTATATGAGCTGAAACTTCACACACTTTCTTCTTTGTAACAAAGTAAAGTAGAAATAACTTCTGAAAATGCAAAAATTACCAGGGAGACCCCAAATCTGACATCTCACTAGAATAGAGGAGATATTTTGGGGTGGGGGGGTTGTCAACACAATTATCAGTTATTTGTATAAACAAATAACTAATATCAAAAAGATGTTTCACATATTATTTTTGAAAAGTAAAGTTCTGGCCCTGACTACATACAGGGAAAGAGTTTTGGCAAGTGGCAAAAAAAATTTAAATTGATAAGTATTGTTATTATAATCTTGTCTGTAAATGTTTAAAGACTTGAATAAGAGCAGTCTCCTTAAAAATGATACAGTTCATTTTTGATAAATGTACATGTCAGAAGACTCTTCAGCAAGTTAAAGGGTGATATTAGAAAGACTGAAGAATGAGAAAGACTAACCTTGAACAAAATTTTGCAGAAGGTTGAGTTCAATAAAATGTTACTAAAGGACAGAGAAATTTTTTGAACGCCTTGATAAACAGTACCTTGCCTCATATTCCTTTCATTCTAACAAGGTATTTATTAAACATGCTTGTTTTGATACATGTGGAAATAATAGAAGTAGTCTCCTAAATGGGGTAGTAAGCTCTTATAAAGAACAAAGCAGCTATTAGGCAAAATATGTAAAATAACTTCTTCAACATTAATTTTTTTTAAAGAAAGTGGCTTATTGTCAGAAAAAGTTATACGAACTCTCATCTTACAACTAGCACTACAAAATGAAGTAAACTAAAAGGAAAAAATGATTGAAAACCTCAAATATAATTGTATAGACTACTTTTATGTTAGGGAAAAAAATAAGTTCTGGGGGAGAATCAGATTCATAGTCTAAAATAAAACTGAAATTAGACTTTTCCTAACTTTTTTTTTCTTGCTAATATCATCTGCATATTACCCTACTTTTATGTGAGTAACTTAAGATTACTAGTTATCTCTTTTCTTGTTCTTCTAAATATTCAGTTACTCGGTGGTGATTATTATGTGGCCTTCTTGGCTTACTCCAATATTAGATTAATATAGATTTCTTCTGCCAAATTAGCGGAAATCACTGTTGCACATAAGAGTGATTCACTCTTTTTTTTTTTTTGGTTGCATTTATATTATGAAAGTAGCATCATTTTAACTTAAAAGATTTTATATTTTACATTTGGACATACTTTACCTTGGAGAGCATCAGGTAGTTGTATTTAAACCATTTCAAAGTACATTGGAACTTTTATGAGATTCTAATTCAGTTATATTTAAAGGAGGCCCCCACCATTTTTTTTTGAAGAATGGCATTACTATTCTGCTATAAAATTAACCCATAGGATTTGTAGTTTCCTTGTTCTTCTTAAATTAGACATTTGTAAGTACAAATTAAGTAGAATAGAAATGTTTGGAGCTGTCCATGGTAGTGAGCTCTTTAAAATGTTAACTGTTATAAAATGCATATCTACATAATCTGTGTAATTGACTTTATTACCGTTTTTAAAGGTCAGGATTAAATTCTTATTAGCTAGATTAACCTTGTATATACAGTAGTTATTTGCAGGTAATGTAACCATCTTACTCTTATAACTAAATCACAAAACTTTAAATTTCCACAATGTTAATGAATGTTCCTGGTTGCAGCTTTAAAGTATTATGAGTAAACAAACACAAATCACAAGCTATTAAATATATGATGTTTTAGAGTGACAATATAAAAGCACAGTGCAGATAGTTTCCATGGTAGTAGGCCAATGTGAACAAACATCAAAAAATGTAACTTGTATGACTATTGCTCTTGAAATTAATTCTTGTCCTTATGTGACCTGCCATGTCTGCTATAGAAATCCAAAAGATCATAATTGTTTGATATGAAATGCAAAAAGAATAGTTAAATTGAAAGTTTAACATCATGAAATTCAAAATCCCAAGCGGTATATAAACATTAAAAGAAACTTTGGACTGCTAATCCTAGGAAATGAGTTTTATGGATTGAATTCAACAAGGCTTCAGAAATGGTTCCATCTGCTGCCTAGCAGCTGGTGAAAGGATAAATTTAATTCATTAATTCATTTGGAAAAAAGGATTCAAGTAGTAAAGACTGCATTGCTCATAATGCATATAGGTGAAAACGCAAACTGAAATCTGGTCCAATTGATCATCCTAGATAATGAGCTACATTTTGTCTTCCCTTTTTTGGTAAAAGGTCTTAGTGACTGAGTCAATACCGTGTTGATTTTTATGACAGTAGCCAATCATTTCCAATCATTTCAATGATTAAAAATAATCTCAGAGAAATTTAAAGTAACTCATGATTTTTTAATATAGATAACTGTAGGCACTAGAAATTACACCCTTTCTCATTTTGTAAGGGTGTATATATATATATATATATATATATATATATATATATATATATATATATATGTACACACACACACACATATATATATATATAGCAGTGTATGTATTTATGCTTATTATATACACACACACACACACACACACACATATTTATTCTGAATCATATATATTCTGACTGAGCTGTTAGGACTCTCACACTGAATCACATATATTCTGAATCATATCAATGAACTACTTATATTAAATGACATTCTCCCATTTGTTGAGATATTCAAAATTATTTAGCATTCAAGATTAATAAAGCAAATTTTAGATTCAAAATTCACCTTTACTCAAAAGTTGGAAGATTCCAAGTAACACTCGTTTTGTTTTCTCCTCTTTCTATACTTCACACTAGTTTCATTCACAGTCTGCAGATAGAAACTTGTGTGCAGTCTTTTCCCAACTCCTCTGCTATGCTAATCACTTTGACATAAGACATGGAAAAAAGATTTAGTTAGCTGGATTGCACAGGATTTTTAGTACTTTTATATAAAAATAATGGAGGTTTGAAGCTCAGTTTTTTAATTGTTTAAAGTTAATCAATATAATAAGGTATTGGAAAAGTTACTGCTGAATTCCCTTTAACTTAGATTCATATTGGTGGATTTTTTATTTGCTAACATTTTAATGAGAGTGAGGTTTCCCTTAAAAATGCGTAGGTCATCTTTCTGGGCAAGGTAAATGTTTCCTGGTTGCCAGTTAATTGATCCATGGTATAGATAAGAACATCCCTGAAAGCAAGGCTGCATTCATTGTAGCAATTCTTTTTGGATGATGATTTCATGAATGGTTTTTGACTTTTCTTTCTCTGTGGCCCATAGCTCACTGTGGTGGGTTTGTTGGATTTACTATAAAGGTTCTGTTTGCACCCTGTGGGTTGGGTTAAGAATCAGGGTTTATGCATTTACTTGTACTGTTACATTGTTTATACAGCTTTGGTTTAGTTTTGATCTCTCTCTCTCTCTCTCTCTCTCTCTCTTTTTTTTTTTGCCTTTGAGGCTCTTCCACAGTGTCAGCTGCTGACTGATAGTAGGAAAACGGCCTCATGGTGTGAATGAAAGGGACCTAGCGGTTGGTAAACAGAGATAAGGAATAAATAGAGCACAGGCAAAAGGAGATAGTTCTGTGGGGGCCCAGATTGCTGCCAGTCTGTTCAAGGGAGATGCAGAGCCTGTCCTTTTCCCAGATTAAATTAGTGTGCGAAATCTCCAGTGACCTGCTCCCCTTCTCCCCATACTCTTTAGCCAAGCTGAACAGCCTCTGCTGTAAAGTATTCATTTTATCCAGGGACAAGCTGGACAATGGAACTCTCCCTGATACTTATGGACAGCTGTCGTCATTCATAGTGCTCTCAGACTTTCATTTTTCACAGGAGTTAAAAGCGTTTTTACCTTGTATCTGAAAGAGGGCATAAATGCAACTTTGCCAGTTCTGAGGCTGCTTGGGCGAGGGGTAGGACTGAGGTGGGGGTGACTTCGGAGTGAGGAGAGACTGATAAAGAAAGCAATTCTTTTATGTCTTGCTAATATGATTAAACTAAGACAGAAATTTAATTTCAAATCTGGGTTCCTTGCAAAGAGAAAATATCTTTGATTCTGAAAGTTTCCTAAAATTAAGGTCACCAGTGCAAACTAGATATTTCATCTCTGCCTACTCTACCCTTGTTTTGGCTAAATATGCATGCATTTTATTACCTGTGAATAACTACCCGTAAATAGTAAGCCTGTAAGATACCTCGGTAGTCCCATTTTTTTTTTCTTTTTCTTTTCTCTCTCTTTTTTTTTTTTTTTTTTTTTTAGTGATTTACTGCAAATATATTCAGCATTTGACTGATTAAATAGACCTTCGGCAACCTTGAGGGTCACTGTGTAGAGTATGTACATAGAAAATGCATCAGCCCATTGTACCCTGGCAGCTAATGAGATTGGTCGTTAAGTAAATGACACAAAGCCTACAAAAAAAGCTTAGCAGCTCACTAGAGTATCACAGAGTGTCCCTGCACACCACACAACGACACAAACACTGGACTAACCTAGCCCACCCCTGCTTTATTCTACATCACTGCTTCCCTGATGTCAGCGTGAGAGGCAGAACAAAGGCTAGGAGGCACCGGTAAGTCAGTCTGGCAATTAAGCCCTAGGGAGAAAGTAGAACAAATCTTAGCCTAACCGTGGGGCTGAAAGTCTGTTTCTCGACAAGTAGGTCAGAATGAAGGGATTTTGCTATCACTCTGGAAATACTGTTTCACTGATCAATGTTCTTATGTTGTTGTTATTGCTGTTTTGTTTACCATTTCATAGAAGTTTTTACATTTCAAAAGTAAAGTGTACTCCAAAATGCAAGTGAACTTGAATTTGAGAGATAGGCTATTTATTGGAGAAATGGTGCTTTCACAAATGACTACCATTCAGGTGTGTGTTCAGGTTTGAAAAACTTTCAGATGCATGCGGCAACTTTTATTTTAGTTAGTTCTACTGCTTTGAAAAGAAAATGGAAACCTGGGGCATGAATGTGTGCAGTAAAGTTTATTCCTGTCCCATCTGCTAATATATATTTAATATAATATATTGAATGACCATTTCCTTGATCAATATCTTTAAAAAATCTAACATCAAACACAACAAAATAAAAAAAAAGACTCCTCTTTTCTTCGTGTATTCTGTTTCTCTTGAATCTACAAATAAAATTGTTGCAAATCTGTAATATTGAATAGGATTAGTGGTTATTTGTTTGCTGTACTTGGGGGAAAAATCAAAGCTATCTGACACTGAGAGGCACTGGCTTACTATGTCCCTTGGAAAAATGCATTTACAGTATTGAAGTATAAGCTAGCAGGATCCTTTCAGAGAAATATGGCAACAGGAAGTTGCCAGAAAGTCTTATTTGCCTTGCTGAAATGTCTGTCTGCCTTAGACTTGTGTACTCAGAGGACGTTTAGTTCAAGAGGGGATGATATTGTTACAAGAAATTCAGGTAAATTAAATATTTTATTCTAAAAACACTGTCAGCTAAGTGGATTGTCACCGGTTTAACAAACTCTGACCATCTCATTGAAAATATTTAAAAGTATTGTTAACATAAATGTGGTGTTTTAAAATAGATGGATGTATAATATCAGTGTCAGGATTCAATTTTTTAAAAATGTATCTTTATTGTTGAAAGTATTACAGATGTCCCTCCTTTTTTCCCCCAATGACACTCTCAGGATTCAATTTTTAAAGACACTGTCAATTTAATATTAGAATGTCATGTCATAATCATCCATTCATGAATTAAAACTCTCCATATTATATAGAAATCAGTTGCTAACTTGCATTACTTGCACTGAAACATTTTTATTTATGTAAGAATATAGAAATAGCATGATATAGAATAAATCACTATTATTAGTATTCATGAGAGATTCATAATGGAGGTTCATAATATGATCTGGGTGATCAGAGGTCACATTTCTTTTTTGTCTTAAAGTACTTTTCTTCTTCCAAATGTGTTCCCATCATTCATTTTATTTATATAATTTGTTTAAGTCTATATATGTATAGTATATAACATATATTATGTATTACAAACTCTATTATTTTTATAGTAATCAGAATTTGAAGAAAGTAGATTTTGTAAAGAAAGTGCTATAACAGTGTGTAGTTAATTTCAAGTAAAATATATATAGGGAAGATGTACTTTGATTTAACTAAATTCAGATTTTTCTAATATGTAATCTCATCATCATGCCTTTAATGTGGTAGAAATCATGGGAAAAGCAAGCGATCTGAGGAAGCTACAATTGCTACCTAACAATTTTAGTTTAAGGCAGAGTTATGCAACTAGTCATTCTTTCGGGCATTACAAATATATTAGATTATCTTTCTGTGCTAAACATTTTAAGTTTAAATTTCATGTATTATAATTTGTTTTTTTATAGTTACTAATGTTTATCATGTTAATACAGGAGTGAAATGTTCAGAAAACACACAATCATTTTGGATGGTTATAAATATTTTACCCCTCTTCTCACCAATATAGCAAAGGGAGAACAAACTTGACTAAAATCTGTTTAGACTGTGGATAACACTGAGTGGAATTACTTTCACCGAAATGGAATTGTCATTCTTGAAAAAAAAAAAAGAGCAATGTTGTAATTAAGATAAGAGGGAACAGATCATTACTTTTGGTTTATATGAACTTGTTTCCACTAACGTTGATCTTGAATTTGAGAGATTTAAAAAATTTTAACTATGGAAATACACTAAGGAAATGGTTTTATCCAATTTATAACTTTCTTCTTTAAAGAAATTTGAGGAACTTAATTTTTGTTGACAGAAGGAAACTTTGTATTTCTGAACTTTTATTCAGATTCACTTACTGAGAAATATGTATTATTTAAACAACTTGGTTCAAAGGATTGTAATAGGGGCATCAGGATCCTATAGGGTCCTCATTCCCACCCCTGAGGATCCATGATCTAAGAATAACTAGAAAACATTTCCTAGATAATAAGGTAGGAATTACAGGTGCCATATGAGTGATGTTAAGTGACAAGAGAGTCTATGACACCACCTTCTCAAGTTCGTATGTTTGAAACCTGGTTCTTCCATTTACTAAATCTGTGGTCCTGGATAAGTTATTTCACTATTCTGGCCTCAGTTTCCTAGTCTGTTAGATGGGGGCCAGGGAGAATAAATCTTGCCTTATGACCTATGTGATAATTAAATAAGATAATGTGCCCCTGGTATATAGTAGTTGTTCAAAAAGTGTTTTGTTTTGTTTTTTAACTTTCACTTGGAGTTTGAGACAGTAAGTGGCCAATGTCATGTTGATGCTCCTTACGCATTTGCTTCTACCAGTATAGAACTTTTTCTCGTGTTTTCACTTTCAGAGCCCTAAATTTTGTGAGATTTCTTGAAGGACTGTGGAAATTCCATTTTACATGGGTGAGTGCTCATTTCAAGACTAAGGTAACAAGTTAAAAATACTAAATCAAATTGGCCTTTTATGCATAGTTTTATTAACCAGGAATCTAGAGTGTTCATTAGAATTTTATTACATTTCAATATAAACTTTCTATAAGCAGAAATACTTAATTTCATCTAATTTCAAAATGGTTTATCTATAACTTAAGTATTTAATTGTAGCAAAGGTCTTTCTCTACTAAGATAATTTAAGTTTATTCCTCATTCTTTTTTAAAAAAATTAATATCTTAATTTTGCCCCTTAGAGATTTATTTTGAGGTTTGGCTTAGATTATTTTCTTTATTTGATACTTTAGACTTGCTAAAAAAATTTTCTTCTTCAAGTATTTTATTTTATCACCTATGTAAAAAACCTAGTTTTTGCTGAATATTTTAAAATTTCATTCCAGTGAATTCTAAGAGATACCCAAATTTCTATACAAGTATTTGAATATTATTTGTCAAGTGTTGCATCAAATGTATAAGCTTTCAGGCAAGAGTTTACTTTCTTGACTTAACTCTTCAGATTTTTATTGTAGGACTATTTGTTCTATATCATTTGACCTATACATTTAAGTTACAACTTTGCAAGAAATTTGTTGCTAAGAATTTCTGATCTCATAGTTCTTATATCCACAGGTAAATTGATTTGGCCCACAAAATTGCCAGTGCCTTCAAAGTCTTATTAGTAACTTATTTATACTATTAAGTAGTATTAATTACAACAATATACTACCTTTTTTGATCAGAACATTTTAATTTATTTGATTAATATAGTGTAAATATGAAGATGCTAGAGATACCTGCACAAAATACATGTTCTCCAAATATTCCTAAATGTTATATTTGCTGGTTTGTTGAAGTAAAATATATTTTAATTACTATACTATTATAATGAAGAGTTTCATTTGATAATTTCATGAAAAACACTTACATTATGATTTCATAAAAAATACAGATGTCATTTTAGAGTGGTACATTTTCTCCATCTTTTCCAAAATTTGAAAGTGACATAGCTAGTTTAATTTAATTTTCTAAATGCTGAGGTTTCCTTCATGAAAGAAACAGGGCTAAAGGTCAACTCATCCTTTTTATTAAATGTATCATATATGTACCCAATTATTGTAGTAAATTCTTGGCATGAGACAAAACTTAGCTATCTTTACTTGTCATGGTATCCAGAACCAGATCAAAATGAGCTGGTTAATTATTTAAATAGAATAAATAGTATTTTCATTCCTGAGATGTCGATTAAAGAGAATAAGAAAACAAAAAATGAACAATTTTGTTTTTGAAAACCTAATTTGTAAAATATCATCAGCTAGAAAGATGCATCTACTGTTTGCTTTTTTGTTTCTATAGTATCTTTGGTATGAATTAGAATGAAGGCATTTAACTCTTTTAAATTTCCTTCTTTCAAATATCAAACAATGGTAGGGAATTAGTTTTAACATTTCTATTCTGAAGGGTGAAATGGGATGAGGATGAAATATGCTCAAAACAAAAATACAATCAAGAAAGATGGAGGCTGGCAATATGACTACTGTAGAAAGGGGGCAAAAATTAGAGTATACATCCTATTATGTGCAGAGCCCTTGATCTTTTTGTGTGTGAAAGATACCAGTGTCTACCAAAAGGGTTAAAGAAAATGCATTCTGTTGCATCTGCTTACTAAATCCCTTACTTTAGTAGAAATTCAAATTTTGTAAAGATTATTCGTTTTATTGATGCATATAATTATAATCACAAGCCATCTGCTGATTTGGCAGGCATGGTTAAAATTCTCTAACTCTCATAACCTTTCAAGTACAGTGCCCTTGGGACTCTATTTCACTTTTATATTTTGGAAAACATGTAGGGACAAATAAGGGCGGTCATCTGCAGAATGTCAGAGGAAATGAAAGAATGGAGATCAGGGTGGCTGTTGTGGTTATTTTTAATGGTAGGAGAAATTATTTTTTCCTTTCTTTATTCTTTTTTTGCTTCTCACTTCATGAAGGATTATCCTAGTTTCTATGATGTGTTTGGAAATTTTTTTCCCTAGGGATTAAAGCTCCATCATTTTACTCCTGAAAGTCAGTTCTAAGTCTAAACAAAACAAACAAATAATAATAAAAAAACAAAACCTTCCAAATATTGTTTACATAGGTTTCACAGATAAATTAAATGTGTTTACCTAGACTTTTTGAACTAATAGTATGTTCCACTAGTTTTATTTTTCTGAAATACATTCAACTGAATAACCTTCCTGCCATAGATTTTAGATTGTAGAAGAGTTTGTATGTTTTGATACAGACTTTTTGGTTTAAAAAGTCAAATTTCTAAGTGTTTTTTTTTTTTCTTTCTTTCTTTCTTTCTTTTTTTTTTTTTTTCTTGGTATGAAATTATATACTGACCTAATTTCCCATGGCAGGTATCTTCTTGTGGCCTTTCTTTGCCACTACCAAACATTTGAAGTTTGGTGACATTTCATACCTGATTTACTTACTTCCTTGGAAATGGTTTCTCCATAATCAGCCTTATCAACCAGGGGATTACAAGGGTCAGGTTTGCAGATTAGAGTTGGTATATAGGCCACATCACAGCATACTGAAAGTAGGCTGAGGGCAATGTGAAGAAGCCACAGGATACTAGGACTTGGCTTTGTCAAATAATGGAAACATACACAAATCCCTCCACCTCCACCTCTCTCTCTCTCTCTCTCTCTCTCTCTCTCTCTCTCTCTCTCCCCTTCTCACCCTCTCAAACACACACACACACACACACACACACACACACACACACACACTCACGTCTTAAATCTTTGTCCCAAGAACAATTTCTTAGAGTTTGGCAAATAACAAAAAGAACTTTGGGTACAAACATTATGCATATGAATTTTTTCCAAACAATGTTGATATAGATGACAATAATGATAACAATCTTTAACATTTACTGAGCGCTTACACTGTGCCAGGCACTTCATTGTTTACATGTATTATATAATTTAATGCTCATAATATTTCATTGAAACCCCTTTTTTTGTGGAGGAAGCGACAGAGAGACATTAGATGTTTTTTCTTAGGTCACCAGCAGGATAGAGGCTTGAACCCAAATCTGACTGTTCCCCAAACCCATGCTTTTAATCTCTCCCTATGCTACATGGTCTCTGGATGCAAAATATAAGAAAAAGAAAAAACAGTGTCCCAAGTACACCTGGGTTCTAGTCATAGATAATATCATTAAGAAGTTAAATGATCTGCTTTATTTTCCTTATAGATAACATCTGTCTTAAAGGTTATAGTAGGTGAGCTGTGGAGTATTTTCATTCCCCAAATTCTAAAGCTCTATGAACTTTTTATGATTAAAACATCCTATGAATTTAAAAAATAATTCCATGACAGCATAAGCCTTTATCATACCTCTCGAAGACATACATGTTTAGCATGCCAATTAACGCTGATATCAGAAGTAGTCATTCTAAGAACTGTATGACCTTTAGTTCCATCATATTAAAATATAAACATTTGGCCAAACTAGCTCTGTGAGAATAAATGCAGATACTTAGAAACATCTGATAATTGAATTCTTCCTCTGAGTATTTTTGTGGACAGCAGAATTTTTTTTATAATAATAATAATAATATAGCACTGACGTAGGTCCAACCACTCTCCTAAGAACTTTACATCTGTGAATTGTTTTAATTCGCACAACCACAACCAGAGCTACAGGCGAGAAGACTGCACCGGGAAGGGCACTGCAGTCTGCCTGAGACCCCACCGCCCGCTGCGCCTCAGCACCGTGGCCTCGGGCAGTGTGCCCTCACCACTGCACATCTGGCCTCTGTGGGCTTGTGATTATTTCACTTTGCTTAAAATAATATTTGGAAACATAGATTACAGGTTACAAAATGCTTAGACATATTGTAGTATTTTTTATTTATTTTAGATCTTAGGCAGTTACAGTTTCCTTAAATTATTATAGATTAACCTGAAAGCGTTTTTTTAATCTTTTGCAAATACTATGTTGAAAATATAATACTAAGTAAAAAGAGTAAAGTTAACGAGGTCAGACCAAAATCCTTTAAAAGAAAAACTGTATTTAAAATTATTCTATTCTCAGTATCTAGCAGAGAAACTTTGAGCCTATTGTGAAATATACAAATGTGCGTTAAAAGAAAGAATTAATGTAGGAATGAAGAGTTTCAGTCACAGTAGAACTCTTCCTAGGTCGATGCCACGTCAGGTTCACAAGACATGAAGATACTTTATTCCAGCTGGTTATGATTTAAGATATGGTTGTATTTTACAAGTACTGAAGTTGCCAAGACAGTGAAGTAAAAAAATGTAAATATCAGCACTAGAAATCGTGAAGAGGTTATTTAGGTTCCGTACAATGAGTTGACTACGAAATATTAAGTTCCTAGAAGGTACCAGAAGTATAGAGAAGGAATATAAGACCTAGCACCTTCCCTCGAGGACTTTATGAGCCAGTGGGGAGGACCAAGGCTCTCCCAACCTTGTTCATGTGATAGCAGAGTCTTGTGCACCACCATGGCCTGTGCAGAAAGAAAAAAGAGTAGTCTGTGGCCACCTGCAATTCCACTCTGCCACTTGGCCTTAATGTATGTGGGGCCAGAGAATCTCACCAGACAGAGTCAATTCAGATTTTACTCTGAAAGATAAAGTTATGACCTAAAGAATAGGATGACCACCTTTCTTTAGAGATGGCATCTGGAAAGATTTCAGAGAAGAGGCATTTAAAGGTTCGTGAATCCATTCATTTAATAAATGTACTGAGAATCTATTACATTTAGCAATTGTGTCAAGCAGGGAGGATACAGACATAAGTACTGTATGATCTCGCACCAAAGCAGGGGATGCCAGCAGACTGCCAGCTCCAGTGCAGTGGGACTGTGCTGTGCGAAAGGCAAGGCCAGGACACTGATCTGAAAACTGGTCAAGAGTCATAAAAGACAGCCATCTGGCTTGGATTACAGGGTGGATGGGTAACCAAGATAAGAGATCCAGAAGGAAAGTGTTATTTAGAAGAAAAAGATGATGTACATATTAAATGCAAAACAACCAGGTGATGATAACGATACAGTTGATCAATGGATCTGAAATTCAAGAGTGAAATCGGGGATGGAAACATGGACATTGGATGTGTGGTTTCTAAGGAGAATGTGTAGAGTGAGGAAAGGAGCAAAACGAGGAACACCAGGGAATACCAATGTTGAGTGGAAAGGTAGAAAAAGGAAAACCAACAAAGAAGGAATTTAGAGAAAGCTAAAGAAAGCCAGGAGTATCAGAGAAAACAGAGACATAAAATATTTCTCTAGGAAACACTGAGCAATAGTGTTAACTGCTCAGAAAACAGACTAAAAATGCACCAGTAGGTACACCAAATAGGACGTCACTGGTGGTTTTAGCCGGAGAAAATTCAGTGGAATTAGAGGTAGAAGCAAAATGGCCATGAGTTGTGTGGGGAAGTTAGGGTGAAACAAAAATGTCTATGGGAAGTTTAAGAAGTTTGACTCTGAAGAACAGAGACAGCAATATATGGTGGAGAAGTGTTTACATGCTGAAGAGAAAGAACCACAAGAGAAGAAATTTGAAAAGTTTGAAGATATGGAAGAAAGACAAACTAAATGAATTAGGAAGCAAGAGTGCAGATAGTAATACATTTGTAAATTAAGACCATTCAAAATTGATAGACTCAAAATCTTCTGTAAAATTAGGCAGCAGAATGCTATATCAACTCTTTGTTGAAATGTTTTAGACTGAAAGTGACTTTAACATGTTAGTTTTTATTAATTATTACATTTACATCATATTATTAAAAACAAAAGGTTCTACCTCACTCCTAAATGTTGTTTATAATTCATAATGGCATAGAAACTCCAAGTACTAATGAGAACTGAAGAGCTAGGGCTTTTCTTCTTGGATTTGCACATATTTAGGAAGGGTAAAGGGGAAGTGGAGAACGTCCTTCCTTGGACCATATGGAGGAAAGAGTGCAGAGTGGGAGAGGGAAGAACTTGGCTCCTCTCCATAGAGGACACGTGTCAGAGAGTTGGGGGTAATGAGTTGGATCATAGCGCGCAGCAGATACATTTCTGCTCTTGATATCTCTTCTTTTTGCGTTTTTCCTTATGTTATACTGGAGATAGAAGTCCAGCTGTTATCCTTCTCTTTACTTTTCCTACCTCCACCTCAGACAAGGGCCACCTTCTTATACCCAGATGACTTCCACGGCCTAGAAGCTGATTTCTCTGCTTTCACTCCTCTGTTCGGAGCTGTCGAAGGGCATCCCAACACATTGAAAATAAAATGGCTCCACCTGTTTTTTTAAAACAGCTTTAAGGGAGTATATTTCACAAAATGTACAATTTACCCACTTAAAGTATACATTTAGATAGTCTTTAGCATAATCATAGTTATGCACTCATTACCACCATGTTAAAACATTTTATTTCCCACAAAAGAAACTCTTATGCCCCTTACCCATCACCCTCCACTCCCCCTCTGCCCCAGATTCTAGGAACTTCTAATCTACTTTATGTTTCTGTTGATATTGTGGAAATTCTATATAAGTGGATTTATACAATATGTGGTCTTTATGGCTGACTTCTTTTATTTAGCATAATGTTTTTTGTTTGTTTTTTTTTTAAATCCTACTCAAGGATATTTTTCCATTTATCTTCAGATAGAGTGGGAGGGAGAGAGAGACAGAGAGAGAGAAACATAGATGTGAGAGACAGACATCAATTGGCTGCCTTCCGCATGACCCTGACCAGGGACAAGGACAGAACTGAAACCGAGGTACGTGCCCTTGACCGGAATCAAACCCTTGACTCTCTGGTCCATAGGCCAACACTCTAACCACTGAGCCAAACCGGCCAAGGCAAGCATAATGTTTTTAAGCCTTAGTATATGATTCCTTTTTATTGCAGAGTAATATTCCACTGATTGGATATACCACTTTTATTTATCTACTCAGTTGATGGACATTTGCGTTGTTTCCACATTTTGACTATTATGAATAATGCTATGAACATTCATGTACAGGTTTATTGTGTGTGGACATACTTTTTCATTTCTCTTGGGTATGTACCTAGGAGTTGAATTGCCAGATTATATAGTAACCCTATGTTTAAGCATCTGAGGAACTGCCAGCCTGTTTTCCAATGCAGCTGTACCATTTTATAGTCCCACCAATAGTGTATGAACACCCAATTTCTTCACCTCCTCACCAACACTTGTTATTGTCTGTCTTTTTTTAAAATTATAGCCATCCTCATGGGTGTAAAGTGGTATATATTGTGGTTTTGATTTGCATTTCCCTAGTGACTAATTATGTTGAATATCTTTTCATGTGCTTATTGGCCATTTGTATATCTTCTTTAGAGAAATTTCTATTCAAGTCCTTTGCCCATTATTTATTAGGTAATTTGTCTTTCTATTATTGAGTTGTAATCATTCTTTATATATTTTAGAAACAAGAGCTCTGTTTTCACCCTAGGCACATGGTTATTGTACTCTTTCTTGAGTGAACAAAGATTATTCTTACCTCAAACTAAAATAGACCCTCATCTTCTAGCCCACATTATTTTTCCATAGTACTTATCACTGTTTTAAATTACACTGTATATTTATTGTTTCCTTGGCTTTTGGTTTGGCTCCCACACTGAAATATAATTTCTGTGTTGTCCATCCTTGCTTTCCTATCACCTGCCTTGTGATGCTGAGAGACTGTTGTGATTAAACACATGGACATTGATTGGAGCTAGAATTCAGTTCACAGAGCTGCTCCTCATTGGCTGTGTGACCCTGGGCAACTACTTCTCTGTGTTTTAATCTCCTCATTTGAAAGATGGAAATAATTAATAATCCTTGATTCATATAGTTGTGCAGATTGAGTTAATATATACTATACAAAAGTATTTATAATAGTATCTAGCACAAATAAATAATAGAATTAAAATATCAACAAATATTTTTGAATGAGTACTTAGCAAATTTTCCTAACTACATATTCTCTTTTAAAAAAAAACAAAACTATTTAACCTCCAAGGATTTAATAATTCTTATCAACACATCATCACCATGACCATAAAGGGTTATAATTGGGTACTACCTAACTGTGGGCTTTGCATATGGACTGATCTCTTTTTGGATCATATAATTTTACAGAATTTGTACTGTGTGCAATGTCTTTTACATGTGACATCTCATGTAATTCTCACAGCTCTAGAGTGAGATTCTGTTATTGTATCTTCTTTACAGATGAAGAATATGAAGATTAGGGAGATTAAATACAATTCTGAGATCACAGAATTAGTAACTGTGAGAGTTAGGACTCAAACTCAGGTTGGTGTTATCTCAGAAACAAAGCATGTCACTACTCTAAGTCTGGTGCCTTGGGCCAGGGCTCACAGTCTTCAGTGATTAACAAAGCATTTCCCAGGTCATTTATCACTGTCTTGCCCCCACATACCGGTTTTATGATTTTTATCATATTTTAGTGTCTACATCATCTTAGCACTTACTACTGATTTTCTAAAACTTCTATGCAGTTTATATACAGACTAAATACAACACAAGATTTCACGTCCCTTGAGCTCCCACTCTGTCGTTGTGCTTCTTTCTGTGCTTTGCTCGAAGGAAGGCATGTGGTTGTCAAACTTCACACTGACATTTCAGCCAGTGCTACAGAGCAGGGAACACATTGGCATTGGACAGGATTTTGAATATTAGTTCTTACCAACAGTGTGACCTAAGTTTGTTCAACTTAAATTGAGAATAATAATATCAACCTCCTTAGGTTGTTGTGAGACTTAAACAAGATAATATAACTATAAAATGCCTAGTCCAGTGCCTGAGTCAGCATTCATGCACAATTTTTTTCTCTTTATTTTATTTTTTTCCATCACCATTTATCCCCCCTATATCCTTCTTCACCTTCACCCCCTGCCCTTGCACTGACCACGAGTTTTAATCTTTTTTTCTTTTTTCTCAATCCCTCTACCCCTCAACCCCCGCTCCAGAGCTGTCAGCCTGCTCTCTATCTATGAATCTGTATCTATTTTGCTTGTTAATTCAGTTTGTTCATTAGATTCCACATATGAGTGAAATCACATGGTACTTGCCTTTCTCTGACTGGCTTATTTCACTTAGCATAATGCTCTCCAGTTCCATCCATTCCACCACAAAGGAAAAATTTTTCTTCTTTTTTATAGCTGAGTACTATTCCATTATGTAAATGTACCATAGCTGTTTTATCTACTCATCTACTGATGGACACTTGGGCTGCTTCCAAATCTTGGCTATTGTAAATAACACTGCAATGAGCATAGGGGTGCATATATTCTCTTGAATTAGTGTTTTGAGTTTCTTTGGATAAAAGTCCCCGAATAGCAACAGTGATCTTGAGAAAAAAGAACAAAGTTGGAGGAATCACACTACCTGGTCTCAAACTACACTACAAGGCTATTTTGATCAAAGCAGCTTGGTACTGGCATAAAAACAGACTTACAAGTCAATGGAACAGAATACAGAGCCCAGATATAAACCCATGCCTTTATAGTCAATTAATATTTGACAAAGGAGGCAAAAACATATAATGGGCTAAAGATAGTCTATTCAGTAAAGTGTGTTGGGAAAATTGGACAGATATGTGCAAAAAAAGAAAAAAAGAAGAAGCTAGACCACTTTCTTACACCACACATAAGAATAAACTCAAAATGGATTAAAGACTTAAACATTAGACTCGAAACCATAAAAATCCTAGAAAAGTGATGTACAATTAATGGCGGCTATTGCTGAAAGCCTTGCCTGATTTTGTTTGTTACTACCTTTTGCCTCCTTTAGACACCTAAGGCATTGCCTGCAACTTTCTGTTCTCCACCACCACTATCTAATTTGAGGTCAGTAAGTCTCTTTGAATCTTAACACATGATTAAACTGGCAGTGACAGTTCTTAAATTTTAATACCCTTTCCCATTTGCATTAAAATTAGTAGTTTGATGTGTTAAGAACATAGCAGTATTACACATGCTTTTTGTCCATGTTTTAAATTTGTAAAATGAATCTCAATTTACAAGTAAACTGTTCATAAGATTATTATTTTCTACTTTATTAGTTTTCAGATATAAAATCAATAATATAATAATCTACTTTAAGCATTACATTTATTAGTCTTACAAGCTAATTTGAACTGTTTGTTGTTACCAGCATAACTTTTTGCCACATGCTATAGATTTTTTCATGTTTTATCTGCAAATATTTGATCTATTTTTTTCCTAACATTTATTATCACAGAGGCCGTGGACTCATCATAGTTCCCTATTTTTAAAATAGTCAACAGATACTCAAATAGTCAACACTCTCATTGAGTACCTTGTCCAGGAAAGGGAAGCAAAAAGGGGATAGTCCTTGTCCTGTAGGAACTTTTCAATCTAAAGCAGACGATGAACATGTCAACAATTCACTATGATGGGCCAGGTGCTATTATAGGAGTAGGAATAGCTCCCTATGGGAACAAGGAACCCAGATGTGGGACAAGAGGACTTAACAACATAAAAGGAAACCCATCCAGACTACTCTGAGGCAAAATCTTTATTTCGTGAATATTCTTGTTATTCACTTTGAAAACATTGTGTAAATGAAATTTACAAATCTTTTACAAAAATTTCAAATCCTTTGAAAGCAAGGATTCTATAGTTCTTCTGAGGCATTTTCTTCTTACATACATTTTTTTGGGGGGAAATTTTAATGTAGCTAAAAAATATGTATTCTGCTACTTCTGACAGCAAACTAAGGTCAGATTCCCTCAGTCATCTGTTTACAGCTAATGAAACATTGTGATATAGAGAGAAACCAACTAACCAATAAAAGCCAATAAAAATAATAGACTAGAATTGGATAAGCATAGGACAAAATGCCTGATGTGAACTTTACTGACCTCTGATTAATCACATGAGACAACTATAAAATCATATGTTCAAATGACCAAAGGCATTTATTTAGTCTGATTCATTGTAACTCTTAAAAATCATCCAAGGAGAGAGATCAGTTTAGGATCTCGAAATTCACATGAAGTCTCAGCCCATGAAAACAATGTGTATTTCTCATCTACATTTGCATGGCTATGAGTTCTTTACTCAAACTCTGTACCCTGATATTTGTACTTCTGGAGGAGAGTTTTTAACAAACCCATAAGATTATTCTCCCAAGTTACCAAAAAGAAACTGAGCACCCACATCTCCTCATAGATTTTATTTTGTTGTCTTTTTTATTTCTACAACAGAAATGTTTATACTATTAGAGTGGCATACACCATACACCCCTCTCCACTTACTGAGGACTCCACTTGTACATGTAAACAATTTCTCCTCTTCTCCAGAAGAATAGGTGCTTAATGAAGATTTGAGTACAAAAATTATAAATTCATTAAATAATACTGTTCTATACTAAAAGGGTTGGTTACACAGATACAATCAAATTCCTTATTTGTGACATTATCATCTTCTTATATTTAGATGAAATTGACAATTTTAAAATAGCTTTGTTAATAAACATCAAATAAGGAGCAATGAGAATTCAGAAGTGGCCTTTATTCCTTTAAAATCTTTTTTATGTGCTTACTGATATCTTACATTAAGCCATATTCTTCCGGCTTTGCTGCAGTACTATTTAATAAGTTCAGGTTTCAGCGCAATGAATAGTTTTTCCTGGGTTGAGCAGACCAATGCTAACTTCTAATCAGAGGGTAACTTGCTGTTTGGAAAATCACCCTCCATCTCTTTACTGAAACATACTCAGCAATGTTTCATTCTGTAATTTATCTTATTACCAGCTGGTTGCACTCTCCTCTTCCTAATATATCTATTCCTATGAATTACATTGCAAAATATCCTTGTGAGAGGTTCATCGCTGAGATATTTACATGAGCAGCAATGCAAATATATTTTTTGTATTAGACTTAAAGGCTCTTCTTCCTTCAAGAAGTTTTCAGGATAATGTTCTTCAAAACAACAACAACGAAAAGAACACTTCACATAGTGTATACATATAAGACACTCATACCATTTAGAAAATAAGTCAATTTATTAGAGCTGGCAAAATAATGAATGCCTCGAGGAAATTTGCATCATTGCTTGACATTGAAATTTGTTTTTTTAATATAATTTTCAATTAATTCATTTTCATATTTTATTTGCTTTTGGCAATTTTAAATATTGACAGTCTTAGATTTGTAATTTGTGAGCTTACATTTGATAATGGCACCTGTAATGAAGAAGTACATAATTGCTATTTCTTTCTTGACATGAATGGCTTCATCTGAAGGGAAGATCAAGTTCAGTAAACTATAAAGTGGTTCTCAGAATGTACTTCAATGATGGGCCAGAACATTCACTTTTTATCTGTTCTTTTCTATCATAAAGTATTAAAAAACAAAGCAAACAAATAGCTCTGGAATAAAATGGAAGTGCTTCTCTTCCATGTGGATGTATTAAGCCTTTGGGAACTGAGTTTTTTCCATGCATCTAATAGTAAATATCTAAGGCAGCGGTTCTTGAAGTTTGGTCCCCAAACCATCAGCACCTGTATCATCTGAAAAGTTGATAAAATTGTACAGACTCTGAATCAGTAACCTGTGCTTTAACAAACCCTCCAGGTGATTCTGATGCCAGCAAGAGTTTCAGAACCACAGCTCTGACACTGCTATTCAAAGTGTGGTCCAGGTAGCAGCAGGAACACCTGGACCCTTATTAGCGATGTCAGACCTGAGGGTGCCGGAATCAGGACCTACATTGTAATAAGATGCCCAGGTGATCCTGATAACATTAAAATCTGAGAGCCATTGATCTAAGGTTTACAGCAGGAAAGTTACCAGTGGGAGAGGACCCTCTATTCAGAGGCATTTTGGAGGTTGTCAAAGTAGAACTCAACGGATACTTTACTGATTTTTCTATCCCTCTCAGTTCCCTCTGGAATTTAAAAAAAAAAAAAAAAAAAGCAGGGGAAAGAGATGTGTAAATCTCTTGGCTGCAATATTAAAAAATATATAAAGGCACACTGTGTAGATTATGAGGTGAAAGCAGAGCCATTATCTGGGTAGCAGAGCTATTATCTGGGTAATAAATCATGTGTATAGGTATATGGTATATATATTCCCATATCACATATAGATCATATATACATATATATCACACAATGATCTAGACATTAGATGAAAGCATAAGTTTTAAGTCTAAATTTTTTCAAAAACTGAATTTTCTCATTCATTTTGCATATGCAAATAAATCTAAGATATGTTTTGTGTCTTTTCACATTAGATTGTTTTCTACCTCTGACTTTAATGTTCTGTGGTGAATCTTTTCAGAAAGTCTTTTTAACCACCGAAGTAAGTTGCAGATTTTCAAGGCTCTGTCTTAGATAGGGTAATTGTTATGATGCTAAGGAATCAGTAAAATAGGCTTTCTGTGGGGGCGATGAAGTTTGCTTCACTCTAAGCATTTGGCATTTTATGTTTACTAGTGAATACAGTGGCCTGGGAGGAAAAGAATAGTTGACCAAGTAAAATCTGATTTGTAAAAATATTTTTAGCATGAAAACACATGAGAATTAAAGGATTAAAAAATCCTTTTGAAATTTTTGCACAACAAACACCCCCGTATGTAAATAGGACTGTCACTCGGTGTTTGTCCACAGCTAGAACTCCAGATGAACCAGTGTAGTGTGTGATGACAGGAACAGCTGACTCATTAGCAGAGAGCAGTGAAAGGTAATTAACCCTGGGAAAAGTACAGCTGCCGTGCGAGCTGTTCCTTTCTGTAGGATCTGATTAGAAATTAGTGTTAAACCACTGATTCTTTTTTTTTTTTAAAGGCTGTCATTGATAATTTTTACTTTCATTCTCAGGTGTGTCCCAGAAAAGGTTCTCAAATGTACTTAAATATAAAAGGGCTCAAATTTAAAAAGTATTTTCTGATAATAGTAGACATTTGTTTTGCTTGTTGGGGAGAGTTCTTTCAAAGGAATATTTTGTTTGACTATTGAAGATTGGTCGTAACCCAACCCATAAATGAATAGTCACTATGTAAATTACTTGAAAGGATTGTTTTATATAGTCAATAAGCTGTACATAATTACCATTTAATTAAGTTTTTCTTTTTTTTCTTTTCATTTTTTCTCTGATGATGCTTCTCATCAGTAGCAATGGAAACTGTCCAGTTCAAATCCAATGGATATTAGTGAAGGTAAGTGAAGACTATTGAAAACTAAACCTCCCCACAAAGAGAAGTGATTCCTAACTTTCAATGCCCTTCAAAAACTTCAGACATTAAGGAACTTGTGTTTAGGGGACAAAGATCCTTGATTTAATTAATGTTTGTATCATATGGTAATTTGAGTTATATTTATATATATTTTTGAGGAGTGTTCATCTTGACTTATGACTTCACATGTCTCATATAAAGAGCATTAATACTTTAACACAGTCAGAATTCACATATGTAGCTAAGGAATGTGGTAGATAGAATAATACCTCCCCCCAAAAATGTCTATGTCCTAATTCCTGAAACCCGTGAATATGTTACCTTACAAGGCACTGTGATTAAATTAAGAACATTGAAATAGAGAGATTGTCCAGGTAGGCCCAACCAATCACATTGTTCTTAAGAAAAAGGCAGAAGAATGAGAGATGCAAAGTGAGAAGAACTAAACTCAACCCACTTTGAAGATGGGGACAGGAAGCTATGAGTCAAGGAATGCAGAGGCCTCTAGAATCTGAAAACAGCTCTCAACCTACAGCTAGCAAGAAAACAGGGACCTCAGTCCTAGAATCTCAAAAAACCAGAGGCTGCCAATAGCCCAGATGAGCAAGGGAATGAATTCTTTCCTGTGGCCCCCAGAAGACATTGTGGCCTGACTTAAGTTTAGCCTGATGGGACTGTACCAGACTTTGGACTTCCATAGCTGTACAATAACATATTTGTGTTGTTTTAAGCCTTTAAGTTTGTGAAAATTTGTTACAGCAGCAAAAGAAAACTAATACAGAAGATAAATAAGCCAACCAATAGATGGGATATATTTTGCAAATGGAAATATAAATTCTATGAAGAATTTCCAGTGTTTGAATGAAGAGGAAAAACATTTTTTGAGAGCCCAAGACTGATAGTCTTTAGGAAATAGAATATTCATTTGTAGATTCTAATGACGATTGTCACCAACTCTGAGATTTCTCTCTTCTGCTTTACTATACCCCTCCCAAACTAATACCAAAACTAATTCTCCACATGATATTTGTGTAAACACAATCATCCAAGGTGCAAATGAGTACATGCTTTATTGGAACATCTAGCTACCTGTGGGAACAGTGGGTAAAGTAGTGAGCTCACTCTATTCCCTTTCATCACATGTAAAATTGATAATACCTTCCCCATAGGCAGGCCACTATGACTAAGGAAAGAGTGCATGTCAATACTTACAAGATGCTTCTTGTTAAGGTGAGCTATATTTAGTCAGAAAATACTGTCATTTTCTATTTTGATCAAAAGAATAGATTACTTTGGTCTTTCCTCATGGTTAATGCTATTTATCTCCAATACAAAAGTCATTAGTTTGGAGTACATGGATATGCCTTGCTGAAAATAAAATGTAAGTGCATAATAGTCAGGACATTCTGACACATTATGAGTAAGAAAAATGAGGTATAAAAACTGGGAACTGGCCCAGCCGGTGTGGCTCAGTGGATTGAGTGTCATCCCATGGACTGAGAGGTCCTGGTTCAATTCCCGATCAGGGCACGTTCCAGGGTTTCTGGCTTGATCCCCAGTAGGGGGCATGCAGTAGGCAGCCAATTGATGTTTCTATCTCTCTCTCCCTTCCTCTCTCTCTAAAAAATCAATAAAAACATATTAAAAAAAAAAAAAAACATTGGGAACTGGATATAGTTTGAATGAGTTGGAAATCTTTTTAGATTATTTTCTTGCCAAATTTGGAAAAATAAGTCTGTATCTCTATTTACCGTTGACTTCTATTCCCACAAAAGAACCAAATTACATCATAAACTGTAGTTTTTATATAAAGTAAATAAAAGTAGACGTTGGGTAAAATCTGACCATAAAATGGTCATGCTTGCTCTTTGCATTTGGGAGCTGACAATTCCAACAAAAGGGAAGATAAAATTGTTTGTTCTCTTTAGCTGGCATAGCGGTGAAACACTAAATCTACAGAACCCCAGATGCTGTGTAACTGGGATGTTTTGTATTGAAATACAATTAATAAAATAATATCTCAGGCATCTGAGGAGGATTATTTTGTTTATTTGCTTCAACTGAATTTAATGATAATGTATGGAGCACCTGCTCTGGTTGCAACATTATGTTGCACTATCAGGTTAACAAGTCACAGCCTGTCACTTCCATGAGCTTATACTGACACAGAGAAGAGTCAGTGGACATGAGTGAGTACAATATCAGGCAGAGCACAGTAGTTAGACGAAGCTGCCATGAAAACACTTTTGGGATACAGAATTCTGTGAAATACTGTCACAACCACAACGTGAATGATAAATCGCATTTCAGCGGATAGATTTTATAGTTCTGACACTGAAGGGAAACGTTTCTCTGAAAGTTACAAATGAAATTGACAAATTCTAAACACTTAATTTTAGACATTTAATTTTGACCATCTATTCTCCTTTGACCCTTTTGTAACTATATGGCTTAATACATTATTTAACCAAGCCAAGTACAATTTTGACTCTATCTTTCCAGTTGGTCTTTGGGGACATTTATTTATTTTAAAGTTCTCTGAATCTCTCTAGGGATGAATTCTTCAGTAATCATCATTTCTGGAAGCTCTTCCAGTCTGGTCTAAGCCTGCACTCCCTGTTTCTCCTTCTGCCTCCCTCTGCTGTCATACTTTCCACATCTTACCGGATCCTCAGTTTGCTGGTTTGTACTCGTCAGGACAAGTGTTGTGCTTTAATGTCTTTTAATGCCCGTTGGCTAGATAAATGTGTGTTGAACCAATGATAAGTACATTTTTTTAGGACAAAATTACTTATATTAAAGTAATACATATTAAATTAAACACTGGAGTGAGATTAAAATTCTTCAAAAATGCCCCATTTTCCTCAACAATGGAAAATTGTGTCATTTTCTTTGAAAATTTCAGTAGTTTCTCCCTTTCCATATTTCCTAGTCAGATAATGAAGATAAATGACTTTTTAAAAAATCTTAATAAAAAACAAACAGCTATAGCTGAGAAAAACAACAGACTGGTTGAAAAAATTCTAAAAAACCTCATAAAATGGATAAGGAAAATAGAAACTATCTGATGAAATCAAACATATTGTGTAACAATCTATATAATAAAATAGCTTGAAAAGAGAAAATTCCCTTTACATAATAAAAAGCCTCATTTTTGAAGCAACAAGTGCTCTTTGAACTTCATTTAAAATGTTTTGACATTATATGCATGTTTAGTATAGATTTACTCAAAATAGCACATTTCGTTGCAATACAAGCCTTGAAGTTAAGTGGTTAGTTTAATAAAACAGAGTTTCCATAGTTACCATAAAGAACAGAGGATAACTTATTTCTTTGGAAGCCAGGAAGGGGCTTTAGGAAAAGAATTAAACAAACAGACCCCAGCAGGTTTATTATGTGCAGCTCCACACCTGGTTGGCTTTTTAGAAGAAGAAACTCTTGATATTACAGGAAATTAAAGTTTTTTCCACTAAAATCTATCGCAGCACATTAAGAAATCTGAGCATTCTTTCCCCTGGGCATTCCAACCTAGATTCTGAAAAGCTATTTTAATAAGATATCTCCATGAGATGCATTTTTGCTGGTAGTGTTTAGTTAATAAACCATATCATAAACAAGTGGTGAAAAGTGCCACACAAAAGACCGCAATGCCTGGCTCTACGTGACAAAGCATGCAGTCTTAGGTCTAACTTTATTGCTCTTGGTCAACATTTTGTTGACAGGCCGGATGGAAGGGACATCACATCCATGATGGTGAAGGTGTGTGTCTCCTTGAGCCAGCTTTATTGTTTCTCAGTGTAGTGTTGAGATATGCTCTCTCTGAATGTTAATGGAGGTCACTTTCAGCTTTGTTTCTTGCTATGTCTAATCCAAGGAGTTCTTCACAGTTGACTGTTGAGAAACAAAATGAGGTGGTTTCTAGTATCTCACCTTCACTCGTGAGCCTTTAAAGCAGCAGTGATTAACAGGACTTTTACAAAGTTTCTATGTAGTTACAAGGACAGTTTCAATCTTCTGTCATTTTTTTGCATTAGCTATGATTATGCTTTTACCACAAAAATGCATTTGTTTTAAAGGTAACAATACAGACTAGGAGAATAGCTTATGTTTCATCTATATTTATCAGCACTCACTGTACATTTGTGTCTTCATTACCAGGAAATATTAAGGGACATTGTGCCATCTATTCCTGTTTACAGTTTATTATGCAGAGATAGGAAACACTTAGCATGTAAAATGAATGTAGAAATTATTCCTGGATAGAAACACGGACATTTCCCACTCGTTGGCTCTTTCTCCTCCATCACCGGATCAGAGTGTAATTGTCAGTAATCAGGCCTGCTTGCTGCTGATAAAACCACTCTGAATGCTAGCAGCCTTCTTTGTGTGATGACTCAATTATTCCAGAAGTGCCTCATCAAATCTGCCCCATCAGCTGGGCTAATAAATAAGGAGAAGAAACTGGCCCCCCAAAGCAAATTATAAATCCATTTGCATTAACCATTTCACTGGTCCATGATCGAGGCAGAAATAAGCATGGCAGATTGTGTTAAGCTTATTTGAATATGTTTATAATGTTTACAGCATGCAACTTTTTTTCCCACAAGGTGTTGGAATTATCAGTCATGAATGGCATCTAAATGCAGTTATGTTAATTGCAGCAAGGCTTTAAGTATCTTTGAGGGCCATTTCGTTACTTAAATCAGGTGAAAGTCAAATCCTCTTGTGATGAGAAATGTGGGTCCTGCACAAGTTATTGGCATTGCTTCCAAGTTTCAGGAGAAGAGGCCTGTGTTCTCTTTTCACAGGTGCTGGAAGGACAGACACACTGCAATAATGCCTGCTAGTACAAGTACAAGTACAATTACTTCATATGTAGTACAGTGAACCAGGAGTTGTTTTGATGCTCCGTGCTCGGTATGACTTCAGCAATTTACAAAACAAAAATTGCATTTTCTGGGAGCTCAGAGTTGCCATAGCACTCCTTGTACTTCAAATTCCTTGAAAAATTCTATAGGGCAGAGATTTCAAAAAGCTAGGCAAACCAGTACAAATCCATGAAATCCATCAGTGGAAATGTTGTACATTGACAAATCTTAATTTTTTTCTTTTAAAATGACAAACTATACTGAATAACAAGAAGTTTTATTTATATTAGAACTTCAGTGACCACTCGAGGAAGCAAAAAATATTCGAAATGGATCATGCAAAGCAATTTGTTTGCCAATATGAAAGACTTAGTCTTAGTCTTGCTGAATATGTAATGATGTATCTATTTTTTTTTTTTTACATTTATCTTCAGATAGAGCAGGAGGGAGAGAGGGAGGAAGAGAGAGAGAGAAACATCAATGTGAGAGAGAGACATCGAGTGGTTGCCATCCACACAGCCCCAACCGGACCAGGGACAAGCTGCAACTGAGGCATGCGCCCTTAGCGGGAACCGAACCCAGGACTCTTGGGTCCGCTGGCTGACACTCTAACCGCTGAGCCAAACCGGCCAGGGTGTAATGATTTAAAATCCAAAACATCCTCCCTAAAAGTAAGAGGTACTACGGGTTCACTTTACCTGGGAGCGCCTTTTCCTTCAGAGCAGTTCCAGTTTGGTGAAGCCCTTTTTTCTACTTTCACTGTGATCAGGAGCCTGACTATGGGCTGATGGTAAAGGAAAGCTTGTGGCCCAGAACAGTATTTTTCTTTGCCTAAAACAACTTAAAGGAAACTCACCACTTCTCTTCATCTGCTCCAGCCAACAGAACATATCCCCTAATATCAACCTGGAGAGCTAAGTAGAAAAACATCATCTTTGATGGCATAAGTATAAAGTGGCAGTTGGCTTACATAATTTTTATAAATCAATTTCTTAATACCTTTTGCTATAATGGGAAAACCAGTTCTATAGCTCATTGATTAGAAACTCCAAAATAAGGGACTTAAATTTTCATTAGAAATTTAATACAGCAAAATGGAAATGGAAAAATCGATGAATTTGATTGTCCAAAGATATCATTAAGGTTTATGCAGAATTTAACTCTAACTTAAAATATTATACTGATTAATATAAAAATAAACCTGGAAACTTAGATCTGTAAAGGACTTACTTTACCATTCAGAAAATAAACCAAATGAGAAGGCTCCCTCCCCCCATTTTCATCATTTCAATTAATGAACAGTTGGTAAAGATATTAAGGTTAGCAGAGTGATTAAAAGACTAAAACTGTTAGAAGTTGTGGACACAGGGCCTCAGGGGTAGTAATGCTAAGGTAAATACGCTGGCACTCTTCTGCTTTTATTTTGCTCCTTAAGAAACTAAATTTGAGCGTGGTCTTTGGAGCTTGCATCAACTTTCCAAATTTCTGAGAGGACCCTGCTGTGCATTTGCAACCTGACTGAAACAGAACAGCAAAGTCCAAAAACAAATTGGCGATTGTGGTGAGCTTGTATTAGTTATATTACAGGGCTACAAGTGATACATACATTTCATATTAAATTTATTTGCCTTTCCATCAAATTTTTTACTGTGAGTTTAGTTGGAGGATTTTTCAAATGTTGCAGGTTTTGTTTCGTTTTTGTTGTTGTATTTTTTTTTTTTTAAACACAGATAAATCTATTACTATCTGCTTTAAGGATACAATTGACATACATCATACAACACTTTAGGTCATTCACCCCTCCCAATAAAATATAATGTGATATACCTTTTTTTTAAAATAGCACAGCAGATTATTACATTGTATCACAGGTTGACAAAGCTGTCTTTTCCAGAAGCAGGTACTCGTCCATGAAGCAGCTGTAAAGAACTGAGTCCCTAATTATTGGCATATAGTAAAGCGGACAAATGGAGTACTTTGTGATGACTCCATTAAACAAGTAAAGCCATGTCTTAATTAGAGAGCACACTTAAGGATTTTGTAGCCCATTAGCTTACTAAAACCTTGGTTGTCATGTAGTTTTCTCTCTTGAGATTGCTGTTTTATAAAAATACGAGCTCCAATGCACAGATAGAACTAACTCTATTGCCAGGTGTGGGAGCTTGGTCAAGACTGCAAGTCTTAGGTTAACTGTCTTCCAAAATGTGTGTTTTCTATAAATATTTTAGCAAGACCTTAAGTGTTATAAAATGGTTTAAGATCAGCAAAAGAGATTCAAGTGTGGCAGTTGATAAAAATGAGGTTTTAAAGGGATTGCCTTGATATAATAGGGCACGTGGAGCGGATGGAGGGAACTGATTTCAGTAGAAGATTCCTTTTGGTAGCAGCCAAGAGTGTGTTTCCCGAAAGAGGGTGGGTAGAGTCAGTGATGATAGACACATGGAATGGGGAGCCTCTGGAGGGCTTGTATTTTCCATATGTATTGGTGTACTTGGGCTTTAAGAGTCTGTGTGTGTCAAACCATGTTTCTAAAGTTGTATTTTGTCCGAGCCCTCTGCACACTTCTCAAGTCGATCTCAGCTGTGCTGCCTTAACTCTCTTCCCCAGGGAGAGGAGAGACAGCAGATGGGTGAGGGCAGAGGGCTGATGCCTCTGACAGCAAATGGCCAGGTTGCTGAGTGGAAGCTGCAAGCATCAGGAAGCTACTTTTCCCCTGAGAACCAACTAACCACTGAAGAAAGTTGAAAATGAGCCCTTTGAGGAACGCTATTAAAAGTAGTAAAAAATTGCATTGTGCAGATGATGTGCTGCTGTGTGCTTATTCGGATGCTAATGACTTTGACATTAGGGAACTCAGAGGGTTTACAGCTACTCCCTTATGTGATTCAGTTCTTTATTGGCAATCTTTGAGAAAATAAATGGAAAATGTATTGCTAATAAATACATAACACGATAGGGTATTAGACAAAAAGCCATTACTTTTAGGATTTAGAAAGAGCTTTGCTCGCCAATGCGACTGTTTTCCAGGATCTTTTGTTTTAGGTTCCAGTCTGGCAAACAAAGGGGAATAGGCAGGTGGAAAGCTTCAGAACTCTTTCTGAGCTGAAGGTAAAGTGGAATAAGCCGAACACATGTGTAGAGAAAGCCTTTTTATTTAATTTATTTTTTTGGTTGCAATCAAACACAAACTAAGAATTCCCAAACTCCCATCCTACTTTTCAATTCTTACATCATGTGCAGTAATCTGCCCTATCACTTGAGAGAGTTTTATCCCTATTTTTCCCAGGCACCACAGTTGCGGACTGGAGTTGAAGAAGCATCTGCTTAATGTTTGGTCAAAGCTTACAAGTAATAGAGAAATCTATGGTTAATAAGCTGGTGAGTTCCATCCACTGCGAAGGGTAAAACACAGGCAAGAGAAATCTGCTGCAAGGAAGGTTGGTGGTTTGTGTTTTAAAATACCAGAACTGCCGGATATAAACATTTTAAATCTGTGTTGATGTACGTGTTATTTTTATAACCAGCCCCTCTAGTATGCTGAGTGTACTACACTGAATTCCAAAGTTTTCTCTCAAGGGCCAAATGGCCTGTAGACAGATTCTGTTCTTATCCCTGAGACCAAATAGAAGTGATACCATTCTGCGTATTATGTCTGAATGCAAAGTAGACCAAGGGCAAGTTGTTTCCATGGAAAACAGGTTAAAACATTGGCGAAAAGAATTAGTAGCATTATATGACAGCCTCATTAAAGAGGCCCAAAAATAACAACAGGATGCATTTTGAATCTGTCTTTTGTGACTTGAGTGTAGCACGTTCCAAATCTTGTCTGCACTTTTTCTTTTGGTGGTTAAAAGTAAAATAACAGTACTAATAGAGAGTCTTTCGTGTCCAGCTTCCCTGGTAAATTGAAGACATCATTTATATAGTTTGATATTAAAGACAAAAATGAATTTGGCCTACCTTTTAAAAAGTAAAAATATTTTTACACTGATATGCAGTAAATAATTGTTTATTTTTTTATAGTATAGTCCAACCAAATTATAAGTAAAAATGTCAATGCATCATTTATTGTTCACTTCAGTGTGTATTAGTGATCTTCTACTTAATTTGTTCTACCTGCTGCACTTCCCTTCTTCTGTTTTTTATCTTCATAGAATGAATTTTAGGATTTCTCATTGAAGTGGGCAAAGACATTTAGTCGTTGAAAAGAAGCAGGGCAAACTGCATTAGCATAAAAGTTACCTGGAGAAAAAGAGAGGTAAGGCAACATTTGTATGAAAAAGTATAATATATTGAAAGAAAACGAATCCAGTTAATGCATTTACATAAAGGCTTTACTATATACCAAACAATGCTTTGTCTCTGTGGATTTGCTTTGAAAAAATAATTATTGTTAGTGCTGAATTTAGAATTGTGATTTTTGTCAGAAACATGGTCACTTTAATATTTTAAAATATTAAACAGGTGAAGAAGTCCTCTGAGCCTAAAAACCCTTTATATATTGATTGTATGTGTTATTTGTTCACAGATTTGCCCTTAAAGAAAGGTTCAGTGTTAAAATAGTTTTAAAAATTCAATTTAATTTGTATTATAAATTAATTACTTGAGGATTAAAAGTAAGTAAGTGATATATTTTAAAAGCATGTTTTAAAAAACACTATGTGATATGTAGAGGTAATTTTTACAAACACTGAAAAGTAAGGAATTGGGTTGCCCTTGGGGAAAAAATATATTTAAAATAATTTACCCATATATGAAGGAACTTGTTCTCTAAGATTTACATATTTTGCAACACATGTATCTCAAAATATCAGCAAGAAAAAAATGTAAGGCCCTTTTAAGGTGTTACTAACTCTAAATTATTTTTAAACAGGGCACACTAAAAAAATATTAAAAAAAAATGCCTCCTAAAACATAAAGCCAGCAATTGCCCCCTTATGTTACCAAGCTGTGACTCAGAGGCCATGGCATGACAACTAATAGAAAACCTTGGCACACGTTGGCTACCTAAGGGAATAATAAAACTATTTGCTGGAGTCGTTTGGCAAAAGGACACAAACATATGGCTTTGGTTTATATTCAGCATTGCCAGTTGTGCGAAGTTACAGGATGAAGTCTACGACAGCAGTGACGACTCAGAAATGAGAGTGAGAATCAAAATAGATCAGCCTCCTTAGAATGCTAAACAACTGGTCTCAGGTCTAAAATTTCTTCATGCATTTCCAAGTGACTTAATATCACCTCATCTCGGAACTGTGCATGCACTTGGTCCTCAGGAGGAGCTGTTTCCCGAAAACTGTGCTGAATCTGAGCACAGACTGAATCTGCTTCTTCCTTTAAGTATGGTGTCTGTTGGGGGTGCAAGGGGTCAGTGGAGACAAGGAGAGGTATCATAAATGTAAAAGGTAGACATTATGCAACTCTTCGGCTTTTTACAGAGTCAAAGGCAGTACAATAAGAGACAGATAGGAACAGAGAATTGAAATCAGGGTCAATGTGCCCTAACTAAAAGATTCAAAAAAATATTTATTTAGGATAAAGGATTCAGGAAAGATTTTTAAAATTATACATATGTTGTCACAAATGATATAAAAATCCTGTTTTTATTAGTTTAGACTTTTTGAATATTTATTTTCTGAATTACTCTTCCTGAGTGTTTAATAAATGTATGAAAAAAACAAACAAACAAACAAAAAACAACAGAAAAGTCAGAAGAAGGTACAGACAGAGAAAAACATGCTTGAACATTCTGTCCTAGTGGTGTTCTCAGTAAGTCAACTGTTCTTTTAGAATCACAACTTATTACCCTCACCCTTACCCTGTGTAACAGGGAAACAAACATCTTTTGCTGCCATTTTGGGCTAACCCAAAGCTGTGTTCAAACAAAATGATGCCAGAATTATCCCAAGAAAGGGCACTCAGTGTAGGGTTCTTTGTTCTTCAACCTAGCCAAATTCTGTTCCAAGGTACTGGCATCATGTAGTTGTTTCATTTTGGGGTTTTTGTCCTTTCCGACTTCCTGAGTTTCTCTTTGTCATTTAAAAAAAAATTGATCTTTGTGAAGGAAGCATCCAGGGAGGATTGAGGGCTCCTCATCGAGAGGACCCTGAGACATCTTCTTGGCACCCACTACGCTTCCTCTCACTATTGCAATGAGATCCCCAGGACTGAAATGACATTGCACAAGACTAATGTGTCGCGACATACAGAACTACATGACCAGTTGAAAAATATCAGGAGAGGTGCACAATCAAATCCTGTTAAAGGTCAAACGATTGCAAACTGAATGTATGTGAAGGACTTTTCAAATTTAATGTAGCTTCCTACGTAAAACTATATATACCTAGACAGTATTAAGATTAATTTTATAAGGATTTTGAGAAAGTGTCCTCAAAACCTTTATGACCACCATGGCTTTTTATATTAATATTAAGAAACACAAGACTACTTATAAACAAGTGGTGAGGATGTATGTGTCTAGAGTTCTGTTGAAGGAGATATAAAACTTAAACATTACCAAAAGATTTGGTTTATCCATTTCTTAAGAAGTGATTAAGTAAAGCATAGGAAATATACTAAATAATATTGCGATAACTATGTATATTGCCAGTTAGGGTACTGGAAATATTGAGGGGAACACTATGTAAAGTATATGATTGTCTAACCCTAAGCAGTACACCTGAAACAAATACAACATAAAATTGAAAAAAATAAATAAATAGAGCAGAGAAGCAGAAATTTAAAAAATATATATACTTACTCGGATTTTTCTTTTCTTTTACCATTAGGTTAAAATAGGATTATGAGCGAAAAATAAAATCAAATTAAATGTACTTACATACCAGTAATGTACTTGTGTAAATAAAAGTCAAATTGAGTTTATGAATTATGTGTCCTGCTCCTTGAATCTCTATCTCACAAACTGGTAATTCCAGGACTCCCTAATCAGTGCAAAGGAAGGCACCAGATCTCTACACTGGGCTGCTGTGGACAGAACAGCAGGTGATTGTCCCCGACATAGGCGCTAAGCACTAGTAAGAAAAGTTAGTCAAGTACAAGCAACTAAGAAATTACTGCACCTACCTGTATATAGGTTTATAAGTATATAAAGATGTTAAATGAGAGCTTTCCAAATTCAGCTGAGTGGTTAAATTATATTTTATGGTCATTTTTCTTCTTCTTGCCTATCTACTTATTTCCATTGTTTGTTCTTATATGTCCTTCCTCCGAGTTTTGCTTCTTTGCCTTCTTTATTTTATAATTTTTTCCCTCTTATCATTTCTCTTTGTATTAACTCCTCTCCCCAGAGAACTGGGGAATGAAGTGTTCTTAAAGTTTTCTTCATGCCTTTACTATAAATTAGATACCAAGCAATAAGAACGTTTTTTTCTCCTTTCTATATAAATATTATATATAACATACCCATGCTTATAAGCTAAATAAACTTTCAAGAAAGTAGTTTCAGATCAACAAAAATAAGAGTGGTAAAGCCTACCTTTAATATTGTTACTCTATTGAGAAGTAGACTGCAACGCCAGGAGGAACGATTATAGGAATTTCAGATAGGTAAAGGCCCTAAGAAACCAAGAGAAGGGCAGCTTTTTAGAAAATCACATTTCTGTTTTGAAAAAAGAAGTGACTCATTAAATTTTTACAAAATTAATTGCAGACTTGCCAATAACATTTGGTACTTAAGTAGTAAAAATGATCAAGTCTCCTTTTCCAAATGAAAAAAAAAAAATAATGTTCCCAATGGGAAATGTTGTTTTTAAGATTGCAGCCCATGTTACTTAGGTCAGTGTCCTGATTCATACCATAATCATGTGCCTGTTCTATAACCCTAAGAGGATTTGAAAGATGGTGATCCTCACCCCACCCCCCACCCCCAGGTCTCAACACATGCACTGGGGTACAAGTCTCTTTCTACCTTTCATCAACCATTACCCAAATGAGGTAACCACTGAATATGAGGTTTGATTTTTACAAAAATTAAGGCTATTCATTTGCAATTTATTAAAGTTCCTGAGAATAATTTAAATGAAGAACACTTAGAAATTTTTACTGCCATATTCAAGATTTTAGAGAACAAAAACTTATTTTTGAATTGAGATTTATGAGATGAGCAAGGCATTTCATAAATGTTTAAAACTTCCACCACCCCCAAAGGAAAAGCCCATGTGCTTTAGGTTTCTGATGTTTTCACTCCCTGACAAACTGTAAGACATGACTGGACACCGATTTTCATACTTTTATTATTTTTCAGGTGTGAGGGAGACAAAGAAGGTAAAATTGATAGGTTGTATACTATGGCCTTGGTCCCTTTGTTCCTACAACTTGACCCACAGGTTAAATCTGAAAACTTCATTTTATAAATGAGTATCAGTTTTTACAGTATTTATATAGGACATACATGCTACACGAACAAGAGGACAGTAGCTCCACAAAATACAATTATAAACCAGCATTCCAAGCACAATCAAGCAGAGATCTATGAAAATATTTGTACATCCTTTCCAATGACTTTAATGTGGAGGCAATTGCATGGGTTGATGACAGAATGGTCAGGTCCTTGGATAGCTAAATTGCAAAATAGAACCAGTCTTAAAGCTGTTATAAAGAAGGATACATTTAAGTAGGTTCAGAAACTTTTATTTGTGTCTACTGGTACTCTTTGCAGTGTGCGCTTCATTTTGGGAAAGAAACTTATGGAGTTCAACTTTCACTTGCCTTTTGGGGAAATTTTTCAGAGTGGTTGGGAGAGCTAGTAGTACCCGTGTAGCAGGATGGCATTAGACCTGAGATGAGTTGATGCTCACCCACGGGAGTAGCTTCTTCAGAAATAGTTGATGGTTTTCATCATTTTAACCCTCATGCTTCTGATCTCTCTTAATCTAGTTATTCGTTTAGTACATGGAGGGGAGTTTGCATGAGTTGAGCCACTTTATATGCAACAGAGATATTCACAGAGGAGGAGGATTTTACAACGCAGTGCTCACCATCCTGAGTAAACCAAGCCGTTTTAATCCTAGTCAGTGTCACATCTGTCATAAATTCGTGTGGTTTTAAGAGAAGGAAAATCTACAGAAAAAAAAATCACCTTTGTTTTATTGTTGTTTTGTCTTATTATGTAATTTAAAATATTCATAACAATGAACCATTTTATTTAGACTGAAGCAACTGCTGTTCAGCAAAAGCAGTGAACACTTTTTGTTTGCTAATTTAAAAAAACAGTTCAATGATTGGTGTGGTGTTTATTATGAGAGGATGACAAAAGAGAGCTGGTGGTTTTAATAGTTTTACCTTACGAGAGCTGTCGTTAATTTTGTCTGTAGTGTTGCAGGTGAAAAAATGCACAATGGATAAATAGTCTATATTGGTTTAACTGAACATAATATATAGTGTGTTCTGGAGTTGTTTGTCTCAATAGACTATAGTAATCAAAAGTAATGAACCTATTATGTGCAGGACCTTGGAGAGCGTCAAATGGCAGTAAAAGTGTGGCACATAAAAGGTTTATTAAAGGAAATTAAAGTCCATCATTGCCACACCTGCTCCCCTATTATAAGTCTATGGCAGGTCAGTGCCTTCAATCACAACTCAGCCTCGGAGAGCAGAGATGCTTCTCCCATTACCATTGCAGTCACACGGCTTCCACGCCAATGTCAGGATTTAAGGATGGGAGCCACAGAAAGCACCTTCTGCCTGCATCTGATTTTCAACAAGCAAAGCAACTTCTTTCTGTTTAAGAAACCCATCTGACAATGTTTAAAAGTGAATTGAACTAGGAAATTATTAGGTGAATCTACTGAAATGGATGAATGTACTCAGGTCAGAATCTATCTCCATGTGGACAAAAACAATAGGCTTCTAAAGTTTGTGCATCTCTCTGATAATGTATTTGATTACGCTTAAGATATTTAGTGATGGTGTTTTGCGAAATTTACTGACACACACAACACTCAAATTTCACCTTCCTTATTTGGATGATTATAATCAATATTTATTCAGAAATTCTTAAAGTAAATGTATGTCATAGTTGCTAATCAACATTTCCAATGGTATTTTGAAATAGGGACATTTCAGGAGTTTGCCTTCATGTTTCTTTTTTACATGGGGGATTATTTTTTCTGACTTGGCAAGAAGTACATATCAAAAGGGTCTAGAAATGCAAAGAAATCAGGTTTTAGTAACTTACTCTAAACCTTTAGATTTGGCCATTTGAGGTTTTGTTTCTTTCACAACCACTGTTAATCAGACAATCCTTTTTTCTGTCTTTGTAATGCCAGAAGTGTTTGAATCACTAACAAACACTTATGCACAAGGACATCTGCCCTCTTGTCACTGATTCCTCTGGTTCCAGCATCTACAGAAGTATTTCCAAAACTCGTGGAGTATGAAGGCACTCACAGTTCTGCCCCTGCAGAGTCAGAATGCTATTCGAGAGCATGGAAGTTTACTCTGTTTTTCATGATGACCTTAAGAAGTTCTAATGATATGTTTTCACATTTTGGTCAATGTCAAACGAATGACCTCAGGACTTGTGTTCGTGTTACAGATGGATGCAGAGGCTGAAGATAAAACGCTGCGTACCCGCTCTAAAGGAACGAAGGGTGAGTTAGCAAGCAGGTTCCAGGACACCGTGCCCACCACACAATGAAATATGGGTGTTTTGGTGCTCAGTCTCTGCTGTGCAGACAGAATGACTGCAACTTCCTCAGGGCTTCTTTTTTTGTAGATCAAGCTAGAACATTGAATCATGGTATTGAAAGGCCAAATATTATGAACCAGGAGTTAAAGGACTTAGAAAAGCCCAAATGATATATGATGCTAATTTTTACAAAATGCAATCATGAGTAGACTTGAACATCATGCAAAACAACATAAGGGTTAGCAAAGGAAGAATGCTTCATGGAGACATTCAAATTATTGAAGTGACCTTTAATGGCCAAGGGAAAAGACCAAATTGTTAGTTTATTGTCAAAACAGGTTTTGATTTTTATGTTATCTGGTTTAGTGGTTCCCAATCTAAACCTAGTTCAAGTAAAATGATGATGTTTATTTTTTTACTGTCCCTGCTGGGAATTTCCGACAGCTCTGCAAAGAAATATTTGAAAGGTTTAACGTAACGGTTATCCCTCTCTTTTTGTAACCAACAGATGGTAATGTAATATTGAAATATAAACAGGCCCTTGATGATATAAACATCTGGAAAACAGGACTGACTAGCAATAATACACCTTAAGGAAAATAACTTTTATTATCATTAGCTAGAGTTTTGTGACTCTTAATTTTAAACGGAAAACTGTAGGTTCACCACGGCCTCTGAAAACACTCTGGGTAGCTGTTCCCCACCCAGTCTTCTCATGGGTCAACCTTGCTGAGAAGGACTGAGTCAGGTAGCAATGGTGCAATATTTTGCAAGCATTTTGAGATTTATAGTTGAAAGTGGCTAATCAAATGGAATGCTTTTGTTAGCTATGTTTATATATGTAGTTAAGGTAATTAATTCTTGTTTGAGTGAAGTTCAGAATCCCAAAACCTTAAATAAATTCCAGGATGATTTTTTTTTTCAGTTAAAATGTAATTATGGTTATCTTTAGCCATGGTAACCAGTGCCCAATAAAGCTATACGAGATATGGGGCTCTACCTAAACAGAAATTTTACACTGTATTATTTTCCAGTTTTAGTTTAAGTTACTTTTAAAGTAATTGTATCATACAGTCTAACATTTAGAGTGCAATATTTCTAAACACTAAGCTTTTGTGCAGCAAACTTCTCAATAAAATATAAGTTTAAAGAGCATCGGCCTGTGGACCGAAGGGTCTCAGTTCGATTCCCGGGTTCGATTTCTGGGCAAGGGCACATACCTGGGTTGCAGGTTTGATCTCCAGCTCTCTGGTCATGGTCATGCAAGAGGCAACCAATTGATGTGTCTCTTTCACATTGATGTTTCTCTCTGTCTCTCTTTCTTTTCTTCCCTCCTTCTCTCCTTTCCACTCTGTCTAAAAATTAATGGAAAAATATCCTCGGGTAAGGATTAACAACAAATATATATATATGAAAAAGAATTTGTATCATTATTTAGGATAAGTTTACATCTGCCATCAAAATCAGAGTTCTAGGGACTGTATTTGGATTATTTGAATCTTTTGTTTAGACTTCTATAATCACACTACTCTAGCATACTTGTAAATTGTGGCTGTTTAAATTTGCAATTTTTTTTTTTGGACTTCAGATTCCTTTGGCACATACATATACACTCTAAAATAGAGCCAAAATGTTCCTCAAGAAGTGAAACAACTGTTTCTCGTGCAGCATGAGTAATCTTTAAAACCACCTGTTGTCTCTCTCAGTGTGCCGCTTACCCTTGCGTAGGCAGGTATTTATAAACACGAACTTCAGCCCCATCATCTCAGTAAGAGAAATCAAAGCTCTTTTTCTATAAAAGAGCTTATTTTTAAAGTGATGTTGATATTAACATAGCTGATGCTTATCCTCTTCTCTGTGTATGAAATTTATGAAACAAATCTTGGGACATATTTTTAGTAAATCTTTGCCAGTTTTATTTATATACTTGTTTAATGTCAAGTAAAACATACATAGGGTTTTTAAAAATGTTTTTCTATAAACAATAAAATGGGTCAAATTGATTTAAAAAATAATTCAGGTCCTTCATGCTCCCATCATTTTTTAATGTATCCCCAAAGATAAGTGTTTGGAAAGTCCCACCAAGGGTCACTATAGGCGCTAAACCTAGAATCACCTGTTCTGGGCCATATTCACTTGTCCTCTTGTCTCCAAAGAACCTGACTCAGAAAAGATCAATCCACCCAGAGGGAAATTAAGTGAGGTCTATACTAACCATCTATTGGTCATTATGTCTAGGTAGGTGAATAATTACAGTTATACACTTTTCAAAATTATAAACCAATTTTTTTTTCCAACAGTGCCAATGAATTCTCTAATCCAGGAGCTCAGGTAAGACTTGTCCTACATTACTTTTTCGAATGTTGATTTGCTTTTGTTATTAGAATATTTTGTACTTAGAATCCCAGTTTTAGTTCGAGGAATAAGTCAATGGGCTTATTTCACATAGCCTCTGTCTATACACCAAAGAAGTGGAGAAAGGGAGAAACTATTGATAATTAATCCAAAACAATTCAAGCTACTCCTGTGATAACAAAGCCCAGCAGAATTTTGCTGTAGTGGGAGTAATTTTCCACTTTCCTCCATAGAGTGTGTGCTGCCTCTGTGTACACACCTCACACATGGTTTGTTTTTGCACTAATGGTAAGTGAAAAACTGAGCTGTTATCCATGAACTGGATTAACGGATAACTCAAGTCCTAAATTCTCTACTTTTAAAAAAAATATTCAGATAATTCTATCAGGTAACCACATGATTTTTATTTTAATGCAGACATTTGAAGATAATAGGTATTGGGTGGATCCAAGCATTTCCACCTTAGATACTATAAATGCACCTCAGGTAATATTCTGAATGTCCACCTTAATAGGTTTTGCAGAATAAACTCCAATTAGATTTTCTTTCCACATATCTTTGTGAGGTATAGTGTTTTATCTTTTTTTTTTAAGTACACATTTGAAAATAAACACATACTGACAATACATCTTCTGTACTGCTGATATTTTTTAGTGAAATTGTGTCAGGAACAAGATAAGTCCCTTGTCTCTTCTCTAGATTTACTGTTGCAATCCCAGAAAGTCCCAAACCCACTAACTAATCTGCTCTTGTGAAAACGACAGTGGTCTGTGTGTGTTCCTGAGGGAAATGTTTGAACACTGAAGGATGTGTAACTGTCTGATGCACACTGAAATGTATAACGTGTGCCTTAACAATTTACAGGCAACTGTGCTCTGTGCTTTCCTGAAGCAAGAGCTTAGTTACTTCTGTGCCCCATGATTCATTCTGTCAGCTTGGGTTCACGTCGAAGTGGAACAGGTGTGCATCAGAACTGAGTACATGCTTTTGTGCTAACACTCTTATCTGTGGAAACATTTTATAGGGAATCCATGGCCCTGCCTACATTATCAATTTTATAATTGAGAATTTTACATTTTAAACTACTGTTATAAGAGCAGAACATAGAGTATACCCCACATTGAGGCAGAGTAAAAGATTGAATTTTCTGGCTCACTTAAATTCATGCTTTTGAAATCTGTTCTCATTTAAAATTCCTGTCTGTTTGGGGACATTTATGTCCCCTGTAGAATGATCAAAAGAAGGTTGAATGATCAAAGGCTCAAAGTGGGTGAGATGTTTGCCGTCACAGAGCATGCTTCCTAGAGGTCTCCACAGAAGCTGAGTGCGTGGAACCCGGTCCTCTTGCCTGTTGAAGTGATTGTTTTCAGTCAGTCTTTTTAGAGACTCCAACTATTTGGAAAGGGAAAAGGGCCTTTTGAGTGATGTGTCTTGTATAACAACATGGAAAAGAAAAGAGATTATTGAATGAATGAGTGTGTGCTTTGGCCTAGGGAGAAATACATAATTCATAGAGAAAAAGGAAGGAATCCACAGAGAGAAGCAACAGTGTGGGGAAAATATGTTTAATATAACTTTTCTGGAAAAATAGAAATTACTATTTAAGTTACTTTATTAGAATTTATTATTATTATAAGACTAATATGTATTGAGATCTTATTGTATGCCAGACACTCTTGAGCGTTATCACTCTGTCTCATTTAACCCTCACAATAACATTGTGAGGGAAAAATTATGAGAGTTCCAATATTCAGATGAGAAAAGTAAAACTAAATAACTTATGTAAAAAGCCCCAGATTTTACCACTAGTAAGTAATCCAGACTTCTGACTCAGAGGCCAGCTTCTCAACCTCCAAACTATGCTTTCTGCCACACACAATTAATAGTAACTGCCTAGAATATAAAAATTTTTTAAATAGTTCATGTTGGATTTTAAAATTCCAACAGCTGGATTTTAAAATTCTATACTTTAACCCTTAGGGTGTGTTTCTCAAAGCTTAGTTTTCTGAAATTCAAACAAAGAATATGTTTTAATTAAAAATAATGTGTTTGTTCTTCTAATTCCCTAAAAATTATTTTTTATCAGATATTTGATATTACCTAATTTGTCATCAGACCAACTCAGAAAGCGGTGATAATTGCTGGTAAAATTTATAAACAAAATTAATTCACCTATTTTTCTTTAGTAAGAACCAGTTTATAAAAATTACTGATTACTGTTAATTTTATAATTGCTTGTTTTCAACAGGATGATCATACTTAGGCTGAATAGGTCCCAAGTTGCTTCTTAAATGGTTGAAATTGACCTGATATAGACCCTAATTATTATTCTATGTAAATCTTGATAAAAGCTTCTAATTTATATGTTAGGTTATATTTTTATTGTCTTTTTAATTTTGTACAACTTCATTTGCTATAGTTACTCCTCCGATTTTTTACTCAGATTTGTTGTGATCTAGAATTCAGAATTTGTTTTGTGCTTGAAATTTGAATATTATAGGCAATGTATCATATTTTCCTCAGTATAAAAGTTCAGACTATTTTGTAGAGAACATTAGCAACTTTATTTAGTTTTCCTTTTTAGGATGCTTTAGGCATGTTAGTGCTTCTAGAGATACCACTTACAAAAGTACTAAACCAAAAGAAGCTAATTTAAATATACTGTATATTGTTCATGACACTAATAAAAATTGATACTGACATTCTCATCTTCTTATTATACTTGATGTCAGCTACTATCATCACCATTAAAAAAGCAATTTATAACCACAGGCCCACCTTTAAACGTACTTCCTATTAGCATTTTCCAGTCTTTCCTCCAACACAGTTCAGGTTGCAGGTGGTGTCGAGAAGGCTCTCTTGCATCTTTCTAAATCATGACCACTGTATTATCTTTGCTCTTTTCTTTTCTTTATTTACTATTATCCTTAAGCTGGTCCTCATGTTACTGCACCTACTAATATCGGTTTTGTCTCATGTATTGGAAAAGTCACGTCCAGCCCCGTGCTCTAATTAGAAAATATATTCTAGCTTCTGAAGTGGCTTTCGGATGTGACTACTGCAGGGGGCATGGACAATCACGGGATCACAGATGACCTAATTCTGCCTCTGGTTCAGTCGCTAAGTCAAAAACCATGTAGAAAGCACTAAACTTCCCTGAACTTGGCTCATGAGTTAAATATGGAGACTATCATTTGTCCTGACTATCCTATAAGACTGTATGGATCCAGTTAGACATAGTGCGCATTATTTCAACAATTCACTCATGGGCGCATATTGCAGGCCCACTCAATAGCAAACTCAATGCTAAATGCTACGAAAGGCTATGTAATACTATACATACATGATAGCATTATAGTTAATGGAATTTACTTATTAAACAACAAACTCTTTTTATTTATTTACATTCTTATCAAACACTTCCCTGATACAATTTGAGACACTTTCTTACCCTAGTAAATGCAGTACAATAAACAAAATAATCTCTCTGGAATGATTAAGTCATTTTATACCTCAAAGTTGCATCGTCAACAGCAATCTCACCCATTACACAAGGTATGTGTGAGGAAGATGGAGGAGAGCGGGACTGGACAGTGACCCCCAGGCATCCCCTGAATGGATACTTTTCTTCTTCTAAATTAAATCCTTATCATCACCTTCTTTGGTTATCAGTCTCATTTCCCCCTCGAAGAAGCTTACAGAAGAATGGATTTTCTTTAAGGTGTCAGTTTCTTGGAAAGTAATTTATAGATTTGGCCATCATATTTAGAAAAACATATTGCTAACATAAATATAGTAGGTATGTTACTGAAATATCTACAACATATATGTATTGTCCTCCACAACTGCAGGCACAGCATTATTTTTTCTTCTTTTTTAACATTTTGATTATAGTTGACATACAATATTGTATTACTTTCAGGTGTACAGCATAGTGGTTAGACATTTATATAACTTATAAAGTGATCTCCCCAATAAGCCTAGTACCAATCTGACACCATACACAGTTATTGCACTATTACTGTCTATATTCCCTATGCTGTACTTTACATCCCCATGACTGTTTTTATAACTGGCAATTTGTACTTCTTAATCCCTTCACCTTTTTCACTCTCTCTCCCCACAGCCCCTCCCATCTGCAAACATCAAATTATTCTCTGTATATGAGTTTATTTCTGGTTTTTTTGTTCATTTGTTTTGTTTTTTGAATTCCACATATAAGTAAAATCATATGGGATTTGTCTTTTCCTAGATGACTTATTTTACTTAGCATAATTCCTTCTAGGTCCTTCTATGTTGTCACAAATGACAAAATTTCATTCCTTTTTATGGCTGAGTAATATTCCATTAAATATATGTACCATATATTCTTTGTCTACTCATCTATTGATGGGCACTCAGGTAGCTTTCATATATGGGCTATTATAAATAATACTGCAATGAACATAGGGTAATTCTTTTCAAATTAGTATTTTAGTTTTCTTTGGCTATATACCCAGAATTGGAATCAATGGGTCATAAGGTAGTTCTATTTTCATTTTTTTGAAGAAACTCCATACTGTTTTCTATAATGGCTGTACATATTTACAATCCCACCAACAATGCATGAGGGTTCCCTTTCCTCCACATCCTCACCAACACCTGTTGTTTGTTGATTTACTGATGATAATTATTCTGACAGATGTGAGATGATATCTCATTGAGGTTTTAATTTGCATTTTCCTTATGATAAGTGATGTTAAGCATCCTTTTATATGTCTATTGGCCATCTGTATGTCCTCTTTGGAGAAATATCTATTCAGGTTCTCTTCCCATTTTTTAATTGGATTGTTTGGTGTGTTTTTATTTTTTTTATGTTAAGTTGTATGAATTCCTTATATATTTTGGATATTAACCGTTTATCAGATGTATAATTGGTGAATATTTTCTCCCAGTTCAGCATGTTTTCTTTTCATTTTGTTGATGATTTCCTTTGCTATGCAAAACTTTTTAAAATGATATAGTCCTATTTGTTTATTTATTCTTTTGTTTCCCTTGCCTGAAGAGACATATCCAAAAACATTTTACTAAGAGCAATGTCAGATAATTTACTACCAATTTTCTTCTAGAAGGTTTATGGTTTCAGGTCTTACATTTAAGTCCTTAATCCATTTTGAGGTATTTAAAAAAAATTTTTTTTCTTTATTGATTTTAGAGAGAGAGGAAAGGAGAGGGAGAGAGAGGTAGATACATCAATGAGAGAGAACATCGACTGGCCGCCTCCTGCATGCCCCTCACTGGGGCTCAGGCCCACAACCTGGGCATGTGTCCTGACCAGGAATCAAACCGGCAACCTCTTGGTGCATGGGTCGATGCTCAACCACTGAGCCACACCGGCCTAACTTGAGTTTATTCTTGTTTGTGTGTTGTAAGAAAGTGATCCAGTTTCATTCCTTTGCATGTGTCTGTTTAGTTTTTTCAATGCCATTTATTAACTAGACAATCTTTACCTCATTGTATATTATTGCCTTGTTTGTCATACATTCATTGACCGTGCAGGCATGGGTTTATTTCTGGGCTTTCTATTCTGTTCCATTGATCTGTGTGTCTGTTTTTATCCACTACCATGCTGCTTTGACTACTGTAGCCTAGTTTGTATCAGGTAGTGTGATACTTCCAACTTTGTTCTTCCTTCTCAAGATTGCTTTAGCTATTCAATTTATTTTGAGGTTCCATATAACTTTTAGGGTTATTTGTTCTAGTACTGTGAAAAATACCATTGGTATTTTGATAAGGGTTCATTGAATTTATAGATTGCTTTGGGTAATGTAGACACTCTAACGATGTTAATTCTTTATATCCATGAGCATGGTATATATATCCATTTATTTGTGTATTCAACAGTTCCTTTTTACAATGTCTTATAGTTTTCTGAATTCAAGTCTTTTACCTCCTTGGTTACATTTATTCTTAGATAATTTATTATTTTTGATGCAATTATAAATAGGACTGTTTTCTTAATTTCTCTTCCTGATATTTCATTACTGGCATATAAAAATGCAACCAATTTCTGAATATTAATATTGTGTTCTGCTACTATACTGAATTCAGTTATTAGTTCTAATTGTTTTTGGTGTATTTTTTAGGGTTCTTTATATATATATAGTATTATGTCATATACAAATATTGACAGTTTTACTACTTCCTTTCCAATATGGATGCTTTTTATTTCCTTTGCTTGTCAAATTGCTGCAACTCGGACTTCCAAAATTATGTTGAACAAAAGTGGTGAAAGTGGACATCCTTGTCTTGTGCCAGATCTTAAGGAAAAAGCTTTCAGCTTCTCATCATTGAATATGATGTTAGCTGTGGGTTTGTCATATATGGCCTTTATTATGTTGAGATAGGTTTCCTCTATCCCCACTTTGCTGAGAGTGTTTATCATGAATGGATGTTGAATTTTGTCTAATGCTTTTCTGCTTCTATTGATATGATCATATAATTTTTATCCTTTTTTTTGTGGCTTATCACATTAATTGATTTGCAGATATTGAACCACCTTCATATGCCAGGAATATATCCCATTAGATTGTGATGTATGATTTTTTAAATGTATTACTGAATTTGGTTTGCTAATATTTTGTCAAGGATTTTTGTCTCTATGTTCATCGGGATATTGGCCTTAATTTGTTTTTTATAGTGTTTTTTTCTGGTTTTGGTATCAAGGTAATAATGCTGGCCTCATAAAAGGAGTTTGGGAGCCTTTCCTCCTCCTCAGTTTTTTGGAATAGTTTGAGAAGGATAGATATTAATCATTTGACTGTTCAGTAAAATTCACCCATAAAGCCATTGAAACCACGTTTTTTGTTTGTTGGGAGTGTTTTGACTACTACTTTGATTTATTTAGTAGTTATTTGTCTGTTCATATTTCTGTTTCTTCCTTATTCAGTCTTGGAAGATTGTATGTTTCTAGGAATTTCTCCAATTCTTGTAGGTTGTCTAATTTGTTGGCATATAATTTTTCCTACTATTTCCTTATTATCCTTTGTATTTCTATGGTGTTAGTTGTCACTTCTCTTTCATTTTTTTATTTTACATATTTGGGCACTCTCTCTTTTTTTCATAATAAACCTGGCTAAATGTTTATCGATTTTGTTTATTTTTTCAAAAAACAGCTTTTGGATTCATTGATCTTTTTTATTTTTTAGACTCATTTGTTTCTGCTCTGATTTTTATTATTTTCTTTATTCTATTAAATTTGGTCTTTGTTCTTTATTTTCTAGTTTTTTGTTTGTTTGTTTGTTTAGGTTTAAGGTTAGATTATTTCTTTGAGATTGTTCTTGTTTCTTGAGGTAGACCTGTATCACTAGAAATTTCCCTTTTAGGACTGCTTTCTCTGTGTCTCATAGAATTTAGATTGTTGTGTTTTCATTTTCATTTGTCTCAAAGTATCTTTTGATTTCTTCCTTGATCTCATTGTTAACCCATTCATTGTTTAATAGCATAATAATAACAATAGTATTATTTCACCTCCACTTGTTTGTGTACCTTTCAGTTCTTTTCTGTAATTAATTTCTATTTTCATATTATTGTGATTGGAGAATATGCTTGATATTATTTTAATCTTCTTAAATTTATTCAGACTTGCTTTGTGGCCTAATATATGGTTTTGCCTGGAAAATATTCTATGTGAACTTGAAAAGAATGCATATTCTGCTGCTTTTGAGTAAAATATCCTAATGTATTAATGAAGTCCATCTTCTTTAATGTGTCCCTTAAGGCTACTCTTTACTTGTTTTTCTTTCTGGATAATCAGTCCATTTATGTCAGTGGGGTATTAAGGTCCCCTATTATGACTGTATTAATGTCAGTCTCTCTTTATGTCTGTCAGTGTTCATTTTATTTTAGGTGTTCCTATATTGGGTGTGTAGATGTTTACAAGAGTTATATCCTCTTGTTGGGTGGATCCTCTTATCATTATGAAATGCTGCTTTGTCTCGTTGCAGCCTTAAAGTCTATTTTTTCTGATATAACTATTGCTGCCCCAGCTTTTTTTGTTTCCATCTGCATAAAATACCTTTTTCTATCCCCTTTCCTTATAGTCTGTGTGTCTTTCTATCTGAAGTGGGTCTTTCTATCTGAAGTACATAGGCAGCATATGTACAGGTCTTTTATTTTGTATCCATTTAACCTTCCTATGTCTTTTGATTGGAACATTTAGTATATTTACATTTAAAGGGATTATTAATAGGTATATAGTATTACCATTTTATTCATTGTTTTCTGACATTTTTTGTAGTTCTCTGTTCCTTTCTTATTATCTTGCTCTTGTTTCTTGCATGTTGATGACTTTCTATAGTGTCATTTTTTAATTTCTTTCTCTTTATTTCTTGTATAGCTCTTACAGATTTGTGGTTTGTTGTTACCATGTATTTTATATATATCAAGTTGTGTTTATAATAGTCTATTTTAAGTTAATGGTTGCTTAAGTTCAAACATGTTTTTAAAATCACTATAATTTTCACTCACCCCCTCTATGTTTATATTTTTTTCATTATTTTTTAATTCTTGTGTGTGTGTGTTTGTGTGTATCCCTTAATTTATTGTTGCAATTACACATGATCTTCCTACCTTTTCTTTTCATAGTGGTACAGCTTTATAGTTGGTTGATCCACTGCTTTCATTGTTTCCCTTTTTCAGTGAGATTTTTTTTCTTTTCTATATTTTTATTCATATTTTTCTATTCTACTTAAATAAGTCCTTTAACATTTCTTGCAAATAATGTGGTGATGAACTCCTTTAGCAATTTTTTTTTTTTTTTTTTGGTCTGAGAAATTGTTTATCTCTCTTTCAATTTTAAATGATAGCTTTGCTGGTTTGAGTAATCTTGCTTGTAGGCCTTTGCTTTTCATATATTACATGACATTCTCTTCTGACCTGCAAAGTTTCTGTTGAAAAATCAGCTAATAGTCTTCTAGAAGCTCCCTTGTACATAACTAACTGCTTTTTTTTTTTTTTTTTTGCTACTTTTAAAGTTCTCTTTGTCTTTAATCTTTTAATTTTGATGTGTCTCAGTGTGGGCCACTTTGGATTTTTCTTGTTTGGGACTCTGTACTTCCTGGACTTGTATGTCTATTTCCTTCATCAACTTAGGGAAGTTTTCAGTCATGGTTTTTTCAGATAGGTTTTCACTCCTTTGTTCTCTCTCTTTTCCTTCTGATCCCCTATGATGCAAAAACTGGTACAATTGACATTGTCCCAGAGGTCCCTTAAACTGTCCTTACTTTTATTTTATAGATTTTTTTCTTTGTACTGTTTCATTTGGGTGTTTTCTGCTACCTGTCTTCCAGATTTCTATTTCAGTCCTCTGCTTCATCTAACCTGCTGTTGATTCCCTCTAATATAGTCTTTATTTTAGTTATTTGTTTTCATTTATTGCTGGTTTTTTATGGTTTTTATCTCTTTGTTGAAGATCTCACTGAGTTCATCCACTCTTCCCCTAAGTTCATTGTTCATTCGTATAACCAGTGTTTTGAACTCTGTGTCTGGTAGATTGCTCACCTCCATTTCATTGAGTGTTTTTTGTTTTTGTTTTTTTCTAGATTTTTGTCCTATTCTTTCATTTAGGACATATTTCTTTGTCTCTTTATTTTGGTTGTCTTCCTGTGTTTTTTTCTATGTATCATGTAGATCTGCTATGTTTCCCAGTCTTGGCAGGGTGGACTTCTGTAATGCGTTTCCTGTGAAGCCCAGTGGCAGTCTCTCTGTTCACCTGAGCTGGGAGTGTTTCTTGTGTGGGTTATGTGTGCCCTCCTGTTGTAGTTGAGCCTTGATTGCTGCTTGCATGTCAGTGGGTAAGATTGACCCTCAAAGCTGAATGATTATGAGGACTGGCCGTGACTACAGCTGACACACTGTTATGAGAGTGCTGAATCATGGAGCAGGAGTCACTTTAGCAGGGCCCTAGTCCCAACCAAGTTTGCACTTTGGGTTTATCATTTGTTGATGTAGTGGTTCTTTGGTGTAATCGGAAGTCAGCCACCAGGTATGTTGATTCTGAAGCCTCTTAGGAGGGGCTGTCATACAGACCAAGGTCATCTGCCATTTGTGCCCAACTTGGGGCTGCCTGGTGGGAACTACAATGTGACCTTTGGTTGTTTGCCACTTGTGCTGGGCTTAGAGGCTCTTTGGAGAGGCTATGCTGATAACCAAGGCCAGCAGCTGTTAATGCTATGCTTGGCACCCTTTGGTGGGCACCACAATGTGAGCTGAGGCCAATCACCACTTATGCTGGGTTTGTGGCCACTTAGTTGATGCTACATTCCAAGCCAACACTGAATGCAGCTTATGACAGGCTTGGGGCCACCTGATGGGAGTTGCAATTAAAGCTGAGACCGGTTGCCACTTCTGCTATGCTTGGGGCTGCATAGCAAGAGGTACAGGGCATACCAAGGCCAGCCACTACTTGTTTGGAATTTGTGAATATTTGAGAGGTTTTAGGAAATTCTGCAGTGCAAGCTGAGGCTGACAACTGGTGTGGAAAAGCCACTGAAAAAGGCTTAGGCTGGGCAGTTGAGTTGGGCATGTCAAGGTCTGAGGGAATTACAAGGGTAAGATCAACAGTATTAGCCAGGTTGATGGGGAACTCAGATTTGGCACCTGTCTGCACCTGCTGGCTTGGTGGGAAAGGGCTCAACAAAGGATCAATGGCATCTGCCAGGCCTTTCATCCCTGGTGAGAGCGACTATGATCCTTGCCCCTCCAGCCCTTGTCCTTTCAGTTCCTCCCTATATGCCCCTGGCAGTTTTTGAGCTGCTGTCCCTGCTCTGGAGCCCAGAATGAGTCAGTTTGTGAGTAAGCAAGTTCATGTGCAAGCCCCTCAAGAGGAACAACTGAGACTGCAGCAGCCCTCCATCTCACTTAGATGCAATCTTCACTGGTTTTCAGAGCCAAATGTTAGGGAGATTTCTGTTCCTGGTATTTATGTCCTGGGCGGAGGAGCCTGGTCTGGGGTGGTACCCCTCGCTCCTCAGGTGGACCTCTGCAGCTGAGGCATCCCTCCCAATCTGAATCACCACTCTGGTTGTGGGACCTGCCCATCCCTTGTCTTCACCCCTCATATCAGTCTAGTCATGACTTCTTGTTTATATCCTTAGTTATAGGGCTTCTATTCAGTCAGTCTTTTCAGGTGGTTCTTCCTGATGGTTGTTCTATAATTTAGTGGTAATTTTGATGTGGTCATGGAAAAGGGGAGGCATGTTTAGGTACTCTGCCATCTTAACCGGAAGTCTTCATCTTTTTTTTTTTTTTTAATAGACTTTATTTTTTAGAGCAGTTTTAGGTTCACAGCAAAACTGAGCAGAAGTTATAGAGATTTCCCACAAAGACCCTGGCCCCATATATGCACAGTCCATTATTGACATTCCCCACCAGAGTGGTACATTTATATAACTGATGAATCTACATTGACACAACTGCACTTTATTTTATCATTCACATTGTAGGTGAAATATTAACTTAAACTTTAGTAATAAATCAATAAATGAGGTTGAAATATATCATAGCTAGAAACTCACCCCACCACATTTTCTTAATTGACTGCACTGCCAGTTATAAAGAAGCCACTGTCCTTTCCTTCTAGAATTTCTTCATGGATTGATTATGTGATTTTAAGTCTTTATAACATTTCTGAAGATAATACAAATATCTATATATTCTATTTGTTTTTCCCTTCAAAATACTACCTCCCAGGTGATGAGCTATCATAGGCCTTTTACTTCAGAGACCAATTTTACAGTGCGGGAAGTGTGTGCCACTTACCATCCACCTGAAGCCACTGACACACATTTAAAAATGAGCCAATACTGTGGTCCTGTTCCTTTGTGGCATGTTGAACTTAGAGACTAAAATGGCCATGTGTTTTCTAGTTTGATATATATATATATATATTCTGAGACTATACTCCCTGTATAGTCTCTATTTTAAATTATGTCTGCATTTCAGAAAAATACCACGAGGCTTATAAGTAAATATTCAGAGTGGCATTTCTCAGCAAAGAATAAGAACAAGAAAATATGCTTTATTTACTTTACATTTTTTCTGTGATCAGATATTATCACAAAGATATTAACCACTGAGTGACTGGAGTCTAAGGCACTAATACCTCTAGAAAGTAAGTATTTTCTAAAACTGACAAAATACCACCACTGCAGGTTGCACGTGAAAATTTGCTTCACTGTGGCATTCAAGTTCGCAGAGCACACTCAGAGAGATAATTTTTCCATCCATCTGGCTTTTACTTTTTATAACATAAATCTTTTTACCTAGCAAAATTTGCCACTCTTGATTGAGGAATGAGTATTTTCTTCAATATTTGTTCACTCAACATACCTTCTATTGTACTAGGTATTGCAGTGGGAACAGAAATAAAGGTATCCATGTAATAGACCCAGAGAATTGTGTAATGACATCATTGTGGATGTTATAAGAAAACTGCTATAAGCATTCAGAGGGAGAGATCACTCTCAATTTAAGGATTAAATGTAACCCTGGAGCCTGACTACTCTGAGTATCAGCTTGGTTGGCATTTCCTGGGAGCTTATTAGAAATGCAGATTCTCGGACCACACCAGACCTATTGAACCTACATTTTAATAAGATTTGTAGGCTATTAACATGTATATTCAAGTTTGAGAAGTGCTAGTTTTTTTTAGTACTTACTTGGAAAAGCTAATTTTCAATGGTGTTGATTGGCAGAGAAGTCAATTGTCTGGGTTTCTATGTTAATGATTGTTTGCATTTTTATTTGATGAAGAGTAGCAGAATTCCAAATACACAGTTTTGACAATAGTGTAGCAAAGAGCAAAAGCCTTGGTCTTTTCCAAGTCTTTGATTTTACCTCTTGGAAGTGTTTGAAATCAACTAAATCTTCCTTAAATGATCATTAGAAAGAGGATCTATGTAAGGACACTTTTTAACACCATGTTGTATGCATCCATCGATGACTCTCTAGCCATGTATAGTGTATTCTCAGAATATTTATTGTCTCAAACAAAATCCAAAATCTGTCAACTTCCATATATCACATGACTTGTCAGTTTGACAAATTGGTAACCAATGTACTCAGGTTTCTTTCAACCTGCAAAGCACTTCACAGTGTGTTGTTTTGGTTGGTATTTTCTCATCCTAATATGCCCTTGAGTATCTCTAACTCAACACAAAATCATTTTATACCATTTCTCATTTCTCCTCAACCCTTCTTGAAAGAATGCATTAACTTTAATTCTCAAGCAGAACACTCATTTCTTGTTATCTTTTAAGTAAGCTATAATCATTAGAAGTCCCATTTCATTTATATTATAGTTATGCAAGCAATGTTTCTGACATCTTGTAATATTTTTCCTGCTTAAAGTGTGAACTGAAATAAATGTCTCACAGTGTTGACAAATCAACTCCCTACACCCAAGACATGGTGTGCTTTAGTTTTTAATATTTTCCCACAATGGGTTACTTTCGTGACTCTAAATGCAAACCCTCACTTAGAATCTGACTGGTTCATGTGGTGGAATGAACAATGAGATAGTAACAGTCCTAGGTTCTGGGGCTCTATCAGTGACTACCTGTGTGTCCTTGGAGAAGTGTTCAAATGTCAACTCTTGCTACCTTCTTGACTAATGAAACTTTTTTCTATAAAGTGCTTTCAGTTCTGACCTCTAAATTCACCTTTCTGTTCCCTGCCTCATCCTCTTCCTCTATATCAAAGCATAGCTAAATTTAACCTCTTGCTTTATTCAAACATATTTTCTGAGTTTATCTTTGCCTTTGAACTTGTCTTTTGCTATCTTTGCATGATCTCTCTCCTTGTCTATTTTCTCCTCCATTAAAGAGAAAGTACTTTTTTCTAAGCAACACCCTGCCAAAATGTTGTTCTTCCAATCTCATCACCATACTATTTTCTTCAGGAAACCCCATGCCTAAAGATACTTGTTATTTTTCATTTTATAAAGTGCTCTTTCCATCTCAACTCTGTCACAGGCTATTCTTGGCAAAATTCTTTCCTTCATCTTTTCCCATATGGGATTTGTATTCATATTTTAAGGCTAATGACTAAGGTCATCTCCTCCATGCATTCTCCCCATGACTTCTTTTTTTTTTTTTATCCTCACCCAAGGACATTTTTTCATTTTTTGTTCAGATAGAGTGGGAGGCAGAGAGAGGAAGAGAGAGAGAGAGAGACATCGTTGTGAAAGTGACACATCGAGTGGCTGCCACCCGCACGACCAACCAGGGCCGGGGACAAACTGCAACCGAAGTACATGCCCTTAGTGGGAACCGAACCCGTGTCTCTCTGGACCGTAGGCCGACGCTCTAACCGCTGAGCCAAACCGGCCAGGGCCCCATGACTTCTTTTACTGTCTTAAAGCACTTATTACTTTTAATCATAGCTATTTTATTATTCATTCATCCATCTGTCCACTCATTCAAAAGAAAGCAGATCCCTGCCTTTAAGTTGACAGTTTAGTTGGGAAAACAATAAAAAAGGAGCAAACTATTTTTTTTAAATCTTTAAATAATCACATATAATTCTTCCTTTTTGATACAGTCAACTTTTTAAGGACAAGAAATCTATTTTATTCAATTGCGTCCCTAGTACATGATGTTACTTGAGAAATATTTTATTTTATATTGTCTACCAGTGTTTATTTTGAGAATAAATAATGTAGTTAGTAATTCATTGTAAAGGAATTTCTATTTCATATATTGATTTTCTATAATATCTTTAAAGGGACTGCAACTTTTTGCTTCTAAATTCTTAGATTCTTTTGCTAGTTCTTTCTCTTTATAGTCAAGACTGCTTACCAACAGAGCTTCCACTGGCCCTACTACAGACCAGCCTCCTCTTGCTATAATCATTTCTAATTCATCCTCTACTGCCGATAAGTGTTTTCCTCTACAAATATATTTTCTGAAAGTATCAAATATAAATGTAAGGTACTCTTAATTTTGTTAACTTCCCCTTTCATCTCATTTGATCATTTTCAGTCCAGAGGAGAAAACAGAACTGGAACAGAAATGCATAATGCCCTTTCTGAGTTTGCTTGTATGAGGGATCAGCCAAGTAAATCTACGGACAGCAGGGCCTGATGCCACAAGATCAGAAGGCGAAGCCTCTACTGGAAGGGAATACTTAGAAATTGAAGGGAGGCTGGGGCAGCAAAATACAGAGTTAGGGTTAGGGTTAGGGTTAGGGTTAGGGTTAGGGTTAGGGTTAGGGTTAGAAAGAATAATTTGGGGGTTTTATTTAGAGATCCTCACAGTGGTTCTCAGCCTGAGGCATAGGAACTCACTCCATCTGTATGGGAGGCACACCTGGGAATTTTTCTCAAAGGTGAAGTGGGGCCTGTGTCTCTAGGGCCACATTCAACATCAGGGCCAGGGGAGTGAAACTTGTATAGAGAAATGATTGCAGTGTGGCCCTGGGGGCCGCTCTTCAGCTTTATCCCCTTGTGTGGGAGTCAGAGTAGACTTCCAGGTTCCCCCTGTGAGAATAGAGAGGCTTTGGACTCCTAGACACCTCAAAGTGTTCATGGAAATTGCTCCAGAGCCTCTAAGGACCCTGTGTCCTTGTAGGTGAAAGCCAGCACAAAGCCTTCTGTCTGTCCTGGAGGATCACAGCTCTGAGGTTTTGAAAGGCAAAGCTGGCAGGCTTACTCATCATGGTCATTTTAAAAGAAATGTGACTTCCCAACACAACATGCTCCCTGGTTTCCTTTCACTGACTGTCTTCATTCTTATTTTTCATTGCTAGTTCCCCTCAACACCCCAGTCTCTAAATAGCAGACTCCTAGGGTGCATCCTTGATCCTCTTTGCTGATAATCCTTTGGTGATCTCATTCAGACTTTCAGTATATTTACATGTAAATAAATACTGTCTTCCCTGAACTTCAAAGTCATATCTCCAATGTGTTAGTCAGAATCTCCAAATGGATCTTTAATGTGTATCTCAACCTTGGTACATCCAAAATTAAAATTATAATCTGCTATAAATTGGACAGACCCACAGCCTTCCCCATGTCAGTAAATTGAGAAGAACGAAAGCCTTGGAGCCATCCTTGATCCTTTCTTCGTACCCTGTATATCATCTCTGAACATTCTTATGGCTCAAATTTCAAGATAAGCCCACAACCTGACCATTTCTCACTATCTGCATTGCTATTACTGCGCTCCCAAATCATCATTGCTCACCGGAATTATCACAGTAACTTCCTCACTGGCTTTCCTGCCTCTGTCCTTTCTTTGCCCCTTACAGTTCACTCCACAAGGCAGGCAGAACGACTGCCTTTAACACCCACCCTCCAATGGGTTTTTCTTTTCTCAAAGGAAAGGCAAAGTCCTTCATCTGGCCTGGTCTCTCTCACCTCTCCATTTCCCCCTGCGCACCTGGCCCCTCCCTGGATCAGACCTGCCAACGCCTCAGCCCTTTGCCTAGAGTGCTCTTTCCTGCGTGGCTCACATCGCTCTCCCTCACTTGGCTCAAGTCTGTACTCAGATGAGCAGAGCCTTCCCTGACATTAGCCTGTCAAACACCAAAGACTTCATCTCTCAGTTTTCTCTATTCTTAGTGAAATAAAAATATGATCATTTTTTTTATTATTATTTTTTTTTTATCCTCACCCGAGGACATTTTTTCATTTTTTGCTCAGATAGAGTAGGAGGGAGAGAGAGGAAGAGAGAGAGAGAGAAACATCGACGTGAAAGGGACACATCGAGTGGCTGCCACCCGCACAACCAACCAGGGCCGGGGACAAACTGCAACCGAGGTACATGCCCTTAGCGGGAACCGAACCCGGGTCTCTCCGGACCGCAGGCCGACGCTCTAACCGCTGAGCCAAACCGGCCAGGGCAAAATATGATCATTTTTTAGCATGAAGTTCAACTACGTATTATCGTGTTTCTAATTTGTCTCTTTTTATGACAATGTATCTTTCTGAAAGCAGAAATTGTTACCTTTTAATTCATTGATAACATCCTCAACATCTAGAATTATACCTGGTGCGTATAAGGTGCTAGAGAACAAATTTGCATAAATGTGTTCTGAGTATATAGAAAACACTGGAATAAGACAGGAACTCAAAAATGTTGACAGGTAACATCCTGGAAACAGTATGAAAACACAGTATTCCTATAAAATAGATTTATGTAAGGGAGAACAATGGAATGAGCAGGTAATTCTGGCTGGTGGTTCGACTTGAACTGGAAGGATTAGAATTTATCTGTCCAAGGAACACCAGGGGCAGAAAACAGGCACTCTATAAAAAAAGATGAGTTAAATGAGATTGAATGGAAAACTCTTTCAGCAGCCTGGTTCTTGGCCTGCTGTGGATTTGGATGGCTCGTGGTGGGATCAAAAGAGGAAGAATAGATGAGATCAGAGATTGTCCCTTCATGTATGTGAAGGTTAATTCCCTCCATTACTTCAAACATACTTCCATTTACCTATCCTTACCAAGATTGCCCGTATTTTTAAAAGCAATGAAAAATCATGTATCCAAAGAAAGCCTATTTTCTAAGATCCAAATGTCTTCAATATTATGATTTTTGCTTTAATGAGTTAAGCTTTGATGTTCAGTTTATTTCTATATCTAAAACAGATTTAGAAACACGTCTTGACAACCTTGTAGACCAAGTCTGTATACAGGCTTTTAACCTCATGATCCCTATTATCCATGAAATACCCTTATAAATAATGATTTACAGGATAACTCCCAGAAGTCCATCCAACCAACATGTGGCTCCAATGGTAAAATTAGTATCCTGAGCCCCTTCAGGCCCTGAATCACTGTCTGTGTCTCAAGAACTGTGGAAAACTCTCAGTGTCCTGGTTTGCAGGCTGTGGACCTGCGCTGCTGTGCACATCGTCTAGATCAGTGAACTCTGGCTCAGAACTGGTTTCCAGTTGCTCTGGCATTCTGAGGAAGGCACGTTGGATAATATCCTGAATGAAAATACAACTTTTTTATAAGGTTACATAATGGAATGTTAAACTAGTGTGCACACATTGGCAAAATAGTCGCTCACTTCTACCCTCAGAGGTGAAGGGAAATACAGCAGCGTCCCACGAGTGGCCCAGGAAGGTGGCGGGCTTGCTGGGTGAGGAGGCAGCGGAACCATGTTGGGGCCAAGCCTGTCGGACTTAGTGGGGCTGGGACGGGTGGGCAGGAGGGGTGCTTTTGCAGAAGTTCTGGTGGTGGATGGAAGGAAAGGCACAGGGACTTGCAGAGAAGGGGTTGGGTTACAGGAAGTAACATGAAACGCGTAGGCTTCATTTTTACTTAAGTGCTTCTAAATCAAGCGCAGCCTTTGAAAGCAAGCTCTTCCTGATTCAGTGGAGCATTTGACTGCTAGAACATTTCATGGATTTGTGTGTGTACATATAATACTTATACACACATATGTGGAGAGATATTACACATACATTTGTATACACATAATTACAATAATATAGCAAGTAGGTGACTTCTAAGTCAATATTCACTTCATTATTTTAACACTTGATCCTCAGTTAAACATTACTCCAGTATGGCAGCAAGTTCTGTGAAATGATTCATAATATGTTTTGGTGAAGTTGAGAAGAATAAATGGAAGCCTTGCAAATATCAGATAATTCTTTTTCATAGCAAAACCCTTGTGCATATCTGTAGGTTTTTACAGGGAATTAAGAAAACAACCTAGATTTATGGACCAAATATCTGCATCAAGTAAATGTCAAGAAATAAAATTGGCATTTGATTTTTTAGTAGTCATAAAACAGCCACATACTCTTAAAAAGCCTTTTGTCATAGAAATTTTAAAAGCAAAAAAAATTACCACAGTTCTCACATTACTTGATGACGCTCTGTCTTGTGTTTGGATCGGTGCCCTTTTTGTCTGGTTTCCCTCAGTTGGTGTATCTTCACTTCATATTGGTGTCTTTCCCTCTTTAAGTTGCTCTCAGTGTCTTTATTTCTCTGGTCTCTGACTATGTAATCGTGCCCTCCCACCACATTCTGTCTCCTTTCTTCTTTCTAACCTCTTTGCCTCCCTTCATTCTGACCCCTTCCGTCTCAGACACTTCCTCTCTCTCTCCTCTTTCCCTCTTTTTATATTGTCTTTCCTTCTTCTGCCAATAGCTACTCTAAATGTTCATAATAGCTCCACCTTTCTTCAAACAGCAAAAAGCATTCTTTTAAAAATTGAGAAATATCTGTAGTAAAAACTATAACAGAAATTGTCAGAAAAAGAAACCAGTGAATAATGAAAAGGTCAACATTAATAAAATATGTTCTACATGACAAAAATAATGTGACTTTCCTGCTCACTAAAAAATAATACAAATATAAATAACATCTGATAAAACTTTTTATACATGAATTTCAGCTAGAAGTAGTAAATTGCAAAGAGAAAAAAGCAACTATCTTATCTTCTAATATCAAGATATGATTATCTATTACATGAAAAAAAGCATTTAAGTCTTACGTGAAAAGTTTAAACTTATGTTAAGCTCCATTTTCTGTCATTCTCAATAACCATCCAGAGCCTGCTCCTTAGAAAGAGCTCATGTATGTACATCTTTGGAAAAAGAAAAAAAATGATCATACTAGAAAACAGAAGGACACCTATACTTTAGTCATCACAGTACCAATTAGACCTTTGTGATTCCTGATCTTGATTTCAAGCCCCACTAAATTAGCTCAGTTTTCCGTACGTGGCCGTGCTCTGAGTGTTTCTGGGAGTGACAGACCTACAATAAGCTCCAAACCCCATCATTAGTTAATGACTTTTTACTTTGTGAATAAATGAAATCATTTTCATTAATAAAGATATACCTGCATCATAAACATAATAGGAACTTAGTATTTGATAGATTTAGATAAGGTGCATAATACAAATAATTTCCTTATAAGTTGTCCACAATAAACTTTTTCCCCCTTGGAGTTGTCTAATTCACAGGATCTTGAGTTTACTCACATGATCACAAATTAAATATTAATTACCTTTGTTATTTTTGTTCAAAAGTAATTTAGAGCAGATCTTTTCCGGTGTGTACTTTACAATCACTGTCCCTCCATCCTGAAGGCCTCATGCAAAAATGAGAGTTGACATAGAATTTTTGAAATGGGATTTCGCCAGTGCCTGGATAATGGTTCTGCATTCTATTCACCAACTTCCATCAAACCTTAAAGTCCTCATTCCGATAGGAAGTAGCCGCAGTTCACTCTGATCTCTAAGTTTTATGATGAAGTTATCTGTTTCTTCTTTCTTTAAAATAAAAGTCTGGCTTTAATGAAGCCAAATTTACCAGCTAACAGTAACAACTCCCTATGCTTTTAACTTCTTTCTGAACTCTTTCAGTATCTTGATTTAAAATATATAATGACCATTTCTTTGCTGTCTTTAATTTTCTAATTTTATCTTAATATGTTCAACTTCTATTTTTTGGGCAAATTCCTATGAGCCATTATATTATGTTCCTGAAGAGACCAATAAACTGTATATAGTATATTAAATGACTGAGCTGTGGCTGTTTATTAACTGAATTGTTTAATCAATGTATGGTGATTAAAAGGGGGTTGATAGTAACCCACATTATTTAACTGAGATATATTGTTGTCTTTGAGTATAAACTGGAGAAATTTAAATCTTATGTTAGACTGCATCCTAATGTCAGTGTATTATTTTGTGTTTTAATTAATGATTAAATGTTTTTTAAAACTCTTGGTTCTTGTAAAGATTGAATTATCTTTTAAATTACATGATTGTTCTCCATAGAGAACAGAGTTTGGGACTGATCAGTTAACTTACTTTCTGCCTCTTTTCTGTCTGTATTGCAAAAGCACCCCCTCAGTGGCGAGGGGATCTAGGAAGAAAAGCTCATAGGGATCAAGTGAACTCTTGTTCCAAGGAGGGTGGGCCAACCCCATCAACTGTACATTCAATGGACAGCTTTCTGAGACATCTCCTGGAGAAAGGTTTATGTTTGCACCGAAGTCATTTTTATGTGCTTATATCTGAATGGAGTTTAACTTCAATGAACATTAATTGAGCATATTACTAAGACACACAGGCCTTATGTTACGCACAGCAGATATAAAAATAACCAAGTACTCTGTTCTCTTATAGATGTTCCCAGGTGACTGAGAGAGAGAATTATAATTCAGAGATTTAAGTTTCATACTTATGGTGAATACCAAACACTCTGGCGGCATAAGCGCAATGTGTTTTGGCAGTGTTGCTAGAGTGACATCCCAAAGGAGGGCATGTTCACCCAGCACAGAAGGGCAGCTGGAGGTTAGCTCCCTTAACCATTACCACACAACTCAGATCAAGTTTTTATTATCATTATCATTATTATTATTATTATTATTATTATTGCAATGTGGTATATAAGAGCTTGACTATTTTATGGAAAAAAACTGTTGATAATATTATGTAACTAATTTATCATTCATAAAACGTAATCCCAATTAAATGAGGAAAAGGCATTGAATAGCTCTGGCCTTATGGGGAAAAAAAATCTCCCCTCTTATAAACCTGACATTATCAAATAACCTTGCCAGTGTTCTATGACAGCAAACCAACCATTGATAAATAGCAACAACTTAGATGCTGAATTTATGGTATGAGTAATAGGAGAAGCTTAAATTATAAGTTTACTTTTGGGCACACTATAGCTGGACATAGCTCTATAAATATGAGCATAATCACAAGCTCCTGAGACAGAGGTGTGAGCGCTGGCTCATGAATTTCATTGACTGTGCTCGAAGAATGAACACTATCTCTATACTCTTTACTGCATAAAAGTGAAGCTGTCCTGTATGATGGCCTCCACCTTTCTTAGGAATAATGAAGCTTGTTTCAAATGAACACAGAACTCTAACTTCTCCACAGGGTTCTGCCTCCTAATTTCCTAAAAGTGTAGTGAAGTAGCTGTCACAGATTGTCTGGGAATTTGCAGCACAGAGTCCCAGGTCTGAGGGTCTCAGGGTGGAAAGTGACCACTTCCTCAAATTAAAAAAAAAAAAAGGAGGGGCAACAAAATATAGCATCACATCAAATGTGACATCATGGCTGGGGGAAATGACTACACATTGCCTAAATTCTTACCAGAAATGATTTAGGCATTTAGGATAACTTGTTAATTTTGTGAAATGTACAGTGGGAAAATATTGAAAACTCTACGTCCTGAGGCATATTATTAAGATCACATTTTCTTTTTTAAAACATTAGACTTCAGTAGGTGATGTTTGAGATCATTAAAAGGAAGTTTATGTTAAAACCCAAGGAGAGGACTGTCCATCCTGTCTACCTTATTTCTGACCCACTTTCTCACATATAGCTTGTGTCACTCATTTCAAATTTAATTGCATATTCTCTCTTGTCAATTACTGTTGTCTCATATGTTTACTTCTCTCCATGGATTGATTATGAATTATTAGCAAAGAGACACCATCTCTCACACTTTTATATTTTTTATTATACTAAGCTAAAAACAAGCTCCTTGGAAATGTCACTGAAATATATCAATTTTTTTTCTGTTTTTAAAATATAATATATAGTGATAAAGATTCACCATGAATGGATATTCCAATGGAGCAATATGAAAATCTTATGTAAAAACAATACCCTGTGTTGTCAAATAAACTAACATGTTTTTCCACCATTGGTCTTTTAAGTCAAAAGAATCAATATCTCTTGGTTTTTGAAATGGACAATAATGAATTATTAACTATAGTGTACTAGTTATACTAGTATATATAGTTATATATACTATATATAACTATATATAACTATATAGTATATATAACTATATAGTATATATAACTATATAGTATATATAACTATATACTATATAGTTATATAGTACTATACTAGTTTTAGTATAGTTTTAGGTGTATATTATATTATATTATAGTATAGTATACTAGTATAGTATAGTTTTAAGTGTATATTATACACTTAAAATTTTGTAAAGAGGGTAGATATCGTGTTAAGTACCCCCCCCCCACACACACACACACAGCACAGCACAAAAAGCAATAACAGGAAATGTTTGGAGGTGATGGATATGTTTATTACCTTGGTTGTGGTGATGGTAACATGGGTATATGAATATGTCCAAACTCATCAAATTGTGTGCATTAAATATGTAAAAAACAAGAGTGAGTATTGCCTCCCAGAAAGGTACCCCATCTTGGCAGGGTATCACCTCCAAGCTAATAGCTCAGCTATGCTTTCAAGAGGTTATTTTATTACTCTATCAAGTTGGAAATTTCTGGGATGTGTGATAAACACTGTATCCAATAATTTTGTTCTCAAGGTGATCTTCCTAACGGGGTCCCTTGGTCTAATGATATGTATGAGAATTTCTTGTTGATAAGACAAACTTCTGTAAGCCCTCAGATAGTGGTACTGTCTGAGGCTCTGAAGGCAAGGAAGAAGACACATTCATATTCAGAATATATATGTAAGTTCCAGTCAAGTTGAATTGCTGCCCCATCCAGAGTGAAAAGGATCCAGTGGCTGGTTGGTCTTTTGAAAGGATAGTGTAATATTGAGAGAGTGACATTTATCTTTTACTGGCAGATTGAACCTTGAGCTGTGAGAGTAGCTAAATCAGTGCTAGTAGTAGCCCATGCTGTTGGGTCTATTCAGTACCTCAATCCCTGCCACTAAGGCTACTCCATTAATGACTCCATTGTGCCAGCATGTGAAAGCTGAAGGCAGAGGCTGACTGACTTCTCCTTACTAGGCCATTCTGTCTGAATGGTGATTTAATGCTTCTTCCTTGGTTTATGCTCTCTGATGAGTGTCATCATGCAAGACAAAGACTTTCTCATTTCATCCCAATTCTCACATGTTCACTCACGTGCCTTTTCCTCAGATATCCTTGTTCCTAATCTTTGAGCTACACTATTCATCTTGTTCCTGCCTGACTAGTTAAGCTATTAACTTTGCTTATACATTCATATATTTTCTAAACTGAGCAACTTTTCAATCCACAAAAAGTGGAAGGAAGATCTGTTATACCTCTGCTCTGCCCTATAGCTCTGTCCACTGGAAAAGTTTCTTCTCTCTGTTCCTTTCAGAGCCACCCTTAAGAGGTGACCTGAAATGTATTTTCAGATTGCACTCAGATGCTGAGCTAACCCACTCATGAAGCTCATCCTTTTCTTCCTTTGTATCTGATATTCAGGAGCCCTATGTATGGTCCATTAGGGGCAGCTGAGTGTGAGGTACTGCCACCACAGTGGTGGATATCATGGGGATTTGCTCATACAGCTTACTTGTTCCCTTTAGACTTGCCTCAGTCCAATATTAGACCTTTTATCTTATGATGGATTACTTGTAGGCCTGCTTGACATTGTGACTTCGTAGATCTAACAGAGACCAGTTCAGGATGGTCAGTTCTGGCCTCATGGTCAGGGATTTTGTCTCTACTAGGGCTGTTTATTGAGTAGTGCATAATTCTTTACTGCAAATTTACTTGCTTCATAAAACTTTGGGTCTGTATTGCAATTCTTCCATTAGATCTTGCCATAAACTGCATTAGCATATTTGCCTTTTACTATAGATACCTTCAAAGATACCATGGGCTCTATCAAATTTTATGTCCAACCAGCAAGGCTGTCCATAGTGCAGCCGGGACTCAGCAGCTCTTTCTTTCTTTTTTTTTTTTTTTTTTTTTTGGTACGTGCCTCTAGCAGGAACCGAACCTGGGACTCTCTTGTCCGCAGGCCGACACTCTAACCGCTGAGCCAAACTGGCCAGGGCTCAGCAGCTCTTTCAAAGCTGGCCACTTCCTCATTGCTCAGTTTATGGGTCGCAGTGGTATTCCCCAGTGTAGAGTGTGTTGTCCCCAGAACCTAAAGAGGCCAATCTGGCATGTGCTTTCTTCTCAGTGGTGGAAAGTGTAAAATGCAATAATGTGTCTTTTATTATAATGGAAACACCCAGAATGCTCTACGCCACTGAGCCTCTTAAAACTTCACTGATATGGTGTGCCTCTAAATCTTTGTTGGTTTATCTTCCACCCTCTGGAAAACAGATGTCTTGCCAAAGCTTCTAAAATGTCACTTCTTGCTAATCTGTTCTTGTTAACATGATGTCATCAATATAATTTACCAACGTGATATTTTGTGGTATGTCTTGCTATCCAGATCCCTTTAGACTGTGTTGTGACAGAGAGCAGCAGACTTGCACAATCTGCAGCAAGACTGTAGCTCTACACTCTTTTTCTTATCATTGGAATGTTAACTGCCCCTGGTTCTGCTCTCTGATAGAGATGGGAAATAACATTATTTGTCATGTTAGTGACTACAAAACATATATTTGAGTCCATGTTGCTAAAGTAAACAGCACATATTTTGGTTTAACAGAAAGAACTATTATTTGTTTGAGTGTGTGTAGTCCACTGTTAATCACTAGGATCAATCTTATTGGGGTCCACACTTGTGAATTTAATGGAAAAATTATAGGGACCATCAACCATGCATTTTCTAAAATTTAGGGGTGGCACTAATCTTTGCCATTTCTTCTAGAATATACTGTTTTGGATTTACTATTTTGGTGTTTGGAAGGGAGGAGTTTTAGAGGGTTCCATTTATGATTCCTACTTTATTAGCCAAGAAGCCAATGCATATTTTTGCATTTCCCTGGAGATGAAAGAGCCTGAGCATCTCTTCACTTGTTTATCAATTATTTTGTGATGTGCCTGCCCACATCTTTTGCCGACTTTTTACATTGATTGTCATTTTCTTATTTATTTGGGAGACTTTTTAATATATTCTATATACATGAGTTGCAAATAACTTTCCCCACTCTGTAGCTTACTTTTTTACTCTTACTGATCTTTTAAAAACTGTTTGGAAAAGTATAATAGAAGGATGTACATATCATAAAAGTAGAGCTCAATGAATCTTCACAATGTAAACATACTTGTGTAAGCAAATCAAGAAAAGAATATTGATAGGAGTCTCTGCTTACTGTTATCTTTTGGTGAATAAAAGTTTTTAATTTTAATGTATTCTGATTTGTCTTTTCCTTCAAATTAGTGATTTTTGTAAACTGCTTAAGAAATCTTTGCTGAGGTCATGAGGATATTGTCTCACATTTTTTTCTAGCATCTTTATTGTTTTACAGTACATATTTTAAATCCATAATTTTTCTGAAATTATTTGTTGTATATACTATAAAGTAGAAATCAAGACTTTGTTCAGATAGATATCCAATTGACCTAGGGCTTTCATTAAAGTAACAACCCTTTCCCAAATGACAACTTTGTCATAAATTGACCACATATGTGTGAATCTATTTCTGGACCCAATAGATGGAACATCTTTCTATTCTGTTTCATTGGTCTATTTGTTGATGCTTGCCCCAATAACACCCTATCTTAAAGTACTACAGATTTATAATAAACTTCGACATCCAAGACTCTAAGTCTTTCAACTTTGTTGTTCTTCTTCTTCGAGATGATCTTTGCTATTTTTGGGTCTTTTCATTTTCATATAAATTTTAGAATTAACTTGTTAACTTCTAAAAAAATTATTCTTGGGATTTGGGGGGGACTGCATTCAATCTAATAGATAATTTGGGGAGAATTAAAATTTTACAATACTAAGTCTTTTATTCCATGGATATTTTATATTTCTCCATTTATTTGTCTTTAATTTTCTCAATGTTATGTGTTTTCTATAAATTTTACACATATTTTGTTATATTTATTCCTAGGTATTTCTTATTTTTATGTAGTACAAATGGTCTTGTTTTAAAATTATTTTTTAAATTATTTTATTGCTAATTTATAGAAATTCAAATAATTTTCTGCAGTGATCTTCTAAACTTACCTCCTTATTTTAATGTTTTGTCTGTAGATGCTTTGGGTTTTCCTCAAACACAATCATATCTCTGAAAAAGTAATAGTTTAAGCTTTTCTTTTTCAATCATCGTATACCTTCTTATTTTCTGTTTAATTATAATTCATACTTTCTGGTACCTTTCCACATGTCTGTAGTATTCTGCCTAATTAGAAGAAATCAGGCCCTGGCCAGTGTGGCTCAGCGGTTAGAGCGTCGGCCTGCGGTCCAGGGAGACCCGGGTTCGGTTCCCGCTAAGGGCATGTACCTCGGTTGCAGTTTGTCCCCGGCCCTGGTTGGTCGTGTGGGTGGCAGCCACTCGATGTGTCCCTTTCACGTCGATGTTTCTCTCTCTCTCTCCTCCTCTCTCTCCCTCCCACTCTATCTGAACAAAATATAAAAAAATGTCCTCGGGTGAGAATAAAGAAAAAAAAGAAGAAGAAGAAGAAATCAGAAGAAATGCCCACTATGAAATTTCCCTGGAAATATTGGAGCACGTCAATAGTTTCCTTAGACTCAGGGATTAATAACTTCCAAATTATGTTTCTGTTATATTCTTTCGGGACAATATTGTCAGAATATTTCTATTGCTGAAGCTACACTTTTAAATGTGTTACATATCTTCTGGTAACTTGCACTGAGAATTTATTACTGTGGAAAATAAGCTGGAAAACTGTTCTGGAGCCCAGTGCTTATTAGACAGATGTTAGGGGTTTATAGTTCCCTAATTTGTTGTACTCTTTTCTGAAACCTGAAAAGTTAATGAATTTGACTTCTAAAGATACTTCCAGCACTGAGTTTATTATTAATGTTATCTAATTTTTCTTTTCCTCAATCATTTGTTGAATAAAATTTCAGTCATGTGTTGTCATTAAAGGGAATACCATTTCAAATAAGAATTTGAGTTTCTAAATGTAAGCATTTCTTAAATATGTAACCAAACATTTTCCTTGGGTAAAAATTCAGATATTTTAAAGATATTTTAATAAAATCAAAACCACAGATTTGAAATATGGCATTGAAAGGTATTTGGTACATTGATAAAGTTCCCTGGAGGACTCTGAATGTTTAAAGTAACAGTTTGATTGAATAGAACAATAAATGCAGGGATATTTTTTTTCTCTTTCTTTCTCATCTACTAGAAAAATATAGATAATAGAGCTCATTTATTTCCTTAACATTTCAGAGCTCTGCAGATGGGAAAACACAACCCAGTGGAAATTATTTCTGGCAACCTTGAGAAGATATGTTAGCATTTTGTGGCATTTCTTTCAGTGACATGTAAAGCATGGCTTTCCCTCATTGCAGTGTCACAGTGAAGTGTCACAATAAAGCCAAAATAGTGTGCCCTCGGGGAAAACTAGGGAAAGGGACCATTTTCCATGCAGACACAAAGGGTAATATTTACTATAAAGCCTTTCATTTTAGTTCCAAATGCTGCCTGGGCCATGGCTACTTTGCAATGGAGAAGTGCACAGAGTGTTGAGATTTAAAGCAAATGTTATGTATAAATCTAATGTAATTTATGTAAACATAAATAATATGTAAAAAGGAAAATGCATGTATGGACATATAAGCATGCATAAATCTGCACAGTGTGTCAGGGAGTGAGTTGTGATGTTGCATAGTGGTGACATCAGCCTGATGTTGATGGAGTCCAAAGAGCACTGATCTGGGAGTCCGAACTGTTCTATCTGGACCTATTTTGTCCTTCCCAGTGCAGATGTTATCCTCTTTATCTATAACATGTGATATAAAAATTGTTATTCTTGTTTGATAGATAAGGAATTTGGTATTCCAAAAAATTCAATTATTTGTTACAGATTACACAGTTAATATTACTTAAGAAACTTCATACATAGTGTATCAAATACAATAAATTTATTTTAAGCTAAATTTGTACTTTTCATAAAACCTTGTATTTCCTCTTCATCCTTGCACAGTTATTATTTGGACCCAAATACTGAACTTTATTTTTATTGCTATTAAATAACACCTCATTAGTTTCATTCTACTGCTCCATACTATGGACATTTTGGGTGCCTTAATTATATTTTGCAACATGTTTTTCATTGCTGCAAGTCAGTAGTATCTCCAGAGCTAATGAACATCGAGTATATCTGCACCCAAAGCATTGGGCAACGCCCTGTGATAGGCAGCTTCCTTCCAGTTAGAGAGGTGGCTGGTTTACCCAGGCACTATTTCACCCAGTTGTCAAGTGCATATGGAAATTACCCAAATTCATTGTTCTGATTTGGCAGCATGCAGGAGAGAGCACGAGCCTTGGGGCCCACAGCCTGGAATTCAAATACCAGCCTCACCAATGACTGAATATGTGATTTGGAGAATGTAATTTGTCTTTATAAGTAAATGTAGATAATAAGGTTAACAAGACAGAGTTTGTAAGGATCTTACAGGTAGTAGATGTGTAGTCTCATTCATCACCTTAACCATCAAAGAAAAAAATGACATTTTTCTGACCAGTTCTTTTTAACCACCCCACTGCCCCACGTCTCCTTAATCAGTGTTTCCAGCACTAACAAACCTTCATCTCCATGAATGTTCTCAGCCTCTTTCCATTGTTATGCTTAAATTGGTTTTTAGAATCCCCCCCACACCCTGCTTTAATATCTGAATGTCGTTTTTTAGGACTCTTTTTCATTTTCTATAAACCTTCTTAGTTTGAGATAATTGTTTAATTGTTTAATGGTCTTGTATTTTTTCTGAGCATTGTTTATTTGTTTGTTTGTTTGTTTGTTTATAAAGCTTATTTATTTCTGCCTGGGCACATTACATGTTACACTTGGCCAATGTATTTAACATTTAGACATTCATCTATACATTGGGAAACTTGGTCTATAAGATAACTGAAGACACTTTGATCTAGAATTATATACTACTGGAGATTTTTATACAAATCGAGAGAACAATGGTGTGGATTGCTTGCTATGACAGACAATTGAGTAAACCAGCTCGCGACGAGCAGTTCTCTACCTAATACCGGTTCTTCAAAGTATAAAAATATGAGATTCTGAGAATCTTTCATGGAAATTCACTTGAGACTTTAACTAGTTTAGGGAACTTCTTGAACTCTTTTTTACATACCTAGGAAATTTATTCCCCTTTGGTATGTTTCTTCTGTCCCTCTTCCTTCAGGTCAATTTCCTTGACGAAGAAGACACGTGTAAGGGTAGTTCTGTGTCTCTGTGCTTGCTCTCATTATATCATAACCACATGTTATAAACTGTTTTCCTTGACAAATCGGTAGGTTCAGGCCATGGAAGTTTTTGTTTGCTGCAGGCTTCTTATAAAGACATGTGTTTGCTTTCATGACCATCTGGTTATATCTTTTGCTGCACCTTCTTTACATGGTCACTTTAAATTTGGGCTCGTAAGAAACATTTTACAGAAGCACATTAGCTTTTTTAGGAACTACACTCTTCTTTTCCTCAGAATAATTTTAAATTCTTCTATTTTAATCTATTTTTGAGAGATTTCTAACCCTCTTGAATGATCTTTCCTTCCAGATATTTTTTTTTTTGCCTAGAAGAAATAGCACTTTTATTTCCTCTGAAGTTTTTTAATCTACTCTTCTAAATTCAAGGATTCATGGATGACTATAATCAAATAATTCTCATGAATGGCTCACCATCTCCACACTGATATTTCTAAGAGAACGATTTCAGGCCTTTGTCTATTTAGTAATATTACTGAGCATTTAATCATTTTTTTAGTGATGGAGTAAGTAATATATTGCTTTGAGTCTAGGATTCTCTCTTCTGGATATTTTCATCTAAAGCTGTTGCATTTTTGTTCCTAGAGCATTTAATAAATATTTCTCATAGACTAACTCTTAGCTAAACCCTCTGGTCTTCCTGGATCTTGCCAAGAGAATGTTTGTCTTAACTTCAATGCACAGAGTGATCTACATTAAATCTGAATGAGCTGTATGTAGGGAAGCTATTTTGAAAGGGTCGCCCTCAGGAGCATTTTCGAATAAAACGATATGAGAACTGGGTAAGAATAAATTGTCCATTTTTGTGAAATCCAATCTTATTTCTTCTCCTTTTATGTGTCTGTTCTGTGTGCCAAGTGTGTGAGAATAAAAAAATAGAATGCCATGTAGCATCTTTTTCCTTTTTTGGGGTGTGGGGTGGTTCTAGAGATAGGTTGGTTAAATGTTCATAACTGCGCCCCCCCCCCGCCCCCATGCTCCTTTCTTTCAAGTCAAAGTTCAGGATGTGGCATCTCAAGTTTGAGGTGCACTGTGGCAGAGATAAGCAGTTTGGGTCGCAAACAACTATTGAAAAACCTTGCAATTTATCCATACTGGACATGATTTTGTATCTGGTGGTATATCTTTCACATTAGCTGTTTCTTAGGATTAGCAAACCAGTGCAAATCTTGTTTCATCCTTCCCTGGATATTTAGTGTAGTGCCAAGCAACGCACAGATTAACATATGTTTACTCAGGATTAAGGATGATTTTTTTTTTTAACTCATCTGATGGGCAGTAAAATAGAATCCACAATCGATTTAATGGATGGACTGTTTTTGTTCATGCCAACAACAAACTCTGAACTTTTAGTTCCAAGTTTCCACAGACTTTGGGTTATACATCATGAAAGTCAGAAGGCAAATAGCAGTAACCTGTTTTACCATGTTCTTAATTTGCCTCAATCACTACAGTGCTGCATACGATTGCTCCATGACGAAGAAGAGGAGAGCTGAAGAGCAGGCCTTGGGTGTCCCTGTCAACAAGAGGAAGTCCCTGCTGATGAAGCCCAGGCATTACAGCCCACACATGAACGGCAAGGAAGGGCATGACGCCAGGACCCAGGCCGAGGAGGACGATGGCCTCGTGGAGACCAACGCTCAGCCTACCACAGGTAGCAAGGAGTGGCCCAAACTTTATCTACCCTCAGGTACCAAAGACTGAGTCTTAGCTTATGGAGAACACATACAGCTCGTGCGTTCAAATCTGGAATCAAAATTAAGCATTTATTTCACTCAGAATCCACTTTTTTTAGGGCTGATTTTTATCTGGATGGATGTCTAAAGATAAGCACCAGAGAGTTCTTACCCTGGGTCCAGTTTCAAGGTGCAAGGTTAGACTGTGCCTCTTTTTGAAGAATATAAAAGATACTAACCCTTAAAGTTGAAGAATACCTTGACTCCCAAATACAGTAGATGTCTACTGCCAGAAAGAACCTTTCACAATAAAAGGACAGATTTAAGCTATAAAATATTTAAGGTATGACATACATGAATAAAACATTTATTTTTGTTTCATAAACATATATAATATTATTTAACCCTCAAAATATAATTGGTGATAACAACATGGGCCAATACAGGTGGAATGTGACCTTAGTATTTTCAACAGTTTAAAATAGATATTTATAGCAATGGAGTACAGATGGGACATAAAGATGGCAGCCTAGCATCTCCTTCAGTAGGAAAATGATATAGAAAATGTATCACTGTGCCCATTATTTCCAAAATAAATATTTTAATTTACCTATAAGCACACATTATGTTTCATGAATTCAACTCCTCACTTTCACTCATTAAATGCTGTTTGCATGCTGTTATGTGTAGTTACAATTTTAAGATGTTTCTCCCCTGTTCAGTTACTCCCATTGGTCCCTGGGGTCACAGTGCCTCCAGGAGTCAGAATATCACCAACCACTTTTTGCATGAGGCTAAAATTAAAGGACATGCAAAATATCTCAAAAAATTTTGAAAAAAAAAAAAAAACTAAGTAGAAACCTAGAGATTGACTTATTAGAAAATGAAATTAGGTGTACATATGTACTATTAAATACACATATTGCCCTGGCTGGTTTTGCTCAGCGGTTAGAGCATCGGCCCGTGGACCAGATAGTCCCGGGTTTGGTTCCCGCTAAGGGCACGTACCTCGGTTGCAGTTTGTCCCCGACCCTGGTTGGGGTCGAGTGGGTAGCAACCACTTGATGTGTCTCTCTCACATCGATGTTTCTCTCTCTCTCTTCCTCCCTCTCTCCCTCCCGCTCTATCTGAAGATAAATGCAAAAATATCCTCGGGTGAGGATAAAAAAATAAAAAATAAATAAATAAATAAATACATATATTTTTTCTAAATGTGACTTTATAGGAATCAAAATATACTAACTTAATTGTTATTTGAGAAAAAAAGTATGTGTTATACAAACCAAAGACAACAAGAGTTTTAGATCATAAATATCTATTCTATACAGAATTATAGTAATATCAATAGGTGTCCACAGAAAAGATGTAAAAGCATATGGACTGAGTGAGCACAAATCTCAGATCACAATCAGTAGATCTCCAATAATCTTGCTTTGCAAGTAGTTTGAGATTTTGTATTTAAAACAAAGTTGTATTCTGATTTGACAGTGTTTAAGTAAATTTTCCAACTTTTCTATATTCAACATATGGCTTAAAGCCTTATGGCTCATCTCTAAATTATAACCATCCTTGACTTTTTTGTTTTCTTGAGCTGGTTACATTTTTGTTGATTCATGAAAATTGCAGATTGAATCTAAAAAGTCCTTGAATCATTTTGGTTAGAGTTGGACTATACCTGCCCACTGATTCTATTGTAGTTGAATGATCATTATAGATGATCATTGTATTAACCAAGAAAATATATTGTCAAAATATACTCAGTTAAAATTTCAGTTATAAGCACTAATAGACATCTATTTGTAGGTTCACGAATGTCACCTATCTTTTATATTTAGTGCTAGAACCACTACTAATAACAATGAATATGTTGAAGTTCTAGCAGTAGAGGCCATTATTTTTGAATTTTTAATATATCCTTGGCACATAAATTATATCATTTAATCTACCCAACAATGACATGATATGTGTATGATTATGGACACACTTTTACAGATATGATCATTAAGGACCAAGGAGATTTAATGCTTAAGGTAATGCAGCTTGTAAATGTTGAAAAGGACAAAATTAGGAAACAATTGAAGAATAAGCAAAATAATTATTTCTCAGCTAACCATGCTTCATAATCTAATTCTCCCCAAGCTCTGACTACCTTCAGAAAGCAGACTGGGCAAAGTTTCTGCAACATTAAATCAACATTTCCAGAAATGACAGGTCACAGATGCTCCTATCTCTGGTCAAAAGAGCAAAACTCTAAGTTGTCTTGAGTCCTTTGAGCAAGTTATCCCCCACCCTCCGGAAGGAAGGAGAGCTAAGTCAGTGCCCAAGTAAGGACTTTCCATCCCTTGTCTCATTTACTCCTGGTACTCCAAGATCTTTACCTGGCCAGGTGTGTGCCCAGTTGTGTCTTCAGTGAGCAGTTCAGGTACGGAAGAGGGGGTATAGTGCTCATGAAAGTTCAGATAATGAGCTTGTATCCATTTAATAGCAAAACTACACCCAGTACCCTCAACTGGCTGTCTTTCAAAGGGCTGCAGGTGGGCTTAAGGGCCTTGGACAAAGCCATGCAGATGTACCTTCACTGGAGCAAAGAGAAGACTGCCAGTTGGTAGGAGAAGCATAGGCTTTCCCAATGCAGACAAAGAACAGAAGGGTGACCTTGAAGTGAGATTAGCCCCCTGTGGAATCCTCAGGTTATGGCCACGTGTTCGTGATTCCAGCAAATGTCACAGTTAGCAGTGCAGGGGGCTGAGATAAGACTTTTAGCACACATTATCTCTCAGCAAGTAGCAAGTAAGAGACAAGCCACTGCAATTTTAGAATTTTGAAAGACAAATTTACTTTTCTAAGGCTTTTGTTCCCAGAAAAATTTACATATTAAAGAGGCCTGGAAAACTAATTTACCTATACAAGTAATTTCGATAGTTATAGAAACAGAACATAAACATCATAACAAAATCAAGTTATACCAAAGGAGTCAAACTCAAAATATGTTGTGATTTCAGAGGATTCCTTTGAAGTTGTTTTGACACACAGCAGCTCCTGTAGCTGAAAGAGTCCATAATGTAGACCTTGTGTATTTCCCAGTACCTCAGAGTAGCGAGTTTGTTTTAAAGTAAATAAACAAATGTGAACTTTAATGTATCAGGTAAAGACATTTATTAAAGTGTCCCTTCAACCTTAACCACATCACTCAGGACCGAGGAAGGGCTGCTGTCCTTGGTAACTGTCCAACTCTCTGGCTGCTCCAGGAATGGACCTGAGGAATTTCCTGACCTATATCGTTTTGATATTGAGAAAGTAGAGGTGGGGCTATTTGCTAGTTTTCATTTTATTGTTGTATTGGCTTTTTATATGTTTTTATTTATAATTTTGGGGTCTTTGTTTATTCATTGCCAAGTTAACTGTCAATGGTATTCTAATATCTTTCTATAAATTCATTCTTGAAAATATTCAAGAAAATAATAGGCTACTAGTATCCTGAACAATTTCTCCTAAAGTTTGCTGTATTTTGTAAACATCAACCATGCTACATGACAGTCCTAGGCTGTGGGATCGAGGCATAGCTGTTACAGAGGGAGGGCGAGGAGCTGGAAGCCACTTGGCGCTGCTTCTGGATCTCAGCCCCCCACTGGCTAGCTGTGTGATTGTGAGCAAGCCCTTAGCTCTTTAGAACCCTAGTTTCCTTTCTGTAAAGTGATGTTGAAATACCTTTCTTGTAGTTATTGCGAAGATTAAACAAAATAAAGAATTGAACACCATGCCAGGAACATGTCAGTTTATTGTCCTAGGATGTTATTAGATCATGCAATCATCGGATCATTGGATCATTCTCATTTTAAAGATAAGGACCCATGCCCTGGCCAGTTTGGCTCAGTGATTAGAGCGTCGGCCTGCAGTCTAGAGAGCCCCGGGTTCGGTTCCTGCTACGGGCACGTACCTCGGTTGCAGTTTGTCCCCGGCCCTGGTTGGGTCATGCAGGAGGCAGCCACTCAATGTGTCCCTTTCACATCAACGTTTCTCTCTCTCTTCCTCTCTCTCCCTCCCACCCTCCCACTCTATCTGAACAAAAAATGGAAAAATGTCCTCAGGTAAGGATAAATAAATAAATAAAGATAAGGACCCAGGACTCAGAAGACATGGGCCTGCTCAAGGTCACACAGGCAGGTGGAGCAGAGCCAGCCACATGACCCTAGTTCCTGGACCTCAGATCCGTAGAGATTTTCCCTCCGCATTGTGCATTGTGCATGGATTGTCTAGTTTTCCAGGGCAGCTGGCGAGCTTTGCCATAGTATGTGTGATGGTTGGTAACCCGGGCTGAACCTTCTTTGCCTGCAATTGAGGCCCTTCACAGGGTTCAATTTCACTACTTAATTCTAAATGAGAAACAAGCCCCACCTCATTTATGTGGAGGGCCCGGTGTATCCTCTGCCTTTGCTGTCATCTAAAATAGTACCTAGTGAAGGTGGGAGAGAGCCACCGTTATGAATACCTGTTGGGTGTCACCTGCTTTCCATGCGCTCCGTGGGAGATCTACAGTGTGCCTCGCTGTGTGGGCGAGGATGCCAGGATCAAAAAGGTTAATGGACCTGTCAGAGTTTGGACAGAGACCAGTGTCAGGCCCAGACTCAAACCTAGGTCCCTCTGACTTTAAAGGGAGGGTTTTTGTAGTGATTTCAGTGGCAAAAGCACAAAATAAGTCACTAGGCCACCAGGGAAAATAGAAACACACTAGCGTAAAGAAGTAGGCAGCCCATTACAAAGCTAGGAGAAACAAGTGTCTCGTCACAGATCTGTCAGGTGAAAAAGCTCACTCAAAAATTTTTTTCTTGTAATTGCAGTGAAAGCCAGGGAGAGACACATACACAGAAAGTTGGTTTGCAGGTTTGCAGACCGTCCCTGGAAACCGTCATGTGCAGTGCACGTAGGCATGGCTATCGGCAGGACTCCGCTTTTTCTGAAGAATAATTAATAAATATTTTCTTTTAGCATATAACAAACAGTTGAACCAAGCAATTATGTAAACTGGAAATGACCCAAATGCTAGCAGTTGGCAGCAGCACAGTGAAGTGCATTGTCGTGCACACGTGCATTTTTGTCCCTCCCGCCTCTCTGGTGATCTGCACTTAATAGGAATATTTTAAACTATGTAGCTAAGCAACAGAGGTAATTGTTGCTTTCTAGAGCTTTTGTTAGCACTCTACCACAGCCCAAATATGCATAATTAGGTATAATGTCTATAAATCATTATTGTACACATGTGGGTAGTTAAGTGGAGTGAGAGAATAGTTCAATGAATTGAGCATATTCACTGAAAATGCTTTTTATTTGTTTTCTGTAGTTCATAATACTTTAAAATTATCATAACCCTTTACACTTTCTCTTAATCACCAACCGTGATATTGAGAAAAACTTCATTTGCATTTTAGACTATGTTTAATATATTATTTAAACCTGGAGTTCCTCTGATATGAATTCAGGAGAGGATAGACCATCCTATCAAATATTATGTGCTTGTTTATCCAGCCTCTTTTCTAGTAAGTAAAATGTTAAATTTTTCAGTTTATGTTGAATAGATCCCAACAAAAGACTGCACCCTATAATCAGCATTATTTAAAGGGGCTAGTGTTGTGACTAAATTCTTCCCTTCATCCAAAAATGCTTTTAGTTACTATGGCAATATTTACTTGATCCTGGCAGTCCAGTGTTGATTTAGGGAGATAATTACCAGAAAGGAAGATGATGGAGATGTATTTTTGAGTGTCCTTGTCAGAGACAATGTTTATAAAAAAAATTAAATGAGACCAAAAAAAAGGCTCATTGTCTTCTGCACAGACGCCCTCTCCCACAGCCCTCACGTTGGATGGCTGTGCTTTTCTTCCTCCAAAGGTGCTTATTAACGCAGAATGCACTTCACTTGGTGTCTTTAGCAGTCTTTAAGGTGGCTTATTGTTTTGTGTATCCCATCCCCCACCCTGCCTTTGAGACACAGAAATGGTCCTCCTCCTCCTCCTCCTCCTCCTCCTCCTCCTCCTCCTCCTCTTCCTCCTCCTCCTTCTTCTTTTTTGTCATAGTATTCACTAAAGGGGGCAGTGCTGCGTTGTCTGGTGCATTTCACAGCCTGGGGTGTGCTGGATGCCGGGCTCCTTGGAGTACACCTCGAGCTGGGCAAGGGTTAGGTCACCAGAGAATCTGGACCCTTAATTGGTGTGTTTGCACTGGAACACACACTCATACATGAAATCTCGTCACCCCAACTGGGCCATTGCTGAGAATGAAAGGGGGTGACGTTAACAACTGCACTGGGACAACGGAGATCCAATGGACTGTCCTAGACAGACTGACACTTGGGACCTGTTCTCAGTCAAGGGGCTTCTTGACTGTCAAGAGTCCAGTTGGTCCTGTACCGAGAATAACTAGTCAATGTTCAACATCCTCCATCCATCCCCATCTCTTGTCTCATTTCCTTTCTACACAAATGCACAAAATACCAGACCAAAAAATGTGCTACCATCTAAGATATTATTTGATCATGCTAATTTTCCCATTTGCTTATATTTCCTTCCACATGGAATTTTTGTGTGACAGTTATGAAAGTGGTCAGGAAATCTTGAAAGTTTCAGAACTTTTTAAGTTATCATCATGTAGATATATTTTGTATTTTAACTAAAATTCCATAAAATCTGAAACTGTGTTTGAAAAACTATGAAGGTAGAAAACTTAAACCAACCAAGCTTTGAACATATATTGCCATGCTAACAGAGAAATCTGATGAATATTTCCTTAATAATGCATAGCATTGTGTATATTTGATTTCCTTCTAGGTGGATAAGATTTGCAAATATAACAGGTAACAATAACTTGACATTCAGCATTCTGTTACTGTTATGCATCTACTTCAGTACCCTAGAAGCGCTTAGTTCTTAGTATACTGAAAATTCTAACAACTCATTTGTTTAAAGGTAATTCTCAGAATATAAAGGTCTAAGTTTTGTTTTATTTTGTTTGTTTTAAGAAGATACATGTTTTTTCTTAATGTTTTTTAAATGAGTAGAGCCTACATATTCACATATTATATATATACATGTGTATGTATATATTATATATATTTCCTTAAAATATTTTGAAAATATTTCATAAATAATTTTAAATTATTAAATATATTTAAATAATTTTCTTAAAATATTTTCCTTAAACTATTTTTGTTCTTGTTTTTCAAATATTGGTGTGTGTTTTTTTCCGTAGAAGAAACCATGATAAAACCTATGGATGAGAATCTTCATTCAACAGCTCAGGAAAACTCCAGTGGGAAGGAAGACAGATATGGCTGTTACCAAGAGTTCGTGGTCAAATCTTTAATGCACTTGGGGAAATTGGAAAAAAATGCACCTGTTCAGACTATAAATGAAAACTTAAATGACAGTGGCATCCAGTCTCTAAAAGCAGAGAGTGATGAAGTGGATGAGTGCTTTATGATTCATTCTGATGATGGAAAAGACAAAATCAACGACTCCCAGCTCAGATTCTCATCCTCCGATGACAATGAGAGTAACCCTGAAAGTGCAGAGAATGGTTGGGACAGTGGCTCCAACTTCTCAGAAGAAACCAAACCATATAGAGTCCCAAAGTATATTTTAGTGGATAATAGGAAAGACATATTGGAAGTTACTGAAATAAAAACTGAAGCTGACAAATTTATCTCTTGTGAAAATAGGTGTGATTCTGAAACAGAGAGGAGAGACCCACAGAGCGCTCCTACAGAACCATTGGATGGCAAAGGCCAGGCCTCGTTCCCTGGGGCTGAGGAAGATGATAACCAGTGCCTGGCAGTGATGACAGAAGAGTCTGTGGACCTGGAGAAGACGAAGGGGAACTTGAGTTTGCTGGAGCAGGCCATTGCTCTGCAGGCCGAGCCGGGCTGTGTGTTCCATAACACCTACAAGGAGTTGGACAGGTTTCTACTGGAGCACCTAGCAGGGGAAAGGAGACAAACCAAAGTTATTGACTTGGGTGGAAGACAAATCTTTAACAATAAACGTAAGACATGTTTTCACATTTATTTTAGAAATAAAATTGCTTTAGGGTTGGAAAAAAAAATTAGCAAAGTTTGGTTACTTCTTCCAGATAGCTTTTTTTGACAACTTAACACAATTTAAAAACTAGTTTATATTATAAAATAAACCATTTCTTTTTGTTTTCCTACTCTCTAAATTGTTCTCAGATCAAGCTCGGTCAGTTTTGCTGTGTTTCTACACACAATAAAAGGATCATTGCCTCTTTCTTTTAATTTGATTGCTTTTTAAAAGTATATAGTACTTTTTAAAAAGTACTTTTTTGGGCATTAAAAGTACATTAGTACTTATTGGATTTGAAATCCCATATTCATCAATCCATTTTAGAAATGTATTTTTTTCTTCTGGGATCATCTGACAGTCTTTAAGCTTCAAAATAATGTCAAACTACTTGTAAGTCAGGCAGGATGATCTGTCTGATCCTTCTTAGGATAAAACTGGTTGTTAATGCTTTTATAAGCCTATGCCTTTTACAAGCTCTCTAACTAAGGGTTCACAGAAATCTGGGCCAAGCTTGAATGAGAGAGTAAGTATGCTTAAAATTGTTCCTCAGACTTTAGGGAAATTGTGTCTTCTCTCCCATAAAAATAATCCCATCCCCGATTTTACCCCCAGCCTTGCACCAGGCGGGCCTGAGGATGATTTTCACAGTTAAGTGGAGTTTCCCAAATGGTGATACTTAAGTGCCTAGAAAGCTTGCTTAAGATGGGTGTTTCCAGGATCTCATCAGACTCACTGCTCCAGAACTTGACCTTTTTAAGCAAGTTTGTCAAGTGGTTCTGGACACCCTAAAGTCTGATAACCACAGAATCAGGGAAAATCAAGGTGGTGGCCCCCAAGATTGTGCTTATTAGAATATTTAGATGTTCTAGTTGCTGATATTTATGCAGAAATGAATGACATGTTTTGTCATTTTAAGTCCATTTAGTACTCACCTGTAATCTTATTAGATATTGCCTTGTAGCTCAGAGCTGAAAATACAAAAAAGAATAAAATAATATCATGTAATCATGTAGTGAGGAACAAGATAACACTATGCAAACATACGGCCAGAGTTGGGATGGGCGCAGAATATTAATGACTAGTGTGTGGTTTCGGGCAGGACACTGTATGTAGCTCTGTGTACTCCACTAATATGCAACTGTTGGACTCACCTGTGTGTGTTTGGTTTTCTTGTTTGTTTGTTTTGTTTTTTAATAAACTACAAAATTAGAAAAAAAATGAAATTTACTTCAAATTCTCCCAACCCACAATATCTAATATACTATATTTCATTTATTCTAAGATACATAGTTTCCCAGTTCAATATATCTGAAATCAAAGAATGTGCCATAATTTAATTTCAATAGTTTTTTCTTTCTTACTAGCACACAAAATGATGTTTCATCTTACAATTGATGAAATCTTCCTGCCAAAAAAATCCAGAATTCAGAGAAATTTTAATTATTTTGCTTTAGCTTGAAATACTTGAAGGTCCTTGGTCAATTTTGTAAAACTTTTGAAACTATTTTTGTTTTCAAAAATTAACAAGGCGCTACAGTCTGTGCTTGCAGACATGGGTCATGTTGAGATTTACTGAATGTCTAATGTGGCTGCATGAGTCAATAGTGTATCTTATTTCGTAGAGCATGGTGCTGCCTTAAAATTCTATGCAAGGAGAGCCAGACCAGATTAGCATATAACAGAAGGGAAAAAAGACTGAAACTCGGAGAAACTAGGTTCAGTCTAGAGAATGCCTCCAGAGTCCAAATTAAGTATTCACTTTCCTGATCCTTTTTCCAGATTTGGGAGCCAGCAGCATAAGAGGTGCTTTGTTCTCTGGCATAAATTCCATACTTCTAAGTCAACACTTTTCCCAAATGATAGCCATGCTCTTCAAAATATCATCCTAATTTTCTATAGACCATGAGCATGTGACTGCTATTAAGGAGAAAAGAGTAGGATTCTAAAATATCATTTTACCCAAGACTTCAGATGAGTCAGCAATTCTAAAATTTAAAAAGTTTGACCATCCTGTTGCTACTAAGCATCTAGTGAGACTTTAAGTCAAAATATAACTAAAGTCATCATGCAATTTATTGTACAGCCTTTTAGAGTGAAGGGAAGTGAGGTGAACAATCACACAGGTATATCAGGTGTGAATAGGACAGTCCCAGTCAAACCAGGGTATAAGGTCATTCTGTAGCATTTCACATAAAAAGTAAGAGGAGCCAGGTCTGAGAGTCACAGGAGCTCTGGCTTCTTATCCTGCGAACAGGTTCTACCCTATAGAGCATTTCATCAGCATCTTTGTTTCAGCCACAGAGAAGAGCTTTGCAGACAAAGGTGCATGATGGACTGTCAGTGAACCACACCTGGTCAGGTGCCAGCCCTGCCTTATCTCCCACACCCTCTCTGGCTTCCTGTAGACAAATAGTGTGGCAAGGAGGAGAAACACTTGACGCCAAACCTTTCAATATGGTTTAGAAATGTACCCTCACCTGGATGAGATCCAAGAGAGGAAAGGCACCGAAATACACACTGCTTCTCCTTTTTTCTAATTCACTTTCATATGATGTCAACCCTCCTAATTCCACTCTAATCAAACTTCAAGGAATTTGACTGGTGGTCTACAGATAGTACATGCCCAAATCAACTTGAAATTGGGCAACATTTTTGGATTAAATAAAATCTGTATCTATAAAAATCACAGAACATGTCAAAGCTCTTAATATGCCCCTTTATCTCTTACAGAAAACAGAGTATATTCTCCCCATCATGGCATTTAAATCCTGTCTGTCATTGAACAAAAATGCCTGCTACTCAAGGCATCCCCATATTTCCGCTGTTCATTTCTCACTGACAATTTAGAGCTTACTTTCTGCTCCGCCCCTTCAGCCTCTGTGCGTGACAACTTGAAGGATCCTTGGCTCCTCCCCCCTTGCTGAAACCATGCCCCCAAATAATTGCATTACATGCAACCTGCTGTGCCCATCTGCCCGGGACCGTTTATAATCCAACAACTGGGGGAGGGGGGGCGTGCTATCACAGAGGCACGCCTGCTCCTTGCAGTCTTCTGCGCGGGGAAACGGCTGCCCCATCCCACGATACTGCCCTGCTCCCCGGGCCACGCTTGGAGCGGAGCATATGTGCCCCCCGCAACCTCCAGGCAGTACTCGGCCCCTGATTCCTTCCCAGGCAGCTTTCTGGAGGCAGGCTCATACAGATTATTTATTTTCATTATTTTTCATTCCATGCACTAGTGAGAGGGGCAGTTTGGGCTCTAAGAACGCATTTCTGTTTTAAGTGCCTCTGCCACCTCAATCACGAATGTGAAAATTCTGAAGAAGGCCTCTTTGTTAGCTCTAACCTCCTTAGCATTCCTGCTAGTTCTGGTTATTTTATATATTTAGATAACCCGTTATCTAACCCTAAGCAATGTGTGTGCCGGAAGATTAAAACCCAGGGCTTGTCTTCAGCCCTCCCCCTTTAGGCTGCCGTCCCATGGCAACCTGACAAAGTGAGTTACAAGGTGTCCCTGATCTCTGCCTGGCTGTGCCTGTGATCCCCACCCCCACCTCGTGTTCTTGGCAGCGCTCTCCAGACCATTCACAGCAGCCTCCTCTCTCTGATTTCCATTCTAAGTCTCCCGCAAGAACGTTGCCTTGCCAAACCTTCTTCCTGTTGCCTCCGTTTTTAGTTTCTGCATTCAGAGTAAATATACAGCTCCTTTTCTGTAGCCCCTGCATATAGATTCAAAGTTGAAAACCATTGGTGTTTTGGAACCTTGGGCCTCTGCATTACTGCCATTGTTTGAGTACGGCACACGATGGCATTCTGGACTCCCCGTCCTAACTCTTGTGGAAGCAAGTCCCACACATGTCTGGGAGCGGCCGGAGGCTGAGCCCCGGAGCCTGGGGCCTGGTGCTTTCTGGGTGACAAGGCCAGAGATGTCTTTCTCAGATATGGCTGCTTCTTGGTTTTGACATTTTGAACCTGGCTTTTACCAGACTCCTTCAACAGGAGATCATTTTTGCTTTAAATAAATTTTCTCACTTTTTTTCTTTTCAGGGGCATGTGTATCCTGTGGTGTGGAATTACTTTTTCAAAATGAGGTTCTAATTACAATCTCTGACATAATAACTTAAACTCATCTTGCATTTTAACACTCCCTTGCCCTGTGTCCGCCTTTGCTTAGGAAACCAAGAAAATTGAAAACAGTTTTTATGTTCCCACAGGTCTTAGTTGAGGGTCTTATTCAAGGCAATGTGAGAAGAATGTTTATGATGATGAAACGGAATGAAGTGAGAATGTCACCCTGCAAGGCCACTCTATTGAAAGGGAAGGGAAAGAAGAATAACCAAATGAATCTCTCCATTTTATTTCTCTGTAGATTCACCGAAGCCTGAGAAGAGGGAGACCAAATGCCCCATTCCCGGGTGTGATGGCTCGGGACACGTGACAGGCCTCTACCCCCACCACCGCAGCCTTTCGGGGTGCCCCCACAAAGTGCGGGTTCCCCTCGAGAGTGAGTACTGCTTAGCCCTAGAAGAAGTCGGTGCCTTGTTTTATATTCCGCAGCATCACAATGGTATCCTCTTTCTCCTCTAATTTGGAATTATAAATGGAAATATAAGTTTCTTTAATTTCATCAAGATAATTTTCATCTAACCTGGTGTTTAAAATACAGTGTATTAATATAAAATGTGGGTTCAATCAGGCCAATAGATCATGAAATGACTGATATGGAGAAGATAATTTGTTCTCATAGTTCCCAAGGGTAGGGGCAGGCCTCACCAGGCAGGGCCACACTGGGAAGTACCAGGCCAGTCAGGGGGCAGAGTGAGGGGGGTTGCAGACAAGAGTCTTTACTGCAGTGTCCATGGGAAGCAGCAGAGCAAGCAGGTTTAGGATTGGCTAGTTTGATTTCTTTCCATGGGCTCTGGCCCTGCGAGAGCAGGGCAGGCAAGAGGGTCCTGTAGTGCCAGAACCTGATGAAAGAGGCTGGGTGAGGGCTCAGAATGGGTTGGTTTGCATTTGAAAAGCGTTTACTGTCTCTAGGAATTAGGGAGCCCTGGGAGGGGGTCTCCCCAAGGTTAGCAAGGCCCCAGATGTCAAAGCATGAAAATACAGAAAATAAAAGGCATGGTTAATACGCTGTGTGACTGCACAGTCCTTTCTTACTTGGAGGCATGGCTTCCTTATGCCCACCAGGAGTGTTAGCCTCAGTGTATCATCTAAATGTGGGAGTTGCGTCACTTCTCCACTGTCCTCCGGACCCACCTCTGCCCTTAGGGTCAGGTAACAGCTCTGATGTTGCCCCAGGACTTCCTACAGCAGCTGAGGGCCCTGAGCAAGAGCAAACCTGAGCTGGTCTCCCCACCCACATGCCCCTGGTGAGCTAGGAAACTCAAGGAAAAGGAAAGGACTGCCTCCTAAGTTTCCAAGTATCTCTGTGTTATATCCTCTACCTTTTGACCCTACTTATTGAAACACCTCTTGAGTCATACAAACCGCAGTGATGAGAGTACCCCAACAGCACCCTTGTCAAAATCATTTTTTTAAAATCACTGAATCTAATCAGCTCAACACCATCCCACTGGATTAGCAGTTCCTCAAACTGATTGCCTCAACCATACCGTTTCACCAGTAATTGAATGGCAGTGAGGGTGAGGAGTGGGTGCGAGGGACAAGGAATCAAAATAATCTCTCTTAGGAAACAAAGAAGACTATATTCAGAACTTCACATTACAGGGTAAAGATAGAAAGAACTACTATCTGATAAATAATGTTTTCCATTCACTCCAGGGAAAAGCATAATAAATATATAAAAGGAAAAGTATGAGCTTTTCAGTTTAAGTTAAATATAAGCACAACAGTCTCATTTAAGTCTAGTGTTAACCATATATGAAGTTTAGAAAACCTAAAACTTGGACAAGCTTGCTGAATTTAATTTTTGAAGCCCTTAAGTGCCTATTTACGTCAACCCCAACAACTATGGGTAGGGAGCATGGTGTATTATGTAACTAAATTCATTTGAATGCAAAACTGAAAAATCAATTTGTTAGTGTGTTATGTATTTATGGTATATCATTTTTTTTTCTTTTATGTGATATCTTGTTCTTAGTTCTTGCCATGCATGAAAATGTGCTCAAGTGTCCTACCCCAGGATGCACCGGAAGAGGGCATGTGAACAGCAACCGAAATACCCACAGGAGGTAATTACAAAAAGAAGTGAGAGACACTTTCCATCAAGAAAATAAGAAACGAGCAATGCGTTATCCAAATCACTGCATCAGTATCAAATACTTGACCACAATTTGACGTAGATAAGAAGTAGTCTCAATTTGCACAGAGTAAAAAAAAAAAAAATGACCTCATTATTTACTTCCTTAGAAATGTTCATTTAACAATCAATTATGAGAACAAAAATGTTAAATTGAAGACTAGGATTACACATTCATATAGTTATACAAGTAGAACATGTTCTTTTTTGCTCTGGACCCTCGCCACAACTGTTTTGACATTGAAAAGAATTGCTTAGGAATTATCTTGAACCCCATTCTATAAGCACTAAAAATGTACCAAAAAGGCTTCAGTGTATGGTGGTTTTGACTATAAATCAGGATGAAGCTAAACATCATTATTCATGGAGATTCATCTCAATGAGATATCAACTAACTTAAAACATTGCATTTATATACAAATGTATTGTGTATATGTAAATATTTTTGGTGAAAATGCTTATTGTTTTATGTGTATTTCATATTATATAGAGATTATGTGGTCTGCAGATACTATTTGATTCATGAGCATATTGCCAGAAACCTTCATATTCTATTTAAACTAAGACATCCAACGAAGTCACTAACATTTCCTAAAGATCCGAAGATAAATCATGGAGTTATCATGCTGACATCTATAGTTGGATACATTGCAATTGGAGTGAGCACATTCCACTTAAAGTATTAGGAGGTTTCAGAATAATTTAGTTTTTCTTATGTAATATTTTTATTTTAAAAATGAGTTTATCTACCACCTCAGAGCTGTGGTAGAGGGACGGATGTTGACACTATAGTTTCAAACCCCTTTACTGTGCTAAGTGAACTATTAATATGACTTAACATTTAGTGTGTGCCAAGTATGCTGTGAAGTACATGCCAAAACAAATTATCTTATCTTTTTACCTCAAATCCTCCCCTACCCCCGCTTTTTTTAACAGTCTTTCAGGTTGTCCAATTGCTGCAGCTGAAAAATTGGCAATGTCCCAGGACAAAAATCAGCTTGATTCTTCCCAAACTGGGCAGTGCTCTGACCAGGTTCACAGGTATGACCCTCCCGTGACATCCTTGGTGTTCTGTTCATGCCACACTCCTACTCAAGAGGTCTGTCACCTCCATGTGCTACTTCACTATGGCCTGAGTTTCCTTCTCAGCTACCAATATCCATTGAGAGGCTGGTCCATTTGACCACAGTGTCACTTCAGTGAACTTTTAGACCCTCCAGAAGTTATACTTGAAATTAACCTGTATGCAAAGATAACATGATATGGATGAATCTAAAAGAACTGAAGTATATGATAACATATATTACTCAAAATTTTGCATCACTAAATACAACCCATCCCACTGGTCAGCTATGTTCTTCCTTGTGATTGACTTAACCTTTCTGCCCAGAGAAAATGCCATCATATTATCACTCATACCACTCAAACCATGTGACATTATATATCCATCCTCTGTTCCATATATACATTTAGCTTTTTTAAAACACAAATTTATTCAGTGAGTTGATAACTATTAATAAAATATATCTTATTGGTCCTAGGTGCATCACAGTCTCTGGCAGCTTAGAAGACCATACTTATACCTCAGTAGTAAACTATATATGTCAATTAATGTGAGGTTATACATTTATTAATATAAAAATCATATGTAAGAAAAGTGATTTCAGGATGGAAACAGATGACCAGATGTTCATTGTTGTTACTAAGAAACTGAAATGCAAAATAGGTAGTAGGAATATTTTTTGAAATTTGGCTTCTCTTAATATTTGCTTCTATAGACCGAATTAAAAGAGTCAAAATAGGCATTGAAATCACAGGAGTGAAGGACACATGTCAAGTGAAGTACATGGATTACTGAATAACCTGCGATTTAAATTTTTATAACAAGATTCTTAGTTAGTATTACTGTATTCTCTAGTTGCTCCCTAAATAGGTTATTTAACAAAAGAGATCCAGAGACATGGAAATAGAGAACAGACTGACAAACCTCAGAGGAAAGGGGGTGGGGGAGGCGGGAAGAGATAAACCCAAGAACTAATATGCATATATGCATACTCAAGGGACACAGACAATAGTAAGAGGAAGGCAGGAGCGGGTGGGAGCAGGAGGAGGAGGTCAATGGGGGAAAAAGGGGGGAAACGTCTGTAATACTTTCAACAATAAAGATATAAATAAATAAATAAATAGGAAATAACATTAAGTTTTACTTTGCTCACTTCTTAAAAAATAAATATTGTTTTAGACTAGAACACTTATGTAACATTAGGTGTATAAAGCAAGTGATATATACAATAACAAGATTAACTAATCACTCAAATATTTTTATGTTTCAGCTAAAATGTTTTCTACCAAATCCAAGAAATATCATCAAAACTTTGACATTCTGAAAAGTCAGGCATGTTTTGGTAGAAAACAAAAGAATATATATATATTCCAAAAGGTATATTCATTTATATTATTTTACCATTAGGCCATAGCACCACAATATTTGTGTTCTCGTTGGCTGGAATTGGTACTACACAAACATGCTGCCCTTGTTTAATCCAAATACGATAATTCTAAAGGAATATTTAATTCACATTTAGCTTGGATTGGGATAGGTTTTTTTTTTTAAAAAAAAAAAAATGTGACGGCTATGATAATACAGTAATTTAGATTCATATTGACACGATGGCAATTTAATAGCTAAAATATTCAAATACTGTTTAAAATATTATGTAAATCAGCAAAAACATTCAGGCTGAAGTTAGCAGGAAAGGTGAAAAGCCTGAAAAGAAACTCAATTCATGCATCAGTTTTCTGCTGCCTGTGCTGCCCCTTCTAGGTGTTGGTTTCCTGCCAGTTCTGCTGAACAGGGCAGAGCGTTCTGCATCGCTTCTTCTGAACAGGATACAATGTCTTTTCCTCACTAGTTACAATCCATGACTTTTCACTGCTAATTTGATGAACATTCCTAACAAACAGAATGTGCACACCTTGTCAGTGCCCTAATAATAGTTATATGGCACTTTTCTCTAAGGAGCTCAAAGTGCTAACATACATCAAACACTTGCTCCTCGTGGCATCTGAATGAAAGTTTGTACATCTCTCTTACCAATGGGAGACTCGGACGCACAAAATGAAGCCCCACCTTAAGCACCCAGAGTCCAAAGTGCCTCTCTATCTCTTACTCCTGGTGCAGAGCACTCTGCTCTGTTGTGCGGTGCCCACAGCTCTTTCCCACAATGCAGTGTCTCCAGGGTACCCACAGGCATGACACACCTAATCTGCTCTAAATTCTGATGCTAATATGCTCACCAATAGTTTTACCATATTTCTTTTACATTCTTCAGGACAAGCTTGGTGAAGCAAATAGAATTCAATTTCCGATCACAAGCCATCCCCTCTCCCAGAGCCACAGTGTCAAAAGAACAAGAGAAATTTGGAAAGGTACCATTTGATTATGCCAGCTTCGATGCACAGGTTTTCGGTAAACGCCCCCTCATACAAACAGGTCAAGGACAAAAAACATCACCATTTCTTGAATGTAAGCTTTGAATTCTAATGCTTATTCCAAAACAATGCATATTGTGTATGTGTGCATTGGGGGGTGGGGGGCATGTACTTAAATATGCTACTTACTGTTGGGAGGAGAGAAAATATACTGCACAGTGAAATAATATACACAATAATAATTTAATCAGTGTTACTGATTTTACATGAAGTTATACTGAATATGGTGATTAGTTAATGAATTAGTTATTCTACAAACATGCCACTATTGTTGAGTCTAAATACAATAATTCTAAAGAAATATTTAATTCACATTTGGCTGGGATTGGGATTCATATATTGAAAATGGCAATAGCTATTATAAGAAAGTAATTTTGATTGATAGTGTAATTATGAAAATTTAATAGGTAAAATATTGAAATACTACTTAAGACATTACTTAATTAGCAGAAGTGTTCAGACTGAAAGTAGGAGAAAAAGTGAAAAGTCTAAGAAGAAACACAATTTAGGCATCAAGATTTCACAGGAAAAAAACAATGTGTGTAGCTATGGAGATATTTACCCCCAAATTTAAGAATTTATATAGAAACATTTAAAATGTATTAACAGTCTAATGTTAATACATCTAAATAGAAGGTATATTCATAACTCAAAGATGTTATAAGAATAGAATGTGATGTTTTGACTAGCATTGTTTTCCAAGCTGTTTAGAGTTCGTGAGCACTTTAATGACAGTGACATTGGCGATGGAGCCAGGAATGATTTCTGCATTATAGTAAATTAGTCATACAGGAAGAAGTAAATAATTCCCCACTTTGAATCCTCCATAGACCATGAATTTTATACACTATTCTACAATTCTACGGAATTCCTTTGATCTCACACCTCTTTACCAAGACTGAGTATTCTTAGAACACAGAATCTTTACTTCGGTCCGTGATATTGATCTCCTCTTTCCGAGAACTAGAATGCTGTATAAAACCCAACAGTGGATGAAAACAGACTTGAAAGGAGTCTGTCCATCAACAAGTAAATTACACTCCAAAAGATATTTTACCTATTCTTACCAAAAATAGCTCCCAGCCACCATAAATAACCACTGAAAACCCATTAGATTAAGAGGAAAAAATCATAGACACACAGAGTGTGTTTTGTATCTATCTATACAATTTTATGTACAGTTTCATACAGTTTTATTAAAAATATATAAAATACACATACATACATATATGTTTAATTCTGGTAAAGCTAGTTAATAAGAACAATGTATATACTCCATATAATATCAATATTGATTTAACAATGTGAAATATTCAGTGACATTTTTATATTTCTATATAGGGACAACATATTTTTGGTTTTATAAAAAATAATGATAAAACCTTTAAAATAAAAATATTTACAGCAAAACTAATAACTAAATGCTTTTATATAATCCCACATTAAATCTCGGGTGTTTCTCCCGTAATCTTGAGTGATGTTTAAAAACACCCAGGGTGAAGAGAAATATGTATCATTCTATCTCTCAGCAATGCTTCAGTGCCCAAAACAGAAACTTGGCCTTGATATCTAAATTGCCTTTCTGTTCACCTTGAGAACATGTTCTCTGTCCTCTCCTCATCGTGCGCTACCAGAATATGCAAAATGCCAGCTCATTAAAGACTCTGCCATCTATTTAAGTTCCATCTAGTGGGATGAAGAACAACTTCTACTGGTTTAAGTACAAAGCAAACCTGTGTATCAAATAATAAAAATGCAATTCTATACCTAAATATAACTTGTTATTATGAAAACAAATACTGAAAGGATTTTTTTTTCTCTACTGGAATTACTGGTCCTCACACATACACAGTTTATAGATGGACAAGCCTTAAGCCCCTGTAGTCCCTGATGTGTATTTGTTAGTGTGGTTTTGATATAGAATTTTTGCCACAAATGCTGCCAGTGCACCTGCCCCATAACATTAGCTATGGAGTTTTTGTCATAAGAAGTATAAATACAAAAAAAATATTAAGAGAATAGGCATTTTTTCCCAGCAATCACATAATTTGATCTGTGAACTTCTGTGAAAACCAATCTGAATAACCTTCATTTAATGTACCAGTGCATAATGGATCATGTTTTAATTTATTCTTCTCATATTTTAATGCAAGAAGTTATGTCTTTAAAACAAATCTATTTAATGACTAAAACCACGTACATGCAATTGCTAATCAAATCTCTTTTCAGCAGCGAAGCATTTTTCAAATCCAGGGAAATTTCCTAATCGACTGCCTAGTGCAGGCGCCCACACACAGAGCCCTTGCAGTGCCAGCTCTTATAGCTACGGTCAATGTAGTGAAGACACCCACATAGCAGCAGCTGCTGCCATCCTGAACCTTTCCACCCGCTGCAGGGAAGCTGCAGACATCCTCTCCAACAAACCACAGAGCCTGTATGCCAAGGTATGCCAGTCCAAGAGCCTGGAGGGTGGGCCAGTGACTGAATCGTGAGAATGAATCGCCTTTCATGTTCCTAACCACGTTCACTGCCATGCCCACTCCCACCCCTGCAGCACGTCCCCTCTTGCTTAGGAAGAGGCTCAGAGGGCATTGACAGGCCTGAGCTCGGGGGGTTCGAGGACGAGTGAGAGGGGCTGTTCTGGAAGGTGATGTACCAACGTCAGGGGAGAAGTGAACTATGGACACTGGTTGGGGGGATTTACAGCTTTCAAACTTATTTTTTGTTTGAGGAGTTTGGCCTACAAAGAGGATTGATTGCCATTGAAATCAGTCTGAACAATGGCAGCTTTTTGCTGTCTACAAATTAAAGATAGTAGGAAATGTATGATTAACAGTGACTTGTGAAACCCTTGCTCAGTTGACTCATGAAATTTCGTCATAGCACATTATAGCTAGCCTACACTGCTGTAGTATTCTCACAGGATGCATAGTGAAACTGGACACATTCAATCAACAACAGATAGTTCAGGGGAATTGAGAGCTTAGGACACTCAAATCCAAAATCTAATTCTATGAAGTTTATGAAGATGCCACATTTCTGAAGCCTCTGACGTTAATTATATTTCTCTAATAACCTCGCCTCTCCGACTAACGGGAAGTCCCCATCCATGTTTATGATACCTTGCTGAAAGCAAGAAACAGATTCTCCATGTCCTGCCTTTTGAGGAGGAGGGGTTGGTCAGGCTGCAGGGTAACAGTGATCCTCCCCAGAGGGAGGGTGGGACTGCGTCTGCAGCGGGAGCCAGTGAGTCCTGTTTAACCAAAGGGTTCAGCAAAAATAAATCATTTTCCTACCTAGATGACTGAAGGCAGCTGAAATACAATACACAGGCTTATTTGAAGAAGAGATATTACCCCTGCTTTAAGTGAAAGATACCTTGGGTTAAACTCTAACCCCAAGACTCAGGAGATCAGAGGATATAGCTCTCTTTTTGCCTTCAAGCTCAGCCCCGTGCCCAGTGTGGTCAGCTGCTCGGCTGCGCCTGCCAGGCCTTCAGGAGAGTGGGAACACAGTGCTATGGAGCATTTGACAGAAGAATCGAAATTAGCTTCTGGACAAATCTGAGCCAAGTAAACCCCAGGAAGAGTTGGTGGCCAAAAATCACTCAAAAATAATTTTTTTAAAAAATGAGAATTTTAAACAAAGAAAAACACATCCTCTAAAAATGTATAAAGAAAATACCAAGTAATCCAAATTCAAAGGAATCCAAATCAGAAAGTATTTACTTAAATAAATGATCTAGGGTACTTTAAATGAAACTTCAGTTATTTTTAAACCTGAACATTTTTTTTTCTTTTTAAAGGGATTTTCTAATATGCAGCTAGTTGGAGAAATGCTAAATTATCTTTCTTCTTAGTGCTTTATTATTTGTTTGTATAGGCTGTTCTATGAAAATAAAGTACCAATATTATAATGATTAGTGCTATTAAATCACTTGAGTAAATTATTCTAGGTTGAATGCTTTCCATTTGCACGTGTAGATATTTGTTTTGTTCCTCAGAATTCTGATTCTACCCTTAATATGCTCTGTGTTCTATTAATTGATGAAGCCAAACAATGAATCAAAGATGACCAAAATCTGAGAGCATTTTCCCTTATCAATATATGTTCTTTTTTAAAAAAAAAAAAACAAAACACATTTCTGGTCAGAAAGGTGCCGTTAAATTGGCTTATTTCAAAAATTCAAATGATTGACTCCCTGTGTATGTTCTTATGCTCCTGTTGGGAGCACTCTGTGTGCCAGGGTTGCCCTGTGGCACAGCTATGGCTGCCCAGGGGACAGAACTCTCCTGCAGGTGTGTGCCTCCCAACTGCCCACCAAGTCTGAACTGCAGAAGCCACGTCATTGACACGATGATGAGGATGGAAGAGACAGCAAGTGCACAGATAGACTTGTTTGACATAGTGGTTGTTAAAACACGTTACACATGGCACGCAACAACGTCATTTTGTACGGAATCCTTCTTCCAGGCGCACATTTGCACACAGCTGTAACAATTGGTAGAATTCTGTCCTTGTCAGATCCTATTTTCTCAATATAGAAGAGAACCTCATAAATTCCTGAAACCACAAAAAATAGTTATCGTAGGAAAAAAAAAAGGGAAAAAAGCCAAAGTAATTAACCATGAAAATGGCCTCTGATCAAACAGTGCCCATGTGGGCCATTTCTATTGTCAGTGTTGAACTTTGCTCTGTGCCTTTTACTTAACACTGGATTAAGTATAAACTATCTTCCCCTTCACACTGAGTGCTAGCCTGATTCTCTTTCCACTATGATTTGTTTTTTCCTCCATGGCAAGTTGTCAGTATGTTTATTTCTGATAGAAAAAATCCATGGATCTTGAGTTCCCTATTTAGAACAAAGGATGCAGACATGTACAAGTTTTTCCCTTCTCTTGATTTCTGTAGCCAGTATTTTTGATGTACTAAAGAGACATTTTGGCAGATGGACCCTTAGCTATACCAACCAAAAGGTGTTTAAGTGCTGGACTGTTCAAGACCAAGTTAGATTTCATCACAGACCCTGCCTTCAAAAAGCTTACAGACAAAGCAGGACAAAATGGTTGTTGCAGGTAGAGGGCTGGGTTTCCAGAGGTCATGTTCCCCATGTCCAGGTGTGGCATGGGTGGCTTTACAAAAAATCTGACCAGAACTTGGGCAAGAGCTCATTTCTTATTTCCCTCTATCTCCATCCAGCCCTTTCTTTTACATAATCAGCTTCTCAGAGTAGCTTAAAGAGCCCAATAAGAGAACAAAATTACAGATCATGTTGTCACCCAGGCACAACATTTAGAGCCTTTTTAAAATCAAGCCTAAGGACACTAACCTTGAAATTGCCCTCATATTCATTTGTTGAGGCTAATACAGACTTTTTTTCATGCTATATGCAAGCTCTCAACTGACTCCAACTTTAGTGGGTGATCGGAATTCATGATTTGCAAAATTCCTACTCTTATGGGAGATAATAGAAGCAGAGGCTGTTTGCAGAGTGGCAAGAGAGCTCTGAGTTTCTAACACTAAAAACAATGAAGAATGGATAATGTGGGTATTCTGAATTGTTCTCTTTCTGAGGTTTCTCAGCCTGCACAGCTCTCTATGAAACACCAACACACTCCCCTCATCAGCCCCTTCCCCACACTGCGATGAAGATATCAGTACTAACATCACTGCCCAAACTCAAGTCCATTATGGCCTGAATGTAATCTTCAAAGGGGTTATTCATTAAAATACAATCTGGCATGAATGTAACACATCTACGCTGCCAAAAATTACCTGTATGTGTTTTAAGTATCTCTTTGAGGAACCAAGTCAGGAGAAAAAAATAATATCAATACTTAGTGGATATCATAATAGTTAAAGGTAATTTTGCTGAGGTCTGAGCTCTCTTTTGATCTAGTACTTACATTTGCTCTAAGATTTATATAATGTCCTTTATTTTAATTTGGAATTTGTATGAGTTTGTAAAGCATCCATGGACCACAGCTTCAAACATTCCCCCTTTAGTCTGGCGACTGTTGCTGCTGCTGTGAGCAGAGAATTCAGCCCCATGGGCGCAGGCGTGGAGTGAGCATCCCGGGTTTGTTGAGTTTGCTGAGTGCTTTCCTCTTGCCCCGTGAGAGGGTGTGCCAGTGCGTGGCAGAGACACTCCCCATTCTTCCTTCCTCCTACTCTCAGCCAGAGGTAGACTCTCGCTCCACAGTCTATCTTTATCCGGATCCCTGCTGCTTGCCAAGCATTCTGCTGTTTGTTTTGGTGCTCCCCCCGTTCAGACAAAGTGGCATATGCACAGTGTGCCTTAAAAGAAAACAGAACACTGACACTTGCTTGAAATGTTTAAAGTTCAAAGTCTGTTTTGTGCTTGAACAAGGCCTAGAAACAACATGATATCACACCACCATTCTTGCTGCCTAATATCAGAAATAGCCTAGCAGCTCTCAGGATGGTTAGAATCCAAAAGCAGCCTTTTCAGTCACTTTATACCATGTATTTACTGTGTGTAAAATGTTATATGGGACTCAGGTCAAGGATCTCAAGGGACCAATTAATACATGTGTAGGGAGAATAGATACTTAATAAGTGACAACCTACCTCTGTGTACAGTAGCATAGAAATATGTCTTTTTTGGTATTCAAAGACCCAATCAAATTATTATTATTATTTGTCATTTATTGGATAACTGTTATGTACCAGGCACTATAAACTAGCATTTTGCCCACATGAATCCTTTTTAATCTTTCTAGAAATTCTGTCAAGCAGACATTATCTCTTTTTGCAGATGAAGAAACAGTAATACAGATATATTAAATAATTTCTCCTAGTGGCACAGCTCTAAATTTTGGAATAGCAATTTGAATTCACACCTGATTCACGTCTGATCTTTTTAAAGATCTTGTCATTGTGTGGACTGCTGGCCCATCAACAGTTTTCACTGACTATGATCCAAGTCCCAGACAAAGATTTTTGGGGAAATTCCATTTTAATTTTATACCTTATGGCAGACACTTATTTCTTCTCTGAAATCCATCATTCTATTTATATTGAGTACATTTCACAAGTTTATACTCTTAATTTAGTAGTTTTAATACTCAATTATGATTTAGTAAGAATTAGATACTTTCTTTTTTCCCTATTTTTGATACTCTGCCTGCTTCAGATAGCTTTCAATCACGAAAAGATGCTCCCAAAACTCCCTGCAGCCAGTCCAGTGGTGAAAACGAGGAGCTAATTCCAGCAGAAACCTGGGCTCAGGGACACTTGGTTTTTCATGCCCTTTTAGCCAAGTCAAAAAGGAAAGGAGGATGCATGACCAATCTTGTATTAATAGAAAACTTGTCAAATAAGGAAAACAATGTTGTCTTATCCAATAGTTTGAATACTAATCATTTTCATAATCAGATCATTTAAGGTAAAAATTATGATGTTGCTTTTTTAACTTCATCACCATCTTTAATGTGTGATAAAATTTTTAATTGTTAAGACAATGCAATATTTTCATTTGCCTGGAAAATATTGGAGGAAATAACCACAAGCATATTCTCTAAATAGAATTTTCTGTATTTTCCATTTTTGTCCTTCCAAGGGAAACAAATTTCTATTTTTTCCCTACTTGTAAGCATAGTAGAAATGCCAGGTTGTTTCCTGCTTTCGATGATAGGTGATATGTCTTTTCCATGTTGCTGCAAAGTCCTCATAATTATTATTTTACTGGTCACGTAATGTGTCATTAAATAGATGTAGCATAATTACAGTAATCATTTATCTGTTGGTGTACAATTGAGACACTTCTTTTATAGTACAGATAACAATTATAATGAATAATTATCTCTATTTTTGGTTTAGTAATTTATAACATTTATTAAATTACCTTTTACTACAAAATTTTTATATACATAAAATAAGCTCCTTAGAGATAGGAACTTTTTCAGTTTTCTTTTCCCCCAAATATAGTTGCTTGAAAATATTAAGTGCTTTATCAGGATTTAATGAATAAATAAATAAATAAATCATAGATAACATCTCTAACATGAAAGTGGCTGAAATGGATAGTCTTTGATATCCTCCTAAGTTGGAAAGTACATGAATAATGTTAGACCTATGCCTACCCTCAAAAAAAGTTCAAATTTAAATCAAATGATTAAAATAAGGATCCTAAATAGCACTTTGAGAAATTAGAATATTAGAAGTCGGGGCAGGGCTCCATATCAGCTGAAGGGCTATTTGTTCCTCCTCCTACCGCCTCCCCACTCACACTACGCCCCCACCCCTTTTTTTATCCTGCCATTTGGAGTTTCAAACACTGGAGAGAAGTGATGTCTATTGATACTGCTCTGAATAAAAATCCATGCAGTAAATGTGTGATCCACCCATCTATGGACAGAAAGGGACCCTTCTCTGGTACTGTGTGTAATTGTTGAATGCATCTGTGTGCTCACTTACAGCCCATCTGTACCCTGTTACCCAAACGTGCTCTTTCCCAGTCAAGTCAGGTGCTCGGAGCAGCCGGCTGGAGCTTGGGCTGTAGAAAAGTCTCTCTTTTAAACATTAGGAGTGATCTTTTTTCAATCAGCACATGATTACTCAAGATGTATACTCATAACAACGCTAATATTTTTTAAATTTGTTATTTGGAACTTTTTTTCTGTAAAAACTAAAATATATATATTAGTGTTGTCTTGGAATAATTGATATTTTTTAGTGAGATCAAATCTGCACTATTTATGGGTTTTGTACTATAAAACTCTGCAGCCCAGTCACATGCTCCTTTTTCCTCAGCCATCTGTCACAGGGCTCTGGAATGTTATGTGAATATTAGTTGTGCAGTCTTAACCCAAGTTTTTTTTTTATAAAAAATGTCAGCAACTATGGTATTTAGCACTTTACTTTACATTGGTTATTAAACTTGATTACTATAGATCTGTTTTATTGCTGTAGTTGCATATCAGCTATGAAGCCAGTTGTTTTGATATGCTCATGACAGAATGCATTGTTATGTCATGGGGAGAGCACGTGGCACTGATATGGTTAATATCTTGGGTTTTTGTAACTAAGGTTTATTAATGCTGGTATAAAAATGTATTTGATATTGTACAGCTGGCATAAGATGTTGTGGTTACTAAGTTATTATCCCGGATAAGCTGTACTGTCAAATTCAGGGCTTAAAACTATCACAGGGGATTAAACTATTTACTAAAAAGGACAGAAAGATATGGCCAAAGTATCTTAGTACAAACATATTAGAAGTGTATTTACCTCCCACAAATACAATAAAGTATATCTATCTCATAGGCTGAGAGATTGAAAGCAGGAATATTGCAGGTAGAACAAGCAAACAGAAGAGGTGCTTTTATTTTCAATATCAGGGGCAAGCAGTGAGCAACCCATGAGCCTGGCCACTGTGTGGCCCACTCCTGAGTGGCCGCTGTGGGGCCAGGGTGGGGCTGTGGGGAGGTGAAGGCATAGTGTAAGTGGGCAATTAAAATAAATTCCCTGGGAAGTAACTGGCTACCACACACGTTAGGGATCTTTCTAACATATTCAAGGGAGACCCCTGCTTTGCCGGCCTAAAGGAAAAAGAGTAGAGAAATTGTTCAGAAGTTAAATGTGAATTGACGGATGATGGTGAAAATGCCAGAACAATATTCATTTGACCCACTTAGGAAAATGACAAGCGTGTTCTTCCCAAGTTCTGGGAGTTACTGCCTGGCAATGCTCACAATTTATGATGCCATAAAAAAGCAGCCCAGAGCATGTACCTTGCAGAATATCCAGAACACACAGGCATGTGGACCTCAAAAACAAAACAAAATACCTTAGCCAGAGGTGTCCTGAAAGGAAATGTCTTGAGGAGATTAGTTTCAAGTCTTTTACTAAGTATCAGGAAAGTAGTCACCTTTATTCCGAAGTTGTTACTGTCAAACTTAAACCCTGAGCCATCAGGCCAGCAGCTGCTACCCCACGGCCCCCAGAGTAAATTATGGTTTGCACGCCTGCCTCCCCAACCTGCCCCCCACCGTTCAACAAAGCTTTCCTGGTTCAAGTAACCCAGGGTAAAATGCTAGTTTCATATCAATCTAATATTCCAATAAAAATTCTCTTCCAGCTGGTTATTTTTGCATATTTCTCATGTTAGATTAATATTGTGATTTGGGGAGGTAGAGTACTATTGTGCCTTTTTATAGAGTCAAGCATTAATGCTTTAAATGTGAATTGGGAGTGATAATTCTGCAAACTAGGAAAGAAGATTTAAAGCTAAACTTTTAAAAATGTATAACAGGTTTAGCCAATACATTTGGTATTTGGAGCATCTTGTTTATATCAGGCTTACTCTGTGTAACCAGCAACACAAAGCTCGCTGATGGGGCCTCTTAAAAGTCTACCTAAGAATTGAACATTAACCAAAGCAAATCAGAAAGCTAGATTTAAAATCAGATATGCTTACATAAAAGCTTGCATTTAAAATTATCCTTTAAAAGCCCCACATGGCTAGGCTATAACTGCAAACTGCTTAAATGTTTTTCTGTTTCCTATGTATGCCAGGGAGCCGAGATAGAAGTGGATGAAAATGGCACATTGGACTTAAGCATGAAAAAAAATCGAATCCCGGACAAAGCTGCACCCCTAACTTCCTCTAACACTTCTATGCCAACTCCTTCGTCTTCCCCATTCAAAACAAGCAGCATTTTGGTCAATGCAGCGTTCTATCAGGCTCTCTGTGACCAAGAGGGTTGGGATGCTCCCATCAACTATAGCAAAACTCATGGGAAGACAGAGGAGGAGAAAGAGGTATTGTTTCAATATGTCAATAAGTTTAAGATAGCATGATTAGAGAATATTATTAGCTTTTTTTTCTTTAAATTATTTTTCACATTCCTGTTTAAATAATATACATCATTCTGTACCTTGTTTTAGATTTTGGTAGAGTGATGATTTTAAATTTTAGAGGAAATTTATAAATGAATACAACTTTCCTTGTCACTTGCCTAAATGATATGTTGTTATGGTGAATTTTATCCCCATTATGGCTACAATTGTGGGCACTGCACAAGGGGTTATATGATCTATTCCTTCAGACACAGCCACCTGTAAGGGGCAATGTATCACTCAACACTGATACCCCAGCTTACGAATTCTTTCTGAACCAGAAAATAGAAGATGAAATCAATTCAGGGACAAATAAGAATCATGTCAAATGTAATTCCTTGGTTTTGTGAAGGAACTATGTTAGCAAAACTGTGTGCAGTTGGCCTCCTGTATCCACAATTTTCACATCCACGGATTCAACCAACTACAGTTTGACAATATTCAGGGAAAAGTTATGTTGTTGCTGACGTGTGCTATGTAGTTAAACCTATGATGATTGCGGGTATACTGAACAGGTACAGATTTTTTTCCTTGTCATTATTCCCTAAACTATACAGTATCACAACTATTTACATTGTATTTACATTCTATTAGGTATTATAAGTAATCTAGAGGTGGTTTAAAGTATACAAGAGGATGTTCGTAGGTTATATGCAAATACCATGCCATTTTATATAAGGGACTTGAGCATCCATGGATTTTGGTAATTGGAGGGGTCCTGGAACCAGTACCCTGAAGATCCAGAGGGATGGCTCTGAAGGGTCATAGCTGTGGCGCTGGATCACAAATGCTGGGTGGCTGAGTTGTCTCAATCCCAAAGTCAAGAAGATGCATTCATGTATTTGGTTTTCTTGGAGGTGGTTTTACTCCTGAAAGCCAGATGTTGTGACTGTGCAGGAATTCATGTAGCCTTCGTCTCCACAGTTTGAGCCACCTGGCTTGGCCTAATTAGCATGACTTAGTGTCGTTCATAAGGATTCATGGCCAGAACCCTCTGTGGTTTAGACTCTATATCACTGCAAATGTGACCCTGATTATTACAGTAAGTGATTCTCTTTTGCTTGTTTGGCAAGAAAGTTATTGATACTTGCCAGTTTATATGTTTAAAGAACTAAAATAGCCATTCTCTTTGGAAGTGTGCATCACCTTTTTCAGGTTTTTGAAGTTCAGAGACTTTTGGGGAAGACTAACTTGATTTCAGCATGTTTTAACATCTCAGAGCATAAGTCAACATAAACAGTAGTGATCACAGATTGGATTGTTCACAATTCCCCTTTCTTCCCTCTCTTCCTCCCTCCCTTCCTCCCTCCCTCCCTCCTTTCCTTCCTGGAGCACACACTCACTAGCAGTAATCTCTGTGTCCGGGCAGTAAGATGGTCCTAAGGATGCAGTACCATATAGGACATTCTTCCACCATGTGTGTCTCAGTCTGGTAGGAGGACCGACACACGACAAATAGCACTGATACATGCATGGAGTGCAAGCGGGCACACAGGTGGAATGGAAGGAATGGCAAGTCTCTGTGGCATGGCTGGGGACCGAATCTTGGAGGAGTCCCCGCAGGACCCAAGGTGTGCTCTGTGTCACCAGCACACACATCATCCCAGGAATGCAGAGGGAACTTTATACAGCAGCAGCTTTGGTTAGGATCTGTCATGCTGGACTTACTCATTTTATTCTGCTTGGCTTTAAACAAAAATGCATCTAGACTATTGAGAGATGATCTTAATATATCATAATCGTATTTTAGAAGAACAGTTTCTTAAAATAATATATATTTGACTTTAATAAATATAAAACTGACACATGTAGGGAATAAAAAGCTGGTTTAGCTTAGCAACGACCACAAACTGGCAAACATGTGTTCCTTCCACCACAGGCCCTCCTGCCACTTCGGGCTTGTGCAGAAGAACAGAAGTCACACCTGGCTTCTACCTATTTTTATAACCCAGAAATCTGTTGATATTTATGTTAACTGATCAAGCACAATCACAATCAGGGTGGGGGGTCAATGGGGGAAGGGGGGGACATCTGTAGTATTTTCAACAATCAAGATAAATTTTAAAAAAAGATTGTTGATTCAATCCCACTTCATACAAGTCAGCTTTAGAAAAGAGGGGAGGTACCTCCAGTTCACAAGCCTGCCTGGTCTCCAGACAGTCGATTGTTGATGTGATTGTGGCCTATCCCACCACTAATGGGAATCCTAATCCAAGTTACAAGATCTGTTGATGAGGGCTCACTAGAAGTCATATATCACGTGAAGGACAGTGCCTTGCAAAGTAAGCATAACTGCATTCTTATTCTTGGATGAATCCTGCTAGGATGAAACCCACCATGTTTGAAAGTGTCTCAAGGCCATGTGCAGGGTGGGACTTAGGCTTTCTGTCCTCATCCTTGTGACCATGATGTAAATGGACTATAGTCATTTCGCCAGACATCTTTCTATTCATACAGAGTCAGACAAACAGATCCAGTCTTGAGTCATAGTGAAGCAAACTTCAGACAAGTGGGCTCTCATTTCCATTTAGGGTCTTGTGTTTGACATTGGTTATAATTCTGTGCCCTCAGCAACAATGTCAACTATGTACCTTTTATATGCTGAGAAACTCTTTCCATTTGTGGGGGCTAGTGAGTACCTCAGGGACTTCCTTGGCTATACTTCTTATCTCTCAGTCAGAAAATGAGACCTTATAACAATAGTTTATCTTTACTTTCCAATCTCATTATTTTGCAAAATTCTAAAAAATATCTGAATTCACCTTGGCAGCCTTATGAATTCAGCAGCAGTATGTTCTTATCTAATGCTTATATATCTATGACCATGTTTTATTTTCTGGAAAATTCATGGGGCGAAATGGATTTGTTTAGATTAGATTCCTACTCTTTTCAGAATGGCTTACTTACTTCAGGTCTGATAGTACAGACTTTTACTTCTCAGTTTGCAACCTAAGTAATCTAAAATATGGAATTTAGAAAGTATGTGAAAATTCAGTGTCATTCATGATAAGGAATTTGAAGATACTAAGTGAGTTCTTGGAGTCAAAGTGCTTGCCCTAGGTTTGAGATGACAAACTATTTTTAAGCTTAATGCTTATTGCCACAGTTATCTGGCATGAGTGACTCGTTGCTTGGGGAAGCCACAGCCAATGGGAACAGACACAGGAAAGAGTGCTTCTGGATTCCTGTACTCCCTAGTACATTTCCTCACCTTCTGTTCTGTGTTCCTCCAGCCATGACAAGGTAATCAACTAGTAGAGAGTATTTTTCATGTCCTATTCTGAATCTTGAAGATGAAAAGGTATTATTTTGAAAAAGTAGATTGCATTCAATGTCCTCATTGCAAAGGTATCAGAGGGATACCATGTTCAGTAAAAATAAAGATAAGAGGTCTTTTTACTGAGCTCTGTATACAGAGAAGCAGGATTGTTATAAAAGTTTTTAGAGGAGAAAATTGAGGCTCGAGGAGGTGAAGTTGTTGATCCATGGTTGTGAAGAAATTAAGTAATGGGCCTGGGCTTCCCTAAAGCGAAGACAAAGGAGAAGAGGGAAAACAGAGAGGAAACAAAAGAGAAAAAATACACCAAAAAATGGAGACAACTAGAGACTATTGAAAAAAATTAGCAAGGAAAGAAAAAATAGAATAATGAAGAAACAGTATGTGGCAAGATTGGTGGAGGCAAGAGTGGTCTATGTGCTTCTCAGAACAGCAGGCTCCATCTACAGGATGTGACCACACAAGCAAGGGGACTGGTCCTGCTTGTCATTTCCAGTCCTTTCCTGGGATGGCTGCACATGGCCCAGGTGACACACCGAGCACTGGCTTGCAATCTCTTCCTGCTCCCACACCTCCATCCTTCCCATTGCTACCTCCACCATGTCCCCACCCCCCACCCCACATGACACACATACATGTACACACATGCAACCAGAAATTGAGCAGTTATTTCTAATTCATTGTTATCTAGCTTGTATGCACAACAGTTGCTTAATTTTGGTGGTAATTTTTAGGAAATATTGTCAGCCTCTCTCAGTGAAATAACCTGTCCAGATGCTCCCTAAAAAAATTCTGAATCTGGAAAAAACTCAAAATATCTCAGAAGGAAAGTGCTGAGAAATAACTACGGTTGTCAGTTTCATTTAGCCATCAGTTCTCCAAAGATTTCAGGGCTTAAAATGTTAAAAGTGCCAGATGGAATTATCTGTTATTCATGTTACCATTATGTTCTGGTCTTTACTGAAATCAATATAAACTTCCATCTGTACATTAAAGGAATTTCATGGCACCCATGTACTCTCTAAACACACACATGTATGCCACATACTGTCTTACATAGCCATAGGATAAAAATATTACTTCCAAAATGCTAATTTTGAAAATGATATTTTTATTTAATTTAATGATACCTTATATTTTGGAAAAAAATTTATAAATGAGATTAATTTATTTTTTACTGAGTGTTATTTAGGAATTTATCCACTATAAAATGCTTTTATAACAAAATTAAGAATTTTCTGGTCAAGATGGCAGCGTAGGTTAAAGGGGCACTTGCCACCTTCCACAACCACATCAAAATTACAACTAAACTACAGAAAAACCATCATTCAGAACCACCTGAAATCTGGCTGAATGGAAGTCCTACAACTAGGAAATTAAAGAAGAAGCCACATCGAGACTAATAGGAGGAGCAGAGGCACGGGCAGGCTAGTCCCACATCCACCTGTGGTGGTTTTTAATCGAGAGGTATATCTTGGCTGTGGAGGTACCCCCTTAAGAGTGACAGGTTCCAACCCCACACCAGATGCTTCAGCCCAGGGTTCCAGTGCTAGGAAGAGAAGTCCCTGCATCTAGAGATTGTGGCTGAGTGACACTGAGGCTGCTGGAGTCCAAGGTAGTTCCTCTTATAGGGCCCATGCATGGACTTACTCAGGCTCACTCCTTCTGAGCTCCAGCACTGAGGCAACAGCTTGAAAGAAACCAGGGACATATGGGGAGGAACTAACTTCTCTGGCATCAGGACAAGAGCTGAGGGGAGGAGGCAGCCTTCTCCCAGATAAAAGTGCTGGCAGAGTCCATTGTTCCTTTGCTGAGCCCTGTCTGCCACAGAGCCCACAGGCAGGCACCATATCTGAGTCTCCATCAACCTGACTCACACTGTTTGCCCAGACCTGGTGATTCCCTGAGACCCTGTCCCACCCAGCTTGCAGGCTCATCCAAGCTGATCCCAGCGGGTTTTCCATGTGAACGGCCTATCTTGGCTCATGCTTCAGTCTTTCCTAAAATCTCTCAAACAAGCAGCAGCTGTCCTCAGCATGCCCCATACCTCTCGCTAAGTGGCCCCAGGCCTGGCACTAGTGGCAGCCTGTCTTGGTTCACAGCTTGGCCTCTCCTGGGCACCAACATAAGTACCAGCCATCTGCAGATCACTCTGTAGCTCATGCCAGGTGGACTCAGGCAGGGCATAGCCAGTGGCTGACTTTGCACTTCCTGGGAGGCTTCAGAGCCAGTACATACGGTGGTCAGCTTCAGACCACGCTGGGTTACATCCCTACCACCTCCAAGAGCAACACACTCAAAGGGCGGACTTGGTGAGCACCAAAGCCCCACTGAAGAAAGTCCTGCTCCACAGGGTTGGCTCCTACACAGCAGCTCTTTGGCTGTAGTCTCAGCTGGTCCTCACTGCCTGTTGGCCTGGAAGTCAGTTCCTCCCAGTGACACCAACAACAATCAAGGCTCAACTACAACAGGACAGTGCACACAGCCCACACAGGGGCGTACCTGGAGTGCCCAGCTCAGGTGACCAGGGAGGCTGAGCCATTGGGCTCTACAGGACACTTACTACACAAGACCACTCTACCAAGTCCAGGAGACATAGCAGCTCTACCTAATACATAGAAACAAACACAGGGAAGCATCCAAAATGCAGAGACAATTAAGCAGGTCCCAAATGAAAGAACAGGAGAAATCTCCAGAAAAAGAACAAAATGAAATGGAGGCAAACAAACTACCAGATACTGAGTTCAAAACAACGGTTATTACCTTGACCAGTTTTTCTCAGTGGTTAGAGCATCAGCCTGCAGACCAAAGAATCACAGGTTCGATTCTGGTCAAGAGCACGTACCTTGGCTGTGGTTTGATCCCTGGCCCTAGTCGGGGTCGTGCAGGAGGCAACCAATTGATGTGTATCTCTCATGTCTATGTTTCTCTCTCCCTCTCTCTCTCCCTTCCTCCCACTCTATCTGAAGATAAATGGAAAAATGTCCTCAGGTGAGGATTAAAAAAACAATGGTTATAAGGATGGTCAAGGAACTTACTGGGAACTTCAAGGAACTTAGTGAGAACATCAACAACATAATAAAGGACCAGACAGAAATGAAGGATATACTAAATGAAATGAAGAATAATTCACAGGGAATCAATAATAAAGTAGAGGACACTGAGAACCAAATCCAATATTTGGACTATGAGGAAGCAAAAAATATCCAAACAGAACAGCAAAAAGAAATAAAATTTCAAAAATATGAAGATAGTGTAAGGAGCCTCTGAGACAACTTCAAGCATACCAACATTCGCATCATGCGGGTGCTGGAAGGAGAAGAGAGAGAGCAAGAAATTGAAAACCTATTTGAAAAAATAATGACAGAAAACTTCCCTAACTTGTTGAAGGAAACAGACATACAGGTCCAAGAAGCACAGAGTCCCAAACAAATGAACCCAAAGAGACCCACACCAACACACATCATCATCAAAATGCAAAAGGTTAAAGACAAAGAAAGAATCTTAAAATCAGCGAGAGAACAGCAGTTAGTTACCTACAAGGGAGTGCCTATAAGACTGTTGGCTGATTTCTCAACAGAAACTTTGCAGGCCAGAAGGGAATGGCACAAAATATTCAAAGTGATGAAAAGCAAGGACTTGCAACCAAGATTACTCTAGAACCCAGCAAAGCTATCATTTAGAATTGATGGACATATAAACAGCTTCACAGACATTAAAAAGCTAAAGGAGTTCATCACCATCAAACCAGTATTACATGAAATGTTAGAAGGTCTTCTTAAGAAGAACAGAAGAAAAAGACAAAAAATATGAACAATGAAATGGCAATATATACATATCTATCAATAATTGAATCTAAAAATCAAAATAAATGAACAAGCAGAGCAGAAACAGACTCATAGATACAGAGAACATTTTGACAGTAGCCAGATGGGAGGGTGTTGGGGGGATGGGTGAAAAAGGTGAAGAGATTTAGAAGTACAAATTAGTAGTTATAGTATAGTCATGGGGGTGTAAAGTACAGCATAGAGAATATAGTTAATAATATTCTAATAACTATGTATGCTGTCAGATGGGTATGAGATTTTTCAGGATGATCACTTAATAAGTTTTATAATGTCAAATCACTGAAGTGTACACCTGAAACTAATATATGTCAATTGTAATTGAAAAATATTAAATGATTTTTAAAAAGAAGAATTTTCTTAGTGATAGTCATCTGTATTTTAATACCTATACTCTCTGCAAGCTTTTCAGGGGCAATAAGCTGAGCAAAGAAAAGGAAAATACAATTACTTTATATTGCAATTGCTACATAAGAGTCCACAGTTTTTAAAAGAAGTTACAAAATATTTAAAAAGTCATAACCAATAAAATTGTCTTATTAAGCATTACCACACATTACTATACCAAATCAAATATCATATTCTACAAGCATTATTTTGTATGCATTTTAGTCAAATAGCAAACTTTCATAACATAATTTATTTCAAAGTCCCCCATTTCCTTACTTTCTATAATGCACAGATTCAGCAGTCAAACAACCTTTACATGTTAGTCTATAAATTTATATGCCTTCTTAGAGATTCTTTGTTCTTAATTCTATCGTAAAAAAAATAAATAAATAAGATGGTTCTTTTTACTTTATGCCATTTTTGTGAAAAATTCAGTATCTAAACAGAAAAACAAAGGCTGTACCACACTGAGACTTAACCCTGGACTTAACATTTTGTATCTACTTTCCAAAAGCCAAGACATTTATAAATTATAGTAGAAAATACTAGCTAGGCTGAATCCAGATAACACAAAATGGAATGGATTGTGGTATTATTAGGTTTCACATCTTATAATCAGGAATTGCTTCACTTTAGGCATTCACACTGTGAAACTTGAAAAGTATAAGCATCATTCATCTATTTTGCTTCAGATTCCATGGAGGCAGCCACACAAATAGGACTTCTCTTTGTATCTTAGTAGGCAAGTATTATCAAGCACCTATTTCTCCTTATTTTTAAAAGGTATATTATTATTTCCTACTATTTTCAAGTATTTATCAATAAAATAAAATTAAATACTTAGCGCTATAAATGATCTGAAGAAAAAAATTGTACCAAAACAGGTTTCATTAATTTGGTCTGAAGATAATATTACTTAAGATAGTTTACCAATGTATTTACATGGTATAGTCTTGCATAAAACAATTGATTGAATTGTTATCCAAGTAATTAATGAAAAAACTTGTATTTGCCTTTATAACTAAGATCAAGGTTTAGTATTTTCCTTTAGTTGGAAAAATTCAGAGATTTTCTTTTTCTTTTTCTTTTTTTTTATCCTCACCCGAGGACATTTTTGTATTTATTGTCAGATAGTGCAGGAGGGAAAGAGGGAGGAAGAGAGAGAGAGAGAAACATTGATATGAGAGAGACACATCGAGTGGCTGCCACCCACACAACCTCAACCGGGGCCAGGGACAAACTGCAACTCAAGTACGTGCCTTTAGTGGGAACTAAACCCGGGTCTCTCTGGTCCGTGGGCCGCCGCTCTAACCACTGAGCAAAACCGGCCAGGGCTTTCTATTGTTTTTTAATGTAGACTTGGGTTATTGAAATTATATTTTTTCATTGCATTTTTATATCCATTTGATTTAAATGAGATTTACCTTAAAAATTCAAAATAGTTTTATCACCTTATTTATATCTGTACATTTGAGAATTAGAATACAGTTTTCTATATTAGTTCTTCTGAATTTAATATTAAATCCAGGAAGTATTATATTTACCATATATAAACTAAAAGATAAACTAATTATGTGATTGAGAAAAACCATCATTAGTTTTCTGTAAGATAATATATCAGATGGTAAATAAATTATTTGAAAGGATTAATGAGTCTCTTATGAAATAAAGATCAGTATTAAGCTTAAAAGGCGGCCATGAAAATTAGTGATAATCCAACAAGAAATTCCATTCAATAAGAAAAGTATACCAATTTAGGAAAAAAAAAAAAAAGGTAACTTAAGAAAAACAGGAAGTGATGTGATAATAAAAGCAATTATCCAGAAAAATAAAATACAATATCTAAATATTGTGGTCTTAGTTATTATATATTTAAACAAATAATTTAAATCTTAGTTATTTGTATATTAGAAAGAACATTCTGTTAATTAAATTTATTTGTTCTTTTTCCGTGTAAAAATTTTTGTGATTTAATTTTGCTATATTTCTTGTTTTACCAATGACTGTTGTGTACATAAAGAACTAGTCCATTGTTTTGTATGAAATGTCCATTATACAATAAAACCTAAACTATATTAAGATAGTAACTTCATTATTTGGTTCAAGAAATGCTTCTGCAGTTATATTTGCAAAATGTGAAAATTTTAAAGGTATCATCATGAATTATATTTCTCATTCTTCACTAAGCATAAATGTCCATACATCAGGATATATCCTTATACTCATTATCTTATTTATTTTATGTACAAATCCTGTGAGGAATTTCAGCTAAGTCTTTAAGCCAAAACTCAAATTTGACCCTGATGACTTCAAATACAACTGTCTTTCCAGGGTTCCCTAATGCTTCCTTAATGCTTCTGTTTTTTTGTTTTGTTTTGCTTTGTTCTCCAGAAAGACCCAGTGAACTCTCTAGAAAATGTAGAGGAAAAAAAGTTTCCTGGGGAGACCTCCATGCCAAGCCCTAAACCCAAGCTCCATGCAAGAGATCTCAAAAAAGAACTAATCACGTAAGTGGTCCAAAATGGCATATTCTGTGGGATTCTGGAAATAAGAAACTCATGGTCATAATTTTGAATAATAATATCTTGGCTTATATAGTTGACTTTAGGAATGTTGTAGGGCATTTTCAACCATTCAATAGTTAGATGTTCTATATGTACCTAAACCTGTGTATAGAACTGAGAGGATTATGAAAAAAAAAAGTATACATGACATGATCTTATGCTAAGAGAATTAAAAGTCTAATTGATTAAAAAACAACATAAATAAATAGAAATGTTTAAGTTTTTATTATAAATTCTTAATCTGAGATCCACTGACCCCAGAGGATCCAAGTCAGTGTTTACAAACCTTTTCAGACTTAATGCAAATTGCTATTTGGATAAGATAGTTCTTGGTCTTCATCACATTCTCAAAGGGTTGTGTGACTCAGAAGAGTTTAAAGACCAGGGCACCCGATGGTAATAACTACTGGTTAAAACTGCCCCAGGGCCTTGGCTGGTGGGGCTCAACTGGTTGGAGCATGCTCTCCTGCACCAGAAGGTCCGTGGTTGATTTCCTATCAGGGCACATACCTAGGTTGCAGTTCCATCCCTGGTCATAGTGGTAGTGGTGGGAGTGGGGGCATGCAAAGGCAACCGATAGATGTTGCGCTCATACATCAATGTCTCTCTCTTTCTCCCTCTCTCTCTAAAATCAATTTAAACAAAAAACTGCCAGAGTTCTGAGATGGGAGGTCAGGACACATGGAGCAGGACAAGGTTGTGTGGAGCAGAAGGCCCTGAGCTGAGCCCTGAGGGCCAAAGGACCTGGAGAGACAGAGCAAGGGCAGGCATAGAGTCCAGGAGGGCCAGGGCCCTGAGAAGAGTGCTGGATGCACTTGGGGACTGTCTGGAGTCAGGAAGATCATCTAAAATGTTGACGTAGAGATTCAGATGACGTGTAGAGGGAGGAAGTACAGAAAGAAAAGGACAGAGTCATCAACACAGAACTGGGGTACACATTCTGCTGGGACCTGAGAGGGAAAAAAGAATATGGAAATGAATCTACTTAAAAGAGGAGAACTAAGGAAACAATTGTCCTGGGAGCTAAAGGCTGAGAAAATTCCAAAACTGGATATTTGATATTATCAGATGCCATCTGAAGTTCAGAGGTTAAATCGGAAAAGGCGGGACAAATCTTTATGAAACAAGAGTTTCATAAAACAATGGACGCTTTGCCCTGGCCAGTTTGGCTCTGCACTTAGAGCATCGGCCAATTCTGGTCAAGGGCATGTACCTCGATGGCTGTGGGAGTGCCCTGGTCAGGGCCCTTTGGGAGGCAACCAGTCAATGTGTCTCTCTCACATAGATGTGTGTGTCTCTCTCTCTACCTCCCACTCTGTCTGAAAATAAATGGAAAGATATCCTCTGCTGAGGATTTAAAATAGATAAGTAAATAAATAATGGAGACCAGCCAGTAGGTGGACCGTGGAGGCAGGGAAGGGAATTCAGAGGCCGTGTGCAGGTACCCTCCAGGTGATGTCACCAAATTACTGCAGTGATCATTAAGACTGAGGCCTTAGCCCAGCTCGCACAGCCTTATTTTGTTAACCCTGAAGCTCTCTGACTGTGTGTTGCTAGCATTTAGACTGTACTTAATAAACTTCCTTGAGGACATGATTTCATTTGGGCCATGGCCAGGTCAGGAGACTGTCGTGAGTTCTTTCTCCACCTCAGCATCCAGTTTTCCTGCAGCAAGGTAGAGATACCAGGGAAGACTCGTTGGGGAGGGGGAGGGGGAGGGGGAGGGGGAGGGCATTTCAGGCAAAGATGAGGCAGGGATCTGGGCTATTTTGTTTGCGTTTATATCCTCAGCAGTAGTGTCCTACTGGCTGGGTTGTGTTTACCATCCTCTCTCAGCTCTTCCCTCAACTGTTACTTAGCTGAGCAGTCTTCTTGGGTACTCTAGTACCCATCAGTGAGTGAGTGAAAGCAAGAAGTATTTTCCATGTGTAAGTGATTAAATATTAAAGTATATTTATACCCAAGAATACTGAAAGCTGCCAATTACTGAAGGTTCCTAGCAAAGAGTAACCCTTCTACTTACCCACGCGTCTACGCCCTTTTCTGTATCCTTCCGCATAAAAATGTGTTTAAATGTCTCCAATAAAAATGATTTTGAACCCTCTTGTGACCCAGCTTCCACCTGACCCCTTGTCTCTCCTTCCTTTTACAGCAAAAAAAAAAAAACTCAAGAAAAGTGTTGCTACTGCGTGACTCAGTTTCTCTCCTGCATCTTTCTCAGACAGGTTTTCACCCCCATGTGGATTCCAGTTCTTGGTCCTCTTGATCCTACTTGATAAGGCAGAACTTGACGGAGCTGGTCACTCCCACCTCCTAATCTATTTTCTACATCTGGCTTGTAAGGACACCACACCTGGAGACTTTTTCCCACCTCACCTGTTACCCCTTCATAGACTCCTGTGCAATCTCTAAAGATGGGGATTCGCCTCAAAGCTCAGACCTGTACCTCTTCTCTCTACACTCAATTCTCAGGCTCTGGGTGTTCAAACTATCGCTACAATGAGGACTTCCAGGCTGGCCACACCAGTTGTGACCACAGGACCGGTCTCCCACAGCTCACCTGGGCAATGAGCTCTCCCCTTCCCCCAGGACCCTCCCTCTCCACCAGCCATCCTCTTTCTGTGCTTCCTCCCTAGGGCCTCAGGGCCCTACAGTCTCTGTTTCCTCTGCCCGGAAAGCTCTTCCCACAGATCTCTGAGGGACACCGTTTTCTCCTCTCTCAGCTCTTCCCTTAACTGTTACTTAGCTGAGCAGTCTTCTTGGGTACTCTAGTACCCTCCCCCATCCCAGCCCTGAAACCCCTTTCCCCTTTTCCGGATCTTTTTTTTCCCTTCAGCATTTATTCCTAGCTAACATACTACTTATACATTTTGCTTCACCTGTATTCTCTTTTGTCTGCCTCCCCGACTAGAATGGAGGCTCCGAAGGCAACGGTGTTCTTTTGTCCGTTCTGTTCTCTTTCGTGTCCACACCATCAGTCCATATTTACTGTGCTGCCTCTTATTTCCCTAATTACATGGATAGAGACTTGGGATCAGTGAATGCATCTCAGTCACTATTGACGAGGACAGGACCTTACATATAGTAGATGTTCAATAAAATTATTCTTAGTCTAGCATCAGTTTGCTGTATGACATGTGAGTGATTTGTAAATAACCGCAGACTTTGCATCCTTAAGGATTACATAGGCAAACATCACTGGCTCAAATACCATGCTCCTTTATGAGTTTAATATTCACCAGAAGCAACATGAGGAATGGTACCAAACATACTAGAACTTCAACGTCACTGAACACTGTTTTTTTCCCAAGACTGGGGTCAGTCATATATTTAGTACCTCATAGAGCTGCTATTGAAATTTTTCAATCTTTTTATGGATTTTGTTTCTGCAAATTACTTTGAATATCTTTAAAACTGGCATTTGTTTTTATAAGGTAGATTTTGGGGAGTTGTCAGAGTTATTCCCAAGTAAATGTAGTGTAAAAGTTAATAACTAACCTGCATTACCATTTTGTACAGAAAAATGAAGTGTGATTATTTTGTAATGGGTACTTCCTATTGGTGCAAAAGGAAACAAGTGAGAAAGGGTTTTAAAAAGATTTTGAACAATTTTTGGAATATATTTATGAATTTCTAGAAAATTATGTCTAGAGACCTCATAGTTCTCGCCTCGTTTTACAGTGTATGTGTTGACATACTGGTTTTGTGAAAGTCTCACTACTCTAGTTTCACCCTGTCCTTCTTATGTTTTATGTTTCTACCACATAAAAAAAAAGTACCTTAATTACTTCCCCAAAACTGTTTGGCTAAAATAGGATTTTTTGATGTTGTTGATTAGCATAGATTTGCTTCGAGTTGGAATGCCACTTACTGAGAAAACTAGCTAGTTTCCTTTCTCTAATGTTGATACTTTCACTTGCAAACCTTCCCAGCATATTGGCAAATGTTATTGTGCAGGATTTTTAATTGAAGATTTTATAATTAAAGCCAGCTGTCAGAATCTGAAACAGAAGATTTTCCCACTATACACTGCTCTCAATCTTTTCCTTATTGCTTGGCCTCTTTATACCACCAAACATAAAAAATTAACAAGCAGATAATTAAGAGCACACTTTATTATTATGTTTACTAAGTAATGTATAGCTGACTGATTTAAAATTTATTAATATTAGTACTTCTTACCTATCCTGGCAGTATTAATAGTAGTAATTTAAAGATAGAAAAAATATACACAATGGAGTACTATGCAACTGTAAGAAAGAAAGATATCTTATCATTTGAGACAACATGGAGGGGCCTGGAGAGTATTATCCTAAGCAAAACAAGCCAAGCAGAGAAAGACAAATATCATATGATCTCACTTATTTGTGGAATATAATGAACATAACAGTCTGAGGAACAGGGTAGTCCCAAAGATGTGGAAGTAGGGTACAGACTGACAATCGCCAGAAGAGGGGATGGGGGGTGGGGAGAGATAAACCAGAGAACTTATATGCATGTATGCATAACCAATAGACATGGACAACAAAGCTGGGGACGAGCGGGGAGGGAGGGGGAGGAGGGTGTCAATGGGGGAAAAAGGAGAAACATCTGTAACAAAAAAAAAAGAAGTGCTTAACATCTGGGAGGTATTTAATAAATGATAGGAATAAAAAATTTAAAAAATAAAAATAAAAAAAAGAATGAAAGTAAATGCAATGTTGTTTTAAACACTAGGTGGCGATGTATTTCCAAAGTGGAAATTCGCAGATGATTATGACACATCTTTCTCCCTCTGATATTCCATTTGTATAATGTTCAGAAGAGATTGTTTCTCTATTTGGTGGGAGAATGGCATTTGCAAGATAACTCAACTCAAATGTTAACCATTGTTCATTTTTTCTTTACTTGTTTACTTATGTTTATAGCTTTCACACTTTCCTTTCTGATAGAGCTAAATAACTCTTCTTAGATCAAGCCCTGAAAATCAAACATCTCTCTGAGAGATGCAAATATTCTAACTTTATAGCTTCTTTAGATTACCTGAAAGTGACTGGAAGGTAGCTCATGGCAGGGAAAAATACCTAGAAGGTAACATTTCGGAAAATCTCAGATGTTGTCATTTTCTCTAAATGTCCCTTCAAAGGGGTAAATTGTGTGTTCTACACATATGGGTAAGCCTTCATTTTAGGCAGGATGTCAGAAAATAACAGAGCGTGGATGACGTAGATTCCTCCTCTGATTATTAACACTACCACAAATAGCGCTGAGTAGGCTGAGGTCAATCTGCTTACTCCAAATTAGCAACTTTTGAGCAGCATCAGAGGAAAATAAATGACTGAGAAACTGAGGAACTTATTAACTATAGATGCAAAACTGCTCAGAATAATGATCCTGTTAGATTATTTTTAAAACACACGGGAAAGGCGCAGAATGTGACCAGCTTCTGAGATAAAAGCGAGTGCACAGGCACAGACTCTGATCTTTGACAGATCCCCTGAGAGCCTTTCACTTAGGTTTATTGTTAATTAGCAATTGCTTTGTTGGGTTCAAGATTTAAATAAAACTGATCACAAGCTTTTTAACTAAACTTTTACCTATTTCTGATCTGTCAGCAGCTTTGTCATCTAAGATGTCAGTTTGTATTTCAGTCATACATAGTATTTTCAAAGATTTTCTTCTTTTTCAGATGGTTTCTAAATGTTTATGAAGTAACTATGTTGTCTGTCTCTTTAAAACTAACAAAAAGTTCCTTTCTGAAAACTGTTACGTAATTGGTGATGGTATTTCTAAGAGCTGCTGTCATTGTAAAGCATGGGCTTACAATATTGATTGATTGATTTTCATTTTCCTTATTCATTTTATTTTTTTAATTTATCTTTATTGTTGAAAGTGTTCCAGATGTCCCTCCTTTATTTTATAACATATATTTTCAAAGACATAAAACATCATTGATTTTTGACACATCACTAGGATCTATATTTTAGCATTGCTTTCCTACATTATTTGAATCAGAGAATTGGATGCAACGGTGGGAGCTAGTAAGATCATCCCACTTTGTTTTCAGCTAGTCTACTTTTTCTTTTTTTTTTTTTATCCTCACCTGAGGACATTTTTCCATTTTTTGTTCAGATAGAGTGGGAGGGAGAGAGAGGAAGAGAGAGAGAGAGAGAGAGAGAGAGAGAGAGAGAGAGAAACATCGACGTGAAAGGGACACATCCAGTGGCTGCCTCCTGCACGACCAACCAGGGCCGGGGACAAACTGCAACCGAGGCATGTGCCCTAGTGGGAACCGAACCCGGGTGTCTCTGGACCGCAGGCCGATGCTCTAACCACTGAGCCAAACTGGCCAGGGCTACTCATTCTTATGTAACATAAATCCTTAGTTCACTAGCTTCTGCTTATCCTATATACTGTGTTAACTGATCTCGAAAAGAGAAGCCATCTTATAATGAATCAGACAAATGAATCAATAAAAAGCACTGGACTCTAATTATATATTTTTTGTTGATCCAGCTGTCCAACGCCAGGATGTGATGGAAGCGGCCACGTCACAGGAAACTATGCATCCCATCGCAGGTACCTGGTAACCTGCTATGCAGTCAGGGTTTTATCATCTGGTTCTCATTTAAATACTTATTCTCACACATTCTAGAAGGGTATCTGGATCAGGAATTGGAGAGTAAGTTAGCTGGGTTGTTTGTTTGTTTGTTTTTCAGAAATAAAGCTAAGTCAACTCTTTAATCTTTTCACTTATGTGGTATAGAAATCATGATTTTGGTTAAAAATGGTTTTCTGATCCTGCAGTCCAGGTTACAGAGTTAGAGTTTCTGTCAGGGCTTTGGCTGTGTCTAGCTGGAGGACACAAGTGAAGCCAAGGTAAGACTGAGTGACTGGGGTTGACCGTTCACCCTGGGGATGTGGCATCCTCAGTCCTGGGCACATAAAAAGTCAAGGTGTTAAAGAGGTTAAACAGTGACAAAAGGCCGTGCTTAATCTTTCCACTTACTTCTTCACTGATGTGATGTGCTTTCCCTTTGAGCACTGATTTAAGCCACCATCCTTTGATGATGCAATGGGAATGGACTCCTTGTCGGTAATAACTCTATCACTGAGTTCTAGAATTGGGGAGTGTCACTGGATTAAAGCCCTTCATTCGACAAATAACAAACCCAAGTCTATTAGAAATAATTGAGTTGTCCACAAGCCCTGACTGGTTCTAATAACAAAGCCAGATTCACACCTAGTTATTTTTTTCCCAATCCCCAGTCACCAGTGACTTTAACAGGTATTCACAGACTCAGGATGCCATTTGAGTCAAATTTGGATTGTCAGTGTTCTGTGTTTTGTTTGTTTTTCTCATCCTCTTTTAGTGTTTCTGGATGTCCTTTAGCAGATAAGACTCTTAAATCCCTCATGGCTGCTAACTCTCAGGAGCTTAAGTAAGTGTGGGAAGCATGACCTCCTTGCTCTGTGTCCACTGTGTTGGGACTCTCCCCACTCAGGACCAGTGTGGTCACCAACAAGTGGTAAATTGTCTCACTAAATTATAACCGACACATTCTTTCACCAAAAAGTTCAAATGACTAAAATTAAATCACTGCAAGTTAATTAATTTGCTTGCTTTGGGAGTCTTGGTTTTTACAATAATTTTAAAGCAATGATGTAATAGTTTAAAAAATACTTTTTTTTCTGTTAATTTCAGAATTTATATAATAAATCAAACCTATGAAGGTATGGCAAACCATTTTATTACCTAATTTTAAGAAGACTGAATAATATTTTTCTTTATGGGCATTTTGAATCATATGACTACCTTTCACCTTTGGGTTCTAGACTCTTTTGGCTCATTTTTACCTAGTCTACAGAATCTCAAAGTCACACGTATATTAACTTTTACTCATTGATTTTATTTTTACCATTCTTATCTTCTTTTATTTCAAAGTTCTCACTTATTTATTTTCATATCTTGGTATATTACATGTAGAGTAATTAAAAGTTATAATCCACCATAAACCCTTTAAAATATAATAGGGCATAAATTTTAAAAACATAAAGGGATAATATTAAAATTAATGAACTTTATTTGAAAATAACAACATTTTAGGAAAAACAAGTGTGACTAAGTCTACTGATAAAACACTATTTGTGTAAATAATAGAATCAACATTTTGTATCTAAATCACAAGTAAATTTTCAGATATTGTGTTTTCTTTATATTTTGTTAGTATTTCCATTTTCTAATTTGTTTTAAAAATTTATCTAAAATTTACAGGAAATAAGTTTGTGAAAGATGATGGAGTGTTAAATAATTATAAAAATTCAGAATCTTAGTATAAAAAATAGTAAAGGGAGCTATAAAATATACAACTTTTCTCATTTTCAAAATGTAAAATATAATTCTGGAAATTGTTTTATTGACTGCTGCTTTTTCAGACTAAAATATAAGAATGCTAAAAACTAATAACAGATTGAAAAGAGAGAAGTGCCAGGCATACTTACTCTTATTTAATCTCATTTACTCAGTACTCACTTATTCAATCTTACAGATTTGTCCTAAACTTCTACATTGCCATGACTTCATAATAATTGTCAGTTCTCTTAATTATTTTCTCTAAACATTATTTCTAGGGGAAAAATATTGATAGTAAATTTAAAACATGCAGGTTGATATGTCCTATAACAGTCTCCAGTATTTGTGTTTTATACAGTCAATAATAAGTAACAGCTTTGGATCTTTTCCATACAGAGAAGAAAAAGAGACATTTCATTGACATCTTCTTTAGAGACTCAAGGAGAACTCCAAAACAAGGTTACTTGACACACATTTTTCCATAATTGCAATATGCTAGTAAACCACTATTTTACAAAATATTAATAGAAAAAGACTAGCATTTAAGCCTTTCCTACAATATAGAATACATATTATATCTGAAAATGGTTGATTAAACACTCAATGCATAAATATGATTTCACTCATATGCAGGATATAAATCTGAGAATAACAAATGAACAAATAAGATAAACAAATAAAAACTCATAGACACAGACAACAGTATGGTGGTTACCAGGGGAAAGGGTGTGGGAAGGGTAGAGAGGGTCAAATATATGGTGATGGAAGGTGATTTGACTTTGGGTGATAAACACACAATACAATATACAGATGATATAGAATTGTACACTTGAAACCCATATAATTTCATTAACCATGGTCACCCCAATAAATTTAATTTAAAAACTTTTTTAATAAGTAAAAAATAAAAGATTCAGTTCTCTAGTTAGCTTAAAGAGATGTATGCTGGTTTTATATTTTATTTCAAAAAAGCATTTACTCCTATTTGCTCCTAAAAGCATTTCCATGAAAGTTCAGTGGGTTAGAGTTTAAGAAAAAGGAAAGTATTCACATTTTTCTTTTGGTTATTATTTTTCTCAAACTCTTGTTTGGGTAGAAATCTGAACCATTGTGATATGTGTACAACTGGAATAATAACAAAGATAATTTCTACAAGAATATTCAGAAAAGCAAGCATTTTATGGCAGTCTCTGTGTATTTATTAGCATTTGTGATTTTTAAAAAGGCAATAAAAGGGAGAGAAATAGTATAAATTGTTGTATTCAAGTGTATTTTGAAACCTATCCCTAATTAGAATTCCAAGCAGAATTGGGTTTTTCCTCCTCTTTCACCCTCCTCATTCCAAATTTAATGGTTGATTGTCAATAATAGTTATTGGTAGATTTTCCAAAAGGTCATTTAAGTTGGACCATGAGGCAGAACAGACCAGGTGCAAATGACTTAGGTTCTTTGGCAACCATATTAATGTGCCAAGTCTCTGGAATTCACATGTAACACTGCTGTTCAACTGAATTTAATGGATTATTATGGTAGTGGAGCATATCAAAGAAAATAAATTATGCTCAAAAACAATTTGGAAAATTTTTTTTTCTTAAATGAAAGATAGGAACTTTGCATGATGTAGACAGAAAGCCCAGCAGTAAGTTGTGGGTAAAATTTCAGGTTCCTTCCAAAACAAGGTTTAAAATAAAAGAAGGTAGGATAACTAATACATTGTCTACCAAGCATCGCACAGTAGTTACATCTCTAAACAATTTTTAAAATGGATTTATAGTCAAAAATTAATTATAGTTAAGCAACATGGGTCCCACGAAAAGCTACTCATTCTGTTTAGTTCTATTTGAATGTGTCATGATCCCCTCCTTCCACCACAACCATGTGGCCTGTGCTCTATTCCTGTGTCTTCCAGGTGTCCAACCCCAGGTTGTGATGGTTCAGGGCACGTGACTGGAAACTATGCTTCCCACAGAAGGTAGGATTGACCCCATTTCTGAGAAATGAAATCAATGTCAGCAGCAGTCGCCATGGAGATTACATGGTTTGGTGTTGTTCTTTGTTGGGTACATATTTTAGTTTGTCCGGCTGCCCTCGTGCCAGGAAAGGTGGTGTCAAAATGACAGCTACGAAGGAAGAGAAAGAAGACCCTGAACTCAAGTAAGTGTGCAGCTGAGGCAGCAGCATCAGGGCCAGAAGTCGCTTTGTTGGTCAAATGGGTGGGACCTTGGTTGGGATGCAACTGAGCAGTGATTGCATTTCAGGGAAGGTGTACCCTCTCAAACACAAGGAACCTTGAAGTAGCAGTCAGTGTTTGGAAGTTCGAGAAAATTTTTCCGTTCGTAGCTATGTTTCCACAGATTTTTGAAACTGTAAAATTAAAAGGAGAGAGATCATCCTTTTTTCCAATGGTTTTAAAGGAAAATAGCACTGTGGACATGCTACAGAACAACACATTGGCAGCATTTCCCCCCTGAAACTTTAATTTTGCTTAAGTGAAATTTTATCTAAATTAAGTTCCCTCCTCTGAGACATATGTTACCAAGCCTAGGAAGATACATGAAAATATAGATGTAGAAATTTACATTGCTTACTCTACAGCATTTCTAAGGACAACATTTAGGCATTTGGAAACCAAAATTCAGTTCTGTGAGCAATATGCCATGTGATGCAGGACAAGGTAGGTAACATTTTGCACCCGTGGTCTTTGCAAGCTGAGGAACGCAGGCTTGCCCAGTTGGCTAGGGCTAGAAAGTGTGGGCATGCACTTGACTCCACTTCCTGTAACATGGATGACAAGTTACCCAAGCTTTATAAGCCTCGTTTTCCCCACCTATAAAATGGGACAATAACACTCTCTGCCCAATAGACTTGCAGTGAAGGTTACAGGAGATAATGCCTGAAAATGCCTTAGCCCAGGGCCTGTGGGCTGTTATTGCTAACAGTACAGTGCTGTTTGCTAGTTGTAGGGGCATCTTTTAAAACTCTATGATTTCACCATTTGCCTTCTGGAGAGTATGGAACCGCCACTGTCTTCTTACCCACTCAGTTACTGCTTGTCCTGTGAGTTCTCCATTCTCTCCCAGCTGGTAATATCTCTGCTGTGTTTCTCTAGATGTCCTGTGATAGGGTGTGACGGCCAAGGTCACATATCAGGTAAATACACATCCCATCGCACAGCTTCTGGCTGTCCCCTGGCTGCCAAGAGACAGAAGGAGAATCCTCTCAATGGGGCCCCCCTCTCCTGGAAGCTGAACAAACAAGAGCTACCACACTGTCCCTTGCCAGGCTGCAATGGGCTGGGCCATGTAAATAATGTTTTTGTCACCCACCGAAGGTAACATTTATTCTCTTTTTGTTGTGTTGTTGTTGTGATTATTTGTCCCCTGGGTTGTTTTGTGGGTGGGTGGAGCTCCCCTCAAGGTCATAAATTATAGCATTTTAGATGTGATAACAATAAATCTTATCAGATAGATAGTTGACTAGTTTGAAGAATAAAAACTATCTTCTCTATTTCTGAAAATTTACTACACAATTTACAAGTGTTCTAGAAATGGTGCATTTGTCTTTTGTATTCTAAAATATTGCTTATGCTGCTATTTTTTAAATGGTTCAGTGTTTTAATGGTTCACTTTAGTTCCAAATGGTAATATCTACTCTATTATGTTGTGTAATCATAAACTTTCACTTTACATATTTTTGCCATTCCTTTCCTCTCGTGAACTGGCTCAATTTCAGGCCAAATTGTAGTTATTTTTCTGCTGGGAAGATGTGACTCATCCCTAGCAACCAGAAAAAAAAATGACACAGTGACTACTAAGAGTACGACAGGATGAGATTTTGAAAACCCTTTACAGTTTCACAGTGACTTAATTCCTTTGTCACTGTGTGTCACCTATTTCAACAGAGTCCTTTTGTGAGTACAGTGATCTTAGTCCAGCTTCTTGGTTCACATTCTACCTAAAGGAAGGAGCTAGAAATTCACTGCACACTTCTCCAATCAGTGAGTCCCCTTCTAACCTTACAGCCCATGCACGGGATGCAGACTTAATATCAAACGAAGCTTCAGTGAGCCCAGATGCTTTGCTTATGAGCAGAATGTAAATTGAGCAAAGCTGGGGCATTTTGACATTTTGTTCAGTTTTAAAGCTACATATCAATGCAATAAGAAAAATGAAACCTTCCAGGGATTGCTGATATAAGTGGATGTGCAGCGACACCTGTGGTCTATGTTTTTGGTGATTTTCAAATGCATGTCACCTCCACAATAGTACAGATTGTTTTATTCTGAGTTTGAGTCATCACTCCCTTTTTAGAAATGACGTTCACAAATCAAGTGCGCCTAATGTCACATCTACTGCACAGCAGCTTTACTTCCTTATCACGGCCCGAGCAATATCCATGTTAATACTGATAATGAAATGTTGCTGCTATACTCTGGTGAGCGCGTCCCTCCGTTCACAACAACAGAGTTATCTTTAAAAACCATGAAGAAGCTTTAAATGCTGACACCAAGGTGAGGCGAGGAGCGGCGGGGATTGTCGTACCGCTGTAGGTGGCGAGCAGTGGGTGAAGCCACTGTAGGAAGCAAGTCGCCTTTCAGGAGTGAAGTTGAGAAAGAGCAGGAGAACATGCCTGCTGCCTGGCACTGAGGTGTCAGGCACGTGCCCCAGAAAGCTGCATGGTGGAGCTCGGAGACACGGCTGAGAACGTCTGTGACAGCGTTGCTCTCCTAGCTCCAAACCGCAAACGCCTCACCTGCCCGCTAGCGATCAAGAGCATAAAAGCACTGCGTCTGCTTACAGGGACTGCCAGGCAGCGGGGAGAAGGGAGGCACAGCATGGGTGGATTTTATTTATTTTTTATTAAAATATGTTTTTATTGATGTTTTAGAGAGAAAGGAGAGGAGAGAGATAGAATCATCGATGTGAGAGAGATACATGGATCAGCTACCTCCTGCCTGTCCCGCACTGGGGATCAAGCCTGCAACCTGGGCATGTGCCCTGACCAGGAATCCAACCGGGGCCTCTCAGTCCCTGGGAGGACGCTCATCCACTGAGACGTGCAGACTGGGCGCAGGGGTGGATTTCAGAACACAATGCTGAGTGGGGGAAAAAATGCTGAAAATATGTCAGTATGCCTCTGATTACAAAGAGTTAAAAACATGTAACAAAACTACATTTTTAAAAAACTAGGTTATTATTAGCCTACAATTCAAGTTAATGGTTTTCTCTGGGGAACAGGAGACAGTAATTGCTGGGGGGGCTCAAGGAGCTTTAAAGATACTAATAAGGCCCATGCTTGCGTGTGAAGGGACACGGCGTTCATTTTAAGAGTATTCTTTAAACTGCAAATCTATGTTATATGTGTCTGTGTACACATTAGGTATTTCATAATATGAACAAAAAGATGACAAGTTCAGAAAAAGACAGACTGCAAGATTAATGACAAGATAGTATTTTCTAGGAGAAGGAAAGCAATTAAGAATTTAGACAAATGAGTAACTCAGATTTCACTGTTCTTCACTGGAGATCTCCTTGCTGCTTACAAGATATAAGAGACTGAATTTAATTTGTGGGATTCTCTTTAATGTGGAGTGCTTTTCTTAACTATAACTATATATATATATATTATTATATACACATATATTATTCTTTAATGACATAATATAACAAAAATGGCTAGCTTATTCCTGACACATCCATAAGTGTTCCATACAGACTATTTCCTTTCTCTTTTTTAAAAATTATATTAATGCATGCATATATACAATAATTTTTTAAAGTAAGAATGACTTAAACTAGAATAGCACATTCTAACTTACCATAGACTTTTATATGTTATATATTTTGAGCCTAATGTTCCTGAGGTTGTTCAGGACTCTTTCCAATCACCAATAGCTGACTAACACCTACTCGGGGCTCTCTCTGTTCCAGCAGAGAGCACAGCTCTCAGTAACTTTCCTGGTTCATTCCCTCAAACCTTTACAAAGTCCTGCAAGCTACAGAGGTGTTTGTAATGACCTTCCGTGGACAGGAAAGGGCGTAAGCACAGGGATGTTCAGGAATGGCCCCTGCAGACAGCTCTGGGATGCCGGACCCCTTGCATGAGCTCTGTGTCGTCCGTGTCCCTGTGTTTAATGAGTCCTGTCATGTGCCAGGCCGCGTGTGCAGTTTCCTCAACCATCATCTGAGGTAAGTTTTCTAATTTTTCCCATTTTAAGATTCAGGAAAATGGGAATAATTACAAAACTTACCTTGTACAATGGTTAAGAAATATTTGACCCTGTGCATTACATCAGCATTATATTTACATACCAATTGCTTTAAAATCTTGCTTTAAATTTTCACATTATAAACTTCCATTTAAAAAATTGCAATCTGAAGACAAATATTAAAATAAAAAGACACACACACATCATTGTGGATGTTTGTAGCTTTTGTAGCTTTAAAAACAAAATTTCTGTGACTAATGGAACTCAGTGCTATGCCATAACTTTGTAATTTTATGAGGTTATTAATGTATTATAAACAGTGATGTCTACTACATAAATTGTATCATTTGCCATTTTACTTTAACAAGGCAGATTAAGATATAGTTTAAAACTGCACTGATATGCCTTAATAGAATTGCAAATTTGGTCAAAACCATATAAGGCACTTCTCTGGCCATTTGCATTATGGAGCCCAAATCCCAACCGGAACATCCCAGCCAGCCTCCACCTTTTCTCAGCCAGGGAGATGGAACCTCATAGAGGACAACCTCAAAAGAAAAAGGACTTTTTAAATATTTTTCCACCCCAATTTTTTAAATTTAATATTTTCTTTATATTCTGGAAGATATGACTACATTGGAAGATACAAAATATCAGTCAGCTGTTTTGAAACCAAAGACTCCCTTTTGTAATTTAAACATACTCTTTGGTTCTAAGTCACGCAGTTGTGAACACTTCATCGACTTCCCACACCCGTGTGTTACAACTGCACATTTACTGCTGGGCTGTCTGGACAAAGCACATCCTGCAGGGGAGACAGTCAGAGAAGTCCTCGTGAGCTAGTAATGTCCATTACTTTGCAGACGGACTTATGATAGGTCACTTTCAAAACTAAACTTAGCAACAAAATATTCGTCCTGTTCATGACCATTTTCAGAGAACACAATATGTGACATAAAACAAGACAGATTTGTACAAACATTCCAGAAAAAAAAAAAGAAACTTAAATAGACCACACTTTACAATGAGAAGCTTCTAAAATAGAAAAATCCGGGGCAAATTCAGTTTGTGCTTTTTCATTATTTTACTTTTCTATGTAAAATATTACACAATTTATCAAATTTTGGCAAATCACATAACATTTTTATGTGTAATATTATATACCTAATTTTTATATTTTATATAATTTTCACGTACAATAATTTATAATTCTTTAAAAATATATTTATTCAGAAAGCATTTACTTGCTTCAGAAATATTTTTTTCACTTGGCCAAGTGTCCTAATCTTTGGATTGAAAATAATTGTTTCATACATGAATTATAATCAAATTTCTGTGGAAAATAATATTTTTAGTGAGTGATTGTGGTAATTTTTTATTTTATTTAAAAATAGTATCTCCGCCCTGGCCGGTTTGGCTCAGTGGTTAGAGCCAAGTGGTCGGCCCGCGGACCAATGAGTCATGAGTTCAATTCTGGTCAAGGGCACCATACCTCGGTTGCAGTTCGTCCCCGGCCCTTGTCGGGTCATGGGGGAGGCAACCAGTTGATGTGCCTCTCTCACATCGATGTTTCTCTCTCTCTCACCCTCCTTCTCTCCCACTGTATCTGACAACAAATGTAAAATATCCTCAGGTAAGGATTAAAAAAAAAATTAAAAATAGTATTTCCAAAAATTCACCAAAATTACAAAAGAATTAATAGGTGCTTAAAACAACAAAATATCTGATTATATACTATGGAAAACAAGTTTTGTTCAATGTTATCATCTTGGTGCAATTTAAATGCAGCAGCTATGTTAATGAAAGCACTGCTGAAGAACGAACATGAGGACCAGAGTATAATCACCACTACAAGATAGCACAATGCATTGCCTTGGCAGTAATTGTGTCTGAATATATTTATAGTGGTTCATTTTCTTTTCCTTTCAAGATAGAGCTTTTTTAAAAATGAAAAATAATGTTTTAAAAGTTAAAGAATAAATTAGAAACTTTACCATACTCCAACTGCATGGGGAAGGAGGGTTATTATTTTGGGCTTGTAATAATTTGAATAATTCTGTATAGCTGACACTATAGTATATGTATAAAGACAGAAAGAACTAGATTCTGCTTTATTATTCATGGAATTTTTACTAATTTGGAACAATTCTTATTCATAATATATGTACAATTTTATGTTTAGAGAAAATAAAGTAACCACTACTAAAAAACAGGTACTTATATGAATGCAGAATAGAAATAATTTAATAAAATTAATTAAATGACCTCAGCAGTAGCTATTTATATTTTGATTTTTAAAAACAACACAAATATTTTACATTATTTCAGGGTGTTTTACTTTGTTTTAATAGATATTGTTACTTTCCACAAAAGGCCTGCGTGTTGTAATGTAATAGGCAGGCAAACACTTAAATAGTAAGTAGTGAATAAAAAATTTAATTTTTATATGAAATAATACATCTTTCACACATTAGTATAATTTCTATTTTCACAGCTTATCTGGCTGTCCTTTAAATGCACAAGCTATCAAAAAGGGCAAGGTCTCAGAAGAACTAATGACCATCAAGCTCAAAGCAACTGGAGGTAAGAGCTCATGGCCAGGGATCACCATCTCCACAGAGGGCCAGACAGTAGCTCCTCCCAGGGTTCTGCATGCCAAATTGTACTCTGTTTGTGAATTATAATTTTAATATACAATAAGGAAGCTTTTCTCACATTTGAAATAAAACTATAATTATCTCAAAACAACAGCTTAGTTTTTTCCCTTACTTTTTAATAAGGATCTCCAACAGGGAAAATCAAGCAAAACTTTTGTCCTCCTTTCCTAAAAGGACAGTTTGCATGAGCATGCATGTACATGTGTGCCTACGTGTGAGTGTCTTCCTCGTGTAAGCCCTCTCTCAAATGTCAAGAAACACAATTTCTGACATCTATATTTGAATCCTTAAATTTTGTTCGATACTCAAAATGATGCGTTTATGGTGAATCTGGATTATTTAAATTTAGCATATATCTATATTTCCCTACATGTTTCCATACTGTCGATTTCTGATCAATGTTAATATACAGTTTCTGGACTCTAGACTTGGACCCCTCAATTTTCCTCTGATTCTCTAGTGCTTTTCTTAAGATTTTCTCATCAGCACGTGTTGTTTTCCATCAAAGAGCAGTCTAGAACATCTGAGAAACAATGGCAAAGTAACTATTTTGTTTTAGAGGGTTTATTTGATGGTGTCTTTGGCACATGACTAGATTTGAGCTGGAGACTTTTAACTGTTGCAACTTTACTTCTCTGAAAACATTGTTCAATCTTTTTCATTTGTGTGTGATTTAAAAAAAAGAAAGCTCAGCTGGTGTGGCTCAGTGACTGAGCATCGATCTATGCACCGAGAGGTCACTGGTTTGATTCCCTGTCAGGGCACATGCCTGAGTTGCCAGCTCGATGCCCAGTAGGGGGCGTGCAGGAGGCAGCCAATCGATGTTGATGCTTCTCTCTCTCATCGATGTTTCTATCTCCCTCTCCCTTCCTCTCTCTAAAATAATCAATAAAAATGTTAATTATTAATTAAAAAAGAAGAAGAAGAAGATATGCAATATGCCAGGGAGCAAAGTACTCTTGAGCTTCAACTGGTTTACCTTTTAGGCCTTCATAGGCCATCAGATGTGTTCAAGTGCTCTGCCTCCATGGGCACATGTGGAGGGGAAGACAAGCCCCGGATGTTAAGGACAGGTCCACACTCTACGCACTCTTCAACATTCAGAGGCCCGGTCAAAGTGCTTTCTCCAGAAGCTTTGATTGTTCCTTGGAAATGCTCCCCACTCCTCAAATGCCTCTTAGCACATGTTAGTGAAACTGGTACAATTAATATTTATCTGTATATCACCTTATTTCAAACAATATTTACAGGGTAGGGTGTGCAAAACTATATTTAGAAAAAAGAAAGCTACTTAGAAATTAATTTAAAGGTGAGACAAAAGGAAGTCAAAGATAGGAAAGATAGGACAAGCCCGAAAATGATGCAGTGGATGTGTGAAGCGAGCATTTCCCAGCAGTGAAAAGGGATTTCAGATTTGACTTGAAGCTTTTTAGAAGCCAAAGCGAAAGGATAATATCACTGTGAGACTCACACTGTCAGTAAGTAAATGTAGAGCAACACTCTTTCTGGAACTGAGTGCATGAGAAATGCTTCCTAGGAGTCCTCGTTATGCAAACCAGCACCACTGCACAGTAAATGAAATAGAAACCACAGGCTGTTCCTAAAAAAGATCAGTACAAAACAGCCAGTGGCTTTACAGCAAATTACAATGAAGCTTTTATCAGGGCCAGTGTGATATGAGCCAGGTGCATGGCTCTGCTGGTCTGTTGAATCCACTGCCACAGTAACCTGGAAGCTGCTGGACTGAGCACACACCCTGTGTAAATCCAGCATCTTCAGCTCAGCTTTCAAGGGATGTGGAGCCGCAGTGCGATGGGAGGAACACATCAACAAGTGCCTGAAGTGCTGTTATTCTAGATGGGTCAGGAAACCAGAGAATTACACATTTTATGATCTAAGGAGCTAGGGGCTGCTACACATATGAAGCTTGAGAAGCTCTAAGACTTTTGCACAAAGAAAAACCCACCTGAGTAAAGGCTGGTAGTCAGTTTAGGTTCAAGGAAGAACAAAAGTGATCTGAGGTCTGTTCTAAAGTAGTCCACCCCCATAGCCCTCTACCTTAAAACTTGGTGACAATAATTACTTTCTGCATGATTTATAAAGCAGGTGTAGCCAAACACCCCCTCAGTCACTTAAGAAAAATAAAATTGCAATAAAATATATAGTGTATACCACTTTAAATTTCTTAGTGTACTGTGTTAAACTAGGTGCAAATCATTCATACAATTGGTTGAATTAGGTAACATGTTAGGAGAATATTACCTACAAAGAAGTTAAAACATGGATGTCTATATTTAAAAAATTACGTTAATTATAGAAGAATTGATCTTCTGATCTTTACCTTTGCCATAATTAAATTGTCATACTAATTTTTTAAGACCATTACTGGTCCTTGATAACAAAATTAGATCATCTGTACATGAATGAATGGTTGACTTTCTAGTCTTTGTGGGGACAAGTAAAAGTTATGATGGTTGACATACATCCTTTCAGTTCTTCCCATGTAGCAAAATAGTGTGTTCTAAATATTTGGTACATCATGTCTTTCTGGATATTAAGTCTCTTCACCCCTTTAGTGACAAAAATAGTCAAATTTACATTAATTCATTGTCCCCTAGATAAAAACAGAAGTGCAATTTTAGTCTGTAAACCAAATGTAAAAATAAAAGTTCACTAAAAAACTATGAGAATTTTTAATAGAATAGTGTTATTTCATTGGTATAATATGAAAAAATAATTACTTAAAGCCCCTTGTAAATTAAGTACACCTGCTATATACAGATATATATATATGGAATATCAAGAAAATATTATTATAAATTATATAATCCCCAATTATTTAAATTACATTAGTACCAAATAAAAATTGGAATTATTGTATGAAAAGCATGTTCTCTTGCTTTTAAACAGGTGTACTCTATAAAGAAATAGAGCCATTGAATAGTTCACTAAACTATTGGGGGAAAGTTTATATGGTTTTCTTGATCAGCAATACCTAGCTAGTCTAACACTCTGTTGTAAGTATATCTGTAAAGGAACATCAGTGCACACATTCTATCAATACTTTCAAAACATTAATTATCTGTGAATAAAGGTAACATTATAATGGGTAAGAGAACATATTCTGGAACCAAAAGGCTTGTGTTTTGAACCTCAGCCCTACCAGCTTACTAATTAACCTCTTTGTGCCTTGGTTTTTCCATCCATAAAGTGAGGTAATAAGTGTAGCTACCTCATGGGACCCATAAGAGAGTCACATGGGTTATTATGTGTAACCGTGGTGTAAAATCCAAAATCAGCGTCATCCTCCCAGCTCCACTCAGTGGTGAAGGCTCTTAAAGAGTGTATGAATGGAGCCCTGGCCGGTTTGGCTCAGCGGTTAGAGCGTCAGCCTGCGGTCCAGAGAGACCCGGGTTCAGTTCCCGCTAAGGACATGTACTTCGGTGGCAATTTGTCCCCGGCCCTGGTTGGTCATGCGGGTGGCAGCCACTCGATGTGTCCCTTTCACGTCGATGTTTCTCTCTCTCTCTCTTCCTCTCTCTCCCTCCCACTCTATCTGAACAAAAAATGAAAAAATGTCCTCGGATGAGGATAAAAAAAAAAAAAGAGTGTATGAATGGAAAGAAGTATCTCAGGGGAAGTAGATAACATAATGTATTTGTGAAAAAAAATTACAAAAAGACTGGCTGACTCCTATAGCTAAAGTATTTCCCCAAATTTCAGAAATCATAATGAAAACTGTTCAGTCATTTGTTACTTTCATGGGAATTTATAGAGTGTCTATTATGTGTAAGATTCTATCATAATGTTTCTTTTTTGAGGTCTTTCCCCATAGGCTTCTAGGCTCCTTTTGTTATTAAACATCTTCCAAATTTCTCCCTTTTGATTAAGAGACTTGAGTGTCTTCACTAACATTGGACATCAGGAGAACATAATCCCAACTGGATCTCAATACCAAAAACCCAGATTCTCACTTAAAGAGTCTTCTCACAAGCATCCCTAACTTAGCAAAAATCAAGCTCTTCATTGTCCTGCTGTAAGTTACTGCTCCCTGAGTCTTCCTCATCTGAGAAACATCACTAGCTCCCCAGCTGCTCAAGCAAAAACAGGTAGTCATCCTTGATTCTGCCATTCTCTCATCTCCTTCCTCGAATTCATCACAACTGCTTCTAATTCTATGTACAAGTTTTGTCTTGAGTCCACTTCTATTACCCCTACTTCCACTGCCATGGGGCAAGAGGTCATCAGACCCAAACAGACCCCCAGTCATAATCTGCTAAACAGTCTCTGGCTTCTGTTCTATCTTCCCCCTCAATCTATTCTCTGCTAAAAAACCTGAGCTATGCTTTTGAAAAGTCAGCCAGATCACATCCCTCCCTGCTTAAAATTCTTCACTGGCTCCTATAGCACTTAGAATAAACTCAAGTCCCGTGTGAGGTCCCCCACGACCCACTCCCCTCACTGTGCCTTCATCCATGAGGGCCTTCTCACGTAAGTCCCAGGAGCATCTCCTTCCCACTCTGGTCCTTTGTGCTTTCTGCTTCCTTCACCTGGAATGTCCATCTCACCTACTAGCTTTTGATATGCCTGCCTCTTTCATATCAGTCAAGTCTCAGATTAAATAAGGCTTCTGCAATAAGGGTCCTCATAGCACTCTTCTTGTTTCCTTCATTGCTCTTTATATTTTATTTGTTTCTTTGCTTTTTGTCTGCCTCACCAGATTTTATGTATGAAAATGCCATTCCTTGAAGAGGAAGTTGACTCCAAAGAGACATAAAGGGAAAAAGAAAACCAGTATGTCAAAGAAATATAGCAACAGAGGTTTTCATTTGCTCAAATCAGAAAAAAATTAAGTGCTAATAGCACTCAAAATACTTCTTTAATGAAAATCTATGCTCCATAAAGTTGTTGAAAACAAATATTTTTTTTTTGCCCCAGAATTTATTTATTCTGAAATAAATTCAAATGTATAAAGAAGTTGCAAGAATACAAATGTCATGCATTCCCTTAATCCAGAACAATTTCCAATTTCTCCTCTCCACTCTCTCTCCCTATTACATTATAGTACAAATATTTTAATCCTTGTTGTCTGGGAAAAGATTCCTCTACCAGCATATCAGCCAATAAAATATGGTGCTGAGAATGCAATACAGTTCTTCAGGTAAAGACAGTGCAGAATGAGCCCTGTGTTCCAGGTAGTGCCATTGGTGAGGTCATGGGTAATTGTTTAATCTTTTCTTAATAGCTGTGTCATACTATTGACTCATACTCCGGTTCATTTACATACTAAGATACCTAGATCTTAGTTGTGAGTTTGCTTTCCTTCTTTATTGAATCTCAAAGCCCAGTTAAAAATCTTATGGCATACTCTCTTCATTGGTCCATGCATGGCTCATTTTATTTAGGTAGTAGTTACTTATAAGAAAGCAATAATTACCTATAAAACAGCCACTTGCTTTATCATGCTGTATGTAAATTTTCAAGGCTTATTTTTTTCTCATAACAATATAGTAGTAAGAGTCATCCATGTCATTTTTGGTGGGCATGTGGCTTGTTTCCAGGTTGTACTTTTGTAAACAATATGCTACGTACATCTTGTGCATACTTCCTGTTGTACATGTGCAACTGTTTGTCTCAGGTGTGTACCTAGGACTGAAATGGTGCTTCACAGGGTATGTAAAGTTCACCTGCAGTAGATAATGAACTGTGTTCCAAAGCAGTAACCGCAGGAAAGCATAAGAGCCTAGATCTCTTTCAAACAAATTGTCAAGTCTCCCAATCCCGCTCTTATGAAATCAATTTTATTAAATCTGAAGTGAAAGTTTACATTTATCCCTCTGAATTGCCATCTGTTTGGTTTAGATTATCACAGTGGACTGTTGAGATTACCTTAAATCCTGCTTCTGGCATTCTTAATATTCACCACCTATTCTACTTTTTAAAAACCTTTACAATATACATGGGTTGGCAAAAGTGGACATTATTGTTGTGAGTATACAAAACACAGAGTTTATTCTTGTATTATTATTTACTTATTAATCATTGTATTATTGTATAATTATTGTAGTGTATTAACTGTAAACCTACTTTTGCCCACTCTGGTATTCATATTCCTTCTATGAAGTAGTGATGGGAAAGTAACTCCTGTTCATTGAGAACCTACTCTGTGTTCAACACTTTATATTTTATTGCATTAATTCTCACAACATAGATTTTATGCCTTTTAAAGACAAGGAAATGGAAGCAAAAAGAAGTAAGGCTCCCAAGTTCAAGAACAAGAGTCAAGGCCAAAGCACATGTTTCTTCTAGATGGCATTGGCTCCTCCTTATCCAGGTCCATGTAGAGAACCCAAATTATGTGTCCCTGGAGTCTAACCCACCTGCCAGCACCCAGCTCTACTTATATAATGGTTCATTAACGAATCAACCAGCATAACTTCTGTCGTCACTGTTGTGTGTGAGAGAGTGCGTGAGCTTTTGAATCTATGCTCCACAAAGTCCCACCTCTGCCTCTTACTTTGGACTTGGGCCACTTCTATCACCTCTGTCAGTCATTAGCGTGGCCCCACTTAGCTTGTCTCAGTGTCTTCAGATGTGTACAAGATACAACGGAACACAACTCAGAGTGTGCAGTGAAGCTTAACTGAGGAAACATTACGAACACGAACATGTCTAACGGCACACCTGGACATCATGGGGCAACATTGAATGGTGGAACTTTTATACTTTTTTTCTTTCAAAGGATTTAAATCCTGCAACTCCTTTTACCCACTATTTTAGAATCCCGAGTATGGATTTGGATAAAAATTCAACATTTCAAACTAAAGTCTAATTTCCACTTCACAAACCACAAGCTAAATGTAAAGTGATTGAGACTTGTCATAGTCTCTTAATTTCAGTTTGAACTAAGATAGTCTGATTCTTTGTAGGTATAGAGAGTGATGAAGAAATTAGGCATTTGGATGAAGAAATAAAGGAGCTTAATGAATCCAACCTTAAAATTGAAGCAGATATGATGAAACTTCAGACGCAGGTAAAACAACAGAAAGATATCTTCATGGGAATCATAATCTTTAGTGGAGGCAAAATACTGAAATGTTAAACCCTGTGATAAAAAAAAAAAAAATACACTGATACCTTCCAATGAATATACTAAGCATGTCTAGATTATATAATTATTGTAAATACGTGAATAGGTGGATCACCTGGGCCACCATTGATTTGATAGCTGAAGGCAAAGGTACTCATGTTTCTGCTTTGGGTGCATCAAAGGCTTTATAAGCAAATACAACAGATCATCCTGTACTTACAGACTCCTTGAGAGCAGACGGTGCTTCAGAAAAATTGTCATGAGAAGATATAAGAGTACCTAGTTTTATTCAAAATTAAAGTAAAACAGAGCAACTTTTTACATTCAATTTTTCTAGAATATCTCTGAATGTGTCCATTTTTGTTAAAAACATATCTTTCTGGAGAGTTTCCTGAATAGCTTCTTTACCAAAAATGCAAGCAATTTCTTAACTCTATATTATTCTTTGTAATGTCTGCCCATCCCTGACTAAATATATCTGAATGGAAATTTAAAATTTAGACCAGGTTTTTTGTGTGTTTTTTATACACTAATAATAACTCTATTGCAAAAAAAAAAAAAAAGTGCAGTATCTCTTTCTTTCCTTTCCTTTCCTGAGATATAGGATTTTTAGACCACTGTGGTTACTGACTCTGTGAAGTCATTCACAGCAGCTTATGACTTCTGAAAGAGTTTTGGTTTCCTTACCCAGCATGATGTGACTAATGTCATGATCTTCCATTCATAATTATCAGGTCTTGCCTGGCTGGTGTGGCTCAGTAGATTGAGTGTCGTCCCATGAACTGAGAGGTCCCAGTTTGATTCCCGGTCAGGGCACATGCGCAGCTCGATCCCCACTAGGGGGCATGCAAGAGGCAACCAATCGATGTTTCTCTCTCACATCGATGTTTCTATCTCTCTCTCTCCCTTCCTCTCTAAGAAATTAATAGAAATATATTTTAAAAAATAATAATCAGGTCTATAAGAAGCTCGGTTTCCAACTCCTCTTATAACCATTAGCGAAGACTGCAAAAGCCTCTGCCCTCATGGAGCTTAAAGTCTAGATAAATTATTTGTATGAGAGAAGGGGGAGGGGAGAGGCAGACAGATTTCACTATAGAACAGCACAGCCAGGCTAGGCCTCAGGAAGAATGAGTCATTTTGGCAAAGACTGCAGGAATTGAGGGAGTTTGCCAAACAAGTATGGGAGAAAGTGTTTGGAAGAGTAAAAGCACCAAGTACAAAAACCCTACATCTTGAGAAAGCCCCGGTTCTGAGAACTAGCAGAGGGAGTGTGGCTGCAGGTGAGTGATCTGGGGGATTAAAGGAGATGAGTCCCAGGGCTAACACATGAGTGTCCTAGGCCATTTTAAGGGTCTTGGTTTTTATTCTGAATGAATGCAGAACATTCTGGGGTTTTGAGCCAAAGGTTAATGTGATCATATTTGACCTACATCTGACCTGCATTTTAAGAGACTTGTATTGGTAGCTGTGTTGAAGATGGACTGAAAGAATAGATTTCAGGAGGCAAAGCCATACTCAGGGCCACCCGTGAGAAGGCAGTCAGTCACTCTGGTGGCCAGGACCAGGGACCAGGATGAAGGTGGGGACTGTCATCCCATCCTGGATATTTTGAAGGAGGAGCCCAGTGGATTTGAAGTGTGAGAGGAAGGGAGCCACCAAGGATAACCTGAAAACCTGAGCAATGTTCTAGTTGCTCTAACTGGGACAGAGGAGAGAACTGTAGTGTTTGCGCAGGTTTAGGGAAACACACTGAGCTTCAGACATCCATCATTAAGCCACGTGGAGATGTGGTGGAATGTGCGATTCATGGGAGAAGTCTGGGCTAACGATGTACATTTGGGAATGAGATTTCAAACTTTAGAGCCATGTGATGGGGTTGCTGTTTTGTGGAGAGAAGTTACAGGGTATGCATTCCTTGGCCTGTAGGTTCAGCTGATGCATTTCCTTCAGAGAGAAACATTTTGTACTCCTTCCAAACTCTACTTCTTATATTCTCAAGCTATTTCCATTTCAGATCACATCTATGGAGAGCAATTTAAAGACAATAGAAGCAGAGAACAAACTTATTGAACAGAATAATGAAAGCCTGCTAAAGGAGCTGGCAGGTCTAAGCCAAGCTCTCATTTCAAGCCTTGCTGACATCCAGCTCCCACAGATGGTAAGTCCAAGGCCAGAACGTGGCTGCTCCCTTCCACGTGTTTGCCATGTCAGGGTCAGTCACCAACAAGGCTACCAGACAAGAGTGTCAAGCTTTGAGGAGTCCTGGCAGGAGTAACCGAGGTATCATGCTTCATCATGTATGACTTCCAATAACTTCCCTCATTGGGAGGCACATACATTTAAATCACACTGAGACCAAGCTTCTCTGAAACTGTAGAAGTCATTTGAAGATGAGGGTTTATTTGAAACTTGTTTTATAATGTGATATAAAAGTTTGAGGCCAAAACTCCCTGGCTAAAATTGTTTTTCCAAATAGAAAGCTTATGCAGCTTACAAAGTCCGTGACCCAGCCTTTTGTGTCATCCACCCAAATGAAGAGTTGTAGAAAAAATTTAACTTGATGCTTTCTTTGTACTAAGTATGAAGAACATACTTAAGTTCTCTTCATATAGAATAAAAAGCACAAAAGTAAGGCATCTGTAATTCCAAACTCTAAACACATATTTGAAGTACGGCAATGATTTAAAATTGGTAGAAAAATAATTTCCTTTACATTTTCATAAATATGATGAACACTTGAAAAGGGGGCTGCATTGTTGAATGCTTTTAATTTCCTCACTGTGTACATTTTTAGAAAAAGTTTTCTAAAGCTACAAATTGTATATGTAGAATGTTTTAAAGCAGCAGCAATTTAATAAAGAAATATGATTGGTTTTCTGAAAATAGTAAGTCCCTCAATTTACCCAACTTCCCAGCACGAAGCTCTCATCTCAGCCAATTCCAAATCTGTCTCTGGACAATAAAAAAACCAATAATGTAATAATATAAAACACACACACAAATAAATGATTACTTTGTGGCTAATATTGAGGTAATTATTAAACATTATTTAATATTTGTTTGTCTAACACTTCAAATTTGTATTGCTTAATATTTTTTTCCTTACCATTGCCACTGAATAATTATTACCATACAAAATAACTTGTACTTTGTATAACTACCATATAAGGTACCCTCGTGGTGACTTTTAGGGCTGATTCCACTAATTTTTCACAAAAGTACCAAAGACATTCTCATTCTGTAGTTGAGGAAATAGATGCTCAGAGAACTGACATCATGTGATCAGGGCCCCAGAGCTAGCGTGAGTCAGGTGGACCTGGCTTCCAGTGTGCGCTCTGTTCACTCTGCCACCTGGGTCCTAGTCTGGTTATGTGACTCTCCAAGAAGCATGTGACATCACAAAGGCAGAAGCTAAAAGGGAACAGAAAACCACAGTTAGACAACACTAATCCTTTAGATCAGTACTTTGCTGAGCAAAACAAAATAATCTTCAAATTTAGAAAGCTTGCCTTCTAAATAGCAACAACATTAATATCCTTTATAGTAACAACAACAATAATATCTTCTAACCACCTTGTGAATTAAGTAAGGCATATGTCATATGTTTTATAAAAGATGGGAGATGAAGACACTGAAGAGTGGCTGGGTAGGATCACTGTGTCATTTTTTCCCATTCACACAGTGTGCCATTTCTACATATCAAGTGCCTATTCTCTCTGAAGCACCACATTAGCCCAAGGAGATACCAAAACCCACAAAAATAAGAGATGAGCAGACTCTGACTTTGTGGATCTCACATTGTACCTGGAAAGACAGGTAGAGAAATCAAGTGTATCTCAATGATGCTGCAAGGGGGAAAAGCACATAGGTGCCTGAGACTGTCTCACTGACGTCACCTTCCGCACACAGGAGGCCTGTTTTATGCTGAGCACATGCAGTTAAAGCTGAGACTGCATCTCAAGAGAAGTAAGGCAGCTTTGAGGGATCCAATTCAGCAGCCAGGCAGCTAACTTATGTGGCTCGGCACTGACCACGAAACACTGTACAATCACATTGATCCATAAATTGAGTAAAGAACGAGCAGATGACTCCCAGCACACTTAGTCTCTCTCCATCTCCCCAAACTCCAGCAGCCACATGCAACCTTACCTCCTTCCCAGACTCCAGAGTCACTGCTATGCTTCCGTGTCCTTTGGTCCTCCTTTTGCCTCTGCCTGAATCCCTGTGATTGGTTCAATGTGTTTTGTCTTCATTTAGGGGCCTATCAGTGAGCAGAATTTTGAAGCATATGTAAATACACTCACAGATATGTACAGCAACCTGGAACGGGACTATTCCCCAGAATGCAAAGCTCTGCTAGAAAGTATCAAACAGGCAGTGAAAGGCATCCACGTGTAGGACCACAGCGCTGCCGGGCAACTGAAATCACCAACAGCAGTCATGCCAGTGAATCTCCTCGGGGCCCCTGTGCTGCTACGGCATGTAGATTGCCCTACTGCATTTACAATTGCAACATTGCACTAATTTTTCCCCCAGCTGACATAAAAAGGAAAGAAAAACTATAATAGACTCTTTGGATTAAAAGCAACGCTGTCAAATATTAGATTTTATTTATTTTCATATGTTTTTCTTTTATTTCTTCATTGCACTCTTTTGAATTTTTTCTTTGTAAAGTATATGTAAATTAATGTGACATTTTAATATTTTATTTATTTCTAATCAAAGAGTTTTTTATCTTTTAACTGCATTTTGAAGTCTGCCATATTTTTACAAGTGTGTTTATTAATTTTCCAATAGAATTTAAAATGAAATGCTATTCTCAAATCACATATCTTGCTGGGTTTAAATGAGTAAAAATGGTGTGAAGGAAATCTTTGTCTAAAGACTGCACTATGATCCAGTTTGATTTTTATTGCACACCCCCCCCCCTTCACTGGCTTTTGTGTTTATAAGTGGGCTGTGGAAAGGGGAGACGCATGGAAGGAAGAAGGTAAGCGGCACCCACTAACGGGTAGTGTGCTCTCACAGAAGCCCAGGTACTGAAAAAGCCTGTCAGAATTTGTTAGCAATAATTAAATATAGAAATCAGCAAAGTACTCGACTTGGCTGTATGGTTTTGGTAAACATGAATTATTTATTTGAAATGTTTTAAAGGAACATAAGCTTTTTTAGTGATGCAGATTTGTCTGTTTGTTTTTCAAGTCATATAAGATAGTTGGCAACTCTTATCCCAAGATGAGAAATAAGACTTGATGTGACCAGCCAGGCTTTCCTGCCATATGTTGGTAGAATATACAAGTGACAATATTGATGTAGATTTGTACTTAGAAAATACAAATACATCCAAATGGAAAATTTTGTAGATATCATATCCCCTGAAATAGCATTTATCTTACTTGGTTGACTGGAAAGGAATGGAAAACATATTAACACATAAAAAAAATTTTACTCCAATCTGAGTAATTACCTTGAACACTGGGGACATTGTCTCACCATCTTTAGGCAACAATAAAACTTTCAATTTGATCAAAATCTTTCTGTACAACTACAAGTGCTACAAAGTATACACACTCAACACACAGGCACACACCCACATATACACACTCACATACACTCAGACACACATAAAATTGAGCCCGAAATCGTGAATTTCTAGATGGATCAGAGTTGCTATAGTAAAGGCAATGTCTATTTCAGGGATTGTAAAGTAGTTAAGCATTGTTTCAAAAGTTTTTTTATATTTATTTTTTTTAAGAAAAGGTATAGACAACCAGCTAAACTGCCTTTTTGGTGTGCACACACACCTCGTGTGCAATGTGCCTCCGTGTAAATGGACACTTGAACTTAGTGTGGGCTTAATTTTCTGTTCTATAACAAAAAAAAAAGTGTTTATTTTCTATTAGCCTCATGGATATGTAGATTGAATGTGATGGCACTCACAGGCTTGATATATTCCACTGTTATTACTGTTACCTGCACAAATGAAAAGTAATATCAGCAGTAATTCCACTTCCATGCCACTGTGGTCACTGTTATGTATTAAGTGGGGCTTATCTTTGGTTTGGGGTTCATTTGAACTCTTGAATTTAGTTTAGTGAAAATGAGATGTCTGTTCTTAGGTAGGAATGGTGTTTATTTAAAAATCAATTTATAAAGAAAAAGAGCTACCATATGTGCTGTCTATTATAAATGGGACACCAAACAAAATTTTCTATTAAAGTTATGTACTTGCAGTTTGCTATAGAGAACTGGATAGATGCATACAAATGAGTTCACTTATTACAAAGACAAAAGTTTAATTTGCTAAATATTTTAACAAGTTTGTTATATATTTTATTTAATTTAAAAGAAATTTCTTACCATCCTATGTATTTATTACTATAATTTACTCTGATTTGGGTTAATTTATTTGTGTTTGCATAGTTTGAGCAGTATGTTTTATGAAGTATATTTCTATTTATTTGCCTCCTTTGTACTTGATGTGTTTTGTAATGTGCACTGAATTTTTTTCCTTTCAAATATGTTGATCAATACTGTAAATTGGGTCTTTTGTAAACAACAAAAGGGCAATGATGTATGCATTTTTTAATTTCAAGTAGTTTGTATACTGTTTCTTCAAACAATTAATATTTCTTACATCAAAGCAACAAAAGTGTGTTCAGTGCTGTACATTTGGTGTATGGTAGGAAATAAAAATTGATAATGAGTTTTGCTGTGATCTTTCTCAAGCTGCTATGTAGAGACTATTGTCACCATCACATGGAAAGCACTGTCCCAGAGAAGCTCTGCTACGCTCAAGTACACCCAAGTCCTCGAGTAGTTCTGATGTATTTTGGTTCTGTCAACCAGTCTGCTTGGTTTGTTTTTTCACCACAAGTAGAAAGGATTTTTGTCCATTGACCAGTCTTCACAGCCTTCGATTCAGTACACACCTACAGAAAAGTGGGTGCCTTTGATGTAAGAAACACCTTTGTCAGCACAAGCAGTAAATGCACCTGGATCTAGTGAGCAATAAATATAAGCCTCACCCTCCTGATTCCAAAATTACTGTGGGTATATCTGTATATTCATGCAAGTTTGTTGAACTCAAATTAAAGAAAACTAATTATTAATTCTTGATAGCACCTCCTTTACTTATGTGTTTTTTTCATCTAATATCAATCAGTTTAATTTAATTTTCCCATTTCTGAAGTCAGGTGGGAAGGTCAAGAGCCATATAATTTCACTCATATGTGGGCTATAAAGCAAAAAGCAACAAATGAACAAACAAAACAAAAAACAAGCTGATGGATACAGATGAAAGAATGGTGGTTACCAGAGGGAAGTGGGTTTGGGGGAGGATGAAGAGGGTAAAGGGGGGTCAAATACATGGTGACAGAAGGAGATTAGACTTCAGGTGGTGAGGACACAATCGAGTGTACAGATGTCATATAAAGTTGTGCACATGAAATTCATATAATATTATTAACCAACGTTACTCCATTACATTTAATTTAAAAAATTCCCATTTCTGCTCAAATTTGTGCATCTCTAGGATTGGATGCCATTTATACTCAATGTGGTGAAACCCATGTAATCCATGTAATGAAACAAAATTGGCTGAAGGGAAGCCTGGGTCCCCAGAGGAATGCAGGGCATCAAGTAGACCTTTATGTCACAGGTTGGCACATGGCAGTCAATGCGCAGTATAGGTGCCTTGAGTCACCAGATTCATCGGTATGAGATATGCATACATCCTGTGAAATGGACCATCAGGTGCAAATCTGCTCAGCCAGCTTCTTAGCTTACTGTTGGCACAATGTGTATCTTGCCCTGAATAGGATCTTACATCAACGAGTAGTGTTTGCATTCTTTCCCCCAACGTGTCAGAAGAACAGTGTCAAATAAGAAGAGAATGACGGGTAAGAACCATACATTCATACAACAGAAGTTTCATTAGAAGATATTTACGTCAGCCACATCCTGACTTCCATGTGAGGTCAGCTATTTTGACGGAGACACACAGGCTCCTGTGGAAACAATGCAGAGGTTCACTTGACTACTTCTGATTTCCTGGGGAAAGGTCTGGTTACAGATGAGCTGGGCAAGTTTGAGGAAAGGTACTGCAGGGAGCAGGAACATCAGGTGCAAAGTCATGGTAATGAGACAAATGCAAACAGCTTATGGTAAGAAAATACAAACAAACTGGTGAGAAGAGGCAAAGGGCCAAGAGTAAGCAAGTCATATTATAAATAGCCATGTGCAAGAATTCTATTATAATTTCCATAAGCAGACTTTGGAGTACCAAAGACAGATTGAAATCAGAATGATAGGATCAAATTTCAATTACAGACAATTTATTCTAGCAGTTCAAACAATTAATAATTCTTTCTTCCATCAAAGCAACAAAAGTGTGTTCAGTGATGAACTTTTGCTATTTGGTAGGAGATAAAAACTGAGTTTTGCTGTGATTGTTTTCAGGCTACTGTACAGAAATTGTTGTCATCATCTCATGAAAGGTTTTGGAGCCTCGAGACACAAAACTAAAATACTTCTACTTGAACCAATGTTCTGACTGAAAAGAAGGGGTGAATGATTGTTTGATTTGTCTCACTAGAAAAAGTTTTAAAAATTAATTTGTGATACATAAATGTTTTATTAATATTCATAAAACTAATGTTTTCTGTGTCTCTACACATTATGTCCATTTTATTGTGGTCTGGGAATAGTACCCTGCTATTTTCTTGCATTATTCAGCAGATAATTCTAAAGTAAGCAGATTTAATTGGCCAATAACTATCTATACTGTTAGACACAATCCATGATGCCTTGTGTACTTCACCTCATGAAATCCTCCAACAAATTTATGGAGTGAATATCACCATGCCAATCACACTGATAAGGAAACTGGTGCTCAGAAAAGTCAATAACTTGTCCAAGACCATCAGACTCATAGATACAAAGAACAGACTGATGTTTGCCAGAAGGGAGAGGAGATGGGGACAGGGTGAAAAAGATGAAGGGATTAAAAAGTTCAAATTGGTCTTTATAGAACAGTCACAGGGAAGTAAATTACAGTAAAGGAAATATAGTCAATAATATTGTAATAACTATATATGGTACCAGGTGGGTACTGGAAATATCGTGGGACCACTTTGTAAAGTATATGACTATCTAACCATTATGCCATACACCTAAAACCAGTACAAAAATAATATTGAATGTAAACTATAATTAATTTTTTTTTAATTAGGAAAAGGTAAAGCCTAGATTGACCTCTTTCACTATTTTTAAGGTGCAATCCATGGGGATCTCTGTAGTCACCTGTCAGATGCTATCTCACCTGGAAGAAAGAAAAAGAGAATTAGTTAAGATTAAGATACAGGCTAAGGCCAAGACATATCCGATATTCTTAAATCCTGACACAGTAATAATGCCTCTCCACCATTACTGAGTGCCTCATAGTGCCCTTGAATTCTCTCTCAGAAGCTTGACTGACACACCAAAATGTATTATGATCAGTATTATACTGACAAAAACCTGAGGCTTAGAAAAAATAAAGAATTTGCTTGAGCATCAGAATTAAGTACCAGGGTCAGGATTCAACACAGTTCTGACCCAGAGTGAAGCTCCTGTCCCTGCTGTAAGCCATCATTACTGTCTCTGGCCAACCCCCAACTTGCTGACCATCCTCCTAACCTGCCTCAAGCAATAGTCACTGGGCAAGAGGTGGTCAGTTCAGTCGCACTCTGGATACAGTTGTTTAAAGAAGCATCATTTAAACCACACTATTATGATATATTTTTCTTGTAAAGACATATCATAAAAAATGTGACACCTTAATCACTTATTTGACAAATTGGGACTGAAAATCTTAATATGGCTGTAATAACAGCCAAAATATAAGGAACATATAAATAATACATTTTTTTGTTGTTGCTTTTAGAGCAAAATAACACAATTATTGTGTTCTATCATTAGCTGCTCTGTGTGAGCTTGACAGCTTGGATTGGCCTCTGATAAATAAGAGAACACTGTGTACTGACCTTTACGAGCCATTAAATACTTGAAAACATAAAGAGAATATAAAGTTCCCTGTTCTTAAGAAACAGCTGTTGTTTTAGACTTTCCCACTTAAATATGCCTTATCACCTATAAACGTAATCATTTTCCTCCTGTGGTGATTACTTGATACAGTCTGAAATGAAATCCAGGATTAGAGGGTGAGCTGGACATTCTGAACTCAGAATGGCTCTTCAAGGATAAGACACTCTAATGATGTTTTACAGGATCAAACTTTTAACCACCGGAACTGTTTGGAAATGTTTATCCCCAAGACTAGCGTACTTGAGAGAGCTTTCAAGTATTGTGCCTCAGCAAAACCCTGGGGACCAAAGCCTCCGTACCCCCAGCTGGCGGTGCCCAGGCCACAGTGTGCTGTCACCTCTCACACACCTTGACTAGCAGCTTATTCCCATTAACATGAGTTTACTGTTCCAGGAAATTCTTGCCCAGGAAGAAAAATTGAAAATATCTTCATTATTTGTTCCAGGAACTTCCTAACAGTACATCGATCTGAACAGGAACGACTCAATGTACTCTCAGAGTAAATATCTCTCCTCAGAACCGCATGCTCTAAAGTGATTGCTTTCTCTGGGAGACTCACTGTGAACCCCAAGCTGTGCTGTGTGCATCTCCTCTAAACTGTTATGTTGTGAACATGCCTAATTCTAATCACACTCTTACATTCAAAGGCCCTCCTTAAACCAGCCCTCCCAAACCACAGGAACACCCCACCGCTGCCTGCCGCTCTCCCCGGATGTGCAGACCCTGTCAAGGTGAACTCCGTTTTGTGAATCAGCAAATTGTTTTGGCTGCATTCGGTTGGGGCAGCATTCAACAGACCCGAGTAATTCCTACACACAGCCATGTTGATATACCTATATCCTTACTTTTTGGTAAGCAGGTACAAAAAAGTCCTAATTCTGAATCATCAAAAACCTAAAAGCTTAACTCTAAATATTTCCAACGACATTTTTGAATACTTCTATGCACATATAGCTCAGGAATCACAATGCTTTTTTTCTCCTTTTTTTTTGTTTTTTGGTTTTTGAGGGAGAAACTCTCAAAATATGAGAAGACTTGAGAACTATTTTTATGTTTACATGTTCACACAAGGAAACAAAGTGGTAAATCACACTATAAAACCCATAAACATATCCAACGTGCTTACACAACCCTAAAATCTACTCATCTTAGCTTTCTTGTGTGTCTTTTTATTTTATAATTACCAATCTACAGAAATAAATTCTATTTCAAAAGGTTATTGTCATAGTTAGAATATTTTTTTTTAATTTCTAAAAGTATTACAGATGTCCTCCTTTTTTCCCCATTGACCTCCTTCCTGCTCCCACCTCCTCCTGCTTTCCCCAACCTAATGCCTGTGTCCATTGGTTGTGCACATATGCATATAAGTTCTTTGGTTTATATCTTTCCACCCCTCCCACCCTCCATCCCTTTGAGGTTTGTTACTCTGTTCCTTACTTCCACGACTCTGGATCTCCTTTGGTCTTCAGCTTATTTAGTTTATTATGTTCCATAAATAAGTGAGATAGTGTGGTACTTGTCTTTCCCTGATTGGCTTATTTCACTCAGCATAATACTCTCCAGGTCCCTCCATGTCTTCTCAAAGGGTAAGAGATCTTTCTTTCTTACAGCTGCATAGTATTCCATTGTGTACATGTACCACAGCTTTTTTATCCACTCGTCTACTGATGGGCACTTGGGCTGTTTCTAGATCGTAACTATTGTAAATAGCACTTCTATGAAGAGAGGGATGCATATATTCTTCCTGATTGGTGTTTCAGGATGTATATCTTAGGATATATTCCTAGAAATGGTATTACTAGGTCAAATGGCTGTTCTATTTTTAATTTTTTGAGGAAACATCATATTGTTTTCCATAGTAACTGCACTAGTCTGCATTCCCACCAACAGTGTACTGGAGTCCCCTTTTCTCCACATCTTCACCAGCACTTGTTGTTTGAAGATTTGTTGATGACAGCCATTCTGGCAGGTGTGAGGGGATATCTCCTATTCGTTCTAATTTGCATTTCTCTGATGATTAGAGATGTTGAGCTTTTATATATATATATATATGTCTCCTCACCATTTGTATATCCTGTTTGGAGAAGTGTCTGTTCTGGTCCTCTGCCCATTTTTTAATTGGATTGTTTGTATTCCTTTTGTTGCATTTCATGAGTACTCTATATACTTTGAATATTAACCCCTTATCCAATGTATCATTAGCAAATATGTTCTCCCAGACAGTCGGTTCCCTTTTCACTTTGATGTTGGTTTCTTTCGCCCTTTAGAAGTTTTCAGTTTGATGTAGTCCCATTTATAAATGTTTTCCTTTGTTTCTCTTGCTCTAGGCTGCGTATCAGTGAAAATTCCGCTATGTATGATTTCTGAGATTTTTCTGCCTATATTTTCTTCAAGGATTTTGATGGTTTCACAAGTTGCATTTTTTTTTATAAATTTATTTTTGTTACAGATGATTCTCCTTTTTTCCCCATTGAATCCCTCCTTGCCATCCTCCCACTGCGGCCCCAACTTTGTTGTCCATGTCCATCAGTTATGCACACATGTGTATACGTTCTGTAGTTTATCTCTTCCCTCCCCCCAAGGCCCTTTTCTGAGGGTTGTCAGTCTGTACCCTACTTCCACATTTCTGGGTCTACCCTGTTCCTCAGACTGTTATGTTTATTATATTCCACAAATAAGTGAGATCCTGTGATATTTGTCTTTCTCTGCTTGGCTTGTTTCACTTAAGATAATACTTTCCAGGTTCTCCCATGTCGTCTCAAAGGATAAGAGATCTTTCTTTCTCACAGCTGAATAGTACTCCATTGTGTATATGTACCACAGCTTTTTTATCCATTCGTCCACTGATGGACACTTGGGCTGTTTCCAGATCTTAGCTATTGTAAATAGTGCTGCTATAAACATGGGGGTACATGTATTCTTTCTGATTGGTGTTTCGGGCTTCTTAGGGTATATTCCTAGAAGTGGGATCACTGGGTCAAATGGTAATTCAATTTTTAATTTTTTGAGGTAACACCATAGTGTTTTCCATAGTGGCTGCACCAGTCTGCATTCCCACCAGCAGTGTACTAGAGTCCCCTTTTCTCCACACCCTCGCCAACACTTGCTGTTTGATGCTTTGTTGATGGCGATCATTCTGACAGGTGTGAGGTGATACCTCATAGTTGTTTTAATTTGCATCTCTCTGATGATGAGTGATGTTGAGCATTTCTTCATATGTCTCTTGGCCATTTGTATGTCCTGTTTGGAGAGGTGTCTATTTAGGTCCTCTGCCCATTTTTTAATTAAGTTCTTTGTCTTCCTTTTCTTGAGTTGTATGAGCACTCTATTTTGGAGATTAACCCCTTATCTGATGTATCATTGGCAATCATGCCAAAGGGAACCCATACGGTGGGTTCCCTTTCCGTTTTGATGGTTGTTTCTTTTGCTATGCAGAAGCTTTTGAGTTTGATGTAGTCCCATGTGTTCATTTTTTCCTTTGTTTCTGTTGCCTTAGGTGATATATCAGTGAAGATTCTGCTGCGTATGATGTCTGAAATTTTGCTGCCTACATTTTCTTCTAGGATTATTATGGATTCATGAGTCACATTTAAGTCTTTTATCCATTTTGAATTTATTCTTGTGTGTGGTGTAAGTTGATGGTCTAGTTTCATTTTTTTGCATGTAGCTGTCCAATTTTCCCAACACCGTTTATTAAAGAGGCTGTCCTTACTCCATTGTATACTCTTGCCACCTTTGTCAAATATTAATTGAATATAATATCTTGGGTCAATTTCCGGATTCTCTGTTCTGTTCCACTGGTCTATATGCCTGTTCTTGTGCCAGTACCAGGCTGTTTTGATTACAGTAGCTTTGTAGTATAACCTGATATCTGGCACTGTGATCCCAAAAGAAGGACTTTGTCCTTCTTTTTCAAGATTGCTGTGGCTATTCAGGGTCTTTTTTGGTTCCATATGAACTTTTGAAGTATTTATTCTAGTTCTGTGAAATATGTCGTTGTTATTTTGATGGGGATTGCATTGACTCTATAGATCGCTTTGGGTAATATGGACATTTTAATGATGTTAATTCTTCCAATCCATGAACAAGGTATGTGCTTCCACTTTTTTATATCTTCCTCTATTTCTTTTTTCAATGTCCTGTAGTTTTCTGCAAATAGGTCCTTTACGTCTTTGGTAAAGTTTACTCCTAGGTGTCTTAATTTTTTTTGCCCCGATGGTAAATGGGATTGTTTTTTTAGTTTCTCTTTCTGCGAGTTCATCATTGGTGTATAAGAATGCCGTCGATTTCTTGACATTAATTTGTATCCTGCTACTTTGCCAAATTCATTTATTAAGTCTAGTAGATTTCTGATGGAGTCTTTAGGGTTTTCAATGTATAATATCATGTCATCTGCGAATAATGACAGTTTCACTACCTCCTTACCAATTTGGATCCCTTTTATTTTTTCTTCATGTCTGATTGCTGTGGCTAAGACTTCCAGTACTATGTTAAATAAGAGTGGTGAAAGAAGGCATCCCTGTCTTGTTCCTGTTATTAAGGGAAATGCTTTAATTTTTTGCCCATTGACTATGATGTTGGCTGTAGATCTTTCATATATGGCCTTTATTATGTCAAGATATGATCCCTCTATTCCCACATTGCTGAGTATTTTTATCAGAAATGGGTGTTGGATTTTGTTGAATGCATTTTCAGCATCTATTGATATGATCATGTGGTTTTTGTCTTTCATCTTGTTTATGTGGTGTATCATATTTATTGATTTGCGAATACTGAACCAACCTTGCATCCCTGGGATGAACCCCACTTGGTCATGGTGAATAATTTTTTTGATGTATTGCTGGATCTGATTTGCTAGTATTTTACTAAGGATTTTGGCATCTATGTGCCTCAGGGATATTGGCCTGTAGTTTTCTTTCTTTGTAGTGTCTTTATCTGATTTTGGAATTAAAATTATACTGGCCTCATAAAATGATTTTGAAAGGCTTCCTTCTTCTTGAATTTTTTGGAATAGTTTGAGGAGAATGGATGTTAGTTCTTCTTTGAATGTTCGGTAAAACTCCCCCGTGAAGCCGTCAGTGCCTGGGCTATTCTTTGCTGGGAGAGTCTTGATTACATCTTCAATTTCCTTAGTTGTTATTGGTCTGTTCAAGTATTCTGTCTCTTCCCGGTTCAGTTTTGGGAGACTATGTGTTTCCAGAAATTTGTCCATTTCCCTTAGATTGTCGAATTTGTTGCCATATAAATGTTCATAGTTTTTCTTAACGGTCCTTTGTATTTCTGTGGTGTCGGTTGTTACTTCTCTTTCATTTCTGATTTTGTGTATTTGGGTTCTCTCTCTTTGTTTCTTGGCTCACTAGCTAAGGGTCCATCAATCTTGTTTATCTTTTCAAAAAAACAACTCTTTGTTTCATTGATCCTTGAAATTGTTTTTTTTTTTTGGTCTCTATGTCATTTATTTCTGCTCTGATTTTTACTATTTCCTTTCTTCTACTTGCTCTGGGGTTTTCTTCTTGTTTGCTTTCTAGTTCTTTAAGTTGTGAGGTTAGAAAGTCTATTAGAAATTTTTCTTGTTTCTTGTGGTAAGCCTGTAGTGCTATGAACTTCCCTCTCAGAACTGCTTTCGCTGCATCCCATAGATTTTATGTTGTTGTGTGTTCCTTTTCATTGGTTTCCAGGAAGTTTTTAATTTCTTCCTTGATCTCCTCGGTAACCCATTCATTGTTTAATAACATGCTATTTAGCCTCCATGTGTTCAAAGGTCTTTGCATGTTCTTGTTGCAACTGATTTCTAGTTTCATGCCATTGTGATCTGAGAAGATGCTTGATATGATTTCAATCTTCTTGAACTTGTAGAGACTTAGTTTGTGTCCTAACTTGTGTTCTGTCTTTGAGAATGTCCCATGTGCACTGGAGAAGAATGTGAATTCTGCAGTTTAGGGGTGTAATTCTCTGTAGATATCTATTAAGTCCATTTGGTCTAGTACTTCATTTAGAGTCTGTTTCCTTGTTAATTTTTTGTAGAGGATCTATCCAGTGAGGTCAGCGGGGTGTTGAAGTCCCCTGCTATGATTGTATTGCTGTCGATTTCTCCTTTGAAGTCCTCCAGAAGTTTTTAATATATTTTGGTGCTCCTATATTGGGTGCATATATGTTTACCAAGGTTATATCTTCCTGTTGGATAGATCCTTTCAGTCTTATATACTGACCTTCTTTGCCTCTAGTTATAGCCTTCATTTTGAAATCTATTTTATCAGATATGAATATTGCTACCCCAGTTTTTTTCTCCTTTCCATTTGCTTGGAAGATTTTTTTCCATCCCTTCACTTTCAACCTATGTGAGTCTTTTGTTGTGAGGTGAGTCTCTTGTAAACAACATATATATGAGTCATGCTTTCTTATCCAATCAACTATTCTGTGTCTTTTTTTTGGAGCATTCAATCCATTTACAGTTAAGGTGATTATTGATATGTACTTATTTATTGGCATTTTTGTTTGGTGTGGTTATATTTTTCTTCCTATTTCTTCTCCTAATTACAGCAGTTCTTTTAACATTTCTTGCAGTGCTGGTTTGGTGCTAATGTATACCCTTAGCCTATTTTTGTCTGGGAAGCTCTATATTTGACCTCCTATTTTGAATGATAGTCTTGCTGGGTAGAGTAGTCTTGGATTCAGGTCCTTGTTTTTCATGACCTTGATTACTTTATGCCATTCCCTTCTGGCCTGTAGTGTTTCTGTTGAGAAGTCAGCTGATGGCCTTATGGGGGTTCCTTTGTAGGTAACCTGTTGCTTAGCTCTTGCTGCCTTTAGGATTCTCTCTTTGTCTTTAATTTTTGGCATTTTAATTACTCTGTGTCTTGGTGTGGGCCTGTTTGGGTTCTTCTTACTTGGGGCTCTCTGTGCTTCTTGAACTTGAATGCCTTCTTTCTTCACCAAATTAGGGAAGTTTTCTGTCACTATTTTTTCAAATATATTCTCTAACCCTTGCTCATTTTCTTCTTCTTCGGGGACTCCTATGATGCAAATATTATTATGTTTCCATTTGTCCCACAGTTCTCTTAAGCTGTCTTCCTGTTTTTTAATTGTTTTTTTTTTTTTTTTCCTTTTCGTTTTCTGATTGCTTGATTTTTTCTACCTTGTCTTCTAATTCACTGATCTGGTCCTCAGCTTCCTCTACTCTGCTGTTTCATCCTTCCAATGCATTCTTTATTTCTGCTATGTCATTATTCATTTCTTCCTGGTGCTTCTTGATTTGCAATTTCTTGTTGCAACATTGATTTTCAATGTTTCTATGTCTTTACTCATGGTGTTGATGTCCTTACTCATGCTGTTGAGCTTCCTCAAGATCACGGCTCTGAATTCTAGCTCTGTTAACTTGCTTAACTGCATTTGGTTTATCTCATCTTTGGTAGAGGTCTCTTGTTCTTTCATTTGGGATCTGTTTCTTTGTTTCACCATTTTGGCTATCTCAGTGGGTTTTGGAGCCTGCCAATTTTTTTCTGTGGATGTTGGTGTTCTTCTTTTTGTGAGTCCTTCTACTGGGTTTGGATGAGCATGGGAGGACCCACTTTAAACACCACTGTCAAGTCTTACTTTCCTGAGTATATTTTCAACCCAGGAAAGGTACAGTTATCCTCTAGCTTTTTGCCTAGAGGCTATTAGTCGTGGTTACTTGAAGAGCCTTGGGTTCTCAGTTGAATGAGAACCTCCCTCAGGTGTTCAGTGTAAGAGGATTTCCCGAGGATGGGGCAGATGCTGGTTGTTAATAAGCCTCAATTTGCATTTCAATGGCCCACCTGGGTGGGGTTGAATCTCCGAAGGAGGGGCTTTCACCTCTCCCCTGAGCCCTTGGAAGGAGTAATATGGCCACCATCCTGTAAGGCAGCAACTCAACAAAAGCTCTGAGCGCCCTCCAAATCCTGAGTGTCCCCACACAGTTCCAGTCCAATCTGCCCTTTCTCTGCCTGAGCCCAAGATGAGTGGCTGTGGCTATTTTAGCGCTCTGTTCCAGCCCTTTGCACTGTGGAGCCAGCTTGGGACTTTAACCCCGAGGGCACTGCTCACAGCTAAGACTGCTGCAGTCTGTGGGCTCCCATCCCCCCTCTCACACCTCTGCAATCCTACCAGGATCGATTCAGTTTCCCTATTTATATGGTCCTCGCAAGCTGCTTTTCCATTGCTTTTTCCCAACGATTTGTCTTTATTTTAGTTGCAATTCCAGTTTGGTCCTGGGAGATGGTCTGTGTAGCTTCCATTCACTCCACCGAAATTTTGGTATCACTTACCATCTATTTTGAATGATAGCCTCACGAGATAGAGTACTCTTGGATTTAGATTATTTTTTTTTCATCACCTTGAATACCTCCTGGCATTGCATTCTGGTCTATAGTGTTTCTTTTGAAAAATCAGCTGATAGCCTTATGGGGGCTCCTTTGTAGGTAACCTGTTGTTTTTCTCTTGCTGCCTTTAAGATTCTCTCTTTGTCTTTAATTTTTGGCATTTTAATTATGATGTGTCTTGGTGTGGGCCTCTTGGGTTCTTCTTACTTGGGGCTCTCTGTGCTTCCTAAACTTGTATGACTTTTTCAATTGCTAAGTTAGGGAAGTTTTCTGCCACTATTTCTTCAAATATATTTTCTAACCCTTGCTCATTTTCTTCTTCTTCTGGTACTCCCATGATATAGATATCATTACATTTCATATTGTTCCACAGCTCTCTTAAACTGTCCTCCTGTTTTTTAATTGTTTTTGTTTGTTTGTTTGTTTGTTTGGGGGGGTTTTTGGTTCTCTTATTGAGTGATTCTTTTTCTGCCCTATCGTCTAATTTTCTGATCTGATGCTTGGCTTCCTCTAAGCTGCTGGTTATTTCTTCTAATGTGTTCTTTATTTCTGCTATGTCATTCTTCATTTCTGCTTGGTGGTTTTTCATTTCCAAGTGGTTGATTTTCATTGTTTCCATGTCTTTACTCATGCTGTTGAGCTTCCTCATAATCATTACTCTGAACTCTGATAACTTGCTTAAGTCCATTTCATTTAGCCCTTCCTCTGTAGAATTCTCTTGTTCTTTCATTTGGAATTTATTTCTTTGTTTCACCATTTTGGCTATCTCAGCAGGGTTTGGAGCCTGCCAAATTTTCCCTGTGTCAGTGTTCCATTGATTATGGCTCCCTCTGCTGGGTTTGGATGAGTATTGAAGGTACCATGCTAAACACCAATGTCTAGTCTTACTTTCCTGAGTAGAGTTGCAGGCCAAGCACAGATTCAGTTATCCCAGAGCTTTTGCCTGCAGGCTGACTACTAGTCTCAGTTACTTAATGAGCCTCAGGTTGTAGCCCTCAGCTGAATGAAAAGTCCCCCAGGTGGGCAGGGTAAGAGGATTTCCCATGAGTGGGGCAATTGCTTTCCCCTGAGGGTAAAGTTGCTTTAAGAAGAAAATGATTTCTGCAGTGTGGGTTAATGGCTCAGTGCAGGGACCCAGGCCTCAGCCTTCATAGCTCAGTCCTCAGAGACCAGACAGCCAAGACTGAGAGCCAGGTTCAAAGCTCAAAGCTTTCAGAGGCTCTTGTCTGCCTACTGGCTAGCAGGTAGTCTCTGGCTGTTAATGAGCCTCAGGTTGCACTTCTCTGAACTGGGTGGTGTTAAATTCCTGAGGGAGGGGCAGTTGCCTCTCCCCCAGGCTAATGCTACTCTGGGAAGGGACTTCTTGAGGAAAATGGCTGCTACTGTCTTGTGGTGGAGTGACTCGGCATAGAGCTCCTGATGGCCTCATTCCTAGCTCTCTCCCCACTGCCCCAAGCCCCCAACTCTCCTCACATAGTTCCAGTCCAGTCCACCATCCTTCTGCTGGAGCCCAAGGTGAGTGGCTGTAGCTGTAATTTAGTGCACTGGCCCTTCAGGGAAGTGGCAGTGTTCCCTGAGCCTTTCCCTGCTGGACAAAACCTCTGCCCTGGTGATTTTCTCAGCCAGGTATTAGGTGGACACCTTTCCCTGCCTGCCACTTGGTGCTGGGGAGCCAGTTGGAGTTTTAACACCCAACTTCTCAGAGGAAACTGCTCACAGCTAAGACAGCCCTCAACTGCTGCCCATGGGCACCCAGCCAGCCCTCTTGCACCTCCACAGTTCCTACCAGTCTTGATTTGGGGTCCTCTTTATGTCCCTGGATATAAGGATTCTCTCCAGCTGCCCTTCAGATGGTTTTTCCAGATGATTTATCTTTATTTTAGTTGTAATTCCAGTTTTGTCCTGTAATTCCAGTTTGGCCTATGTAGCTTTCATTCACTCTGCTGCCATTAACCTCTCTCCTGGAATAATTTTTTTAGTACACAATCTTCAAATAGATGCTGAGAAAACCTATTAGAATTAGAAAACCAAAAATATCACGTGGATTTTTTTTTTTAAGCAACAGCAATCTTGGGTTGTTAGGGAAACCTGGGTTTATTGTTGTCATGGAAGTAGAGGATCACTTCCTATAGGGGAGAGAGGCAGTGGTGGGCTATTTATAGATTTTTGGCTCTGATTTAAGACATCTTTCAATAGCAGTGCCAGTTAGAACTGGGTAAGGTTGATGATACAATAGCTTATGATCAGTGGACACAGGTTAAGAGGTGGCAGGTTGGAAGGCAGTCTTGGGAGAGAAAACAGCTGATTGCAGCAAGCTATTGAAAGTTGACTGCTCTGATACTCATTTAAGTGGTTTTGGGGGAAGATTTTGAAATGAACAGTAAAGTTATTTGCAGTTTTATCTTCCTGGGCAGAATTTTATGGAATGATAAAGTCATATGGATAAAGACATTATAATAGTAAAGTCATATTAATTTATATGATAGGCTGGGTGGGGTAAATAATTTCTCCTCTCCAAGGTAAATTTGCAGAGATTTTACTGTGGACTTGAGGAATTCTGAGGCCTTTGAGCTGATAGGGATGGTTTCCAGAAAGATGTGGGGACCAAGTAGCCAGGGTCAGCAGGAGTTTTTAGGCATGGGGACAGACCACATTCTCAAAACATTCTCAAAACAACAGCATCAGTGTGGACACCTCAGTCAAACACTCCTTTACCACATGTATCTGGAAAGGGGCGTATTAGAAAGCATACATGATACCCTTGCCTTTAGCGGATAGACACATACTCCTTGAACACAGCAAAATTGGTGAGCAAAGGGCTGGAGCAGAAACCAAAGGGGAGATATCTAATGTAAACCAAACACTGAGCATGTGTGATCTTAGAAAGTCTCTCACCACCAGGTTGATATTTGTTTTGTATTTTGTTTTTTGTTTTTTACTAAAGAATCAGAATTAGGTAAGTAACTCATCTAAGATCATCTACCTGGCTAAAGGAATAGCTAGAATTTAGTTTATCTAACTCCAAACATCATGGCTTTCCTAGTATTTTATACTGACCCTATCTTTGATTGGGAAAATTCTAGACCTGGTGGGAGATGAAGTATATGGTGTAGACAAAGTTGGGAATAACAGCTGGGAGGTTATTGCAAAGGCCAAAAAGTGGTAAACACCTGAACAAGGGCAACTGTATGAAAAATTAGGAGGAAGGTCAAGCTCAAAAAAATTCAAAAAGTAGAATTATTAAACTTTTAGATTAGCTAAGAAAATTGACATTTTTGTTTCATTTGTACACTTAATATCCATGATCTTTTTTTACTCCAAGTAAACAAAAATTCTAAAGTTTAGCTGACCATCTAATACTGGGACTTCTACAGTGTGGTGAGCAGGCCAGAGTGAGGCCCAGAGGCAGCTCCATAATCGACAAGGAGTGTGTGACAGTTTCAGAAGAACAGGAGGGAATACTAATCTAAATTATTATTTTCACAGAAATCCCAATTATCATTAACTAATTAAGAATTGCAAACAAGCTATAGGATGGCCTGAGTTAGTTTATACAAGCTAATATTGTTAATGGGGTGCAGTTCATCTCAGCAAACATATTTTCATGTCCGTGTGCCTAATGTTTAAGTTGATTAAATTTTCATTGTCTTGTTTCATTGACACACAAATCAAGGGCTCAAAGTTGATTCACTGAAGTGAAAATGAAGAGGTGGCAATTCCAATACAAATATTTCCGTTTAGAAAAGCATACTCTTGTGAGGCAGGTACCAATGCTTTCCCCAGTGACATATGAGGAAACGGAGGCACATAGATTTCTTAAGGGAGGAATACAAAGTTCCTAAGTGACAGAGCTTGGATTTGAACCCTGACATTGTGGGTCTGAAGCCTGCAGTTGTAAGCACTGTGAGACATTGCCATACAGTTAATGAGGGAGATTTGTTCTATTAGCACCCAAAATCTGTGATAATTTTTGCTGAATTAATGACAAACTTTAAGCCATTATTTATATTTAGTATCAGTACTAATGAAGCACCTGCTAAGTATGAAAAAAGGAAGGGCATTCCTGCTGGAATAAAACTGGTTCTACCTGAATGCCAATCCACAAACTACTTCATTTACAGAGAGCAGCTGGCATTGCAATATGCCTCTTGATCTTAGTGCTGAGTTGAAGGAAATAGTGGAAATTGAAAAATTATCTTTGGCCACTAAATGCACATGTTCTTAGCATTCTTTGTGCTTTTTTGATCTGAAGTGTACTCTCTAATTAAGGGAAGGTGTAAATGCTATTTATGGTTATTTTTAAATACCGAATGAGGTAAAGATATTTCTTTATTATCTTATATTGTTATTATAGCCATCTATAAGATTTCATACATCTTTGTCAATTTTGAATCTCAAAGATATTCAATGTCTTAAATATGCTGAACCTATAACTTTAAAGCCACAATATCATGATTTTTATTATTGAGGATAGGATAGCAGAATTTCAATCAAACAGTTTGATCACCTGGACTTCTTTCAGAATACTTATTTTTCACTTATTGGAGAAAGAAATCAATGGCCCCCTACTGGACATATTTAGAAACTATACTAAGGTCAAATACATTCTAAAATGCTTTCAGAGACATACACAACCAAGGAATGGATTAGGAATCCATTCACAGTTGCCGTCCAAGTTAACAAACCTCAGTTTTGTGTGAGGTATTTGTCACCTTAGTTCCTTTGAAGCACTGAAATTAGTAAGGAGTGAAAAATCTCACTATTACTTTTAGATCCATGTTCAATCCAAATATCCAGAACTTCCTGCCAGAGTCACCTAACAATTTCTGTAATCATGTTAGGATTTTCCAATAAGAAAATCTAGATTTGGTTCATCTGAACATAATTATAAAACCCCATTAAGAGTAGTTTAAAAAATATCTCTGCCCCACCTCTCTCTCCAAGAAGTTGGATGGCTGGCAATTCAATGTGGCTCTAGTTTCATCTTTCTTTCTAATCCATCATCCTATCACTAGGTTGTATCTTCAAGGTTATCATATAAGCCATCTTGCCTGCATCCTAGACTAAGAAAAGAATGGCAGGAAAAGACAAAAGAGCAAAAAAGGGACACACGCTGCTTAACCAGGTCCTTTTATAAAGGTTAAAGTTGGTGGTGTGGTGCACAGGCATGCTAAATAGCAATTCCAGATGATGAATAAAGAAAAATTGGGTATATTTAAAGAAAAGGGGGTGGGGGATGGGGATATCCAAAGGAAAAGGCTACACATCACTGAGCCATGGGGTATTGGGTTGATGACGGCAGCCCCTAGGTGCTGGAGTTTCATCCCTATATGTAGCCACTAGCAGGAAGTTTTTGTCTTCAGTAGGTTTTGGGGTCTTGGTTGGGGGGGTTGGGCAATGAGGTTGGGTCTACAGGAATTCGAATGTGTGATCAAGTGCTTCTTTGGCAGTTTTAGCTCCTTATATGGTTTGATTCCTGGTGTCTGGCATTTCTTGTCCAACAAGTCCTGGTCTTCTTCTCCTGTGGCAGGAAGCTTCAACAAGTTTTCCTGGTGGGGAAGCTTACAAAATTGCTGTTAAGAATTATATTTCCTTGTAAGTCCTAACATTTTCCTCCTCTTTCTATTTGTTACTAATTATTCTTATGGAATTGGGACAGAGGTCTCTTTCTTCTGTAGCTGCTTCCTGATGGTTTGTGGGTGTAGAGCTGTCCCTAAGCTGTGTTAGTATATTGGGGAATAAGGGTAGGGATAAGTTCTATAGGCCATAGTCAGGGCTATTTGTTTGCCATTAATAGTTCATATATGATTTTGGAGAAAGGAAAGGAGGGTGTGGATGGGCTTCCAAAGTGAGACCTATATTGTGTAAACAATTAATCAGATATTTAATAAGAAGAATACCTTTGAAAACAAGAAAAAAAACAAAGGTTAATGATTGTGTGCATTATAAACCAGTTTCTGAGTCTAAAACACAGTCAGTTGAGAAGGCTTAAAGTTTTGCTGGAATGAAAGCAAGCAGTGACAGTCGGACAGCATCAGATATGCAGGTAAATTCTGTGTGATTGACATTGTATCAATAGTTTTTAATAATTCCAAGTCAAAGGTGGGGAGAAAAAAAATGAAACATTAGTTGGGAGGGTTGAAGACAATTAGAAGAATTCAGGAATCAGTTCAGTTTATAGGTAAAAATAAAACTTTAGACTTTGAAGGGAATCAACTGAGCTAGAGTTCAATATTCACAGTTGGGCATTGTGATTTTTATTGAAACAATTTCTCTCCCTAAAATCACCCTCATTTTTAGTAAAGAGATTGCATTAGGTCCAGTTTTAATTTAGCTTGATTATTTGCATAAATATGACAAGAATCATATAGGTTTTTTCAAATATGCTTTGCTGGAATTTTACAAGAAATCTTTAGATTGAGCTTTAGTCAGCCCTTCAGGGCACAGAAGCCTAGCCGCACAGTTGTCATCTGGCTTTGCCTGCAATACCTATTAGGCTTGGGTGGATTCCTCAAGTTCTTCAGGTCCCCCAAACGTCTTGAGGTTCTTACCTTACCATCTTTCAGGAAAGCAACCTTTGTTTCTTACTTGGAAAGACTGCCATGAGCCATTGACCAAGCAAGGTACCAGGCCATTCCCTGCAAGTGGCTTCTGATCAGCTTCAACCAGTGTTGAGAATCAATCCCAATTCCTTAAGGCTTTTTGGTGACATCCAGAGTCTAGACATGTCTCTCTTGATCATGACATTCCAGTCAAAGACATGGTTAATAAAACCACAATTGGAACCTGATTTCATATGTTCTATAATAAAAAGAAGAGATTCTTATTATATTTATGTAAATAAATATATTGTTATAAGAATAATAGTCATCGAGAGTTGCCAAATTCTGGAGGGATTGGGTAGGGAGAAAAATATAAATGCTTCCATATTGTTTGAGGATATAATTAATTAATTTGTTTTAGGAAAATAAAAACAAGATTTTCTACATCTAGAAAACAAAAAGATTTTTTTAATGAGCAATATTTTGAACAAAGTCATAGAGTAATAACTATTAACAAATTTTTGTTTGTCCTGATTATTTACCAGTATTTTCATGAATCCAGTTATTTCTTAAAGTTTTATAAATCTTTATTTACTTCAAAGAGATGACCTGCTTAGAAACCTGTAAGTTAGAGTATGTCAGAGTCCTTTTCACGAACATATTTGTAAATGCATCAGAGTAAAACAATGACTGCCTATTAAAAAACTTAAAATGACATGGTTATAGACTTGACTGTAATAAAATTAATAATGTATTTTGCTTTCTTTTTGTAAGATATAATAATCCAAGATAACAATTTCTTGGTAAATAATAATAATTATTAAATGACCTAAAAGAACAATACAAAGCTCACATTTTCAGATTCACTACATAATTTCAATAAAGAACAAATAATATATGCAAGATTTTAAAACACTGCACATGGCTCATTGGAAGTGTGCATTGAGCACTAAAAATAATTCATAAACACTCCAATGTGTGGACCAGAAACAGCCAGAGTATCACTGCTGGAGGCCCTCATAGGGAGGCATCACTCTTGGCTTGTCCGGTGTCACTGACTGGACACCTGCTACTCCTAAGAGCTTTCTGTTTGAACTCAGGTTTGAATCTTTGTAAGTTCCTTTATAGAGCAGACTGAAATTTCTAGAACATCTATTTTAATAAAAGATATATGTATACAAATAGAACATAGCTATTCTTAATTTTTATTTGGCAAAGCTTCCCATATAATTTCAAATGTATTAAATAGGCCTGATTAGTTTAAAAAAAAAAAAAAAACCTACAAAGAAAAATCCTTGTGATATACCAGGGCCCATAGCAATAAGTCAAAATCATTTCTTTTTCTTTTTTATTTATTTATTTACTTATTTTTGTTACAGGTGTTTCTCCTCCCCCCCCCCCACACCCTCCTCCTCCTTCCGCCCCACCTCGTCCCAGCTTTGTTGACCTTGTCTATTGGTTATGCGTACATGCAAATAAGTTCTGTGGTTTAGCTCTCCCCCACCACAACCCCTCTTCTGGGGATTGTCAGTCTACCCTACTTCCACGTCTCTGGGACTACCCTGTTCTTCAGACTGTTATGTTCATTACATTCCACAAATAAGTGAGATCATACGATATTTGTCTTTCTCTGCTTGGCTTGTTTCACTTAGGATACTTTCCAGGTACCTCCATGTCATCTCAAAGGATAAGAGATCTTTCTTTCTTACAGCTGCATAGTACTACATTGTGTATATGTACCACAGCTTTTTTATCCATTCGTCCACTGATGGACACTTGGGCTGTTTCCAGATATTAGCTATTGTAAATAGTGCTGCTATGAACATGGGGGTACATATATTCTTTCTGATTGGTGTTTCAGGCTTCTTAGGGTATATTCCTAGAAATGAGATCACTGGGTCAAATGGCAATTCAATTTTTAATTTTTTGAGGTAACACCATAGTGTTTTCCACAGTGGCTGCAACAGTCTGCATTCCCACCAGCACTGTACTAGAGTCCCCTTTTCTCCACACCCTTACCAACACTTGCTGTTTGATGCTTTGTTGATGGCAGCCATTCTGACAGGTGTGAGGTGATACCTCATTGTTGTTTTAATTTGCATCTCTCTGATGATGAGTGATGTTGAGCATTTCTTCATATGTCTCTTGGCCATTTGTATGTCCCATTTGGAGAGGTGTCTATTTAGTTCCTCTGCCCATTTCTAATTAAGTTCTTTGTGTTCCTTTTGTTGAGTTGTATGAGCACTCTATATATTTTGGAAATTAACCCCTTAGCTGATGCATCATTGGCAATTATGCTCTCCCATACAGTGGGTTGCCTTTCCACTTTGATGGTCGTTTCTTTTGCTGTGCAGAAGCTTTTGAGTTTGATGTAGTCCCATGTGTTCATTTTTTTCTTTCTTTCTGTTGCCTTAGGTGATGTATCAGTGAAAATTTTGCTGCATATGATGTCTGAAATTTTGTTGCCTACATTTTTCTTCTAGGATTTTTATGGATTCATGAGTCACATTTAAGTCTTTTATCCATTTTGAGTTTATTCTTGTGTATGGTGTAAGTTGGTGGTCTAGTTTCATTTTTTTTTTTTTTTGCATGTAGCTGTCCAATTTTCCCAACACCATTTATTAAAGAGGCTGTCTTTACTCCATTGTATGCTCTTGCCACCTCTGTTGAATATTAATTAAGCATAATGTTTTGGGTCAATTTCTGGGTTCTCTGTTCTATTCCATTGATCTATGTGCCTGTTCTTGTGCCAGTACCAGGCTGTTTTGTTTATAGTAGCTTTGTAGTATAACCTGATATCCCATATTGTGATCCTGCCTACTTTGTCCTTCTTTTTCAAGATTGCTGTGGCTATTTGGGGTCTTTTTTTGGTTCCGTATGAACTTTTGAAGTATTTCTGTGAAGTATTTCTAGTTCTGTAAAGTATGTCGTTGGTATTGTGATGGGGATTGCATTGAACCTATAGATTGCTTTGGGTAGTATGGACATTTTAATGATGTTAGTTCTTTGAATCCATGAACATATATGTGCTTCCACTTTTTCATATTTTCTTCTGTTTCTTTTTTCAATGTCCTGTAGTTTTCAGCAAATAGGTCCTTTACTTCTTTGGTTAAATTTATTCCTAGGTATCTTAATTTTTTTGCCGCGATGGTAAATCGAATTGTTTTTTTAGTTTCTCTTTCTGTGAGTTCATCATTGGTGTATAAGAATGCCGTCGATTTCTTGACGTTAATTTTGTATCCTACTACTTTGCAAAATTTATCTATTTAGTAGATTTTTTATCAAGCCATTAAGGTTTTCTATGTATAATATCATGTCGTCTGTGAATAATGACAGTTTCACTTCCTCCTTTCCAGTTTGGATCCCTTTTATTTTTTCTTCATGCCTGATTGCTGTGGCTAAGACTTCCAGTATTGTGTTAAATAAGAGTAGTGAAAGTGGGCATCCCTGTCTTGTTCCTGTTCTTAAGGGAAATGCTTTTAGTTTTTTCCCATTGAGTATGATGTTGGCTGTAGGTCTTTCATATATGGCCTTTATTATCTCAAGATATGGTCCCTCTATTCCCAAATTTCTGAGCATTTTTATCAGAAATGGGTGCTGGATTTTGTCAAATGCTTTTTCAGCATCTATTGATATGATCATATGGCTTTTATCTTTCATTTTGTTTATGTGGTGTATCACATTTATGGATTTGCAAATATTGTACCAGCCTTGCATCCCTGGGATGAATCCCACTTGGTCATGGTGAATAATTTTTTTGATGTGTGGCTGTATCCGATTTGCTAGTATTTTACTAAGGATTTTGGCATCTATGTTCATCAGGGATATTGGCCTATAGTTTTCTATCTTTGTAGTGTCTTTTTCTGGTTTTGGAATTAGAATTGTGCTGGCCTCATAAAACGAGTTTGGAAATTCTTCTTGAATTTTTAGGAATAGTTTGAGGAGAATGGTGTTATTTCTTCTTTGAATGTTCTGTAAAACTCCCCGGTGAAGCTGTCTGGGCCTGGGCTTTTGTTTGCTGGGAGAGTCTTGATTACATCTTCAATTTCCTTAGTTGTTATTAGTCTGTTCAAGTTTTCCCTCTCTTCCCGGTTCAGTTTTGGGAGACTATGTGTTTCTAGAAATTTGTTCATTTCACTTAGATTGTCCAATTTGTTGCTATATAATTGTTCATACTATTTGTTAACAATCCTTTGTATTTTTGTGGTGTCAGTTATTATTTCTCCTCTTTCATTTCTGGTTTTGTATATTTGGGTGCTCTCTCTGTGTTTCTTGGTGAGTCTAGCTAAGGGTCCAAAAATCTTGTTTATCTTTTCAAAAAACCAGCTCTTTGTTTCATTGATCCTTTGAATTGTTTTTTTGGTCTCTATATCATATATTTCTGCTCTGATCTTTACTATTTCCTTTCTTCTACTTGCTCTCAGGTTTTCTTTTGTTTGCTTTCTAGTTCTTTAAGTTGTGAGGTTGGGTTGTGAATTAGAAATTTTTCTTGTTTCTTGAGGTGGCCTGTAGTGCTTTGAACTTCCCTCTCAGAACTGCTTTCACTGCATCCCATAGATTTTGTGTTGTTGTGTGTTCATTTTCATTGGTTTCCTGGAATTTTTTCATTTCTTCCTTGATCTCCATGGTAACCCATTCATTGTTCAATAACATGCTATTTAGCCTCCAGGTCTTCAAATGTCTTTACATGTTGTTGTTGCAATTGATTTCTAGTTTCATGCCATTGTGATGTGAGAAGATGATTGATATGACCTCAGTCTTCTTGAACTTGTAGAGACTTAGTTTGTACCCTAACATGTGGTCTATCTTTGAGAATGTTCATGTGCACTTGAGAAGAATGTGAATTCTGCAGTTTTGGGGTGTAATTCTCTGTAGCTATCTATTAAATCCATTTGATCTAGCGCTTCATTTACAGTCTCTGTTTTCTTGTTAATTTTTTGTCTAGATGACCTATTCAGTGATGTCAGTGGGATGTTGAAGTCCCCTGCTATGATTGTATTGCTGTCATTTTCTCCTTTGAAGTCCTCCAGAAGATTTTTAGTATATTTTGGTGCTCCTATATTAGGTGCATGTATGTTTACCAAGGTTATATCTTCCTGTTGGATAGATCCTTTCAATATTATGCAGTGGCTTTCTTTGTCCCCAGTTATGGCCTTCATTTTTAAATTTAATTTATCAGATAGAGTATGGTTACCCCAGCTTTTTTTTTCCTTTCCATTTGCTTGGAAGACTTTTTTTCATCCCTTGACTTTCAACCTATGTGAGTCTTTTGTTGTGAGGTGGGTCTCTTGTAAACAACATATGTGTGAGTCATGCTTTCTTATCCAGTCAACTACTCTGTGTCTTTTTATCAGAGCATTCAATCTATTTTCATTTAAGGTGATTATTGATATATACTTATTTATTGCCATTTTTGTTTGGTGTGGTTATATTTTTCTTCCTATTTCTCCTACTAATTACAGCAGTCCTTTTAACATTTCTTGCAGTGCTGGTTTGGTGCTAATATATTTCCTTAGCCTTTTTTTTTTTTTTTTCCTTTGGTCTGTGAAGCTGTTTATTTGACTTTCTGTTTTGGATGATAGCCTTTCTGGGTAGAGTAGTCTTGGATTCAGATCCTTGTTTTTCATGACCTTGATTACTTCATGCCATTCCCTTCTGGCCTGTAGTGTTTCTGTTGAGAAATCAGCTGATAGCCCTATGAGGGTCCCTTTGTAGGTAACCTGTTGCTTATCTCTTGCTGCCTTTAGGATTTTCTCTTTGTTTTAATTTTTGGCATTTTAATTACTATGTATCTTGGTGTGGGCCTGTTTGGGTTCTTCTTACTTGGGGCTCTCTGTGCTTCTTGAACTTGAATGCTTTTTTCCTTTACCAAGTTAAGAAAGTTTTCTGTCACTATTTCTTCAACTATATTCTCTAACCCTTGCTCATTTTCTTCTTCTTCGGGGACTCCTATGATGCGAATGTTATTACGTTTCCAGTTGTCCCACAATTCTCTTAAACTATCTTCCTGTTTTTTATATATTTTTTCCTTTTGGTTTTCTGATTGGTTGATTTTTTTCTACCCTGTTTCCTAATTCACTGATCCGGTCCTCACCTTCCTCTACTCTGCTGGTTAGTCCTTCCAATGTGTTCTTTATTTCTGCTATGTCATTCTTCATTTCTTCTTGGTGTTTTTTCATTTCCAATTAGTTGAATTTCAATGTTTCTATATCTTTATTCATGGTGTTGATGTCCTTACTCATGCTGTTGAGCTTCCTCAAGCTCATGGCTCTGAATTCTAGCTCTGATAACTTGCTTAACTGCATTTCATTCATCTCATCTTCGGTACAGTTCTCTTGTTCTTTCATTTGGGATTTGTTTCTTTGTTTCACCATTTTGGCTATCTCCATGGGTTTTTGAGCCTGCCAAATTTTCCCTGTATGTGTTGGTGTTCTGCTGTTTCTGGCTCCCTCTACTGGGTTTGGATCATCATGGGAGGGCCCACATTAAACACCACTGTCAAGTCATAGTTTCCTGGGTTTATTTAAATGTTCCATTATCCTCTAGCTTTTTGCCTGGAGGCTATTAGTCTCAGTTACTCATGGCCTTGGAATGTAGCCCTCTGGTATTCTGGGTAAGAGGATTTCCAGAGGGTGGGACAGATGCTGCTTGTTAATGAGCCTCAATTTGCATTTCTTTGACTAACCTGGGTGGGGTTTAATCTCCAAGGGAGGGGCTGCTGCTTTTCCCCACAACTCTAGGGAGGAGCAAGGTGGCTACAGTCCTGTGTGGCATGGAAGGAGCAAGCTGGCCACCATCCTTTGTGGGTGCAACTCAGCAAAAACTCTGAGCGCCCTCCAAATTCCGGGTGTCCCCACAGAGTTCCAGTCCAGTCTGCCCTCCCTCTGCCAGAGCCTAGGGTGAGTGGCTATAGCCAATTCAGTGCTCTGTTCCAGTCCTCTGTGCTGGGGAGCGGGCTTAGGATTTTAACCCCGAGGGCGCTGCTAACAGCTGAGACCACTGCTGTGTGCACTCCCAGCCCACCACCCTCTCATGCCTCTGCAGTCCTACCAGTGTCCCCAGTTATATGGTCTTTTCCCACTGCTTCTCTGTTGCTTTTTTCTGACGATTTGTCTTTATTTTAGTTGTAATTCCCATTTGGTCCTGGGAGATTGTCTGTGTAGCTTCCATTCACTCCGCTGCCATGTTTTCTCTCTCAAAGTCATTTCTTGGTTAAAAAATCTCTTAAAATGTAAACTTTGGGAATGATGTCAAGTACACTTAACCAAAGGATTATATTATAATCTCTTTATAAATCTAAGTAAAACAAACATATATTTTATGGTAATAATTATAAAAGACATTGATTAAACTTAAACTTGTTTTAATATTAAAAATTTTATCCAGACCACAGAATTTTGTTTAACCATATAAGCATTTAATCTCTGTAAACAAATAAAATAGTATACCCTAGTAATACCATTTGGAGTCAGAGAATATATTATATAATATACAAACACCTGAAAACCATATATATAATTCAAGTTATTTACTTTTGTAGAAAAGATACAAAGTTTTTCATTTGTTTTTGATAACTTTCATGAAGGCTAAAAATGGACATTCCTTAATACCAAGTGGGAAGACCTATTGAAATTTTTAATGAAGACATTAAGGGCTGTGAATTGTAAGTGGAAACAAAAGGAGTCTAGGCTCCAATCTAAGGAATTAAGCAATAGGAGAGAGCCTGAACAGGGCTGCTTTGGATCACTGAAAAGTCAGTAACCCTGGATATAAGCAAGAGAGAGGGGAGTCCCTTCATATGTCAAGGGTTATTATGTCCTGACTCATTGGACCCTGTCACCCAGGTGTTGCCTGGAGATGGTCCGGTGGGCAAGAGACTCCTTGTCAAGAGGGCAGGCTTACCCTCCATCTCAACATTAATGAGATGCATTTTGATGAAGGGTTTACTCCACACCGACAATGAGAAGAGAGAGTGTAATGAAAACAACTCCAGGTCCTAGAGTCACATAATGCCACCAGAGAGAAATCAAGCTGGGAAAGGAGGACTGGAGCCTGACTGGGTTTTTTCTACAAACTTAAAACTTCTACAACCTTCTGCAACCTTCTACAAACCTTCTTTAATTTTCACAAACTTTTTGACCCATTTAGAAATAACCATTATTAGAATAACGCAGTTTCAATCTTTGTCCTATAAAAACATGTATTTCTTTACCTTATGCCTCCTATTATCAAAACCATATAATTTTTTCCCAACTTAATTTGAACTTGTAACTCTTAGAAACCTTGATATTTTTTGTGACAACTACAAAGTAACTGCTCCACTTTACAGACTTTCTACAATAAAAAGCCAAAAGTAGGTGAACTTAAAGCTTGTCTAGCAAGCAATGTTTCAGTATTTTATGTTATTTCAAAATATTTAGATATTTCAAAATTCACTAATTTAGAAAAGAATAGTTGGAATAAATTAAATCGATTTGCTCAGATAGCTAAGGTTTTTTTCCTTTCTATAAGTCAGGAGTGTTATGGGGGCTGGGGGCTGGGGGCTGGGAGTTTCTGGCATTGGGGGCAAAATTTCCCATGTTGATTTAGTTTTATTTTGAGATCTGCAGTCTGAATAAACCTCCAGATATACTCTGTGCTGGGTTAAAGCACACTGCTTGTGTGCTGAGCTCCAAGTCATCTCCAACTTCCCATGTGTCTCAGCCTTCCCTCCCCCTGAACAAAGATTCCCAGTCACCTAAAAATGCCTGAGATTGGAGCTGGAGGGGGAAGGATAGGATATGGAGGTAAAGGGTCCAAGGGTGGTGAGGGGTAAGAGGTGGATTTGAGTCCTAAGGGAGGAGGTTCATGAGGTGAAGGACATATGGGTGGATAGTCAGTGCGGTCAAAATCAGGGATTTCTCGTGGTTTTAGGGACCTGGAGGTGGAAACATAAAGGATGCAGCAGAAGAACCAAATTTCAGGTTGATGGTGGAGTTCGGATAAGGCCTGAACTTAAGGAATCTCAGACCATTTGCCTAGGTGGCGGCAGTATAAATCCAATTGGAGAATGGTGTTATATTTGAGAGTGCCATTTGGGGAACAGATCTCCTGATTGTCTAATTTATATTGTGGCCATGCTATATTGCTTTAAAAGGCATGCCAGAGGTGAGTTCTTGAGAGGGGTTGAGATTGAGTTGCCCATGGCGTTATTATGAAAAAGGTGGTTGCAGGAGGTAGAGTTGCAAGCCTAGTGAGAGGGAAAAGCCAAGGGCTGGCATCCCAGCCTGGTTGCTGCCTCTTTCCTCATGCTGAAAACTATTCTAGCTGAAACCATCCCTTGTTAGAAAAGGTTCAGGTGGACGAAGTTGGTCCCCAGTGCCAGGGAAAAGTAGGAGCATCCTTCTATTTACTCCCTAGAACAAGTGAAACTGGTCAGACCCAGCACTGGGATTTGCCAGTGAAACCCACAACCAGTTGACAAGTGACCTATTGCAACTGAAACACTGGAATTGGCAATGCCAAGACTCACAACCCCCCACACACACCGCCAAAAAAAATTCTACAATGTATTTTGGGCCAGTCTTTGGGCAAGCATGTGTTTTTTCATAGTGTACCTCAATTGCTCAGACATTTGCTTGAAATCAGCAGGCTGCCTAATGCAATCTTGCCTATTCCAAGCCTGGTTTAGCCTGTCATGGGAGTCTTCTAGTGGCAGTTGTTCTAGTGGCTTTTAAGTGGCTGACCCATACCCACAAGTAGTGGCCCCATGGAGAACTGAGAACCTCAGTCCCTAATGCCCTGTTCCTGAGAATGAAGTAACTCAGCCATTAGCAGGAACCAGGAGGTCTGATGATCTGGCATTCCTGCCACAGCTCAGGAGTCTGAAAGGACTTGGTCAGTGCTGAACCCCAAGACTGAGTCTCTAGGGGCTGAGGGGAGGAGAAGGAAGGAAGGGGGAGGGAGGGACAAGGATAAGGGAAAGATTTCCTTCTGGATATTCCCATAGGGGCTACCAAAATGAAAGGTTAAAGTAGGTGGTGTGCACAGGCAAGCTAAATAGCAATCCTAGGTGGTGAACAAAGAAAAATTAGATTTATTTACAGAAAAAGGTCTGGGGGAAGGAGGTATTCGAAGGGAAGGGCTACAAAGCACCAAGCCATGGGGTATTGAGTTGATAATGGCAGCCCTTAGGAGCTGGAGTTTCATCCTTATATGCTTTCACTGGCAGGAAGCTATTGTTTTCAGTGGATTTTGGGGTCTTGGTTGGTGGGTTTGGGTAATGGGGTTGGGTACATAGGAATGCGGATGTGTGATCAGGTGCTTCTTTGGCAATTTTAGTTCCTTGTATGGTTTGATTCCTGGTGTCCAGCATTTCCTGTCCAACAAGTCCTCCTGGTCTTTGTTCTCCTGTGGTGGGGAAGCTTCAACAAGTTTTCCTGGTCATTGTTCTCCTGTGGCAGGGAAGCCTATAAAATGACCATTAAGAATTTTATTGCCTTGAAGTCGTAACACTTTTAACCAGCCAACCCATACACTACATATAACACTTGTACTTACTTTCATTGGCCAGAATAAGTAAGTTACACGAACTTACCTAACTCTAGAGGAAGTCTTTTATTTTGGATAATGATGTACATAGCTAGTAACTGAAATTCAGAGTTCTGTTAGTAGGAAGAGAACAGGTGTTGCAGTAACTACCTCTAGTTCTCAACCACTGAGCCAACATGATGTGGATAATCACATGTGGTTCATTTATCCAGGGTGGAATTGGGTGAAAGTTCTCTGCAATTTTAAAATTTGTTATTTTTAATACTTTTTGTTTATTATTTTTTAAATTCAGATAAATCTTTTTCCTTCCTAAAAAAATGAAGTTTGCAGTTGTTGGACACTCATTAAATGGATTGCATATGCCCAAAGTTTGATATACACTTATTGAAATTATTCAGTTTGGGAGGACAAAAAAGCCATTTTTCTAAATACCAACGGCACAGTGTTCCACTCCCCACTGATCGTAAAATTCCTGTCCATGGGAGGAGCATGAGTTTTTCAATATAAGACACACCAAACACTTTTTAATTTATGACTGTTTACCTGGCAGAAATGTGAGATAAAGGGAGGGAGGAGAGGCAAGACCTCTACTATAGTCATAGTTTTTTCCCAGGGCAAGGGATAGTCCCCAGTGTGTATAACTAACTAAATGGGTATGTAAATAAAGCAACTGGGTGAGTTAGTCACATCTAAAATGTCACTAGATGTTTGCTATGTCTATTTTCCAAATGTGAAATAGTATTTGACCCAGTTTTCCTCAAGGTTCTTAGAAGATAACAGATGTGATAATACTCGAAAATTTTAAAAAGTAGAGTTATATGGTGACATATTATATTACATTATAACTATACTATATTATAACTATGTTATATACTATATTACCAGTAATTTTCAATACATGAATGCTTTTTAGTTTTACAAATGCTTGAGGTGTCCTGAAAAATATTATTTAACACATATGATATATACCTAACATTTATGATATAATCACAAGTTCTGGGTTTTCTTTCCATTTCCACCATAATTATACTATGTGATCTTTGATTAAAAAAAAAATGAAGCTTGTCTACATCATAATTCCTGTCCTATAAAATGCAGAAAATAAATATTTTAAAGTTCTAGAAAAATGTGGATGGAGACTGAGGTCAGTATGAAGTAAATAGAGGCTTCAGCAGACAAAAAAGGATTTGAGTCTCACCCCTACCACTGACCAACTGTGTGTCCTGGGAGTTAAGTCACTTCTAAGTGTGACCTCTAGGCCTGTATGACCAGAGCCTCCTCTAACCTGTTTCAGCCCTCTGCACTGGCCTGGGGACCTTCAGAACCTGTGATGCAACCCAAGCCTCTGTGGACTTTGCTTGACATCACACCCTAGCATGGCTGCCATATCTCCTTTCACAATTCCCCTACCAGTTTTTCCTGGAAACACCTCCTAATATCATATTCACTGAAATCCTGGTCTCAGTGACGTCTGGATGGAAAACCCAAGTGACCACAAGAATAAGGGGAACGACTTGTGGGCAGAGAAGGGGCATGGCCAAACACAAGTCTTATCAATTCACAGTCCTGCTTATGTCTAGTTTCTTAATTTGGGGATGTCTGAGGGGCCAGGCAGCCCAAGGAAATGATAGTCACCCTCTGTACTACACTTTGTAAAATCCTACTTAACAGGCAAATCATTATTTTTTTTTTTCACCTAAAATGTATAAAACTATCATCTATATTAGCAAAAACTGTAAGGTGTTTAGGCAAGATTATTACTGTAGACAGTCAGTCAGAGCACTGGCAATTGAGGGCAAGGTGAGTGCTGCCAGGCTGGCCACTTCAGAGGGGCGGACTTCAGGGAAGCTTCACAGAGGACACAGGTACACTGGGTCCCAGGGGTGCCTGTGACTTCAACTTGCTCCCCCAGATTTGCAGGCGCTGTGTCCAGCATGGGGAGGCGGGCTGAGGGCTGCAACATCTCCAGGCTTCCTGATGGTGGGTCCTGCAGCTTGCCTTTCTTTGTTGACCCTGATACTATAGACAGGGAGCACTGGAAGTCTCCCCATTGGCCAAGAAAGAGGTTCTTACACTAAGCACACCAAAGGCTAGAAAGATGAATGGATAGGGCCCAAGCAACCAAAAGCTACCAAGATAATTGGATAGAAAAAAGAAAAAAGAAAAAAGAAAAAAAAGCCCTTCCACCCCTATCCCTATAAGAACAGGGCTTGAGCAGGAAGTGGAGATGGTCTTTGAGAGGAGAGTCCACCATTCTCCCAGGTTGTGGCACCTGAATAAACCTCTTTTATTTTTCCCCAGGACCTGTTTCACGAGTTTGGTTTTCCTTGTGGCAGGCAGCTGAACCTGCCTTTCAGTTACAAGATGTTTGGTTTAGAACTAAAAACATCTCCACATCTGTATAAATACAGGGTTTTTTGTTTTGTTTTTTACTTTTGATCTAAAGGTTTTGGCACTAAGTAAAGTAAAGAGAGGCTGAAAAATATTACTGCCTGACTCATGTTAGCTAATGTTATATAGATTTAGAAAAACAAATTGGCCAATACGCAGTTGTTCAAAACTGCTCTGCAGTAATCGAATGCTAATTCCTCCACTGCAATTACATTTGGATCTGGCATTAAACAATGAGTAAATCAACTTTTCAATGGCCTTTTTTAGTCTCTTCCTATGACTGAATTATACACATTTCCCACGATGCTCTTAATTTCAAAACTCATTTCCTATCACAGTGCATATCATTTTTCTGAATGATTCTGAGGCTGTTTCTGTTTGTTTCCTCCAACACCTGATTTAGTTAAGGCACACAGTGTGAGGAAAGCTATGTCACATATAGATAAATGGTTGCTTTACAAGATCCTTGGAGAGGAACTCTTTAAAATGGGGAAGGGATTTATATGTATTACATAGACCATGGCAACAATGACGTAGTTTTATCATCTTTCATCAACTCATTTTAATTTTGTTTTTCTTCCACTTCCTTTGCTCTAATAATTCTTTTCCAGTCAAGCCTACACAATATTCTATTTGAAAATTAGTTCAATTTATTCTCTGATATAATTTGGTCAAAACCCCTGGTTAGTAGATTTATAATTAATTGGTATCCACTCTATTTTGTAGACCTAAAACAATGTCTCTTAATAACGTCCTTTAATGGTTCTTAAAATGTTTGAAGGCTTTTTCTAAAATTACTGAAAATAAAATTTACTTTTATTAGCTTTGGGGGAATCCAAAGAAGTAATCAGACAAAAGTATAGCCTTCAGCCATAATATCCCATTATTCCTGAGGATTACCAAACAAACATCACCTCACTGTTCAACTTCCTGGGGGATAATCTGAGGGTATTCTCTCATGACAGAAGGAAGGGCCACCCCCCCCCCTCTGTGCTCTCTCACCTAGAACTGTGGGGAGAATTCATCTAGTACAGCTGGCCCACAAAGCTTTCAAGGGATGCATGACAGCACCCCATCAGAGAGGAGGATGGAAATAGTGAGTTCGATGAAGCTGTTCTTTCAGAATATGCCTTACACTAAATCCACTAGAATGTGTTCTAATCACATTGCCCTGCTGGCTTTGGCAGGTTCATCAGGAATTTTAAACATGTTTGGGGTTATAGCACTGGAGATGGAAACACAGATGCTATTAAATTGATCTGATTTTCCACCTCTCCCAACATCTCATGGCTCCTTATCCTAGCACTGCACCTCAGGACAGGGATGCTGGAAACGGGGTGATGCCTGAGACAGATAGGCCCCAGCTTCGTAGGACAGTCTCAAAACTACAACTAGAGACCACCAAGTAAAATGTCCAGATTACAGAGACAAGTCTATGGAACTGTTTAAGGGCAAGTAAGGGCCAGGCGAAGGTCACAAGATACTTCAACAAGGAATGCTTGAATTTTAATTCGGTGGCAAAGTAAGACCTTAAACATGAAGTCCAAAATGGAGCTAAACTTGATTTTATTTCACTTTTTTAAAAATTTTAGCCCCGCCAGTGTGGCTCAGTGGTTGAGCATCAACCCATGCACCAAGAGGCCACTGGTTCAATTCCTGGTCAGGGCACATGCCCAGGTTTTGGGCCAAACCCCCAGTGGGGGCCATGGAGGAGGTGGCCAATCAATGTTCTCTCTCATCAATGTTTCTATCTCTCTCTCCTTCTCCCTTCCTCTATCTCTAAAAATCAATAAAGAAAATTTTTTTTTTTTAATTTTAGCTAAACAACATATATATACAGTCCATGGACACAGACAATGGTGTTGTGAAGGCAGGGGACAGAGAAGCAGGGACTGGGTAGAGGTAGGCAAAGGTGGGGGTATGGGGGATATCTGTAATAGTGTTAACAACAAAAAAAGACAAAAATTATTTTTTTGATGATTCCATTGGAATCAAGAATGTCAGGGCCTCTGAGTCACAGGCTCTTTATGAAATGTATGGGAAGGACTGGGTTGTAGGTCTACCTCTGTTACTTACTAGCTGTATAATCTTTTTTTTAAATTAATTTTTGTTACAGATGTTTCTCCTTTTCCCCCATTGACACCCTCCTTCTGATCCCACCCTACCCCCTCACAGCATTGTTGTCTATGTTTATTGGTTATGCTTATATGCATATAAGTTCTTTGGTTTATCTCTTCCCTACCCCTTGCCCTCCTCCTCTAAGGTTTGTCAGTCTGAACTCTACTTCTATGTCTCTGCCTCTGTTTTCTTCATCAGCTCATTTTGTTCATTATATTCCACAAATAAGTGAGATCATGTGATTCTTGTCTTTCTCTGATTGGCTTATTTTGCTTAGCATAATACTCTCCAGGTCCCTCTCTGCTATCTCAAAGGATAAAAGATCTTTCTTTCTTACAGCTGGCTATATAATCTTGGATGAGGTTTTTTTTTGTTTTTGTTTTTGTTTTTTAACCTTTCTTGGCCTCTTGTGCAATTTCTTCCACTATACAAGGCACAGGTTTAATTGAGTATTGCATTCCCACCTAGAAATAAAAGGCCCAGTCTCCTATACAAACCCTTTAAACAACTCAAAGCTAATCTGTCATGAGAGCAAGACCTAAATTGGATTCCTTTTTTTTGATATTGAGCTCTGGTAGAGGACAGAACTGAGAACCTCTGCCTGTTCAATTCAGCCAACATGTTCTCAGTACCTCTACTGACATGTCAAATGCTGCCAACACCATCCAATAAAAAAGAGGTGAGATCCCAAGAAACACAGAGGTAAAAATTTGTATGAAAGAAATTTGGTGGGGAGTGCCCTTAGAAAGAAGTTTTATTGGAGTAGGATTGAAGATGGAGGAATCAAACTGTGATGCAGTCACCACAAAAACTCAACCAAACCAAGGGCATCTTCAGAGCTGAGATAGCCCCGAAGCGCTGTTCTACTTTGAGGCAAGGGTGCTGGGACTTTAAATCTTACCCACCTCCAGTAGATGAATCCTTAGACCCTAGCACCCCTGTGGAGGGAGCATGGCCTGGCCAAGGCAGCTCACTTCAGGAGACGGGCCCAGCGGTGAGCTGCTGGTCACCCACATTCCAGAAGCTCGAGGAAAGAGGTGTCAGTGCTTCAGCCTGGTAGTGAGGGACTGGGTGGTACACCCAGCACCTGCCTCAACTACACTCTGTGCAACAGGAAGCCCTCTTTCTAAGCACTTCATTGCAGAGCAGAATGTATCAAGGGCTATGGTAGGGGAAAAGAACAATAAAACATTATGGTCTGAGAACAAATATGATTAACTCTGCCTGATGATACCAAAGAAAGTGTCATGGAGGTAGTAATATTTGCACCAGGATTTGAAAAATGGATAGAATTTGGTAAAGGGGGATGGGAGATGGACATTCTAAGTGAAGGAAACATCACATAAGGAGGAATAAAATATGCAAAGTTAAGGATGACATTTTGGGGGGCAAATATAAATTGGTCAGATTTAACTAGTGCCAGTGGTAATAAAGAGAAAGTAAGTAGAGAAGATGTACCTAAACAAGACTAGAACAAATGAGAGAAGGAAGGAGAAAGACTACTAGTGGGGAAAGTTTCTGGTGTCCACCGTAATTGTAATAACACATCAATGACACTTGCCTGAGGAAGGAGGTCAAGCAAGCTAATAAAAAGGTTGGAATTTAACATATAAGGTCTGTTTTACTAAACTGCCTCACAAGATGGACACTGACTTGACTTGTACAGATGATGTGTTGTAGAATTGTGCACCTGAAACTTGTATAATTTTGTTAACCAGTGTGTCCCCAAACATTTCATAGAAAGGAAAAATAGCTCTGGGCAACATTACTTAAAAGCATTATAAGTGTCCTCAAGTTCCAGCTTCTGAATTAGTTAGATATTAAAGGAAATCATGATTTAACTCAAGTCTCAACCCTTGTATCCTATGGAAATTCCAGCACCTTCTCTAATACATATTAGGATTCCCAGAGGGACTGTGTTCTTCCGGTGACCTCTCATTCTAAATTCCTGCTTCCGTGAATTCCGGTCAACATTCAAAGCAGTCACAACTGCTGGACTTGCTCTGTGTGACTTCCTCCACTTGGAAACACCAGTTGTGCCCTCAAGAGAAGTTAATGAGCTAGCCTGAGGTCACAGTTTCCAGAATCAAAGCCACACCTTCCTGACCCCAAGCCTATCTATTCCATCCTTATATTAATGGATTCAAGGGCAGGGAAGGGGACAGGTGGAGAGGGTGAGAATCCCCCTGATACATGTAGAGATTTTACTGAGTCTTACTGTATAACAAATCTTCTAAAGAAGATAATTTATAAAATATATTTATTACTAAGATGTATGGCAGTCTAGATATTATGAAAGAATCTTGGCCCTGGCTGATTTGGCCCAGCAGTTAGATCATCAGCTTGTGGATGAAAGAGTTGCAGGTTTAATTGCTGGTCAAGGGAACATACCTCAGTGTTCGAACCCTGGCCTTGGTTGGGGTCGTGCAGGAGGAAACCAATCAATATGTCGCTTTCACATAGATGTTTCTCTATCCCTTCCTCCCTCCCACTCTATCTAAAAAAACAAAAAGGAAAAGAAAAAATCAATGGAAAAATGTCCTCAGGTGAGGATTTAAAAAAAGAGAGAGAATCTTGAACAAATTCCTTTCTTTGACTCACATTGTATGTTTTTTAAAAATATGTGAACTATGTATCTGGTAGTTTGCTTGCTTCCAATTCATTTAGTTCTTTTTCTGGAGATTTCTCCTGTTCTTTCATTTGTGACATGTTTCTTCATCTCCACATTTTGGCTGCTTCCCTGTGTTTGTTTCTATGTATTAGGTAGAGCTGCTATGTCTCCTGGACTTGGTAGAGTGGCCTTGTGTAGTAAGTGTCCTGGAGGGCCCAGTGGTTCAGCCTCCCTGGTCACCTGAGCTGGGCACTCCAGGTACGCCCCTGTGTGGGCTGTGTGCACTGTCCTGTTGTAGTTGAGCCTTGATAGCTGTTGGTGTCACTGGGGGAGATTGACCTGCAGGCCAACAGGCGGTGAGGACCAGCTGAGACTACAGCCAAAGAGCTGCTGTGTAGGAGCCGACCTTGTGGAGCAGGACTTTCTTCAGTGGGGCTTTGGTGCTCACCAAGTCCGCCCTTTGAGTGTGTTGCTCTTGGAGGTGGTAGGGATGTAATCCAGCGTGGTCTGAAGCTGACCACTGGCTGCACTGCCTCTGGGGCCTCCCAGGAGGTGCAAAGTCAGCCACTGCCTATGCCCTGCCTGGAGCCATCTGGCATGAGCTACAGGGCACTCCGCAGATGGCTGCTATTTATGTTGGGCTTGGAGGTGCCCAGGGGAGGCCAAGCTGTGAACCATGATGGGCTGGCATTAGTGGCAGCCTCTTAGGGAGAGATACAGGGCACACTGAGGCCAGCTGATGCTTGTTTGAGAGAGTTTAAGAAAGTCTGAGGCATGAATCAAGACAGGCCATTCATATGGAAAAGCCACTGGAAACAGCTTGGATGAGCCTGCAAGCTGGGTGGGACAGGGTCTCAGGGAATCACCAGGGCTGGGAAAACAGTGTGAGCCAGGTTAATGGAGACTCAGATATGGTGCCTGCCTGTGGGCACTGTGGCAGACAGGGTTCAGCAAAGGAACAATGGACTCTGCCAGCACTATTTTCTGGGAGAGATCTGCACTCCCCACCAGCACTTGTCCTGATGCCAGAGAAGTTAGTTCCTCTCTGTATGTCCCAGGTACTTTTCAAATTACTGCCCTAAAGCTGGAGCTCAGAGGGAGTGAGTCTGAGTAAGTCCATGCACGGGCCCTTTAAGAGGAACTACCTTGGACTCCAGCAGCCTCGGTGTCACTCAGCCACAATCTCCAGATGCAGGGACTTCTCTTCCTGGCACTGGAACTCTGGTCTGAAGGGTCTGGTGTGGGGCTAGGACCCCTCACTCCTCAGAGCCAAGATATACCTCCCAATTAAAAACCACCACACATGGGTATGGGACCAACTCAAATTCCGCACCTCTGCCCCTCCTAGTTTCAATGTGGCTGCTTCTTTAATTCCCTAGTTGTAGGACTTCCATTCAGCCAGATTTCAGCTGGTTCTGAATGATATTTGTTCTGTAGTTTAGTTATAATTTTGATGTGGTTGTTGGGAGGTAGGCAAGTATCACTTTGACCTACATCACCAAATTGACCCCTATCTTAAACTTATCTTTATAAAAGTCACTTTAGCAACAATTGGGTAAAGTCAATAAATAAATAAATGCTTACAATACTGTAAGTAAACTATTCATTTCATTTCAAAAGAGTCAAAGTAATAAACTGATACGTATCAACTACATAATTTACAGAAATGCATTTATTTTCTTTTGGCTTTCTGGAAAAGCTGGGGAAAATGCAAAGTATGTGAGTGTTTTAATATACATTGGAAATAGCTCTGCTCTTTTATATTTCATGAGGCATACAGAAAGAAATTCTCTGACATGTTTATTTTGTCTGACCTGTAGTAGAAATAATGATGATGTTTGTCGTTATTTAATATCTGGTTGTATTCTTCTTGCAAATTAGTCTTCGTTAACATGCAAATACATTAGCAAGTAAACATAAAAAAATTGTCCTGAAAATCAGGAAATACAAAGAAATATTAAAAAGATTTTACAAAACATTAATTTCTAAATGTACACATTATTCATCTGCAGCCATTTTCAACTGTACTAAATTCCTTCTCCTCACCTTCTCCCAACAATTTTCCTAACATTTATATATTTTTATAAACATGTTGTCACTGGAGAGATGAAATGAAAAATATTATCAGTTAAAACCTTTCTGATAAACTACTCTGAAGAAAAAAACCTGTAATTTTATCCAGAAAACATTACTAGGTTCCTTGTGCATCCCGCTGTTCTCAGAAAACATGCAAGTTGGATGTGAATCTTGTTTTTAATTATAGATGCCAATCTCATTTATCAAATTACAATGAAGGGATGATGAGTTAAAATAGGAAAGCTATGGTGCAACTAAACATTTTTACCCTACCTCGGTCTTTTAAATTGCATTTCCCAAAAGAAAGGAAACCTGCAAGGAGCAAAGAAACAACATGAGCATGAAAAACACAGCCAGTGAGAGGAGGCCAACGTACAGCTTGTGATGTGTATCCTGGCTCAGAGGTACCTACAAAGCAACGAGCGGGGGTGCAACCAAGGTCTTGGGAATCGGTGCTCTGGCCTGGGCTGTGCCACAAATGGAAATGGCTGCCTTTTTTTAATTCATCCTCTTAAAGGAGCTCCTGTAATTCACTCAAAGGAAACTGAAGTCCTCACAATGGCCTTAAAGCAAGAGTGCAGAGAAAGAGAAGAACAGTGAGAAAGCTGGTGTTTTAAAGGTGGTAAGAGAGGTTCCCCCCAAAAGAAAAGACGAAGAGCTCAGTCAGAAATGTAGAGAAGCTCTGGGAGAAAACTGTATCATAGGATCCAGGGATGCTGAAATGTTTAAGTAGGGAAAATGTGGTGAACAATATTGAATGTAGCAAACAGGTTCCATAAGATCATAACCGAAAACTGTCCTTTGAAGAAGGCCATCTGCAGGTCATTTAGGACCTTTCCAGAGCATTAGCACTCTTAGGGGCAGGGACAGGAAAGAGAAGGAAAGGACACAGGCCAGTAGCTAGAAGGGCAAGCAGATTCAAGTGAGTCCTTTTGTTTTCTCTTTCATTAAATGGTTGACCATGATTATAGGTTGATGGAAAATAACTGGTTAGAGGTACAGATATTACTGATAAAGAAATGTTTGAATAATCATTGCAGATCCTTATTAACATCTTTATCATTTTTCATCTATCTATATTGCATATCTCTTACCATCACACTCATAATATTGCTCTCTTGTATCAATTACATTTTTGAATTCTTTTTTTTTATTAATTTATTTTTGTTACTGATGTTTCTACTTTTTTACCCCGTTGATACCCTCCTCCCCATCCCTCCCTGCCCAGTCCCCAGCTTTGTTGTACATGTGGTTTACCTCCCCCCCGCACCTCCTCTTCTGAGGATTCTCAGTCTGTACCTTACTTCCACGTCTGGGGATCTATCCTGTTCCTCAGACTGTTATGTTCACTATATTCCACAAAAAAGTGAGATCATGTGATATTTATCTTTCTCTGATTAGCTAGTTTCATTTAGGATAATACTCTCCAGGTCCTTCCATGTCATCTCAAAGGATAAGAGATCTTTCTTTCTTACAGCTGCTTAGTGCTCCATTGTGTATATGTACCACAGCTTTTTTATCCATTCGTCTACTGATGGACACTTGGGCTGTTTCCAGATCTTAGCTATTGTAAATAGTGCTGCTATGAACATGGGGATACATATATTCTTTCTGATTGGTGTTTCAGGCTTCTTAGGGTATATTCCTAAAAGTGGGATCACTGGGTCAAATGGCAATTCAATTTTTAATTTTTTTAAGGTAACACCATAGTGTCTTCCATAGTGGCTGCACCAGTCTGCATTCCCACCAGCAATGTACTACAGTCCCCTTTTCTCCACACCCTCGCCAATACTTGTTGTTTGATGATTTGTTGTAGGCGGCCATGCTGACAGGTGTGAGGTGATACCTCATTGTTGTTTTAATTTGCATCTCTCTGATGATGAGCGATGTTGAGCATTTCTTCATATGTCTCTTGGCCATTTGTATGTCCTGTTTGGAGAGGTGTCTATTTAGCTACTCTGTCCATTTTTTAATTGGATTCTCTGTCTTCTTTTTATTGAGTTGTATGAGCACTCTATATATTTTGAAAATTAACTCTTTATCTGATGTATCATTGGCAATTATGCTCTCCCATACAGTGGGTTGCCTTTCTGTTTTGATGGTTGTTTCTTTTGCTGTGCAGAAACTTTTGAGTTTGATGTAGTCCCATGTGTTCATTTTTTCCTTTGTTTCTGTTGCCTTAGGTGATGTATCAGTGAAAATTCTGCTGTGTATGATGTATGAAATTTTGTTACCTACATTTTCTTCTAGGATTTTTATGGATTCAGGGATCACATTTAAGTCTTTTATCCATTTTGAGTTTATTCTTGTGTATGGTGTAAGTTGGTGGTCTAGTTTCATTTTTTTGCATGTAGCTGTCCAATATTCCCAACACCATTTATTAAAGAGGCCGTCTTTACTCCACTGTATGCTCTTGCCACCTTTGTCGAATATTAATTGAGCATAATGTTTTGGGTCAATTTCTGGGTTCTCTATTCTATTCCATTGATCTATGTGCCTGTTCTTGTGCCAGTACCAGGCTGTTTTGATTACAGTAGCTTTGTAGTATAACCTGATATCCGGTATTGTGATCCCGCTACTTTGTCCATCTTTTGCAAGATTGCTGTGGCTATTTGGGGTCTTTTTTGGTTCCATATGAAATTTTGAACTACTTGTTCTAGTTCTGTGAAATATGCCATTGGTATTTTGATAGGGATTGCATTGACTCTATAGATTGCTTTGGGTAGTATGAACATTTTAATGATGTTAATTCTTCCAATCAATGAACAAGGTATGTGTTTCCACTTTTTTATATTTTACTCTATTTTTTCAATGTCCTGTAGTTTGTTGCAAATAGGTCCTTTACTTCTTTGGTTAATTTTATTCCTAGGTATCTTAATTTTTTTTGCCACGGTGGTAAATGGGATTGTTTTTTTTAGTTTCTCTTTCTGTGAGTACATCGTTGGTGTATAACAATGTCATCGAGGGATTAAGAAAAATGGTGGTGGAGTGAATGGAAGCTACACAGACCATCTCCCAGGACCAAACTAGAATTACAACTAAAATAAAGACAAATTGTCGGGAAAACGCAAGAGAAAAGCAGCTTACGAGGACCATATAACCAGGAACACTGAATCGATCCTGGTAGGATTACGGAGGCATGAGAAGGGGGCTGGGAGCCCACAGACAGCAGCAGTCTTAGCTGTGAGCAGCGCCCTCAGGGTTAAAGTCCCAAGCTCGCTCCACAGCACAGAGGGCCAGAACAGAGCACAGAATTCACTACAGCCACTCACCTTGGGCTCCAGCAGAGGGAGAGCAGACTGGACTGGAAGACTGTGGGGACACTCGGGATTTGGAGGGTGCTCAGAGCTTTTGCTGAGTTGCTGCCACACAGGACGGTGACCATCTTACTCCTTCCCAGGGCTCTGGGGAGAGGCAGCAGCCCCTCCCTCAGAGATTCAACCCCACCCAGGTGGGCCATTGAAATTCAAATTGAGGCTCATTAACAACCAGCATCTGCCCCACCCTCCGAAAATTCTCTTATGCTGAACACTTGAGGGAGGTTCTCATTCAACTGAGAACCCAAGGCTCTTCAAGTAACCATGACTAATAGCCTCTAGGCAAAAAGTTAGAAGATAACTGAACCTTTCCTGGGCTTGCAGGAAAGTAAGACCTGACAGTGGTGTTTAATATGGGTATTCCCACGCTCATCCAAACCCAGTAGAGGGAGCCACAAACAGCAGAACACCAACATCCACAGGGAAAATTTGGCAGGCTCCAAAACTCACTGAGATAGCCAAAATAGTGAAACAAAGAAACAAATTCCAAATGAAAGAACAAGAGACCTCTACCAAAGATGAGATAAACCAAATGCAGTAAAGCAAGTTAACAGAGCTGGAATTCAGAGCCGTGATCTTGAGGCAGCTCAACAGCATGAGTAAGGACACGAACACCATCAGTAAAGACATACAAACATTGAAAATCAACCAATTGGAAATAAAGAAGCACCAAGAAGAAATGAACAATGACATAGCAGAAATAAAGAACACATTGGAAGGACAAAACAGCAGAGCAGAGGAAGCTGAGGACTGGATCAGTGAATTAGAAGACAAGGTAAAAAAAAAAAAATCAAGCAATCAGAAAACCAAAAGAAAAATACAGTTAAAAAAAAATAAGACAGCTTCAGAGAACTGTGGGACAACTGGAAACGTAATAATATTCACATCATAGGAATCCCCGAAGAAGAAAAAAATGAGCAAGGGTTAGAGAATATATTTAAAGAAATAGTGACAGAAAACTTTCCGAATTTGGTGAAGGAAGAAGGCATTCAAGTTCAAGAAGCACAGAGAGCCCCAAGTAAGAAGAACCCAAACAGACCCACAACAAGAAATATAGTAATTAAAATGCCAAAAATTAAAGACAGAGAGAAAATCCTAAAGGCAGCAAGAGATAAGCAACAGGTTACCTACAATGGAACCCCCATAGGGCTATGAGCTGACTTCTCAACAGAAACACTACAGGCCAGAAGGGAATAGCATGAAGTAATCAAGGTCATGAAGAACAAGGATCTGAATCCAAGACTACTCTATCCAGCAAGGCTATCATTCAAAATAGAAGGTCAAATAAAGACCTTCTCAGACAAAAAAAAAAAAAAAAAGGCTAAGGGAATACATTAGCATCAAACGAGCACTACAAGAAATGTTAAAAGGACTGCTGTAATTAGTAGAAGAAATAGGAAGAAAAATATAACCACACTAAACAAAAATGGCAATCAATAAGTACATATCAATAATCACCTTAAATGTAAATGGATTGAATGCTCCGATAAAAAGACACAGAGTAGCTGACTGGATAAGAAAGCATGACCCATATATATGTTGTTTACAAGAGACCCACCTCACAACAAAAGACTCACATAGGCTGAAAGTGAAAGGATGGAAAGAAATCTTCCAAGCAATAGGAAACGGAAAAAAAGCTGGGGTAGCAATACTCATATCTGATAAAATAGATTTCAAAATGAAGGCCATAACTACAGACAAAGAAGGTCACTACATAATATTGACAAGATCTATTCAACAGGAAGATATAACCTTGGTAAACATATATGCACCCAATATAGGAGCACCAAAATATATTAAAAATCTTCTGGAGGACTTCAAGAAAGAAATCGACAGCAATACAGTCATAGCAGGGGACTTCAACAACCGGCTGACATCACTGGATAGATCCTCTAGACAAAAAATTAACAAGAAAACAGAGACTCTAAATGAAGTACTAGACCAAATGGACTTAATATAATAGATATCTACATAGAATTAAACCCCAAAACTACAGAATTTACATTCTTCTCAAGTGCACATGGGACATTCTCAAAGATAGAGCACAACTTAGGACACAAACTAAGTCTCTACAAGTTCAAGAAGATTGAAATCATATCAAGCATCTTCTCAGATCACAATGGCATGAAACTAGAAATCAATTGCAACAAGAACATGCAAAGACATTTGAACACATGGAGGCTAAATAACATGTTATTAAACAATGAATGGGTTACCGAGGAGATCAAGGAAGAAATTAAAAACTTCCTGGAAACCAATGAAAAGGAACACACAACAACACAAAATCTATGGGATGCAGCAAAAGGAGTTCTGAGAGGGAAGTTCATAGCACTACAGGCCTACCTCAAGAAACAAGAAAAATTTCTAATAGACTATCTAACCTCACAACTTAAAAAACTAGAAAGCAAACAAAAAGAAAACCCCAGAGCAAGTAGAAGGAAGGAAATAGTAAAGACCAGAGCAGAAATAAATGACATAGAAACCAAAAAAAACAATTCAAAGGATCAATGAAACAAAGAGCTGGTTTTTTGAAAGATAAAGAAGATTGATGGACCCTTAGCTAGACTCACCAAGAAACAAAGAGAGAGAACCCAAATACACAAAATCAAAAATGAAAGAGAAGTAACAACCTACACCACAGAAATACAAAGGATCATTAACAAATACTATGAACATTTATATGGCAACAAATTCGACAATCTAAGCCAAATGGACAAATTTCTAGAAACACATAGTCTCCCAAAACTGGACTGGGAAGAGATAGAAAACTTGAATAGACCAAAAACATCTAAGGAAATTGAAGATGTAATCAAGACTCTCCTAGCAAACAAAAGCCCAGGCCCAGACGGCTTCACTGGGGAGTTTTAACAAACATTCAAAGAAGAACTAACACCCATTCTCCTCAAACTATTTTTAAAAATTTCATAGGAGGGAAGACTTCCAAACTCGTTTTCTGAGGCCAGCATAATTCTAATTCCAAAACCAGAAAAAGATAACTACAAAGAAAGAAAACTAGGCCAATATCCCTGATGAACTTAGATGCCAAAATCCTTAACAAAATACTAGCAAATCAGATCTAGCAATACATCAAAAAAATTATTCACCATGACCAAGTGGGATCAATCTAAGGGATGCAAGGCTGGTTCAATATTCGCAAATCAATAAATGTGATACACCACATAAACAAAATGAAAGATAAAAGCCATATGATCATATCAATAGATGCTGAAAAAGCATTCAACAAAATCCAACACACATTTCTGATAATAACGCTCAGCAAGGTGGGAATAGAGGGATAATATCTCGACATAATAAAGCCCATATGTGAAAGACCTACAGCCATCATCATACTCAATGGGGAAAAACTAAAAGCATTTCCCTTAAGAACAGAAACAAACAAGGATGCCCACTTTTGCCACTCTTCTTTAACATAGTACTGGAAGTCTTAGCCACAGCAATCAGACATGAAGAAAAAATAAAAGGGATCCACATTAGAAAGGAGGATGTGAAACTGTCATTATTCACAGACAACATGATATTATACATAGAAAACCCTAATGGCTCCATAAAAAATCTACTACACTTAATAACTGAATTTGGCAAAGTAGCAGGATACAAAATTAAGGTCAAGAAATTGACAGCATTCTTATACGCCAATGATGAACTCAGATAAAAAGAAACTAGAAAAATAATTCCATTTACCATCGTGGCAAAAAAATTAAGATACCTAGGAATAAATTTAACCAAAGAAGTAAAGGACCTATTTGCAACAAACTACAGGACATTGAAAAAGGAAATAGAGGAAAATATAAATAAGTGGAAGCACATATATGTTCATGGATTGGAAGAATTAACATCATTAAAATGTCCATATTACCCAAAGCAATCTATAGATTCAATGCAATCCCCATCACAATACCAACGACATACTTCACAGCTAGAACAAGTAGTTCAAAACTTCATATGGAACCAAAAAAGACCCCGAATAGCCACAGCAATCTTGAAAAAGAAAAACAAAGTAGGAGGGATCACAATACCGGATATCAGGTTATACTACATAGCTACTGTAATCAAAACAGCCTGGTACTGGCACAAGAACAGGTAAATAGATCAATGGAATAGAACAGAGAATCCAGAAATTGCCCCAAAACATTATGCTCAATTAATATTTGACAAAGGTGGCAAGAGCATACAGTAGAGTGAAAACAGCCTCTTTAATAAATGGTGTTGGGAAAATTGGACAGCTACATGCAAAAAAATGAAACTAGACCACCAACTTACACCATACACAAGAATAAACTCAAAATGGATAAAAGACTTAAATGTGACTCGTAAATACATAAAAATCCTAGAAGAAAATGTAGGTAACAAAATTTCATACATCATACGCAGCAGAATTTTCACTGATACATCACCTAAGGCAACAGAAACAAAGAAAAAAATGAACACATAGAACTACATCAAACTCAAAAGTTTCTGCACAGCAAAAGAAACAACCATCAAAACAGAAAGGCAACCCACTGTATGGGAGAGCATAATTGCCAATGATACATCAGCTAAGGGGTTAATTTCCAAAATATATAGAGTGCTCATACAACTCAACAAAAGGAAGACAAAGAACCCAATTAAAAAATGGGCAGAGGAGCTAAATAGACACCTCTCCAAACAGGACATACAAATGGCCAAGAGACATATGAAGAAATGCTTAACATCACTAATCATCAGAGAGATGCAAATTAAAACAACAATGAGGTATCACCTCACACCTGTCAGCATGGCCACCATCAACAAAGCATCAAACAACAAGTGTTGGCGAGGGTGTGGAGAAAAGGGGACTTTAGTACACTGCTGGTGGGAATGCAGACTGTTGCAGCCACTGTGGAAAACAATATGGTGTTTCCTCAAAAAATTATAAATTGAATTGCCATTTGACCCAGTGATCCCACTTCTAGGAATATACCCTGAGAAGCCTGAAACACCAATCAGAAAGAATATATGTACCCCCATGTTCATAGCAGCACTATTTACAATAGCTAAGATCTGGAAACAGCCCAAGTGTCCATCAGTAGACGAATGGATAAAAAAGCTGTGGTACATATACACAATGGAGTACTATGCAGCTGTAAGAAAGAAAGATCTCTTATCCTTCGAGATGACACGGAGGGACCTGGAAAGTATTATCCTAAGCGAAACTAGCCAAGCAGAGAACGACAAATATCGTATGAACTCACTTATTTGTGGAATATAATGAACATAACAGTCTGAAGAACAGGGTAGTCTCAGAGACGTGGAAGTAGGGTACAGACTGACACTCTCCAGAAGAGGGGATGGGGGTGGGGAGAGATAAACCACAGAACCATTGCATATAAACATAACCAATGAACATGGACAACAAAGCTGGAGACGGGCCAGGGAGGGAGGGGGAGGAAGGTGTCAATGGGGGAAAAAGGAGAAACATCTGTAAGAAAAATAAATAAATTAATTAAATTCAATTTGAAAGAATAAATAAATAAACAATTTTAAAAAAGGAAACTTGAAAAATGATTTCCTTGATAGATTTGCCTGAGTGGCATAATATTCCTTTTCAGGGAGGGAGTGTGTTTATATTGTGATTTACCACACTACTTTAAAATTTTTGGAAGTCAGACTACTATTAAAAACATATTCTACAGCCCTGGCCGGTTTGGCTCAGCGGTTAGAGCGTCGGACTGCGGTCCAGAGAGACCTGGGTTCGGTTCCCGCTACGGGCATGTACTTCAGTTGCAGTTTGTCCCCGGCCCTGGTTGGTCGTGCGGGTGGCAGCCACTTGATGTGTCCCTTTCACGTCGATGTTTCTCTCTCTCTTTCTCTCTCTCTCTTCCCCTCTCTCCCTCCCACTCTATCTGAACAAAAAATGAAAAAATGTCCTCGGATGAGGATAAAAAAAAAAAATATTCTACATATGTTCAAAGATTGATCCCTTGTACTAAATTGTACTCAGTATTTTAAAACTGGTAATCATTTCAGGAATTATAATTATTCTAGATGTTATAAATTTGTACCATTGTTAAAAATTCTTTAAATTCCTTGGCTTAGATTTATTTTCTCAAGCCAGCAATTGTCATTATATTATAAAAGATCAACTATTCTGCCATGTTTAATTCTAGTTTGCTTTTATGTAATAGAAGGGTTCCCCAAAAAGTATGATGAGGTGTCATTTTTTACAATTAACCATCTTTAAAGTCAAGAAAATAATTCAATATTTTTATTCACTTTGCTATAAAGTTGGTTTAAAAATAATCTAGCATCCCTTTTAATTTCCACTAATCAGGATTAAAGGAGGAGACTAAGGACCATATTCAGCTGTTGCATATAGGTGTGAGCATCATGTATTTTATGTGTCAGTTAATGAGTCAAGATGTGTTTTTAAATTTCTAGAAGAGGAGTCTTAACTGCTCTCTTGAATGAGAAGTGGAGACATGAACTAAGGCAGAATACCAGTGGAGATAGAGAGAAGAGATAACGAGGACACACAGAATATAGTAGATATTACTTGGCATAATTACACGTGGTATGAAATTGCCTTTAGGATAACCACTGGTTTCTGTCTTGTATCACTGAAATGAGGGTGAGACATACAAGTAGAGTCCAATAGCTGGAACTGGAACTGGATAGAGTTTGCGGTCATAGTTTTGGATTGTCCTGGGAATATGCAGTTACCTGTTTTATAAAGATATGCAGCTCAGCAGAGAACTGTCAGGCCAATAGAACCGAAAAATTGAACAAAGAATCCAACTCTTACACACCACAAGAAAAAAAATGTGGTATTGAGTTATCTAAGAAACTGTTAAAGTGTTCTGTTACTTAGAATAAGTTCTCAGTTACTGAAAAGTATCCAAATTACTTTAGCAATATTCTTTCTTCATGAAATTTAAGTTCATGTATATCTAACTAGTTGAGAACTGGTATGTTGCCATCTTGTTTTGGGCCTTCCATATACCAATTACAAAAAAAATACTTTTAAAAATGCTTTATTCTTGTTATGGGTTAAGTCAGCCTCCTCCCCTCATGCCCCAAGTCAGCCCTCTCACCCCAATTTATATAGTGAAGTTCTAACCTCCATTACTTCAGAATGAGACCTTATTTGGAGATAGGATCTTCAAAGAATAGTCATCTTTAGAGAAAACTAAGTTAAAATAAGGATATGGTGGGTCCTAATCCATATGACTGGTGTCCTTATAAGAAGAGATAGGACACAGACACATATGCAGGGAGAATTCCATGTGAACATGAAGAGGACCATCTACAAGCCATGGAGAAAGGCCTGGAACAGATCCTTCCCTCACAGCCTCCAGAAGGAACCAACCCTGCCAACACCTTGATCTCAGACTTCTGGCCTCCAAAACTGTGACACAATATATTTCTATTGATTAAGTTACCCAGTTTTTGGTAGTTTGCTATGGCAGCCCTAACAAACTAATACAATCTCCCATTTACTTTTAGAATGTGTGACTTAATCTGTTTATACCATAATGAATTTTTAAAAATTTAACCTTTAAGCCAGTCCTAAAGTTGACTGTCATCTAAAATCCACTCTGACTGAGCTACAAAGAGCAAGTGACAAAATAATTATGTTGCTTCTCCCATTTTTTTAAGTGTTTAAGATGAATGTCTGTGCACTGATCTTGTGGAGTTGGTTTCACCCATGAGCAGTGGGGGAGGGGGGTGGGCGAATGTTGCAGGTGGGGATAATCATGCTCATTGCAGCAGCCACGAGAGCAGGCAGGTAGCATGGGCTTTGATTCCCCATGCACCAGTGCACCAGAGCTGGCATGCCAGTTCTCAAACACATACACAAAACAAATGTTCCTCAGTCAACCCAGAAGAGCATTTGCTCAATTCTGAATAACTTACAAAAACCAGCCTGATGTAAAAGACACAGTTTGGGTGGAAGAAAAAAACAACATCTGTTTGACAAATTTATTAAAAACCAGTGGGAGAAAGAAATCAGTTAATCCTAGCATTGAAAATTATTAGATAAGCTAAAAAATGTGAAACAGTAAAGGTTCTGCGATTTTGTGATACACAGTGTTCTCACTCGGGTCATCTCAACGGGATAAATCTTAGTAAAAAAAACTCACTAAGAAGTTGAAGTTTTATACTTTTTATAAATTCTGTTTTTCTGGGAGCTGATTGCTGTTGGGAGAGGGTGACTTTCTCTAGATGAAAATTGAGGATCCTGCCTGGAGAATTTGGAAGTTTTCAAATGATTAAAATTACAGATACGGCGATCATTTCTCCTCGCTATTGAAAGTATACTGTTTTCACACTAAGCAGATTTTTAAGAAAGTTACTAAGAGGTTCCAGATGTAAAAGAGTTCTCTCCAGAGATTAGAATTTCACTAATAGTTTAAGAAGTTGTACTTTTTCCCATGGCCTTTGGTGAAGTTTCATACACAACTAATTTTAGAGTCTAGTGGTACACATTTTCCAAAATTCCACTATATTCTTTATAATGATGTCTATTAAGTAAATGCTCTTAACCCTCTTTTCCCTTTTACAGATACTTTAAGGTTCTCCATCTCTATCTTTTTCTCCTCTCCACCTCCATCTTTTATTCCTATAGTTAAATCATCTCATTTAATTTTTTGCTTTGTGATCTAGTATCGAGTTGTATCAGTTAGGTTAAACTGGGCTACAATCATGGTGTCCTGGTTACACCTACATTAAAAAATGAGGACGTGCTATTTTACATGACATAATGTCTAGAGAAAGAGACGTGACAAGCTTCAGGTTGGCTGGCTCATTGGCTCAATTAGTTCAACCAGGAGCCAGGTTCCTCCCATCTCTCTTTGCTGCTCTCCTAGTATCATCATTATTCCTAACAGTCCCAGGCCTGAAATCATCCACAGGATGAAGACAGTTCATTCCTTCCTATGGCATTCCCTTAGGAGCAAGGCTGCTTTCCCTGGAATGCCTGCCACAGACTTCTCCTCACCCTTCTTGGGCCCTACCCTGAACCAATAGTTGATCAGAGAATGAGAGATCAGTTGGGCTCACTCCTATGTCTTCCCTGTCATTGTGTTTATTTTTTGGTGCAGGGCAAACTGTCATTATTGTCCTGATCCTCCCAGTGGCCAGGCTTCTTACTCTTTGGTTTCCCTGCATTCTCTCAGCCTTAAAGATTTATCACACTGGGCTGATGCCAATCTCCCCCTAGTGTCTACAAATCCCTTTACTTCAAGATTTTCCCAGCATCTTGTTCCCTATAGTCCTCATCACTAAGCTACAGGCTAGTTGATTGCCAAGGCATATTCAGCAGAGCCCAAGATCTCACTCAGACCTAAATCTTGGCAGGTTATAGTAGCCACAGATCTGAGAAGATGCGCAATTCAGGGGTAAACAAAGGGAAGGGAAATCTCAGGATGTGGTATTTCCAGAACCCTCTCCTCCATCATTAATTTTCATCCTTATTTGAGCTCATTTGAGTTGGCATTCTCTCATTTCAACCTAAAGAGTCCCTTCTAATCAATCACCCACTAGCTGAATGTCTCCAAGTATTTGGGTTTTGATGGAATTAATATGCTCTTAAGAGGAACTGCACAGAGCTGACCTCCTCAGTTCTTCGCAGACCAAACTGAGCAACTTGTAAGGGAATAGGAGAATCCTTAAGCAAGCCAGGAAGATGCAATGCTATGTCCAAAGTGGTGAGAGTGCAGTTATTAATGGAGAACACGGAGAAGAACAAGAGGAAATGAGATCAGAAGAGGGAGGGGATAAAGTACCAAGCAAGGAGAGCTCCATGGGTGGGTATTTGATTGTAATAGACCGGCTTAGAGCTACAGACCCAGGATAGATGGGCTTCTCCTTCAAATAGGACAAAACAGTATTTACCTCTCAAAGTTGATGTGAGGTAACATATAAAGTTCTGAACTCATTGTCTGGGCAAATAGTAGTTTGATTTCCTTTTCAGTTCTTGTTAATGAATGAGTGAGTTGTTGAGGAATGACAAATTCTACCTTTGTAAATTAATCAATACTCCTCATCCCTTCTGCTCTTGCACAATATGAAAATGGATATTCTCTTGCATCACCAGTGATTTGAATCTTTCCAATCAGCCAGACTTCACTCATTGGTGTCTCCTCACCATGTAAATGGTGAGGAGTGGCATAGGCTTGAATTCATAGAAGTGAAGTGTAGATTAGTGGTGGCCAGGGGCTGGGGAGGAGTAAAGAAAATGAGAAGATGTTGGTCAAAGGGTACAAACTTCCAGTTATAAGATGAGTAAGTTCTAGAACTCTAATGTACAGCATGGTGACTATAGTTAACAATACTGTATTATACACTTGAAAATGGCTAAGACAGTAGATCTTTTTTTGTGTGTGAGGTATAATATTTTTATTTGAAAGGTCCAACTTTTAGTTCACACGTAAAATTTTCAAATGATTTTGGAAAATATTTTAAAAATTGAAATAAATTCTCTTTTATATTTTTTCCTACATTGTTTTTATTTATTTATTTTTAATCTTAAATGTTTTCACAACCAAAAGGGAAAAAAATAATTATATGAAGTGATGGAGGTGTTAACTAACTTATTGTGGTGATCATTTAGCCATAAACACATGTATCAAATCATCATGTTATACATCTTAAACCTCAACAATGTTATGTATCATTTATTTCTCAATAAAGCTGGTGAAAAGAACTAACATAGGCTCTATTATTCCTAACTTAATTTATTGTGTAATTAAAACAGTGCTTGATACATTGGTTATTAATATTTTATTATTATTATTGTCATTGGAAAATAGATCTGAGGAGTAAATTTTTTACAGAAGCTGAAGTAAAAACATATTAACAAAGTTTTACTTATGTCAGAGAGAAATGCACATATGAGACAAACAAAGGTTTATTAATCTATCATTAGCTTATTATAATCCTAATATTTGTGTGTGCCTCAATTCTAAAGCATTTTTTCCTATAGATAATTTATCTCGCCAACTTTTTTCTGCCACAACTTCATTTCTTTGCATGTTAGGTGATTTTGCAACAAAATATTAAATAAATAGAAGATTAATTGACTTATAAAGGTGATAAAATATGTTAATGTGGGTGATATACAATTCAAAAACCAATTCAGAATAATTTGATTTCTTAATAAGCTATATTCATATTATTTCAAAATCTTAGTTTATTTCAAGCTCAAGATCATAAAGTCAGGAGAAAACTATTTTAAACTTTTTCCCAAATGTAAATACTTTCAGGGGACAAGATTACACACATACACACAGAGGGAGAAAGATAACCACGATTCCATATAGAGATGTAGATGTAGAAAGACAGAGAGAGAGAGAGAAAGAGAGAGAGAGAGAGAGAGAGAGAGAGAGAGAGAGAGAGAGAGGTGATATTGATATCAATCAGGTTAGAAATAGCACTGAAATAAATTTGACTGATGTATATTCTAGTCTTGGATCTGCATGTAACATTGGATAAACTACGTACTTTCTCTGGCTTAACTTCCTACAACAATAGAATAAGAGGTTGGATTAGATGATCTCTTGGGTATCTTTTTCTTCTAAAAACATATTATAATTCTACTGAAACAATTTCAACCTCTGCAGTCATCTTATTGTTACTCTATTATTTCTTGTATTTTTCCCTAAGAGACCCATTTTTAACACTAACACTGATAATAGAAGCTAATAATACTCATAAAGGAAGTCATCTAGTCAAGGATATGGTTTATAATGGATAAGTCAGATCAAAAGGAAATTTAAAAGGTTAGAGTTTGCTTTAAAAAAACATTGAAACAAAAGAAATTCTATGTTCATCAGGAAAATTATTCTGGAAATAGTAAATTGATTTAATCTAATAATTCTACATTAATATCCTTTTCTGTTTGAGGCTGAGCCACATGAACACTTATTAATGCAGAACAGATCAAATCAACATCTTCATTCTAGATTTTTCAGCTACTTCTCTAAGATGACCTGAGGGAAGTCATTCTGGTAATAACAGATTATCCTATAATATCAAATTCACAGTAGAAAATAATTGCAATATGTGTTGAAATTCCTAAAAGGTGGGCATTTTCTAATGTTGGAATAGTTAAATTTTAACAAATGGTAATTTTTTTCTGATTCTTACCATGAGTAAGAAATTTTGTTTTGTGACATTATTCATGGAGAAAAAAAGTGATATTTGTATTTTAATTCAACTACCACAAGTTTGGTTTTTAAAGTTCCATGGCTAGCTACCTTTAGTGTTGGTTAAAATTAATTGAGTCAAATTCTCCTAGCTAAGATAAATATTGCTTCCTTGAAAACAAACAAGGAGATAGACATTCTAGGACAATAAGAGACTGAGGTCATCAAGGGTTTCCTATTATCCATTTATCTTCTACCCAAAATACTATTAGACATTTAGATATTACTTACATTAATTTCAGCCTTCTGTTGGATTTAACAGAGCCATCTGCTAGAGAGATTTATTTTTTTGTTTTTTTTCCTCAAATGTTCAAACTGGTTCTGAGCTTCATCCTATTTCAGAGAGTAAATACGGAGGGTTTAACATGTAACCATGTGACTATTTAGGTGTTCTGAACACCCCCATTACCTCTCCTGAAACAGAGTGATGAGCCATTGCACAACCAATAATTCTGTATTTGATTGGTGTTCAATAGGCAAATCCCTTTCTCTGATCTGATATTTAAAAGTCCACAAGCAGGAGAAGAAAATGGCGGTGGAGTGAATGGAAGCTACACAGACGATATCCCAGGACGAAACGGGAATTACAACTAAAATAAAGACAAATCGTCAGGAAAAAGCAACAGAAAAGCAGTGGGAGAGGACCATACAACAAGGGACACTGAATGAGCCTGGTAGGATCTGCAGAGGCGCGTGAGGGTGGAGGGCTGGGAGCCCACGGACAGCAGCAGCCTTAGCTGGGAACAGCAGCAGCACCCGCCCTCGGGGTTAAGAGCCCAAGCTGCTCCACAGCACAGAGGGCCGGGACAGAGCACTAAATAGCCACAGCCACTCACCTGGGGCTCCGGTAGAGGGAGGGCGGATTGGACTGGAACTCTGTGGGGAAACCTGGGATTTGGAGGGCGCTCAGAGTTTGTGCTGAGCCACGGCCACAAAGGACTGGGGTGGCCAGTCAGCTCCTTCCAGGTTACACAGAACTGCAGCCAAATTTGCTCCATCCTGGAGCTGTGGCAGCCCCTCCCTCGGAGATTCCCAGGTGAGGCAAAGAGGAAAAGAAATGCAAATTGAGGCTCATTAACAACCAGCATCTGCCCTACCCTTGGGAAATCCTCTTACACTATAAATACCTGAGGGAGTTTCTCATTCAACAGAGATCCTGAGGCTTTTCAAGTAACTGAAGCTAGTAGCCTCCAGGCAAAAAGATAGAGCATAACTGAACCTTTCTTGAGCTTGCATATCTACCCAAAAAAGTGATACTTGACAGTGGTGTTTAAGGAGGGCCCTCAACGCTCATCCAAACCCAGTAGAGGGAGCCACAAATAGCAGAACACCAACAGCCACAGGGAAAATTTGGCAGGCTCCAAAACCCACTGAGATAGAAAAAATCGTGAAACAAAGAAACACATCCCAAATGAAAGAACAAGAGAACTCTACCGATGATGAGATAAATGAAATGCAGTTAAGTAAATTATCAGAGTAGAGTTCAGAGCAATGATCTTGAGGAAACTAAACAGCATGAGTAAGGACATCGACACCATGAAAACCAACCAAGTGGAAATAAAGAATGACATAGCAGAAATAAAGAACACATTGGAAGGACTGACCAGCAGAGTAGAGGAAGCGGAGGACCGGATCAGTGAATTAGAAGACAGAGTAGAAAAAATCAATCAATCAGAAAACCAAAAAGAAAAAACAATGAAAAAACAGGAAGATAGCTTAAGAGAACTGTGGGACAACTGGAAACGTAATAACATTTGCATCATAGGAGTCCCCAAAGAAGAAGAAGAAAATGAGCAAGGGTTAGAGAGTATATTTGAAGAAATAGTGACAGAAAACTTTCCTAACCTGGTGAAGGAAGAACACATTCAAGTTTAAGACGCACACAGAGCCCCAAGTAAGAACAACCCAAACAGGCACACACCAAGACATATAGTAATTAAAATGCCAAAATTTAAGACGAAGAGAGAATCCTACAGGCGGCAAGAGATAAGCAACAGGTTACCTACAAAGGAAAGCCCATCAGGCTATCAGCTGACTTCTCAACAGAAACACTACAGGCCAGAAGGGAATGGCATGAAGTAATCAAGGTCATGAAAAACAAGAATCTGAATCCAAGACTACTCTATCCAGCAAGGCTATCATTCAAAATAGAAGGTCAAATAGCTTCCCAGAAAAAAAAAGCTAAGGGAATATATTAGCACCAAACCAGCACTGCAAGAAATGTTAAAAGGACTGCAGTAATTAGTAGAAGAAATAGGAAGAAAAATATAACCACATTGAACAAAAATGGCAATAAATAAGTACATATCAATAATCACCTTAACTGTAAATGGATTGAATGCTCCGATAAAAAGACACAGAGTAGCTGACTGGATAAGAAAGCATGATTCACAGATATGTTGTCTACAAGAGACCCACCTCATAACAAAAGACTCACATAGGTTGAAAGTAAAGGGATGGAAAAAAATCTTCCAAGCAAACAGAAAGGAAAAAAAAAAGCAGTGGTAGCAATATTCGTATCTGATAAATTAGATTTCAAATTGAAGACCATAACTAGAGACAAAGAGGGCCACTACATAATATTGAAAGGGTCTATCCAACAGGAAGATATAACCTTGGTAAACATATATGCACCCAATATAGGAGCACCAAAATACATAAAAAATCTTCTGGAGGACTTCAAAGGAGAAATCGACAGCAATACAATCATAGCAGGGGACTTCAACACCCCACTGACATCACTGGATAGATCATCTAGACAAAAAATTAACAAGGAAACAGAAATTCTAAATGAAGCACTAGATCAAATGGATTTAATAGATATATACAGAGAATTACACCCCAAAACTGTAGAATTCACATTCTTCTCAAGTGCACACGGGACATTCTCAAAGATAGACCATATGTTAGGGCACAAACTAAGTCTCTAAGTTCAAGAAGACTGAAATCATATCAAGCATCTTTTCAGATCACAATGGCATGAAACTAGAAATCAATTGCAACAAGAACATCCAAAGACATTTGAACACATGGAGGCTAAATAGCATGTTATTGAACAATGAATGGGTTACCATGGAGATCAAGGAAGAAATTAAAAACTTCCTGGAAACCAATGAAAATGAACACACAACAACACAAAATCTATGGGATGCAGCGAAAGCAGTTCTGAGAGGCTAGTTCATAGCACTACAGGCCCACCTCAAGAAACAAGAAAAATGTCTTTTTTTGTTGTTGTTCCGATAGAGTGGGAGGGAGAGAGAGGAAACGAGAGAGAGAGAAACATCGACGTGAAAGGGACACATCGAGTGGCTGCCACCCGCACGACCACCCAGGGCCGGGGACAAACTGCAACCGAGGTACATGCCCTTAGCGGGAACCGGACCCGGGTCTCTCTGGACTGCAGGCCGACGCTCTAACAGCTGAGCCAAACCGGCCAGGGCAACAAGAAAAATTTCTAATTGACTATCTAACCTCACAACTTAAAGAACTAGAAAGTAAACAAAAAGAAAACCCTAGAGCAAGTAGAAGGAAGGAAATAGTAAAGATCAGAGCAGAAATAAATGACATGGAGATCAAAAAAACAATTCAAAGGATCAATGAAACAAAGAGCTGGTTTTTTGACAAGATAAACAAGATTGATGGACCCTTAGCTAGACTCACCAAGAAACAAAGAGAGAGAACCCAAATACACAAAATCAGAAATGAAAGAGGAGAAGTAACAACTGACACCACAGAAATACAAAGGATCATTAACAAACACTATGAACATTTATATGGCAACAAATTCGACAATCTAAGTGAAATGGACACATTTCTAGAAACACATAGTCTCCCAAAACTGAACTGGGAAGAGATAGAAAACTTGAACAGGCCAATAACAAGGAAGGAAATTGAAGATGTAATCAACACCCTCCCAGCAAACAAAAGCCCAGGCCCTGATGGCTTCACGGGGAAGTTTTACCAAACATTCAAATAAGAAATAACACCCATTCTCCTCAAACTATTCCAAAAAATTCAAGAATAAGGAAGACTTCCAAACTCCTTTTATGAAGCCAGCATAATTCTAATTCCAAAACCAGAAAAAGACACTACAAAGAAAGAAAACTACAGGCCAATATCCCTGATGAACACAGATGCCAAAATCCTGAACAAAATACTAGCAAATCGGATCCAGCAATACATCAAAAAAATTATTCACCATGACCAAGTGGGATTCATTCCAGGGATGCAAGGCTGGTACAATATTCGCAAATCAATCAATGTGATACATCACATAAACAAAATGAAAGATAAAAACCATATGATCATATCAATAGATGCTGAAAAAGCATTTGACAAAATCCAGCACCCATTTCTGATAATAACGCTCAGCAAGGTGGGAATAGAGGGATCATATCTCAACACTATAAAGGCCATATATGAAAGACCTACAGCCAACATCATACTCAATGGACAAAAACTAAAAGCATTTCCCTTAAGAACAGGAACAAGACAAGAATTCCCACTTTCACCACTCTTTTTAACATAGTACTGGAAGTCTTAGCCACAACAATCAGGCATGAAGAAAAAATAAAAAGGATCCAAATTGGAAAGGAGGAAGTGAAACTGTCATTTTTCACAGATGACATAATATTATACATAGAATACCCTAAAGACTCCATCAAAAATCTACTAGACTTAATAAATGAATTTGGCAAAGCAGCAGGGTACAAAATTAACGTCAAGAAATCGACGACATTTTTATACACCAATGATGAACTCACAGAAAGAGAAACTAAAAAAAAAATCCCATTTACCATCATGGCAAAAAAATTAAGATACCTAGGAATAAACTTAACCAAAGAAGTAAAGGACCTATTTGCAGAAAACTACAGGACATTGAAAAAAGACATAGTGGAAGCACATACCTTGTTCATGGATTGGAAGAATTAACATCATTAAAATGTCCATACTACCCAAAGCAATCTACAGAGTTAACGCAATCCCCATCAAAATACCAACGACATATTTCACAGAACTAGAACAAATACTTTGGAAGTTCATATGGAACCAAAAAAGACCCCGAATAGCCACAGCAATCTTGAAAAAGAAGGACAAAGTAGGCGGGATCACAATACCGGACATCAGGTTATACTACAAAGCTACTGTAATCAAAACAGCCTGGTACTGGCACAAGAACAGGCACATAGATCAATGGAATAGAACAGAGAACCCAGAAATTGACCCAAAACATTATGCTCAATTAATATTTGACAAAGGTGGCAAGAGCATACAGTGGAGTGAAAACAGTCTCTTTAATAAATGGTGTTGGGAAAATTGGACAGCTACATGCAAAAAAATGAAACTAGACCATCAGCTTACACCATACACAAGAATAAACTCAAAATGGATCAAAGACTTAAATGTGACTCATGAATCCATAAAAATCCTAGAAGATAATGTAGGCAACAAAATTTTAGACATCATACGCAGCAGAATTTTCACTGATATATCACCTAAGGCAACAGAAACAAAGGAGAAAATGAACACATGGGACTACATCAAGCTCAAAAGCTTCTGCACAGCAACAGAAACAACCATCAAAGTGGAAAGGCAACCCACTGTATGGGAGAGCATAATTGCCAATAATATATCAGATAAGGGATTAATTTCCAAAATATATAGAGTGCTCATACATCTCAACAAAAGGAAGACAAAGAACCCAATTAAAAAATGGGCAGAGGATGTGGTAAACATTATATATAATGTTTATCATTATGCATGCAAACTACATGAGCTATTACATTTAAAAGCAACTGATAGCAATTGTATTAATTGTTTGGTGATTAAAATGCTATTCTTTGTCCAGCCGGTGTGGCTCAGTGGTTGAGCATGGACCCATGAACCAAGAGGTCTCCGGTTTGAATCCCGGTCAGGACACATGCCCAGGTTATGGGCCTGATCCTCAGTGGGGGGCATGCAGGAGGTGGCCAATCAATGTTCTCTCTCATCGATGTTTCTATCTCTCTCTCCCTCTCACTTCCTCTCTCTTTGTAATCAGTAAAGGAAAAAAATAAAAAATAAATAAATAAAATGCTATTAAGTATTATAAAAAAAAAAAAAATTGGGCAGAGGAACTAAATAGACACCTCTCCAAACAGGATATACAAATGGCCAAGAGACCTATGAAGAAATGCTCAACATCACTCATCATCAGAGAGATGCAAATTAAAGCAACTATGAGGTATCACCTCACACCTGTCAGAACGGCCGCCATCAACAAAGCATCAAACAACAAGTGCTGGTTAGGGTGTGGAGAAAAGCGGACTCTAGTGCACTGCTGGTGGGAATGCAAACTGGTTTAGCCACTATGGAAAACAATATGGTGTTTCCTCAAAAAATTAAAAATTGAATTGCCATTTGACCCATTGATCCCACTTCTAGGAATATATCCTAAGAAACCTGAAACACCAATCAGAAAGAATATATGTACCCCCATGTTCATAGCAGCGCTATTTACAATAGCTAAGATCTGGAAACAGCCCAAGTGTCCATCAGTGGACGAATGGATAAAAAAGCTGTGGTACATATATACAATGGAATACTATGCAGCTGTAAGAAAGAAAGATCTCTTATCCTTTGAGATGACATGGAGGGACTTCAAGAGTATTATGCTAAGCGAAATAAGCCAATCAGAGAAAGACAAATACCCCATGATCTTACTTATTTGTGGAATATAATCAACAAGGTAGACTGATGAACGAAATAGACCCAGAGACATAGAAAGGAGTATGGTTCAGACTGACAAACCTCAGAGGAGTGGGGAGGGGGGATGGATGAGATGAATCAAAGAACTTATATGCATGTGTGCATAACCAATGGACATAGACAACAATGCTGGGGGGAGGGCAGCATGGGGAGGAGGGTGTCTAGGCGGGAAAAGGAGAAACATCTGGAACAAAAATAAATTAATAAAAATTGAACAAAATAAAAATAAATAAAGAAAAAAGAAAAAAGCAACTTGAAAAATAGGGGGGAAAAATAGAAATATTGTAAACTCTTAAAGACAGGACTTATTTGTCCTCACTATGATATTTCCATCTCCCTCCACATGCCTAGTATTAGGTCACATCTGCAATACACTGTATTTTGTTAAGTGAATGAATCAATGAATAACAATGCCTTGTTGATGCTCTCCCACCCATACATAAAACATATCACAAACATTCAGTTTCTGCAGTTTCTGATCCTGTGCTCCCACCAGCCACGTTGAGCAGGAACCCTAACACTACAAATTAGGGGAGAACTGTGGCCAACTCTCCTTCACTATCCTGGGTCCTCTCACTCAGCCTGTGTGTCCTCATCCAACAAGCATAGTTATGTCCCCAGGGGAACTGCTGTGAGATAAAGTAGCAATGAGAGCTTCCTGAGGGCAAGGATCCCCTGAATCCTTATTGCTGACTCAGGGTAGGGCCTTGGTAAACATTATTTCTCTTTCTCCCCTCCCTTCCAGCTATGAGACTCAACCAGAATTCTAGAAAAACTTATTTGTAATAGAAAAGAGAAAATAAGTTGCTTGTTTTAATTCAATTCCACACATTTGTTAGTCCCAGAATGTCTCAAATGGAAGAATTGGTCTGAAAGTCAGCAATTCTCCAAACTGCCTTTTGGCGCCTGGGTAATTATTAACACCAATCTAATTATAGGAGGACAATCTCTTTGTAGATATTTTCCTGGCAGTGGTTATGATGGTTTTAGTCCACTTTGTATCACTTCAAAAAAAAATGTTTCATTCTTTTATGTTATTGTCAAGCTGCTAATTTTTACAGTTAGAAAAACCTTTCAATTTTATAATGGCAAAGACTTTGGGACATTGTCTGTATACCTTTATTCATTCTCATAAGAAAGTCCAAATTTTTCTTTAATAATAAAAAATTTATATATTTTTCATGGAATTTTACAGATGCTTCATCTTTTAGATTTTAGGATGTTTTTCTCCAATACATTTTTAACTTTTTTTTTTTAGTTAAACAGTATCAAACTAAAAATTAAAATCTGGGTTTATATTGATACATAAAATTTTCTGCTTTTTGAAATTTTATTTTATGAAATGAATAATAATTATACACTAATAATAAATTATAAAAGAGTAAAACAAGTAATTTTAAAATCAGAGATTATAGTTCGTCCTCTCAATTAAACATAATATTCCTGAAATTGTTTTTCCAGATTTATGCCATAACACTTTCTTTATTATCTCAATTGTGAAAAGAATATGTAAGTTTCTCTTTTTTTATATAGTTCTTTTTTATTTAATTTTTTTTCTTTATTGATTTTTAGAGAGAGAGGGGAGAGAGATAGAAACATTGATGAGAGAGAACATTGAATGGCCGCCTCCTGCATGCCCCCCACTGGGGATTTGGCCCACAACCTGGGCATGTGCTCTGACCAGAAATTGAACTGGCGACCTCTTGGTGCATGGGTCGACGCTCAACCACTGAGCCATACTTGCCGGGCAAGAATATGTAAGTTTCTAAAGCAATGATTTCTACAGTTGGCAGTTGTAACAACTTCACTCCCACTCGTCTTATCCCCTGCCTCGTATTATTATGGCATCACATTCACCCAGCACATAATTATAGTTATCAAACACTTATTATGTTTTATTCAGAATCCAAAAGCATTAAATATCACCTTTTGCTGATGTCTTCCAAATTTATGCCTTCAGTTCTGACGGAACCCTAAGCTTCAGCATCAAATTCAATTGCATACCTGATACCTATACTGGACTAATGGGCATTTCAAACTCAACAAATCCCAAACACATTTCTTATATATAAGCCCTTAAAGATATTTTCCTACCAGATTTTCTCACCTCAATATGTGACAGCATCTTGCACTCAATCACTAAACCTAAAAACCAAGGGATAGCATGAACTCCTCCCTGTCAGTCACTCCCCACATTCAGCCTAAACAAATGTCAAGTGAACCCACTTTTCTTCTTGGCTGTACAACTAATGAGCTTCCAATTTTGACCAACATATTCCATTCTTCTCTCATATCCAAAATGATCTTTATAGAGCATCAATCAGATCATTTTACCACTAAACCTTGCAGTTTGAAAACAATGAGTTATTAATGTTGGGGTTTTTTAATGGACTTACTACATAATATGTTTGTGTTCTACCAGACACAGGAGATAGGCATATAGTGGGAAAAGCACAATCTTTACTTCAGTAACACTGTTAGGAGAATGCTTCTGTGGGTGTGGGTCAAGTGTAGCTGCAGACACTGCAACCCTGGGTTGGACAGTGTCATTGTTGGATGATCACAGGTTTTGTGACATGAGCAGGCAGAGCTCATCACGTGACAGAACACAGATGTGACACAGTCCTTCTGTGGGCAGGTGTCTTCCCCCAACAAAGAGAGAGCTCAGAAGGGCTCTGCTGCTTCTCCTCGACCCACCATTCAGGAAACTCACTGGTCCCCTTGGGATGGAAAGGAGCTGGGAGAATTCCACTAAAGGAGAGCTCCCTTCACTGGGACACAATACTCCTCTGGTCCTCAGCATGGTTACAAGACCTTTTCCCACAGGATTCCTGTTCTACTCCCCCCATCAAGAGACCTCCTATCTCATCCTCAAATGTGTCAAGTTCTTTACTGCTTTCATGTCTTTGTATTTATTCTTCTCTCTGCCTACAAGGGCCCATCCCAGCTGGATGCACATCATTCTTAAGGTCTCAGATCAAATGGCATGTCCTCAGAGATGGCAAACAGAACCCAAAACAAAACCTTAGAAATATGCCCAAATCTATCAAAAATCACTACTGTCAAAAAGAGATTTAAAAAAAAAAATTCTAGCACTGTGACACTATGTAAAGCCCAGAAACAGAAATGTTGAAAATAAAAAATTAGGAAAGGATATGCCAGGCAAATGAAAAGATAGTATAGAGATATTAATAATAGACAAAAGGATTCTGATGATAAAACATTAAGACAGATGAAGTGAGATTATATATAATAATAAAAAGGAACAGTGAAGCTTGTAGATATAATGAAATCATGAACTTGGATGTACCTGAAAAAATGGCCCTGTGAGAGAGATAGGTAGATAGACAGATGATGATGATAGATAGATGATAGATAGGTAGATTAGATATAGATAGATGATGATAGATGATAGATGATAGATAGATAGATAGATAGATAGATAGATAGATAGATAGATAATAGCTAGATAGATAGATAATCTCAAAACCCAGTGGAATTTAAGGAAAATTGCCAAAACTACCATCATGGTAGGAGACTGCAACACATCTTCGTTAGAAACTGATAGATGGCCCTGGCTGGTTTGGCTCAGCGGTTAGAGTGTCGGCCAGCAGACCAATGAGTCACAGGATCAATTCCAGTCAAGGGCATGTACCTCGGTTGCGATTTGTCCCCGGCCCTGGTTGGGGTCGTGTGGGAGGCAGCCACTCGATGTGTCCCTTTCACGTCAATGTTTCTCTCTCTCTCTCTCTCTCTTCCTCTCTCTCCCTCCCACTCTATCTGAACCAAAAAAAATGAAAAAAAGTCCTTGGGTGAAGATAAAAATAAAAAAGAAAGAAACTGATAGGTGAAGCAGCAGAAACGAAGCCACGCCACGTTGGCTTCAAGGCCAGGCAGAGAGACAAGCCTGAGGATGCCTCACAAGATAGTGAGTCTGGAAGGATTTTGAACAAATAGGAAGCCGATGTATGTACGGTCAGAACAATAAGCAAAAATATTGCTAAATGGACAACAAAAAGATTCTTAACAACATTATAGATGTGGCTAAGGAGATGCCTGTGGCAGAATGTTGGAAATGCAACAGGCTCCTGTCAACTGCGTATGTTAAAATATAGGAGAAATAAAATGAGCTAAAGAAGAACTTTTATTTTTCAAGCAAAATTTAGAGGAAATATAAGCAACCAGTACTTTCTGGTCTCAAAGTACAACTGTTTTTCATTCCCAGTATCTGTGGCAAAAGATTTTGAACATTCTAAATTTCCTCAGAGCAAAGATCAAATTCAGAGTGCTACCAGTTAAAAAACGGAACCTACTGTATGGGAGAACATATTTGCCAATGATACATCTGATAAGGTGTTAATATCCAAAATATATAAAGTACTCATACAACTCAACAAAAGGAAGACAAAGAACTTAATTAAAAAATGGGCAGAGGACCTAAATAGACACCTCTCCAAACAGGACATACAAATGGCCAAGAGACATATGAAGAAATGCTCAACATCACTAATCATCAGAGAGATGCAAATTAAAACAACAATGCTATTATCACCTCAAACCTGCCAGAATGGCTGCCATCAACAAGTCATCAAACAACAAGTGCTGGTGAGGGTGTGGAGCAAAGGGGACTCTAGTACACTGCTGGTGGGAATGCAGACTGGTGCAGCCACTATGGAAAACAATATGATGTTACCTCAAAAAACTAAAATGGAACTGCCATTTGACCCAGCAATCCCACTTCTGGGAATATATTCTAAGAATCCCAAACACCAATCAGAAAGAATGTATCCATCTCTATGTTCATAGCAGCGTTATTTACAATAGCTAGGATCTTGAAACAGCCCAAGTGCCCACCAGTAGATGAGTAGATAAAAAAGCTGTGGTACATTTACACAATGGAATACTATGAGGTGTAAAAAAAGAAAAGGAGGTCTTACCCTTTGCGACAGCATGGAGGGACCTGGAGAGTATTATGCCAAGCAAAATAAGCCAGTCAGAGAAAGACAAGTACCATATGATCTCATATGTGGAATTTAATGAACAAAATAAACTCATGAATAAAAGAGAACCAGACTCATGGACACATGGAACAGACTGATGAATCTCAGAGGGAATGGGGGTGGGGGGAGCTGGAAGAGAGAAACCAATGAATTATATGCATATATGTGTAACCAATGGACACAGACAATGGTGTGAGGAAGGCAGGAGGAGGGTGGGAGCAGGGAGAAGGGGGTCAATGTGGGGAAAAGGGGGGACATCTAAAATACTTTCAACAATAAGGATTAAAAAGAATGATAAAAAAAATAGCATTACTGGCATTTCAAGGTCATCGCCAGTTTTTATAATTACTTGCTGGATTATATCAGAATCTGGCTTCAATTCTGAGTCAAATGAATTTATCAAAAAAAAAAAAAAAACTGCCTCAGGGTTTAAAAAATGTAAGACACTATTAAGCGTCCAGAATAAGTTAAAGCAAAACCTCACAAACTGTCTCAGGAATGCAAACATGTTTCATTTTTAAGTATCTTAAGAGGGTACCTTCTAGTCTTCCCGAAATGGTCACTGGTTTTTCTAAGAATTTTAATTTATCCCATGTCACCCTGGCTTTCAGCTCAAATTAGAAATCTGCTTTGAAATATTTATTGTTGTGGCTTTTATTTAATGGAGTGAATTTATAATTTGGTACATAGATGATCTACTACACTTTTTTAAGGATTTATATTATATTGGATTTTAAAAGTTGAAGGCAGTTGAAAATGAAAAGAGGATTCTAGGTCTTCAGGTTTTTAGAAGAAAACAAACTATGTAAGAATAGGTTAAATTAGCAGACCTGAGTTACCCAAACCCTTCATATTCCCAAGAAAGGCCTGTCTTCAGAACAGATTGAGAGGTTAGCTCTGAGTCCCTCAAATATTCTGCCTGATAAGAGGGGTTTTGTATACCTGAAGCCTTAGAATTCGCGTGGTATTCTTTTGACTGGTTAGTTTATGCTAATGGTATGACTTAGAGCGAATGTCTGATTTTGCTAAGGGGGTGGAGCTGGTGGAGCTGAAGTCAGTCATACAGGCACTCTATGCCCACATGACTGATCCCAATGAAAGCTATGGAATTAATACTCAGGTGAGCGTCCTTGGCAGTCAACACGCCATATATGTTGCTACACATCATTCTTGAGAGAATTAGGCCTGCCCATATGACTCCCAGGACAAAAACCTGGAAACTTGCCTCTGGTTTCTCCTGAGCATTGTCCTTTCACTGACTTTCATCTGTATCGTTTTGCTGATAGAAACTGTAACCCTGAGTACAGTCACTTCTGAGTTTTGTGAGTCCGTCTATAAATCATTAAACCTGAAGGTAGTCTTGGGGACCTCTGACACAGTGGACATCAAAAATGGGATTTGTTAGAATAATCTTACTCACTGAAACATGGTAAACGCTTTTTCATTTTTTAGGAAAAGGCAGAATTGCAGGATGGAGGATGACAAAACTTAGATGCCACAATAGCTACCAGTTCTTGTGGAATGAGACAGCTGTTGTGCTGTAGTAAATTACTGGAAGTAAAAGTTAACAAGAGAATTTAGAAATTATAGAACCCAAGTTTTGAAAAATCGAATCACTGGATACATAAGGAAATGCAAACTAGTGGGGGGGAAACTAAATATACAAATCTCTTCATTGTTTTTAATCTGTGATAGTAAAAATGAAAGTAAAAAAGTATGTTGGGACTGATCATGTCACTGCCAAGTTCAGGTTTTAACTGGTTTGAGCTGCAGCCTCTAGTCTCAGGGCCACTACCAAAGGGAAATTTTAGGCTGCAACAACAGACAGCACCTCCAGGATCTTGATCACCAAGAAGATAGTCTATGTGATGAGGGGAGACAAAGCCAACAAACTACTGATATTATCAACTTCCTGAAGAACTTTACTAAAATGGATTCTGAAGTGACCAACTTAGGAACAGCCTGTTTGGTCTTGAATATTGCAAAGTAGAGAAGCTTGGTTGGGTTGATACCTTTCTGGAAGGTCTAGGGAAGAAGGTGTGGGAGAGGATGTTTGCACAGGTGTACAATTCTTCCCCACACCACCTCAACCTTCCAGGACCAGAGCTACAACCGTGGTGCTACAAGCAGAGGTAATCCCTAAAAACCATTTTACCTTTAAACATTTATAGAACATTTCCTAAGGTCCTCATGGGGTGGATTGCCTTCACCCCATCTGGCAAAATCAGGGTTGACAGTGAATGCACCTGTCTCACCACGTGGATGAGCTAGTCCACTGCTTCTATACCTATGTAAACTTTCTCCATATCAATGGGGTGGACTGAGGGGAGGCACTTGCTAGACAAGCATTGCTCATAGAAATTTGGACCAGCACAGTGGTGCTACCTAATGTTCCTTTTAAAGTTGGAAAAGTTTGGGTAAAGATATATGACAAATGGACAAAAGGATTACATAGATGAGCTATAAAACAAGGGAAATCTAATATTACATTCCTGCCTCAAGAGACGCTCAGAGCAAGGAATGATAGTGTCTTTTAGTTCACTGATGCCAGATGGCTAAAAAGGTAAAGCCATATGTTGCCAAGACCACACCTGCTTTCGAACCTGATAAGGTTGAATAGAAGCCTGCAAGCCTGAGTGGCATCACTCTGGGAGACATTTCTATCATACAATATGATGATGAACTAGACCAACAGTTAATGATAAATGAGACTGTAGTAATGTGTCAATATCTTCTGACTCTTGCTTTTTAGATTACATATATTACAAAGAATAACATTTGGGAAGAAAATTCTGGGAGCTATTCTGCGTATATCCATTGGACCTTGCAGTATACAACTCCTGGCAGACTGATCTGTGTAAATATAAACCTTGATGACCAAATGCTTAGAAAGGTCCCTGTTAAATGGATAAAGCATAGCAGCTGAATGTCTGTGTGCTGTGCACAAGTATATACCAGCCTTTTGTGGATAAAAGCTATGAAACAATAGAACATAATGTTGGAAATTAAGCAGTAAGCATCAAATGGTGGGTCCAAAGTTCCCTAGGAAATTGCCTCACCCTGAGACAAGAAAGGTTGTGGATGGCCTTAGGGAATACTCAGACTAAATTACTTATAAGTGTGATTACCACGCACCTAACCCTAGTATGGAGAACCTAACATTTTTGGACACAGAACAATTATCTATCTGCACTCAGGCCATTAGTACACAGGCAACAACATGCATAGTGAATTAAACAACACTGTCCCACACGATAGAAAAGAACTTAGGGGAAGATTGGCGCTTGTCTAGGTATCCCAGGTCAAGTTGAATTTGCTTTTAATGAGGAGTGGCATTCATAAGAAAAAGATTTGTTAACTAGAATAAGCAGATTAGAGGGAATTCTCTTTAAGGAAGAAGGCAATAAATGTGAGTAAACCTGGAAAGATAATGAGGTTTTAGTGAAGTGGGTAAGGCACACTCAACAAATTAACCTGAATGTATTGTGACTGCCTTTGTCCCTAGAATAGATGAAAATAAGATATATCCTGTAGTACAGTTAGCAGGAATAGAAAACATTCTGAATACACTGTGCATTCCTGTAGGTAGGGAGTAGGCCCCATTTTATAACAGCACACCAATGAAACTAGTCTCAGTACAAGCCTATGAATGAAGAAGGATGACGACCTTTGCTCCTGACTATCTTGGAACTCAGAATTAACCAAATCATTGCCAATTGTAACCAGGCCTGTTTATTATAATATCTGCTATATGGGCAAGAAATGATTCTGTTGGGAAATGCCTCTGTAATTCATACTGATTTGTCCTGTAATAAAATTGAATTACACTATAACCATACTGCAATATGATGTAACACTGGCATTATTGAAAAAGTGCAACTACCTTATATAAATAAGTGATACGATATTATTGATATTTATGATTAAATGTTGAGAGATCAACTTAAAGCCTCCTTGGAATGTAATACCAATGGAAAATTACAGGCCTGAGAAGGTATTGGATTTAGAAACCATCAGCTGACTTCTATATTAAATAGCTCTGCACAGGATTACCACAAGGTACAAATAATAGTAGGCCAGAGGGGAAAGCAAGTAATCAAATTAATATAAAAATATGCAAATGTATGTAATGGCTTTCAATGATGGATAAGTTATTATTTCTTTAAGTCTATCCCTATCCCACACTGGCCTCTCTAAATGTTATATGATAGATAGTATTACTATATCTGTCATACAAATGCTATACTAAATGTATATGCTGATAAAAATATGAATTTTTTTTTAAAGAGAGCCTAGGGCAAGGGCCAAGGTATTGGTCTGGGCAGGAAAGGGTTAACTAATCAGATCTAGGTCTCTCAAACCATGTACATACCCAAGAAAGATCTCACTTTAGAACTGGACCTTAACTGGCTTTTGCATTATAAACTCTGAGTCCTTAGACTATTCTGCCTGATAAGAGTGATTCTGTATGCTTGAGGCCTTGGACCATGCTTTACCAATCTGATGGGAGAGTTCATGCTAACAATGTGATTTATGATGAATGTCTGCTTTTGCTCTGAAGGGCTGGAGTCTGAGTGGCTGAGGTGCTGTGCCTAAATGACTAACACCAATAAAAATACTGGACACCTAAGCTCAGGTGGGCTTCCCTAGTTGGCAACATTTTACACATGTCACCACACATTGTTGCTGGGAGAATTAAATGCATTGTGTGTATTTACTAAAAGCTTGTGACTGCTTTCTCCTGGATAATGCACCTTTTTTCTTTGCTGTTTTTATTATTTTTTTATTAATTTACTTTTCTTACAGATGTTTCTCCTTTTACCCCCATTGACATCCTCCTCCCCCTCCCTCCCTGCCCCGTCCCCAGTTTTGTGGTCCATGTCCATTGGTTATGAGTACATGCATACAAGTTCTGTGGTTCATCGCTCCCCTTCCCCACCCCCTAGTCTGGCAATTATCAGTCTGTACCCTACTTCCACGTCTCTGGGACTACCCTGTTCCTCAGATTGTTATGTTCATATTCCACAAATAAGTGAGATCATATGATATTTGTCTTTCTCTGCTTGGCTTGTTTCACTTAGGATAATAGTTTCCAGGTCCTCCCATGTCGTCTCAAAGGATAAGAGATCTTTCTTTCTTATAGCTGCATTGTACTCCATTGTGTATATGTACCACTGCTTTTTTATCCATTTGTCTACTGATGGACACTTGGGCTGTTTCCAGATCTTAGCTATTGTAAATAGCGCTGCTATGAACATGGGGGTACATATATTCTTTCTGATTGGTGTTTCGGGCTTCTTAGGGTATATTCCTAGGAGTGGGAAAACTGGGTCAAATAGCAGTTCAATTTTTAATTTTTTGAGGTAACACCATAGTGTTTTCCATAGTGGCTGCACCAGTCTGCATTCCCACCAGCAGTGTACTAGAATCCTCTTTTCTCCACACCCTCGCCAACACTTGTTGTTTGATGCTTTGTTGATGGCGGCTATTCTGACAGGTGTGAGGTGATACCTCATAGTTGTTTTAATTTGCATTTCTCTGATGATGAGTGATATTGAGCATTTCTTCATATGTCTTTTGGCCATTTGTATGTCCTGTTTGGAGAGGTGTCTATTTAGTTCCTCTGCCCATTTGTTAATTGGGTTCTTTGTCTTCCTTTTGTTGAGATGTATAAGCACTCTATATATTTTGGAAATTAATCCCTTATCTGATATATCATTGGCAATTATGCTCTCCCATACAGTGGGTTGCCTTTCTGTTTTGATGGTTGTTTCTTTTGCTGTGCAGAAGCTTTTGAGTTTGATGTAGTCCCATGTGTTCATTTTTTCCTTTGTTTCTGTTGCCTTAGGTAATATATCAGTGAAAATTCTGCTGCATATGATGTCTGAAATTTTGTTGCCTACATTTTCTTCTAGGATTTTTATGTATTCATGAGTCACATTTAAGTCTTTGATCCATTTTGAGTTTATTCTTGTGTATGGTGTAAGCTGATGGTCCAGTTTCATTTTTTTGCATGTAGCTGTCCAATTTTCTCAACACCATTTATTAAAGAGGCTGTTTTCACTCCACTGTATGCTCTTGCCACCTTTGTCGAATATTAATTGAGCATAATGTTTTGGGTCAATTTCTGGGTTCTCTGTTCTATTCCATTGATCTATGTGCCTGTTCTTGTGCCAGTACCAGGCTGTTTTGATTACAGTAGCTTTGTAGTATAACCTGATGTCCGATATTGTGATCCCGCCTACTTTGTCCTTCTTTTTCAAGATTGCTGTGGCTATTTGGGGTCTTTTTTAGTTCCATATGAACTTCTGAAGTATTTGTTCTAGTTCTGTGAAATATGTCATTGGTATTTTGATGGGGATTGCGTTAAATCTATAGATTGCTTTGGGTAATATGGACATTTTAATGATGTTAATTCTTCCAATCCATGAACAAGGTATGTGCTTCCACGTTTTTATATCTTCCCCTATTTCTTTTTTCAATGACCTGTAGTTTTGTGCAAATAGGTCCTTTACTTCTTTGGTTAAATTTATTCCTAGGTATCTTAATTTTATTTCTGCGATGGTAAATGGGATTGTTTTTTTAGTTTCTCTTTCTGTGAGTTCATCATTGGTGTATAAGAATGCCGTCGATTTCTTGACATTAATTTTGTACCCTGCTATTTTGCCAAGTTCATTTATTAAGTCTAGTAGATTTTTGATGGAGTCTTTAGGGTTTTCTATGTATAATATCATGTCGTCTATGAATAAGGACAGTTTCACTTCCTCCTTTCCAATTTGGATCCCTTTTATTTTTTCTTCATGTCTAATTGCTGTGGCTAAGACTTCCAGTACTATGTTAAATAAGAGTGGTGAAAGTGGGCATCCTTGTCTTGTTCCTGTTCTTAAGGGAAATGCTTTTAGTTTTTGTCCATTGAGTATGATGTTGACTGTAGGTCTTTCATATATGGCCTTTATAATATTGAGATATGATCTTTCTATTCCCAAATTGCTGAGCATTTTTATCAGAAATGGGTGTTGGATTTTGTCAAATGCTTTTTCAGCATCTATTGATATGATCATATGGCTTTTATCTTTCATTTTGTTTATGTGATGTATCACATTTATTGATTTGCAAATATTGTACCAGCCTTGCATCCCTGGGATGAATCCCACTTGGTCATGGTGAATAATTTTTTTGATGTATTGCTGGATCTGATTTGCTAGTATTTTGTTCAGGATTTTGGCATCTATGTTCATTAGGCCTGTAGTTTTCCTTCTTTGTAGTGTCTTTTTCTGGTTTTGGAATTAGAATAATGCTGGCTTCATAAAACGAGTTTGGAAGTCTTCCTTATTCTTGAATTTTTTGGAATAGTTTGAGGAGAATGGGTGTTAGTTCTTCTTTGAATGTTCGGTACACTCCACTGTGAAGCCGTCAGGGCCTGGGCTTTTGTTTGCTGGGAGGGTGTTGATTACATCTTCAATTTCCTTCCTTGTTATTGGCCTGTTCAAGTTTTCTATCTCTTCCTGATTCAGTTTTGGGAGACTATGTGTTTCTAGAAATGTGTCCATTTCGCTTAGATTAAAGAATTTTTTGCCATATAAATGTTCATAGTATTTGTTAATGATCCTTTGTATTTCTGTGGTGTCAGTTGTTACTTCTCCTCTTTCATTTCTGATTTTGTGTATTTGGGTTCTCTCTCTTTGTTTCTTGGTGAGTCTAGCTAAGGGTCCATCAATCTTGTTTATCTTTTCAAAAAACCAGCTCTTTGTTTCATTGATCCTTTGAATTGTTTTTTGGTCTCCATGTCATTTATTTCTGCTCTGATCTTTACTATTTCCTTCCTTCTACATGCTCTAGGATTTTCTTTTTGTTTACTTTCTAGTTCTTTAAGTTGTGAGGTTAGATAGTCAATTAGAAATTTTTCTTGTTTCTTGAGGTGGGCCTGTAGTGCTATGAACTAGCCTCTCAGAACTGCTTTCGCTGCATCCCATAGATTTTGTGTTTTTGTGTGTTCATTTTCATTGGTTTCCAGGAAGTTTTTAATTTCTTCCTTGATATCCATGGTAACCCATTCATTGTTCAGTAACATGCTATTTAGCCTCCATGTGTTCAAATGTCTTTGCATGTTCTTGTTGCAATTGATTTCTAGTTTCATGCCATTTTGATCTGAAAAGATGCTTGATATGATTTCAGTCTTCTTGAACTTAGAGACCTAGTTTGTGCCCTAACATATGGTCTATCTTGAGAATGTCCCGTGTGCACTTGAGAAGAATGTGAATTTTGCAGTTTGGGGTGTAATTCTCTGTATATGTCTATTAAATCCATTTGATCTAGTGCTTCATTTAGAATTTCTGTTTCCTTGTTAATTTTTTGTCTAGATGATCTATCCAGTGATGTCAGTGGGGTGTTGAAGTCCCCTGCTATGATTGTATTGCTGTCGATTTCTCCTTTGAAGTCCTCCAGAAGATTTTTTATGTATTTTGGTGCTCCTATATTGGGTGCATATATGTTTACCAAGGTTATATCTTCCTGTTGGATAGACCCTTTCAATATTATGTAGTGGTCCTCTTTGTCTCTAGTTATGGTCTTCAATTTGAAATCTAATTTATCAGATACGAATATTGCTACCCCAGCTTTTTTTTCTTTTCCATTTGCTTGGAAGATTTTTTTCCATCCCTTTACTTTCAACCTATGTGAGTCTTTTGTTGTGAGGTTGGTCTCTTGTAGACAACATATCTGTGAATCATGCTTTCTTATCCAGTCAGCTACCCTGTGTCTTTTTATCAGAGCATTCAATCCATTTACATTTAAGATGATTATTGATATGTACTTATTTATTGCCATTTTTGTTTGGTGTGGTTATATTTTTCTTCTATTTTTTCTACTAATTACAGCAGTCCTTTTAACTTTACTTACAGTGTTGGTTTGGTGCTAATATATTCCCTTAGCCTTTTTTTGTCTGGGAAGCTCTATATTTGACCTTCTATTTTGAATGACAGCCTTGCTGGATAGAGCAGTCTTGGAGTCATATCCTTGTTTTTCATGACCTTGATTACTTCATACCATTCTCTTCTGGCCTGTAGTGTTTCTGTTGAGAAGTCAGCTGATAGCCTGATGGGGGTTCCTTTCTAGATAACCTGTTGCTTATCTCTAGGTGCCATTAGGATTCTCTCTTTGTCTTTGATTTTTGGCATTTTAATTATTATGTGTCTTGATGTGTGCCTATTTGGGTTCTTCTTACTTGGGGCTCAGTGTGCTTCTTGAACTTGAATGAATTCTTCTTTCACCAGGTTAAGAAAGTTTTCTGTCACTATTTCTTCAAATATATTCTCTAACCCTTGCTCATTTTCTTCTTCTTTGGGGACTCCTATGATGCAAATGTTATTATGTTTCCAGTTGTCCCACAGTTCTCTTAAGCTATCTTCCTGTTTTTTCATTGTTTTTTCCTTTTGGTTTTCTGATTGATTCATTTTTTTCTACTCTGTCTTCTAATTCACTGATCCGGTCCTCCGCTTCCTCTACTCTGCTGGTCAGTCCTTCCAATGTGTTCTTTATTTCTGCTATGTCATTCTTTATTTCCACTTGGTTGGTTTTCATGGTGTTGATATCCTTACTCATGCTGTTTAGTTTCCTCAAGATCATGACTCTGAACTCTACCTCTGATAATTTGCTTAACTGCATTTCATTTATCTCATCTTCGGTAGAGTTCTCTTGTTCTTTTATTTGGGACCTGTTTCTTTGTTTCACCATTTTTGCTATCTCAGTGGGTTTTGGAGCCTGCCAAATTTTCCCTGTGGGTGTTGGTGTTCTGCTATTTGTGGCTCCCTCTACTGGGTTTGGATGAGGGTGGAGGGCCTTCCTTAAACACCACTGGCAAGTCTCACTTTCCTGGGTAGATTTGCAAGCTCAGGAATGGTTCAGTTATGCTCTATCTTTTTGCCTGGAGGCTACTAGCTTCAGTTACTTGAAAAGCCTCAGGATCTCAGTTGAATGAGAAACTCCCTCAGGTATTTATAGTGTAAGAGGATTTCCCGAGGGTAGGGCTGATGCTGGTTGTTAATGAGCCTCAATTTGCATTTCTTTGCCTCACCTGGGAATCTCTGAGGGAGGGGCTGCCACAGCTCCAGGATGGAGCAAACTTGGCTGCTGTTCTGTGTAACTGGGAAGGAGCAGGCTGGCCACCACTGTCCTTTGTGGCCGTGGCTCAGCACAAACTCTGAGCGCCCTCCAAATCCCAGGTGTCCCCACAGAGTTCCAGTCCAGTCCGCCCTCCCTCTGCCGGAGCCCCAGGTGAGTGGCTATAGCTATTTAGTATTCTGTCCCGGCCCTCCGAGCTGTGAAGCAGCTTGGGCTCTTAACCCCGAGGGTGGGTGCTGCCGCTACTCACAGCTAAGGCCGCTGCTGTCCATGGGCTCCCAGTCCGCCACCCTCACGCACCTCCGCAGATCCTACCAGGCTCATTCAGTGTCCCTGGTTGTATGGTCCTCTCCCACTGCTTTTCTGTTGCTTTTTCCTGACAATTTTTCTTTATTTTAGTTATAATTCCCATTTGGTCTTGGGAGATCATCTGTGTAGCTTCCATTCACTCCACTGCCATTTTCTCCTCCTCTTCTTTGCTGTTTTTAATCTGTTCATTCCACAACCATGAGTATAGCCTCTTTCAATGCTTTTATGTCCTTCTAGTGAATCAGCAACCTGAGGGTGGTCTAGGGAACCCCTGATACATAGGCTGTGAAAGGTATTTTGTTCCAAACAAATGTCATTTCTCATGGAAAAGAAATATGACTTGAAGAGAGGAGCCAATGGCCACGGAGAAACACTCCCAGAGAGCAGAACTGAAACCTAATCAAAGACCCAGCAATTTGTTCCTGTCAGGATTTCAGAATTGCTATGGATCAGTGACTGCCTCCTATTTTCTCTTTCTCTGATTAGAGATATCTATTTTTCTATCACTCTCTCACCAATGTATATTGGGTGAGTGGAAAAAAGATCATTCGAATCTTGAGTTCACAGGTCTTCAGATGGAGAGGGACAATTTCTAATGAGCCTCATCAGCACCTGGACCTAATTTAGATAAGGAGTTTCTGGACCTAAAACCTGAGTCCTGTGTCTTAATAGAACAAAATATTTGGACGGCATTATTGGGGTGAATGTTTCATATATATGGTACAATTCTGATACCAATTTCAATGGGTGTGTTTTTAACATACCACTAGGCAGTTCTGCAACAGCAGCTGAGTTCCTACAATTTAACTCACTTCTGCCACTATCTACCTATAGATAGCATCAGACCCCACAGGTTAAAGACTCAGACCTATAAGACTGTCTCTCTCCCACTTTGGACACTGTACGAAAGTGCAGGTTGTCACCTGTTTCTGACCAACCAGCTATAGATCAGAGGTTCCAACAGACCCCTCCTTGGATTTTATTAATTTGCTAGAGCAGCTCACAAAACTCAGAAAACATTTTACTTTGTAGGTCACCAGTTTATTATTAAAGGATATAACTCAGGAACAACCTGATGGAAAAGATACATAAGGCAAGGTAGTGTGGTAAGGGGAACAGTGCTTCCAAGCCCTCCTATGGAACGTCACCCTCACAGAATCTGCATGTGTTCACCAACCAGGAATCTCTCCAAACCTAGTCCTTTTGGGATTTATGGAGTCTTCATTATTAGACAATGTTGATTAAATCATTGGCCATTGATGATTGAACTCAATCGCCAACCCCTCTTCCTTTCTGGAGGTTAATGGGGGTAAAGGGGACTGGAAGTTCCAATTTTCTAACCACATGGTGCATTCAACTGATAACCAACAACCCCCCATCCCTGTCCTTAGGTGTGGTCCAAAAGTCACCTCATTATCATAACATCATAACAAAAGACACCTTTATGGCTCTTACCACAGGAAATTTCCAGGGTCAGAAACAAGACTAAGACCAAATATATATATATATATATATATATATATATATATATATATATTTTATCCTCACCCGAGGACATTTTTTCATTTTTTGTTCAGATAGAGTGGGAGGGAGAGAGAGGAAGAGAGAGAGAGAGAAACATCGACGTGAAAGGGACACATCGAGTGGCTGCCACCCGCACGACCAACCAGGGCCGGGGACAAACTGCAACTGAGGTACATGCCCTTAGCGGGAACCGAACCCGGGTCTCTCTGGACCGCAGTCTGACGCTCTAACCGCTGAGCAAACCGGCCAGGGCCCAAATATATATATTTTATTATAAATCATAATATCACACTAGAGATATTAATTATTAGGGGTCAGGAGGTGGACCATGGTAGTCTGTTCAATCAGTGCCTTTGTTTAACCACATCTCCCAGGATTCATGCTTCCCCCTGAATCAAGGCTGGGCCTTTGTCTTGATTTACTCAAAAGGAAATGGTAGAAAAGATGCTGTGCTGTATCGTGCCTAATCTAATTCTAGAAGTTTCCATCTCTGCACTCTTGAGAGTTCTGAGCTTCCATGTAAGAAGTTTGTTGGAAAGACCATGTGAGGAAACTTTATGTGAGACCATGTGCAGAGGCCACAGGGAATGAAAGGGAGTAAGAGAGAGATACACACAAAGAGAGAGAGAAGAGAAAAGAGGAAGAGAGGAGAGAGAGACACTGAGGCTACACAGAACTGAGGAACAGAGAACACAGAGAACTGAGGAATAGTTTCCCATAGCTGAAACTATTAATTTCTAGCCAACAAAGAGTTCCTAAGGCCCTAGACCTATCACCTCACTCAAGTAATTCCAACCAGCCCCAAGCAGTTAAGCCATCTTAATTGAGGAACCAGAAATGGGTAAAGAGAACATCTTAAACCATCCAGTCCCAGATTTCACATTGAGTAGGATGAACAACTCTGCTGAGCCTTGTCTGAATTCCTAACCACAGAATCATGAGTACATAAAATAGTTATAGTTTGAGCTGCAAAGATCTGGGTAGTTTGTTTTGCAGCAACAGATATACTTTAAAAATCACTTTCCCAAGGTTTCACTCATTTTCATTTTACCAACTAGTTCTTCCTTTTCATCCAAAATTAGAGTCAAAGGTTATTCATCAGTTGAATGATAGACTGGATTTGGATATTAGTCGAAGGAGTTGAGTCAGAGTCCAGTTTTGCCACATTATCTCTGTGACCCAGTCCCTTAGCTTTACCTTTCATTTTCTCAGGGAATAATATTGCTTCACTGCCTTGTGATGAGGCTTACATAAAATAACAGTGAGATGTCTTTGAAATAACTAAGCTTTTTCTTCAGTTATTCTTCCCATAGCTGAAACTATTAATTTCTAGATGAAGGGGCTTCCTCTCCCCTATGTGCCCACTGCAGGATGGTAGATGTGGTGGGTGCACAGGCTGTGCTCAATAGGTGTCTGTCAATTACTGCAAGATGTCAGTTATCCAGCCAAATAAAGAGAAGCCACAGCCTTCCAAAGGATACATTTTAGATTTACATATATTTTATAATGACTATTTTGACTAATACTAAAATTATAAGGCCTTTAAGCAATTGCTTTTTCATTGGCATGAGCTTTAACTTTGGAATTAGACAAACATGGACTGAAATCCTGACATTGTTGGTTATCCTATGCATGATTTTGGGTTTTAACTTCTCTGCAATCTACTTCTTTTTTTGTGAAATGGGAATAATAGTATACATATCACTATTGATATTACATTTTTGTGGGTTAGATGTTATTATACTTATATTTTGTGCTATTTATCAAGCTCCTATTCAGTTTTTCTTTAGTTTTGTCCACAACTTTCATGAAAACAAAATATTTCCAATGAAAATTATTATACTTAATTACTGGCACTAAAATCTCCATTTGTCTATTCATTATAGAAACTGTTTTTGAAAAAAATTACATAATTTTACAAAGAATATACCTATTTTCTATTTCATGAATAGAAAGACTTTTTGTGGTGGTTGTTTTTTTTAATTAATGTTAGAATAAATTCTTAGTGCATTAATTAGCCAATAGATGGCAGGACTTCAGAGAAAACCAAAGTTTTGCTCCCCCTTTGCAAAATACTGTCTGCATAACAGAAAAGATAATTAATGAAGATAAAATAGCTCAGTTCACCGTTTTAAATTTAAACTTCACCTATTTATATTTTAAATATTATGCTGTCTTCTTTCAGTCTGAAAATAATTTGCATTTTTCTGTAATTTTAATGCAAAAGCATTGCATTAAACAGAAAAATATGATAGCATGATATAATGTAAGGAAAAAAATGCTATTTCAAACACTAGGGAAGATATATAATTCATCTCAGATTAAATGGCTTTTAGTTTAGAAAAATATATTTTTTAGGAAAAAGATAAGGTCCCCAGTGTATAATCTGGAATGAGATGGAGAATAAAGAAAGCTCATTTTTGCAATTTAAGAAAACCCTAGTGAGAATAGGAGAGATAATTGAGTAACACAGAGACCAAGAGAAAAGGCAAGGATGTGAAAGCTCCATGAGAAGGAGCTTCAAGGAAACAGTTTCCCCTTTTCTGACAGCCATTTTTGAACTCTTCTGCAAAACCTGTAGCCTCCTGAAGCATCTAGTCCTTCCGAATATTATATATCTCGCCCTGGGCCATGTGATCTCAGGCGCTTTAAAATGCTATAAGCCTGGGGCTTCATTCTGAGGCATATTTGCATACTTTTGCAAATATTCTGTTCCTTTTGCAGAATCTGCCCTCAAGTTTAAATCTACAAACAGCAGCTTGAGTAGGGTTTGGTAAATTAAAAGAATTTTCAGGCACACTGGGACATTCATATCCTATATTATCCTGGCACTCTTGGCAAGAGCTCAAAAGTAATTGTATACTACATTAATATTAAACAAGCCCTTTAAAATTTTTTTTCTGAAGGTGGTGATGCAATTTTAGTAGCTTTGTCCCCACTGGGCATTTATAAATATCAAATTGGTTTAGTAAAGAGGCACTATTAGAAGGCTTCATCATAAACTGCACCTCTTAAAATAATCTTTCTCAATATATCATGTAGAAATCACCATAAATCTGGTGTTGAAACAGATGGCACAATTGTGCTATTTAGCACCAATGTCATCCTTGGACTGTTAATTCCAATTAAGAAATTTAAGTCATGGCAGGGTAGATTATGTTACTGGTACTAGTCAGCAGTGTGTTTTCTTAGGGCCAAACATGTCTTGATGTTCCAGTAGGAGAGAGGACCCTCATGACACTTGCCCCAGACCACTGTCAGAAACACAGAAGCTTAGTTTTAGAATACTCTAGGTTTGCCTCCTATATAATGAAATCCTCGTTGTGCAATGTGAACATCAGTCCACACACTGAGCCTTCCACGTGGCTCCCTTCTCCAGCACCCGGGGAAGGGGACAGTCCCTCCACCTCTACGTCCACAGCCTCCCCACGGCCTCTTCGTGGCGGCCTGGGTGGTGTCCTCAGCCAGCACAGTGATCTGCTGCTGGACGTCTTCGATGCTTTGGGAAGTATCGACCAACTTCCAGTTCAGGGTCATGTCCTCCACGAGCTGGTGGGAGCGTCACAGCACCCACTCCTGGAAGGCCGGTCCTCAGAGCGCTGGAGGCCACCCCGGCTCCATAGCCTCCGCCAACCTCAGCTGAAGACCAGGAGCAAGTCCGGTGTGGGGAGGCCCACGTCCGGCTGTTTGCACCAGTGTAGGGGGGAGTTCTCCCTGGCGCTGGTGCAGGCAACACCAGAACACGCGAGTCCGTCCACAATGAGGGTGACACTCTGGCTCAACTTCTCATCAATGGCACTTGTTCCTAGTGGTTCGCAGAGAACAGCGGGTGCACCCAGTGATCCTCCAGCTCACTCTTCTTTTCCAAGTAAGAACTCAGAAGTTTGCCCATTTCAGTGGCGATTGCGGGAAGCGCAGCAGCTCCGCGGTGGCCTGCGGGGCCCAGCGCAACCACCAGCGGGCGGCGCTGCGTGCTCTTCCCAAGTGGTCCACGCCTTCCAGCACAAGCCAACCACAAGCGAAGCTGCAGGTGGGCCTCTCGAGAGCCCAGGGCACAGGGACTTGTGGTACGCCTTCCTCTGCCTGTTTTCACCCTGAGGATGTCGATAAATTATTGCGCTTTTTACTGAAGTTTAATGATAACTATACCCAAGCAATTTCAAGATCGTTGACATGGCAGTCAGTTTGAAATTTGAATTTCTTACAGGCACGAATAAAAATTAATTTGAAAGTGAGAAACAATTAAATCCTCTTAGGATAATTTTCAAGAAGTAGGCTGATAGAACCCCAAATTTGCACCATCTTTCCTTTATTTAAGAGGCTTTTCAGAAGCAAGACGGCGGAATGAAATAATGATAGAATGAAGCCAGAGGCAACATCTTGTTTTTCTGAAACTGAACAAAATAAATGATAACATACCTTAAAGGCTATGAAAACTATGCAGGAGTCCTCCTACAAAGAAAGGAGCACGACTTCACATTATTTATTATCTTTGAAAAAGACAATATTAAAGAAATAAAAACAAAATATACTAAGGATTTTGAGTAGCTAACACTCAAACCAGAAAAACAGTGTATGTGTGGGGTGTAGGGAGAATGAGTTAATAAATCTTCCAAAATCTTAATCATACCACCCGATCTGCAAAAAAAGTGAGCTAAGAGGATTTGGTTCTTTTGGAGGTTAGACCAAAAAGATAGATAAAGCCATTTGAAAGTAGAAATGTCTCTCATCACTTCAGTAAACTCACCTACTGCAGGCTGGGGGGAAAAAAAGATGCCAGGATTTGTTCTATTTTGTTTTAAATTTTTTTAGTGGTAATAGAAGGGATTGGGAAGGTGTTTGCTCAGATTTTTTGGAGAAAAGTAATAAAGCAAAAGGAAAAATCATCACAGTTATTGTATTTGTTTGCTAGAGCTGCCATAACAAAATATCAGAGACTGGGTGGCTTAAACAACAGGAATTTATTTTCTCACAGTTGTAGAAGCTGAAAGTCCAAGATCAAGGTGTCGGTAGGTTTGGTTTTTCCTGGAACCTCTGTCCTTAGTTAGCAGATGGTTGCCTTCTTGCTGTGTCCTCACATAGTCTTTTCTCTGTGCATGTAAATCCTGGTGTCTTATCTTCTTTTAAGAATACTAGTCATATTAAATTAGGGCCACACCAATTTATCCTCATTTGAACTTAAAAATTCACCTCTTTAAAGGTCCTATCTTCAAATACAGTCACATTCTGGAATGTTGGGGGTTAGGATTTCAACATATGAATTTTGGAGGAGACACAATTAAGTCTATTAACAGTTGTATGAAATGAATTATAATGTATACATAGAGATTTAGTGACGATTAAAGACTTAAGGTAAATAGAAGTTCCACTTCTGGCATGAAAATATGAGGAGCTCCATGGATCTACTCCACAGTGGAACAGATCAAAATAACAAGATGACCATTTAAAGCTTCTGAAACTAGTTATAAGGCTAAAAAGTAAATGAGGAAACATTTATATGAGAAAATCTGATAAAACTTAGAACAGCAAGAATCTATGGCATTTGAACCATGACCCATTCCTTCCTCCCCTCTCTCCTTCCACTGTGATGAAAAATTCACTCCAGGTGGATGTATCCAAGAACACAGGAATTGCTTTTTCCCCAGCACCCAGTTGGAGGATTAAGGCTTCTTCCTGGAAGGGGTAGGATGGCAGCTTTTCTCATCCTGTCCTCAGCAACCTGTGGCTGAAGCTAAATTCCAGAAGGGTGCAGCCAAGATACAGGGGCTCTCTTCTTCAACCTAGTCTCCATTTGGGGATGGAGACTCTACCTTGAAGTGCAGACACTAAAAATACTGGGCACATATACACAATGGAATACTATGCAGCTTTAAGAAAGATCTCTTACCCTCTGAGATGACATGGAGGGACCTGCAGGGTATTATGCTAAGTGAAATAAGCCAGTCAGAGAAAGACAGATCATCTCACTAATATGTGGAATCTAATGAACAAAATAAACTGACAAAAAGAACCAGAGGCATGGGTACATGGAACAGATTGATAAATGTCAGAGGGGAGGGGAGTGAGGGGGACTGGGTAAAGGTGAAGGGATTAGTTAAAGAACATACGCAGAGCCCATGGACACAGACATAGTGTGGTGAGGGCCACTGTCAGAGGGGCAGAGGCTGGGGGGAGGTGGGCAAAGGAGGAGGAAATGGCAGGCATCTGCAATAATATCAACAATAAAAAATTTAAATTAAAAAAAAGACATACTGAAGAAAGTTTTTCAGACTGAAAGCAAATGACAGTAAGTTTAAATCCACATGAAAAACAAAGGACTCTAGTAAAGGTAATTATGTATTTATAAAACACAGTATAATTCATATTTATACTCCTTTCTTCTCTTAATTGATTTTAAAAGCACATAAAACCAGATGTGTATAATTGTACTGCTGGACCTATAATATATAAAAATGTAATATATTTGCTAACGGCACAGAAGAGGAGGGTGGGGGAAAGTTGTACTGGGTTACAGAAGTTACTCCAGAGGTAACTCAAAACTAAAAGAACAAGTGAAGAGAATCAGCAGTGATTTAAAAAATATATAAGATTAATATAACAAAAGCTATAAATATCCCTCAGAAAAAAGTGAAAATTAAATATATGTATTACTGTATTAGTTTATTTAATACACTAAGTCCTCACTTAACATTATTGATAGGTTCTGGGATTTTATTTATTTATTTTTAATATGTTTTTCTTGATTTTTTTAGAGAGAGAAACATTGATCGGCTGCCTCCTACACACCCCGTACTAGGGATCAAGCCCACAACCCAGGCATGTGCCCTGACCGGGAATCAAACTGGGACCTGTCAGTCATGGGAGGAGGCTCATCCACGGAGCCATAACTGACCGGGCAGGTTCTGGGATTTAATTGAAACGACTTATAAGGAAACAAATTGTACTATATGCTAATTGATATAAATAAGAGTTAAGTTCTTCTAGTGTCTCACATTATAATGGAATGATGTTAAACAAAACAATATCATTCAAGGACTTTCTGTCTTAGTTTATTAGTATTTATTAGGGCTGCCATAGCAAAATACCTCAGACTGGGTGACTTAAACAACAGAAATTTATTTTTCACAGTTCTGGAGGTTAGGAGATTAAGGTGTCCTTGGCTTGTAGGTGGCTGTCTTCTTCTCCCTGTCCTTCCATCGTCTTCCCTCTGTGTGTGCACACGCATGCCGGATGTCTCTGCATCCTAATTCCTCTGCTTATAAGGAACCTGTCATATTGGATCAAGATCTATTCTAATGACCTCATTTTAACTGAATGACCAATTTAAAGGCCTTATCTCCAAATACAGTCTATTTTCATGGACTGGTGGGTGGAGCTTTAACATATTGATTGGGGGGAGGGTGAGCACAACTCAGCCCATAGCGTTAGATAGCACTTCGGCAAAGCCTGTGCTCACACCACGAGGCAGGTGCAGGGAGCACCTTCGTACAGGCCCGGCTCGCTCCTTCCTCTTACCTGTTCACTTCATCCTCACGAGCCTGGGAGATATATCTTATGCCCCCCCCCCTTTTTAAGGAAACTGATGTTCAGGACAGTTACTTTTCTATTGGCAAAAAGCTCATAAGTAGAAATGCCAAAATTCTGTCGTGGTTGTCGTCCTTCGAAGCCTATGCGTTTTAGATGACACAGCCTTCAGTTACATGCAGGGGAAAGACGCGTGTCCCGGATTGGTCACCAGTGAGTGGCAACCTCATATGTGGCATTTTTTGTGAAATGGTATCTCATAACTTCTTAGGGAAAACTAATTAGCACGAAAGTTTTAATTTTTTGAGACTATAATTTCAAACAAATATATATGAGTTATTTTTTAAAAGGGGCAAGTAGGCCCAGCAGACTAGTTTGTATCTAAGAGGATTCTGAGTGCTTAGTAAGTATTTGTTAAGTGAAAGGACAGACACTTCAGGGAGCGGATAACTGAGAGCCAGCGTGCTTCCTACGGTGATACACATGGCAGCTGTCACAGTGTGTGGCACTGGGCAAGCTGCTTGTCCTCTGTGCCTTAGCTCTCTTGTCTGTAAAATAAATACAAAACTAAGAGGTAAATGGATAAATAACGTGCAGTATATCCTCATAGTAGACTACCATCCAGTGCTAAAAGGAAATGAGCTACCACCCTGGCCGGTTTGGCTCAGCGGTTGGAGCATCAGCCCGCGGACCAAAGAGTCTCGGTTTCGATTACGGTCAAGGGCACGTACCTCAGTTGCGGTTCAGTCCCCGTCTCTGATCAGGGTCATGCCGGGGGCAACCAGTCGATGTCTGTCTCTGTCTCTGTCTCTGTCTCTCTCTCTCTCTCCCTCCCACTCTATCTGAAGATAAATGGAAAAATATCCTCGGGTGAGGATTTAAAAAAACAAATGATCTACCGAGCCATGCAAAGACAGGAAGGAAATTTATATGCATATTACTAAGTGAAAGAAGCCAATCTGAAACGGCTCTATAGTGTATGAGTCTATATGACATAATTATATGACATTTTGGAAAAAGCATAACTATGGAGACAATTAAACAATAAGTGGTTGTCAAGGGTTGGGGAAGGGGGGATGAAAAGAAATGAGTATAAAATGAGCACCTCGCTCAGTCAGCTGGTCATGAGGACGAATGGGTTATTCTATGTAAACCGCTGGGACTGGCTGGGGTGTCATCAGCACTAGAGGCTCTCAGCACTTCAGTCACTTCTGTGCTGGCCCTCCAAGAAGGTGAGCTGCGCATCCGTTAACCCTGCAGACTGCTTCGATACGGCCAAGGAACGGAGAAAGGCCAACGTGGATGAGTTGGTCAGAGCCTGAATGTTGTTTCGGGCATTGGCTCACAAACTTGAGTGCTATGGACTGACTGGTTATGTCCTTCAAAATTCATATGCTAAAGCCTTAACTCCAGTGTGATATTTGGAGGTGGGGTCTTTGGGAGGTAATTAGGTCATGAGGGTAGATCCTGATAAATGGGATCAGTGCCCTTATAAGAAGAGACACCAGGGGGATGATCTCTCTCTCCTGCATGTGAGGACTCAGCAAGAAAGCAGCCAGTCCTGTGCAAACCAGGAATTGGGCTCTAACCACAAACCAGATCGGCCCGCACCTTGATCTTGATCTTCACAGACTCCAGACTGTGAGAAATAAATGTCTGTTGCTTAAGCAATATAGTTTATGGTATTTTTGTTACAGCATCCTTAACTGACTGAGACATTTAACAAAAAAAGCATATGGAGGGCTTGTTTAAATAAAATAAATAAATGCTGGCTCTCCCCTTAGCATTTCCATTCAGTAGGTATGGGATTGGGTCCAAGAATTTACATTTCTAATAAGTTCTCAGGGAATACAGAGGTTGCTGGTTTGGGAACCACACACTAGGAATCACTGGTTTACTGAAAAGCCTGGCCCTGGATTGGAGTTGGGCATAAAGGCAAATCAATCAGATGAGATTTATCAGCACAGGTTGGTAGGCAATGTATGTCTAAATAATTGATGCTCCTAGAAGATCCAGAATTGATAGACTTCATTTTTTCTATGAATTAAAAGCTAGTAGGTCTGGAAACAAAAAAAATAAAAGTGATGAAGCACTCAGTTCCAGCAAAATGGCCCAGCCTTACTTATAATAGGAAAGGGAAGGGACCAACTTTTTTTTTAATTTTTTTTTTTTATTGATTTTTATAGAGAAAGGAAGGGAGAGAGAGAGAGAGATAGAAACATTGATGAGAGAGAACATCAACTGGCTAATTCCTGCATGCCTCCACTGGGGATTGGGCCCACAACCTGGGCATGTGCCCTGACCGGGAATCGAACTGGTGACCTCTTGGTGCATGGGTTGATGCTCAACCACTGAGCCACACCAGCCGGGCGGAAGGGACCAACTTTTTTAAAGTAAGTTAAACTGCTAACTATTCAACAAAATTTCCCATAAAAGATCAAGGGAAGAACAAATGAAGTAGAATACTAGAGGCATATACCAGTACTTTAGAAAGTTATATGGCAGTAACATTTATATTCTTATTAAAGAATCATGAGACAGTTGATACCTGGACAATTCAAGATGAGGAGAGGAAGCATTCTAAGAAAGATCCCATGACAAGGAATTGTCCTCTATGGAGCCTCAGGGCTCGGGGTCAACAGCTTTGGCTCAGTCCCTTTATCTGCCAAGAGTGATTGTCCAGGGGACAGACCTGCAGAGGTGGGAACACCTGCCCAGGGAGGCAGGCCCCAGTCCCAAGCAACTCAGCAGCAAGAAGCAGAGGTGCTGGCACAGGAGAAGTGGGAACTGTGTCATTTGTCAGAGTCTTGTCCTCAGTTCAACTCAAGGAGGTCAAGGACTGCCTGGAAAAATGGGGCACTGGAAGTAGAGATTTGATCATGCTGGATGGGAAAGAAATACACCTCAATAATATCTTGGGTCTGCTGCAGCAATGAGTGCAAATTTCTAATCTCTGCAAGAAATTTTACAAAATACTGAAAGGAAACAATGCAAGATGAGCTTTTCCACTGCTTGATGGGGGAGTTCTCCCCATTAAAACTAAGTCCAGTTGAGACTAACCAATATTATGGCAAGACTAAAACAACGTCTAAATGTCCGTTCTTGCATCAGACATCCCATCTTTGCCGTAGTCTCAGGTCGGTGCCAACAGCAAGGTTCCACATTGTATTAATTTCCGGGTTCTGTGGACATCAGATTGCTTCAGTTAACTTTGATACCAACAGTGAATTCCTTATGTATATATATATTATGTATGTGTGCATTTGTGTGCATATATGTGTACATATATTTGTGTGTACACATGTGTGTGCGTGAATGTATGTGTATGTGTTTGTGTGTGTGTATATATGCATGTGATTGGAATGAAACTGGTGGTGTGGTTTGTGTTCCATTATCTTTCTGAATTCTTTAAAAAGTAAAACACTGAGAGACTTGCATTACCTTGAATTGGTTGTACTTCTAAGGTGCTGAAGAAAGTGTGGTTGGCAGACACAGCCTGGGTTACAGCTGCTACCAAGGATCACAGCACAGACTTTCTGGCTGAGAATGAAATAAAAAAAGTGAGGAGGGTCATGTTTGGTTTTTACTTTCTCCCTGGAAATTTGTTAATATACAGGAATCCACAGTGGCAAAATTTGAAACATTTTTATTTTGCTGTCATTGTGTAATGGGAGTGTTTTTAGATGGTCTTTCAGATACAGTGTATAATGTCTGGACATCTATACTTGACTACACAGCTTGGCAAGACCAGGGATGGAGGGTAGAATAGGAAGAGAATTGCCATTTCCAGAACAATACTTCCCTAAAGAAAAAAACAGTGCATTGAATAACATTGCTGGTACAACGGACATATATCTGATGTAGGCAAAAGCTGGAGCAAGATTGATAAAGAAAACATAAAACTGTTGATTTCATCCATCCAGGGATCAACCACAAGCCTGTGGAAGGAAAGGAAACCCCCAGGAATGTTCTTCACGCCTTGGGTGTTAACATGGAGCACTTCTACTGAAACACCCCTGACATTCGGCTTCTGCCTCAGTATCCCCCTGGGAGGCATAGCTTCCCTGACTGGTGAGTTCTGAGAAGGGACCGAGCTTGTCTGTGTCATTCACCCCTTTCCTCTCTGCAGTAGTTGCCTGTCCTCCTGGCATGCAACCTGTGGGCCCTCACTTAGTCGACCTTCCAGCCTTCAGGGGAAGACCTGCAGTTTAAGAGGGCCAGTCAGTTCAGGCAGGTGGGGAGGAGGGGGACAGAGGGGCATGGGGTGACCCCATCTGCCTTCTCCATTTAAGGCTCAGCAGTGGCACAGAAAAAATAATCTTGACTGCCTGTCTGATTTTTGCATCTACTTCTCCACTGGTTCCAAACTTGAAAAGAGACAGAAGTGTTCATACGTATCACTACTCAAACTTCAACTGTGGTAACAAAAATTTTTACTTGATATGGCTAGACTGGTTGTGACTTACGAAGAGTGGTGGCCACATCTTTCCCATTTCCGTTTGAAACTCAGCCACCCTGACGCTCACTGCTAAAATGCCTGGGACATGCTCCAGGGGAGTCATGATGTCCGTGTTGTCACTGGGTTTATCATTGAAGCTCAGCTAACTATGCCTGGCTGGGGAAGGTGAGGAAGGTGAAATCTACACCAAGGCATAGTCTAAGTTTCCTCCTCCATAAGCCTTTTAACTGCTACTAACTAAAAATCAGTGAAATTAACTAAACAAAAAAAATTTTTAACTGCAACACAAAGACCACTTTCTTCATGAATATTTTCCTCCTTGGCGTAGTCACGAGTGTTTCTTCCCTCTGTGAACTCCTAGAGCTCGTGATGCTTCTATAATGACATTCGCCATAATCTAACATATTGTAGTCTTCGTGGCTTATCTGCTACTCAGCTCTAAGCTGCACCAAAGCCAGGAGCATCCTCCGATTCGTCACGTGTCCTCAGGACAGTGACATGCAAAGGGCACTCGAGGCAAGTTGGTTCAATGAAAGTTTTACCTCCTATTGCAAGTATTTAAAGAGCTCAGCATTACAGCTTTGTACATTCATCCTGTGGGGAATTATTCTTTACCACCCAGAAATTATGAATTGCATTTCAGATGAAAGCGTTTGATTGAAACAGGCCTTGCTGGCAAAAGCACCTCATGTCACGAGCTGCAAGTGCTGCCAGGATGCAGAAACGAGCCAGGTCCCTTCCAGCTTTCGGATTTCAATAAACATCAATACTCACATGTTTAAAACGAAAGCAAAATCCTTCAAAAGGTCTTAAATTGTGTTGAAGTGAGGATGAAATAGACTGCTGATCTGAGAGTTGGCACAGCAAACAGAATTTCTCAGCTCTTTGATCAATACTTAAATGGGCCGAGAGTCTTACAATGAAAATGACCATGTAGGTGATGCGGTCACCGTCCCTTCTTTTATAGATGAGGAAACTGAGACCCAGGGAGGGTCAGTGACATGATCAATGAATTCACAGCTGGCCAGCGGTTGAGATGGAACAGCATGTGAATCCCCTTAGCTCCCCCTGAGACTGAACCGTGAATACCAGTGACGACATTCAGAGTTCATCCAAACTGGCTGCTGAGAGAGCTGCTAATAATTTTTGAGCACAAGATGCCATGATCCAAATTGTAGGAAGAATGGTCTGGAAGTCATGCCCAAGGTGAGGCAGAGGCAGAAAAGCAGGGGATATGGAGACCATTGGAGAGACCCTGGGCCAAGAGGAGACACATAATGAATATGGAGTGTTGCGTGTTAGGGGACATCCTGGGTAGACCATCTGAGAGAGCATTTTATATAAATTGTTTGTTTAATAAACTGCTTTCTAAATAAGTTAAGGATTAGTAACCCTTGTTATGCTTTGTTGTATTTATTCTCCTGCCAGATTTTCCCTCTAGACAAGACATTAGAAAATGGTGGAGTTAGAGGTTTTTGTCCACAACAAGCAAAATGTGAGCCCCTGTATTCGTCTCAGGGAGGAAACAAAAAGACCTGAATACGCCAAGTAGAGTACAGTCACACTTTGGATTATGCAGCTATGAAAACACTGAAGTAGAATTTCTGTAGGATGTGGTATCATTCCAAGAACACACATGTTGTTCTGTGAATAGTACAAATCAGAGAACATTATTTGTGAATAATACAAATCACACCTCTGTTCATAAATACAAACACCACTACCTGGATCATCTCTAGAGAAAAAGGCACATACTCTTGTTAGCCTATAGAGTCATCCGTACTATTTAAATTTTTGCCAAAAGAATGTATTTATGTAACTTTTTGGTTAAAATTACATTTTAAAGCATGCCTACTATGCCAATTATTTTTGTATTAGAGTCAAAAATTAAATCTCCACCAAATTTTCCTGACTTGTGGTGATAAAGTGAGAGCGAGAGAACTTTGAGAAGATGTACCTTTTCCAGCGTGGAGACCAGCAGATACAGGAGCCTGGAGCTGGTTGGGCCCTGGTGTGGTGAAGCATACATCTGTCCTCCAGAGAGCTTTGGGCTGTTTTCAGCACCATAAGGCAGCAGGCCCCAGCAGGGACTTAGCCAGCAATTCTAAGGTGTGGTTTATAACAGCGATTTTCAACCCATGTGTTGCAAGAATTTTTAAAACATGCAATATCTGACTATTTAGTCAGGGGCACTGACCTCTTTTCCCTTAGATTGTCAAATAAAAAAATGACAACAGCAAACACAACAATAGTTGTCCAGTGTAAATGAATCAAAAGTATACCCTTTTTGGTCAAATAGGCAAAAAACGTATTTTTTGGTGTGCTGCAGAATTTTAGAAATTCGTTTATGTGTGCCCTGAGATGCAAAAGTTGAAATGGCTGGTTTGTAAGAATGTATCACACATTCTTACAACAATGTCTGTCGCTGTTTCTCTTTTTTGTTTTCTATAATAAAAGTCCTACCTTTTCATTAATTTGGCCTTAATAGGTCAATGAGACAAATATTAAGCAGACTTTTCTAACTCAAGGAGGAGCTAAAATGACATTAAAATTTTCGCCTCAGTCTCCTCTCCCTTCATTCCTTCCACTTTTTTCCCACTTATCAAAATAATTTGATGTTTTACTGGTATATTTTATTTTTGTTTTGAAAATTTTACTTAGGTTCCTAAAAAAGTGATCTAGCAATTAAATAATTGGTTATTTTAAAGATTAATTAAGGATTGCTTGGGTACCATACTTTTATTACAATCATATTATCCATATTCTACAGAAAAATCAATAACTAACTTGAAGCTGTGGGGATATTGTTACTATAGATTATAACTAATGCTGAATGTGCCCCCCTTTAAAATGAGAAAATAACCTTCAGCTCCTTCAAAATGTAGAGTTTGGCATTTTACTAAATTTCATAGGGAGAAAATGTAATGAGTCAATAAACCCAATTTGGAGGCTGGTTATTGTCACATAAATTAATTTGCCTGCTAAATGATCAGCTTCACATCCACCTTTTTCCCCACCATCTGCCTCACAACAAAGTTGGCATTGTACTCCTTTGAGGACGAACTGTAAAAATGCCATTACTTAAAGGTTTATTATCCACCAAGTCATGCTAAACCCCAATTTCCCTGTACTTGCTGGCTGACCAGGTAAAGAACAGAGTTTGGATTATTTTTTCATATACCAGTGGCATACCTCGAGGCGTCGTTTTCACTGGGCTGTTGTCCAAGGAGCAGCGCTGCCACGTGACCTTGGCCTCCTGCTTGGCAGGCCACCCCCGTTTAGTGGGAGATGGCAGGCTACATGTGCATGGCTCGATTTTGACTCGTCTCTCCAAACACTTGTGATCTGTGAAATCTCTCTTGACTGTCACACTGAGTGATCCCATCCCATTTCTCTGTGCAATCAGGCACCTGGCAGACTTTGCCAAACAGAATGCTGGTCAGGGAGGGGTGTGCTGGAGCCAGAGTTTTGCTCCAGCCAAGTTCTAAATTTGACCCTAATGGAATCCAAGGGCCAAGGTAATCCTGATCAGAATCTTCATACAATCCTTGTTTGAATGGAGAAGGGAAAATATGCACAGTGGGAAAACATAGTAACTATAAAATAACTGTTTAATATTTAAAGGTTTTTAAAAGTCAGAAACTAAATACAGAATCACAAGTAATGGACTTTTAAAAATAGCTAAGCTATAACACCCAGTGGTAGGTAATGTTTCTTGTGTTTTTGTTTTTGCTTTTTCATTTGTGTTTTTCTCTAGCAATCAAGATAGCGTTATATACACCAATCCATTCCGTGCTATATAGCTTCTACTGTTCATGCTTCACTATAATGATATGATGTGGATTTCTTGCTAGATAAATTACTTCTTTTGGAAATATGTGACATGTGAATAATGGCAATTGCTCTAAGAAAAGTTGATAATTATATAACTTGAAAGAAAATGGGGAATACATTTTTACCTCAGATTTTCACAAATATATTGTTAATCTACTAAGAACTTTGTCCATAGGGCTTCTTGTCCTATGGACAAGAAAATTCAGACAGGTAAAAAATAATCTACTACAGTATGTGATATAAGAAAATACCACATTAGGTACACTAGAAGAACAGAGTAGGGGTATCGTGGAAGACCTCCCAGTGACAGGGCCAGGGGTCTGCACGCAGGAGCATCCACGCGAGTGGAAGACATGGTCGTGAAGCCTGCAGCAAGGCCCCCAGGAGCTGCTAGCTCTCGTGTGGAATGAGACTTGCGAGTCTGCCGAGATGTAGGCAGGTATTCAATTCTCAAGGGATTCAAATGTCATGCAAAGGATTTTAGAATCTGTGTAGTTGAGAACCATTGAAGAATTTTAGAAGAATAACATGATCATGTATGAGTTTTAGAAAGCTCATATATTCCAACAACACTGAGGCAAATATACTGGCATGGGGTGAAAGGTGAGGTGTGGAAACCAGACCAGAGACTATGGTAGATTAATCCAAGCAGGAGAGGATGAGTCGGAACTAGGCAGTAACACCAGGAATAAAAGAAAGGGTGGGTTTAAGATAATGATTAGAGACAATCCATAGCAACTGCTGAAAACAACATCAACAGTGAGGAAAAGAGGATGTCAAAGATGACTCTCCTATTACTATAAATGATAGCTCACTACAACAATGAGGAATGAATTTCCATTCCCAATATAAGTTGTAAAAGCAATGAGAGACATTGATTATACAACTACCCGAAGGGTAGACCATTAACTTTATGGATGGGAAATCATGAGATTATGCTATTACAATAGCATGCAGATGAAACAGAAGGAAAATGACAGAAATCTTATCAAGTATTATTTATGGATCAGCCATCTGGAGAAGCAGTTTGGGAAAGAAGAACAAAAAATTTGCTGAAGGTAAGGACATGAGGCAAGGGGGTTCAAGTTTTAATTTTTTAATTAGTTTAAAAAGCAGTGAAAAGGCAGAAAAGAAAAACATTGAAACATGCCAAATATGTCTCCTCTTTGGGGCAGTGAGAGGGATCTGAAGTCAGTTAGGAAAAGACTGACAGCAGCACAGAGGATACGCGTGAAACCACCAGGGCAGAGAGAAGCACCCACTCTCAAGGGAGCCAGGGGACTCAAGTGGCAGAGGAGGATGTTCATCCCTCCTCCTCAGCCTCAATTTGTTTATTCTGGGCATACCATACCCAGCACCAGTCCCTGACTCAACTAGGAAGTCTGGTCTCAGTGAAGGATCTGTTGGTATTCAGTGAGTTTTCTCTGCAAAATTACAAACATCTGGCTGCTCTGAGTGTTAGGGCAGCTTAAAGGAAACTGAAAACATTTTAAATAATGAAAGGCTGCCAAGTCAAGTTTCAAGTATAAAGGGTTCTGGGCTGACATGAAATTTGTCAGGTTAATTTAAATTGTGGAAACTAAATCAGTCATGCCCCAAATATTTGTCTTGAGACATATTATCTGAACCTGCTATCTTTATTCACTCCAAATTGGATAATTTCTAGATAAATCCTTTCACTTAATACTGCATAGGCTCAGCCTGTGGGACTCATTTCTAGAAGAAATTTAAAAATCCAATCATGGCATCACTGTAGTAAAATTAAAGAGGATCCTTCCCAAGATTAATGCTAATGAAGGCCCAAAGCTCGTTCTACATTGTGCATTGTGGAGATAATCTCGACCTTCCAAGTAACTTGAGGAGAAGAGAGTAGAACTAGAAATCAAAAGTATTACAGAAAACACAGTAACTACGTTTACAAATGATCATTTGTATACAGAAATCTATCTATTGTAAAGATATTCTGTGAATTATTTATATGATTTGAGCCCCTTTTTTTATTTGACTGATTCCACGCTAACTCTAGTACCACATAGCAGTCTAAAAATCTTTTATCCTGTACTTTGTAAAAACATTTTGGTCATTTTCATATTGTCAATGTTAGTAATAATAGCAACACTCCATCTAAATTAGTTGCTATCTGATTTTTTATTTTATTCATATATACTCTCAAATTTTCAATTAAAAAATAAAAAATTTGACTTTAGGCAAGCAGTTCAACAACATCATCAAACTTTTCCAAAAAGTGGTGCTAAGTTATACATTAACTTTATTTAAAATTTTATTTTAAGTGTGTTGAAAATTAGACATATTTATGTCCTCTAGAAAGGAGCTCTCTAGGTCAAAATACCTTTTAGTAGTGTTGATTTGTTTTAATTTTGGAACAAGGTTAGTTATAATGACTATCTCAGGATATAAGCATAGAAAATACATTTTATTGTTCAGGTTTTTTTCTAGATCAAATCTTTTGTTTCTGTGTACGTTGCATTTCTGATCATGATTTCTGAATTTCTATAAAATGTTTTCATCTCCATCTTTTTTATACTCTATTATTATTTCACTTTATTTTTGCTTAATTTTCATTCTCTTCCATTTTTTTATGAAATAAAAAACTGCATGTCTAACATGTCTTTAAATACTATACTATTATTTAATAATAATAAAGTAAATGTTTACTAAAAAGATGTTGGTCAACTAAGAAGAGCTTGCCATTGGAATAGAATTTCTTTCAACAGAGATGAAAATGTAAATGCTAAGTCAAATGTCATGGATATTTAATGTTGAATGAACACAGACCCACACAAACACATATAATCATCATCATCATCATCATCAATTCACCAGAAGTACATTTGAAAGTTTAAAACCAAGGTGTATTTGTCTTAGAGCCAGAGACATCAGAAAAACTACACTACACATTCATTATTCAGATCTGTACTAGCAGTTCTGAACTGGTACTGTTTAAATTGAATTCTGTTAACTCACTTTGATAATAGGATTAAGTAGTTAAATACTGTTTGTTCGCTCCTCACACAAGTACAATTCACCATTCACAGCCATTGCAACTTGAAAAATATACAGTGTTTACAGGACCCAGTGATTCTGATTATATATTTTTTAAAGACTGTGGAAATATTTATCCTACTATTCAAAATTGATAGACATATTTTAGTAGATAAAGAATATAAAAAGGATATCTAATAAAAAAACAACTATTTAATTTTAAGAGACTCTAGAGCTCAGTCAGAACAATGTATAAAGTCATAATTAATGACCATCCCAATGCAGTGTTTTTGTCTTCATCTTCTAATCACCACTTATGATAAACATAAATGCTTTCAAGAAAAAAAATGTCTGTTTCTCACAAAATTAATATACATTACTTTGTTACAATCCCAGTGGATCTTTAAGGGAGCCAAAGCAAACAGGTTGGAAAAAACACAGTCTCTCTGGTCTGATTTGAGAAGACATTTCCAATAATTTCTTAGTACCTTGCTAAGTTGAAAGACTGTCAAACTTTATTCCAGGATAATTGTACATGCATAATTCCAAAGTTATCTTTACAAATATGGCAATGAGCCCCAAGAAGGTAGGGGCATCTCTATTGTTATACCTTCTCTCCCCAGTCTTACAATACCATATTGTTGATATTCAATAAATATATGCTGAATAAATGGGTGAAAAGTTTCTAACACTAATGAGAACTCAAAGGCAAAAAAAGCCTCACAGAAGGCTTTTCTAAATTAGAAAATGCTATGGACTTGTATGCTCTTCCTATTTTCTCTATATCAAATTTTTCTTGATAATTATAAGTAAGTCTAACTACATAGTGAACATATTCACCAGCATGATCATGAACTACTCATGACCTCAGCCAGGAGTACACATTGTTCAAAGGACTGAAAAGATCAATGGCAATGAATAATTGCAAACACATCACCACAGAAGTCTAGGAATAATGGAGTTGACTGCTCAAAGTGTGATTCTAGTAGATTAAATGCTAGCAATGCCCTGCTAGTATGGCTGAAGACATATTCCTGAGCTATCTCTTATTATGGAGATAGCCCACTGCATTAAGGCATAATGTACAGAACTATATATAAAAGAACTTTGGAAATGTACCAGACAATTGAGTGTCAATGCAAATCTATTAATGGGCAGTTGATATTTTTGAGCCAGAACATCATACTTAGGCTTCCTGGCAGATAGGCCTCTTAAAGCATTTTTTTCTGGATCCTTTAAGATCTGGAAACAGCCCAAATGTCCATCAGTAGACGAATGGATAAAAAAGCTGTGGTACATATACACAATGGAGTACTATGCAGCGTTAAGAAAGGACGATCTCTTATCCTTTGCGTCGACATGGGAGGACCTGGAAACTATTATCCTAAGTGAAACAAGCCAAGCAGAGAAAGACAAACATCATATGATCTCACTTATTTCTGGAATATAATGAACATAACAGTGGGAGGAGCAGGGTAGTCCGGGGGACGTGGAAGTGGGGTACAGGCTGACATCTGCCAGAAGAGGGGGCGGGGGAGGGGAGAGATGAACACAGAACTTGTACGTATGTACTCATAACCAATGGACATGGACAACAAAATGGGGACGGGACAGGGAGGGAAGGGGAGGGGGGTGTCAATGGGGGAAAAAAGGAGAATCATCTGTAACATAAGTAAATTAATAAAAATAAAAAATAAAAAAATAAAAAAATAATAAAAAATAAATAAAAATTGATGGGAGGTAGGAAAGGAGGGAAGAGATAAGTCAAAAAACTTATATGCATATGTGCACAACCAATCGACATGGACATTGGACTGGGGAAGGCAGGAGGGGTGTGGGAGTGGGAAGGAGGGGAGTCAATTGAGAAAAAAGGGGGACATCTGTAATACTTTCAACAATAAAAAAAGTGAGTTTTCCTCCTTCCTTTCTGCACATTACCTTCCTCAAGTAACAGCCCACCTCCTTCTTTAAAGTTTGGCTATGGAACTGTTTTTGTTTCTCCAGTTCCCTTTCCTCTTGCTATATCCGAAAAGAGAAACACACTGTATTATTTTGGTTCTTACTATTTTACCAAAAAGGTGACAAGAAATTTGGAAAAAAGTGAGCAGGGGGGAAGTTTCAAAGGCTCAGGAAACCTCCTTAAAATAGCTGGCATGAGTTCTTCTGTGTGCCCAACACTACTCTAAGCATTCCCTTAAATTAGCACATCCAATCCTCAAAGCAACCCAAGCAGGTAGATACTATCATGATTAGTCTTATTTTTTTAAATGAAAAACAAAAACAGTTTGCATAGTAGTTATTTTGTTCCATGTACTGTAATGTAAAATAATCTAGGCTTTACTTTTCACAGAATTTTCTTTTACTCCCTTCTGAAAGGCCTATGGTTTCTGGTCAAGAAGGCAGAGTAGGTGAATGCTGTATTCATCTCCCCCAATGATCACATCAAAATTACAACTAAATCATAGAACAATCAGCCTGGATAACCATCTGAAGATTAGCTGAACAGAAGTCTTATAACTAAGAATATATAAAAGAAACCACATTGAGATTGGTAGAAGGCATGGAGACACCAAATGGGCTGACCTCATATTCATGTATTGTGGTTGAAACTACAGAGGGATATCTCAGCTGTGGAGGATCCCCAAGAAACAAGGAGTCTCAGCCTTATGCCAGGGCTCTCCATCCAGAAGCACCAGTTCTGGTGAGAGAAGCCCACATAACATATGGCTGTGAAAATCAGCAGGAATTTTTTCCATCCCTGGATTAGATGGAAGGCTGCTGAAGACCCCCAGGTTAGACCACATGTTAAGCCACAAAACAAGACTCAGTACATTTAACAAGGTTGAAATCATATCAAGCATCTTCTTTGACAATAATGGTATGACTCTAGAAATCAATTAAAACTGAAAATCACACAAACAAATGGATCTAGCTAACATGCTACCAAACAGTGAATGAGTTAAGAATGAGATCAAGGAAGAAATCAAAAGATATCTTGAGACAAATGAAAATGGAAACACAATGACCCAATATTTAAGAGGGAAATTCATAACAAGAAAGGGACTGCCTCAAAACAAACAAACAAACAAACAAGAAAAATCTCAAATATAGTCTAACCTTATACCTAAAGGAACAACAAACAAAGCCCAAATGACTACAAGGAAGGAAATAATAAAGATCAGAGTGGAAATAAACAAAATTTTTAAAATACAAAAGATCAATGAAACCAAGAGCTGGTTCTTTGAAAAGATAAACAAGATTGACAAACCTTTAACCAGACTCATCAAGAAAAAGGAAAGAGGACCCAAATAAATAAAATCAGAAATGAAAGAAGAGAAGTCACAACTGACACCACAGAAATACAAAGAGAAATATAGAAAATACTACAAACAAATATATGCCAATAAATTGGATAATCTAAAAGAAATGGAGAAATTTCTTGAAACATACAATTTTCCAAGACTGAATGAATATGAAACAGAAAATCTGAATAGACCAATTACTATCAATGAAATTGAAAAAGTAATCCAAAAATTCCCAATAAATATCCTGGACCAGATGGCTTCATAGGTAAATTTTACCAAATATTCAAAACAGAATTAACACCTATCCTTCTCAAACTATTCCAAAAAAATGTAAGAATGATAAAGGCTCCCAAGCTCATTTTACAAGGCCACCACTATGCTAATTTCAAAACTAGACAAAGACGTTATAAGAAAAGGAAATTATAAAGCAATTATAATAATTATTATTACAATTATAAACCAATATTCCTGATGAACATAGATGGCAAAATCCTCAACAAAATATTAACAAACCAAATTCAGCAATCAATACATTAAAAAGTTCATTCACCATGACCAAGTAGGATTTATTCCTGGAGTGCAAGGTTTGTTCAATATCTACAAATCAATAAATGTGATACACCACATAAACAAAATAAAAGATAACAATTTTATAATCATACCAATAGATGTGGAAAAGCATTTGACAAAATTCAACATCCATTTTTTTTATTAAAAGCCTCAGAAAAGTGGGCATAGAGGAAACATACCTTAATGTAATATATGCAATATATGGAAAACCCATAGCTAACATCATACTCAGGAAGAAAATCTAAAAGCATTTCCCTCAAGATCAAGAACAAGACAGGGTTTCCCACTTTCACCAATTTTATTTAACATATTGAAAGTCCTAGGCACAACAATCAGACAAGAAAAAGAAATAAAAGGCATCCAAATTGAAAAGAAAGAAATAGAACTGTCATTACTTTTTGAGACATGATACTATATAGAGAGAAACCTAAAGATTCCACTATAAAACTACTTAAATTGATAAACAGATTCAGTAAAGTATTGGTATACAAAATGAATATGCAGAAATTGTACTTTTACATACCTATAATGAATTATCAGAAAGAGAAATTAAGAAACAATCCAATTTACAATTGCATCAAAAAGAATAAATTACCTAAGAATAAATGTAAACAAATAGGTAAAATACCTGTACTCGGAAAATTATGAGACATTAAAGAAGATACAAATAAATGGAAATATATACCATGCTCATGGATAGGAACAATAAACATCATTAGAATGTCCATGCTACCCAAAGCAATCTATAGTTTCAATGTTGTCCCTATGTATTCATTTTTCACAGAACTAGAACAAATAATTCTAAAATTGATATGGAACCACAAAAGATCCCAAATAGCCACAGATCCCAAATATCCCAAAGACCACAGCAATCTTGAGAAAGAAGAACAAAGTTGGAGGTATCACACTATCTGATATCAAACTATACTACAAGTCTATAGTAATCAAAACAGCATGGTACTGACATAAAAAGGAACAAATAGATCAATGGAACAGAACAGAGAGCCCAGAAGTAAACCCATACCTGTCTGTCAATTACTATATGACAAAGGAGGCAAGAACACACAATGGATTAAAGAGAATCTATTCAATAAATGGTGTTGAGCAAACAGAAAAGACAGATGGCATGCAAAAACTGAGGACAGACACATGCAAAAAAATGAAATTAGATCACCTTCTTACACCATATACAAGAATAAACTCAAAATGGATTAAATACTTAAATGTAAGACTTGAAATCATAAAAATCCTAAAAGAAAACATTAGCAATAAAATCTCTGACATTTCTCAGCAATATTCTTTTCTGACATACCTCCTCTTGCAAGGGAAACAAACAAACAAAAATCAACAAATGAGACAATATTAAACTAAAAAGGTTTTATACAGCAAAGGAAACCAACAACAAAACAAGAAGACAACTTACTGAATGAAGGAAGATATTTGCCAATGATTTGTCTGAAAGGGGGTTGACATCCAAAATGTATAAACAACTCATACAACTTAACTCCAAAAAAATAAACAATCAAAGTTTTTAAAAACGTGCAAATGACCTGCATAGACAGTTCTCCAAAGAGGACATAGAGATGGCCAATAGACATATGAAAAGATGCTCAACATCACTAATCATTAGAGAGATGCAAATTAAAACCACAATGAGATATCATCTCACACCTGCCAGAATACCTGTCCTCAATAAATCAATAACAAGAAGTGTTGGTGAGGCTGTGGAGAAAAGGGAACCTTTGTGCACTGTTGGTGGGCATGCAGCCACTATGAAAAACAATATAGAGTTTCCTCAAAAATTTTAAAATGGAACTGCCTTACGATACAGTGATTTTATTTTTTGGCATATATCTGAAGAAACCCAAAACATTAATTCGAAAGAATATATGCACCCCTATGTTCACTGCAGCATTATTCACCTTAGCCAAGATATGGAAGCAACCCAAGTGCCCATCAATAGGCAAATGGCTAAAGAACAGGTGGTACTTATAAACAACGGAATATTATTCAGCCATAAAAAAGACTGAAATCTTATCACTTGTGACAACATGAATGGACCTAGAGGGTATTGTGCTAAGTGAAATATGTCAGACAGAAAAAGGCAAATGCCATAGGATTTTACTTATATGTGGAATCCAAAGAACAAAATAAATGGACAAACAAACAGAAACAGACTCACAGATACAGAGAACAACTGAGGATTGCCAGAGGTGATGGGGTTTGTTGGGCTGGGTAAAAAAGATGAAGGGATTTCCCTGGCCAGTTTGGCTCAGCGGTCCATGGACCAAATGAGTCAGTGGGATCAATTCCGGCCAAGGGCACGTGCCTTGGTTGTAGTTTGTCCCCAGCCCTGGTCAGGGTCTTGCAGGAGGCAACTGGTTGATGTGTTCCTCTCATGTCAATGTTTCTCTCTCTCTCTCCCTTGCTCTCCCTCTCTCCCCCTCCCACTCTATCTGAAGATAAATGGAAAAATATCCTTGGGTGAGGATTAAAAAAAAAAGATGAAGAGATCAATTAATACAAATTGGTAGTTACAAAATAGTCATGGGATGTAAATACAGCAAAGGAAATATAGTAATTTTATAATAACTATATATGGTGCCGAGTGGGTACTTAAATTGTCTAACCATTATATACCTGAAACTAATATAATTTTGAATATCAACTTGAATTGAAAAATTAAATTAAATTAATGAATTAATTTTTAAAAAGAAAGTATGTTATTACAAAATGAGATTTTCTCACTGCTTCAGCTATATATCATGTCCTGCTAGAGTTATATACATTTCCTAAATTTAATTTCTGCTTACATATTCTATCACACATTCAATATATGTTTGAGACTTTACTATAGCCTCTCTATTGGGCCTATATGGATACAAAGACACAAGGATGAGTGGAACTTTACAGAGATTAAAATCTATCCAGTATGAATGGAGAACAAGCAGTGTGCTTATTGATAGCTTCTTATATAACAACAGCGCCATGATTATTCCCATTACATAGAATAGAGTTTGTACCTACAGTCTACAGAGCTGAAGGTGCTGGAATTCCAACCCTGTGTTTCAATGCCTGTGCTATTTTATTTTATGGTTTTTTTTTATTGATTTTTTAGAGAGAACGAAGGGAGAGAGAGATGGAAACATCAATGTGAGAGAGAAACATCAATCGGCTGCCTCCTGCATACCCCCTACTAGGGATGAGCCTGCAGCCTGGGCATGTGCCCTGACCAGGAATTGAACCAGGACCTCTCAGTCCATGGGATGATGCTCAATCCAATGAGCCACGCTGGCCGGGCTGCCTGTGCTATTTTAATAAGACAAGGTTTCCTCAGAGGAGCTAGGTATGTACATGCAAGCACATGATTTGATAAATGCTGTAAGCGATTGTACACTCAGCTATGGGGCCACAAAAGAGTGCACAATTCATTCTACCTGGACAGATGGTGACATTTCACTTGGGCCTTGAAGACTATGTAACATTTTGCCAAGCCAAGACAGGCAAAAAAGACATTTCATACAAAATAGAAAATACCAAAAAGGGCATAGAGACATAAAATGCATAGTTTCTGTAGCATATAAATAGCCACGTGGTAGGTACATGCAGAAAGCAGAGCCAGAAGATGATGCCACAAAGACCAGCAGAGCCAATCATAAGGCCACAGAAGCCATCAAAATTAGTTTTCCATTCCTTGCTTACTAGCTTGTCTTTTAAGCAGAAACATGACCAGAGCTGATGTGCTTTATAAAAATGTTATCACTGGCCATGTGGAGAACAGATGGAAAGGGAGAAGCCAGAGTGAAGAACAGCAGAGTAGAGAGAGTCCTCCAAGTCTGGGACACTGAGACGGGAAGCAGGAGGTTCATGAGACACTCTAGGCAGCCTGAGACTTCAAGTCCTGTCACAGGAGCCTACAGAAGGTGAGGTGGTGGTAAAGCTGTCCATTCTTGGACTCTCAGGAATATTGCAGAAGGATAAAGCAAGTGCTTATTCTAATTTTACTTGCTTAATATACTCAGTATTCTCAAAATACTGATGACTGTAGCTCAATGTGGCCATTTGACAGGAACCATAAACTGAAGTTTCTATTTTCCCACTGTGGAAGATACAGATATATAGACCTGGGAGTCTATATATTTACACATAATTATTAATATATAACTATACATATACATGTACATACATATATAGATTAAGATGATGCTGAGATTATCTATGTATATGCATATAATGATATACCTGTAGTTATAAGTATATACTATAGTTATATAGAGATATATAGCTAGATATATAAAAATATGTTAGAATTAATTCCTTTAATTCAGAACACACACTAAATACATTCTTAATAGTAACAATGAAAATATCAATCAAAAAGTATTAAATTCTATATATTTATGACATAACTGTAATCACAACATTGATGACAAACAGAAATGCACCTAAGTTAACAACCTTGGTTTTTTTCATTCTAATTTTTTTTTATTAATTTATTTTTGTTACAAATGTTTATCCTTTTTCACCCATTGACTCCCTCCTCTCAATCCCTCCCTGCTCCATCCCCAGCTTTGTTGTCCATGTCCATCGGTTATGCATACATGCATACAAGTTCTGTGGTTTATCCCTCCCCCATAACCCCTCTTCTGAGGATTGTCAATCTGTACCCTACTTCTACGTCTCTGGGCCTACCCTGTTCCTCAGACTGTTACGTTCATTATATTCCACAAATAAGTGAGCTCATGTGATATTTGTTTATCTCTGCTTGGCTTATTTCACTTAGGATCCCTCCAGGTACCTCCATGTCGTCTCAAAGGATAAGAGATCTTTCTTTCTTACAGCTGCATAGCACTCCATTGTGTATAGGTACCACAGCTTTTTTATCCATTTGTCTACTGATGGACACTTGGGCTGTTTCCAGATCTCAGATATTGTAAATAGTGCTGCTATGAACATGGGGATACATATATTCATTCTGATTGGTGTTTCAGGTTTCTTAGGGTATATTCCTAGGAGTGGGATCACTGGGTCAAATGGCAATTCAATTTTTAATCTCTTGAGGTAACACCATAGTGTTCTCCATAGTGGCTGCACCAGTCTGCATTCCCACCAGCAATGTACTAGAGTCCCCTTTTCTCCACACCCACGCCAACATTTCTTGTTTGATGATTTGTTGATGGCAGCCATTCTGACAGGTGTGAGGTGATACCTCATTGTTGTTTTAATTTGCATCTCTTTGATGATGAGTGATGTTGAGCATTTCTTCATATGTCTCTTGGCCATTTGTATGTCCTATTTGGAGAGATATCTATTTAGGTCCTCTGCCCATTTTTTAATTGGGTTCTTTGTCTTCCTTTTGTTGAGTTGTATGAGTACCTATATATTTTGGAAATTAACATCTTATCTGATGTATCTTTGGCAATTATGCTCTCCCATACAGTGGGTTGCCTTTCCATTTTGATGGTGGTTTCTTTTGCTGTGCAGAAGCTATTGACTTTGATGTAGTCCCATGTGTTCATTTTTTCCTCTGTTTCTGTTGCCTTAGGTGACATATCAGTGAAAATTCTGCTGCATATGATGTCTGAAATTTTGTTCCCTATATTTTCTTCTAGAATTTTCATGGATTCATGAGTCACTTTTAAGTCTTTTATCCATTTTGAGTTTATTCTTGTGTATGGTGTAAGATGATGGTCTAGTTTCATTTTTTTGCATGTAGCTGTCCAATTTTTCCAACAACATTTATTAAAGAGGCTGTCTTTACTCCACTGTATGCTCTTGCCACCTTTGTCGAATATTAATTGAACATAATGTTTTGTGACAATTTCTGGGATCTCTTTTCTATTCCATTGATCTATGTGCCTGTTCTTGTGCCAGTACCAGGCTGTTTTGATTATAGTAGCTTTGTAGTATAACCTGATATCCGGTATTGTGATCCCGCCTGCTTTGTCCTTCTTTTCCAAGATTGCTGTGGCTATTCGGGGTCTTTTTTGGTTCCGTATGAACTTTTGAAGTATTTGTTCTAGTTCTGTAAAGTATGTCGTTGGTATTGTGATGGGGATTGCATTGAACCTATAGATTGCTTTGGGTAGTATGGACATTTTAATGATGTTAGTTCTTCGAATCCATGAACATATATGTGCTTCCACTTTTTTATATCTTCCTCTGTTTCTTTTTTCAATGTCCTGTAGTTTTCTGCAAATAGGTTCTTTAATTCTTTGGTTAAGTTTATTCCTAGGTATCTTAATTTTTTTCTCGCAATGGTATGACAGGCAGAGAGATGCTCTGTGACAAGGGGCAGTCTGGCACTAACCAAACTTCTCTAAACATGAATTCAATTCCAGAAAAGAGGACAAAAAAGCCTTCCTGAACCTTGAGACTTCTAACTTCTGAGATGTTTTTCTATTTGTTTGTTTGAATGTATAGAACTGAGTGTCCCTGGGTGAGGGGGTTCAATTTTTACTAAAATAAGGTGATGATTAAGCATAATACAAATTTCTGTTTTACTTTTACAGTATAAAATTAAGAACCTTATTAGCTAGTCCCTCTTTTTATTTTGTTTAAGCTATAACAATTAAGTGCATTGAAGATGTCAGAGTGACCCAAGAGAAATTTTTAAAAGAGGATATGTTTTATTTTCAAAACTTTTTATACGTGTTATATCATGTGACAGGATTTCCTTCCTTTTCAGGGCTGAATAATGTTCCATTGTATGTATATACCACAGTTTTTATTATTGTAGACAATAAGAATTTACATTTTTAAATGGTCGAAAACAAATAAAAGAAAAAGTAATATTTTGAAACTTGTAAAAATTATATGAAATTCAAATCTGTATTCATAAATAAAGCTTTATAGGAACACAGTCATGCTCGGTCACTTACACATTGTCTAATGCTGCTTTTGCACTATAAGGGCATGGTTGAATAGTTATAACAGATATCATCTGGTCTATAAAGCTAAAAATATTTACTTTTTGGCTCTTTACTGAAAAAGTATGTCAACCCTGGCATAGGCCATCAGAGATAAGTGAGATTCTGTCCTGATTTTTAGTTTGAGTTAAACTGCATTTTCTTTCTTTTTCCAGAGAAGGTCCTTCCTTGCCATATTGGGTAAAAGCCTTGGTGTCTTTAATGAACATCACATCCAGGAACTTTATCTTCAAAAGAAATCAAGTCATCATGCTTTATTTAATTCTTCTTACTTGGTCTTCTGATGAGGTGCAAAACAGCTGGCTTGCGTTGTCCCAATCCCTCAGACCGTCTTTCAAGTCTTTCTCTGGTCTCTGAACAGACCTAAGCCTGTGTTTCCAGTGAGTCCCAGCCTTAGTTATGCAGCACAAGCATATGTACCAGGACCTCGCTCCTGAGATTCTGAGGTTGAGCCCAGGAACTGGTATTTCTCCTAAGCTCTACCCAGGCAACCTCTCTCCTCATGAAACCATTATAAATATCTTATCCTTTAGACTCAGCTCAATCCCCACCTCCTCCAAGAAGTCTTCCAAGATCCACCAGATAAAATAAATGTCCCATTTCTTTTGCACCCTCACTGCATAGTGTTTGAACCTAATGACGTAGCATTATTTATATACCTATTACTCCCCCATGCTTCCCATATCTATATCCCTAATGACTGCCAAAAAAAAGTGTTAACATTTCTGGTTGAATTAAACAATTCATCAATAATAAAAGGAATGATATAAACAAACAAATACATAAATAAAAACTTTGATTGATTTTAATAGAAATAAACATTAAAAACTTTATACAAATATCAGGATTGTTAAGATTCACACTGCATTCTGTTATATTCATTAAGATATAATGCAAAGACACCTTGACAAAATCTGACCAGCAGAAAGGAGTATTTGAAGCCATTTTATAAAAGATTAATGCATAGCTTTATGTCTTCCTTAAATATATAAAATTTCTCTATTATAAAATGAATTATCCATCTATCATCATAGGTGGTCTTTTTTAAACAAAAGACAAATAAAGGTATTCTCTGTTCAAGTCCTAGAATGCCTTTGTAACTCTTCAGAATAATTGCCAAAGTTCCTAAAAACACAGCCCTGATGACTGGTACTCACAGATAAAAGAACTGGATGTTCTCCTGTTAACACAAATAATTTCACAGAACACTAACGTCAGACACAGCCATTTGAAGGCCATGATCTATCAAGATGAAAACAAGACCACCTCATCATCAATTCTGAACACATTCAAAATAACATGTTCAAACCACAAAATGACCAAATATCACCCTCTCCTGGCAAAGAGAAGTAACTGCAGCTTTTTTGGTGAATCACAGCTTTAGCCTTGCTTCTTTTCATAAAAAACAAGATTTATTGGAGAGAGCCAACATGGCAGTAGGCAGGAACAGAGTGTGGGTGAGAATGTGAGTGGGTGAGTGTGTGGGAGAGTGTGCATGGGTGTGAGTGTGGGTGGGCATCTGCCTGTCGGTAAGGCAGGAGTTTCGGCACTCTGGGAGGAGGGAGCTGCCAACTGCAGAAGTGTGCTCCCCAGCCTGCTGCTTCTCCCTGCTTGGGATGAGAAAGCACACCATTTAGGAGAATTGTAGGGTCCTCCTTGGGAAGGCAGAGACCTAGAACCGGGAAGCCACAGATAGGTGTGCCCAGCCCCACCACCTGTCCTCCAGAAGCAGAGGGCTGCTGCCATGGGATCTTCCTATAGCAGAAGGCTGCTGTCCCCATGGGACCAGCAAGTAGCAGAAGGCCAGCAACATCCCCCCCATGAGACCCACGAGCACAGGGGGTCACCAGTGATGCTAGACCTGCCTCAGCAGAGAGCCACCAGACCCATCAAAGTCATGAGCTGCCAGCACCACAGGTCCCACCACAGCAGAAAGCTGCCAGGCCCACTGCCACCACCACTGTAAATGAGATGTGCTAAACATGCCACAGCAGTCAAGGGCCCTGCCACTCTCACTGAGAGCTGCTCGCCTTGCTGCCACTGCTTTGGAGAGCCATTAGTGCCCCAGACTACTGGACCAGAACCAAGATACAGCATGGCTTGCTCAACCAGCCAAAACCCAAGGCCCATGGAAGCATCAACCTGCTCTCACAAACAATCCTGCCTCACTGACCTTGGACCACCAGACAGATAAAATGGTAAGAAAAAGAAACAACTCCCAAATGAAAGAAAAAGAGGAATCATCAGAAAGGGAACTAAATGAATTGGAGGTAAGGAATTTATCAGGTAAAGAATTCAAAGTAATGGTTATAATGGTGCTCAAACAACTAAATGAGAATTACAAACAACTCAAGAATTATAGAGAACTCGGTGGGAACTACATCAGCACAAAAAAGAGGTAAAAGATATAAATAAGAATCAAGCAGAAATGAAGAATGACGTAGCTGAAACAAAGAATATCCTGGAAAGATTCAACAGTAGATTAGAAGAAACTGAGGACCAAATCAGGAAGTTAGAAGACAAAGTAGGAAAAAGCACCCAATTAGAGCAGCAAATGGAAAAAAATATTATCAAGCATAAGGAGAGTTTAAGGGAGCTTTGGGAAACATGAAATGTAACAACATTCACATCATAGGGGTACCAGAAGTAGATGAATCAGAGAAAAAAAATACAGAACCTGTTTGAAGAAATAATGACAGAAAACTTCCATAACCTGGTGATGGAAAAAGTCACACAAGTCCAGGAAGCACAGAGAGTCCAAAGCAAAAAGAACCCAAAAGAGCCACACCCAGGCACATCATAATTAAAATGGTAAAGGTTAGAGACAAAGAAAGAATCTTAAAGGAAGCAAAAGAGAGGCAGAAAGTTACCTACAAGTGAGTTCCCATTACATTGTCAGCTGGTTTCTCAATAGAAACCCTTCAGACCAGAAGGGAGTGGCATGAAGTACACAAAGTAATGAAAAGCAAGGGACTGAATCCAAGGCTACTCTATCCAGCAAGGATACCATTCAAAGTTGAAGGTGAAATAAAGAGATTTGCAGACAAAAAAAAAAAAAATGGCTAAAAAGTGTATTACCACCAAACCAGCAATGCAAGAAATGCTAAAGAGGCTGTAGTAAGAAGAACAAGAAATAGAGAGAGACAGAAACACACACATAAAGAATAAAAATGGCAACAAGTAAGTACCTATCAATAATAACCTTAAATGTAAATTGATTGAATGTACCAAAGGGTAGCTGAATGGATAAGTAAACATGACCCATATACATACTGTCTACAAGAGACCCACCTCAGAACAAAACAAATCACACAGGATGAAAGTGATGGGATGGAAAAAAAATTTTCCATGCAAATATAAACAAACAAAAAAGCTGGGGAAGCAATACTCATATCTGATAAAAGTAGACTTTAAAATGAAGGCCTTAACAAGAGTAAAAGAAGGGCACTACATAACAATAAAGCGAACAATTCAACAAGAGAATATAACCCAGGTAAACATAAATGCGCCCAATATAGAAGCACCAAAATATATTTTAAAAACTTCTGGAGGAGTTTAGGGGAGAGATTGACAATAATACAATCAGAGTAGGGGACTTTAACACCCCATTGACATCACGGGAGAGATCTTCTAGACAAAGAATCAATAAGAAAACAGAGACCCTAAAAGACATACTAGATCAGATGGATTTAATTGACATTTACAGAACATTTCACCCCAAAGCTGTAGAACATACATTCTTCCCAAGAGCACTTGAGATATTCTCAAAGATAGACAACATGTTAAGACATAATCTAAGTCTTTATATGTTTAAGAAGATTGAAGCCATATCAAGTATCTTCTTGAATCACAATGACATAAAACTAAAAATTAATTACAATAAAAGCATTTAAATACATGGAGGCAAAATAGCATGTTATTAAACAATGAAAGGGTTACTGATGAGATCAAGGAAAATATCAAACTTCCTGGAAACAAATGAAAATGAATACACAACAGCACAAAATCTGAGGGACACAGCAAAAGCAGACCTGAGGAGGAAGTTCATAGCATTACAGGCCTACCTCAAAAAACCAAGAAAAATTTCTAATAAATTGTCTAACCCTACAACTGAAACTTAGAAAGAGAACAAAAAGAAAAATCCAGAGTAAGTAGAAGGAAGGAAATCATAAATATCAGAGAGGAAATAAATGACATAGAGACTAAAAAACAGTACAAAAGACCAATGAAACCAAGAGCTGGTTCTTTGAAAAGATAAACAAGATTGATGAACTTTTAGCCAAACTCACCAAGAAACAAAGAGAGAGGAAATAAATAAATAAAATTAGAAACAAAAGAGGTGAAGTAACAACTGACACCACAGAAATAAAAAGGATTGTAAAAAAATACTATGAACAATTATATGCCAACAAATAGGACAACCTAGGTGAAATGAACAAATTCCTGTAATCAAACAACCCCCAAACTTCAACCAGGAAGAATCAGAAAACCTAAATAGATCAATAACAACTAAGGAAATTGAAGCAGTAATCAATAAACTCCGAGCAGACAAAATCCCTAATCCAGATGGATTCATGGAGGAGTTTTACCAAACATTCAAGGAAGAACTAACACCTATTCTCCTCAAACTTTTCCAAAAATTTAAGAGGAAGGAAGACTTCCAAGCTCTTTTAATGAGACCAGCATAATCCTAATTTCAAAACCAGATAAAGACACTACAAAGAGTCATCAAAATAACAACTAAACTACAGCACAACCATCATTCAGAACCACCTGAAATCCAGCTGAATGGAAGTCTTACAACTAGGATATTAAAGAAGCAGCCACATTGAGACTGGTAGGGGGGGCACGGAGGCAGGGACAGGCTGGTCACACATGTGGTGGATAAAAATCAGAAGGGACAGCTTGGCTATGAAGGTCTCCCTTAGGAGTGAGGTGTCCCCGTCCCACACCAGGTGCCCAGTTCAGGATTCCAGTGCCAGGAAGAGAAGTCCTCATAACTTTGGGCTATAAAAACCAGCAGGAAATGAGGCTGAGGGAGGCTGAGGCTTCTGGAGCCACAGGCAGCTTCTCTTAAGGGGCCCGCCCATGGACTTACTCAGACTTGCTCTCTCTAAGCTCGGAGGGGAGGAAGCTTGAAAGGCACCAGACACATACAGGGAAGAACTGAACTGTTTGGCCTCAGAACAAGGGCTGAAGAGGCAGCTTTCTCTCAGAGAGAGGTGCTGGTGGAGGCCTTAGTTCCTTTGGTGAGCCTTCCCTGGGGCGGCAGGCTGGCGCCATATCTGGGACTCCAGCAACTTGGATCACACTGTTTGCCCCACCCTGGTGATTCCCTGAGGCCTGCCCCACCCAACTTTCGGGCCCACCAAAGCTGTTTCCAAAGGTTTACCATAGGAATGGCCTGTCTTGGATCCTGCTTCAGATTTTCCTAAAATCTCTCAAACAATCAGCATCTGGGCTCAGTGAGCCCCATACCTCTCATTAAGTGGCCCCAGGCCTGGCACTAGAAGCAGCCAGCCTTAGTTCACAACTAGGCTTTTCCTGGGCACCTCCAAGTCCAGCATAAGAAGCAGCCATCAGCAGATCACTTTGTAGCTTATGCCAGGTGGCCCCAGATAGAACACAGGCAGTGACTGACCTTGCCCCAGAGCCAGCACACCCAGTGGACAGCTCCAGACCACGTCGAAGCACCACCACATAACTACCTCCACAAGTGACACACTCAATGAGTGGATTCAGTGGATACCAGAGTCCTGATAAAGTAAGTCTTGCTCTCTATGGTGGGCCCCTACACAGCTGATCCTCCAAGGTAGTCAGAGGCCAGTGGACAGTGGGCACAGCCAATCCTTGCAGCTAATCAGCCTCAGTAAATCCCTCCCACTGATGTGCCAAAAGCAATCAAGACTCAATTACAACAGAAGGGTGTGCAGTCCACACTAGGGGTGCACCTCGAGACCCAGCTGGGGTGATCAGGGAGACTGTGCCACTGGATGCTACAGGACACCTACAACAATAGGTCACCCTACATAGCCTAGGAGACATAGCAACTCTACCTAACACATAGAAATAATCACAGGGAAGCAGCCAAAATGAAGAGACAAAGAAACATGTCCCAAATGAAAGAAAAGATCAAAACTCCAAGAAAAGAACTAAACAAAATGGAGATGAGCAATCAACCAAATGCAGAGTTCAAAACACTGGTTATAAGGTTTCTCAAGGAACTTAGTGAGACCTTCAAGGAACTTAGTGAGAACATCAACAATATAAAAAAGGACCAGTCAAAAATGAAGGATGCACTAACTGAGACAAAGGATAATTTACAGGGAATCAATAGTAGAGTAGGTAAAGCCAAGAAGCAAACCATTGATTTGGAATATAAGGAAGCACAAAACACCCAATCAGAACAACAAAGAGAAAAAAGAATCCAAAAAAATGAGGATAGTGTAAGGAGCTTGTGGGACAACTTCAAGCATGCCAACATTCCCATCATAGGGGTGCCAGAAGGAGAAGAGAGAGAGCAAGAAATTGAAAACCTATTTGAAAAAATAATGACAGAAAACTTCTCTAACTTGGTGAAGGAAATAGACATACAAGTCCGGGAAGCATAGAGAGTCACAAACAAGATGAACCCAAAGAGGTCCACACCAAGACACATCATCATCAAAATGCCAAAGGTTAAAGACAAAGAGAGAATCTTAAAAGCAGCAAGAGAAAAGCAGTTCATTACCTACAAAGAAGCTCCCATAAGACTGTCGGCTGATTTCTCAAAAGAAACTTTGCAGGCCAGAAAGGAGTGGCAAGAGATATTCAAGGTGATGAAAAGCAATGACCTACAACCAAGATTACTCTATCCTGCAAAGCTATCATTTAGAATAGATGAACATATCAAGAGTTTCCCAGACAAGAAAAAGCTAAAGGAGTTCATCACCACCAAGCCAGTATTATATGAAATGTTGAAGGGTCTTCTTGAAGAAGAACAAAATTATGAACAATAAAATGGCAATTAATACATATCTATCAACAATTGAATCTACAAACAAAATGAGCAAGCAGAACAGAAAAAGACTCATAGATAACAGAGAACTTTCTGTTGCTTGCCAGATGAGTGGGGGCTGGAGGGATGGGTGAAAAAGATGAATTAAGAAGTACAAATTGGTTGTTAGACTGATGAACCTCAAAGGGAAGGGGGAGGGAGGGCAGAATGACATAAACCAAAGAACTTCTATGCATATATGCATAACCAATGGACACCAACAATAGTGTATGGAAGGCAGGAGAGGGGTGGTATTGGGGAGGTGGGAGTCAATGGAGAAAAGAAGGGGTGACATCTGTAATACATTCAACAATAAAGATGAGTTAAAAAAAATAAATAAATATTGGGGATGGGGTGGGGGGATGGGGAGGAGGGTGTCAATGGGGAAAAAAGGAGAAATATCTGTAACAAAAATAAATTAATAAAAAAAAGAAAAAGAAAAATAAATAAATAAATAAACATTTTTTTTAAAAGACACTACAAAGAAAGAGAATTACAGGCCAATGTCCCTGATGAACATAGATGCCAAAACCCTCAAAAATATATTAGCATATCAGATCCAGCAATACATTATAAAAATTATTCACCACGACCAAGTGGGATTAATCCCAAGGATGCAAGACTGGTGCAATATTTGCAAATCAATAAATGTGATACCCCACATAAACAAAATGAAGATAAAAATCATATAATCATATCAGTACATGTTTGAAAAGCATTTAACAAAATCCAGCACTCATTTTTGATAAAAATTCTCAGAAAAGTGGAAATAGAGGGATCATACATCAACATAATAAAGGTCATTGTGACAACCTACAGCTAACATCATACTCAATGGGCAAAAACTAAAAGCATTGCCTTTAAGAACAGGAACAAGACAGAGATGTCTGCTTTTGCCACTCTTATTCAACATAATACTGAAAGTCTTAGCCACAGATATCAGACAAGAAGAAAAAATAAAAGGCATCCAAATTGGAAAGAAAGAAGTGAAACTGTCATTATTCACAGATGACATGATATTGTACACAGCATGCCCTAAAGACTCTACCAAAAACCTACTAGATTTAATAAATGAATTAGGCAAAGTAGCAGGATACAAAATTAGTATCCAGAAATCAATGGCATTTTTATACACCAATAATGAGCACTCAGAGAAACTGAAAAAACCATCCCATTTACCATTGCAACAAAAATATTAAGAGGCCCAGGAATAAACTTAACTGAGGAAGTAAAAGACCTGTTCTCAGAAAACTACATGACTTTGAAAAAGAAATAGAGGAAGATATAATAAGTGGAAGCATATACCATGGATTGGAAGAATCAATATCATTAAAGTGTTCACACAACCCAAAGCAATCTACAGATTTAATACAATCCCTGTTAAAATACTAATGGCATATTTCACAGATCTAGAACAAAAACTCCAAAAGTTTATATGAAACCAAAAAAGATCCCAAATAGCACATCAATCTTGAAAAAGAAGAACAAAGTTGGAGGGATCACAATACCGAATATCAGGTTATACTTCAGAGCCACTGTAATCAAAATAGTCTGGTACTGGAACAAGAACATATAGATCAATAGAAAAGAACAGAGGACCCAGAAATTGACTCAAGACATTATGCTCAATTACTATTTGACAAAGGAGACAAGAGCATACAATGAAGTAAAGACAATCTCTTCAATAAATGATGTTGGGAAAATTGGACAGGTACATGCAAAAAAATGAAACTAGACCACTAACTTACATTATACACAAGAATAAACTCGAAAGGGATAAAAGACTTAAATGTAAGTCTTGAAACTATAAAAATCCTAGAAGAAAACATAGGCAGCAAAAATTCAGACATCTCATGTAGCAGAATTTTTATCGAAACATTACCTACGGCAAGAGAAACAAAGGAAAAAATTAATAAATGTGACTACATCAAACTAAAAAGCTTTTGCACAGCCAAAGAAACCAGCACCAAAATGAAAAGGGAATCCACTGTATGGGAGAACATATTTGCCAATGATACATCAGATAAGGGGTTAATTTCCAAAATATATAAAGTATTCATGCAAGTCAACAAAAGGAAGACAAGCAATCCAATTTTTAAAAAGGGCAGAGGACCTGAATAGACACTTCTCCACAAAGGACATACAAATGGCCAAGAGACATATGAATAAATGCTCAACCACTAATCATAAGAGAGACGCAAATTATAATGACAATGAGGTGTCACATCACACCTGCCAGAATGGCTACATCAACAAATCATCAAACAAGTGCTGTTTCTTCAAAAAACTTAAAAATTGAACTGCCATTTGACCCAGTGATCCCACTTCTAGGAATATATCCTAAGAAGACTAAAACACCAATCAGAAAAAATAGATGTACCCCTATGTTCATAGCAGTACTATTTACAATAGCTAAGATGTGGAAACAGCCCAAGTGTCCATCAGTATATGAGTGGTTAAAAACACTGTGGTACACTTACACAATGGAATACTATGCAGCTGTGAAAAAGAAAGATCTCTTGCCTTTTGAGACAACATGTAGGGATCTGGGGAGGATTATGCTTAGCAAAATAAGCCAGTCAGAGAAAGACAAGTATCACATGATCTCACTTATTTGTGGAATATAGTGAACAAAATAAGCTGATGAGCAACATAGATCCAGAAGCATGGAAGCAGGAAACAGACTGACAAACCTCATAGGGAAGGGGACTGGGGAGAGGGAAGAGATAAACCAAAGAAGTTATATGCATATATGTATAACCAATGGTCACAGACAACAGTGCGGTGAAGGGAAGGGGTGAATGGAGCAGGGAGGAGGGTGTCAATGGGGGAAAAAAAGGAGGACATCTGTAATACTTTCAACAATAAACATAATTTTTTAAAAAGACAAGATTCATTAAGATAGTCACAGAATTGCCCTGCTTCTTTACAGTATCAATTGTTAGCAAAAGCCTACTTGTTTGAACCCTCCTCCAAAATAATGTACCATAAACCAGCACCCTCTTACTGATACATCCATAGTTTCCATGGTGTACACTTTTCCTAGCTGCAAGAAGCCATAAATGCAACTTCTTCAACCACTGGCGTGCTCCTGGTGGGCTTTGGTGTTTCCCCAATATCATGTGGCTTTTTACCTTTTGCTACTAAATACAAAAACTGAACAAAAAATGGCTTCCAATCACTTTTTCTTCTCATTTAATAACATCTTTTAAACTAATGAACTGAGTATTGTTGAAGATAAAACCACAGATATCACATTTAAAATGTACACTGTCAGAGGTGAGTCCAAGATAGTAATGCAGGAGGACACTAAGGGAGCCCACTCCTGAGAGCATATCAAATGTACACCTATAGTTAGAGTAATTCCTCCTGAGATACAACTGGGGGCTAATTGAATAGCTCTGCACAACAAACAATAGAGACGGACTACATAGTGAAGGTTGGGGAACAGCAAGACCTCTCTGGGAGCTGAGGGGAACTATTCAGACCTGGAGGAAATAGTGAATGCTATTTTCCCTGCACTTAAATAGTGAGCAGGTACTTTATCCAGGTGCTCTGTCTGACCTGCAGGGCCACTATAGTGCATCCCCAGCCACCTCTTCCAGAGCTATCTCCATCAGGAAGAGGAGGGCGCCATAGTACAGGTGCACATGGTCTCTCCACCCAGAAGCTGATCCAGCAGTTAGTTACAACAAGGCATTGCTGTAAATGCCATTGGGCTGCATGCACACTGAGGGCTCCCTATCTACAGAAAGTGTGAAACTTGTATGGCACTGCTATGTGTGCACACAGGGCTACCCCACCCAGGGAAAGTACAGAACTAGCAAGGGGCTGTGATGCATGCACACAGGACAGCCCTATCCAGACCTGGCTCTAGCAACATATTATTAAAGTAACATGGCATGCCCAGCATACACTAGGCAGACTGCCTAGTTCAGAAAGTCAAGGAAGCCATACATATCAGGCCGCCTTGCCCTAATTTCATTCTGGCTATGGACAGCCAGAACAACAAGGAACTACTCACTGCACATGCATGTACACCAGGCTTTCCCACTTGGAACCCGCTCCTCTGGCCAGGTGGTATACCAGGTACCATATGCACTTTCCCTGACTCCAACTGGACTTCCCAAAATAGCCAGCACACGGTCTACACAGAGGTCACATCTACACAGGATCACTTTTTCAAGAATGGGAGATATAGCTATTTCCTCTAACTCATAGAAAGACAGAAATAAAACAAAATGAGAAGACATAAAATATGCCTCAAATGAAGGCACAAGAAAAATCCCGAAGAAAAACTGTAATGAAACAAAGACAAGTAATTTCCTGGAAAAGAATTAAAAGAAATGGGCAAAAAGATGCTCAATAAACTTTAGAGTGGAATAAACTCAAACATAACTTCAACAGAGAGTTAGAAAATATAATAATAAACCATCAGAGATGAAGAATACATTAAAAGAAATGGATAGCATATCATTTAATACAGAATGGATCAGCAAACTGGAAGACAGAATAGTGGAAATCACCCACTCAGAGCAGCAAAATATAAAAAGAATTTTTTAAAATGAGGATAGTATAAGGGATTTCTGGGACAATATTAAGCACTAACATTCTTATTAAGGATTCCAGATGAAGATGAGAGAAAAGGACAGAAAGTATATTCAAAGGAATAATGGCTGAAAACTTTCCTAATCTGGGGACTGAATAAGACATCTAGGTTCAGAAAGCAAAGAGAGTTCCAAATAAGATGAACCCAAAGAGGGCTACACAAATACATATTGTAATTTAAATTGAAAAGGTTAAGGATAAAGAGAAAATCTTGAAGGCAGAAAGAAAAAGCAACTAGTCACAAACAAGAAAAATCCTACAAGGCTATCATTTGATTTGTTACTAGCAACATTACAGGAGTGTCAGAAAATATTCAACTGTGTGAAACAAAGGAACCTACAACCTAAAATACCACACTCAGCAAGGTTATCATTCAGAATTAAAGGAGAGATAAAGTTTCCCAGGAAGCAAAAAATAGAGAAATTCACCACCACTAAACCAGTTTTACAAGAAATGTTAGAGGGTCTTCTTTATGCAGACAAAAAAAGGCCATAACAGAAATAAGAAAATGCAGGGAAAAAAATCTCACTGGTAAAGGCAAAAAGATAACAGTGAATTGACCACTTAAAAAGTTAATGTAAATGTTAAAAGATAAAAAGTACCAATTTGACTCTTAATTATAATAAATTGTCAAGGGATACACAGAATAAAAAGATAAAATATAATATAAAAAACATAAAATATGGAGGGGGGAAACTGTAGCACTTTTAGAATGCATTTATTTATTTTACATACTGATAACTATGATTAGTTTTATTTCATGTCAGAGTAGCATTTTATTTATAAATATGCTAAGACCTGCCCTGGCCAGTGTGGCTCAGTGGTTGGAGCATTGGCCCACGGACCAAAGGGTCATGGGTTTGACTTCCACTAAAGGGTATATACCTGGGTTGAAGGTTTGATCCTTGGCCCCAGTTAATGTGCATGTGGGAGGCAATCAATTCATGTAACTCTTTCACATTGCCGTTTCTCCCTCCTTCTTTCTCTCTCTCCCTCCCTCCCTCCCTTCCACTATCTCTAAAAATTGATGGAAAAAATATCCTTAGGTGATGATTAACAAAAATAAAAATAAATATGCCTGGCCGATGTGGCTCAGTGGATTGAGTGTCATCCCATGGACTGAGAGGCCCTGGTTAGATTCCCAGTCAGGGCACGTGTCTGAGTTGCGGGCTCAATTCCCAATGGGGCGGGGCATGCAGGAGGCAGCCAATTGATGTTTCTCTCTCACATTGATGTTTCTTTCTCTCTCCCCCTTCCTCTCTTAAAAAAAAAATCAATAAAAACATATTTTTTAAATAATAAAATAAACAGATAAACATGCTAAGGCACATTCCTTTGGTAGGGCAATTGGGTCAGCATTCCAGTGCTCTTCACATAGTTTGGGATTTCTATAGGGCACTTCTCTTTATGCTAATGATAATAACAATTCAATTTTGAAGTTTCTGTCTTTAACAATATCTTAAGAGGCCTATATAGGAGGTAGATAGTGCTACCTCTTAGTTTCCCACACAGATTGCCCAGGCTTCCACCATTCTAGAAATAGTTAAGTATATGCACACAGTAATCAACATGGTTGGGGAAAGAGATAGATATTATTGTTATTGCTATTGGGAATACTGTTATATACAGACTGCATGTATGACAATGGTCACAACAAAATTGTAATGGAGCTGAAAATTTCTTTTTTAAAATTTATCTTTATTGTTCAAAGTATTATAGATGTTCCCCCTTTTTCCCGATTGACCCCCTCCACCCTGGTCCCACCCCACACCCCACAGGCCTTCACTGCCCCATTGTCTGTGTCCATGGGTTATGCATATACGCATACAAGTTCTTTGGTTGATCTCTTCCCATGCCCCCTCCACCCTTCCCTCTGAGATTCCTCAGTCTGTTCCATGATTCCATATCTCTGGTTCTAATTTATTCATCAGTTTATTTTGTTCATTAGATACCACATATAAGTGAGATCATGTGATACTTGTCCTTCCCTGACCAACTTAATTCTCTTAGCATAATACTCTTCAGGACCCTCCATGCTGTCACAAAGGATAAGAGATCCTTCTTTTTTTCAGAAGCACAGTATTCTATTGTGTAAATGTACCACAGCTTTTTATTCATTCATCTATTGATGGGCACATGGGCTGTTTTCAGATCGCAGCTATTATAAATAACGTTGCTATGAACATAGGGGTGCATATATTCTTTCTGATTGGTGTTTCAGGATTATTAGGATAAATTCCTAGAAGTGGAAACACTGGGTCAAATGGCACTTACATTTTTAATTTTTTGAGGGAACCCTATACATTTTCCATAGTGGCTGCACCAGTCTGCATTCCCACCTGCAGTGTACTAGAGTCTCCTTTTCTTCACACCCTCACCAGCACTTGTTGTTTGATGATTTGTTGATGGCAGCCATTTGGACAGGTGTGAGGTGATACCTCAAAGTTGTATTAATTTGCATCTCTCTGATGATTAGTGACACTGAGCATTTTTTCATATGTCTCTTGGCCATTTGTATGTCCTTTTTGGAGAAGTGTCTATTTAGGTCCTCTGCCCATTTTTTAATTAGGTTCTTTGTTTTCCTTTTGTTGAGTTGTATGAGTACTCTATATATTTTGGAAATTAACCCCTTACCTGATGTATCATTGGCAATTATGTTCTCTCATATAGTGGGTTCCTTTTCCATTTTGATGTTTGTTTCTTTTGCTGTGCAGAAGCTTTTTAGTTTGATGTAGTCTCATGTGTTCATTTTTTCCTTTGTTTCTCTTGCTTTAGGCATTGTATCAGTGAAAATTCTGCTGCGTGTGATGTCTGAAATTTTGTTGCCTACATTTTATTCTAGGATTTTTATGGATTCACGAGTCACATTTAAGTCTTTTATCCATTCTGAGTTTATTCTTGTGTATGGTGTAAGTTGGTGGTCTAGCCATATCTTAATTGGGTTGTTTGTCTTCCTTTTGTTAACTTGCATGAGTTCTTTATATATTTTGGAAAATAACCCCTCTTCAGATGTATTATATCATTGGTAAATATGTTTTCCCATATAGTGGGATCCCATTTTATTTTGTTGATGGTTTCTTTTGCTGTAAAGAAGATTGTGTGTGTGTGTGTGTGTGTGTGTGTGTGTGTGTGTGTGTGTGATATAGACACATTTCTTTATTTTTTCCTTTGTTTCTCTTGCCCTAGGTAATGTATTGGTGAAAATTCTGGTACATGAGATGTCTGAAATTTTGCTGCCTATGATTACATCAGCATTTTTATGGTTTCACAACTTACATTTAAGTCTTTTGTCCATTTTGAGTTATTTTTGTACATAGTGTAAGTTGGTGGTCTAGTTTCATTTTTTTGCAAGTACCTGTCCAATTTTCCCAATACTGTTTATTGAAGAAAATGTCTTTCTCCACTGTACTCTTGCCTGCTTTGTCAAATATTAATTGAGTATAATGGCTTGGGTCAATTTCTGGGTTCTCTGTTCTATTCCACTGACCTATGTGTTCTTGTGCCCATACCAGGCTGTTTAGATTAAAATGGCTTTGTAGTATAATTTGATATCCAGTATTGTGATCCCTCCTACTTTATTCTTCTTTCTCAAAATTGCTGTGGCTATTTGGGTTTTTCGGGGTTTCATATAAATTTTTGGAGTATTTGTTCTAGATATGTGAAATAATATGCTATTGGTAATACTTTTAACAATAAAGATAAATTTAAAATAATAATAATACACCTGATAAGGGGTTGATATTCCAAATTTATAAAGGATTCATACAATTCAAGACCAAAAAAATAAATAAATAAAAACCAATCCATTTTAAAATGGGCAGAAAGACCTGAATAGACATTTCTCCAGAGATGGCCAATAGATATATGAAAATGCACAATATCACCAATCAATAGAGAAATGTAGATTAGAACTACAGTGAGATATCACTTCATACCTGTCAAAATGGCTATCATTCTAAATCAACAACCAGTGTTGGCCAGGATGTTGAGAAAAGGGAACCCTCATGCACTATTGATGGGATTGCAGATAGGTACAACCACTATGGAAAACAGTGTGGAGATTCTTCAAAAAATTAAAACTAGAACTACCTATGACCCAGCTTTCCCACTTCATGGAATATATTTGAAGAAATCTAAAACACTAATTTGAAAAATATATGCACCCCTATGTTCATTGTAGCAGTATTTACCTTAGTCAAGATATGAAAGCAACCCAAATGCCCATCAATGGACCAGTGGATGAAAAAGAGATGAGATATATATATATAAAATAGAATATTACTCAGCTATAAAAAGAATATTTGTATACCAGAAAGAATATATGTACTCCTATGTTCATAGCAGCATTATTTACAATAGCTAAGATCTGGAAACAACCCAAGTGTCCATCAGTAGATGAGTGGATAAAAAAGCTGTGGTACATGTACACAATGGAATACTATGCAGCTGTAAGAAAGAAAGATCTCTTATCCTTTGAGATGACATGGAGGTACTTGGAGAGTATTATGCTAAGTGAAACAAGCCAAGCAGAGAAAGACAAATACCACAGGATATCACTTATTTGTGGAATATAATGAACTAAACAAACTGATGAACAGAATTGACCCAGAGACACAGAGGTGGGGTACAGATTGACAAGCCTCAGAGGAGGGGAGTTGGGGGGGGGGGGCGGAAGAGGTAAACCACATAACTTATATGCATGTATGTATGACCAATAAACATAGACAACAATGCTGGGGATGGGGCGGGGGGATGGGGAGGAGGGTGTCAATGGGGGAAAAAGGAGAAACATCTGTAACAAAAACAAACTAATAAAAAAAAATTTTTAAAAATAAAGAATATTTGTGAAACATGGATGGACCTAAAGAGTATTATGCTAAGTGAGATAAATCAGACAGAGAAAAACAAATGCCAGATGATTTCACTTATGTGTGGAACATAAAGAACAAAATAAATGAACAAACAAAACAGAAACAGACTCATAGATACAGTGAACAAACTAAGGGTTGCCAGATGGCAGGGGGTAGGGGTGATGGGTTAAAAAGTTAAAGGGATTAAGAAGTACAAATCTGTCATTACAAAATAGTCATGGAGTTATAAAGTATAGCATAGGGAATACAGTCAATAATATTTTAATAACTATGTATGATGCCAGGTAGGTACCAGAATTATGAGAGGGATCACTTTGTAAATTATATAATTGTCTAACCACTATGCTGTACGCCTCAAACAAATATAAAATAATATTGAATATCAACTGTAATTGAAAAATAAAAAATAAAATCTCAACTTCTTGTTCCACCAGCCATAGAAATAGCTCTTAACTCTGTGGTATCTGGGTGTCCCTTTTTTGAGCTTTTAGATCTTTAGTACCTAGTTAACAATTCTTTATATGATATTCTCTGCTTAAATAATTTGTGTGGTTCTGTCTCCTGACTTGACTCTGGAAAAAATACAGAAATATGTGCTATGAGTGGTTCCAGGAAGTATAGCTAAGAAATAGATCATTTTGCTTGTGACCTTAGTCCTGAGTGCAGTGTGGAGCTCCTTGCCAATAGGAGCTAGTCATCAAGGAATGTAGGAGCATCAAAATTAATCATAAAGAATCACCTGTTCTTGATAGTAATTAAATGACTACAAACTTAAGTGAATGCTGCCATTGGCCATTATGTAGCAATAGAGTCAACAGAGATCATGGTATGGAATAGTTTCTTCTAAGTACTGCGGTGTTCATAGAAAGGAAAAGAAAAAATGAGCAGCTCAGGTATTTAAACTCTCATCACAGTCACAAAGCCAGAAAGCTTCTATAGCAGCCCTAAAGGAATTTTACATTTCTTGTAGCTATACAGTTATAGTGCTGAAATTGTATACAAAACATAATAGGAAAGATTGCAGAATTACAGTGTACATTAAAATCACAGCCACTGAAGTCTCTTTAGTGAAAGTTAGGGACAATGAAATAGAATCATAAAAGGCTGAAAATCTTTAATTCTCAAGTCTCTCTGATCTTTTCTTATCAGTTGTATTAGTCAGGTTTCTCCAGAAAAATGGAATCAATAAGATATAGATAGGCAATAGATGATAAATAGATGATTAGATAGATTAGATAGATAGATAGATAGATAGATAGATAGATAGATGATAGATAGATAGATAGATAGATAGATAGATAGATAGATAGATAGATAGATAGATGATAATGATAGATGATAGATAGATAAATAGATAGATGATATGAGGAATTGGCTCACATGATTATGGAGGCTGAGAAGTCCCAGAATCACCCATCTGTAAGCTAGAAACCCAAGAAAGCTGGCAGTGTAGTTTGAAGGCCAGAGAACTGGGAGTCAATGGTGTAAAATGCAGTCCAAGTCTGAAGGCCTGACAACCAGGAACACTGAGGGCAGGAAAAGATCAATGTTATGGCTCAAGAAGTTAGGTAGAGTTAGTTCAATTTCCCCCAACCATTTTATTCTATTCAGGCCCTCAATTGTTTGGATGAGGCCCACCTGCATGGGTGAGGGCAATCTGCTTTACTGAGTCCACCAATTCAAATGTTAATTTCTTCCTAAAACACCCTAAAGTAATGTTTGAACAGATATCTGGGAACTCATGGCCCAGTCAAGCTGACACATGAAATTATGCATCATACCAGTGGAAGCAGTTTGCCCTCCTTGGTCTGAGGAGGCAAGTCTTCCTTTACTGGAAGACGTAATAAGCTCACCAAGGGTAGTTTCCATGTGAGAGGAGGCCTATTTTTCTTAAGATCCAACATAGTGATCTCTTGTTGCCATGAGATCCACAATTGGTGGTGTCATATACCAGCATCTCCAGAGAGACAAGAACAGAGTCACACTCTGAAGGATATAGCTGTACACAAAATAATTGCAAGATATTGCTCATTTATGTTAGCAGAAAGCTGAAAAATCTGTATAAGAATGGATTCTCATGATGTTAGATCAAGGAGAATATATTAAAACACTATATGGAGCCACATTTATTAAAATGGGTACACCTCTCCCCCCTAGAGATTCTGGATTTAATGTGTTAGCAAATGCTGTTGTAGATAGTTTATTTATTGGTTTGTTGAACCTTGTACTAAATGGTGTCTTAGAGAAATAAATATACTGGAGTGCATGTATCACTCTGTGACCTATACATGCACCCACCCACTACTCCCTTCTTTCATTAAGACATTGAGAAATGCATTGGTAAGGGGAGAACTAGCATTCTTACACAATTCAGTGGTGACTGCCCTCCATACACCAGATATCATGGAAGGAAATGCCACCACTGAGATACACTTCCTGAATGCAAAGGGTGCAACGAAATTATGGAGTGGCTGAGTTCAACTGGCAGTGAATAACTTCCAAAGACAAAGAGAGTATAAACAGGGAAAGGAATGAAGTAGTCATCAAAATATTTTGACCACAGGATCTTTGGTAGTAGCTAATTGATCATGATGTCCCTCTAAATGAGATAGACAGCCTACTAAATGTTACTTGAGCTCTGTAACAGGAAAGCTCCAGGTCTATTGCCAGAACCTTGACTTACATCATCACAATGGAGAGTCATTGCCTTTTACCTAGGTTCCATCTCTAAGCCATTCACAAACCCAGAGTGCCTTGACTAAAGGCACTTGACTTAGGCAGGTTCCCTTGAAGAAGAACCCTGCAACAGTAATAAAAGTGTGCAGTGTAAGTTCTCCTTTATAATTCCCCAAAAGGACCTGTGGCCATTTAATGAAGTTACTATGCCCAAGGGAAAAGGGAAATACCTAGACCTGTTAGTATTACTAGGCATTGGCTCTGAATTGACACTATTTCCAGGGACCCAAAATGCCATTGTATTTTTCAAGTACAAGTACGGGCTTATAGTAGTGAGATGATCAATGAAGTTTGGGCCCAAGTTTGAATCACAGTGGACCAATGGGTTAATGAACCAAACTTATGGTTATTTTCCTACTTTTGCTGACTATATCATTGAAAAGACATATTCAGCAACTGACAGAATCCCCATATTGACTGATATTCTGACTCTTGAAGTAATGTATTATGATAGGAAAGACCAAATAGAAATCCCTAAAACTTTCTCTCCCTATCATGATATAAACCAATGAGTATACATATACTTTGCAGGGGTAATTGCAGATATGTGTGCATCCTCAAAAACTTGAAAGATGTAGGGTTGGTGATATCTGTAATACCCCTGTTTAATTAGTCTCTTTGGCCTACCCAGAAGACGAATAGATCTTGAAGAATGATTGGATGATCACAAACAAAATCAGATGATGACTCTAATTGTAGCTGCTATTTCTCATATGCTATATTTACTAGAACAAATTATCACAGCCCTTGATATGCAGATATTTATTTTGCCAAATGATCCTTTCTCTATACTAATTAATAAGGACCACTGGAAGCCATTTGTACAACCAACAGTATATCTTTTTAAAAGAAATATGGTTTTATTAATTTTAGAGAGAAAGGAAAGAAAAAAAAAACAAAAAACATTGATGAGAAACATGGATCTGCCTCCTCCTGCACACCCCCTACAGGGGATTGAGTCCACAACCCAGGCATGTGTTCTGACCCAAAATTGAACTGGCAACCTCTTGGTGCATGGGACAATGTTCAACCAATTGAGCCACACCAGCCAGTGTAAGAGTATATCTTCACAGTCTTACCTCAGTAGCTCATCAACTCTCTTGCTCTCTTCCTTAATATGGTTCACAGAGATATTGATAATCTTGATAATTCATGGAAAATATCGTCCTGGTCCACTGCATGGATGACCTGTTGATAGTTTGCCCATAAGAAGTATTTTGGATGCCTTGGTAAGATACACACAAATCACAGAGCGTGGGAGATAAACTCTGTGAAAATTTAGGACCCTATAATTTCAGTGATGTTTCTTGGACACACCGGTCTACAGCATGTCAATTTTATAAAATGAGAATGACCACTTATTGCACCTTGCAATGGACACCACTGAAATGAGGCATAATACTTGATTGACCTTTTGAATTTCAGATTTTGGTGGATCTTTTGGAAGAGCATTCAAGTATACTACTCTGACCCACATATCAAGTTACCCAGATACCTTTAAGTTTTAATCCAGGATCAGAGGCAACAGAAGGCCCTGCAGCAAGTTCAGGCTGTGGTACAAGATACTCTCCTACTCGGCCCTATGACCAAGCAGATATAATGATACTTGTAATGTCTGTGTATGTACAGAGTCTCTTGAAAACAGCTACAGAGAAGTCATAGCTCAGATCTTTAGTGTTTTATAGTAAATTCAAGTCTTCTGAAGATAACTATGTTGGGGGGTGGGGGGGACAGATTCTTGTTTGCTCCTAGGCCCTGAAAAAAGCTGAATGCCTAATGATGCTTCATCAAGTGACCATGAGAGCTAAGCTGCCTGTCATGAATAGATGATTTTTGACCTACCAAACTATGATGTTGTACATGTGTAGCGACAATTTATTATCAGGAGGAAAAGGATTTAAGATCTTGCTTGAGCAAGTCATAAAGGTACAAGTTATAGGGCCAAATAGAGAAAACTAATCTACTCCTACTGCACTGTCTCCTTCACTTCAAACCATACCTATAGCCTCAGGAAAAATCTCTTATGACATGTTAAATGAGAAGGAAAAAATTAGGCTTGGTTATCTGATACTTTTACCAAGTATGCAGACAACTGGAAGTGAATATTTGTAATATTATAGGCCCATTCAGGAATGGCCTTGCAGGAATGTAATAAAGAGAAATCTTTCCAGTAGAAAATAAGTTTATGTCCATGGAATTAACTATTCTCACCATATATCATCTCCTAGAATCAGTTTGACTAATATAAGAAGGACCCTACTGAAAACTCAGTTATAGTGCCAGCTTGGGGGGAAAAAAACTGAAAGTATGAACTTCTAGTTTACAAGATACAGTAAATGTTTTCAATCTGTGACCAATACATGACGCTGTTTCTCCAGTAGCATATACTATACTGGTTCAGGAATCAAGGGGTGTGGGGTGGGAGTGGGAATGTCTCATCTTAGTAACCCACTCATAAAATTTTCATTTCTCATTCCTGGAGCTTTGAGCTCTTCTAGTTTGAAGATCGGTTCACAGCAGAATTCCTTGACCAGGGCATGAAAATAACTCCACTGAATTGGAAGTAGTGACTACCCTTTGGCCTTCGGAATCCTCATGCCACTGAAACAATTAGTAAATAATGAGTTATTCTCCTGGTTATTTGACACGGTGTGGGCAAAGTGGATTATATCTGGAAAACAGGAATTCACTGAGTGCCTCTTCATCCCTCCAAATCCCGTAAGGAAAACTTTAGTAACAACAACAAAATAGAGAACCATTATAATTCAAACAATTTGGCATTGAAGGTTTGGGTTATCCTACCAGGTAAAATATCCCAACCAGCTCAGTTCCTATTAGAGGACAAAAGGAACATACACTGACTAGTGGAAAAAGAAAGTCACAGAACTGTACCAGCTCTGGATACAGCCCTTCTTGCTTGAGTGTACATGTTAACCGATTTCTTCTTCTCTCTTCCTCTTCCTCTTAGTTTTATACAAGATCTGTTGGTGATGCTTAGTGTTACAATTTTGTGTTCAGGTAACAGAATATTCAGATAGATCTGTGACTGAATTTGAAGAGTAATTAACAGCACCTGGAATATACACAGTATGACTATTGGGGCTTTGTATGCCCTTGTTTCGGGGAAAGAGTGAGAAACTCTTTCTACCAAGGATATTAGGAAGATGGATGGAGTTGCCTTTGGATACTGCATGGAAGTTCCAAAATGTGTGGAAAGGTATATATGAATTGACAGTGCCAATTATTAATTTTTTTTTTCAGTTTCAAACCCATTCTTCTACATTCTTTAGGGAGTGCAACCACGTATAAATTTTGCCCACTGGCTCCACATTAGGCTCTGCCAATCACAGGGCAAAAGGGTATCAAAAGTATGAGGGATACCCTGTTTCCTGCTTATTCTGGCTCCTGCTTCCTGTCAGTGTCACCTAGGCAATGTTGCCTCACTCTGGCTATGGTGATTGTTCCAGAAGCAGCAGGTGAACCCAGTAGAGACAAGAGTGCCAGCTGGAGCCTCCTCTTTGAAAGTCTGCCTCCAGCTCCCTGAAGCCTTCTGTGAGCCCAGGGACCCCAGACCAGCATGGCCAAGCAGCCTTCCTGCCTCAGAGGCCCAACTCTGCTCTGTAGTGTTCCTTATCCAAATATGTAAGTTCTGATAATCTGATCCACTTCCCTTTGCTCCCCCAGCACGAGAGATAGTAGATGCTTTCTGATGTTGCTGCTCCTTGAAAAAGTAGTGTCTGCCTTTCTGAGTTTTCAATTCTTCAAGACTAATTAACAGTTGTTACATAAATTCTCTCTGTAAAAATACTGGTGTGGTTTCTACTTTCTGACTGTCTCTTGACTGTTCCAGTGGGCAAAATAACTTTGAGCTTGGGAGATTTGGGCATAAAACCTGGTGCACCATTTACTAGCTGTATAAGTGGGTAAATTCATCAATCTAAGTCTTCGTTTCCTCCTTTGTAAAAATGAGGTAATAATATTGCCTAAAGCTTGTGAGGATTAGGTGATAAAATTCAAGTAGAATAGGTTTATTCATAAAAACCACATTTCAGGTGTAAAGAAATAAAATAATACTTTCTACTATAAAAAAATTATCTTGGAAGGAGCTCAAGATACTGTGGCTTTTATAGAAATGAATAGAAAATATTTATTTTCACTATAAATTGCTCTATATTATTTGTATTTTCTAGCATAGGTGTAATATACCATTTTATTTTTTTAAGATTTTTTAGTTGATTTTTAGAGAGGGAGAACGGGAGGAGAGAGAGAGAAACATTGATTGGCTGCCTCCTTCATGCCCTCTATCGGGGATCAATCGAGCCTGCAACCCAGGCATGTGCCCTGACCAAGAGTCAAACCAGCAACCTTTTGGTGCACGAGATGACACCCAACCAACTGAGCCACACCAGCTAGGGATCATTTTATTTTTTAAATAGCACAGACATTATCTGGGCAATAGATAACTGAGTCATTTTGCTTTCTTATAATATTTTCTACTAAAAGTGAGTAAATGCTTGACTAATGGGGAGAGAGTCACATTAAAATTTTTCAACTCTGTTTGCAGTTCCTAAAGGGTCTAGCGAGATGTCCTGTGTCCAATTCTGCAATGACTTATCCCAGCTGCTTGCCCACTGAAGCCGACTAGCAGACTCAGCACCAGGAAGTACAGGCACCCAATTTGTGAAGAGCGCAATTCTCTGCTTCAGTAATTGTGGCTTTTAGTCACACAAGGAATGTTGCAGGTTTGTGCTAGATGAGGCTTGCTTCCAATTTATTATGCATTATTCTATGAAGCATTATTCATTATTCCACATTTGTGTGAAAGATAATGTCTTCAGTAGGCTAGAAACAGAATGTGGCTAGGGAGTTTACCAAAAAGAATTGATTCAAAAGCATGCTTACCGATTATGATCCTTATTGGAGCAGGGACAGAAAAAGAACTGGTTATGTATTAGCAAGAATCAAATTGTGATTTAAAGACATTAATTTAGTTAACCAAATGTATGCATGTGATTAAAATGCAATATTGCTGTGATTATAATGCAATCAGCAAATTATTAAACTGCAATCAAAATGTAAACAAGTCCTATGTGTCTGCCAGAAGTCTCCTCATCTCATTATTTTAACTCAATCTGTAAACTAGTTTTCAGTAAATAGACTGTCATATTTCTCAGCTGTCACATTTTATTTTTTTTCTTTTCATTTGTTAACTGAATGGAAATATTACAGGGACATTTTTAAGGAATGTAGTATATCTTTCCAAATACAATTTTTAAAAGTATACAAATCAGGGTTTATCAGTATTATTGTACAAAATTTTATCTGCTAAAAAGAAAAATGTATATTTAAACATCTTGTTCACTTGTCTATAACATAAAGATTAAACAATAAACGAATGATAAGCTTAATATTATTTTCATCACTGGTAAATTAGCTTACCAATTAATTTTTAAAAGATTACAACATATAAATGTGCTTAACACTAGCACTGGATATAGCTACTCTTATGAAATATTTTAATGTAGGTGATTATTAGATGTAAAAGTTATAAAATCTCCAAAATGTAACTATCAAAACAGTGCATTTTATCTAAAGCATACATGTTAACCATATCCCTAGCTTTATTTGCTCTGCCTACATTTTAAAAAATATCTTAGCCTGGCCAGTGTGGATCAGTGGTTGAGCATCGACCCATGCACCAAGAGGTCACCGGTTCGATTCCTGGTCAGGGCACATGCCCAGGTTGTGGGCCCAATCCCCAGTGTGGGGCATGCAGGAGGCAGCCAATCGATGTTCTCTCATCGATGTATCTATCTCTCTCTCCTCTCTAAAATCAATAAAGAAAAATATAAAAAAATATCTTGCTGATTTTCTGAGAAATACGCTCTAAAATATTTCACCCATTTTATCCCACCGCATGTCCTTAAACAATAAAAAATAAAAAAATTTTACCAACAATATCCTAATTTTTATTTTAATTTAACATTATAGTTCCTATTGTTTAATATGGGCCATCTTCTCCAGGATTCTTAGGATTCATATACTCTAAGCTTTGTTCTGCATAGGGAAACTCTGACTGTAGCTATGATGTTGTAATATAGGTGGGTTGGGCTGCCTTCAAAAGTTGAGAAACAAAGAGCTAATTCATTTAAGCACAATAGAATGCCTTAGAACTTTTTTCTTAGTCTAGGGTGGGTCCCAGTGCCAATTATGGTATTTGAGGCTTTGCTTCCAGACAGCCGACTTAAGAGCACACATTGTCGGTCTCCAGGACTGGAGTTTGGAGGCATCTTAAAACTTACTTAGTTTTTAAAGGAATTACAATTTTTTCTTTCTTTTCTTTAAAATAACAATATAGCAAGTTAAAACAAAAAAAGGCTAAATTATAATCATTTGTGATTCTAATCTTTAAACACTTGAAAATTATATATAAAATTAATGGATAAATATTAGTAGGAATTCTATTTTTTTTGTCATTTTTTCATATAAAATTTTCATGAATCTACTTTGTCCACATGTTTGCCTTTTAATTGACAAAATATTCTGGCCCTGACTGGTTTGGCTCAGCAGTTAGAGCATCAGCCCATGGACCCAAGGGTCTCAGGTTCGATGCTGGTCAAGGCCATGTAACTGGGTGCAGGTTCAATCCCCGGTCCTGGTAGGGGTCAGGCTGATGGAACAAATTGATGTGTCTAACATCAGTGTTTCTCTCTCTATCTCTCCCTCCCTCCTCTCTCCTTTTCTCCCTTCCACTCTCTCTAAAGAATCAATGGGAAAATATCTTCATGTGAGGATTAACAAATCAAAAATATTCTGTGGTTTATTTATTCATTCTATAGTTATTAAATGTTGAATTGTTTCTAGTTGTTAATAATACATTATGCAACTATCTGTATACAAACAGTTTTTTCCCACCTTTGGGATAAGTAAATAAAATAAATTGATATTGCAATTCATAAAATCAAAAGTTAAGACATAATAGCCCTGGCTGGTTTGGCTCAGCGGTTAGAGTGTCAGCCTGCGGTCCGGAGAGACCCGGGTTCGGTTCCCGCTAAGGGCATGTACCTCGGTTGCAGTTTGTCCCCGGCCCTGGTTGGTTGTGCGGGTGGCAGCCACTCGATGTGGCCTTTCATGTCGATGTTTCTCTCTCTCTCTCTCTTCCTCTCTCTCCCTCCTACTCTATCTGAGCAAAAAATGAAAAAATGTCCTCGGGTGAGGATAAAAAAAAAAAAAAAGTTAAGATATAATAAAGAAAGCTCATTGAATTTTAAGAATATACTATATAAAACAATAATAATATGTGTCAGGCAGTGTTCTAATTGACTTATACATATTAACTTTTAATCCATAAAACAACCTCATAGAGGTGGGATAATCAAGTTACAGACAAAGAAATCAAAGAACAGAAAAGTAAAGCAACTTGCCCAAGGTCACATAGACAATATATGGAAGACTGATAATCCAACTCGGGCCTTCTGGCGTCAGAGAACACACTCTCAACCGTTATACTGCACTCTCTCTAATGAGTAGAAAAATAGATGATCCAATAAGTGAGAAAGATTGGTTTAAGATAGTAGACTAAAAACAAAATAATAGGAAATAAGAGAAAAAGAAGGAAGGAAAGAAGGGAGAAAGGGAACGAGGCAAGCAAGGAGGAAGGAAAAAGAAAAGGGAGGAAGGACAGAAACAGGAAATTCGTAAGAGTGCTGGAAGACAAAAAAATAGGCATCAGTGGAAGAGAACGTGTGAGGAATTCCTGAATGCTGAGGCCATGACATGAATCTCATCTTGTGGAGTAGGTAGACTGGTTGAGAGCTCCCTTGTCTCTCTCTCTCTCTCTCTCTCTCACATACACTCACATACACACACACACACACACACACACACACACACACACACACACACAGCAGTAGCATGGAGCAGTTGGCTTAGATCAGAGCCTTAAATCTAAAACACGCTCTGTGAAGAAAGTGAACTAACTGCCACAGTAAGTGTATCTCAAGAACCTCACTTATTTGTGGAATATAATGAACATAACAGTCTGAGGAACAGGGTAGACCCAGAGACGTGGAAGTAGGGTATAGACTGACAACCCTCAGAAGAGGGGGTGGGGGGGGGAGGGAAGAGATAAACCACAGAACTTATGCGCATGTATGCATAACTGATGGACATGGACAACAAAGCTGGGGATGGGGTGGGGGGATGGGGAGGAGGGTGTCAATGGGGAAAAAAAGAGAAACATCTGTAACAAAAATAAATTAATAAAAATAATAATAATTTTAAAAAAAGAACCTCTGGGTTGCCCTGGCTGGTGTGGCTTACTTGATTGAGCATCATTCCATGCACCAAAAGGTCACTGGTTCGATTTCCAGTAAGGGCACAAGCCCAGGTTTTGGGTTCAATCCCTGGTTGGAGTGGATACCAGGAGGCAATCAATCGATGTTTCTCTCTCACACATCAATGTTTCTCTCTCTCTCCTCCCTCCTCCTTTCCTCTCTCTAAAACAATGAAAAAAATTTTTTTTAAAAAAGCCACCTCTGGGCTGGCTTGTATGGTTCAGTGATTGGGCATTGACCCATGCACCAAGAGGTCACTGGTTCGATTCCTGATCAAGGCACATGCCCAGGTTGTGGGCCAAATCTCCAGTGGGGGGCATGCTGGAAGGCAACCAACTGATGTTCTCTCTCATCAATGTTTCTGTCTCTCTCTCCTTCTCCCTTCCTCTCTCTCTAAAAAAAAAAAAAAAATCAATAAAGAAAAAAAAAATTTTTTTAAAGGATCTCTGGATTATCATAACAAGCATAAGGAAGGGAGGAAGGAAGGAGAAAAAAAGAAAGAGAGAGAGAGAGAGAGAGAGAGAGAGAGAGAGAGAGAGAGAAAGAAAGAAAGAAAGAAAGAAAGAAAGAAAGGAGAAAAGAGAAGAGAAGAGAAAAGAGAAGAGAAGGGAAGAGAAGAGAAAAGAAAAGAAAAGAAAAGAAAAGAAAAGAAAAGAAAAGAAAAGAAAAGAAAAGAAAAGAAAAGAAAAAAGAAAAGAAGAGAAAAGAAAAGAAAAATGAAAAGAAAAGAAAAGAAAAGAAAAGAAAAGAAAAGAAAAGAAAAGAAAAGAAAAGAAAAGAAAAGAAAAGAAAAGAAAGTTTTTACCCAGAATGAGAATGCCACACAGCCAAGTAAAGATGTCTACGTGGTCCTTTGGGATCCTCAGCTGCCTGACTGTGTCATGCCTCCAACCCTAAAGTGAAGTTGCCATGCATATAATCTTACCCAACTTACTGACCTGCCTGAAGTCAGCTTTCTTACTCAAAGGAGAAGTCATTGGGAAAATGGACCAACAAGTCACAGAAAAACACACACCAACAACCTGCAGCGGAATGGGGAGAAACATCAGATGGACCAGTTAATTAACAAAAGTCTAAAGTGATTCAGAAAACAGAGAATAATTTAGAAAAAAATAATTTAAAAGTTACCTATAGGTTTGAGAGAATAATACATAAAAAAAAGAACACTTATCTATGGGGAAAGAACAGAAAAAGTAACTTAAAATGTGACCATTACCTGGGGGCAATAGAACTGTTCCCTATCTTAACAGAAGTGATGGTTAAAACACTGTGCTTTAGTCAGAATTCGTCAAACTGTGTACTAAAAGGAACAAATATTACTCTATGCAAGTTATAATACTGAATATACATGACCTTAAAATAGTTTTAAATATGATCACATTTTTTAATAATTAAAATAACTAAGTGAAAAAAATGTCACAAGTAAATTAAATTAGTAATCTGAAAGAGTAAAAGGGCAAAGTCAAAACTTCTCCATGAACATAAAATAAAAAGATAAAAAGTACGATATGAGAAAACATTTTACAAAGAGGAAAGATAAATCCATAAAGTCCAATTGCTTTTAGTAGAGGAGATCCAGAAGGAGAAAAAAAAAATGTAGAGAAGGAAAATAATTAAATAAGAATAATATTTCTCCAAGCTAAAGAAAGACACAGGTCCTTAAGTTCAAATGACTAATCAAATATCAACTGGAGTTAAATAATTCAAGACCATCATATATATATGATGAATATATATATATATATATATATATATATATATATATATCCTAATGAATTAAAAGAACTCAAAAGACAAATTAAACTTCTAATAGCTATAGTTAAAATACAAGATGGGAGAACAAGGATCAGACTGGCATCAGGATTCTTATTGTCAATTAGGTCGCTATTAAATAATGAATATTATCCTCAGAGTTCTCAGGGAAAATGCCAGATTTCTCCACTGGAAAAGTACAATGTTCCCTTTCCTAAACTCTACTAGAGGCCAGTCACAACGTCCAATCCACTTGGAGAAGTGTTAAAGAATATATGAATATATGTTAAAAGTACCATAGTAAAGAATTGATATTCTGGAGGAGACGCAAATATTCTGTTTCTCCTAAAAGGTTCAGGCTAGGCCATCAGCTCTTCTTCAGCATATTCAGCACGTTCCTACTTCTTGGTAATGTCTCATCATACTCTTTCCCCAAGATGGCAGCATGCATTCTCCTCTCTTCTCCATGCCTCCGCTCACAGCTCTGTTTAAACTAGCACAAACCATCCCAATCCTATTACAATCTTCCTTTTTCTTATTAACATTAACTGACCATATATTATATAATCACCTCTTGTCGATTATTTGCCTGCCAGTCCAGAAAGTAAATTCCATGAAAAAGGCATTTTGTTTCTGTTCTTCACTACTCTGTAGAGTGCCTACACAGAACCTGAAAAGTGTTTGTTGAATAAAAAACAAAAATTTGAGCTATTGGAACCAAAGGATTGTAAGATTGTATTTAGTATTTGTTAACTAATGTTTATTGTCTTTAAAAAATGTTTTTAAATTGAACTTATTGAGGCTTATTGTCTTTTTAAAACCTTAGCCTATTATTCAGCCAATATGTAATTGAATACCAACATATATGCAGGAGATACATGGAGGGAGAGGGGAAAAAAATTTTGATGAATAAAACATGTTTTAATCTTGCTTATTCTTGTTCATAAATACACAAGTCTTCACAATATTATTCAAGATGAAGGTCATAGTGGACAAAATTTTGAATGCTAGTAAAACAGCGGATAAAAAAGTAGTAAGTCACCCTGCATAAGTCAAGAATGATTTCATGATTGGAGTCACCATTTTAGTTTGGTCTTAAAAAATGAATTAGCAACTTTAAGAAGAGAGAATAGGGTACTGTAAATGGAAGAGTGAAACTATAGCCAGTCATAAGCAAACATGGAGTCGTAAAAAAAGATAAGTAATTAGTATGACAGTAGCCAGAGCCAGCTTTGTGGGTGAGCAACCTATAAAGTTGTATATGACCCTACTCTCAGAAGGACCCCATGCTTGGTTAATTTTCTGTTGTTACTGGTTTATAATTCGTGATAATTTTATCCATGAACTCATGTTTTGGAAATGAAGTGAAATATAACAACGGAGTACGCACATGAGCAGACATCTGTTTTTCCTTGACTCTGGCAGATCGTGTTCACAACGCCCATGAGAATTCCGGTGGAACCATTACGAGTGAGAGTTCAGCGAAAATCAATGAAACGACAAGTTAAGCACGGCAAATCGACCGCCAAGTGGGGCACTAACAGATCAGAATGACCACGTTTTCCATCTGAACCAGAACTTGCTTAGAACACCGAAAGGAGTCATACTCTGAAACTTGGATAAACCTGAAACTCGAAACTTGAAGAAACCCTACTACAATACTCTTTCGTACTTGTGTTCTTCCCCGTGTTAAGTAAAGATGATGACACCAAAAGGAAAGGGAAAATAAGGCAACCCACAGTTCCTTTCCTTCTAGGCCTTTCTCACTCATGGGTGAACGAAAGGCAGAGGCTTAGCAGAATGTGCAAGTATCGAGAAGCAAAATAAAAACAGTTAAGTTTATTTTTTGTATAGTGTTTCTGCGCTTCTCATAAGAATGAAGTGCGTATGGATGCACAAGCCATAACATATGAATAGTATAAATTCAGTGATTTTTGTATAAGAGTTCAGTGCTTTTATATCTGCATTTAAAACTAGCATTAACGCCCTGGCCGGTTTGGCTCAGCGGTTGGAGCCTGGCCCGCTGTCCGGAGAGACCCGGGTTCGGTTTCCGCTAAGGGCATGTACCTCGGTTGCGGTTTTTCCCCGGCCCTGGTTGGTCGTGCGGGTGGCAGCGATGTGGCCCTTTCACATCGATGTTTCTCTCTCTTTCTCTCTCTCCCTCCTACTCTATCTGAACAAAAAATGAAAAAGTCCCGGGTGAGGATAAAAAAAAAAAAAAACTAGCATTAAACAATATAAAGATGAAGAGTATGACTCATGCTAATAAATGAAAATCTTAGGGGTAGAAAACTTATTTGAAGAAATAATGGCTGACAATTTGCTTTCCAAAACATTTGTGAATCTCTACATTCCCACCAGCAATGCATAAAAGTGCCCCTAGCGCGCCCTCGGCGTCCCCCAGATCTGCCTCTTCCTTCAATACTGCTTGGATGGCACAGGCCCAGGACGCGCTCCTTCCAGCCTCGACCACCCTCCAACCAACCTCTCCAGTCGCCACCTCCGGAACCAGCTGGGCCTGAGACCAGCCAACAATCCCTTCGTAATGCCGAGCGACCATGAGCTCCCAGATCCCCGAATCGCTGCACCCAGGTGGAGGCCCGGGCCAGCGCCCTGCCAGCTCGCATCTGCGGCCTCCCACCCCTACCTCTCTCTGGGCTCCTGTTTTCTCCGCCACGACGTGTCTCCGGAGGGTCTGAACCACTTCTCCCCGCGCTGGCCATGGAGACGCCAGGGGCTCCCAGCGGCTCAAGACGCAAAACCAGCGTGGTGTCCGCGCAGTGTTCCAGGACGGCAGAGACTGTCCCAAGACGAGCGAGGTGGCACTCAGCACGCCAGGGACGCCGCCTGGTCTTGGAGAAGAACCTGACCCAGGCCCTTGTGGACCGGCGTGCCCTGGGTCCTGCCCGCACAGACCCTCGGCCTGTGACTTCCCATAGAATAGCTTCCTGGGTGAGCAGGTGAAACTCACCAGGAAGATGGGCGACACCTGACACCTGCTCTCCTCCACAGGGGTCCTCAAGCACCGCCAGGAGCCCGTGGAGCCGAGCGGCCTTCGAGGGCCCTGTGCGTCCCCTGGTGTCTGGTGTCTGGCTCCTGCCTGGGCCTCTCCCTGCAGCCACCAGGCATCTTTCAATCCCCCAGGGCTTTCTCTCACACCATGGCCCAAATGGAAATAGTAAAGCTTTTGCAGGAAAAAAAAAAAGAAAGAAAGTGCCCCTAGCATTGTGTCCTCACCTGCAGTCATTTTATTCAGATCCTGATCGTTGAGAGGAAGTAGCATGAAACCGGCTCCCTCTTCCTCACACTTCACTCTGCATGTGATCACCTTTTTATACTACGGTCCTGCTAAACTTGCTTTCTGGGGAATTGCCTCTCCAAACCTCTTGCCCCTTTTTAACTGGGCTATGTACACATTTCTTGCCAATTATTAAGAATACTTTGTATATTATAAAGATTAAACCCCCTCCTCAACGATGCCTATTTTGATCATTTTTGTGTACTCATTTTTTCTCAAACTGTTCTAATTTTTATATATCCACATCAGTCTGCCTATTGCTGTATCGTTTCAAGGTTGTCAAATAAGAATCTCTCTCTCCCCCTAGATTGCGAATATAGTCATTTATTTTTCTTGAAGTGTTTTATTGTTCTTTCATTTTTAAAATGTAATTCACCCAAATTTTGTTTTTATATGATGTAAGATGAGGACCTTGTACATTTTACTTATTTTCATTTCCTTACAAATAGATGACTGGCTAGTCCAGAACACTATTAAATAATCCACAATTTTGTCCGGCCATTGTGGCTCAGTGGTTGAGCGCTGACCCATGCACCAAGAGGTCGCCAGTTTGATTCCTGGTCAGGACACATGCCCAGGTTGTGGGCCCAATCCTCAATGGGGGGCATGCAGGAGGCAGCCAATCTATGTTCTCTCTCATCAATGTTTCTATCTCTCTCCCTCTTTCTTCCTGTCTCTCTAAAATCAATAAAAGAAAAAAATTTTTTTTAATATTCATGGTACCCAAAGCAATCTACAAATTCAATTCAATCTCTCTTAAAATACATATGACATATTTCACAGATCTAAAACAAATATTCCAAAAACTCATATGGAACCAAAACTGATCCAGAATAGCAACAGCAATCTTGAGAAAGAAGAACAAAGTTGGAGGGATCACAGTACCAGATATCAAACTATACTACAAAGCCATTGTAATACAAACAGCCTGGTACTAGCACAAGAACAGGCATTTAGACCAATGTAACATAACAAAGACCCCAGAAATTAAACCCACACCTATATGCTCAATTAGCATTTGACAAAGGAGGCAAGAGCATACAATGGAATGAAGATAGTCTCTTCAATATATGGTGTTGAGAAAATTGGACAGGTACATGCAAAAAAAAAAAAAAAAAAAAAAAAAAAAAAAAAAAACTAGACCACCAGCTTACACCATACATAAGAATAAATTCAAAATGGATAAAAGACTTAAATGTAAGTCATGAAACCATGAAAATCATAGAAGAAAACATAGGCAGTAAAATCTCAGACCTATCATGTAGCAATATTTTCACCAATACATTGCCTAGGGCAGGGGAAACAAAGAGAAAAAATGAACAAACGGGACTACATCAAACTAAAAGACTCTGCACAGCAAAAGCAAAACACACTCACACACACACACAAAACCCCATCACCAAAATGAAAATGGAACCCGTGTTATGGGAGAACATATTTGCCAATAATACATCTAAGGGGTTAATTTCCAAAATATAAAAAGAACTCATACAATTCAGCACTATGACAAACAATCCAATTAAAAATGGGCAAAGGACCTGAATAGACACTTCTCCAAAGAGGACATACAGAGGGCTATAGACATAAAAAAAATGCTCAACCTCACTAATCATCAGAGAGATGTAAATTAAAATGACCTCACACGTTCCAGAGTGGCTACCATCAATAAATCAAAAAACAACAAGTGCTGGTGAGGATGTGGAGAAAGGGGACTCTAGTATACTCCTGGTGGGGATGCAGACTTATGCAGTCATTGTGGAAAACAGTTTGGAGGTCCCTCAAAAAATTAAAAATGGAACTGATGTTTGACCTAGCGATCCCACTTCTGGGAATATGTTCTATGAATCCCCAAGACATCAATAAGAATGAATATATGCACCCCTATGTTCATAGCAGCACCCTTTACAATAGGTAAGATCTGGAAACAGACTAAATGTCCATCAATAAATGAGTGAATAAAAAAGCTGTGGTACATATACACAATGGAATAGTATGCAGATGTAAAAAAAGAAGGAGCTCTTATCCTTTGGGATGACATGGAGGGAACTGGAGAGTATTATGCTAAGCAAAATAAGTCAGTTAGAGAGAGACAAATATCACATGATCTCACTTATGTGTGGAATCTAATGAAGGTAATAAACTGATGAACAAAATAAGTCCAGAGGTATGGATGCTTGGAATAGAATAACAGATCTTGGGGGGTATGGGAGACTGTGAGAGATTAACCAAAGAACATATATGCACATTAAGGCCTGGGGTGGGGCCTGGGTTGGGTGGAAGGGGACAAAAGGGGGAAAAAAGGGAAACATCTGTAATACTGTCAAAAATTCTCCCATAAGACTGTCAGCCGATTTCTCAAAAGAAACTTTGCAGGCCAGAAGGGAGTGGCAAGAAATATTTAAAGTGATGGAAAGCAAGGACCTACAACCAAGATTACTCTATTCTGCAAAGCTATCATTTAGAATAGATGGCCATATAAAGAGTTTCCCAGACAAGAAAAAGCTAAAGGAGTTCATCACCACCAAACCAGTATTATATGAAATGTTGATAGGTCTTCTTGAAGAATAAGAACAAAAATATGAACAATAAAATGGCAATAAATACATATCTATCAACAATTGAATCTATAACAAAATGAGCAAGCAGAACAGAAACAGACTCATTGATACAGAGAACTTTTTGCTGGTTGCCAGATGGGAGGTGGGTTGGGGGGATGGGTGAAAAAGGTAAAGGGATTAAGAAGTACAAATTAATTGTGAGACTGATGAACCTCAAAGGGAAGGGGGGAGGTGGGGCGGGAAGAGAGAAACCAAAGAACTTATATGCATATATGCATAACCAGTGGACACAGAAACAGTGTGGGGAAGGCAGGGTGGGGGGAGTGGAAGTGGGGAGGAGAGGTCAAGGGGGGAAAAAGGAGGAACATCTGTGATACATTCAATTATAAAGATAAGTTTAAAAAGAAAAAAAAATTTAAATGGTAATTACCAGCAGTGCTGGCAGCTCAGGAACAATATCTACATCTGAATAAAGGACCAAAATGAAGCTGCAAACCAAATGAAATGGTGCAATGAAAAAACTATGAATGTGAACGTGTTATTTTAATAAAAGTAAGGATAATTATATTACAACCTCACAGTTCAATACCCAAATGAATGGAGCTAACTAAGAAATATTATTTGCACAATGCTCTGTAAGATGTGTACTATTGTCATCTACATCTTCTCCTAAGAGATCCACCGAATATTCTGACTGACTGGGGAGCTCGGAAATGTTTTCTTGCTGTCTTTAAATTTATTAAAATTATGGTCAATAAAGGCTCATAGCTGTTTAGTGGGTTAAAAGTTTGCTCCATTATCTGTTTAAATAATTTCCCATAAATTCAGTCACTTTAAAGATCAAATGCCAGCATTAGGAGAACAAAACGAATAGTTTTCCATTTCCTCCTTATAATTCAGCAATCTCTTTCAAGCCTTACTGAACATTTAATCTAATTCAAATTTGCAATATTGAGTGGTGAAATCATGAAAGAGAGAGGCGACTAGAGAATATTCTTGTTTTTTGGTGTTTACACTGGAAAGGACATTAAAGTGTTTTCTGCTAAACAACCATTAACCAGCAACCATTTTGTAAAAAAACATTTTTCTAATTGCATTTTTTACCCATAGGTGATTGTTATTAACTATTTAGATCTCTCCTCAACAACAGAATCCTTGATTGCTAGGTGACAGTCTACAAAGTCAGACAGGCTTAACAGAAAGATAGAATGTGCTATGACACTCTGCTTCACAGTTTTGTCAAACCTGTTTCTACGTATTTGTGTGGGTGTGCACACATGCATGCAACATTTTCCTATAATGACTGGAAAATAATTGATGTTCTAAAGTCCTTAAAAAGTATCAAATGCAAAAAAAAAAAAAAAGGATAATTTTTTCCTAAAAGTTTCTAGCAGTGGCACTGCTTCTGTTACATACTAAACATTAGTGATTTGATATGCAAAGGTATCTGTACATCATGTACTGTCACAGATAATAAATAACCCATCAATATCTGGTTGCATAGTGCTCAGTACCTTAGACTTGGAATGAAAATGCTAACCAGTTACCAAGGAAGATGGTTGCCTGAAGCTGTTCTACCTATGGTGTTGGTAGACCATGTTATCATCTCCAACACCTAGTCCCCTCGCTAACCTTTGGTGCATACTTTTATACTGTTTGACTGGAGTTGATTTAAGTCACATACTGTGGTCATGAAATAATGCAAAACCATAGGAACTGAGTTCCATATTGTGGTACTGGCTGTATTTACTGTTAACCAAACACATGAGTTAACATCACTCTATGTAGCTAGGTCATGAAACATGACTTATGTCACAAAGTGTGGTAGATTAAGAACCCCAAGTCTAGCTACTCTTGATTGCCACCATGAAGGGAAAAGAAAAGAATGAACAGAAAGGTTGAGATGAGATGACCTACTTTGCACTAAAACTAATGAATAGATTATAATTGTAGATTAACAACTATAAATTAGCAATTTAGGCAATGAAGAGATTTACCAACAATTTCATTATAAAAATGTGTGTTATAAGAGTTAAGTTTGCCAACTCCTTTTAAGACTACTTCTTGGCCATTACTATGCAGCTGTAAGAATGAAAGATCTCTTACCCTTTGAGAGGACATGGAGGGATCTGGAGAGTATTATGCTAAGCGAACAAGCCAGTCAGAGAAAGACAAATACCACATAATCTCACTTATTTGTAGAATATAATGAGCAAAATAAGCTGACAAACAAAATAGATCCAGAGACATGGAAGTAGGGAACAGACTGACAAACTTCAGAGGCGGGGAGGGGCGGGGGGCAGGGCAGGAAGAGATAAACCAAAGAACTTATACTCATATATGCACAACCAATAGACTCAGACAACAGTGTGTGTGTGTGGGGGGGGGGTGACAATGGAGTAAAAAAGGAGGTACATCTGTAATACTGTCAAGAATAAAGATAAATTTAAAAATAAAATAAAGTGATTATAGATAAACAAATAAGAAATAAAATAAAATCCACTCCAAAAATATTGTGTACTGGTAATTTTATAAAAAGTATGAGATACCTTTGATTTAATTATTAGTATAAATTATCTCCCCAAAGTTATACAACTTTTTGACTCGATGTGATTTAGTAATATGACATCTATCATGGTTTATGAAATTACCTTAGGCACCATCCTTGAAATTTACAACCTTACCACAAGGTGGCAGCAGGGCTCCTGCTTCAAGTACTGTAATCTAATGCCTTCGTTTTCTTGAGATCCAAATTTGAACCAAGAATTTTGTACAAATTCTGTATGTAAATCCAGTGTCAAAGCCCATTAAAGCTGCCAAATATAAAAGATGAAGGATACATAAGGCATCTTACCAGCATGTGCCCCAAGGAGATTTGTGTCTGTCTGTTCCCAGCTGTGCCAGGACCCTAAGGATGGTCTGACACTACCTAACCAACTGCGAAACAAATATTTCTGGAGTGGAGGAGGAATGACAGAAGGTTTTCTGAAGTGGGTACAATGTGGTACCCTTCTCAATAATCATAACTTTATTATTATTAGCAACAAATTACTATATTCTACTCATAGACTTTTTGTCTTGGAATCAAACTCCTCCCAGGACTTGCATCCTTCTGTGAACCTTCAGCCTGATCTGCATTCCAGAACCCTTCTGGGGAAACTTAATCAGCCATGTTTGGCATATTAACTCCTTCAAGGATATCAGTAAAAATGTTCACTTGTATTTCTAGCAATCTTCAATACATCATGGAGGGGAACTGAAAGGATAGGTTAGGTGGCTATGTGGTAACGATAATATAATTGTTACATTTCAACAGGAGTGGAAGCAAGCATTTTCTGACTATCTTCCTGTTTGCCTGGGGTCAGTATATCAATGAGGCGGTACATGTACATTGCTTAGCACAGTCCTCGGGGACACTCCATCAGTGTTAACCAATATTCTACACTTGCATGTTCAGCAATAGATTCCAGCATGTTCATTCAAGTCATAATTCTAGTAAAGGATGGGACTGGACTTGGAACCTAGCTTCACTCATTTCAATGCCCATTCTTTGGTTTACTGTCTCTGTTCTTATATTTACAGTTTCATCTGCTGTATTCTTTTTGTGAATTTTCTTTGAGGTCACATATCATTTGAACACCTGATGGAAGTTCTGTACTATTTCCAGCCCCGAAACAAATCCCAAAACAATCTTGTACATGATTTCAAGAACTTTACATCACCCCAAAATTTTTGCATGGAACCTAGGTTAAGAAAGTCCATTCCAAAATCACTTTTACTAAATACCTCATTTTTGTATTATTTTGAAAGTTCAGTTGGTACGTCTCTGAATGCTTGTGTCTCCCAACCCCTAAATTCATATGGTGAAAGTGCAATCCCCTCTCTCACTGGAGCATGTTCCTGTTTCCCTGTGTGTCTTTCTCTGTTTCTCTCTCTTTTCCTCTTCCTCCCTACATGCACCCACTAAGGAAAGCTGTCTGCAAACCAGGTAAAGAGTCTTCACCAGAAAGCAAACTAGCCGGAACTTTGATCTTGGACTTCTAGCCCCTAAAATTATGAGAAAATGTATTTTTGTGGTTTAAGCCACCCAGTCTGTGGTATTTTGTTATGGCAGCCCATGCTGACTAAGACAGTATCCCAATAAAAAATGTATTAAATCCAAAGCTGTTCATAAACTAACTTTTTATGAAAACTAATGTTTAAGTTTTCTGTTTCAAATTTTATTTTTAAATATTTTGTTTTAAATATTATTTTTTATAACCGCATGCTTGCAGAAAATTGAAGCATATAGAAAATAACTAAATTAGAAATTTACTTATTTTCTACAGATTAAAGTTCCTTATAAAAATTTTTGTGTAGTTCTAAAATATACTTTCACCATGTTACATATATAATTTTATATGCCTTTTCAGTTACCACTATGTGAAAACACTTCTTTTTTGAATTAGTGTTTAGGATTTCTTCGGATAAATACCCAGAAGTGGAATTGCTGAATCACATAAGTTCAATTTTCAATTTATTGAGGAACCTCTGTACTATTTTGCCTAATGGCTGCACCAATTTACAATCCCACCAATAATGCATGAGGGTTCCTTTTTCTCCATATCTTTGCCAACACTTGTTTGTTGATTTATTGATGATAGTCATTCTGACATTTATAAGGCCACATATCATTGTAGTCTTAATTTCTATTACCCTGATGACTAGTGATATTGAACATCTTTTCATATGTCTATTAGTCATCTGTACATTCTCTTTTGAAAAAATATATGCACTTTTATGTTCATTGCAGCATTATTTACAATAGCCAAGATATGGAAGAAACCTAAATGTCCACTGATAGACGAATGGATAAAGAAGATGTGGTACATGTATACAATGAACCATTAGCCCTAAAAATAAAATAAAATCTTGCCATTTGTGACAACACGGATAGACCTGGAGGGAAACAAAATAAATGAACAAACAAACAGAAACAACCTCATAGATACAGAGAACATTGTGATGGTTGCCAAATGGGAGGGGAACTGGGTTATGGGTAAAAACGGGGAGGAGATTAAGAAGTACAAATTGCCAGTCATGAGAACAGTTATGGGATATAAAGTACAGCATAAGAAATATAGTCAATAATATTGTAATAACTATGGTGTCAGATGGGTAGTAGATTTATCCAGGTGATTACTTTATAAATCTAATCACTATGTTGTACACTTTAAACAAGTAACATTGTATGTCAACTGTAATTAAAATTTTTTAAATAAAAATAAAAAAAACAATTTCTCAATTTAAGGCATATAATTTCTTTAAACATAAATATTTTCTAATATAGGTTATTTTCAAATATTTTACATCAATTTTTTAAAATATGTTTTTATTATTTTAGAGAGAGAGGAAGGAGAGGGAGAGAGAGAGGGAGAGAAACATCAAGCAGTTGCCTCCGTACGCACCCCTAACAGGATCAAACCCAAAATCTAGGCATGTGTCCTGACCAGAATCGAACTGGCAGCCTTTCAGTGTACAGGGTGATGCTCAAACAACTAAGCCACACCAGCCAGGGCTTGACATCAATTTATTAAATATATCTGATATTATTCTGAATGAACCACAATGTGCACTCATTGGATCCAATGTATGCTTTTTTACGGCTTTTTGATACATTCTGACAAATGTATCAAATGTTCCTAAATAAGAAAATGGTTTTTATATTTTATAAGGATTTCATGGATGTGGTATATATATATCACATATGTATATATGTATATATATGTAATTTCTTTTGCTATGTGTGGTTCCAACATGCATGAATTTCAGTAATCATGATTTAGTTAAATAATGCTAAATTTATTAACAGTTCAGCACAGTTCAAATTTCAATTACAATGGTTGTGTAGTAAACAATTTGACCCTTTTGAAAGAGAGGTCTGACCTTTGTCCCCAGCTTCTGAGAGGTAACCTGTAAATTGCTGGAATTTCTAGAGCAATAGGACTGTCTTCATTACACGTAATGGACGGCTCAAACAACGCTGACAGTTTATGCTAGCAAAGTGATTCTTGATGAGCACGCTGGGCCACTCTGTATCAGCCCAACCTCTAGGGAGGAGGGCCGGGTTGACTACTGGGTTCAGCCACGGGCAATCAATCAATCAATCAATTACACCTATGTAATTGAAGTCCCCCCAAAAAACTCTGCACACTGAATTTTGGGCAAGCTTCCCTGGTTGGCAATACTCCATGTGTCATTACATATTGATGGCAAGCGGTATTGCATCCTGAGGTCAATGAAAGGTTTGCATTTGGAATCTTTCCAGAAATATCTAATATATGATAACATATCATAATTAATTACTCTTCTACAGGTGGTCACATGTGGATATTGCCTTCAGAAACAATAAAAGTATGTATTTGTATGTGATTTTTTTAGTTTTCAAAGTAATTTTACATTTGTTATTTTGTTTATCACTCAAAACATTGCTGAGGCTTATCTTCTTCTGATGGCAAATTATTGTTCTTTTTTTAAATAATATTTTTAATTAATTTATTTTTGTTATAGATGTTTCTCCTTTTTCCCCCCAGACACCCTCCTCCCATTCTTGCCCCATCCCCCCAATAACATTGTTGTCTATGTCCATTGGTTATGCTTATATGCATATAAGTTCTTTGGTTTATCTCTTCCCTCCCCACAGCCCTCTGAAGATTGTCAGTCTAAACCCTGCTTCTATGTCTCTGGGTCTGTTTTGTTCATCAGCTTATTTTGTTCATTATATTCCACAAATAAGTGAGATCATGTGATACTTGTCTTTCTCTGACTCGTTTATTTCACTTAGCATAATATTCTCCAGGCCCTCCATGTCATCTCAAAGGGTAAGAGATCTTTCTTACAACTGCATAGTACTCCATGGTATATATGTATCACAGCTTTTTAATCCACTCATCTATTGATGGATACTTGGGCTGTTTCCAGATCTTAGCGATTGTAAATAGTGCTGCTGTGAACATAGGGGTACATATATTCTTTCTGATTGGTGTTTCAGCTTCTTAGGATATATTCCTAGAAGTGGGATCACTGGGTTAAATGGCAGTTCAATTTTTAATTTTTTGAGGAAACACCATATTGTTTTCCACAGTGGCTGCACCAGTCTGCATTCCCACCAGCAGAGTACTAGGGTCCCCTTTTCTCCACACCCTCACCAGCACTTGTTGTTTGATGATTTGTTTACGGCAGCCATTCTGACAGTTGTGAGGTGATACCTCACAGTCATTTTAATTTGCATCTCTCTGATGATTAGTGATGTTGAGCATGTTTTCATATGTCTCTTGGCCATTTGTATGTCCTGTTTGGAGAGGTATCTATTTAGGTCCTCTGCCCATTATTTTTCTTTTTAATTAGTGATTCAGAAAATTATCAATAGATAGATAGACAGACAGACAGACAAATGGGCGGTGTAGTCACAGAATCATGGCATCTTCCTGCTGGAAAGGATCCTAGAGATCATGCCTTTGACAGCTCATTTTAAGCTCTAAAAGAAAGAGAATTGACTGACATCACTAGTCAGCTATGTTGGCAAGGTCTCCTCATGCTTAAATCTTCTACAACACCAAGCCGTTATTGACATACCTATAGAATAGGTTTCTAAAGAAAATAATAATTCTCTTTTGACATCCATTATAAATGGAAAATATCTACAATTTTATTTATCTAAACGACTAGAATTGTATTGAGTGACTACTTTTTCCCAAGCACAGTTCTACATATCAGTTGCAACAACAAACTAAACAATGATTTTTCCAGTATGGTTTATATTTTATAAAAAAGATAATATATTTTAAAACTCTTTATTAATTTATTTAATTAATTATGGGTGCTTTGAAATAATGGAAAATACAAGTGGAACCTCCATTCTTGTACTTAATCGTTCCAGAAGGCTGTTCAAAAACTGAATCATTTTGTTCCCATTAGAAATAATGTAAATTAATCCATTTCAGACCCCCAAATGATTCCATTTTAACCTTTCTTATATACAGTATATGTCTTATTTAGTGTTTAATCTATAATTAAATACGTTAGAACAAAAGGACATAAAATGTAAATGAAAATTTAACAAAAGAAAATATAATGTACAGTAAAAATGAAAATTTAATAATAAGGAGCAACAAAAGCAAAAAAAAAAAAAAAAAAGCCCATGAAAATATTCACAGCACAATTTCCTGAGATGTTAACAGTGGTAATGACTCATACTGTGCATTCTGTCCTTTGTTTGTCACCTGAAAGACGCATGACTGATCATACAGGTATCAGCATGGAAGGGTTGTCGGACTGAGAAGCAAATTGTTCCAGATGAGACATTTAAGGACCAAGGTTTAACTGTAAAGGAAGAAAGCTAATGGCAGTAAAATGTAGGTTGTAATGTCAGAGAAAATCTGAAGAGGTTGAATAATATTATGGAAAAGACTTGGAAATATAAAGAAGAAATTATTCCGGGCCAGTGGGAAAAGCAAGATTCTGAGGTTGGCATGCCCAAGGATCAGCAAGGAAGCCAGTGTGGCTGAATGGAGAGTGTAGAAGGCAAGAAGACTGAAGAGTTAATCAAGGGCCTCATCATTGGTCTTTTATATGAAGATATGATAACAGATGACCAAGAACAGACAGGCCTGTGCTATTGCAGTATCTTAGTCATTACAGAATGTAGCTTGGACCAGGAGGGGAATACAAGGATGTGATGTTCATTTTGTAATACGGATCTATTTTCATTTCTTTTGCTGGACATTTAGTAAATCCTAAATTCAATGACACCTTGATCTTGACTACTTCCTTCCAAAAATGTGATAAAATGAATTTCTGTTTACACCACCCAGTTTGTGGTACCTTGTTATAGCAGCCCTAGAAAATTAATGCATTCCTCGTACCAAAGGATCGTCTTTTCAGCTGTGGTTTGGTGCCCATTTGTTTCTGTTTTCTCTAGTAATTTTCTGTAATCTAGTACTTCTTTTTTTTTTCCATCTTTATTGTTGAAAGTATTACAGATGTCCCTCTTTTTCCCCCCATTGACTCCCTCCTCCCTGCTCCTGCCCACACTGCCTTCACCACCTGTTTTCTGTGTCCATTGGTTATGCATATATGCATGTAAGTTCTTTGATTTATCTCTCCCTGCTCCCCACCATCTTTCCCTCTGAGATTTGTCAGTCTGTTCCCTACTTCCACGTCTCTGGATCTATTTTTTTCATCAGATTATTTTGTTCATTATATTCTAAAAATAAGTGAGATTATGTGGTTCTTGTCTTTCTCTGACTGGCTTATTTCGCTTAGTTTAACACCCTCCGGGTCCGTCCATGATGTCTTAAAGAGTAAGAGATCTTTCTTTCTTATAGCTACATAGTATTCCATTGTGTAAATGTACCACAGCATTTTTAACCATTCATTTACAGATGGACACTTGAGCTGTTTCCAGATCTTAGCGATTGTAAATAGTGCTGCTGTGAACATAGGGGTACATATATTCTTTCTGATTGGTGTTTCAGGCTTCTTAGGATATATTCCTAGAAGTGGGCTCACTGGGTCAAATGGCAGTTTTATTTTTAATTTTTTGAGGAAACACCATATTATTTTCCATAGTGGCTGCACCAGTCTGCATTCCATCAGCAGTGTACTAGAGTCTCCTTTTCTCTACACCTTCACCAGCATTTGTTGTTTGATGATTTGTTTATGGCAGCCATTCTGGCAGGTGTGAGGTGATACCTCATAGTTGTTTTAATTTGCATCTCTCTAATGATTAGTGACAATGAACATTTTTTCATATATCTCTTGGCCATTTGTATGTCCTCTTTGGAGAAATGTCTATTCAGATCCTCTTCCTGTTTTATAACTGGATTGTCTGTCTTCCTTTTGTTGAGTTATATGAGTATTTACATATTTTGAAATTAACCCCTAATCCGATGTATCATTGGCAAATATGTTCTCCATATAGTGGGTTCCCTTTTCATTTTGATGCTGGTTTCTTCTGCTGTACAGAAGCTTTTTAGTTTGATATAGTCCCATTTATTAATTTTTTCCTTTGTTTCTCTTATCCTAGGCAATGTATTGGTAAAAATTCTGCTACGTGTGATGTCTGAGATATTCTTGCTGCAATTTCTTCTAGGAATTTTGTGGTTTCACAACTTACATTTAAGTCTTTTATCTATTTTGAGTTTATACCTGTGCATGGTGTAAGTTGGTGGTCTAGCTTCATTTTTTCTCATGTACCTGTCCAATTTTTCCAACACCACTTATTGAAAAGACTATCTTTACTCCATTATATGTTCTTGTCTCTTTTGTCAAATAATAATTGAGCATAATGTCTTGGGTCAATTTCTGGGTTCTGTTCCATTGATTTATATACCTGTTCTTGTGCCAATAACAGGCTGTTTGATTATAATGGCTTTGTAGTAGAACCTGATATCCAGCATTGTGATCCTTCCAATTTTGTTCTTCCTTTTCAAGATGGCTGTGCTATTCAGGGTCTTTATTGGTTCCATATAAACTTTTGGAGTATTTGTTCTACATTTGTAAAATATGCCATTGGTATTTTCATAGGAATTGCATTGACTCTATAGATTGTTTGGGGTAGTATGGACATTTTAATGCTATTGATTCTTCCAATTTATGAACATGGTATATGCTTCTACTTTTTTATCTTCCTCTATTTCTTTTGTCAATGTCCTGTAGTTCTCTGAGAACAGGTCTTTTACCTCTTTGCTCAGGTTTATTCTTAGGTATCTTAATTTTTTTTGCAATGGTATATGGGATTGTTTTTTGTTTTGTTTTTTAATTTTTCTTTCTGAGTGTTCATTATTGGTGTATAAAAATGCCATTGATTTCTGGATGTTAATTTTGTATCCTGCTACTTTGCTAAATTCATTTATTAAGTCTCGCAGTTGTTTGGTGGAGTCTTAGGATTTTCTATGTACAACATAATGTCATCTGTGCATAATGACAGTTTTACTTCCTTCTTTCCAATTTTGATGGCTTTTACTTTTTCTTGTTGTTGTATTGCTGTGGTTAAGACTTCTAGTACTATGTTGAATAAGAGTGGAGAAAGAGGACTTCCCTGTCTTATTCATTTTCTTAAGGAAAATGCTTTTAGTTTTTGTCCATTGAGTATGATGTTGGCTATAGGTTGGTCATATATGGCCTTTATTATATTGAGGTATGATCTCTATTCCACTTTGATGAGAGTTTTTATAAAAAATGGGAGTTGGATTTTGTCAGATGCTTATTCAACATCTATTGATATGATCATATGATTTTTATCTTTCATTTTATTTATGTAGTGTATCACATATATTGATTTGCAAATATTGTACCAGCCTTGCATTTTCAGATAAATATCCCTTGATCATGGTGAATAACTTTTTAAATATATTGCTGGATCCAATTTCCTAATTTTTTGTGGAAGATTTTGGCATCTATGTTCATCAGGGGTATTGGTCTATAATTTTCTTTCTTTGCAGTGTCTTTATCTGGTTTTGAAATTAGGATTATGCTGGCCTCATAAAAGGACCTTGGAAGTCTTTCTTCCTCTTAAATTTTTTGAATAATTTAATGAGAATAGGTACTAGTTCTTCTTTGAATAGTTGATAAAACTACCCATTGAAGCTTTGTGGAGCAGTGCTTTTGTTTTCTGGGAGTTTATTGATTACTGTTTCAATTTCCTTAGGTGTTATTTATCTGTTTAGATTTTCTGACTCTTCCTGGTAGAGTTTTGGGAGACTATATGATTCCAGGAATTTGTCCATTTCACCTAAGTAGTACAGTTGGTTAGCATATAATTGTTCATAGTATTTTCTTTCAATCCTTTGTATTTCTGTGATGTCAATTATTACTTCACCTCTTTTGTTTCTGATTTTATTTATCTGGGTCCTCCCTCTTTGTTTCTTGGTGAGTCTGGTTAAAAGTTCATCAGTCTTGTTTATCTTTTCAAAGAACCAGCTCTTGGTTTCACTGATCTTTTGTATTGTTTGTTTATTCTCATATCATTTATTTCCTCTCTGATCTTTATTATTTCCTTCCTTCTACTACTCTGAGTTTTTCTTTTTGTTCTCTTTCTCATTTAAATTGTAATGTTCTACAGTTTATCAAAATTTTTTCTTATTTCTTGAGGTAGGCATGTAGTGCTCTGAACTTCCCTCTCAGGATTGCCTTCACTATTTCCCATAGATTTTGTGTTGTGGTGTGTTCATTTTCTTTTGTTTCCTGGACGTTTTTTTATTTCTTCCTTGATCTCCTTGGTAACCCATTCATTGTTTAATAGCATGATATTTAGCCTCCCTCCGTATGTTAGGACGTTTTTAGTGTTGTTATTATAATTAATTTCTAGTTTCATGTCACTGGGATCCGAGAACCATTTTTATATGATTTTGATCTTATTTAACTGGTAGAGATTTAGTTTGTGTCCTGACATGTAGTTTATGTCTGAGAATGTCTCATGTGCACTTGAGAAGAATGTATATTCTGCAGCTTTGGGGTGAAATGCTCTGTCAATATTAATTAAATCCATCTGATCTACTGCATTCCTTAGGGTCTCTATTTCCTTGTTAATTTTTTGTCTAGAAGATCTGTCCACAGATGTCAGTGGGATTTTAAAGCCCCCTACTATGAATGTATTGCTATCACTCTCTCCCTTAAAGTCCTCAAGTAGTTTCCTAATATATTTTGGTACTCCTATACTGGGTACATGTATGTTTACCAGGGTTATATCCTCTTGTGGGATCAATCCTTTTGATATTATGTAATGCCCTTCTTTGTCCCTTTTTATTTTCTTCATTTTGAAGTCTATTTGATCAGATATGAGTATTGCTACCCCTGCTTTTTTTGTTTCCATTTGCATGGAAAATTTTTTCATCCTTCGCTTTCATCTTGTTCAGTCTTTTGTTCTGAGGTGGGTCTATTATAGACAACATATATATTGGTCATGATTTCTTATCTATTCAGGTACCCTATGTCTTTTGATTAGAGCATTTAATCCATTTACATTTAAGGTTATTATGGATAGGTACTTATTTATTGCCATTTTAATTCTTTATGCCTATATTTCTCTCTATTTCTTCTTATTACAGCAGTCATTTTAACATTTTTGCAGTGCTGGTTTCTTGGTGATAAATACCTTTAGCCTTTTTTAAATATTTTTCCCCTTTTTTAATCCTCATCTAAAGACATGTCCACTGATATTTTTTAGAGAGAGGAAGGAAAAGAGAGAGAAACGTCGATTGGCTGCCTCTCCCTTAAACCTCCACTCCATATGCCCCAAGCAGGGATCAAACCCTTAACCCTTTTGGTGCACAGGATGATGCTCCAACCAACTGAGCTATCCTGGCACAGAAAAACACATAGTTTTAATGAAAGTTACCTGTTCAAATTTCTAACTCACTAGGGAGACTACAACATTCTAGGCATATACTATTTTATAAAACATCTCACCATATTGTAATCCCATTTACTTTTTCTACAGTTTGTCCTTCTGATAATTAAAAATCTATTTATTCTGGTCTGCAAGCACTGGCTCTTTGCCTTCTGCATTTGCCCTCTTAATTTCTTTAAGCCATTTCTTCAACCATTCCTAAGTTGGAATGTTTCTTATATCTTTACTTCCCAGGAAACCCTCCTCTAGACATATTCTTATGGCTATTGTCCCCTTTAACTTGCCGCCCTGAGCACACTTATTCATTCATTCAACAGATATCTGTTGAGCACCCCACTGAGCCAGGTACTAGTGAAGGAACAACCAATAAACCATGTGTAGTCCTTGCTTCAATGGCATACTTAATTCAAGCACTAAAAAACAATAGATAAACAACCAACCAAACCCTCAACAGCATCTGGGCAGTGGGGTGCCCTCTCCATTATATAATCAATCCCTCTGCACTTTCTTAAAGAACACAGTTTGCCCACCATCATGCAGCACCTTCCACCGTGTTGGCTTTGCACCCTGTTGGACACTTCCCTGCACTCTAGCTGGTGCCTTCTTATTGCTGACAGTCTATGAGAGTGCAGGCTCGTGAAGTGCCTGATGTGTACAAATGAGCAACAGTTTCCTACCTTCTGATCATTTTTTTTTCCTATAAATACCCAAAATGTTCTTGTTCAGAAATTTAGCTAGTCTTGCTAGTTAAAAATGGAGGCTTCCCTAAGCTTCACAAGGCTCTAAGGTATGCAATAAAATGCCTGAAGGATGTGAGTCAGGAGATGACCCACCAAGCTGGCTAGGACTGGCCTTGCAAGAATTAAAATCTCCAGTTTTCTGGTTAAGACTCCAGCACACAATTCCAGAAGGATTCCTGGCCTGTTGTCTCAAGTGCAGGAAATTCCAACCATGGCCTCCATGTTTCCCTTCTTTTGCCTACTTACTGCCTGTGGCTCAGCATCTCTCCTTAAGGATTTTTTAAAAATAAAAGTAGCAATCCCAGTTTCATTTTTAGACCAAAAAAGGGCCCATAAGTAGTTCATTAGTTTCAATGAAAGATCAAAGCAAGAGGCTGGTCCTCCACTCAGAGTTTTGTTCCTGCTTCTCTCTCTCCAGTTCTAATTCAGCTCATTGTTCTCTCTGGAGCAGGCTCAGTCCTGCCCTCCCCAAGTCCCCCTGCCCTCAGAGAGTTACCTCAGAAGACAATGAGAGCCCGGGGTGTAGGGACTTTCATTTGGATCATATACTACACAGATGAGTTGTTCGGATCCTGGAGTCAGTTACAACCTCCTTTAATCAAATTCTAGTCTGTGATTAGCAAAAAGCAGTTCAGCTGCGAGCGATGTGGCAGTGCCCTGTAGTAAACTTCCACTGGTTGCTCAAGTGCCACAAGGAGTTTGTAGTTGAAAAGGGGAAACTGCAAAGAAGAAGGTAGGTGAGCCCTGGCCACATGAAGTCTGCCATAAATTCACAGGTGACACTTCTGGACTACCAAGAGGCAGAACTTGGTCACTTGTCTCTTCCATCACATCCCAAACCTATAACTTTAGACAAGCAGATTCAAACCGCAAGTGACCTAATGCCTGCTGATGCTGGTAAACTTTTTGTTTATGAGTTCTTCAAAGAGAATTTGACATTTTATTTTTTAAATTTATCTTTATTATTGAAAGTATTACAGATGTCCCCACTTTTTTCCCCCATTGACCTCCTAGAATTTGATATTTTAAATAACAAAATTGAAATGGAAAAGTGGAAAAGAAAAGGCATATATTTTAAACTAATAATATACAAAAATATTGTACCCCTGTGGAAATACCTAATGTATCATGGACATATCTTATGATCATTGCACATTAAGTAAATAAACAGATAAACAAGTAAGTAAATAAGCATGTAAGTAAATAAATAACCATGAACATAAAACCAAGGAAAAGCTGCAAAATTGTACATTACACAGCCCCACTCAAGTAGACTATGGAAATGAAATGTTAGGCTGCTACTTGAGTTTCTTGGCACTTCCCAGTGGCCAGAGTAACCACATGAGATCAGGAGTCACATGGAACATGGCTTTTCCCACTATAAAATGTTCACCGAGAGGACTCAAAGGTCAAGGTGGTTCACAGACAGCTGTTAACAGCTGCAGGGATCTTTGATCAGTTCAGTACTTCCAGAAGCACTTCAGCACTTTGGCCAGATTCGTTTCCTATGTAGAAGTTTTTCTCACCTTCTAAAGAAGCCCTTTAAGTCACCATGCATTTGACTCCCTTTCCCTCTTAGTCCTCCCCCACTCCCCTAGACTTCAGGTGGGGAACACACAATAGCATGTATATTTATCACATTGTAAAGTTGTACGCCTAAAAGTTATATGTTATTAACTGTTACTCAAATTTAAATTTTTTTAAAAAAAGAATAAATAGAGATTTCTAAGATACATTTAATTCTAAATAGAAAGAAAAGTTTGTTGAAGAGTAGTCAGGGACCATAAAGGGAGAAAACTAGCAACACAAGAGCCTAGAGTTCTCTTTGGTTACAGTGCATAAACCAAGTTTCCAATGTGCTGCTAGTCAGCAAAGCGGGAACAGAAGTAGTAACATGCTAATAGTAACCAGCTCCAACACTCACCAGTGAATTCCAAGTGCAGTGATATCAGCAAACTCACCTCTGAACATGATTTACCCTAGATCTGCCATCATTATGTACCATAACGTGAAGCTTCTTGTGTATTGGTGGGCACTGAAAAGTTCGCAAGAAGAAATTACAATTTGAATATGGGTATCATAATGTTGAATATTAAATGCTTATTAATTAAAACTGTCTTTGAAAATTATTGGCAATAAAATTTTAATAACTTATACAACATTAATATTGAATAAAATTAATTTGATAATAAACTTAGTATACTGAGTGACCTTACATAAATGAATATAAAAAATGTGGACTACAAACTGCATTTATGGTGCCACATAATATTTTAAGATGATAAGAAAAAGTATGAGATTAGAGAGAGAAAAAGGGATAAAGTATCTGATTAAAAATTCTGAATTTAATTCATTTTAAAAGCATGGTTCCTTGAAATACTACAAGTCATGATAGTATCCTCTACAGCTTATGTTGGATTTGCTTGATGAAATGAGTTTCTAGAAATAGTCTTTTTAATATTGAGAACAAAAACCACCACAATTCCTAGTTCCATGACCTATCTAAAGAGAAGGCAGAGTTAAATGAGAGCTTCGAGATTAAAAAATATAATAAGGCTTCGAGAATGTGAATGATTTACTCAAGGTCTGAGCAGGGTCTGGAAAACAAATCTTTAAACAGGTGCTAGTAAACTTCCAGCGATGCCAGACTACGTGCCGTAACTTAAATCATTCCACCTCTTCATCTGCAGACTGAGTGCCTGCTTTACAAACATCTTGGTGAACCCCTCACTCTTAAGATGGTAATTGGCTTTTTTTTAATGCCCCTAATGTCACTTATTTACTTTAGGTACTCAGCCAGGTTATAGAGTTGTTGTGATGAGAACTTGCAATATTCATATAAAGCAGGACAGAAGATTTTACCTTTGTTCATGAAGGAATTTTAAATTTCATCATTTTTTACTCTTTTTTTTAAATATTAATTTATTTTTGTTACAGATGTTTCTCCTTTTCTCCCATTGACTCCCTCCTCCCCCTCTCTCTCTGCCCTGTCCCCAGGTTTGTTGTCCATGTCCATCATTTTTTACTCCTAAATGGAAAGAACACTTTGGGGGAAATTATGGGTATTTATATTTAAAAGGCACTGTTACCAATATAATCTAAATTTGGATGTTCCTAATTAAGATTTCACATTTATTTTTAGATTTTTTTTTTTTAGTTGTGACAGGTATCAATGAGTAAAGGAAAACAATGACATTTATTTCAAGTTACATGTGCTCAGTGTCAGAATATAAAAGGAAAGATACATAAATTAATAACTTCATCCATTGGCATATTTTTTTCTTTCTTTTTTTATTAATTTATTTTTGTTAAAGATGTTTCTCTTTTTTTCCGCATTGACACCTTCCTCCCATCATCCCACCCCGTCCCCAGCTTTGTTGTCCATGTCCATCAGTTATGCATATATGCGCTTAAGTTCTGTGGTTTATCTCTTCCCTCCCCCCCACCCCCTCTTCTGAGGGGTGTCAGTCTATACCCTACTTCCACATCTCTGGGTCTACCCTGTTCCTCAGACTGTTATGTTCATTATATTCCACAAATAAGTGAGATCATGTGATATTTGTCTTTCTCTGCTTGGCTTGTTTCACTTAGGATAATACTCTCAAGGTCCCTCCATGTCGTCTCAAAGGATAAGAGATCTTTCTTTCTTACAGCTGCATAGTACTCCATTGTGTATATGTACCACAGCTTTTTTATCCATTCGTCCACTGATGGACACTTGGGCTGTTTACAGATCTTAGCTATTGTAAATAATGCTGCTATGAACATGGGGGTACATGTATTCTTTCTAATTGTTGTTTCAGGCTTCTTAGGGTATATTCTTAGGAGTGGGATCACTGGGTCAAATGGCAATTCAATTTTTAATATTTTGAGGTAGCACCATAGTGTTTTCCACAGTGGCTGCACCAGTCTGCATTCCCACCAGCAATGTACTAGAGTCCCCTTTTCTCCACACCCTCGCCAACACTTGTTGTTTGATGATTTGTTGATGGCGGCCATTCTGACAGGTGTGAGGTGATACGTCATTGTTGTTTTAATTTGCATCTCTCTGATGATTAGTGATGTTGAGCATTTCTTCATATGTCTCTTAGCCATTTGTATGTCCTGTTTGGAGAGGTGTCTATTTAGTTCCTCTGCCCATTTTTTAATTGGGTTCTTTGTCTTCCTTTTATTGAGTTGTATGAGCACTCTACATATTTTGGAGATTAACCTTTTATCTGATGTATCATTGGCAATTATGCTCTCCCATAGAGCCAACACCATTTATTGAAGAGGCTGTCTTTACTCCATTGTATGCTCTTGCCACCTTTGTCAAATATTAATCGAGCATAATGTCTTGGGTCAATTTCCGGATTCTCTGTTCTGTTCCACTGGTCTATATGCCTGTTCTTGTGCCAGTACCAGGCTGTTTTGATTACAGTAGCTTTGTAGTATAACCTGAAATCCGGTATTGTGATCCCACCTACTTTGTCCTTCTTTTTCAAGATTGCTGTGGCTATTTGGGGTCTTGTGGTTCCATATGAACTTTTGAAGTATTTGTTCTAGTTCTGTGAAATATGTCACTAGTATTTTGATGGGGATTGCATTGAATCTTTAGATTGCTTTGGGTAATATGGACATTTTAATGATGTTAATTCTTCCAATCCATGAACAAAGTCTGTGCTTCCATTTTTTTATATCTTCCTCTATTTCTTTTTTCAATGTCCTGTAGTTTTCTGCAAATAGGTCCTTTACTTCTTTGGTTAAGTTTATTCCTAGGTATCTTAATTTTTTTGCTGCAATGGTAACTGGGATTGTTTTTTTAGTTTCTCTTTCTGTGAGTTCATCATTGGTGTATAAAATTCCGTTGATTTCTTGACGTTAATTTTGTATCCTGCTACTTTGCCAAATTCATTTATTAAGTCTAGTAGATTTTTGATGGAGTCTTTAGGGTTTTCTATATATAATATCATGTCATCTGCGAATAATGACAGTTTCATTTCCCCCTTTCCAATTTGGATTCCATTTATTTTTTCTTCATGTCTGATTGCAGTGGCTAAGATTTCCAGTACTATGTTAAATAAGAGTGGCAAAAGTGGGCATCCCTGTCTTGTTCCTGTTCTTAAGGGAAATGTTTTTAGTTTTTGCCCATTGAATATGATGTTGGCTGTAGGCCTTTCATATATGGCCTTTATTATATCAAGATATGATCCCTCTATTCCCAAATTGCTGAGCGTTTTTATCAGAAATGGGTGCTGGATTTTGTCGAATGCTTTTTCAGCATCTATTGATATGATCATGTGGTTTTTATCTTTCATTTTGTTTATGTGGTGTATCACATTTATTGATTTGCGAATATTGAACCAGCCTTGCATCCCTGGGATGAATCCCACTTGGTCATGGTGAATAATTTTTTTGATGTATTGCTGGATCTGATTTGCTATTATTTTGTTAAGGATTTTGGCATCTATGTTCATCAGGGATATTGGCCTGTAGTTTTCTTTCTTTGTAGTGTCTTTTTCTGGTTTTGGAATTAGGATTATGCTGGCCTCATAAAACGAGTTTGGAAGTCTTCCTTCTTCTTGAATTTTTTTAAATAGTTTGAGGAGAATGGGTGTTAGTTCTTCTTTGAATGTTCGGTAAAACTCCCCCGTGAAGCCATCCGGGCCTGGGCTTTTGTTTGCTGGGAGATTCTTGATTACATCTTCAATTTCCTTAGCTATTATTGGTCTGTTCAAGTTTTCTATCTCTTCCCAGTCCAGTTTTGGGAGACTATGTGTTTCTAGAAATGTGTCCATTTCACTTAGATTGTCGAATTTGTTGCCATATAAATGTTCATAGTATTTGCTAATGATCCTTTGTATCTGTGGTGTCATTTGTTACTTCTCCTCTCACTGGCATATTTTAAAAGAATAGAACCATCCTCAGTTTAAAAATTCCATTAAAAAAAAAAAAAAACTAGGATACTATCTGGGAAGAGTACTGATGCCTTAGTTATATACTAAATATCTTATTTTATTTCTTTCTTATTTTTTAATGAGTAGTTTCCTGGGAAGTCAGCCCATAGGCTATCCCAGTGTTTGTGATATGACTCACTTTACAATATTTTTTACTTTTAACTTTTTAAATAGATTACTTCAACCATATATTATTTTCAACACAGCTAAATGTTTCAAAGTAACAAAATAGTATAGCATATACTCACATTCATCTATAAAATTGTCTTAGTTTACAATTGATACAAAGTTTCTCTATGAATATATAAGATTATCACTTTCAACTTTAAATACTGAATAACACATAACTTTAAAATTATATTTGAGACTTAGGTAGAAAAACAAATAGAAATGCATGGGTTCTATCATGTAAGCAATATCCCAAAAAGTGTTGCTTGGGCACAGCAATGAGATGCCCACTGTTCAGCTATTTGTGGCTGCTAAGATATCTTTCCTGTGCTTCCCTCTGTCTGTCCTCCCTTTCTTTCCCTATGTCCAGTGGGTGAATTGCTGATGCTGCCAAACCAGTTAGAACATTAACTTATTTGAATGCATGTTTAGAAATGGCATTCTAAATTTAAATAAAATTAAAATAGATGTTTTCAACTGACATATAAGAAACCAAACAAAAAAGTTATCACAAATTCCAAATATGACATCAGATCAAGAATTATTTGTAAATATTTATAACTATTACCAAATAATTTAAGGATTCTGAAGATCTTTCCATTTCAGTTTTAAACATCTGGTGCTTAATTTTCCTCACATCAGTTTCCTAGACTTGAAAAACTTCTAAAATGATGAGATTTTACTATCCAAGGCACCCAACTCTCCTTACATAAAATAGCTCTTTCCCTCATAATGTTTTCCCTGGTAATAACTCTACCAGAGTTTTATATTTTCCTAAATGTAGTTTTACTATTTTTGTTAAATATACTTATGGTACACTCACACACCCACACACAAAAAATAATATTTGGAAGAATCTGGACCCTTTTAAATTAAAGTAGACATATTATTTAAAGTAAAGAGAAAAATGAAGAAGTCATGAAAAGACAAAAGATTTTTAAAAGTTAGAAATATTGGTGTGTGTGGAGAGAAGATGGAGGCAGACAGGATTGGAGTGAGGGTGAGTGTGTGAGAGTGTGAGCAAGTGAGAGAGTGTGAGTGGATGTGAGTGTGGATGAGCAACCTTGAGCAGCGCAGAAATGTGGGGCAGAGGGTTCCAGTGCTGTGGAGGAAGAGCAGCCTGCTACCATGGTAATTTGCTCGTCAGGGAGCTTCTTTCTCCCTGTATGGCCAGGAGGCCCCGCCATCTTGGAAGATCCCTGGTCTTCTCTGGGAGGAGGCAGCAGGGAGTGGCTAGGGCCCAGCGACCTAAGTCCACCAGTGTGACTTGCACCCTTGGACCAGCGGAACCTGCTGTGTCAACTCAGACCATGGCAGAGTAGCAGCTCTGTCAAGGTACCTGCTTGCGGAAGCAGAAACCAGCCAGGCGCCGAGCACCATGCCCCACAACAGCAGCCTGATCGGAGCCCAGCACCACCCCCAGCAGCAGTAGCACCAGTTTGGGAGCCCAGCACCTTCCCCCACAGCAGCAGTGACTGGTGGAAGTGGAGCCCCACCCCCAACAGCAGCTGAGGCTTGGGAGCTGAGACACACCCCCAGCAGCAGAGGCTCAGGAGCAAACATTCATCACCATGCAGCAGCATCACAGATCTGCAGCGGAGACCCATCCCCAGCAGCATCAGCAGAGACTGATCAGGAGCAGTGTCCCAGCCCAAGCAGCAGCAAGGCTTGGGCAGCAGAGACCTGCCCCTGACAACTGCAGCAGCAGATTTGGAGTGGAGCCCCTCTCCCAGCAGCAGCAAAGTCCCAGGATGAGCATCCTCAGTCCCCAACAGTAGCAGAGGATTGGGAGCTGAGAGCACCCCCTGGCAACAGCAGCAGCAGTAGCAGTGCAAACCAGGAGCTGACACTGCTCTCAGCAGCATCAGCAGCAACTAATCAGAAGCTGAGACCCACCAGGCAGCAGAGCACCCCAGAGGCACACCAGCTGGATCCATACACCCCAGCAGCACAACAGCTGGACCCATATATCCCAGCAGTGCCTACCACAACAGACCAATATCAGCTGCCAGTTGTCAATCCTCCAGGACCCACAGCAGACAAGAGGTGCCATGCACCAAAATAGTCTGGGAGGCACAACAGCCTTATTTGATACACACCAACTTGCCTATACATCCCAACATCCCTCACCATCCCAGAACTACCAGACTGCTAAAATGGTGAGACAAAGAAACAATATCCAAATGAAAGAAAAGGAGGAATCACCAGAAAAGGAACTACATGAAATGGAAGGAAGCAATTTGTCAGATGAAGAATTCAAAGCAATGATTTTAAGAGTGCTCAATCAATTTAGTAAGAACTACAGGCAACTTAATGAGAATTATAAAGAGCTCAGTGGGAACTACATCAGCTCAAAAAAAAAAAAAAAAGAAGAAGTAGAAGCTATGAATAAAAATCAAGTGAAGCCCTGGCCAGTTTGGCTCAGCAGTTGGAGTGTCAGCCTGCGGACCGGAGAGTCTCGGGTTCAGTTCCCGCTAGGGGCACATACCTCGGTTGCAGTTTGTCCCTGGCCCCAGTTGGGGTTGTGTGGGTGGCGGCCAGTCGATGTGTCTCTCTCATATCGATGTTTCTCTCTCTCTCTTCCTCCCTCTCTCCCCTAGCTCTGTCTGAAAATAAATGCAAATATGTCCTCGGGTGAGGTTTAAAAAAAAAAAAATCAAGTGAAAATAAAGAATTACATAGCTGATATGAAAAATACTTTAGAAGGTTTCAATAGTATATTAGAATAAGCTGAAGACTGAATTAGCGAGAAGACAAGGTAGAAAAAAATGCCCAAATAAAGCAGCAAATGGGAAAAAAATTAAAAAACAGGAGGAGAGTTTAAGGGAGCTTTGGGACAATATGAAGTGTAACAACATTCATATCTTAGGCGTACCAGAAGGAGAAGAATCGGAAAAAGGAATAGAGAACCTGTTTGAAGAAAACTTCCCTAATTTAGTGAAGGAAAAAGTCACACAAGTCCAGGAAACACAGAGAGTCCCAACCAAGATGAACCCAAAAAGACCCACAGAGAGACACATCATAATTAAAATGGCAAACATTAAAGACAAAGAAAGAAATTTAAAGGAAGCAAGAGAAAGACAGAAAGTTATGTACAAGAGAGCCCCGATTAGACTGTCAGCTGATTTCTCAAAAGACACAATGCAGGTCAGAAGGCAGTGGCATGAAGTATACAAAGTAATGAAAGGCAGGGGTCTGAATCTAAGACTATTCTATCCAGCAAGGCTATCATTCAAAATTGAAGGTAAAATAAAGAGCTTCACAGAAAAAAAATGTTAAAGGAATTTACCACCACCAAACCAGCACTGCAAGAAATGCTAAAAGGACTGCTGTAAGAAGAAGAAGAAATGGGGGGGGGGGGGGGGAATACAGGCATAAAATAAAAATGGCAACTAGTAACTATCTATCAACTTTAAATGTAAATGGCCTAAATGCTCCAATCAAAAGATATAGGGTAGCTGATTGGATAAGAAAACACGACTCATATATGTGCTGTCGACAAGAGACCCACCTCACAACAAAAGACTCACACAGGATGAAAGTGAAGGGATGGAAAAAAAATTTCCAGGAAAATAGAAATTTTTTTAAAAAGCTAGTGTAGCAACACTCATATCTAATAAAATAGACTTCAAAGCAAGGGCCATAATAAGAGTCAAAGAAGGTCACTACATAATATTAAAGGGATCAATCCAACAAGAGGATATAACCCTGGTAAACATATATGCACCAAATATAGGAGCACCAAAATATATTTAAAAACTTCTGGAGGACTTCAAAGGAGAGATCAATAGCAATACAATCATAGTGGGTGACTTTAAGAGCCCCACTGACAGCACTGGATAGGTCTTCTGGACAAAAAATTAACAAGGAAACAGAGTCCTTAAATAACAAACTAGATCAGTTGAAATTAATTATATTTACAGAATATTTCACCACAAAGCTGCAGAATATATATTCTTCTCAAGTGCACACAGGACATTCTCGAACATAGGCCACCTGTTAGTACACAAAGTAAGTCTCTACAAATTCAAAAAGATTGAAATCATATCAATCATCTTCTCAGATCACAATGGCATGAAACTAGAAATAAATTACAATAAAAACACTCAAAAACATTCAAACAAGTGGAGGCTAAATGGCATGTTATTAAACAATTAATGGGTTACCAATGAGATCAAGAAAGAAATCAAAAACTTCTTAGAAACTAGTGGGGGAAAAAAACAAACACAACAATACAAAATCTATGGGACACGACAAAAGCAGTCCTGAGAGGGAAGTTCATAGCAATACAGGCCTACCTCAATAAAGAAGAAAAATTTCTAAAAATCTATCCAACCCAACAACTTGATTATTTAGAAAGAGCACAAAAAGAAAAATCCAGAGTTAGTAGAAGGAAGGAAATAATAAAAATCAGAGCAGAAATAAATGACATAAAGACTAAAAAATATATATATACAAAAGAGCAATGAAACCAAGAGCTGGTTCTTTGAAAAATAAACAGGATTGATCAACCTGTAGCCAGACTCAACAAGAAACAAATAGAAAGAACCCAAATTAATAAAATCTGAAATGAAAGAGGTAAAGTAACAATGGACACCACAGAAATACAACGAATTGTAAGAAAATACTATGAACAATTATATGCCAACAAATTCGACAACCTAGGTGAAATGGACAAATTCTTAGAATGATATACTATTCCAAACTCAACTGGGAAGAGTCAGAAAACCTAAACAGACCAATAACAGTTAAGGAAACTGAAGAAGTAATTAATCCCAGCAAACAAAAGCCCTGGTCCAGATGGCTACACAGGGGAGTTTTAGCAAACATTCAAAGAACTATCACCTATTCTCCTCAAACTTTTACAAAAAATTCAAGAGGATGGAAGATTTCCAAGCTCTTTTTATGAGGTCAGTATAATCCTAATCCCAAAACAAGATAAAGACACTACAAAGAAAGAAAATTACAGGCCAATACCCCCGATGAATATAGATGCCAAAATCTTCAACAAAATCTTAGCAAATCTAATCCAGTAATATATATTTTTTAAGTATACATCACAGCCAAGTGGAATTTATTCCGGGGATGCAAGACTGGTACAATATTTATAAATCGATAAATGTGATACACCACATAAACAAAATGAAAGATAAAAATCATGTGATCATATCAATAGGTGCTGAAAAAGTATTTGACAAAATCCAGCATGCATTTTTTATAAAAACCTTCAGCAGAGTGGGAATAGAAAAATCATATCTCAACATAATAAAGGTTATTTATGACAAACTTATAGCCAACGTCATACTCAATGAGCAAAAACTAAAAGTATTTCCCTTAAGAACTGGAACAAGACAGGGATGTCCACTTTCACCCTCTTATTTAACGTAGTACTTGAAGTCTTAGACACAGTAATTAGACAAGAAAAAAAAATAAAAGTGATCCAAATTGGAAAGCAAGAAGTGAAACTGTCATTATTCGCAGATGATATGATATTGTACATAGAAAACCCTAAAGACTCCATCAAAAAACTACTAGATTTAATAAATGAATTTGGCAAAGTAGCAGGATACAAAATCAACATCCAGAAGTCAATGGCATTTTTATACACCAATAATGAACACACAGAAAGAGAAACTAAAAAAACAATCCCATTTACCATTGCAGCAAAAAAATTAAGATACCTAGGGATAAATTTAACCAAAGAAGTAAAGGACCTTTTCACAGAAAACTACAGGACATTGAAAAAAGAAACAGAGAAAGATATAAAAAAGTGAAAGCATATACCTTGTTCATGGATTGGAAAAATTAACATCATTAAAATGTCCATATTACCCAAAGCAATCAAGATTCAATGCAATCCCCATTAAAATACCAATGACATACTTCACAAAACTACAACAAACACTCCATAAGTTTAGATAAAACTAAAAAAGACCTCAAATAGCCACAGCAATCTTGAAAAAGAACAAAGTGGGAGGGATCACAATACTGGATATCAGGTTATACTACAAAGCCATTGTAATCAAAACAGCCTGGTACTGGCACAAGAACAGGCATATATATCAATGGAACAGAACAGAGAACCCAGAAATTGACCCAAAACATTATGCTCAATTAATATTTGACCAAGGTGGCAAGAGCATACAATGGAGTAAAGACAGCCTCTTTAATAAATGGTGTTAGGAAAATTGGACAGCTACGTGCAGAAAAATAAAACTAGACTACCAACTTACACCACACACAATAATAAACTCAAAGTGGATAAAAGAGTTAAATGTGACTCGTGAATCCATAAAAATCCTAGAAGAAAATGTAGTAACAAAATTTCAGACATCACATGCAGCAGAATTTTCACTGATACAATGTCTAAGGCAAGAGATACAAAGAAAAAAATTAATACCTGGGACTACATCAAACCAAAAAGCTTCTGCACGGCAAAAGAAATAACCATCATCACAATGGAAAGGAAACCTACTATATGGGAGAGCATAATTACTAACGATGCAAAAGATAATGGATTAATTTCCAAATTTATAGAGTGCTTATACAACTCAACAAAAGGAAGACAAAGAACCCCAATTTAAAAATGGGCAGAGGACCTAAATAGACACCTCTCCAAACAGGACATACAAATGGCCAAGAGACATATGAAAAAATGCTCAACATCACTAATCATCAGAGAGATGCAAATGAAAACAACTATGAGGTATCACCTCACACTTGCCAGAATGGCTGCCATCAACAAATCATCAAACAAGTGTTGGCAAGGGTGTGGAGAAAAGGGGACTCTAGTGCACTGCTGGTGGAAATGCAGACTGGTGCAGACACTGTGGAAAACACTATGGTGTTTCCTCAAAACATTGAAAATTGATCTGCCATTTGACCCAGTGATTCCACTTCTATGAATATATCCTAAGAAGCCTGAAACACCAATCAGAAAGAATATATGTACCCCTATGTTCATAGCAGCACTATTTACAATTGTTAAGATCTGGAAACAGCCCAACTGTCCATCAATAGATGAGTGGATAAAAAAGCCGTGGTACATATACACCATGGAATACTATGCAGTCATAAGAAAAAAAGATTTCTTATCCTTTGAGACATCATGGGGGGACCTGGAGAGTATTACACTAAGTGAAATAAGCCAGTCAGAGAAAGACAAGTATCACATGATCTCACTTATGTATGGAATATAATGAACAAAATAAGCTGATGAACAAAATTAGACCCAGAGACATAGAAGTAAGGTTCAGACTGACAATGTTAAGAGGGCTGAGGGGAGGGTAGAGATAAACCAAAGAACTTATGCAGTAAGCATAACCAATGGACATAGACAACAATGCTGGGGGTGGGCGGGATTGGGAGGAGGGTGTCAATGGGAGGAAAAGTAGAAACTTCTGTAACAAATAATAAATTAATTAAATGAAATATTAAAAACAAAAAAATAAATAAATAAAAGGAAAAAGTAAAAAATAAATAAATAAAAGTTAGAAATATTAATTAACAATATATAGTATTCATTATACTTAGTCATTGTATGTTAACAAGAATATTTGTAATATACTAACAATACAGGGCGGGGCAAAAGTAGATTCACCATTATGAGTATGCAAAACACAGAGTTCATTCTTTTTTTTTTTTTTACTTTGACACTATTACAGATGTCCCTCACTGTCCTTGCCCCATTTACCCACCTCCATCCAGCCCCTGTTCCCCTTCATTGGCCTTCATCTCACCTTTTTCTTTGTCCATTGGTTATGCATATATGTTCTTTGGTTAATCTCTTCACCTTCTTTTATCCATCCTCCCTCTCCCCTCCCCTCAGAGTTTATTCTTGTATTATTATTTATTGATTATTGTGTTATTTACCATATGAACAACTGTATCTACTTTCGCCGCACCCTGTATATACTATATTATATATATATGCTATATTGCCTATATATTGTCTAAATATAATATATACTAAGTAAATAAAGTATATATTGTTTTTGTGTGTATGTATGTTTCCCTAACAAAGTCTAGCTGTCCCTTTTTTTCTATGTAACAATAGCTTTTTTTTTTGTACTTCAGATTATTTCAGTAGATGGTGTTATTTTTTTAAATTTAATAATTTTTATTTTTCAATTACAGTTGATGTACAATATTATATTAATTTCAAGTATACAAGCCTGTGATTAGATAGTTATATAATTTATGGAGTGATCACCCTGATAAATCTAGTGCCCATCTGGCACCATACCTAGTTATTATATTATTTATTATATTCCCTATGCTGTACTTTACATCCCCATGACTATTTTGTAACTACCAATTTGTAATTTGTAATTTTTTTCTCCTTTTCACCCAACCCCCAAACCCCTTCTAATCTGGCAACTGTCAAAATGTTCTCTGTATCTATAAGTCTATTTCTGGTCTGCTTGTTTATGTTATTTTTTAGATTCTACATATAAGTTAAATAATGTGATATTGTCTTTCTCTTTCTGACTTATTTCACTCAGTACAATATCCTCTAGGTCCATCCATGTTGTTGCAGATAGCAAGATTTTATTCTTTTTTTATTATTTCTGAGTCATATTTCATTGTATATATGTACCACTTGTTTTTTATTCATGCATTTATTCTTGGACATATAGGTTGCTTCTATAGCTTGGTTATTTTAAATATGCTGCAACATATACATGCATGTGTCTTTTAATATAGTGTTTTGGGTTTCTTCAGATAAACACCCAGCAGTGGACTTGCTAGGTCCTTCCTTGTCTTTTGTTATAGCTTATGTTTTAAAGTTTATTTTATTTGGTATAAGTATTGCTACATCAGCTTTTTTTTTTTCCATTTTCCTGAAATATTTTTTCCATTCCTTTGCTTTCAGTGTGTGTATGTCTTTCAATATGAAGTGAATCTCTTGCAGACAGCATATGTAAGGGTTTTTTCTGTTATCCATTCAGCCATTGTATGTTTTTAATTGGAGAATTTAATCCTTTGCATTTAAAGTAATAGTTGATAGATATGTATTTATTGCCATTTTATTATTCATATTTTCTATCTTTTTTTTTTTTTTCTTCTTAAAGAATACCCTTTAACATTTCTTATAATACTGGCTTGGTGGTGATGGACTCCTTTAGCTCTTTCTTGTCTGTGAAGGTCTTTATATATCCTTTCATTCTAAATATGTAATAGCTTTTCTAGCTAGAGTAGTCTTGGTTGTAGGTACTTGCTTTTCATCATTTAGAATATTTTGGGCCAATCCCTTCTGGCCTGAAAAGTTTCTGTTGAGAAATCAGCTGACAGTCTTATGGGAGCTCCCTTGTAGGTAACTAACTGCTTTTCTCTTGATGCTTTTAAGATTCTCTCTTTGTCTTTAACCTTTGGCATCTTAATTATGATGTGTCTTGGTATGGGCTTTTTGGGTTCATTTTGTTTTGGATTCTCTATGTTTCTTGGTCTTGTATGTTTATTTTCTTCACCAAATTAAGGACATTTTCTGTCACTATTTTTGCAAATAAGTTTTCTTATTATTATTTTTTTTTCCTTTATTGGTTTTAGAGAGAGAGGAAGGGAGAGGGAGAGATAGAAACACTGATGAGAGAGAACATTGATTGGCCGCCTCCTACATACCCCCCACTGGGGATTTGGCTCACAACCTGGGCATGTGCCCTGACTGGAAATTGAACCAGCAGCCTCATGGAACCAGCAACCTCGTGGGTCGACACTCAACCACTGAGCCACACTGGCAAGGCTCAAATAGGTTTTCAATTCCTTGCTCTCTCTCTTCTCCTTTTGGCACCCCCATGATGCAAATGTTGGTGTGCTTAAAGTTGTCCCAAGGGCTTCTTAAACTATCCTCATTTTCTTTTTTCTAATTCTTTTTTTCTTTTTGCTGTTGTGATTGGGTAATTTTTACTTCCTTATATTCCAAACTGTTGAGTTAATTCTCAGCTTCATATATTCTACTCTCGATTCCCTGTAATGTATTCCTCATTTCAGTTATTGTATTCTTCATTTCTGACTGGTTCTTTTTTGTTTTTTAGTCCGTTTTTATGTTTCTTAACTCTTTGTTGAAGTTCTCACTAAGTTCATCTACTCCTCTCCTAAGTTCAATGAGCATCCTTATAACCAGTGTTTTGAACTCTGCATCTGGTAGATTGCTTGTCTCCATTTATTTTAGTTCTTTTTCTGGAGTTTTATTCTGTTCTTTCATTTGGGACATGTGTCTTTACCTCTTCATTTTGGCTGCCTCCCTGTGTTTGTTTCTATGTATTAGGCAGAGCTGCCACATCTCCCAGTCTAGGTAGAGTGGCCTAGTGTAGTAAGTGTTCCCTAGGGTCCAGTGGCAGATCCTGCTGCTCACCCAATCTGGACACTCCAAGTGCACCCCCTGTGTGAGCTGTGTACTCTGTCCTGCTGTAGCTGAGCCTTGATTGTTGTTGGCATGTCAGTAGGAGGGATTTAACCACAGGCCCACTGATTGCAAGGACTGGCTGCAAAATCAGCAGAGGAACTGCTGTGAAGGGGATGACACCACAGAGCAGGACTCACTCTGGTGCCTGATGAGTATGCCTCTTGTGTATGTCACTTGTGGAGGTGGTTGTGCTGTAATTCAGTGCAGTCTGAAGCTCACCACTGGATTCAGTGCTTCTGGGGCCTGCCAGGGATTCAGGTCAAGATCAGCCAACACCTATGCCCTGCCCAGGGCCAACCAGATGAGCTACAGAGGGATCTGCAGACAGCTGCTGCTAGTGCCAAGCTTCGGACCACTTAGCAAGAGGTACAAGGCACACTAAGGCCAGATGCTGCTTGTTTGGGCTTTGTAAACCTTTAATAAATTTTAGGAAAGTCTGCAGCATGAGCCAAGACTAGCAATGTGTATGGAAAAGCCACTGAAAATGTCTTGACTGGGCCCACAAGCTGAGTGAGGAGGTGTCTCAGGGAATCACCACAGTGGGACTATCACTGTTAGCCAGGTTGATGGAGACTCAGATATAATGCCCTCCTACCTGCTCTTGGTGGGTAGGGCTCAGCAAAGGAACAATGAATGGTCTACCAGCACTTCTTTCTGGGAGAAAGCTGCTGCTCCAGCTTTGGCCCCAAAGCTAGACAATTCAGTTCCTCCCCATGTGTCCCCAGCACCTTTCGAGCAGCTGCCCCAGCACGGGAGTACAGATTCAGTGAGTCCTAGTAAGTCCATGTGTGGGCTCTGTAAGAATAATGCCTGGGACTCTGGAAGCCCTCTGTCTCACTCAGTCACAATCCCTGCTGGTTTTCACAGCCAGAACTTAAGGGGATTTCTCTTCCTGGCACTGGAACCCTGCTCTGGGGGCCTCGTGTGGGGCTGGGACCCCTTGATCCTCAGGGAGGACCGCTGCATCCAAGATATCCCTCCTGAATTTTAACTGCCACATGTATGTATGTGGTCAGCCTGTTCCAAGTTTAAAGTGGAAACACTTCAGCCCTGGTTCAACCATTACATAAATAGTTAATTTAGAGCTTCATTGTTATGGCTACTATTAACTATCTGTTACAGTAACAATAGTGTCTTAAAAAGTGACTCAAGTAACCAGCTGGAGATATCCAAATTCCAGGGAGCAGAGTGTATGTCACATCAATTTTAATTTAAGAAGAGCTTATTATTGAGTTATCTTCAAAGGCTGATAAAACACTTTAAGTTTTCAGAATATTATATTTAATTTAAAATTTATTCTTAAATTAACATAATATAGCAATCCAAGATTCAAGGAATATCAAGCTTTTCCTTAGGTTATTTTAAAAATTGTTTTTATTGATTTTTTTAGTGAGAGAGGAAGAGAGAGAGATAGAAACATAGACGTGAGAGAGAAACATCGATTGGCTGCCTCCTGCACACCCCGCATTGGGGATCAAGCTAGCAACCTGGGCATGTGCCCTGACCGGAAATCGAACCCAGACCTCTCAGTCTATGGGACGGCGCTCAATCCATGCAACCACAATAGCCAGACATGGCTATTTTTTAAATAAATGGTGAAACTATAGCCCAGGAAAGTTGAGTGACTAAGTGGGATATTTCATACAAAACCAGTTCACATTTTTTGTTTAAGGTATTTGTCCTTAACATACTACAAAATAATTGACCTTAATGTACTACAAAATATTACTTGTTTGGTTCTGTGATGAAGTAAAGTAGACAAGCCTATTCTCACATCCCCACCCTCTTTACCAAGCAATTAAAGGAACTCACAGCAATGTAACCCTAATGTTAAAAATGTGACTTAAAAAACTTCATAAAAAGTTATTATGAATAACCACAGTACAGTTTGCTCAAATAAATGAGATTTTCTTGCAAAAGTTTTCTCTTCATCAACCTGAGGTTGAGAATGAGGAAACCTGTTTTTTGTCCCAAGACCTAAGTGAAGAAAAGTAAACTGGTTTTTCTTTGTATTTATTACTTAGGGAGGAGGAAAAGTTTTCACTCTTCTTTCTTATGATATAGCAGAATGGTTATAAACCAACTATTAAAGGGTTTCATTCCAAAACCATGTAATATATATTAACTTAGCAGTGCACCTAGGTCTCAGAGATCCAGGGGTGAATGAGACAGCTCACACCCTGGCTGCACAGAGTGTATATTTTACCAAAGGAGTCAAGAGATCTGCACTGAGTAGCACTTTGTTGCTTGTGACTGCAAGACTAGATTTCACTGAGCTCCAGCTTCCTATGTGTCTATAAATTTAATATTAGTTCCTAAATTACATGGAAAGGGGCAGTTTCAATAATAAAGAGAGTTAATACATGGAAAATGGATTATACAAAGTCATAAATATTATAAGCAAGTAATAAATATTAGTTGTTATTACATATTTTAGGGTCTTTGTTTTATTTTATTCAACCTGTCTATATAAACTTTTAAAAAGACATTTTAGCCCTGGCTGGTTTGATTTAGCGATTAGAGTGTTGGTCCACACCAATGAGTCATGGGTTCAATTCCTGTCAAGGACACGTACCTTGGTTGCGGTTCATCCCCGGCCCTGGTCAGGTCGTGCGGGAGGCAACCAGTCGATGTGTCTCTCACATCGGTGTTTCTCTCTCTCTCTCTCTCTCTCTCTCTCTCTCTCTCTCTAGAATAATATCCTCAGGTGAGGGTTAAAAAAAAAAAAAGACACTTTATATTAGGATTTCCCTCTTAGTGATAGCAACATAACAATTATATCCAGAGTAGGCAACAAATAAAGATTCAGTGATTGGTGACTGAGCAAATGAATAAATGAGTCAATGGCTATTATGATTGCATATTTTTTATTAATAGTGATTATTTGCTTTCTGTGTCTGGACTCTATTGAGACTTTTTCATTGGTAAATTTAATCTCTACATTAATTATGTGCTATGCTATAATACCCTCTCTTTCCAACAGATGATGTACTCCCCTAGTATTTTAAATGATATCATAATATTTAAAAACTAAAATATTAAAAAATAAAGAATGACACCAAAAAACACAGGCAACAAGGATAAATTGGACTTCATCAAAATAAAAATAAAAACCTGTGTGTCTAAGGACTATCAATAGGATGGAAAGGCAACCTACAAAATAGGAGAAAATATTTGCAAATCATATATCTCACAAGGGATTAATACCTAGAATATAGAAAGAGCGACTACTCAACAACAAGAACCAAAAACAAGCAACCTATATAAAAAACAGACAAAGGTCTTGAATAGACATTTCTCCAAAGAAGATATTCAGTTGGCCAATGAGCACATGAAAAGATTCTCAACATCACTAATCACTATGAAAATGGACATTAAAACCACAATGAAATATCACTTCACATTCATTAGAATGGTTATTATTTAAAGAAAGAAAGAAAGCCACAATTGTTGCCAAGGATGTGGAGAAATTGGAACCTTTGGGCATTGCTATTCGGAATGTAAAATGAGACAGACACTACGGAAAACTCTATGGCAGTTCCTCAGGAAAAAAATTAAACACAGAATTATTATATGATCCAGCAATTTCACATGTGAGAAAATACCCAAAAGAAATAAGAGACTCAAAGAGATATTTCTACACCCATGTTCACAATAGTGTTAATCACAGTAGTCAAAAGGTAGAAACAATCCAAGTGTCTATCAATAGACGAATGGATAAATAAAATGTGATATTTACATACAACAGAATATTATTTACCCTTAAAAATAAAAGAGATTCTGACACATGCTACAATATGGATGAACTATGAAAATATTCTGCCAAGTGAGATAAACCAGACACAAAAGAACAAATATTATATAGTTCCACTTACATAAGGTACATAGAATAGTCAAATTTATAGAGACAGAAAGTGGAATGGTGGTTCCAGCATTTAGGGGAAGGTATTGTTAATGGATACAGAGTTTCAGTTTGGGAAGATGAAAAGTTCTAAAGATGGATGGTGGTGATGGTTGCACAACACTGTGAATGTATTTAATGCCACAGAGCTGTACATTTAAAATAGTTAAAACTGTAAATGTTATATATATTTTACCATAATTTTTAAAATTATAAAGAATTTTTAAAAGACAACAATCCAGCAAAATTCTTTTGATTACTATAATAACAATGACTGCTAAAGAACAAAAATGTGCTCTTACATAATGTCAATTTATTAATGAAGAAGTATAAGGATGAGTTCCAAAAAGTTTTTGACAGTTACAACTCCTTGAATAGAACACTGTTCATTTTATGAAAATAAAAAATGTATTTAACTCTATAATACCTTAGCCATTTCAAAACATGACTTTCTGCCACATCATTACAGATGCTAAAGGAGAAATACTTCTTGGGACCATTGAATGACCTGTTTGCTATGTCTAGATACTTTTTGTGTTACAAAGATCTTGAACCAAATGTCTCACTTTGCAATTTAATTGCATTTCTTCTTTTTCAATCTCTAATGAATTTGTTGTATTTGATTTATTACATAACATTCCATTTCCAAAATAGTTTTTTGTTAATCCTCACCCAAGGATATTTTTCCATTGACTTTTAGATAGAATGGAAGGGAGTGGAGCTGGGGGGAGAGAGAAACACTGATGTGAGACAGATACCTCGATAGGTTGCCTCCCGCACAACCCCAAACAGGGCCAGGAATCAAACCTGCAACCATTTGGTCCACAGACCAGTACTCTAACTGCTGAGCCAAACTGACCAGGGCCCAAAATATTTTTAAAATATGGTTATTAGACCATCTATAGGGAAGCACTCTTCTTACATTTGCACAAACTTTCATCTTCTTCACAGGGCGAGAAACTGCACAGTGAGTTCTGAGACTGAAGCTCTTACGTCGGGAGCATGAGCCAGATCGCACGCAGTCACGGTGGTTTGGGTAAAAGCCGATGGTGTTACCAAAACCGGACCATATGCTCCCAGTCAACATCCCCACCCTGGCAGGAAGTTGTGCTTGTATATCGGTTACTTTTAATTAAAGCATAGGTTTAACTTTCTGTGACCAACCTGGTTGTTGTTGTTTTTACTTTATTGATTTTTTTTAGAGGGAGAGGGAGAGAGAGAGAGATAGAAACATCCATGAGAGAGAACATCCATTGGCCGCCTCCTGCATGCCCCCACTGTGGACTGGGCCCACAACCTGGGCATATGCCCTGATCGGGAATCAAACGTGCGACCTCTTGGTGCATGGGTCGATGCTCAACCACTGAGCCACACTGGCTGGGCTGTGACCAATCTGTTTTATATTCAATTATATCTTACTTCTTGATGTGTCACTTAAAAACAGAGTTGTAAACTTTAAAAATATATATTTTATAAGTTTTCTTTCAGAATGGTCAATCACAAAATATATCTATTAGAATCAATAAGTAAAAAGAAAATAAACTATAATGATGAGCACAGTATTTTTGGGACACAATTTCCTCTGGTCAAAGACTTGCATTATCCAATAACTAAAATAAATATTCAGTGCAGAACTGGAGATCAAATCATTTTCTGTCTTATCTAATTCCTCAGTCTCCCAAGTAAATACACTATGTTAAAATTTGCAAAAATAAAAATTATAGTACAATCAATATCTTTTACAAGTAAACATATTTTAAGTCATGAATGAGAATATAAAACTTAAATGTATCTTTTAGCAAAGAGATAATCCAATTAAAGCATGGGTTGTCAGCATCTGATTTTCTTAGTATAAATCATTCTTTTTACCATCATTTTTTAAACTCAATAAATATTAACTTAAGAAAGTAGAACTAAATAGAAAAATGTGTGAAAAGTGAGTTGAATGATTCAGACAGAGGTGGAATAGCATCATTGTTGCCTCCTGTCTTCAAACTGATATGGTATGTTTTTTTTTTCCGTTTTTTTTTCTTCTTTTTATTAATTTATTTTTGTTACAGATGTTTCTCCTTTTTTCCCATTGAAACCCTCCTCCCCATCACCCTACCCCGTCCCCAGCTTTGTTGTCCATGTCCATCAGTTATGCATACATGCATATAAGTTCTGTGGTTTATCTCTTCCCTCCCCCCCCACCCCCTCTTCTGAGGGATGTCAGTCTGTACCCTACTTCCACATCTCTGGGTCTACCCTGTTCCTCAGACTGTTATATTCATTATATTCCACAAATAAGTGAGATCATGTGATATTTGTTTTTCTCTGCTTGGCTTGTTTCACTTAGGATAATACTCTCCAGGTCCCTCCATGTCGTCTCAAAGGATAAGAGATCTTTCTTTCTTACAGCTGCATAGTACTCCATTGTGTATATGTACCACAGCTTTTTTATCCATTCATCCACTGATGGACACTTGGGCTGTTTCCAGATCTCAGCTATTGTAAATAGTGCGCTATGAACATTGGGGTACATTATTCCTTCTGATTGGTGTTTCAAGTTTCTTAGGGTATATTCCTAGAAGTGGGATCACTGGGTCAAATGGCAATTCAATTTTTAATTTTTTGAGGTAACACCATAGTGTTTTCCACAGTGGCTGCACCTGTCTGCATTCCCACCAGCAGTGTACTAGAGTCCCATTTTCTCCACATCCTTGCCAACACTTGTTGTTTGATGATTTGTTGATGGTGGCCATTCTGACAGGTGTGAGGTGATACCTCATTGTTGTTTTAATTTGCATCTCTCTGATGATTAGTGATGTTGAGCATTTCTTCATATGTCTCTTGGCCATTTGTATGCCCTGTTTGGAGAGGTATCTATTTAGGTCCTCTGCCCATTTTTTTTATTGGGTTCTTTATCTTCCTTTTGTTGAGTTGTATGAGCACTCTATATATTTTGGAGATTAACCCTTTATCTGATGTATCATTGGCAATTATGCTCTCCCACGCAGTGGGTACCCTTTCCATTTTGATGGTTGTTTCTTTTGCTGTGCAGAAGCTTTTAAGTTTGATGTAGTCCCATGTGTTCATTTTTTCCTTTGTTTCTGTTGCCTTAGGTGATGTATCAGTGAAGATTCTGCTGCGTATGATGTCCGAAATTTTGTTGCCTACATTTTCTTCCAGGATTTTTATGGATTCACGAGTCACATTTAAGTCTTTTATCCATTTTGAGTTTATTCTTGTGTATGGTGTAAGTTGATGGTCTAGTTTCATTTTTTTGCATGTAGCTGTCCAATTTTCCCAACACCATTTATTGAAGAGGCTATCTTTGCTCCATTGTATGCTCTTGCCACCTTTGTCAAATATTAATTGAGCATAATGTCTTGGGTCAATTTCCGGATTCTCTGTTCTGTTCCACTGGTCTATATGCCTGTTCTTGTGCCAGTACCAGGCTGTTTTGATCACAATGGCTTTGTAGTATAAGCTGATATCCGGTATTGTGATCTCACCTACTTTGTCCTTCTTTTTCAAGATTGCTGTAGCTATTCGGGGTCTTTTTTGGTTCCATATGATCTTCTGAAGTATTTGTTCTAGTTCTGTGAAATATGTCGTTGGTATTTTGATGGGGATTGCATTAAATCTGTAGATTGCTTTGGGTAGTATGGACATTTTAATGATGTTAATTCTTCCAATCCATGAGCAAGGTATGGGCTTCCACTTTTTCATATTTTCCTCTATTTCTTTTTTCAATGTCCTGTAGTTTTCTGCAAATAGGTCCTTTTCTTCTTTGGTTAAGTTTATTCCTAGGTATCTTAATTTTTTTGCCATGATGGTAAATGAGATTGTTTTTTTAGTTTCTCTTTCTGTGAGTTCATCATTGGTGTATAAAAACGCCGTCGATTTCTTGACGTTAATTTTGTATCCTGCTACTTTGCCAAATTCATTTATTAGGTCTAGTAGATTTTTGATGGAGTCTTTAGTGTTTTCTATGTATAATATCATGTCGTCTGCAAATAATGACAGTTTCACTTCCTCCTTTCCAATTTGGATTCCTTTTATTTTTTCTTCATGTCTGATTGCTGTGGCTAAGACTTCCAGTACTATGTTAAATAAGAGTCGCGAAAGTGGGCATCCCTGTCTTGTTCTTGTTCTTAGGGAAATGTTTTCAGTGTTTGCCCAATGAGTATGATGTTGGCTGTAGGTCTTTCATATATGGCCTGTAGGTCTTTCATATATGGCCTTTATTATATCAAGATATGATTTCTCTATTCCCAAATTGCTGAGCGTTTTTATCAAAAATGGGTGCTGGATTTTGTCGAATGCTTTTTCAGCGTCTATTGATATGATCATGTGGCTTTTATCTTTCATTTTGTTTATGTGGTGTATCACATTTATTGATTTGTGAATATTGAACCAGCCTTTCATCCCTGGGATGAACCCCACTTGGTCATGGTAAATAATTTTTTTGATGTGTTGCTGTATCCGATTTGCTAGTATTTTGTTTAGGATTTTGGCATCTATGTTCATCAGGGATATTGGCCTGTAGTTTTCTTTCTTTGTAGTGACTTTTTCTTCTTTTGGAATTACAATTACGCTGGCCTCATAAAACGAGTTTGGAAATCTTCCTCCTCCTTGAATTTTAAAAAATAGTTTGAGGAGAATGGGTGTAAGTTCTTCTTTGAATGTTCGGTAAAACTCCCCCGTGAAGCCGTCCGGGCCTGGGCTTTTATTTGCTGGGAGAGTCTTGATTACGTCTTGAATTTCCTTCATTGTTATTGGTCTGTTCCAGTTTTCTATCTCTTCTCAGTCCAGTTTTGGGAGACTATGTGTTTCTAGAAATTTGTCCATTTCGCTTAGATTGTCCAATTTGTTGCCATATAAATGTTCATAGTATTTGTTAACGATCCTTTCTATTTCTGTGGCGTCAGTTGTTACTTCTCCTCTTTCATTTCTGATTTTGTGTATTTGGGTTCTCTCTCTTTGTTTCTTGGTGAGTCTAGCTAAGGGTCCATCAATCTTGTTTATCTTTTCAAAAAACCAGCTCTTTGTTTCGATGAACCTTTGAATTGTTTTTCTGCTCTCTATGTCATTTATTTCTGCTCTGATCTTTACTATTTCCTTCCTTCTACTTGCACTGGGGTTTTCTTTTTGTTTGCTTTCTAGTTCTTTAAGTTGTGAGGTTAGATAGTCTATTAGAAATTGTTCTTGTTTCTTGAGGTGGGCCTGTAGTGCTATGAACTGCCCTCTCAGAACTGCTTTCGCTGCATCCAATAGATTTTGTGTTGTTGTGTGTTCCTTTTCATTGGTTTCCAGGAAGTTTTTAATTTCTTCATTGATCTCCTCGGTAACCCATTCATTGTTTAATAACATGCTATTTAGCTTCCATGAGTTCAAATGTCTTTGCATGTTCTTGTTGCAGTTGATTTCTAGTTTCATGCCATTGTGATCTGAGAAGATGCTTGATATGATTTCAATCTTCTTGAACTTGTAGTGACTTAGTTTGTGTCCTAACATGTGGTCTATCTTTGAGAATGTCCCATGTGTACTTGAGAAGAATGTGAATTGTGTAGTTTTGGGGTGTAATTCTCTGTAAATATCTATTAAGTCCATTTGGTCTAGTGCTTCATTTAGAGTCTCTGTTTCCTTGCTAATTTTTGGTCTAGAGGATCTATGCAGTGATGTCAGCGGGATGTTGAAGTCCCCTGCTATGATTGTATTGCTGTCGATTTCTCCTTTGAAGTCCTCCAGAAGATTTTTAATGTATTTTGGTGCTCCTACATTGGGTGCATATATGTTTACCAAGGTTATATCTTCCTGTTGGATAGATCTTGTCAATATTATGTAGTGACCTTCTTTGTCTCTAGTTATTGCCTTCATTTTGAAATCTATTTTATCAGATATGAGTATTGCTACCCCAGCTTTTCTTTCCTTTCCGTTTGCTTGGAATATTTTTTCCATCCCTTCACTTTCAACCTATGTAAGTCTTTTGTTGTAAGGTGGGTCTCTTGTAAACAACATATATATGGGTCATGCTTTCTTATCCAATCCACTACTCTGTGTCTTTTTATCAGAGCATTCAATCCTTTTACATTTAAGGAGATTATTGATATGTACTTATTTATTGCCATTTTTGTTTAGTGTGGTTCTATTCTCCTTTCTATTTCTTCTACTAATTACAGCAGTCCTTTTAACATTTCTTGCAATGCTGGTTTGGTGCTAATGTATTTCCTTAGCCTTTTTTTGTCTGGGAAGCTCTTTATTTGACCTTCTATTTTGAATGATTGCCTTACTGGGTAGAGTAGTCCTGGGTTCAGATCCTTGTTTTTTATGACCTTGATTACTTCATGCCATTCCCTTCTGGCCTGTAGTGTTTCTATTGAAAAGTCAGCTGATAGCCTGATGGGGGTTCCTTTGTAGATAATCTGTTGCTTATCTCTTGCTGCCTTTAGGATTTTCTCTTTGCCTTTAATTTTTGGCATTTTAATTACTATTTGTCTTGGTGTGGGCCTGTTTGGGTTCTTCTTACTTGGGACTCTCTGTGCATCTTGAACTTGAATGCCTTCTTCCTTCACCAAATTAGGGACATTTTCTGTCACTATTTCTTCAAATATATTCTCTAACTGTTGCTCATTTTCTTCTTCTTCAGGGACTCCTATAATGCGAATATTATTACGTTTCCAGTTGTCCCACAGTTCTCTTAAGCTGTCTTCCTGTTTTTTCATTGTTTTTTCCTTTTGGTTTTCTGATTGGTTGAATTTTTCTACCCTGTCTTCTAATTCACTGAGTCGGTCCTCAGCTTCTTCTACTCTCCTGTTTAGTCCTTCCAGTGTGTTCTTCTTTTCTGCTACGTCATTCTTCATTTCCAATTGGTTGATTTTCAATATTTCTATGTCTTTGCTCATGGTGCTTATGTCCTTACTCATGCTGTTGAGCTTCCTCAAGATCATGGCTCTGAATTCTAACTCTGTTAACTTGCTTAAGCCATTTCATCTATCTCCTCTTCAGTGGAGGTCTCTTGTTCTTTCATTTGGCATCTGTTTTTTTGTTTCACCATTTCTGCTAGCTCAGTGGGTTTTGGAGCCTGCCAAATTTTCCCTGTGGGTGTTGGTGTTCTGCTGTTTGTGGCTCCCTCTACTGGATTTGGATGAGTGTGGGAGGACCCCCGTTATATACCACTGTTGAGTCTTACTTTCCTGGGTAGATTTGCAAACCCAGAAAAGGTTCAGTTATCCTCTAGCTTTTTGCCTAGAGGCTATTAGTAGAGGTTACTTGAAGAGCCTTGGGTTCTCAGTTGAATGAAAACCTCCCTCAGGTGTTCAGCGTGAGATGATTTCCCGAGGGTGGGGCAGATGCTGGTAGTTAATGAGCCTCAATTTGCATTTCAATGGCCCACCTGGGTGTGGCTGAATCTCCGAGGGAGGGGCTGCTGCCTCTCCCCAGAGCCCTGGGAAGGAACAAGATGGCCACCATCCTGTGTGGCCACAACTCAGCAAAAGCTCTGAGCGCCCTCCAAATCCCGAGCATCCCGACACGGTTCCAGTCCTGTCCGCCCTCCCTCTGCTGGAGCCCAAGATGAGTGGCTGTGGCTATTTTAGCGCTCTGCCCTGGCCCTCTGCGCTGTGGAGCCGGCTTGAGCTTTAACCCCGAGGGCAGTGCTCACAGCTAAGACCGCTGCTGTCCGTGGGCTCCCAGCCCCCCTCTTACGCCTCCGCAATCCTACCAGGATTGATTCAGTGTCCCTGGTTATATGGTCCTCGCAAGCTGCTTTTCTATTGCTTTTTCCAGACGATTTGTCTTTATTTTAGTTGTATTTCCAATTTGGTCCTGGGAGATGGTCTGTGTAGCTTCCATTCACTCCGCCGCCATTTTGGAATTCTGATATGGTGTGTTTAAGAGCTTGCCTGACACCTGAGATATGAGCAGAACTTTTCACAGCAGAGACAGACACAGGGGCAAAGGCTAGCTGGGGACAGAGCTGGCCACTTCTTGCCTTGTCACCTTGGATGTCAGCTGTTATTCCTGATGCTGCATTATTAAGAAAAGCTACAGACAGGAAAGTTATGTTGGCTAAAGGAGGAGGGTAGGGGTGAGATCAAAGAATTAACTGAGAACTACTAAAATTTAATCTTCCATGCATTTAGCACTGAGGATAACAAAGTGCGTAGCCAAGTCAGAGCATCCTCCACACACAGCTTTCCTGGGCTTCCATATCTGTGAGAGTGGGCCTGAGGCTTGCCCTGAGCTCACCTCCCTCCAGTGTCCCCTCATCTTATATCCTAATGCTCCCCAAGCCCACTGGGCTCGGTGCCGTTTCTCACAAGTGCCAAGCACACTTCTCTCTGAAGAAGGTGTTGCATTGCTATTTCCTTGGCTAAAAGATTTACTCCCAGATATTATCCTTACTTCCCTCGGGTCTCTGCTCAAATACTCTCTTCGCTCAGGCCTTCCTGGCAATAACTGTCTACATGTGGAGAGTTCTCAGTAAAGCACAGGTGCAATCCCTCAGCCTGCTTCATTTATCTCCATAACACTTATTCCTACCTGATAGATCATACATCTATTTGTTTTCTGATTTATTGTCTCCCTCGTGAAAATGGAAGGTCCCTGAAGGCAGGGACTTTATGCTGTTTGGTGCTTCTTCCCATAGATTTAGAACATAGAAGACAGTCAATAAATATTTGTCTGGGGGAATGAGTATATGAATGGACACTTAATTCCTGTGTTGGAAACAGACATATCACAAAATAATTACCACATGGGAGCACGGAGTCCAAGTCCTTCTGAAGAGGGAGTCAGAGAAAAGGCTTCCCAGACAACTGGCATTTGAGGGGATCTTGAAGACAAAGAGATAGGTCCTGGGCAGAAAAGGAGGAAGGGCATTATACGCTCGGAGGGAAATGTGTGAAGGCATGAAGTTACAATGCTGTTAGGTTCAAGGATAGGTGGGAAGTTCAGTGAGAGTGGAAACAATATAGAGAGAAACTATAAAATCTTTCATATGCTATGTGTTATCAAGTGAAGAAATTAAAACTCATAACAGCAGGAACATAATTCCTCACAGGGAGTTGGGCTCCTGGTGCATTCCAGCCAGGTAATTATTTGAGGAGTATTTTAACAAACTATTTACAATAGCAAATCAGTGTTTAAAGACACCAAAACATGATAATGCCACTCTCCTGAGGACCCTTTGTCAGCCACAGGCCTGAAGTAGAAATGGAAGAATGGCCAGAAATCAGAGAGGGCAACCAGCAGGCACACAGCGAACCCTGGGGACCTGCCCAGAAGTAGCTGGGGAAAAACATGCCTAGACCTCACCTCCCCCCACTTCTGTCATCTTCAGTGCCTCCCATTAGCTGAATCTAAATGGAAGTCTAAGATGAGGAATTTTGCTGATGTCCACAGGCTTCCTGGGTCAGAGAGCAGGACAAAGAGAAATTCAAGAGACAATGAGCAAATATCCTCCAAAGATGAGCTCTCTTTAGTGGAAAAAAGTGCTTCAATTAACACCTTGAGATGGATGGTGAGACCCAAAGTCATACACAAGCAATCAAATTTGTTAATCATTAAATACCTACAGAGGTAGCAATGAAGGAAGTTTTGTATTACCCCAGAGTAGGAGAGAGAAGGGGAGAGAATCCTGTCTACTGCACATGGTTGAGCTTCTCAGCAAGAACCACAGACCTTCAGTGGTGCCACAGATTCCTGAGCAGATCCATGTGTGTGTGAGTAGATTATCGTGTGTGCGTGTGTGTGCATGTGTGTGTGCGTGTGTGTGGTCTCATAAAGGAACTAGGTTTCACACATGGGAAAGCTTGGTTTTACCCAAAGATGGCTCTTGTACAAACAGAAGTGTAGATGCAGAATAGACCCTAAAATTACCATTTATCTTTCAAAGCTATTCGTTTTCCAGTGTATGAAATTACCAGGAATTGCCCTGTTTTACCTAGATCTTTTGATGCCGAAGAGTTATGAGTTAAATTATTGTGTGACTCTTTTTCTCCAAACAATGGTCAAAATATGGAGAAATTAATGTAAGGGGTTGTCATGGTAACCATATGGAAGGTGGGTGGAGTAGAAGAGAATGACACTAGAGTGGCCACTTCAGAGATTGTGGAAAAAGCTTAGCAAGAAAGATAGTGTCCTCACCTATGACAAAGCTGGTGAGTCAGCGCTGAGATTTTCTTGAATATGTATTATTCTACACCTAGGCCATGAGTATCATTCTCAATATAGTCACTTATAGCTAATAGGAGTTCATGTATTCTTAGTCTCTAAACTGTTTCATTTAACATCTGCCTTTGTTCAATCACTTACTTCCTCTGTGCATTTTCTGTGGGTTTTTTCTCTCTCTCTCCTTTTATTTTATTTAAAAGTTTTTATTTTTATTAAAAGTTTATTTTAAATAAGGATAATAACTTCGCTTTTCTCCCCCATGCAACATGACACTGGTTCCTCTAGAGCCCCTGTCTTTCATGCATACTTGTTGTCATCTGTCATTTTCATGAGTCAGTCATTCTAACTAGGGAATGATGGTTTCACCTTACCAGTACAAAAGAAAACATAAAGGCTCTGTTATGTTATACTGAAAAACAAAAGGATGATTTCTTCTTTTTATTTTTTAACTAAATGGCATTCCATTTTTTAGGGAAAAAATACTTCAAGAAAAAAAATACTTATTTTTTAAATTAGAAAAATGGTTCTGCTCCTTCTTATCTTCAACTGAGACATAAGTAGCATGCTAGGCTATAACATGGTAAATTTTAGCATTTTGAAAAGGCCAGAACTTTCATAAAACCATCAACATAACCAAAGCTGTCCCACATGCTTATCTAAAAAGGCATAACATAAATGTCAAAATTTTAAAGGCCACTGTCCTTGGTATAAACAATACCTTCTTAGAATTCAACAGCCCTGTTTCCTGTAATTTTCATCTTTGGGAAAACCATAATTTCTATGAGATGTGACTTTTATTTATGGCATTGTTTTTTTAAATTGTCTAACATGAGCCATTTTATAGTAACTACACAAGGACAATGTTATAAATTGAGCCTCCAATAAAATTCACCTACAGATAGCCCCACATTCATCAATTCAGGAAAACCCCACACATTCATATGTTTCATATAACTTATGGCTAAAAGAGCACTTATTTGAATAGCATAATCCATCATGAATTTTTTTTGTTTTTGATATGACTAGTTAAGACATTGTTGGGCTTTCTTTTGTGGTGCATTGCAAAGGCACTGAACAAAAGCTCAATATAGAAAAATTTTCTCATTGCATAGGTACAACACTCACACCCAGACAAATTATATTTCTTTGGAACTCATGCACCTAGGTTGTTTAAACCACTTTATTGTTTCTCCGTAGTTTACAAAACAGAAAAACAGTTCAGGACTCTAACATGATATTAAGGATGAGGTCAGAAATGTGAAATAAAGGAGCCCACTCCTATTCAAATAAACATGCATTTTGCATGTAAGAATCCAGCATAGCTGTTACCAAGTCCTTTATTCTCATTTCATCTAAAATTACAAAGAAGGAAAACCTCAGGCAGTTTATTCAATTAAATTACAATATACTTTAAAGTTATAAGTTTGATTGAAATTTAATAAGACCCATTTTTCTCAAAGAATGAGCCTGAAACCACCTGCATCACAATGATCTGAGGTGTGTAGCAAAAATTCCATTTCCTGAATGTGCAAGGAAACACTTGTACCCAAAAGCTTGGGCTCCTCTGCCATATGACAATGTTTCTTTCACCTCTGCAAATCTGGCCATAAGGAGCGTGTGGTAGAGCTATTCTGGTCTCATGAGATCAATTCCAGTGGGGAAGGAACAAAAACAGGGACTGTTCTTTGATCTTTACATATTGCTCTGGAGCTTCCATAAGCTGGGAACTTTGTTAATTTTTTGTTACAAAACAGCTATAATTCTCTCCTTGGTGCCCTCAAATGAGAAAGAGTTGCAATTTTATGCTATTAATAGTTATAAAAGAGGGTAGCAATCCCCTGCATATGCAGAAACTACAGTTTACCTTTATAATGGTAAAATATCATTGAGTTGAATATTTCTTTAAACTGTCCTGAATAGATGAGAATTTGACTTCCTATTGGCAAAGGAAGGATGGACGCATCCCATGTGAAAACTCTTCTAAGGAGGACTTCCGGTCAAGGTGGCAGGTAGGTAAACGGGGTCTTGCCTCCTCCCACAACCACAACAATATTACAACTAAACTACAAAACAAACATCCTTCAGAATTGCCTGACATCAAGCTGAATGGAAGTCCTACAACTACGGAATTAAAGAAGCCACACCAAGACTGGTAGGAGGGGCAGAGGTAGGGAAGGGCTGGTCCCACACCCACGTGTGGCAGATAAAAATCAAGAGGGACACCTCAGCTAGGAAGGTCCCACTGAGGAGTGAGGGAGTCCCTGTCCCACACCAGGTGCCCAGCTCAGGGTTCCAGTGCCAGGAAGAGAAGTTCCCATAACTTCTGGCTGGAAAAACCAGTGAGAACTGAGGCTGAGGGAGCTGAGGCTGAGGGAGCCCCAGGAAGCTTCATGGACCTGCTCCCTCTGAGCTCCAGCATGGAGGGGAGGAAGCGTGAAGGCACCAGAGATATGCAGGGAAGAACTGAGTTGTTTGGCACAGGGTTGAGGATTGGAGGGGAAGCTTTCTCCTGGACAGATGTGCTGTGAGAGGCCTTTGTTCCTTTGGTGAGCCCTTCCCCCACAGGAAAGGCAGATGGCCCCCATATCAGGGACTCCAGCAACCTGGCTCATACTGTTTGCCCTGCCCTGGTGATTCCCTGAGGCCCTGCCCCACCCAACTTTCAGGCCCACCCATGTTGTTTCCAGTGGCTTTACTATAGGATTGGCCTGTTTTGGCTCCTGCTTCAGATTTTCCTACATTCTCTCAAAGCAGCATCTGGCCACAGTGAACCCCATACCTCTCGCTAAGTGGCCCCAGGCCTAGCACAAGAAGCAGCCAGCTTTGGTTCACAACTTGGATTTGCCTGGCACCTCCAAGCCCAGCACAAGAAGCAGCCATCAGCAGATGGCTTTATAGCTTATGCCTGGTGTCCTTGGGTAGAACACAGGCAGTGACTGACCTTGCCCCAGAGCCAGCACACTTAGTGGACAGCTTCAGACCATGTCGAAGCACCATCACCCAACCACCTACACAAGTGACACACTCAAGGAATGGACTCAGGGGGTACCATAGCACTGAAGTAGGTCTTGCTCTGTGCGGTGGGCCCCTACACAGCTGATCATCCAAGGTAGTCAGAGGTCGGTGGTTAGTGGGCACAGCCAGTCCTTGCAGCTGATCAGCCTTAGTAAAACTCTCTCATTGATGTGCCAACAGCAATCAAGACTCAATTACAACAGAAAGGTGTAAAGTCCACACGAGGGGTGCACCTCAAGGGCCCAGCTGGGAGATCAGGGAGGCTGTGTCACTGGACCCTACAGTACACCTACTACAACAGGCCACCCTGGGAAGCCTAGGAGACATAGAAATTCTACCTAATACATAGAAACAAACACAGGGAGGCAGCCAAAATGAGGAGACAAAGAAACAAGTCCCAAATGAAAGAACAGAACAAAACTCCAGGAAAAGAACTAAATGAAATGGAGATAAGCAATCGAACAGATGCAGGGTTCAAAACACTGCTTATAAGGATGCTCAATGAACTTAGTGAGGGTCTCAAGAGCATAATAAAGGACCAGTCAGAAATGAAGGATGCACTAACTGAAATAAAGAATAATTTACAGGAATCAATAGTAGAGTAGGTAAAGCCAAGAAGCAAACCATTGATTTGGAATATAAGGAAGCAAAAATCACCCAATCAGAAAAGAAAAAATAATCCAAAAAAATGAAGATAGTGTAAGGAGCCTGTGGGACAACTTCAAGCGTGCCAACATTCCCATCATAGGGGTGCCAGAAAGAGAAGAGAGAGCAAGAAATTGAAAACCTATTTGAAAAAATAATGACAGAAAACTTCCCTAACTTGGTGAAGGAAACAGACATACAAGTCCAGGAAGCACAGAGAGTCCCAAACAAGATGAACCCCAAGAGGCCCACACCAAGACACATCATCATCAAAATGACAAAGGTTAAAGACAAAGAGAGAATTTTAAAAGCAGCAAGAGAAAAGCAGTTCATTACCTACAAAGGAGCTCCCATAAGACTGTCAGCTGATTTCTCAAAAGAAACTTTGCAGGCCAGAAAGGAGTGGCAAGAGATATTCAAGGTGATGAAAAGCAATGACCTGTACAACCAAGATTACTCTATCCTGCAAAGCTATCATTTAGAATAGATGAACATATCAAGAGTTTCCCAGACCAGAAAAAGCTAAAGGAGTTCATCACCACCAAGGCAGTATTATATGAAATGTTAACAGGTGTTCTTGAAGAAGATAAAAAAATATGAACAATAAAATGGCAATAAATATATATCTATCAACAATTGAATCTACAAACAAAACGAGCAAGCAGAACAGAAATAGACTCATAGACCAGAGAACTTTTTGTTGGTTACCAGATGGGAGGGGAGTTGGGTGAAAAAGATGAAGGGATTAGGAAGTACAAATTGGTTGTTAGACTTATCAACTCCAAAAGGAAGGGGGGGGGGAGAGAAACCAAAGAACTTCTATGCATATATGCATAACCAACGGTCACAGACAATAGTGTGGGGAAAGCAGGAGGGGGATGGGATTGGGGAGGATGGGGTCAAGGGAGGTAAGAGAGGGACATTTTACATTCAACAATAAAGATAAGTTTTTTAAAAAAAGAAAGCTCTTCTAAGAAGGACACAGCCTCAAACTGCTAAACTTGTGATGTCCTCATTCTGGGTGGATTGAAGAGCTTATCTGAAAATAAAACCTAAATTTGTATGAGACTTTCTTTTAACACCTTACAATATCCAAATTTAGGAGGAAAGCAGAAGATTGTGAGACGTGGGAAGGGAACAACATCTACTAACACTTTATCATATTATATATTTACATTTTTTTTAAATGACTTGATTAAAAAAGATGAGTCAGTGCAGGTTCACATATCAGCTTGTATATATTACATTTCAAATGATGTAATCTTACTTATGATCCCCAAACGATAAAACAAAAGACTCCTAAGAGAACCATTTACTCATATATATGCATATGTGTGTGTGTATATATATATATATATATATATATATATATATATATATATATGTGTGTATACATATATAGGAAGAGAGAGAGCGAGTAAAAGAAAGAGAGATTGAGAACTGTATTTTAAGGAATTGGCTCATGTTATTGTTTGGGCTGGCATGTCCAAAATCTGCAGAATGGGCTCTCAAGCAAGAGACATGGAAAAACCCTGATATTGCAGTGTAAGTCTGAAGACACTCTGGATCAGAATTCTCTCTTTGTCTGGGATCTCAGTCCTTTATCTCTTAAAGCCTTCAACTGATTGGATGAGGCCCACCAACATTATGAAGGATAATTTACTTTAATTAAAATCTGCTCATTTAAAGGGTTAATCTCCAAAATATATAGAGTGTTCATACAACTCAACAAAAGGAAGACAAAGAACCCAATTAAAAAATGGGCAGAGGAGCTAAATAGATCTCTCTCCAAACAGGACATACAAATGGCCAAGAGACATATGAAGAAATGCTCAACATCCCTTATCATCAAAGAGATGCAAATTAAAACAACAATGAGGTATCACCTCACACCTGTCAGAATGGCCACCATCAACAAATCATCAAACAACAAGTGTTAGGGAGGGTGTGGAGAAAAGGGGACTCTAGTACACTGCTGGTGGGAATGCAGACTGGTGCAGCCACTATGGAAAACACTATGGTGTTACCTCAAAAAATTAAAAATTGAATTACCATTTGACCCAGTGATCTCACTCCTAGGAATATACCCTAAGAAGCCTGAAACACCAATCAGAAAGAATACATGTACCCCCATGTTCATAGCAGCATTATTTACAATAGCTAAGATCTGGAAACAGCCCAAGTGTCCATCAGTAGACGAATGGATAAAAAAGCAGTGGTACATATACACAATGGAGTACTATGCAGCTGTAAGAAAGAAAGATCTCTTATCCTTTGAGACGACATGGAGGGACCTGGAAACTATTATCCTAAGTGAAACAAGCCAAGCAGAGAAAGACAGATATCATATGATCTCACTTATTTCTGGAATATAATGAACTTAACAGTCTGAGGAACAGGGTAGTCCCAGAGACGTGGAAGTAGGGTACAGACTGACAATTGCCAGAAGAGGGGGTGGGGGAGGGGAGCGATGAACCACAGAACTTGTACGCATGTATTCATAACCAATGGACATGGACAACAAAACTGGGGACGGGGCAAGGAGGGAGGGGGAAGAGGGTGTCAATGGGGGAAAAAGGATAAACATCTGTAACAAAAATAAATTAATAAAAAATAAAAAAATTTTAAAAAATCTACAAAATAAAAACACAACCTATGAAATGGGAAAAAAGTATTTGCAAATCATATATCTGATGAAGGATTAATATCCAAAATATATAAAGAACTCATACTACTCAATAGTAAATCAAACAAACAAACAATCCAATTTTAAAAAGGGCTAAGGACCTGAATTGACATTTTTACCAAAAAAACAAACAAACATAGGAATGGCTAACAGGTACATGAAAAGATGCTCATCATCACTAATTACTAGAGAAATGCAAATCAAAACCACAGTGAGATATCACCTCACACCTGTCAGAATGGGTATCATCAAAATCACAAGAGATAAATGCTGAGGAGGATGTGGAGAAAAGGGAAACCTTGTGCACTGTTGGTGGGAATGTAAAGTGGTGCAGCCACTATGGAAAACAATATGGAAATTCCTCAGAGAATTGAAAATATAATCCAGCAATTCTACTACTAGGAATATATCCAAAGAAAACAAAATCACTATATAGAAAAGATATCTACACCCCAATGTTCATTGCAGCATTATTTAGAAAAGCCAAAACATGAAAACAACCTAATTGTCAGAATAAAAAGATAAAGAAGTTGTGAGAAATATATACTATTAAGCAACAAGAAAAAAAGAAATGCTGTCATTTGTGACAACATGGATGGACCTTGAGGACAATATGTTAAGTGAAATAAGTCAGCCAGAGAAAGACAAATACTGTAGGATCTCACTTGTATGTGAAATCTAACAAAACAAAACACCAAAACTTATAGAAAAAACATATCAGGTTTGTAGTTTCAAAGGTTGGGGGGGGGTGGAGAAGAAGAAATTGAATGAAGGTGGTCAAAAGTATGAACTTCCAGTTATAAAATAAATACTAGAAACATGTATATTTTGAAAGTTATTAAAAGAGTAAATTCTACTTGGTTTCACCACAAGGAAAACATTTTTATCTTTTTCTTTCTTTTTGTATCTTTAGGAAATTATTGGGTTATCATCACAATTAGCTAGTTTATTAATATTAATAATAGGAAGAAAGCAAAGGGGGAGATGGGCACATGCACAGTGAAGTTGAGGTGACATAGAGAAGGTGCTTGCCTGTCAGTCTAACCTTGGAAAAAGAAAATTGGCTAGGAGGGTGGAGCCAATGCTAGCACACAAAATCCTAAAGGATTACTTAGCTGAACTCCCAGTTATAATCCCCAAACAAAGAATTCTCTTTCTCTTGCTTCACTCCTGCTTCCTTATATACTCTCTTGCTCCATGACCCACACTCACTCATGCACCTCCATAGCCATGTGGCCTTAAGGAGCTGCATGGCTCATGGCCAGGAAGACCCCACACATAATGGACTGCAGCTGGGAACACAAACTAAACTAGCCAGATGCTGGAATGGACTGTACTTCAAATGATATGGAAACTCTGAGCAGTGGCTTTAAACCTAGCCCTGCTAAAGATAAGATCGGACTTTTTCCATGGAGAGATGAAGGGAGATGGGACCTTGGAAGGGAACCTCCTAATTTTTACATCATCAATAAAGCTTTCCATGATACCTCATCCTCCCATGGGGTGGGGAGTGGGGGGCTCAGGAAATTCTTTTCCCCACATCAACCCAAGAACTGCACTTCCACCAGTAACAGGTGGGGATGCAGAGGGCACCCCACCAATAACAGATGGCAATCCAGATGGGACCCCACCAGGAGAAGAATAGGCTCCTGGAAAGCATGGAAAGTATCCCTTCTCTGCTCCTTTCCTGCTAAATGGCTTGCAGCCTCCAGACCTGCCACACTCAGAAGGTGAAATAACAGGAGGAAAACCTGGCCTGGATTGTGGTGAGAAATGGAATCTTGCCTCCCTGGCCTGGAGGTTTTTTAATTCATCTCTCATTCTCTCTCCTGTCTTGGTACTTGATTGGGCTTTTCACTTCCTTTTCTCGGCCCTACTTTGGCTCTGCAACTTCAGACACAGATCCAGAACAAAACAGCACTCTGCTCCCAGCACCAGAGCTGCAACAGACCCCAGGAAGTGCTGGAAATGGGCTTTGTGCATAGTGTGTCCCCAAATTTTTTTCACCATCTGCAAAACTCCTCTCCTCTCCTCTCTGTCACAGCTCTGTTTCCACAGTTTGTCTTCTCTGTTCCCACGCTGCGCGATTCAGACTGCAGCTTGGGAATTCTCTTTTCTTACTGGTAAACCAGCCCCAGCATTATGGATCCCAGTGGAGACACACTCGCTGATGCTTGTGGGATGGAAGGTCGTTGGCTAGATGCCTGGTCTGGACCGAATTTCCTTGGCAACCGGGCACATTGCTAGGGGGAGGGAGCTGCAGCCACAAGAACTGCTGCCATCTGGTTCTGCCCTCTCCCTTTGGCAACTGCTCATTGCTAAGTGGTGAGAATGCAACCACTGCTCCTGGTAACTGTGTTGCTAGGGGACCCAAGCTTCTGCTGTGCTGCAGACCCAAAATCCCACTTCCTGGCCCTGAAGTGAGTTCCTCTGGCAACTGCTCATCATTGGGGGCAGTGAAGCCATTGCAGCCAGGCAGCCTGAAGCCTGGTAAATTTTAGCTTCTCCTGCTAACATTGCTAGTTGTCTGTTAATGTTTTTACTGAAATACCTATTAGGAAAAAGCCTCAAATGTACAGGTGCTCAGAAAAATGAAAGGTTTCTCTTAACTGGTCTGAAAACTGACTAAATATTTGTTAATCCTTCTAGAAAGGGCTGTTAAATCTCTGCCTTGTCAAGTTAACAGGAATGCACTCTCCCCTCCTAGGAGATACTGCTTAATCTTATTAAGCCTCCTAAAGAACCAAGACTGTTTGAAATACAAGAGGAAAAGCAACAGGTCACTAGAACAACTATTAGAAGCCGGAGACCATAGAGGCCATCAGAATCATTCATGTGGAGTTAAAGGTTCCACACCTGGACAATTGTGTTGCCACTCCAGGAAGAGTCCACACTCCAGCATGAGAGAGGACTTCAGGCTGTAGGGCTAATCCCTTAGCCAGCATAGGCAGGATGGGCCATGGGACACCATGGTCAGTGAGGATGTCACAGCCATCACAGGTTTTGTCTGTGGAAGGGGCTAGGGAGCAATAGAAGAAGCCCATTCTTCCTTAGCTATCAGTATCTCCCTCTTCCAAGAGTATGAAAGGTTTTTAGGTTTTTATCCCTAAAGACAATAGGTAATATGATCTTCACTCATAGTGCCTCAAGATTCTTGTTTGGGTGCATATTAGCCAACTAATAGAAATTTAACTCTAGGTTTTTCAAAGAAAGGGCTATTTGCCTTTGAAGTGCAAATACCTAGTCACCAGGAACTCTTATCTGGACCACATTTTGGAATACAGATTTCTGAAAGAAGCTATCTTAGTTTACTTACAACTTTCTAAATCAGAAAGTTTTAGTATATAATACCTGTCTCATGGACGTATTTATCTTTTTTTAAATATGTTTTATTGATTTTTTTAGAGAGGGGAAAAGAGAGAGAGAGAGGGACAGAGAGAGAAAGGAATATCACTGTGTGAGAGAAACACTGATTAGCTGCCTCCTGCACACACCCCAACTAAGGATCAAACCTGCAACCTGGGCATGTGCCATGACCAGGAATAAAACTGGTGACTTTTCAGTGCATAGGACAATGCTCAGCCAACTGAGCCACACAGGCCAGGGCTGCAAGTATTTCTCTTAAAGTGTAAGTATGTTTACCAATCAAGAAGCCTACGATGGTAGAAGTTATGAAATGTGTTTGCCAATCTAAGGAATGCTAATTGCTTACTTTTAGCTTTTTCTCCCTACCTGATCCTTCCGGAATTTGGCATAATTTATTTGCATAAATATAATAAGACCAGTCTTCACTTGTGATCTTATTAACCAAAACTTTGACTGGAATGCCATGTCTAAGAAAGACATGCCTAGACTCTGGATGTCACCAGAAAGCCTTAAGGAATTGAGATTGACTTTCAAAGCTAATAAAAGCTAACTGATGAAATGGCCGCATATTTTGCTAGGTCATGTGGTTCATGGCAATCCTTCCAAGTAAGGAACAGAAGGTTGCTTTCTGAAAGATGTCAAGGAAGGAGCCTCAAGACATTTGGGGAACCTCACGGACTTAAGAGGTTTACCTAAACCTATAAGTACTGCAGGCAAAGCCTGATGCAACTATGGCTGGCTTCTTTGCCCTGAGGGGTGACTAAATCTCAATCTAAAGATTCCTTGTGAAAATTCCAGCAAAGCAAATTTTAAAAAGCCTGTGTGATTAATTTAATCAATTGCTATTCTTGTTGTGTTTATGCAAATAATAAGGCCAAATTAAAACTGGAGTTAATACAGTCTCTTTGATAGAAAATTAGGATAATCTTAGGGGTAAAAAAAAAGTGTTTAAATGAAAACCACATTGGACTCCAATGTACTTAATTGCCTTATTTTATTTTTAAGTTTTATTTTTAAGGGTATGTCTGTGTATGCCATACAGACCTCAGCACCTAATAATATCATCAGAGATGTTCAAACTGTAGACAAGAAAAATCTTTCAGATTGTCATTGCTTGATTTCATTCCAGCAAAAGCCTTATATTTGGAAGTCTTCTTAACTGACAGTGTTACAGACTCAGAGACTGGTTTATGATTTGCTGTGTTCTTTAACCTTTGTGTTTTGTGTGTGTGTGATTTTTTGTTTGTTTGTTTTCTGTTTTCACAGGATGTATGCCTATGACCTTATTTGCCTGATTGCTTGTTTACACAGTATAGGCCTCACTTTAGAAGCCATCTACATTTCCATTTCCTTTAATGAGACTCAACGATTTGGCTGGTTTGACTTGTTGTCAGAATTAGTTGATTAAGTCAGTTAAGTATGGGATGACCTATCAGTTTCATTTGAAACTGATTTCCCTTTTCTACCCAAATGGTTCACACAGAAAAGGTCCACAGTTTTTTTTCCTTTAGCCTAATTTAAGTATAATGGACAGGAGGGCTTCAAATAGGTGTGACACACCTTCCTCCTGGGAAGCCACTCCTTCAACCTAATCCGGGACACTGTAAAGTTAGTCCTTCCCTGTATCACCTACTTTTTTTGCCCCTCACCAGACCTTTAGTTACTATAATTTTCCTCACTTTTGGATTATGCCTTTTAACATTCTTGTCAAATTTGTCAACTCTAGAATACAACAAGAATTCCAGCTTGTCTAGCAATGCCATCTTCTTGACAACACCATCCACTCTGGGCTGTAGTGTTAATCTTAGCCCTGCAGAAGACAAGATTGTACTTTTTCCATGGAGAGATGGAGGAAGATGGAACCTTGGAAGGGAACCCCCTTTATTTTACATCATCAATAAAGCTTTCCACAATACCTCAGTCTCCTATGGGGGCCTCAGAAAATTCTTTTCCCTGTGCCTACCCAGAAATTTCACTTCCACCTTTGATGGGGTGGGGGAAACAGAGGACACCACACCAAAAACAACTGTTGTTAACTAAACTTACTGTGGTAATAATTTTAGAATATATGTAATTCAAATCAGTGTGCCATATGCCTTAAACTTATAAAATGCTGTATGTCAGTTATAACTTAATAAAAGTTATAAAACATATGCTAAATCTTACCATTAGTGTCAACATAGATAAGCCTGGAGGGTATTATGCTACATGAAATAAGTTAGACATAGAAAGACAAATACTATGTGATTTTACTTTATATGTGAAATCTAAAAAACAAAATAAATGAACAAGCAAAAAAGAAGTAAACTCATAGATATAGAGAACAAACTGATGGTTGCCAGATGGGAGGGAGTTGGGAGGCTGGGTGAAAAAGTTGAAGGAATTAAAAAGTACAAATTGAAAGTTACAGAATAATCATGGGGATGTAAATTACAATGAAGGACATATAATCAATAACATTGAAATATCTATATATGGTTTCAGGTGGGTACTAGAATTATTGGAGGAATCATTTCATAAGTTATATAAATATCTAACCACTATGTTGTACACCTAAAACTAATATAATATTGGATGACAAATATAAATAAAAAATTATAATTAAGAAATGCTAAAAAGATTACCTGAAGTTAATAACAAATAAATAAATAATAAGTAAATCTGACATAAACAATAATAATAGCTAATACATTTTGAGCATTTACTATGTTTTAATTTATGAGATTAGGTACCATTTTCATTTCTTATAAGATACTTAATACAGTGCCTGCACACAAAAATGTCAGATGTTATTATTATTATTGATGTTATTTTTGTGCATGATTAAAGAAAATCTTAGGAGAATGCCTCTTTCTACATTGAGTGCATAGATGTCTGAGTGAGATGCATTTACTGTGCAAGAACCTGTTACCCTATTAACTGCATCTTGTCAAGTGGTTCTCAAAGTTGAGCCTGTATCAGAATCACTTGGAAGCATGTCAAAAAATATTGCCAGACCCCACCCACAGAATTTTTTTTTAATTTAATCTAGGTTCGGGCCCAAGAAATTGCAGTTATATCAGCTTCCTAAATGATGCTGATGCTACCAGTCCCTGACCAAATTTTTCTTTACAACTATTTTATTGAGATATAATTCAAATACCATGAAAATCACTCTTTAAGGTATACTATTCAATGTTTTTTTTCCCTATATTTACAGAGTTGGTAACCATCAACACTCCAGAATATAGTGCACGTTTTTCTTATCTCTTTCTGAATAGGTAAATATGCAGTACAAAATTACATTTTTAGCTCCAAGATGGTGGTAGATTAGGTAGGTGCAAACTACATTCACCTGCTCCTCGGATCAAAATGGAATTACAACTAATATATATATAAATCATGAGGAATAAGCAACTGAAGAGTAGCTGGAGAGAAGCCTTATAACATAGGACATACAAAGGAGGCTTCATCGAGACTGGGAAGAGAGAGAGGGCTGACTGGGCTCCCATGGGCAACAGCTGAAGTTCCAGAGGGATATCTCAGCTTCAGGTGGTTCCCCTTGAGGAGTCTGGGGTCTGAACTGCAAACCAGGCTATCCAGCCCAGAGCAACAGAACCAGAATGGCACCCACATAGCATCTGACTGTGAAAAGCAGTGGGTGTTCTGTCCACCAGAAGAAATGGTTAGAAATGCAGGCACTCAATTAAAGGGCTAACACACAAAATTTTTTTCACAGCCACTCACCCTGGGCTTCAGTGGAAGGAGGGCAGGAGAAGACTACAGCTGGGTAAAAAGAGTCTGGGGTTGGTGGCTCTGAGAAGAGAGATGAGAGGTCAGCTACCAGAAACCCTGTGATGAGTCATTTCCCCATACTGCAGAAGCAATCTTTCTCAGGCAGAGCATTCCCCTTCATGCAGTATCAGTCTGGGACAAAGCAATAGCTCTACCCATTGGAATTCTTCTCAGCCCACCCTTTAGAGCTTAAGCTCCACTGAGAAGTACAGCATAAGACTTTTTAAATGACTGAGCCTAACAGATAGCCTGCAGGCAAGGGCAGAATTCTGGGTGCTTTGATATTTTTGTTGACCTACCCCTGGGTCTGGTGCTAGTAAAAGCAGACCCTTGGTGCACAGCTTGGTGCTTTTGACATGCATATAGGCCCAGAAAAAGAAGCCAGTCACAGACAGCATCTGACATGGGCCTGCACCAAATGCCCTCAGAAGAGGCCTAGAACCAATATGCCCAGTGGCCAGCTCCAGACAACAGGGCAGAATCCAATGAGTTTCACAAGCATCATATCCACAGGGAGACCTCAATAGGCATCAAACCCTGCTAAGACAAACTCTGCCTCATGCGATCAGCACTTGCACAGTAGCTTGCATATTGTACTGGGGGTTGAGACTCCCTGTCAGCCAGCCTGAGGGTTGATCCCATGCACAAACAGGCCAATAGCAATGAAGATTCAATTACAAGTGGGGGGCCCACATGACAAGTAAAAGGGACAGTCTTAGGGCACCCAGCTCAGGTGATCAGATGGAGTGTGCCACTGGGTCCCATAGGTCACCTACTACATAAGGTCACCCTAACAAGACTCAGAGTAGTAACAGATATACATATACATAGAAACAGACACAAACAGGCATCCAAAGTGGGGATACAAAGAAACAGGCCCCAAATGAAGGAAAAAGATAATTCTCCAGAAAAATAGCTGAAAGAAAAGGAAATAAGCCATTTATTAGAGTTCAGAGTAATGATTATAAGGATACTCAATGGCATGAAAAATGATATAGAAATCATAAAAAAGGACCACTCAGAAATGAAGAATATCACAATGGAAATAAAGAATACACTGGAAAAAATAAACAGTAGGCTCAATGAAGCAGAGGATCAAATCAGCTATTCGGAAGACAAGGTACAAAAAAAACCAACAACACCCAATCAGAGCAGAAAAATGGGAATGTATAAAAAGTGAGTATAGCTTAAGACACCTTTGAACAACATTAAATATAACAACATACATGTCATAGAAGTACTAGAAGGAGATGAGACAGAACAAGGGATTGGGAATCTATTTGAAGAAATAATAAAAACTTCCCTAACTTAGTGAAGAAAAAAACAAAATGTACAGGAAGTGCAAAGTCCCAAACAAGATGATCTCAAAGAGGCCCACACCAAACACATCATAATTAAAATGACAAAAGTTAAAGACAAAGAAAAAAATCTTAGAAGTCACAAGAGAAAGGCAGTTAGTTCCCTACAAGAAAGTTCCCATAAGCCTGTCAACTGACTTCTCAACAGAAACATTTCAGGCCAGAAGGGATTAGCATGAAATACTCAAAATGATGAAAAGCAAGGACCTACAACCACAGCTACTTTACTCAGCAAGGATATCATTTAAAATTGAAGGAGAAATAAAGAGATTCCCAGACAAGAAAAAGCTAAAGGAGTTTTATTACCACCAAACAAGTATTACAAGAAATATCAAATGGCTTGCTTGAAGAAAGAAAAAGAGAAAGAGAAGGAGAAGGAGAAGAAGAGAAACAAAACAGAGGAACATAGTTAAAACATAAAATGATAACAAACACATACCTATGAATAATCACTTTATATGTAAATGGCTTGTATGCTCCAATCAAAAGACATGTTAGCTGATTGGATAAAAAATAATAATAATAAGACCAACTTATATGCTGTCTTCAAGAGACCCATCTCAGAATGAAAGATACACACAGACTGAAAGTAAAGGAATGGAAAAAGGTATTGCATGCAAATGGAAAGAGGGGGGAAAGCTGGGGTAGCAATACTTATATCTGAAAAAATAGACTTTAAAACCAAGGCTATAGTAAGAGACAGAGGACACAACATAATGATAAAAGGAATAATCGAACAAGAGGATATAACCCTTATAAACATTTGTGTACCCAAAATAGTAGCACCTAAGTATTTAAGAAAATCTTGATGGACATGAAGGGAAAATTTGACAGAGTATGCAGTTATAGTAGGGTATTTAATATCCCATTGACATCAATGGGTAGACCTTCCAGACAGAAAATCAACAAGGAAATGGTGGCCTTAAATGACACACTATATCAAATTAATTTAATTGATATCTTCAGAGCATTTCACCCCCAAGCAGCAGAATAAAAATTATTTTCAAGTGACTGTGGAACATTTTCTAGGATAGACCACATTAGGACAACAACAAGTCTCAATATATTCAAAAAGATTGAAATCATATCAAGCATCTTCTCTGACCATAATGCTATGAAACTTGAAATCAATCACAAGAAGAAAACTGAAAAATATACAAAGATGTGGAGGTTAAAAAACATGTTACTAAACAATGAATAGGTTAACAATGAGATCAAGAAAGAAATCAGGATCTAGGGGCATGATGACTGCAGTGTACAAGAGGCTATGTACCCTTGCTCCCAGCCAGGGACAGGATTTACAGCTAAAAGATTTCACAATCAACCTGGAAAAACAAGAGAAGTGTAGGTGATTGGACATATTATATCTAAGAAGCACTGAAGAGAAAACATAGAGCCAGGTAAGTGAAGGGGAGTTGTGCAAAGGGGGAGCTCCCCTGGAGCTAGAGCTGGAGCTTGGCTGAGAGACCTGAGTGATATTGGCTGCAAAGCTCCCTCCCACCAGCAGTGTGGGCTCTCACCCTCACGTGGAGATCCCAAACACAGAACAGCAGAGTCTGGAAGAAGAACACATGTAGCATTGGGCTAAGGGAACCAAGGGAATTCTGTCTGCCTGGGAGACTGGGATGTCACCTTCCCAGTGAAGGAGCATGCTTATTGTTAGGAGCCGCTGCCAGAGAATTTTGCCCCAGGCTCTGACTACTGGAAAGACTGCACTGTGGCATGTGGGTCAAAGAAGGGACCTGGGGCCTGCACCAGGCAGTTACTTGGAGGGACCATCTGCTTTCCTGGAAGGCATTGGGTAGAGCACAAATTGGTGACTAATCTGCCTGGCTAGGGAAGAAGAGATGGGATTGTTCCATCTCCAGTGCTGGGAAGTGGGGATGAAATCCCCCCAACCCCCATAGAACCTCATGGGCTGCTTCATCCTGTGGGGATGGTAGCACAGCCTGACCCAGAGGACTGGGGCAGATAAGGCATTTTGGCCCAAACTGCAGAGAGTTGGAAACACAGCAGAGCTGGGATTCTTGGCCCCTGTTTCCCTGAGACCAGCCAGGCAAAGAGATCTAGGTTCTGCATGGGGATGATCTTGTAGCCCATCCTGCTTGTACCTGTGGCACAGGGGTGCCAGGTCTTCAAAGAGTCTGGATTTTTTATCTATATCCCATGGCAAGGCAGGCAGACAGTGAGTGCTGGGCTTTGTGGCTGCATTGTGGAAAGGCTGATCTGATCACCTTGTGGGGAACAGGAGAACAGCTAAGAGAGAGATGTTTCAAGTATTAGACCCTCAGAAGCTATTGTCTAGGACCAGAAGAAAATGCTTAGCCCCTCCTGTGGGCAAGACTGCCAACATTCTCCACCTGAATCACTTTTTTTATTTTTTGCTCAAGTTTTTCTTTTTCTTTTTTTTCTTTATCAGCAATCTTTATTATTTTATTTTTTATTACAAATGTCCTTCCTTTTTCCCTATTATTACCCTCCTCCTCACTCCAGAACCTCACTGCCTTCACCACACTATTGTCTGTGTCTATTGGTTATGACTATATGCATATAAGTTCTTTAATTTATCTCTTTCTACCCCAAACACCCCCCTTCCCTCTGAGATTTGTCCGTCTGTTCCCTACTTCCATATCTCTAGACCAATTTTGTTCATCAGCTTATTTTGTTCATTATATTACACAAATAAATGAGATCATAAGATACTTGTTTTTCTCTGACTGGCTTTTTCACTAGCATAATACTCTCTAGGTCCCTCCATGTTGTCTCAAAGGGTAAACAATCTTTCCTTCCTATTGTTGTATAGTATTCCATTGTGTAAATGTACCACAGTTTTTTTAGCCACTCATCTACTGACGGACACTGGGGTTGCTTCCAGATCTTAGCTATTGTAAATGGTGCTGCTATGAACATAGAAGTGCATATATTGTTTCTGATTGGTGTTTCGGGCTTCCTAGGATATATTCCTAGAAGTGGGATCACTGGGTCAAATGGCAGTTCCATTTTTAATTTTTTGAGGAAACACTATATTGTTTTCCATAGAGGCTGCACCAGTCTGCATTCCCACAAGCAGTATACTAGAGTCCCCTTTTCTCCATACCCTCGCCGGCACTTATTGTTTGATGATTTGTTGATGGCAGCCATTCTGGCAGGTGTGAGGTGATATCTTATAGTTGTTTTAAATTGCATCTCTCTGATGATTAATAACATTGAGCATTTTTTCATATGTCTCTGGGACATTTATATGTCCTGTTGTAGAAGTGTCTATTCAGGTCCTCTGTCCATTTTTTAATTGGATTGTTTGTCTTCCTTTTGTTGAGTTGCATGAGTACTCTATGTATTTTAGATATTAACCTCTTATCCAATGTATCATTGGCAAATATGTTCTCCCAACAGTGGACTCCATTTTCACTTTGATGATGGTTTCTTTCATGTGCAGAAGATTTTCAGTTTGATGTAATCCCATTTATTAATTTTTTCCTTTGTTTCTCTTGCCCTAGGTGATGTATCAGTAAAAATTCTGCTATATGTGATGTCTGAGATTTTACTGCCTACATTTTTTTCTAGGATTTGTATGGTTTCATTAGTGACATTTAAGTCTTTTACCCATTTTGAGTTTATTATTGTGTATGGTATAAGTTGGTGTTCTAGTTTAATTTTTTTGCCTGTCCAATTTTCCCAACACCATTTATTAAAGATACTGTCTTTACTCCAATGTATGCTCTTGCCTCCTTTGTCAAATATTAATTGAACATAATGTCTTGGTCAGTTTCTGGGTTCTCTGTTCTGTTCTATTGTGCCAGTACCAGGCTGTTATGATTACAATCTCTTTATAGTATAACCTGATATCCGAAATTGTGATCCCTCCAACTTTGTTCTTTTTCAAGATTGCTGTGGCTCTTTCAGGTTCTTTTTGGTTCCATATAAACTTTTGGAATATTTGTTCTACATCTGTCAAATATGCCATTGATATTTTAGTAGGAATTGCATTGAATCTGTAGATTGCTTTCGGTAGTATGGACATTTTAATGATGTTGATTTTTCCAATCCATGAACATGGTATATGCTTTTGATTGTTATATTTCCTTTATTTCTTTTTTTAGTGTCCTGTAGTTTTCTGAGAACAGGTCTTTTACCTTTTGGTTAAGTTTATTCCTATGTATCTTAATTTTTTTGTTGCAATAGTAAATGGGATTGTTTTTTAAGTTTCACTTTTTGTATGCTCATTATTGGTGTATAAAAATGCCAACGATTTCTGGAAGTTGATTTTGTATCCTGCTACTTTGCCAAATACATTTATTTAATCTAATAGATTATTAGTGGAGTCCTTGGGGTTTTCTATGTACAATATCATGTCATCTGTGAATAATGACAGTTTCACATCCTCCTTTGCAATTTGGATGACTTTTTTTTTTCTTGTCTGATTGCTGTGGCTAAGATTGCCAGTACTATGTTGAATAAGAATGGTAAAAGCAGACATCCATGAATTGTTCCTGTTCTTAAGGAAAATACTTTAAGTTTTTGCCCATTGAATATAATGTTGTTTTTTCATATATAGCCGTTATTATGTGAGGTATGATCCTTCTATTCCCACTTTGCTGAGAGTTTTCATTAAAAAAAAAATGACTACTGGATATTGTCAAATGCTTTTTCAGCATCTATTGATATAATCATATGATTTTTAACTTTCATTTTGTTTATATAATGTATCACATTTATTGATTTGCAAATATTGTGCCATCCTTGTGTCCCTGGGATAAATCCCATTTGGCCGTGGTGTATAATTTTAAAAAATATATTGCTGCATCCGATGTGCTGATATTTTGTTGAGGATTTTGGTGTCTATGTTCATCAGTAATACTGGCCTGTAATTTTCTTTCTTTGTAGTGTCTTTATCTGGTTTTGGGATTAGGAATATTATGGCCTCATTAAAAAGCTTGGGAGTCATCCTTTCTTTTGAAATTTTTGGAATAGTTTGAAGAGAATAGGTATTAGTTATTCTTTGAATGTTTGGTAAAATTCCCCTGTGAAGCCATCCAGTCCAGGGCTTTTGTTTGCTGGGAGTTTATTGATTACAGTACTGCCTCTATGTCCTTAGTTGACATTGATGTGTTCAGGTTTTCTGCTATTCCCTGTTGAGTTTTGGAAGACTGTATGATTCTAAAAATTTGTCCATGTCACCAAGATTGTCCAATTTTTTGGCATATAATTGTTCATAGTATTTTCTTACAATTCTTTGTATTTTTGTGGTGTCAGTTGTTACTTCTCTTCTTTCATTATTGATTTTATTAATTTGTGTCCTCTCTCTTTGTTTCCTGGTGAGTCTGGCTAAAGGTTGTTCAATCTTGTTTATCTTTTCAAAGAACCAGCTCTTGGTTTCCTTAATCTTTTATATATATATATTTTAGTCTCCATGTCATTTATTTTTGCTCTAATCTTTACTATTTCTTTCTTCTACTAGCTCTGGGTTGTTCTTTTTGTTCTCTTTCTAGTTTTTTAAGTTGTGGGGTTAGATAGTTTATTAGAAACTTTTCTTGTTTCTTGAGGTGGGACTGTACTGCTATGGGTTTCCTTCTCAGGACTGCTTTCACAGTGTCCCATAGATTTTGTGTAGTTATGTGTTCATTTTCATTTCTTTCCAGAAGTTTTTCATTTATTTATTTATCTCATTGGCAAACCATTCATTGTTTGATAACATGTATATTTAGCCTCCATGTGTTTGAATGCTTTTGAGTGTTTTTATTGTAATTGATTTCTAGTTTCATGTCATTGTGATAGGAGAAGATGCTTGACATGATTTCGATCTTCTTGAACTTGTAGAGACTTAGTTTGTGTCCTAACACATGGTCTATCTTTGAGAATGTTCCATGTACACTTGAGAAGAATGTATATTCTGCAGCTTTGGGGAAAAATGTTCTGTAAATATCAACTAAATCCAGCTGACCTAGTGTGTCACTTAGGGTCTCTATTTCCTTGTTAATTTTTTGTCTAGAAGATCTATCCAGTGATGTTGGTAGAGTGTTAAAGTCCCTTACTATGATTGTATTGCTACCAATCTCTCCTTTGAAATCCTCCAGAAGTTTTAAAATATATTTTGGTGCTCCTATATTGGGTGCATATATGTTTACCAGGGTTATATCCCCTTGTTGATTCTATCCTTTTAATATTATGTAGTGACCTTCTTTGTCTCTTATTATGGCCTTCATTTTGAAGTCTATCTTATCAGATATGAGTATTGCTACATCCACATTTTGTTTGTTTGTTTTTATTTGCATGGAAAAAAGTTTCCATCCCTTTACTTTCATCTGATATGAGTCTTTTGTTCTGAGGTGGGTCTCTTGTAGACAGCATATATATGGGTAATGTTTTCTTATCCAATCGTCTACCCTTTATCTTTTGATTGGAGCATTTAAGCCATTTACATTTAAGGTTATTATTGATAGGTACTTATTTGTTGCCATTTTTATTCTTTATATCTGTATTCTTCTCTGTATATATATTTATTCTTCTTCTTACAACAGTCCCTTTAGAATTTCTTAAAGTGCTAGTTTGGTGGTAGTAAATTCCTTTAGACTTTTTTTTCTTTTTGTCTACTATTCTCTTTATTTCACCTTCCATTGTGAATGATAGCCTTGCTGGATAAAGTAGTCTTGGATTCAGACCCTTGCTTCTCATTACTTTATATATTCAAGCCACTCCCTTCTGGACTGCAGTGTTTCTATTGAGAATTCAGCTGACAGTCTAATGGGGGCTCCCTTGTAGATAAACTTCTATCTCTCTCTTGCTGTCTTTTAGATTATTCCTTTGTCTTTAATATTTGCTATTTTAATTATGATGAGTCTAGGTGTGGGTCTTTTGGGGTTCATCTTGATTTAGACTCTCTGTGTTTCCTGGACTTGTGTGACTTTTTCCTTCACTAGGTTAGGGAACTTTTCTGTCATTATTTCTTCAAACAGTTTCTCTATTCCCTTCTCTGATTCTTCTCCTTGTGGTACACCTATGATGTGAATGCTGTTACATTTTATATTGTCCCTAAGCTCCTTTAGACTCCCCTCCTGCCTTTTAATTTTTTTTTCCTTTTGCTGCTCTAATTGGGTGTTTTTTCTACCTTGTTTTCTAACTTGCTGATTCGACCTTCAGCTTTTTCTAATCTACTATTAAATCCTTCAAATGTATATATTTTTTTATATCAGCTATGTCATTCTTCATTTCCACTTGATTCTTATTCATAGCTTCCACCTCTTTTTTTTTATGCTGGTGTAGTTCTCATTAAGTTGCTTGTAATTCTCACTAAGTTGTTTGAGCACCCTTAAAACCATAGCTTTGAATTCTTTAACTGACACACTGCTTGCCTCCATTTCATGTAGTTCCTTTTCTGGTGATTACTTCATTTCTTTCTATTTGGAGTTGCTTCTTTGTCTCACCATTTTAGCAGTCTGGTAGGTTAGGGTCAGGTGAGTTGTATTGGAATGTGTAGGCTGGTCAGTGTGTATCAGATAAGACCGCTCTGCCTCCCAGTGTTGGTGAGGTGGCCTTCTTATGGGACACAGTGGAGTAGTCTTCTTGAAATTCTGAGCTGGGTGCTCTAGGAATGACTCTTGTGTGGGTTATGTAAGCGCTCCTGTTGAATTTGGGTCTTGATTGCTATAGTCCATTTGTGGGTGGGCTCAGTCCTCAGGGCTTTTAATTGTGAGTCTCAACCCTTACCATCAACCCTGTTGTGCCAACTGTTATATTGATGTTGACAGATCAAAACAAGCAAATCAAACCCCCCCCCCAAATCAGCATCAATGATAATAAAAGCTATCCTCTCAACAAAAAGATTAAAGGACACACAAACAAACAAAAAGGATACACTCACACACACAAAGAATACTAGAAGGTGTACTACCAAATGAATTAGAAGAGGGAAAAAAGAGGGAAAAAAAGAAAGAAAGGAAGTCAAGGCAACACCACACCAAACCAAAAAGAACCTGAAAAAAAAAAAAAAAAATATATATATATATATATATATATATATATATATATATATATATCAGCATCAAAAATGATAAAAGCATCCACCTCAACAAAAAGATTAAAAGACCAACAAACTGAAAATACACACACACACACACACACACACATTCACACACACATGCTAAGAAGAATACTAGAAGGCATGAGACCAAAAGAATTGACACAGGGAGAAAAAATGTATGTATATGAAGTTAAGATGTCAAGTCAAAAACCAAACCAAACTAAAAAGCACCTGAAAAAAATATCAGCATTGACAATGATGAAAGCACCAGCCTCAACAAAAAGAAGTCATGAGACCCAAAGAGTTAGGAGAGAGGGAAAAAAAAAATACACACACACACACAAGGCAGATACCAGAAATAGGGAAGTATAAAAATATAAAAATTAAAAATAAAAGGTAGAAAATAATGACTGAAATAATAGTAACTTTAGAAAGTAATAATGCTAAATTGAATAAGATATAGAATAGGAAAGTGAAAAATGGGGAAACAAAAGAAGAAAAAATTAAATTAAAAATAAATATTAAAAAGACACACATCAAAACAATTACCACCATAACAACAAAATCCTTGGATCTGCTATTTATGGAACTCACTGGATTTTGCTCCAAGGTTGGATCTAAGCCCTTGGATGTGGGCCCCTGTTCTCTTGAGCAGTTCTCTGGTACACATCAATGTGAATTGCTGTCCTGGTCTGGCCCTGGGGCTCCTGACAATGGGGCGAGAACCCAGGTAGTCTGGTGGGTAGGGCTTTGCTATTCCAGAGGCTGGGTCTCCTTCAGGGCTAGCAATTTATATGTATTTGTTCTGGGCTCCTTTCCCTTTACCCATGGCAATGGGCTCTGTAGGGTATGGAGACCAGTCAGGGTGGTTTCAACAGATTTGTGTTGGGGGTGGTGCCTGTAGCTTCTAGGAGAGGCAGGCTGTTGTTTCTTCCTCTACTTCCAATACCTCAGCTCTGCCTGGGTTGCTGGCACCCACTGGTCACCCCCCTCCCACCCCCCAAGCAGGGGAGAATATAAAAAAAGGGGAGGGACAATACCCTGCTTGGCTCTTTAATCTTTCAGCATGGCTGGTTCTTGGTGGAAGAGGCTTTTTCCCAGGCTCCCACCTGGCCAGACATCCAAATTCCCAGCTCTGCCAGGCCCTGCTGTTGGGTTGCCAATTTCTAGTGCAGTGCTGATCCACAGGGTGGGGCTTCTGACCAGGCTTCGACCCAGCCAGACATCCCAATCCCCAGCACCACAAGGCCCTGCTACTGGGGCACCGATTTCCAGCACAGTGCTCTTCCACAGGTGGGGGAAGGGGTGCCTCCTCTTCTTTCAAGGTGGGGGGTGAGGGGAAAATAAGCCTCTTTCCCTGGGCACTGTGTGGGCTCCACTTTCCTTCTCTGTTGATCTCATTTGGGGATCTCTGTGTGGGGCAGAGTTCCCCCTTTCCTAGGGGGCAGGAGCTGCCCTGCTGCACCTTCCCTTTGTCTTCCAGCTGTGCTTCGCAGCTGCATGAGTTCACTCACCTACTTTGTGTCTCTCTCTTTCCTCTCCACGCTCCTTGCTCACAGTATTTCCAGTCAGCTATTTTTCAACTTGGTGTTTCAAGTTGACTGTTCTGCAGTTTAGCCTCAAGTCTAGTCCTGTTATTGGAACAAGTGTTGTAACGTGTCAGCGATATGACCAGAGATGGACAGCCGAATTGTAAAGGAGCACTTCATTACACCGGCGGGCTGTGGGGGGGGAGGGGGGTACAGCTACAGCTTCCCCAGATCCTCAGCAACGATTGTTCTTGCTCGTCCAATTTTAAAGACAGAAGCCCCATCCCCCTTTTGCCCTCCCCCCCTCAGGGGATCAGTACAATAGTGGGTGTGACAGCCATTACAGAAGTCAAAATTAGCATTATTCACCAAGCTGGCAAGTACCTGCAAATGCCTGCAAATACCAATACTCCAGAAACTGCAAATGCCTCCCAACACATGGAGCAACTATAATCTTAGGCAAAATTCCTTTACTTCTAGGGGTAATTAACCTATTATTGGAAAAATATTGAGGAAGGTCCATTGATGATAAAATGGAGTCATTTAGTTGCCTTAGCCAAGGGGCTTACATAAGAATGGAATCTAGTCACCTTAGCCTTGGGGCCCAGATCACAAGTTGATGGCATATCCTTAGGCTTCAGCCATCTTGCCTCCCTCCTCCACCAGAATCACTTTTGATCAATCCCACTGAACCAGAGTAGCTGAAATTGTTCCTTCAGAAAAGCACTTTGGCAGAGCTCAGCCGCAGGGGGAGCTAGTCAGTACACCCAGCAATGACTCTGAGAGGGCCTCCAACCCCGAGTAGAACACTGGGCAGAGAACTAAATGGGGACTGGCCTGTGTGCTTAGGAGTAAAACAAAAAAAGAAATCAGACTTCCCTACGTCACCTCCACCTCAACCGAACTGACGACGCCCTTCCCCCAACCTACAAATCTGCAACATCTGCTCCATTCTCCTGTAATCCAAGCCAAAGGAAAAAGGTGTGAGGCTAGAAATCTGTGCCAATAAGGCTTGGTCTGACAGCGCAGGGGTCATGGACATTTAGCCAGTTGGAACCTGGGCAGAACCCTGCCAAAGGGCAGCCAGCTGAGTAGAAAGATTGAAGTGCCAAGAGGGGGCTGATTTGGGGGGAAGGAGTTTGTTGTTGTTTGTTTTTTTTGTTTTTTAATCCCTTCCTACTTGGAGTGTCAGCAAGGGAGTGCCAGGGAGCAAAATGGAGCTGAGGTCTTGCAACAGTGTCTCCTGGGTGGGTTTCTGTCTGGGTGGGTCTGTATGGGAGGCAGAGGGGCACACACTGGGCCCTTTGGCAGCATTGCAGTGAAGCAGATCTGAACTTCCCAGTAAGTACAGCCAGCACAGCCTTGTGAAGAAGAGAAAGTGCCTGCCCCTACTCCTACTGATTACAAGCACTACCCCAACATGAGTCTGCTTAAACCACACCTTCCAGGTACTAGATACCCCTACAGAATGAAGATTCATGGGGGAGGGGAGAACAACTCGGGGAAGGCCATTCAAGGGGTGAGACCTGAGGCAAACCCAGTCTCTGGGCTTCAGAGGTCCTGCCCATTGGACTGCTTGGGACTCTACCCTGCCAAGTGACAGACTGGTGGCAGAAAACCAGGGAGGGACATTGATTGTACCAGAGAACCTACTGGGAGGCCTGTGACTGGCACACCAAGGGGCAACATCTAAGCAAAATACAGTGAGCACCATGAATAGTAGTTCCAAAGGGTGAATGCAGTAGACATCAAAATCTGCAAAGTTGAACTCCACATTTTTTCTTTTTCTTTGTTCTGTTATGTCTTTAATATTATTTTGTATGTAATCTTGTCTTTAATTTTTAGATTTCACTTTGCCTCTGCTCTGCTTTTTGTCTATCATATTGCTCTTTTCTCTCTTCCCTTCTCTTATGTATTTTTTCTGTTATTTTTTTTAAAATTTCTTTTACATTTTTTATTCCTATTCCATATATAATTTTATTATTATTATGCTTATGAATTATTATTTAATATATATATATTTCTCCTCCTCTCTCCTATTTTTATATTTCTCTTTCATCTCTCCTCTTTCTTTACCTGTTTTTAGTGTGTGTGTGTGTGTGTGTGTGTGTGTGTGTGTGTTTTGGTTTGGTCCTGTTTTGCCTTGTTGTGCTGTCAGCACCTATATAACACTGGCCACAGTGTGGTTGGGGTTGAGCCTCATACTCATCCACCCCAAGGACTGAGCCCAAACACAAAATGGACAACAGCAATCGAGATCCAATTACAATAGGAGGGTCCACATAACCTATGTAATGGACATTTCTAGAGCATCCACCTCAGAAAATCAAGGAGACTACACAACCAGGACCCAAAAGACACCAACTACAAAAGACAGGCCCACCATGACTGGGAGTCATAGCAAATCTACTTAATAAATAGATACATGAAGAGGAAGCCAACACAGCAATAAAAAGAAACAGGCCCAAAATGAAAGAAAGAGAATTCTCCAGAAGAACAGCTAAATAAAATAGAGATAAGCAATTTGTCAGATACAGAGTCAGGGTAATGACTATAAGGATGTTCAACAGCATGAAATAAGACACAGAAACTATAAAACACAACCAGTTGGAGATGAAGAATGATATAGCAGAAATAAAGAATACACAGGAAGGAATAAATAGCAGATTAGAGGAAGCCAAGGATTGAATCAGTGAATTAGAAGACAGGGTAGAAAAATATCACTCAATCAGAGAACAACAACAACAAGTAAACAGGAGTGCAGATTAAGGGAGCTTTGGGACAACATGAAACTTAACAACATTGCATCATAGAAGTACAGGAATGAGAAGAAAGTGAGCAAGGGATAGAGAACCTGTTTGAAGAAATGATAGCAGAAAAATTCCCAAACCTGGTGAAAGAAAAATTCACACAAATTCAAGAAGCACAGAGAGTCCCAAGCAAGAAAAACACAGAGGCCCACATAAAGACACATCTTAATTAAAATGCCAAAAATTAAAGACAAAGAGAGAATCTTAAAGGCAGCAAGAAAAAAACAATTTATTACCTACAAAGGAACTCCAATAGGCTGTCAGCTGATTTCTCAATAGCAACACTATAGGCCAGTAGGGAATGGCATGAAGTATACAAAGTAATGAAAAGCAAGGATCTATAACCATGATGACTCTACAGAGCAAAACTATCATTCAAAATTGAACATGAAATGAAGAGCTTCCCAGACAAAAAAATGACTAAAGGAGTTTGTTACAAAAAAAACCCAGCAGTGCAAGAAATGTTAAAGGGACTGCTGTAAGAAGAAGAATAAGAAATATAGAGAGAGAGGAACATAAAGAATAAAAATGGCAATAAATAAGTACCTATCTATAATAAACTTAAATGTAAATGGATTAAATGACCCAATCAAAAGACATAGGGTTGCTAAGTGGATAAGAAAACAGGCCCATATATATGCTGTCTACAAGAGACCAACCTCAGAACAAAAGACTCACAGGATGAATGGGAAGGAATGGGGAAAAAAAAATCCCCATGCAAATAGATAAGAAAAAAAAGCAGGCATAGCAATACTTATGTCTGACAAAATAGACTTCAAAACAAGGGTAATAACAAGAGACAAAGGTCACTAAATAATGCTAAAAGGATTGAAGTAACAAAAGGCTATAACACTGGTAAACATATATGCACCCAATATGGGAGTACCTACATATATTTTTTAAATTCTGGAAGACTTTAAAGGACAGATTGATAGCAATATAGTCATAGTAGGGGATCCTAACACCCAACTGACATCACTGGATAGATTTTCTAGAAAAAAATCAACAAGGAAACAACATTAGATCAGATGGATTTAATTAACATTTAGAGAACATTTCATCTGAAAGCTGCAGAATATCAATTCTTCTCAAGTGTACATAGAACATTCTCAAACATAAACCAGCTGTTAGGACACAAACTAAGTCTCTACAATTTCCAGAAGATTGATATCATATAAAGCATCTTCTCAGATTACAAGGCATGAAACTAGAAATCAACTACAATAAAAACACTCAAAAACATTCAAACACATGGAGGTTAAAATAGCATGTTCTTAAGCAATGAATGGGTTACCAATGAGATCAAGGAAGAAATAAAAAACTTCCTCAAACAAATATAGATGAACACAAAACAACACAACATTTTTGGGACACAGGGAAAGCAGTCCTGAGAGGGAGGTTCATAGCACTACATGCCTACCTCAAGAAGCAAGAAAAATCACTAGTAAACTATCTAACCCTACAACTAGAAAGAGAAAAACAAGAAAAGCCCAGAGTAAGTAAAAGGAAAGAAATAATAAAGATAACAGCAGAAATAAATGACATAGAGACTAAAAATAAATTACAAAAGATCAATGAAACCAAGAGGTATTTCTTTGAAAAGATAAACAAGACTGATGAACCTTTAGCCAGACTCACCAAGAAACAAAGAGAGAGGACGCAGCTAAATAAAATCAGAAATGAAAAAGGTGAAGTAACAACTGACACCACAGAAATACAAAGGATTGTAAGAAAATACTATGAACAACAATATGCCAACAAACTGGACAACCTTTGCAAAATGGACAAATTCCTAGAAACATGCAGTCTTCCAAAACTCAACCAGGAAGAATATGAAAACCTGAATAGACAAATAACAACTAATGAAATGGAAGCAGTAGTCAATAAACTCTCAGTAAAAAAAGTCCTGGTCAGGATGACTTCACAAAGGAGTTTTACCAAATATTGAAAGAAGAACAAACACCTATTTTCCTCAAACTATTCCAAAAATTTCAAGAGGAACGAAGACTTCCAATCTCTTTATAAAGTTAGCATTATCCTAATGGACAGATAACGACACTACAAAGAAAAAGAATTACAGGACAATATCTCTGATATAAATAGATGCTGAAATCCTCAACAAAATAGAAGCAAATTATATCCAGCAATATAGTAATATTAAAAAGCTGATATACCATGACCAAGTTGGGTTAATTCCAAAGATGCAAGGCTGGTACAATATTCACAAAACAATAAATATGATGCATCACATAAACAAATTGAAGGATAAAAATCACATGATCATATCACTAGATGCAGAAAAAGCATTTGACAAAATCCAGCACCCATTTTTTACAAAAACTCTCAGCAAAGTGGGAGTAGAGGGATCATACTTCAACATAATAAAGGCCAGATATGACAAACCCACCACCAACATTAGACTTTATGGGCAAAAACTAAAACTATTACCCCTAAGAACAGGAACAAGACAAAGATCTCCAGTTTCTCCACTTTTATTCAACATATTACTGGAAGTACTAGCCACAGCAATCAGACAAGAAATAAAAATAAAAGGTATCCAAATTGGAAAGGAGGAAGTAAAACAGTCATTATTCATAAATGACATAATATTGTACATAGAAAACCATAAAGATGTCACAAAAAACTACTAGATTTAATAAATGAATACAGAAAAGTAACAGGATATAAAATTAACATCCGGCTATTGATGGCATTTTTATATATCCATAGTAAACTCTAAGAAGGAGTAACTAAAAAAACTATCTCATTTACCATTGCAACAAAAAAATTTAGATACTTAGGAATAAACTTAACTGAGGAGGTAAAAGATCTGTACTTAGAAAACTAAAAGATGCTGAAAAAAGTGATAGAGGAAGATATAAACAAGCAAAGCATATACTGTGTTCATGGATTTGAAGAATTAACATCAATAAAATGTCAATGCTACCCAAAGCAATATATAGATTAATGACAATTTCTATTAAGATACCAATGGCATAATTCTATATCTAGAACAAATACTCCAAAAATTTATATGTAACCAGAAAAGACCATGAATAGTCACTGCAATCTTGAGAAAGAAAAACTAAGATGGAGGCATCACAATATCAGATATCAAATTATACTCCAAAACCATTGTAATCAAAACAAACTGACACTGGCAAAAGAACAGGCACACAGACCAATGAAACAGATCAGAGAACCCAGGAATTGACTCTAGCCATTATGCTCAATTAATATTTGACAAAGGAGGCAAGAGCATGCAATGGGATGAAAGCAGTCTTTTCAATAAATGGTGCTGGGAAAATTGAACAGCTACATGCAATAAAATAAAACTAGACCACCAATATACACCATACACAATAATGAACTCAAAATGAATAAAATATTTAAATGTAAGTCATGAAACCATATAAATCCTAGAAGAAAACATGGCAGCAAAATCTCAGACATCTCACATAGTAGAATTTTCACCAATACATCTACTAGGTCAAGAGAAATACAGGAAAAAATTAATAAATGAGACTACATTAACCTAAAAATCCTCTGCACAGCAGAAGAAATCAGCATCAAAATGGAAATGGAACCCAATGTATGGGAGAACATATTTGCCAATGATACATCTAATAAGGGGTTTATTTCCAAAATATATAAAGTTCTCATACAACTCAACAAAAGGAAGACAAACAATCTAATTCAGAAATGGGCAGAGATACCCTGGCCAGTTTGGCTCAGCAGTTAGAGCGTCGGCCCATGGACCAAAAGAGTCACATACCTTGGTTGCAGTTCAGTCCCCGGTCCTGGTTGGGGTCATGTGGGAGGCAACCAATCCATGTATGTTTCTCACATCGATGTTTGTCTCTATATATCTCTTCCTCCCACTCTGTCTGAAAATAATTGAAAAAATATCTTCCAGGATTAAAAAAAAAAGAAATGGGCAGAGGACTTAAATAGACACTTTTCCACAGAGGACATACAGATGGCCAGGAGACATATGAAAAAATGCTCAATGTCACTAATCATTAGAGAGATGCAAATTAAAATGATAATGAGGTATCACCTCACACATGCCAGAATGGCTACTATCAATAAATCAATAAACAACAAGTATAGTCATTATGGAAAACAGTGTGTAGTTTCCTAAAAAATAAATAAAAATGGAACTGCCATTTAACCCAATGATCCCTCTCCTAGGAATATAGTCTAAGAATCCTGAAACACCAATAAGAATATATATATGCATACCTATGTTCACAGCAGCATTATGTATAATAGCTAAGATCTGTAAACACGTAAAGTGTCCATTAGTAAATGAAGGGATAAAAAAAGCTGTAGTATATTTACAAAATAGAATACTACGCAGCTGTAAAAAAAAGAAGAATCTGTTGCCCTTTGAGACAGCATGGAGGGACCTGAAGATTATCATGCTAATTAAATAAGCCAGTTAGAGAAATACAAATATCACATGATCGCACTTATATTTGGAATCTAATGAGCAAAACAAACTGACAAAACAGAACCAGAGGCATGGAAACACGGAACAAATTGACGAATCTCAGAAGGAGGGGAGCCAGAAGAGATTAACCAAAGAACTCATATACATATATGTGTTGCCCATGGACACAGACAATAGGATGGTGAAAGCCTGGGGCATGGCGGGAAATAGGTGGACAGTATCATTTGGGGAAAAAGGAGGGGGGCATCTGTAATAAACTTCTCAATAAAGATTTTAAAAAAGAAGAAATCAGTAGATTACTTAAAAAAAAAATGAAAACGAGAAGACAAAAACCTAAAATCTGTGGGAAATTGTAAACGGTCCTAAGAGAGAAGTTCATAGCATTACACATCTATCTCAAAAAAAGAGAAAAAGCTCAACTAAGCAATCTAACACTACACTTAAAGGAACTTGAAAAAACAAAGCCCAGAGTGAGTGGAAGGAAGGAAATAAAGATCATAGCAGAAATAAATGAAATAGAGTCTACAAAAAACTACAAAACATCAATGAAACTAAGAGCTGGGTCTTTGAAAAGATAAACCAGATTGACAAACTTCTAACCAGACTCATCAAGAAAAAAAGAGAAAGGAGCCAAATAAATAAAATGAGAAATGAAAGAGGAGAAGTAACAAGTGACACCAAAGAAATACAAAGGAGGGTAAGAAAATATTACAAACAATTACATGCCAAAAAATTGGGCAATCTGGATGAAATGGATAAATTACCAGAAACATACAGTCTTCCAAAACTAAATCGGGAAGAATCACAAAAGCTATTATAAATAGACAGATGACAACTAGTGAATTTGAAGCAGTAATCAAAAACACTCCCCAAAAAACAAAATCCTGGGACCAGATATCTGGCTTTACAGTTGAACTTTACCAAACATTTGAAGAACTAACACCTACCCGCCTCAAACTATTCCAAAAAATTCAAGAGGAGGGAAGACTCATTTTATGAGGCCAGCATTGTCCTAATTACAAAACAGATAGACATGACAAAGAAAGAAAATTATAGGCCAATATCCCTAAAAACATAGATATTAACACCCTCAACAAAATATTAGAAAACCAAATACAGCAATACATTAAAATGATCATACACTGTAATCTAGTGGGATTTATTATGGAGATGCCACATTGGTACAATATCCACAAATCAATAAATGTGATACACCATATAAACAAAATGAAGGATAAAAACCACATGATCATATAAATAGATGCAGAAAAGCATTTGATAAAATCTAGCACTCATTTATGATAAAAACTCAGTGAAGTGGGATCAAAGGAAACATACCTCAACATAATAAAAGCCATATGTAACAAACCCACAGTCAACATCATACTCAATGGGTATAAACTAAAAGCATTCCTCTTAAGATTGGGAACAAGACAGAGATGTCCACTTTCAGCTCTGTTATTCAACATAGTACTGGAAGTCCAAAGCACAGCAATGAGACAAAAAGAAGAAATAGCCCTGGACGGTTTGGTTCAGTGATTAGAGCGTTGGCCTGTGGAACAAAAAGTTGCGGGTTCGATTCTGGTCAAGGGTGCGTCCTCAGTTGTGGTTCAATTCCTGGCCCTGGTTGAGGTCCTCCAGGAGGGGCCAACTGATGTGTCTCTCTCACACTGATGTTTCTCTCTCTCTCTCTCTCTCTCTCTCTCTCTCTCTCTCTCTCTCTCTCCCTCTCCCTCTCCCCATCCCACTCTGTCTGAAAATTAATGGAAAAATATCCTTGGGTGAAGATTTAAAAAAAGAAGAAGACGACGAAATAAAAGGTATCCAAGTTGGAAAGAAAAAAGTAAAACTGTCAAAGTAAAACAGATGACATGATACTGTATATAGAGAAACCTGAACATTCCATCAAAAAACTACTAGAGTGGATAAGTGAATTCAGTAAAGTAGTAGGATACAAAATAAATATCCAGAAATTGGTTGCATTCTTATACACCAATAATGAACCATCAGAAAAAGAATATTTAAAAAAAAATCCCATTCACAATTGCTTCAAAAAGAATAAAATATGTAGGAATAAATTTAACCAAGAATGCGAAAGACCTGTATTTGGAAAATTCTAAGACACTGAAGAAGATACAAATAAGTGGAAGCATATACCATGATCATGGATAGGAAGAATTAAAATAATTAAAATGTCCATACTACTCAAAGCAATCTACAGATTCAATGCAATTCCTATCAAGATACAAATGGCATATATCACAGAACTACAAAAAATGTTTCAAAATTTATATGGAACCACCAAAGACCCCGAATAGCAACAGCAATCTTGAGAAAGAAGAACAAAGTTGGAGGAATCACACTACCTGTTATCAAACTATACCACACAACCATAGTAATCAAAACAGCATGGTACTGGCATAAAAACAGATATATAGATCAATGGAACAGACTAGAGAGCCACTAAATAAATAAATAAATAGATAGATAAATAAATAAATAAATAAATAAATAAATAAATAAATAAACCACATCTTTATAGTCCATTAATATTCAACGAAGAAGGCAAAAACATATAATGGGTTAAAGACAGTCTATTCAATAAATGGTGTTGGGAAAATTGGACAAATATGTACAAAAAAATGAAACCAGACCAACTTCTTTCATTGCACATGTGAATAAACTCAAAATGTTTTACACACTTAAATGTTAGGCTCGAAACCATAAAAATCCTAGCAGTAACATAAGTAGTGAAATCGCGGACATTTTTCATAGCAATATATTTTCTGATATATCTTCTTGGGCAAGGGAATCAAACAAACAAAATAAACAAATGGGGCTACATTAAACTAAAAAGTTTTTGCACAGCAAAGGAAACTATCAAAAAAAAAAAATGAAAAGACAACCCGCTGAATGGGAGAACATATTCACCAATACATCTGATAAGGGCTAAATATCCAAAATGTATGAAGAACTTATGAAACTCAATACCAAAGAACAATAAATTCAATTAAAAAATGGGCAAAGGACCTGAATAGACACTTCTCCAAAGAGGACATACAGATGACCCATAGACATATGAAAAGATACTGAACATCGCTGATCATCAGAGAAATGCAAATTTAAATCATAAAGGGATATTACCACATACCTGTCAGAATGGCTATCATCAATAAATCAACAAACAACAAGTGTTGGCAAGGATGTGGAGTAAGGGAACCTTTGTGCACTGTTGGTGGGAATGCAGACTGGTGCAGCCACTGTGGAAAGCAGTATGGAGTTACCTCAAAAAATTAAAAATGGAACTGCCTTATGACTCAGCAATTGCACTTCTGGGAATGTATACAATAAAACCTAAAACAGTAATTGAAAGAATATATGCACCCCTTTGTTCATTGCAGCATTGTTTACAATAGCCAATATTTGGAGGCAGCCCAAGTATCCATCAGTAGGTTAGTAGATAAAACAACTATGGTACATTTAAATGATGGAATACTACTCAGCTGTAAAAGGGAAAAAACTTTACCCTTTGCAACAGTGTGGATGGACCTGGAGAACATTATGCTATGTTAAATAAGCCAGTCAGAGAAAGACAAGTACCACATGATTTTACACATATGTGGAATTTAATAAACAAACTGAACCAACAAGCAAAGTAGAGACAGACTCAGATAGAGAGTAGGCAGACAGTTCTGGTTTGGCGTGGGGGGCGGGGGTCCTATGGGGAGTGGAGGGATTGAGCAAAAGAGAAAAAAAAAGAGAAAGAACTCATGGACACAGACAACAGTGTGGTGATTGGGTGGGGGGAGGAAGTGGATGAGGATATAGGTAGGATAAATGGTGATGGAAAAAAACAAATTAAAAAAAATTAAATAGATTACACTTTCATGGTTTGCATGGAAAATAATTTAAAAATTGTATTAAAAGGAAGAGATGGAGAAGTCTTTTTCACTCATGCCAATCATTTGGTTCCTCCTTTATATATAGAATAAAACTTCATAGAAAATAAGCTTTTATTTTTTCTATATGTCTATTGTTTCTTCACACAGACACAAACAAATACAAATATATAGTCTTTCCCTGCTGTCTTACACTGGAAAAGCAAAACACAATGAACCCTCTTCTGCCCATTTTTTTTTTCATTTAGTATATCCTTAAGATCATTGTGAAGGTGTACCATGGTTTATTTAACAGTCTCCTTTAGGTAAAGGGTGCCTCGGTTCTTTCTAGTCTTTTATTATGGCAAATGATGCTGCATTAAATATTTTTATATGTGCTAGCATATTTGTAGAATTAATTTGCAAAAGTGAGATTACCAGTTTAAAGGAAAAAATTCCCTTGTAATTTTGAAAAATATTTGCAACCCCCCCCCCTTGTATTTTGTACTTATATTAGCAATATATGAGAGTGCCTTTACCCTAATGGGTATTCTCAAGTAGATTTCAGCCAATATTTCATGTGTGTGGTTTTAATTTGCATTTCTCTTATGATTGAGGTAGCACATTTTTTATATGTTTAAAGGCCTTTGTGTCCCTTTTTCTGTGAACACTTCATATCTTTGCCCAATTTCATTGGATTGTTGGTCACACTTTTTCCTGATTTCCAACAGCAATTTATACTTTAGATGATTATTTTTTTTGATATGAGAGGGATATGAAATATTCCTTCTATTGTGCCATTTGTCATTTACTTTGCTTAGTGCAGTTTTTCCTTGAATAAACTAAGGTTTTTAGGTTGTTGAATTTACAAATCTTTTCTATTATGAGCACTGAATTTTGAATTACAGTTAGAAAGATACCCCTCAAAGATTATAAATGAATTTTCCCATGTTTTATTCTAATACTTTCACAGCTCCATTTTTGCAAATTAAAATTGTGGATTCATTTGCAGCCCAGTGTACTCTTAACTACTAGGCTAGAAATGGATATAGACCATTAGCTTTCAAACACTTCTCCCACCTGGCCAGAGTGGTTCTGTTGGTTGAATGTTGCCTTGTGCATCAACATAGGTTGATGGCTCTATTCCCAGTAAGGGCACAGACTTGGGTTGTGGGTTTGACCCCTGGCACATACGCAAGGGAACTTATCGATGTTTCTCCTGCGCTCTCTCTCTCTCTCTCTCTCTTTCTCTCTCTTTCTCTCTCTCTCCCCTCTTCCCCCAACCCCCTCTCTCTAAGCATGTCTTCCTGTGAGAATTAAAAGAAAAAAACAACACTTTTACTCAAGGTTAGATCTCTCTTTAAATGACATCACATGTGATTTTTAGAACAGATGGAAGAAGAGCTGTCCTGATGGTGGCAATAGAAATGCTGTTGTGACTCTTGCCTTCACCACAGATTCTATGGCCAGTTTGTTGGAATCCTTAGGATCATTGTAAGCAGAGTGAAAAGCATAGATATCTGAAAACCAAGAACTAGGCCAAAAAGTTTGATGATAAAATAGTTAAAAGAAAGATTTTCCCACTTGTCTTACTGTTTTGGCATTATTTGTTGATGAGATAAGACAAGACTGGAGAGGATTCAAAAGTACATTGCAGGCCAGCCGTTTGGCTCAGTTGGTTGAGCACTGTCCCATGTACTTCCTGGTCACCAGTTCAATTCCCTGTCAGGGCACATGCGCGGGTTAGTGCTTGATCCCCAGTAGGGGGTGTGCAGGAGGCAGCTGATCCATGTTTCTCTCTCCCTCCCTTCCTGTCTCTGAAAAAAAAACAACATTATAACAAAACAAGAAAACCAAAAAAGTTCCCAAGACAGGGAACAGAAAGACTTGGCTCTGTTTAAAAAAAGAAAAAAAGTACATCCCAGTCTCTTCAATAAATGGTGTTGGGAAAATTGGACAGGTACATGCAAAGAAATGCAACTAGACTACCAACTTATACTATGCATAAGAATAAATTCAAAATGGATGAAAGACTTAAATGTAAGTCATGAAGCCATAAAAATTCTAGGAGAAAACCTAGGCAGTAAAATCTCAGACATCTCTCGGAGCAATATTTTTGCCAATATGTCTCTGAGGGTAAGGGAAAAAGGAAAAAATAAACAAACGGGACTACATTAAACTGAAAAGCTTCAGCACAGCAAAAGAAACCATCAACAAAACACAAAGGGAACCCACCATGTGGGAAAACATATTCACCAATGATTCATCTGATAAGGGGTCAATCTCCAAAATATATAGAAAATTTATACAACTCAACACCAGGAAGACAAACAATCCAATTAAAATATTCGTAAAGGACCTGAATAGACACTTCTCTAAAGAGGACATACAGATGGCCAATAGGCATATGAAAAAATGCTCAAGGCCACTAATCATTGGGTAGATATAAATTAAAACTACACTGAGGTATCACCTCACACCTGTCAGAATGACTACTACCAATAAATCAACAAACAACAAGTGCTGACAAGTATGTGGAGGAAAGGGAACCCTCGTGAACTGTTGGTGGGAATGCAGACTGGTGAAGCCACTGTGGAAAATGGTGTGGAGTTTTCTCAAAAAATTAAAAATGGAACTGCCTTTTGACCCAGTGATCCTTCTTCTGAGTATATATTCAAATCCTGAAACACCAATCAGAAAGAATATATGCACCTCTATGTTCATTGCAGTGTTATCTACAATAGCCAAGATCTAGAAACAGCCCAAGTGCCCATCAGTAGATGAGTGGATAAAAAAAGCTGTATTGCATTTACACCATGGAATACTACGTGGCTGTGAAAAAGAAGGATCTTTTACCCTTTGTGACAGCATGGATGGACCTGGAGATTATTATGCTAAGTGAAATATACCAGTTAGAGAAAGACAAATATTATACGATCTCACTAATATGTGGAATCTAATGAACAAAATAAACTGACAAACAAAACAGAATCAGAGGCATGGATACTTTGAACAGACTGACAAATGTCAGAGGGGAGGGGCATGGGGGGAACTGGATAAAGGAAGGTGAAGAGATTAACAAAAGAACATATATGCATAGCTCATGGACACAGACAATAGTCTGGAGAGGGCCAAGGGAAAGGTGGGAGGGAGCTGAGTGGAGGTGGGCAAAGGTGGGAAAAATGGGGAACATGTACAGTACTGTCAAGAATAAAAAATTTAAATGAAAAAAAGTACAACCCAGCATAGGCTTATTTTTCTTACAGATAATTTACTTTTCTGAGTCTCTTTGTTTAATGGAAAATTCCTCATACTATGTTATAAATGGTATAGTGAAGAAAATGTGGACCTTGGTGTCACACATGAGTTCTAATCCTAACACCTACTAGCTGTGCAACTTCAGTCAAGTTATTTGTAGTTAATAATTATTAGGTCATTCATTCATAGCAAATATTTATTGGAGTGCTTTGTGTGTATAAGATGCACACAAAAAATAAGCTTGGGATATAAAGATCAAGAAGACAGAAACGGTACTACCTGATAGTACAGAGTTGTGTCCATATGATAAAGAATTATAATACTTATTTAGATTATGATTATTAAAATATCCTCAAAGGAGTATAGTGTCTGTAAAAATAAAGAACAAAGAAGTTCAGCCCTGGGAGTTCAGGGGAACTAAGGAGAGTTCAAGGCTTTTTAGGTTTCTTTAAAAAAAAAAAACCTCAACTTAATTAAAAAAACATATCCAAAGTAGAAGGAATAATATAATAGACTTCTATGTACCCATATCCCAGCTTCAACAATTTTAATAGCTGTATATGAATTGGTGTGTCATAGGGAGGCCAGAGACTTTCAGGCAAATAGGGTAGCAAGCGCATAGATTCTGAGATCCTAGGGTACATATGGTGACCGAAGGGAAGGGTAATATGAAAAGGACAAACATCACTGGAATATTTCTGTGGAGAATGGGTTGTATGTGTGTGGTACATAGTTGGAGGCAAGAGTGGATTAGGGGATACTGTTAGGAGGCTACTGAGTAGTTTGGGCAAAAGAAATTAGTGGCATGGAATACAGTTGTGGTAGTGAAGAAGATGAGAGATTTACACATGGGAGGTGGAACAGGACTTTGATAGGAGAGACAAAAGTGTTCATGAAAATTCCTATGTTTTAGCATGAGCTATTAATACTAGGTGGATGTCACGACCACTACTGAGATGGAGAATTCAGAAAAGGAACTATCTGGGAAGAGAAACATTTAGGTTGATGGTCCTCTGTGATATTTAAATGGTGATGACAGACAGGTAGTAATGGGATTATGTCTGGAGCTCCATGAAGAGGTCTAGTGGTAGATATAAAATCGAAAACCAAAGTATAGACACAGTGAGGTGGTCAAGTTGTGTCATAAAGTCTAATTGAGGCAACAATGGCAAATCTTTCTTCTTTGTGGAGTCCCAGTCAGATGCCCAATACTCTAAATCCTACACTAGATTTAGAATCTATTTTTTCTTATTCTAAGTGTTGACAGTAATAACATCAGTGATACCATTGAAATTAGGTAGTGATTAATACTAGGAAAGGAAAAAAGGGAAGGTCAGACATTATAAGCATGGCCATTTGGGCAGCTTCACCAGGAAACTGCAACTTTGCATTCCCCAGGGAACCACCAGCCAATTCCCTACAGATCACTGGGGGAAGGGATCCAACAAAGGGGAGATAGACACATACTCAGTAAAGTTGGGGTGACACAGGGATGGTACTTGTCAGTCACACCTGGGAACACAGATCATTGGCTAGAATGGGCATAACCACAGCAAGCATGGAAAATTTGGGGATATATAATCTCCTAAACAAAGGAGTTCTCTCTTGTGCTCTTGGCTCACTCTTGGCTTCCTTCCATTCACCCCAGTTTCCCCCACAGTCATGTGGACCTTTTTACCCCATATACAATAGACTGATGGACTGCAGCAGGGAAATACAAATTAAGCTAGCCTGATTTGGACATGGAAAGGAAATTCTGGACACTGGTTCTGATTTTACCTCTACTGAAGCCGCAGCTACACTTCTCCTATGTCTGGGCAAAGTGAAATGGGGCTTTGGAAACTCAGGGGTTTGATTCCACAGAAATAAAGCTTTCTCAGAAGTTCTTTTCTTGGGATATTGCAAGAAATCACACCCACTAGCAACCAATGGGGACAAGGACTTTTCCTATCTGGTAACATAAGTAATAATGTCTACCGTAAACTAATATTTTTCTCTTTCAATGCCACCCCTATTACAGAGTGGACGTCTTATTATATACTAAGTATTTGTGGCTTTAAGCACTGGAACTCAAACACAAGATAATGAAAGAATAGGGACTAGGGAGGAGAGAAAGACTGAAAATGGATAAACGGCAAAACAATATTCTTACCGAGGCACAAAAAAAGTGCTTTTGAAGCATAAAACCAAACTCCACTTCTGCCATACTATTCCGAATCCTTTCCTCTGCCTCAGGCAGCCACTTTTTCAACTTGCTTAAATCATCATTTTAGTTTTTTTCTACAATAAACACCTTTATTACAGACTATTTCTACCTAAACTTTGTAACCTACTTCTATTTCTATTTAGTGTTGACTCCTCTTCCCATTGTACGTCGTTTTAAATCAACTTCTCAAAGTGCTGAGACACTTAAGTACACTCAGTTGTGGGATCTAAGGAACTGTGGCTGTCCCTAGTTCTCAAAATGAGTTATCAGACCAGCAGCAACATCATCATCTGGGAACTTGTCAGAAATACAAGTTCTCTGGCTCTGCCCCAGATCTATACAATCCAAAATCCAGTCATATAACAAATCCTCTTGGTGGTTTTGATGTCTCTTATATTTAAGAATTTCTACTCTGGATACTTAAATCCCACCCCCCACCCCGCCCCACCCCGCCCCACCCCAGTAGATGGGAATTAACTCTCCTTTTTTCTGGTTATCAACAGCTACAACTATTTGACAAGGAGAGAATTCTGAGATGCTCTACATTAAATTATAGCAGCCAGAGAGGTAGAAACATAATTGTTAGTCTGTTACAAAAGGCCACCAAAAGTTGCTCCCATTCCTTCTATGTTTGTTGAAATTTCAGTCTAATTTCCAGGTGGCTGTTTCCGCAGATTATTTTACTCAGGCACCATGAATTCCAGGAGCCTTTGCTTCTTGTTTGCACGTGGGCTTTCCAGACTGCTGTCTACAGCCATTCCTCAAGAGTGGACATTTCTTTCTGGGGACTCTGTGCCTATACCAGAGCTGGACTGGCTTCACTTGCTCCCTCCCCTTTGCCTGTAGCCAATGTAAATTCTTTCAGAGCTTGCATCTTTCTCCCCGCTTCACTCACTTGATGTATAAAAAGGTTTGTAAACTCCTACAAAGTGGACATACAGTCTTTCATGCCCTTTCATATTCTTTTTGGCTAGCATTTTTTTGTCTAATAAAAACTTTCTCTAAGACTTGCAGCCATGGGGTTCAAATTTTTGTTTAACGCATTCCTTAAGTATTCATTATTGAATTAGTAGCCTACTTCCGGTTTTCATTTTATTTTTATTTAATGTCAACTGATGCCTGACAAAAGAAATCACATATTGTTGTAATGTGTTAGTGAGATAACCAGAGACACAGCCGAATTGTAAAGGAGCACTTCATTACACCGGCAGGCTGAAGGGGGGGCTATCCCCAAATCGACAGCCCGGGGCCTTCTTTGTTGCCTGCTTTTAAAGGCACAAACTACAGAAAGAAAAACTACATTCTCTTGGCACGGTTTTTGGCACTGTTAAGGGGGGCTGATACAGAGAAGGGGGTGAGAGGAGCTTCTTAGAGGTCAGGACAACCATTAATCTCTTTCTTTTCATGATTCCTCTGAGTTTCCAAGGCTCTCATTAATCCCTTATCTTTATAGTTTTCTTTGGGCTTCTCAAGGCCCTTACGTTTACAAAAAAGAAACTGCCAAGGTGTGTACCTGCAGTAACTGAGGGTCAGAGTGAAGTTATTACAATATGAGATTTGTTTGAAAAACAACACTAGAGGCTGACCCCCGTAAGGGACCAGCCCAGCAATTTCCCCACCAGCAACCTGATGGTCAGTGGGGTGGCCTGCCCAGAGAGTGCTCTGGAAGATCCCGAGCCCCATCGAGGAAGCTGGACTGGCAGCGCAGCACGCCTCAGGACTCAGCGCTCCTGGGTACCCAGCCTGCCGCCCAGGTTCAAAACCCAGCCAGAGCAGCCCATTTGTGTGCTGAAAACGCTGAGTGGCAGAGAAGCCGCGCCCCACGCCTGAGTGCTCTCCAATCGCAGAGCGCGCTATGACGCACAGTGCTGGTTGGGCGGTGCGTCCAGGGAAGCCCCGCCCCCCACCCGAATGCCAGCCAATTGCAACGCGCAGTGCGGAGCGCTTTGGCGAGGCGACGCATGGGGAGGCCCCGCGCACGCGAGCGGCGCGCTTGGAGATGTCTGGAGGCGGCAACTCTCGCGGCCCCAAGGTGAGCTGAGTCCCAGGAGCCGAGGCTTCAGCGGTTGCGCGGGAACTCTGGGCCAGCGCGTCCGGCTCGGTATTCCATCCTACCAGCCTGGCCCGCGGGGCTGGCCGCAGCCTCATCGGGGAGAGACGTGGGTGCTTTGCTGGTGGGGGTACCAGGCAGGGCTGCGGCCGGTTCCTCTGGGAGCGTGTACAGAGCCTGCGGCGCGGGGGCGGCTCCTGAGGTCGAGCTCCTGCCCAGGTGTGCGGAGGTCAGGGAGAGGAGCCTGCTGGAGCTGCGCAGGGGAGAGCCACTTCCTTGGGACAGGCAAGGGGTCGCAGCCACAGGGGTGACGGGAAGTGAGGCGCTCGGTGGAGTTGAATCTGGAACAAGCGGGAGAGAGATATTTGCCCTCGCTGGTGTTTGGTAGTTCTTTGATTTTTTAACTCTCGTGTAACACATCAAGACAGCGGTGTACATGGGAGTGGCTCTGCTGTCGTTTTTCCCCCAAATATCTGTTGCCGCACTTTCCATTTTACTCTCAACTTTTTCCGAATATTTCTCTTCCTGCTTCTGTGGAAGAGGAGTCTGAAGTTAACTCCTGCCAGTCTGTTTTACCAGCGTCTGCCAGTGTCTGGTCACGGAGTACGTGTGTAGAAAATACTGCATGAATGATATTCAAAGTGTACCTGTGCGGCACACCGGTTGAAAATCGCTGCTCTAAGGGCAGAGGCAGTTGGAAAGGAGAGGGGGATTTGATGTTTCACGGGTGGGATCTCTCTGAAAAGGACATTACTCTTGAGACACTGACAAAACTAGCTTTAGTGGGTTTCTTTTCATTTTATATAGCTTTCAAGGTAAGGTGTATAGCTGAGGAATGCGAGGGCACTGAAAAATGCCTATGTTGGTCTCCGGGCCAAGCTGCAGCTGGTGTGTGGCACTGAAGGCTGCATCCATTCACTGCACATATTGCAGGAACAAATCACCCATGCCCTGCAAGCAGCAGTACACACAGCAGTGCTGGCAAAGCAGAGAGCTAGAATAGTGCAGAGAAAGGGTGGCATTCTGTGTACATATGTGAATGGGATTGTTACTTATATGATGATTTTTTTAGGAGAGGTTTTATTTTCAAGTTCACTGGAGTTTGCTGTTTCATTACTAATTGCAGTGTATGTAGGTGTTAGCTCCCATTTCAATAACTGAATGTTTTGAGCAACACTGCGGTAGTTTCTCTTAAGGTTTAAAAGTTATGATTTGCTTTTACTTATTATCCTTTTTTTTTAAAATCTTTACTCGAGGATATTTTTCCATTTATCTTCCGAAGGGAGGGAGGAAGAGAGAGAGAGAGAGAGAAACATCAATGTGAGAGAGAGACATCAATTGGTTGCCACCCGCCCAACCCCAACCAGGCTGAGACTAACTGCAACTGAGGTACCTGCCCTTGTCCCAAATTGAACCTGGGACTCTGGTCTGTGGGCCAGTGCTCTAACTGCTAAGCCAAACTGGCCAGGGCTATTTACTACATTTCTTAATAGGTGTTACTCAAACAGGAAAGAAAACTTCATATATTCTCACTAGTCTTTGATGGGAGGGGTTAGTGAGGCAATTTGGAGAGATAAGATATCTTAAAAGATGTCAAGTAAATACAGGTGAATTTTAATACATGTTGTGCATTGAAATTTTTATTCTATACAGTAACAGAGAGACTGGGGAGGAACTTTATCAGATTGTGGCTATGGTGACAGGATTTCTTGCTTCTTACTGGCTAAAAAAATAAATGAAAGCCATTATAAACAGTGTTAACATATTAACCATGCCTTCCATAATTAAACACCCTCTTTAAAAACAGCCCTGGCCGGTTTGGCTCAGCGGTTAGAGCGTCGGCCTGCGGTCCAGAGAGACCCGGGTTCGGTTCCCACTAGGGGCATGTACTTCCGTTGCAGTTTGTCCCCGGCCCTGGTTGGTCGTGCGGGTGGCAGCCACTCGATGTGTCCCTTTCACATCGATGTTTCTCTCTTTCTCTCCCTCCCACTCTATCTGAACAAAAAATGAAAGAATGTCCTCAGGTGAGGATAAAAAAAAATAAAAAAATAAAAAAAAACCAAAAAACAGAAATTACACAGTCTGTCTTTCATTTCAACTTTGACTTTTATCCCAACATGAGTGGTTGGAAATGAGCTCTGGTAGGAATCAAATGTTAAAAGTGAGTTGATTTTTCAGAGAGCAACAGTGTACAGGTGGGGAACATGACTATACCTTCTCTCCCGCTTGGAGTCAGTGTTTCAGTAGATGCTAGAGAAGTTGGGAAAAACCGGACAGGAAATGTCAGCACTTCCACCAAAGGTCAAGGGAGCATTAAGATAATGGGCTGCATCCCAGACCCAGTGCTGACAGCCCTCTTCAGAGATCGGGAAGTAAATAGGGACTCAGAACTGCTCCCAGAAGGCACCATGAGGTCAGGAGCACTCAGGAGAGAGACAATGCAAGGAGGGAGGAGGGTTCAGTGAACAGCTCTGAAGTTACCCTTCCTGCCAGTCTTTAACATCAAAGTGCATTTATCCACCCCAGTTGGCAGATGGAAGTGCTGTGCAGGTGACAGTAGACCTCTGAGAAGAAAACAGAAATTGTTGAGTTTCAAATCACTGATTTGTATGCTTCCTTGAAACTGGTCCTTTCTATCTGGGGTATCAGACCCAGCTGTGACTGACCCCAAAACCCTGAGGGCAGAGGCTGTGGGATTCCCTGTGTAGTCCCCAGACCCTAATATGCCCATGCAGTGACTTAGTAAACTTTATCAACATCATTTCCATTTTAATTTCTAAGGCTATATATGTACTTGGTAAATAAAAGTCAAACAACAACCCCCGCCCAAATATATATATCCTGTACCTTTTTAAAGTTATTTCTAAGTTTTTTGCTTACAAATATGCTTGTCTCATCGTACCAAAGCAAAATATAAAAAAGCAAATACAGTGCCTACTTTCTTGACTCATCTTCCTTTTACCAAAAACTTCCTAAAAAGATAGTCCACATATACTGATTCAGCTTCCTTACAACTATGTTTTCTTGCTTCTGGAATATTATTTATTTATTTATTTTTGTTAATCTTCACCCAAGAATATTTTTCCATTGATTTTTTTTAGACACAGTGGAAGGGAGGGAGGGAAAGAAACATCCATGTGAGAGAGAGACATCCATTGGTTGCCTCCTGCACGACCCCAGGGATCAAACTTACATCTGAGGTATGTGCTCTTGACCAGGAATTGAACCCAAAACCCTTTCTTTGGTCCTCAGACTGAGGCTCTAACCGCTGAGCCAAACTGGCCAGGGCTGGAATATTACAGATTGTCTGACACACCGTCAATTTTGTAACTGATTTTAGGGAGTAAAAAGAAAACCAAACATACTTGTCGATTTTAAGACATCTGGATTTCAGAAATATTAACGTGGGAAAAAATCAAGGAAATAATATGAAATTGTTAAATCCAGTATAAGTTATTTACTTGGTCACTGTAGCATTTGACACATGTGCCACCTGATTTTATTTATTTTTTGGAGCATCCCTGAATGTTACTAGGCTGATTATCTTCCTGTCTTGCAACTGCTCATTTACTTCTCTTTACTGTCTCCCCTGTCATGTTCTAATTTTTGACCTTGTGCTTTTTCTCACTTTACACGTTTGTTTTAGGCAATCTCATACATTGATGTTAGCTGTTACTGCTTCATAGATGACTTTTAGAACTTTATTGACCTTTCCTGTCAGCTCAGTTTAAATCCAGTGTATCATTAAGTTATTCTCTCACTCTTAGTCCACTAGGCCCTAACAATTCCTCCTGTGTCTTGTTGGTTCAGCTTATTGATAGTGATAGTTTTGGCTAAGATGCCTAAGGTCTAGGCCCATATTACTTATAGAAAGCCCCCCTCCCCATACATTCCCCCCGCCTTTCATTCTTTTTTATGGCCTAGTAATATTTCATTATATATGTACCACATCGTTATCTAGTCATCTATTGATGAACATCTAGGTTGCTTTCATATCTTGGCTATTGTAAATAATGCTGTATGAATATAGGGGTGCATATATCTTTTTCAGTTAGTGTTTTGAATTTCTTCAGATAAATACCCAGAAGTAGAATTGCTGGGTCATAAGTTAGTTCTAGTTTTACTTTTTTGTGGTATCCTCATACTGTTTTCCATAGTGGCTGCACCACTTTGCAATCCCACCAACAGTGCATGAGGGCTCCCTTTTCTCTACACCCTCACCAACACATGTGTGAGGTGATATTGTGGTTTTGATTTACATTTCTCTGGTGATTAGTGATGTTGAGCATGTTTTCATATGTCTGATGGCCATGTGTATGTCCTCTTAGAAGAAATGTCTATTTAGGTCCTCTTCCCATTTTTAAATTGGATTGTTTGATTTTTTGGTGTTAAGTTGTATGAGTTCCTTATAAATTTTGGATATTAACTTCTTATAGGATGTATCATTGGTGAATATCTTCTCCCATTTTGTAGGTTGTCTTGTCATTTTGTTGATGGTTTTCTTTGCCAGGCAAAACAAAACCTTTTTAGTTTGCTATAGTACCATTTGCTTATTTTTTCTTTTGTTTCCCTTGCCCAAGGAGATATATGCAAAATAATATTACTAAGAACAGTGTCAAACAGTTTGCTGCCCATGTTTTTGTCTAGGAATTTTATGGTTTGAGGTCTTATAGTTACTCCTTAAATTCATTTTGAGGTTATTTCTTGTGGTATAAGAAAGTGGTCTAGTTTCATATTTTGACATGTATTTGTCCAGTTTTCTCAACACCATCTATTGAAGAGACAGTCTTTTTCCCATTGTATATTCTTCCTTCCTTTGTCATAGATTAATTGACCATATAGGTGTGGGTTTATTTCAGAGTTCTCTGTTCTGTTCCAATAATCTCTATGTTTCTTTTTATGCCAGTACCATGCTGTGTTGATTACTGTGTCCTTGTAGTATAGTTTGATATCAGGTAGTGTAATACCTCCAACTTTGTTTTTTCTTTTTCAAAATTGCTGTGGCTAGTTGGTTTTTGCGGTTCCATCTAAATTTTTAGATTATTTGTTCCAGATCTGCAAAAATTGCCATTGGTATTCTGGTAGGGATTACATTTATCCTATAGATTAAGTTTTGGATAGTATGGACATGTTAATGATGTTAATTCTTCCTGTCCATGAGCACAGTATATGCTTCTATTTATTTGTATTTTCTTCAATTTTTTTCTTCATTGTCTTATAATTTTCTGAATACAGGTGTTTTATCTCCTTGATTAAATTTATTTTTAGGTATTTTATTGTCTTATGCAATTGTAAATGGGATTGTTTTCTTTATTTCTCTTCTGATAGTTTGTTTTTACTAAAAGTGCAACCGATTTCTGAATTAATTTTGTACTCTGCTGCTTTCCTGAATTAATCAGTTTTAGTAGTTTTTTGGTGGAATCTTTAGGATTCTCTCTATATAGTATCATGTCATCTGCAAAAAATGACAGTTTTACTTCTTCTGTCTGATTTGGATGGCTTTTACTTTTTTTTCTTGTCTGATTGCTGTGGTTGGGACTTCCGGTACTATGTTGAATAAAAGTGGTGAAAAGTGGACAACCTCGTCTAATTCCTGATCTTAAGCAAAATGCGCTTAGCTTACTCATTGAATCTGATGTTAGTTGTGGGTTTGTCATATATGGCCTTTATTATGTTGTGGTATGTTCCCTCCATTCCCACATTGCTGAGAGTTTTTATTTTGTATTAAAAATGGATGCTGGATTTTGTCCAGTAGTTTTTCTGCATCTATTGATATGATCTTATTATTTTTATCCTTCATTTTGTTTATGTTGTGTATCATGGTAATTGATTTGTGGATACTGAACCAACCTTGCATCTCAGGAATAAATCCCACTTGATCATGGTGTATGATTTTTTTTATTGTATCGCTAGATCCAATTTGCAATATTTTGTTGAGGATTTACTGATTCAGTTTTGTTGGTAGTAGTCGGTTTGTTCAGATTTTCTGTTTCTTCTTGATTCAGTCTTGGAAGATAGTATGTTTCTAGGAATTATTTATATCTTTCAGATTGTCCACTGTGTTGTCATATAATATTTATTATTTTCTTACAATCTTTTGCATATCTGTGGTGTCAGTTGTCACATACCTTTTTCATTTCTTATGTATTTGGGTCTTGTCTTTTTTTCTTGATGAGTCTGGTTAAAGTTTTTTTTTTTTTTTTTTTATCTTTTCAAAGAAACAGGTTTTAGTTTCATTGATTTTTTTTTTTTTTTTAATCCTCACCTGAGGATATTTTTCTATTTATGTTCAGATAGAGTGAGAGAGAGGGAGGGTGGAAGAGAGAGAGAGGGAGAGGGAGAGGAAGACGGAGAGGGAGAGAGGGGGAGGGGGGATAAGGGGAGAGGGGGAGAGGGAGAGAGGGAGAGAGGGAGAGAGAAACATCGACGTGTAAGAGACACATTGACTGGCTGCCTCCTGCACAACCCTGACCAGGGCCAGGGACAAACTGCCACCGAGGTATGTGCCTTTGGCTGGAATCGAACCTGCAACTCATTGGTCCGTGGGCCAATGCTCTAACCACTGAGCAAACTGGCCAGGGCTCATTGATCTTTTGAACTGTTTTTTTGATGGTATTTTACTCATTTCTGCTAGGACCTTTACTAACTTTCTCTATTCACTTTGAATTTTTTTGTTCTTTTTCTTCTTTTTTTTTTTGGTACATGCCCCTAGTGGGAATCGAACCCCGGGACTCTCTGGTCCGCAGGCCAACGCTCCAGCCTGAGCCAAACCGGCCAGGGCTTGTTCTTTTTACATAAGGTGTAAGTTTAGATTATTTATTTGAGATTTTTTGTTTGTTTGTTTCTTGAGGTAGTCCTGTATGTCTATGAATTTTTCTTTTAGAACTTCTTTTGCTGTGTCCCATAGATTTTGGGTCATTTTGTTTTTATTATCATTTATCTCAACTTTTGATTTCTTCCTTGATCTCATTGTTAACCCATTCATTGTTTAGTATTATGTTATTTAGCCTCCATGTGTTTGTATTTTTTAGTTTTTTTTTCTCTTATAAGTAATTTGTAGTTTCATACCATTGTTCTCAGAGAAAATGCGTGGTATGATTTCAGTCTTCTTAAATTTATTGAGACTTGTTTTTTGCCCTAACATGTGTGCTGCAAAATGTTCCATGTGTACTTGAAAAGAATGTATATGCTGCTGCTTCGGGTTAAAATGCTCTAAAAATATCAATTACATTCATCTGGTCTATGTGTCCTTTTTAAAAAAAAATTTTTTTTTTCCTTTATTGATTTTTAGAGAGGGGAAGTGAGAAGGAGAGAGAGATAGAAACATTGATGAGAGAAAACATCAATTGGCCGCCTCCCGCATGCCCCCCACTGGGGATCAGGCCAGCAACTTGGGCATGTGTCCTGACCAGTAATCGAACCGGCAACCTTTTGGTGCATGGGTTGACACTCAACCACTGAGCCACACCAGCTGGACTCTAATGTGTCTTTTAAGTCGCTGCTTCCTTGTCTGTTTTCTTTCTGGAAGATCTATACATTAATTTCAGTGGGGTGTTAAAGTCTCCTATTATGATTATATTTCTGTTAATATATTTGGGGAAAGTTTTCAATTAGCAATTATTGCACCTCCAATAAACCTCATTGGCTATTATAGCAAAGCTAGATGGATTATATCCTTTTGTTGGATTGATCCTTTATCATCGTGAAATACCCTTATTTGTGTCTTATGACTGCCTTTGTTTTAAAATCTATTTTGTCTGATCTAAGTATAAGTATCACTACCTAACTTTTGTTTCCATTTACATGAAATATCTTTTTTAACTCCTTTACATGTAGTCTGTATGTTTTGATCTGAAGTAGGTCTCTTGTAGAGAGTATATGTATAGGTCTTGTTTTCTTATTTATTCAGCCACCTTGTGTGTTTTTATTGGAGCATTTAGTTCATTTACACTTAAAGTGATTATCATTACGTACATAATTTTTGCCATTTTATTCACATTTATGTTCTTTTCCCTCCCTTCTTCTTGAAGAAGGCCCTTTAAAATATCTTGTAATATTCATTTGGTGGTTATTAACTTGTTTAGCTTTTTCTTGTCTGGGAAGCTCTTTATCTCTCCTTTAGTTTAAAATGATAGCCATGCTAGATAGAGTATTCTTAGTTGTAGATCCATGCTTTTCATCACTTTTAATATTTTATTCCATTCCCTTCTGGTCTGTAAAGTTTCTGTTGAGAAATCAGCTGACAATGTTATGGGCCTGATGTAACTAACTGACTTTTTCTTTGTAACCTTTGGCATATTAATTATGATGTGTCTTAGTGTGGAGCTTTTTAGGTTTATCTTCTTTGGGACTCTGATCCAAGGGAATGGAGTTGTGATTTCTGGCAAAGAGTGCCATGGACACAGGTGTGGTGGTGGAAATCTACAGGCTGTATTGGCAGTGGCAAGTGGAGTAGACCAGATTGGCTGGAGGGATGTAGGAGAACACTGAAAATTGAGGTTAAAGGCCAGGCTAGTAGGTATCTGAACTTGGGGTCAGCTCTCATGTTTTCATATTTGTGAGAGCGTTTCTGTCTGAGCTGCTGGAGGGCAGGATTTTTCTTGCTCGTCTTGTGTCCCTGGGGCCTGTCAGAGTGTCTTCATGCAGTGGACACTCAATACATGTTTACTGAGTGACTGAAGATGAAAACACTAGAACTCTGTCATTTATATTAAATTAGAGGCTTCTAGTCCCTAAAGAATCTGAGTATGGATGAAATACAAGAAGCAAAAGACAAATCAAATGTAACCAAAACCAAAACAGTGGCAGGCCTGATAAATGTTTTATTGCTTGAGAGAAGGAAAGGGCACTGAGAAAACAAGTGGGCAAGTACTTGGTAAGAACTAGCACTGATCACTAACTAGCTTACTAACTAGCTAACTTATTTAAAACATCTGTTCTTCAAAGTTGAGGCCAGAGTCATTGTCTCTCCTTAATGTAGGTAGATTCCTGAAGGGGAAAGTGTTGACATCCTTCAAGCATATGGTTTGAAACATTAGGATTTATTCAGATACCCAACAGCACTTTTTTGCATTCAGTTAGACTTTCTATTTGTTCTCTAAATGTATTAAATGATATATGGAACAATATTTAGAAATGTTAACTTCTTTCCAAGGGGAGTAGCCCAGAGAAGTATAGCGCGATGCATTAGTTTCAGGGAATAAAGTTTCAAAATGAATGAATCAAATACATAAGCATAGTGTCCCTAAAGAAATGAAACATTGAGCTGGGCAGAGCAGTAATAAGGGAAAGTGGTTTGTAAGGGGCTGATTGGATAGTAAAGCAGTGAAGCAGTTTAACCTTTTTGTGTTTTAACTACTTCAATTCTTTCCTTCTAAAGTTTGCTCCATTTGCCCGGCCAGTGTGGCTCAGTGGATTGATTGAGCGAAGTCCCATGGACTGAGAGGTCCGGTTCAGTTCCTGGTCAGGGCACATGTCTGGGTTGCAGTCTCTGTCCCCAGCAGGGGGCGTGCAGGAGGCAGCTGATTGATGTATCTTTTCTCACATCGATGTTTCTATCTCTCTTTCCCTTTCTCTCTCTCTAAAAAAAAAAAGAAAAACCAATAAAACATATTTAAAGTTTGCTCCATTCAAAATGTAGTCAGTCCTCATTATTCATGGATTCTGTATTTATGGATTTACCTACTTGCTCAAATTTATTTTTAATTCCCAACTGAATACTTGTGCTTTTGCCGTCATTTGAAGGCATGGTAGAACAGAAAAAAATTTTGAGTTGCCTGACATGTATTTTCCCAGCTGAGGTTGAACAAGGTGACTTTCTGCTTGCTTGTTCTAGCTGTCTATGCTATAAACAAGTGATCATTTTCTTAGTCTTTTTAGGGTCATGTTTTTGTGCTTTGTATTGGTCATTTCACTGTTTAAAGTGATATCTAAGCATAGTGCTCTACCATGAACTTCAGAATGTGACCTTATTTGAAAATAGGGTCTTTGCAGATGTCATTAGTTAAGATGAAGTTACACTGCATTAGGATGGGCCAGTGACTGTTGGTAGTCCTTTATAAGGACATCTTATAGATGAGAGGACACAGAAATACAGGAGAGAATGCCATGTAATGATGGAGGCAGAGACTGGATTGATGCAACTACAAGCCAAGGAATGCCAAGGGTTACTGAAAGAAAAAGACAAGATTTTTTCCTAGAACCTAAAGAAGAACTATACCTTCATTTTGTACTTCTAGCCTCCAGAATTGTGAGAATATTTTATTGTTTTATACCTCTGAGTTTGTGGTAATTGGTTATGATAATCCTAGGAAACTAATACAGTGCTTTATCTTTTACCAATTTATTATTCACCTCTTTCTTTCTCTGTCTTGTTTGTTTCTCTTTTTAAATTCATTTTTAAAAATTTTTAATTACAGTTGACATACGTCATTGATTACTTTCAGGTATACACCCCAGTGACCAAATACTACATAACTTAATGAGTGATCACCCCAATAAATCCCATCCAACACCACAGATAGTTATTAGAATGTTATTGACTATATTCCCTATGCTGTACTTTACATCCCCATGACTATTCTGTAACAACCAATTTATATTAATACCTTCACCTTTATTGCCCATTCTCCAACCCCCCCTCCCCATCTGGCAACTGACAAAAAGTCCCCTGTATCTTTGAGTCTGTTTCTGTTCTGCTTGTTCATTTTGTTTTTACGTTCAGTTGTTGATAAATATGTATTTATTGCTATTGTATTGTTGATATTTTTAAATTTTTTTATTCTTGACAGTATTACAGATGTCCCCCATTTCCCCCGCCTTTGCCGCCCTCCACCCAGCCCCCATCCCACCTCAGGCCTTCACCACACTATTGTCTGTGTCCATGGGCTGTGCATATATGCATATAAGTTCTTTGGTTAATCTTTTCCTGTCCTTTCCACCCTCACCCCTCTGAGATCAGTCAGTCTGTTCCATGCCTCTGAATCTATTTTGTTTGTCAGTTTATTTGATTTATTATATTCCACATATAAGTGAGATATGTGATGTTTATCTTTCTCTGACAGGCTTATTTCACTTAGCACAGTAATCTCCAGAGATTGCTTTTAAAGTTTCTCTTTCTGAGAGTTCATTATTGGTGTATAAAAATGCCATTGATTTCTAGATTTTAATTTTGTATCCTGCTATTATACTTTGCCAAACGCATTTATTAAATCTGTTAGTTTTTTGGTGGAGTCTTTAGGGTTTTCCATGTACAGTATTACATCATCTGCAAATAATAACAGTTTTACTTCCTCCTTTCCAATTTGGATGCCTTTTATTTTTCTTCTTGTCTGATCGCTGTGGCTAGGACTTCCAGTACTATGTTGAATAAGAGTTGTGAAAGTAGACATCCCTGTCTTGTTCCTGAAGTGTTTTAAGAGAAACACTTTTAGTTTTTGCCTGTTAAGTATGCTGTTGGCTGTAACCTCCATGTGTTTGAATGTTTTTTGAATGTTTTTATTGTAGTTGATTTCTAGTTTTGAAACCAAGTGGCGGTGTTTGGGTTTTTGCCTCGCAAAATTGAAGAATGAGTTCACAGACCAAGAGTAAGCAATAGGAAAGTTTATTTGAAAAACAGACAGACTCCCTGCAGTGAGGAGGGGCCCCAAGTGGGTTGCCGGTGGGGCTCTGTTGTCTGAGGGTAGATATATGTCTTGCTGGCCTCTGATTGGTCCTTTCAAGGAATTCTGCCTTAGCAACATCCATATATTTTAAAGTTTGTGTTTCCTGCCTGACTCGGTTCAGCCCTAGGTCATCTACAGGGGGCCTCAGTGGCTTTCTTTTTTTGATAATTTCAACTTCTCCTAGACTATTAGTGATGAGGAGGAGAAATGCCCTTGGAGCAACCCTATGCTTGCTTTTGGTTTCTTTTCTAAGTCTGATTTTGGTTTTCTATAATCTTTTTTAAGGTGACCTGGCTTTCTGCAATAGGATCATACTCTATAGTTTTGCAGAACTCACTCAGCAATCCTTGTTTGAAACCAGCCTTTCTGTTTTGTTGTTGTTGTTGTTATGTAATTGACCTGTGCTCCTTCCAGGAGCTTCTAATTTGCATTTCTATGAATGAGGGCTGATGTGGATGTAGTTGCCTTTAATGTTATCCCTAAGTTCTCTTAAACTGTCCTCATGCTTTTATTTATTTATTTATTTATTTATTTATTTATTTATTTATTTATTTTTATCCTCACCTGAGGACATTTTTTCATTTTTTTGTTCAGACAGAGTAGGAGGGAGAGAGAGGAAGAGAGAGAGAGAGAGAAACATCGACGTGAAAGGGCCACATCGAGTGGCTGTCACCCGCACGGCCAACCAGGGCCGGGGACAAACTGCAGCCGAGGCACATGCCCTTAGCGGGAACAGAACCCGGGTCTCTCCAGACCACAGGCCGATGCTCTAACCGCTGAACCAAACCAGCCAGGGCTGTCCTCATGCTTTTAAAGTATTTTTTTATTTTTGCTATTCTGATGGCTTTTTCTACCTTTTCTTCTAATTCACTTATCTGATCCTCTGCTTCATCAAGCCAGTTTTTAATTCCTTCCAGTGTATTCTTGATGTCAGATACAGTATTCTTTGTTTCTACCTGGTTCTTATTCATAATTTCTATGTCTTTTTCCATGCTGAGTTAGCTCCCATTAAGTTCCTTTTAGTTCCCATTAAGTTCCTTGTATTTCTCATTAAGTACCTTGTAGTTCTAAGTTCCCTGCACATCTTTATAGCCATTACTCTGGACTCTGTGTCTGATAATTTGCTTACCTCCATCATGTTTAGGTCTTTTTCTGGTGATTCATACTTTTCTTTGGGCTGTTTCTTTGTCTCCCCATTGTAGTTGTTTCTTTGTGTTATCTCTTTGTATTAGAAATATGTGCTATGACTTCCAGTCTTCATGGGTGTGCTTCTGTAGTAAATGTTCTTGGGACCTAGTAGTGTGGTCTCCTTGTACTACTGAGCACTATGCTCTAGGACTGACCCTTTTGTGGGTTATTTGGGCTCTCCTGTTGTAATTGGGTCTTTTTTTGTTGTTGAAAGTATTACAGATGTCCCCCCTTTTCTGCCATTGACCCCCTCCTTCCCACTCCCACTCCCCTCCTGCTTTTGTAATTGGGTCTTGATTGTTGTCTTGCTCTGGCTGGGCTCTCCTCTCAGGCTGGCTAACTGTAAGGCTCAGCCACTACCATGTTGTGTGAGCTGACAGGGCAACACAAAACCAAACTAAACACACAGGAAACAAATAGGATCCTACAAAATATTCTGACAACAATAGCAAAATCAACCACGAAAGAAAAGAGAATTAGGAAAGAGAACAAGAATAATAAATAATAAGACTGAGAGAAAAAGATAATATTACTAATAGTAAAAAATGGAGACTCTACTGGAAGAGAAAATGGGAATAACCACTGTTCTGAAAGGAAACGAGAGAGCAAAAAATAAGAGTAGAGAGTAGGTAATGGAAAACAGTAAAAAAACAAAAGAAGACAGACAGAAAGAAAAATTTTGTAATGGTAAAAAGAAGAGAGAGAAAGGTAAAGCCAAAGAAAGAATGAAAAGGAAAAGAAAAACAATAGTGTATGAAAAGGAAGGAGGACAATATGAAAGAAATGAGAGAAAAATAAAAATATTAACAATAATAATGTAATACCAAAGCAATATAGAAGAAAATATTGAAATAAAGAACAAAAATAAAATAAAATAAAAGTAGAAAACCAGCTGGGTGAAGTTGGTCTGGGCAGTTTATGTTGTCTGAGGCATACTGTTTTGTATGTGATTTCAGGCCGCCTGTGAGGTGCTTTTCTGCCAGCCACTGTCAGCTGTCCAGGTTTGGCTCTCAGTGTCCTGTAGCTGTGGTCTGTCTGAGGCTCTCTGAGGACTGCCTCCTTCTGTCGTCTACTTTGCCTGGTCTTCTTCCAGTGTCTTCTGAAGAGAGTCTTTAGGTTGTGAGCTGGGCCTTGAGCTGGGCCCCTTGGCTAAGGCGACTAAGCGACTCCATCTTTATCGGCAGTGGACCTTCCTTGGTATTTTTCCAATAATAGGTTGATTACCCCTAGAAGTAAAGGAACTTTGTTTAAGGTTATGGTTGACCTACATAATGGGATGTATCTTGCAGTTTCTGAGTCCAGTCGTCCCTTGCCACTTCGCACTTTGACGTTCGCTGCTTCACTCAGTATAAATAAAAAATCCTACTTTGCAGAAATTCATTTATCGCAGTAGAGTCTGGAACTGATTAACTGTGATAAATGATGGCGACTGTATCAGGAACTGAAAATCATGAGCCCAGTGACTAATGCTTATTTTGGCTTCTGTAATAACCGATTTTGTACCCATCATTGTACCGGTTCCCTGAGGGGGAGCCAAAAGGGAATGTGGCTTCTGTCTTTAAAAGCGGATGAGCAGCCCTGGCCGGTTTGGCTCAGCGGTTAGAGCTTCGGCCTGCGGTCCAGTGAGACCCGGGTTCGGTTCCCGCTAAGGGCATGTACCTCGGTTGCAGTTTGTCCCCGGCCCTGGTTGGTTGTGCGGGTGGCAGCCACTCGATGTGTCCCTTTCACGTCGATGTTTCTCTCTCTCTCTCTCTCTCTCCCTTCCACTCTATCTGAACAAAAAATGAAAAAATGTCCTCAGGTGAGGATAAAAAAAAAAAAAAAAAAAAAAAAGCGGATGAGCAAGAACAGTCAGGGCCGTTGATTTGGGGAGACTATGCCCCCTGCAGCCCGCTAGTGAATAAAGCACTCCTCTCATTTACAATTCGGCTGTGCATCTCTGATTATCTCGCTGACACGTCATAACAGTTGGAGCCAGACTATGGTGGCCCCTGCTTAGAGATTACACCATCACACACTTAAAGGAGATGAAATTAATCTTTGCTTCAAAGCCAAACTCCTTAGTCTCTACCATGTCCTCCAACTCTAGTTCCCCCTAAGGTGGCCTGGTGGAAGTTCAGGTTGGGTACAGCCTGCCTCCTTTTCTGCAGGAGAAATTTCATTTGTCTTGGGCTCAGTGGGATTGATAAAAAAAGTCATGGTCTAGAATGTTGTCTGCCCACTTCACAGGAGGGGGCTAAGCATTTCCTCCTGCATGCAGACAATGGCTTCTGACAGTCTTACTCTTGGAATGCGCTGCTCTGAGCTGTTCTCCCAACCCTCACTTAAATGCACCTCATGGGGGTATCTGAGGTTTCTGAGAGCTGATCCAAACCCTTTCTTTTCTGGGGTGGTGTTCCCAGCCTGCAGGAGGGGAAGACGTGCTCTACCCCGCCTTCCTGGGACTGGCTGGCTGAACTCACAGGGCACTCTGATCAGCTTCCCCACAGTGTTGTCACAAAGCCCAATTCTTGCTTGTCTGTCTCCCCAGTATAAGCCTTCCCTGGGGGATGCCATCCAAACACACACACACACACACACACACACACACACCCCTGCTCTGCAAGGACCTGCTGCCCTTGAAGCACACATCTAAGTAGAAGGTGTTACAAAGTCAGCCCCACGCAGGATTCCGTCTCTCCACACAACTGTACTCAGTAAATCTGGGGCTAAGAATCCCAGTTCTGCTCATGCTCCCTACTGTTTTCAATGCGGGTCAAAAATCCCCCATCTGTCCTGCTGCCAACTCCACAGGATGGAGCAGTTTGTGTGGCCCCACCGGTGGGAGGAGGCATTCCAACCCTGCACTGGAGGTGGTAGAATCCTATTTCCCTTCTGCGCAGCACACAGTTTAATCACTGTCTGGGGCTCTGCACATTGCCTTAGGGAAAGCAGAGGGTCCCTCAAAGTCACTACTGGGTGCGGCCCTCAGGCCCCCCCACCCCCCATTTTTGGAGCTGGATACTGCAGTACAGCCTTTGCAGTAGTCAGAGCCCTGGTGAACCTCTCCTGCTGGGGCTGCAGACATTAGGCGTGCTCTTTCACTGGATGTAGACAGAGTTGCCCTGGATCCCTCTGCCTGTGGCTTTGTGGGCTTCCTTTCAGTCTCTGCTGCTCCGGGTTTGGGATTCCTGCCTTGGGAATTGAGCCCACAATCCAGAGGGGACAGGAGCTTTGCAGCCAAAATCACTAGGGCCTCTGGGCCCAGCACCAGTTCTGGGGAGTGGGAGCTCCCCCAGCTCCCCCTGGGACTCCCCCTTTCCTGGACTCCCTCTCTCTTAGCAGTGTCTACATTGTTTCTTCAGTGCTCCTTAGACGAAATATGTCCAATCAGCTGTACTTCTCTTGTTTTCTCAAGCTGACCGCACAGTATTTTAAGTGTAAATCCAGTCTGTGGCTGGGAGAAAGGGCACACAGCCTCTTGTTACACCACAGCCATCTTTCGCACTGGCTTTTATCTCACAATATTTCTTATCAGCTATTTTTCAATTGGTTTTTCTAGCCAAATGCTCTGCATTTTAGCTACAAGGCGTGTCCGGTGCTGGGAGCAGGCCTATAGAGCTTCTTGCTTATCAGCATCCATCTGGGAACCCCCCCTCTTGTCCATATTTTTATCTCCTTTTTCTTCCTAAAGAAAATCCTTAAACATTTCATATAATACTGGTTTGGTGGTGATGAGCTCCTTTAGCTTTTTCTTGTCTGGGAAGCTCTTTATCTGTCCTTGGATTCTAAATGATAGCTTAGCGGGGTAAAGTAATCTTGGTTGTAGGTTGTTGCTTTTCATCACTTTGAATATTTATTGCCAGTCCCTTCTGTCCTACAAAGTGTCTTTTGAGAAATCAGGTGACAGTCTTATCAGAGTTCCCCTTTAGGTAACTAACTGCTGGCTCTCTGGGGGAAGGGCTCATCAAAGGAACAACGGCCTCCACCAGCACTTCCGTCCTGGAGAAAGCTGCCCCTCCAGCTCTTGCCCTGATACCAAACAATTCAGTTCCTCCCTGTATGTCTCTGGTGCCTTTTAAGCTGCCTCCTTCATGCTGGAGCCCAGAGGAAGTGAGTCCAAGTAAGTCTGTGCGTGGGCCCTTTAAGAGGAACTGCCTGGGACTCCAGAAGCCTCAGCCTCCCTCAGCCTCAGTTCCCACTGGTTTTTACAGTCGGAAGTTATGGGGACTTCACTTCCTGGCACTGGAACCCTGAGCTGGAGTCCTGTTGTGGGACGGGGACCCCTCACTCCTCAGTGGGGACCTCCACAACCGTGATATCACTCCTGATTTTTATCCGTCACCTGTGGGTGTGAGACCAGCTTGTTCCACTTCTGCAGTCCTGATGTGGCTTCTTCAGTTCTGTAGTTTGAGGACTTCCATTCAGCTTGATTTCAGATGGTTCTGAATGATGGTTGTTCTGGAGTTCAGTTGTAATTTTGATGTGGTTGTGGGCGGAGGTGACTGCCCTCTTGACCTACGCTGCCATCTTGGTCAGAAGTGGTGTCTCTGTCTTTTTCCCTTTTTGTGTCTCCCCTTCTCGTCCTCTTCCTCTGTCTCTGTGGCTTCTTCAGTTCTGTCTCTCTCTCTGCATGTGTATATCTCATTTTGTTGTGTACTATTTTAGAATAATTTGAGAATAGTGCACCTTTACCCCAAAACATTTTTTCCTAGAATATAAGACATTCTCTTACATAAGCATGATATAATTATAAAATAGGAAATTAAAAATTGATGCAACACTATTATCTAACCAACAGTTCATATTCAAATTTTATTAATTGCCTAAAAATGACTTGTTTTGCCTAGTTTAAGATCCAATCTGGATTATAGGTTTTATTTTATTTTCATGCTTCTTTAATCTTCTGTTAATCTGGGGACATTTCCTCAGACTTTGTGTTTCTTGACCTTGTCATTGTTGAGGTGTGAAGGCCAGTTTTGGCCAGTCTGATACTTTCTCCTGTATAGGTAGAGGTGATGTGTTTTGGCAGGAATATCAGAGAAGCTGTCTTGTGTTTATGTCAGTGTTTCATGTCAACGTTGCTTTACTCAACATTGACCACTTGATCACCATGATGTCTGACAATTTCTCTACTGTAAAGTTACTATTTGTACCTTTGAAGTTAGTAAGTAATTTGTGGAGAGATGCTTTGTAACCATGTAAATATCCTCTTCACCATCAAACTTTCACCCACTATTCATTATTGATTTTCTAAATCTGTCATTTGTTTGTTTATATCAATATAGACTCATTCTTATTTTATTCAGTAGGTCATAATCTTTTATTGTTATTATTTATTTGATTGTCCCACATTTAGTTAGTGGGAGCCCCTTCATGCAGTCTCAGGTGTCCTTTAGACACATTTTCATTATTCCTTGAGCACTCACTTGCTCTGTGGTTCGAGATAGTTCAGGCTCGTTTTGTACTTGCCTGTCCCATCTCCCATATCACCCATTTCTTGAAAGATCTGACCTGGGCTGATTTAATGCGTTAAAGGTATTCTGGATATTTTCCACTTTTACTGTGTTAGATCACTAAGTGAGTTTCTTTAGAGATGTCAGGGAATCTGCGCAGTGGCAGAGGGTGAACCTTAACCCTCTTGAGGACAGATGCCTGTCATAGACGTGCCCGCACCGTGGGAATCTCTACATAGGTGGAATGTGCTTAGAGCAGTTACATGTTAAAATACCATCTATGTTATGGCTGAATTTGCTTTTTATGAATTTGTTTCCTTTTTTCTAGTTAAGGACATTTTAACGGTATGTTTTAATCTATATGTTATTTTTTTAACCAGTGGTATCGATGAGGGGTTTTATTTCTGATTTGCTGATCATCTCATAGTAGTTGATCTTTATTTGATTCTCACTGCAAATGTAAAATATTCCTTAAGATAAAATGCAAACTTAAAAACTTATGAAGTGAATACATGTCTGTTGTACACGTTTGTAAACAAAACAAAAAAGCTTGGAACATAAGTCTGTGTTATCACTATTGTTGGATGTAAATTCCTTGGCTCATATTTTCTTTCCTTGAGTATCTTAAATATGTTATTCTACTTTCTTTTGGCATAAAGCATTGTTGTCAACGTCAATGTAATTTTTATTCACTAGTAAGTTACTTGTATTTTTTTCTAGCAGTTCAAAGAACTTCTTTCTTTTTTTTTAATCCTCACCGAGGATATGGTTTTTATTGATTTTAGAGAGAGGGGAATGGGGGGGGGGAGAGAGACATCGATTGGCTGCCTTTCATACACGCCTCCACCAGGGATCGAACTCGCAACCTAGGTATGTGCCCTGACCGGGAATGGAACCCGCAAACTTTTGGTGTCCAGGATGACTTTCCAACCAACTGAGCTACCTGGCCAGGGTTCAGAGAATTTCTTAAGTCTGTTTACTAGGATATATCCTCTTTTGATTGCTTCTGGGTTGATATGTTCAGGTATGTTGTGTGCTTCAATATGTAATTTCCTTTTTTGTTTTTGAATTTCAGCAAAGGTTTTTATGGAATTGTAGATTTTAGTATTTGTTCTTTCCCATTGCTTTGGTTTTCTTCTTCAGAGATTTCTATTATCTGTGTGTTGGATCCTGAGAGAAACTTGATCACTCTGTTTCTCTTGAAACCTTTTACTCTTTCTTCATTGGAGGGTAAACTTTATTTATTTATTTATTTTATTGAATTTATTGCGGTACACGGGTTAATAAAATCATACAGGTTTCAGGTATACAGTTACACAACGTGTTATGTATAAACTGTATTGTGTATTCACTCCCCCAAGTCAAGTCTCCTTTCATCACTATTTGTCCCCCCTCACCCTCCTCTATCTCCCCCACCCTCCTCCATCTCCCTCACCCTCCTCCATCTCCCCCACCCTCCTTCCCCCAGCAGTTACCACACTGCTGTCCATGAATGGAGGGTAGACTTTAAAATTTCCTCATTACCTTCTGTTTCTCTTAAGATATTATCTGTGATATCTATTTGTTCTTGGGTTCCTTCTGATTTAGTCCTTTTTTCCTGAGGTGATTTTTATTTTTTATTTTTTATCTTCACCCGAGGACATTTTTGCATTTATCTTCAGATAGAGCGGGAGGGAGAGAGGGAGGAAGAGAGAGAGAGAGAAACATCGATGTGAGAGAGACACATCGGCTGGCTGCCACCCACACGACCCCAACCAGAACTGGGGACAAACTGCAACCGAGGTATGTGCCCTTAGCGGGAACCGAACCCGGGACTCTCTGGTCTGTGGGCCGACACTCTTAACTGCTGAGCCACACTGGCCAGGGCCTGAGGTGATTTTTTAAAGAGATAATTTCTGCCCATGATTTTATTGATCATATGCTAGAATTAAAATCCTGATCCAGCTCTGCCTCTAACTAGCAAATAACTTAACGTGAAGAAGCCTCAACAAGTTTGTAAATATCAAGATAACTCAGCCTTCATTCACTTTTATTCTGCTTCAGATTGCTTTAAGGAGTCCATTAAAAAAATGTGTTTTATCTAAATGAACAAAATCATTGTTAGCACAATTAAAAGTATTGAAAGATAGGCATTAAACCAAAAAACAAATTCAATACATCCTAACATACACAATTTTAAAGTGTGTAGGGAATTATGAGGTGATTATTTTCTACTTCTTAAGTTTTGTCATTTCATTTCTGAATTTTTATTAGGACAAGGGTCTCAAGGTCTGGGTGGTTCTTACTAAATGCTAATCTTGCAGAATGTTAAAATGTAGCACAATATTTTGTAGTATCAACTAGCCAACTACAAAGAAGAAATTAATGTGTAATTGATCAAATGGTATATATAAGCAATGGCTAAGACTCCTTCTGGGAAGACAGAGCTTTGGATGTATACCTGTCTCCTTTACTTGCTGCAAGTCATAACTAATGGCAGCCCATCTCATTCTTGAATATAACACCCCAAATGGCAACCCCTTGAGTTTGGTAACATTTTGGTAAGCTGAATGCCTAATTAATTAATTAATTAATTAATTTTCAGTCTCACCTGAGGATATTTTCTAAATGGTTTTAGAGAGGAAGCGGGTGGGGGGGGAGAGAGAGGGAGGGAGCGAGAGAGAGAGAGAGAGAGAGAGAGAGAGAGAGAGAGAGAGAGAGAGAGAAGAAAAGAAAAGAAAAGAAAAGAAAAGAAAAGAAAAGAAAAGAAAAGAAAAGAAAAGAAAAGAAAGAAAAGGAAAGCAGAAAAGAAAAGAAACCTGCTATCTTTTGATGTATGGGACAATGCTCTAAGCAACCTAGCAACCAGCCCGGGACAGAATGACTAATTTTGTTTTGAAATACAGTAAGCCCTCATTTAATGTTGTCATTAGGTTCTTAAAAACTTCATCTTTAAGTGAAGTGACATGTGACAAAACCAGTTTTACCATCGGCTAATTGATACACACAAGAGTTCATTAGATGGCATGTTTCTGGTCACAAAAATACCACCAAACTTCTAGATAAAGACCTAACTCGTCTAATATTAAACATTGAAATAAGTGTGAGCTATAAGTACATTTAAGAAAGATTAATGAAAGCAAGTAAGAGTCTATCCCTGAAACTCAGGGTGCCAGGCGGGAACCAACGCTGGGCAGAACACTCTTCCATCGCAGGGAGAACTCATGCATACCTGTACTCACCCACACGGGACATTTAGACACGCCAGTCACCTCACATGCATATCTTTGGGATGTGGGAGGAAACGAGTACCCCAAGAAAACCTGTGCAGACATGAGGAGATCCTGGAACAGTGGCCCAGGCCAGGAATCGATTTTTTTTCTCTCACCAACATTATAATGAAACGATATTGAACCTAATAATGTTATTTGATGACCTACTGTAGTAGGTTACAGTTTTTTTCTTTTTTGTGGGCATGTCTTTGTGTGCTTTCTTTGTGTGTGGGAATGTTATTTTGCTCTTTTGTTTTTTGCTAATAACTTTGTATGGGATTTGGCTCTGATTACTTTCTGTTACTTATTTTTGTTTTACAGGTTTTCAGAATTTTTAGGAGGCAGGATTCAAGATAGCTTTTATAACTTCTGTTGTTTCCTTGTAGTTTGCAAATATGTGGCCTCTTATTTATTTGTTATTTAGATATTTCTTGGCTTTGCTCCCTCCACCACTCAATTTGGACGTTTTCTTCTTTGTTTTGTTTTGGCTATCATCCTGAGCAGATTCCACACTCAGCAGTTCTCTTTTCAGTATTGGGCCCTTTTTGGGAAGGTGGTCCTAGCTGACTGGTTTTTGAATATCCTAGATGACTCCCCCCCACCCCCACCCCTTTGGATCTTGGGTGGAGCCCTTGTTCTCACCCCTTTTCAGATACCTCTCTCAGATCACCTCTGCTTTCTAGTGAACATCAGATGTCCCTGTGCTTAGATCCTTCTTTGCTCCCTTGCTTCTCTCAGCTTCTTGCCTTTCAGATATGATACCATGCATGAGTTTGCAGGGTTGATTGTTATCCTCAGCCATTTGTATTCTGAACATTGTTGACTGGTTGTAATTGTTGTCTACGCACTTTTGGTTTTGCTATCTCATTACTCCTTCTTCATGTGGGGATTCAGAGACATCTAAAAACTATGCCTTCACTACTGCCATTCCTGGGTTTCCATATTGTTAATTGTCAACTTAATGTGTATTTAATGAAGTTGATTTTTTTTTCCTTTAAAAATTATCTCTACAGAGAAAAAGAAATCGGGATATAGAATACCCATCCTTTCCAGGAGAGCATCCACTGCAGTTCAGAAGAGCAGGTCTCAGGACAGTGGGGGCAGCTGCTTCTCTCTCAGAAGCATGGCTCAGGTGTGAAGAAGGATTTCAGGATACTCCTGGGACTTCGGTAACGTACAGTAAAACCTCGATATGATAGACTGATTTGAGCAAGGGGGTGTCCTTTAAAGCTGAAAGTTCGTTATATAGTAAAGTAGTTTTTCTGAATGTGTATGTTGAAAAATTGAATTATTTAGTTTACCTGTTTTTATTTATATAGGCACGTTTGTGTAATTAAAATTAGGTATGTAAGAAGAGTTTAATTTCACAGAAAAGTTTTCTATGTGTATTACAGTAATTTTAAATTTATACTGAATAGGTCTAGTAAATGCGTGCATTCACCAGTTACTGCCAGTAAACAAATGCACACGTCTGGGCGTGGCTTAGCGCAGTAGGTACATCAGTCAACATGCATTAGAACTGCCGCAGAAAGTCACGCCACGCCATAACAGAGCCCGTTACCATGGGCAGTGTGGTGTGATCACGTGCTAATCATTCATGGAACGGAACACTTTGCAAGCAGTGACTCTTAGATTTAAATATGTAGACTATAGTTGTAGATATGTAGTATTTATTTATGTCTGAAATTACTAGTGTTTTTTTCCAACTTATGGCTTATTCACTAATATTTGTTGAAAAAACAGTGAATTAACTAAAAAATAACTTGTTAACTTAAGTGTAAGCACATCTTGGTTAAAAGCATTTTAAAATTGACAGGGTGTTAATTTTCACATATGACATATGGACCGGAAATTTGTTAAATCCTCAGTCCATTAAATTGAGGTTTGCAATATCGAGGATTACTGTAGTTGTAAAATTGTTTAGATCTGAGTATTCAGGCCACTGTAATTATATTTCTTTCGAATTCCCTTTCTTTTTTCTTTCAAGACACTGTCATTGGTATATTACTTTTTTTTTCGTCCTTGAATTCCTTTAATAATTGTGGCAAGTTCGTATTCACCTCTTCATGCCATGAAGAACCCTTATACTTCTTCATTTGTATATGAAGGATACCTACTGAGAATTTTCTGAGAAGAACATTCTCTTTGTAAGAGAAGTATAATTATGAAATAGTTACATACTCAGAATCTTTTGGCAATGAGATATTCTGGTTAATTTTTGTAAATGTAACTTTGAAATACTTACAATATGGAGCAACACTGTTATAAACTAAATATTAGACAGCTTTCTGTTTAGATTCAGGAAAAATATAAAAATACATTTATAAGTATATGAAGAGAATGCTTTGGGAATAATTATTGGTAAATATAAATAAAGGAAAACAGGAATATGTTAAAGAGGGTATAGTTAAGATTGTGAATATTTTACAAAATAGTGTTGGTTTTGAGTTCTTGTCACATAAATTACTACATTGTTGTTACTATTATTTTTATTATTATCATCTGCCTACAGTCATTAGCTGAAAAGAAGAATATTACAGAAAAGCACCTGGAATTGTTTGCTAGCCCCAAGAAAGGTAATATTTTGTTAATTTCTTGACGGAAAAGATATAAGGATAATATACCCTTCCTTGATTTATTTTCTTTCTTTTAAAATGTTATTTACATAGTTTGGATAGACTATATATATTTATGGTTAAAAAACATCGAAACGATGTAATAAGGTATTTTTTGAAAAATCTCTCTCTCACCTTTGTTGCTATCTGCCCCATTTTTCCTGCCTCCTATAGGTAATTATTAACATTTTTTGTGTGCCCTTTCTGGGTTTACTGTTATCAAAGGAGCCTAGTAGGTTAGCTTAGGCTCATAGCTCCAAGGTTTTAAAAAGTTTGATTTGCAAAATAAAATTATGACCTATACTACTTCAGGCAATGAAATTATTGCTTGGTGAATCCGTTAGGGAAGGCTTTCAGTTACAAATAGTAGGAAACTATATTAGAGTGTTTTAATAAATGGAGTTGGACCTATCTCCTGCAACAAGAAGTCCAGGGAGCCAGGCTCCTTCTGAGTTCTGCAGCCTTAGTGGGAGGTTTATTCTTGTGGAAGCTGAGTTCTTTATACCCAATTCTCAGGAAGAATGTAGGGTCTGAAGAGGTTCTCCAAGTGTACTTCTCATCTGGGAAGGAATTCTCTCTCCAGGACCTCTAGTTTTGGCCAGAACCTATGATATAGACTCACCTCCACTAAAGAAACTTTAGTGAAATTAAGGATTTTTTTTTTTTTTTATCCTCACTCGAGGACATTTTTTCATTTTTTGTTCAGATAGAGTGGGAGGGAGAGAGAGGAAGAGAGAGAGAGAGAGAGAAACATCGACGTGAAAGGGATACATCGAGTGGCTGCCACCCGCACGACCAACCAGGGCCGGGGACAAACTGCAACCGAGGTACATGCCCTTAGCGGGAACCGAACCCCGGTCTCTCTGGACCGCGGGCCGACGCTCCAACCGCTGAGCCAAACCGGCCAGGGCGAAATTAAGGATTTTTAACATGTATGTTGCTACTCAGAAATGGGGTTTTGTTAGTAAGGAAGAAGAGGGGTTGGGTATCAGGTAGGTCATTGGCTCTGCTGCCACACTTAGTTATACTGTGTGCAGGCAGGAAGAGTGTGGATCTCATCTGGCCCCTGGTATCCTGACTGTGTGATCTTGGGAAAGCAAGCTAAACACACTGAGCCTCAGTTTCTGCATCTCCGAAATGGGAATAAGAATGTGTGCCTCACTGGATTATTGTGAGCTAAAAGAAAAAGGTAATAAAAATGCTTAGCTCAAATGCTTACACGTAGTAGGTACTTAATAGATGACAGCAATTGCTATTATGTCTGATGGCAAAAATAACTATGTGAAAGCCTGCTCAAAGTTTTGCAGAGTGAGAAAACTGTGAATAAGAGACTAGACACTTTAAGCTACATTATTATTTCACTAAAATTTAAAGGGGTCTTTTTATACAAATGAAAATAAAATTTCTCAAATAAAAAAAAAAATTCCTAAAATTCTATATTATGAAATAAACTAGCACACTTTTTTTTTTTTGTAATACCATAATCTTCTAATGGACCTCCAGAATTTAACTTTCATTATTATTAATGCCACATGCTGTGATTTTCAAAGATCAATTAATTCTGACTTCTAAACTATCATAATATATTGCATGGAGAAAATAGTATTTTATAGATGTGGCTTACATCTTTCTCTGAACATTGTAAGTATAGTCAAATTTAACTTGTAGAGAGAAAGAAAGAGTAAATAAGCTGTTATCTTTTATCTAATAACAAAAGGATCTTTTGGAATGATTTCTCCATGCCAATGTATATTTGACCCACTCTGCTGTGCTTCCTGTTCTGTTGAATACTCAATATATGCTGAAAGGCTAAAGTGCTTATATCAATGTATAATTACTTTATTTGCAGCATGAGCTGCTTCTTAAAGCAATAAAATATTGTTAATTTAAAAAAAGCTTACAAATAGAAACTGATCGAATAAGGGACTCAAGGCATTTTTTAGAACTGGCTCATTTTAAAAGTAGTAGCATTTGAAATGTTAAAGACAGGCTGTTAACAGAACTTGTAGGGTATGGAAGTAATATTTTTATCAGAGGTGGGACGTAGAAGTGGGAGAACATACTTTGCAAAGTGTTCAAAAAAGGCAGAGTCATGTCTCCATGTCTCTATTTCTTCATTGTAAGGCATTGGGAACCAGAGAAGACTAAAACAGGGAGGAAGTAGAGGAGAAACGAAGAAGTGAGAGAAGAAAACGTATGAGTGCTAGCAGAGGCTCTTGCTAGAAGTTCAAGGGAGATGGAAGAAGATAAAAACAAAATTAAAAGAGGCTAGAACCTCTGTAGGTAGTAATTTTCTTTAAAAAGCAGAACTTTTAAAATATATTTACCAAACAAAATGAAACTATGAAGTAAACAGGAAATAGTGTTTATTTTTTTCCTGAAATACACAGCAAAAATTCTGTTATTGAGGTCAGAAATCTTCTGCAACTTGAGATACATTACTAAATTTAAGAATTATATATTGACCTGGTTTTCTCCTCACTGGACCATGTGTTTCTTAAAAGCAGACCCTTCTCTGTTGCTCATCTTTATACCCTAGGTATGTTAGCTTGTTAGGGCCGTCATAATAAAATACCACAGAGTAGGTGGTTTGAACAACAGACACTTAATATCTCACAGTTTGGGAGGCTAGAAGTCCAAAATGAAGGTACTGATAGGGCTGGTTCCTTTTAGGATCTTCTCCAGGCTTCTTTCCTTGGCTTGTAGATGGCTGTCTTCTCTATGTGTCTCTTCACATTGTCACCTCTCTTTGAATGTCTGTTTCTGTATCCATATTTCTTATTTTTATAAAGATACCTGTAATAGCAGATTAGTGCTCACCCTAAAGACCTCACTTTAACTTGATTAACTCTGTAAAGATCCTGTCTCCAAATAAGATCACATTCTAAGATGCTGGGGGTTAGACATTTAACATATGGATGAATTTTTGGGAGGGGCATAATTCAGCTCATAACACCATATGCTCACACAATGCCTGGCATACAGTGGGCACCCAGAAATGTTTACAAATGCATGCTAACTATTTCTATAGTCTGGCTGACGTCCTTCCTGGAATTTCACTGGAATAGGCCTTGATTTCAAGGGCAACCCTTTTCAGCAAATAAAATGATTTACTAACTGATAAATTCCTTGTAGTGGTTTTACCTATACAGATTTTGTATTTACTTGCCTACAATTCATAGGCTTACAATCACAAAAATAGTGAAAACTTCCTGTCTTAGTCTATTCAGACTGCTAACAAAGATACCATAGACTGGGTGGTTTGTAAACAGCAGAAATTTTATTTCTCATAGTTTTGGAGGCTGGAAGTTCATAGTTTTGGTGTCTGGTGGAAGACTCACTTCCTGGTGCATGAACAGCATCTTGTTGTGTCCTCACATGGCTGTTATTTAGGATGCAGGAGCCCTAATAAGACTGTCAGCTGATATCTCAACAGAAACTTTTCAGGCCAGAATCATTTAAAATTGAAGGATAAATAAGGAGATTTCCAAATAAGAAAAAGCTAAAGAAGTTCATCATTACTAAACCAGTATTATAAGAAATGTTAAAGGGACTTCTTTAAGAAGAAAAAAGAGAAGAACGAATGCATAATAAAATGGCAACAACATATCAATAATCACTTTAAATATACATGGATTAAATGCTCCAATTAAAAGACAGAGTAGTGCCCTGGCCAGTTTAGCTCAGCGGTTAGAGCATCAGCCTGCGGTCCAGAGAGACCCGAGTTCGGTTCTCACTAAGGGCATGTACCTCGGTTGCAGTTTGTCCCCGGCCCTGGTTGGGTCGTGCGGGAGGCAGCCACTCGATTGTCCCTTTCATGTTGATGTTTCTCTCTCTCTCTTCCTTTCTCTCCCTCCCACTGTATCTGAACAAAAAATGGAAAAATGTCCTCGGGTGAGGATAAAAAAAAAAAGACAGGGTAGCTAAATGGATAAGAAAACAAGACCCACTTCAGATTGAAAGACACAGACTGAAAATAAAGTGATGGTAAATGGCATTTCATGCAAATGGTAATGAAAAAAAGCTGAGGTAGAAATATTTATATCAAATAAAAGAACATAAAAATCATAAAAATGAAGGCTGCAATAAGAGACAAAGAAGGACAGTACATAGTCCTGGCTGGTTTGGCTCAGCAGTTAGAGTGTTGGACCTTGGACCGAAGAGTCGCAGGTTTGATTCTGGTCAAGGGCACGTACCTCAGTTGTGTTTCGTTCCTCGGCCCTGGTGGGGGTCGTGTGGGGGGCACCCAGTCAGTCTCTCTCTCTCTCTCTCTCTCTCTCTCTCTCTCTCTCTCTCTCTTCCTCTCTCTCGTTGGGAGGCAGCCAGTCAGTGTCTCTCACTCTCTTTCTCTCCCTCCCTCTCTCCTTCTCCCTCCCACTCTATCTGAAGATAAATGGAAAAATATCCTCGGGTAAAGATTAAGAGAAAAAAAAAGATGGACAGTCCATAATGATAAAGGGGTCCATGCAGCAACAGAATATAAAATAACCCTTGTAAGTATTTATGCACCCAACATAGGAGCACCTAAATATATAAAGCAAATATTGATAAACATAAAGGGAGAGACCACAGTAATACAGTCATAGTAGGGGACAGTAATACCCACTGACATCAATGGATAGATTTTCCAGGCAGAAAATCAACCAGGAAACTGGCCTTGAAGAACACAAAGACCAGATGGATTTAATTGATATTTTTGGAGCATTGTACCCCAAGACAGCAAAATATACATTCTTTTTAAGTGCACATGGAACATTTTCCAGGATGGACCACATGTTAGGCTACAAAACAAGTCTCTATAAAATAAAGAAGATTGAAATCTTCTGACAAGGGGTTAATATCCAAGATTTATAAAAAAATCAGATAACACCAAAAAAAAAAAAAAAGCCAATTAAAAAATGGGCAGAGTACCTGCCTAGACACTTCTTCAAAGAAGACAAATAGATGCCCAGTAAACGTAGGAAAAGATGCTGTGTCACTAATCTTAGAGAAATGCAAATTAAAATTACATAGAGATATTACCTCACACCTGTCAGAATGGCTATCATCAATAAATCAACAAACAGCAAGTGTTGGTGAGGATGTAGAGAAAAGAGAACCCTTGTTCACTGTTCATAAGAATGCAAATTGGTGCTACCACTTTGGAAAAGAGTATGGAAGTTCCTGAAAAAATTAAAGGTGAACTACCTTATGACCCAGCAATTTCACTTCTGGGTATATATCCGAAGAAACCCAAAGCACCAATTTGAATATCTGTATGTACCCCTATGTTTATTGCAGTGTTATTTACAATAGTGATGATATGGATGCAACCCAAGTCCTTAGCAGTAGATGAATGAATAAAGAAGATGTGGTACTTCTATAGAATGTACTATTACTCGGCTATGAAAAAGCATGAAATCCTCCAATTTGCAATGACATGGATGGAGCTAGAGGGTGTTATGTTAAGTGAAACAAGTCCAACAGAGAAAGACAAATACCATATGACTTCATATGTATATGGAATTAAAAGAAAAAAAATAGCCCTGGCCGGTTTGGCTCAGCGGTTAGAGCGTCGGCCTGCGGTCCAGAGAGACCCGGGTTCGGTTCCCACTAAGGGCACGTACCTCGGTTGCAGTTTGTCCCCGGCCCTGGTTGGTCGTGCGGGTGGCATCCACTCGATGTGTCCCTTTCACGTCGATGTTTCTCCCTCTCTCTCTCTTCCTCTCTCTCCCTCCCACTCTATCTGAAAAAGAGGTGAAAAAATGTCCTCGGGTGAGGATAAAAAAAAAAGAAAAAAAATAAATGCAAAAAACAAAGCAGAAACAGATTCATAGATGCAGAGACAAACTGATGCTTACCAGATGGAAAGGGAAATGGGGGCCTTGGTGAAAAAGGTGAATTGATTAAGAAGTACAAATTGGCAGTTATAAAATAGTCATGGGGATGTAGTACAGTATAGGGTATATAATATTATAGTAACTATGTAGAGTGCCAGGTAGGTACTTGAATTATCCGGGGGATCACTTCATAAATTATATAATTATCTAACCACTATTCTGTACACTTGTAACTAATATAAAATTATATTGAATATAAACAGTAATTGAAAAATCAAGTTTAAAAAAAAAATGTAGGTAGCTCATCCCTGGTTAAATCCCTGATTCTGTGCCCAAGGGCCCTGACTCTACAGTGAGCTGACAACAGCCTCGTCTTGGCTCACTTCTTTCCCATATGTTTCTAGAGAGCTGAAGCAGCCCCTCCTAGTCTCTCTCCTGTTGCGTCTTCTATCCTAAGCCCTTGTTTCATTGCCCCCAGTTTTAATAGACATACTCTCATAATTGCCTGGACTTGTAGTGTGAAATCTTTCCTGCACAAAGTCAAGATCCCATGAACCAACCCACACACTACGGGCCAGCCCAATGCAGACCTGCTTTGGGCACAGTCCTATTTCCGGTAACATTCTTTGGTAACCCAGATGGGACCTTATTTCCTGAGTCTACACAGTCCAGATGGCTCACTTCTACTACCTCCGTAACTTTCAACTTTACTGGTATCAACTGGTACAGTTTTGCCATCGACATCACTGGTAACATATGGTGGCATGACTTAGATCACCTATCACCTTTCTCAGACACATAAAGCCAGTTTCCAGTTGTGGTTTTATCAACCAAGAATGAGTGGGATGTCATGATGGAGGAGACATGCTGAGACTGTGGATGTCACCAGAAAGCTTTAAGGAAGTAAGGTTGACTTTGAAGCCGATAAAAGCCCCTTGGAGAAATGGTCTGGCACCTTGCTTATTTACATAGTTCATGGCAATCTTTCCAGGTCTTATTTTGGGAGCCCATTTGCATCACCACCTCCTGAAATGAAACTCAACAATTTAACTGAACTGACTTATTTTCAGGACTGCATAATTGAGTCAATGAAATATGAAGCAATCTACTAATTTCACTTCTGGAATGATACAGCAATTCCATATCAAGACGATGATGCTTCAGGGATTCCAGCCTATCCCTAATTTGGAAGAATCAGTTAACAGCCTTTCTGTTCTAGTCTCAGATCCCTTTCCTTTGTCCCCCTTAGATCATGCAGGGAGAGACTTCCATACCCTATATGGGCAGGGACCACAGCCCTTGTGAGCCGGAAGCAGTTACTGAATATAGGCCATTCTCACTCATCACCCTTGTAAGATTTCAGGGATGGAAGTCTGAGAGGGGAATGAGACAGGCTAGCAGCCAGATCTAGTGGAATAGGGAAAGTGAGAAAGATAGTTAAATGACCAAGTACTTTATAGCCATCTAGTAAATTGCAAAATCCTATCTTCTGTAACTAAGGACACTTAAGAGTAAATGATTTACACTTCTCCTTCCCAGTCAGAGGGTAAATAGCTTAAATCACCCTACTCAGGGAGATAGATAGCAGAAATCCAATTAGTACCATTTGTGCCAACCACACCCAGGACAGATGAAGTTAAGGGAATAAATCTCATTTTGGCACATTGGCATAAAGCTGATGAATATTCTGTTGAGATTCTCCTCTGAGATGTCCCCTGAACTCCCAGCCTTTAAAACCCTCAAGACAAAGGACCCAGTGCACTCTCCTTTCCAGGAGCTCGTCTGTGTCTTTCCTTTCCCCTTCTTATTCCCCCACAGGCATGCATCTCCTAACCTCTAAGGGATCCCACAAGACTTGCAACCGAGGGAGCAATGGGCAGCAGTAGCTCACCCAGGGCTAAATCCCTGAACCCGTCCCCAAGGCTCCCACTTCTCTGACAGCAGCCCTGCCTTGGCTCACTTCTCTCCCATAACATTGCTAGAGAGTCAAAGCAGCCCCGCCTCGTCTCTCTCCTGTTGCCTTTCCTTGTTTCATTGTCCCCAGCTTTTAACAAATGTACTCTCGCCTTGGCCGGTTTGGCTCAGTGGTTAGAGTGTCGGCTTGCGGTACAGAGAGACCCGGGTTCGGTTCCCGCTAAGGGTATGTACCTGGGTTGCAGTTTGTCCCCGGCCCTGGTTGGTTGTGCGGGTGGCAGCCACTCAATGTGTCACTTTCACGTTGATGTTTCTCTCTCTCTCTCTCTCTTCCTCTCTCTCCTTCCCACTCTATCTGAACAAAAAATGAAAAAATGTTCTCAGGCGAGGATAAAAAAATAAAAAATAATTTAAAAAAACACAAATGTACTCTCAAAATAAAAATAAGTATGTAATATAAGGTATCTTTCTGGTGATAGAATTTTTCTATATCTTGATGGTATTCGTATCAACATTCTGGTTGTAATGATGTTGTAGTATAGTTTTGTAAAATTTTATCAATTAAGGAACCAGGGAAAGAATGCAAGGGTTTTACTCTGTTTGTTATATGTTAATCTAGTATTATCTCAAAATAACACACTAATTAAATTAAAAAATTGCTGTTCAGTGTTTTAAGCACACCGCTGCTATCAGGGCTCTTAGTATGGTAAAGGAGGCACACAGAAGCATTTCTGTTACACATAAGTTTTGTTTTTATAGTTTGTCATTTCTATCTTTATTTATTTTTGTTGTTGTTTAATGAAATATTATAGGAAGTTATATAGACCATAATTATTTCAAGGTTATTTGTTTGAATTTTCATTTGTGCTACAGTCATTTTTCTTGTCTTTTGTAACTTGTTTCAGTCAGTTCTACTTCTTCTTCTTGTAATATTGTGTTAATTTAAAGAATCTCAGCCAGTTTGCACATAGAACATTAGGCAGGAAGATCTGATGTAAGAGATTGTCCCCACTAGCATCAGAATTTTGTGTATTTGTAACTTCATCAAAGCAACATGCATTAAATCTCATTATGATAACTATATCAGGTAATTGTTTTTTATATATTTTTCTTTAACAGAAACTGCCACATCTAAGAGTACCAGTGCGCTTACAGATATAACTTGTAGTTCCAGTGGAAGTGATCGGTCAGATGAAGGTAAACACTTTTTAAATCAGAGAGAGATAATGGGCATGGTTCTAGAATAGACAGGTTTTGTAACAGGAATGTTTTATGTTCAGAAGATGGGGCCGTTGAAGGTAAACTGATAATTTTGTAAGAAATCCAGTTTATATAGGGTTCAGTATTGGAAAAAGTTGCATTCCTTTTCTAATACTTAGCATTGATTATGTATGATCTTACTGAGTCCCAACCTCTAAGCTATGCTAAGCCCTTTAGAAACATTTTCTCATTTAGTATTTCTCATAATAGCTCTAAGAGATAGGTATTACCAGTAGTATTTTTACAGTTAACAACTTAAGCTTGAACATGTGATAATTGGTTTGGATTCCACTTTGGATTTCTTTGATGACAAGGCCAGTACTCTCAACTAACTACCTGATGCTACACCCATATTGCCTCTTTGCTAACCTGTGTTGGGTAAATACTATGACAACCAATGTGTGGTAGAAGTATAGCTACTACTAAGTTTCTGTTCTGATGTCATTTTATGTTATATCCTGGTTTTGACAGTTAAAATGAGGTTTCTCAGTCTTGGCATATTGCCACTTGGAGCCAGATAATTCTTTATTTGGGAGGGGAGCTTTTCTGTGCATTGTGGGGTATTAGCAGTATTTCTGTGCATTAGCAGTATTTCTGGTTTCTATCCATTAGGTGACAGCAGCATTCTCAGGCCCAGTCATGACAACCAGAAATATCTCTAGATGTTGTCAGATGTCTCCGATAGTATAATTACACCCCAAGTTGGGAACCAAAGACTTATATGGAACATGATATTTTCCATATTTTATAATATATAGCTCATATAAGAGTATATAAAAGTTTTAATGCTTATAAAATAATCTTTGACAGTTCACGTTATTTAGTTACTTTGACAATTCACGTTAGTTACTTAGTCAAGGTTACGTTTGTACAGACAGCTCCTGTGCAAGGTGATTTACATTCTTTTGGCCACTTTGTGTGACATCTTGGTAATTGCCATTTGACATTTTGGTAATAGGCAGATGAAGTTGTATTTTAAGGTTAGACATAAGCACAGTGTTGTTATTTCAACCATATTAAATGACATTCATTGTTATGCAAGTCTTGGTTTGTCTTCACACATCTCAGAACATAATTTCATTATTAAAAACTGTATGCTTTTTATGGATGAATAGTGAGGTATGTGAATTACATCTCAGTAAAACTGGTATTAAAAAAAACTCTATGTCCTCTTGTGTTCAAAGATCTTTTGTATTAATACTCAGTGATTTCCAAAACTATTTAAGAATGGAAGGATGCTTTGAGCTAATTACTTTAAAATGAGTTAGCAAGTTGCTGACTTCTCTTAAATAAGTTGACCATTAGGTAACAAGTAAATGATTCCTTGCAGTATATCCATTCATGTGTACAACTGCTTGTTTAGCTTTTTCTTCTCTCCTCTTTTTTTCCTTCTCTGCTCTCTTTTCTCTTTCTTCCTCTTTCCTTTTGACCTTTAATTGCCATTTATAAAGTTCTTGTTTTATCTCAGACACTAGTCTGGATATTATGTGTTATTTCCTTTGATATCTACTAGATCCTATGACCAACTTATTCTTATTTTACAGAAGAAAATTAGGACTTAGAGAAGTCAAGTCACTTGTCCAGGGTCACATAATTAATAAATATGCCAACTGATATTCCAAGCCAGGAATGTCTAACTTTAGTGCTGTGTTCTTCAGTACTGTTCTGGTGGTTACTAGACAGGCTTCTTGTAAGAATTACTAGGTGAGTTTTAAAAACAATATTTCTAGGCCTTCTTCCAGCTGTATTGCATTAGAGCGTGTGGGCTTTAAGGCCCAGAATTGCGATTGAGAGGGAAGAGAAGAACCCTGGGTTAAAATTGTCAAAATATCTTCCTCTTTAAAATTTTTTCCCCTCTTGATTTGTCTTTTATGTAACTTTGGGAACCTTTCTTAGCTTTTTGGAGATTCAGTTTCTTCACCTGTGAAATGCAAATTTTAGTCTAACAGTAATTGTCTTGACTGTTTCATAAAATTATTGTGACCAAATGAAAGGTCTTGTTAGTTGTGGTTATGATAGATCATTTTACAGTGCTCATCACATTGCAGTATCAGTGTTGTTCATTTGTGGACTTCTCTAAGTTAGGAACACTGTTGTGTATTCTATTCTGTGTGTGTGTGTGTGTGTGTGTGTGTGTATTTTATTTGAGTATCTAGAACGGCATGATAGGCCCTAGTAGGCACTGATTTTGTTGAATGAATGAGGACCAAAGGAATGGATGCTACAAAAATATACTGTACTGGCAGCAATGGCAGTAACTCTGAGTGCGTTTGTGCTCAGCAGCTTGAATAATGTGTGTAGAGAAAACCTTCCTCTTCTCCAAGGTTGTTCATTATCAATATGTACTACTGTTTTGCCTGTCTAGAAACTTCATATATCAAACCGTATATTCCCTTTGGCCAACTGGCGCTTACTTTCTCAATATTATCCATGATGAAAATTGTAGCTTTCTACTATATAAGTATTCCACAATTTGTGTATGTTCATATAAAATTAGGTTCAGCAACTTGGAGAATTTCGTATGCATTCCTTTGTCTAGCTCATGAGTAAATGTGATGTTAGATGGGGGAAATAATTGCCACCATCCATCTGCTTCTCAAAGACTGGTCTGACCTCCAGGTTTTTGTAACTATCATAGTGGACTTTTACCTCATCTTCTGTAACAGCAGTATCAGATTAAAGAAGACTTTTTTTTGTTTGTTTACTTTATCTTATACTTTTAACTATAGCTTAAATATTTCCATTTTTTGTTTTTATTCTGAATTTCCTTCAGATGTTAAAGCTAGTAAGTTTGTAATTTTTAAATTTACTTCTATCTGGAAGTGAGACTGTTGGCTGTGAGACCTCTGAAATAGGGCCAAGATGTCTACTAGCCCTCTTAGGAGCTGAAGTAGTTGGAGGGAGTGCTTGGGCTTTGTAATGTAGGAAAGGTTTACCTTATATGCCATACCTCAGAGAATAATGTATCCTTAGTTACTCATCTCTTTAAGCATAGCAAATTAGAGTTGGTACCTTTGGTTGTTTAACATATGAACATAATTTAACTTTCAAATAAAATTTTGCAAAAGTAGTATCTAGATAATAATGCTTATGAAGTAAACTGAAAACTAAATTTACTTTGTTTCTTTACTAATGGGAGAAATCTTTAAAAAATTTAGGGTGAAAATCTTTGACAAAGTCTTTATTAATAGAAGACAGAAAATAAACTATGGGTCATCTATGCAATGGAATAGTATATTATAGAAAAGAATGGGGATGCTCCCTATATACTGATGTGGAAAATCCACATCATTTAAAAAAAATCAAAGTGTATCCAAATGGAAAAAATTAACAGTATATATGTTTTTGCTTTTACATGCTGGAGAAACTCTAGAAGGATACAAAAACCACTAATGAAAGTAGATACCTGAGAATTGAAGTGGAGATAAGAGTTAGGAGAAACAGGATGGCTAGAGAGAAGGGTAGGAATATACTGAGAATTGAAGTGGAGATAAGAGTTAGGAGAAACAGGATGGCTAGAGAGAAGGGTAGGAATATACTTTTCACTGTCTTTTAATATGTATTTAAATTATTGAGCAACGTGGATCTTTTTTAACTGTTGAGAATAGAAAAAATGGATTTATAAAATTGAGTTTAAAATTGTATTTTCTAGAACTACAGTTTGTGGACTGGGAGAGTGCCAGTGACAGGGAAGACACCAGTGAATGTAATGAGTTCGAGGATGGCGAGAGCGCGGTGGAAGATGGCGAGAGTGCTGTGGAAATATCAGACTGTGCTTCTGGTGCAAGCAGTCCTTCTTTGACGAGGGAAGAGCGGGTATCTGAGCTTCCTAAGGTAAGAATGAATTGTTTTAGAATTTCTTATTCTGTTTATGGCATTTGTTAATCATGGCCCTTTGGTGTTCTGTTTTTTACTTCTTCCTCAAGGATAGCAACTTTTGACTCTTGGTGGATTCTTTTGCTCTTTACCTCCTTATCTCTAAATAACATTCTTGTAATGTACTTGTAAACATGGATAAATATTGAGTTCTCTTGTCCTCATCCACTTCCTACCCCCAGCTGCCCCTTGAACTTTTCCTGTCCCTCCATGTTTTTCAGAACAGATATATCATGGTTTGGTTAGATTACTATTCAGCATTATATACTTGTGAATAAATAATATTTGTAACCAAGGCAAATATTAATTATGATTACTTTTCCTCCACAACTTTTTATTTTCTTTAGAGTTAATTATTTTGGGGTTTTGTTTACATAGTTTTACTTATCATTAATAAAACTTTAATTTCTCACCATTGCATAGCTCTCTTGTTAAGATGTTTAGACATAGCAGGCATTTGATCAGTTTTGTTTTATTGGAGACATTTTTCCCACAACCTCCTCAGCTGCTTCAGTTTGAACTCAGCATCCTTTCTGCTTTGTGGCCGTTGTTACCTTTAGGTCTCCCTTCATTCTCTTTCTTGGAATTCCCTTGACCTCCTCCAGTTTGGAGCAACTTAATCCCGGATTCCATGTATGCTTCTTTCTTGGTCTTCCTTCTCATTTTGATTGAGCATATCTTCCAGGAGCTTTCAAGAAAAGATTCATGAAAGATAATTTTTTGAGACTTGGAATGTCAGAAGATGCCTTTATCACCTTTGATATGTGATTGCAAATCTGTATAGAATTTTAGGTTGGAAATAAATTGTCTTTGGAATTTTGAAGGCTTCATTGTTTTCTGGTTCCAGAGTTGCTGTCAGGAAGCCTGAAGCTGTTCTCACTCTTCATCCTTTAAGATTTTATCACTTGCTTGAAGTAGTTTGATTGTGATATGCCTAGTGTAGTTTTCAGCTTGGGGTTTGTCAAGCTTCTTAGATCTGTGGTGCATCAGGGGCCACCAGTCTTACCCCTAGGTTCAGTAATTCACTAGAAGACACTCGGTACTTAGCATATAGTCATACTCATGGCTATGATTTGTTACAGTGAAAAGATAGAAAGCAAAATGAGCAATCTTTCAAGAGTCCTTTCACAGTGAAGTCACACAGAACATGCTTGAGTGCTCCAGCAGTGAGTTTTGACAACACCTGTAGAGTGTCTGCCAGAGGAGCATATTAGTGACTCGGTGCCCAGAGTTTTTACTGGGGACTAGTAATATAGGTTACTCTGCCTAGCATGTACCAACATTTCAGATTTCAAGAAGAAAAACAGGTATTCAGCATAAGCTGTATAGTTTGCACAGTTTCAGCTTAGGGAGCCTCTCTTGTGTAGGGAACGGTGGTTAGTCTTCTGAAATCTATGTTTTCAGAAGAGGTAGGCAAGGACCAACAATGCAAGCAGGCATTTCAGACCTGAGATACATCCTGTCTCAGGTCTGCTATGTTAACTCTATTCTTCGCATATGGGTTTAAAGTTTTTGTCACCTTTGGAAAGTTATTTTGCCTTTATTCACATTTTTTTTTTTTTACTTCCCCTTTTTCTTTCCTTTGGGGACTCCAATGATATGTATATTAGTTAGGCTGCTTAAAGTGGTGTTATGGATCATTTTTCTTCTCTCTTTTATTTTGAATGGCTTCTATCTCTATATCTTCTAGTTATTTTTTATTTCCTGCAGTGTTTAATCTGCTGTTACTACTATTCAGTGAATTTGGCATCTCTTAAAAATTTGATATCAATCTTTTTATGTTTTCCATGTCTGTTCTTAACACGATCATACTTTCTTCTTTGTTTTGAACAAATAAAGTATATTTAGAGTAGTTTTAATGGCTTTTCCTGTAAATATATAATGTTTTTTCTTTGTTTATTTCTTTTTTTTTTTTTAATTTCTTTTTTCTTTATTGATTTTTAGAGAGAGAGGATGGGAGAGTGAGAGAGAGCTAGAAACATCGATGAGAAAGAACATCGATTGGCCACCTCCTGCATGCCCCCCACTGGGGAGATGGGGCCCACAACCTGGGCATGTGTCCTGACCGGGAATCGAACTGGCGACTTCTTAGTGCATGGGTCGACGCTCAACCACTGAGCCATTCATCTTCAAGCTATATTGATGTTTCATGAACAGGTTCTATACTGATAAGATAAAAATGTATTCAATAAAGTTAGCTTCAGGAATTCCTTTTTCTTGTTTTGAATAGAAAGAAGGATGGTTTGTCCTCATCATATATTATTGCCATTACTGAATTAAAAAATAAGTATTTTACTCTTGTCAGAAACTTATTTTCTCATTAGGAAGTATCAGTTTCTGAGGACTTTTAATTTGTTTCTTGGCTTGCGTTTTGGGAAACAGTCTGTGAACCAAGGATATAGTTATCCTTTGAAAGCCTCTGTATTGGCCCTGGCCGGTTTGGCTCAGCGGTTAGAGCGTTGGCCTGCGGTCCAGAGAGACCAGGGTTCGGTTCCCGCTAAGGGTATGTACCTCGGTTGCAGTTTGTCCCCCGGCCCTGGTTGGTCGTGCGAGTGGCAGCCACTCGATGTGTCCCTTTCATGTCGATGTTTCTCTCTCTCTCTCTTCCTCTCTCTCCCTCCCACTCTATCTGAACAACAACAACAAAAAAAAAAGAAAAGAAAAAAAAAAAAGAAAGCCCCTGTAAATCATCACAACTGTAAGAAAGACAGTAATACTGCATGGGCGGAGATGCTGGGTGGGTGGCTAGGTTCACTAGCTAACTGAGAAACTCTTGCACACAGGTCTTGTAGTGCTTGCAATTAAAATCTGTACCTTGTTAAAATGACAAGTTACAGTATGACAGACTTTTTAGGATAAAAATATATATAGTTAGAAGGAGTGAATGGCAAGCATCCATAGTTCTTCAAAATGTAAATAGCGAATCTCTGGATTATAGGGTTATTGGAGAAGCTTATTTTCTTCTTTATTATATTTATTTCATAGTTTTAAAATAAAACAAAGAAAAACACAACACTCAACGACTTTTCCCTCAAAGGAGAAAAGTAGGGAAAAAAATTATTTGAGCATATACTGGGCTTTATATTATACTAATTGCTTTATGTACATGTATTAATTAGTTCATTCAAGCAGCTCTAACAAAATACCATAGACAGTGTCTTAAACAATACAAATTTAATTCTCACAGTTTTGGAGGATGGGAAGTTTCATGGTCTAGGTGCTGGCAGATACGATGTCTGGTAAGGGCCTGTCTTCTCACTGCCCTCGCATGATGGAAGGGGTGAGGGATCTCTATGGGTTTTTTTCATAAGGACACTAATTTCATTTATGAAGTCTCCCACAAAGGCACCACATCCAAATACAATCAGGTTGAATGTTAGGTTTCAACATATGAAATTTAGGGGCATTAGGTTTCAACATTCAGGTGAGAATAGTACATTGTCCATTTGAACGTTAAAACAGTCTTGTGAAATAAGTGTTGTTATACCCAATTTTAAGACAAGAAAACTATATTAGAAAAGATATGTGACTGTGAGCACATACGTAGTGAACATGGCCACTGTGATTAAAGCCTTGCCATGAAAGTATTCAGGTGCTGGTCGAATGCCTCAGAATCTACATTGATGGCTTTCTTATATTGGAAGGAGCATGCATATGGGCAGAACTTTGAAAAAAATGGGATCAGAGAAAAGAGAAGACCTAGGTTTGCTTTGTTACTTAAAAAATTCAATACCTTTTCCATGTAGTTCCTCATCAAGCACACCCGTTTTTCTTAATAAATTTGTATATTAAAACATTGCATATTGCATTGCCATTGAAAAGTGACTCAAAAAGTGGATTTGTCCAAGCAGACATTGAAAGGCATTTCTAGAATGTAGGAAAGACACTTTCAGATTTGTGGTCTGCCTGATTATAGTTGTGTTCTCTATGGCTTTAACTCCTGCCTTTTTTTCTTCCTTTCTTTTCCTAATATGAGAACAAAGATTCAGTTAGTTTCCCTATTTTCTTCTTAAGCTACATTCTCTTCCAGATACTGATAACTGTTAAATCTTTCTGTAACCCAGTTGCTGTCCTGAATTCCATATGAGTTTTCAGCTGCCTAATGACATCTGTGTGTGCATATCCTAAAAGTACTGCAAGTTTAAGGGGTTCTAAGCCATATCTTTTCTTTTCCTTTAACCCAAGCTCATCCTCTTTTTGTGTTTTTGGTCCTAGTTAATGGCTTTTTTTTTTTTTTTTTTTTTTTTTTTACAGCCTGAATCTATTTCATTATCAGGTCATACAGATTTGGCTTCTTAACTATATCCTCACTACTTCTGCCCTAAATCAGCCCTTTCACCTATTGTCTGTATTGTTTCAAATACTTCTTAGCTAATTTCTTAGTGTATGTCTTTTTTTGTTGTTGTTAATCCGGACCCAAGGATATTTTTTCCATTTATTTTATTTTATCTTTTTAGATAGAATGGAAGGGAGGGAGGGAGCAAGAGAGAGGAGAGAGAGAGAGAGAGACAAAAGCATAGATGTGAAAGAGACACATCGATCGATTGCCTCCCACATGACCCTGACCAGGGCTGGGGATTGAACCTGCAACCCAGGTACGTGCCCTTGACCAGGAATCGAACCTGTGACCCTTCAGTCCAATGGCCGACGCTCTAACCACTGAGCCAAACCGGCCAGGGCAGCATATGTCTTGTTACTAGACTGTTCTTAATAAGAATTATGACCTTATCACTCACTTATTGAAATACTTTGGATGGTACCCCTTTGAATGAAAGTCAAAGTCCATTTGACTTAAACTTCACAATTTGTCTCAAGCCCTTAAAATGAATGAAGGAGAGACTGTATATTCTATTCATACAAAATTCTGAAAAGTGCAAATGATTCTGTAGTGACCGAAAGCAGGTCAGTGGTTGGGGATGAGGATAAAGGAAGGAATGGAGTACAGTGGGACATGAGGAAAGTTCTGGGGTGATGGAAATGTTTATTATCTTGATTATGCTAATAATTTCACCGGAGTGTTCACATGTCAAAACTGGTCAAATTAAATACTTTAAATATGTGTAGTTTAGCATGCTTAAATTATATACTTCAATAAAATTGATGAAAAAATATTTAAGTACTAGAAAGATGTTGGTCTGTGTGTTCATGAAGTATTTCTTAAATGGCGAAAAAAGGATATAAGATAATTATGTTGAAAATGGAAAGAATGTATTTATATAGACTATCTCTGGAATGCTAGGAAACTATTTTTACTGTATTAACCTTGCACGTAATTTTGATTTTTTAAACCAAATACAGATATTACTTGCGTTACAAATGTTTTCTTATTTTTAACAATAAATTAGTGGTTTATTATTATAAAACAATAAATTACAGCAATATTACATATTTCAAAAACAGTATAAAACTATGTTTATCTGATAAAAATATTTGATTACAGAACACATTAAAAGAAGAGAACATTAATGGAATATAAATGCCCAATAAAAACCACTTAATATTGAAAAATAATATCAGCCCAGCTGGTGTGGCTCAGTGGATTGAGTGTCATCCCATGGACTGAGAGGTCCTGGTTCTATTCCCAGTCAGGGCACATGCCCAGGTTGCTGACTCGATTCCCAGTAGGGGGAGTGCAGGAGGCAGCTGATCAATGTTTCTTTCTCACATCGTTGTTTCTATCTCTCTCTCCCTTCCTCTCTCTCTAAAAAATCAATAAAAACATATTTTTTTAAAAGAAAAAAAATATCATAAATGTATTAATTAAAAGTTAGCATACTTTTATTTAATTAAATTTATTGGGGTGATATTGGTAAATAAGATTATGATACATCATCTGTGTACTGCACTGTTTGCCCACTACCCAAAGTCAAAATCTTTCTGTCACCATATATTTGATCCCCTTTATACTTTACTATATCCCAACCCCCTTCCCTCTATTAACCACCATACTATTGTTTGTTTTTCTTGCTTGTTCATTGGTAGCTTTCAGTTTTATATCCCACGTATGAGTGAAATCATATGGTTCTTAACTTTTTCTGTCTGACTTATTTCACTTGTTTTCCAGATCCATCCATGTTGTCACAAATAGCAGTATTTTATTTTTTCCTAGGCTGTGTAGTATTCCATTGTATATATGTACCACATCTTTTTTTTTTTTAATTTATTTTTTTTTGTTCAGATAGAGTAGGAGGGAGAGAGAGAGAGTAACATCGACGTGAAAGGACCACACCAAGTGGCTGCCACCCACACGACCAACCAGGGCCGGGGACAAACTGCAACCCAGGTACATGCTCTTAGCGGGAACCGAACCCGGGTCTCTCTGGACCGCAGGCCGACGCTCTAACCGCTGAGCCAAACTGGCCAGGGCCCACATCTTCTTTATGCAGTCATCTATCGAAGGACACTTCAGTTGTTTCTGTGTCTTGGCCACCATGAGTATTGCTGCGTTGAACATAGGGGTGCATATAATTTTGCGAATAAATGATTTTTAAAATTTTGTGTGTGTTGGATCACATTATAAAAAGTATTTTTTACTGTAGTTCTTGGCCAAAAAAGATTTTGAAAGTCACTGCCTGGAATTTTCACAAGGATATGTATAAGAATATTCATTGTAACATTGTTTACAAGAGAAAAAACTCTGGAAAGTAACCTAATTTTATATGAATATACACAAATTGTGGAATATCTATATAGTAGAGAGCTATAATTTTCATCATGGATAATATTGAGAGAGTAAGCCATTTGGCCAAAGGGAATATATGAAGTTTATAGACAGGCAAAACTGTAGTACATATTGATAATGAACAACTTTGGAGAAGAGGGTTTTCTCTACACACTTTATTCAAGTTGCTGTTTGCATCATCTTTCCTTGTGGTGTAGCTGTGAAAATGTGCATTCAGACCTTCTGTTGGAAGGAACATAGTTGATTGATGGCCTGAATTACCATCTTTCAGGATCCACCATTGTGTTTGTAATGGGGTCATGCTTCACCTGGTCTCAGCCATTGACTGAATATGCCAGGGTTGTGAGACACAGTCATACTGAACTGTTCTAGGGGAGACTTTAAATCGAAGACTTACTATTGGCCTGGCCTATAGTAGAGCTGCACTACAGTCTGAACCACTTACTACCCAGCCCTCTTTTCTTTTCCTTTCATAGTCTTCAGACCTGCATTGTAGTCTTAAAGCTCTCTTGGACACCTGCTTTCTCCCCTTTATCATTTGTAAGTGCTTCCTCCAATACATCTTTTTATAGCTGATGCTGTCTTAGCAGCTGTCTTCTCAGGATTTTAACTCATATACCCGCATACCCTCTGCCCTGGATTGTATATTCACATCAGTGCTTACTTCCTAATACTTCCTTATAGATATATAGATATATTTTTTTTTGGTATGTGCCCCTAGCGGGAACCGAACCCGGGACTCTCTGGTCCACAGGCCGACGCTCCAACCACTGAGCCAAACCGACCAGAGCTACTTCCTTATATTAATACCTAAAACCATTCTCTTCTGTTTACTTAATATTTCAAGTAGGTTGAAAGAAGTAAAATATGTGATGCAGTTTTTGTAGAGTTGCTTCTATTCATAGTTTGTTGTTTGCCTTTGAATTTCTCAGGCAGAAGCATACCCTGAGAACATTTGGAGTGAAGTGGGCAAGTGAGCCAGGGAAGGGATAACAGCCAATCAAGGAATCATTATCGAGCAAGTTACTGTTACGGGCACCTGGAGCTTAGTACTGGAGGTAGACTCCGTGACCCTCAGAATTATCCCACCAGAGGGGCCCTGAGGCAAAGAAATGAGGTGTTGGAAGTCGGAAAATAGGGCAGTCGTCACTGAAGACATAGGGAGGAGATATGAGTTGAGTGTCGACAGAGTCAGCTACAATGTGTAAATGAGCCATGTCCATTGAATAACATTGGAGAGGGCATCATTTATACCATAATTGGAAGTTTTGTACCTATTACTTGGCTCTCCAGAAACAAAACCTCCCTTATATAACTCATGAGGCTATTTTTGCCTCATGTATGTTTGTAGAAATGGAACATATATGGTGGGTGGATACTTACTCTACAAGAGAGTGTACTACTTTAATTCCGTGGGAAGCATTGATTATAATTCAGGTCTGTCTTGAATCCCTTGCCTGTGGTGGAGTGAGGGGTGTTAACTGATTTAGGAAACAGTCTTGCCTGTAAGCATGAGTCCGCCAGTTCTCTAGAGCAGAGTTCTACTAGTGCTATGCAAAGGCAACTGAATCCATAACAACAGCAGCAGCTAATATGAGTGCTTCCTCGTGGGTCACTCTTCTAAGTGCTTTGCTACATACATTAGCTTATTTAAACCTCACAAAAACTCAGTGAGAATGGAGCTGTTTTATCATCCCTGCTTTCCAGTTAAGGATTCTGAGGCACAGAAAGACTGAGTGATTTTCCTGTGGTTATAAAGTAGTAAGTGATTGAGCCAGCATTCTAACTCAGACACTCTGGCTTCTGAGCTGTGGTCCTGGCCATTTTGTTACAGTGTCAATAATAGTAATAGTAGTAATAACATTAAAAACACAATAACCCTGAGTTCTTTGTGTCAGCATTTTGCTAAGTGCTAATCATGTGAAGTAGATGTTATTATTAACCCCATTTTATAGATGAGGACATGAAGACACAGTAAATGGCACAAGAGTCCAAATTCTCTAAATTACTTATGTTGTATTCCTTGGAGTACAGATTAACTACATACTCAACTAGTTGGAAGAAAAGCATGATAGAAATCAAAGACCATAGCAATAAATTATCTTTGTAATGTTGTCTTTTAGGACATTTAACAAATGTAGTTGATTACTGATGTGACTTTCCATATTGGTCAGTATTGCTCTTTGGATTTTCATAATTTATTTTATCAGTCTCTTCTAAGAACCATTTCTGTAGAGGGCAGCAGAGACATAATAGTGAAGTTTCTTCATAACCTACAATTTTCAGGAAGTGTGACGGAAATTGGATTTAGGTGAGCTTTGCTATGTAATTCTCACGTACTTAATGTAGTGATTGCTATGCAAATACAGGGTAATAGATGTAATAAATATCAGGTAACCTGTGAGGGTCAGGCTTTGGTTGAGGGTGTGCGACAGACTGGCTGGCACAAATAAAAGATCTGAAAGTAGTCCATGTCACTTTAAAGAGAAAGCAAATGTGGTTTTCAAATTTGAAATATGGATTTATTGTTATGAGTATTTTCTTTGTACTCTTAACAATAGTAGTAGAACACATGATTCAGTATCTCATAGAAAATGAAATATGGAAAAGTTTTAACAAAAAAAGAATAAACATAACTCTGTTTTTTTAAGTGGGAAGATATTATAACCCTTTATAAAGTGATCTGGCAAACCTTGCAAGTATTTCTAAATGTAATGAGCATACTTGTAATTCTGTCTTTGTTTATCTTTATTTGTTTATAAATTTGAAAGTAGTACATTTAATTTCACTTCTAATGGTGAATTAGAATAAAATGGTATGACTTTATGACTTTTAGAATAAATGGTATGTTAATGTCTAAGAGCTGTTCATTGTATACATCAAATATAGAACATCTAAGAACTGTTCATTGTATACATCAAATATAGAGTTGAAGGAATTTGATTATGATGAACAAAAGTATACATTTTAGAAACGCTCTCGCAAATATCATTATCTTTCATGTATCTACTATAGGTTTTTGTTTGTTGTTACCCTGAGGTTTACTCATAAAATCCTTTATTTATAACAGTCTATTTTAAATTGACAACAGTTTAAGTTTGAACACAGTTTTTAGCTCTACATGTTACTCACTCTCCCCCTATCATGTTTCATGTTTTTGATGTCACAGTTTACATCTTATTATGTATTTCTTAACTAATTATTATATATAGACATAGTTATTTTTACTACTTTTGTCTTTTAACCTTCATACTAGCTTTATATATGGTTAATCCACCAATTTTACTATGTATTTGCTTTATAACATACTTTCATGTTTTCTTTTGTGCTTAAAGAAATCCTGTTAACATTTCTTATAAGACTGCTTTGATGGTGATGAACTCCTTTAGCTTTTGCTTATCTGGAAAACTCTGTATCTTTACTTCATTTCTGAGTAAGTTTGCCAGTAGATTATGCTTAGTTGGGATTTTTTTCTTTTAGCCCTCGAATATATTTTGTTACTCCCTTCTAACCTGCAAAGTTTCTTTGAAAATCTGCTGATTGTTTTGTCTTATGTGTAACAAATTATTTGAATGGAATGCCGCTTTTAAGGTTCTTCATCTTTAACTTTTGATCTTTTAATTATAATGTGTTTCGGCACTGACTTCTTTGGCTACGTCTTATTTGCAACTCTCAAGGCTTTCTGAATCTAGATGTTGGTTTCCTTTCCCAGGTTACAGAAGTTTTCATCCATTATTTTTTAAAATCACTTTTATGACCCTTCTGTCTCTCTTCTCCTTCTGGGACCCCTGTAGTATGAATATTCATCTGTTTGAAGTTGTCCCTTGTGGTCTTTAGTCTGTCTTTTGTTTTTGTTCATTCTTTTTTCTTTTTGCTGCACTGATTAGGTGAGTTCCAAGTTCACTGACTCTTTCTGCTACTTTATCTAGTCTGCTGTTGAATCCCTGTAGTATATTTCTCTGTTCAGTTATTGTATTTCTCAGGTCTGTTTCTTCTCTTTGTACTTTATTATATTTTGCAACACTGTTTTGATGTACTCAGTCTGTTCTTTCATTCTTCTCCTAAGTTTGGTGAGCATCTTTATGACCATTACTTGGAGCTTTTTATCCAGTATATTATCTCTGTTTCATTAAGGTTTTTCCCTGTGGTTTTATCTTGTTCTTTCATTTAGAACATATTTCTATATCTCCTCATTTTCTTGACTTTGTGTTTCTTATTTCTGTGTATTAAATGAAACAGCCAGGTCTCAAATTTTTGAAGGAGAGGCCACATGTAGGAGATAAATCTTTTTGTTCAACCATGCTTTTTGTATGTTTGTGGTTGTCCCTCAAACATACATGATTGTCCAAGCAGCCTGTTTTATTTTTAATAGCTCCCAGTTGTTGAGGGTGTTCCACGACCTGTCAGTGTCCCAAAGTGTGGGAGCTCAGTACTTATTTTCAGATCTTCAGGCACCAGCCTTTAAAGTATACATGCCTCTGTGTGTCTAAATCATGATTTCAGCGGGCTTTAGTCTTTGGTAAGAATTTACAAGTTGATTATGTAATTCATATAAAGGACTTTTTTTTTTTTTTTTTTTATCCTCACCAGAGGACATTTTTTACATTTATCTTCAGACAGAGCAGGAGGGAGAGAGGGAGGAAGAGAGAGAGAGAGAGAAACATCAATGTGAGAGATACACATCGAGTGGTTGACACTCACACGACCCCAACCAGGGCTGGGAACAAACTGCAACCGAGGTACGTACCCTTAGCGGGAACCAAACCCGGGCCTCTCTGGACCGCGGGCCCTTGCTCCAACCGCTGAGCCAAACCAGCCAGGGCAGGACTTTGGTTTTATAAAGCAATCTTCGAGAAGAATTGCAAAGTGGATGACTTATAGTACTTGATTTCAAGATTTACTCTAATGCTATAGCAATCAAGACTGTAATACTAGCATAAAGATGTATAGATAGTTCAATTGAATAGAATAGAGAGCTTAGAAATTATTTTTGACAAAGAAAGCAATCCACTGGGGGAAAAGAAAAGCTTTTAAACAGAAAGTGCTGTAACAATTAGATATTCATATGTATAAAAATTCACCTTGACACCCTACCTCCACATGTACATGAAAGTTAAATCAAGATGGATCATAGATCTAAATGTAAAAGCTGAAACTATAAAGCTTCTAAAAGAACAGCGTAGAGAACAGGCAAAACTTTCTTTAACAGGATACAAAAAGTACCAAGTGTAAAAAAATACTGTAAATTAAATTTCATCAGAATAAAAATAATTTCTCATCAAAAGACACCATTAAGAGAAAGAACATAATAGCAAAACATATCTGTTAAGGATTTGTATCCAGACTTCATAGAGAACCCGTACAACAATAAAATGACAACTCAATTAATTGGAGAAGGATTAGAATAGACACTTTATAAATGATGCTATATGAATGACCATTCAGCACATTTGAATTTCAACATATAAATTTTGGGGTTTACATTTCAGCCCATAACACTCTTATAAAGAAATATTCAAACATTAAATGGAAAACTGATTTTTTTAAAGGAAGAAAATGAGTTTTATTTTAGAGCATTAAATTGAGAATATGGAGTGGGTAAATGATGACACTTGGAATTTGGAAGAGAACACAGAGTTGAATGCTGATTTGGAGAGTAGTTGCTTAGAAGTTCTGTATTAAAATTAAAGTAACACAAGGACATTTTTTTTTCCCTCTCTACTCTGAATCTACATTTCTGGGGCAAGGAGAAAAAAGTAGTAGTATAAATCATTGTGAAAATTCTTAGAAAGTATGAAGAAACAAGCCCACAAGAAATTAGAAGAATAAAATTTGTTTTTTTTTATGGATTTATTTCAATAGTTTGATCACAGTTTATTTTTTTAAATGGCAGTAATTTTTAAAACATTAATTTATATAGTGCAATATGATTGCCTTTGAAGTAATATTTATCACATTATACCATTGTAGTACAATATTATTGTCTGTTTCATTATACTGTGCATTAGGTCTCTATGGCTTATGTACTGCTCATCACATGATTGTACCTTTAACCATCATCAAACAGCAGTATATCCTCCTTATTCATGACTGAATGATATTCCATTGTGTATATGTCCTACATCTTTTCAATCCATTCATTTGCTGATGGGCACTTGGGTTGTTCCTGTATCTTTGCTGTGATCAACATGGTTGTGCATATATCTAGTTGAAATCCTGTTTTCACTTCCTTTGGATATTTACCCAGTAGTGGATTTGCTGGATCATATGTTAGATCTATTTTTAATTCATGGAGGAATCTTCATATTGTTTTCCATAGTGACTGGACTCATTTGCATTCCCACTGACAATGTATAAAGGTTTCCTGTTCACCACATCCTTGCTAGCCAGCACTTGTCTCATCTTCATATTTATTTATTTATTTATTTTTTAGTTAGCTGTTTTTTAAAAATATATATTTTTGTTTTTCAATTACAGTTGACATACAACACTACATAAGTTTCAGGTGTACACCCCAGTGGCCAGACATTATGTAAGCTATCAAGTAGTCATCCCGATAAATCCAACACCTACCTGACACCACATGTAGTCAGCCACCACAGCACTGACCAAATTCCCCGTGCTGCACCCCACATACACATGACTGTTCTGTAGCCACCAATTTGTATGTTTAGATCCCTTTATCTTTTCCTGGCAGCCATCAAAATGTTCTCTGTGTTATGAGTCTGTTTCTGTTCTCCTTGTTCATTTATTTTGTTCTTTATTTTTTAAAATATGTTTTCATTGATTTTTTAGAGAGAGAGGAAGAGAGAGGGGGAGAGAGAGAGAAACATCGACATGAGAGAGAAACATCGATTGGCTGCCTCCTACATGCCCTGTACTGAGGATTGAGCCCGAAACCTGGGCATGTACCCTGACCGGAAATTGAACTGACGACCTCTCAGTCCATGGGATGATGCTCAGTGCACTGAGCCACACCAGCTGGGCCATTTTGTTTTTGTTTTTTTGTTTTTAAATCCTAACCAGAGGACACTTTTTGTATTTATCTTCAGATAGAGCGGGAGGGAGAGAGGGAGGAAGAGAGAGAGGGAAACATCGATGTGAGAGAGACATATCGAGTGGTTGCCACCCACACGACTCCAACTGGGGCTGGGGACAAACTACATCCGAGGTACGTGCCCTAAGCGGGAACCCAACCCGGACTCTCTGGTCCGCGGGCTGATGCTCTAACCACTGAGCCAAACTGGCCAGGGCAGGGCCATTTTGTTTTTTTAGATTCAATTGTTGATAGATGTGTATTTATTGCCATTTTATTATTCATATTTTTCCATCTTTTTAAAATTCTCCTTCTTAAAGAAGACCCTTTAACATTTTATGTAGTATGGGGGGAAGGCAAAAGTAGGTTTACAGTTGCTTGTATGGGAAATAATACAATACTTAATAAGTAATAAAGAGGAGTAAACTTTTTGCACTTGATTTCTAATTTCAGAGCATTGTGGTTAGAGAACATGCTTGGTATAATTTCAGTTTTCTTAAAACTTTGAGGCTACTTTTGTGTCTCTACATATGGTCTATCCTATAAAATGTTCCATGTGCACTAGAGAATAATGTATATTCTGGTGTTCTGGGATTAAAAACTAAATATTGATTATGTCCATTTGGTTTAAGGCCAATATTTCCTCATTTTCTGTTTTGTGATCTCTCTATAGCTGTGAATGCGGTATTTATGTCTTGTATTACAATTGTATTTTTGTCAGTTTTTTCCTTTAGTTATATTACTAGTTACTTTTTACAGTTCGATCCTCCCAGGTTAGGTGCATATATATTGATAAGTGTTATGTCTTCTTGATGTATTTTCTTCTTTGTCATTATAAAATGTCTATCTTTGTTGCTTGTTACCTTTTTTATCTTGAAATCTATTTTGTTATAGCTAAATATGGCTACACTCGCTTTTCTCTAGATGCCATTTACTTGGAGTACCATTTTCCACCCATTCAGTTTGAGTCTGTATTTGTCCTTGCAGTTAAGATGTGTCTCCTGGAGGCAGTATATGGATGGGTTTAGTTTTTTAATCCATTCTGGGACTTTGTATCATTTTATTGTTGAGTTTAGTCCATTTACATTTAGGGTGATTTTTTGTTGTATAAGGATTTTCTATACCCATTTTGTCTTTTGTTTTCTGGTAAGTCTGTGTCCCCATTGTTTCTTTTCCCTTGTGTTTCTATTGTTTCAGTTTGGCGGTATTCTACGATAGTTTTCTCTGTTTCCTCTTTTTTATATTATGTGTCTCAGTTCTAGATGTGTGTGTGTGTGTGTGTGTGTGTGTGTGTGTGTGTATATATATATATATATATTTTTTTTTTTTTGTGGTTACCATTGGGTTTATGCAAAAGAAAATTTCATATGTATAGTAGTCCTTTTTATTCTGTTTGCAACTTACTCCTATTCACCTGTGGAGTTCAGTCCTCTACCCCTTTATGTTTTTTGGGTTTTTAAAAAAATTTTTTCCTTTATTGATTTTAGAGAGAGAGAGAGGAAGTAAGAGGGAGAGAGAGATAGAAACATCGATGAGAGAGAACATCGATTGGCCACCTCCTGCACGCCCCTGACTGGGGATCAGGCCCAGAACCTGGGCATGTGCCCTGGCTGGGAATCGGAACTGGTGACCTCTTGGTGCATGGGTCGACGCTCAACCACTGAGCCACACCAGCCGGACCTCTTTATGTTTTTGTGTCACAAATTATCTCTTTTTATACTGTTAATCTCCAAGTTGCAGTAGCTTGTCTTGTTTTTAAAAATGTTTTTACCTCATTTAACCTTTATGTTATATTTAAGATACCCTATTCTGAACAAGGGTTGTAATTTCCTGCTTCTGAGTGTCTGTTAGTCATTTTGCTCATAGTTTTGCATCCTTTTGTCTTTGTGTTTCAGGTGAAGGAACACACTTCAGTATTTCTTGTAATGCATCTCCTGTGGTGGTAAATTTGCTCAGCTTCTATATGTCTGGAAAAGTATTTCTTCATATGTAAAGGATAACTTTGCTGGATATTTTATTTTTGTATGGTGCTTTCTCTCTTTCAGTAATTTGAATATTTGCCTCCACTCTCTCTAGGATATCTGCTGAATAAACTGATTTTAATCTTTTGGGATCTCATAAGTTACTGTCTTCCTTTCCTTTCTTTTTTATTAATTTTTGACAGTTTTAATATAATGTGCTTTGGAGACGGTCTTTTTGAACAGAGATAATTAGGTGGTCTGTTATCTTCTAGGATTTGAGGATCAGTTTTTCCCATAGGTTTGGGAAATTCTCATCAGTGACTTGTTTTAACAGGCTCTCTCTTTTCCTCTCCTGCTCTTTTGCTTTTGGTGTATTCATAATTCTTATACTTATATTGCTCTTTCTAATGGACTCCTGTAGTTCTCATAGGGTTCTTTGTTTTTTCTTTGTTCCTCTCAATTCTCTCTCTTTTCTCACTTGAGTCAACTTTGGAGTTCTATCTTCTACGTCACTAATTCTTCCCTCTATCTGGTCTGCTCTATTTTGTAAGCTCACGTGTTGATTCTTCATTTCTCTCATTGACTTCTTCAGCTCCAGACTTTCTGTTTGGTTCTTTTTTTTAGTTTCTTTGTTTTTTTGTTTTATTCCTCACCAGAAGACAGAGAGAGAGAGGTGAGAGAAACTTCAATCAGTTGCCTTGCATTCGCTCCCCGACTGGGGATCAGTCCCATAATCCAGGTGTGTGCCCTGACCGGGAATTGAACTGGAAGCCTTTCAGCACACAGGTGACACTCAGCACCTGAGCCACTCCAGCCGGGCTCTTTTTTATAGTTTCAATCTCTTTGGTTAAATACTCCTTTTGTTCATTGATTTTATTATATTTCTTAGTTTGTTAAATTGCTTTCTTTTCCAATGTTCTGTCATTTAAATTACATACTTTAATGTTTTTAAATTATTTTATGAAAAAAAAAATTTTTTTCTCTTTGAGTTCCCTTGTTATCTTGGTTATTTATTGTGCTTAATGGATTATTTCTCCTCCTGGGTACTTGTGGGAATGAAAGCTTCTTTTTAAAAGAATTTTACGCCTCAGTGTTTAGTTAGGTTGATAAAAGACTTTGTTTTGTTTTCCAGCAGCTGGTACTGAAGTGCTAGTTTTTATTTTCTCTTATCTGCACTGCTGGGGCTTCCAGGATCTCTGCGCGATATCACATTTGCCATGGAAAGCACTCCATATTCCTTAATGGCCTCCCCTTTACTGCCTGTTTGCTTTGGTATCGGAGCCCCACTCCCATGGGTCTCCTGTGTATTCCTGGTGCCACCTTTCTGCAGCAGAAGCCAGTGGCCGAGCTGCTCTGATCACCCTGTTGCTCCCACCAGGCTGCGTCGCAATGGATGAAGGAAGTGTGGGTGGCAGGAAGCAGGTTTGTTTGTCCACGTGTCTGCTGTTCCTTGTAGGTTTTGCTGCAATTATTATAGCTAATTTTTATTGCCAGATGTTGTAGGGATTCCTCTTCCCAGTACTTGTGCTCCAACATGGGGAGCCCTGTGTGGGCCTGGGACCCCTTGTTCCTCAGAGTCTACCTCTGCAGCTGAGTGAGCTATCCCTTCTGAACTTAACTACCACATGTGGATGTGGGACCAGGCCCCCTCACATATCTGCCCCTCCTACCAGTCTTGACATGGCTTCTTTATATCCTTAGTGATAGGACTTCTGTTCAGCTAGTGAACAGGAGTGGCTCTTAAGGATGGTTGGTCTGTAATTTACTTGTAATTTTGATGTGGTCATGAGAGGTAATGAGGACAGCATTTACCAACTCTGCCATCTTGTCCAAATGTCAACTTTGTCTTGTCCATTTTGAGTTTGTGTATATTGTGTGAGAGAGGAATCTAGCTTCATTCTTTTGCTTATGGAAATACTATTTCCCCAGCACCGTTTGTTGGAAAAACTATTCTTTCCTACACTAAATGTTATGATATCCTTGTTAAAATTCATTTTGTGTAGTTCTATTGATTTGTTTTGCACTCTCAGTTCGGTTCCATTAGTCTAGATGTAATTATGCCATTGCCAAACGGTTTTTATTACTGTATCTGTATAGTAAGTTTTGAAATCAAGAAGCGTAAATTCTCCACTTTTTTCTTCTCACTGTCATTTCGGTTATTCAAGGCTATTGGCAATTCCATTTACTTTGAGATCTGACTTTTCCATATCTGCAAAAATGGCTGTTGGGACTTTTAGGGATTTCATTGAAATTATAGATTTTTTGGGTAATAGTGCCATCTTAACAGTATTAGTTTCTTAATCCATGAACATGGTGCCACTATAAATCATTTTCTTAATGGACTTTAAAAAAATTTCTAGCATATAGAAAAATAACTAGTGTTCTGTTTGTTTTTCTTCTCTTCAGCAACTGTGCTAAATTAGCTCTAATAGAGTTTATTGGTAGACTTTTAGAAATTTCTCTGTATAAGATTATGTCATCTGCAAAGAAGACAGTGTTACTTCTGTAATTTGTCTGGCATTTATTTCTTTTTCTTTCATATTTGCTTTGGCTAAGACTTCCAGTATAACGTTGAATAGAAGTAGCAAAAGTGGACATCCTTGCCCTATTCCTCATCTTAGGAGTAAGCTTTCAGTTTTTTTTGTTTGATTGATTGATTGTTTTTAATTGGATAGAATGTTACCTTTGGTTATCTGGTTGAGGAAGTTTTTTTTCTATTCTGAGATTGTTGAATGTTTTTCATCCTGAAAGGTTGTTGTATTTTGTCAAATGCCTTTTCTGTATCAATTGAGATAATCATGTTATTTATTTCCCTTTATTCCATTAATAGGATATATTACACTGACTAATTTTCATATGTGGAACCACCTTTGGATTGCTGGGATAAGTCTCACTTGATCATGGTGTATATGCTTTCAATATACTGCTGGGTTTAGTTTCAAAGTTTTCTTAGGGATTTTATATTTATATTCATAAAGGATGTTAAGCATTAGCTTTCTTTCCTTGTGATGTCTCTGTATGACCTGAGTGTCAGGGTATTGCTGACCTCATCAAGTGAGTTAGGAAGTGTTCTCTCCTTTTCTATTTTTTGAAGAGTTTCGGAAGGATTGGTGTTCATTCTTCTTCTTCTTTTTTTTTATCCCCCCCCCACCCCCGAGTACACTCTTCCACTTTTGTTCAGATAGAATGGGAGGGAGAGAGAGAGAGAGAAACATTGACGTGAAAGGGACACATTGAGTGGCTGCCTCCCGCATGACTCCAACCAGGGCTGGGGACGAATCGCAACCGAGGTACATGCCCTTTACCGGAATCGAACCTGCAACTCATTGGTCCCTGGGCGGCGCTCTAACTGCTGAGCCAAACAGGCCAGGGCCATTCTTCTTTAAATGTAGAAATAACCAGTGAAGCCATCTGGTCTTGGAATTTTCTTAATTGGGAGACTTTTGATTAATGGCTTGATCTCTCTAGTTGCAGATTTCCTGTTTCTTCTTGCATCAGTTTTGGTAGTGTATATGCTTTTTTCTTTTTTAGGTTTTTATTTTTTTATTAACATTTATTTATTCATCCATTCATTCATTTTTGGTGTAAACACCGGAAATTTATTGTCTCACAGTTCTGGAGGCTAGAAGTCCAAGATGAAGGTGTTGGCAGGTTGGTTCCTACTGAGGGCTGTGAGGGAAGGATCTGTTCCAGGCCTTTCTCCTTGGTTAGTAGATGACCATCTTCTCCCTAACATCTCTTCATACTGTTTTCTTATATGTGTGAATGTTTCAGAATTTCCCCTCTGTATAAGAACACCAATCATACTGGATTAAAGCTTATTATAATGACATAATTTTAACTTGACTGTCTCTATAAAGACCCTGTCTTTAAATCAGATCACATTCTGAAGTACTGAGAGTTAGGACTTCAACATGTGAATTAAAAAAAAAAATTATTCATCACCATTTATCCCCTCTGTGCCCCATTTTGCCTCTACCCAAGCCCCTCCCCCTGTAATCACCACACTGTTGTCAATGTCTGTGAGTTCTCTCTCTTTTTTTTTACTTTTTTCTCAAGTCCTCCACCCCTGCCAAGCTGTATGCTTGCTCTCTATCTATGAGTATGTCTTTATTTTACTTAGTAGATCAATTTGTTCATTAAATTCTACGTATGAGTGAAATCATATGGTACTTATCTATCTCTGACTGGCTTATTTCACTTAGCATATTGTTCTTCAGGTCCAGCCATGCTGTTGCAAAGGGTGAAATTTTATTCCTTTTTGCAGAAGAGTAGTCTATCGTGTAAATGTACCACAGCTTTTTCTGTCCACTCATCTGCTGATGGACACTTGGGCTGCTTACAAATCTTGGCTATTGTAAGTAATGCTACAGTGAACATAGGGGTACATATATTCTTTTGAATTAGTGTTTTGGGTTTCTTTGGATAAATTCCCAGAAGTGTGTTTGCTGGGTCATAAAGCAGTTCTGCTTCTATTTTTTGAGTTAACTCCATACTGCTTTCCACAGTGGCTGTACCAGTCTGCATTCCCACCAACAGTGCACAAGGGTTGTCTTTTCTCCACATCCTCACCAACACTTGTTTGTTGATTTATTGATGATAGCCATTCTGGCAGGTGTGAAGTGATATCTCATTGTAGTTTTAATTTGCTTTTCTCTGATGATTAGTGTCATTGAACATCTTTTTATGTCTATTGGTCATCTGTATGTCCTCTTTGGAGAAGTGTCTATTCAAGTCTTTTACCCATTTTTAATTGGATTTTTTGTTTGTTTGTTTTGGTGTTGAATTTTATAAGTTCTTTATAAATTTTGGAAATTAACCCCTAATTAGATGTATTATTGGCAAATATGCTCTCTCATTCAGTGGGTTGTCTTTTCATTTTGTTGATGTTTTTCTTTGCTGTGCAAAAACTGTTTAGATTGATGTAATCTCATTTGCTTATTTTTTTGTTTCCCTAGCCCGAAGAGATATATCAGAAAAAATATTGCTATATGAAATGACCAATATTTTACTGCCTATGTTTTCTTCTAGGGCTTTTGATGGTTCGAGTCTAACATTTAAGTCTTTAATCTATTTTGAGTTTATCCTGTGTATGCTGTAAGAAGGTAGTCTAGTTTCATTGTTTGTACATATCTGTCCAATTTTCCTACACCATTTATAGAATAGACTATATTTAGTACATTGTATGTTTGTGCCTCCTTTGTCAAATATTAATGACTATAAAGGCATGGGTTTATTTCTGGGCTCTATATTCTGTTCCATTGATCTATATGTCTGTTTTTATTGCCAGTACCATGTTGTTTTGATTACTATGGCCTTGTAGTATAGCTGTATATTCTCCAGCTTTGTTCTTTTTTCTCAAAATTGCTATTGCTATTCAGGGTCTTTAATGGTTCCATAAAAATTTTTGAAACATTTGTTCTAGTTCCATGAAATGCGCCATTGGTATCATGATAGGAATTGCATTGAATCTATAGATTGTTTTGGATAGTATGGAAATTTTAATTATGTTAATTTTGCCTATGCATGAACACGTTATATGCTTACACTCTTGGTATCTTCTTCAGTTTCTTTCTTCAGTATCTTATAATTTTCTGAACACAGGTCTTTTACATCCTTGGTTAAATTTATTTCTTGGTATTTTATTCTTTTTGAAGCAATTGTGAATGGGATTGTTTTCTTAGTTTTTCTTTCTGATATTTCATTACCGATATATAAAAATTCAACTGATTTCTGGATTTTTTTCTTTTCATCCTGCAACTTTACCGAATTTATCAGTTCTAGTAGTTTTTGGTGAGATCTTTAGGGTTTCCTATATACAGTATTGTCATCTGCAAATGACAGTTTTCCTTCTTCTTTTCCAATTTAGATGCTTTTTATTTCTTCTTTTTGTCTGATTGCTGTGTCTAGGACTTCCAGTACTATGGTGAATAAAAGTGGTGAAAGCAGATATCCCTGTTTTGTTCCTGATTTTTCAAGGAAACATTTGTAGTTTTTGCCCATTGAGTGTGATGTTGGCTATAGGTTTGTCACATATGATGGCCTTTATTACATTGAGGTATGTTCCCTCTATTCTCACTTTGCTGAGAGTTTTTATCACAACTGTATGCTGGGTTCTATGAAATGCCTTTTCTGCATCTGTTGATATGGTCATATGGTTTTTTCCTTCATTTTGTTTTATTGGTATATCACGTTTATTGATTTGTGGTTATGTATCCCCCAGAATAAACCTCACTTGGTCATGGTATATGATTCTTAAAATGTATTGCTGGATCCCATTTGCTAATACTTTGTTGAAGATTTTAGCACCTATGTTCATCAGGGATATTGATCTATAATTTTATTTCTTTGTAGTGTCTTTCTCTGGTTTTGAAATTAGGATAATGCTAACCTTGTAAAATGAGCTCGGGAGTCTTCCCTCCTCTTGAATTTTTTGGACTAGTTTGAGAAGAATAGGTGTAAGTTCTTCTTTGAATATTTTGTAAAATTTTCCATTCGTGGACATTTGTTTGTTGGGAGTTTTTTTTTTATTAATGCTTTAAGTTGTTGTCTGTCTATACAGATTCTCTTATTCTTCCTGATTCAGTTTTGGAAGATTGTATATTTCTAGGAATTTATCTATTTCGTGTAGATTGTCCAATTTGTTGTCATATAATGTTCATAATATTTTCTTAAAATACTTTGTTTAGTTTCAGTTGTTACTTTTCCTCTTTTATTTCTAATTTTATTTTTTTGGGGTTCTCTTTTTTTTTATGAGTCTGGTTAATGGTTTGTCTATTTTGTTTATCTTTTCAAGAACCAGCGTTTCGTTTCATTGATCTTCTGTATTATTTTTTTAGACTCCATTTTCTTAATCTGCTCTGATCTTTATTATTTACTTCCTTTTATTTACTTAGGGCTTTGTTTGTTGTTCTTTTTTTCTAGTTCCTTTAAGTGTAAAGTTAGATTGTTTATTTGAGATTTTACTGTTTCTTGAGTTAGACCTGTCATGCTATCAATTTCCCTCCTGGGGCTGCTTTCACTGTGTCCCAAAGATTTTGGGTTGTTGTGTTCTCAGTTTCATTTGTTTCGATGTATAATTTGATTTCTTTCTTGATCTTATTGTTAACCCATTCATTGTTTAGTAACATGTCATTTAGTTTCCATTTTATTGTGTCTCTTTTTTCTTTTCTTGTGTTTGATTTCTAGTTTCATACTGTTATGGTCAGAGAAGATAGTTAATATGATTTCAGTCTTTTTAAATTTATTGACATTGTTTTGTGTTTTGACATGTCTGTCCTAGAAAATGTTCCATGTGCACTTGAAAAAGTGTGCATATACTGCTGCTTTGGGGTGAAATCCTCTGAAAATATCAAATAAATCCCTCTGATCTAGTGTGTCATTTAAGGCCCCCGTTTCCTTGTTGATTTTCTGTCTGGAAAATCTATTCATTAATGTGAATGGGGAGTTAAAATCCCCTAGTGGAACTGTATTACTGCCAATCTCTCCCTTTATGTCCATCAAGATTTCCTTTAGATAAATTTAGGTGCTCTTATGTTTGGTCCATGAATGTTTACAAGGCTTATATTCTTTTGTTGGATTGCTCTCTTTTTCATTATGTAGTCTCCTTCTGTCTGTTACTGTCACCTTTGTTTTAAAGTTTATTTTGTCAGATATAAGTATTGCTACCCCAGCTTTTTTATTTTTTGTTTTTATTTGCATGAAATATCTTTTTCCATCCCTTTAGTTTTAGTCTGTGTTTATCTTTCATTCTGAGGTGTGTCTCTTGTATTAAGCACATATATGGGTTTTGTTTTCTTATTTATTCATCTACCCTATGTCTTTTGATTGGAGCATTTAAGGCGTTTACTTTTAAAGTGATTATTAATAGGTACATATTTATTGCAATTTTGTTCTTTTAATTATGTTCCTCTTTTTGTTTGTTTTTCTTGTTAAAGCAGGCTATTCAACATTTCTTGTAAGACTGGTTAGGTGGTAATAAACTCTTTTAGCTTTTCTTTTCTGGGAAGATATGTATTTCTCCTTTAATTTTAAATGACAGCCTGGCTGTGTAAAGTAGTCTTAGTTGCTTTTCATTGCTTTGAATATTTCTTGCCAATTGCTTCTGGCCTGAAATGTTTCTGTTGAGAAATGAGCTAATAGTCTTTAGATAGCTCTCTTGTAGGTAAGTAATTGTCTTTTTTGTGTGGCTTTTACGCTTCGCTTGTCTTTAATGTTGGTGTAGGCCTCTTTGGGTCCATCTTGTTTTGGGCTCTCTGTGCTTCCTGGACTTGTGTGTTTTTTTACTTCACCAGATTAGAGGAGTTTTTTTGTCATTATTTTTTCAAGTAGGTTCTTTATCTGTTGCTCTTTCTTCCCTTCTGGTACCCCTGTGATGTGGATTTCTTACACTTCATGTTGTCCCAAAGGTCCCTTAAACTACCCTCATTTTTTGAAAGTCTTTTTTTTTTCTTTTTGCTGTTCTCTTTGGGTATTTTTCCTAACTTGTCTTCCAAATTGCTGATTTGATCTTCTGCTTTATCCAATATTGTTTATTCCTTGTAGTGTAATCTTCATTTTAGATATTATATCCTTCATTTTTGATTGATCTTTTTATGTGGTTTTATGTTGTTTTTCATGCTGTTCAGCATCCTTGTAACCAATACTTTGAACTCTATATCTGATAAATGGCTTGTCTGTATTTCATACAGCTATTTAAAATATGTTTTTATTGATTTGAAGGAGAGAGGTAGGGAGAGGGAGAGAGAATCATTGATGAGAGAGAAACATCAGCATCGATTGGCTGCCTCTTACACACCACCTGCTGAGGATTGAGCTCGTAACCCGGGCATGTGCCCTGACTGGGAATCGAACTGGCAGCCTCTTGGTGTATGGGTTGACACTCAACCACTGAGTCTCACTGGCTGGGCTCATATAGATTTTTATCTGGATTTTTTTTTTCTGTTCTTTTATTTGGGGCCTATTTCTTTGTCTCCTCATTTTGGCTCCCTCTTTGTGTTTGTTTCTGTGTTTTATATAGATCTTCTATGACTGTCAGTCTTCATGGGGTGGCCTTATGTAGTAGGTGAACTGTGGGACCTAGTGGCGTAGTCTTCTTGATCACCTGAACTGGGTTCTCTGACATTGTTTCTTGTGTAAGTTATATGTAATTGAGTCTTGTTTACTATTGGGTCATTTGTGCGTGAGATTGACCCTCAGGTTGGCTGTCTGTGAGGCTCAACCCTGACCACGGTGTGTGAGCTGCTGTGCAGGTGCTGACCGCAGATGCAGAATTTGCCTCAGTAAGGCTTGTGCCTGCTGAGATCTCCCTTTGGATTTGCTGCTTTTGAAGCTTATTGGATCCTGTTCTGTTTTTCTCTCAAGCTGGCCAGTGGGTGTGTTCGTTCTGGGCCTGTTGGGAGGGACTCTAGTGCATGCAAATGTCCGATGCTGACTCTGATAGGCCCTGGGCACCCTGTTTGGAGCAGTCTTGATGTGGCTTCCTCTGTAAATCTTTGCTTACAAGGCTTCTCTTCAGCTTGTCTTCATTTGGTCATGTAGGATGATTATTCTATAATTTAGTTGTAATTACAGTTTGTTTCTGAGAGGAGGTGAGTGTATCTTCCACCTACTGTCCTGCCATCTTGGATCTCATTCTACTTTTTTACTATGATATTTCCAACAGTAAATTTAAAATGAGCAGAAAACAAATTATCATTCATACATTCTTGTATACTCTGGGTAAGGCCTGAGATCTTCAAACCAAAAAAAAAATTATGAAATAGTCATTGAGAGTTAGTGTTGATAGGCATTATAATGGAAGTTATAGTATCTTTAGTAGTGATGTAACATTAAATAAATGGCATTAAGGAACTGCAGCAGATGTATGTTGTTTCAGTACCAGCATGTCCTGAAATCCATAGCATTATTACTAATAAAATTTGTGTATATTTTTCTTGGGTGGGAGTTTTGAAATTAGCTTGGTACAACATATATGACAATGAAGAAAATAGATGGTGTATAGACACCATGAAGACTGTACAAATATATGATTAGACAATAAATAAATGCTAAGTATTTGTTTTTTTTTACCCAGCATTCTACAACTTCATTGATAAATCACAGTAGTTCTCATGGACCCATGAATTTTGTAAAACTAAATTATTTATTCAGAGAGATGATGCACAAAAAATTATTTCTCAGGACCTGCACTTGTTCTTTGAGTGGCCATGATATTACATTAGTAGATATCATCCCATTTGTTGGTGGGAATGTTAGCATAGGCATTCTTTTGACCTAAATAGTAGTTTAGATGAGAACAGGAACTATTTTTAAGAATAAAGGACAAAATGAGTAAAATCAATCAGTTGAGCTTGCATTGCTCTACTTTAGATAAAAGCATTGTTTAGAGTAAGTTTTTATGGGTACTACGAGGAAGTAAAGATATCCTTAACTGGATATGTAAACCTCATCTCAGTATGACTGCCCTTGAGGGGTTGTGAATATGTAGGGAAGAGGACCTATGATGTTAGGATGTTAATAATTGCAACCTCCAATAGGTAGGACTTACAGATTTAACACAGATAATGTCAAATATAGTATTTTCATTTTTATTTTAAATATTATTTATCTATAAGTTATGATTCACCACTCATAGCTAATAGTTAACCCAAATCATGGGATTACATTTTTGTAACTTTAGAGATTTTGTTGGTACCTTTTATTCCCCTTAAGTAAGATACAAGCCAGATATGTTTGAGATTGTGCTTTGATAAGATTACTATAGGTGTCTAATTTACCATGTTCCTGTTGAGAACTAATTTATCATGATCTTGTTTTAAATCATACCATATTTCGATCAAAAACTAATTTTTTATGCCCTTATTGAGAGCTAATTTACCATGTTCCTATCAAGAACTAACTTACCATGTTTCTGTGATTGTAGCCAGAGAAGTGTATTTGAAAGACAAAAATTAGCCCTGGCCGGTTTGGCTCAGCGGTTAGAGCGTCGGCCTGCGGTCCGGAGAGACCAGGGTTCGGTTCCCGCTAAGGGCATGTACCTCGGTTGCAGTTTGTCCCCGGCCCTGGTTGGTCGTGCGGGTGGCAGCCACTCGATGTGTCCCTTTCACGTCGATGTTTCTCTCTCTCTCTCTTCCTCTCTCTCCCTCCTACTCTATCTGAGCAAAAAATGAAAAAATGTCCTCAGGTGAGGATAAAAAAAAAATTAAAAAAAAAAAAAAAGAAAGACAAAAATTATCCGCCATACTTTTTATGAAGTGGACATATTTTTCTTAATAATTTCCTGTTTTTCTTATTTATCTGAAGAAGATCAGTAGATCTAGTACTGGGGCCCATGAAAAGGATTTATTTAGAGAGATAAAATAGTCCATGGTTTGTATTTAAAACAAAACACAAAAGTTTGATTTAATATCCCTTGAACATAATAGAACTATATACATTATTCTTCTGCTGCTTTAATTTTTATCCAAGAGTAAATGTAGTCTTTGCATGATTATAATCTATTTGTGATATAATTTTGTGTGTTTTTTTCTAGTTGTTTATGTTTATCATTTTTAGTAGCTGCTATAATTTTATATTATGCCTTCTTTCTTTACCTTCCAACTGGATTAACAGTTTCTTAAAAAAAAAAAAGAAACCCATGAGCCTCAATCAGTAAACGCATACATTTGGGGCACTGTCCAAATGATTGGTAGTTTTGAAGGGGAGATATAGCCAGTATCTCAAAGAATCAGTTTTTGGCTTCTTCTGAACATATGTGCTGTACATTAATAAAACATTTTTTAAAAATGTAACCATTGCTTTCTCATTATAAATAAGAATTTTTTATGTAATGCCTGTTTTTCCACCTAGAATATAAATTTCATAGCAGTGAGGAATTTGAGCTTTTTCATTTAGTACTTTATTTCCAACCCCAATTACAAGTAATTAATAAATATTTGTTAAATTAATAAATATTTATTTGATTTAATCATCCAGTGTTTTGCTGTTATTAAATATGTGCTTATCTCTTTTCTTTTTAATTATTTCTTAGGGTTAAACCCATGAGAATAAGGACAGGTCTATGATTGAACTTATTCCTTAAAATATCAAATGCACAAATATTTTTCTTTTGCCTATTCTTTTTTTTTTCTATCATTTATCTACATCTCTCACATATCTTATTTGGCATCTTGACTATGAGAATAAGCATTGTCATTTAAGGATGAATAACACACAAACTGTTGTTAGGAAGCTTATTGTCAAATGAAAGATGTAGATTGAGAGTGACATTTAATATAATTTGTGTCATACTCTCAGGGTTCTGTGTCCTACTCTCAGGTACTAGCTAATAATTCATTCCTGATTTTGTTACTCAAGAAAGCTTAGACCATAAGGGAGAAAGTGTGGTGTGAGTCTGCTCTAGTTCCTTAAATAAGGGGCAGATGTAAAGCTTGAAACTGTATTATTAATGGCCGTATCTTACACTTCTTCACTGCTGATAACCATGCCCCACATCCTAGGGTGAGAGTAGCTGGCTTAAATGAAAGGTTAAATTTGAAAGCAGTACTGTAACATTTGAGAAACAACTTTTTTGTTATATATTGATTCTTATTTTAAGGGCCCAGGAATTAAAAGCAATGTGAAAAAAACTAGGCGAGTTCAAAGTGGAAACTGAGTTGGATTTTGAAGGCTGAGTAATATCTCACAAAGTAGTAAAGAGGTAGGGTGAAAGAGGTGTATTTCATTATCATTGCAAGCTGGAATATAGGACTCTAGTGTGGAGAAGATACTAAGTGAAAGAATAAAGTTGGCTTGAGGCAAAATTGTGAAGGGACTTGAGGATGTGGATTTAAGTGTTTGAGGGTAGGGCTGGGTGTGAAACACTAAAATCAGATGGCTCTACTGATCAGGCAGGTAACTTGAATATGTGAAGCAGGCTGGGATAGATAACTTGGAGTGGTAGGGGCTATGATGTAACGGAGAGAATATGTTCATGGAAAGGTAGCAATAGTTCTAACCAGTTGTTACCTTACAGAAACGCCAGTACAGTGTTATCTAAGCTTCTGATTCTCCATGAGAAGATAGAAATTTAGATTCATACATGTGGTGTTCAATTTGTTAAGTATACCGGCTACTACACACCTATTAGAATGGCTAGAAAACAACAAGAACTCGACAACACGGAATGCTACTGAGAATGAGGAGTAACTAGAGTGCTCATACATTGCTGTTGGGAATGCAGAATGGAACAGGGACTTTGGAAAACAGTTGGTAGTTTCTTACAAAGTTAGGGATGTGGCGTCAGCACCAAAGCTGCGGAAGTCGTCCCTCTTCCTCTTGCCATTTTTAAACCAATAACTAGACATCCTTTCATGAATAAAAATGCCTCCAGCACCCTAAGCCAAGAGACCTGGGAGTTTTCTAGAACATCTGTGTATCTAGAAATTAATGAAAAAGACCCTAATAAAGGCTGTAGATCCAAGGGAGTCAGCGAACAGGCCTCACTCTCACTCGCCCTGAAAAATAGATCTGGGCAGATACTCACAGTTGAGAAAGAATTTGTAGAAGTTTCATCTATTTGAGGGGACATTTCAGCACAGCATCAGAGTGTATAGAGATGAGTTTGGATGCAGAGGAGAGGTAGGGACTCTACCAGAGCTGTCCCTCTTCCTCAGTGGCACTGCCTGGGGTAAGATGCCTGGCAACAGCAGCTGGCGACCTGACCCACCGAGGAAGTGGAAAACAGTGAGTGAGTGCCTGTCCATCCCAGTTGTGCATGTTGTGGGTGGAGAAACCCATTTCTGTACATCAGCACCCTGATTTCTGAGGTGGGACCTCCGTGACCAGGGGCAGGGAGAAGAAAGGGAAGGAAGTACATTAAAGGAATGTGGTCTTGCCGTCTACTGCAGGACTTCAGCAGGAATTCTGTCCACAGGCTTCTGTGAATACCCCACACGAGGATCTCCTCACCAAGTTGCAGATTCCCCCAGTGCCCCAAGTGGTAAATCTACCCCCCCACACACACACCCTGTGGCTGACTCCATTTATTTATCAGGGTCTGTGGGAAAGGAAGAAACCACAAACTTGAGCTATAGATTGCTGCAGTCAGTGTGAGGAGCTATAAGAACAGGAGAAAACACAAAGGTTAAGATTTCTGCCACAAGAGGGAGCAAGGAGAGTGGAGCATGAACCATGATAATTTATGATCCATTATAAACCTAGAAAACCCCAGAGAAGCAACACCTAGGAACTGTACCCCATCTAAAGATAACCAGTAAAGATGCTTCATATGTGAAAGCAGAAATACAAAAATTCAGAGAACTTAAAAAATCAAGGAATTATACCATTACCAAAAGATATCAGTGATTCTCCAACTGAGCCCAAGGACAGATTTAGCTGATAAAGAATTCAAAATAGCTGTACTATTGAAGAAATTCAGTGAGCTACAAGAAAACACAGAAAGGCAGTTCAGTGAGATGAAGAAAAAGATACATGGACAAAATTAACTCTTTACATAGTAGATAGAAACCATGAAAAGGAACCAAGTAGAAATTCTGGAGGTGACGAAATCAGTGAATGAGACAAAGAATACAGTAGAACGCAGCTGCATTAGAGTAGAGCAGATGGAAGGTTGAATAAATAAGTTAGAGGATATGAATTTGATAGTAACACAGAATGGAGCAAAGAGAAAAGAAAGATGAATGAAGAAAACCTGTATGACCATGGGCCTCCTTCAAAAGGGAAATCATCTGAATAACCTGCATTCCAGAAGGAGAAGAAAAGGCTTAGAAGGGGGCAGGAAATTAAAGAAATAATAGCTGAAAACTTCCCAAGCTAGGGAAAAGACTTAGATATTCAAGACCAATAAGCTAAAAGTTCAACCTACTATCTCAATGCCAAAAGATCTTATCCAAGACATATCTTCATGAAAAATAAAATATTAAGAAAGAATACTAAAGGCAGCGGGGGGAAAAAAAAGAGAACGAAACCTACAAAGGAATCCCTATTAGGCTATCAGCTGACATATCAGCAGAAACACTACAGTCCTGGAGAGAGTGGAATGACATTCAAACTGCTGAAAGATAAAAATTGACTGCTGAATACATTATCCTTTAGATATGAAAGAGAAATAAAGACTTTCCCAGACAAACTAAAGCTGAGACCTGCCTTTGCAAGAAATACCGAAAGTTCTTCAAGCAGAATCTGAAAGTCACTCATCAACAACATGAAAACATTCTAAATTATACAACCCACTGATAAAGGTGAAAAATATAGTCAGATTTAGAAAACTCCAATTCTATAATAGGATAGTGTGTTAACCACTTAACTATTGTATAAAGGTTATAGGAAAAGCATATTAAAAATTAACTATAGCTACTATAATGTGTCAACAAATCCACAGCATAGAAAGAGCTAAATTGTGACATCAAAAATATAAAAGGGCAGGAGTAAAAGATTGGAGCCTCTATTGGTGAGTTAAGTTGCTATTAGCATAAAATGACTGTCTTATCTATGACATGTTTTATGTAAGCCTCATGGTAACCACAGAGCAAAAATCTAGAGGAGATTCATGAAAAATGTAAAAAAGCAGGGGAGACAGAACATACTAATATGGAAAATCACCAATTGACAAAGGTAGGCAGCAACAGGGAAGGGGGAATGGCAATACGAAACAACTAGCAAGTGACTCATACCAAGTGCATTGGTAGTGAGGGTTGTAGGACCTGGTACAGCCAATCATGGAGCAGCCAAGGCTGCTGCCAGGACCTTGGAGCCTCCCTCAGACAGAGTGAGGCTGAAGAAGAGAGTGACTTGGACGTGTTCCCCATTTCTCCCTGATGCCCACAACTGCTGGGCGGTGACACTCAGAGGTGTAGCCATGGATTTGAAACAGCTTGCCAAAAGCACAAAGAGTTTGTGAAGAGCTCTGTGTTGTACAAATGGAATCTCGCTAAAGCTCAGCAGGGACTTTGTGCCTTAGCACTGCATAACTCGGAGTCCTTGGTCAGGAACATGCCGGAGCACACACAGCAGTATCAGAACTGAGACAGCGGGAAGAAGGGCGGCACCGAGAAGAGGATCTAGGAAAGAGAGAATGTGTCTGTGGAATATGGATGTCATTAGCAAGGATGGTGTTTTTAAATTTTTTTTTCCTTTATTGATTTTAGAGAGAGAGGAAGGGAGAGGGAGAGAGAGATAGAAACACCATGAGAGAGAACATCAATTGGCCGCCTCCTGCGTGCACTCCACTGGGGATTGAGTCCACAACCTGGGCATGTACCCTGATCGGGAATGAACTGGCGACCTCTTGGTGCATGGGTCAACACTCAACCACTGAGCCGCACCGGCTGAGCAGCAAGGATGTGTTTAATAAAAATTTATTAAATAAAATAAACAGAAGATGAAGATAAATTAGAGTCATTTATGCAAAAATCAGACATTTTGGTAGGTTGAATCAATGGGATGATGAAGATTTTTGTCTGACCATTCTGACCTTGTATGTGTAGAAACTGCTATCTTATTTTACACTGTTTGTGTCTGGAACCTTAACAGAAAGGAGCTCTAATGGAACAAATAGCACATCAAGCTGTTGTAATACAGTTTATTATGGAAATGGCCAAAGACTGTAATGTGGGTTGGAGAGGGTGTTTTTATTTATTTTTCCAGAAAGCCAAAGATTATTATTTTGAAGCATTCAAAAATGAACTTGAAGCTTTCCAGTCAAGAGTCAGACTTTATTCTCAGTCACCAAATTTTCACCTATGAAGTTCAGAATAATGTTCCCTATTCTGGTGTTGAGTCTATAGGTTTATTGGAATCCTTACCACAGAATCCCAAATTATCTTCAATATTTTAACAACACAGCTCTCTGCAGTTTAAACTCAGTAGTACATAAGGAAGATGATGAGCCCGGCCGGAGTGGCTCAGCATTGAGCGTCAACCCATGCACCAGGTTGCCAGTTCATTCCTGGTCAGGGCACATGCGCACGGCGTGGGCTCAGTCCCCAGTGGGGGGGGGCATGCAGGAGGCAGCCGATTGATGTTTCTTTTTCAGCTATGTTTCTATCTCTCCCTCTCCTTTCCTCGCTCTGGAATCAATAAAAACATACTTAAGAAGATGATGAACCCAAAATGACGGACATTGTACAATTTGATTAAGACTGCTGAATCCAAGAGCTGTTTTGTTACAAGAAAGGATTAATAAGATTAAGAATAAAATTGGCTATTTTCTTGACACTTTCATGGGTGCTGCACTTTATTTTTGTTTGTTTTTTTGATGGGAAGGAAAAAAAGAGTGCTGAAATGTTTTGTGAAAATTTTTTATGTGCTACTAGGATTTTTTGTTTTCTGAAGAGAGGAGTGATACTATATGTTGCAAGAAGTTAAACTGGACTTTGTTTTTTTGCTACAAATTTGCCTTTAATCTTATTGTTCTCAATTTTAGAATCAAAGTGTGAAAACTACACAAATGCAATGTAGGTATCTGCTGCAGTCTCTGTGTATATGTATATGTACATGCCCTACTATACAAAATGATTAAAGATAAAAATGTACTTGCAAAAAATCACAGAAAGTGAAATTGTAAAAAAGAACACCTCCCCCCCCCCAACACACGCAAACACACACACAAACCAGAAAGCAAATAGTAAGATGGCAGTAGTAAGTCATTACTCTAAATGGAAATAGATTGAATTTACTAGTTAAATGAAACAGAGTAACTGGATGGATATAAAAATAAGACTGAACTATATTTGCTGCCTACATGAGATGTATTTCAGCTCTAAAGACACACACAGGCGCAAAGGAAGGGATAGAAGAAGATACTCCATGCAAGTGGAAATCAAGAGAAAGCGGAGTAGCCATACACATACCAGGCAAAGCAGGACTATTATATGACAAAAAAACAGATAACCTAGAGGAAATTGAAAAATTCCTGGAAACACACAACCTACCTAGACTGAATCAGGAAGAAATAGAAAATCTGAACAGACCAATAACAAATAAAGAGATTGAATCAATAATCTAAAACTAACCAATCCCCCAAATCCCAGGGCCAGAGAGCTTCACTGGTGAATTCAGACAAACATTTGTTAATTAATGTTTGGTAGAATTAGGGCTAAACCTCCTTAAACTTGCTAAAAATTGAAGAGGGAGAATACTTCCAAACTCATGAGACTAGCATTACCCTGATACCAAGCCAGATAAGGACACTATAGGAAAAGGAAAATATAAACCAATGTCTCTGATAAGCATAGATGTAAAAATTATTAACAAAATATTAAGAAAAAAAATTGAAGAACACATTAAAAGGATTATACACCATGAGCAAGTGGGATTTATCCCTGTGATGGAAGGGTGGTTTGACATACACAGAACAGTAAATGTGATAAATTACGTTAATAGAATGAAAGTAAAAATAACATGATCATTTCAATAGATTAAAAAATAAAGCATTTCACAAAATACAGTATTTTTTTATGATGAAAACCCTGAACAGATTGGGTATACAAGGAACATATCTCAACATAAAGGCTATATATGACAGACCCACAGCTAATATAGCCAAAGGTGAAAAATGGAAAGCTATTGTTCTAAGATTAGGAAAAAGATAAAATGCCCACTGTTACCAGTGTTAGTCAATGTGATATTGGAAGTCTTAGCTAGAGAAATTAGACAAGGAAATAAAAGGTATCTAAATTGAAAAGGAAGAAGTAAAATTGTCATTATGCAGATGATATGATTTTATATCTAGGAAATCCCAAAGACTCAATTAAAAAAAATGTAACTAGCCTGGCCGATGTGGCTCAGTAGATTGAACATCATCCCATGGACTGAGAGGTCTCGGTTCGATTCCCCATCAGGGCACATGCCCAGGTTGTGGACTCGATCCCTAGTAGAGGGTGTGTAGGAGGCAGCCGATCAATGTTTCTCTCTCACATCAAAGTTTATATCTCTCTTTCCCTTCCTCTCTCTCTAAAAAAATCAATAAAAACATTTTTTTAAAAATTTGAAAATTAATTAAATTCAGTAAAGTTGATTCAGTAAGGAATATCAAATCAACATATAGAAATTAACTGCATTTCTATATACTAATAATGAACTATCTTCACAAGAAACAAAGAAAACCATCTCATTTAAAATAGCATCAAAACAATAAAACATCTAGGAATAAATTTAGCCAAGGAAATGAAAGATCTGTACAACAAAAATGACAAGACTTCGTTCAAAGCAAAGTAGGAGGCACAAACAAATGGAAGGACCTCTCGTGTTCATGAATTGGGAGAATGAATATTGTGAAATATCCATACTGTCTAAAGCCATCTCTGCATGCAACACAACTCCTATCAAAATTCTAATGGCATTTTTAACAGAAATAGAAAAAAAAAACCCTAAAATTTGGATGGAACCACAAAGGACCTCAGATTGTCAAAGCAGTCCTTATATGGTAGAACAAAGGCAGAGGCACCGCACTTCATGATTTCAGACTGTACTACAAACCTGTAGTAATTGAAACACTGTAGTATTAGCATAAAAATGGGCACATACCAGTGGAACAGGAAAGAGAGCCCAGAATTAAATCCCCACATATATAGTCAACTAATATTCAACAATGAAGCCAAGAACTCCTTTAGGAAAGGATACTCTCACAAATGGTGTTGGGAAAACTGGATAACCACATGCAAAAACATGAAATTGGACCTGTATCTTATACCACTCACAAAAATAAATTCAAAATGGATTGAAGACCTAATACCATAAAACTTCTTGAAGAAAACACAGGGAAGAAGGTTTTCAACATTAGTCTTGGCAATTACTGTTTGGGTAAGACACCAAAGGCACAAATAACAGAAGTACTGTTGCCACCGTGACAATTATATGACTATGTAAAATGTATCAAATCAACATGTATATATTAAATTTATACAGTTGTATGTTAAATATATTTCAATAAAATAGGTAAATATACACACAAATGTTAAGAATATACTTACCATACAACCCATCAGTCTCAATTCTAAGTACTTAGCCAGGTGAACTGAAAACTTGGGTTCTCACAAAAACTCGAACATGAAACTTCATAGCAGCCTTGCTCATAGGCTCCCCAAACTGGAGTTAACCCAGATATCCTTTAGCTGTTGAATGGATGTACCCACACAATGGAATACTCTCAGTACATAATAAAAAGAAGCAAACTATCCATGCAACAATGTGGATAAATCTTAAATTCCTTTTGCTAAGTGAAAGAAGCCAGAACCAAGTATATTACAATTCTGTCATAATGGAAAACAATGGTTGACAATGGTTGGGCTAAGGGATTAACTACAAAGGGGCAAATTGAGTTTTTAGAGTAAGGGAACCTTCAGTGGATACATAACTGTTTGCATTTGTCACAACGTACAGAATCCCAAAGAGTGAATTTTACTCTTTTAAATAAATCAGATTGTCAGAAGAACCCACGTTGGAATACAGAATGTGGTAAATGATATAACTATGGAAAGATTTGAAGGAAAAGGAGCTGACTTAAGTAACTTTGGAAAAATGTTTGATTGAAAACTGTAAGGTTAAAGAGAAAAACTTTCAGCTAATCGTGAGAATGAACTAATGTTATACCAAGGATGGCAGTTTTCGAGACCTGGACTTTTTAGAGTAGCAACAAAAGAGGCTGGCAAAATCTAAAAGAAAAGACATGTTTTCTCTGAAAGAAATTATATGAACTCTTAGCCAAATTCCCTTTCATTTACCTTCTCATTTGCATGTTACTTTGCAGATTAATTAACATAACCTGTATGGGAATGATGTAACTTTACTACCTCCTGCCTGTTCTAACTGCATTGTATGAGAGAAGTGAGCTGTGGCTTGATTTTTCTCCATTGCTTTCTATGGAAGTGAGTCAGTACATTATTTCTGGCTTACTTGCTGTCTTTCCCTAAAATGCCAGCTCAGGGTGCTTTGGAATTTTCCAGGTACATTGTTAGAGGAGGAGGTACAGGAGATGGCCTGAGTGTGGGTTCATTGTACTTGGGGAAGGATTCCAGTGATTGTTCAGGGAAGCATTGAAAGGGACCCAGATGGAGGATTAGTATTAGTATTAGTACTCCATTTGGAGTAAGGTTACATGGAAATTACCTGAAACAATTATGTACCAAACACTAAAAATCACTTACCATATTTAAGTATCTTTTATCATTATATTTAAAAATTGATTTAAAATGTAAGCTGAGATTCTTTTTAGTGTAGATT